>OY288271.1:2818335-5530851 GCA_958450335.1 Hibiscus tridactylites
TAAAAAAGTTTCCACAAGCGCTTGTGTATAGAACAATTACCCATATATTAATATTATAACTAAAAAAAGAGCGGCATCAAAACTTTAAGTGTTTTTAAGTTCGAACAATTAAAAAAATAGTCAATTTATTTATTTTGTAGTTATAATAACTATTACTCTCTCTGTCTCATTAAATTTGTTCAATATTGATTTTTTGTGTCAAATTTGTTTGATTTTGACAAAAGACTTAGAAGACTTCGGTTCGAGCAATTTAGTATGTAAGATGTGTATGCTTTATCAAGTGGTTAAAAAAACAATATGAACAAATACCATATTATAACCCATTAAAGACTTAAAAATTAATATTAATATCCTATACACTGGCGGTGGAAACTGAAAGTTTCCACAAGCGTCTTAGTTTTAGGGTATAGAGAGTTAGTTTAGGGTATAGGGTTTAGGGGTTTAAGTGTAGGGGTTTAGAATTTAGGGATAATTATTTCAATTTAAGGTTTAGGATTATAATTTAGGATTTATAGCTTAGGGTTTAGTTTTTAGGGTAATAGGGTGATGATTTAGGTTTTAACCTATAAACCCTAAATTATAACCCTAAACCTTAAATTAAAACAACTATCCCTAAATTCTAACCCCTACACCTAAACCCCTTAAATTGATTTCAATTCCATATTTGTTTTAGTTTTTTATGTTAAAAAATATTTGTTTTAGTTTTTTATTTATTTAATTAATTTTTTGATTAAATAAAGATGTATTATATTTTCATACTAAAATTTAAAATTATACAAGATAAAAATAATATGAGCATCACAAACCATCAGGCTAATTAAGATATCTTTCAATTTTTTTATTAATTGAATATAAGTAAGCATAAATTAAGAAAATGACAGTGAAAAGGGTTATAAAACGGTAGCAATTGGGATGAATGCAACTATTTAAGTTTAACTTTAAGCTGTACCTAACTTTTTTCAAAAGCTCTTCATAAAGTCAATAATAGCATTTATATATAATTAGGAATATTTAACTGATTTGATCATTTTCAATAAAATTAAAGATGTTTAGGCATAATCTTAACTTGGGCATGCTCGTCAATAACATTAATGAGAATTTTTTCATTTATAATCTTAATTTGAATACACATTCGCACAAGCTGGTATCTATATAACTTATGCTCTCAAATTAGTACATGAATCAGTGATTTGACATAGTGCATCTGCATCCTCATTTTTTATTTTTTTTAAGAAAATAAATTTAATTAATATTATTTTTTTGAATTTTTTTTGTTCAGTATGTAAAGAGACTTTTTTACATATGTAAAAAAAATTCTCTTTACATACTGAACAAAAAAAATTCAAAAAAATAATATTAATTAAATTTATTTTCTTAAAAAAAATAAAAAATGAGGATGCAGATGCACTATGTCAAATCACTGATTCATGTACTAATTTGAGAGCATAAGTTATATAGATACCAGCTTGTGCGAATGTGTATTCAAATTAAGATTATAAATGAAAAAATTCTCATTAATGTTATTGACGAGCATGCCCAAGTTAAGATTATGCCTAAACATCTTTAATTTTATTGAAAATGATCAAATCAGTTAAATATTCCTAATTATATATAAATGCTATTATTGACTTTATGAAGAGCTTTTGAAAAAAGTTAGGTACAGCTTAAAGTTAAACTTAAATAGTTGCATTCATCCCAATTGCTACCGTTTTATAACCCTTTTCACTGTCATTTTCTTAATTTATGCTTACTTATATTCAATTAATAAAAAAATTGAAAGATATCTTAATTAGCCTGATGGTTTGTGATGCTCATATTATTTTTATCTTGTATAATTTTAAATTTTAGTATGAAAATATAATACATCTTTATTTAATCAAAAAATTAATTAAATAAATAAAAAACTAAAACAAATATTTTTTAACATAAAAAACTAAAACAAATATGGAATTGAAATCAATTTAAGGGGTTTAGGTGTAGGGGTTAGAATTTAGGGATAGTTGTTTTAATTTAAGGTTTAGGGTTATAATTTAGGGTTTATAGGTTAAAACCTAAATCATCACCCTATTACCCTAAAAACTAAACCCTAAGCTATAAATCCTAAATTATAATCCTAAACCTTAAATTGAAATAATTATCCCTAAATTCTAAACCCCTACACTTAAACCCCTAAACCCTATACCCTAAACTAACTCTCTATACCCTAAAACTAAGACGCTTGTGGAAACTTTCAGTTTCCACCGCCAGTGTATAGGATATTAATATTAATTTTTAAGTCTTTAATGGGTTATAATATGGTATTTGTTCATATTGTTTTTTTAACCACTTGATAAAGCATACACATCTTACATACTAAATTGCTCGAACCGAAGTCTTCTAAGTCTTTTGTCAAAATCAAACAAATTTGACACAAAAAATCAATATTGAACAAATTTAATGAGACAGAGAGAGTAATAGTTATTATAACTACAAAATAAATAAATTGACTATTTTTTTAATTGTTCGAACTTAAAAACACTTAAAGTTTTGATGCCGCTCTTTTTTTAGTTATAATATTAATATATGGGTAATTGTTCTATACACAAGCGCTTGTGGAAACTTTTTTACACAAGCGTCTTAGTTTTTGGGGTTAGAGACTCCGTTTAGGGTTTAAAGTTTAGGGGTATAAGTATATTAGTTTTGAATTTAGGGATTGTTGATAGAATTTTGGGTTTAGGGTTAAAATTTAGGGTTTATAGGTTAAAACCTAAATTCCTACCAGTATTACCCTAAAACTAAACCCTAACCCTAAATTCTAACTCTAAATCCTAAATTCTAAACATGAGCCCTAAATTTTAAACATTTACACTAAAACCCCTAAACTCTATACCCTAAACCCTAACCCTAAACTCTATAATTGAGGCGTTTGTGGAAACAAAAAATTTCCACTGCCAGTGTATAGGATATTAATCCATAATATATTATAATGAAAAATATAACCTCAACTACAATTCAAAGCCCTACTCAAAAAGTTGTTGGAAAGTGAGCATTTTCATACTCACAATCTACTTGGAAATCCATCAGTTGATTGCTACCAAACAAAACTTTCACATGGCAATGCAACTAAGTACAACCTGTTTCTACATCATCACTTTTCTTTCCCTCCCCCAAAAGCTGCACACAAAGGAAAGGAAGCTTCTCTAATCTTTCTCCATTATGCATTTCCTGAATAAACCAACAATATTTTCATTATGGTTTAATTGTAATTTGTAATAGTATGCGCATTTTCGATTATATTGTGTTTATCATAATTGAGAATGTATTTAATGCAAAATATCAAGTTATTATAAAAATAATTGACCTATTGTTGTCCTAATATGCAAGGGAAAGCAATCAAAAGATCCCTTTCTTGGACTACAAGTCTTGTATCTGCAACTTTATATAAGTTTATGCAGCTGAGAAAAAAAATACTACTACATCACAGAACCTCCACTTTTCATGGCTACCAAAATCCTAGCATCTTCGAGCCATAGTTTCGAGAACGAGTGTAAGGAAATTCATGAATCATGGGGACGATCAAACCAGTTGATCCGAGCTTTGGCCGGTCGAACTCAGCTTGAATGTAGGCGAATCAGAGAGACTTACAAGGAAATGTATGGGGAAGACTTGATAACTCTGCTGCAGAAAAGTGGCCATCGAAATCAGCCGGGCGTTTCCCCCAAAACTTGTGCAGCTTTGTCCCTTTGGATGCTCGATCCTCATGAACGCGACGCCGTTGTCGCTCGCGAAGCTCTTCTGCAAGATGATGCTAATTACACGGCTCTGGTTGAAATTTTTGTGGGACGAAAATCAAGTCATGTTTCACTTATTAAACAAGCTTACTACTCCAAGTATAAAACGCATTTGGATCAGGATATCATCAATATTGAGCCTCCCCACCCTTATCAGAAGGTAAGTTTTTCCGTGTCCAACAAACATGCGGATATGAGTTATGACCCTCCGATGACCGGTTCGCCTTTGTTCTTGACAGATTCTGGTTGCATTATCCACATCGCATAAGGCACACCAGGCCGATGTTAGCGAACACACGGCGAAATGCGATGCGAGGAGGCTTTACAAGACAGGGGAAGGAAGCCCCGGAGCCATTGATGAAGGTCTTGTGCTTGAGATTTTCACTAAAAGAAGCATCCCACATCTTAAGCTGACATTTTCTTGCTATAAACACATTTATGGACATGATTACACAAAGGTAAAATTTGTTCCTTTTTTTGCAATCTTCTTAATCTGTTTTGACAGTGAAGAAAAAACTTATTGATTCCTTTGTATTTCTCAGACAATCACTAATGGCAATACTGGGGAGTTTAAGGATGCATTAAAGATGGTTGTAAAATGTATTTGCAACCCACATAACTATTATGCCAAGGTAATATAACCGCAATAAGTCGGTCCATACATACTCGTATCAGATATTCACATTCAAATTCAAGTAACATATTGTTTACGACTCGATTGGTTACAGGTTTTGTTCGCAAGCATTAAAGGGATGGCAGCCGATAGAGGAGCCGTAACACGAGTGATGGTGAGCAGATCCGAGACGGAAATAGATGAAATTCAAAGGGTTTTTAAGTCGAAATTCGGAGTTGAATTGAGAGAAGCCATATGTGAAAGCATTCCCTCCGGGGATTTCAGAGACTTCCTTCTTGCTTTAGCTAATAAAACAGTCATCGCCTTTTAGCTCCGGTATAAACTCGGATGTCGTAGCTATCCGGACTCTTTATTTTTCTTTCGAGTCTATGAAGAATGTTTATACCTGTATCAAATATAAACATGTAGGTAACACTTACATCCGAGTCCGGATAACAGAGTTTCGGATAGGCAATATAGCCTTTACCGTATCATGTAATTAATGAAGTTTGAAGTAGTGGAACCAAAAGCATTCCCAAACAATTCCGCTCAGTTGTATAAAGCAAATTCCTAGCAATTAAAGAGTAAAAAAGGTAAAGCATGCTCGTGGGACATCAACTTTAAAGCCTTTTCTTTTGCAGTTTTTGTGGTGTAACTTTACTGCATGTGTAGAGAAAGCTGAAAGTAATAAAATTTGTGAAAGATGTGGAGTTTATTTGAGTTTTCAGATCAACAATCATTGAATCCTGGAAAGATGTTCAACTATGAAATCAAAATAGCTTAGCACATGGAGTATATTAAGCCTAGATTAATGGCAATAATAAATAAGGCAAGTAGATTGAAAATTGTACCATAATTTTCAGACCCAAAAGCATCATTAGCATGAAAAGGTTCCTAAAAAGTAAAATTTCAATGGCTAATTGCTAAGAATTTTTATTAATTCAAAGGCCCAACATAGTCATTTTCATTCCATTGTTAAAGGAAATATGTAGGGGTGAAAGTGAATAGAACAAAAACATAAGCCATGTTTGACAATTAATTGATAGTTGATAACGGATTACATTAGCTGGTTCTATAAAGTATTTGGTAAAATTAACGGATAGCTGATAGTTGATTATTTAAACAAATAAAATTATATATAAAGACATAATTATATTCGATACTTGTTTAAATAATTTATTAGTTGTCAATATTTTGTATCAATTAATATTAATTAGATTATGAAAAATATTTTTTTAATATAATATTACTAAATTTTTTGAATGATCTATATATTGATTTATTATTTATATAATTATTTTCAATACAATTTAATTACTTATTAAATTTAAATACAAATATAAATTTGTGAGAATAAAAAAATTAGCTTACAAATATCACAATGTAAATACATAAGAGTGAAAGAATTGAAATAGAAAAGAGTTAAATTTAAGTTATTTAGAAATTTTTAATAATAATTAAGGATAAAAAGTACATAATTTTAGATTAAAATTAAAAATTTCACCCCAATCAACAATTCACCAAACATTCAAATTAACAAATTTGACCGATCAAGCCTTTAATATTAACCCAAACCACTAGTTTAACTTAAACCGTTATTTACCAAACAAAGTCATAATTTTAGTTTAATTAAATTTATTTATTTATAGACCAAGTCACATAAAAGAAAGGGCGTGAATAGGAAGCTAACATAGTCAATCCACAACCATAGCCAGGACCGGCATTTTCATTTGTGGCTAAAACATACACTCAGAAACTTTGTGCCTTTCAAAGTAATTAAAGGCAGTTCATATATTCCCAAAAATACAAAAATATTTAGAGCAGATATATGAAAAACCCCGAAAACGGAAATAAATTGGCCTCAAGGGGGCATATTACACTCCTAACATATATTTCATCAAGAAAGAGTTATTCAAATAAAAAAACATAAATTCCTTTCATTTTTTTCTTCTCCATCGTCATCAGAAGATTTCAGACTTCAAATAAGCCTCTCACTTGGCACTAGCAAGTTGGGTGCGGAGCAGCTTGGCAGCAGCAACCATGTTGCTCAGGGCCGGTTTCACCTCAGCATACTTGCGAGTCTTGAGCCCACAGTCGGGGTTAACCCACAAGATGTTGGTCTCAAGCACAACAAGCATCTTGTTAATTCTGTCAGCGATTTCCTCGGTTGATGGTATTCTGGGAGAGTGGATGTCATAGACACCAGGACCGATTCCAGCACCGTACTTCACTCCTTCACGGAATACTGAAAGGAGCTTCTCGTCTGAACGTGAGTTCTCGATGGTAATGACATCGGCATCCATGTCGATAATTGAGTGGATAATGTCATTGAAGTTGGAGTAGCACATGTGGGTGTGGATCTGTTTGACAAATACACTAACCGATCAGAGAGTTCATGGATAAGAGAGCTTTCTTGAGATTTAAGAGTGATGTAATATGCGAACCTGAGTAGTGTCCTGGACACCGCAGTTGGTGATCCTGAAGGAGTGGACAGCCCATTTCAAGTAGAATGCATGCTCAGACTTCCTAAGTGGCAAGCCCTCTCTCAAAGCAGCCTCGTCAATTTGGATAACGTTGATACCAGCCTTCTCGAGATCCTCCACTTCATCCTTGATGGCCAAGGCTATCTGGTAGCAAGTCTCAAATCTGGATAATACACAAACAGTAGAATGTTAAAAGATAATTCATATGGCAAACAAAACTTGCCGGTGGAAATACAAAATTTCTAATCATATTATTTCGTTTTATCGTGCCATACCGTGGCTGATCATTTCTGACAAAGGACCAGTTGAGGATGGTAACATGGCCAGTAAGCATTCCCTTCATTGGCCGAGCAGTCATGCTTTGGGCAGTAGATGACCAGAAAACAGTCATTGGGTTGGGGCGGCTAACATCACCATAGATGATTGGTGGCTTGACACATCGAGATCCATAAGATTGCACCCATCCGTTAACAGTGAAAGCAAAACCAGACAACTGCTCACCAAAGTACTCGACCATATCGTTTCTCTGCACCGTTTTAAGTAATAGATGAGTATACATTGCTAAGAACTATACATAGACATGTCTCCTTCGCTGCGAGAGGCCAAAACAAAAGGCTATACTCACCTCAGGTTCTCCATGAACCAAGACATCAATGTCAAGCTCTTCCTGAAGGTCGACAACCTTCTTAATTTCCTCCTTGATAGCTTTGACGTAATCATCCTCGGATATCCTGAAGGGAGAGAGCACTAGTTAAAAGACGGGTCCATTTGACATTCTACAATAAAGATACAGAGGAAAATTTCCAGCTTAACTCACTTGTTAGCCTTGAATTCACGACGAACTCTCCTCAGTTCCAAGGTTTGAGGGAAGGAACCAATGGTTGTGGTGGGGAGGATTGGCAGGTTAAGCTTTTTCTGCTGGGCATCGAGCCTAGCACTAACATTAGTTCCACAACGGTGGTCAGAACCCTTCAAAGCAGCAGCCTGGGAAAATAAGCACAGTATAACATGGTAAGGAAAGAAATATTCTCACAATGAACAGCCATTACCCAGGAGCAATCAAGTGGAAGAAAATCGGAACTTTAGTTTATCAAAAACTTACAGCCTTTTGAACAGCTGCATTGGTCACTCTTGGGGAGGACTTCCTTGAAGCTTGAGCAGCAGCATTGGCAGAGAAGAAGGCCTAAAAATAGATAAAACAACTAGTAAGTGACATCGTGTCATCTGAATATGGATAAAGCATGGGGACACCATTCACATAACGAGATGTTATCCTAGTTCTTATAAAGCTAGCAAAAACAAGTGGAAAGGTTAAAGAAGATACCTCGTCTTGCTGACCAGCCAATGTCTTAGCGAGGGCATTGACTTCAACAACTTTCTGGGCAGCAAATGCAAGCCAGGATTTGATTTCATCATCTAGCTTAGTCTCATTTACTAGATCAACAGCGGTGTGGAGAAGTGAGCAGGAGGTTGATACCACAAGGTTGTCTGTACACCAGAGAGCAATTCACAGATATTAGTTATAATATCTAACATAATGGTATAATATAAATCGCTATAAAAATGCAGAAGAAAATAGAATACCTTTGCCAACAACAGCCTCGAGCTCCTTCAAGGTGCTAAGAGATGAAGCAAGATCATTGGCCCAAATGTTTCTTCCATCAACAACTCCAGCAAAGAGGTACTTGCCCTTAGGGAAACTGATCTTGACCAAGTCAATGGTCTGGGTTCCACGAACCAAATCCAAACCATAAGCAGTGACACCCTTCAAACCAATGAGTGTATTGTATGCCTCAGCGGTAAGATCGGCAAAGTAGGTCTCGACCAGTACATTCAAGCCTGAGAGTGTGGATTCCAAATCGGCATAAGCAGCAGTGAATGCTTGCAATTTGTGCGAGTCAAGATCCAAGACAAGGGTTGGTTCATCCAACTGAATCCAGGAAGCACCAGCTGCCTTAAGCTCAGATATAACTTTCCTGTGAAGAGATTCAGGGTTAATAATAGCAAATTAGAGCAGTTACATTAATAAAAACTTCGACATAAAAGAAGCAACTCTTACTTATAGATAGGAAGGATTTTGGGGAGGAGAGAGAGAAGAGAAAAGGTCTTCTCAACACCCTTTGCAGGCTTAGAGAGCAACAAGTATGAGACAGGGCCAACAAGGACTGGGACAGTGTCAACTCCAAGCTGCACGTGGAACAGATAATCAGCATCCAAGTTTCATCATAAGACTACAAACAGCATATAAGAACTAAAAAACGTAAGATAAATATCAGGGCACCACAATCAAGCAGGTCTTCTAAGTAATTACTACTCCCAGTCCCAGGCTGGGTTT
This sequence comes from Hibiscus tridactylites, assembly GCA_958450335.1. Classification (NCBI taxonomy): domain Eukaryota; kingdom Viridiplantae; phylum Streptophyta; class Magnoliopsida; order Malvales; family Malvaceae; genus Hibiscus; species Hibiscus tridactylites. The sequence goes on from OY288271.1 coordinate 2,827,537, forward strand.
CTCAAAATTTTGGATCATATAAAATTACAATTCCAGAGAGATGTGAACTATTGATACCTCAGGCATGATAATGACAAACATGAGATCATCCACTGAAATGTTACATTCTAAGCCATAGCATAGGATAAAGGATGTTAAAACATGTTCATTTAGGCCCAAAGCCCTGAATCTATCCTAAATTCAAACAATCGTGTATTTCACTGCATTGAATAAGTTATAAACCCCAATAAGTACTAACCTAACTGCTCTAATTCCAGGCTACCTCTATAAGTAATAGTCTTAACATTAGTCATTATACCTTATCTCTGGTTGATAACTTAGCTACTAGCATAAGTACACATGAACACAATAATCTACATTGTCATCATATAAATACATGGAAAAAATAGATTCGAACATACCGCCTTAGCTTCCTTGTACTCATCGACTGCCTTGTGAGATGCATAGGAGAAGTTAACATCAGGGCCCAATTCAGGAACAATGAAGTGGCTGAAATTGCATCAAACACAACTTTCGCATTAGAAAACCCAACATGCAGTCAATAAGCTAATAAAGTAAGACCAAGAAACGGCAACTTACTAGTTGGTGTCGAACCACTTGGTCATCTCCATGGCAGGGACAGATGCATTTCCTCTGGCCATGGAGAAATAGGTGTCAAATCCGATCTCGCCGCCAGTCCAGTTGTATCTAGGCGGAACAGCTCCAAGCATCGATGTGGTATCGAGCACCTGGTCATAGTAGGAGAAAGTATTGCTGGGGATGTACTTGATCCCAGCATCAGACATCTGTTTCCAGATGGATGACCTGAGATCAGCAGCAACCTTTTGCAAATCTTCAGCACTACTCTTCTTGTCCCAGAAAGATTCAAGAGCAAACTTAAGCTCTCTCTTGGGTCCCATGCGGGGGTATCCAACAATGTGGGAGGCCATTTTCTAAATCAAATAAAAAACAGAGCAAATTCAGATTTATCATGTAACATTCAAATAGAAAAGATAATGACCTTATAACTCATCAGAATCAAAGCTAAGATCCATTATAAATCTGCAATGCAGCTTGGACTGAGATCTAAAGCTTACTTCACTTAGATCTATAGAAAGAAACTATAGATTACACTACGGATCTATAAGTTCCATAGTGAAAACGATTGGATCTAATTAAATTGCTTTCATAAACTAACAAAATAGAAAGATAAGCTTAGAAAACAGATCAAATACGAACACTAACCAATAGATCTCACCAAAAGGGGAAAATAAAAGCAATTTTTTAATGAATCCTAAAGCCCTAGTTGGATAGACAGCAAAAACGCCTGATCCACGCTTACACCTTGTAGCAGATGTTCGCGGGAAAGTTTTGATGTTTTTCGAAAATACCAAGCGGAAAATAGAATTTTCAAACCAATAACAACGAAAATCCAGAGAGAAAATCAACTGGTATAGTTCAAATACTGAATAGAATCATCAATATTCAATAGATCTCAATCAGAGAGTCCAATTTTTGTGATTTTACTATAGAATTATAATTTATTTAATAACTGGATTTTTAGTTAAATTTAAATTTAAAATTAAAATCAAAATTTAAAATTTAATCGGATTACTCAATTTTTATTTGATTAAAAACTAAACTTTAAATGTGAGACTCGATTAAGTTTGAATTCGTTTAATTCGATTATAATAGAGCGTATGAATAAAAATATATATTTATTGATTTAAATTGAATCGATGATTAAATAAATAAAATAAGAATTGAATTGATTATGTTTTTCTTCTTTAGTATGCTTTTGTTAAAACAGTAAAAAAGATGAAACATTTTTTAAACATTTTGAATTTTATATTAATCATTTTATTATTGAGTTAAATATATTTATTATCAAGTATTTTTTATATTTAATTAGATTCAGTAAATACAATCATCTTTTTCTAGAAATTTAGAAATTCTTTTGTAGTAAAAAAAATCAATGGTAAAATTATCAAATTAAACAATTTATATATAAAAATTGAAGTGCTTCTTAAAAAGTTATGGGTAAAATTTAGACATAAGATGCGGTAAAATAAAACAAGCCTGCATATTTACACTATAAAATGTAAATATTATATTTTTAATCTTAAATCCTTGAAAATTAAACCCTAAACTCTAAATTATGTACCCTAAATTCTAAACACTAACTTTAAATTCTAAATTATAATACATAAACCTCTAAACTTTAAACCATAAACTAGCTTACACGTAGCTTTTATTTTTTTTATTTCAAAAACAAACTAAAAATAAAATAAATTAAAAATATTCCAAATTTTTTAGAAATTACAAAACAGCCCAAAATCCTTAAAACAACAAACCCAAGAGCCTATTTTAAACAAAAAAAGAAACGTTAAGCACTAATTTTAGCAAAAAAAATACTTTATAGACATAATTGTAAAAAAATGTATACTTGGGCATCTATTTTGTAGTTAAGCCAAATTATTAAGATGTTTTTGGTATCGCACGCGCCTTAAGAGATGCTTTGACCTACTACCATACTAGACAGTAGACACTAGTAAAGAAGAATAATATTTTTATTACCTGAATTTTATTTTTTATTATTATTACGTGTTTTCCTTGATGGTGAAATCCCATTGGTTGTTTCATTTTTATTGAAAAAAAATCTGAGAGGGTTGGTGGCCGAAGGTTGTTGAGGTGCTGCTGGTGGGCCAGTTTTTGGCAAAAGGGTTGGGAAGACTAATTTTTTTTTAAAAATAAAATAAGAAATATGCACATATATAAGAAAAAAATAATTATATGTTATGCGAATATATTTTTAATAAAAATAGACCGGTTTTAATTAATAGGTAGATTCACATATAAGAAAAAAATTGTATTATTAAATATTACGAATTGAGTTTGAGTTTTCTATAAATTCATTAATTTAATTTATTGTATTTTGTTTAAATTATTATATCTATAAATATTTATTGTATTTATAGAAGACTAATTTATTGATTTGTACAATGCAAGGCAAACATGGTCGAGAGTGGGCGAAAACGTGAAGTGGGCCCAATTATTTTATTTCAACACTACGAAACCTACACATGGTGGCAATGGCATCCACAAAACCATGATTTCATTCATTTTTTGTTGCATTTCTAGAGAAATAAATATTTACCCTATTTCGATTATTAGAGAAGAAAACTCAAAATAATACACATAGAAGGAAGCACGGCGAAATCAAAAATTAAAAGTTAACAGAGTCAAAAATAATATATCATAGTAAAATTTAATCCGTTAACTTCAAGTAAAACATTTTACTTTCACTTATGTATTTCATTACTAAAGCAATAATTATTTTATAATATCATAGTAAGTAAAATATAAACTGTAATCTAAAATTTTACAAGGGGCTAATAAAAAATAATGAATCGTAAGAATAAAAAAATAGATGGTAAGAATGGGTTACGGGGGCCAAGTCTCCATCAACCCCATGTGGCTACGCCCCTAGAAAAATGTGAGATTAAATTTCTTTAAGCGTTTAATATTTTTTTATTTGCAGATGATATAAAGTTTGAATAGTTTTGGCAATTGTATAAAAAATATTTTTAGAAAAATAAATTGTCTCCCTCATAAGAGGGTTGGAAGGTTCAAGAAAAATGTCACTTAAAATCATATGAGTTTGAGATTTTTAGGGTTGATTTCATGTCAAATTTTCAATCAAATAGAATAATGGAGTTTAGATTATTTTTGTGGCTGAAATGTGGGTTATAAAATTTCCATTCCCTAACAAACAAAGAAGGTAACAATGTTAAAATCATGGACTACATAGAAATTATTTTTATGAGAGAATTTCAAAATTAAAAAGGAAAAAATGTTATTGTCAATTTGTCATGCTTGATTAGTAAGTGTTTAGGTACAATTTAGGATTGTGCATTAATTAAAAACCTACAGCCCAAGCACCAAGGTTAAGATTTAATGGGAAAGTGCGGTGGATAGTGTGTGGCACGTCATCTAACCGGTGTCGGTGGTACCATGGATCCCACCGTCCAACTGTCAAAACCACACATCCCCCACGGACTTTGCACCACTCCTTCCTCACGATTTGTCTGCCCAAAATCAGAAACATGGTAATTATTTTTATTTTTGTAACTATCAATGCCCGATTTATTAATTAATTAATTAATCAAATTTAATATATCGTCCTGTTAAACTAATTAATTGTTAGTTAATTATTTTTACTTTATATTTTACCTCGCGCTGTAAAATATGTTGGAACGCTTCATATTATCTCGGTATTTTTTAAAATGTAAAAAAATAGATCCTAATCAATGCGTTTGAGATGATTTTCTAAAATCTTTATAAATCTCAACCTCGATTAAAATCAATAGTTAACATAAGTAACTCAATAACAACATAAGAATAAAATGAGAACGAACCCAACAAGCAGTTATGGTGGAAAAATAGACAATATTCACCATAAAAGATTCGAGTTTAAATCGTAATGCCAACGAGATGTATGTAAATTATTAAATAGTTGATAATATCTATAAACAAATACTACCTTATAATCAGAGACGGAGATATGTAGCTGATGAGAGAGGTTGCTGCCCCCGAGCAAGGGATTTTTTAACTTTTAATTCTTTATTTAAAAAAATAAAATAATTATAAATTTCTCAAACCTTTCAAATTTTATGTTTTGCCCTCCACTCCTAATTTATAGTTCAATCCCTACTGGTAAGCACCTTAACACTATTAAAAAAATAAAATAAGACAATTTAGACTTTTATTTTTCTTTTCGTATTTAAAAGTTTGATCAAATATTAAATCAAATTTAAATGTAAAGTAAAACCGAAGGATATCGATAATCGTTATAAGTAGGCTTATATAAATAGGGTAAACTATAACGGAGGTCACTTAATTATGGGTAAAATTATATTTAGGTCACTTAGTTGTTAAAATTATATTTGGGTCACTCAATTATGGGTAAGGTTACATTTGGGTCACCCAGTTATTAAAGGTTACACTTGGCTCACTCAATTATGGGTAATGTTACATTTGGGTCACCCTTCATATTTAAGAAATACATATCAATTTGTGTATTAAATTAGTTAATGATTTCAAATGAAGTACTCTAGTGTTAACAAGAGTATACAAGTGATTTGGAAGAAAAATGACTAAGTTGATGTATAATTTTAAATATGAAAGGTGGCTCAAATGTAACATTGCCCATAATTGAGTAACCCAAGTGTAACCTTTAATATTTGGGTGACTCTAATATAATTTTACCTATAATTAAGTGACCCAAATATAACTTTTAATAATTGAGTAACCTTTAATATAAGAATTACAATGGAGTAATCAGTGGTGAAATCAAGGGATAGACAGGAGACTTGATCCTATATAATGGAAAATTTGTTTTGGAATCCCTTAACGAATTATAAAATTTTAAACTAGTCTAATGAGAAATACATACTATAACATCAGAGAAAATATATGTTCACACCGATACTTTTTTAAAAATATTAGATCGTATACCGGAAGTAATAAAATATTCCAAAAATGGGGGAAATTATGCATTAATGGAATTTTTAAATGAAAATTCCAAGTGATGATAATTTCACAATGTAACATGTGAGCAATGTTTGGTCACAAAAACCTGTAAAGGTACGACGAATCTGCTGATGATTTCATAATTGAGAGGTTATTGTTTGTTTGTTTTTTCGCTAATTTATTTATTAAGTCTAACAACATTATTGTTAATGTTTATAATTATTATATAGTCCTTCTACCCCATTAAAATTGTCCTCTGTTTACTTTTAAAAAGTTAATTTTTAACATTTTGACTCAAAATTTATAATATATATTAATTAATAAAGGGCCAAATTAAAAAATGACAAAAAATAAATAAATAAGAAACAAATTTAACCGGACAAAAAATATGATAATACAAAGGGAGATAATTGAATTGAAACAAATTTATGAACGAGGTTTAAAATTATTTATTTTCTAAATAGATATATGATTTTTTTACCGTTACACATTAAATTAATTTTTAAAATAAAAAATAAATACTGAATTAAAATTATTTTTCTAAAAATATAAGGATGAAGTTGCTGTATTAAAAGACTGCATGTGATGTGTCATTTCTACAATAAATTTATGCAGCATTTGATTTTGAGGAATCAATTAATAAATTGAATACAATACAAAAGTAATAAATTAATATTTACACAACTGAAATAAAGAAATAAAAGTAAAACACGAGACGTAAGCCGTGAGTTGAAGAGACTAATAAAGACTTAATAAGGCTGTAGCCTGTTTGGCAAGTTGTTTATATTTTATAAAAAATCTTACCTATAACCACCAAACTCAATATAGTTGAAGCCTTTCACCACCAACCCCCGACTGTTACGTGTTCGCCTTTCCTATCCTTTTATATTATCTCCTTCATTTCACTTCATGTTTTTTTTTTTAAAATAAAATAATAAAATATGTCACAACGTTTGTATGTTTTGTTATTTGGCCTTTTATTATTTTTTATTTTGGAGCAAACAATCCCAACGTTTTAATTTGGTCCAAATATACTTTTGTTAAATAAAAATTGTCAGCAAACTGTCAGTTAACGGCTGATGTTGACTAGACTTGCCATGTGTTAACATTTGCTAACGTATCAGCATTATATTCACATGTCAACATCATATTTACAATGTGTCACCATACGTTTCGGCCACATGTCAGCATGATAATCAACCACGTGTCACCATAAAGAATGGTATAACAAAATAATTTTTTTTTAAAATCTGATGTGGCATATGCCACGTGTCAACAGATCTTAACGCGTGACAAGTTCAGTCAGAATCAGCCGTTGACCTTAAGTTGACTGGCAATTTCCATCCAAGATGGGTATATTTGGACCAAATTAAAACGTTGGGGTTGTTTGCTCAAAAAAAAAAAGAAACAAATGACAAAACATGCAAACGTTTGGGACATCTTTTATCATTTTGCCTTATTTAAATTAAGAATAATGGCACAAATAATTACAAGATTATAATTAAAAAAACATGACATGTAATGTAAGATCTTTTAATTAATTAAGTGGTTAAAAATATTCATCTATTTTTATTTTATATGGTTTTGAAACTAGATGTTGCATTGAGAATATAAATATGGTTTCTATAGTAAGCAGTTTGTCGACAACTACCTACTAGTTTTACTTTCTTTAAGTTGAAAAATATTCCAGTTGTGTTTAAGAATATATGTAATTTTTTTATAAAAATATTTATTTTATGGTTCATAACTGAGATTATATGGGTTCCTAGAGAAGAGAATGCTCCGGCGGACAAATTGGCTAAATCTCATAATGGCTCGTGCAGCACTCTGGTTACTCTCAGCTCACCTCCTTCTTTCATGACAACCCTGCTCGACAGGGATATCATTGTCTCTTTAGATTCGTAGCTTTGCAGTTTTTTTTTTTCAATTAAAAAAATAATTGTGTAATATTTTTTTAATTAAGTAGAGAGAGTTACATGTAAATGTCATTATTCGTATGCATACAAAATGGAACAATATAATAATTTTTAACTACTCGATTTTTTACACAATTTGTATATCAAAATATAATCATAATTATAATGTTAAATATTTATATAAATTACAAGACCTTTCTATATTTATTTTATATTAGTATATTTTTTTATTTTAGTAAAAAAATTCATCATGATGTCCAAAGTTATGGAATCTTTTTTACCAACTTCATTTATGGGTACAGTTTCTTATTAGTTTGTTATTATTATTGAGAGCATCAAGCAATGTATCAGAATAACAGAAGGATTTCACTCGATTTTCATTTGGAAACTTACTGATTTTATGTATAAATTCAGAATATAGAATGGATAGCAAACGAGTGCAATCTCTTCTTCTGTTCTCGACGGCGAGGTGTTACCATCTTTTGTGAGGGCATCAGCGTTAGCTCCATTGAGCAAAAGAAGCCTAAGAACCTCAAAGTAGCCACCAATGGTGGCTAAGTGAATCGGACCCGACTCGACGAGTCCGATCTGTCCGGGCTAGTCTTATGAGCCAAAAAAAGCTCAACAATCCGTTCTTCACCGCAATCCGAAGCAGCATCGAGTTGAGTCGAACCAGACCAGCTTCGAAACTTGATATCCGGACCGAATTCAAGCAAGAATCGGACCATATCCGGTCGACTCTGAGCAATGGCAATATGAAACAAGCTTTGAGCACGTGAGTCAACTGAATCAGCTGGCTTCCATGTTGAGTCACTACGTTCGAAAACTTCACGAATTTCATCCATGGAACCATCCATCACAAGTTGAACCAAAACCGGAGAGCCACCAAACATGATCTTAATTCCACTGTCGACGAACACCTGTTTTTTCCTCGTGGTGAACCAGTCGTTCGGAACGGTATCGGAATCCGACGCCGATCTTTGATTACCGCCCCGGGAACCACCACGCCGCGGAGGAGGAAAGAACCTTCGGTGAAAGGGAACGAGTCAGGGAGAAAAGATCCGGGAGGAAGATGATAAACAATTTCCAGCGTTAACGTCCCAAGAGGTGCTATGATTCCTGAGTGAAGCTTGACGGTGTACCGGCCCTTGTTCGCCGGCTGAAACCAGAAAGCCACCGGCATGGTGTACATAACGTTTTGTAAAGTGAGCTCGCCGTAACATTTCTGGCCATGCTCAATTGGAACTGCAACAAGGTTTGAAGGCTCCAAACTGATAAGCTTGTCCATATTTATGCTTCGAATTAAAAGTAAAGATGTTTTTTTGGTTTTGAAGCTCATCTTGACAATAGAGTTTGAGAAGCTAATTTGAAATTTTTAAAGAATTTGAAGACATAATGCGAAATTTTAAAATTTTTTAAAGATGACTTAGTTTAAAATATTCAAAATTTTTAAAACCTGATAAGAATTTTAAAATCTGTAGAGGCTAAATTAAAATTTTTTAAATAATTCATGTGAAATATTAGTCCGTTTAAAGTATGAACGGAGCTCGATTCTTACATTTAAGGTTCAAGTCTGTCATTGTTTGACCCATTTTATAATAATTATTTTTTTTTTGAGTAAACCCATTTAATAATTTTATAACACATATATTATAGTATAGTATATATTGTGTTATTAAATTAAAATAACATAATTTATTTAAAAATACTATTAGTTCTAAAATGTGCTTTGGTTAATCATTTATAAGTATGAGTGAACTTTGAAAAAGTTTAAAACTCATATATTGTAGCAGCCCATCAACATTTCTATATGATTATCCACACCACTTGTGCTTATGTTTTTTTTAAATAAAATATACATGCATGAAATCATTTGGTTTTAAAGTAAAGAGTTAGATTAATTTTTTATATTAAAGGGCTAAGACTTGAACCCATGCCTTGGTGGGATAAAAGCTCAATGCTTTACCACTAAACCAACCCATATACCTTGTTGATGTTAAAACTTTTGATGTAATGGTTGATAAGCAAGCTTCTTTGCTGGCAGTGGTTGCTCTTGCGCAAGTTGAATCAAAAGAACAAGAAATTTTTGATGTAATGGAGAAGCCAGCATGATTTTTGTTAGTTAGAAAATGAAATCAGCGTGATGCAAATTTGAATGAAGTTGAGGAACCATGTTATTTGGATGAGGGTATATATATTATATTCGCTGTTTATCGATAAGGTATAGAGGTTGGTTTGGTAATAAAATATCCAGTTTTTCTCTCATTAAAACTCGGGTTCAAATTTCAGCCCCTCTATATTAAGAGTTATTTAAACTCTTTACTTTAAAACCAATAAGATGATGTCACATGTCATCATCTTATTGGTTAAATTTTAATATAAAAATTAATTTTTAATTTTTAATTTTTTATCACGTTAGTATTTTGACTTTTCAGTTAACTGTCGTATCAACGGTTCCGTTAATCAAAAAGGCTAATTTGCTGAACAATAAAAATCAGGCGATTTTGATTAAAAGTTATCGTTTCTAAAAGCCAACTTTAAAATTATTCGTGAAAGGAGTTTTGTCATGATAATTGTTGGAGCTAAATTTATCATGCTAAAAAAATAATATTACATCATCAATTATAATCAAACCAACAATTATTTAAATTGATCTAAAAAAATTAGACTCTTATAATCGTAGACCGGCTTGGGCCAACAATTAAGTCCTTATTTAACCAAATTTAAAATGTCAAGTCCTTATTTGTAAATTTTATAAGTATTCAAACACATTCGATATTAACAAATTCGACTCTATGAAGATTTTCGGTGTGCAAGTTTGGTGCCTATGTAATTCAATTGAAAAAAAAAACGTTTTCGATGTTAATAATTATTTTTCATATAATATAAACATCTGGACTTTGAAGATTTAGAGAAAGGTAAATTTATTTTCATATCATAATTCATGGCTGCCAAAATACATCACACAATACAACTATCAGACATAAAATAAGACTTTTTTTTATTTTTCACAAAGTCAAAGCATATGAAAATACAACTATTTTGACAAGCCTTCACATTCTTCCCATGCACCTGCAACACAAAAACAATTAAGTTTATATTAGAAGATGTAACCAAAAAATTTTACCCACGATTTCTAGATAAAAATCTCAAGATCTAATAAATCAACTTAGATCTTTAGATCTAAGGCCATCACGATTTCAGCGTCGGAAAAATGTTTTAAAAAAACTTAAACAATGCTATAAGGGAGAGGAATACCGAAACGATGTTGATGGGAGATCTAATCACTATCGCTGCTGCTGCTGCTTTCATGGCCATCACCGTGCTTCTTCTTCTCCTTCTTCTTCTTTTTCTTCTCGCCGTCCTGACCGTGTTCCTTACTTCCATCGCCGTGGATTTTGTCCTTGATCTTGTCGATTATGCCTTCCTTGTGCTGCTCGCCCTTGCCGTGATCGGCGCCGCCGTGGCCCTGGCCGGCAACGTTATGAGCCTCTCCCTTGTGCTTGTCTTCCTCCTTCTTGTCACCTCCGATGTGGAGGGCATCACCGATCTTGTTCATGATTCCCGACATTTTCGGAACTCGGAATTTTTTCCCCTTTCTACTCTTTGCTCTCTTTTGTAGGTTTTGCTTTGAATTTGAGTGACAGGGTTTGAAGATTTTGGGTGTATTTATAGTCAAAAAAGGAAAGGTGGGTTCACTCGTCACTGGCTCTAAAAATAATTAATTAATTTATCTCTTTATTATTGAAGATTATCCGCGTCCCCAGCTCAAATTACTTTGATACCCTTTTCGTGTATCTAACGTGTTGCAGGTTCGCCATGTGCCACGTTTTATTCTTATTCTTCTTCTTTTATGATCAAACGTGTTATCTAACTCTACGGGACTTTTTAATGAGAAAAGGAAATAAGCCTAATCGATTATAATTATTAATCCATTTTAGCTAGAAAAAAATCTGAATGAAGAATATATATCATTATATTCGGGGATGAAGAAATTCCTGCAGTCCGACCGTCAAGTTATTTTTTGTCAAATTATATGTAAATATGTATTCCTCGTGAGATCAGGAGCGGAACTAGAAATTTATAAAGAAAGAGACTAGAATGAGATTAAAAATTTTGAGGGGGGTTAAAACAAAATTTTATAAAGATTAAAGGATTACAACACTAATTTTACATTTTTCTAAAGAAATTAACCTACTATTGCATTGAAAATAAAAAATTGGCGGGGGGCACATCCCGGTAAACCCCGGTGATGTTCCGCCCCTGCGTGAGATATATGCGATAATTGAACATCCTACTAACGATCTAAAAAATTATGGATATCGAGAGGTGATTCGGGTTCGAGCACAAATTCTGCACGGTGTGTGTCTTATTAAAAAATACTAAAAAATTTAAACAGATGCTACTCTTGTATCACACCAGCATATTCAAAAAAATTGAATATGATGTCTAATCAGTTATTGAGTTTAAAACATGCAAGGGATTTTCTAAAACACGTAACAAACGTATTTGAGAAATCTTGAGATTTTTTTTATTTTCATTTTTTTCAATAATGTATTTAAATAAACACTTAGAGTAGGGATAAGCATTTTACTCGACTTGATTGGTCAATTTTTTGTAAAAAAAATCAGGCTCGAGTCTTATTTTTATCAAGGATGATGTCGAGTCAAGTCGAGTTTAGGGTGAATATCGATTTGAGATTAACACTGTAATATTCATATATATTTTTTAGCGAGATTTGTAATTTGATCCTTAAAATGATTTTTTTATAATTATGTCCTTCGAGATAAATTTTTACTTATAATTTGATCCTTAAGAGTTTTTTTACAATTAAGTTCCTAAGTTCATTTTTTAATAGATTGGGTCGTGTTCGATTTTGTATATATACTTTTTGAGGTCAAGTTTTTATTTAAAGAAATATAGGTCGAGTTGGGTCGAATTCAATTGAAAGTAATGATTTTCCGGCCAGATTAGAATCGACAAAAGCTCCACCCATGCCATCACTACCCACAAGCCTATTTTTGTGAGATAAACCTGGTTATTTTAGATTTTTTTTAGATGATATGCAGGGGCGGAACATCACGGGGTCCATGGGGATGTGGCCCCCGCCAACTTTTTAATTTTTTTAAGGGAAAAAAAGATAAAATTAGTGTTTTAATCCTTTAATTTTTATAAAATTTTATTTTAGCCCCCCTCAAAACTTTTAGTCTCATATTAGTCCTCTCCTTTACAAATTTCTAGTTCCGCCCCTGAAGATATGTATAAATGGTTGGTCAGCTTATTAACTCGTGTATTGATTTTAGGAGACGTTATATTAGGATGGCGCCAAAAGTGGCAGGTAGCAGGGATGGAGTTATTAAAGCGTGGGGTAGGATAATTGCCCCCATACTCCTGAAAAAAATTATTTATTTTTGTCTTTTTATTTAAATTATTTTAAAAAACAATTTATTCCTAAATATGCTCCTTTTACTTTTAAATATTTATATTTTTACTCTTTAACCTCAAATTTTGGCTTCGTCGCTGGCAGGTAAGGCTTTGTCCCGTAAATGATTTATTTGTGTTTAAGTCAATTTAAATCTTATACAATTTTTTTTTGAAAGTAAGATTGCATTTTATTATCGGCCAAACTTAACCATGTGCCTCGTTAAAAAACCTTCCTAAACCTATTTGAAGGAAAAAGAGCGCAGCATGGTTAAGTGAAAATACAACAACCAGAACATACTCAAGCTGACCCTGACTGTCGGCAACAGACCCCCTTAACTCAAGAATGAAACCATTGTGTCCTCTACAAAACACACCTACAGGTACTACCAAAAAAGCTCACCCTGCACAAATACTAAAGAGCAAAAAACACCCCCTGTAGGCGATCTTGTGTTACAACATGTTATAACAAAAGTCAGGTACTCCACTTTCAAATTCAACAGACCATCGACCTTGTGAAACAGAACTGCCAGAATACCAGGCGAATCAAAAAGACAAACATAGACATAAAATTCTATTGATTTACCACTAGCTCGGAATCGCGTAAGATCCCACTTTTGGCCAAGAAATCAGCTCTGGCATTACTTTCGCGGGAGACATGTATTGCCTTCCACGTTACTGAAGATAACAAAAATAGGCAATTCGAAATGAGACCTTTGAACGCAGCAGGGCATTCTTGTGGGAAATTCAACCATTTGATAGCTAGGATGCTGTCACTTTCCAGGATTAGCGAGACTGAAGAGAATCGATCTGCTTGAGTAAACAGCTTGCACGCTTCATTGATGGCTAGAATTTCAGCTGTCATGGGGTCCATGGATCCAGCATTTTTTGAGAAATAAAGCAGAGTATGTCCATCCGAATTACGCAACAATCCCCCAATACCAGCTATTCCGAAACTACCTTTTACTGCACCGTCGACATTAAATTTTAGCCATTCTTTAGGAGGAGGAGACCATTGCGTTGAAATAACCAAGCAAGGTTTTGAAACTGCCTCACGGATAATAAGAGGATTAAGGATTATATCGTTAATTGAGGCTCCGGAAATCAGTCCCTTTGCCTTGCACCACCATCCTAGTCGTGCCATGCATAAATCGAATATCTGATTAATATCCAGTTTAGCTCCTTTAAAGACCAAGTCATTTCTCATCAACTAGATTGTCCACACTATACTGAAGAAACTCATTAACCAAATTTTTTTGCAATTTGCCGAAAAAGGGGCATGATTCCAAAGGAGAAGCAAGCTTTTAACATCTGACGGCATAGTCAAAGGGATACTCCACATATTGCACCACTTGCTCCAAATCGACCAAGAGCAATGACAATGGCAAAGGAGGTGAGAAACAGTTTCGGGCTCCTTGTTACAAAGGATGCATAGACTCGATTGATTGAATGGGCATCCCCTTTTAGCTAATTCAACTTTTGTAGGAATTCTACCAAGGATCGATTTCCACACAAAAACTTCAACCTTGGGCGGGGCCAGGTTAGACCAGCAAACTTGCCACAATCTGTCTGACTCAGAGGAATAAGATACATCCAATTCATAAAAGGATTTTGGGGTATACATACCTGAAGAAGCGGGTAACCATCGGATGCAGTCATGCTGTAAACAACCAGGTTTGCAAGAGGATAACGTCAGCAAGAATGCATCCCAAATAGATTTTTCCCAATCGAAAAGAGGACGACGTAGCGGAATGTTCCAGTGCCATACACCCTCCTCAGCAGAACCGAAAACAGAGACGGGACCTACTTTAATAACTGAAAGGGCAAAAATTCTGGGGAATTTCAACTTGAGTTCAAATGGCCCAGCCCACCTATCTGACCAAAAACTAACCTTGCAGCCAGAACCGATTACAAAGCTGATGTTCTTAGTAAACAAATTTTCCGGTTGAGAGAGGGGGGAAGTGATGGACCTCCAAATCCATGACATGTTGTATGAAGATAGTTTGGAAGGTAGAAGAGAGGATTTATCTTGGTTGTATTTGGCAGCTAAGGTTTTCCTCCACAAACTGTCGACTTCAAGACCAAAACGCCACAACCACTTATTAAGTAAAGCTCGATTCTTGAGCCTGAAATCAAATAAACCCAGACCACCGTATGCCTTCGGAAGACACATTTGTTCTCAGCTTACCCAGTGAATAGTTCTTTTGGCAAAAGAACCCCAAAGGAATTTTGCAATTAGCCTTGTGAGGGAAGAGGAAATAGAGGCAGGGATTTGGAAAATTGACATAAAATAGATTGGGAGATTAGATAGGGCTGATTTTACCAAGGTTACTCGACCAGCAAAAGACAGTGTTTTACTTTTCCAACCTTCAAGCTTATTTCTGACTTTTTCCACTATAGGTGACCATATCGAAGCTGAATTTTTTACTGCTCCCAGCGGTAGCCCCAAATAGATACAAGGGAAAGATTCTCGACTGCATTGTAATATAGAAGCCCATGAGTCCAAAGTAGAAACTTCCAAATTAATCCCCAAAATTTTGGTTTTCGATAAGTTTAGAGCTAGACCCGAAGCCAAACCAAAACCTTTGATGATGCGTACAACGTTCCTGATCTGTGATTCATTAGCTTCACAAAAGACAATGAGGTCATCGGTAAATTGCAGGTGAGAAATAAACTTCTATTTTGATCATCTAAAATTATTTTGTTTTATTTAATCTCTTTGAAATTATAATATTTTAAAATAATACAATGATAAATGTATATTTTTTAGCCTTACAATAATACAATTTATGGTTCCAACATGCACTAACAATATTCAGCATTGAAACGGTTACACCCCTATATATTTTTTAAAATTAATTTATTTATAAATTTGTTTCTAACTCTAAATTTCGACTGTATCTCTGAGATTGCACCAAAAAATTTGGCGGTTTTGAGAATTTGCTTTAAAGTAATTATTTGATGCATCGCTGACATACAATTTTTTCACATGCAGACTTTTAAGATTGATACATATAATTTTTTAAAGAAAATATCATAAACTCTAAACTTTAAACTATAAAGTATATTTTCTAATCATAAAATCTAACTAGAAACACTAAAACTCTAATCCTAGATCCTAAACTCTAAACATTATGTGCTTGAGGAAAACAAAAAATTTCATCATTAGTACATAAAATATTTTTCTTTACTTTTTTTATTAAATTGATACGAATTATATTTATATTCTCAAAAATCAAAATAAATATCATGATTTAAACTCTTTATATGTTGAAACAACATAAGCATCGTTGGTCATTCAATGTCTCAATCAATTAATATATCTCATATTTTCCCAATACTCTAAAGACTTATTTTAATGTGTGTACACATGATTTTATTATTAATTTTTTAATAGTATTATTTAAACAGTTCCATATTCAATAATTTATTTAACTACCTTTTCATACAGTATAATTTCAATTGTATCCATAATATATAGACACACTCAGAACTTGGAATATTATATAAAGCAACATTTTATTCACTGGCATGCCAAAATACATCACACAATACTAATATTACACAAATATAAGTCTTTTTTTTTTCTCTTTTTCACAAAGCAAAAGCATATAAAAATACAAATACTTCCATAAACGATACATATTCATGCCACGCACCTGCAATACAAAAAAAGAAATAAATTTACGTCAGAAGATGAAAAAAATTGCCCATTATTTTCGAACTAAAATATTTTCATTACATTTAGACACATTAGTTAACCAATTAAAATCAAAATTAAAAAAATTATATAAGAATTAACAGAATTAAACTACGGATTCTCTATATTCTTCTCTTCCTACATTTGCTAGATCAATGAAATGTCCGAAATATTGAACATACAATTTTAACATCTAGTGGTACTTAAAAGATTTGGTATATTTCGTATTTTTAGGTTTTGTTTAAAACTCAAGATTAATATTTTTAATATTCAAATATTAAGAGAAAATAAATACCCAATACTATAAGGGAGTGGAATACTGATCAGACGATAGTGACGATCTAATCACTGTCGCTGCTACTGCTTTCATGGCCATCTTCACGCTTCTTCCTCTCCTTCTTCTTCTTCTCGCCCTCTTGGCCGTGTTCCGCAGTTTTGTCGGCATGGATCTTGTCCTTGATCTTATCCATTAAGCCTTCTTTGTGCTGTTCGCCTTGGGTATGGCCGCGACCAGACTCTCCCATGTACGTGCCGCCGGTCATGCCCGTGCCATAACCACCGGTCTCTCCCTTGTAATCGGTGCCGCCGGTCATGCCCGTGCCATAACCACCGGTTTCTCCCTTGTAATCGGTGCCGCCGGTCATGCCCGTGCCATAACCACCGGTCTCTCCCTTGTAATCGGTGCCGCCGGTCATGCCCGTGCCATAACCACCGGTCTCTCCCTTGTAATCGGTGCCGGTCATGGTCGTGCCGTAGCTTTGGCCATGGCCAGCTTCATAATATCCTTCTCCCTTGTGCTCGGCGCCGCCATAGGCTTGGCCTTGGCCAACATCATGGCGACCTTCTCCCTTGCGCTTATCTTCCTCCTTGTTGTCACCTCCCATGTGGAGGGTTTCACCAATCTTGTGCATGATTCCCGACATTTTTGGAGCTTGTTTTTTTGTTAACTTGGATTCCTCGATTTGCTTTGAATCTTGAGTGTGAAAAATAATCGAGATTTTGGTTTCTATTTATAGGAAAATTAGGGCAGGAGTTCACTTTGTCAGTGGCACTAGGAAGTTAATTATCTCTTCATGTTTGAAGATTAGTCTCGTCTTCAACGCAAATTACATTCATACCCTTCCCGTGTCTCGATTCTAGAACGAGTTGCGGGTTTTCCTTTTGCAACGTGTCCCCCCGGGGGAAAATTATGATTTATTGGAATTTATAAAATATTTAAAATATGACATTATTTTCAGAAAATATTACTTAAGTCCAACCTTAAGTTACGGAAAATTATTAGATGTATTCAACTCACAATGTCATATATGGTTTCGGTCAATAAAATTTATTTGTGTTAAAATAATTTTAAATAACTATCGATTATATTTTATATGTAAGAAAGAGGTTAAGATTCACTTTGAGTAAAATGATATAAATAGACTTTATTCGCTGAGACTCAAATAACGTAGCGAGATGAGTTCATCTAATAAATTTTCGTTAAGTTACATCTTGATGAATTATGCACGGACTCGCTATCTTTAACGTGGTTTATTATGGTTGTGTTTATTATATTTATATTTTTTGATTGTATAACTGTAGAATATGTAAAGATTATCACTTGGGATATGATTTAGTTACACAGTGTAAAACTCAGAGAGTTTTACCCATTTTTTGGATCGTTGGATGAGTGAAACGGATGAATGAGATTAACAGTAGAATATTTGAAGATTATCACTTGGAAAAAAAGTAAGGAGTTAATCTCAGTCATCCATTTCTCTCATCCAACGATCCAAAAAACGTATAAAACTTAAAAGAGTTTTACATTGTATAAGTTGACCTTAACCCATATATATATATATATATATATATATATATATATATATATATATATATATATATATATAACTCTTTAAATTTTACACGTTTTTTGGGTCGTTAGATGAGGGGAATAGATGACTCAGATTAACTCCTTACTCTTTTTTCCAAGTGATAATCTTCACATATTTATTGTTAATCTCATTCATTCGTTTCATCATCTAACGTTCTAAAAACGTGTAAAACTTAAATAGTTTTACACTATGTAAACGGATCATGACTCTCTCTCTATATTTGGTTTGGATTCCAAATCAATTATAAATTTTAATAAAACAAAGGATAAATTGCATAAATAATACTTCAATTATTAGTGATTTTTTCTTTCAATTATTCAAATATAAAAACTTACTAAATATCATTCGATTTATTGAATTCGTTTAAAAATTAAAGTGATATGGCATAATAATAATAATAATAATAATAATAATTTTATTTTTATTATTATTATTATTATTTAGCCCCCGTTTTTCCCTATATCTATCATCGCTTTTGAAATCTTCACATGTTAGAAGTTAGAAGTTAGAACTTATAAGTCTTTTTATCCCCCCTCCCAAAAAAAACTTAGAAGTCTTATAGTTGGACCCCTATAAACCGTTAACCCCATCTTAGTCATTTTCCTGTTTTTTGGAATTATAATAAAGGTATTTTATATTTACGAGTTTTAACAATTCAAACTATATATGTCTAAAAAATATATCAATAATATAAAATTTTAAAATATTTTTATATTCAAATTATGCTTTAATTATCATGTCGTATAATCTTGATGTATGTTACTATTGTTAGATCTTGCCACTTGGACATAACTGAATAGAAAGGGCATTCTATGACACGCGGCTTTCAATGCTGCGGACTTTGCCAACAAGTGACTTGGCTTTGGCACGTGTCATTGTGTTATCAAATCTGATGATATTTCTCAATCTTACTGTTCCCCAGTCCCCACCCAAACCAATAAATCCAACCATCCCGATGGGCCCACTTATCTTTCGAAATTATACCTGCTTTACCTCACTGAACCGTGACTTTAGACTTATCTCCTACCCAAAAAGATAGAGGTTGATCGCTTGCCACCACGACACGTGTGAAGCCAGTAGTCGCTTGCCGACAGAATATTAGAGGAGTTGTTATCCTGTACCCGGCACCATTTTAGTGGCAATCTGATCTCCATAACACAACCACCGACCTTTTTTCTTTTATTATTTATCGCGCATTGATTACGCATGAGTCTTTAATTTCTGATCCGATCTTAATTCTTAACTCTATTTTTTAAAGGGTTAACTACTTAGATGATTATTTATGTTTCTCTTCGGTATATAATTAATTATCGATTTTTAAAAATAATCAGTAAGATCATTTATGTTTTTGATCTGTAAATTTTTTGTCACTAAGACGTTTGTTGTCGTTAAACTTAAACGAAAAATGGATCTGAAACAATAAAATAAATAAATTACCTAAATAGTCCCTAAATTCATCGCTTCTATTTTGACCCTCCGATGCAAGAATTGCATGAATAAATCACAAAATAAGAAATGACGCCAAGGTATATTCATTTACCCTTTTGTAGTTTTCTTAATTGAGTTATATAGCAGAAAGTTTAATGATTTCTTCTTCTATATTTTTATGGTCGCTACCGCTGTGCTGCCGTTGTTGTTTTTGTATTTTGTATTATACTCAAAATGTAGTTTATCTTGGTATATACGTTTTGTTTTTTAAGGAATTAATTTCTTTCACCTCAAGTTCGAGAAATTTACTTTTTATTTTTTTAAGGTACTTATGAAGATGAAGAAAAATATGAAAGATGGAGAGAAGAAATAAAAGATATAAATATTAAGGATTAATATGTAATTACATAAATTATTTTTTTCGATAGTCAAAATAGGAGTGAAGTAATAGTTTAGGGACTATCTAGGTAATTTATTATTTTTTTATTGTGCCAGATCAGCCTCCCGTTAAAATTTAACGGGAACAAACGTCTTAGTGACCAAAAGTTTATAGATCGAAAATGTAAGTGACCTTATTGGTCGTTTTTGAAAATATGTAACTAACATTGTACCAAGAGAAAACATAAATGACCATTCCAGTAGTTAATCGTTTTTGAATTTAAAGTTTATGGTTAAAATTTAAGGTTATAGGTAAAAACATAAGTCTCTAATGTATTAATCTTAAACATACACCCTAACCACTAACCTTCAAATTTTAAATACATACCATAAATTATAAACACCAAAACTACAAACTCTAAATTGAATCTCTAACCCATCAAATTGTGGCGTGTGTGAAAACAAAATGTTAATGCATAATATGTTTTCTCTATTAGAATATTATATATTTAAATATTTATTAATGGACTGAATAATCAAAAATATTCATATTACCTCATATTATATAAGTTTAAACATTTATAATTTAAGGTTATAGGTAAAAACATAAGTCTCTAATGTATTAATCTTAAACATACACCCTAACCACTAACCTTTAAATTTTAAATACGTACCATAAATTATAAACACCAAAACTACAAACCCTAAATTGAATCTCTAACCCATCAAATTGTGGCGTGTATGAAAACAAAATGTTAATGCATAATATGTTTTATCTATTAGAATATTATATATTTAAATATTTATTAATGGACTGAATAATCAAAAATATTCATATTACCTCATATTATATAAGTTTAAACATTTATTTTGAGAAAAAATTATATCTCTACTTAATTAAAAATATCATGTATTTATATAAATTTCAATAAGAAAAGAATCAACTTACATTAATATATATTTTTTTGTACTCGAATGACTAAAAAATATCCTACGATCGATGGCAATTAAGTTTACATTTCACTCATCCACGATAGAAAAAGGCTCACGGTTCGAGGATTTTAATCGAGACACGTGGACATCAGAGATGCTTGCCGACATACCTGGGTGGAGTTGCTATCCTGTTGCCGGTACCATTTTAGTGGGAATCCAAATTTCTGTAGCAAATTAAACCAAATGCTGTTTTTCAATTGACTTGCATTATAATCTTAAATTGTTGCGTGCTGAATCTGAATTGTCATGAAAATCAATAATTTTTACTTAATAAATAAAAATAAATAATATACCATCCACATCAACACCGGATACGTAAACAATTCCATGAGAATTAACGTAAAATAATTATATGTACAAAAACTATGTCCAACACGAGTGTTTGAAACATGAGCATAAAGACAATCTCTAAAGATCCTTGAAAAATATGATAATTGGTGTAAAATTGTTTTGCCCCATCATCACCTGATTGCTCCAAGCAAGTTTGCTCCATCAAGCTTTGCACCCTCCAAATCCTGAACGAGAAAAATATGCAAACAAAAACAGCATACAGAATGTGAAAAATTCTTTTGATTTGAAAGTTTTAGATCAAACACTACCAATTGCACACTATAGAACTTGTTTACTTACCGTATCACGAAGATTAACATGTCGTAAATACGCCCTTTGGAGGTTTGCACCCTTTAGATTTGCATTGCTTAATTTCGCACCCTGAAGAACATTGTTGATTATAATGAACATATCACAATAAACATATGTTGGGTCTATACGATTCATTCAGTACTCAGATCGCTCAATCACACATCAAAATTAAGTTATAATGAGTTGTGAAGCCCTAATATATTTTGTTCCAGTGCCTAACGATAACTTTATACAGATAAAATGAGATATGCGCCAAATAATCGATTCGTGAACGTCATGCTTAAGGATCTCTTACCTTCAAATTGGCTCCCTCTAAGTTGGCATCAGTAAGATCAGCAGTCTAAAAGTCCAGAGATTAAGCATATTAATAGTTACAATCCAAGTATCAAACCATGCGTAAGGGTATGCCGTATGTATCATCATCCACAATGATCAAATATGTGACCAGTGCACTAGAGTTTGATTCAAATGTTAAAAGGTCTCTCATACACTGAATCTAAAAGTATCATTCCAACAAGATCAAGGAATTTAATGAGTCACCTGCAAGTGTGCAGAGCGAAGATCCGCCCCACAGAAGCTACAATCTATCAAACAGGCATCTGCAACAATGAAATCGATGAAGTTGCATCAATATTTAAACCATAAGAGTTTAGCTGCGTTACTCGGACCCTATTGTGAGTGCCTGATACGGTCATGTTCAAATTTCTTTTTCCAGATTTCCATGTATTCAAAGTGTCCTTGAAATCTACCAACTATATCCAGAATCCATGTCTAGATATGTGTCTACATAGGTAGTTCAAGAAGAATGAAGAGTTGAAGCACCATAAGCATTTAATAAGAAATCCACCAACTTTATAAAGATTGTAAGTATTTGCCTTGAAGATTTGCACCAGCTAAGTAAAGCCCCACGAAGATTTGCACCTGTGAATTCACACCTTCCCTAGGCAAAAATAAAATCCGTTGAGAACAAAGTTCAAGAATATAATGAAAGAACAAATAATGCCGATTGTCTTACTCGCGCAAAGTTGCATTGTGAAAAATCGAACCCTCAGCATCCACATCCTGTTACGAAAACAAAGAATATAATGAATGTAATACAAGCATGGGCTTAAATCTAATTAAAGCATTCACAGTGAATCATGTACTTCACTTGAAAACTAGACATACCCGGAATTTTGCACACTGAAGATTTGCACGTGAGAAAAATACGTTTTTAAGACAGGCAAAGCTGAAATCCACAAATGAAAGCTCCTGCACGAATAAAAACAGAAAAGAAGATAATGGATTCTAAGTGCAATAACTAGCAGTATTATGTCTACTTTGTAGGACTTGAAGTGGAACTAGAGGAGATCAAATGGAAACAAAGAGAGACATCAAACATTCCGCATGAGACTCTTCACCTTCCTTCCTCTTATTAAGAACAGAACTGATTCCTTCTATCAGTCCCTGAATCATATGCACGAAATATCAAGAAGAGCCAACGCTCTAATCTGCTAGAAACAAGCACCAGCCTTAGACATCAGCCTACAATCTATAGATCACTGTGTTTGGTAAGGCATCCAGGGATCCAACATTGCGGTGATCTTAAAATAGCTATTACTTTTTACTTAAATGGTTTGATAGCTATTATTATTAAATGTAAATTTATAATTACTTTTTACTTACTATTATATTTCTATTTTTTAAAATAGCTACTAAATTTATAATTATTTAGGCAACATGATAAATATATATATATATATTTTTGAATATTGTATATATTTACATTTTAATAAAATAACATGTTATTAATAATAAGAAATGAATATTATTTTCCTTTAAAATAAAATTGTTTACTAAATACTTGTTTGGTATTATATTTTTTCACAGTTTGATAGATAATTTATTTCTTTTGTTATTTTTTCTTTCCTTGTCGTCTTCAATGAAATAAGGAGCAAAAAATTCCTTAAACCCTAACCCTTCTTCACCTAAAACCCTGAAAACCATGAAAAGTGACAACGACCCAATAGCAGTGGAAGCCCGATCTGATCATTCAAATAACTCCCAATCTCTTCAAACCCTAGTTTCAGGTCCTTTATCTTCTTCCCTTTCCCCACTGTCTTCTTCTTCGCGAACCGTCCCTTCCAATCAAGACTTTAATTTCTTTAACAACTTCGACAATTGCAGACTCCCCTTCAATCAAATTTCCAATACATCGGATTCTTTGCTACGATTCATTGGCTCGTCGTCTGAAAACTGGGCCCCCAACAATTCGATCAATTTCCATAACAACATTGAAAGTATAGCCGATGATGAGGCTTATCGTTGGCTCACTGATTTGAACGACGGAATCTTGGGACAATTCGACGTTTCCGTCGACGAATTCCAAAACATTCGGGAGAAAGAAGAGGAAACGGGTCGCGTTGTCGGGTCGGACCCGGACAATAACTGTTTTCAATTGGTTCAGGGCAAGAAAAAGAAGAAAGGGGATGGTGTTTTAATGAATGACTTAATTTGTGAGTCACCGGGTGGGATGGAAGGTGGGTCTTCGAGTTCTTCTTCTGGAGTGAAGGTGACGACGGGGAAAGCGAAAGTTCCCTTCCATATACCTACGATACGGAAGCCGCAGGAAGAATATAATATTCGTGTGAACAATTCGAAACAGCCTTTTGTACACGTCTGGTTGCAAAAGAGTGAGGATGGGTTACGTTTTGTTCATCCAATGGTTGGTTCTTGTTCGATAAATCTTTTTTCTTTTTGTCGACTTTATTCAATTTTGCATGTTACAGTTGTTTTGTGTTCGTTTTCTTTAATATTTCTGGTCAAGAATTATTAAAATATTTATTCAAATGTTTTCATGTCATTGAAGTTACTGACCTTGCATAGTTGAAAAAGAAGGGAAAATTGTTAAAAAAATAAAAAGAAAAAGAAGGAAAAAGATTTCTTGAAAGCAGCAAGAACTATTAAAATATTTGATTCTTATTTTATTTATTGGTGCAAATGGTTGTTTTACATATAGATATAGTAACTAGATGATGGGAAAGCTGCAATTTTTTTTAAGAATGTTATCATGTTCTTAATAACTAAAATCTTGATATGGATGTGATAAAATGTTCACTTTTGTGCTTCTTGTTTTATGGATGCCAATTTTTTTTTCCTGCTTTTCCTGCATTCTCTTTTTTCTTGCCAAATTAAGAGAATATTTTTTTAAAAAAAATTGCTCTGTTTTTTTTTTACAGGAGAAACACTCTGTTATTGGTTTTGTGGATAAATATATAGCGGATATTAAGCTCATAAAACCCCCATCAATTGAGTCTACCCCATTCAAGCTGGTTGAGGAATTAAAAGATTTGAAGGAATTAGCAGCTAAATTACGCAGTGTGGATGAGTTAGCGGTAAGAGTGTGATTAGTTTTAATATGCATTTTATGTGATTTATTCCTCTATAACTGCATGCCAAGTTATGACATGAAGTCTTTCCCTGGTGATCCTAGTCTGAAGAATTTTGTATGGATCTCGGCTATCAGGGATACCTGTTTGAATGGACTTTGTATGCATCAAACGTTTGTATTATTTTCTTTTTTCTCATAAGATGTTACCTCTTTGCATGAGTCTAATTTCAATGTAATTATTTTCAGGTAGATTTGGAGCATAACCAATATCGATCTTTTCAAGGATTGACTTGCTTGATGCAAATTTCTACCAGAACCGAGGATTTTATTGTAGATACTTTGAAGCTTTGGATTCATATTGGTCCATATCTTAGGGAAATATTCAAGGATCCCTCAAAGAAAAAGGTTGGTCTCTTTTCTGGCTGCAATTTTTTTTATTGGCCCACTGCATTATTTGATATCCTTAGTTCACATAGGTTATGCATGGAGCAGACCGGGATATCTTGTGGCTTCAACGGGACTTTGGCATATACTTGTGCAATCTCTTTGATACTGGACAGGTTTTATAATGTCAACCCGCTACTTCTATGAACTTGAAGATTTAATTTGAGAATTTTCTGTTAAATTCCTGGTTTTGTCTTTATCTTTAAGAATTTAAGTCTGTAGCACCCGTTAACTATGAAATTCTTTGTTAGGGACAACATGAGAGTAAATTAGGGGAAAGGAAACTGGCATCTAAGACTATTTTTGACTACTCCGTACTCGTGGTTTTGATCATTAAACAAACTAAACGAGTTTTATGGATGAGTAGAAGGATGCTAATCTCAGTGGAATTTATTGAAGTTAATATGTTATAGCCTTGGAAATTTGACTTCCTAGTGCAGATTCATTAGACCCTAATTACCTTACCTGTAAGTGTCATTGTCTTGATCGGAAAATATCAGGCTTAGTTTTTAGTGCAATGAGAGAATAAACATATAGACTGTTTTTGAATTTGAAGTTAACGTTTTTGTTGGACTCCTACCATAATGTTGACTTGTTCTGTTGAATGTTTCTCAGGCCTCGAGGGTCTTGAAATTGGAAAGAAATAGTTTAGAGCATCTTCTGCAACACTATTGTGGAGTTACTGCCAACAAAGAGTAGGTTTTCTTTTAGATTCGTTTGATCTTCTTCTTCTTTACACTTGCTACATCTTCTTTTTTACACTTGCTACGTCTCTCCTCTTTGATGGTGATTTGCTCTATCTTCATTAAGCTTTGTTAGTCTTCTCTTTGCAGTTACCAGAATGCAGATTGGAGATTGCGTCCTCTTCCTAATGAAATGCTCAGGTAACATTTCTTTGGAAGCTGTTTTTTTTTTCTCTGTTTCACCCTTCAGTTACCGATCTCATATTAATAATGTCTAATTGCTGCATTTGCACTGTCGTTAAGGTTAATTATTGATTGCCGTTGATCACTTTGTTTTCTAGCAAGAGAGAATAAAAGCAATTGTCTCACCTACTAATTTTGAACGTCTTGTTTAGATGACAAACTTTGGTTTAGGTTCGCCTGTTAAGTTGTCTGTATCGAACAATTTCATGCAAAGTGTGACATCTTTATTCTTTCCTGGACAAACTTTGGTTCATCTTTAGGTTCACCTATTGGGTTGTCTCTATTGAACAATTTTATGCCTAGTGTGACATGTCTTAATTTTTTCCTGCGAAGTGCGACATCTTTTTTCTTTCCTGGACGAACTTTGGGTCATTTTTAGGTTCAATTGTTGTCTCTATTAAACAATTTTATGTGAACTAGTTGTTTCTTTGTATCATTATTTTTTTATGGCAGATATGCTAGAGAAGACACACATTATTTGCTATATATCTATGATTTAATGAGAATCATATTGCTGTCGATGCCCAAGGAACCTGGACATTTTGATTCTCCTTTGGTAGAGGTACGATACTATAAATCATAATTCATAGCATTTTCTAAATTGGCCATGGCATTTCATATAGAACTCTCTCATCTAGAAGAAAAGAAACTAAGAGGTGCCAATAGCCTTAATGTTAGTCACATTGTTAGCGTTTTATTCTATGTTAATCAACTCTTCAATTTTCTTGAAGTACCCATATCCAACACCTGTGTCTTACACTTATATGGAAATGGCTATGGAGATATGACTCTCGAAGCTATGTTTACTCGGACTTGGGAGTGAGTGTCAGATACAGCAAGTATGTATTTGGCACAGATATGGCTAGACTTTCCTAAAATTTTCCATGTATTTGGAGGATTCTTGGAGGTCATATCCCCATATCTATGCGTTGGACACACACGTGTCTGACACAAGTGCTTCAAGAAGAACGAAGAGTCCAAGAAACACACTCTCGAAGGATCATTATCCAGTACTTACACCACTCTAACGGAGGTTATGTTCCTTTCCAATTCTTATGGCCTCTTACATTCTAGTTTGTTCAAGCTTTAACATATAACCTGAAACATATTATTTTGTCGAACTTTTTTCAAAATTGTTTTTTCCCGCCCTTTTGAGCTTTGTTGTTCACCTTTTCAAATACACTTACATGGATGTATGAAACTATGAATTTTGCCGACTTTGTTGCTTTGTGCTATTTATTTGGCCATATCTTACTAGCTAATCTCTTGCTAGCAGGTCTACAAGCGAAGTTCTGATGTATGCATGCAACTGTATGAGAAAGAGCAGCTGATGCCAAATTCATATCTCCATGTATATGGGTTTGTTACTTGCTTAGACTACACGATACATGGTTGCTTGAATGTTTACTTGTCTTATGTAACCCAATGAATAAAAAAACCTAGATGGAGGTAAAACAGGCTTGACCTCCGCATCTGTTCAACCAGATTATGCACTTAAAATGTAAATTAAATGTTGAATCTGTTATTTTGATATTAAATCAGTGTTAATAATAAATAGTTATTAAGTATTTGTATTTGGCTTAATGGTTTGGTATTAAGGATGACTGAGAGGTTAAAAGTTCAAATGTTGTCACAAAAATAATTAAATAAAAAATAAAAGAAATACCAAAAGTTGGATTTTCCAGTTGAACTGGTTTTATGCCAGTTCGTTGGTTCCCTGGTTCTTTGTTATGCACTGGACCAGGTAGAAATAACTAGCTGGTCTGATTTTCATCGCTGATGCAAGCTCAAGCTGAATCTTTGCATTTATTCTGCTGTTTTATATAGGTTGCAGGGGTCTGGTTTCAATGCTGAACAGCTAGCAATTGTTGCTGTAAGTTTTTTGTTGTTTTCGTATCTAATTGACAATTAATATACTTTTAAAATAATGCATCGATGGTTAATAAACCACAAGAAATATTCATTTTCAATTATGATACACATATTTGATGTGCAGAAGCGTTACTGTCAAATTTTGATAGATTGATGGCATCCCCATCTTTCGCTTGTATGTCTCACTTAAATGGCTTACAGGCGCTTTGTGAATGGCGTGACTGTATTGCTCGTGTAGAGGATGAAAGCACTGGTTACATTTTGCCAAATAAAGTACTTCTTGAAATTGGTAGGAACTTATTTGAGTTTTTGTCTGTTTCCCGTATTTGCTTGCTTTTTTCATTTTCTTTTACTTAATCGAAATTTACTATTTACTAAGTTCTTACTTGGTCTTACACTGTTACTGCTAAAAGCCAAGCAGATGCCTGTAACAGCTAGCAAGTTACGTCGATTGTTAAAATCTAAACACCCATATGTGGAGCGAGATATTTGTCATGTTGTTGACACCATCAAGCGTTCGATGCAAAATGCCGTTGCATTTGAAGCTGCTGCTCAACAACTTAGAATGGGGCGTGTGCTAAATGTAAGACTCATTACACTGATTGAAATCCCGAATTTGGATACTAGTATATTTCGTTAATTCTGTTCTACTTCTGTTTCTGTCTATTTTTTTTTCTTTTAGTCCAAGAATAGTTTAGAAGAAATTGAACATACTCATAATGGGATTGTAGGCATATCCGGCACTCACATGTCCAAGAAATACGCCTATGGGATGGAAAAATGTTTAGTATTATAATTAATGTTCGTGGAGATGAATGTAAGATTTCTACTCTGCAGGTATCTGAAGAACGTGTATCAGTTAATGCGGGAGGGAGCGGAAGCATTGCCACCTGAGACTCCTACAGACTCGAAGATTGCAAATGATAGAACAGAAAGCATAGATGGTAGATAAAAGAAGAAAAGTTTGGTGGAGAAAGTGCAGGGGAAGAAAAGTTCAACCGGTGATTGACTGCAAACTGATGATGGGACTAAAAAGTTTCCTCAAGCTTGACGATGAGCCGCTTTTCCGGCATTGGGGAATCAAAGTGCAACATTCCGTTGAAGTCTCTCCCATGGTGAAATGCAAAATTCCATGTAAGAGAAACTCAAACGATTAAAAAAAAACAAATTGTTCTGAAATTGTAGATATTAAAATTTTTACCAATAGAAAAAAAATGAAAAATGAAATGTTTGTTCTTTTAAATTTTGTGTGGTTTGGGAATGATAAAAGCATAAATTTGAAGTTTGGCCTCGAAACAGACAATTGCATACAGATATTTAAGGAATCTATATTATCTATGAATAACAACATTTCCGTTTTCACCCTATTAACAAGAGTTGTGTTGATAGAATTTGATGGATTTATATGTGAAATCTAAGGGTAATCCTGACATTTTATGAAGTACGAGGGGCCATAGAATCTGTGGACACGATAAAGTGTCACTAAACAACATCCAAATTCCCATTGAAATCTTGCAGCAATTATATGTAAAAAATTTCTAGGAAAATAATTGAGCAATGAAAGTGAAATGCAAAAGAAAGACAATGTTGATTACAGAATCCCCCACAAACTTTTACATCAGCCAAATCTATGGTGGGCTTTATAGATGAGTTGCAGTGCTCGACAAGCACCGTTAACGACGAGTACCGATGAGCACTATTCATTTAATTTATAAATATTTGAAATTTAAAAGACTCAACGTATAATTATTTAAAAATTAAAAGGTAAATTAATTCAAATACATTATTTTATTTTTAATTAAAATACCCTTAAATTACAAAACCCTAATTTTTGTTCATTTGAAATTTAAGCTGCCGCCGCCGCTAAAGCAACAACAAGTACGCAAAATACTCAAACACTTATGTTGCTGGACATTGATGCATAAATATCATGTAGGGGAGAAAAATATGTTGCTGGACATTGGCGGCAGGGTATCGGCAGCGGCATGGCGATAGCTTGAATTTCATATAAATAAAATTAAGTTTTTGTAATTGAAAATAAAAATAAAATAATGTATTTTAATTATTTATTTTTTAATTTTTAAATAATTTATAACTATACATTGAGTTTTTTAAATTTTTATAAATTAAATTATTAGTGCTCAGTGATGCTCATCATAATGGTGCTCATCAGTATTCGTTGAGTGCCGTAAAATTTTTGTATATATATATAAATATATTCCTAATAAATAATTAGTTATGAATAAGTAGGTGGGTCTGGATTTCTTTTAAAAAGTTCCCCAAATTATTAAATCCATTCGCTTGGGAATTTGCTTTTCGCTGTTAAATCCCTATTGTCAGACCGACGGTACGGGGTAGTTAAGATCCCCCAAATAAGTAGGTGGGTCTGGATTTCTTTTAAAAAATTATTATAATTTTTTTATGATGATACGTGGCCGAATTTAATGATGATACATGACAAATATAATGATGACACGTTAATAGATCTTAACACGTGTCAGGTCCAGTCTATATCAGTCGTTAACCATCAGTTGATTGATAATTTATATCGAACATGAGCATATTTGGACCAAATTGAAACGTTGGGGGCATATTTAAACCAAAAAATAAGAAACAAAATGACAAAATATGCAAACGTTGTGGGCATCTTTTGTCATTTTGGCTTAATAATAAATATAAAATTATTATTTATTATTTAAAAATAATTTAATTTTTTCAATTCATTTTTTTAATATTTAACAGAATATGTATGTAATTACTCTATAATCGAGGGGCTGAGAGAGTAGTCGTTCTATGGAAAATTAAAATTCGTATATAATAAATAATTTTTATATGTTTTTTATTAAAAATCTAAGTTTGTCTCTTAAAATTCTCTAAGTTCGCCCTCTAACAAAAATCCTCCATCCGTCTCTAGTTAGGTTCCTTAAACAATGTCAAAGGTTCAAATTCTAACGTAATTAATAAATAAATTTGAGTTGAGAGAATCGTCATTGTATTAGGCTTCTATAAAGTTTAACCCGAAATAGTGAGCTAACAAATTAGATATTGATGATCAATGAGTCAAATACCGATGTAGAAAAAAAAAATCGAACTTGAGTGAGCTGAAGACACTTTACACGCAATTAACCACTGAATCAAACACTATCACTTTTTTAAATGCTTTTTCAATAACATAGTCACTTAATAAAAAGATAAAAGCTTTGATGAGATATGAATTACTTCATATGTAATGATTTATTTAAGAGTTACTTTCATGTAAAGGCTTTTGTCCAATAATTCATTTAAAAGTTAAAACTATACGCTTTTAATAAATGGATTATTTAAATACAAAATGTTTTTTTTAAGAGATTAGCACAAATAATTGGGAGATTAAACTAATGGGAGACAGTCTGGCTAGCACAAGGGAAGTTACCTGATTGAGTTTCAAGACAATATATTACATATACATTTCATATTTCATGTATTCATACCATACGTGTATGTTTTATCGTGTCATAATTATATTTGGTATAGTTAATTTTAAGGTAAAGTACACAAATGATCACTAAATTATCCCTAAAAATATAAAATAGTCACCAAACTTTTAAAAATTATATAATGGTCATTAAATTTTAGTTTTTATTACAAAATGTCATTGGGCCGTTAACTGGGAGACGTGGCAGTTACGAAAATTTGTATAATAACATATCCAATCCTCAATATTTACACATTCAATTAATTTAGACATCAATAATAAGAGTTAAATTAAAAATAAATTGAATAAATGTGTCAATATGGAGGACTATGTACTTCACCTTTAATTTTAATTTCACGTCTAAAATTTAGAAAGTTATTACTATGATATTTACTGATTGATCTAGTGGTCAAAAATGTTCATGTTGTCTCATCTTGTTATGGTTGTTACTTGTTAATGAAACGAGGCATATCGTAAGTTACTCGAGTCTGACCGAGTCAAAATTCGGCAACACTCGAATCGATTAAACTCGACTTGAGTTCTTAATGAGTTTAGCTGAGCTACTCAATATCCGACTCACAAAACTCGTGATGGAAAAATTAGGGATGTCAAAATAACTCGTCCTCGTCGCGTCCCGACCCGATAGGGGCGAGTTTTTTAATTAAAAAATCAAGTTCAGGTCGAGTTATGAAAAAAAACAAAGTGAGGCGGGGCGAGTTCGAATTTAGGGTGAAAATCCCTCGACCGACCTAGCCTGATATATTTATATATATTTATTATATATAATATTTAATATTTTTATTAATTTTTTTCGGGGCGGGTCGGGTTTAGTCTGGTTTTTTTATTAAAATGTCAGGGTCGGGTTATGCTTTTTACTATTTCGGGGTGGGTCGGGGTTGAGGCGGATGGTTTAAATTTCGGGTCGGGGTCGGGAGGCCAAAACCCCTCCCCACTCCTCCCCGTTGCCATCCCTATATAATATACTATTTTAAAAAAATTAAACTGAACTAAAGTGTATGTTGTTTGATAATAATAATAATAATAAATAATAATAATAATAATAATAAATTACAATAATAATAATAATAATAATAATTATTATTATTATTATTATTATGAATATAGTTGTAAATGAGACAATACAGATCACGAGTTACTCGAGTTCGACTCGATCAAAGCTTGGTCAACATTTGACTCGACACGAGTTTTTAATGAGCCGAGTCGAACTTAGCACCACTCAAGCTCGATTTGAGTTGAACAAGCTCGAACTCGCTTCAAATTCTTAACGAACCGAGACAAGCTCAGTACTACTTATACTCGACTCGGCTCATTTACACCATTACATATGTGTAAGTATGAATGTTAATATTTACCTTTAGAATGTGAAAACTCGCTACTTAATAAAAAATTACGATAATGTCATTAATATAATCAAAACCAACAAATTACAAATAGAAAATTGGTAATCATAATGTATATAAGATTTTTTTTGAAACTGGATATATATATAAGAATCTAAATTTGAATAAATATAAATTATTTATAGAACCATTTATTTAATGGATGCAGGGAATCATTCAAATATGATTTCATATTGAAAAGGATAATTTGAAGTAAGTATAAAGCTTACCCTTAGTCCAATAGCAGAGGTTGACTATAAAATTATTGAGTTGGTTTAGGTTTTCCCCAAAAAAACACAATGGATCTCCAAAATCACAGTGTTTTGTCTTCACCCACATGTCTTTGCTAAAACATTTGCATTACTTTACTTGGAAAACTCATTTATTTATTTATTTATTGGAAAGATGCTCAAGTATTAATGGTGCGGACTTCCATTATTATTATTATTTTATTCATAAAATGTAAGTTCATTATAAGCATCGAATCAAACAAAATTTATTTCTCTGATTAAATTCATCAGACCAATGTAATGCTTATGACAGTGTCACCAGTTGTATAATAATGGAAACTGTATTTTAAAAATGAGAAGTTTAGACGAGATTATTAGGGTTAAACAACTTGATATTATTTAAGTATATTTTGAGTTTGAGACTTTGTGTACAGGGACGAACGCAGAATTTTAGGTTAGAAGGATGAACTTATAAATTTGTAGGGGCGCGAAGATATAAGAATGGGGGATAGATTTTCAAAAAAAATACTTAAAAAAATTTAAAAAATTTCTAAACCGTATAGGAATTTCAAATTTTTAAGGGGGGCGACCGCCCCTCTACCCCCTCGGTCCATCCCTGCTTGTGTATGTAAAATATCTCCGCTTAGAGACTTACACATCAAAATCGAGTGTGCGACGTAAAATTGTCCGAATCAACCATGACAAAACCAAAAGAAACCAGGAGTACAACCAAAAAATTAAGAAATTTATAATTGGAATTAATCGCAACAATTTTTGTTAAAATCCAAATTCAAATTATTAATAGAAAAATACTTCGAAACACAAGCTTGTTTAGTTTACACAAGTGTTTCAATTTTAGGGTTCATGGATTTAAGTTAAGGTTTAAGATTTAGGGATTTAGTGTGCATGGTATATAATTTAAGGTTTAAGGTTAGAGTTTAAAGTTTAGGGGTGTTAGGACTATAGATTTATCTTTTAAATTTTATAGCTTAAATATGAAGGGTTGTGTAATTTTTTTACACAGCTTGTGTATCAAAAAATAAGCCATAAACTCTAAACTCTAAATTCTAACCTTAAACCTTAAATTCTATACCTACAACCTAAACCCATAAACCGTAAACCACAACTTAAATATCTAAACCTTAAAATTGAAAGGATTGTGTATCAAAGTATTTTCCATTAATAATACGCATCTAAATATATTATAAATTCAATGTTAAAAATATATTAGATCCACTGGTTGGTTAAAAAATTAATAATATTTACATTATTTTTCCTGTATGAGTTCGAATATCGGCATTTAATTTTGAAATAAAAATATTTATTTACTTATTTGAAAAATATACTATCAATAGAATTAATTGGGATAATATTATTAATAATATATATTTGGAACATGTTCATACACAGTGACTTTTAAATTAAAAATTCACAGATAATATACATTATAAAATTAATATATTCCAACTCGATGTTACTGTGAAGTCGACCTTACTAGGTTTGGATATGAAGAATTCTAATTTGAGTTAGCTTGATTTAATTTTAATTTTTTGAACAGTAAATATTTATTTAATTTATTGGTTGATTAATTCGGATTGAATATTTTTAATTAAAATATTAATAATATATAATATTATTTAAAAATATAATTGGATCGACAATGACAAGCTGCAAAGAGAAAGAAGAAAACAAATGGAAAAGAAAAAAAGAAAAAGAAAGGCGCCAAAGTTAACAGACTGCAACATTGAACAGTGGGGTCGATGGCTTAAAGTATATGACTGACAGGACACGACAGGGCCCCACAGAAAGCCAAAGGATACCCGACCCTGACAGCGACACCCAAACCCCACGATTAACACTTGCATGTTGTGCTAATCTTCCTTATCATGTTCTTGTTTAAGACATAATCATATACAAAACTTTCCAAGCTCTGGTTTTAACTGTAAAACTTGTTTGCATGGCAATTCTGAGTAATGGGGAATAAAGGGTTTCCCCTTTCTTTCTGTAGGATTGCCTTTTTTGCTCTGGCTTCTCTTTACAAATTACACCCTTTGAGGTAAAAGTAAAAAAAAAAATGGTTTATTGAAAAAGTATGGAACTTGTTTGTGAAAATTCCCAAGTTGGTGTTTTGTTTTTGGTTCCTTGAAAAAGAAAACTTGAAATGTCTGTTCCTGGGGTTTACAGGTTACGTTTGGTGTGAAAAATTTGGCTGTTTACAAAGTTTGTTTGAACCCGTGTTACTCCCTTGTCTTTGCTTGAAACTGACACAGGTTTTGTTTCTTTGTTCTAGTTTGTGGTCAAAAAAGAGTTTTGGGGGTAGATTTTTTTTTGAATAAGAAGTAAATCTAAACAAACTGAAATGGGTGTGGTTGAACTGGTGAAGTGTGAAACTCCATAAGCTGAATTTGGTTTAACTTACTTGGAGAAGTTATGTTATACTTTTGGGAGCATTTTCTTTTAGGGTGTTTTTGGATTTGAAATTTCTTCATCTTGAAGTCATAATTATTTATTCTTGAGTTGGTCTTTCTGAATAGTTTAAAACTCTCAAGTACTCTCTCCACCAAGCAATTTCTGGTCCAAATTTGTCTTCATCTTCCTTTTTAGTAGTTTAAAGAAGAAAAAGATTCTGGTTTTGCAGGGCACCACCACTTGAGCTGGATTCTGTTCAATCTTCTCTCTCAAGAGGTAAGAAAAAAAAAACTCTATATTACCAGATTTTGTTTGAATTGTTTTACTGCTGAATATCTCTACTTAGAAGATAATTTTGTGCCATACTTCAAATCCCAGTTCTTTTTTGTATATGTTTAAGTTTATTTCATTTTCCCAATGTTATGATTATGGTAATGTTTGCAGACCTTTTGAATTGATGATGTCTCTGCAACTTATGCTCATTTTCTAGTCCTTGAATGCTCAGTGCTTTTCCCTTGACGTTGGTTCGATATACGCTTCCAATGGCTAAAGGATTCAAGCATCAGGCATTCGTATTTCTCGGTGTGATTTTACTCTTAATTAATCAATCAGAGCAACTACAATCCTCCCAGACACATACCCTTTTAAGACTTCAGCTGCTTTTGAATTATCCTGACATTCTGAGTAGCTGGAATAGCTCGGTCGACTTTTGCAATGCTGAACCTACGGCTCAAGTGACCGTTGTATGCTATGAAGAAAGCATAACTCAGTTGCATATAATTGGAAATAAAGGGACCCCTTCGTTACCTAGAAGCTTTTCCATGGATTCCTTTGTCACAACACTTGTTAAGCTTCCTGATTTGAGAGTCCTCACATTGGTTTCTCTTGGTTTATGGGGGCCGTTGCCGGGTAAAATTGAACGTTTGTCGTCGTTAGAGATACTTAATATGACTTCAAATGCACTATATGGAACCATCCCTCATGAGCTTTCATCTGTAACCGGCCTTCAGACGCTCATACTTGATGAAAACATGTTCTCTGGTCAGCTGCCTGAATGGCTAGGTTTATTTCCGGTTTTGACTGTTCTGAGTTTGAGGAAGAATTTGTTTAATGGATCTTTGCCTGATTCTTTTAGCATGTTGGAGAATCTTAGAGTTCTTGCACTTTCACATAATCACTTCCTAGGAGAATTGCCTGATCTTAGCGGTTTGACAAATCTTCAAGAGCTTGATCTCGAAGATAATGCTTTTGGACCTCGGTTTCCTCGGCTAAGCAACAAGTTGGTCCGCCTTGCATTGGGAAAGAACATGTTTAGATCCGGCATTCCTTCTGAACTGAACTCGTTTTACCAACTTCAATGGCTAGACCTGTCATTCAATCGATTTGTTGGGCCATTTCCTCTGTCATTGCTATCCCTCCCTTCCATTACTTACTTGAACATTGCAGACAACAAACTCACCGGAATGCTCTTCGAAAATACTTCTTGCAATGCGGAACTCGGGTTTGTGGATTTGTCCTCGAATCTTTTGACAGGACACTTGCCCAGCTGCCTTTCAGATTCTAAAGAGGCAGTTTTCCTTTATAGGAGAAACTGCCTCACAACTGGAAATGAAAACCAAAATCCACTTACCTTCTGTCGAAATGAAGCCTTAGCTGTGGGAATCTTACCTCAGCGTAAGAAGTCCAAACTTCCGAAAGTCTCTCTTGCATTCGGCATTATCGGAGGAATCGTTGGCGGAATAGTACTTCTGGGTCTCATTTTCATGTTTGTTAGGAGACTGAATGCAAATAAGACAATCAATAAACCAACTACAAGACTGATTAGGGAGAAAGCATCA
Source organism: Hibiscus tridactylites (assembly GCA_958450335.1). Classification (NCBI taxonomy): domain Eukaryota; kingdom Viridiplantae; phylum Streptophyta; class Magnoliopsida; order Malvales; family Malvaceae; genus Hibiscus; species Hibiscus tridactylites. The sequence continues at coordinate 2,865,340 of OY288271.1, forward strand.
ATTGCATACACATCGAAGTTACTATCCGATGCAAGTAAGGCTTCTCTCAATCTCTCTTTCTGTAGTTACATACAATGATTCCAATCTAACAATATGATTTGTGGCTACTTGAAGGGTACATATCTCAAACAATGAAGCTGGGAGCACTCGGACTTCCACCTTATCGAACCTTTTCACTAGAAGATCTTGAGGATGCCACGAACAACTTCGACACGACTGCTTTCATGGGTGAAGGTTCTCAAGGGCAGGTACGTGATATACTTAACTTTCGCCTGATACATTCATCTTGCAGCATTACATTTACTCCTATGATTTTTTCCAGCTATGAGCATCATGAAGTTCTATTAACTAGTTGCTTTTATGATTTCAGCTGTATAGGGGTCGGCTGAGAGATGGCACCTTCGTGGCCATTAGATGCCTCAAAATGAAGAAAAACCATAGCACTCAAAGCTTTATGCACCATGTAGAGCTGATTTCAAAATTAAGATATCGCCATTTAGCCAGTGCTCTTGGTCACTGCTTTGAGTGCTACTTGGATGACTCGAGTGTCAGCCGGATATTTCTCATCTTTGAATACATACCAAATGGCACTCTAAGGAGCTGGATATCTGGTAAATTTGAACCTCTTAGTTAAAACTTTGTTTTCCTGACATCCATCCCTAAAACCTGAATATTTACTTCACCTTAATTCTTCACTTTGGATGGTTTGTCATAACTGACATTCTGGTTGGCAGGAGGACATTCCGAACGATCACTTACATGGCCACAACGCATATCCGCTGCGATAGGGATTGCAAAGGGCATCCAATTTTTGCACACGGGGATCGTGCCTGGTGTTTACTCGAATAATCTGAAAATAACCGATGTTTTGATGGACCAGAATCTTGTAGCAAAGATTAGCAGTTACAACCTGCCCTTGTTAGCAGAGAGTGCAGGAAAGGTATGAACAACAAAGAACATTGTTTTCATTTTAACATATATTTTTACTCGGTACAGACTTTTTGCTTCCTTGAAATTGATGGCATGAGATAATATTATCGCTACTCATTCTTGCAGGTAGGTCACAAAACTTCTGCTCTACCCAAGGATCCGACTAACAGTTCAAGGTTTGTAATGAGATCCTTTATAATACTGAAATTATACAGTAATGAACAGATATTTCTTAACTAATATGTTTGTGATGCTTATGTTCTGATTTTTCATTTTTAAAAGTACCGTGATGCTTATGTTCGGACAGATACTCTTTATCTAACATTCACATTTGAGTCCGAGTAACATAGCTTTTTAATACATAAACAGCCTGTCAGATTCTCATAAACAAGTATCTTAACTGTATTATCCGTATATGATTTGTTTAAGGATGAAATTCATGCAAAGAAATCCATAACATTACTTGTAAAAGAAGTTTCGATTACTCTGAAATCTGATTCTTCACACAATAGATCTTTTTCTAAAATTGATATTATATATCTCCAACTTCTGCGACACATTTGAACATAGGTGATTGGTATAGAGGTATGATGTTCGGCCAAATACATATACACACACAAACATAAACACACATGCACGTATATAATATATATTTATAGGACACACCCCCATATCTGAGTCCGGAAACATAGGAGGATCTAGAGTATGATGTTCGGCTAAACTGTTGCCTCTGGTTTTTGTTATTTGACAGGGTAAATTATGAAGATAAGGTCGATGTCTATGATTTTGGAGTGATTTTACTAGAAATGATTCTGGGGAGGCCATCAAAATCCAGGAATGAAGCTCAGGTCCTTAAAAATCAGGTAAATCATATGTCTGAATATGTAACAGATATGGATACTTAAAGAAAATGAAGAGTTGAAGAAAGATAGGGAATTTGTACTACCATGATATGATGGCTTCTATGTATTCTCTGCATCATTTTCTGTTTCAAGATGAACAAACAAACTTGCGTATGAATCCTTAATTATTGTCTTGCAATCCTGTGCAGTTACAAGCAGTTGTAGCAACCGATGATGCAACTAGAAGAAGCATTGCTGATCCAGCAGTTCGGACATCTTGCTCTGATCAGTCGTTAAAAACAATGATGGAAATTTGTGTCCGATGTCTGCTAAGGGACCCGACAGAGAGACCGTCTATTGAGGATGTGTTGTGGAACTTGCAATTTGCTGCACAAGTAGATTCCATGAGCACTTCTCCCAGTGACTCTCCTTCCCAACCTGCACACCTCCGTGTCGCCTTCCATTAGCGATAACTTTCAGGTATTTCTCCCACTGAATTTGCTTTTCTGCGACTGCACGTTAAAAGTGCGTCCAAAGGGACTCGTCCCTATTCTCCTCATGTGATAGTCAATGTACAAAGTTGTAAACCAGATTGTCTGTAATTGTTTTCCTTGTGCATTGTTTTGATTTACACTTAATATCCGGCATATAAGAAGCTTAAGCTATTACTTCAATTTCAGGCAACAGAGAATAAATATGCATCTGAATTTTGTATTTGCAAATTATAAATTCATTTTCTATCCCCAGGGTGCGGCACAAGTCAATTACATATTTGTTTGAATATTTCACTAAATCCTTTACAGGGAAAAGCTCCACCAATTTGATCTCAAAGTTCTGCCTAGAAAGATACTCATGTGCAGATGAGTTTGGAGAATGGTCTGCAATTTCGGCGGCACCAGCAACGTCACAGAATTAACACTCGTGTCAATCAATTCGAATAAGATTTAACTGTGCAATGACTAGACTTTACACAAGTCTTGTATTTTATCCCACCACTTAACCTCGGATCTTCGAATAAACATGCTGAATGGTTTACTTTCATGTCCATATATATATATAAACCAGACCGTATGCAACGTACCATTAAGTAGAGAAGACAACTAAAAGTGAAATTTATGGTTTTTGTTCACTAGTCATTACAAGAACCCCCAACAGACCATGCATATTTCAAAAACAAAAAGACAAGCAGACTACTCAAAGCGTGCTGGAAATTTATAATCAGAATCCGGGGGACAGCGCATTCTTGCTACCGAAAAAAAGATCAAAACGGCAAGAAGATGCATGCTTGTTCGTCCTTCAGCCAAATGTTGCAATCAGGAAGGCCTTGTAAATGCTCATGAACTTGGCAACAAATGCTGCAAAATTAATCCAGAAAACATATGAATGAGTTTGATTAGCAAAAGCAGGAAACATTGGAAGAAAATTGTCAAGAAATATGTCAGAACCAATGGAAACATATCAATTTGAATATTTTAGCAGTTAATTATATCTCCAAATATTAACATCTTGATATCTCTAAGATATTGGTTCAGAATAGGCCGAGTGATTTTTATGAAACAACCAAGCCACATAAATCTGAATATCATTTTTGAACCCACCCTCAGGTAACTAATCAACACCCATTGACAAATTCATTCAAAAAATGGATGAATGTGTCCTTCGATTCACAAACATTTCTCTCATTTCCAGCAAGAACATGTCATTTCATCTTGAATATGAGCTGGCCCAATCTAACGAAAAGTTGAAAGTTTTGGTTACCTTCAATATGAAAGATGGCTTTCTGTCCGAGACGCATCCTATGCTCCTGTTAAATAAAAAGAAATTGACAGGCCGAATTATTAGCAAGGAAAAAAATCCAGCTAGCGTCAAGATCAGCAATACTGTTTTGTTTTAGGCAGACGAAGGCCTAGTGACTTTCAGCAACCTGTAAATTAATTGAAAATTTCTACCAGTGGCCTCAATGCTTGCTCTTGATCTGCCATTGATCGGCATGGCTTCTTCTTAATGTAATTAAAATACGATTTTAACCAATCTATGACCTTTTTTCCCTCCATCTTTTCATCTGGGGGTTTGCAAAATAAATGGGAATCTACAAGTTTATGAGAAGATTGGTTTCGTTTTAAGGCCAAAGAATAGAGGTGTGAATCATGGTCAATTGCCAGTTGTCTATTTTGATGAAACACCCAATAGTCAACCATAACTTAACCACAAGAAAACAGATATCAAATTTTGGTCAGAGAATGTTAACACGTACTGCCGGGAATAGGATAGACTATTGAACTTACATAATATGCAGCCCAATGGCACACCTCATGTTTTAGCTCTGCATCCAATTTCTTCAATAACTCGTGAAGGAGCCTCTGAGACAGAAAGCAAGTAAATTTTAATTCGAGGAGATATCAGAGTGCAACATGAAAATGGTCCGTATTTACCTTCAGGATCATCTGAGGAGGAATACAATTAATAAGCAATTCATACACCTTTCCTCGAACCTGAAACAACCTAAAGAATAAAGAAAAAGATTTAATAAGAAATTCAAGAAGACATACACTCAAATAAATGCCTTAAAATAAAGGACAGTTTGCATTTCAATTAACTTCTACTCATCCTACCCCACACATCTTTCCTATAGGAACTTGCCATAAGTAATCACATAACCAACTTGTTACCAAAATGAACTGAAAGAAATATTAACTATTGCGGCAATAATAAGATAGTGTAAGATACTGCAGTGGGAACCTTTTAGGGCTTTGCTCCTTCAGTATATCAGTTGCTATTTCAGATATATATTCCTCCCAATCCATTGGCGGAATTGCTTGGTTACTTGTGAAAGGGTACCTATAATCATGAATACAATACAAAAAAGAAAAAAAAATAAAACATATGTAAGGAAGTATCTTGCCGATGTGCATGATGGCAGTATTAATAAATAAAAGATAACACCGAGCTTAACTGTTGAACACGACAAGTCTCTAATGACAATATAGCTCTCCTTAAACTCCTGTTTGACTTTACTGCAACGCGGGCTGCAAAACCAGATGGAAGTTGCAATCCTTCTTTCTTTCCAATGAACTCTAACACCTTAATGATCTGGCAGAGTATTTTACAGAAATAAAGTTTAATTCACCAATAGGAAGACAAATTGAGAGAACAAAGATTCTTCGTGAAAATAAAATGCATATAAACAATAAACATCTTTAAGGACAGACTACAGAGTTGAAGGAAAATTCCTTTTGGCAAAAACCTCCTAAAAGGGTTTAAGGAAAAAGATTTGAAGGAACTTTCCCAGGAATTTCTCTATTCATCTTTTTCACATATTAATAATAATAAAAGAAGGCGAAAAGCAAACTCTGCCAACCTCTTCTTCGGAAGGAGCATTTACTCGAATATTCAGACATCGAGACCGAATTGCCTCAGTGACTTTTGAAGAACTATTACAGCACAAGATCAAACGGCAAGAAGCACTGTACTTCTCCATTGTTCTTCGAAGTGAATGTTGGGCTTCTCTTGAAAGCTTGTCAACTTCATTGAGAATCAGCACTGACTTTCATAAGATATTATGTCAGTAAAATAGTGAAATTATATGCAGTTACTCTAAATTTTAAAGAGAAACAGAAACCTATTAACTTGAAATAAGCATCAAGAGTAAAAGACATAAGAATCTAAAGGGCACAGACACTGAATGTTAATTCTGGAAAACTAAATATTAAAAATAAATATACAATACCGTCTTGGAGACATAAGTTAACATTGAATTTTAAATGAGACAAGCTTCTAAAAGAGATTTATTAGGACGGAAAGTAAGTAAAAAGAGAATCACCTTTATACCCCTTTTTCCCTTTGGTATCAATTGGTCTATTTTTAGCCATTTCCTTAATTATCTCTTGAACTATATATCTGTCCTGAAAGCCTGCATCACTCGGACTCAACTCCACATGGTTGGCACTTGACAATGTGGTCAACTCCAGATCAATGGTTCTACTTCCAGCCTGAAATAAAATGAAAAGAAGTGGAGATTCTAGTTATGAGCATTTGGGGGAAAGAATACATTGATTCAACCAATAATGGTTCAAAAATGCTCAACCAATACATAAGTTCCATTGTTGCATCAGAGTTAATAATGGTAAATTAAAATTAAGTACAAAGGTCTCTTAAACATTGAGGATGAAAAAATAAAGCTTCCAAGATACTTTCGATAGATCAAGGACATGAAACATTCAATCTCAATGCTCTTTTATACAAGTCATCATTTGAAATTCTTATTCTTACAATTAAAGCTTTACTGAAAATTTTATCCATAGTGTAGAACATCACATTTCATTTTCATTACATCAAGAAATTTTGATATGAAAATTACATCATTTGAAACTTACATCAATTTTCCAATTCCTATTCTCCACTTTCACCTGCAACCAAACAAACAAAATGATCCTTCTAAGCACAATAACCGAATAAATAAATAAAATTAAGCAAACAGAAAACAACTTAATAAACTTCCTTACTTCCTTTAAAAAAAAGAAAACCCATCTTAAAACTCAAAAAGAAAAATGGAGATACAAACCCAATTTCCTTTTTTTTATTTCTCAAAATCAACAATATTTCATAATTGACATAGTACTAAATTATTTCCCGCACTTAAAAATAAAAAAAACAAAGAGAGAAAAAATAGACCTTTTCAGCAGAAGGACCGAGGATCTGTCTGAGAAGAGCCATAATTAGGGTTTTCTTGCCGGACCCAGATGGTCCATAGAAGAGTAAATGAGGGCAATCCTGCTCTGCAACCTGTTTAAACCAATTTTTTTTTATAGAAAGAACCCATGAAACTTAAACAATTAAAACTAAAAAGGAACATTTAAAAAATTAGGCATCCAAAAGTAAGCAGAAATTTCAGTTTTGAAGTGAAAGAAAGTGGGTACCAGTTTCTTGAGATTCAAAGCAATCTCCTCATGAACCATGACTCGGTCAAGGGTTTTGGGTCGGTATTTGTCAACCCACAACATCTTTCAAGAAATTTTTGGTTACTCTCGTCTCTCGCTAATCTGAGTGAAATGGAAATGAAAACAAAGAAAGAAGACAGGAAGTGGCGGGAAAGAGATGGAGAACGCGAGTGTGGAGGGTTTTATTTTAGGTTCCATTTATAATAAAAAGTTGAGTAAAATTAATGATCATTTTGTAACTTTAGAAAGCTATATGGTTAAAATAAATATTTTTAAGATAATTTAGTGATCATGTGTAAAATTAACTCTTTATTTTAAGTAGAAAATAAGGGAAAACTACACTCATAATCACTAAAGTTTCAAAAAAAATTAGTTACTAAAATTATCGACACTCTAGTGTTGACTAATGATGTGGTACATTAACAAAAATACTAATATCCAAATTGACTCTTAAATTGTACGAACCAACTTGCCTCAATGGTTAAGGGAATGATTGTTGTTCTTAGAGCTCACGAGTTTGAGCACTAACAGCTGCAGTAAGATGATTGAGCATACATTGTTAAATGGTTGAGAGTATATTTAGAACATATAATTGACCCTTAAATTATAATTAAAAGTAAGATTTAGTCTTTTAACATATTTTTTAAGTATATTTTAAAATTAAAAATCTAAAACTTTCCATGATTGATATAATAACATGTTTAACCCTTTAACAATTGGGTTATTTTAAACTTTTAAATTTACAGTGCATTTGGGTTGTTTTCTCAACCAATCAAATAATATTTACAATGTAAGTTTTTTCGATTTGAGTAGAAGAAAAGATGAAAGAGAGAGTTTTGATTTGGTGCTATCATCGGTCAGAAAAGGTGACCAGATAGTATCGGTAAAAAGAGATGTTAAAAAATAATATTTAGAAAAAGGTGAAAATGAATGAATAAAAAATTCAAGACTGAATTAACATTAAAATTAGGAATCAAATTAGAAATGAACCTTTTTAGCATTCCAGTGACCGAATTGTAACTAATTAAAATATAAATTTTTAAAATTGAGTGACCTAAATTAAAAGAGAGCCAAACAAAAATGACCTCTGTTATAGTTTATCCAACTTTTATTTTGTCTTGCAAACCCTAACTATATTGCTTGCCCCAAATAATTATGTTGATCATCTCCAAAAAATTACATCACAATTAAATAAATTTGTGTATTATTGGCAAAACGAAAATCAGCCTTCGATGTGAGCTGTTGTGAAAGCTCAATTGCAGAGGCTTCCTAACTTAATTTTTTTCGTTCACAACGTCAGATTTTGAATCATTGACCTTGCTTAAAGAATTCAATCCTTCGATGTGAGCTGTTGGGAAAGCTCAGTTGCAGAGGCTTCCTAACCTAATTTTCTTCATTCACAACGTCAGATCGACCTTACTTAAAAATTAGTGTTTTATCCCACTAAACCAACTGATTGTTGGTCGATATACCGTATTTTAATTGTTTCTTCACCTAATCCAACTACTTGTACTAGCCTTGGATAACAGTATACATGTATTCAACACCCAAAAGAAGTTCTGGAAAAATTACAATTAATCTAATTATGTTATAGCTTTAATTTTCTTGAAGTGCTTGTGTATCGGATATGTTTACATGGATAGGAAAGAACTTTAAGAAAGATGAACATACCAGTATGGAATATATACATTCATCTAATGATCGAATCCGAGTTCGAGAAACATAGGGTAAAGCCAGTAGGTACAGAGTTAGAGAGCTTGAATGAGCCTTAAAGACATGGAGGTGAAGTAGATAAGGAAAAGTCCTCCTCCAAGGACCCCATCAAGCTTCATGTCCCTCATTGGTAGGACCAAAAGTGCCCAAAGCAAGGCAGCAACAAGGAATCCCAGTGTTTCAAGGAGATAAGGGTCTTTAGGGATCTGAACAGGTGAAGGGTACCCATGCCAGGCTGAACCTATCAACGACATGCCTAAACCGAAGAGAGTGTTGAAGATCGGACCGGCGTAGCAGCCCGATATAGCCACTTGAGCCCCTTCTGGACCACCATTCAATGCCATGGACATGTTGGTGACTAGGTCTCCAAGTGAGTTGCCCCAAGCAAGGACTGTGAACCCAAGGATTGATTGACTGATGCCAAGTATGTAGCCAAGTGATATTAACAGGGCAACCAATTCTTGAGCAATGATGTAACTCCAAACCACACTCATCGCGAACCCTCCGGCTAGCCACGGGAACAAGCAGGTCTTCGGCGGGCTAGATTTTTCGGTTTTCAAATATGCGAGAACCCCGAAACTGGTACCAACCAGGACACCAATTCCATAGACCACCAGGCCGGTTTTGAAGGTTAGATTGTCGTCTTCAAGGTCCCAAAGAACGGATAACAGAATTGGTGCTAATGTCACCGACACAACCGCGACCGGTTTAGACCATCTTTCTTCACAAGCAATTGGGATTGTCAATCTCCTAGGTAAATAAAGGGGCATCTCAAGGATCCAAAGTAACATACTACATGTATCAGACATTCTTAAACATAAGCAACATGTCTTGAATCCGTCCCCTTCCTCTAAACGATCGATCTCCACTTTGTCGATTTTGTTCAAAATCGGTATGTTCAAATCACTACCATAGCTCGAATCGGAATCCATGTTGTCAATTCCATTCGAATTCCAAATCGTATATACGATGTAAACAAGTACAACATAAACAATATACATTGAAGAAAAGGCCATTGCTCCCCAAAGACTGATTTCTCCAATACACAATATCAAAACCAAGGATGCAAGAACCAAGAGGAGGTAGCAAACATCTCTTACAAAAGCCGGTTTGTTAACCGGAACTCGTTTCCGGTGCACAAAAGTCCCTATCGTCCCGACCACGACACAAGTCACAAAGAAAACACCACCCAGGACTGTGTTTAACCCAATGTCCTGTGTTCCACTGTCCATGAAAGAAACTATGCTAGAAAAAACATCAGGGGCACCATTGCCAAGAGACAAGAGAGTAACACCAGCAAGTGTAGGGGACAATTTTAAAAGACTCGACAAGCTTTCGAGAGAATAACAAAAGTATTCAGATGCAGTGTTTCCCAGAAGATAAAACAAGACAATAAGCCAAACAATTAAAAGGACATGACCAAACAAAGGAAATCTTCCAAAACTGCAGTAAAACAGGTGGAGATAATCAATATAGCCTTGAGAAACACATGGGTTACTGGACTTAAGATAAGAACACTTGGCTTTATAATCATCTAAATTCTCCAGGACCTTACAATCTTGCTGGCTATTGTCGAATTCAGAACCATAGCTGGTTAAAACAACAACATCCGAAGAACTAAAACATGTCACCAAAAAAACACAAGCCGCCAACAGAAATGAAATGTTCAAGAAAACGACTATGAAGCTCTTGTTTTGGTATTTGAAAACCCGAGTACCCATACCAGAAACTCAAACCAAAAACACAAAAAAAAGAGAGAAAAGATTGAACTAAACCATGATTATGAAACCCAACATAAGAACTAAAACTGACCTTTGCATGAAATGATGTCTGGTTTTCCTGCTTCTGCAAGAAGTAAAACTGTTGTTTATCTATATAGGACTTGGAACTGGAAGTGTATGAGTTAAGGAAAGTAATGAAAAAGATTACATAACTAAAAGCTCGGTTTGTGTTCAAAGTTGTACAAATACATGCAAAGGAAACTTAAAATTTGATACCGAGGTAAGGCAAGATCATGCACCGGAGACAAGTGGCACTCGGTTGGTGTCTCTAGTGCATAAATTGCTGGAGTTTCAAGACTTTGTGAAAGAAGAAAAAACGAATACGTAATACTGTTTATCTATCGTTTTGTCGCCGGTCGGTATGGATTCTATTTTTTTTTATAAAGCCTTGAAAATGACAATTTTTTTATTTTTTGTTTATTCATAAATATATTAACTTGATTACTTAGATTTGGGTTGATGACAACAGAACGTGGAAAATAAGCTAGAGAGTGTGAAACGTGGGACCGAATTTCAAAGGGATAAACTATTTAGACAATCACATGATTATAGCGCGTTTTTAATTATATACCCTTTAACTATTGAAAGTCTTTAATTACATCCTTTAATTTGATGCTGGGAGAATGTTGGAGTTGTGTTTGGTGATGAAAGAAGAGGCATGATAAATGTTGAGGGTTAATTTTTTAGGATTAGTATGAAAATTAAACAAAGTACAAATACTGAAAATTAAATTAATTATTATGTGAATTTAATTGTCGAATAATCATTATAGTTTTTTTAGAAAACTACATATTTAGTACCTAATTATGTCTGTGTTATTGTTTTGCTACCTCAATTATTATTTTTGGCAAAATGGTATCTGATGATGTTTTTTATTCTGTTTTGGCACCCAACTGTTAAAAATTAACGAAGATGATGACATAGTTTGGTTTAATCACAATTTTAGACCAAAACACTTATATATTATTAATTTACTCCAAAATTCATCAACTTAAAATATCATCTTAATTTTGGGGTAAAACATCATCTTAATTTTGATAGAATTTTATCTCATCCATTTCTCACTCCCTCGTATTCTCATCTGTGTCCTAATCGTGGAGTTTGAATCCTGCAATGGACCCCGCATTAGCCCCACACTAATCCATAAATCCTAAAGTTTTGATTATCCCTAATGTGTTTTTTTAAAACTTTAAAGAAAAATGAGGAATTTATAATTTTAATCTAAAAATAAAATAATGTTTAAATTGATAAAATTTTAGATTAAATTGATAGATTGTATAAGTTTTCGGACTAAAATTGTTATTAATCCAAGCCACATTACCATTTACGTTAATTTTAAACAGGGTAAGTACTAAAACATAACATTAAGTATTGTTTTACCAAAAATAATAGTTAATGTACCAAAATAGTAACACAGACATAGTTAGGATACTAATATGCTATTTTTATTTTTATTTTAATATCAGTTCGTATTTTATCTTAATTTGAATCTTTTAAGACAAATATTTTTTCCCGCCGAAATCACCGCTCCGATTCATGATCATTGTAGTTAAAATGATATGATTCGATAATACAAACAAAATCGATTCAGTTTTAAAATATGATATACAAGATTAAATCACTGCAATTTTACATTAAATTATTAATAAAATAGTTAATCTAGTCTAACAAATTACACCACCCAAAAAATAATGTTTTTTATTCAAAATAAAATACTCATCCAATCGGTAAACCCATTTGTTCAGTAAAATCCAATATTTTTAAACTATTTTCGTGGATACTAATTTCAACTGTATGATTCTTGCAAGATTTAAATTGATTCATCCGACATTGACTTTTCTCTTCTTAAAACACCTAACATTAATCTTCATAACTAAGTATATATATGAAATCAATAATATCAACACATATAAGATGTAATAATAAGATATATTATAATTTCAAAGAAAATTCTATATTCGCGCCTTAAGAATAATATCACTAAAAAATTATAAAATTAGACTTAAAAAAATTATCTCATACACAAGTAGTTGGAATTTTTTTATTTTCAAAAACGCCTCAATTTTATAGCTTATGGTTTTAGTCTATGGTTTAGAATTTAATCTTCATTGTTTTAAAAGTCATTCCGCCTAGGTAGACATTGTTTTATAGCTTATGGTTAGTGGTTAAGTTTTAGGGTAATATGATTAGAGATTTATGTTTTAACTTATAAACCCTAAATTTTAACAATAAACTTAAAATTCTATCATCGTCTCCTAAATTCATAACTATTACACCTAAACCCTAAACAAAGACCCTAGACCTTAAAACTAAGTCGTTTGTGTAAATAAAGTTTCCATAAAAGTTTGTGTACGGAATAATTACCTATATTAAAGTATAAATATTTAATTAATTTAAATTTGACCAATAGACTAGGCCGTTTTTTTTAAAACCTAATACGAATAATTTACAAAATGTAAATGGGACATTTACACCGTGTACTAGAATGGCATACAAAGAGAAACAAGGACGACCGCCAGCTTGTTTTATGAAAGAGAGTGTGGAAGAAGGCAGTAGTCATTAATTATTTTGGATAAAACATAAAAAGCTTGAGACTTGAGAGGTGGGGTTCGACCATAAACATGGGAGATTCTACAGTATATCCCTCTGCAATCTGCATACCTTAGCTATAATTCTATAAATTACTATAAATAGTTACAATTTGAGTAGGTAAAATTTGGCTCTATTAAAAAAATAATTTTTTATTTGATTCTGTTTCATTTAAATCGTAAATTTATAAACTCAAATTGAGCTAAACAAATTTCAAATAAATTTTGTGTCATAAAATAATTTTGAATAACTCAAAATTTTTAGTACTTAGTGGATTAATTTTGACTAAAAGTATAAGAAACCCTTGAACTTTTGAAAAAAATCAATTAAGCCCGTAGACATTTTGTACTCAATCAAGCCCCTAAACCTAAAAATTGAATCAATTAAGCCCTTGAACCAAAAAATTAAATCAATTAAGCCATTTAATCAATTTTGACAGTTTTTTTAGATCTGTTGGTGTAATACTAGTGTTTCCACTTGACATTTTCATAAATTATTATTTTATTTAAAAATTCAAAAATACTTATAAAATATATATATATATATTCGTACTTCTTTCATGTGCGATATACATATATCAGACAAAGTTGACAGACTCGACTCAAACTTAAAAATTAATGGCTTAAGGGTGTAAGATGCCCTTAAACTTTTGGGAAAAAAAATCAATTAATCTCATGACAATTTAGCCCATGAACCAATAAATTAAATCAATTAAGTCTTTTAAGGTCCATGTTCGGGGTGCGAGGTTGCCCAACCTAACAATGTCATCTCCAAGGTTCGAACTTACGTCCTCTCCTTGAGAGTGCAATGTGCCTTACCAATACACCCAACACTTGTTGGTAAGTGTCTCAACTTTGTTTGATATATGTATATCACACATGAAAAAAAAATATGAAGATATATACACATGGGCGAAGCCACATGTGGGGCTGGCAGGGGCCAGGCCCCGTGGTTCACCCTTGCGGTCCATTCTTTTTTTAATTTGCCCTCGTAGAATTTCAAATTATATTTTTATTTTACTTGTTTTAATATTATAGAGTGAGTGTTGTCTTAGTGGTAAAGTGTGTACAAGAAATTAAAATTTGTTACTTGAAGTTAGTGAATCAAATCTTATTGATGACGTTTTTCAGTCTTTTATTCTTTTTAGGCTTAGGTATAAAAAACTTTTGAACTTTTAAAAAAATCAATTAAGCCGCTGATTTTTTTTGCATTTAATTAAGATATTGAACCAAGAAATTTAATTAATTAAGCCCTTTAATTAAGACAATTTTTTCTTTAGATATTATTGACAAATGGTACATTACAGTTCTATCATGTTGTTTTGCAGGTAGGAGAATTGCTTTCTGTTCTGACAGCTCCATCGCAGTCTCTTGGTTCCAACGACCACAAATTGCTCCTTCACACTTTACAACAGCAACACGAGAAGTGTGGAAATGGTGCAATTCGGAGCAGTGGATTTTTTGCAAAATTGATAGAGGCCAAAATGGAGAAGCTGATCTGTTAGCAAAGGAGGGCATAGAGAGGAAATCTGATATGATCCAAGTTGGCCAAGAAAATTAGATTGACTTCGCTTTGAAATGCAGTAGATGATGGCACTAGGTGGAGCAAATGCCAGTGTAGTTTTTAATATACAAGTCAAAATTGACAGTGGTTTTGGAAGGCTTCATGTTGTAAAAGTAAGCAGTCATGTTTTGTGTAAGTCTAGGAACTGATCATGCATACCGTTCGGATCCATGTGTAACATACATCGGTTGAACATTCGATTAATAATATCAACTAGGCACTCTTTTCCCCCAATTTAGGATTAGTGAAGGTTTTTAATGAGGCCTAATTTCTCTTCAAAAAAAAATGTTGTATTTATAGATTTCTTCAAACAAATATTTTTTATATTTATACGCTTTTTTAATTTTTTTTGAATTTTTAAACAATTTTTAAATAAATAATTTTTTTAAAATGTCAAGTCGAGACAATGTGACACAACGCACTGCACTAACAGATCCAAAAAAAACTATCGAGATTTAATAGTCAAAATTGATTTAAAGGCTTAATTCGTTCAATTTTTTGGTTCAAAGGCTTGACATGAGTGCGGAAAAAAATTAGTGCCTTAATAGATTTTTTCCAAAAGTTCAAGGCCTTTTATACCCTTAAGTTTTTTTTTTCGACCCCTTTAACTTTTAATTCTTGACTTTGCCCCTGGTTATAGAAAGCAATCTAAACTAAAACAAGTTACTACCGTAACAATATTAATATCTACAATTAAATTTGAACAAAAATTCAAATAACTCGACTCGAAAAAATATTATGCTACAAAATAGAATTTGTAAACTTAACTAAGTCGAAATTGTTTTACTTGAATCGATCAAACGTTTTCCAATAAAAACTTTTATATTATGACGTGAGAATAATCGAGTTGGAGATCAACCGGTTAAAACAATCAAACAATTAATCAGCCAAAAATGTCCACTTTAAGTAGTTTAGTCGAATTTTTTATTATTTTTTCAAACTTATAATAATTCTAATTTGAGTACAAATATTGTGCGAGTTCTACTTGTTTAGTTCTTATATTGAATTGTACTCTATCTTTTAAGTTCTGAATTTTTTTTTAAGTATACGTTTATTATATGGGTAAAAATCTTCTGCCTCTAATCATGTCATCTTCTATATTTCACACTAAAAATTACTTAAAAATAAAATTTAAATTTTAACCCTAATTTTCACATCCTAAACCCTACACCCTAAAAATACACTCTACCCCTAATTCCCCAAACCATAATCTTAAACCCTAAACTCGCTATTTTAAAGTGGGGGCATAGAAGGGGCATGATAAAGAGACATACGATTTCCATCCTTATTATATAGTCTACGTTCCAAACTTTTAACTGTCACTTTCAACAATGTTATTTTGAAGATTCGAACTCGGATTTCCTCTTTGGGAGAACAATGTGTCTTACTAGGGGTGAATCCTTTAAAGGACTAGCCCTAAAATAATTTGAGAAATTTAAATTTTACCCCTAAATTTTTTGAAATATTCAATATGGCCCCTCAAAATTTTAAAAATCATATTAAACTTAAAAAATTTGAATATTTTTAATTATATTTCTTCTCAAAATTTTAAAAGTTCTTATTAGATCTCTCAAAATTATTAAATATTTTAGTTAAACCCTCAAAAATTCTAAAAAATTTCGTTTAAACCTCCAAATTTTTAAAAAAATTAAGTTGACCTCCAAAACTCTTACCCTAAATTCCGTTAGTATGTCTTATCATTACACCTACAGCTCGTCGGTAGTTTTAACTAAACTTTAAGCCTCTAATTTCATTTTAAGTTTAACTTAACTCAATTACAAACTAAAAATAAATATAATAAATATTAAAAACAAATATGTACTCTTCAAATTTTATAATATCACATCTACATAAATATCCCAACACTTATTATTATTATTATTATTATTATTATTATTATTATTATGAGATCTTGCAATCTCTTATCTTAAAGCCGTGAAAGTTGAAATCTTAAAATGCAGGCACCAACCGAGGAGGGCGTTATGTGACTAGTTGCTACCATAATTCCAACCACTTGAACCATAGATGATAGATTTATATAGATTATTTGTGGCTACCAAGCATCCATTGGTATTTCAAAAAAATCCATTTCAAAAACAATAATAGATTGGAATTACTGACCACAATGAAAAGTTTCTGAAAACTACCTTCTTTTTAAGTTTTATTTTAAAAATAAATTGTTCAAATTTAAAAGATATGTGTTCAAATGACGTATTATATTATGATTAGATATTCTATTTTAATTTTTTTTAAAGTTATACATATATATATATATTAAAGGTCGATCAAAGAGTAATTAATAAAATTAACGGATTAGTCTAAGTGATAAGCAATTTGATATATATATATATATAATAACTCTTCCAAACCAATACATGGCTTCGTCCATACAATTACCTAACATGAATAAGACATAAATTATTGGAAGTGTGTAAATAACAAAATGGATTAAACCAAACCAAACGTGTTCTATTTGTGTATGTAAGAAAAAAACAACAGGATTGTCGTGTGCTAACTGAGTTTTCCAGTTGGACTACATGCTCCACAAGAGTCCACTTCACTTCCATAATTAGAGTGACAATGTGGAATAGTCCAAATTCTATTACTCCACACCAATTTATGAAAAAGTCAAATACAAAGTTATATATTGATCGAAAGGGATTTTTTATCCCTATTAAAAAATTTAGTATAATAAAATTTTACGTTATTTAAGTTTAAATATTAGTTAAATAAAATTTTGTCTATCTTAACTTTTAGATTTAAAATTTTAATAAATTTATATTTTTCTATCCGAAAAAAGTAGGATAATGAAAACTTTTGTTTTTCAGTCATGGAAGATGGTTAATAAATTGGCTAATGCACGATCTTACACTCAATATTAATCATTTCGTGTTTGAATTTGAGGTTTTTTATTTAATATACCTAATTTGATCAATGTTATACATTTAATTTATGATTAACATTTTTTAATGTGTTACCCGTAGATTTTTGTTTAATTTATTATCCTAAATAAAATCTCATGCGAAGAAGATTCTGCCTACTTTTAAACTAAATTTTAGACTACTTAAACCAGTTTTAAACATTTTGTAAATGATTGGTAATTTCTTTAAAGGCATAAACAAACATAATTTGTCCGACCATTCAATAACGGACATTAAGATTTGGGTTTTGTACTAAAATAGAAAACTGAATGCTGACTGCTACCTACCGATTTGGCAGAAGAAATCAAGCCCACAGCACCTTATATGCATTTCAGTGATTGTTTTAAATCGACGCCTAAACTATACATCTTTTCAATTTCAGGGGTATATTGTTTTTAATAAAATAAATGTTCTGATTATTAACAATTGTTTAAAAGAATATGTTATCCAATTAAAAAATTACATGTGATTTTAATTTTATTTAATTTTAAAATACCCTAAAAAATTTTAAATTCACAAAATAACTATAAATTCAACCATTATCGTCGCCATTCATCATGTTGCCTGCGACAGAATGAAGCTTCATCATTTCGCTGATGACTCGGTGTCGTTCATCTTTTGGTCAACCACCGCTCACCGCTCATAGTTATTTTTATCATTTCACAAGTTCGACATTCCTCCGACATTAGGCATATAGTTTGTAGACTTCTGATGATGGAAGTTGGGGTAAATGATCATCATGAGATCCGACAACGAAAGTGGTAGACACATCGTTGACACTTAGCGGCAACAACACTTGAAATCATGATTTGAGACTTGACGCTTTGAGACTTCAGAGATTTGAGAATTACAAATTTTTTTAAAAATTAAAATTAAAAAAAAAAACAAAACAAAACATGCTATATGTCATGTTTTGATTAGTTAAATAAAAAATTTAAATGGTCGTTAGCGGCTAAACACTTAAATTAACAAAATGAAATATTAGACACATATTTTTATATAAAAAAACTTTAGGTACTTAAAATTAAAAATAAATATAGTTTAAATTATATTAAGTTTTTAAATTTAATCAATTAAACATAAATCATATGCAAGTTTCTAGTTTTAATTTTAGTTAGTTGTTGAGTTAATAATACAATTCAAAACTTGTGTGGATAAATTCTACTTGTAGCTTTTGCTCTAATTGATACTAAGAAATATGATTAATAAATTTGATAAATCGTTAGAGATAAATAGTTATTATTAGAGATGGACTTACTGGTTTTAGAGTTGTATTTGATACATCGTTGTAAGAATTGTTTTCCAATATAAATTATTATTTTCCATAAAAAAAAACATAGTAATTTTGATAGACAAAATATGAGTCTACGAAATTAATCAAATGTAAGATTAAGTAATAATGGTTGGATTAAAAAAAATGTCATTGATTGTATGGATTATAACAAATGGATGATCTCATTGATTTACATATGACGCGATAACTAATTCAAACTATCCACGTCGCACACTTAATTTAAGTGGATAGTTCTTCTAACCAGGACTGTAAATTAATGAGACGAGACATATTGCGAGCTACTCAAGTTCAACTCGATCAAAGCTCGTCTCGATTAGACTCGACTTGAGCTCGAACTCGACTCAAATTCTTAACGAGCCGAGACGAGTTACTCGATACTCAACTCAAAAATATATTATATTATATTGGTTCATTAGGATTTAATTTTGGGGTTGATTAAGGAAGGGTTTAGAGTATTGTTTGAGATTTATGTTTAGGTTAGGTTAACAATGGATGATAGATTTTTTGGGGGAAATGTTAGAAAATTAGGGTTTAGTTCGAGCTCGAGCTCGAACACCAATTTTTGTTTTCAAGTTCAATTTGTGCTTGAAATCTTTGAGCTCGTGAGCTTTCGAGTCGAGCTCGAGCTTCAATTGAGCTTGAGTTCGAGCTTGATAATTTTAAACTTGCGAACTTTCGAGCCAAGTCGAGCTTAACCTTAAATATTTTTAGTTCAGGTCGAGCTTAACGATACTCAGACTCGACTCGACATGTTTACAACTCTACTCCCAACGTATATTTTCTGCATATATAAGACTTCAAACTCAAGATATATTTAAATAATATCAATCTGCTTATCACTTGGACCAGTCCATCGTACAACAAAACTAACTTTCACTCTAGCAAAATATTTTTCTCAATTTTTTTTCCTTTTGGTTTTTAACTAACCCGATACCCGGCCCATGTAGAAAAAGGGGATAAATCCAACTCCTTTCCCCACCAAACATCGTTAACAACGAGCGGCACCAAGAAAACCCTCAATTCTTCGATTTATTCGAAGCTCTCTTTAAAAATTTCCAATTTACTTCAAAACCATTTCTCCAGTTCCCCAGTTTTCATCAAAGAAACTCACTTTGTTTATGCGTGTTTTTAATAATAAATATTATTCTTAGTTGTTTGAATTTTGGGATATAATGGAGTCTGCCATGAGCGTTTCATCTCCAATAACATTTCCCATAAATTCAACACCGAAATTGAGAAAAATTAGCAAAATTTCGTATGGTTTCGGATCCAATGGATGTAACTCGATCTCTAAAATCTACGCAGTTTGCTCCGATGGTTCTGTTTCATCGTCTTCTTCTTCTCATGAGGTAATTTTCATCTTTTTATGTATATTCATATTGACCGTGATGTGTTCCCCTAATTTTCGTAATTGAGAAACTGTACGGGGAACCCTTTTTGAATTGCAGTGAATGTGCTCAACTTTAAATTTATCCATTTGTATGCATTAAGAAAAGCTTTAAGAAGTATAATGGTGCTCTTATTTAATCTTCATTAACCTTTAGAAACAGTTATACTATGGCAATTTTAGTCTTGCTAGGTATTGGCCAGTGAAAATATACATAAACTTATGCACACTCCGGATCTTGCATTTGCTACTTGTTTTTTTATGTCTGGAGTAAAACCCTATGTTGCTTCGAATTTTTCATTTTTCTTGAAATACTCATGTCGGATGCATATTTGGAAATTGTTACCTATGGAGATGTGGCACTTTCAATGTTTTCTTTCATACACTTGATAAATTTTTGCATATTCGAACTTAGGTACCTAGGGAGATATGACCCACTTATTCCGGTGTGGTTGGAAATTTTTGCATATTTGGAAATTTTTGCATATTTGAAAGCGTGTCAGCACCTTTCGTGTGGTTGCTTTGATATCCAGTATTGTTAAGATAATTGTGCAGTCGGGTTTTTTTACTTATTCCGGTGCTGACACACTTTCAAAATAAGATGGCTGTGGCGTGTATATTTGAAATGGTGAATTTTGATGTTACAGGCTGAGTCAAGGGCAGTGGGAGATGCACACAGACGAAGAAGCAGTCTCGAATCACTATTTTGTTATGATAAACCTATCCCTGAGGAACGAATTGAAGAACCAGTTGGTGTAGCTTTGGCTGAAAAAATAGTTGGAGATAATCCCCGTTGCACTGGTTGTCAGGCTAAAGGTGCTGTCCTTTGTACCACTTGTTCTGGTTGCGGATTATATGTGGACTCAATATTGGAGAGCCAGGGTATCATTGTCAAAGTCCGCTGCCTAGGTAAAGTAATACTTCTTCAATGTTTTATATGTTCCTAAATGTATCTTTATGCTGTCAATTTCCTATCTGTACTTATTTTACATTGCTATGGACCCGATTCTGCATGGCAAACGGATGTAGTTCTAAATACAACCCTTAAAACCTGTTTATTATAGGAAGAATCCTTTATGATATGATTAAACTAGGGTTTACATTGATGCTTCTAGATTAACTAAAATTCAAAGTATTTTGAGCATTTCCTCTGTATAGGTAATTTCTTGCCTTAAGGCTTCCCTAGCTTGCTGCCGTGCTATGCAAATATCATGAAATAAAATTTTCAGTGCTTCTTGGTGAAATACATTATGATTTTACATTAGCAAATCGAGCAGTGCGACTTATATTAAAGTTGATGCACATGAATTGGCTCGACTACTCTACCTATCAACACTGTGATTGTGGTTCATGTTTTGTATTTTTGTCCAATCACGGAAGACATTTGTAGAATACAATTGTCAAAAGTCCCTTTGTCATTGCTATCACATTGAGGGCCACTCAAGTATTCTAAACTCTTAACATCACGAGTCCTAAGATTTTTAGTTTTGGAACAAAGGAGGCCACAATTTTGGAATAATGGAAGAGATTGATGATATTGGATTCGAACCCCCAAAATCTGTTAAATGTCACCTCTTAAAGGTAGCTGCATGAATCAGCTGGACAAAGCTCCGGGTTAAATGTCTTTAAACAAAGGAGATCAAAGTCTGAAACATATAGTAAGGGATTACACACATTGGATACAAACCCCAAATTAGTTAGATGTGACTTAGAAATTGTGACAGCATGGATCAACTGGACTAAGCTCTGGGGCCCATGTGTGTGTGTGTTTTTTCACCCTCGAAGATCACAGTTTGGGAGTTTAGGAAGGGATTGTGTACATTGGATTTTAATCCCAGATTTTGTTGGATGCATAAATAAATTGGATTAAGCTTTGAGTTTCATGTGTCCAATCTTTTTTTTAAGTATGGTTTTGCTGTTATGTTTATATGCTGCTGGTATGATGTACTAAACTATGAAATTTGTTACTGTTCAGGTTGCGGAGGAACTGACAATACTATGTGCTCGGAATGTGGTGGCCGAGGTCATCTAGGACCCAAATAATTTGCCGATGGCCTCCTTACCTCTCCTCGAAGAATTTGTTTTAGCCTTTATATGTACCGTTTACACATTTGAATTCCATTTCTTCTAGTCATGTAGGTTATGATAAAAGAAAATAATGTAATTTGATTCGTGCCGTTTTCTAATGATTGCTTTCATCTTAAAATCTGTCTATTTCATATGTAAGTGCAATATCATGAACCAGAAACTCCTTCTCATCCCAGACAGGATTCAGATCTCTGAACTTTGTCTTGGTTCTCCTTCTTTGCCCATCGAGATCAACTATGGCGTAAGCGTTGGCTGTACCTTGCCCATTTTTCGGCATCAGGTTATTGCGATGCAGATATAAACTATCAGCTTGCTGGAGCCATTTTCAGCCGCCGTTCTTGCTTGCCAAACAGTTGTATGTTACACACTATACAGAGAGAAGTTCCGAGGTGAGTTTAGAGAGGTTGAAAAAATAGAACAACAAAAGTGAGGGTTTGAGGAGAGAGCCGTTGGGTAATACTAATAGCGGAGGTTCGTTCAAATAAATTTTGAGTTATAAAATGGAAATTCGAGTAACTTACAATTTTTAGTAATTAGTGAATCAATTTTCAAGTTCGAGTCGAGTCTTTCAATTCTCCTTGATAAAGAAATATATATGGTTATAGTAAATTGTTTCAATTAGAACTAGTTAGTATCATAACCGACTTAAAAAAATTTAAATAAAATTTTAATTATAAAATATGACTCGACAACTCAACTAACTATTTTTTTTTGACTTGATTCAGTTTGACTGGATTGAATATCCGACCCTAGTTAGGATGATGATCATGGTATTGGTGATAGTGGTGTTGAAGGTGGTTTGAGTTGCGCGAGCTTTAAGTTTAGCGGGTTGATAAAAATTTCCAACCGAATTATAAGTCTATTCTGACTAAACTAACGAGTGAAACCCAACTTCTTTCCTCCACTTCCACGCCCTCCGTGTTTACTGCTCCAAGATTCAAATTCTTTTAGTAATTTCCTTTCCTTATTAAAACTACTTTCCTCCCAAGGCCTAAACCCTAACGCCATCTCTTAACCGCCTAAGGATGGTTTTCTGTCCCAGTTGTTCCAGAAACGTTTCTGGAGAACGCCTCAATGAAGGTGTTTTGTAAGTGATTCTCTTGCTCGCTAACACTGTTGGTTTCTCCGGTGAAAATCTCTATTTTCTTGTTTCATTATTGAATCTTATTTTATTGTTTTATTCTTTAGGTGTTGTAATTTTTGCGGGAAGGTGTTGGAAGAATACAATTACGCAACCGAACCTCAATTCGTTAAAGATTCATCTGGCGCGGTAATCTTTCTGCTAAAATTTAGTGGAATAGCTGTGATTTGTGTTTAAGCAAGTTGATATGTATTGTTTCGTAAATTTTGTGCAAATTTCATTGTTTTCAGCTATTCGTAGTTTCCTTACCATGAGATTGGCTGGCTGAATATGCGATTAAACAAAAGAAATATTCTGGAAAATCTTATTGTCGGATGTGTTTTAATTAATTTCTAATTTCACTTTGTTCCAGAGCAAACTGTCTGGAAATTATGTAAGGACCGTTCAAGATATTTCAGATTCACGGAGGCGTACATTGGATAAAGGTATGCTTTGTCAAGTTGCATCTATGCTATTCAATAAGCTATATGTTTCCAGCTGTTGATAAAGGATCACTGAGAAATTTTGTCAAATTCGCCCTTCATAGTTTCTCTGATTTCAAAACAGTTTGCAGGCTGAACTTTACTTTTACGTGTTATTTCAGTTTGTTGTCATGGTTAATAATGTGTTAGCATTAAAGCGCTTATTGCAATATGACTTACAAACATCTTGTTTCTGGTTTTAATTTCATTGTGATACAGCTTTTGATAATATGAATAGTCTGAGGATTCAATTAGAGATTGACGCTTATAGTGACGAAGTTGTTGAAATTGCTAGACGCTTTTATGAAGTATGTTTTGTTCTTCCTAAGTCTCATTTCAGTGTTTTCCATTTTTGTCTTCCCCCTCAATATTTTGAGCTATTTTTTATCTGCATTGTGAAGATTGGACTTGAACGCAATTTCACTAGGGGGCGCAGATCAGAGCTAGTAGAGGCTGCGTGTCTCTATCTTGCCTGTCGGTGAGGAATATCTTCTTTCTTAAATTTGTAATGTGGTTACATGGAATACTATTGCCTGAACTTTAACATGGTTTGTAGTCTAAACTTAAAATGTGATGATTCAGCTGTTTATATGTCAATTTGATAACACATACATATAGGTGTCTGAACTTTTTATCTCACAAGGGTATTTTACGTATTTTGCTTAGTTTTTGCAAACTCGTCAATTTTGTTGTCTGAAATTTGTTACTGCATATTTTTTTTTACTAATATAGGGTCATGTAGTTGCATATACGGTATTAATGTTTTACTACTTCAAACCTCTCGTTCTCATTTTTAAACTACCAAGCAGATTCTTTACCTTCTGTCCTTTTTTCGGGAAGCGTTTGATCTTTGTTCCTTTCAATTGCATACATTTGAATGTACTTTATTTGACAAATAATGTGTTTTATTTCATCATTTTTGTGGTGTTTAGACGTGGTATCAAAGGTATATATTAGTGCCGCGCTCGAATCATTTACCCTCCTTTTGATTTTCTTTCCTTTATATCACTTTTTTGTTACTTCAACTGTTGAACTATTTCCCTCCTTAACCATGTAATTTCTGGATTGCAGGCAAAAGAGAAAGCCATTCCTCCTTATTGATTTTTCAAATACTATAAGTGTAAACGTGTAAGGAATTTCCTCCTTTTTACCCCTTGTAAACAAAATTAATTAGCCTGATAGTCCTTTCTGTCTCTGTTTTTGCATGACCTGTTTCTTTTTTGTTTTGATCAAGTTCTGTTGTTTTTTCTTCAGTTATGAGCTTGGCTCTGTATATCTGCAGCTTTGCTATGTGCTGTACCTTGCTGATGCAAAAGATCTTCCGAAACTTGTTGATCCTTCAATTTTTATTCACAAGTTTACAAATAGTAAGTTCCTTACCATACCTTGAGGTTCTTTAGTTGATTGTATACTCCCATTGTTTGTGCTCTGAACTCAGACATGCATAATAACCAACATGCTTTGCAGCTTTGATTCCAGAAGGGAACGATGAAGTTGTTAAAAGTGCACGGGACATTTTAGCTAGCATGAAACGGGACTGGATGCAGGTGTGATTTATTCGAAGTACATTATTTTGATTCTGTGTATTTTCCTGGGTAACTTTTAGAGTTAAAAACTTACTGTAACACATTACAGACAGGGAGAAAACCCAGTGGATTATGTGGTGCAGCACTGTACATTTCTGCACTTTCACATGGTGTGAAGGTTTCTAAGTCAAAAATTGTAAGTTATTTCTTTTTTATGTGGTGCAGCACTGTACATTTCTGCACTTTCACAGCTAGAGTAGTGATAGTTTTAGATGCCCCACTGCCCTGTCTAAGACCCTCTGCAACCTGTCATTGTAGTAATATGCACATGTCCACGATGCTATTTTTTTTTCTCATTCTTTTGCAAAGGAGACTTTCGCGTTCATCATACTAAAACCTGAGGCATAAAATAACCGTAGTTTAGTATGAAAAATGCAATGGTAAAAGAAATCTACAGCAGTCTTAAGCCATAACAAATACCGAAAATATTTTTTTAAAAGTGTGATATTTCCATTTAGCATCTTCTAGATAATGTTTTTTTGTTTTTCCAGTTTAATTGATCTTATTATTAGGGGCTGCTTTTGTTGTTTTATTCTTAGATGAGATTTTCCATCATTTTCCAAGTTCCAATTTATTCTTTACTTAGATTCATGTTGATTCTTGCTTTTCCCCTATTCTTATTATCTTCTCTTCTCTCAAATTATTTGGTTAATTAAGGTCTCTGTTTATCAGATAGAGGTTGTTCACATTTGTGAAGCAACATTGTCAAAGCGGTTGATTGAATTTGAGAATACCGATTCTGGAGCCTTAACGGTATGCATCTTTCTACTTGTTCATGGTAATACAGAAGAATTACAATGTGCCAGGAAACTGGTAATGGAATAAGATAGTAAATTAGTAGTAACTATGAAATGAAGAACCATATTCTACCTAGTTGACGTTTATGTTAGTTTGGATCATGTTTTGTATTTTATTTTTTATTTTCCTTTTGATGTTGATGTGGCTTCCTATCTGCTTAGGGTCCTAAGTAGAGCATGAATGTATGATCTGATCTAAATCACTTGCAGCATCTTGTGAGAAAATAAGCTTTGTTGTTGCAATTGTAACTTGTGTCAGTGCTATTATTATAATCCTTATGGTAGAATTTGATTAGTAAATCTTTACTGTTGTTATTAATTGTGTCCACTGACTCTACAGACTATCTAACTAATTTTATGTTAATTTGATGCTGATTTTTTATCATTACTGCAACTGTTATGTTGAATTGTTGTATTCTGCATCTCATTACTTTTCCTCCATTGCATTTCTTGAAAATACACTCCATTGTTATAAACTTATGACCAGATGGAGGAGTTTACGGAAAAGGAGAGGGATCTTCGAACTAGTTCATTTACTATAAAGCAGCCAAATACTGGGTCAAAGGAAACTAGCTTAGATGAAGTTCTATGTAGGCATAAGGAGAGTAAACCTTTAGCCTATGGACTTTGTAATGAATGTTATGAAGAGGTAAGCACCCGTATTGTTTTAGACATTTTGTAGGCTTTCTTATCTTTTTTCGCGCACTACCATTTATGAAGGAGAGAAAACCTTCATGCTATTACTGGTTGATGCAGTTCATGAAGGTTTCAGGAGGCCTTGAAGGAGGATCAGATCCACCTGCATTCCAGCGTGCTGAGAAAGAGAGAATGGCAAAATCATCTATCGAGGAAAATACTAATGTAAGTTCTGTAATTTACCTTTGTAAAGGTTTAAGGACAGTGAAAAGTTGATCATCCAAATTTTAATTGCTTCATTTATTTTGAATTTCGGGATTTACATGGGCATGAAAAAATTATTCACTTACAATTCCTCTCCTTCAGTTCCTCATGTGCTGACTGATCTTTTCATTTGGTGCTGTCATTCTTTTCAGTTTAATACTTAGTAATGAGGAATTTATCTATGGTTATGTTGCTTAATTATGAGAGATTAACCTGTCTCAAATTCTTGGGACTGTATGCTTGAATTTTTCCCTATTGGATCTTTTTAGTTTATTTAGTTATAATGTTATGTTAAACATTGTTTTAACTGTGGTTCTTTATCACGGTACTTCATTGTTTTGGTTATTCTTGATAATTCCAGAGCGTTTCTAGCAGCACCGTTGTGAGTGGATCTGAAAAACCTCAAAATAGTGGTAAGTTTAAAACTCATGATTAATCATGCTCTGCATGGTCTAAATGCTCAAGATTTTTATTGAAGGTATTGTTTCAGGGGTTTTGGAAGATGCTACTAACAAGGCAGCCATTGATGATGATGACAACAATAAATTACCTGGAGATGATGGTAGTGATGATGAATCAGATAACTTTTCCGATATTGATGATTTTGAGGTGGGGAATAAGTCTGCTTTCTTGTATTTTGACATTGCAAGGTCCATATGAACTTCAACAAACAAAGTACTACCAGTTAAAGCTCAACTATCTGAGTGCTAAACTAATTACATTGGTTATAGTTCCTAGTCTTGGATCAAATCATCTTTTTGACCTGCATCAGTAAACCATTTATAAGATGTATACCCTTGAGTTGAAGTTAATTGGGCTTAAATTCAGATTACAATCATTGCTACGAAACTAATACTAAACATATGGGCGGGTTATGTGTCTTATGTAATCAATGTCACTATTGTCCAGGTCTATTCTTCGGTATTTAGAGTTTAGTTCTTCGTAATTTCTTAGGAAGTGAATTTGGTTGGTCTTGGTACATAATTAACTAAGCTGACCTGAAATTTTATTAATTTCTTAACTGTATAGTTCATGGTTTTTAAACGTGCTATGTCTTTATTAATGCAATGCGTTGTGTTTTAAACTTAATTTAGAATGTGTTGGTTGATTTTGTGTATGGAACAACACTAAGTGGTCTTACCCTGTTGTCATTACACTTGGGGGATTACTCAAATATTACATTTTCAGGTTGAAGGTTATCTTCACAATGAGGAGGAAAAGCGGTTCAAAAAGATCATTTGGGAAGAAATGAACCGGGAATATCTTGAGGTGATTTGAAACATGACTTTCTTGAGCACAACATTTTTTTGGCCTACTCTAGTCTAATCTCACACATTAAACGCAATATTCATGCATTGACATGTGTTCAAGTTTGGGCATTGGATTCTTCAAAAAAAAAGTTTGGGCATTGGAAGAAGCACTTAGTAAATCTTTCCAGTTGAAAATGTCTAGAAGATAAGAGTATGAGCCCTGAATCCAGTGAAATTGTTTGATATAACTAATTTGAGTCTCAATGCCTTTTTGTTAGAACATAAGTAAAGAATACAACTCAACTTTGCCGTTTTGAATTTATCAAGAAAATAAAAATCTCTCTTGCTATATGTTTTACAGGAACTTAATCATGCTGCAAATTTTGCAGGAACAAGCAGCCAAGGAAGCAGCTGCAGCAGCAGCTAAAGAGGCTTTAATGGCCAACTATGATAAATGCCCAGAGGACTTCCAAGCTGCACAGGAGCTTGCTGCAGCCGCTGCTGAAGCAGTGGCAAAATCTAGAAAGGTGATTCTTGAATATCAAGGAAAGTATGGAAGTTTGCTGATTTCTGAAAATTAATATGAGAGGAATGCCAGCCATCACTCGGGGTTTGTTATTTATTGTTAAAGATTTGGCATGGAAGGCAATATCTAAATGCTAAAACAAAATTGCAAAACAAACTACAAATAGTACCATGCATAATAGCTTGACCGCATTCGCTTAATTCTTTATCTCTATTTCAGTGGATTGCCACTCTGGTTTGATTCAAGGTTATTATCATATATATATTAGCATAGTTCTAAGCTTTGGCATGCCTACAATATGTTATTCATATATTCAACAATGACCGTCTTTAGATTATGGTAACTTATCAGATATGCTTCAAGAATTTTTTTTCTGTATCTTAGCTTTTTTTCCTCTCTTTTGCTTTTACTGCATTAACAGGAGAGACAACAAAAGCGCGCTGCTGAAGAAAAAAAAGCAGGTCCTCCTAAGACTGCAGCTGAGGCAACCCGGCGAGTGCTGGTCAAGAAGGTATTAGATAACTTTTCTTTCTTGTTTTGGCCCAAGGTGTACCATGTGGCTGAATATAGAAACTTAGTTCTTTCTGATTACAATAAAACTGCACTTCCTTCAGAATGGGAACGCTGTAGTGTTATAGTAATTACGTCTGTCATCATAATTTGAACATATGGATTTTTTTATGCATGCATGTTTACAAGTGAAACCTCAAATTTGAACATATGGATTCTAATAGCCGCATTGTTTAAATTTGCCTTCGATGTTCGAAACTTATATGGCTTTTGTGCAGGGACTAAGCTCAAAAATAAACTATGATGCCTTGGAGAAACTCTTTGATGATCCGGTAGGTTTATGTCTGTTTGATACCTTCCCTCATACTATGTTAGAATGTGTTGTGCATATGAATACTTTTTAACTTAATTGAATAGACAGAGTAACACATGCTCTGCTTGAGGAGGGTTTTTTTTTTCCACCAAAAAAAACTTTCATGAAGTTGTCTTGATATTTCTTTGGTATTACAGGAGGCTACAGAGAAACCCAAGAAACAAAGACTTGAATCAAATTCCGATGAAGACGATGAGAAGGCTTCAAAAATCGGCAAGGCAGATGAATATGATGACGGAGGGGACGAAGAAGATAACATGGAATTCGACGGCCAAGTTTATGATTATGAAGATGATTATGACTATGATGGATATTGACCCGTCTTCACTCTTTATCTCAATCATAGGTAAAAGAAATTTTTGCCATCTCTTAAATGTTGCAATACAATTAGAGAACAGCAATAGGAAGAAACAGAGAAGAATAGGAAAGGTAGAAATATGAGAGTGAATAGAGAATAGTAGAAATAGAGGAAGAATTTCATTGTCTCGAGGGAAGGAAATTATCCGGTTTAAATTTGTATTTAAGACATTTAAACAATAGTGTTTATTGGTTTGAAAAATTCTTTCACTGTCTTGTTCGAATCTGTCTGGATTGTATCTAGGTTAACTTGAAAGTTCTATTTAAAGTACTATAATTGAATTCATAGGAGGGTTTTTTGGTTACCTGCCTGCTGATAAAAATTTTCTGCCTTTTTTTGGTGTCCCTATATATGCTCCAACTCTTAAAAATACTAAAAAAATTAAATTTCAAGTCCTAACTCTAAATTTTAAATTATAAACCATACACCCTATATCTTAAAAAATACACCATACCTTAATTTTTTTAAACTTTAACCATAAACTCTAACTTTAAACCTTAAAATTTAAACTTAATTTTGAGTGTGGGTTATAAGTAGGGCCAACCAATAAAAATTAAAAGTTTGAAGAAAATATAAATTGGAATTTTATGAAAGAAAGAAAATCATACTTACGAATTACGATGGGATAAGCCGTGTTTGGCAATTAGTTGATAGTATTAGCTTATTTGACTAGCAGATTGCTTAGATGATTGTATAAAAATATTTGATAAAATTAATTGATAGCTGATAACTGTTTGATTATTTAGACAATTAAAATAACATATAATGACATGATTATATTTGATACTTGTTTGAATAATTTATTAGTTATTAACATTTTGTATCTATTAATATTAATAAGATTATGAAAATTAACTTTTTAATATCATTACTAAGCATATATGAAGAGTTTACATATTAGTCTTTTATTTGTGAAATTATATTTTTAATATAATTTTAATATTTATTAAATTTATAAAATTATATTTTAAATATAATTTTATTAATGATTAAATTTAGATGTATATATTAATTTTTTATTTATGATTATATTTTGAATATAATTTTATTAACTATTAAATTTATATTTATTAATATATATATATATTAATTTCTTATTTATGAAATTATTTTCTTAAATTTTATTAGTTATTCAAATTTATTTTATTTAAAAAATAATTTATAATCATTAAGGGCTAAATACTCTTTTCAGAGGTTTTACCTCAATTCGTCATTACAATCTCCTATTTACCAAACATCTTAATAACGAATTTGACTGGTCAAATCTCTTAAAATGCTTTAAACTTTTAATTCAGTTCAAAAAGTTATTCACCAAACATGGCCAATTGAATGAGGGTATTTTATTTATTTGTAACTATTATAAAGGAAAAAGAATTTGTAAAAATCCCAATACATTTAGAAATAAAGATTTTGTAAAAATCTCAAAAAGTTATTTACCAAACAAATTCTTAAAATATAATATCGTATGAATTTAAACATCACCTCTTAAAATACTTCAAATTTCTAATTCAACTCAAAAAATTATTTACCAAACATGGCGAATTGAATGAGGGCATTTTATTTATTTGTAATTATTATAGAAGAAAAAGAATTTGTAAAAGTCCCAATATATTTAGAAATAAAGAAATTATAAAAATCTTAAAATATTATTTACCAAACAAAGTCTTAAAATATAATATCGTATGAATTTAAACATCGTAGATATAAATCATATCAATTGGGCATCTATGCTATCATTTATGAGTTTGATTGGGTTAGTATTATTGGTTAATTGGATATTAATTCAATTGGAAAAATACTGAAAACATTCTCATTTAAATATGATCAAGAATATTATCATAATAATTATTGTCTTATCATTTTTTATATAATAGTTAAATAATTATTTATGAGTTTGGCTCCTTGGCTTTAGTAAGTATGTAGGGATTTACTCGGTTGTTGAAGCCGAACTATGAGAGATCGTCGAGGGTCTTGAATTGGCTTTAACGGAAGGCATATGGCATGTTTTGCTTGAGGTCCATAGTTTGGATATGGTTCAGTTTTTGAAAGACCGGAAATTGTCTAATAGATTGGCACCTTTCTTTCATGTTGTGTATGCGCTTTTGGATAGGAATTGGGAGCTTCAAATCTCACATATTCGACGAACGGCGAATAGAGTCGCTGATAGGTTAGCTAAGTTATCTCATGTTCATGTTATTTTTTTCATTGAGGAGATGAATTTTATAGTTTTTTTGTTTCCGGTGTTACAGACTGAATTGTTATTCTTGGTACACGATGATTTGCCGTCTGAGTTGGGTAGATGTTGGCTTTAATATATGATATATTAGCTCTCTAAATACTTTTAAGTACACTCTTTTTTTTATTTAGCCTTAAAAAGATTTTTTAACGAGTAACTTTTTAGTATAGCTTTTTCTCCTTATTTATCAAAAAGATGATAATTAATTTTTTTAATTACTGAAAAACTGTACATACAGGTATACATATGATTTATATTTTTGAAGCGATATTTGTGGATAAAAGCATAAAGGTAATTGACCCATTTCCCGCAATTTATTGCACCATCCCATGCTTCCTAACTGGAAAGTAATTATTTGTGTATTTTGGCTTAAGAATTTCATTTGTTTTAAATCCAATCAAGTTTAAGTTGTAATATAAAGTTGAATTTTAGTTGGTAATTGGAGTTTGACTGACTCAAATATCTTGTATAGGAAATAAATAATAGAAAAGATAAGCATTTATGATGAATACTTGCATCTGTTAATTTGATTTCCAAATTGTTGCTATAAGTTGTTTAAATCATTAATTTATTGATGGGAATAGACTGATTCTTTAAGTAAGAATACGAGTTTAAATTTCTAAGCCGTAAATGAAGTAAATTGAATTAAAAGAATAATATATTTTTATGATATTTGATCCGAACTAAACGATTAATAGATTAAATGTTGATGATTATTTAGAAAAATTTATTGATCTATCCTTATCCTATTCACAGCTTCAATAAACACATATAAAATATAACAATTAAAATGCCAAGACTGAGGGTTTTGCCAAGCAACCTAATAATCACATTTTTCATTAAACAATATAATTTACCTATTTTGAATTGAATACAAGTGGTATTATATTAAATATTATATATTATATATTATCAAGTCGGTGCCTAGATTTGTACTGGGTTATGAAAGCTTCGTTTACTGTTAAAAATAATACAATATTAATTAATTAATTAACTAATTTTACAATAAATTATTATTAAATATCAAATTGGGTTAAAATAACTCCAAATTGAAAAATCTGCCTAAATTCTAATACTTGAGCAGGTATATTAACATTTCAATCCGTACAGCAAATTAAACGGAATCTTAAAATAAAATAAATGGAACAAGTTGAAGGGACAACAAAAGCCATAAACCCATGTTTTGTACACTCTTTTTTGACAATCATCAATGCTTTTTCTGCAACATTTTAAGTTGAATGGAAACATCTCTACCTGCAAAAAGCAAGTTTTAGGTTTAATCCATAAAAAAAAACTACGAATAGAAATTAATAAAAAGAATTAAAAGTGAAATTATGATTAATGATCACCTTCATTAATATCTTAATTAATTCTATTTAAAACTAGATATGTAGACTAATAATTATTGGCCTATCATCTTATAATTCCCTCAAGTACATGTACATCATGAATGATGCCCACATGACTAAATTTTTTCGAAGATAAATAAAATGTGAATTGCTCCAATAATTGTTGGCAATGTATTGTTATATTAACAACAAAGTTAATTGATCCCGACAAATTTTTCAGTAAAAAAGTAGATGATGTTTATTTTAAAAGATACAAGTTCAAATCACTTTGTCTACGAGGTGTATGCGCATTGTCAAAAAATTGAGAATATGTATGATCAAATACTACCTTATAATCACCTTTATACCATTTTAAAAAATAAAGTTATTAATCTCATGGAATAAAATCATTACTTTTTGATATAGTTATTGATATTTGATTTATTGATCGATTAATTTAGATTGGATAATACAAAGGTCTAAATAACTTTTCTAGCCTAACTAACATCATTCACAATTAGGGATGATCATTTGACCTATGTTTATATATATATATATATATATATATATATATATATATATATATATATATATATATATATATATATATAAACTCTAAAATCTAACCCTAAACCTTACATTCTAATCATCATCCCTTCTTCTAAACTACTACACCTAAAACCCTAAATCCTACACCCTAAACCCTAAAACTAAAGCACCTATGAAAATTTTCAGTTTTCACCGCCAGTGTGTGCAATAATTACCCTATATATAATTTGGATTCGGATTGGTTTCGGGTGAAAAACACCCGACTTGACTCGAAATAATAGTTTAATTTTATTCTAAATATTTAAGAATACTTGTTATAATGTCTCGCTCTTTTTATATATATATTTTAATTATCTCCCTATTTTGACTAATAAAAATTGAACAAATATTATAATGTCACATCTTTATATGTATTTTTTTTCAATTAACTCTCTATTTTTGTTTATTTATATCGGGTCAAGTTGGGATTTTTATTATGAAATTCAAATATGGTGGAACATCATTAAATGCCGGATTTGGGTTGATGTGTTAAATTTTCGGTCATGTGCGGGTTGGCCGAAAACCTGACTTGACGCATGATCATTCTATTCACAACATTTAGTTTTAAATCTTTAATCTTACATACCCGTTAGACCAACTGATAGTTGATGTATAATCATCGTTTATATGGATTGAATGAATATTTTCAAATGTTCATATTGATTTTCATGGTTTAGAAATATAATTTCAGATGTATATAAAATGAAAATTGATTTTCTTTTTAAAGAGTCAAAAATTGGGGTTTAGAAAGAAGGGAAGCGAGGCAGGAGGATGGTGTCAAAGGCAACACGTTTGGTCTGTTTGAAAAGAAGCAAAGTTGTAGGAAGTAGTGAAGAATTTTATTGAGTTATGTTGGAGTTAGTTAGTGGTCCAACTCAATCTGTCGTTTGACAATGTAAAAAAAAAAAACACTTTAGGGTTTATACATTTTTTTCATAATCTTGTGATATTATACATATTTTATAAATAAAATTATTTGAACTCAAATCTTTTAGAATGAATAATATCATTTTTACACTAGGATCATTAGTTAGATTATGCCATATTTAATTAATTATTCATTTTTTTATCCAAATTTAATTGATTATTCATGTTGGGTTAATTTTAGAGAAATATAATGTGAAAAAAGGTAGGCAAAGGGTTAAAATAAATTACTCCATTAGAACAGGTGGAGCAGCAGAAATATGAAAAACAGCAGTAGGCAAAAGAAAAGGTAGGGGTGTCAGTGTCAACACTAAGCACAGTAAAGATTCCTGTGGTATGGAAAGTAGGCAGTTTTCCATTTGTAGTTAAACTCCAAAACCTTGTTTTCCTCACTTAATTAGTGCCATCCCACCAAATTACACTGCAATTAAATTATAATTAAAGGGAGGAATATAGTAATTATTCCATAACCCTCGTACCTAGTGAGCCTTGATTGGGTTTATGGGTTGTTTTTTAGAGAAGTTTGCAGGTGGGACACCGACCAGCATCTGCTTCTGCTTTAGGACACATGTAATCCAACGTCTCACTTCACTTCACCGCTTTTGTCTATATGTCTTGCTATTTTATATATTTTGCACTCAACTGAATTTCCACCCTTTTGTACAGTGCTGAAGTTAGAGAAGGAAAAAAAAAACATTCGGGGGGTTAAAAAGTGAATTAGTATAATTTATAATTTTATTATTATGTTGGTTCATAACATTATATTTTTTAATGTTTTGAGCACAGCTAAAGGTAATTATTTTTTATAAAAAAGAGTTCGGTATACATATAGGCATGTTAAAAATTTCCTAAACCTAGTTGGGGAAAAAGATTACCTATCAAAATACCATTACAAAGAACAACACTAGCAAAACTTCGTCTACATAAGTCTAATCACAAAACTACCATAGCCATAACTCTAAACACCATGAAACAAGCGACACAAGCAACTCTCTTAACCACCGAGATCAACATGCCACCGAACTTCATCACCATTGCCTAAGTGTTGCTCGGGTTCCACCTCCAAATCCCCTCGCAAGCACAGGCCACGATCCGCGGCAACAAACCCCATCACTAGTAGAGGATGCTCCAAGTAAGTCGACGCAGCAAGGCTCCTATCCCGACTCAAGGACGCAAGTTGTCGACAACACCATTACTCTCCAGCTTAACATTATTGAGCATCACTCGCCAATCGCGACAAATCAACTCCCTAATATATTCAACCAGCACTCACTAAAAGTAATTATTTAAAGCATAATTAGTGAGAACTCTTTTTTATAAGCAGAATTTTAAAACCACCATATATCTTTTTACTTTGAACTTTAAAACATAAAAAATATTTTTAAACTTTAAAGCATAACACAAACACTAAAATCCCTAAAACTTTAAAATTTGTGCGGTGGTATTTGTAATAAGGTAAAGGAAAATAGTTTATAAAGTTGAAATGTCTGTGGATACTTAAATTTAAGGTAAATCTTTTGCCAATGTATCAATTTGATTAGCTGGAATGTAATCTTCTTTGGCATTATACTTGACTAACGAAAAACATTTATTTATTTATTTATTACCGAATTAACCATGTGCTGGCTACATCATTTCACGATATACTGAATACACATAGCTCTTAGTCATGGAATAAATATTAAAATATTAATGAAAAAAAACCAAAGCACCGTTCTATCAAATAAAAACTAAGTCCTTTCCGAATTAAGGCAAAAGAAAGAGAAACAAAAACTGAAAACCGCGACCAGAGTCGGTTCCTGTTTTATTCTCCCCTATTAATTCCATTATAATAAATAAATATCTTATTTAATATAAGAGTTAGGATTAACTTACACAATTTAAAATTTAAAAGAGTTTTATACGTTTTCTGGATCGTTAGATAGGAAAAATGAATGGCTCAGATGTTAATCTCATCCATTCGTTTCACTCATCCAACGGTCCAAAAAACGTGTAAAACTTAAAGAGTTTTACATTGTGTAAGTTGTTCCTAACCCATATATATATATGAACATACAATCACAATTTTATAAGATTATTATCACTTAGACGGGCGATGGAAACATTTTGTTTCCACATTAATTTAAGTTTAGGCTATTAGTTTAGGGTTTTTAGCATAGGGGTTTAGAATTTAAGTTTATGGTTAAAATTTATGGTTTAGAATAATATGATTAGAGATTTAAGTTTTAACCTACAAACCCTAAATTTTAACCATAAACTTAAAATCTCTCAATAGTCCCCAAATTCAAAATTACTACACTTAAACCTTTAAACATAGTTCCCAAAATCCTAAAATTAAAGCGTTTGTATAAACAATTTTTTGAAGAGCTGTGATTTTATTCAAAATTATATTATATTATATACGATGATTCTATATTTGTTTTCTAAGCATTTATATAATTGATGGGAATAATATTTATTTCAACTACAATTTAAAATATAAAAATGGAAGACAAGACAGAGGGAAGGAGAGGAAGAGATGTTCGAAGTTTAAGCCAACCTTGAAGACTTGTTTTGGTCCTCTCATTTAATATAAAAAGAAGATGGCAGTGCTACTGTAAGCCATGTTTTGCTTAACGTCACCATTTTTTTTTATTTTAATAATATTCCACCATTTTTTGACCACCACTTCTCTCTTTTAGATTGTAATATTATAATATATAAAAGTGGTTGTCTCCTTCCTTTTCAACAGGGAGCCCAGGTTTCCATGCATTCCTTCACATGCATTTACCCAAACCCTAACTTCCCTTTCTTTCTTTACCATTTTCACCACCCCCTTCATGCTTCTCCTCATCATTTTTGTTGCCAGTTTCTCTCCATTTCATACCTACAAATTTTCATCTTATAAGTTAGGATTTTAGAATTTAGGGTATAGTGTTTAGGATTAAAGTTTTAGAGTTTTAGAATTATGAATTTTTACAAGGTAGCACCTCTTTATATATTTTTAACCCTTTGACAATAGACATACACGTTATAGACAAAGCTATTTGAACTTGTGTCTCCTAGGATGAACATCTTACGTTTTTCTATTGGACACTTGTTGAGTTCTTCGTCTTATAAGTTGGATGGAAATCCTCTACCCCTTTTCGGTGCCCCTACATATGCCCCACGCTCAAAATTAACTTTAGGGTTTAAGGTTTATGGTGTTAGGTTAGGGGTTGTGGTTAGGGTTTATGGAATTTAGGGTATGGTGTATTTTTTAGGGTATATGGTTTAGAATTTAAAATTTAAGGTTAGAGTTTAGAATTTAATTTTGTAGTATTTTTTTAGTGTTGTGGCATATGTAAGGGCACCGGGCAGACGAATTTTATCCTTATAAGTTATATCTACATTTTCAAACATAATTAAGAAAAATTGACGGTTTAGTTAACCTATTGTTTAAAAAATCAATCTGAATAGGAAAAAAATAAAGACCCACTTTTAATTTAAAAAACAGTTAATTTGACAAAACATGAAAACGCTCATTCAACCTTGAAAATACTATATTAAAAGTAGAGGAGATGGGAACTATAATAGCAAATTAGTACTATAATATTGTTGTGTTTAGCCGTTCTTTGAATTAATAATTTTATGAAATGGGTGACATAATTACTATAATTGCAAAAGGGGGGGAGATGTGTAACATTGGCATTCACTTGACATAAAAGCTAATTATGTTTAAATGTTGATCTAAATATAATATCTAATGGAATAATTAAAGTCTAAAGTAAGCTTTTTCACCTTTTGTCATGTAGATGAATAATAGGATACAAAATCCTTAAACCAAGGAAACTAAATAGCTAGAATTCATGAATCGGTTGATGAATCTAACAACACTAAAGATGATTATCGTTTAATTGTTTTATCTTTTCTTTTTCGATGTAAAGAAAGGGGCGATATGCATGAATATGATCAGTGACGGATTCAGAAATATATTTGATGGTGTGTACACAAAATTTTAAAATTTCTGAAGAAGCACAAGTCATAAATATTAAAAAGTATCAAAACTAATTCATAAAAATTAAAAAAATAAAGACAAATATGTAA
Organism: Hibiscus tridactylites; assembly: GCA_958450335.1. Taxonomy (NCBI): domain Eukaryota; kingdom Viridiplantae; phylum Streptophyta; class Magnoliopsida; order Malvales; family Malvaceae; genus Hibiscus; species Hibiscus tridactylites. Next base: position 2,904,428 of record OY288271.1, read on the forward strand.
ATTTTAAAAAATTTAAGATAGACACATACTCACCATACATTATATTTGAATCTGCCATTTATGATTTCATATATAAAATTCAAAGTCTCAATTCCTTAAATTTTATATAATAAGAATAATTGCCAAGTTTCAAATTTCTTTATTAAGAAATGGTTTACGGAGTTTTTTTCTTCTTACATTTCTTTTATTGATTTTTAATGAAAATGTAAACGTGATAAATAAACATTTCTTTTATAAAATATAAATTTAACTAGTGTAGTTCGGCACTAGCCAACATTCTCTATGTTAGCTTAAGTAGGCCAAACATTATTAGATATGACACCAATACAACAAGAAAAATTAAACTAATACATGATGTGATAGGATATCAAAATATCAAAAACACGAAATAAATATATAAACATTTAATTAAGGACAGCACTTTAGATTGTAGATTCAAAAATTTGTAGAATTTTGATTATTTTTATGGAATTAAATATTATATATTTGAATGTTAAAATTATTATCCACATATGACATATATTGGTAGACAACTCTGAGTATCTATTATCTGAATTCTCATTATACACACATTTGTGAATTTATATATTTAAATTTAATTCTAGATTAAAAACCAACAAGTGTCTAATGAAAAAGTGGGTGAAGTGTATCTTTGGAGACACGAGTTCAAATCACTTTATCTACAAGGTGTATGTGTTTTGTCAAAGAGTTAGATCATTCAAAAAAATTAATTATGGATTGCAAAGTTAGAAAATGTTGCTTGCAAGAAATTCGAACATTGATCATCCAACTTTTAACAGATTCAAATATTTAGTAGATAATAGTATTTAATTTGTATTCGAATTTGAATGATAATACTCATAATTTATAAATAAAAAATATTTAAACTTTTAGATTGTTTTACAAATTTAAATAATTAAAAAATTTCAAATATACATTCCGACCCATATTCATAAGAGCAAAAAAAATCTTTATTCTTTTTTGATGTCGTTATTTATGTTCTAACATTAAAAATTAAATTTTAAGTTCTAACTCTAATTTGTTAATTTTAAGTCTTAAATTTTAAAAATTAAACCATACACCCTACATTATATACCATAATGTCATGCTAGGAAGCGGTAAAGATATTAATCCCATATCGAAAAAATAGAGTCTGAAATATAAAAATAATTGTGTGCATCCTATCAGATGTACCTTTTAAGAAGAAAATAATGATTCTAAAACCCGTAACCTTAAAATTTAACTCTAAACTTTAACTTTTTAGTATGAAAGAGAAAAATATAGATGATTTATGTTGTACTCCTACTGCCAAACCCTGGATTTAAGAGGCAATGAAGTAATTTTAAGTGGGATGAAAATTCTCTACTCCTTTTCGGTGTCCCTACATATGCCTCCACGTTCAAAATTAAGTTTAGGGTTTAGTGTTTTAGGTTAGGGGTTGTGGTTAGGGTTTAGGAAATTTAGGGTATGATGTATTTTTAGAGTATAAGGTGTAAGGTTTAAGATTTAAAATTTAGGGTTAGAGCTTGAAATTTAATTTTATAATATTTTTTAGTGTTGGGTCATAAGCAGTTACACCGAAAAAGTTTACATAAATTTTATCCTTTCAAGTGTATGAGGTGCAAGTAAGAAAAGGGTGATTTGGTAAGATTCCGCCTATATAAACTCACCTCCTCTCTCATGTATTCTAGACTGTGTTTTCATGTGCTTTATTTTGTCTGTCCTATATTTTAAAACCTAGTTTTCAGTTCCAACACCACTTTCTTTTTCTCTCTGTTTTCATCATACTAATGGAAGATCAAGCTCCAGACCCTAATAGTCCCAGCCATGGCTCCGAAAGAAGTGAACCGGTGAGGTCAAGGTGGACGCCAAAACCCGAACAAATCCTCATACTCGAGTCCATCTTCAACAGTGGCATGGTCAACCCTTCTAAAGACGAAACCGTCAGAATAAGAAAGCTGCTCGAGAAATTTGGTTCCGTCGGGGATGCTAATGTTTTCTACTGGTTCCAGAACCGGCGTTCAAGGTCCCGCCGCCGTCAACGGCAGATGCAAGCCAGCCTTGCAGCTGGTTCCGAACAAAGGAATAATATTAATAACCACCAACTTCAGCCGGTACTTGGCGGTGGTGCAATTCAGTATGACGCCACTGGTGCGGCGGCTGCTGGTGCTGCAGCCATGGGGTTTGCTCCGCCGTCTTACAACGTCGGTTCCTCCTCCTCTTGCGGTGTTATGGGGGATGATGGCTTCGAGAATCTGCTTTCAATGTCTGCTCAAATGGGGTTTCAAGAACTTGTGCAGAGCTCCAGTGTTTCAGAAACTTCAAATTTGCACTATCAAAACGGTAATTGCATGGTGGAAAAAAAGAGAGTTAATTTCTTGGTTTAATTTACTTATTTTATCTTAATTTCTTGATTATATAAGTTGGGTTTATGTTTCGGACATGAATTACAGTGGATTCTTGTCATCTACTTCGAAATGTCCAGGTGTTAAATATTCTTTTTGTTTTTTCCTATAAGCATTATTAGTATCTAATGCCAATATATTTTAATTTTTCTTTTCTTAATTTCTATAAAATTAATATATTAATTATCATCTTAGTTAATATCATCATAACAATTTTCATTAAAAAGATTTAATATTTTTCCCCAATTCACTGCAAATATGGTATTAAACAGCATCAATTTATAATAGGAGTATTAGAATTATATATTTTTTTAATCAACATTTTTCATTACAATGTATTTAGTGTTTTGCATTATAGCCATATGCTACCTTATTTATTTATTTATTAATTATTTCGCATTCAAGCTTTCTATTGGATTTTTAAGAAAATTTTATAATTTTTTTTATATAAAAAACCAATTTTATACAAGAGAACCCATATATTGATTGAAAATAACCTATGTCAATTATACAGTTATCTTCTTTTTTTTTCTATAGTGTTCACAAAGATTCCCTACTTTCACTTGTTTTTACTTTTTATTTTGTTATACTCCTATTCCTCGAGGCTTTGCCTGATTAGTTCGAACTGACCCGCATCGCACACCTCCACTTCTTTTTATTAAGATTCAACTTTAAGCTTTTCCCCTATATTCAAGGGGGAAATGAAAAAGGAAACCTTAATTGGTTTCAATGTTTTTGCACAATCTTTACAGATTCGAACGCGTTTTTGGTCATGTCATGTTTTTATGATTGAAGATAAAACGAATATTTGCACAATCAATTACGACGAATATGGAACAAAAAAGGTGAAGCTATAAACTAGTGACCGTAACGAGCAGTCCTGTTTGCAGAATCTCAGCCAACAAATCTGCTGAAATCTTGCAAAACTGACCCGGAAGCTAGAAATCTGCAGCAGGAATGGAAATAATGTTATTTGAACAGCTAGGAATAAAGTTAACTGAATTGTTAACCTAAGACATGACTTGTCCTTGTAATTTTTACTAGGTTTGTTTTATCTGTTTTTCCAGGAATCATCACAGTGTTCATCAATGGCGTTCCAACGGAAGTTCCAAGAGGACCCCTTGATATCAAAGGCATGTTTGGTGAAGAGGTAGAGTTGGTTCACTCCTCCGGTGTGCCGATCCCCGTCAACGAGTTCGGATTTCTACTCCAGACTTTGCAACATGGCGAAAGCTATTTCCTGGTAAGTCCATTCAGCTCGATATTACATTTTGTTCGACTCGACTCAATTAAACCCTAATAACAAGTTCTGATGTTAAGACTAGGGTTTATGAAGAAGAAGAAACTCGTGAGCTCGAAATTAAATTTTCGGATTGTAACTAGTTACAATCCGAATTAACATTTCTTCTTCTTCTTCACCTAAGGATATACAATATTTACCAATTACATCTCATTCTTTATTGCAGGTTTCGAGAATAACATAAGAACATATAACAAACCAGTAAGCTCGGAATTAAACTTTCAACATCTGCAACCTCTTCTTCTATTTTCAAGCTTCCGCCTCGTTTGTGCGAAAATCGAGCTGCAAACAAGTGGGAGAAACGCCGGTATTAAGATGATAATATGCAACTATCAACTATATATGTAACATGTCCCAAGTTTCCCTAGCTATTTTGCGTTAATTCATATATCTCTTGTTCCATAGGAGCTCAACTCAAGCCTGAATGTTACATAAATTTGCATGCATCTTATCTGCAATGATGTACGCTTCATATTATATATGTGTTTGTATATTTCGTGCGACATTCGATATTTTATATTAATATAAATTTTAATATATTAATAATTCCTATATTATTTAAATTTTGGGACATTTATTTTGATTAGTAATCTAACTTTCAGACTAATACTATGCTTTCCATCTGCTATAGTTTTACCATTTATGTTGGACATATATTCCAAGTATATAGAGATCTCTTGGTTTATATATAGGTATGTAAGGGAATAAATTGGATATCAATTTTCTTTTAACAACCCAAAACCCTAATTCAGAATTTTAGAAAAATCTACTCTAAACATACATAAGAACCATATATATATAGGAAAATACTTTGATGCACAAGCTTGTGTAAACTTTAGTTTACACAAGCCCTTTAATTTTAGGGTTTAGGGTTTAGGGTTTTAGGTTAGAGTTTAGGGGTTTAGTATGTAGGGTATATAATTTAAGGTTTATGGGTAGAATTTAGAATTTAGAGTTTAGGATTTAGGGCTTAGGTTTTAGGTTGCTAGGGTTTGTGATTTAGATTTTAAATTTTATAAAAGGAATGTGTAAAAAAAATTTACACAGCTTGTGCATCAAAATAAAACCCATATATATATATATATATATATATATATATATATATACATACATACATGTGATACGATCCAGTTACACGGTGTAAAACTCTTTAAGTTTTACACAGTTATATATATATACATACATGTGATACGATCCAGTTACACGGTGTAAAACTCTTTAAGTTTTACACAGTTTTTGGATCGTTAGATGGGTGAAATGGATGACTGAGATTAATGGTAAAATATGTGAAATTATCACTTGGGAAAAAAAGTAAGGAGTTGGTCTCAGCTATCCATTTTCCCCATCTAACGATCCAAAAAATGTGTAAAACTTAAAGAGTTTTACACTGTGTAAGTAAATTCTAACCATATAATTAATATATATATATTCAAGGACTATTACCATGTATGTAAAAAATATTTGTCCATAAACAAACTAGAGTGATAACAAGTGTTTCGATTTTTTTCTAAAGACAATTATCATTATGGAAAATGATTTGATCCACTGACTTCGTTTCTCACGAGTGGTGTATTTTTAGAGTTTAAATTTAAAATTTAGAGTTTAGTTTTTAGTGTGTAGGATTTAGTACCCCTAAAATGACACGTGACATCATTTAAAGTCTATTTATAAAATAAAAAAAACCTCACCCACTGTGCATCAAATATTAACCCTATCATTATTCTATAACGTGGCATTTATTTACGAATGATGTAACGGATAAATGTCTTTTATTCAAATATGATTTATTTGAGTGTATATAATTTGTAAACATTGGCGTCTAAAGGATCTCGAAACAATATTTTTAAAAAAAAGATAAATCCCAAACCCCATAACTGGATGACAAAAACATATTTAAATGTTTAAACAAAATGGAAAAAAAGGACTAAACTTTAATTTTACCGACGACAATAAGAATCGAATAGGTTCATTTTTTAAATTTGATGGAAAGGAAGAGGGGTGCATGGGCAGTACGTGGGTATTCCACTGAGAGGAAGTGTTTTTTGAGTTTAGAATCCAAAGAGAATAAAATAAGAGAGTTTGGCCGGCCCTTCAGTCTTCACCACCGACCAATTTAACCAATCTGAATCATACGGATGTTTTGTTTTTTAACATTAATTTATTTGGCACATTTACTCACAAACTGCCTCATGTGATCACTCCCAAACTTGTATTATATATATATATATATATATATAAACTCAACAAGTATTCCAGTGGAAAAAGGATAATATTCATTTTAGGAAATACAAGTTCAAATCGCTTTATCTACATAATGTATGCGCATTGTTAAATGGTTAAAAATATCTATAAACAAATATTATCTTGTAATCACCTTTAGACTATTCAAATATATATATGCCGATTTTACACACCACACAATCTCTATTTTTTATTATAATGTTGTTTGAAATGTTATTTGATGTTTCATCTAAGTTGAGTAATACATGTGTTACCAAATCTAAATGATTGGAGTTAATAGAGTTTTTTTTTTAAATAAGTTAATTTATATTATATTTCCTATTCTCAGGTGAAAATGAACTTTTTCAGTAAAATATATTTATAAAAATTTATTCAAAAAAAATCAGAAAGTAGATTTATAAAATTTTGTATAATTACTTATCAATTTAATGTTCGATTCTTAAAAGTAATGATTTTTAGTTACATGTGCTAATGGACTTTAGTGCTAATGGGCATGTACTATATAAAAAAGAATGTGCTAATGAGCCTTAATAGTCACGTTTTATTATTAGCATCGGTGGTTATACAATAATGCTTGTTGACAATTATAACTTACTAGTGACTATGTGTAACGATTGTGAAAACACTGAAAACATTTTATATTGTATTATGATTTGAACGGTCATGTGTGACAAAAGACTATTTTAACGACCCAATAAACACTCAGTGAATAAATAACTTGATTTAAGTAAAAAAAATAAATCACACTTAACTGTGTCAGGGTATAAAATCACTATCTTCTAAGTAAATTCGTCTTAATTAGTTTAATCGATATATTGAACGACACCACAATCTCACCAAAGATTTGTACACTCGAAAACTAAAACGGACGATGATGATATTGCTCTTCACTAAGAACTCGTAATTTACAGAAGCTCTCTAAAAAGGAGAGAGAAAAAGAATGTTTTAGTAAAGATGTATTTGTTGTGGGATAATCAGAAATGAAGCAAAAATGGTCTCTACTTATTAGGCCGAAGTAAAAGCGAAAAATCGTCCATTTGCAAAACATAAAAATTAAAACATGATTCAGTCACTGTCTAAAAAGGGTCAAAACATAGTTTTAATTCCTGCAGAAAACTGTTAATCCTATAAATAGTGAAGTTAAAAAAAATATTTTACAGTTTAGAAAACTGTTAATCTTCTCCCAAAAGACATCACACACGTGGAATGTACGTGCACTATCAATTTTTTGTGCATTACTAAAACACAAGGCACTAATTTTGGTGTGTGAGTCCGAATATTAATATTATCGAAGGATTTCCAACCACAAGGTCCACAACTGAGTTAAAATATATTTTTTATTCTTTTTAGTGGATATATATTATCGTAGGACTTTTATCATGTGATTCAATCTGTAAACTGTGTTTTATGTTTCGTATTTATTTATATACATTGTTTAACTTGGATGTTTAATTTTATATAGGTTATTTTACGCACGTATTATATTTTCAACTTTATTCGGTTTATTAATATATATTTTCTCTTATCTTGACGTCTCTGATAAAAGATTATTGACTCCGGCCTGTCCCATTTTTACGATAAGAAAGCAATAATTCAAGCAAAAACTTAGGTAAACCTAATAGTGTTGAGTTATTGAATTAAAATTCAAGTTGGGCCTTTTGTGATTTTAAATCCATAACTTGTCTCCACATTAATTCTTCTTTGAAAAATATTACTATAGTAATGGATCTCGATTATTTGGCCCAAATTTAAACCTACATCACAAAATTTATAAACAAGTTGAATAAAAAATGATTTAAATTAGAGTAGAGGTGGCAATCCGGTTGGTCGCAGGGGCGGAACTAGAAATTTTTAAAGGCGGGGACCAAAATGAAATTAGAAAAAACTAAAAATTTATGAAAGGGACCAAAATGAAATTAAAAATTTTGACGGGGGCCAAACTAAAAATTTGCAAATTTTAAAGGGATTATAGAGGTAATTTTACCTTTTTTCTAAAAAAAATTCTATCTTATTACTAATGAAAAAACAAAATTGGGGGGGGGGGGACCATACCCCCTTAAACCCCCCCTATGGTCCGCCCATGGTTGGTCGGATCAGGTTTGGGTCGAGTTACTTCGGGTCGGGTTGTTTTTTATTTAGGTTCTATTCAGGTCGGGTCACTGATTCGGATTTAGTTCTTGTTTATGTTATTTCAGATATCGGGTATCGAGTCAGTTTAATATCAGATCGGTTGATTTTTGGGTCGGTTCAATATTGAATCATTTGACTTTTTGGGTTGGGTTTATATCGAATCAGTTGTCTTTTCAAGTCATGTCTATGTCGGATCGGTTGTTTTCGGGTCGGGTTAATATCACATCAGTCAACTTTCAATTTGAGTCAATATATGAATATGATCTTTTAAATGAGAAAAATGATATTAAATTTTTACTAAAGGTAGTTGTTAATTAGTAATATAACACAAAATAAAATTAAATTCGGGTTGCTTTCGGTTTCGGGTTAATTTTCGGTCTGAGTTGCTTTCGGTTCGGGTTGATTTTCGGTCCGAGTTGCTTTCGGTTTCGGTTTGATTTTCGGTTTCGGTTGATTTTGATTCGGTTTTATTTCGATTAAACTAAATTCAAGTCAATTTTAGTTTGGATTCGAGTCAAGTTTAGACCATTATATTCGAATCTATATCAAATCTCGGGTTGAATAAATTAATTTGGGTCTCAAGTTTTAGGTCAAATTTGCCAGGTTTAAATTAGAGTCATCACGAAACTTTAAATTTATTTTTATAAAATTAAGCTACACATAAACTTTAATTATATATGATATGTGATGCATGAGCTTTGATTTTGTGCAATTATATAAATGTCATTTTGATTTCATTTCATTTTCATAAACTACTAAAACTATTATCAATATAGCACATTTTATGTTTAAATATTATTTATACAAATAATTATATTTAAGTTGAGGTGTTTAATTTTTAAATGTGTATACTGTATGGTATGAATTTGTCTTTTAAATGGAAGATGGTGATCCTTGTTGGTTAGATTGTAATTAAGTGTTAGTGATGTTTTTGTACCGTAACAGTTGAAGACTCGACACATTGCACTATTTTTCTTCTATTTAGGTATAGGAAATTTTTTTAATGAGACTCGTGTCGATGTCCAATATCTGTCTCAAATTAATAATACAAAATTATCTTTAAAAAAAGGGTAAACTACATAAATGACCACCTTACTATTGCAAAAGTTGCGATCTGACCACATTACTTTTTTTCGTCACAATTAAACCACCAAACTATTTAAATGGTATCAATGTGACCACCAACCGTTAAAGGTTAACGGAATGGTGACATGGCAGTTAAAAAAATAAGGGTATAATTACACATTTAGTCCTCGTTACTTATAAACTCTATCAATTTTTGCTTTCTTGTTTCTGTTGTTCAGTGCAAGAGAGAGGGTTTTCTTCAAAAGATTAAGGATGAAGAAGGTGAGGGGTGTAATATATACGGCTCTTTAGAAGTTAATAAGGTGGCAGGGAATTTTCATTTTGCACCTGGGAAAAGCTTTCAGCAATCAAATGCTCATGTACATGACTTGCTTGCATTTCAAAAGGAAAGTTATAATGTAAGATATATCCCTTTTGTTTCCGTTCTTTGTGTACATGAGCATGCCTTATCCGAAACTGATTATCTAATGTTCTACACACCATGAATATTTGATATAGATAAGTCACAAGATCAATAGATTAGCTTTCGGAGATTACTTCCCTGGGGCTGTGAATCCTCTTGATAGGTACTTTCTAAGTTTTGCTTGATTGTTTTACATTTGCCATATGCAAGAGCTAGATGTTGGCATGTTTTATATTTTATCTTGACCTATTCATTTTTCTTTTAAATTTAGTGTTCAATGGATACAAGAACAACCAAGTGGGATGGGCCAATACTTCATCAACGTTGGTTTTCTGCATTAAAAGTCTGATTGTTTAGCTTAATTGCTTTAAATTTAAAGCATGTTGTCAAGTTTATTGAGAAAACGATTCCTTTTTCATATGCTAATGACACTAGCAAACAGATCAATGGAGATAAAAATGAGGCCCGACTGAGAATGTGATTTACTAGGTTTGAAATTTTTTGGCTAATATAAACCAAAATACCATGCACATTCAAGAAGGTCGATTATCATGTATTCATACAAACTTCGTGGCCTCCTCGGTTGATTGATGCCATACATTAATATTTTCAGGGGCATGGATTCTTCCTGATTTTGTATCTCATGCATGTAGCTTATCATGTTCCTAAATGAGCTTTAAATAAGAAAAGGGTAACCTTGAGGGATTTTCAATATACTTTCTATCTTGTAGGTTGTACCGACAGTGTACACAGATGTGAATGGATACACTATCCAGTCTAATCAGGTGTGGTTAAAAAACTTGCTGAATGATTCGATTTGATCTTGTCTTTCATTTAGTTAAAATGATTAATGCATGGGAGATTGCTTTCGACAGTTTTCTGTAACGGAGCATTTTAAGGGTGCAGAAATAGGTCAGCTTCAATTCCACCCTGCAGTTTACTTCTTTTACGACCTTTCTCCTATCAAGGTTGGTTTCTCCTCTGCCACATCACTTTCATTTAGTTATAAATGTTAGCTCGAGCATGGACTGTTTTCTCGAGTTGTTTCATTCGGTTCTCGGCTCTTCTCTGAGCTTCTTTTCAACTTTATTTTGCAGGTGACTTTCACGGAGCAGCACGTCTCATTCTTGCATTTTCTAACAAATGTTTGTGCTATAGTAGGGGATAAGGAGCCTTTGGCTTTGTACTTTGTTTAAAATGAGCCTTTGACCTAGTAGGGGTGATTGAGCATGTATTTGTGCTAAATTGATAAAGTTTATAAGTAACAAGGACTAAATGTATAATTATACCCTTATTTTTTTAACTGTCACGTCACCATTCCGTTAACCTTTAACGGCTGGTGGTCACATTGATACCATTTAAATAGTTTGGTGGTTTAATTGTGACGAAAAAAAGTAATGTGGTCAGATTGTAACTTTTACAATAGTAAGGTGGTCATTTATGTAGTTTACCCTTAAAAAAAACAATATCCTAAGGATCTTCCAATGATTTGATTAAGACCCGGAAACAACCATTGAGGAATTATACAATATTTATATTTTTCTCACCAACTTATTATATATATTAATAGCCAATTGCATTCAAGCCTCGTAGGCAAAGACTACAACAGTTTCCATCAATTTCACATGTTTTCCCCTTGAAAATTACCAGGAAAATGAAGGAAAAATCGCTTGATTTCACATAATATAATTACATCTTAATTTTTCATGTTGTGTTTGATCATATTTATAGTTTCAAAGATATATACGTTTTTGTTGTTGTTGCCATATTCAAAGTCCAAAAATATATAAGTTGCCAAATTATTATGCCTATTAAGATGATTAACATTTTATTGTTTGTGTGGTTCCTCTCGTGCCGTCTACTTTCTCTGAGTTTTGGTCCAAATTTTGCAGCACTGGCCTCATTTCATTTGAGAATTAATACACATTTTATTAGCAAATAATTAAAAGAAAAACAACCTGACCACCAAACACATTAGCCTCCCTTCAAAAAATTTCTATATAAATAGCCACCCCACTGAAACCATACTGCACCATCGCCTTCTCTTATATCTTCTTCCGCAAACACCACCTCGCTCTTTCAGCTCATAATTTATACAAACCGATGGCTCTAACACTTGCCGATCTTTTCCATGACTCCTTGGCCCTCCGTGAGTTTGTTATCAACCAAGAAAACGGTGTGAAGGGTTTGTCTGAACTGGGTCTCACTGTTCTCCCTAAGCAATATATCCAACCTTTAGAGGAAAGGACTTGCATGACCAACTTCGTGCCCCAAGAACCCATTCCCATCATCGATATGTCGAATTGGGAAGATCCTCAAGTGGCGAAATCGATCTGTGATGCTGCTTCGAAATGGGGTTTCTTCCAAATTGTTAACCATGATGTACCGATTCAGGTGTTAGAGAATGTTAAGGATGCTACCTATAGGTTCTTTAGGCTGCCAGCTGAGGTCAAAAATAAGTATTCCAAGGAGTATTCATTTTCAAACAATGTTAGATTTAGTACAAGTTTTACTCCTCACCTAGAAAAGGCTCTTGAATGGAAAGACAAACTCAGCTTGTCTTACGTCTCTGAAAAAGAGGCTTATGCATTATGGCCTTCAGTATGTAGGTAAAAAAAATTACTTGTTGGATTTTTATGAATCATTAAACTATATAACATGCACTTTATTTGTCGAAAATATATATTAATCAAATTTCTTTTGTACTTTTGCAGGGAGCAAGTGTTAGATTACATGAAGGAGTCTGAAGTTGTTATCAAACAACTATTACAAGTTCTAATGAAGGGTTTAAATGTTAATGATATTGATGATGTAAAAGAGTCATTGTTAATGGGTTCAATGAGAACTAACCTTAACTACTATCCTAAATGTCCAAACCCCGAACTTACTATCGGAATAGGCCGTCACTCTGACATCTCGACTCTTACGATTCTCCTTCAAGATGAGATTGGAGGACTTTTCGTAAGGGAAAACGAAGGGGAAAACTGGATTCATGTCCCTCCAATTAAAGGTTCCCTTGTGATTAATGTTGGAGATGCCTTGCAGATAATGAGCAATGGAAGGTATAGGAGTGTTGAACACCGTGCGATCGCTAATAGAAGTAATAACAGAATTTCGGTTCCTATGTTTGCGAGCCCAAAACTTGCTGATATGATAGGACCGTTACCTGAATTGATTGCAACTGGTGAGAAACCAATTTACAAACAAGTTCTATATTCTAATTACGTCAAGCATTTCTTCGGTAAAGCACATGATGGTAAGAAAACGCTTGAATTTGCAGAATTGTAAACTTAATATTTCTGTTTTTGTTTGCGTAAATAATAAAGTTGTTGATGAAAATGGCTAAAATAAATAACTTGTAATCGAAGCCATTATCTACAAAAATATGTATCTTATATAAGATCGAAATAACATCTTTCATTTATTTTGTTATAATTTCATTTTTCAGCCTGTAACTTTGATTTTGTGCAATTATATAAATGCCATTTTGATTTGAATTAATTTTATTTTCATAAACTACTAAAACTATTATCAATATAGCCGATTTGGGTGGACTCGACATTTCTAAACTTTTAGTTTGCCCTTCTCGACTCATAACATTGACTCATCGCAACGAGAGCATTCGCAATTAGGGGTGATAACGAGCCAAGCTGAGCTCAAGCCTAGCCAGGTTCGGCTCGGCTCAGAAACAGTGTATTTGAGCTCGGCTCGGGCTCGAGGCTCGCCGAGCTCGGCTCGAAAATAATTCTATTGGGTTCGGCTCAGGCTCGAAGCTCGTCAGGCTCGGCTCAGCTCGAAATAAAAAATTTTACTATAGTTTTTTTATATAAAATATTCGTTAAAAATCCCTTTCATAACCAACACTAAAACGAAATTTAATGACCGAAAAGAGAAAAAAGTGCTAAAAATTAGATTAATCCAAATAATCAATAAATATTCTTATAATACAAACATATAATTAAAGAAAATACAAAATCAAACAACAATCAACTAATGAAATAAAATACAAACACACAATTTATTTTAGTGCATATATAGATTCCGAGCTTGTTCACGAGCTTTTCGAGCCGAGCCTAAGTATGCTCGGCTCGGCTTGTTAAGGTTTCGAGCCGAACCCGAGTCGAGCTCACTCGAGCCGAGCTTTGACCGAGCCGAGCCCGAGTAGCTCGCAAGCCGGTCGGGCTCATTATCACCCCTATTCGCAATCCTGTTACACTCTCGTCGAATATGTCGCAGCACCAAGTTTCAATTTATCTGCATCATCTCCACAATCGAATCAACTAACACACTTCCTTCCAATGTCGTTGATTTCATATTGACAATTCTAACCGCCTCCAAACAATTTTTTTCGAGCTCAACGAAATCTGTGAAACCAAGCGTAGCCAAAGCATCATGAATTGCCCATAACTCAGCAACTAAAACTGAGCACCGACCCATGAACTTAGAAAATCCAAATATCCAATTCTCTTTATCATCTTTGAATACACCCCCGACCGTAACACTCTGATTTGAAGTATTCGCTGCAATATCTATGTTGACTCTCACCCACCCCATTGATGGTCTATAAGATTTAAAATTTAAGGTTTATATAAAACGGACGTTTTAGGGTTAGTTTTTTAAGTTTTATAATTAGAATTTTTATATTTTGATTCTTAAAGTAAAATTAAACATACTTGTAAAATATTTTTTTAATTTTTTAATAGTCTAAAGATAGATTACAAGGAAGTATATGTTTATATATATTTTTAACTTTTTAACAATACACACAGACCTTGTAGAGAACTATTAAATTCGAATCTTCTAGAATAAACATAATCCGTTTTTCACTTTTAAGTGCATAGAATAATAACAAAAATATATAATAATTAAATATACACTTATATTTCGGTATATACAAAAAATTTTATAAAAATTATAAGAATATATGTATCAATAGGTAAACTTTTTTTGTATATATCGAAATAAAAAAATTCGATATATACAAAAATTCTTATCCTGACCTACACAAATTATTATTATTTTATAAGATTTTCTGTATAATCTCATTTTAGCAGTCTCAGTTTAGAGTTACCTAAAAATATGATGCCAAATGAGATTTTTAGGTTTATCTTATCAAAGCATGAGCACAAGTGGTGGTCGGTGGTAGGTGCATCAGATTCTTCAGTTTGGGGGCACCTTAGAAATTGTCATTCGCCAATAAATAACCAAACCAAAGAACGGCACAATTGCTAAAGTTAAACCAAGGAATAAATTCATACCCACTTTGTATTTTTTTTTCTTCTATTCTAACCCATTAATTATAAAGCTGGGGTCTTCCTGTTTGAAGGTGTAGAATTTGGGGTGGTTGATTTAAGATCATGGATTTGGAGTTCTTGCAATCAATGGATGTTCAGATTCTTGCCGGTGTAGCAGTGGCTGTTTTAGCCGTCGTTGTTACTGCTGCTGCTTTTCTGTTTTCCTCCAAGAAACCCAAAGGTTTGATTTTTCACTCAATTTGGCCTTTTTGCATATATTTTAGATGTTAAAGGGTGTATTAAATCCTGGGTTTCTGTGTATCTTTTGATATGTTTATGGCTTAATGGATTTTGGGGGTGTTTTTTTTATTATTTTAACTTCTTAGAATCTAATAAATAAAAGAGAAATTGATATATGAAGATCTTCAGATTGTTTTAGTAGCTCGGATTTTTACTCGATCTAGTTTTTAAAGCTCTGGTCAGCTTAGATATGGACTCAGTTACCTCGGAAAAAGTAAACTTAGTATCGTTTCCAAGCTATTTGAGTCAAGTGTTATGATACTCAAGTTCACCTCACTTAATAGCTCAAGTTGTTGAGGGCCCGAGGCTCGAGCTTGACTATATAATGATTGAGCCGAATTCGAGTTTTTCAAGCCAAACCTGACTAGTTTACAAGCAAAGCTGTCTCCTTTACACCGTAGTTGAGACTGTTTTACTGTTAAACCATTATCTGTTTCTGTTCTGGTTCCTGCATGTTTTGGCATACCGACCGAAAGTATAATGCAAGATAGAGTTTTATTTATTCTGTAATGTTTGAAAAATGAAATGGTTGGGAGTGAATGTCTGTCACATAAAGCTGAACAGCTTGATATGATACGCCTTTTTCATAAAGAATGATGTATGCAGGAAGCACATGAGAACGGTTAAGAGCAACTGGAGTCGGTCACTCGGTCTATCAAAATATTTTGATGTGTTCTGAATTTTTAATCGTAATGGTACACTGTCTGACCTACAGATTGACCCCCCTGTGTTGAATTTAACATATGACTACTAGGTTAACCAAATTTGCAAGTTCAAGCAGTCTACTTGCTCGAATCTGCTTGAATTTGGCTCGTTGAACTTGTTAAGCTCTAGATGCATCCCTCATTGCAAGTACTATAATCGGTTCTTAAATATTTTATTTTGTATCCTTAGTTGATTTTGCAAAATATTAGAATGGCAATCACATTTTCTCTCTATAGAAGTTAACTTACTGAGACTTCGAATATGCCTCTGATTCTATATAATTCTTCCCTTCTCCGAGATTTTTAACCGTCTCTTGTAATTATGAAGTCGCTGATGTTGTCATTTGCGCTTTTAGGCTGTTTGGATCCGGAGAACTTCAAAGAGTTTAAACTTGTCAAGCGCCAGCAGCTGAGCCATAATGTGGCGAAGTTCACATTTGAACTTCCTACTCCAACTTCAGTTTTGGGTCTTCCAATCGGACAGCATATAAGTTGCAGGTTCAGTTGATTGTATTCATTGTTTTTGTATTTTTCGTGGTACAATGGTTGTTGACGCTTTCCAAATGCTTGTGACTTGACTAATATATATGTTCAATATATTTTTTTTTTTGTATTAATAGGGGGAAGGACAGCCAAGGCGAGGAGGTTATTAAACCATATACACCTACAACATTGGATTCGGATGTTGGCTATTTTGAATTAGTTATTAAGGTACTTGCCTTAAACTTCATGCTGGTTTGAGTGGTTTGATAATTACGTTTCCGGGTGTTTTGATCCACTAACTTTATGATGAAACATTGTGTGTATGTAGATGTATCCTCAAGGAAGAATGTCACACCATTTCAGAGAGATGCGTGTTGGTGATTATCTTTCTGTGAAGGGACCCAAGGTATATGGTATATTTCATATGAATGCATCAACATTGCAATACATATGATTTATTTCATATGGATGCATAAGCTCTTGTTATCTTGCCGGCTTTCTTGCTTCTTTGTAATCGTGTTTGATTCGATGCTTCACATTGGTTCTCATTTCTTTATGTTGCTGTTCCATTAACCGTTTCTTCCAGGGGCGATTCAAGTATCAACCTGGCCAAGTTCGAGCGTTTGGGATGATTGCTGGAGGCTCTGGCATTACTCCAATGTTCCAAGTATGTTAATCATTTGTCGACAAGTGCTTCATATTTTGCTTGTATTTGATAGAAGTTGATTTGTCATTTTTCTCTGTATATAGTCTTTTGTGAGGCTTAGAAGTGTTTATATAAGTACACTTCCCGCCTAATTTTTTTGTTTTGTTTCTGTTTCGGATTAGGTAGCCCGAGCCATATTGGAGAATCCGAAAGACACGACAAATGTACACCTTATTTATGCGAATGTCACGTATGATGACATTCTTTTGAAGGTATTTTGATTTCCAACTTTGTGGTTAATCTGTCTTCCCTTCTGGGAAAAAAAATAATACATCTTGCTGGTAAGGTCCAAATCATAAGATTGGCCGAAACCCTTTCTTAAGGACCCGTTTTGACATCTGTGTAAGACTCATATTACTGCATGGATATGAGGATATGACACTCCCAATACACAGAAAAACTATCAAAATTTAAAAATTCCCGTCTCAAATACGTACTCGTCTAAAACACTCTAACTGAAATGCAAGTGATTTAACATGTCAAAATTGAAATCATGTATTTGCAGGAAGAGTTGGATAGTCTTGCCGCCAAATACCCAGGTCGCTTCAATGTTTACTATGTTTTAAACCAGGTTAGTTTCCTTCTTCTGGCCGTTTTCTTACAAGAGCCGAATAACCTTTCTGAATAGTAATGCGAAGCACCGTTATATTGCTCCCCTCGTTTTATGCTGTTAAGCTTTTGTGTTGTCATTTCCTCAGCCTCCTGAAGTATGGAATGGTGGTGTTAGCTTTGTGTCGAAGGAAATGATTCAAGCCCATTGCCCTGCACCGGCACACGATATCCAGGTACAATAACCTACTACTTGATGTACTTTTATCTTCGGTATGACTGAACACTACTAGTTCAATATCAAGAAGGAACACTAATTGGATATCGGAAACCGCAGATTCTAAGGTGTGGACCGCCGCCAATGAACAAGGCCATGGGTGCGCACCTTGAAGCTCTTGGATATTCGACCGAGATGCTGTTCCAGTTCTGATCGGTCTCGCTCAAGACTCGTACTTGTATTCTTCATTGGTGTGATCAAAATCAAAGCCGTTTGTTGTGTTGTGGTGGGAAGGTCTTTAAGCATTTGAAGTTTGGAGCCAAGATGATCTGAATTAATAACATAGGGGTTTCCCATGAACTCGAATAATGTAGATTCAGTCGAGCAAATCCTCGTCAATTTAGATGTTGGGATTCGAATTTTAAACTTATTCGGATGCTATATTATTTTAAGTGAAGATCAAATAAACTCCACAATTGAGTTACCATGAAGGACGAACGATTCTTCCTTAAGAATCCGATAAGCTTTCGAGTTATTCGTTTTCGCAAATCCAAGACTCCTACAAACTTCTACCATGAGAACCGAGCAACGTCCCGAACTTCGTGAAAAATCGATACACCATCCACTATTTCCATCGCCCCGAACTTCGTGAAAAATCGATACACCATCCACTATTTCCATCGCGATGCTGTCATATCATCAAAACTGATTTAATACTTAAAACAAATTAAGATTAAATACTAATCCCTCCGCAAAACATTTGATGCTCTTTCAAGTTTTGCAGAAACCCAGGAATTATTAATATTATTTAAAAGCTGGCAGTTAGATCTGCCACTGCCATTGGTTTATTAAAATAAAATCTTTTAAACATTATTTACTTTATTAAAACATTGATTGTCATATATATCTCCTTAACAGTTACCATTTCTCATAAATTGAAAAAGGATTTGGTTAATGGACCAGATTAAGGGTTATTAAAATATTATTTTTATGAATCATATATTTCAATGTTACTTTAATTAATGTTTGGTATGGTTAGTATTACCATAAATAAATGAAAATTAAAAAAAATGGAGTCGTTGGGTTTTGTACCTCAAGTTTCACCTTCCCTAGTTAGGTACTTTTAAATACCATGGAAATTTATATCAATTTATTTGGGAGGCTGTGCCACCAACCTACAATAATAATATTGCAACTTTGTGTTTTTATAGCTAATTAAATAATTAATGTTGTGTTTACATTTTTTATGTATAATATATTCTAAATGTAGTTTTATAACAAGAGGCATATCCCAGTAAAATTTAAAAATATAAAAATTATTTTATGTTACAAAATAAACTCGATTTAAATAATAACTCTCTTTTGAAACTGTTGTTTGGTTTAATTGTAAGCAAGAGTTGATTCTTTAACAGTTTGAGTTTGTATAAATGTCGTTGGGAACAAGAGATTTAATCAATGTAATATAAACACGTTTAATTATAATTAATGCAATAAGTTTAATCATGTTTAAAAAACTGACATATTTAAAATATTTTTTAATTGAATATATTTTTTTTGAATATATATTTATTTCTCAAAGTATCTCCTGAATGAACCGAGTATAATGACTAATGTTTCACACTATGTTGATCTATATATAATATAAAGGCTGACTATAAATTTTACAACCTTTCTTATCTAAAACTCTATAATTTCACCTAAATCGCGTGATTTATCACAACTTTTAATTTTATATATATGAAGAAAATAATTTTGGAAAGTAAAGCTACTTATAGTTCATTTAAAAAAACAACTTGAGCTAAAATTACTTTATTTTTATTTCATTTAGGGTAAATAACATCATTGGTCACTAAACTATTTTTGTTTTTTGGTTTAGTCACAAAATTATTATTTTACATAATCATCGTCAAAACTATTTTTTCTATTTTGGTCACCCACTACTAAGAAACTCGAGGAAAAACTAATAGTTTAGTGACCAAAACAGGAAAGAAGCAAAAAAAATTGGTGACTAAAACAGAAAAAGGTAATATTAGTGATCAAAATAGTGGGAGAAAAAACATAACATTAGTGATGGTTTTGTCAAAAATAATAATTGTATGGCTAAAATAAGAAATCTGGAATAGTTTAGTGACCATGGATGTTGTTTACCCTTTTATTTACGTGCGTGGGACGTGGGTACAAAAAAACGCATAACAGCGGAAGAAGAAGTCTAGTGCAAAGAAAACTAAAGCCCGCTTCTTGAGAAAGACCCTATTCTCAGGCTGCTATTTTGTTTCAACTGCTACCGAATCAAATCAAGACAAATCCCAAAATTCAAACCACAATCAAATTTCAAAACAACAACTACTTCCCGTTGTTTTGTTTGGTTTTCTTTGTTTGATTCCCGAGAATTTTTTGTTGCTTTTCCATTCTGGGTTTTCTTTCTTTTTCTCTGCCGATTTCTTGTCTTTCAAAGAACTCTTGTTCGGATTTGTTTAAAATGGGATTCGATTGAGAAAATTGGTTCGGATTTTCTTGGATTTTCCATGGCTGAAAAGAGGGGATCTTCCATCACCAGGATATCTTTCTTTTGCTTGTTCTTAACAACAACGGTGATGTTCGTGTTAACTTCAAGAAGCCGTCCCGGCGTCTTTGATCGGAAATCGATGCCGGCCGAGAAGCTTCTCACTGCGTTCAACAATGGCGATTCGCAAACATCTAATCAAAGCACCGGCGAATCTGCAAACGAGAGAAAAGGCGTGGAAGGAGGGTTCCAGTTGAGTTGCAATGGGAATTTGAAAGAACCGTTAAAGATTTACATGTATGATTTAGACCCAGAGTTTCATTTCGGATTATTGGGTTGGAATCCCCAAGGGAACGAAATTTGGCCTGACGTTAGAGCAAGAATCCCACCATATCCAGGCGCATTGAATTCACAGCACAGCATAGAATACTGGCTGACGTTGGACCTCTTAGCTTCAGAATTTTCCGAGAATCCAAACAGCCGACAAGCCATCAGGGTGAAAAATTCCAGTGAAGCTGATTTGATATTCGTGCCGTTCTTTTCATCGCTGAGTTACAATCGGTTTTCGAAGGTGATTCCCCCTAGTAAGAAGAGCAAGAACATGGAATTGCAAGCCAAATTGGTCACGTTTTTGAGGAATCAAAAGGAATGGAAAGCTTCAGGTGGGAGAAATCATGTGATTTTGGCTCATCATCCCAATAGTATGCTTAATGCCAGGATGCAACTTTGGCCTGCAATTTTCGTTCTTTCCGATTTCGGAAGGTATCCGATCAACATAGCGAATGTCGATAAAGATGTCATTGCGCCTTACAAGCATGTAATCAGAAGTTATGTCAATGATTCATCCGATTTCGATACCCGGAAAAGTTTGCTGTTCTTCCAAGGTGCCATATACAGGAAAGATGTAAGTTTCCCTCCTCCGAACATCGTTTTCGATGCTTATATCGAATATATTCATGTTCGAATCCGAGTAACACTTTCTTGATTACAGGGTGGATTTGCTAGACAAGAGTTGTATTATCGTTTGAAAGACGAAAAAGATGTGCATTTTTCATTTGGGAGTGTTCAAAATAATGGAATACGCAAGGCAAGTGAAGGTATGCATTCGTCCAAATTCTGCCTAAACATTGCGGGAGACACTCCATCGTCGAACCGCCTTTTCGATGCCATTGCTAGTCATTGTGTTCCGGTCATTATCAGCGACGAGATCGAGCTCCCTTATGAAGACATTCTCGATTACTCCGAATTCTGCATATTCCTCCGTACTTCGGATGCTGTGAAAAAGGGGTTCCTCATAAACCGAATCCGGAGCATCAGCAAGGACGAATGGACTCGAATGTGGGAGAAATTGAAACAAGTTGAGCCTATGTTCGAGTTTCAGTTTCCGTCGAAGGAAGGCGATGCGGTTCAAATGATATGGCAGTCATTGGCTAACAAAGTTCCTGGTGTTAACATGAAAATAAACAAGTCTAGGAGGTACTCTCGTTTTGTTACTCGAAAAAGGAGAGGCCTAAGAAATGTACCAGCACCAAAAAACTTCTGGTGAATTATAGGTTCGAATGAGTGTCAAATATGGGTATTTGCCCGGTTGAAGAATATATCTCTGTACCCGCTTTTAGATATGAATTCGATATCGAAATCGAACATGAGTATAGTAGGAAAATGAGTATGTATAACATAGTTAGGGACTTAACCTTCCATTTGTGGCTAAAGATAAAGCTGATGATAATTGATGTCTTTAATTCTTCCTTGGTAATGAACTTACTATTTTCAATCCAATCAATTCAATTGATGATTTTTTATATAAAAAAAAGTAAAAAAAATAATAATAATTGTATTTGGAGCTGTTTTGTACAAATGTTGAAGAGTGCATTGGGCTTAAGCTCGGGATAGGCCCAACAAAAGTTTCAGAAAAAAAATCGAGCAAGTCACACCAACCTGGGCTTAGATAAGACAATAAACAATACAAAGAAGAATCGGACAATGGGTCCATTGAAAATTTTAATATAATATTTACCGGAGAGATAAATTTATTATTCTAAAAAATTAATGAACATTTAAAAAGAAAATTGTAATAGGTTTACAGGTTAAACTATAACCGAACTGTTTCTTAACGGTTAACTCATATAAAAAATTAATAGTTAACAATTTCTTAATAGTTAAATTACAGTTAATAACCGCTATAATAGTTAATCAACCGTTTAAGCTAAAAGGTACGGTTAACCTACCATAAACACCTCTAGTTATTGAGTTTGGATGAGTAGTTCGGCCTTGGACAGGTCTAATTGGGAGGATTTCTTTTATGGAAAAAACTTTGATATATAGGTTGTGTAAAATTTTAGTTTACACAATCGTTTTAGTTTTAGGAATTAGACGTTTAGTTTATGGTTTAAAGTTTAATTGTTTATGTTTTAAAATTTAAATTTAAGTTGGTGTTTAGAATTTAAGGTATATGATTTAGAGTTCAGTTTTTAATTTTATACAAATTTATGTATCAAGATTTTACCTGCTTTTATTATAAACCTTTATAAGCATGTTTTTTTAGAACTGGTCTTTCTCCATTTTTCTAAATTCTAATTATATTAGGAAAATGCTGTGGTTGAAAAAAATGGAAATCATTGTTCTGAATTTTTTTTAGGGAAATAAGGTGAATGTTACATTTACACTAAATCGTCAACAAATGATGACAATTTTTCGCAAAGTAGTCGGCCTATGCCGGCGACTTTGTTTTCTTTATTTTTCTATTTTAGACTAAAATGAACGAAACAAAAATGTATCAATCAAATTAAAATAATGCTTTAAATTATACATATGTTGAATTTAATTAATAATGTTTTAAATCGTACATTTGTTAAATTTAATCACCAACATTCGATTCATTAATCGATTAATTCAAATCAAATTTTATAAACACCTATTATAGGAAAGACCCTTTCAACCCATATAAAAGTTTGTTAGGATTCTTTGGGAGCCTATTGTTTCCAAAGTTAGATCGAAGGTGTCTATGATGTCTTCGAAATTGCTATCCTTTGCTGGCAGAATCACTTTAGTTAAAGCTGCCTTGGCGAATTTACCCATGTACTTTATTTCGTTGTTCCCTATGCCGAAGGCCATTAGTACGGAGCTAACCAGATTGGTCGTCAATTTCTTATGGAACCAGCGGGAGAAAAAGAAAATTCACTGGATTAGTTGGGAGGATCTGTGCTTGCCAAAGCACCTCGGCGGTTTGAGATTATTCAACTTCAATACCAAAAACAGGGCTCTCCTTTATAAATGGGTATGGCGTTTTGGCTCTGAAGTTAATTGTTATTGGCGTCGGGTTATAGCAGCCAAATATGAAAGAGGGTCTAATTCTTTGCTTCCGACCAACATTAGTTCAGCGAACAAGTCCTGGATATGGGGAGGGATTACGGCTCCTCTCTCTGATTCTAGTAACATCTTTCTTAACAACATTATGGCGGTTATAGGGGATGGGAAAACAGTGTCCTTTTGGCTTGATAATTGGACGGGTCTCGGACCTCTGAAGGTGGCTTTTCCGCGCATTTTTTCCCTGGCAGTCAAGAAAGTTGGGTCCGTTGCTGAATTTGGGCATTTCGAACTTGGTGTATGGCGTTGGTCTATCCAGCTCTGTAGAGGCCTTTTTAGCTGGGAAGAAGATTTATGGGCTGCTTTTATTCAATGTATTAACTGCTCGACTCCTGGCAGGTTGCAGTGTGATAGTATAAGATGGACTGCTTCGTCCAACGGAATTTATAGCACCAAATCTTTTTGCGATCTGTCTATTAACGCTAGGAGGGATAAGGATGTTATTTGGGAAAAAGTTTGGGTTAATCTCGCTCCCCCCAAGGTTGCTGTCTTCATTTGGAGCGCAACTCATGGTCGTATTCCGACTAAAGACAACCTGATGAAGAGAGGTGTTACGGGTTTGAGTGACCTTTCTTGTCCTTTTTGCAGGAATGTCGAAGAATCTCTCGAGCATTTGTTTTGCAGGTGTTCTTTCTCGTGGCTAGTATAGCAAAGGTGGTTCCTATTATGGAGTATTAATTTTGTTTGCCCAGGTAACTTCAAAGACTTACGGATTCAGTGGTGTGATTTGCCAAATTTTTTTAAGAGCAAAGAAATCTGGTTAATGGCTTTCCAATGTATAGTGTGGTCGATATGGCTTTATCGTAATGAGATTATTTTCAAGGGCTCCGCTGCATCATTGAATACTATTGCTGATATTTGTTTAGTACGCCTGAGTCACTGGTGTAAGGCGAGGTGACCTTTGTACTCTCCTCCTTCTTCGGATTTAATTCAGAATCCTTCACTCTTTCGCATGGTTGTTGTAAAGCGTATCAGTCCAGGGTTATCCAGGTGGCAGGCGCCAGATTTAGGGGTGTGCAAGTTTCAGATTGACGGTGCGGTGATTGACGGTTTTGGAAAAGCTGGTATTGGAGGTGTCTGTCTAAATCATGAGAACGTGATTTTAATCCAGTTTTCAAAAGCTGCAGGTATTGTTGATGCTACTACAGCTGAACTTCTTGCTGTGAAGGAAGCATGTTTTCTTTTCAAGTCATCTCCTTGGTTTGATAAATTTAAGCTTCTAATCGAATCTGATTGCTCTATGATTATGGACTGGATTAATAAGCCTTTCTCAGCCCCGATGATTTTCAGACAAATGGTTGTTGAATGTTTCGATCTTATTTCCCGCTTTGAATGGAAAATACAAATGATCCCCCGTGAGCAGAATGGCTCTGCTGATCGCTTAGCTAAAGCCGGGATCTCTAGGGTGAAGCCGCTGGTTTGGGTCCAGCAAGGAGCAGCCTTGCAGGTGTAGCGTCTTGTATTTTTGGGCAGTTCTGGTCACAGACGCGGTAGGGGGTTCTTCCATGCTTCGAAAAGGTGATCAAAGGAGTGGTGCTGTGCGTGTTCTTTCTCAGCTTCGATTTGATCCAAGCTTGTTTTTTATGGCTTTTGTTTTATGTGCGCTATGTATGATTTCACTGCTCTTTTCCCTGCTGACTTTTGGGTTAATTATGTTTCTTGGTGTATCGCACTACTTCGGTACACTCTTTTTCCTCCACCTTAGGTTAGGGAGATTTTTTAACGAGGTCCGAAGTAGTGTCGTTTCTTAATAAAAGCTCCTATTTTCAAAAAAAAAAAGTTTGTTAGGATTATCTTAATCCAATTTGTTACATTCACGACAGTAAAATTCGGATCCCAAACATTATTATGAAAAAAACATATTGTTAAACTTAATATCATTAAATAAATAAATCAATAATATAATTTATTGGGCTTTTAATGACGTCATGATGTTGGATGGGGCCTATTATTCATGAGGATCATAACCATAGGTGGTGGCTCATCTCACATGCCAACCTTGAAAAGTTAGGTGGAGATGGTAGCAATGCTAGAAAGCGAGGTACTCACAAATTAATTCATTTTTTTTTTGTTTTTTTTTTTTACAAAAAATGGAATTGTTTGATGTAATCCAACCTTGAATATTAGATTGTTTAGCGTTGTTTGAATTTAGATAAATTGAATGTTAATCCAACCTAATTACTTACAGTAAATCTTGATAATAGCATTATGTAAACACAATACTTTGATTAAGTGATAAATATTTATTTCACTTTTATTATTGTAACATATAACTAATAATAGAATAAAATTTTTAGTCGTGTTTGATATGAGTTTAAGTATAAGTGCAGTTTGAACTTAATAAGTGGTCTCAACATAAAAAAATGATGTTTATTTTAGGAGATACGTTTTCAAATCGCTTTGTCTGTAAATTATATGTTTATTATCAAAAAATTAAAAATTTGTATAAACATATATTATATTGTAATTGTTTTAAGATTATTTAAAAAAAAGTATGAGTGTGGTTTGTTTTAAATTTAGAAACGTGACATTTACTAAAAGTAGTCGACTAAATCAATACTCTAAATCACAAATTTTAGTAAAAAATTTAATTAAAGTGTTTTATTTTCTTTAACCAATTAAGGGATGGGAATTTCTGCCTCTTATATTTATGTTTTTATGCTTAAAATTAAGTTTAGAGTTTAGGATTTATGGTTAGGGTTTAAAGAATTTATGATAAAGTGTATTTTTTAGGGTATAGGGTGTAGAGTTTAGAATTTAGGGTTATGGCTTAGAATTTATTTTTGTAGTATTTTTTTAGTGTGGGGCATAAGTAGTAGCACCGAAAAGAGGCAGCGAATTTTTATCCCAATTAAGCCAATGAATCAATAAACTAAATCAATTAAGCTATTTAATCAATTTTGACCATCAATTGTCGATGTTTTTTTTTCTTCTTAAGATTTTATTGTCACGTGACACACTACATTTCTGCTATATGACTTTTACATATATATATATTTTTTACACACTACATTTTATACTAATTTTTAGAACTTTTAAAGAATGTTTTAAATAAAAATATGAAAACATCAAATGACAACACTATAAGGCGATACATTACACCAATTAATATAAAAATATTGTTAGATTAATAGTCAACGTTGGTCAAAGCGATAAATTATAAAATTTTAAAGTATAAGGGTTTAATTGAGGGTAAAAAATATCCAAAGCTTTAATTGATTTTCTCTCTTAAAAATTCAAGAGCTTATAATATCTTTAAGCTTATATTTTTTTAATCTCGAACCTTTTATTTCTGTAGAATTTTATGTTAAAAAACTTTTCATTTGAAATAATATATATATATATTGAGAGTTCTATATGTATACATATATACGAATAATAAAGCTAACACGTTAAAGGGTCATCAAGGCAAAAATGTATCATAAATAGAACTAAAACCTAACAAACTAATGTACAATAAAAACCCATCATATAAATCCATGTACCATCTCATGTGTCATGTCTCCCCCATATTACATGAACTCTTATTGATCAATCTAATATTTTAGAACTCTACATTTTTTTTATATCTGGTTAAGTTCAAGGATTAATAGTTTGATTTAAAAAAGTTTAAGGATTAATTTAATCAAATTTGTCAAATTCAAGGATTAATTTGATTTAAAAATATCTTTGCATATATATAATTTAATATAATGTCTAAATTGTTCAAATCTAAATACACATTTAAACATATTCAAACTGACTTATATTCTTTTAAATCTTATAGTAACAAATTTGTGAAAGGATTGAAATTAAATTGTATCATTTATATCCTTAATCGTAAACATGATTACAAACTAAAAAAAATGTTTTAATATATATGTGTGTAGTGAGAGTTCTATATATATATATATACACGAATAATAAAGCTAACACGTTAAAGGATCATAAGGCAAAAATGTAGGATCAACTTATATAGTGTAAAACTCTTTAAGGTTTATACGTTTTTTGTATCGTTAGATTAGAGAAATGGATGACTGAGATTAACTCCTTACTTTTTTCGCAAGTGATAATCTTCACATATTCTACTGTTAATCTCATACATCCGTTTAACACATCCAACAATCAAAAAAACGTGTAAAACTTACAGAGTTTTACACTGTGTAACTGGATCCTATCTCATATATATATATATATATATACATACTTGAATTTAACAGTTGCGTTAATCAGCATGGTAAACTTGGTTGTACTTTTTTCAGAGTTGAAGTACATAAATAATGATTTCACTTTTTTCCTTTTAAAACATTTTTTAAATAAACTTTAATTAACTCTTTAAAAATGAATTTCATATTTCTTACTCCTATTTACAAAGTTTCGTTGTAGATATAATAAATTTATACAAGTCGTGATGGTTTTGCTCTCGATATCACTCGTGCTATTCAGGATGTGGTTCAGAGAGGTTGACGGATCTCGATTCGTACTATCCTTAGGAAGTGTAATCAAGTTGCAGATGCTTTGGCAAAACGTACAAGTCTCTCGGATTTTGACTTAGTTTTTCTGGATTCTGTTCCGAATTTTGTTGTTGATCTATTACGCGAGGACTTAGTTCCTCTTAGGATGTAATCCTAGAGATGGGCACGGGTCGGGTCGGGCCGGGTTTTTGGCCCACCCGAACCCGACCCGAAAATATTAACCCTAAACCCGACCCGACCCGAAAATAAATACCTAAAACCCGACCCGACCCGACCTATATAAAAAAATCAATTTTAGGGACTAAATTGTAAAAAAAATAATTTTAAGAGACTTAATTGTAAAAAATAATAAATTTAAGGACTAAATTGTAAATAAAAAAATCAATTTTAAGGACCTAATTATAAAAAAATAATATAAAAAAGGTATTATTACAAATATCCCTAAAAAATTTAGGGGAAAATTACACTATTAGTCCCGGGTCGGGTCGGGTAGGATTTTTTCACCCTAAAACCCGAACCCGAACCCGACCCGACCCGAACCCGATTTTTTCATAAAAATACCCGACCCGATCGGGCCGGGTCGGGTCGGAACCCGTCGGGTTCGGGTTCCGTGCCCATCCCTATGTAATCCTCATGTGTTTTGTATATCTTATCATGTGCACTCTTTTTCCTCCATTAAGTTTAGGGAGATTTTTTAACGAGACACGTGATAACGATATCCTTTTCTTATCAAAGAAAATAATTAAAAGAAACTTGATTAATAAGGAGAATATTACCAAGAGCCTTATTAAAAAACATTCATAATCCTGGATAGAGAAAAAAAGAGTACCTTTTATAATATTTTACAAAGAAATTATACGAGAAAAACTCGACAAGGATCGAACTACAACAACTGGAATCTCTAGATTTAATCATTACTTTATATAATTAATCTTTATATGGTCCTTTACTTTTTAGTATAATTTTAAATCCATAAAAATGACATTTCCATTTCATTTATTTTTCCTAAAATGTTTTCTATTTTATTTGTAAAACCTTAAATGAGTTAATGAAAGCTAAAGTTTTAAAAGGGGGACCACACGACTTGTGGTTTATATGGATAGGTGGTGGAACCGGTGAGGAATCTGTGAATGTTCCTCTCTGAAGCGGCGGGGCAAGGTTAACCCTTTTCTTTCCGAACTCCATATTTAATTCAATTTGGTCCGATTGCCTTAAAAGTTAGAAATTGGTTTTTAACAAGCTTATAATATATATATATTCGATTTCATATCTAATTAAATTTAAATACATTATAGATTATATTGATCGAACTCAAATTATGTAAATAAAATATACATTATTTATTACCGGAACCACATTTCCTATGATAAAGGCAGCAGTTACGTTCCACTTTTTGACACCGAAAAAGGGTCATTAAAATCACAAGTTTCCCTCTCATGATTTGATGCAAGACTTTCGTGATACCAATCCCATCTATATAATAAAACACGTAAATGGATATTTGTTAAAGATCGAATATATAGCTCTTTAAATGTAAAACTACATAATTAATTTACGATAAATACTAAATTATCATTATTGTTATTGTTGTAGTTGTATAAGTAGGGTTGTAAACGAGTTGAACGTTCATCGAACCGTTTGTAAATTGTTCGATGGAAAATTCGTTTATGTTCGTTTATTTATTAAACGAACGAGCATGAACAAGATTTTATGTTCGTTTAATTAAATAAACAAACACGAACAAAGGGCTTGTTCGTTCATTTATGTTTGTGAACGTTCGATAATCCGTTTATTTATGTTCGTTTGTTTACGCTAGCTCGTTTAAATTTATTCATATATGTGACATGTCCATTTATATTTATCGGACCATTTTAAATTTAGAAAAAAAATTAACGAGCTTTTTGTAAACCTATAATATTTGGGGTTGTGACTTGTGATTTTTCCAATCCTAAAGACATAACCTGCTACCCTAAAAGTAATAACCTACTACTTGAAGACTTTAACTTTGAAGTTGCATCTTATATTAATGAATTTTATGTGGTTATTGTTCGTTTGTGTTTGTTTATGTTCGTTTATCATTTTAACGAACGAACACAAACAAGCTACATTTCTCAATGAACGAACATAAACAAAAAGTTTGTGTTCGTTTATGTTCATGTTCATTCATTTGTTCGGTTAAAATTAAACGAACGAACATAAACACACCCCATTTATATTTGTTCGGTTCGTTTTGAAAATGTTATCTAAAAATGAGTCTAAGATCTAATATCAATTAGAAGGAAAAGATGTCTCTTGTAATTTTTTACCACTATTATTATATTTTAAACAATTTTATCAGTTGAATTTGTGTTGCTTGACTCGTTAATCAAATTTGGTTGACTCTTTTATAACTTTTATATATATATATATATGATAATAATAATTTTTCTACGTGTTATATTTTTTTATTAAATCTCTTAAATAATATTAGAAGTTTGAATTATAATATTACAAATTGGATAAATGAGGTTCAAAGAGTCAATTTATGATAAACATTTGTAGATTAGCTATTGAGTTGGATATCTATAATTATGCCATATATATATGTGGCTGATTTTTTAATAAAAACTATTAATTTGATAATATAATTCATAAGTATTGACTAGTTGATTTTCATACATATATGTAAAAATGGAAATAATTGGATTGTTTGAAATGATCAATCTGCAAATTAATTTTACTAAAAAAACATGATTTAAAAAAAGAGAGTAGAGTGTTCATAAAGAAACAACCAAAGTTAATTACATTTTGTTAATACTAAGAGATCCCAAACTTCTCCAGAATCCCAAAAATGAAAGATTTAAACCCTACACAAATAACCCAAACTCCATTCTTTATTTCCCATTTCCCCGGATAAAGCTTGAAATAAAACTAAGATAAATTAAATAAAAAAATCTTAGAAAATGGAAGACAATTCCATCATCTGGTTCATGTCTTCTACTTGACCTGCAGAACTCTCATCCAAAAGCCACTTCTCCAGAAACGATAATGGAGGATTATCATTATCATTATCATTAATATTAGGATTTTTCTCATGTCCAGTTTTTTGCTTTCTTTCTGGGTTTGAATTTCCACCATTTTCAGACTCTTGGAGAGTACCCTTTGATGTAGATTTCTCCATTAATGTGACATTATTGTTCATGTTCTCGAATGATAGAATCGACTCGAACTGATCATCTCCGCGAGAGATCAAATCACAATTCGCAGCAGCCGAAGAAGAACTGCCAATACTGTCGCCGTTAACCTTGGGTGACGATCTCATCCAGCCTTGGAGAAGACGAGAAATATTCTCGGTGCTGGAAGCATACAAAGAAGAAGAAGAGCAGCTTTGGTTTAGCTTAACATTACTCGAACCACTTCGAGTACCGGTACCGTCACCGGAAACGATCTCGTCGGTAGCTGCCATTGGAGAAGGCTCCAAAGCTGACTGGAACTTCCTTAGCTTCTTCTTCAAGTGAGTGTTCCAGTAATTCTTTATGTCATTATCAGTTCTTTGTGGTAAATACGAAGCAATCGCTGCCCATCTATAACCAAAAGTCCAAAACAAACAAACACAAAAATGCATAAAACTTGAAGAAAAAAAGATCAAAATCGAAATCCAATAACAAAAAAGCAAAGGATTTGAGGATTACTTGTTACCCAATAATGCTTGTAAATGAACAATCATCCCTTCTTCATGAGGAGTGAAGTTGCCTCTTTTGATTCCTGGTCTGAGATAATTAGTCCATCTAAGTCTGCAACTTTTGCTGCATCTCAATAACCCTTCATTTTGCACATATATTTACACACAAAACAAGATTTAGATCAGCTAAAAAACCCCATGAAATTCTGAAAGAGATGAAGCGGGAAGTAAATACCAGTATTTGTGGGGACTGATCTCCAGTTTCCAGGACCATGTTCTTGAATGTAAGAAACGAGGGTGATGTCTTCTTCCGGAGTCCATGGCCCTTTCTTGATACCTACTTTAACACAGCACGGTGGTCTTCCCATGGCTTCCCTTTGCTCTTTGGCTTTCAGTTATGGAGCTTTCAAATAGTACCATAACCATGTGAGTGGCATATATAATGTAGGGGGAGATATTTCGAGCTAGCATAAATGAGATGCTTGTATTCATAAATTGTGATCTAAAAATATTGATTTTTGTTATGTTGTTTTCATTTTAAGTTTGAGTTTGAGTAGTTAGAGAAATTGAGGGACTTAAATTTGAATGTTTTTCTCAACAAAGGGACCATTTGATTAAATTTGAGCATTTTGATATTTGTCTCGAATAGATTTACTTTATTTTAGGCGAAAAATAAGTGTCCAAACTATATTATTTTTAAACTTTAAGTGCTTAAAGTATTTTTTTTTGTAAAAATAAGTGCATACAATTTTAACACTTACAATTTTAAGTGTCTGACCATTTAAAAAAACTCATTATCCAATCAGAACGAGACATGTGGCGGTAATATAGTTTTTAATATTTTTTTGGGAAAAACTTTAAACTTTTACTTTTTTTAAAATTCCGAAATTCTAAAAAAATCTTCAAATTTGTCCCTAAATTCATAAAAATAACAAATCCCCAAATCTTCACCGGCGTCACCACCAATTATCGTCGTTGACCGCACCCATTCTGTCGTAGGACTCAATCGACTATTTTCTCCAACGTGCCGCCATCGAAAGCTGACAAACGATGTGCTAATCGAACGACTATTTCACATTCGACGTTTAATGTTCGGCTGGTAAATCGTTCGCCAATTTTCGACAACGATAAGTTGAGGAAAATGGCCGGTTGGATCTGACGACCGAACGAGTTAGGTCGGCAGCGACAACAATGAAGATTTGAGGGTTTAGTATTTAGGGCTTTGGATAGAAATTTTCATAATTTCAAGATTTAAAAAAAAAATTTAAAAACAAAACATTTATTTAAGCGAAAATAATATATTATAGCATGACGCGTGTCGAATTTTTATTATTTAACAGATTTTTTAATGGTGGTTAACTAACTTGCACCTAAAATTATAACGATTGAAACTTTAGGCACTTGTTTTTAACAAAATTTAATTTTAGGCACCTAAAGTTCATAAAATGTATAGTTTGGGCTCTTATTTTTATATTAAGTCTTCCTTTTATTATATTAGCATTTTTGAGTTAATTGCATTACACGTCCTCAAACTATGATCCTCATTCTAATTTCCCTATATTATTAATGAGCATTCTAATTTCGCCCTATATTATTATTATTATTATTATTATTATTTTCTTACACCAATATATTTGGTGTAATATTCACAACACGATTGATTTTATATTTTTACTTTTTAAAAAAATAAAAAGAATTTATTAATTTGAATAAATAAATAATTAATGGATTCAGATTTATTTAGAAAAAAATGTTCGATTACAATATATGATTGTAAATCTAAATAAGTTGGCGTATATTTACAAACTAAGCTGTTCATTTCTAGATCTTTTAAGTAAAAATATGTCACTTTTTCTGGAACCACAAATCGAGTTCGGATTTAGATTTAAAAAACGCATTCATATATTCAAAGCATCTAAAACCTATGTGGTGAGAAAAGTAAATTCTGAGGCAAACAACCCAACAGCTTGTGTTGATATATTTGTGATAGCTGCTTTTATTTTTTAGATTTTCTTGAGCAGAAATTAATTAAACATTATCTTCGAGTCAGGTTCTGTATAGACCGGATCTTGATCAACAGATTTAGCCATTTTGGTAGATTTGATACGAACTATATTTAATAACAAAAAAATATATATGAAATTTTTAATTAAAATATACTTATTTTTATTATTAAATGAATAGTTAGTTCCAGTGTAGAAATCAGGTTGGGTTAAAATGAACTGGGCATAAAAATTAATAATTTTGGTTCACAATAAATTTGATTCTACATTTTTTTACTGAGACCATTTGTAAGGTTTTATAAATTTGATTCGACTTATGAATAGATTTAATTAGATATGATATTTATCTATTTGTATTTTTATGCCATATAATATTTTAGATATTACTTTATTCTATAACATTCTTGTTAATTTTCATATGGCATTGAAGTTTATATTATATTATAATTTGATTATTTCTCTTATTAAAATTATTTCGTAGAAAATCTTATTGCAGCAACAGTCACATAAATATAGTGTTTGAAAAGCAGACAAAAGCAAAGTTATGGGCAATTGAGTTTCCAACCGACTTCTTTGTACATAATTATGGGAAATTACTTTTATGTTTTATGGAGGAGGCTTAATTCATTTGTAATAAATGATAATAATAATTAACTTATCCAGCTACCATATGGAAGATTTTATTGTATTAAATTTAATAATTTAATTGTGTATCGTTAAAGTTTGTAATCTGAATTTTATTTTGATTTGGTTCGAACAGTTTATGTAAAAGATAATTTAGGAGAAAATGTTAATTTATGATGGATAGTGGATACAGAACTCTTGTGATTTGGACCTTGCCGCACATCTGATCCGTATACGATTATGGTTATCATGCGATTAATAATAATAATAATAATAATAATATTGTTTTAATTTGCATTTCAATTCATTGTTACTTTAATATTTTTATATTTAGTTTAAACAATAAAACCAGATTACAAACCGATCCAAACTCATTTCGATCTACTTTTTAGAAATAAAATCCAATCAGAATAGGATAGTTATTTATTTGCTTGTCCATATATGACCAACTCCATTATTTATTTGCTTACCCCTTTTTTAACAAATAAAAGTTTTTTTTTGAACAAATTTATTTGCTTACCTTAAATACCTCTTTCATCAACTCTTTATTTATTTGTTTGTCCATATAGTTATAGAAACTAGAAAAGTCGAATCCTTAATTATTTGTACATATTTTATTTTATTTTTCCGTTGTTTTCAATTATATATACATATATTGAACTTTAAGTGTTATATTGTTTATATTATTGGACTTTGAATTACTTCAGTGTTTGAACATTAATTTATATTTCAATTATATTATTAGACCATTGATTCACTAATGACACGGTGATGTGGCCGAATTGTTGACGTTGATGTTAAACTAAAATGACATTATTTTAGTGTGATTGTTTTGATGCCTAAAGGGCCAAAACTTGCTAAAACAACGTTTTATTGGATGAAAATTAATGCAAATAAATTTGTACTTATGTAGGGGTTAAACTTGGGACCTTTGAGAACAAAGACTTAAATTTAACTATTAAGTTAATTTAGGTTTCTGTTATGATTCTAATACAAATAATATAAATTAAGTTGTAATTGAGATTAATGTTATTTATTTTGTGATATAATTTTATAAATATATTAATTTTAAATTGATGAAACATCGTATAGATATTTTCGTAAGTTGAGTTGAATCGCTACTTGGTTATATATTCTTAAAACCCAAATAGTTTTTATCGTAATTAACTTGTTGATTCGTTTTATTATTCGTGTATTAATAAAATATTTATGATACATTTAAATTGAAAATATTTTATTATTATTTTAACCAAACTTAAATTGGGTCTAGAGATTGCAATGGGGCGGGTTTTTAGCCGCCTAACCCTGCCTCAAACATTTGAAATTTTGACCCGACCATGATTCGAGTGTAATATATTTTTATACACGGTCTGATATAATAAAAACATAACTCGGCCCGACACGACCTCAAAATTTTAATAAAAAACAACTAAACCCAACCCGCCTTGAAGAAAATTAATAAAATATTAAATATAATATATACATATATAATGAATATATATATATATATAGTTATAAATAAATCAGGTTGGAAAGGTCATAAAATTTTCACCCAAAACCTCACTCCGATTTGGTCCCAAAAAAATAAAATTAAAAAAAATTGACATTATCGTATCGGGTCGGAACCCACCGGATCCGTGTTTTTTTACCCTGCCTAATTGGGTCCCCCGACCAATAAAGAGGTAGTTCTGGTGTCTTGAGCCTGGACTTGCATTGACCGGCTGCATAAGACGCATTCATAAAGCCTAGTTGCTGATCTAGTTCATATTGGGCTCCAATAAGCCCATTGTCTTTGGATATTTTTTTATATTTCAATAAAGCCTTTTTGTATTCTTATTTTCAAAAACTTTATTCTACATTTTTAATCAAAATATTAAATTTAATGCATAACATTTTAAAAATTTACGGTAATAAGAATATAAGTTTTCTTGATCGACTAATCGGAATCATTTGTCACAGAGGTGTTTTGTAAAGTGATATTCTCAATCTACTTTATTTTATTTATAATATTAATATTTAAATCTTTTACTTAAAAATTATCGGTTAGTCATATTAAACCAACTGGTAGTTGATTGAAAAGATCGAGTTTTATTTTGAATTATACTTGAATTTTTTTAAAAAATATAATTTGAAATTAAACCGATACCCGCCATTATTTCCCGCGCTATCTTAAAGACTTGGCCACTAAGGTTTTCTTTTAAGATAACGGGGAACAAGACAAAAGCCTAAAGAGGATTATGTTTCAGAGCGTCAATAAAGCAAATATTCGATTCTTTTCGAAGCTATTTTTTTATTTGGGTAAATTGCACAGAAAATGACTCAGCAATTTTCTCACTTCTATTTTGGTCACTCAACTTTTAAAATTTTTTATTTAATAACCGAACTTTATACATGAAACGTTTTTGGCCACTCACGAATACTTTATTATTATTTTAGCATGACATTACATTTATTATTATTATTTTATATAAAAATAAATTAAAATAAAAAAGAAAAATCAAATTGTTCGCCGGTCATCATTCACCGCCATCGCCGACGGCGGTAGATGATGGTCGTTGGTCCTATATTTCACCGGTCACTTTGTCTCACTCCCCTGAGTCCGAATCTGACCTCCATTTTGCGGGAAGTGATGTGAAATTTACAAAAAAGAGATTGAAAGTGAGGAAACCGAAACGTTTATATTGAGATTTGCCAGTTTCAAGATATTTCCGGTGAAACAACTATTGGGTTCGAACTCAGCATGTCAAAATGAGTCGCCCGGTGCAATATGAGGTCGAACGACTACTGGTTTTGAAGGCCGCCGGTGATAACAAGCGGCGTCGATTATTTTAAATATTTTTAAAATTTAATAAAAATATTATTTTATTATTTATTTTGAATTATTTATATTTAATAGTGTTAAAAAATTTAAAAAAATAATAAAATATTCGCGAGAGACTAAAAACGTTCTACATATAAAGTTTAGTTATTAAATAGAAAATTTTAAAAGTTGAGTAACCAAAATAGAAGTGAGAAAATTATTGATTGATGATCTGTGCAATTTAGTATAAAATTCGTCTGCCCCTTTTCGGTGCCCCTACATATACCGCAACACTAAAAAACACTACAAAATTAAATTCTAAGTCATAACCCTAAATCTTAAACCCTACACCCTATACCCTAAAAAATATACCCTACCTTAAATTCTCTAAACCTTAACCACAACCCCTAACCTAAAACCCTAAAATTAATTTTGAGCATATGGGGACATATGTAAGGATACCGAAAAGGGTAGAGGATTTCCATCCGTTCAATTTATTCTTTTTATTGTTGTTTTATGGTTTAAAAACGAAACTTGCTAGGGAAGTTCATTTAATTCCCATGCTCAACTATAAAAATGTTGTTCAAAGAATTGGGGTTTCAAGTTTGAATCCGATTCAAACGATGAACCCTAAACTGATGAACAGTTGTGCAGAAAAGATCGGCAACAACCATGAGTTGTTAACCCTACTCCTCCTCAGGTTACCCACCAAACCCCTCATCAAGTTCAAGTGCGTCTCCAAACAATGGCTCTCTCTCATTTCGGACCCTTGCTTCTGTCTCTCCCACACTCGCCACCAACATCCAGCCGATGCTCCATTTCTCCACCCTACTGCACTTTTGCTCAAAGTACAGTCCATTATATCACCTGAATTCGACGTGGTTCCTTTGAAACATTACAGCCAAGTCTCTTTCTTTCATTACATTTCTAGTTCTAACATCGACATGATTCAATCTTGTAATGGATTGTTCCTTTTAGAGTCCTGCGACGATGACGATGATGCTGTTTCCAGCTATTTCATCTGCAATCCGACTACAAAGAAATTTAAGAAGCTATCTTTTCCTATAAACCCTATTAAAGATTGTGAGTTTTATGTTAGTTTGGCTTTTGATCCTCTGAAATCTCCTCATTATAAGATCGTTGTTGTTCGGGAAGTGTCGGAAAACTCTTACGTGATGGATATATACGTGTCCGAAACTAATTGTTGGAAAGTATCCGGATTCGTTTTCGAGGCCGACGACGGTCGCATGGCGTTTGAGGACGCGGTTTTCTGTAATGGGAAACTTCATTGGAATAGTTACGGGAACCAATCACTGTGTTTTGATGAGGAGGAGGAAAGTTTTCGGATAATGCCAATGCCGGAGCCTTCAAGTGGGCATCGTCAGCTTGAGATTCATAGGTATTTTGGAGAGACGAGTGGGAGTTTATATCTTGCTGTGACGTACCATGCCCACACTGCTTTGGACTTGGTTGTTCATGGCCTTGCAAGTGATTATTCCCATTGGTTTTTGAAGTGTCGTCTGAATGTCGGCGACGCCATGACGGTTTTCCCGGAGCTGAACTTGGGGTGTTTTCCGTTTGCGCCGGGGTTCTCCGGTGTAAGTTTTGTTGGATCGGAGAAAAAAGAGGAGGCAAAGGTTGTGATGTGGGCGGATGGTAAGATAATATGCTATGATTTAAGTGATGGGGCATGGGAAATGGTGTATGATCCGGGGCATGGTCTCAAGATTGGCACTCCACATGACTATTTCAATCATTTTCATGAACAAAGGTTTATTTCTTACAAATACTTTGAGAATCTCTCCTGTATTTGAGGATTTAACTTTTACAATCCTATATGTATTGTATTTGATTTGGATATTGAGTGTCTGTTTAGACCATTAAACGACTATATAATAATATTTGTCCTATAAAAAATGCATTATTTTTATCTCTTCTAATTTTTAAAATTTAAAAATTTAATAATTTTTATCCCTGCCGTGTAGGCCACATGAAAAAAAATTGTTCACTAATTGTTAAGGTGAAATTGGTGGAAGTTATTAATGATGGTTGAGTGAAATAACCAATACATTACTTTTTTTTAAAGAGATAATTTAATATTAAATTTTGAAAACGATATTTCATCGGTCGTGCAATGTTTAAATTAATATTATATTACCATCATTTCATGTCGCATTAATTTTCTTTTATAAAAAAGTATGCCGCACTAATTATTAGCTGAGTCTAACCTACAATATGTTTATTGATAAATATTTTATACACAGACGATAAAAATTAAAAGTTTTCTCAAGCGATTTTATTTTTTGACATAAAGAGTTAGTTTAGGGGTTTAGGCGTAAGGGGTTAAAATTTAGGGATAATTGTTTCTATTTAAGGTTTATGTTTATAATTTAGGGTTTATAGGTTAAAACCTAAATCCTCACTATATTAACTTTTAAAAACTAAACCCTAACCTATAAACCCTAAATTATAACCTTGAACTTTAAATTGAAACAATTATTCCTAAATTCTAACCCCTTACACCTAAACCCTATACTCTAAACTAACTCCTTATACCTTAAAACTAAAGTGCTTGTGCAAACTTTCAGTTTCCACCGGCAGTGTATAGAATATTAATCCCATGTTTATAATGCAGTGAAAAGATGACAAGTTTTGATATTTGTCCAAAAAAATTAAAATGATAGATTTTTGATACATTTTACGTTAGTTTTTTTTATTTTTTTACAAATATTGAAACTTATTTTGTAAGTATTAATATTAGTCCAAAATTTAAAATGTTATAAAAAAATAAGTATTAAAATTTGTCGAAAAACGCGAAAAATTTAAGCTAAAATATTATATAAAATTTAGGGTAAACTATCTGTTTGACCACCAAACTATTGGGAAAGTTTTAAAATGACCACCATAAAAAAAACGCGCCATTTCAGTACCCAAACTATTAAAATGGGATCATTTTGGCCATCTGCCGTTAAGTGTCTAACGGAAGGTGACGTGGCAGTTAAAAAATTAAAGGTATAATTACACATTTGGTCCTTACTATTTACACATTTTTTCAATTTAGTCCTAATTTTAAACTAATAAAATAAATTAATTAGGTGGTGACACGTGTCAACACCTTATTGGAGGAATTTAATTATTTATATTTAATTAATAAATTATTTTCCTCCTCCAATCAGGTGGTGACACGTGTCACCACCTATTTAGAGGAGGAAAACGAAATTAAGTGCAAATGCCACCCAGGGGAATCAAACCTGGGTGGTGTGGGTGGAAAGGCAGTGGTTAAGCCACTGCACCAAGCCCAACATTATGCTTTAAAACACCCAACTTAATATATAACTCTTATTGGTTTCTACATTTATAACCCAAAAGCTCAAACCCTAAACACTAATTTCACATATATAACCTTAAGCCTTAAACCCTAAATATTTCAAATTAATTTTACACTCAACATTTCAAATTAATTTTACATATATAAATCCTAAACCCAAACCCTAAACTCTAAAGCCCAATT
The DNA here is from genome assembly GCA_958450335.1 of Hibiscus tridactylites. Lineage (NCBI taxonomy): Eukaryota > Viridiplantae > Streptophyta > Magnoliopsida > Malvales > Malvaceae > Hibiscus > Hibiscus tridactylites. The sequence goes on from OY288271.1 coordinate 2,945,108, forward strand.
TAAAATATTTGGTGTGAAATTAATTTCACATATATAACCCTAAACCTTAAACTCTAAATATTTCAAATTAATTTTACACTAAAAATTTCAAATTAAATTCACATATATAAACCCTAAACCCTAAATATTTCAACTTAATTTTACACTAAACATTTCAAATTAATTTCACATATATAAACCCTAAACCCAAACCCTAAATATTTCAAATTAATTTCACGCTTAATTTCAATTAATTTCACATATATAAACCTTAAAACCTAATCACTAAATATTTCGAATTAATTTCACACCAAATATTTTAAGTTGGGCTTTAGAGTTTAGGGTTTGGGTTTAGGATTTATATATGTAAAATTAATTTGAAATGTTGAGTGTAAAATTAATTTGAAATATTTAGGGTTTAAGGCTTAAGGTTATATATGTGAAATTAGTGTTTAGGGTTTGAGCTTTTGGGTTATAAATGTAGAAACCAATAAGAGTTATATATTAAGTTGGGTGTTTTAAAGCACAATGTTGGGCTTGGTGTAGTGGCTTAACCACTGCCTTTCCACCCACACCACCCAGGTTCGATTGCCTTGGGTGGCATTTGCACTTAATTTCGTTTTCCTCCTTTAAATAGGTGGTGACACGTGTCACCACCTGATTGGAGGAGGAAAATAATTTATTAATTAAATATAAATAATTAAATTCCTCCAATAAGGTGTTGACACGTGTCACCACCTAATTAATTTATTTTATTAGTTTAAAATTAGGACTAAATTGAAAAAATGTGTAAATAGTAAGGACCAAATGTGTAATTATATCTTTAATTTTTTAACTGCCACGTCACCTTCCGTTAGACACTTAACGGCAGGTGGCCAAAATGATCCCATTTTAATAGTTTGGGTACTGAAATGGCGCGTTTTTTTTTATGGTGGTCATTTTAAAACTTTCCCAATAGTTTGGTGGTCAAACAGATAGTTTACCCTAAAATTTAATATTTTAAATTCTTAAATAAATTTTAAAATATTATAGTCTATAGATTAGCCCAGAAGTTTCTTCTTTTTGTTCCCTCTATAGATTAATCAACAACCCTCCGATCTGCATACCAAACAATCATCCAACGGTCGAAATCAATCCCCACCATCTTTATCTTTTCACTCACCCTGCTGCCTCTCTTCCTCCACTCTTTCATTTGCCATGGCTATTCTTCTCAAACTGCCGGCGTTTAAGTGCCCTCCTTCTCTATCTCCATCTCCAAGACCCACTCCCTCAAGCCCTCCGAGGCCCTTTAATGTCTGCTTCAAAGAAACACTCCCTCGTACAACCGGCGTCCTCCGCTTCAGCTCCACTCCTTCGTTTCGGTTCCTAAAGCTGGTTCCTTTTGCTTCTAATGGTGGTGAGACCGAGACCACTGAGACCCAACACGAAACCCAAGAGCCTCAAATTGAGGTATTTGTTAACTTTCTCCGAACAAGGTTCCACTTTTATGAATTCAAGTTTCTGGATTTGATTCCTTTGGCCTTCATTTTATGTATAGGTTTAGTTTTTTCTTGTGAATTAGACGAAAATATTTCTGGGTTTTGGGATTCAATGGTTGAAATGTCGGAAATGAGCTAAAATCTTGTGACTTGATAGTGTATAGAATTTAGCTGTATCAAAGGAATCCAGTTATATAAAATATTCTCTACATCGACTGTTTGTTAGTTTGTAATTTTCCGGACACCGTGTTCAAGTAGACAGAATGACATAGCTTGTAAGTAAAATAAATTTTGTGGAAATATTTTCCATTGCCTTAGCTTTCTATGATTATGTGTATATTATTACCTGTGTCAAATATTGATCTGGTTTTGGGATTAAGATGGATAGATGTAGAATGATAATGGAAATACAATTAAATTATTTGATAACTCACATGAATAAGCAATCTTTTGTGTTGAGTGGAGGGGGAGAATGGATGAAACCGAGCAATGAACTCAAGGTTTTTATTTGTTAGGCCTCAAAGATCAGAACGTGGTCGAGAACTATGGTGAAGTTCATGAGCAAGTTTAAATCTCTGAATTGATAACTTCAAACTTTGTGCTTGGTTAGATGGTATTCTATCTCAGAATTGAGAATTGTTTTTTTAATAAAAATTTAGTCAAACCCGGTGGATGGTTATTTTCTGCAGATGAAAGTAACATTGCTTTAGTGATTTGACACTATGTTACAACTGATACTCGTCTCTTTCAAAGCTACCTATGTTTATTCTGAATACTTCGATGATAAAATGTTTATTCTGTCCCCTACTTATGCATAGCACAGTTAGCACTATGCTGTGACATCTTATTTCCGGAAATTATAGGTTGCTATGTTACAAATAATTTATCCATGTCCTTTGGTTTTCCTCTCTTTTCTGGGCTCGATATTTACTTGCGTATGTGTGGTGGCATGTCTAAATGAGAGCCAACACTGCCCCTACCAACTTACACTTGTCGGAGGTGTTCTGTAGCGAAGTAGGTTAAAAAATGGGTTTTAGTCGTATCGACTCAACAATTCTTTTGTTATTCTTGTGTCCAAAAAGTGGATTCCTTAAACTCTTCTATCATTTTCCCCCTGTTTGTTGATAAAATTGTACTTTTAAGTGTAAAAAATACAGCACATCCTATGCCAACTATTATTGCATGATATGATATGATTTCTTTCGGATTTATTTATCCGGTTTCTTAACCTGATTGAACTGTTTGTGTCATCGATCTCTGGCATAAGATTAAGAATACAGTGATCAAGAGTTTTCCGTATAGTTCGATTTTATCTCAATATTTTTCTTCACGTGGTTTTCCTTTTAATGCTGTGTCAGAGACATATTTGTGGCTGCATTTTTCATCCTGATGGATATATGTACAGGACTCTTCGGATGGTGCTGTCAGTTCTGAAGAGGACACCACTGGAGATGAGAGTAGTGATTTTGAAGATACCCCGTCTTCAGCTATCGCGTCGTTGCTCCTAACATACAAAGAAGCTTTGGCTAGTAACGATGAGACGAAAGTGGCCGCTATAGAAGACTTTTTAAATTCCATTGAAGACGAGAAAGTAGAGATTGAAAAGAAAATGGCTTCTTTGTCAGATGAATTGTCAGTAGAGAAGGATCGGATTATTAGGATTAGTGCCGACTTTGACAACTTTCGGAAGAGAACAGAGAGAGAGCGTCTTTCGTTGGTAAGTAACACCCAGGGAGCAGTTTTGGAAAACTTGTTGCCTGTTTTGGATAATTTTGAGCGAGCTAAAGCGCAAATTAAGCTCGAGACAGAGGGAGAAGAGAAGATTAATAACAGCTACCAGAGCATCTACAAGCAGTTTATGGAAATTTTGGGTTCACTCGGTGTTGAACCTGTTGAAACTGTGGGAAATCACTTTGATCCAATGGTGAGTTAATACTTGTTACGTGAATACTCTTTGCTCTCCCAACCTTTTCTAAGCATTACAAAGTTTACTAAAAATTTCTTATCGACCGTTCTCAATTGTGCACTTGCAAGCTATGATAATCCGACCCTTCATTTTTCTTGAACCATTCATGTTGGCATGTGTGTCATGTACTTTGATAATTGTGAATGTTTAATATCCTCTTTCAAACTTTCCATGGTCTAGCCTTTGTCACATTTCGTGTTTTATCTTGTTTTAATTTTTTATTCTTGTGTTTGTATCATGTACTGTGGCATGTCTAAAATTACTAGGTCTACTATTAAGGTCCAAAATATGTATCTAGATCTTCAAAAGATGGACTCTGCATTTTTATGTTATATAGTTGGCTTAATGCAGAATCTGCAGGTGATGTATCGAGTTGGTTCGATATTCAGTCAGTCAAGTACTTGAGGTTTTGTGAATTATAAAGATCTCGATACACATTTATATAAACCAAGTCTTGATTGATTCGAGCCGACTCGTTGAGTTTACGAGTAGTATGATATGAATATTAGATTTTTCGTGCACTGCTGATCAATGTTTTGACAGTTTTCTTGCAAATTGTATCGTGTTTCTCTTGTAATAGCTGCATGAAGCAATTATGCGGGAGGATTCTGCCGAATTTGAAGAAGGTATCATTCTTCAAGAATTTCGGAAAGGGTTCAAGCTCGGAGACCGGCTGTTGCGGCCATCAATGGTTAAAGTATCAGCTGGTCCAGGGCCTGCAAAGCCTGAGCAAGGAGACTCATCAGAAGGGGCAGATGCCGGTGAAAGCACCATGAGCAGTGAAACCGTCAAGAACGATGCTGCTGAAAGCAGTGAAACTACCAAGACCGACACGGGATCCGAAGAGGCTTCTTGAAGACTATATAAAGAACATGGATTCGGATTTGTTTTAAGGAACACACAGTGTTAATGTTAATTCCATTGTTAGAAATCAATTTTGGTTTTCATTTTATTAAGAGGAATTTACAATGAAATGAGGAAATATTATGTATTCAACTCTTTCTACCTCTGCTTGCAAATTTCTTAATAGATTTACAGCAAATTGCAGACTTCGGTCTTATAATTTTGGGACGCGATCAACTGAAAAATTGGAAATTGATTTTCGGTCTAATAATTATATGGATTGGATTATCGGTTTTATAATTCTAAAATGAAAAAAATTTAAGGATGTCCGTATTGTCTTCATTGATAAAAAAAAATTACAGTGAATACATAATTCAAGTATAATGGAATCAAAATTAACCCCGAAAGTATGTTACACATCGCATTTGAATTAAATAGAAATATATATATTTAAGGAAAATACTTTGATGCACAAGCTGTGTAAACTTTAGTTTACACAAGCCCTTTAATTTTAAGGTTTTATGTTAGAGTTTAGGGGTTTAGTATGTAGGGTATATAATTTAAGGTTTATGGTTAGAATTTAGAGTTTAGGGTTTAAGGTTTAGGTTGCTAGGGTTTATGATTTAGATTTTAAATTTTATAAAAGGAATGTGTAAAAAAAATTTACACAGCTTGTGCATCAAAATAAAACCCTTCTAAACCACAAACCCTAGCAACCTAAAACCTAAGCCTTAAATCCTAAACTCTAAATTCTAAATTCTACCCATAAACCTTAAATTATATACCCTACATACTAAACTCCTAAACCCTAACCTAAATCCCTAAACCCTAAACCCTAAAATTAGAGGGCTTGTGTAAACTAAAGTTTACACAAGCTTGTGCATCAAAGTATTTTCCATATTTAAATCCCAACCTAGGAAGAAATGAAATTTAAATCAGAATAAAATCCGACATAATTTATGTAGAATAGGCTACTCAATAATTGTAATTTGTACATAGTAATTGTAATTTAGATGAACATGACACGATTATTAAACATAAAAATAGTATATAATTAACACTTCAAGATTAACACGATACATTTAGTATATTGAATTTTGATATACAAATCTCAATATTCATATTAAGGGGAGCATTCACAAATTCTAACCTTCCAAGGTAACAGGAATTATACTCCCGTTTTCATAATGGATATATAATTTTCATCGGTCTGTATTTTACGACAAATGTTATTTAAATGATGAAACAAATCTGTTCTTCGCTGTTACCTTCTCAAGAGATTGTATGCTGGTAAATCTTTCACGCAGGAGACGTCTTCGAGTGAGAGCTCTCGTTCCAATTGTGTTCTTGTAGACTTCAGAACATCCTGCAAAAGCAAAATAGAAACTCAAAATTTATGTTCAATTTAGGTGTGAGCATTAATCCGACACAGATATGTTCAATCTGTTTTTTTATGTATTTATAGTCTTAGGAAGGTCCTATTCCCGTATCCTTTTCGAGATATACATGGAATACTGAACAAATAATTCAAGAAAAGTAGTCTCTAAGGCAACATAGATGCAAACCATGGAATTACAAATATAGAAAGCTCAAGATCTACATGTTAGAATAGCTTACATTGAATTCCATGTACGAAGCCCGTTTCACAAGCCATTGTGCATCCATCATCTGAAAGGCTACGCAATAAAGATCATCGAATGCCATTTCATCTTCCCCAAGTAGTTTTAAGAATTGGATTCCGGCCATGGAAGATGGTTTTCCTGCAGGTAAGATTTATGCTAAGGTTTAGTTATGTACAAATTAAAGTTTAGAAGCTTATTTAAGTATAAGTAAAAAAGATATAGGGGCATGCCCTTTCAAAGAAAAAAAAAGCGATACACGGGCAGATCTGAAAAACATGGTGACTGGTAAAAGTTCAGTTTTTTTTTTAATATTTCAAACATTCAATATTTAAGCAGTCCTGAATTTCCTTTACCTGATTGCAGATCCAACATCTGTATTAACATAAATGAAATGTTGATACCAGCTACAGCAAATGGATATTCCCAATCAGCTCGGTTTCCATCTTGTTTGTGTAACAACCTCTGGAAAGATTCCTGTTCGAATAAAGACCAAATCAGAGTTTGATCAACCATGGATATATTTCATGCTGATGAATAAAATAATTGTTTGGTACATGTTAATATAATGAAATAAAGAAGAAGCCCTTTATCATATGGTAGGTCATAATCAAAAGAAATGTAATCCATGCAATTTATGGAAAAGGAAACAAACCGGGTATTTCTTAGCAAAAAAAATGAGATTCTCCAATGATATGAATCCTCCACCCCTTTGAACAACATTGAAACAACCAAGAATAAGCGCAAACGTCAGGGGGGAGAAAAGGGTCCAAGGTAAACAGTTAAGGCAAAATCCTTGGCATACCGGAAATCTGTTGAAGGGTCTGGCCCTTGCCATCCCATGTCCTTCCAAAGCTCTGATATAAGAGATGGAAGCTCCCTGTTAGGGTAAGCCAATCTCCACAACTGCTTCAGAGCATCCTACAAGCCAAATGAAAGAAAAAAGAAGACATCAGCAGCCATATAATGATATATAGGAACACTTCTAACTCGTGCATATATTTGGCATTGATGGGGGTGGCTAGCTTATGAAAGAAAATTTGTTGGAATTGGCAAATTCTTTTAAATAAAAAAAATGTCCCATGCATACTACTAACAAAAATGAAAAAAAAAAACTAACGGTTAAGAAATATCTAGCATACTAGATATTGATTATAGTGAAACCTACTTGATGATCCAACCGAGATCCATCAAATGGGATTCCCAGTCTTTGCTGTAGATTTCTCAGCCTTGCTTCCTACGAGAACACAACAATATGGAAACATAAATACACAATGGATTAGCAACAATACAGCCGATATGATGGTCAATGACAACAAGGTCTTTTGCTCTTTTCAAAGATAAACACAAAATAACCTAAGCACATAAAACTTGTGCTATTTTCTGACTCAACTCTTTTACAATAAAATCTACAAGAAAGGATCTTTTTACCCGTGAGTTCCAACTATCTCCAAGTTGATTATATGAAAAATAAAATTAAAAGCAGAACATATAACGGGGGGGGGGGGGGGGGGGATATGTTGATTATTAGAGCTGTGCCTATATCAACACCCCTCCCAACCCGCAAATAATACCTGTAAAGGACTAAGAGTAATGCTGATAATACCTGTAAAGGACTAAGAGTAGGCGCGATAAGTTTCTGGTTTGATCCTTTCTGGGTGCTGGAATGTAGAGGTAAAAATCGTGCAATAAATGATCCAGATCCAAAGACAAGGTTTGCTGGAAAAAGACAAAGATTCAACTATCAGTAACCCAAATTGCTATAATATTAAAAAAAAAGAGCAAAAAACCACGTGATGAGTAAACAACACCAATGATTAAAACAGATAGTAATGGGGGATTGTGTTTCTATAAACTACATTGATAGAGATATCCCAACAGTACTTGTTTATTAGATGAACCTTTGGCACATGCATAGAAAATGTGATGTTCAGGGAGCACTCCGGACACATATGCTCAATGCTTCCCAACAACATAAGGACATTCAAACTAGACTTAAAGCATAACAAAATAATATGATTGCCACTCTACTAAACCAAAATACTCAACAGAGTAGAGATAACAATGGAGTGAGACGGGAGCAAGGATTGGTTTATCCACCTCCGCCCTGCTCTTGCATGAATATTGAAAATATCCAACTCCATGTCATGCACGTTCACATCACTTCTTTACCAATGATTTTTATTTAATATTACAAAGAACATATATTACAATTATTCTGATCACGATTTCCGTATAAAATTGTCTTCATATATAATATAATATAATATACATATATAATGTATAGATTATGATTTTTTGTATATATCCAGTATATCTCTACTAAAAATATAAAAAAATGATACATACAAAATTTTAAGGGGACAAATAAAGTTTTAAAAGGAGGGGCGGGATAGAGTGGAACAAGTATAATATTCCAACACCACCAGCCCATCTTTTCTTTTCTTTTCTTTCTCAAACCCATTTGTAGGCGATTGGTGTGAAATCCATGGGCAGAAACAGAGATAAAAACCAGCAACCAACCTAGTAATTGACTACTTAATGGTCTAACTTTCGAAGTTAAACGCAATTATATGCATTAAAAACAACAGAACACACATATGTAAGTAAGAAACCACAATGATAATACCACACCTATCCACTGTGCCCATTGCACAATCAAGTTCGAGAACAAAAGCGACCAATGTAACTGTTCCTTCTTTCGTTCGTCATCCCAAATTTCCTCTGTCATCTTCCCCTATAACAAATCAAACAAATTAAGTTAAACATTTACAATACTCTATCCCTTCTCTTGCACACAGGTATGATTAGCAAAAATAATCACCTCAGAATGTTTGTCATCGTAATCATGATTCCCTAACAAAGGTTCATCTAAACCATCTAATCCTGATGACTCATAATCTTCACCCCTTCTATCGCCAACATCCCCATGATGAAGCCGCCTCCTCACAGTGCTGGACCTCATTAATTACAGGCTAAAATTGGCACCAAATTCTTCTTGAATCCTGACAACATTTTAAAATGCAACAAAGGGGAAAACAATATCAAAACCTTCAAAACTGCTATAAAAGATTAAGTAGCCCTAAATCCAATTAGCACTAAAGAAATTAGATCGACAACATAATTCTCTTCAAAATTTTCAATATCTACAAATCTGGATCTCAAAACTGCTGTACAGAGGGGGAAAAACAAGTAACTATAATTTCAAATGATAAGAGACATCCAAATTGGCCAAGAAAAATCTATAAAAAGTTCAAATTTGGTTTAAAATTAGGATTTCATTGCTTTTCCAGAAATAAAAAGTAAAGCACCAAAAACGAAAACTAAAATCAAAGGAAAATAAATAAACAAAGCTAACCCGAATGCTGAAGAGAGCTGCTGAAAACGAATTTGCAGAAGCTTTATATATTAAGAGGAAAACCTAGAAGCTAAGCAAAGCACAAGATTATTTGAAAGAAAGAAAAAATAATGAATTGAGTTGAGTTGAATCTTTGCTTACTAATTAAGAGAGAATTAAGAAAACGGATATTAAGGTTTTGGGATTTATTGTCCGATCTTTTCTCCTTCCTGGATTTATTATTATTCGAGTTAATTGCTTCACAACTCCCTAATTTATGATCATTATTTTAAATTGGTACTCAAATTCTTAAATATTCCAATTTTATCCTCAGTCTATGAGGAACATTCTAAATTAGTCCTCAAACTTTCAAACATTTCAATTTCATCCCTAATATATAACCCTCATTCTAAATTAGTCCTCAGACTTTTGAACATTCTAATTTTTATCTCAATTACTAGTATATGCTAATCATGTAGTGAATACAACTTTCTCTTGGAACTATAACGATCATCATAAAAAAACACGCAATATTTAGCTTCTATATTTTGAGATCAAGAAATTGCTTGTCCAGTCAGTCAATCATTATGTTAAAGGTTAAAGGGTAAATTTTTGATAATTTTTGTTTTAAAGATTATCTTATGTGTCTGCAACTATTTTATTTGGATTGAACGAAATTGTAGATTATACAAGAATATTATACGATCCGTAGAGAATCATTCAGTTGATGTAAAGGAAAATGTAACAATCAAAGCTAGTCTTAGAAACATGTATAGGTTAATGTTGTTTTGTAGTAGAATACTGTTTACTTTGGATAATAAAATTCACAATTACCCTAATATTATTTTTTATTTTTTCATTTAATCCTAAACTTTTTATCCACATTATTCTTGAAAATTAACAATTTTCATAATTTGTTCTTAAAACAAAAACCTCATGCAGATGGAAAATAATATTAGTATATAGTAATTGTGTATATATATACATGTAAAAGAAAGATATTTATATTTTGTATTTAATTATACATATATAAAACAAAAACCCCATATAGATAAAAATGGAAATCGTCCGTCCCTTTTATGCTTTTTTTTTTAAATAATGGGCTTAGGGTTGTGGTTAAAGTTTAGGGAATTAGAGAAACGATGTATTTTTTTAGGATGTGGAAATTAAGGTGAAAATTTAAATTTAAATTTTTAATGTGGAGCATTGAAAGAGACAGATGATTTTTACCCGGTAGATAAATCATGTAAGAACAATATATGTACATTCAAAAGGAGAAACCGGAAATCCATTGCACAAATATATATTAGAACCCAACAATTCATCACTTTTACAAACAAAATACAATAATTTACAAAAAAAAAACATTTCAAGCAATTACAAACAATTCTAAACCTCAGTTTGGAGAAAGAAAAGAAATCAAACCAAAACTCATTCTTGAAGAACACAATCAAATCAATCAAAAACTCAACAAAACAAGACCAGACTAGGAAACCCAAAAACTCATTTCCTGGAAAGGAAAGGGGAAAAACATTTTTAGAAGAAAACTGGAAATGCCAAACTATATTTTCCTTTCTTTTTGAACTATATTTTGTTGTTTTCATTCTGAATCACTGGAACTGGAGCTGGAGCTGGAACTGGAACTTGAGTCGTGGGATTTTGCCTTTTTACCTTTTAGTTTCAGATTTGACTTTTCAGATGATTCTTCATGTTCCTGTGTTGGGTCACCAGCAGCATTCTCAGTATGTTCTTGAATCCAAGAGACTGCATTTTCAATAACTTCAGTCTCTTCGATCGAAACCCCATCATGCTTCTTGGAAGAGTGCGGTAGCTCAGCCGGATTAGATTCCTCCAGGGATCTTGCCTCCACAACAGGTGGTATTGAACCTGTATCTGCATGAACTTGTAGGTTCTCAATATTACTTGGAAGAATTACTTCCTCCACATCTGCCCCTTCATGAAGTTGTTTAAAAGCCAAATCAATGTCTTCCACTGTTTTTGCTTCGAGAACAGGTAGTGCCACTGCCACCATGGTCTCCATCTCTATTTCTTCCATATCTTCGTATTCATTTTTTGGTTCACCAGCAGCATTCTCACTTGTTCCTTGAACACCAGAGACAGCATAACTACCATCAATCTCTTTAATAGAAACTACATCATGAACTGCTCCAGATGAATGTTGCAGCTCACCTAGATCAGATTCGGGGACTTGTTGAAAAGTGGCATGTATATCCTCTAGAGATCTCGCGTCAATAACAGGCAAATCTGAATTGGTATCTGCATGATCCTGTTGATTCTCAATCATACTTGGAAGAATTACTTCCTCAACAATTACTCCTTCATGGAGTTGCCTAAAAGCCAGATCAATGTCTTCCACTGATCTTGCTTCAAGAACAGGCAGCTCCACATTGGCCTCCGTTTCCATTTCTTCGTATTCATTTTTTGGTTCAGCGGCAGCATTCTCATGGTTTTCTTGTAAACCAAAAACCGCGTTACCAACTTCAATCTCTTTAGTAGAAATAGCATCATGCTGCTCTACTTCCGTCGATATGTTCCTCAAGTCTGTGGAATGCGGCAGCTCAACTGTATCAGGTTCTGGTCCGCTTTGGAAGGCATTATGTATATCTTCCAGAGATCTTGCCTCAACAACTGGTAATTCTGAAGTGGTATCTGCGTGATCCAGCTGATTCCCAATCATACTTGGAAGAAGTACTTCCTCAACATCCACTCCTTCATGAAGTTGCTTAAAAGCCAAATCAATATCTTCAGCCGATCTTGCTTCAAGAACAGGTAGCTCCACATTAGTCTCCATCTTTAGTTCTACTTCCTCGTTGTTTTCAGGTTCACCGGCAGCATTAGCACAACTTTCTTGAATGCCAGAGACGGCATTACTAACTTCGATCTCTTTGTAAGAAACTGCATCATGCTGCTCTACTTCTGATGATCGGTTGCTCAAGTCTGTGAAATGTGGCAGCTGAGCTGAATTAGGTACTGGACCTTGTTGCAAAGCAATATGTATATCCTCCAAAGATCTCGCCTCGACAACAGGTAAATCCGACTTGGTATCTGCATGATACGGCTGATTCTCAATCATACTTGGAAGAATTACTTCTTCAACATCCACTCCTTCATGAAATTGCTTAAAAGCCAAATCAATATCTTCTACTGATCTTACTTCAAGGACAGGCAGTTCCACATTGGTCTTGTTTTTTATCCCAATATCTTCCGGTACCATTGCAGATTCAGCATAGGTTACATGAGATCCCTCTGGTAAACCCATTTCGCCAACATTGAAGTCGCCAACAGTGTCCAACTCAGAGAGTATAGCTTCGTCAATTTCTTTAATCTCACTGACTTCACTATGATTTTCCACATCAACATGAGGGGCATATACTTCCACGTAACTAAAGTGTTCATCGGGGCCCTCACTTTCAATTTCTTTTAGGATCTTCTCTCTCAAGTCTTCTTGATCTGCTGGCAACGTGTGTTCGGGACTCTCAGAATGCAAAGAAGTAGATTCTGAAGTCATGGAAGAGAAATTCATTGTAAGTTTGTCTTCAGAATCATGAACTTCATTCACATTAACGTCATTGTTGACATCATTTGCTTCCCTTCTAGACTCGGTTGCAATTATAGATGGTTCCTAAATCAGAGGGGGTACAAGTTAGTTTCGAGATCACCATTTTAATATAATTAGGATACGTGAAGACATTAAATTTGAGATGCCTGGCATGAAATGAAAAGAAATGCATGTGAAAGAAACAGTAAGAAAACAATTCACCTCCTGAGAAAATTCAAATATATCCAAAGAAATTCACACATACTGCAGTGAATCATCTAAAATGCAGTATTTAAGCATACATGCAGTGACAACATTTCCGACAAGGTAAATCACTCGTTGCAGTGAAATCTTATTTTTCAGTAATATGAGTATCACATAATCCATGATTAGCTACTTCAACATCATTAATTGAACAAAAATAGTATTGTTGTTTTCAACTAGACTCTTTTTCTTCTGTTGATACATACGGTATTAAAGATTATTTTATACAGCCATCAATCCCATAGTAAAAAAGAGGGGGAGTGAAGAAGAAGAAGAATAGGACAGATGGTCATTTCACTCCCACCGGAATCTGAGCTAGCAAAGAGAAAATTCATAACAGGAGGGCCTTATCTAAGGAGACCAACATAAGCACTGGTATTGAATAAATTAAATAAATTACTGAAGACAAAATATACAAAACAATTGATAATATTATTCTTCAAAGTAGTATGGCAATTCCTCAGGGGAAAGAAATTTAAACGAATAGAAGTGATTGAAAAACTTACCTCGAGTTGCTTATCATGTTCATCGATGGACAGTTCATCTTTATCGAACAACAGTTGTTTCTTTGATTCCGATGAAGGGTTTTCAACAGAAGACATGTCTTGATAACAAGAGAGTGAAGGAATTCCCTCCACATTCATCTCAGAGTCAAGAGCTGTACCAGCCTTTGAATCAGAAAATGGTGAATGGATTTGATCCATTTCAGATTCCTTTTCATGCTCCTCCCTGAGGCTAGCCTCTGAAGGGTGAACTTGTTGAACTTGATCCACAACTACATAACCTGGTTCCTCTGCTGTGGATGAAATTGCATCATTGGAAGGCATATGCTGGTATGTCAAAGCCATTGAAGACAACTCCTCACCCTTATCATGGTGACCATCAACATCAAGATTTAAATCAAAGTTGGACAAATGCATCTGATCGCATTCGGTCTGGATGAGCTCATCTTGCTCAAACAGAGTGTCTTCCTTTTCAACTACATGCCTAGTCACCGTTTCGGCCTCCACGGATTCATCGGGGTGAATTTGATGTTCTTGTTCTTCAGGTGAAGAATCCATCACCTCATCCATTCCTTTGCCAACAGCAAGAGTAATCTCTGTACCAATGCTCAGTAAGTCCACCTGGTTCTGGATAGAGCTTTCTTCCTTAATTGGCACATCTTCCTCTAAGCTCTCGTCCGAAGATGACCCTGCCTCTCTTGAAACATATTCAACCACAGATTCATGCACCGTTGATGCATAATGATCAACAGAAGTGGAAGAAACCCCTGTTGAACCATTAAAAGTAACATCATGCTCACTAATCTCTAGCAAATCCTGTGCCTTCTCTTCATTTACATTAAGTAAATCTGAGGAGCAGGCATGGATCTCTTGAAAACTAGAAGTATCCAGCTCAGCCATTTCACAATGTGCTTCAAATTTCTCGTCAGTAGATTCAATCAACATTGAGGGTGAACCCATTTCAGATATCTCAGCTCGTGTGTCGGACGAAAATGAGAGGAACGTCTCAACTGATGGAGGGTGAAAACTAGAATAAAAAATGGGCTCCATATGTTGATTATCATCCACCACCCCACTTGTAAAATGGAACTCTGATTCCTCAAATGATGGTTGATTAGAAATGTCAGATTCATTAAGTTCATGATCTCTGGGTTCAAAACCTGAAAATTCACCTCCTTTGACATCCAATATCTTTTCATCGATTTCTGATAATGATGACAAACTTGATCTACAGCTATCCTCCTCGGCTGGCTCAGTTCTGGGATGAATTTCAGTTGAATTGAATTCCACATGAGTAATTGCTGGAGCTCCATCTTCCAATGCAATCACAACCGCATCACGATGAACATCTCTATTATTGGCTTCACTATCATTTTGTTCAGAATAAATGGCTGCACCGGCTTCAGACATTGATTCAATTTCCAGCTGACTTTCTCCATCTCCTAATGTAATCTCAACCACATCATGATGAACATCTCTATTCTCAACGTGGTCAACATCCACAGACTCAACTTCATCAGATGAATGGCTCTCTTGTTCATCACCGACAGAAGCACGATCTTCATTCAATATCAGTTCAGTTTCCCGAGAAACATCTTGCTTATTTGGCTCGTTGTCCTCCTCATCCACAACTGAACTCACTGATTCAGAATCAGGAACGGAACTCAACTTTGACTCGCTAACTTCACTTGACTGCCTCTGGAATAAGGACGGGCTAGCTCCTTCCGATACTAATTGCTCCGGAACAAAAAAAGGTTTCCACTTAAGCTCTTGCCGAGGAACACCTAAAGAAGATGATCCAATGTTAAAGCTTTCATGTCTGGAGAAGAAGGTGTCTCTTTGGGAAACAGTTCCCCTTTGACTAAAACCTGAAAACTCTTCATCGAAACTGTCTCCTTTAAGATCAGGTTTTTCCTCGCTCGAGTCATAAGGAAGATCAAAAGGGTTTCTTCGGGGCTGCATATTGGATGGAGCTGACCCAGGAATGGGAGGTAACCCAAGGTCACCGTAGGAATCATATGGAAGGTCAAAAGGGTTACCTCTTGAGGTTGAAATTGGTGCTAAGTTTAATGGAATATCAGCACTATCTAAGTCTATTAGATTCATCTCGGCCATCAATCTCATACTTTTTCGGGCTCTTCTCCTTGCAATAAGTTTATCCAATCGTAGGTTTCTTTCAACCTCTAAAGTCCCTAAATCCATGAGAATCTTCTGATCATCCTCTGTCCATTTAATGGCAGATTTGCTCTCATCCTCTTTATCTCCCTTTGCTCCTTCTCCCTCCTCATCATTATCTCCCTCTCCCTCATTTTCTAATTCATCTGACTCAACACTTTCATCATTACTACTACCACGAGAACTCTCTGAGGCAGCATCCGAACCATCACGAGACAAATGAGCAGGTTGTGTAGCTTCCGAGCCCAAAAGTGGATGCAACTCGTCAAGCATCAGGCTTATATCTGCCAGTGAAGCATCAGGAGATGAACTCTCAGCACCATCAGAACCAGAATCTGAAGATTCATTGCTGTCGTCGTCGTCATCTTCACCATCATCATCCTTACCACCACCAGCAGCATCCTCATCACCCGCAACACATTGCCAAGGAAAAACCAGAGAAGAATCCAGTTCATCATCCCTTGGACCATCATCGATATCGGATGTGAGTTTACCATCAACCACTTCAAGATTCCTATCTCCTACATCTGCCAAAAGATGTTGACTCTCCTCAGCCTCCCTCATACTTGACACCCGTTCACTCTCTAGCATCTCCTCCCGAATTTCAGTCGTCTTCTCCAACAAAGAATGACTCAACAGTCCCACAACTTCATCAATCACCCCATTCTCACAATGAATATCCCTAGAATCCAAATCATCATTGACTAACGGTGTATAAAGAACAGAACCGTCACCTTCCTCAACTCCATTGACCTCGTTCTCGACTAAAGTAACTTTCTCATCGGCATTCTCCACTATATCCCACCCGTTTCCTACATGTCTTTGTACAACAAAATCATCAGCAGCAAAATCTCTTTTGACAACAGTATCATCCTCAGCAGCCCTAGTTTTCAACGGTGAAACATCATGACTAACATTCTCTTCTTCTTGTTTGTCGATTTCGGGTATGTTCGGTGACCCGAAACTCAAAAGGGTACCAAGCAAAACAGCAGTGCAAACCAAAACAGGAGACGCGGTAACCAAAAAGGAAAACAACAATGGAAATGATCTATACAAAAATATTAAGAAGAAAACCAAACCAACCAAAAATGGATGATTACAAACAAAACCACGACACATTTTAACTGATATCACCATATATTTCCTAAGTTTAACTCCAAATTCCATTCTTTCAAGCCCCATCTCTCTCTATATATAAATTTTCTTCTCAATTTCCAATCTGTTTAAAAAGAAAAAAACAACAACGAATTAAAAACAAAACAAAACATCGGATCCAAAGGAAGCAAATTCATCTCAAAAGTTAAGTGTGAACTCACCTTAGAGCTAGAATTAAATGAAACAAAGAGCAAAGAAATGAACACCAATCCAATAGCTGAAAAAACAACAATTAAGAGTTTTTTAGTGGTGAAACTGCTAAAAAAGAGAGATTTAAAGCAAAGATGAAAATTTCTGGATGACATCAAAAATTAAAACTTTCAAGCAAGATATAAGTACAAAGTACAAACCCAACAATACCTAAAAAAACCCAGAAAACCAAGATCTTTGAAGCTTGAGAAATTGAAACTGATGGGATTTTCAAGATGGACACAAAGCGATCAGTAACTTGAAACAAAGAAAAAAATGGAATCCTCTGGGGGGGAGGGGTCAGCTTTTTGTGCTCTGTTTTTTCACTTTCTTTCTGGCTTACCTTTTGGTGGCTTAGCAAAACAGCTAAGCAATTGTTGGTAAGGGTTTGATTCACTTTTTTTCTGAAATTCAATTGTTTTTTGCTTTGAGAAAAGATAAAGAAGAAATGGTGGTGGCTTGGGGTGGCACGAAAAGAAGAGAGACTGACAAATAAAGTTCCTATTATATTATTCTTTTGTTTTTCTTGTGGTTTTCTTTTTAGTACTACTGTTTTTTCCTTTCATTTCTCTCCAGATTTAGGTTACATTATTCAATTTAAATCCTTTTTAAGTATTTTTTATATTTTATTTTAACCCTTTGAGGACTTTATAATTCAATTTCTCCCTATATCGATATCAATATCAAAACTTTATAATTTAGTCCTGCTTTAGCTTTAATTTCAAAGGAAGGGGGTGGAGATGGTTCTTCCTTTGAAGCAATGATGTAAAAGACTCCGTGTTAATGATGATATATTGGTTCCAAGTTGTTAGCAGGGATGAAACTTTACACAACGTGGAAGGGGCTTTTGCTTGGTTGGTTTGAGGTGTAAGGTACGGTTAAAAGACGATAAATTTTAAAATTTATTTAAAAATTAAAAATGTTAGACTTCTAATAATATTTTAAGTTGAATTTTTTTTACAAGTTTCGATACTTAATTTTTTTTATAACATTTTAAGTTTTTGGACAAGTATCGATACTTACAAAATAAGTTTCCATACTTATCAAAAAAACACAAAAACACAAACCTAAAATGTTATAAAAAATTTAACATTTTCAGTTCTTTAACAAGTATCAAAACTTGTTATTTTTTAACTGTAACCTAGACCTATTGTGCTTTAAGACTCACCCCTCTTGCCCACGCACATGTTCTTTTTTTTTTCTTTTGTATTTATATTTAAAAAAAAGATAAATTATTTTGTAACTCACTTTTAGACATTTATGTTTTGTCTCTCATTTTTAATCTTAGTTATGTTCTTAGTTGTTAACAATTACGATACTCACTTAGGCCATTGATTGTAATTTGGGAATTTTGTTTAATCATATGTTCAAACTTGACATTATAAATAAAAGAAATTAGATTAGAAGAATTACTAAAATTTTGAATCAATCAAGATTAAACAATCAATAAATTGAACAACAACAATTATATAAAAAAATATTAAATACATTATTCGAAGAGAGTTAGTCCAACTATTATATTAAAACATTAAAAAAATTGTTGATTCACTAATTGACCTTGGCTAATAATATTTATAATACCTCATCTTATATAAATTCTCGACATAAAAATATAATATATCTTTAATAAAAAAATTTAATTTTGTACGAAACCCCCACTAATCTAATCTTTTGAGCGACAGGTCAATTTTGTGACCTTATTAACAATATATTACTATTTTATTACCAACACCGTCCTTAATAAAAGTATAAACTAGAATAATGTATCCTTTTTATGTCGTGTGGACCGTGCTGCCATCATTACAACATCTGATTATTATTATTTAATTATTATTAAGTTGAAGCTTTGAAATAGTAGCATTAGAAAACTATTAAAAAATCAGAAGAATGCTGTCCTAATTATAAAATGGAATTATCAATATTCATGTCTTTCACAATTTCAATATTTGGTCTATTGTAAAAAATATCACATAAATAATTTATTTATAATGCAATAACATGATTAGTTTCGATTCAAACTTTTTATAAAAAACTAAACCTCTATAAATTCCTAATTACTTGCATGAACCGAAAATAATGTTACGTAAATTTATCAACTTAAATCAATCTTCAAAGATTTACGGTAATACTAATATCAATTAAACAAATATTTTATCAGTCGTTCGATTTCAATAAAAATACATTTTTCGTGACCATCGAGAAATAAAAATAAAAAATGTTTGAAGATTTCTTCTATGTGATTTAGAAGTTAAATTGTATGTTCACAATGCAAACATGAAATTCATGTAACAATATACATGCACTATGTAAAGCCTTTAAATTTATTGACAAAAGTGCCAACATTCAACCGACCATTTATTATGTATGCTTTTCATTCTGCAAAATAGAATATATACACTATTTTTTTTATTATTTCCGAAGCCGGCCTAGCCAAAGTAGTCTCACAATGTTTATTTAGTTTTTCTATTTTGATTAATTAAATGAACAAAAATAAAATAAAAATATTGACTTATTCTTATATGGGAAATTAGTGCACATGTAAAACAAAACTACGCCTCGAAATCTTTTTTCCTCTTTTTACTTCGTTTTAACTTTATATATCATTTCATTATTTATAACAATATTGAAAATTGAAAAAGAATTTATATTGATATTTGGAAATAAATTGATGTATTATCAGTGTAAAATTTATTTATTTTAGGGATTAGTGGTTTAGTTTAAGGTTTAAAGTTTAATGGTATAAATTAAGATTTAAAATTTAAGATTGTAAATTTAGATATTAAATTTTAAAATTTAACAAGGTTGTGAAAAAAATTAATTGTACACCGAATATTTACCTTTAATATTTTGTATTTAAAACAAAAGGTTTTATATAATTAAATAAAAACTCGGTTGAGTTTACCATTGAATATGCCTATGCCTATATAAATTAAAGTAATCCGCCTGATTTGAGTGGTTTGCACGTAGTTGCTGTTTTCTTAAATTCGGATATTAATGCACAAATTTAGTGCAAAATATAAAGGCTTATAAAATAAGTATCAAAATTACAAAAAATAGATGTTTGAAATTTTATTTTTAATTTGTTTTAAAGTCAATTGAGTCACTTACTTTAACACATATTTTAACTAATAATAAAATTTTAAACACCTATTTTAGCCAAAAATAAAACTTTAGGCATTAATTTCAGTCTTATTGTAAAAAAAGACATAATTTAACAATTATTTTGTAATTAAGCCAAATATAAACGAAACAATTGCGTAAATTCGAACTCAAATAGTACAAAAATTACAAATAGAAATCTTTAGCACATTTTCCTTTGAAAATATTTTGATCTTTGTCTTTCTTTTAAAAACTTCCATGTACAAGTCGACAACCTCTAGAGTAAAGGATTAAAATTTCTAAGTTGACACCTTCTCTCTCCTAAGTTGTGGGTTCTAGACCTACTAGGAGTAAATTTTCCCTTCTTCTCTTTAGGTAAGAATTGTACAATATCAAATATCGGAACATAAGTATAGATAGCACAGACTTTTGCAGGTCATCAAACTGTAGAATAAGGTATAATCAATAACAAGAAAACAAAATAATCTTTACATTTAAAAAGAACATTTAATATTGGTATGAAACTGTGAAAGTTCAAGTTCAAGCTCATCTGATGCAAATTAATCCGTTGGTCCACTATCTGCATATGAAATTTGATTGTTCAAAATGTAAAAGAGTAATGAAATTAACTCGAAACCAGATTTAAACTTACCAGTAAAAAACTTGAAACCGGATCAGATTTTCTGCCAACTTGCTTATTGTACTTGTTTTGCAACTGCTGCATCAGCTACTTGAATATCTTTGCAGTTAAGTGACACCGCTTTTGTCGTGTTATCGTCAATGCACTTTGAATTTGGAGCAGTTGGTTCCTCGATGTGTGATAATCTGCCTTCATCCGAAGCCTTAGAACCATGATCTAAATCCGTGGACTCTTGTTGTGATTCAGACAAACTTGATGAAGGATGAAATGATGGTGACGAACAACAGGCGCCGGGGGAATCAAACCTTTTGATGTCGTCCTCCTTCATCTGTTGCGGCTTCTTGAGCAATATCTTCCTACAAGCAAAAGAAAATGTTGGTCTCGGCAAGATACTGATGTATGCCAAACTTCACACTATGAGGGAAAGTATGGTTAACAATAAGCTCATTCTCACAGGCAGCCGTTAAGTATAGTTATCAATCGATCAGTTTCTGAAACAACTCTAACTTCAACCCTCAGGGCTCAGACAGAGGCAATGGAACAGAACAAACAAACAATTTTTATTGGAGTCTCCACTTCAATGTTTCTTTTAACATTTTGCTTGCCTTCTTTGTATTCCAGTTCCTTGCTTTGAGGAATCTTAATATTGATGCTTCTGAACAAAGGAAAGGTACTGGGCCAATCAGTTTCCTAACATCATCAATCTGAAGTGAAGGGAGTCAATTAGTTGGAGATTATTCAGTTCAATAAAAGTTTTGCAATCAACCGTTTCAGTGTAAACAAAGTTTAAGATAATATAAATTATGTTCTTCGAATATGGAATAGAATAGGAAACAAAACTATGATCATAACTTCTGAAACAACCTGGTGCACTGGTTTGGCTTACAGCATCATGCAAAAGCTGATGAGATTACTTAAGCACTTATCTCTGCAACATATACGCAATTCCATATTCGAAGAATCATATTACGATTCCATACCCCATAAGGAAACATAAACAATGCATTGAAACTAATACTAGCATAAAAAGTCAAAAGTTGAGTTTTTTTTTTTTCTGTTCTTTTGGCTTTACATATGACAAAAAATATTTTGTGACATCTAGAATATGTATTGGAGGCAAGAGATGATATTGCAATTCAATCACAAATGTTGTTTTCTATATTCCAGCTGAAAATTGTAATTTTATAACCTAGGTTTACATTCTTTAAATATAACTTGTCTCTGAAGATTACCATATTGAGATTCTAAAGTCCCGGGATTCCTACATACAGACTTTTTAAGGCTCTATCTTCTCAACAAAGTGAGATGTATTTTTATTTTCAGATTCAAATGTTTTGACAACTACAGGCAGCGCCTAGCATACTCGAAACCCCCCATAGAAGCTATGTTGCTTCAACTCTTCATTTTCTTGAAGTACCCGTTTCTGATGCCCGTATCCAGCACATATCTGAACATGGATATAGGGATGTGATATTCCAAAGACTCTTCATGTCCAGCACTCTCATCTTAGTCCAAGTAACAAAGCATAGAAGTACTACTCTGTCTCTCTATGTCAAATCATTCGAAAAATATGAACATTAACAAAGGCATGCTATGCTGATTTCATAGTGTTTTTTTATTTGAACTTTTTTCCCACCCCTTTCTTTGGAATAATAACTTGATTCACCGATTTTCATTTCCATCGCTATAGAACCTTTAAGACACAAAGATATTATACAGCTACGTGGATATTTCGAGGCTAGCTTAAAGCCTCTACTTGACAAGAAGTGATCATTAGTTCATGAAATAAAGTGCAGAAATTGCTTTCTATTCTGAACCCTATGACCTAAGATAATAGCAAAAGACAAGTCCATCCATATTAATTAGTACTAGAAGGACAATGGAATGCTTCATTTTCTTATCAAAAGTAGATACATGATAGTAAATCAAAAGTTATAATATGGTTACTCATCCAGTGACACGATTAATCAATCCACGATATAGTCGGTTTCGTTTCAAGAATTTTGCTATCAAAATGTACCTTTGCTTGTTGCTCGGCAGGGGACAAAAACTTATCGCTAGCTCCTCGTGTCAATTGTATAGATGACATTTACGAAGTTAACAAAGCTCAGCAGGTCAAAATGGCAGGATAGAACCTATAACCAAGAATGAAGTACATATTGGAAACGGTAGAATGCAGCATTCAAAAAGAGCCCAAATCGCAGAACATACAAATTCATTTAGATTTCAAAGCTGAATAAATACCGGAGAATGTCATAATTGAATAATTGTATACTCTAATAGAAGATATTAAAGGGTAATTAGTGATAATAAAAAGAAAATCATAGATTCAGAGCCCTAATATGGGATAAATGCTTGAGAATTATTTAATTCCAATATGAAAATCTTCAAAATTTTCCTTGAAATGATGATACGTCAATGAAAAAAGTATGAAATTTAAAATCAACCCACAAAAACTATATCGAAATACGATCTGATAAAAAATGAATCATGGGAAACTAAAAGCTTTTGGAACCAGAAATTCACCTTCCGAAGCTTGTTCCTTAGCAAGCTTGGCTTAAATCAATGAATTTGACACCACAAATAATCACCACTGCACCTAAAAGAACCCATATCAAAAACAAAATGTTCAATAAATAAATAAAACCCAGAAATCATATCCAATGAAACAAAATAATCTTACAGAAACCACAGTGAAAAAATGGATGAAAAAGTTGGAACCCATTTGAGATAAGAACAAGAGGAAACATATGAGAAGATCTAAACCAAAGAAGAAAGACAAGAAGCTTACCTGCAGGGAAACTGAAAAGTTTGTTTGTAGGATAAAATTTGTGATTTGTATTTATGTTGAAGAAAAAATTATGAGTAAATAAAAATGATGCGGCGGGGAAGAAATAGCTATGGAATTTGCCCAGATGGTGAGGAGGATCGGTTGGGCAGGAGTGCTAGCGCACTGGCCCTTGGCTTACGGCCGAGATTCGAGAGGGCCAAGAGGTCGCCGTTGTACTCCTACGAGCATTGCACGTGTACGAGCTTTCTTTAGGCCATGCATGCAATGCAATTGCAATCCCAATTTCTTAAATTCCAAACATATATAAAAATAAGTGTTAATTGCATGAAATTTCTCAAAAACATGACATTATTTTTAAATTATCTCTAAATTTTTAACATTTTAATTTTATTCTTAAATTACGACTTCTATTCTAAATTAGTTCTCAAACTTTTAAACATTTAAAATTTACCCTCAAATTATAACTCTCATTCTAAATCAACCCCTGAAGTTTTGAACATTTCAGTTGTATTCCCAAAAATCTTCAAATTATTAGTATATACTAATCGTATCCATGTTAACAAGATCGTTATAAAAATATTAATTTCCATGTATACATCGATGTCTATTATGTAATAATATAACGTGCCATAAACAATAATTTGAGGATGAAATTGAAATGTTCAAAAGTTTAGGGATTAATTTAGAATGAATGTTGTAGTTTGGGGATAAAATTAAAACATTCAAAAGTTTATAGATCAATTTAGAATGAGAGCCATAGTTTAATGATGCAATTAAAATATTTAAAAATTTAGAGAGCAATGTAAAATAAAAATCGCAGTTTAAGGACATATAATACAATTAACTCTAAAAAATCAAAGACTTCTGAGTATTTCATATAATTTACTCGTAAAAGCATAAATTCACTTACAGTTCACATCCCAATATTTAAATTCACTTGTTTTTAGTGATTTGAGTTAAAATTAGAGATTTAAGTTAAAATTAGAAATTTGATCAGTTAAATTTGTCAATTTGAATTTGGTAAATAGTGGATTGAGGTGAAAACTTTAATTTTAAAAATGTTGCTAATAGAAACTTTTTAAAATTAGAAGTTTTGACATTAAGATATAAATACCAATTTACCCTTAACAAAGTATTAAAAATCTCTAAATAGCCTAAATTTAACATTCTCTATTTTAATTCTTCACCCTCACGTATTTACATTGTGACATTTGTAAACTATTTTTTTTTGTTTTTTTATTCTCACACATTTATATTGTATTTAAATATAGAAATTAACTAAATTATATTAAAATAATTATATAAATAATAAATTAATATATAGATCCTTCAAATATATTTAGTAATGTTATATTAAAAAAATCATTTTTCACAATCTAGTTAATATTAATATATACAAAATAATAATTTTTTTGATAAAAAATATTGATAACTAATAAACTTTTCAAGCAAGTATCAAATATAATCATATACTTATATGTTATTTTGTTTGTTTAAATAATCAAACAACTATCAGCTATCAATTAATTTTAGCAAATACTTTCATATAATCAATCAATACAATCTGTTAGTTAAATCAACTAATATAATTCGTTATTAATTAATTGCCAAATAAGGCCATTAATATATCTATAAACTAATTACTAAAAGTCATTTGGCCTTTTTTTTTTACTAAAAGTCACCCCAATTGAGGTTTTGAATGCATGTGTTAGTCTGGAACTCAATACAATATATATATTTTTTATTAATATATAACTTTGGGAAATCACTCTGAAAAAGTACAAAGTATGAGGGTAGAAAAAAACAAGCAAACAATATATTTTTAATATTTTGAATGGTGATGAATATACTTTTGCGTAATTTAACATAAGGATTTAAGTTTTAAAAAATTAAATATTTATGTTGAGTTCATTGTTTTTGATGTATATATTTTTTTATTTTTTATATGTTAATAATTAATATTTTGTGAACTTAGTATTTACACGTTTCAATTTATTCCATTTGTTGTAAACTTTTAACTCTAAATTTATTTATTGAAAATTTAATTTATAATATTTTTTTGAAAGATAATTTATAATATCTTACATGCATTAATATAACATTATATTTTAAAATTTTATTTTATTTTACGTTGCATAACGAGAAGCTATTCTAATATATATAAGTAAGTTCATGAATAATTCATAATCTTTTTTTATAAATTTATAGTATATAAACCTCCCAACTTCATGAAAAAATTCCATAAAAATGGTAATAAAATATATAAAGTAATTTACCAACAATCAGTTGTCTGATGAGCTGAGGCACTAAATCCATTAAATAAGGTCATAAATATAAATTTTAATATTATAAATAAAATAAATTAGGTTGAGAGAATCTATTTAATTCGGATTAGTGAATTAATGTACTAAGTGGTTAAACTAAAAGAATACTTCAAAATTAATTTAATTTTAAAAATAAAACATTGATATTTATTTTCATATAAAAAGAAGGAAAAATATATGAAAAATCACCATAGTCATCCTCTTCTTTCTAAAAAATATGAAACCGGCGTCGTTTCATAGGTAACCCTAACTTTACCATCTATCCCTCTTTTCTCTTTCTTCCAGTCTCTTATCGTTTATCACCAAATCTCGAATATATATATAAAAATACGTTACATTTACAGAATAAGAAATCCAGTGCCAGAAAAACGAAAGCCAAACAGATTTCAACAGAGAAAAAAAACAACAACAACAACGTCGAATCCAGCACTTCATTTCTTTCGACGTTTTCTATTTTCAAGAACGGAAGAATTACCGGTTCTGTTTGAGTGTGTTTTTCTCAGATTGAATGCTCGAAGACGATGCCGAAGAATTACTGACGAATTGTAATCCGACGAAAGATTCAGTTATATGGCTCAGCAACAATCTTCGCGTCTCAATCGTCTACTCACTCTGTTGGACAGTATCCTTTCTTTACTTCTTCCTTTTTCTTGTTTTTAGAACAATTTAATTTCACTCTTCGTTTTGGATCTGATTGAACATTTGCGAAATTCAAGAAACGTTTTCTTTGACTGCTTTTGTTTTTGAAAAGCTGGTTCAACACAAGCGACGAGATTCACTGCAGCGCGACAGATTGGTGATATTGCCAAATCGCATCCACAGGATTTGAATTCTCTTCTCAAGAAGGTACTGATTTCAAATTTTCTGATTTTAAAATTTCAAATTTGTTATGCATTCTTGGCTAATATTTTTGTGTAATTGGTGAGCTTTTATGATTTCTCTATTCACCAATTTTACTGCTTTCGTAATTTATGTTATTTTGAGGAAGAAAAAATGAAACTATATTTCCGTTTTTTTGGTTACCTATTAATTTACTTGACATTGTATTTTGTTCTGTAAGGTGTAATAAGCTCGTTAGGGGTGTGGTGGTGAGTTTCGCTAAAGAGTTTGCACTAAATGTCTCAACTATTGAAGCTGTTACCTGCATTACTTTTGATATTGTTATTTGTTGTGTACGTGTAAGGCTTAACCTTGGCACAGTAAAATGCTTGGTTGTTCTTCTTGTTCTGAGGACAGTAAAGGAGAACATCATTTTTCAATCCATAAATCTTATACCTCTTCTTGCTTTATTTTGTTAGCAACTGCACTGTAATCACTCTTTTTAAACTGTGAATTTGTAAAAACCTGATATTTCAGATTTTTGCATTGCAAGATTCTATTAAATTATTCATTTTTAACCTAGAAAAACTATCTATACTGTATTTTAAGATACTTAGTCAAAATTTAGCTTGAATGTATTTTACTTGGACCTGTATACTCAGAACGTGGTACAATTGAGTTAAAATTTTGAGTCCTGCTCAAGTTTCTGTGTTTATTACTAGTCAATATAGGGATTGCCCTAGGCATTGGTTAGGATTATTTTACTTGGTTACTAATTATGTGTTTCTACCCTTTTCTATCCTTTGTGTTATGAAATCTTTTTGTTATCGACTACCCTCTTGGGTGACTTGTCAGTTGTATTTTGTATTTTCATCATCTATCTGAACACCTTTTTTTGCAATCAGGTTTCTTCATATCTTCATAGTAAAAATTGGGAAACGAGGGTTGCTGCTGCTCATGCCATAGGGGCTATTGCTCAAAATGTTAAGCACACTTCTCTGGCTGAGCTATTCTCATCTGTTGGAACAAAGATGACTGGGGCTGGGATATCGGCTAATGTCAAAGATGTGGTGGTATCACCTGAGTTACATTCTAAAATTGTATCAGGTGTTTCATTTAGAAGGTTGTTTATGTGATTTACCTGATCTTTACTCTATGTTTATAAAAAAAAACATTTCTCTTCTTGTGGATTTCAGTTTGCATCTTTCTAAGTATGTACTTTTCTGAATAATATCTATCCTTTTTACTTATATTTCTTTTAATAATTCTTTTAACAGCTTTGACATCAATAAGGTGTTGGAATTTGGTGCTTTAATGGCCTCAGGTGGACAGGTTAATGATCTCCATTTTTTTCTAAAGAATTTTGTCTAAGTATCATGCAGTATTCTTTTATTAGAATTTTTAATGCCCTCGGAAAAATTCCACATGCTATACAGAAAAGTTGCTAATTATATCTTTTGTTATTTTCTTGGCAAATGTGCAGAGCCTTTTTTTAGTTTGTAATATTTTCTGTGCTAATGGTAACATTGGAATCCATTTTCAATGCAGGAGTATGATATTGCAAACGATAACTTAAAGAATCCCAAAGACAGATTGGCACGCCAGAAACAGAATCTAAAACGACGTCTAGGTTAGTACCTTCTTTTTTTGCTTTTATGGGTTTATTATGAACTAATGGTACTTTCAGATTTTTATTGTGTTTGATATTTGGTTTAGTACTGTATGGTACTAGAAAGAAGTGAGTAACTGTGTATCATTTATGAAATGAATTGGAGAGAAGTTTGTATGAGATGATTCCATTAGGGGAAAGCTGGAAATGTTGTTAGGAGTTCAAAATTTTGGACTACACTGTAAGGTTGAGATTATTTGTTTTTTTATTCTTCTATACCTTGGCGAGGGTTTATGAAGAATTACCGGATTGTACTTTCTGTTTTCCATTTATGATCTTTAGGTTCAAAATATATAGTAATATATATATCTCAAGCCAAATATTCGGTTTTGAATTGGAATAATCTTGCCTGGTAGTTCTTTATGGGTTTGGTGTTGGTACTCAGCATTACTGGTGCACATACATGTCTCTTAGATTGTACTCTCTGTAATCTAAGAAGGAAGTGTCGATTGTGTTACATTCAGAACTTGGAACATGTGATTTGTGTTTATAATGTTGGAAGTCATCAATTAGGTTCCATTTAGGTGAAGCTGTATAACTTGGTCCTTTGTCTGATGTTATCAAAATTGCTTTATACTGTCCAATATATTGAAGTCTATTGATATATTGCTGCACTGTGTGTACAGGTTATAGATTTTGTGTCTTTGATTTGGATGTAAAACAGATCACTACTATTTTCTTCCTACAACTAGTCATATAGAAAATTCATTTCTCAAGTAAAGTTCAATTTTATCATTGCAAACTTTGTTGGTCTCTATAATTTGTAGGAGGGTCCTGGTACTGCCACATTCTAATGCTAACAACTGTTAAGTGTATGATTGGGGGAGATGTCATTTTCCCACTGAAGGTTGCCATCAACTGTTAAGTGGATTCAATATTCAATTTTCCATATGGGAAAAAAAAGTAGATAAACTTTTTATATCCAAAACACATGGAAAATCTAATTTTATATGTGCATAAAGCCATAAATAAATCCTTTGCTGTAACTGTATTCCCATTCCTGCAAAATACATGATTAAGGATGGTTTGTGGTGTAAAGACTAGGACTTTACATGCATTTTTTTAACATTTCTTTTTTTCTGTAATTTGTGGCCATTAAAGCTTTATTATACTGTTATATTTTACTTCAGGAATGGCCAATTTGGTTTGCATGTATGATGTTTTAACCTTTAGTTTTCTCCCTTATTGAGTTCATGAGATCTACTGAGTTTGGTTTGTTGATGTACATGATTTCCTTACATTAAACTTGGCTGTTATGGTCAGGTTTGGATATGTGCGAGCAGTTCATGGATGTCAACGATATGATTAGAGATGAGGACCTTGTAGTTCACAAATACCACCATGGAAATGGGTTAGATAATAGATTTTACACGCCACCATCTGTACATAACATCCAGCAATTTGTTTCGCGCATGGTACCTAATGTTATTTCTAAAAGAAGGCCAAGTGCTAGGGAGTTGAATATGTTAAAGCGAAAAGCTAAAATAAATTCAAAAGATCATGCAAAAGGCTGGTCTGATGATGGAGATACTGAGTTATCACCAGCTCATAATTTATCAACTCCAAGAGGAACATGTCCTGATCAATTAGGTTCGAGTAAGGTATTTGAATATCTCACTTTGTAATTAATGTACAAGTTCTTGCTTTTGGTCTGAGATTTCTAACTGTTACATCTAATGTTTTATTAATGTTTGTTATATGCCAAACTTCATATCGTTTTTGTACTGCACCTTTTTTGTTTAATAGATATAATGCAAGTCTTTTTGTTTGCTTGCTTACAGTACCTGTGATAACTTCTCTTAAACTTTAGATTCAGTTGATTCCATTGGCATTAAGTTTCAGATCTGCGTGCGCACACACACATACACACTATTTTGGGCATTAACATGAAAATATATTCTTTTGTTAATTTTTTGAGAATTCAGTCTTTGAATAAAAAAATATGACCTGAATTTGAACACTCTGCTTGATGCTTTTTGCTAGTGCAATTTATTTGCCTTTTATTAAAATTTAAGTTTCTGTAATGACATAAAATTTTTATAAACAGATACTTGCAAGTTTACATTTGTTCAGAAGTTGTAGTAGTAATAAACCATTTACTTAAATTTATAGTTTTAACATTAATCTGCTTTGGAATGAATTTCACGGTTTTGAGGCTTAGCCCTGTAGTAAGCTGGATCTTACACTGGAAAAATGCTTTTTGCTTTTTCCGTTTCACATGCATTAGTACTCAACATTGTTTTCACATTGTTGTACAACTAATGTGCATCTTTCTCTTGTGCATTTTTGAACCTTTTACGAGCTTTTAATAAACTATTTGCTGGATAATTTATTCTTTCTTTGGGGATGCATTTAATCGATAAAACTTACTGTGTGCAAGCAACATGTCCGTAAATTCATGAGAATGTTCTTTAACTTTGTTCAGAGTAAAAATGGTATTCTTTATTGATGGAATAGATTGATTGTTGAACACTGTGATATTTGGAGAAATGTGATGGGTGTATTGGAGTAAGATGCTGCATCCTGTTGCAGCGATCAAGATAAAAGGCCTTCACTTTCTTATATAATACCAGAAAACTATCTATCAGACAGTTGATTTTACAATACATCATTTTTTCGGGTAAAAAGATGGAATTTCTTTGTTAAACAGTGGACAAATTTAGCTTGCAGTTTTGTTGCTGTCTCTTGGTTGTACCCTATTCTCGCTACCAGAAAAAATGTTAATGAAGATGAAAAACCTTCTCTGAAACCAGAAACCTATGAGATAGTTGATGTTAGATGCCATCATTGTTTTGGGTAAAAAATTTGAATTTCCCTGTTAAGGCTGGCACATTTAGTTTTTCAGGTTACAAATAGGATTCTGGAGGTATTGCCTTCATTGTTTGCTTTTAAAAAGATGAATCATCTCTTCTTCTATTTTACTTCCAATTTGAGCAATAAGCTTTAGCAAATGATCTTGATTTTTTTGCGCAGTTTGATGCCGTTACCGATGAAGACAGCTCTGATCATGATGGGGATGGCCGGTGGCCTTTCCGTAGTTTTGTTGAACAACTCATTCTTGATATGTTTGATCCTGGTTAGCCTTTTTTTTATAAACTTCAGGTGTTATATTACTCATTTTTTTCCTTTCTACTCTGATGGTAATTTCCTTTTACTGTGTTTTATCAGTTTGGGAGATTCGCCATGGTAGTGTTATGGCTTTGAGAGAAATTTTAACACATCATGGTGCTTCTGCCGGAGTATATTTGCCTGACTTGAACTCAGATGATGCACTGTTTCTTGATGTAAAAGATATAGATTATTCAATTAAAATTAAGAAAGAAAGAGAAATTGATTTGAATATGCAAGTTTCACCCGATGAATTGGAGCCAAATCTGAAGAGGCCAAAACTTGAAGATGGATCATTTCCGGTGATGGACAAAATGATCTCTGCTGGTCAGCATGGTGGCTTAGATGTTGCAGTTAAGATTGAGGATACTGCATGGACCTTGCCCTCAGGGCAGTTTAATGGTCAACATGATATTAGTTCTCTGAAGATGGAGACCGAAGTTTATGACAATAATATGATGTGCCAGTCTAAAGAAGCCGAAGTGGAAGAGCAAAAGAGTTGCTATGAAGACAAGGGTGCATTTGCAAATTCAGATTTACTGAAAGAGCTCCCTGAAAGTTGCGAAATTAGAAACTTAGTTAAGCTAACCAGGCATTCTTGGCTTAAGAATTGTGAATTTCTTCAGGATTGTGCAATTCGCTTCTTGTGTGTACTATCACTAGACCGGTATGTTTTGTTTCCTCTTCGGTGCTAGTTATATTGTGGAAACTTCTAATTGGTTTCATTTGCTGAAAATTACTAATTTATTTAGTACTTTTTTAATTGGTGGATAAAAATGGGTGTTTTTTTTAAATGGTTTGTATGTTTATTGTTTTATATCTCTATCCTGCAGTTTTGGAGACTATGTATCTGATCAGGTTGTTGCTCCAGTACGAGAAACTTGTGCACAAGCATTAGGTGCTACTTTTAAGTACATGCACCCTTCATTAGTTCATGGAACATTGAATGTCCTGCTGCAAATGCAGGTAAAAACCTTGTAAGCTTATGCTCAATATATTCAATTTCAATGAAGGCTATTGGTACTCCATTCTTACTGTTCATATGTGGTTGTTACTTGTCTTCCTTGTTCAGCGTAGGCCAGAATGGGAAATTCGTCATGGAAGCCTTTTGGGTATCAAGTACTTGGTTGCTGTTCGACAGGTAAAGAGTTTGTTGTCATGAATACATTTTGTGCCTGTTCTAAGTATGCTAATTCCATATTTTTGGCAATAAATGCTCTCTATCATAATTAGCCTTGAAAGCAGAAGCAGTGCTGCCTGATCTTTTAAGAAATGAATTGTTCATAATTGTTTCTCTGTAATAATTAGCCTTTACAAGCAGTGATAATCCGTTAATAAATGAAGCTGCAAAATCTTAAATTATGGATGTCTTTCAACTTTCAATTTAACGAACAAAATCCTATCTCCTTTATATAGTTTGTGATTGGGGAAAATAGATGAAATGGTAATAGGCACTTAACATTTTCTACTCTTGAATTTTGTGTTGCATGTAGTTCACTTGTCATGACTTATGATCAATTTTCATTTTAGACTATTTTTAGTAGGATTTTCATTTTTATATCCCATCCACCTGCACATTCTCTTTTGATAAGCGGTACATACATGCAATGTGTGGCACTTGCATTGCAGTTGGATTTTATTTTTTGGCCTGACCTTTTTATTAACCATGTTCTTACAATGCATTGTGCATTCTAGGAAATGCTGCAAGGTTTGCTTGGCTATGTTCTTCCTGCTTGTAAAGCTGGATTGGAAGACCCTGATGATGACGTGCGAGCTGTGGCCGCAGATGCTCTGATACCTGCCGCAGATGCTATTGTTGCTTTAAAAGGTCAATCACTGCATTCAATTGTTATGCTGCTTTGGGATATACTACTTGATTTGGATGATCTCAGTCCATCCACTAGCAGGTATTTTACATTTCCTTGTGTACTGAAGAATTAGATACAGTTCTTTCTAATGTAGAGGGAAAAAGACCTAATGTAAACATTTTTTTCAGTCGATGAACTAATTCTATATGCTTTCCTAATTTTGAATTGCCTAATGAAAATTTGTTTAGTTAGAAATGACACATTGCAAAACTTTGAACTTCTTTAGCACTTCCTAACATATTTTTCTTAGCATTCAATTCTCATATGTAGAATTTGTGATTACAACCCTTTGGAAGGCATTTTTTTCTATGCATTACCTGGCTACAGAGTGCATTTTTGTTGATTATTTCAACTGGTAAGATGTGACTGGTTTTTGTTATTAGAAACATCTGAAAACTTTTGCTATAAGCAAAAGGTATCAGGATTCTCAACCGAAAATGAAACATCTTGACTAAAATCTAAATACTGCATGGGCATGTCAATTAAGAAACAATGTGATTCTAGTTGATATGACTTATCTGATAGCACTCTGAAAAGCTATCTTAATTGTTTGACTGCTTACTTTACGTTATACTACTTTTCAACCAAAGATGTAGACCCTTTGAGAATTCATAATATTTCCAAATCCCTATAATTTTATCAGAGAGTTTGTAATAAGACAATAGTCTGCAGGGTCAAGAAAGTGTGATTGAAAAATGATGATAGGTTGTAACATCTTAATACTCACTGCACATGCCTGCTGAATTCATAATTGATAATATTTGCTCCATCTAGTCATTTTCTTTTGTTAATATTTCAGTTCTTTTAGTTGATGCCTGCTGTCACTCCCTTTGCCTCTTTCTTCATCTTCTCACTCATTTGGATACGATTTTTTTTCTTCATGGAGTTGTATAATTTAGATTAAGAAGTATTGTGTTTCGGAGGTTGTGAAACCTTGGGTTATCCTCATCATGAATATTGATGTTTGTAGTGTTATGAACCTGTTGGCTGAAATATACTCCCAAGAAGATATGATGCCGAAGATGTTTGGGACATCAGCAGCTAAGGAGAAGCAGAATTTTGATCTAAATGAAGTAGTTCATGTTGATGAGGTGGGAGAAGGGAAAGAATTGCAGGAAAATCCTTATATGTTGTCTATGTTGGCACCACGATTATGGCCCTTCATGAGGCACAGTATTACATCAGTTCGACATTCAGCTATCCGCACTTTGGTAAACTGCTTACCTATAATGTTCTAATTTTTCAGTATCAGTCTCCTATAAATTTTGTCAAAGCACAAAATTATTATTTTATTTTGGTCTCCTGGCCTGTGTATTTGGGTTATTAGGATTATCTAGTTTATGCATGACTAATTACTGTCTCTAGGATGTATAGTTGATTGCAAGATTTTTTCCCATACATTTAATATAGATATTAGCATACTCTTTGAAGGTTTATTAATTTGAAATTTTCATTTTGCAGGAGAGGCTTCTCGAAGCTGGATATAAAAGGAGCATTTCTGAGCCTTCTGGTAGTTCCTTTTGGCCTTCTTTCATTCTTGGTGATACCCTGAGAATTGTATTCCAGAACTTGCTTCTAGAATCTAACGAGGAAATTCTGCAATGTTCTGAGAGGGTATGGAGGTTGCTTGTGCAGGTATCTCGCATGAAATTATCAGAAGTTGCAATTTATGCTTTCTTTTATTTACTCTGTTATCCTCTTATAATTCACAATCATATGAAAATGAGCTAGTTTCCATGTTTATAGTATGGTAGATGTCTCTGTTTTTTTTTCTTCTGTTGAGCAATAATTGATTCTGCAGTTTCATTTTTTCATTTAAGGTGTATTAACCTTAAAATCATTGTACCAGAAATGGTAGATTTAGCAAGATCTTATATGGATCTTCAGTTTTTGGTGTATCATATTCTCGTTTCTGTGTTGGACCTTTTGTCTGCATTCTGTAACCTCCATCTGTGTTTTTCTATAACTTAATTTTTCTGAATGATTCTAGTGCCCAGTTGGGGACTTGGAAGTTGCTGCAGCATCCTTTATGTCGTCTTGGATTGAACTTGCAACTACTACTTATGGTTCGACATTAGATGCCACAAAAATGTTTTGGCCAGTTGCACTTCCTCGAAAGAGTCACCATAGAGCAGCAGCTAAAATGAAAGCTGTGAAGCTTGAGAATGAATCTTATGGAACTATTGGCATGGATTCTATGAGAGGAGCTGTTCCTCCGGAGAATAATGGGGATGCATCTGCCAACTTGGTGAAGATAATTGTCGGTGCTGATGCAGAAATGTCTGTAACTAATACTAGAGTCATTACAGCTTCAGCATTGGGGATTTTTGCATCCAAGTTGCAGGCAAATTCTTTGCAATACGTGGTTGATCCACTGTGGAATGCACTTACCTCTTTGTCGGGAGTTCAAAGACAGGTAGCTTCTACTTCTGTTCAATAGGAAAATTACTGTGTGATATCTTATATTTTGTCAATTAATTTTTTCTTTGTTCTCAGGTGGCATCTGTGATTCTTATTTCTTGGTTCAAAGAGATCAAAAGCAAGAATTCATCAGAAAACCAGGAAATTATGCATTCTTTTCCAGATCATCTTAGAAAATGGTTGTTGGATTTGCTAGCATGTTCTGACCCTGCATTCCCTACAAAAGATTCAGTTCTACCTTATGCTGAGCTGTCAAGGACATATGCTAAGATGCGCAATGAAGCTAGCCAGTTACTACATGCTGTTGAGTCATCTGGCATGTTTGTGGATGTATTGTCAACTATGAAAATTAATGTGGAAAGTGTAACCTTAGATGATGCAATCAGTTTTGCTTCAAAATTACCATTACTATCTAATGATAATTCTGGGAACGAATCAATGGGTAGGAATGTTGATGATATAGAGTCACTAAAACAACGCCTTATAGCAACTTCAGGCTACTTAAAATGCGTCCAGGTTTGTTTGCAATTCTGTTTTACATGTGTGATATGTAGACTATGCCTTCACATTTCTTGACTGTTGTCAATTTTTCTTTTCTGCCCAGAGTAATTTGCATGTTACAGTGACCTCCTTGGTTGCTGCCGCTGTTGTCTGGATGTCTGAGCTTCCTCCACGACTTAATCCTATAATTTTGCCTCTAATGGCCTCAATAAAAAGAGAACAGGTAGTGTTTTCAAGATGATTCTTTTGTGTGACACAACACAATCTGATTTGGTTATGATATATTTCTCATACTTTGTTTAGGAAGAAATACTGCAACAGAAGGCAGCAGAGGCACTTGCGGAGCTTATATATCATTGCATTGCTCGTAAGCCCAGCCCAAATGATAAGTTAATCAAGAATATTTGTAGTTTGACGTGCTCGGATTCTTCTGAGACTCCTCAAGCGGCAGTTATCAATTCCATGGAAATTATTGATGACCAGGATTTCCTCTCCTTTGGTACTAATACGGGGAAACCAAAATCGAAGGTTCACATGCTAGCTGGTGGTGAAGATCGGTCAAGAGTGGAAGGTTTTATCAGCAGAAGAGGGTCAGAACTAGCATTGAGACATCTGTGTGAGAAATTTGGTCCTTCATTATTTGAGAAGCTTCCCAAACTCTGGGATTGCATTACTGAAGTTATTATACCTGGCAGTCCTTCAGACGAACAGCAAATTGTGCAGACTGTTGAATCTATCAAAGATCCGCAGATCTTGATTAATAATATCCAGGTCATTGTCTTTATTGATTTTCTTAATTTCTTGTTCTGAATTCTTCTCCCTGTTATGATGATGGACAACATAGAAATCTCCCCAAGTGTATGTCCAAATGTTTAGTCTCACATGCCTGATGTGAAAATATCTGAACATGATAAAGTTTTCATCATTTTAGGAATCACATATGATATGTTATGATAGCATTACAGACTGATTGCTGGACCGATTATTTAATTCAGTACGCAATTATTTTGCAAGACATTCCATAACTGATTGATTGGTCTTTGGTACCTCATGTTTTGTAGCAATTGTCATCTTTAGTATTAGTCAACTCATTATGGTGAACCTTGTTGGTATAATTGGCTCCAGGTTTTCTATTCTCTGAAATTAGTGGTTTTAGTGTCATTGACTTCTTTTTTAACTGGCTGATGTTGAGTGTTTGAAAACAGCTTAATCATCATAATAACTTGGAACCATCACTTTTTCCATACAGAATGTTGTAGGTACATTGTTTCTATGTTATTGAATGATGGAAAATGATACTTTTTTCTGGTATGTTTGATTTTTGAAATCTGATGGTGCCTGGGGTATCTATGATTAATTTATTTCTCTTTCATCTGTAATTATTTTGGACAGGTTGTACGTTCTATTGCTCCAGTGCTGGATGAAACCCTAAAACCTAGACTGCTTATGCTTCTCCCTTGCATGTTCAAATGTGTTAGTCATTCCCATGTGGCAGTTAGATTGGCCTCATCCAGGTGTATTATGACTATGGCCAAGTCTATGACTGTAGATGTAATGCCGGCTGTAATTGAAAATGCCATTCCTATGTTGGGGGATGTGACGTCTGTCCATGCCAGACAAGGTGCTGGCATGCTTATTACTTTGCTTGTTCAAGGATTGGGTGTGGAGTTGGTTCCATATGCCCCTTTGTTAGTTGTCCCTCTTCTTAGGTGTATGAGTGATTGTGATCATTCTGTCAGACAGAGTGTGACACGCAGTTTTGCTGCCCTGGTACCTCTTCTTCCATTAGCAAGAGGTCTTCCTCCACCTGTTGGAATGAGTGAAGATTTATCTAGAAATGCTGAAGATGCAAAATTTTTGGAGCAATTGCTTGATAATTCTCATATTGATGATTACAAGCTCTTCACTGAATTGAAAGTTACATTGAGGAGGTACTTTTAACTCTGTAAACGAATCTTATGGAACGAATCTTATGGTTCAGTAGTCAGTTCTAGTGCAATTTTATTTAACCTTATAGTCTTCCCTTTGCTTGTGTGCTTTCAGGTATCAACAAGAAGGTATAAACTGGTTGGCCTTTTTAAAACGTTTCAAGCTCCATGGGATCTTGTGTGATGATATGGGGCTTGGAAAGACACTTCAAGCATCAGCAATTGTAGCATCTGATATAGCTGAGTGTCGTGCTTCAAATGAGAATACAGAGCCTCATCCATCCTTGATTGTTTGCCCATCAACCCTTGTCGGACACTGGGCTTTTGAAATAGAAAAATTTATTGATGCTTCTCTTATGTCTACGCTCCAATATGTTGGTTCTGTTCAGGACCGTGTTGCTTTGAGAGAACAGTTTGATAAGCATAATGTAGTTATAACATCATATGATGTTGTACGCAAGGATGCTGATAATCTAGCTCAATATCTCTGGAACTACTGTATTTTAGATGAAGGACATATCATCAAAAGTGCTAAATCTAAAATAACATTGGCAGTAAAGCAGCTGAAAGCTCAGCACAGGTTAATACTAAGTGGAACGCCGATCCAGGTAAGGTCTATGTCCATTTACTTTATATTTTAGAATTTTCAGTTTCCTGAGCATGCATGTTTCTTTTTCCTTTTTTTCCAGAACAACATCATGGATCTGTGGTCCCTTTTTGATTTTCTAATGCCAGGATTTCTTGGAACTGAGAGACAGGTATCTATTTTTGATTTCTTGTCTTAAATACACATAAGATCTGCTGCATGTTGTTTAGATTATTTTGTTTTACATTCTCAAATGCCTGATCACTGAGTTATGTGGAAAATTGTCTGATATATGTTTTTACCAAGGTGATTATTTATTGTGCTTTTATCTACAAAACTGTTGTCTGTTATTGTCAACCGATGATTTAATGTCATTTTGGCAGTTCCAAGCCACCTATGGAAAGCCGCTACTGGCTGCTAGAGATCCTAAGTGTTCTGCAAAGGATGCTGAAGCTGGGGCACTTGCTATGGAAGCTTTGCACAAGCAGGTCATGCCCTTCCTACTTCGTCGAACAAAAGACGAGGTTTTGTCGGACCTGCCAGAGAAAATCATTCAGGACAGATACTGTGACCTTAGCCCTGCCCAATTAATACTTTATGAACAATTTTCTGGTTCACATGTGAAACAAGAAATTTCAGGCATTGTAAAGACAGATGATTCTGCAGGTGGAAAGCAGACTTCGCCAAAAGCATCTACACATGTATTTCAGGTGAAATGATTCTTTTCCCTTCATTCTTCTTCATCTTCCTTTTCTCCCCTGTGCATGAAATTTCTATGAGCTGACCAAATGTCCCTTTGTTTATTTTAGGCACTTCAATACTTGCTAAAACTTTGTAGCCATCCCCTGCTTGTTGTTGGAGAAAAGGTTCCCGAGTCACTTTCATTGCAGTTGCCAGAGCTCTTCCCATCAAGTTCAGATATAATTTCCGAACTTCATAAACTCCACCACTCTCCCAAGTTAGTTGCCCTGCAGGAGATTCTGGAAGAGTGTGGAATTGGTGTGGATACTTCTGCTTCTGATGGCGCTGTCACAGTTGGGCAGCATAGAGTTTTGATATTTGCTCAACATAAAGTAATGATCACCCAATCTCTCTCGCAAAGTGCTTGCTAAGTTGAGCTTGTATCCTTCTTTCCATATTTACCATTTTAACAATGTTTTCCATTCAGGCCTTACTGGATATCATTGAAAAGGACTTGTTTCAAACCCACATGAAGAGGTGAGTCATTCTAAAACCGTTTTATAGTCAAATGTAAGAGTTGTTGAGTTATAGGAAAATATTCCGTGTTTATTTTATTGGTTTGAGCACAACTGAAGAAATCTCTATCAAAGTACTGTTAGAATTGTTGATTTAATGGAGATTTTATCCTGGTTTTCTTTATCCTGTGCTGTTTTCAATTTGCATTGGCTATTTTAATGTGTTGTAGTTCTAGAAGGGAATTGCTTATTCCTTCTTTATTGAAGTAATGGTTTTGTCTTTATCCCCCGAATATGTGGAAAAGCTTAGAAAGATCTTTTCATTTTCTTCTTTGCTTTGCATCTCCGTTGAAGCTTATTTCACCTTTCCATAATCCAGTGCTAATCATGCACTAATCCTAGAATTTTTTGTCTTTTGCATCAAACAGTGTCACTTATCTACGATTGGATGGATCAGTTGAGGCAGAAAAGCGTTTCGACATTGTGAAAGCTTTCAACTCTGATCCGACTATAGATGCCCTGCTGCTTACAACACATGGTAAGATTTTTCTTGTTGCTGACAATTTATTTTATGATGTTTTACTTAATTATAAGCTCTGTTTCGCAGTTGGCGGGCTTGGTCTGAACTTGACTTCTGCTGATACCCTCGTTTTTATGGAACACGATTGGAATCCAATGCGTGATCATCAGGTAACTCAAATATTACATATTTTTGTATAGAATCTGCTGCTCGTGTTGATGATTCAATGAAACTATTTCCTCATCTAGTGTTCTCCAATAACATTTTTACATATTTATCTTTTATTGAAAGATGAGAAATTCTGGTTTTGCTTAAGCTTTGCTGATTTTCTTTAAATGTTCATTAATGACTTCTGAAGTTCTACTTTGTATCTTATCTGCACTTTCAGGCAATGGACAGAGCACATAGATTGGGCCAACGGAAAGTTGTGAATGTCCACCGTCTCATCATGCGTGGCACCCTGGAGGAAAAAGTTATGAGCCTTCAGCGGTTCAAACTATCAGTTGCCAACGCTATTATCAATGCTGAGAATGCCAGTTTGAAAACCATGAACACTGACCAGTTGCTTGATCTATTTGCCTCTGCCGAAACATCTAAAAAGGTATTTTATTTCAAACTTCATCATTTTTGGTTCTTTATTGGTTTTTGTTTTCCTTTTTCAATGCTTTAGTAAAGCTTCTCTGAATATAGTAGCCTCCTGTTCTTCCAAGACAACAAGATATCATGTTCCTTCCCTAAGTTCGTCTCCTCATTTTCTTGAAAATGATGTTTATGTCGGAACACATTCTGTATTAGACACTTACATCCGAGTACAAGTAACATAGCTTGTCTTTTTAGTTCTTCTAAGATGACTGTTGTCAATGTATTCGACTTGCAGGGAGCTAGTGCTTCAAAACGTTCAGAGAGCAGCGTCGACGGAGACCCTAAATTAATGGGTACAGGGAAGGGATTAAAAGCCATTCTTGGTGGTTTGGAGGAGCTTTGGGATCAATCACAATATACAGAGGAATACAATTTGAACCAGTTTTTAGCAAAACTTAATGGCTGAATTCAAGCCGTTCAAAGACATGAACTTCAAACGGTTGCGGTAATATGTTGAAAGATCATTCCTGAGCCACCACCCGGGTTTTTCGGATCACGGCATGCTAGAATTTGATTCCGGCCAGTTCATATTGAAGCTAATCGATAGAAGCCAGGTGCTCATCTGTAAAAAATAAAATAAAAAACCGAAAATGTATATATCTAATTTGGGACCTTAATTTTGGCAAAATTTAGGTTTAGCTCTCAATTTTTTAATATATTTGTACCCAAATTTTGGGACGGTTTTGCCAAAATTGTGTCTATCCTGGAGTTTGCATAAGGGAGACTGGGGAGAAAAGAAAAAGAAGAAAAAAAAATTAACAAAGGCTGTTTTAAAAGTTGGTCCCAAGTCCGAAGGATAGAGTTTAAAAGCAGGTGGGAAACTAGAGGAAGAGAATTGTAAAGCTGATTATTGTATATAACCTTCTTTTCTCTTAAATCTAAGGAATTGTCGTATTGCCAAAAGTTTCAAAACTGCTATGCGGTTGTATGAATTTG
Organism: Hibiscus tridactylites; assembly: GCA_958450335.1. Lineage (NCBI taxonomy): Eukaryota > Viridiplantae > Streptophyta > Magnoliopsida > Malvales > Malvaceae > Hibiscus > Hibiscus tridactylites. The sequence goes on from OY288271.1 coordinate 2,987,223, forward strand.
GTAAATAAAACGAACAGATAAAATTTGTAGGACATAAATTATTAATATATATATATAATTGTGTGTGATATTTTAAACCATCAAGTTTACTTTATTAAGGTCGATAAAAATATTTGTTTCTTGAATTTGACTTGTGTTTCTTTTATAAAATAAAGCTTCTACCCCGGTAATAACCAATAAGATCATCTTTTCGATTATTTGACACGGGAATGAAAACAAAATTTTTAAGCGGTATTAATAAGATAATAAATGTTCTTAAATTTCCGGTTAGTATCGAAAACGACCGTTTTAGTCGGTTGTTTCTACTTGGAAGTTGTGTGGTCTGGAGATGATTTTGTGTTTATTTTTTCTTGTTCACGTAATCCTTAATGGAAGAAAAGTTAAAAGATAGGTTTTGATTTGGAATTTTGCAGCATTCATTACATCCATATTGGAGAAGGTCAACTTCATCATATCACATTCAATAACATCACGAAATAGACTAGAATATGAGAAGAAGAAGAACGGGTTGGTTTAAGTAGTAAGCAGCTTAATATTATTTAGGTAGGTTTTGAGTTCGCAATTTTATGTATGTAAAAAAATTTTGCTAGAAAATTCATCCACCAAACTAATGTACAATGTGGGTCAATACAGATTAGTCGGTGTAAAACTTTAAAGAATCGGGAAGACAACCAAACAAATGAGAGAAGGAAATTACCATTTTTTATGAAATTTCTTGAAACGAACGCAAAAATTAATAGTTTAAATATCAATTTTTCTCAAATGTATGTTTGAGGATAAATTGTAAAATTATTCCCATGGTACCTCTTTGTTAATAATAGGGTGAGCTTTTAGTCTATTTCGTGGTGTTATTGAAAGTGAAGTGATGAATGATGCAAAATTCCAAATCAAAACCCATCTTTTGATTCTTCTATCATTAAGGATTAAGTGAACAAGAAAAAATAAACACAAAATCATCAGTGGACCATACAACTTCGAAAGTAAAAAAATTTAACTAAAACAGTGATTGACAGAGGGATTTAGCTCAAGCGTATGTGTTAAATTGATAATTTATTTAAAGTTTATGGATCAGATTAAAAATAAATCATCGTAACTAACATCTCATCTCATCTCATCTCATCAAACTAACGAGAGTTAACGGCTCAATGACCAAAATATAAAATTTCAAAACTGATGACCAAAATCAAACAGTCTGAACACTAAAGGGATTAACCTTATAGTTTACCCAACATCTTAATATATTCAAATAACGGTTTTGTTTTAACTTTGTCCACTCCCGTCTCCCGTACGAAAATAACAAAATAAAATTATAAAACAGATTGAGGAAATAATGAAAGACGATAAGGCAAGCGTTCAGTACTTTTGGCTGTACATTAACATTGATCTGTCTGCCACTAATGGAGATTTGACTTCAAACCAGATCTACGCCCGTAAATTATGGTTAATTTTTTTCCCTAAATGTGATTTGTTGGTTTTTTAATACTCTTAAGATAATTATAAGGTATATATTTATAGTTTTTTTTTTGTTTTTTTTTATAACACTTATTTTACCAATAAAGTTGTTCGAACTTGTATCTCTTAGAATGAATATTATTCTCTTTTTCACTGGAACTATTCATTGAGTTCGATGTTTATTTTATTTCTAATTAAGATTATAAATGTAATCTAAATTTTCTCTCTTAAGTTGTGGGTTATAGACCCATTATAAGCAAATTTACTTTTTTCCTTCTCTTTAGTTAGGAATTATTCAAAAGAAAATTCAACACAATAATAATCCTATTTACAAATTATGTTTATCTTTTTATAATAAGACTATTTTCTTATAAACATATTGTATAAGAAATGCACAAACATGGATGTTTACTCTTTAAAAATAAAATTTAATATTTAACTCTTAAACTCTAAAATCTAAATTTTAAATCCTCCAAACTAAACACCTAAACTTATTACCTTAAACTAAATTCTTAACCCTTAAAATAATTGTATAGTCTTAAAACTACACAACATGTAAATGCAATAATTGTTCCTATAATGATGTCAAATACTCTAATTCTTGTTATATAAATTTGTGTATGTTATATTAATATTATTTTTTAGAATCAAACACTATATTTTATTAAAATAATGAGAGAAAAAATACATAGATAAGCATACCTTCAAATACAAAAATAAACGTAAAAAACACAGAGTATGCAAACGTGAATAACAAACTCAAAACTTCTTATAAAATCTTCATCAGTGTTCTTCAAATCTAATACCATAACCAAATCTTGGAGTGCTAACTGGGAGAGCGCAAATTATTGAATTACTCTAACCAACAAAAAGAGAAAATATGCCTTGGTTAACTCCACGAATAACCAACCCACGCAATGTTGTATGGCAAGATTCAATTATAATATGCATCAGGTTGTAAACGTCTTCAATATCAGCGTGCTATAGAGACAGACAAAAAACATGCCATAACGTTAGATGAAGAATATTTCAAAACAGTTGACGAAAAATAAAAAAATAAAAAAAGTTATTGTCAGTAGACGGCCAAAACCGCCACCTTTAACTTGAAAACACTAAAAAACTGCTAAGAAATTCCTAACCAAAATGTGAAAGTGAGAGATATGTATTTTTAAATTTTATTAACATTATTTTTAAACAAAATAAAGTTGAAATAAGTTATTAATTATAAAATTACTATTCGTTAGTTGGTTTAATGAGTTAATGTATTAGATTATAAAGAAGAAACTACTAAGGGAATACGAGGGGGTGTGCCCTCAATTTTTTTTGTTTAATGGTAATTTAATAATTGTTAGTTTTAATGCTTGTAAAATTAAGTTTCGTTATTTTCAAAATTTGGATTAAATACTAATTAGATTTTTATTAATTTTAAAGTTAGAGGACTTTAACAATCATATTGTCTTAAACTTGGCTTTGTCTACGGATAGATCCTTTAAGTAAATATTAGGAGCTTGAATTTTGTCGTTGTTGTGAAGTAAATTGGACTAGAATAATTCAAATAATAAATTTCTACAATTTACAATTTAAATTAATCGATCAATAAATTAAATATTAAGAACCATAAAATTAACATGCATATTATCAAAAATAAATATATATTAAAATTTATATTTAAAAAAACAAAGAGACATTCTCCGGTTCTCAAACCTTAACTCATGATACATTTAAATACACCACCGCAAAAAATAAAATAAAAAACAAATGGACGGTTACTAAAATGGAAAATACTTTGATGCACAAGCTGTGTAAACTAAGTTTACACAAGCCCTTTAATTTTAGGGTTTAGGGTTTAGGGTTTTATGTTAGGGTTTAGGGGTTTAGTATGTAGGGTATATAATTTAAGGTTTATGGTTAGAATTTAGAGTTTAGAGTTTAGGGCTTAGGGTTTAGGGTTTAGGTTGCTAGGGTTTGTGATTTAGATTTTAAATTTTATAAAAGGATTGTGTAAAAAAATTTTACACAGCTTGTGCATCAAAATAAAATCCTACTAAAATACTACATAATTCATTAACAATTTGTAATTTATATTATATATAATATATTTTTACCTACAACTAAAATATATAAAAATATCTTAAATGAATCAAATCCGCGGCCCATCTGTCCTCACCATGGTCGTGGTTTAATCATCACATGTTATATTTTATTTGGGCAATAAAACCAAAAATAAAAGACTCAGAACTATTATTATTAAATTACAGAAAAAACAAATACCCCATTTTCATTAATGAAAATATTCAATTTCCACCATTTTTTTTGCAGGTTTTTATTCCCCTCCCCTCCAAAATTAAGTTCATAATTCCCTGTAATAAACTCACGCACATGCATACCATATGGAATTGGAAACATGGCCTACATCTTTATTCTTGACAAATTATCATTTTTTTAATTTTTTACCGATTTAATTGTTTTAATCTTTACTTTTTTTTAATTTTTTACCGATTTAATTGTTTTAATCTTTATTTTTTATTTAATTTTTTTGGTATTGAGTTTCTATTGTTTATTAAATTTTAATTGGGCATTAAGTCGAACATAAACTCAATAAAAATGACCAAAAAATCAGTTTTATAAGTGATATTAATATTAGAGAAAAAAATTTGATATACATTCGTGTAAACTTTAGTTTACATGTGCTTTTAAGTTTTAGGGTTATGATTTTAGTTTAGGGTAAAATTTAGGGGTTTAAGCTGTAGAGTTTATAATTTAAGGTTGATGCTTAGAATTAAGGGTATATAATTTAAGGTTTAGTGTTTAAGAGTAGAAATTTAAAATTTGAATTTTATAATGTAAGGCTTGTATAAAATTAGTTTTACAAAGCATGTGTATAAAAAATTTACTCTTAATATTATTATAATGATATTTTGTTTTCTTCATACTTTTATAGAATAATTTATATTCAATACATTGATAGTAGAAACTAAAAGTTTTTATAAATGTCTTAGTTTTAATGTTTAGAAATTTACTTAAGGGTTTAGAGTTAAATGGTTTAGGATTTAGGAATAATGGTTAGAATTTAAGGTTCATATATTGTGGTTTAGGTTGTAAGGGAAATGTGATGGAGATTTAAGTTTTAACCAAAGGTTAAACACAAAATTTCATATCACTAAACATAAACCCCTAAACTATATATTCTAAATTAAAATTTTCACCGATAGTGTATGAAATAATTATTCTTTTTTCACTATACAAATGATTGTTTTTTTAATACATTTTAAATAATATATTATGGTTACATTTTGATACACGAGCCGTGTAAAAGAAATTTATATAACCATTGACTCTTCTATAAAAATTAAAACTTAAATCCCAAATTCTTGAGAAATTATATCATAGGCCTTACCCACCACCTAGGATATAGGCCTAACCAATAAAATTAAGACATGTCATTTAATTTTTACACATCATATTTTACATGTCAGCATTTGTCTAACTCATATTTAATTTTTAACCCTAAATATTAAACATAAAATTAAGAAAAGAAAGAAAATTAGACAGACCTCGTCTTCCTCATTTTTCCAAATCCTCCATTGTTCGTCTTCCTCGTCTTCCCAAATTCTCTATTGCTCGTTTTCCTTGTCTTCCCAAACCCTCCATTGCTCGTCTTCCTCATCTCCCCAAACCCTCCATTGTTGTTCTCTTCCCGATTTGTATTTTAGTCGGAGACAGATTTTATATTCTTTATTTACAGGCGAAATAAGTTTCAATCATGAAGTTCCAGTAGTTGAAGAATGATTAAACAATCTTCTCAAATATAAACAATCAATTATAATTTTTCAGTAGATTGTTATTAAAATTAAACAAATATAAGCAATCAAATATAATTAAACAAATATATACAATCAAATATAATTTTCCAGTCATGAAATTTCAGTAGATTGTTATTAAAATTTAACAAATATAAACAATCAAATATAATTTGGGAAGACGAACTAAAACAATTAAACAATTTTCAGGCAAGATATGAAACTTGAAAAAGTTCCAGTAGATGAAATAAAATATTATTTGGAAAGACAACAGCAATGGAGGATTTAGGAAAATGAGGAAGACGAGGAAGACGAACATTATATTACAGGCCTTACCCACTAAAATGAGGAAGACGAACAATGGAGGATTTGGGAAAATGAAGAAGACGAGATCTGTCTAATTTTCTTTTTTTTCTTTTTCTTTTTTATGTTTAATATTTAGGGTTAGAAATTAAATATGAGTTGGACAAATGCTGACATGTAAAATATGATGTGTAAAAATTAAATGACATGTCTTAATTTTATTGGTTAGGCCTATATCCTAGGTGGTGAGTAAGGCTTATGATATCATTTCTCCAAATTCTTGCACCATAAAACTTAAACCATAAACTTTAAATTTTAATCATAAACCTAAATTATACACCATACACACTAAACCTCTAAACTCTAACCTAAAACCTTAAATCTTAAAATTAAAAAGTTTATGTAAATTTTACAAGCTTGTGTATCAAAATATTTATTATATATTATTTTATATAAAACATTTTCTTCTGTCCAATATTATAAAATCTAATATGCCGGATTTTCAAAATAATTAGTACTTATCAAAACAAAAATTTTATATATTGTAGATAATTCTAAAATAACTAAAAATAAAACATCTATTTCTTTGGGAAAAGCATTTAATAATCTTTTAAGGTCAATGAATGAAAACTAACTTATACACATTTAAAAACAAATGAACTGAAATCAAATTTATGTGAAGAAGATAGAACTGGCCTTTGGGTATCTTTTTACCAGAGTAACTGAGAACCATATCTCTGTTTTGATCCAAAAAAAAAAAAAAATCTCTGCTTTGAGCTGTGCTCGTGTGGTGTCCCGTCCACAGAAAAAAAATCGCCTCTCTTTAATGGTGACTTTTGTGGACTGAAGATCTTTTCCGTCTGTCAGTGAAGTAGACGTCTCCATCCGGTGAAGAACCCGACATGTTCAATCTTTTGTAATTTCCAGCTCTTTTTAGATCCAACTTCTCTATGTTTCATTAACTTTTGTCCCAATCTTGTTTGCTTTCCCCGGACTATAATGGGGTTTTGTTTCAGTTCATGTTTGATGTTTTATATGCAACTGTAGTTTCACTTTTGTTGAATCTGAATTTGATTTTTTTTACTATGATTTTTTTTATAAGCATGAACTGGATATATGGTTTCGAGGGCTGAGTGAGACATTCGTCGAACACTTGACTTTGCAGAAGTGAGAAGACCAAAAATTTTGCAGACAATTTGGTCGTGAGAACCGACAGCCAAAAACTGTGACTTTGAGAAGAAAAGAGAAAAGAAGAACTTTGGGGAGAAAATGAGTGGAGGGGGAGAAGGGGAAACATTGGAGTTTACTCCAACATGGGTTGTTGCAGCAGTTTGCACTGTGATTGTTGCTCTTTCTTTGGCTATGGAACGTTTGCTTCATGTTGTTGGGAACATTTTGAAGAAGAAACAACAGAAACCACTCTTTGAGGCTCTTTTGAAAGTTAAAGAAGGTAACCCATTCCCTTTTTTTTCCCCTCTAATTTTTCATTTATTTGCTTTTTCAAAAAGACAATCTTTTATCTTTGTCTGTCTATCTTTTGTTTCCTAAAGGGGGGAAGTTGAAAGTGATAAGTTACATTTATTTATCTTTGATCTGTAGAAGGAATTGAAGACTTAGCAAAGATGATCCTTTGAGCATTTTTAGGGGGGAGGGACAGTTAAATATTAGTACTTTTTTATGATTACATGTTCAAGGATGCGAATTTTGCATACTTCTTTTGTAGTTTGTGTGGAAGAATTAGTTTTTATGCGTTTCTATTGGGAGATTTTTTTCCTTCTATTTAACCAATTGTAACATTGAAATGTCTTTTTTTTTTGGCAGAGTTGATGCTCTTGGGTTTTATATCACTATTGCTGACAGTATTTCAAAGTGTGATTTCTAAAATCTGTGTCTCAAGGGACATATTAACCAGCATGCTTCCTTGTAAACTCGAAGACAATAAAGAAACAGGGGAGGGCTCCAATCACACTGAAACAACAGCACATTTTCAAAAGTATTTTGCTTCGACCCTGGTTGGTAGCACCAGGCACCTATTGTCCGAAGAATCTGCATCCAGTCTGGGATATTGTGCTAAGAAGGTAGCATATGTATCCATCACCAAATCAATGGTTATTACTTTTATTGATGCTATGAGGAAAAACAAAGAATAAGTGCAAAATTTTTCATGGTTGGGAAGGAATTCATGATGAGAGTGTTATTATGGTTTTGACTTTTGATGATTAAAACTGAGACATTTGCAGTGTAGGAAATGCATCTTATTTAATGACAGTTATGCAGGTTTTGGCTGAATTCTTTCAATAAAAAATGACAAACACTTTGATTAATGTGTTTATTGTTTCTGTATTTTTGTGCTTCAGGGTAAAGTACCTTTGTTGTCTGTTGAAGCACTTCATCATCTGCATATTTTTATCTTTGTCCTGGCCATTGTTCATGTGGTATTTTGTGTTCTCACAGTTTCTATTGGAGGGCTAAAGGTAAGCAGTCTATTATGGTTGATTTCCTCATTCTTCAACCTTTTTTTCTGGTTGCAGTACAGTTCTTTGATTGTTCTCAGCTTCTCATAAAAAAGATTTTTTTATTTTATTTTATTTTATGTAGATACGCCTGTGGAAACATTGGGAAGATTCAATTGCTAAAGAGAATTATGATACAGAGCAAGGTAAGGACTAAGGGCTATGCAGTATATGCTTCTGCCGCAATGGGATTGTTTTTGTAGTTTAGAAATTGACTTAACTACTAAACAGATATGTATGAGTAACTTCTCGCCACACCCACCTGCACTCTCCCCCTCCGGAAAAATAGGACCAAAGAAGAGTGTGCTAGATCTTTTTTCATTTTTCCCTTGGTTCTTCTAACTAATGTACTGTGTTGGTGCAGTGTTGAAGAAAAAAGTCACTCAAGTCCATCAGCATACTTTTATCAAAGAGCACTTTCTGGGTTTCGGTAAAGATTCCATTGTGCTAGGGTGGTTGGTAAGCTTCTATTTCATTTATGATACTATATCTTTTCCATTCGCACCTACAACAATTGAACTTAATGAAAAGGGGTTGGTTCCAAAATTTCTTTCTCTTTTTCACCAACCGACTGCCCCTGTTTGTGTCATATTGTAGGAATTGGCATGAAAGATGAACATAAAAGAATAGTCTTGTTGGTCTTAGGAGTTAGGACGCTAAATACTAATCGAGAATAAGATGCTTTTTGTTTGCCATTTTCGGTAATCTGTCACACTTTATTAGTTATATGTTTATGCGCATATCACTGCACTCATTTCTGCCTCTTCTGGTTGATAAAATTATATTTGATCATCATATAATCTGGTTTAAATTGTGAATGGAAGGAAGGATCTACTGTAGTATGATAAAAAGTGATGACGTGCCTCATAAGATGGGGAATAAGAGCAAAAGTCATAGTTAAACCGGGTTTGTTTATGCTTAAAATGAATATCCTTCCCCAATGACCTGTTTACTTACCTTCACAGAATAATCAGTTTTGGTTCTTACTGGTATCTTGATTCCCTTGATTCCCTTTTCATTCATAATTTTGAACACTAAGACTTCCAATAAGAAGCAATCTTAATCGAGCCTCAAAACATTACTTTAGAGTTTAGAAGCAGAATTTTGCATGCTTGTGCTAACCATGACTATAATCTTCTTTGTTTTCTTACAGCATTCATTTTTTAAGCAATTCTACGCATCCGTGACCAAATCAGATTATGTGACACTAAGGCTAGGTTTCATAATGGTAAGCTTTCTGTGGAAGGGTTGAAGAACTTTCTTATGGTTGTAATGTCATTCCGATATTCAATTACCAAATACTTATTATTTGAACTGCAGACGCATTGCAGGGGAAATCCCAAGTTTAATTTTCACAAATACATGATACGAGCCTTAGAAGATGATTTTAAGCAAGTTGTCGGTATAAGGCAAGTGAATATGAAATTGTTTGTAAATATTTATGCCTAGTATTTCGTGCACATGGTGAATAGGTATGTTCCCACTTCGAATCATGCTTACTCTTCTGTTTCATCTTGATTTATTGTTTTGTTTGTTTGTTTGTTTGCAGTTGGTATCTTTGGGTTTTTGTGGTCATCTTCTTGTTGCTGAATGTTAATGGTCCGTAAGAAAACTTTAGCTCATGTTTAAATCTTTCAAATGTAATGGATGAAAAATGAATTGCGGTATATGGACCTTTTTCTTTTCTTCTTTATGCTTTTGTGGCATGTTATAGAGTTCTTGTCTAGATTACTTCCTAGCATTAATGTACTGTGTAAATGATCACATTTTCTCAATTTTCTTCTGCAGGCTGGCATACATATTTCTGGATTGCTTTCCTTCCTTTCTTTGTGAGTAGTTTTCATATGGTTCCTTACACACACATGCATATGCACTAATATAAACACTCGTCTACCTACTCAAAATAGAATTAACCAATTCCAAATTGAAGAGGTAATTGCATGGACTAATCCACTTTATCTGGATTCGGGGGTGAGTAACGGATACTGGCACATGTGCAACAAGGATATGCTTAATTTTCCATATACATGGAGGATCATATCCCTATTCCATGTTCGAATGTCTCAGAAACCGGTGCCGGAATTGGTACTTCAGGGAAACATAGAATCCATGTAAGATAGCTGATCAATGGAATGATAGAATCTCATTCCTACAAGTACAGATCACTACTGATAACAATGTCACTAATTGATCTATCAGAAAGAAATAAACAAAGGGAAGAAGTCGACATTAAAAAGTTACATTAGTTTGCATTCTGCTTTTTTATACTTGATTCATTTGTTTCCAGCTTTTACTTGCTGTGGGCACCAAGCTTGAGCATGTGATTATCCAGTTGGCTCATGAGGTTGCCGAGAGACATGTAGCCATTGAAGGGGAATTAGTGGTCAAACCATCAGACGAACACTTTTGGTTCAACAGGCCTCGCATTGTCCTATTCTTGATCCATTTTATCCTCTTCCAAAATGCTTTCGAGATTGCGTTCTTCTTTTGGATTTGGGTAAGCCTATATTTTAGTTTACCATTTTGCCATATGAACCACATAGCAAACTGGATGACATAATAACACTTTCTTCATCATCTGTAGGTTCAATATGGCTTTGATTCCTGCATAATGGGCAAAATTCGTTATATCATTCCCAGGCTCGTTATAGGGTAATAACCTTATGACCATTTGGTTTACGTTATCGTGTGATATCGGTTCATTTTAAAAAATTTCGTCTTCTGGTAAGTTGCCAACGTTTATTCTTCTGTTGGTTTCTTCAGGGTTTTCATTCAGGTACTCTGCAGTTATAGCACCTTGCCACTTTATGCTATTGTCACACAGGTTAGTTTAGTTTCTTATAACTATAAAATTCAATTCCATATTCGGAACTCCGAATTACATGTCCTTTTTCTACCGAATTGAAGATGGGAAGCTCGTTCAAGAAGGCTATATTCGAAGAGCATGTGCAAGTTGGTCTCGTTGGTTGGGCACAGAAGGCGAAGAAAAAGAGAGGGTTAAAAGCTGCTACTCAGACTGCAGCCGAAAAGAACCCCGAGCAAAGCGCCTCAGTTTCGATCGAGATGGGGAGAGTTCTGCGAAATGCATCTGCTCCAGAGGAGATTCATCCTTCACATGGCTCAGATGGCCTGAAATGAGCAGCGCTGATAAGCAAAGGAACCATGCTTCTTGTAGAAAATATTATCAGGTAGCAGCATTAGAGTTGTATTTATCGGTCCGAACTCCGGCCGGTGGTTTGTTTTGCTTGGTTACTAGTATGTTGTAGGCGTCGGAGTCAGTTTCAGATTTAAAACGAAAGAGTCGGTGCATAAAATATTTTCTCTTATGTTATATTTAAGTGTCATTTTCAAAAATATTGAAAGTGAGCATAGAAAAAATATATAAAAATTAAACAACGTATCCAATCTTGGCCAACATCTTAAAAGGCATATCAAAATTTGGTTCGAGCATTGGATATAACATATCTTTTCCCCAATTTGTAATATACAAAAAATATTCCAACCTCTAGTGAATTGATAATCATAATTAAAAATAAGATCACGTTGTAAATTGTAATTATAATAACACAAATTACTTTAATAATTGGACGATGAAATCAAAATTATCAATACATTGAATGGTTTATATATTGTAATTTATTCCTAACTTTTTAAAAATGTGTATATATTGTAAAACCAAACTGCTCGAACTTAAATCTCTCAAAAAAATATTTTTTTTTTAAACCGAAGTCACTCAATAAATTCAAAATTATCCCATTTTTAAGTAAATTATACTTCACTCCTCAAGTGGTATTTTGACTGTGCACCCCCCCCCCCCCATTGTAAACATCACTATCGATCACTAAATTATTTTCGTTTTTCTATTTTGGTCATATTTTGATAAAATAGTCACTAATGTTGCTTTCCCATATTTTGGTAATTCATCGTTAAAAAGTTCACTGAAAAACAGAAAAATGAAAATAATTTAATGACTAAAATAAGAAAAAAGAAATAAATTAGTGAACAAAACAAAAAAATAACATTAATAACCATAATAAAAAAAACGTAACGTCAATGATAATTTTACACAAAATAATAGTTTAGTGACCCAATTTTTACCCTTTAATTTTTTTTACCTTTTAAGTTCAACAAACTTTAAAAAGACCAATAACCAGAAAGTAGAAACCACTGGATGCCTTCAAGTTCCATGGCCAAAACAGTGGTGAAAACCTTTCTCAAATCCCCGCATTCTCTGAAAACGAAAATCCAAGCCAAACAACTCCATGCCCAATTCCTCAAAACCCAACCCTATTCCCCTTCTTCAGCTTCCATCCTCATCTCCATCTACACTAACTTCAATCTTCTACAGCACTCCCTCTTCCTCTTCAACTCTCTCAGCTCCCCTCCATTTCTCGCTTGGAAATCCTTAATCAAATGCTATTCGAGTTCCGGCCTTTTTGCCAACTCCTTGACTTGTTTTGTCAAAATGCGTAGTTTCGGTATATACCCAGATCATACAATGTTCCCTTTTGTGATTAAAGCTTGCGTCTTTCTGAAAAACTTGAGGTTGGGTGAGTCCATTCATGGTTGTATTATTAGGATGGGTTTGGACTTTGATTTGTTTACTGGAAATGCCCTTTTGAATATGTACGCAAAATTTCAAAGCTTACAATTGACTGGAGGATGTAAAGTTTTCGCCTTTAATGTGTTTGATGGAATGCCAGAAAGGGATAAACTTTGTGGGAGATTGGCTCAAGAGAGAGACAAAAGTGTTGTTGGATTAGATAGTGTGGCAAAGGTTCTCGAAACGATGCCGAAAAGGGATGTAGTTTCATATAACACTGTAATAGCAGGGAATGCACAGAATGGGTTGTATGAAGAAGCTTTGAGGATGGTTAGGGAAATGGGGAATGCTAACATGAAACCTGATTCGTTTACTTTGTCCAGTGTACTTCCTATATTTGCAGAGCACGTGGATGTCATGAAAGGAAAGGAGATTCATGGGTATGCTATTAGACATTTCTTTGATTCTGATTGTTATATAGGTAGTAGTCTGATTGATATGTATGCGAATTGTGCTCGTATCGAAGATTCATGTCGTGTATTTAATCTGTTGTCTAAAAGAGATGACATCTCTTGGAATTCGATTATTGCAGCTTGTGTGCAAAATGGTGTGTTCGATGAAGGTCTGAAGTTATTTCGTCGAATGTTAACAGCTAAAGTAAAGCCGAGGGATGTTACGTTTTCTAGTATCATGCCGGCTTGTGCATACTTGACGACACTGCATTTAGGGAAGCAACTTCATGGATATATAATTCGAGGTGGTTTTGATGATAATGTGTTTATAGCGAGCTCACTTGTTGATATGTATGCCAAATGTGGAAACATCAAGGCTGCGAGGTGGATTTTCGATCAAATGGAACACCATGACATGGTTTCATGGACAGCAATTATAATGGGACTTGCTTTGCATGGGCATGGTCGTGATGCCCTTTCATTATTCAAGCAGATGGAAAAGGATGGGGTGAAACCCAACTATGTATCATATATAGCTGTCTTTACTGCTTGTAGTCATGCTGGATTGACGGACGAAGCTTGGCGTTTTTTCAATAGTATGAGCCAGAATCATGGTATTAAACCGGGCCTGGAACATTACGCAGCCATGGCTGACCTTCTTGGTCGTGCAGGAAAGTTGAATGAAGCATATGAATTCATTAGTAGCATGCATATTGCACCTACAGGTAGTATCTGGTCAACTCTGTTATCGGCTTGTAGAGTACACAAAAACCTCGAGTTGGCCGAAAAGGTTGCTAAAGAGATATTTAAAGTTGATCCAGAGAATGTGGGAGCTTATGTTCTGATGTCGAATATGTATGCAGCTTCTCGGAGATGGAAAGAGGCAGCAAAGATGAGAATCTTTATGAAGAAAAAAGGCATAAGAAAGGAACCGGCCTGCAGCTGGATCGAAGTTAAAAACAAGGTTCATACTTTCATCTCGGGTGATAAATCACATCCTCTATACGACAGAATATTTCAGGCGTTGAAAGGTCTTCTTGAACAGATCGAACGAGAAGGCTATATCCCAGAAACAAACGAGGATTTCCACGATGTTGATGAGGAGCAGAAGAAGTACATGCTATTTAGCCACAGTGAGAGGCTGGCTTTAGCTTTTGGGATCATTAGCACTCCAGCTGGGACAACGATTCGAATAACAAAGAACATTCGGGTTTGTGTCGACTGTCACACTGCTATAAAGTTAATTTCAAAGGTTGTTGAAAGAGAGATAGTTGTGAGGGATAATAGCAGATTTCACCATTTCAAAGATGGGAAGTGTTCATGCAGAGATTACTGGTAACAGGCTCAAACTGAAAATGATGCAGAGTTGCATTCTTGGGCAATTCAAGAGGCCGAAGGCTCCCTAGAAGCTTAAGTTTCTGCAGATGATTGTAATTTAGCACAACTGCCTTCTCCCCTGTTTGAAGGTAGCATCCTACATATTTAAAGTTCAAATCGCAACATCTGCAGCTCTTTCCCTTTTCCTAAACTAAGGGGGGTTTTATACAAGAGATCGGATACGATTCCCCGGAGTCGGCACCAATTCATGAAAATGGTCGAGCATTCTACATCAAACATTTGTGTAGTCAAAGTTAAACTGAAAGACGAGGGAAAGGCAAGCTCAGTTTCAACAGTCCAGTTGACCTCCAATGGATCAAATTCGATAAAAAATCAATGTTATTCGAGTTTAGATATGAGTATCATTGGAATATTCATTTTTCTTAAAATAGTTTTGATGTGTTTACAAAAATCATTAAGAGCCATATCCTCGTACAGATTATTGCCCGGTAGAACACAAGGTTATGTACCAAAACTATCATCTCCCTTGTGAGTAGAATGAAGAAGAAAATAGTAGAATTACTTACAAGCAACAAAAATATGGCAATTAACTAAATGCTGCAGTTCATTGTAGCATTCGACAAAGAGAAGAAAAGATAAATTAAAAAAATAAACACCATATCTATTGTTAACCCCAATAAGAGTCTACAAGAGTTGGATTCGAGATGGGTGTTGGATTGTATGTGTCCAACATATTTGGAGAATCATACTCCTTATCACATCTAAATATGTATCGGAAAAAAGTATCAACCATGAATACATTAAAGAAAATGAGAAGTACAGTAGCATTGGAGTTGAGGTAATTCAGATGGTGCAAAGAAGGATATGTGTTCTGCAATCCAGCAGAGGGAACATATACTGAGCATATTGACAAGTAGAATAGAATGATCAATTTAAGAACTTCACAAATTGAGAAGCCATTTCCCAATTCAGGAATTGAAAGAAGCTAAATTATTACATAAACTCATACACCAAAGAATTCATCAAAAGTTTCCACAACTGCAATACTAAATTTCTAGTGCAGGAGGTACAAAAGTTATGCAGCACTTGGCAATTTTAAGGAAGCAAGACTAACCAAATTGAAAAAAGAAGAAGAACAATACAAGAAACTAGTTCTTTGGTATGTTCTTTCCAACAATCTTAGCCGGGGTTATACGTAGCAGATTTCCAGGTTTACCAGGGACAGCCCCTTTGATCATCACGACATTTAGCTCATTGTCGATTTTCACAATCTTGAGCTTTCTGATCTTTCTTGTGCCTCCTCCCATTCTGCCAGGCATTTTCTTCCCCTTGTACACCCGACCAGGTGTAGTTCCAGCACCAATAGACCCCAATGCCCTATGACTCTTAGAACCATGGCTCATTTGACCTCTTTTGAAATTATGGCGCTTTATCCCACCTGTGTAAAAATTGGGGCAAAAATCATGTCAATGATTACATTCCACCAATGTGGAATTTGAATTGCCAACACAATAAGAGACCCACATTATGCCAAATGAAGCTAAAACTTTAAAAGGCCTAAGGATTTCATATCAAGAGGCTAAAAACAGTATGAAATGAGCCGAAGAACATACTTAGAAGAACAAAAAAACACATGGAGTTTGGATAATATTTGTGTATGTATGCATGTAACATCAATAAAGAAAAAGAAAAAATACACCCATTTCTGAACTTTGCAATTTGACCAACATGAAATTGAAGTCTATGACACAAACATATCAAACATTTGTTCATCATCTTCAATAATACTAAAATCAAGGAATCTACCATCAATTGACAACCTTCAAAATGCAATAAATAAATAAATAAAAATCAAACCTTGAAATCCTTTCCCAATAGTAGTCCCGGAGACATCAACAAGATCACCCTCCTTAAAAATCCCTTCAACATCTAACTTCTGCCCAGTCTCAAACTCCTCCACACTTTGCAACCTAAACTCCTGCAAATGCCTCATGGGAATAACACCAGCTTTCCCCAAATGGCCCAACTCAGGCTTTGTAAGCTTCTTGTCTCTAACTCTCCTATACCCAACTTGAACAGCATCATAGCCATCGGTAGCCAATGTCTTGACTTGGGTCACTATATTGCCTTCTCTGAAACCAACGACGGTCACCGGAACAACCTTGCCGTCGGTTTCAAAGAAACTCATCATTCCAAGCTTTGTGCCCATTACTCCAACGCCTGCTTCCATACTCATCGAGACGACATGCGAAGAAGACCTCTTCTGGGTGAAGGAAAGGGAAAAGTGGGTTTTCGTGGGTTTAGAGAGAAAAGAAGATTTGAGGGATAAAGGAGGCGACTTTTGGCAGCAATGGGGGAAAGATAAGGAAGCGATTGACATTGTTTTTCTGGGTTTGATTCGGAATAAACGATTAGGAATATGAAGTTTTGAGGCAGAAAGAAATGGGAAAAATGGGAGCTTCTAAGTTTTATCCTAACAGGCCTTACCCTTATCCTTAGTCGCAAAACTGAGACGTGGGAAGCAATCTACTGCTGTCGGGTGCATATGAGAGTTTATGGGAACATTGGTTGTGATTGAAAATAGGGTAAACTATATCATTGACCACCGAATAAATTGGGTATTCCTATTTTGACCATCGAACTAACGAACTCGTCAATCAGACCACCGAACTTATAAAATCAACCTATTTTGACCACCGCCGTTAAAAATCTAATGGTGGAGTGACGGAACTGCCACGTGGCAGCTAACAGGAAAATTTTAAAATTACACATTTGGTCCCTGTTATTTACACATTCTTTCAATTTAGTCCTAATTTTAAATTAATAAAATAATAAATTATTTAATTAGGTAGTAACACGTGTCAACACCTTATTGGAGGACTTTAATAATTTAGATTTAATTTTATTAATTTATTTTCCTCCTCCAATTAGGTGGTGACACGTGTCACCACCTGTTTAGAGGAGGAAAACAAAATTGAGCATAAATGGCACCCAGGGGATTCGAACCTGGGTGGTGTAGGTGGAGAGGCAGTAGTTAAGCCACTGCACCAAGACCAACAATGTGATTTAAAACACCCAACTTAGTATATAACTCTTATTGGTTTCTACATTTATAACCCAAAAGCTCAAACCCTAAACACTAATTTCACATATATAACCCTAAACTTTAAACCCAAAATATTTCAAATTAATTTTGCACTCAACATTTCAAATTAATTTTACATATATAAATCCTAAACCCAAACCCTAAACTCTAAAGCCCAATTTAAAATATTTGGTGTGAAATTAATTTAAAATATTTAAGGGTTAGGGGTTAGAGTTTAAGGTTTATATATGTGAAATTAATTGAAATTAAGCGTGAAATTAATTTGAAATATTTAGGGTTTGGGTTTAGGGTTTATATATGTGAAATTAATTTGAAATGTTTAGTGTAAAATTAAGTTGAAATATTTAGGTTTTAAGGTTTAGGGTTTATATATGTGAATTTAATTTGAAATATTTAGTGTAAAATTAATTTGAAATATTTAGAGTTTAAGGTTTAGGGTTATATATGTGAAATTAATTTCACACCAAATATTTTAAATTGGGCTTTAGGGTTTAGGGTTTATATATGTAAAATTAATTTGAAATGTTGAGTGTAAAATTAATTTGAAATATTTTGGGTTTAAAGTTTAGGGTTATATATGTGAAATTAGTGTTTAGGGTTTGAGCTTTTGGGTTATAAATGTAGAAACCAATAAGAGTTATATACTAAGTTGGGTGTTTTAAAGCACATTGTTGGTCTTGTGGCTTAACTACTGCCTCTCCACCTACACCACCCAGGTTCGAATCCCCTGGGTGCCATTTATGCTCAATTTTATTTTCCTCCTCTAAATAGGTGGTGACACGTGTCACCACCTGATTGGAGGAGGAAAATAAATTAATAAAATTAAATTTAAATTATTAAAGTCCTCCAATAAGGTGTTGACACGTGTCACTACCTAATTAAATAATTTATTATTTTATTAATTTAAAATTAGGACTAAATTGAAAGAATGTGTAAATAACAGGGACCAAATGTGTAATTTTAAAATTTTCCCGTTAGCTGCCACGTGGCAGTTCTGTCACTCCACCGTTAGATTTTTAACGGCGGTGGTCAAAATAGGTTGATTTTATAAGTTCAGTGGTCTGATTGACGAGTTCATTAGTTCGTGGTCAAAATAGGAATCCCCAATTAGTTCGGTGGTCAATGATATAGTTTACCCTTGAAAATATATTGTTTTTAAGTGCTTAAAGTTTATATCGTTGTAAATATAAGTACTTAAAATTTAGGGAAAACTACACCAGTGGTGCCCAAATTATTACCGTTTTCTTATTTTGGTCCATAAACTATGTTTTTCGGCAAAATCGTCCCTTCTGTTACATAGTTCTCCTGTTTTGGTCCCCTGACGTTAAATAGCTAACGATTTTGCTGACGTGGCATTTTTTTAAGAGGGGAGAGAAATGATTAAAAAATATTTAAAAAATGCCACGTCAGCAAAACCGTTAGCTATTTAACGTCGGGGGACCAAAACAGGAGAACTATATAATAGAAGGAACGATTTTGCCGAAAAACATAGTTTATGGACCAAAATAAGAAAACGGTAATAATTTGGGGACCACCAGTGTAATTTTCCCTAAAATTTATAGTGTTACAATTTTAAGTATCTGGTCGTTAAGATATGTTAAATTAATTTAGTATGAGACGACATTTTTAATTTATTGACTAATTTAACATTCTCCTAATACAAGTGGGAAAAAAAGGAATTGGAGAACATTTATTTAAAAGATTCACTTTTTTTTTGCATAGACCTGCCTTGGAAGGGACTAGTCTTAAAATCCTCGAGATTTTTGATGTTCCGGGTATTGAGGATATTTTGGTCCCTCAAATCCTACATGTTGGCTCAAACAAACAAGGAGCCTTGAGCTTATGTTTCTCTGCTATGGATGTCTCAACAAATTAGAAGACAAGGCCCACCTTCTAAGAAACTTAGCCTAAAAGGTGAAATATTTGTATATGGAATTGATCCCTCGGGAAAGAACATCAACAAGATTCCCGCCCTTCTTTCTCTCTCGGATGGCACAAACATTTGTGAAATCTCATGAAGTTCGGATGTTTTAAAGCTACCAGAAGGTTATGAAGCGAATGGCACTAGGAAGTGGCATTCGCATGCCCTTTGTTTCTACCACTTCCGGATGACAGAAGGTCTGTCCGATTTGTGTGTTTGTGGCGGGACGAGTCTATAATATAATTTTTTTAAATTAGGGTCTACATAGTTAACTAACATACTATAATAATTAACCTGTAAATTGTACCCGTAATGTAAGTAGATGATAGTGTTTAAAGATAATATCTTCATATCATTATAGTTAACCAAATTACTACAATAGTTAATCATGAACACCCCTAATTCAAACTCATACAAGATGAGACTATGAACACCCTTTGCCAGTACTAGATCAATTAGTGGATATATTTTGCATAATCTTAAACTAATTTTTTTGGCATAATCTTAAGCTTAATTTGAAGTTTACCTGTAATTGAATTGAATTTGAAGTTTACGGTACATTATTAAATTATATTATGAATCTATTTTTTAAAATAAAAATATATTATTAAAAAAATTTAAATTAAACATGGATTCGATTTTCGAATAAGAACATATACAATTGAGTCTAAAAATTCAATATAACAATTTAAATTGTATTTATTAAGTTTATAAGCAAGGTCAATAGTTCGCTTTTTAATGTTGTAAATGAAATAATTAAATTGAGAATATCATCTCATAATAGACTTTGGTCTGCAGTACTCAAACTTAATTAGTTAGTCAATAAATTAAATACTTATGGTTATAAAAAAATATTAACTTTTTAACAAGTATACAAAGGGTTAATCAAATTCGCATAATACTAATTGATATAAATTTGGAAACCTTTCCTTATTAAAAAAATGCGAGAATCATATAATATAATATAATGTATTTATTTATTTAAGTATATGTATTAATTTCCCATACCCTCATTAAACAAGACTTTCCTTTCCTTTTGCCTTTTGCCTTTTGCCTTTTGCCTTTTGCCTTTTCTTTTCCTTAACCCTAATTAGGCTTCATAAAAGGCTTAAACTAGTATAAATAGTCAGTCGATACGAATTGTATTAGCAAGTTTCAAAGTTTTAATTCAGTTTGAATTTGAGCACAAAAGAAGATTGTTAAGACTCAAACACAAAATTCAAAATTATGAGGTAAAACTCGTATCTCCTCTTTAGTCTATGTTTATGCTTTGAATTTTAAACATGTTGATATTTATTTTTGACTTATTTGTGTTTTCATGTTTTTTCACCATGTGACAATAGGGATAAAAAGAATTGGATAATAGCGGGAGTTGTTTTGGGATTTATCGCCCTCCTGCTTTTATATTATTTGGTTCGCTCACTCGTCAAAGGTTGTGCTCATAATTTTTTATCACACCTTAGAGAACATAGCATGGGATAAGCTACTGGAACATAGGTCTCTGAATGAAATTAAATTGTCTTTTTTATTAATTAGAGATATATTATATTTTCATATTGATATTTAAATGTGTACAAGATGAGATAATATGAACATCTTTAGTTATTAGGTTAATTAGTAGATTTATAATTTGTCATTTAGCTTCAATTAATTAAGTTTTTATCCCATAAAAAATTATTATCCAAATTTATTCCTTCTATATTTATTTTTCTATTCGTGTACTAATAAAATATCAACAATATGAGCGTCTTTGGATGAATGGTTTTTCTTTGGGTGAATGGAATTACTTGATTGTTATATTGTTTGTTTATGTTCATTATTTTTATTGTTGGTCAATTTTTTTTGTAAATATTATTATGTGTATTTTTTTCGTTTAAATTTAAAGAAATTTTTTAACGAGGCATATGGATACTTATTCTCGTATTTATATTAAAAAACTTTGCAGTTGATTTTAGGATGTCAATATATATTGTTATAAAAATATGCAATTTATCATTGGCCAATAAAACAAATAACAATAATTATAACTATTTTATAACCACGTCAGACAATTTAAATAAAAAACAAATAAGTTTCAAAAAAACAAACCTCAGAGGTAAAACATCGTTTACATAATTTTTTTTAAAAAAAATAAGTTACATAAATTTAAAAAAATTTCCTTTATTTGTATAATATGTGTATTTGCGATATCCCAAGTACACCAAAACTATCATCTCCCTTGTGAATGACATGAAAGAAAGAAAAAATACCGGCTAGCTCGTTCTCTAGCAGAGATTTAAATAGCGTTAAAGCACACTATTACAATCGCAATTGTTACAAATTTGACTCTTTATTGATTAAATTGTATTCTAAATCCAATTATTTTCTTAAAATTATAAAATATTATTGTTTTTTATATTAAACACAGAATTGAATAAGAACATAACCATTTGAGTCTAAAATTCAATATAACAATTTAAATTATATTTATTAAGTAATTAAGCTGAACTACTGGAGTGAACTTCAATTTCTAGATTTTTACTTTGACCATGCTCAACTTTAAAAAGTTAAATTTCAATCAAAAGTTTATTATATATATATATATATATATATATATATATATATATATATATATATATATATAGGGATAGAATTCAGTTACACAGTGTAAAACTCGCTTTTTTAGATCGTTGGATGAGTGAAACGGATGGATGAGATTAACCGTAGAATATGTGAAGATTATCACTTGAAAAATAAAAGTAAAGAGTTAATCTCAACCATCTATTTCCCTCATCCAACGATTCAAAAGACATGTAAAACTTAAAGAGTTTTACACTGTGTAAGTTGATCATAACTCATATATATATATATATATCATTTCACTTCAATGTTTTTTTTTACAAGTACACAGATTAAGGATTTTCATTTTGTTTCATTTTTTTTTTACTTCATAATAAGAATATTTGATTTTGTGATGGTGATATGTGCCTGAGGGAACATTGAGTTGATCTTACGGAAATGCCATTAACCCTCTATATTAATTGACATGAATTTCGAAACCATTCTTTTTTTAAAAACAATGATTATTAGCATTCAAAACAAAAAAACACATACAATATCGAAGCAACAAACACAAAAAAAACAAGAAAAAGAATGACACAAAACAGAGATAGGATCCAAAAATAAATACAGAAAAAGAACACAACATAAACAACAACACAAAACAAACACAAGCATACAAAAACTGAAACGAAAAAAAAAAGCACCAAAGCAACATAACAACGAACGAAACTGAGAGGAAAGAAGTCAACAAATCAAAATTCTTCATTTACAAGTCAAATTTAGAAATCATTCCTTATAAACAAGGATTGCGAGAATCATATAATACAATGTATGCATTTATTTAAGTATATGTATTAATTTCTTATAGCCCCATTAAACAAGACTTTCCTTTTGTTTTTTTGTCTTTCCTTTTCTTTAACCCTAATTAAGTTTCATAAAAACCTTAAACTAGTATAAATATAGAGTTAGTTGACACGAATTATACTAGTAAATTTTAAGCTTTTAATTTAGCTTGAATTTGACCTCAAAAGAAGATTGTTAAGACTCGAATACAGAATTAAAAATCATGGGGTAAAATTTGTATCTCCTCTTTAGTTTGTGTACCTCAATATTATTGTGACTTTATAACTGATATTTCATTTATTAGTTTATATACATATTTTTGTGTTCGTGTTTTGAATTTCAAACATTTTGGTATTTATTTTTGACTTTATTTGTTTTTTCATATATATATATGAAAATAGGGGGAGCCTGAATAGGGTAATAGCGACGGGAATTGTGGTGGGACTTTCCGTCGCCATTGTTCTAGGAATGTGCATTTACTTATACTTTAAAGGTAGAAAAATATCAGATGCGCCTGCCCAAACAGCTCCCTAGGCTGCCAATGCCATGCAAAATTGTATTTTATTTAGCTTCAAATAATTAAGTTCTTATCCCATAAAATATTTTATTTTATTATCCAACTTTATTCCTTTTTTTACAATTATATTTCTTTTTTATCTTCGTGTACTAATAAAATTTGGTCCATTGTTTCACATATTATCAGTATAATAAAAAAAACCTTGGCGGTTGGTTTTAGGATGATACTGAATTGTGTGTATTTACAATTTTTTTAAATATGTTGTTGCGATGACATGTTAATATTTATTCAATTTTGTTAGCCCTTTATAAGACAAACACGCTGTACACACATAATGTACGAACCCTAGTCACCTGAGTGGAACACATAATGTACGAACCCTAGTCACTTGAGTGGAACGCATCATCCTTTATTACCGAAACAATTCAAACAATTATTTTTACAAAGCCTAAACCCAAGTTACAATAATATCACAGTCAAACTCAATGCTGCCAGCATACCATAGTTTAATAGTTAAATGTACCCCTAACACCTTCAAGGCTCTCCCCTAATGATAACCTGCAAGCCAAACAAGAAAGAAAAGTTAATATCGAATTGAAGTGAACAAATGTTGTTAGCATGTATTACGATATCAAGCTGGGCATCGATCCACTAGTTTATAAACGGATATGTCATCGATGTAAATGGAAAAATACAATATTGAACATTAAGGATGAAAAAATCTGATATTGATTTATGAGCATGCTTATCAATGGAGATTTCATACACACTCAAGGGACACTTGATCCTAGTCAACAACTTATTTGTTTACTATATTAATCTAGGCATCGGTCCTCTAGTTTATAGAACAAAAGTAAAATGAGGACACAAAATCGATCAATTTCCGCAGAAAGCAGGAAGATGATGACTAAATCTTAGAATTTGTTCCCCGACAGGAACGTAGCAGAAATAAAGGGTCGTTTTCTTGGAACCATGTCTCGTACGTTTGAGAGATTGTGTCAAAAATAAAAGAAGAAGTTTACAAAAGGTTGTTACGAGGATTTATTCACCACCCTGTCTCTAAGGCCCAATAAGCCTTCCTCAAACATCAAAGATTAAGTTGCACTTTCTGAAAGTTCAACTCATCATGTAAGGGTTTTATGCTTCTTTCTCACAAGATACGAATTGTTGAAGACTCAGAAACAAAGGTCTACCTTTAACGAAATGAACAAGGATCGAGTGTCACTACAAGTACTGATATAGTGCAGCCATCAGCATAGAACAAAGATGTTACAATGCGAGAAATTGTCAAATTTAATGTGAAGAACAAGGCACATCTGAGACGGAATTGACCTATGTACTTTCTTTTCAGTTTACCTCACTGCAAAAAGGCTAAAAATGTGGGAAGCTAGAACCTTGAAAAAGCTAGGGGAAAACTCAAATGGTATGTCCATTTTATTCATTTCACTTTCATCTCTCACAAGTAAGGTTTTTGATGAAAGCAGAAACCAAACAATTTAATAAGGCAAGTTTGATGATCTGATGGCCATGATACAAGGAAAACAGCAAATGTATTGTACATTCAACGCGTAAGACCATTTGCTCCGAGAATGCATAAGTAACTTGCACTAGAAACTGAGGTGATTTGCAATTACAGCCAATGCTAAAGGACCTTATCCTAGAAGATATCTCCAAAAGTCCGAACCAGACGGTAGTTTTTCTCTCTGTTTGTACATGTTCCTTAAAGACTACATACCACAATCCTGGAACTACTTCGATTACCACAATCAAAGTCCAAACTCCCATTCATTTCGAGATATATTCAATACCAGCATGATTATTGTACATAATCAAAACAGGGCATATAAGTTGTGAAACTTACTTGTGCATGCAGTACTTAAACTCTTGGCTCCTTATAAAATCTTTCTCTCCTTCTTCAAGCTATACAATACAGATAATCAAAACGAAACCGATAAATCTGACAATAGAAACAGATGCAATAAAGAAGCGTTGCTAAAGAAGGATTTTACATACTGGATCACTTTCATATATAAGCTCATAACAAGCTGGTGAAAGGCACTTCAAAGCACAATTCTCCTTTGCTATTGATGAAGACTTGCATTGACCACCCCACAATCCACTGGTTCCATTGTCAAACAGAATAAGATACATTAAAAAAATTCAAATACTGAAATGAGATTTAATCTACATTGAAAAATATTAAAATACCCAGGTTTGTTTCAATCCGAATAAGTAGAAATTCAGCTTAAATGAAGAAAACCACAAGAAAAATAGAAAGACCCAAAATTAAATCAGGAAAAAGAACCCACCTGTCGATATCGGCATAACATTCAGTCTTCTTTTTCTTAATCTCAGAATCCTGTGAAATTTCCATTGAAACAAGCCAGGTAAAAATGGAACAGCAGAGGATATTATTAACCGGAAAGAGAAAGAGAAAGTGGGTTTATACTTACAGTGATCGGACTACGAGATTTAGCAAAGACTGAGAGAATGAAATTGGAAGAAGCCAATAGAACTAATAATACAAGAGCAGCATGATTATAATTTCTGGACATTGAATCTTCTATTTTCCCCTCTTCTCGGATTTTAGGAAGTAAAACTTTAGATCAGGGTCTTCGTTAAATTCGCCAAATACACTTTTGCCGACGAATTTAAGAGTAATGTTTATTTGCCTGATGACATTAAATTTGAAATATTTTTGAATATTTATGAATTTAGAATACTTGTATATTATATAATATTGTATGAAGTGTATAGGTAAAGTAAACTTTACCCGGAAGCGAAATTTGGGGTAAGAGTTTGAGGTCAACTTAAAATTTTAAAATATTTAAAAGTAAAGTTAAAGATTTAAATCTTGACATTGTGAAGGGAAAAAGTTATGTTAGAATGGTCGCTTTCATAATGTCTTCTGCAATACCAGATCCAAACCAGTTAACCAATGAGTTAAATATCGATAGTTAAAAAAATAAATTTTAGTTTTTAAACTATTTTTTCTTAATTTAGTATAATGAATATTTTTTTAGTTTTCATTAATTTTAAAATGTAATTACTTATTTAATTTGATATGTACTTAATTTTTTAAGTTTTGATGACGTGATATTATAAGATTATGTTATAATTGGAGATGGACTAGGGGCTGGGGTTTTTCCTGAAAATTTGAAATTCGCAAAAAAAAAGAAATTTTTATATATTTTTTATTAAAAGAATATTTTTGCCCCTAAAATTTTATAAGTTTGCGCTCTAACATAAAATCATGTGTTTGTCCATAATCATAACAATCATTTACAATTTTATATCATTTCTTAAAAATCTATTTATGCCCTTTAATATAAAATCATGTGTATGTCCCTAGTCATAACGATTATGGATCATTTAAAATTTTAATATATGGAATATAATTTTTATATAATTTAAAAAGAATTAGATTATATTTTTTAAAATTTTCAAGTGATGCATGACATAATTTGAGACTACCATATCATCTCACCTTACAACGAATATAACTACAATGATCAAATTAAAAAAGTACTAAAGTTTGAGATTAATATGAAAAAAATGTTTAAAAGTCAAAATAATAAACTTAATATCAAATTTAAAACTAATGTCTAATTATCCTTGAAAATGATATTTTATAAAAAAAATAATTTTTTTTTATTTTTATTGGTTAAAATTATAGATGGTGTAGCGACGAGGGTTTACATAATAATTTTTCAGGATCTAAAGATGTCTTAAAAAGTTGAGATAAAAAAATATAAATTTACAAAATTTTAGGGGAGTGAAAAAGAGTTTTACCTATTTGTAAGTTTAAAAGTAAATAGATCAAAAGTATTAAATTATACTGTCTAGAAACGGAATAAATTCGACGATTAGTGAAAGAAGTGAAACTGTGTTTTTCTTAAGTAAAGTTTTAACCGTTTTAAGAAGAAAAATATTAAGAGGAATCGGCAGAATTAAAATTTTCTATTTCTTTTTTTGTGCTCATGTATATGCCTCAACACTAAAAGATACTAAAAATTAAATTATAAACCCTAACCCTAAATTTTAAATTCTAAATCTTAAACTCTACACCCTACCATAAGTTCCCTAAACCATAACTATAAACCCTAACTTTAAATCTTATATCATAAACTTATTTTTAAGTGTGAGGCATAAGTAGAGGCACCGAAAGTAACATAATTTTAATACATCAAATTAAATTTTGTAACATTTTTTTTATTAATGACCATATTTAGTATAAAACGGTTATTTATACATAACAATTTAATTGAATACAAAAAATTCTTTGTCATAATAAATTTGTGTCTTTTGTGTTTTAAAATTATCTCATTAATTTTTTATTGTACAATATTTACCCGATTTAAGTTATAAAAATCTAAAAGCCAATAAACTTTGCATTTGTATTACCAGCTATAATCTTATTCAATTAATTCAACTTAATCTTGAATTCATAAAACGACAGTGTTTAATGTACACACCTTATGTTTTTTATTGTACTATATAAAAGACTAACACCATGTTATTTGTGGAAGAAAGAGGAGATTAAGCATGAAAAATTTACAGAACTCAGCCGCTTTTATTATTGTTGTTCTCCTCTTTGTTGTTGCTGGTAAAGTAGTCTTTTTTCGCATTTATTGTGTTTTTGTGAACCTAAAGTAAATAATGATAATTTTTTTATACAAGCAGGGAATGACATAATGGCGCAACCGCAACCGCAACCGCAGCCGCCGTTGCATGGTAGTGAAAGAAAAGTTTGCGCTGTTCCGTTTGCGCTTTCAAGGTGTTCAAATAAATTATGCAATAGAGAATGTGCCTACAAATTCCCACCCAGGGGAGATGGATTGTGTCAGGGTTCAATTTGTCTATGTTTTTACCCTTGCTCTTAGATTTTGTA
This sequence comes from Hibiscus tridactylites, assembly GCA_958450335.1. Taxonomy (NCBI): domain Eukaryota; kingdom Viridiplantae; phylum Streptophyta; class Magnoliopsida; order Malvales; family Malvaceae; genus Hibiscus; species Hibiscus tridactylites. The sequence goes on from OY288271.1 coordinate 3,015,443, forward strand.
TCAAGGTTGGATCCAATAAGATTATTTTGATTTCAATCCGACGTAAAATAAAACAAAATCGATTTTGGTTCAATAAAATGTCAAAATTTCAGTTTTCATGAATTTGTTATTATGTTAATTTTATTAACTGGCTTGTCAATTTTTCATCTGAATATTAATCGTCGATATTATTTTATAATCTTACTTATGAGAAAAGGCAAGGACATTAGTCCCATATCACAAAGAAAAACGAGATCTTGATATATAAAAACGGTGGCGTTACACATTTTATTATACATGCCCTTTAGGAAGAAGGTAATGACCTCGTAAGTCGTAACAAATGATATGATAATAAACTTTTGAGTACTCGATTTCACTACCTCATAATTAATTAGAACGTTTCAAAATAAACGTGATATGTGTATTTCATGTTGCTATAGTTAAACTATACCGTATTATGTTTTTATATTGTTTTATATCGAGTAAACCTATTATGTTTATATTTTATGATATACAATGAAATAAATTATCTATTATAATTTTGAAGTAGGTATAACCGTATAAGTAAGCTTTTGAGTTTTGTCCTTTGAGAAGTTTGGTTAAAACAATATTTTTAATATTTGAAAAATAAAATAATCTATTCAAAAAAATGAAAAATAAAATAAAAGAGTATACTCTTTCTGCAAAAATACAAGTCCAATAATGGTGCCTATAATATTTTTTGTTACTTCAAATATCTATTAGAACCAATGCAATTAATTTTAAGATTAAAATTAAAAGTTAAAAGGGTTGTAAATTTGAAACTTTAATTAATTTAAGTTAAGAGTTGAGACTGCCATGTGACTGCATATGGGTTATGTATCACCGGTTGCTTAGGAAATTATTGAAATATAAAAAATGTTATTCTAAATAATTAAAGTAATATTTAAATTTATATAAATTGTTCTTTTGGATTCGGTTAAAGAATATATTTTTAAAATATAAGTAAAATTGTTTTATTTTTGAGAATTTAATGGGAAATTTTTTTGATACACAAGTTTTTGTAAACTTTAGTTTACATAAGGTTATTAAATTTAGGATTTAGGGTATTAATTTGAGGTTCAGGGCTTTAGATTGTAGGTTTATAATTTAAGATTTAGGATTAGTGTTTAGAGTTTAAAATTTAAATTTTATGATTTATGTTTATAGTTTTAGGTTTGAAATTTTAAATTTTAAGGAAAAGTTATATAATACTCCTACAAAGCTCGTGTATCAAAATATTACTACTTATTAATATCTATAATATAAATTATTTTAAGGGAAAACATCGAAAACTTTAGAATAAATTTATTTATTTCGATGTGAATTGTATTTCTTTTCAACTCTTTCATGCATGATTTCTTAAATAATTGTATTTAATTTTATTGAAGAAATAAAGAAAAAACATAATAAAAATTCATAATCTCAGGAAAGAAGAGTCTATAAAATAAAACAAAAAAGTATATAAAATATCAAGTAAATTAATCAAATTAGTCCGTCGTTTTCTTAAAATTATCAAAGAGTATTTTAGGGACCATAAATTCCAAACCATCCCAATCTTATTCTTTAAAAAATCTAACCCAAAAATTATATACCTCAGTCGAACCCCAACTCAACCTGATCTATTAAACAAATAAGTTTGGGGACTTAATTTTAAAAATAATTTTAGGGACCTGGTTGTAAAAGAAATAATTAATTTTAAAAACTTAATTGTAAAAAAATTAAATTTAATGACCTCATTATAAAAAATATATAAAGAGAGAGTATTGTAGTCAAATATCCCTAAAAATATATATAAAAAAATTACATAGTCTAAAGTCGGGCCGGACAATTTTTTTCCCAACAAATCCAACCCAAGCCCGAATTCATCCTTTATAAAAATCTGACCCGACTTATTTAATAACAACAAAAAAACCTGACCTAATCGGATCGGGTCAAAATCCGTCATGTCCGAATGAAATGCGGGTCCCGCAACTCTAGTTCATTTTCTTATCAAGCTACCTTGCATCTACCAATAATGCCTGCATTTTATATTTCTGCAATAACACCCAAAGGGGATATGATCGTGTGTGCCAAATTTCATTGTTCACCATAATTAATTCACAATGTAGAATTTCGGCAACGTGGCAGAACTCCATTGGTTAGTCGGTTGGTGACGTTATTTTATTTTGTATGGGAATTCTGAACAAGTCTACTCACCTGCACTTTACCAACCAATACCAAAGCTTAGACGGTACTTAAGCCAATTAATTTCTTAACTTCTTTTGCGTATGAAGAAACTCATATTTCAGATTGTTAAATTATTAAATTTGGATATAAATTTTATTGGAAGTTTATAAAAAATAATTAAATTAAGTTTCAGATTCAATTTAATTGATCGAAGAAAATATTCTATTTATTATCGTTAAATGATAGTGATTCTTTTAGAGTAATTTTTGAAGTGTCATTTATTAAGTAGTTGTCTTAACATTTTGTCTTTCCATCTTAAATGATCGTATAAAATTTTAAGGTGAACTATAAGAATGATCTGTTTTGTTTCATAAGTGTTCACTTTGGGTCATTAGTTTTGAAAGAATTATATTTTTATCACTTATATTTTTTATTTATTATATTTTGGTCATTGAGTCATTAAGTCTTGTTAGTTTGATGAAGTGTCCGGTTAATAAAAGGATTAATTTTTAATTTAACCCTCAAATTTTGTATAAAATACTAATTAGACTCCTAAACTTTACATGAAATATAATTTTGACCCCTACAATTTAGGTGAAAATATCAATTTGACCTATAGATTTGATCAAATTTTCTTGTCGTTGGTCACTACTCACCACCATTGTTGAACACTGATGATCACTGTGCCGGCCATTATTGACAACTGTCTAACCCCAAAATTTCCACTTCACCACATTTTTTTGACCTCCTGAAGGCAAATCTAACATATTTTTCACCCAAAAAAGTCTCAAACTCAAAAATATAACTAGAACCCTTTTACTTACTTTAAAATTAAATAATAATAATAATAATAATAATAATAAATTTATCATTAATATTATTTTAAAAATAAAGACACCCAAAATCTAAATCTACATCAAAACTAAATCCATCATTACTATCAAATTAATATTTTTATTTTAATAATAAATTAATAACATAGGTGACCGAAATATAATGATTTTCGAAATAAATGACCAAAAGTGAACCAATATAAGAAAATCTACCATCTCGTCAGTTCACCCTAATTTTTTTGGTAATAATTATTATGATTATGCTTTTATATATCTTATTGTATTTTATATAGTAATTTTTAATTATACTTTTTCGTGCACATAAATATGGGAGAATAAAGCGGACGATAAGGGAGATGGACACCTCAACTTCCCGTTTCCTCTACTTTCCTTCCCTTCTCCTCTAAGCCCCCTTCGATTCCATTTTATTTTCTTTCAATCCAAACATAAAAAATCAGAACCCAAACCAGTTCCAAAGATTATTGAATCATGAGTTCTTCTTCAAGCTCCCCAAATCCTTGGACACCATATGAAACTTTCAAAGATTGTTCCCAAGGTGTTTGCAGCATGTACTGCCCCCAATGGTGCTACTTCATTTTCCCACCACCACCTCCTTTCCCCGTCGACGACGGCGGCGACGACGATTCCTCCACCGATTTCTCCCCTCTAATTATAGCGCTGATCGGGATCTTGGCAAGCGCATTCATCTTGGTAAGTTACTACACGCTCATCTCGAAGTATTGCAGGAGGCGTAGGCAGAGTCATAGTACGAGCTTAGATTTCAACGAAAACAGAGACGAAACGAATCACGACGGGTGGCAAACGGGTTCACAAGGGCTAGACGAAAGTATAATCAAGGCTATTGCGGTCTGTAAGTTCAAGAAAAACGAGGGTTTAATCGAAGGAACTGATTGTTCGGTTTGTTTGAGTGAATTCATGGAAGATGAGAGTTTGAGGTTGTTGCCTAAATGTAACCATGCTTTCCATGTTCCTTGTATTGATACTTGGTTGAAATCTCACTCTAGTTGTCCCCTTTGTCGTGCCAATATTTCATCCACCAACCAATCAACCGCCGCCGCCGCCGCCGTGACGGTGCAGGAAGGTCCTCGGAATGTTGGTGTATCCGCGGTTGTGTATCAGCAGAGGAATGAAGCTGTTTCAGTGATCCAGGATCTGGAAAGTGGTGTTAGGGAAGAAGCTGTTGTTAGCCTTGTTGTTAATGAAGATGTTCGAGACAAGGCGGTGTTGGAAATAGGAGGACACGAGGATCGAAACCGACCGTTAAGACGGTCGGTTTCGATGAGTTCCTCGATGTCCATTGCCGATATATTGCACATCAGTGAAGAAGAGGAGGATGGACTGCATTTGCAAGCATTATCAATGGGGATCGGATCGTCGAAACAATCCGATGCATCGGAATATTGTTGCAAGTCAAGTAACAGAAATGGTGTTTTCAATCTAGCAATGAAGAGATCAATTTCCACAGGAAGATTTATGTTCCCCAGGATTGAAAAGGAGAGGAATTGAATACATCAACTAGTAAGTCCGGATTCAAATCTCAACATCCGCAATTATTTCTCTTTCGGATTACGATCTTGTTCGTACCAAAAAAAAAAGAAAAATCGATTTTTCTGTGTATACAAAACCAGTTTTTTTCCATCCTTTGTAACATATTAGACACAACAAAGTGGAGATCTCAGATTTATAAAATTGGACGGATCAAATCAGATTCTTACATTTACAACTTCAGTTAACTCTGTTTTATGACAGTGAAGATCTGGAAATATTGAGTTAGGGTAGTGTATTGAAAATATTTCTTCCAATTAAGCATCTGAGTAAATTAATTATTGTTTTCATGATTGTTCTGAACTTGTCATCCATTATAGAGTTGGGAAATCCTAATCTATGCCAGCTATTTAAAGTGAAAAAAGGAAGCCTCATAACACCTTTCACTTTAGGTACAGAGAACATAATGATAAGTAAAATTATTCACAATTCGGGCATCTAACTCAGAGAATTTTTCTTTTCCTTTTTTTTAAAAATATTTTTTGTATAGGGTATGAAATAATTACATTGAGTTTAATACTTTTTTCTAAGATATGGAAATTTAGAAAATAATAGATCCGTATTTTACATGGGGAAGAATTCGTTTACATTTTGTAATAGTTTTTAAGTTTTACATATTTTTTGAATCGTCGGATAAGTGAAATGAATGACCGAAATTAAAAGTAAGACACATGTAGATTATCACTTGAAAAAAAAGTACAGAGTTAATTTTAATCATCAATTTTATCAATTTAAGATCTAAAAAACGTGTAAAATTCATAGTTTTACATTGGGGTTATCAACGGGATTGGTCTAAGTGGTAAATGACTTGTTATTGTTTAAGCATGTCTCGAGTTCAAGGATTTGTGTATATAAAAAATCTTTGTTTGAAGACTTACCCTTCAAAATTATGTGTGTGTGACGCGAGTTGATTTAAATTAATCGCTAAAAAAATACTCATTTAGACCGAGGTTAAGCTGCCCTAAATCCAAGGTTAAGTTAAAATAGGTAGGAAGCAACATTGCAATAATGGAGGAAACTTTGCTAGCTGTTCCTTGCAAATTAATCATAATGTATACACTTTGGCCATATTTTTTTGGATTGGAATCACATATTCAATGGTTTTCTTCTTGGAATAAGCAAATCATGACGAAAGAAATTTTCCATGTTGCTTAGCTACATGCTATATAGTTAGGGAAGTGTAAAATTTGACTCGAAAAATTAAATTTTTCTATTTGAATCAGCCTGAAATATTTAATTCAACTTAAATTTTTTAAATTGAGTTTGAGTTATAAAATAAGACCCGAATAAGTAAACTTTTTAGTAATTATAGTGAATCAATTTTTAAGTTCGAGTCGACTACATCAACTATGTCTGGTATATGTATATACATATGATATATATATAAATTATTATCCTATACACTAGCGGTGGAAACTAAAAGTTTCCAAAAGCGCCTTAGTTTTAGGGTTTAAGGGCTTAATGTAGGGTTTAGGGGTAGGTATTTAGAATTTAGGGATGATTGTTAGAATATAGGGTTAGAATTTAAGGTTTAGTTTTTAGGGTAATATGGTGAGAATTTAAGTTTTAATTTATAAACCCTAAACTATAAATTTCAACCACAATCCATAAATTCAACCCTTAAACCATATACCCTGAATTAAGTCCTTAAACCCTAAAACTAAAACGTTTGTCAGTGTATCAAATAATTACGCTATATATATTAAAGAGTATATGGTTATAGAAAGTCAATTAAAACGGAACCAATTAGTATCAAGATAATATAAATATTACTCCCTAATTTAACTGACTCGTAATGTTTGTTGACTTAAAAAGCAATGTTTGCATATACCAACTTGTATAAGCAAGATGGCATAGGGTTGTCAGAAAAAAAACACATAGGGTTGGAAAGGAGTTGGGGAAATTAGATCTGACTTTGCAATTGGAATCAATTATTGGACTTGAAAATTGAAATCATTGATTGAGATCGAATTTGGTTACAACAGTTGAACAGCCACTTGACCTGTTTACAAACATATATTTTGTACTGTGTCGTTTGTCCCGAAAAAAAAACTGAATTTACAAACATATTTTTATGATTAGAACTATCAATATTTAAATACGGTACAGTTATAATTCAACGAGTGGTCTATATAAAAAAATAATATTTATTTTAAAAGTTAAAATTAAATAATTTTATCTGTAAAATGTACATATATAATGTTTTATCTTCATGTGTCATCATTTTCATTTTTTATTCTTTCAAAGTAGTTGAATGAAATGATTAGAGCAGCATGAATCAACTTTTGGGTTATTTTGGAACTTTAGGAGGAATAATAATGAAAGGTTGAGTGGGCACACACCACTATCACAATTCATAATTTCATAGAATAATGAATAAATATATTCTTTTTAACTTTTAAAGGGTATTTTTTTTTTAATTTTCCATGAAAGTGACAGATTCAGCAGCCCAATGAATATTGTTCACAAATTAGTCACTGATTTCTTTGGCTGCATCTTGGTTTCAGTGAGTCTTAAGCTCCTTTTCTGGTCCCTATTACAGATTCCTTCTTCTTTTTTTCTTTCCCTTTTTCATTATTTAAATATAAAATTGGCAGTTGTTTTTTTTAGCAAAATGATACCATTTCCTCCACAATTACATCTTTAGAATAAAATGGATATCAAGAAATCTATCTGAAAGAATGTACTGATTTTAGTGGTTATAAAAATAGACATGAGTTGAATATTAGAGATAATATTGTTAAAACTGTAATCATAAATTTTAAACATTATATGTGAAAAGCATCCTCATTTGTCTAACGATTTTGTCTTATGTACAACATGTGACATCTAGTAAATTTTAGATGGAGCTATCCTAATGTACCAACAACTTATATATCTCTAAATAAAGTAAAATTAAATGAGTATTCTCTTTTCGTGAATTATCTAGAAAAATAACATTCAATTAAGATTATGTAGAAAAATACCACCTTTAAGCTCACGTAGGATAAAACTCGTTTAGTTAAAAGCAAGTTTTTAGTCAAAAGCGAATTTTGAACTTGCTTTTAGCTAAACGCGAGTTCCGTGCTGAGTGGGTACGTAAGAAATAAAAAAATTAATTTACCATTTTTTTACATAAAACTCGCTTTTAGTTAAGCGCAAATTTAAAATTTGTTTTTGACTAAACGCAAGTTTATCTTACGTGGGCTAAAAGAAGTATTTTTCTACATAATCTTTGATGTGAGTTGTTTTTTTAGATAATTCTCAAAAAAATATTCATTTAATTTTACTAACTAATTTCAAAACAACCTCGTTTTGTTAATTAAAAAACAATCAATTTTTTATTTAAGCCCATTTTTAAGGATGATTGTACAAATTGATAGGATTTTAATTAATTAATTATTATTGAAAAACCAGAATCTCAATATTAATAAATTTGAATATAATTTTGTACAAAGTGAGCGAGCAATCAAAGTTCTGAACCATGCCATCTAGATCAGACATGAATTCTTATCCGAATTATAATTTTAAAACATTTTTTATTTTCATTTGATCAATATAAAAATGATTTTAAATATTTTATTAATTTTATTTATTGTGCATTGGACTTGTGGGCTAACCCAAGACCAATCTAGACATAGCTAGAGAATGCATAAAATTTACAGGTGCAGCCCAACTCAAACTGATCCAAGATTGATTTACCGAGAATTTTGCAATAAATTTAGAGCCAATTTGATAATCAAAATTAAGAGACTTTATTTTGAATTCACCAGATAAGAACAATTTGATATAATGGAAAACATAACTTCAATTAAAACTCGAAAAAATAAAGTAACTATTAGTTGATTTAACATGATAAGACGTTAAATTTATTAAACAAGTCCAATATTCAAATTTTAATGTTGTGAATAGAGTAATTAAGTTGAGTTATTTCATAATAAATTTTTATAGTATTTAATCTAGATCAGTCCATCAAAAAAATTAAATGCTTATTGTTATATAAAAAAACTCAAAATAATATAAAATATGCTCTATTTTTTACATTTGAAATTTAGTTGCAACTTACACACATACATACATAACGTCAAACATAAATTAAAGGTAGTGATTTGTGGTCAGCTTTAAGTAAGCCACAACATAATTGGTATTGGAGGAAAATGCTCAAGCTCAGGCCCATTCTATTGGAATCATTAAGTGCAGGTGATGTGAAAGCAAAAACGACATGAGATGTGATTCGTGAGGATAACCCCAAGGTGGTATGACATAGATTACTGTGGTTTGAGGGCCATGTCCCAAAACATGGGATAAGGGCATGGATGACCATCTTGGATAGATTGCCAACATTGGACATGTTGAAACATATGGGTATTGTCCCTGCTGAGCAATGTGATCAGTGTGTGTTATGCAGAGATGCTTGTGAGTCTAGGAATCATTTGTTTGCTGATTGTCCTTTCTCTAAAAAGATATGGTCCTCTCATTCCTCTGCTCTTGTGAGGTGTGAATTACAAAAAATGATGCAAGACTGGGAGGGGGAACTAAGTTGGATGAGTACTCGATTGAAGGGTAAATCCTTACTCGTTTATGTTCTTAAAGTTACTTGGTCCTCGTACATATATTACATAGGGGAAGAAAGATACAAACGACGATTTCAAGATGTAAGTAGAGAGGTTGATGTCTTGGTAGATTATATAAAAGAAATACTGTGTATTAAAATTTAGAATAGGGTAGTTCGAATTGATTCTGTAAATAGAAACCTTTATGCTGCTTGAGGAATTCTCTATGGGATAGATGCTTCAGAAGCAAGCATAGAATTCAATATTATTTTTTTCATATCTTGGATAAATAAAAATACACAACACATAAAAAACAATAATTAACTCAACTCATAGTCAGCGAAATGCTCAGATTTGAGTCCCTTGTAAAATAATAATACATTATTTGATTTAAAAGATTAAAATATTGAATTATACAAATTTATTTAACTATAACGTAAGAAAGACCCGCAATAATTGGACTAATAGCAGTCCAACCCACACTCGACAAGAGACGGACCGTCTGATCCGGGCAAGAACGGATCCAACCGAACCCACAGAAACGAAAACATGGAAGCCAACACAACCGACCACACAACAACAATGGTGGGAGTCCTGTTTTGTCTCCCCAACAAACCCTTTAGCAAAGGGTAAAGGTGAACGATAACCCAGAAAGCAAAGAAAAACTTCCCAAAAAATGCCCCCCATGAATCATACCCATTGTTGATTGCCTTTGCAATACCAGCAACAACTCCTACGATGTTTATTATCAGCAATGTCGTCGGTGGGATGAGCAATGCCGTCCATTCTAATGCTGCAAACAGTTCGGATAAATCTTCATTATCATCGTCTATCTTTGAATTTGCAATGGTGTTAGTGTTGACACCGGTTATGACCTTTAAAACCACTTGAAATACGGCAAACAGTTGAGCTGAAACGCTTCCGATGAGCCAAAGTTGTTCATTTCTCCACCACTCATGGATGCTGATTCCGTTCCATCTCATTTCCAGGATGTTTGTTGCGAAAATGCATAAGAAAAGCGACAAGAACCACAAGCTTCCACCACTGCCGAGCTGCGAAATATATAAGCAAATCGAAGATCATCGAGTTTACATCATCAGACAAGTTGCTGGTTTGTCTTAATGGTTAGAACATAGAAGGTTCAGTATACCTCTGGAATGATGAATTTGTCTGTGAACAAGCAGACAGCCGGGAGTGTACAATATGCGAGAATAGGAATGGAGGTCCATGGATACACCACCACATTTATGTATGAAACACGTTGCAACCACTTTAGACCACCTTCATATCCATACCAAAGAGGACAATGCCTGCTTAAGAATATCTCGACCGATCCACGTGCCCATCGGAGCACCTGTTGCAGATGATCCGAGAGGTTGATCGGAGCAGACCCCTTAAATGCTGGCCTAGAAGGAACAGAATACACAGATCGCCACCCGTGACAATGCATTTTAAATCCGGTCAATATATTCTCCGTATCCGAACCATACATCCATCCAACCTACGTCACAAGAAATGTTTGCATGAATATGATGAATTCTACTCTTATGTATGCATGTATGTTAAGAGAAACATAGTTGCTACCTCTCTTCCCCACTCGGTTTTATCTTCATAGCAACAACTCATAACATGTGTAGCTTCTCTAAGCTGAGATGCAAGGCTAGCACCTCCCACTGTTTTGAAACCATTTTCTTGCAAGGTTGTTGCAATAAAAACAGGGGACTGCCCAAACTTCTTCACCTGTTCAGCTTTATTTCCTGCATTCAAGATTTCCAAAGTTATAAGGTAACAAGATAAATCAAACTTTCTGGGAAAAGGGTGCCACAAAATATTGATTACCTTCTTCAGCCTCCATTGTAGCAGACATAAGTGGTAAAGCTTCTTCATCACCTTGTTTAGTATGTCTTGTCTGAACCTCTGCCTTTGGTAATTTAGTAAGCTGCTGTTTTTTCATCTTCTTCTTCCTTCTTAAGCACAAGCAGCCACAACACCATTTCTGCCAACAGTTGCATGTTCTTGTCGGTTGCTTCTTTGGTTTGGGAGCATCATGGCCGTACAGTGCTAGTCTTCTAAAGACACATCCAGTTCCAGTATACATAGGACCTTGAATGCCATCCAAACCTTTCATATTAACCTGAAATGGAGGATTTAGTCATTATATTTTAGCAAAGATTAGCATTTACAAAGCAAAGAAGTTGATACACCAACTACTTACATAAAACAATATGGGACCTTGAATGCCATCCAAACCTTTCATATATTGATCCTGGTCGTCGCTGTCATCGAACCCGTGGGAGAATTGGACAAAACCCACTTTTTTCCCTATTGTTGGATCCATCATGAAACACATTGCTTCTCTAAGAGCCTTGCTGTTGTTAATGTAGTGATTGTAGTCCAAATTTAACAGATATGGTGCATTTGTGAGCATTGCCGAGACTCTTACCAAAGAATTCATTGCCCCGGCCTTTCTATGGTGTTTAAAATTTGGCCTCTTTTCTCTAGAAACATATACCAAACGAGGCAATTCATTTCCATATGTGTCATGTCTTCCGCCTTGTCCGAGAACAACCTGAATCAATCCAGGATGATCATATTTATTGTTCCCAGGCCAAGGATTTCCATCCTGCATAACCCATCCATCTTTTGGAGCCCTTTGAGACTTGGCAACCAAACTAATGATTCGAATTTTGAACTCTTCGTACTCTTTCTGCACTCACGAATTGGCATCGGTTAACCGAGTGATACTGATCGGCCATAAATAATAGAACAAAAATGCATTGAGCTTGAAAAGCTTCAGTTCATACCTTCATTGCTCTCCTTTGCATCACAAAAGATGGTAAAACCATGTCGTTGAAATAATTTATCTTCTGAGAAAAATACCACTCGGGTGCCCTCGGTTCAATGTTGAATTTCTTGCAAAATGGTATCCATTTCCTTGCAAATTCAGATGTTTCCAACAATGTCTCAAATGTTAGCATGGAAGCACCGTCGTCAGAAACATAGCACGAGACCTTATCGACAGGGTAATCCACAGCGAGTACGGAAAGAACCGTGTTTGCAGTCACCAATGGCGGTTCTTTCAATGGATCAACTGTGGTTACAAATATGTCAACATGAGCAAGTTGTGAAGGTTGTCCCTCTTCTTCATACCTTAAGGCTAATCGGTCGAGATAAGTTTCCCGGTTGATTGGAAGCCACTTGGGGAACTGATCAAGAATCCATGAAAGAGCAAAGCAGGTTTCACAGATGACAGATACAAGCCACAAAGCATAGGCATCCTTCACCGGGTGCTTCACTCGATAGTGTAAGAAAAACACGAGAATTGTAAGTCGAATTATGATGATGATACGGTACGGGTTGATTTGGCTCGATGGAATTCGCAACTTTCTCCACAATGGTTGTCTAGCCTCGTCCATTCTGATCCGCAACATTAATTACTTGAAATGAAACATAAAGTACAGCAATTATCCTAAGAGTTGTACTGAGGAGCTTACAGTGGTAAATCAAAGTCATCAGAAAAGAAATCTTTGCCACCATTATCAGACTTCATCACTTGTAATTTTTCTTTTTCTTGTTTCCATGTCTCCATTCCATCCTTCCAACTATCATTTCCATAGCCATAAGCTGCCAAATCCTTGTAAGGATTTCAAAATACACGGTCGATTGTCGATTACTAGTCCATATTCTTTGTAATTGGCTGTGACATTGTTTGTTATGTTCGTTTGTAAAAGCTAAATGATACCTTGTGACCATTACTAGGAAAGGGAAGTTGGGGCTGACTATGAACAACAAGTTGATGCTGCGTATTGTTCCTTGCGTCGAAATTGAACTCATTCTCCAAGTCATCAATGTCATCTTCTTCATCATCCCCTTCCACTCTAGGAAAGCCTGAACAAGTTTGATCAGTGATTGACCATCCATTAACACAAGAATACATAATAAGCAAGAGAAAATTCTATTGAGAAGTGACCCTTGAGACGTTTGAATCTGGTTTTGCACTGAGGGCACGTTTGATTCCCTTCCCTACGCTCGTAATCATAGCAAACACGACATATAGGGAAGGCACACTCATTGCAGGCCACGAACGACTCTCCCTCGGCTGTTTGCTCGATTTCATCTCCGCATATGTTGCATGTTTGGCTGATCAAATGTTCCTTCGTTTCCACCTGCAAATTCCATACCAACTCACTCTGCCTCAGGGGCTTAACAATAGTACAGATAAACAATATATGCATACGAAAGAACTTACGGAAGAGTCGTCCCCATGGCAACGAATAACCAGGAGCTCGTTCGAGTTGTGAGTGCCAACAACTAAACCACAACTGATCACCTGCATTTCTGTTCAATTCATAAATCATAATCGCTTCTGCTGCTCCATTTTTCATTAACCAGCTCAGAACAGGACAACCAAAATGATAAACTGGACTGTTGGAGTAATTTAATATTAAAGCTTAAGGTATATAAGACATAACAATAGCACAAACCGTCGGTTATTACAAAGACAGTTTTTAATTCTTGTTTCTTGTAAATCACGGTTATTACAAACACTCAAAGTTCAGGCCGAACATACAAATAACAATGATCAAAAGCAAAGACACGGAATCAACTACCATGCTTTGAACATAGAGACTTTATTGGCACCAGTTTAGGTCAGTGCATCTCCATATCAGTATCTTTGAACACAACCAACAAATGCCGATGCCGATCCGATTTTCTTTCTACCTTCTCCATTTCAGCAGCTCCACACATACCATGCACCAGTACATACATGTTATCATTTCGTTTTAGGTAGCAGAAGAAATTCTTATTGATTTACTCTTATCATCCTCGATTGGCTGCTGTTTCAACATGTTGTCCAATTCCTCCTCAAACCTTTCCATGGCTGGAGCTGGCAAACAAATTGCTACCGCTGTTCCCACTTCTCCCTTCTTGTTCTTGGCCTGTACAAAAAAGCTGACCACCCCTACCGCTTTCGCTGTCCCAGCAAACACTGCCTTACCCCATCCGAAATCCACATCTTCTAATCCCATCCTCGTTAAATCCGATATAATGAATGAACCCATAATATTCGGGAAAAGGAGCCGTTTACCCCTAATCACCATTAAAGCTGCCACGGATTTCATATATTCCTCTGTCAAGCTTGTTTTTGCTTGTTTTACTAACTCCACAGCATACCCTAATGGATTCTGGCGAAGATTTTTAACTGTTGTTATTGCCGCCGGAAACACAAAAGCGTTCCCATAGTATCCCTGTGGCAACGGAGGGAAGATTTTGTAACGGGCATTAACAGCGCATAGCATGCGCACCTCTTCTTCGGGGTCAAGATTAATGGCAAGGCTTCGACACCGCCATAGGAAAGCTGTTAAGAGTTCGAACCTGGTGCAATGCTGAAGGTTGAGAGGGAGGAGCCTACGAAGAATAGAAACTTCATCAGGGCCAAAGAAAAAGGAACATTCAACCAGGTTGTCCAATGGCAAGGAGGTTGTCGTGGTGGCGGCAGCGGCTTCCACTTCATCATACTCGTGGTGGGTTAATGTGACTCGTGGTGGGTCTGGAGCATCTAAGAGATGCCTTTCCCAAACCGGCGGGACCAAGTGGGTGGCTTCCCCTTGCGCCATTGCAGCCACCGTAGACACGAATTGTTTTAGACCAAAGGCATCACACATGACGTGATTGAAACGGATGGCGAAGATAAAACCACCGCATTTCAGTCGTGTTACCTACTAACCAGTAAACTAATAGTATTAGATTTTGAGAAACTCTATTTTGTATAGCACAATTAATTGAAATCTTACCACCTGAATCAACAGCAACGGGCAGTTTAGCATCCCTTCAGAGCCGGGAACATCAAAAAGGAGTTCATGAAAGCACGGAAATGGAGGCTGAAGTGCATCACCAAATTGTTCAAGTGTAACATCAGCATCCGCCTGTATAAACAGCAGGCCTTCACTATTGCAATCCACTATAAGCTTGCCATTAGCCCCTTCCCTTAGTCTGCCTGCAAATGGATAATAAAGCACCAGGGTTTGCGCTAATGCTGTCCTAATAACCTCAGCAGGATGCTTTCCTTCCATTGAAGGTTGATGCCGATAAAAATGGATGAAGGGAACTTGAAAACGAAGACTCGCTTGATCATCGATATCTGATAACAGTTTTTGTTCACATGGTGTAGGCTTGGCTGGAGCTACAAGTTCAGGTTTACATCGTCGAACAGTAAATGTAAGAGGAATGCTAGGAAGTGTTGCCATGGTATGGGGATGTGACATAATAGAAAAGAATAGGTAAGGCAGTGTTGCCTGTTGGGCTAATAAATCAAATGTTTGATGATTTATTCGTTGTTGTGGTCCTCACTCCTCGTGGATGCTGCATTGCTGCTCGGCCACACCCATCGTACTCACTACTCGGATATTATCTTAAACGAAAAGTTTCATTAATAAAAACACATATAAACAATGGGCAAAAAACAGCCCACATACAAAGGTTGAGCTCTCGAAAAGTTTTTAGTAATTAGTGGGTCAATTTTTAAATTTGAGTTCAGTCTCTTATCTTAGCCTACTTGTATACCACATATGAAAAATTTGAAGAAATCTGTATGCATATCATATATGGTTATAAAAAGTCGTTTAAATTGAAACTAATTTTGTATCATAATATTATAAATATTTGTAATTAAATTTGACGAAAACTTGAACAACTCGACTAGACTCAAAACGAAACAATTTTAAATAAAATTTGAATTGTAAAGTAGTATTCATTAACCTGACTAACTCAAAAAAACTTTATTCGACTCGACTCGATCGAATTTTAATCATTAAACAAAATGCACGTTTTATAATATACACATAAAAATCAGGCAAGTACAAAAAAGGATCGACAAAATATAAATGGTTATACTTAGGCCAAGCGGCAAAAAGGACCGACAAAATATAAATGGCTATTATTTGGCTAAGTCCAAAAAAGGACCAAAAAATATATATATAGTTATAATCCGAGTCCAAAAAAGGACCGACAAAATATTTATGGCATAAGTTACATAATAAAGAAAAAATGAATTACAAAATTGGTAAATAAGCGGGGTCATATTCAAAAATTCTCCCGAGTATTGGATAAGTTTTTTCGGCTTCCGCATATACTTGATTTTTGAAAAATTTATTTGTGAAGTTATAATAAATATAAAAAGTTTTTTTAATAACTATTCATATATTATTGTTAATATATCAAGTTTTTTTGCTTAGTAAATATATATCAAGATTTTATTTTAATTTTAATGACAAAATAATTTGTTTGTCACAAAATTTTAAGTTATTGACATGTTTATACTTAAATCTATAATTGTGTGATTGAAATGTTATTTTTTTAAAAAAATATGATTTATTTATTCTTAAACCTATAATTGAGTAACTGAATTATTATTTTTAAAAGATGAACGACATGTTTATTACTAAATTATGACTAAATGACCTTTAGTGTATTTTACCGTTTTAGTATTTAATAATTTTTAGATTTTTTAAGTTAAAAACTTTTTAATTTTTGTGATATCAACATTACGTTTTGTTTCTATTTTGGTATCTCGCCGTTAAAAATTTAACGACGTGTTGGTTAGGAGAAAGAAAACTATATGTGATAGGTCGCCAGGTCATTTTCTCTCTCATAATCAACCTGTCATGTCGACTAAAATTATAAAAATCACATGTGACATGCTGACTATGTAAGAGAAAATGATATGACAATCTGCCACGTGTGATTTTTCTCTTCTAATTAGCCTACAACATGTAATTTTATCTTTTATAGTCAGCATGTCGTTAATTTTTAAAGAGATATACAAAAATAAAAACAAAACATAACGTTAAGTATCAATTTATCAAAAAATAGTTGAATATAAAAACAAAAACACAAATACATGTGGGTATGAAATAGGTAATTTACCCAATAATGTAATTCAGTATAAGATTTTATTTTATTTTTTAGAAAAGAAACATATTAAATTGAAAGAATAAAAAGTATTTGATGCGGCGATTTTTTTCACAATCATTTCTATTTTAAAATTTGTGGGTTGATTTTAGTCCCTAAAATTTAGAATTTATGTTTTATTATTAGAATTTAGAGTTTAGATATTAAAGTTTAGAGGTAAGGAATATAAATTTTGATTTTTAATGTTGAACTTTGTATGTTTTGGAAAAATTTCCACCTAGAGTGCATAAAAAATAACTCATAAAAGAAATCTTATATATAATTGAAGATTATTTTTGAATAATATTTAAAATAATTATTACATACACTGACATTGGAAATTTTAGTTTTCACAAGCGGCTTAGTTTTAGAACTTATGGTCTCAATTTAGGGCGTGGGGTTTAGGATTAGTAGTTTTGAATTTAGCGATTGTGAAATTTTTTTAGGGTTTATAGGTTAACTTCTAACCCTAATTTCTAACTATTACCCCTAAATTCTAAACTCTTACACCTAAACCCTTTAACTCTACACCTTAAACTAAGTCTCTAAACCGTAAAACTAAAGCGCTTATGGTAACTAAAAATTTGCACCGCCAGGGTATTGGATATAAATTCTAATATTTATGGGCAATTATTTGATACATTAGCGGTGGAAACTAAAAGTTCCCACAAGCACCTTAGTTTTAAGGTTTAAGGACTTAGTTTATGGTGTATGGGTTTTGAATTTAGGGATAGTGGTTGAAATTTAAAGTTTGTGGTTATAATTTAAGGTTTATAGATTAAAACCCAAATCCTCAACATATTATCTTAAAAACTAAACTCTAAATTCTACCCATAAACCCTAAATTCTAATCAATATTTCTAAATTCTAAATCCCTACGCCTAAACCCCTAAACTCTATACTTAGACTAAGCATACAAAACCCTAAAATTAAGGCGCTTGTGGAAACTTTTAGTTTCTACCCAATGTATAGTATAATAATCCAATATTTATAGGAATAACAATGTTTATTCTTTTTGTCTAAAATTTCTTATTATCTGTTTATTGCATTGAATTTCAATTCTATGAAGAGTTAAGTTATGTTGAACTTTTAATTACAATGTAAACATCATTGTTTTATTTTAGTAGAAAACCCCAATATTATGTTATAATAAAAAATAAATAAACTGGAAAGAGAGGCAATCGCAATAACGCAAAGAAATATGTGAACAAGATTTCTACTAAGTTTGTGCATAAAAAACATTTTGATTAAATGGCCAAAGTTTTTTTTATCATTAAATATGATTTTATAGATAAGAAAATCATACATATATTATCGAGAATCTTATTAAAAATCTCTCTAAATCGAAATAGAGGAAAAAAATACTTAACAATAATGTAAGTACAACCAAAACTGTAAGAATCGAAAAACGAATCAAACAACATGAAACATATATTTTTTGGAACCACTGTTGACAAGTTTTCTTATATTTGTTTTAGTTTTTATCTAACAAATATTTTTTGGATGTTCCGTTAATTTATTAATTTAATTACATATGATATGATTCTCAGAATTATTAAAAGTTGATAAACGCTTGCTTCAAGCAAATAATACGTATGAAGAAGATATTTTGAAATTGTGTAAACTTTGAATTATTTGTGAATTTGATTCAATTATATATAACTTTTTAAGAGAATTTTTAGAACTTTAACTTGTTTGTCAATCTGATTTAATTTTAGACAGATTTTTTTAAAAAGAATATTTCCCTGAATTTTTATATTAGTTATAATATTCCCAACATTCACTTGATTAGTATAAACTAAATTATAAAATTATGAAGTTGTGAAATAAAATATTAATTTTTAAGTACCTGTATTTTTTAAACTATATTAAATATCATTTAATTATTTTATTTTGTTATATATTTACTCATTATTTTCTTGATTTAGTAGTATTTAAAGTATTTAAACTATAATTTAACGTAATTTTTTATAAACATGCAATTAATTTGAACTATAATTTAAAACTTTTTCATTCAACGTATACCTAAAAATTTATATTGTAAACTATTTAATAAATGTACGAATTTAGAATAGTAGTTTAGCGGGTTTAGGGCCGGTGCTGAGGCAGGACAATAATAGAGTCCATCAAAGGTCCACCACCCATAATTAAAAATATAGGTGTAAGGGTATCATAAATCTTTAAGTTTTTTAAAAAATATTAATTAAACTCTTAATTTTTTTTTCACCCAATTAAGTTCTTATACTCTAAATTTTTATCAATTCACCCGTTTGACCAACGTTAACTGTTAAGTTTAACAATTTTTTTGGACTAGTTGGTGCAACATATCGTGTTATAGTGTTATCACTTGACATTTTCAGAATTTTTTTATATTTTATTTAAAAAATTCTTTAAAAGTTCTAAAAATTATTAAAAAGTTATAAAAATTATAAAAATAGTTTTCTAAAAATCTTTAAATGTCACATGACAGAACTGTAGTGAGTCACGCGACAATAATATCTCAAGAAAAATTATCAAAAATTGATGGTCAAAATTGGTTAAAGGGATTAATTGATTAAATTTATTAGTTTGAGGACTTAATTGGGTGTAAAAAAGTTCATGAGCTTAATTGATTTCCCCCAAGTTCAGAGGCTTAAAACACTCTTAAACCAAAAATATATTAATAGATTTTTAAAATTTAATTATTCATTAATGGCGCCCACCATCCTAATTTTTTTTGAATAGTCCCTAATTAAATATAAAGAACATTTAAAATTTATTTAATATAGGTAGGGGTGATAACGAATTTTGCTATAATTTTTTTATATAAAATATTCAATAAAAATCCCTTTCATAACCAACACTAAAACGAAATTCAATGAACGAAAAGGGGAAAAAAGTGTCAAAAATTAGATTAAGCCAAATAATCAATAAATATTCTTATAATACAAACACATAATTAAAGAAAATACAAAATCAAACAACAATAAACTAATAAAAGAAAATACAAACACATAATTTATTTTAGTGCATATGTAGATTTCGAGACTGTTCACGAGCTTTTCGAGCCGAGCCTGGGTTTCGAGCTGAGCCCTAGCCCGAGTCGAGCTCACTCGAGCCGATCTTTGACCGAGCCGAGCCCGAGTAGCTCGCGAGCCGGTCAGGCTCATTATCACCCCTAAATATGTAACACCCGGGTTTAGGGGTCGGGTGAAAATAATATTTTAATATTATTTGGGTTCAATTTTATAATTAAAATAATCTTTTGGGCCTCGGGTTTCAAAAAACAAACATTTTTGTGTTGGACTAAATTGAATGAAATACAATTTGGAGAGATTTTAAAGAAAATGGAAAATAGCCATTCATTAATGGCAAACTTGTAAATAATGCAATTTTTAATTTAAATCCCATTTTATCATCTTTTCACTATTCATTCTCTTCTCCAAAACAAAAATCAACGTGAAAGAGAGCTCTCACCCTCCTTCCACTATTCCATCACATTGCTTCTTCATTTCAACTTGGTTTTGAAAGGTAACATCATTTTTGACTTGTCCTCAACCTCCTCTTTTCAAAAGTACAAATAGTTTTTATTTTCATTAAGATTTTGGAAATTGAGTTTTTAGAGGATTTGGTTAAAAATGATAACTTTATGATTTTTAACTTAAAATTTTGATTTAATGTTGTTAGTTATGAAGTCTATGAGTCAAATGATGCAACATATATGAATTTTACATGGTTTTGAGCTCATTCCCGGATTTGGGTTTAATGGGAGTTTTTGAAGGGTTTTAGAGTGGTTTTTGGGGTTGTTTTAGGTTGAAATTGGTGGGCTAATGTTAGTACTATGGTTGGGGGTTGTTTTGGGATCATTTGGGGGTATAAAAAATGTTGGAAACATATGTTTTGATTGAGGTTTATGGGCTGCACGAGTTTGGTAAATTTGGGCTTTGTTCATGGCTTGAAATGTTGAGTTTAATTTTTGAATTGTATTCCGAGTTAGCTACTTTGATGCTTGGGCTGATTGAAAGTTGTTTGGTTTGTGTTGAGGTTGTTTAGAGGCAAGAACTTGTGTTGGTGAAGCATCGGGAGTGAATCTGGAAGCTTGAAGGTGGTTGCTTGCTTGGTAATTGAGCTTGAAAATAAATGTGAGTGGTTAATGTTTTCTAAGTGTTTTCTAAGTGTTTGGTTCGAGCATGTAGACTAGGTCGGGCTTGGTAGACCCACCTAGAGTTAGGATTAGGGTGGTGGCCTAATCCTAAGCTTAAACTAGAGACATTGGTTGAACTTTTAATTGATGTTTATGCCTCGTGATCTTTATGATATGATGATTTATGTTTAATGTGTTATACATGTATGATGAGGCATGGTTGTGATGCATTGTGATGTGCATGTGGATTGTTCGTGATTGTGATCATGGTGAGTACGTGCTAAGCACGAAATTGGTTGTAATTGATAATGTGGATTGAGTTAAATGTTGGCACTAGTATGCTTGGGTACAAATGATCGATCATTAGGATGTTAGTGTGCACACATGAGTCAAATTCGCGCGTGGCCTTGGTGGCGTTGAGTCACCAAGGAGGAGTACGGGTTCGCCCGGAAATTGTTTTATATATTAGTTGATGATGAGTGGAATCCCATCGACGAGGCGTGAGGATGAGTGGAATCCCCTCCGCGAGACCGATGATGAGTATAATCCCATCGTGAGGTAAAGTGGTTGATGGATGTGAGTTCCAACGTGTTTATCCGCGTATTCGAGTCATAGCTAGGTGCCAATATAAATTAATATGTGTATCAATGTGGTGTGGAAATGTGTTTCCTTTTTGGATGATTATAAATGCTTACATATGTTGTGGAAATGAGCTTGTTGAGCATGACATGTTATTGGATATTTTTTCATGCATCATTGACATTTTGGCTCTTGAGGATCGAAGGTATAATCATGTATTTACCTTGGTAGAGATTGTGCTTGGACCTTGCATTGTCGAGGTTTTTTTAAAGAGCTTACCCTCACTAAGCTTTATTGCTTACGCTCTCTTTGTTCGACAATGCAGATCAGTACCTCGTGGGTTCTAAGTGCAACAAGGGGGCCTCCAAGTGTGCTTCGTGTTGCTAGTTAGCTATCAAGTATGGGTATTTTATTTATGATGTAATGGTCAAGCAATGAGACATGTGATTGTGGTGTGATACCTTTTGATGTATGATGTTGTTGTTTAGGAGCATGTTAGACTCTATCTATATTTTTGTTAATTTGGCTTTTGGATGTATGCCTTTCTTGTAAACCATGTTGGTATTTTTGCCTACCTCAAATTTGTCTAAGTGTTGACCTTGTTGAAACATGTTGTTTGTAATGCCATGTATGGTCTTTGGGATGGATGCCTTTTTGTATATCTTGTGTATGTCGAGTATGGTTGTTAGGGAGTATGCCTCAAGAAGGTATTTGTATGCGTCGTGGGGTCGTTTCGGACGTTTGGAATCAATTGGAGATGTCTAAAACTGATTTTTGGAAGCTGCAGGCAGCAGGTGTTTCGAAACAGGTATGGTTCTAGGGCCCCCGTATCGGAACTCGTTTCGATACGTTTTGGCTACTGTGAGCCCCTGTTTCGAAACCAGTTTCGAAACACTTTTGCCACTGGAATTGCTTGTTTCGAAACTGGTATCGAAACGGCAAGGCAAATCGAGACCCTGTTCCGAAACGAGGTGGATGCGGTTCAAAACGGGTGTCTAACTTTTTAAATTGAAGCTGATGTTTCGAAACGAGCTTTGACTGTTTCGAAACACATGCATGTTTTTGGGCTATTTGACATCTCTAAAGGGTTCCAAAGGTTGGGCTTAGGCCCGATTTGTTGTTGGGCTTCCGCTTAGGTTTAGACAATGCATTTAGATAAGATAAAAATGAAAAAATTTCTCTAGGGTCGGTAACCGAAGTGGAGCCTTAACGGGTTTCATCTCGGTTATCCCCGTGTAGCCCACTCGGATCGGTCAAGCGTCCAGACCGGGACGAGGGGTTACAAAATATAGGCATTAATAAGTCTTAGTGTCAGACTTAAGATTTTAATGATAATTTAATTTTTTAAATATTTGTTATTAGGGGTCTAATTTTTTTTCCAGTAGTTGTTATTAGAGGCTCAATTTCTTCTCAATATTTGTTATTAGGCCTATTCTTAAAATTCATTTTTTTAATATTTATTATTAGCGACATATTTTTAAAATTCATTTTTCAGTATTTGATATTATGGGCTTACTCTGAATTTTTTTAATACTTATTATTAAGAGTCTAATTTTTCGGTTTGCACTGGAGCACCAAAATCTCAGAGTCGGCCTAAGTGGGTTAGACTTTTTGAGACTTAGGTTTGAATCTCATATCTTACAACCAAATTGAGTTTCTCTATTTCTTAAACAAATTAGGAGTCACCCACTATATAATGACATGTGACACCAACAAAAATTAATTATGAGTGACTAAAATGAAAACAACCTAAGTTGGTGACTTGTTTCTAAATTGTTTATTTTTAGTGAATAAAATGAAAGTTTGTATAGTTGAGTGACTAATTGTATAGTTTATCCAAAATTTTAAGTTATGTTTTGTGTCGTTTTAATCTTATAATTTTTTCTGTCGGCCTTTAAGAAAGTCTCGAGAGCACCTGAAAAGACATGTTTCGGGTAATCGTATAGTTGTGGTGATGGTGCTTTTGAATTTTTTCGAGAGCACCATCACCATCAAACTCTCAACGACGACAAAATCCAAAAGCACCATCACCAAAATCCAAAATCAAATTTGTATAGTTGTGGCTTACCTCATATGTAAGTCGTCCTGTGTGGCATGTTCACTGTAGTTGATTTGAACAGATAGCCATAAAGACCCAGTTGAAGAGTTTATGACATGAAGGATCAAATTGAAAAATGTAACAAACTTGGAGACCAAATGACTAGTGGCAGATTTTAGCCAAAAAAAACTAAATGGTTTAATGAGTTTTTTTTTTGGAATTTTTTAGATGATTTAATTAAAAATATTCCTAATTTGTAATATTTAATATGAATTTTTAAAAGTTTAAAGAAATAAATTATTTTTAAAATATTAAAAATTATTATATATATATATTCTAAAATTTTGGACGAACTAGCCCTTTCGCATGCTTCGCCTTTGCAAATGATGTGAAAAACTGAAATAGAAGAATAGGAGGCCAGTTGCCTTTGCGGGGAATTGAACCCGTGCCCTTTTAAAGGGCTTGATGAAAGAGCCATGGTTTGTCAATAATGGGAATATTTTTTTAATTAAATTAATTAACATGTATATTTTCTAGGGTAAATCACACCACATGTCACTTAGTTATAAGTTTAGTAACAAACATGTCACTTTTCTTTTAAAAATATCACTTGAGTCACTCAATTATAGGTTTAAGAGAAAACATGTCACTTTTCATCTAAAAGTAACAATTCAATCACTCAACTATAGATTTAATAACAAAGATGTCACTCAATTAAAATTTAGTGACAAACAAGTCACTTTATCATTAAAATTGAAATAGGGCTTGGTATAATAATAATTTTAGTCCCTGAAACTTATGCATTCTATTAATTTGGTTCTAATTCGAAATAATTCAATAAATGCAACCCTTCATATTTAAAAAATATATTAGTGAATTGATTGTGTGTACTAGCAAGCGACATTAAAGTCATAATGAGCCTATTACATTAGTTTGTCAAATGTCTTGTAGTGAAGTGTGTGTTTATCGAGTTATCACATATGTTGATTATCAGATTGCTGGACAATAGCATGGAGTGTGGTAAGTGGTTAGAGGGTGTGTCATGATAGTACAATGCCAAATTGTTAAATACGAATGTTAAAGTTTATTGAGTTATTTTGAATTAGGATCAAATTAATAAAATAATTAATTTTCAAGGCCTAAAATTGTGAGTATACCACGCCCTTGTTTCAATTTTACTAATAGAATGATTTGTTTGCCATAAAATTTTAATTGAGTGATATATTTATTCTTAAATTTATAATTGAGTGACCGAATTATTATTTTTAGAAAAAAGTAACTATTTGTTCCAACCTCTAATCTCAACTTCGCCTTTCTCGTGTATATAGTATAATTAGAGAACATTGTGGTTAATATATAAATATATACATACAAAACTTTATACAAAGTATTTTTTTAAATAAATATTTATATATACAACAACTTTGCTTTGCAAACAAGAAGGGTTAGCATATATTAATATATGAATAAAGCTTGGATGCATAATAGTCTGGGGAGTAGGAAGAGGAGCCGGGTGAAGATTGTATCTTGGATATTTTCGGGGTTCCGGGCAAATATAGAGCAAAAGCATATTTATTATTTTAAACTATTAATTTAATATTTAATTAACAAATTATTATTTTTATTATTTTATTTAAAAAACAACTTAAATATAATTAAAACAATAAAAAACAATCATTAACTTACAAGATTATCACTCAAAAAAGATTAAAACCGTAAAAGTAAAAAGTAAAATTCAGGGCAGGAGCTCGTATAACATTTTTAAAATGAAATAATTATGAATTTAGCTTCACTTTTCAACATTTATATTTCGTCTTCCAACACAAGACTCTGAATCTATCAAGTGTAGTTTTCTATGTTTAAGTACATTAAGTAATGTTTTCCTTGTTTCATAACCTCGTTTGAGGTAATTAATAAAATATATATTGACAATTCATTTTTAAAGTCTAAAAACGACAAATAGGGAAGTCACACTCGTTGCAGCCTGTTAGGTCAATTTCATCTCCGCATTTTTGGCCGAAAATGTCCCTTCGTTTCCTCCTGCAAATTCCATATATAACAACTCACTCAGCCTCAGCCTCAGCCTCAGACTCAGACTCATGGGCTTAATAATATCAAAGCTTAAGGTAAATGGTATTTGATACATAAGACATAACAATAGCGAGAATCGACGGTTATTACAAATCAAAACACGGATTTAGCTAATCAGACTGATAATGTAAGAACAAAGAAATACATCATCATTTCGTTTTACATGGCAGAAGAAATTCGTATTGATTTACTCTCTTTATCCTGTTTCAACATGTTGTCCATTTCTTCCTCAAACCTTTCCATGGCTGGAGCTGGCAAACAAATTGCTACCGCTGTTCCCACTTCTCCCTTCTTGTTCTTGGCCTGTACAAAAAAGCTGACCACCCCTACCGCTTTCGCTGTCCCAGCAAACACTGCCTTACCCCATCCGAAATCCACATCTTCTAATCCCATCCTCGTTAAATCCGATATAATGAATGAACCCATAATATTCGGGAAATGGAGTCGTTTACCCCTAATCACCATTAGAGCTGCCACAGACTTCACATATTCCTCTGTCAACCTTGCTTTTGCTTGTTTTATTAATTCCACCGCATACCCTAATGGATTCTCGCCAAGATTTCTAACTGTTGTTATTGCTGCCGGAATCACAAAACCGTTCCCATAGTATCCCTGTGGCAACAAAGATTCGATTTTGTAACGGGCATTAACAACGCATAGCATGCGTACCTCTTCTTCGGGGTCAAGATTTATGGCAAGACTTCGACATCGCCATAGGAAAGCTGTTAAAAGTTCGAACTTGGTGCAATGCCGAAGGTGGGGAGGGAGGAGCCTACGAAGAAGTGAAACTTCAGCGGGGCCAAAGAAAAAGGAACGTTCAACCAGGTTGTCCGATGACAAGGAGGTAGTCGTGGTTGTGGCAGCGGCTTCCACTTCATCGTACTCGTGGTGGGTGAAAGTGACTCGTGGCGGGTTTCGAGCATCTAAGAGATGCCTTTCCCAAACCGGCGGGATCAAGTGGGTGGCTTCGCCTCGTGCCATTGCAGCCACGGTAGACAGGAATTGCTTTAGACCAGGGCCATCGCTCATTACATGATTAAGACGGATGGCGAAGATAAAACCACCGCATTTCAGTTGTGTTACCTACTAAGCAGTAAACTAATAGTATTAGATTTTGAGAAACTCTATTTTGTATAACACAATTAATTGAAAATTTACCACCTGAATCAACAACAATAGGCAATTTAGCATCCCTTCAGAGCCTGGAACATCAAAAAGGAGTTCATTAAAGCACGGAAATGGAGGCTGAAGTGCACCACCGAACTGTTGAAGGGTAACATCAGCATCAGCCTGTATAAACAGCACGCCTTCAGCATTGCAATCCACAATAAGCTTGCCATTAGCCCCTTCCCTTAGTCTGCCTGCAAATGGATAATAAAGCACCAGGGCTTGCGCTAATCCCTTCCTAATAACCTCAGCAGGATGCTTTCCTTCCATGGAAGGTTCATGCCGATAAAAATGGACTAACCGTACTTGAAATCGGAGACTCGCCTGATCATCGATATCTGATAACAGTTTTTGTTCACAAGGCGTAGGCTTGGCTGGAGCTACAAACTCGGGTTTACACCGTCGAACTGTAAATGTAAGAGGAATGCCAGAATGTGTTGCCATGGTACTGGAATGTGGCATAATAGAAAAGAATAGCTAGCGTTGGGTTCATAACCAAATGTTTGGAATGGTTTATATAGGAACCAAAACGTATGAAATTGAAGTAGTTATTCACTGATAGTTGTCGTGGATGCTGCTCGGCCAGACATATCGACTTGGATATCATTTCAGTTTTACATTTTCATATAGCACAAATTATTTTGATTTTTATATTATACTACTCCATCCTTAAAATCTTGTCCTTTATTGATTTTTCATTGAGTTTTAGGAAAAAAATTGGGTAGAAGATGTGTCATGAAATAATTAAAATGACAATTTCATTTTTAGAAAGTTAAATTTTTTTATTGGAAAAACTATAAAAAAGAGTAAAAAAATGAATTTAGTAAAAGTGGTTGAGTTTTAAGAAAAAATAATTTAAGTAAAATAATTTTAAAATAAAAAAATTGAATTTTATAGGACGAAAAGAGTATAATTTATGGATAAATATTCTATACATAGGCGATGAAAACTAAAAGTTTTCATAAGCGCCTTAGTTTTAGGGTATATGGAGTTAATTTAGGATATAGGGTTTAGGGGTTTAGGTGTAATGAGTTAGAATTTAGGGATAATTGTTTCAATTTAAGGTTTAATGTTATAATTTAGGGTTTATAGGTTGAAACCTAAATCCTCACCATATTACGCTAAAAACTAAATTCTAACCTATAAACCCTAAATTATAACCATAAACCTTAAATTAAAACAACTATCTCTAAATTCTAAACCCCTACAGATCTAGAGGATATGCTTCGTTGTTGTGTGATTGACTTCCAGGGTTCTTGGGAGAACCCTATGAGGCTTTGTATGGTAGACGATGTAGGACTCTGATTTGTTGGGCTGAAACGGGTCAGAAATTGTTACCTATGCCGGATTTGCTTAAGGGGACTACCGACAAGGTGAAGTTGATTTGTGATCGTTTGAAGGCGGCTTCCGATCGTCAGAAGTCTTATGCGGATTTGAAGAGGAAAAAGATTGAGTTCTCCGTGGGTGAGAAAGTGTTTCTGAAAGTATCTCCGTGGAAGAAGGTAATGAGATTTTGCCGGAAGGGCAAGTTGAGTCCGAGGTTCATTGGTCCGTATGAGATAGTTGAGCGGATTGGGCCTGTAGCTTACCGTTTGAGGTTACCTTCTGAGTTAGAGAAGATCCATGATGTCTTCCATGTGTCGATGCTTAGGAGATATAGGTCAGATCCTTCTCATGTTATGCCCGTTGAGGAAATAGAGTTGAATCCGGATTTGTCTTACAACGAAGAGCCTGTTGAGATACTTGCTTCTGATAGCAAGGTGTTGCGTGGTAAGACCATAGAGTTGGTCAAGGTGTTGTGGAGACATAGAGGTGTGGAAGAGGTCACGTGGGAGAGGAAAGCTGACATGGTTGAACAGTTTCCGTATTTGTTTTCGTCAGGTAATTTCGGGGACAAAATTTATTAAGTGGGGGAGAGTTGTAACACCCGGGTTTAGGGGTCGGGTGAAAATAATAATTTAATATTATTCCGGGTTCAGTTTTAAAATTTAAATAATGTTCCGGGTTTTATTCTCAAATTAATTAATTGTGTTGACCATGTTTTGAAATTCAACCCCAAATAGCCATGGATTATATGCTCTTGTGAATATCCCATTTCATTAAGGGCAAAATGGTCTTTGGGTCTTTTAATTAAAACAAAACAAAACACCCAATTTCTTTTTACTATTCATTGTCTTCTTCAAAAACCAAACTAACGACATAGAAGAGTTCTCTCCACCCAAACACTATTCCATCTCATTTCTCCTCCGTTTCAACTCGTTTTTGAAAGGTAACATCATTTTTGATTTCTCCTCAACCTCCTCTCTTCAAAAGTACAATTAGTTCTTATTTTCGTTAAAGTTTTGGAAATGGAGATTTCAAAAGTTTTGATTAAAAATGATGCCTTTATGTTGTTAAACCTAATATTTTGATTTAATGTTGTTAGTTATGGAGTCTAGGAGTTAAATGGTACCACATATGTGAATTTTTCTTGGTTTTAAACAAATTCTCGAAATTGGGTTTGAATGGGGTTTTTGAAGGGTTTTGGGTGAGTTTTGGGGGTTGTTTTAGGTTGGAATTGATGGGCTATTGATAGTGCTATGGTTAGGGGTTGATTTGGGATCGATTGTGGGTGTAAAAGGTGTTGGAAACATGGATTTTGGATGAGGATTTGGGGCTGCCCGAGTTTGGTTAAGTGTGGGGTTGTTCACGGCTTGTAATATTGTGATTTGTGTTTGAATTGTATTCCGGGTTAGTATTTTGATGTTTGGGCTGATTTGAAGTTATTTGAATTGTATTGAGGTTGTTTAGAAGCGAGAACTTGTGTCGGTGAAGCATCGGGAGGAAATCGGAAGCTTCAGGGTGGTTGATTGCTTGGCTTTGAGCTTGGAAGCTTAGGTGAGTGGTTAATGTTTTAAAGTGTTTTAAATGGTTGGTTCGGGCACTTGGACTAGGTCGGGCTTGGTACACCCACCTAGAGTTAGAATTGGGGTGGTAGCATAATCCTAAACTTAAACTAGAGCCATTGGTTGAACTTGTATTTGTTGCATATGCCTCGTAATAATTGTGATGTGATGATTTATGTATAATGTGATATACATGTGAGATGAGGCATGATTTGTGATGCTTATGGCATGCATGTGAATGGTTCATGATTGTGATCATGGTGAGTACGTGCTAAGCACGGAATTGGTTGAAATGAATAATGTGGATTGAGTTAAATGTTGGCACTAGTATGCTTGAGTACAAATGATCGATCACTAGGATGTTAGTGTGTACACATGAGTCTAAATTCGCGCGTGGCCTTGGTGGCGTTGAGTCACCAAGGAGGAGTACGAGTTCGCCCGGAAATTGTATATATATATATAGTCGATGATGAGTGGAATCCCATCGACGGTGCGTGAGGATGAGTGAAATCCCCTCCGCGAGACCGGTGATGAGTGTAATCCCACCGTGAGGTAAAGTGGTTGTTGGATGTGAGTTCCAACGTGTTTATCCGCGTATTCGGGTCATAGCTAGGTGCCAATATTGATTGATATGTGTATCAATGTGTTGTAGAATGTGATCTCTACTTGGATGTTTATATGTGTTTACATATGTTGTGAAATAGAGCTTGTTGAGCATGACATATATTTGGATATTGTTCATGCATCTTTAACTTTTGGCTCTTGAGGATCAATGGTATATTTATGCATTACCTTGGTTGAGATCGTGCTTGGACCCTGCATTGTCGAGGTTTGTTTTTAAAGAGCTTACCCTCACTAAACTTATTGCTTACGCTCTCTCTTTGTTCGACAATGCAGATTCTTAGTTCGTGGGTTGCTAAGTGCAAGAAGGGGGCCTCCAAGTGTGCTTCGTGGTGCTTGTTTAGGTACCAAGTATGAACATTTTAACTATGATGTAATGGTCAAGCAATGGGACATGTAATCGTGTTATGATGCCTTTGAATTATGTTGTTGTTGATGTTGTCTAGGAGCATGTTAGACTCTTCGTTTGTGCTTGTTAAATTGACTTTTGGGATGTATGCCATGCTTGAAACCATGTTAGAATTTTGCTATCTAAAATTGTCTAAGTATTGACTATGTTGATGTATGCTTTTGGTAATGCTTTGTTTTGATGTTTCTCTATATGTGTCTTGGGTGTTTAAGCATGCTTAATATGTTGGCTTGCCTTAGGATTGATGTTAGTGTGATGTTGGAGGTTTTAGAGGAGTTTAGGGACATCCTTGTGCCATAAATCAGCTAAAATCAGTCTGCAGACAGAGGGCGTTTCGAAACGGGCTACCCTGTTTCGATACGGTTCCTTTGTTTTTGGTCGGGCGTTTCGAAACGCGTAGAGGCCGTTTCGGTACATTTTCGCTACTGGAATTTTGAGAAAATGACGAGATGAAGGTGTTCTGAAACGGGTCTAAGGGTTTCGAAACGGTCAAAATCTCGTTGACCACGAGAAGTTGACCAGTGAGGGTGTTTCGGAACGGTTGACCTCCGTTCCGATACGGCCTCTTAGTGTAGGCTTAGAATCGTTGACCAGGTCAAGGCGTTTCGATACACCTTGAGGGTGTTTCGAAACGGCCTGCTTAATCATTTAAAAATGGACTGTTTTGCTTAGGTGGTTCGAGTTATTGTTTCATGAATGCTTGTCTTTCCGCTGTTATGGTCACATAGGATTCGAATGAGCCTGTAGAAAATATTAAATTAAAAAAAAAAATTCTGGGTCGTTAACCGAGGAGGAACCTTAACGGGTTTCGCTTCGGTTTTCCCCGTATGGCCCACTCAGACCGGTCAAGCGTCCGGACCGAGACGAGGGGGTTACATAAAAAATATGTTGATATCACACCTTTCACTAATCTTATTTTTAAAACAAATTTTTATTTCTATTAATCAAACGTGTTTTTCAACTTTTCGGATGATATAACAAGACTTATATCTATAAAAAAAAATTGAATTTTTGGGTTTCGGATAATTGAATATCTAATCTGAATGTATAATCACTATTCGTATCCGATCTGAATTATCTAAAAAATAAAAAACAAATCGAATAACAAAAATTCTGGATCTGGTTAACGAATAAATAGATTAGATCGGTCGGATCAGATTTTTTTTTGCACACCCCTAATTTGCATATCTGTTCAACCTGTTCCTTTCTTGCTTAATTTGCTTCCCCTCGGACTTCTCTTAACCTAAAAGTTTTTCCATAAAAACATGTAACTTGTCATCATAATCACTTCTTCTACTCCATTTTCATTTAAAAGCTTAGAACATAACAACAAAATGATAAACTGGACCGTTGGAGTAATTCAATATCATAGCTTAAGGTAAATATTATTCTCAAAGATACTGTTTTAACAAAGCTGTATATTCTTGATACACGTTATCATTTCGTTTTACATGGCAGAAGAAATTCGTATTGATTTACTCTTCTTATCCTCGATTGGCTGCTGTTTCAACATGTTGTCCATTTCCTCCGCAAACCTTTCCATGGCTGGAGCTGGCAAACAAATTGCTACCGACGTTCCCACTTCTCCTTTCTTGTTCTTGGCCCGTACAAAAAAGCTCTTCACCCCTAACGGTCTCGCGCCACCAGCAAACACTGCCTTACCCCATCCGAAATCCACATCTTCATATCCCATCTTCGTTAAATCCGATATAGAGAATGAGCCGATAACATTCGGGAAATGGAGTCGTTTACCTCTAATCACCATTAGAGCTGCCACAGACTTCACATATTCCTCTGTCAAGCTTGCTTTTGCTTGTTTTACTAATTCCACTGCATACCCTAATGGATTCTGGCGAAGATTTTTAACTCTTGTTATTGCTGCCGGAAACACAATAGCGTTCCCATAGTATCCCTGTGGCAACGGAGGTTCGGTTTTGGCAAGGGAAACACATAGCAGGCGTACCTCTTGGTCGGGGTGAAGATTTATGGCAAGGCTTCGACATCGCCATACGAAAGCTGTTAAAAGTTCGAACTTGCTGCAATGCCGGAGGTGGAGAGGGAGTAGCCTGCGAAGAAGTGAAATTTCAGCCGGGCCAAAGAAAAAGGAACGTTGAATCAGGTTGTCCGATGACAAGGAGGTAGTCGTGGTGGTGGCAGCAGCCTCCACTTCATCGTACTCGTGGTGGGTGAAAGTGACTCGTGGCGGGTTTGGAGCATCTAAGAGATGCCTTTCCCAAACCGGCGGGATCAAGTGAGTGGCTTCGCCTCGTGCCATTGCAGCCACGGTAGACAGGAATTGTTTTAGGCCAGGGCCATCGCTCATTACATGATTAAGACGGACGGCGAAGATAAAACCACCGCATTTCAGTCGTGTTACCTGTTAACACGTGATGTAATACTCTTAGATTTTGAGAAACTCTAATTTGTATAGCACAATTAATTTCAATTTTACCACCTGAATCAACAGCAACGGGCAGTTTAGCATCCCTTCAGAGCCGGGAACATCAAAAAGGAGTTCATTAAAGCACGGAAATGGAGGCTGAAGTGCACCACCGAACTGTTGAAGGGTAACATCAGCATCAGCCTGTATAAACAGCACGCCTTCAGCATTGCAATCAACTATAAGTTTGCCATTAGCCCCTTCCCTTAGTCTGCCTGCAAATGGATAATAAAGCACCAGGGCTTGTGCTAATGCCGTCCGAATAACCTCAGCAGGATGCTTTCCTTCCATGGAAGGTTCATGCCGATAAAAATGGACTGACCGTACTTGAAACCGCAGAATCGCTTGATCATCGATATCTGATAACAGCTTTTGTTCACAAGGCGTAGGCTTGGCCGGACCTACAAATTCAGGTTTACACCGTCGAACAATGAATGTAAGAGGAATGTCAGAAAGTGCTGCCATGGTACGGGAATGTGACACAGTAGAAAAGAATAGCTAGTGTTGGGCTCATAACCAAATGTTGGGACTTTGGAGTGAATTATATAGGAACCCAGGAGTACGAAATCAAAGTAGTTATTAACTTTTGGTTGTCGTGGAGGCTGCTTAGGGATGGAAATTATCTGCCTTTTTTGATGCTCTTACTTATGCGTAACTCACGTTCAAAAGAATTAAATATTATATTTTACTTTGAAATTAATGGTCTTAATAATATTGGTCTTTATCATATTTTATACTTAGATAGAATAAGACCATAAAATAAAGAAAGACAGAATGAATGAAAGAGAATTCTTACAAATAGTTCCTTTGATTTAATTCGAGTCTTTAATAAGTTGGGGTCAAATTAATCGGTTTTTGGGTCGAATCAATATTAGACAACCCGTTTTCGAACATGGTCAGTATAAGATAAGTAGGTTTTTTAGTTAGGTCAATATTTAGATCTTTAGGTTAATATTAGATCAGTCGATTTTTATTTGAGTCAATTTTTTAATTCAGGTTGACTTGGATACGAGTCCAATTGATATATATATATATATATATATATATATATATATCAAATACTTAAAAATAAAAAATATATTGGGGTTAATATATATATAAATATATTGATATGTTTTATATCAATTTTTAGTTCCTCGGGTTAATATTGGTGTTCGTGGAGGCTGCTCGGCCACACCTATCGTATTCTGGTATTATTACTTAGCTTGGAGAATCTAAATCTAGCAATTGTAATACATCTCTTAGCGGCTCAAGTTTCTAGGCAAAACGAGCGAGTGCATCTGCCACCTTATTATTCTTGCGCCTAATAACCTCCAATTTAAATTATTTTAGAATTGAATTCAATTTCATATAATATTTTAAATATAAATTTTTTAAATGAATTTCCCCTAAATTTTTATATTAATTATAATATTCCCAACATCCACTTGATTAGTATAAAATCAATTATAAAAACATGAAGTTATAAAATAAAATAGTAATTTTAATTTTTTAAACTATATTAAATATCATTTAATTATTTTATTTTGTTATATTTTTACTCATTATTTTCTTGATATAGTAGTGTTTTAAGTATTTAAACTTTAATTTAACTATACATTTTTTATATATAAACATGCACTTAATTTGAACTATAACTTAAAACCTTTTTCATTCAATGTATACCTAAAATTTTATATTGATAAATGTAAGAACTTAGAGTGTCCTCCCAAGGTTCACCATTCATAATTAAAAAAAAATATGAATAGTTTCTTTAAAATTTAATTATTCATTAATGGCGCCCACCATCCATAATTAAATATAAATAACATTTAAAATTTATTTAATATAGGCATTAATGGTCTTACTCTTAGGACTATAATTAAAGTTTTAATGATAATTTATTTTTTAAAAAATATTTGTTATTAGGTGTCAATTTTTTTCAATACTTGTTATTAAAGGCTTAAACTATTTAATATTTGTTATTAGAGATCTATTCTTCAATCTTTGTTATTAAGTACATACTCTTAATTTTTTTCCAGCATTTAGTATTATGAACTTATTCTTAAATTTTTTTCTTCAATACTTATTATTAATGGCTTAATTTTTCGGTGCACCCTGGACCACCAAAATCTCATGGTCGGCCCTGAGTGTGTTAGACTTTCGGGGGCTTAGGTTTGAATCCCATAACTTACAACCAAATTTAGTTTTTCTATTTTTTAACCAATTAGGTGGTGGGTGACTCGTGTCATCAACAAAAAATAATCACGAGTGACTAAAATGAAAACAACCTAAGTTTGGTGACTTGTTTCTAAATTGTTTCTTTTTAGTGAATAAAATGAAATTTTGTATAGTTGGGGGTGACCAATTGTATAGTTTATCCAAAATTTTAAGTAAAGACTAATTGGTGAGAAATAAAAGGAATTATTTGAAATAAAATAAATTAATTTACATATTTATAGAGGGATCTTTCAATTGTGCAGTGGGTTAGAACCCCTTAACAACTAAAATGTATTGAATTCTTGGTGTGTTTTGTGTTGTTTTAATCTCGAGATTTTGTCTCTCGACCCTTGAGAAGGTCTCAAGAACGCCTCGACTGCAAAGAGCACGTTCTGTAAAATTGTATATAGCTTAGCTTATTGTGGCTTACCTCATATGTGATCCATCGTGTGTGGTTCACTGCAGTTGGTTTGAACATATAGCCATAAAAAGACCCAGTTGAAGAGTTTAAGACTTGAAGGATCAAATTGGAAAATATAAAAAACTTGGAGACCAAAGGACTAGTGGCAGATTTTAGCCAAAATAAATAAATAAATGGTTTAATATGAATTTTTAAATGTTTAAAGAAATAAATTATTTTTAAAAATATTATAAAATTTATAATAAAATTTCTAAATTTTTGGACGAACAAGATCCCTAGCCCTTTCGCATGCTTCGCCTTTGCAAATGATGTGAAATAGAAGAATAGGAGGCCAGTTTCCTTTGCAGGGAATTAAACCCGTGCCCTTTTTTATAGGGCTTGATGAAAGAGCCTTGATTTGTCAATAATGGGAATAATTTTTTAAAATAAAATTTTAAACAAGTCTACTTTGGGTAAATTACACCACAAATCACTTTTAGTAACAATTAATAGGTCATTTTTCTTCTAAAAATAATAATTAAATCACATAATTATAGGTTTTAGAACAAACATGTCGCTTTTCATGTAAAAGTAACAATTGAGTCACTCTGCCGATCAAAAAAATTATAGATTTAAGAACAAACATATCATTTTTCATCTAAAAGTAACAATTATATATTTAGAAATAAAGATGTCAATTAAAATTTTGTGACAAACATGTCACTTTGTCATTAAAATTGAAATAGGGTTTGGCATAATAATAATTTAGTCCCAAAACTTATGCATTACACTAATTTGGTTATAATTCGAAATAATTCAATAAACTTAACCATTCTTATTTTTAAAAAAATCTATTTGCTAGATGTTTAATAGTGAAGTGACTGTGTCTGTCAAACTATCATATATGTCGATTATCAAACTTTTGAACAATAGCATGTAGTGTGTTAAGTAGTTGAAGGGTGTGTTAGGATGGTGTAGTGTCGAAATTGTTAAATATGAATAGTTAAGTTTATTGAATTATTTCAAATTAAAATGAAATTAATAGAATGTATAAGTTTAATATTACTTCCATGAAAAGTTGATGCCGATAAAAATGGACTAACCGAACTTGAAATCCGGAGACTCGCTTGATCATCGATATCTGATAACAGCTTTTGTTCACACGGTGTAGGCTTGGCCGGAGCTACAAATTCAGGCTTTGCCGGATATATATTGGGCTTGTAACCAAATGTTTGGAATGATTTATATAGGAACCAAAGAGTAGTTATAATTTATTTTGATTTTTATGTTGAATAATTTATGGCATATGAAAATTACATTTTTCTTTATTAACATATTACTAATAACACGTGGCCTAATTATAACCCCTCATATTTTGTCAAGTCTTTTTCTGGACTTGGCGTGATTTTTCATGTGTTTATATTATAAAACGTGTGCATTTGGAATCAATTTTCATGTGTGTTTTGACTGTTGACTACAGTGTTTTAAGGTTCCAATTCTGTATTGAGACTCTGCATTAATTCTTGTCGGTGTCGTGTCGACGGGCGACCGGCGCTGTTTTATCTTTTTAATTGACTTGCTCTAGTCACGTGCCTAATTATATTTATAGACGTGTTTATAAGACATGTAGAGTAATCAGTCAATTTGATCTGATTTAAATTTTTACTAACTTATCGATCTAAATTTAAAAATTAATAAAATTATAGTTTTTTTAAATTTGATAATACAAATATATAAATATTAACATGAAATTAGGGGGTAAATGAGTCGAGTCGGGTCCGAGTAGTAATGAGCTTGACTCGGCTCGTTAAGAACTCGAACATAGTTCGAGCTCGAGTGGAACCTAGTAGTTTTGCGCTCGACTCGTTAAGAATTCGAACCGAGTTCGTACTCGAGTCAAGTCTAATCGAATTTGTAAATATAAATGACTAAATATGTTATTATACAAATTATTTTTAGTTTGATGGTCAAAATATGAGTGAAGTAATAATTTAGCAGTTGTCAATTGTATAACAACAATCAACCAAAGCAGAGAAATCTTTTTTTGAATATGTTGGTGTGATTACAAGGTAGTATCTGTTCAATTTTCATAGCCTTTAACAATCCACACACCATGTACACATAGTGCTCGAACACGAATCACCTAAATGAAATATATCATCATTTACCACTGGGAATAAAACTGATAACAAGGTAACTATAGGTTAGGAATTTAGTATGCGACAAATAATCAAAGTGATACCAATATGAAATAAGATATGTACAAGAGAGACGAAATTTAAGGTGATTTAGTTCTGTCTACCTCTACGGATGAGAGAAACAAATAATTCACTATCAATGTAGAGAACACGAAGAGTACAAATACATGATATCCCATTTAACCTATTACCCGG
The DNA here is from genome assembly GCA_958450335.1 of Hibiscus tridactylites. Lineage (NCBI taxonomy): Eukaryota > Viridiplantae > Streptophyta > Magnoliopsida > Malvales > Malvaceae > Hibiscus > Hibiscus tridactylites. Next base: position 3,053,835 of record OY288271.1, read on the forward strand.
TATATATCCCAAAACCATGTGTAACCAAAACACTCTTCTCAACGTCCCTACAATACACTACGTAGACACAATAGTTACAAGAGAACCTAAAAAGTGGTTACATCTCTCCAAAGTAATTCTCTCTATCTCTCATAATTCTAAAGATTAAATCTAGTTTATATTTATAGACCCAAATATTTAGTAACCAAGAAATTTTATTCGATAAGATGAATTTCTATTAGGCAAAAGGTCAAAAATAGCCCCCAACGTTTCACCTTTTGGTCATTTTAGCCCTATCTTTTTTTATGTGCAAACTGTTAATCAACTAACAGTCGACGCCTGAGGTTGACATGGCATGTCTGCAAAGCATGGGGAGATGACATGGCACTGCCACGTGGCACTTTGCTGATGTGACGATTGGTTAAAAATATTTAAAAAATAATTAATTAATTTTTATTTTTTTAAAATGTCGCATCAGTAAAAATGCCACGTTATAGTGCCACATCATCTCCACATGCCATGCAGACATGCCACGTCAGCCTCAGGCATTGACCGTTAGTTGAATAACAGTTTTCATCAAACAATGGTAAAATTTGAACAAAAATGAAACGTTAGGTGGTTGTTTGCACTAAAAAAATATAGGGCTAAAATGACTAAAATGTAAAACATTGAGAAATAATTTTTGACCTTTTGTTTTTTATTATTCGTTAATTTTTTTCTCTTAGGGTTAGAATGCTGCATGCAATCCGACAATGGAGATGTGATGAAATTTTAAAACAATAGATAGCCTTCATTCAATTAACACAGTGTAATTCCCGATCACTATCTAACGTTAAGGATAACATTTATTAATATAACAACACTCAATGGGAATATATGATGAATCTATCATGCTCGACGAACACCGTTAAATATTACTAACGCTGAACATCGTTGAACATCATCAAATTGATTAATAAAGATTAAAAATTTCAAGAACTCAGCATATAATTATAAATTATTTAAATTAAAATTTCAATAAAATTATTTTTCATATATATTATTTTTTAAATAATTAGATCAAATATCAATCTTAGTCAATTTAAAAAAATAAAAAATAAAAAATCCTAAACCCTAAACTCATTCCTTATATTCGTAGAACAAGTGATCTTCAGTCGTGGTCTTTGGTCTGTCGGAAAAAAGTAATGTCATGGCTCTTTATAATTTCTCTAGCCATCTGGGTTGATGAAACCACTGAAGTGGGATTATACCCCAACCGTAGCAACAAGAGAGAGCCATACTTGTTTGAGAGGTCTCAGAGAGAACGCTGGGGAAGTTTGCCGAGTTGATAGATGTTGCCAATAAATAGTAGCTTTGAGGGTGATAGAGGAAAATTCAGATATCTCACTTTAATTAATTTAATAATGTTTAACGATGTTCAGCGTTAATGATATTAAGTGATGTTCGTCGAACATTATAAACTTTTCCTAAAATATAATCACACATTGTAGTTATTTAACATCAAGTGAACAGATTACTCTACTAATCTTAAAAACCACTCAAAATACTACTTTCACATAGCACTTGGAATAAAATATTTTATAGTCTCCTCCGTAAACCTTTCCATGGCTGGTGCTGGCAAACAAATTTCTACCGATGTTCCCACTTCTCCTTTCTTGTTCTTGGCCTGTACAAAAAAGCACATCACCCCTACCGCTTTCGCTGTCCCGGCAAACACTGCCTTACCCCATCCGAAATCCACATCTTCTAATCCCAGCTTCGTTAAATCCGATATAATGAGTGAACCGATAACATTCGTAAAATGGAGTCGTTTACCCCTAATCACCATCAGAGCTGCCACAGACTTCACATATTCCTCTGTCAACCTTGCTTTCGCTTGTTTTACTAATTCCACCGCATACCCTAATGGATTTGCGCTAAGATTTTTAACTGTTGTTAGTGCAGTCGGAAACACAGCACTGTTCCCATAGTATCCCTGTGGCAACGGAGGATCGATTTTGGAACGGGCACTAACAACACATAGCATGCGTACCTCTTGGTCGGGGTGAAGATTAATGGCAAGGCTTCGACATCGCCATAGGAAAGCTGTTAAAAGTTCGAACTTGCTGCAATGGCGGAGGTGGAGAGGGAGGAGCCTACGAAGAAGTGAAACTTCAGCGGGGCCAAAGAAAAAGGAACGTTGAACTAGCTTGTCCGATGACAAGGAGGTAGTCGTGGTGGTGGCAGCAGCTTCCACTTCATCGTACTCGTGGTGGGTGAAAGTGACTCGTGGCGGGTCTCGAGCATCTAAAAGATGCCGATCCCAAACCGGCGGGATCAAGTGGGTGGCTTCGCCTCGTGCCATTGCAGCCACGGTAGAGACGAATTGTTTTAGACCAGGGCCATCGGACATGGCATGATTGAGACGGATGACGAAGATAAAACCACCACATTTCAGTCGTGTTACCTACTAAGCAGTAAACTAATAGTATTAGATTTTGAGAAACCCTATCCTGTATAGCACAATTAATTGAAATCTTACTACCTGAATCAACAGCAATGGGCAGTTTAACACCCCTTCAGAGCCGGGAACATCAAAAAGGAGTTCATGAAAGCACGGAAATGGAGGCTGAAGTGCATCACCAAACTGTTCAAGCCTAACATCAGCATCCGCCTGTATAAACAGCACGCCTTCACCATTGCAATCCACTATAAGCTTGCCATTAGCCCCTTCCCTTAGTCTGCCTGCAAATGGATAATAAAGCACCAGGGTTTGCGCTAATGCCGTCCTAATAACCTCAGCAGGATGCTTTCCTTCCATGGAAGGTTGATGCCGATAAAAATGGACGAAGGGAACTTGAAATCGAAGACTCGCTTGATCATCGATATCTGATAAGAGTTTTTGTTCACATGGTGTAGGCTTGGCTGGAGCTACAAGTTGAGGTTTACATCGTCGAACAGTAAATGTAAGAGGAATGCTCGGAAGTGTTGCCATGGTACGGGGATGTGACATAGGAGTAATAGAAAAGAATAGGTAAGCCAGTGTTGCCTGTTGGGCTAATATATAAATCAAATGTTTGATGATTTATTCGTTGTTGTGGTCCTCACTCCTCGTGGATGCTGCTCGGCCACACCCATCGTACTCACTACTCGGATATTATCATAAACGAAAAGAATAGCTAGTGTTGGGTTCATAATCAACTGTTTGAGATATTTATATAGGAACAAAAGAGTACGGAATTGAAGTAGTTATTCACTGTTTGTCGTCGTGGAAGCTGCTCCGAAAGTAAATTTAATTGATTTATTTCCATGACTTCAACGTTTATGCTTTTGGAAGTGTTTAACATTTCATTTAACTAAAGTGTTGTACCCGAAGTTTGTTTTTTCACGAATGAAACACGATAAGTTGAAATGATAACTAGGATCGCATGTCATTATATTATTTGATTCAAATTATTTAATTATTAAATTAAAAATTAATAGTTATAGAAAGGCTTAATAATAATAAAATATATAAACTATAAATTTTTTACTATTAAGTTTTAATAGTAAAAGAAATGAACATTAAAAATATACTTTGACCGAAAAATACTTTAAGCACAAAGTATACATTTTTGTTTACTATTAAGCCTTTAAAAATTAGTATTTTTTATAATAAGATTCATATTTCATTAAAGATAAGGGAATGTACATCAAAACACACCTCAAAGGCTCAAACATAAAAAGAAACCTGGAGACGATGTACATTAAAAACTTATAAGAATGAAAAATAAAACATGAACGTCTAAAGGGCGTGAGGAAAACAATATCTTCTCTTGCACTTTATTTTTATTTTTCTTAAAAACTCAATAACCATCATTAAAATTTTATTGTCTTTATCCAACTAGACACTTATGTATTGACGTAAGAGATATGATAAATATAATCAATCTTACAAATCTGATACATTAATAATTTTGATTACACCGTCATGTGGCACAAAAGATGAGATTTAACCATACTAATCTATAATTATAGCCAATAGTATTTGGTCGGTCTTTTTTCTTTGGACTTGCATGATTTTCGTTTTTGCCATTAATTGGAGTCGTTTTTCATGTGTGTTGCTGCAAATGCAATGCTGTATTTTTTTTGACCAAGTCCAATGCATGGGTTGTGGTCCTGTTATCATTTTCATTTACTTGCTCCAGTTACGTAATTATAGACGTAATCAATTCCGTCCGTTCAATCTTAGAATTTAGATTAAATATTTATTAATGCATCTGCCTGAAATAAAAATAAATAATTTAAAATTGATAATATAAATATATAAATATCAATATAAAATTATATTTTAATATTTTAATATTTATTATTTTAAATAATGAAAATATATATTAATTAGGAGAACCCAAAATCAATCTTATTTTTCTAAAATAAATCCAGCTTCGACCTCGCGCAACACGATACATGAACATCCGTACTTTTATTTTTGTATTTTGTCTGTACATCTCGCTAGTTGAGACTTAGCTTAACACTTGTGGAACACGTTCCGTTTCGATATGTGGCTGGCTTTTTTAACGTTTTTATTTATTATTTTTACATTTTATTGTTTTCAGTTTTTTTTAAATGATATATTTATAAATTTCTGACATGAATTTTGTTGATTGTTTACCGTTTAAATTTTAATTTTTTAAGTTAATTTAAAAGAAATTCACATCTATGTTCAGTTTTAGGGATGACAACGGGGCGAGGTGAGTTTTTGACTACCCCAAACTCACCCCGATCTATAAACCTCAAAATTTGACTCCATCCCGTCTCAAATTAAAATATTAATTTATTCGCCTCACCCCGTCTCAATGTAGTAACTCTTAAACCTGACTCAGACCCGACCTGTGAAATTAAAAAAAAAATCTTAATCTTTTTCGACCACAAAAGTTAAATTCGGTGAATCCATCATCACAACCACAAATATATAGTTTTAAAGGACTTTAAACTTGTATAAAATTACATATTTAAATTACCCGCATGAAAAATTACATATTTTAAAAAAAATAAATTTGAACCCTTAACCGTCAGAATCGGATGTGTTAAAACTCGAACAACATCTAAAAAATCACGATAAGTACAAACTTAAAAAAAAACAAATAAAGTTAGCTTAGCAACCATAAAAGTACATTTACATAAACCAACAAGTGTTGGGTGCATTGGTAAGACACATTGCACTCCCAAGGAGAGGACATGAGTTTGAACTTTGAAGATAATATTGTTGGAAAGGGCAGCCACGTACCCCGAACATGGATCGTAAGACGGACATACATAATACCAAAAAAAAAGTACATTTACATATATTTATATTTTTATAAATATAATAAAAAGCCACATTTATTTAAATATATACCAGGGCAGGGAAGGGCGGGAAATCTCTAGCATATACCCCGAACCTGCCTTGACTCGTCACTTTCAAAAACCCGCTGCGATCCCGAAATTTAAAACTAAATACTTGATCAGATCTGATCAGAGTCGGGTATTTTTTCTATCCCTATTTAGTTTCGAGTCTATCACAATCCACTTTCACCTTTGGATGATAATTTTAAATTTTACATTTACCTTCAAATTATTAAACTTTATTTAAATCTTGGCTTAAGGGGGTAAGAAGCCCTTGAACTTTTGAAAAAAAATCAATTAAGCCCTTAAACTTTTTTTACACCTAATTAAGCCCTTGAACCATAAAATTTAATCAATTAAGCCCTTAAACCAATAAATTTAATCAATTAAGCCATTTGACCAACTTTGACCATTAAATCTTAATAGTTTTATTCGATCCATTGTTGTAGTGCACTATGTCACAATGTTTCCACTTGACAGTTTTCAAAATTTTTTATTTTATTTAAAAAATTCTTTAAAGGTTCTAAAAATTCTAAAAAAACTTATAAAATTTATAAAAAATACTTTTTGAATTTTTTTTGTAAATGCGGCATGATGAAACTACAGTGTATCATGTCCCGGTAATATCTGAAGAAAAAAAGAGTCAAGATTTAATGGTCAAAATTGGTCAAAGGGCTTAATTGATTCAATTTCTTGGTTCAATGGCTTAATTGATTCAATTTCTTTGTTCAAGGGCTCAATTGGGTGCAAAAAAAGTTTAAAGGCTTAATTGATTATTTTTTAAAAATTCAAGGGCTTCTTACACCCTTAAGCCTTAAATCTTTATATAATAAAATTTACATCATTCTATAACAATTATATATAAAAAAACAACTATTACAACTATTGAAATTTATTTTAATGTTTTATGACATGAAATCTTACTTAAAAAAAATAGTTAGATCAAGTTTGAAATAAAATAAAATAAAATAAAAATCAGCATTGACTTTTTATAAACATCACACCTTCACCATTGGAATTTTAGAGGCGGCAAACGAGTTGTTCGGTTCAGTTTTGGTTTGGGTATTTTAAGTTTAACTATATTCGGTTCAGGTTCGAGATGAGTTGGGTCGGGTATAGTTCAATTTTAGTTCTGGTTTATGGTGATTCGAGTTGGTTAGTATCGGGTTGGTTGCTTTCGGATCGGGTCAATGTCGGGTGAATAGGAGATCGGTCGGGCTGGTTTTTTACATCTCTATGCATGACTTTATAAAGCCAGTATATTTGACTTTTGAATGTGTTGTGCGACAATTCACATCACATCTTTCTTTATTTCTTTTAATATTTTTTTCTTCATTTTAGTTTGCCTTTGGTTCAGGTTACTTTCGGTTCGGTTGAAAATCGGTTCGAGTCTATTTTTGTTCAACTAAAAATTGGATCAGCTTTGATTCGTTTTGATTTATTTCAAATTTCATATTATCATGTTTGAGTCGATATCAAGTCTCGATCGGATTAATCGGTTCATGTCTCAGGTCTGGATCAAATTTTTCAGGTCTAATTGGAATCCACAACAAGCTTACCCATGCCAGTATACCCTTAATCCTTCCCTTAGCCTACCTCCAAATGGATACTAAAATTCTAGTGTTTGCGCACATGCCACCCTAATAACATTAGCAGGAGAGGTGGGGCTTTTATTAAACATCACACCTAGTTAGTGTTCTAATAATAGTTTAAGGATCAGACTAGATATTAACCATTTTGTTCTAATAATGTCACGTTTACTACAGTGATCAAAAGTGTAATAAAGTTGTATAGTATAAAGCAAAGTAATCTCTCAGTATATTTGTTCGCATGTATTTTCAACAGGCGAATGGATAGGTTGATTCATTGTCAAAGACATGAGCTCAATGTTGTTAGCATGATTTCTCTTTTCCTATGTATGCTGAATTGGATAGCCTTTCAACATTTTATCCAATTCATTTTCAAATCTTTCCGTGGCTAGACGTGGCAAACAAATTGGTACTGAAGTTCCATTTTCTCCTGTCTTGCTCTTGGTTGGAATGAAATAGCTTGTCACTCCAATAGCTTTTGCTGGCCCTGCAAACACTGCCTTACCCCATCCAAAATCCACGTCTTCGAATCCAATTTTCGTTAAATCCGATATAACGTATGTACCGATAACGTTAAGTTGTCCGATGGCCAGGTGGCGGCGGTGGTGACTTCCACTTCGTAATACTCATGGTGCTCAAATGTAACGTGGTGGGTCTTCGGCATCTAAGAAATACTTTAAATATTACTCTTTCCGTCCTACTAAATTGTCACGTGTTGGTTAAAATTGTTTAACTTTGACTATTATTTATCTAAAAATTTTAATTAATTAAAATTCATAAAATATATATTTAAAAATTTTAATTAATTAAAATTTATAAAATATATATTTAAAAACTACTTGATTCAATGATTTAAAATGTATTTTTTTTTATTTTTTATCAATAATAAATTTTAAATTATAAGAAGTCAAACTTAAAAAAGTTTGCTTCAAATGTGACAGTTTAGTGGGACAGAGGGAGTATGAAAATTTTAAGGATTAATTCATAAAAATTAAAAAATGAGGGTAAATGTGTGAACCTTTTAAAAATTTTGTACATGGATCCGCCATTGCTTTTGGGTTAGAGTATTTGATATAAGAGTTGTAAACACTTATTTGTCCTTGAAAATCACAAGAAAAATTTCTAAATAACCTAACTTTAAATAACTAATAAAATTAAAAAGATTACTTCTTAATAATAACAAATCAATATATAAATTAGTGGGTAATTAGTTCATGTACAGGATGTGGAAACAAAAAAAATTATAAGTACCTTAATTTTAAGGTTTAGGAACTCTGTTTAAAGTTTAATGTTTATGAGTTTAAGTGTACGAATTTTAAATTTAAGGGTATGATTAAAATTTAAGATTTAAGTTTAAAATTGAAGGTAAAACACATATTTTACTAATTAGACTGATAATGTAGGAACAAAGAAGAACACCATTACATACACGTTATCATTTCGTTTTACTTGGCAGAAGAGATTCGTTTTGATTTACTCTTCTTATCCTCCATTGGCTGCTGTTTCAACATGTTCACAAAATTCAGATTCAAATTTTCGCATTACATGTGACAAACATATAACTTGAAACTTTAATCGTTGCGGACTAAAGCCTAATTAATTTAATTCCGAGAGGCTGTAGGGCCCATAAAATCATTATTAATTGGGCTAAACCCAATCTGTTAAATTCAGTGAGATTTTTGAGCCCATTGCATTGCAAGCCTGTTTTCTTTAATTCACATTAGTATGGGCCATTTTCATTTGCTTCAAAAAACAGAAAAGAAGCCAAAATGATAATTTAATCAAACTTTAGGTGTATTTTTTAGCATTATGCCTGTATATTAATAGAACTTTAGGTGGGAAAGGAAAGTATAAAATCATACTATATATTGAAAATTATATATCAATCACATATAACAACATAAAGATCAATTATTTTACACCCATACAAAACATATAATTATGTAACACAGTGAAACGAGTCCTACATGTTTTAATTTTTTTAGAGGAAAAAAAACTTATATACTGATTTGAACCTAAACTCCTTGTATCCATCAAATCTACAAAGAAGATGAAATGAGAGTGGATTTACGTCCACTTGGGTTTCCCTTTAACATAGCATCCAGTTCTTTCACAAACATTTCCATAGCTTGGGTTGGCAATGTAATTGGTAGCACAATCCCAGCCTCTCCCTTCTTGTTCTTGAATGGAATCAAAAAGCTTGCCAATCCAGGTATTGCCCCTACTCCACCCTTAGCTGGACCACCATACACTGCCTTACCCCACCCGAAATCCGCATTACCGAATCCGGCACGTGTTACATCCGAGACTAGGTAAGATCGGATGGCGGTAAAATGTGGTCGACCCTTGATCACCATTAAATCCGCTAGCGATTTCATGTATTCTTCCGTTACGATATTCTTAGCTTGTGCTACTGCCTTGCACCAGGAACGCGAATGCGTTCCCGTAATAGCCTAAAGGTAATGGAGGATTGAACTTGGAACGCGCGTTTACGATGCATATAATGCGCACCTCTTCCTCAGGATTAGCTTGAATCGCAATGGTTCGACAACGCCATAAGCAAGCGGTCAAGAGCTCAAAAGTCGAACAATTACTAAGGTGTTGCGGTACAAGTTTACGAAGTGCTGAAATTTCAGTGGAGCCGAAGAAAAAGGACCGATGGACCATGTCGTTGAAGGGGACAATGGTTCCTTCTACTTCGTCATGTTCACGATGTTTACAGGTAATTCTCGGTGGATCTCTAGCCGATAAAAGATGTCTTTCCCATACGGGTGAAATCGACGGGGCAAACCAACCGCGAGCCATTTCTCCTACGGCTGACATGAATTGGGATAAACCAGTAGCGTCACTCATGGTATGATTCAGACGCAAGGCAAAGATAAAACCACCACATCTTAACCGTGTTACCTGTTAACCAACACTATTAAATCCACAAATTTATCTAATATAGACAGTAAACATCAAAGTTAATTTTAAAATATTCATATGTACTTTAGTGAAAGTGGAAGTTCAAATCACATTACTAGCCTAAACGATCGTTTAACCGTTATAATGGTTATTAAATTTAATTAACCGTAACCTAATCATTAAGAATCAGTTAACCGCTAATGATTAATCGTTAAGATACAGTTAACCGACAGTTCGGTTTCTGGTTAACCTGTAACCTATTAAAAAAATTCACATGTTCACTACTTATTTTGAGAATAACGAAACAATACTTTCGATAAATATTATATTAAAATGTTCATAAAAATGCTTAAATAAGGATTCTAAACATTAAGTCCATACTTAATTAAAAAAATACATACATACTACAAAGTTTCACCACAACACAAAGTATATAAATTCTAAAATTAATTTTAAATTTCAAATTTTAACAGCGCTCAACACATAACAATATACTATCAAAGTTTTAAAGAAAAATATATAAATATTGAGATGCTTACAAACCCCTAATCTTTAACGTTATTATAGCTTCAAATTTTGGTATAAAAATATATTATTCATACTTAATAAAATTAAGTACGGAAATACGTACATATACTCATAAGCATGCGCCTTTTTTGCATATTTATATTTTATAATTATTAAAATCAATATCAATGATTTAAGTATTATGCTTACAAAATATTGAGATGCATCCTATAAATATAAGTACTAAGAACCTGAACCTATGTTACTGGATTTTTTTTATTTTTAATATATACTCAGTCATGGTAGTTCTGGGCATGTACAAAATATACGACCGTATAAGGTCCCAAAATAAATTATTATACGTATAATTATTTTATAGAAGAAAATTATCAACAAATTTTAATTTAAAGAATAGATGTTTTGGAAAATTAATAAGATGAGTAGTGAAATTTTTCATATTTTTTATTGGCAGTGAGAAATTTTCAAATAAGCTGACATTAATTGTTGGCTTTCTGTTTCATTATGATAAATTAAATTTATTGGATGACGTTAATCTCAAATTTTATTGTAATAATTTTGAAAATGTTCTTAAAAAATATGTGTTATCTGATTTTGATAAAAATGAGTTATTTGTTGAGCTAAAATTACTTAGAGGGCTTTTACCCAAGAAAAAACTAGGAGCAGTGAATTTATTAAAAATTTTAAAATGTTTTAATTACTTCCTAAATGCAACAATTGCGTATAGATTTTTATTAATTAATCTTATTATTGTTGTTTCCGCGTAACGAAGCTTTTCAAAATTAAAGTTTGTGAACTTATATTTCCAGACAACTATGTCACAAGAAAAACTAAATAAACTTCTTTTGACGACAATCGAGTCTGATCTTTTTAAAAAAGTTGATATCGAAAGCATTGTACATGATTTTTGCTTCAAAATATACAAAAATAATATCACTTTTTAAGTGAAAATGTTAAACTTTTAGATGTTTGTAAGTTATTTTTATGTTGCTTAAAAGAGTAATCAAACTTTTTTATTAAGAAAACTTTATTTGAATTTTTTTTATTATAAATTAAGAGCCTCATTTTATTAAATTTCACAGGACCCCTCAAATCTTTGACCGCACATGTACTTAGTATTCAATATTTACTTTTAAAATATTTTTCTAACATGGGTTTATATACGTGATCCTTAATTAAAATAATGGGAGAAACTTTAAAAACAAGATTAGTAATATTCACGTTGGACTTAAATTTATATTTGAAACACATATTTATATTACTTATTTTTCATTATTATTATTTAATTTATTATTAAATTATTGATTATTATGAATTTTTATTTTGGCTCCGAAGTTGAATTTAGAAGTCATCTCTTCTTTGACTGCCCCTTCTCTCATTTTGCTTGGTTGCAACTCTTGCAACTTTGTAATATCTCTCGACCTGTGCAGAACTGGAATGGAGAACTCGATTGGGCCATTTCTCACTTCAAGGGTAAAGCTCTTCGCTCCACTATTTTTAGACTTTTCTGGAATGCTCTCATTTATAATATCTGGCTAAAGCGAAACGCCCGATATTTTAGGGGGAAATCTCACACTATTGCTGACATTGTCCTTTGTGTCCAAGATATTATACGATTATATTTACGTTACAAAAAAATTGATAGAACCATACAGGCAAATGTCGATCTTTGTATAATTTGGAAACTAGAGTAGTTTTCTTTTTTTTGTAAAGTTTTTTCTTGTACATATATTGTAGAAGACTTCTTGTTTTATTAATAAATATACACAACACTTATCCAAAAAAATATGAATTTTTATTTACCTATGCCTAAACGGAGTAAAAAATATATTCTATTTAGCCAGAAATGTATTTTTTTTCAATTGAAAATTTCTAATAATAATATTTCTCAAAACATATTGAATATTTCTCCTTTAAAATAACATAAATTAATTGATCTGAACTTGGGATTCGCTCGGGCCCATTAGTTTTACAAAGAAGATGAAATAAGAGTAGATTTACGTTGACTCGCACCTATCGCCTTTCCCTTCAACATCTGTTCTAGTTCTTTCTCAAATATTTCCGTAGCTTGGGTTGGCAATGTAATTGTCACCACAACTCCGGCCTCTCCTTTATTATTCTTGCATCGTACTAAACAACTTGCTATCAGAAGCCTTGCTGGACCACCATACATTGCCTTACCCCACCCGAAATCAACCTCTCCAAATCCGACACGCGTCACGTCTGTGACCGAGTAAGTTCGAGCTTGGCCGAGTTGCGGCCGACCCTTAGTCACCAGTAAATCTGCTAATGATTTCATGTATTCTTCCGTTACAATATTCTTTGCTTGTTTCACAAGTTCCACCGAATACTCTAATGGATTTCGACAAAGTCTTCCTGCTTCTGTCACTGCTACTGCGTGCGCGGTTGCGTTCCCGTAATACCCTAAAGGCAACGGAGGATTAAACCTGGAACGGGCGTTTACGACACATATAAGGCGCACCTCTTCTTCAGGATTTGCTTGAAATGCGATGGTTCGACAACGCCAGACGCATGCAGTCAATAACTCAAACGTCGTACACTTATGAAGGTGTTGTGGCATAAGTTTGTGAAGTGCCGAGACTTCTGTGGGGCCAAAGAAATAGGACCGACTGACCAAGTCGCCGGCGGGGAAAATGGTTCCCTCTACTTCATCGTACTGGTGATGTTTACATGTGACTCTCGGTGGATCTCTAGCCGCTAAGAGATGTCTTTCCCATACAGGTTGGATCGACGGGACAAGCCAACCACGAGCTACTTCTCCTACGGCATTCGTGAATAGACATAAACCAGTAGCGTCGCTCATGGTATGGTTAAGACGTAGAGCAAAGATAAAACCACCACATCTCAATCGCGTTACCTGTATTAACTAATATTATTAAATTCACTAATTTATCTGCTTGAAGAAAATATAAGTAACATAAGTACCTGTATAAGTATCAATGGACAATCTAACATACTGGAAGAACCAGGAACATCGTAAAGGAGTTGCTCCAGATAAGGAAATGGTGGTTGAATTGCATCACCGAATTGTTCAAGCGTAACATCCGCATCCGCTTCGATAAACATTACGCCTTCACCGTTGCAATCGACTATCAGTTTCCGTTGAGGTCCTTCTCTTAACCTACCAGCAAAGGGGTAATAAAACACGAGGGTCTGTGCAAGTGCCTCCCGAATGACCTTAACAGGGTCTTTTCCATGCATACAAGAATTATATCGGTAAAAGTGGATAACCGGAATTTGAAACCGGTAAGCTTCTTGATCATCGATATCGGATAACAGTTTGTACTCGTGAGGGGTAGACTTAGCCGGAGCTATCAGTTCCGGTTCACGTCGATGAACCTTGAACACTAAAGAAGAAGTTGCCATGATACCAAAAGGGTGGGAACTGGGAATAGAGTATGACTGGTTTGATTGTTAAGTGAGTGTTGGTTTTGTCGAGTGCTTGTTTGTAACAGTGGTATTTAAATTATGGGAAGAAGTGTATAGTCATGTCTTAATGTTGTTACAACATTATTTTAGTGAAAGATACTCAAAAGAGTTAAGGAAAAACTCATATATCGGGGAAAGTGGGGTTATTAAGAAGTATAGTATTAAATTTTGACCGCTATACAATGTAACAATAATATCGTAATAAATTTGAAAGTCATGATAATATCGTAAATTGTAATTGCATTTGAAAATATAATTGTTTTTATTTTTAAAATACGTCGTAACATTATAACTACGATGTTACAACTGCATTCACACCCACAATTTAATACTAGGTTAAGAAGTTGCACGTGGACTTAGGGGTGTTCAAAAATACCTGGCTCGAATTATCCGATCCGATTAAAATTTACCGAGTATTTATATTAAAGTACCCGAAATTTTCGGGTTGGGTACTCGACCCGCAAATTTTTTCGGGTAGTTGGGCCGGGTCTTGGCTGAAATATTTTTATAACCTGGTACTCGACCCAACCCATTAATTTTAATATTTATATATTTTAAATTCTATTTTCATTTTATGTTTCTTATTATTTTTCCTTAAAATTAATTTTAAATCCCTAATTTCTTTTTATATTTGTATTATATACTTTTTAAGTTTACAATTTTTCAAAAATATTTATATTAATTTGTCAATATGAGAGTCGAATGAAAAATCATGATCGAGATTAATATTTTTAATATCTTCTTTTATTGATAGAATTTAATATACATATATATATATATCCAAATATTTCTCTCTTAAAATTAACCTTAAATAAATAATTTTTGTGTTTGAAATATATATCATGAAATTTTATGTATTTCCTATTTATTTTTTATAAAAAAATAGATTTAAAAAATATAAAAATGTAAACCGCGTACCTGGTATCCGAATTTACAGGTACCCGATTCTTATAGGCCGAGTCACGAGCCGACTTTTAAATACCTGAAAATTTTTAATATCCGTAATAAAGAGTACCCGAAAATTCAGGTATCCGGATATAAACACCCCTATGTGGGATGGTAAAACATGAGAAAGTATGGTGTCAATTTCCAGACAGCCTCTGACCACATTTTTTATCTCGGTACTTTTCTTTTGTATTTTATCTCCAACCAAAATTTCGAAACTAGATTTTATGTTTCATGCATATGCATGTGATTTCACTAAATTCGAGAATTGTATTTAGTTTTTTAATCGACATAAAACGTTGTTAATTGATACGATGGTCCACGTTACTGACACAGTGGTAAGGGTGATAACATTACATATTTATATGTTGTGATGACATGAAAGATAAAAGATTAATTAACCAACAAGTTTTCGATGTATTGGTAAAGTACATTGTATTTTTAAGGAGAGAATGCGAGTTTAAATTTTAGGAATAGTATTATTGGGAGAAATAACCTCGTACTCCAAACATGGACCATAAGACGGACATGCATATCACACATGGTAGGTTACCACGTCATTTTCTCTCTCATAATCAGCATGTCACGTCGACTAAAATCATAAAAAAACAGACGTGGCATGCTGGCTAAGAGTGAGAAAATAACGTGGTAGCCTGCTACGTGTGATTTTCTCTCTCCTGACAGCATGCCACATGTGTTTTTTTCTCTCCTAGTTAGCATGTTGTTAATTTTTTAACGACAGAGTACCAAAATAGAAACAAAAAGTAACGTTAGGTAATCATTTTACCTAAAAATAAATGGGGTACTAAAATAATAACGCGAGAATAAATAGGGTACTAAATATGTAGTTATCCCTAAATATTATTACAGATTTCAAAACATTAATTAAAAATAAAATATATAAAAATCTTCTATGGTTTCTTGTCAACCATCATCTACTACTATTTATTAAACACATGCATCTTCAAAGAAATCAACATTGTATTAGTGTAATAATGACCTTTGGGATCCCTTCTTATAGTTTAAAATTGATGGGATAAATTTTCGCCAAAGTGGTATGCATGAGTTTTATTTTACATTATGCCTTTTAGAATGACAAATACTTTAGGCGGTTGCCGTGTAAACACATTTCCTATTGGAAAACTCATACAAGGATCTTATGCTATACGACAAATTTAAGTTAAATTAACTATAAGACTAAGTCAAATTTAAGTTTTAGTTCGTGATCTTATGCTATACGACAAATTTAAGTTAAATTAACTATACGACAAATTATAATTTTAATATTATTTTTAAAATATAAAATATCTATTTAATTAAAAAGATAAGTTTTAGGTTGTTGGCAAACCCTATTGTTCATCTCTATCCCAATATAAATATACAAAAGAACTTTATTTGCTACGTAGAGAAAATAATTTACACTATTTCGGAAAACTCATGAAAGATTCATTTGTTGTACGAGAGATTCAATTAAAATTAAATGATAACTATATATTTAGTACTTTATTTATTTTTACGTTATTTTTTTAATATTTTATTTGTTTTTTAGGTAAAACGGTATTTAAACGTTATTTTTTGTTTTTATTTTAGTACACACTGTTAAAAAATTATCAGCATACTACTAGGAGAGAGAAAATCACACGTGATATGCTGATTAGGAGAGAGAAAATCACACGTGGCTGCTACATGTGATTTTCTCTCTCCTAGTCAGTATGCCATTAATTTTTTTAATGACGATGTACAAAAATAAAAACAAAATGTTACGTTAAGTACTACTTTACTAAAAAATAATAAGCGGGTACTAAAACAGTAACTCGAAAATAAGTGAATACTAAATATATAGCCATCTCTAAGATTAACATTGTAAGATAAGACAAGTTGTCGGGTTGTTGTTAAATTTTATTAAGTTGATGTGTTTATCGATAATTTAATTAATTGTTTTTAATATTAGGCTTAATACATCTTTTCTCTCTAAAATTTACCTGTTTTTTCAACTTGTCTCCTAAATTAAGTTTTGCCTACTTTTCCCCCTAAAGTATTCATCGTTATTCATTTCACCTCAAAAAGTTAACACCGTTAAAAAAAATTGTGTTGACCAATCAAAACGTGCCACATCATTTTCTTTCTTTATTTTTAAATTTTAAAATAAAATAAAAAATTTATTAAATCATACTCTAAATTTACCTAAATACCCTCATTTTCTTTTTTATTGGTCAACACATATTTTTTTAACGGTGTTAACTTTTTAGGGTGAAATGAGTAACAACGAATACTTTAGGAGGTAAAAGTGAGTAAAACGTAATTTAGAGGGCAAGTTGGGAAAACATGTAAAGTTTATGGGGATAATATGTATTAAGCCTTAATTTTATAGGATAGGGTGATGAAATTTATAGGTAAACTATGGGATGAATCATACATACTCAACCAGGGACGTAGTCACCTCTCCCCTCCTAAATTGTTTGTATTTATATATATATATTTAAAAATAAGTTGTTTATAAATTTGTATTTTATTTTTAAATATTTATATTTTTTTCCAACCTTAAATTCTAGCTCCGCCCATGTAATTAGGTGGGGTCTTGGTTGAGGTGTCATAATTCCATATTTTGATGCAATTAGACTTTGTGGTTGAGAGTTGAAGTAGTTTGGTTTATGTAGTGGCCAATCATGTGTGAACCCACTGATGTAAGTAATAATACCATATAAAATGGGTCCCAAACCATTTTTTAGTTAACAAAAATATATGTATTACCTAAATGACGCCAACACCTCCCATGCTCTTTGGCACACAAATTCTATCCCACCCTACCTTCGCCATCTTCTTCTTGTCCTTCAAATATTCCTACAATGGGAGAAAGAATAAAACTGAATTTATCAGTACAATTTTACCAGCGAAAGACAAATTTGTACTTTTCCAACCTAGCAGCTTACTACTAAACTTTGCAACAACTGATTCCCAAGTCTCTGCACCCTTCTCGGATCTGCCAAGTGGGGCTGGAGATATGGTATTGTAAGTAACAATGTCTAATTGAAAATGTAAGTAACAAGGGCGAGGGTAATTTGCAACGGAGAAGAGAGCTTTGCAACCTGGTGTATTGGATCAAATCGTTTGAATTCATGACAAAATGGGTCAGTTTTCTGTTAAAAAAATTTCATTCCTACTTGTCGATTCTGATATTATGACTCCGGATTTCAATTTTGGTAACTTATGGAAGATGAAAGTACCTCCAAAGGTTAAAACTTTCTTGTGATTGTTTAAACTAGATAGAGTTCCTACGAAAGTGTTCCTTAAAACAAGAGGAATAGCTTTAGATGCGAGTCATTGTATGTGTGTTTAGTGTGGATTAAATCAAGAGGACTTAGACCACTTGTTTGTTAAATGTACGTTTGTGAATTGCTTTTGGGCGTTGTTTATCCAGTGGTGGAATATTTCGAAAAGACACTTCCAAAATGTTAAGGAGTTGTAAGATTTTTTGGTTTGAAGTTTCGCTGTCGGGTGACATTAAAAGTATATGGTTAGTTTCGGTTGGTGCGGCGTTGTGGAGTATCTGGTTAGCGAGGAATTTGAAGGTTTTCAAAGATAAAAATACAACTCTCAAGGACATGTTGTTCTTGTTAAAATTGAGAGCATTGTTTTGGTTAAAGGCTTCGAAAGAAGATTGTAATCCCAATATAAATGATTGGTGGCTTGACCCGAAGAGAGTATATCGCAATACGCCTAGTGCGGGAGAGAAGATTCCAGGCTGGTTACCTCCTGAGAATGGAGCGGTTAAATTTAACGTGGACGGGGCATCAAAGGACAATGTCGCTGGATATGGTGGTGTTCTCAAAATGGGAGATGGAGTAATGAGAGCGATCTTTGCGGGCCCTTGTGAAGGATTAGGAGCGGAGTTTGCGAAAATTCAAGCTATTAAAACAGCCTTGGAGATTTTTACTGAGGCGGATTGGATTGATAAAGCTCCGCTGGTTGTTGAATCTGATGCTAAGGTGGTGATCAACTGGATATTGAATAAATTCTAAAGACCGTGGGGTTGATGGTTGGAGCTGGTTGAGATCGACAAACTGGTTAAAAGAATAGGAAATGTGCAGTTTAATTTTATCCCAAGACAAGCAAACGTGTTAGCAGATGAATTAGCGAAAGAGGGTATGTTTCGGGAAGCTATTTTCAAAGCATGATGGTAACTCTATACAAACTTTTAACTTCTACTCAACTTATTGTTATTGGGTGTTTCCTTCAACTTTGTCTTTTATTGTTGTAATTTTCTGAGCAGTGTTTGGCGATGTATGGTAGAGTAGGTTGATCTGCAAAATCTTTTTTTGGGTTTGTTTTTGTTACCCAAGTTGTGTTGTTCTCTTTTCTTCCACTTAGATTTAAGTAAATTTTTAATGAGCTCATATTTTTATTAATAAAAAACATTTGTCGAGAAAATATATATATATATATATGACCTAACTATAAGAAAAAGATTGGACCATAAACATTGATTAGAAATTAGAACCCCAAAACATATTGAATATTTTTCCTTAAAAATCACATAAATTAATTGATCCAAACTTGGGGTTTTCTAGTGCCCACTAATTTTACAAAGAAGATGAAATGAGAGTCGATTCTCGTTTACTCGCATCTGTCGCATTTCCCTTTAACATATGGTCTAGTTCTTTCTCAAATATTTCCGTAGCTTGGGCTGGCAATGTAATTGTCATCACAACTCCGGCCTCTCCTTTATTATTCTTAGATGGCATGATACAACATACTATTACAGGCTTAGCTGGGCCACCAAACATTGCCTTGCCCCACCCGAAATCAACGTCTCCGAATCCGGCATGCGTCACGTCCGAGACCACGAAAGTTCGAGCAAGGGTGAATCGTGGTCGACCCTTAATCACCATCAAGTCTGCTAATGACTTCATGTATTCTTCCGTTACAACATTCTTTGCTTGTTTCACAAGCTCCACAGAGTACCCTAATGAATTTTGACAAATTTTCCCGGCTTGCGATATTGTCACTGCGTGTGCGACTACATTCCCGTAATACCCTAAAGGTAGTGGAGGATTAAACTTGGAACGTGCGTTTACGAGACACATAAAGCGTACCTCTTCATCGGGATTTACTTGAAATGCAATGGTTCGACAACGCCAGACGCATGCAGTCAATAGCTCAAACGTCGAACACTTACGAAGGTGTCGTGGCACAAGTCTACGAAGCGCCGAGACTTCTGTGAGGCCAAAGAAATAGGACCGGCTGACCAAGTCACCGTCGGGGAAAATGGTTCCATCTACTTCATCATATTGGTGATGTTTACATGTGACTCGGGGTGGATCTCTAGCGGCTAAGAGATGCCTTTCCCATACAGGTGGGATTGATGGAGTGAGCCAACCCCGAGCCATTTCTCCCACAGCTGACATGAATTGGGTTAGACCACTAGCATCACTCATAGTGTGGTTGTGACGGAGAGCGAAGATGAAACCTCCGCATCTCAACCGAGTTACCTGTTAAACAATATTAGTATACAATCTTTTTAAACAACCAATATATAAAAAAGATGTAAAATAAATACCTGAATAAGTAACAACGGGCAATTTAACGCTCCAGCAGAACCCGAAACATCATAAAGAAGTTCTTCCAAACAAGGAAATGGTGGTTGAAGTACATCACCAAATTGCTCGAGCGTAACATCTACATCCGCTTCGATAAATATTATGCCTTCACCGGTGCAGTCGACCATCAACTTGCGGTGAAGTCCTTCTCTTAACCTGCCGGCAAATGGGTAATAAAACACCAAGGTTTGTGCAAGTGCCTCTCTAATTACCTTAACAGGGTCTCTTCCTTGCATAGAAGGATTGTATTTGTAAAATTGGATGACTGGAACTTGACATCGAAAACCTTCTTGATCATCGATGTCGGACAATATTTTATACTCGCGAGGGGTAGGTTTAGCCGGAACTATCAATACCGGTTCACGACGATGAACCTTGAACACTAAGGAAGTAGAGGAATTTGCCATGATACTAGAAGGAACAAAAAGATGAGAATAGATTAAGAATGTTCTGGTTGTTAAGCGAAGTAAAGGAGTACTTGTAAGAAGAAATGGATAGTTCTTTTTGTTGCAAATTTGATTTAGTGAATATGTTATTCACAAAGATGGGGGAAATCATATTTTAATAGTACAAAACAAGTGGATTATAGATTATTAGAATAGTAACTTATGTGCCCAATAATTGAGCTTTATTTCTTGCTTTGATTCATTAATTTATTAAAAATAGAAACAATCCAAAATTAGCATAATTCATATGAGTTTACTTGATGCGTATTAAAAACAATTTCTTAATAAATCGGTTCAATCGCTCTGTCTACAAAATATATGTACATTCTCAAAGGTTAAGAATATGAATGAACAATCTCTAAAGCAGATGGTTAGAAGCTCTCAATTAACACTCTCATCTCTCTCCTAGGTTGTAAGTCCATTTCCCATTATGAACAAAATTATTCTTTTCTCTCCTCTAAGTATGAACGAATTAAAAATATTTAATTATTTTAAAATTATCCTATGGAGTGGGATACAATTCAGTAATAAAAAATGGTTATCCACCAAACAACAAGTGCACTAATAAGTCCAATATGTCTTACCTGGCATTTGTTTGATTTCAAAGGTTAGGTGTTGGGTTGTTATCATACCGAGTATTATAATGATGACATAATCAATATTTTATACACGGGCGGTGAAAATTTTCAATTTCTACAAGCGTCTTAGTTTTAGGGTATAAGGAGTTAGTTTAGGGTATAAGGTTCAGGGGTTTAGGTCTAGGGGGTTAGAATTTAGGGATAGTTGTTTCAATTTAAGGTTTAGGGTTATAATTTAGGGTTTATAGGTTAAAACCTAAATCCTCATTATATTACCCTAAACCCTAAGTCATAACCTATAAACCATAAATTATAACACTAAACCTTAAATTGAAACAACTATCCCTAAATTCTAAACCCATACACCTAAATCTCTAAACCTTATACCCTAAACTAACTCCTTATACCCTAAAACTAAGACACTTATGAAAATTTTTAGTTTCCACCGCATGTGTAGAGGATATTAATCCTTTTGATAAAATGGATTTAGGGCTGATTAAAAGTTTTCAAATAAGATTAAATGAGAATTTAACCCTTAAATTATATTTTTTATTTGCTTGTATCCCTTAAATTATTATTTGATCAAATAAGTTTTTAAACTATCATTTCTAGTAACTTTACTAAATTCTTCAATTTGTTGTTGAGATTGCAATTGCATTCATGGGAACGATGCACAATTATAACAAATTTTAAGGCATCGGCCGAGTTTATGGGTTATAAGACACAATTGTTTTGATTGCCTGAACATGCATATTACTGTGTTAGAGGAACAGAAAAAGGAAGCTGCCGAAAATGAGGCTACAGAAAACGTTGACGATGAAGCTAAACCCAAGTGAATGAGCATAGAGAAAAAATAGTCGCTTAAGCTTTCGCCACTTATAAAAAGTGTACAAACGGTCACTCTTGACGATCGTCATTATTAATAAGTGTATATAAAGAAGAAAAAAATAGTCGCCCAAGCCTTTGCCACTTTTAAAAAGGTATAAATGAATATTGCTTGACGATTGTCACTTCTAAGTGAGTGAGCATAAAAAAAAGAATGGTGGTCTAAGCTTCCGCCACTTTTAAGGAGTGGGCTAATGGATACCGCTGACGATCGCCACTTTCAAGTAAGTATACATAATATCTAAAGTAAACTATCGTCCCTTACATAATATCTAAAGTAAATATTCGCTAGTGATCTCTCACCCCGAAAAGTTAACATATGCTATCACAATAAAAGATAGTATTTCAACATCTACACAAAATTAGGATATAATTTACCGTGGAAGGCGACATTTTATTTTCGTTTTCTTTAGTTGTTGAGCATTTTTTTTTCATTTAAGTTTAGAAATTTTTTAACGAGCATCTCAACCAGGTTAGACTTTTATAATTAAATCAATAATAAAACATTTGTTGAGCAAAAAAATTAAAAAACTTCATTAAGAAGCTAACATAGGAGGCAAGTTCATGATACCATTTCATGAGAACAATGTCGTTCCAAGAAAGGGAACAACAATTTACACTGCTCATAATAACAATGAACCAAACTATTTACACACAAAACTAATAAATGTGTGAATAAGTATATAGCAATCAAGACTATGGCCATGTTTAACAATTAGCGGATAATTGATAGCTGATAGCTGATAGCGGATTACATTAGCTGATAGCGGATAGCTGATTGCATCAACTAATTTGACTAGCGGATTGTATTAGCTGATTTTGTAAAAGTGTTTTGTAAAATAAACTAATAGCTGATAGATGTTTGATTGTTTAAACAAGCAAAATGACATATAAGGACATGATTATATTTAATACTTGTTTGAATAATTTACCAGTTATTAATATTTTGTATCTAATAAATATTAATTAGATTTGTAAAAATTATTTTTTAATATAAATTTTCTAAACATATTTGAAAGATTTATATATTAATTTATTATTTATATAATTATTAAAAATTTTATATGCACATATAAATATGTGATAAAAAAATAGAATCAACTTACAAATGTCACTATATAAATTAGTAGTAACAACAAATAAGTCCAATATTTAATATGTTATTATTTATATTAAAAAAATATTGTTATTTAATTTAGGTTATTTGGAGATTTTTGGTAATTGTTAAGGGTAAAAGAGTCATTACAACTCTAATATCAAACCTCTAATCTCAAAAAGCTCATATTAGGAGCTTTTTCAAAATTAGCTTTTTCATCTCAATCCGCTATTTCAATCCGCTATTTGCCAAACAACAATATTAGCGGATTTGACTAGTCAAACCTCTAATTATACTTCAAACTTCTATTTTTTGCCCAAACCGCTATTTACCAAACATGGCCTATATTATCCGGGGTAAGAATCCTCCAACTCAAACTATTTGTACAACTAAGCGAGCAATAATTCTCCATAAATGCTCCCAAGAAAACGAGCTTTAATAAACACTATTCACACTATTTATAAGAAGGGTAAACTATCTGTTTGACCACCAAACTATTGTGAAAGTTTTAAAATGACCACCATAGAAAAAAACGCGCCATTTCACTACCCAAACTATTAAAATGGGATCATTTTGACCACCAGCCGTTAATGGGCTAACGGAAGGTGACGCGGCAGTTAAAAAATTAAAGGTATAATCACACATTTGGTCCTTATTATTTACACATTCTTTCAATTTAGTCCCTCTGAAGAAAAATCACCCAAATCCTACATAAAAAGACTCTCCCATTCATCTTCTTCCCCACAACACCCAAAGCTTCATTTCTTTCCCGTCCGGCTCCCCACAACACCCAAATCCTACAATTTCCTCCTCCATTGGCTAATAAAATTAATAAATGAAGACGAAGACAAAGGCATCCGAGTCATCGTGAATTTTTTAAGCTAAAACAGTGTTGAACTTGAGGAGTAGACAAAACAGTAGTTGTTGAAGACGAGTGTTGAATTATTGATGCTTTCAGCGCCTGTGATGTGATCTTGAAGTGGACTTTTGATTTATCAAAGTTGCAGGAGTTTTGGCATAGCCATAATGTTGGTCGAGTTCACCACTTAAACACAGTGGCTATTTCCTATTTGGTTGCAGAAAAACAAAAACTGAGGATTTCAAGGTTGATGATGAAGCTGTTTCCATGCTTGTTCTTTTTCTGGGTTGTTTTGTTTTGGTTCATCAAATCCATTGATGCTCAGAACGCCACCACCGATCCTTCTGAAGGTACTCTCTCTACCATGGATACCATGGATTTAAACTGCGGTTGCGGCCGTTTTTTCAGTGTTTATGCAGTCATTGCGGACTGCGGCTACCGCTATTGCTGTAGCGGGCAGCTATTTGAATTTCTGCTCTCTACCTGTATGTGTAAATGTGTCAATGAAAAAAAAATAGTTGCTTATAGGGGGAGAAGAAGAAGCTATGGTGATTATAATGGGTTTTTGATATTGTTTTAACAGTGAGGGCATTGAACTCAATCTTCCAACAGTGGAATACACAAGCAGTGAATTCATGGAACATCAGTGGAGAGCCGTGTAGTGGAACTGCTCTCAACCAGAGTGATTCTGTGTTTGAGGATCCTTCCAATAACCCTTCCATCAGATGTGATTGTTCTTTCAACGGTGGCATTGTTTGCCACATTACTCGACTGTACGCGCTCTCTGATTCAATCGATTTTAGTACCTGTACTTCTCGACATGAGCTAAATTTACAACAAAATTCGATGTATCACTTTTATCAGGAGGGTGTCTTCTCTAAGTACACAAGGGGTGATACCAGAGGAGCTTTTGGATTTGCCTTTTCTGACAGTTTTGTAAGAATGTTTTTTCAATTTTTGCTTTCTATTTTCTATTCACCTTTGATGTTCATAAGCCAATATTGATTTTGAATATTTTCCAAATGAATACAGGTTTTATAATGTTTATGATATGTCTTTTAGGTATGGGAAATGGTTGGTTTTACGGTATCTGATAAATAATAATTTATATTGTATGGTGATACAGAAATCAAACTAGGTTATATACGATGGTCCTTATTAGCCAATGGAGGAGGAAATTGTAGGATTTGGGTGTTGTGGGGGAGCCGGACGGGAAAGAAATGAAGCTTTGGGTGTTGTGGGGAAGAAGATGAATGGGAGAGTCTTTTTATGTAGGATTTGGGTGATTTTTCTTCAGAGGGACTAAATTGAAAGAATGTGTAAATAATAAGGACCAAATGTGTGATTATACCTTTAATTTTTAACTACCACGTCACCTTCTGTTAGCCCATTAACGGCTGGTGGTCAAAATGATCCCATTTTAATAGTTTGGGTAGTGAAATGGCGCGTTTTTTTCTATGGTGGTCATTTTAAAACTCACAATAGTTTGGTGGTCAAACAGATAGTTTACCCTTATAAGAAAAGAGACTTAAACTATTTGTACATAAGGGGTCAAGTGTTCGCACCAGCGAACAAACATACACAAAATATATTAAAGCAATAATTATATATTTGGTCCTCGTTCATTATACATTCTATCAATTTGATCCTAATTTTAATTTAATAAAGTAAATTAATTATTTAATTAGGTGGTGACAAAATGTGTAAATATACAAATTTATGTTAATTGCTAGGTTAGCCTCTCCGTTAGATTTTAACGGTTGGTGGTCACATTGAGTCCATTTTAATAGTTGAGTGGTCTAATTGCTTCAATTAGAAGTATAGTAGTCAAATCGAATCTAAAACCATAGTATAGTGGTCATTTATGTAATTTACCCTATAATTAAAAGAATTTTCTGAATAGCTCCTCAAACTCGCGATTTATAATAATTTAGTCCTTTAACTGACAAAAACCATCTTTGACCGACATGGTTGTCCACATTACTGACATATTGATAATAGTGTTGATGTGACAGTTAATGGCACTGACGTGACAATCTACATATAGTGATGACATGGAAGAAAATTTTAATTGATTTTTTAAGAATGTTTGAATGTCTATTATATCTTTAGGAAAAAAATAAAAATTAAGAAATTATTAGAATGTTAAAAAGGTAAGAAGTATTATCACAAATTAAAAAAATAAAATAAAATATCATAAAATAAAATAAAAATATAATAAAATATTAAATTACAAAATATTAAATTTTTAAATTTTAAATTTTACAAATCTCCGATCGTTTCTTGTCAACCTTAGTACAATACTATTAACTGTCACGTCAGTCTCTCCGTTAGATTTTAACGGTTGGTGATCACATTAAGTATATTTTAATAGTTGAGTGGTCTAATTACTTCAATTAAAAGTATATTGGTCAAATCGAATCTAAAACCACAATATAGTGGTCATTTATGTAGTTTACCCTTAATTATAATTTAAAAGTCTCTTAATATTTTAAACATTTGAATGGTGAAAACAGTCTGATATATTTATATTATTTTTTATATTAATTATTTTTATAAATTTAAAAAAGTAAACACGCGATATCACATCACATGCAATGCATGAAACATAAAATCCAGTTTCAAAATTTTGGTTGGAGATAAAATACAAATAGAAAGTAACAAGATAAAAAATAACACTCCTTCCCATAAATACCCCTGCTGTCACAAACAAGCACTCCACCAAACCAACAATCCCTTAACAATCAAACCAGTCCTACTCTGTTTCCACCTGGTATCATGGCAACTTCTTCTTCTTTAGTGTTCAAGGTTCACCGGCGTGAACCAGAACTGATAGTTCCGGCTAAGTCTACTCCTCACGAGTGCAAACTGTTATCCGATATCGACGATCAAGAAGGTTTCCGGTTTCAAATTCCGGTTATCCAATTTTACCAATATAATCCTTCCATGCAAGGAAAAGACCCCGTTAGAGTGATTCGGGAGGCACTTGCACAGGCTCTCGTGTTTTATTACCCATTTGCCGGTCGGTTAAGAGAAGGACCTCAACGAAAGCTGATGGTTGATTGCAACGGTGAAGGTCTGATGTTTATCGAAGCGGATACGGATGTTACGCTCGAACAATTCGGTGATCCACTTCAACCACCATTTCCTTGTCTGGAGGAACTCCTTTACGATGTTCCTGGTTCTGCTGCTGTGTTAGATTGTCCATTAATACTTATTCAGGTACTTTATATTATTTTATAAGATTGTATAGTAATATTTATTTTGATGCTTTTTAAATTTAAATTTAAATTTAGGGTTTAGATATTGTGGTTTTAGGTTAAGGTTTATGGTTTAGGGCTTAATGGTTTGTGTTTTTTAATTTAGGGTTTTAGGTTTTAGGTTTAGGGTTTAGGGTTTTAGGCTTAGTGTTTGATGTTTTGGGTTTATGGTTTGGGGTTTCATGTTTAAGGGCTTAGGGTTTATGGTTTTGAGTTTAGGGTCAATCTTAATTAAAAATTATGCCGAATTGAAATAATGTGTAAATAACGAGGTTGAATTTATTATTTCTTTTGAATTAGGACTAAATTGTTAGGATTTGTAAATATGGAAGGTTAAATATGTTATTATACAAAATATTTTATCTGTCATGTCACCCTTTTAACTGTTGTTAATGAGTCAACGATCAAATTGAAACAAAACTATAAGTTTAAGGAAAATTCTACAACGGGCGTCGCACACCGCTGAACACCACTAACGCAATACACCGCTGAACACCATTAATTTTTTAATAAAAATTAAAAATCTTAAAGATTAAACTTTCTAAACATATTCCAACTATAATTACATCCAATGATATCAAAGTCTTGTTATACAGTTACGGTGACTTTCCAAACATTTATTTGCATTATTTTCCATTACGAGCTACACAAATGAATAAGTGAATACTCAAACCACAATTAAAGTACACTAATGAAGAAGTGTACAAAAAGATCCAATATATAATATATTTTAATCAAATTTTAAATGTTATATATATAATATAATATATTATAATCAAATGCTGATTTGGTTGAACCTGAATTCAACTTTGACCTTATATGAAAAATGAAAGTCCCTCCAAAAGTTAAAAATTTTCTCTGGATGTTGAAAATCATGAGAATTTCAACTAAAGATTTTCTACTGCAAAAAGGTGTGAAGTTGGTAGAAGCTGGCATTGGTTGTTCTTGGTGTGGGGCAGAAGTGGAGAGCGTTCCTCATCTATTTGTGGCTTGCACTTTTCCTAAAAAATTTTGGAGATTTTTCTGTGAATGGTGGTCGATTTGTTGGAACAATATATCAACTATTGACAAGTTCTTTTTGTTTTGCTTTTCTTCTTCTTAGTCAGGGGTTATTAAATCTGTTTGGTTTATAACGATCATGTTTGCACTCTGGAGCTTGTAGTTAGCTCGAAATGACAAAGTTTTTAGGGGTAAAATCACTTCCAGCAAAGATATTTTGTTCTATTCAAAGATGAGGGCGTTGATTTGGATAAAGGCGGTGAATGCAGATTTATTATTACATGATGAGGACTGGTGGTCTAATCCTTGTAACTGCCTTGTCCCGAAGTTGAATAAAGCTTATGTTGATTGGATTCCCCTGAATCCGGGTCTGTAAAATTCAACGTGGATGGTTCTTTTTATAGTAATGCAGCAAGTTGCGGGGAGTCTTAAGATCGAGTGAGGGCGATGTGCGAGCCTTATTCTCTGGCCCGGTGGATAATTTTGGATCAGATTTCGCAGAGTTAATGGCGATTAGGACAACACTCTCTGTGTTTATTGATGCAAGGTGGATTGGTCAAGCTAAATTGATAATTGAATCTGACTCTCGAGTTGTTTTAAATTGGATCGCGAATCCCCTTATTAGACCGTAGAGATGGTTTAAGCACTTTGATGAAATTGATAACTTGGTAAAAAAAATATCCTTTATTACATTCGAATATGTTCCAAGATCAAGGAATGGATTTGCAGACAACCTGGCAAAGATTGGTGTTGGCAGAAGTGCTCTTTTTAAAGTTTGGTGGTGATTAGTTGGTTTTATTAATTTTGGGTCAAGAAGTTTCTTGTGAGAACTGTATTGTCATGTAAGCTATGTTGGGGTGTACTCTTTTTCTCTATTAAGTTTAGGGAAGTTTTTAACGACGTTCCCAACTATGGTTAAAATTCGATAAATAAAATTTTCTGCTTAGCAAAAAAAATTAAATGTTGGCATAAAGTTAAAAAAATACTTCCTACGTTTGATTGAATAGTCACTTTGACTCATATTCTTATTTTTGGAGCAATTCAACCATCAATTTTTCATTTTGGGTCAAAATGGCCCCTCTACGGATGAAAATTGTTAGAGAATTGACAGTAAACAATTTGAAATGACTTGAGAGAATGATAAGTCAGCATAAAAAATTATTTTATATTTTATATAATTTTATAAAATTATTTTTTGACTGATGTAACGTTTTTTCAAGGTAACACATTTGTCTATATGATACTGCCATGTCAGCATGTGTTGCCATATAGGTTTGTCACGTCATTTCAAGCCATTTTCCGTTGGTTGACTAACAATTTTCATTTGCAAAGGGATCATTTTGACCCAAAATGAAACGTTGAGAGTTAAATTGCTCCAAAAAGAAGAAAAGAGACCAGAGTGATTATTCAGTCAAACGTTGAGAGGCATTTTTTGAATTTATGCTTTAAATGTTTCGTCATTTTAATTAGAATTAATGAGATATATATACAATTATATTTTTTTTATATGTGTTTGGATAAAAAATTCAAAATTTTATAGATTTTTAAAATGTTATGTTTTAAAATGTATCATTCCAAAGTTAGTATTTATATTATTTTATCTGAATACATAATTAATTTAGAAAAAAATTTAAGTGTATTATGTTTTTTTTATTTTAAACAATAACTATAAAAGAAAATTAATGATTTAAAATAAATAATTTAAAAATGTGTAATACAATATCATTAGATTTGTAGAAGTATATAAAGAATTATTATATTATAAAATATAACAAATATACAATAGAATTAAATAAAATAACAATTAAAGATTAATTTTATTATTTTATAGTGGATTCAGTAGCTTAGATGAAATAAGGTTGAGTTTATGGGTAATTATTCCATTAACAAGAGTTTGTGGGAATTTTGTTTATACAAGCGCCTTAGTTTTAGGGTTTAGAGACTTTATTTAGGGTTTATGAGTTTAAATGTAGTGATTTTAAATTTAAGGGATGTTCATAAAAGTTAGGGTGCAGAGTTGAAGTTTAGGGTTTATAGGTTAAAACATAAACTTCTAATTACTATATCACCATACACCCTAAATTCTAAACCCATACACTAAAACTTCTAAATTTTAAACCCTAAACTGAACTGATAAACCCTAAAACTAAATCGCTTGTGAAAACAAAAATTTTCATCGCCTATGAGATAATAATCCTAAGTTTATTGTATTTCTAATAAAATCATCTTTCAAAAAATTATATCATCATTTTTATATCCATTAAAACAAAATAATAAAGTAAAATTAAGCCCTTAGCACAGAATTGAGGGGTTAGAATATATCCGTCATTAACCAAAGTTTTTTAAAATTCAAACGTTTATAAATAGGTAACCTAGTTGTGTATAAATCGAAAAACAAAATTCTCTAAAATTTCCTATAAAAACCACCGATCCACTCTCAGCTTTTCCCATTCTTGACTACCAAGAAAGTTATAATAAAAAGGTAAGCTTTGAAACAAAGATTTCTCTACTTGAAACCTTGATCCCGATATCATATTCTCCATTCCAACAATCGACGATGGTCTCGCAAAAGAGTCATGCTTCATCCGATGAAGCTTTTGAAAAGCAAAAAGAAAACCGGAATCTGATTGACGTTGCAGTGGTTACAGACGATGATATTTTGGAAGCGGAGCCACCGGAGAAAGTAGCGCCTTTGTTCGTGCCTAAAAGCTATAAACCCCGCAACAGGGCTGTGGTTGTTCGAGATTTTCCTTTTCCACCAACAAGGCTTCAATTTCAAACACCAATCTCTAACGGTTTAGTTGGTGTGGCTGTCCGAGATTTTCCTTTTCCACTACCAAGGGTTCAAACTCCATTGTCCCAAGATTTAGTTCAACCTCTACTGTCTGATGCTTCAGAACCAACCGAAGAATCAGAGTATGAAGCCAAAGAATCATCCAAGGAAGTTGAATTGCAGTTGACCGGATGTACCGGGAACAACATTAGTCTCAATTCCTTTGGATTGTCTTTAGAAGATGGAGGTGATATGCCAAAAGTTGTGGGGTTGGATGATCCATCAGAAACTTCTGAGCATGAATCTGTGGATGAGGTTGCGGTGATTCCAGACGACGAGGCTATAGAATCACCTGAGAAAGTAGCGCCTGTGTTCCTGCCTAAAAGCTATAAACCCCACAACAGAGTCAACAATAGGGCTGTGGCTGTTCGAGATTTTCCTTTTCCACAATCAAGCGTTCAACCTCAACTATCGGATGCTTCAGAACCAACCGAAGAATCAGAGTGTGAAGCCAATGAATCATCCAAGGAAATTGAATTGGAGTGGAGCGGTTTGATACCAGGGGACTCGATTGTTTCGATGTACAACATTAGTCTCAATTCGTTCGGATTGTCATCAGAAGATGGAGGAATTGATATAGATTCTGTGGGGTTGGTTGATCGATCAGAAACTTCTGAGCTTGAATCTATGGAGGAGATAGCATCCAACTTCAACACACCTGATTCAGTGAGTTTTGAGACAAAACAACTTAGCCATAAGCTGTCTGATGCACAAGATCCCTTAGAGGCACAAAGCGATTCAGATGAAAGTTGTCGGAAGAGCAAGTTAAAGAACCCCGGAAGCTTACCACTCCGACGCAGCAATCGGCTTCTTAAAAAAGACCCAAATACTACAGTGAAGCCAAGGCCTAAACGGAAAGCAAAAGCATCGATGGAGGCAGTGCCGAATTGCCGAAGGAGTAAAAGGATAAGAGACTCTAAATTGAGCACGACCTGGGAGACAAACAAAAGGAAAAGAAGCAAGCATTGATTTCCAAAGTTGAAGCCTTTTAGATGATTGAGTATTTTCATTATTTCGCCTTAGTTTGAATGTTTGATTTTATTCATAGCAAAGAACCGTCATTAGCATTACCTGTAAAGTAAACTAGTTTTGGTTGGCAGAAAACTTAACTGTCAAGTTATCATTTAGGAATGGTTCCTCTGTTATGCTATCTTGTGATCAACTTTTTGTTTGAATAGAATCTTGTGGTTAACTAAATTTGATTGTTGAGCACATATTTGATATTCTTTACTTTACAAAATTAGCATAAAAGCAGTTGTTAATTTGAAACGATCGTCTTTAGTTGAGTCGAACAAGTCCGTGATGCATTGCCAAAGACATCAAATCCTGGATTGGGATGGATATAAGAATTTCTTAAAGAAACAACAATGAGAAAAAGTAGTGTTCGCAGAAACAACAATGATCTAAGTAGACAGAACATGTTGATGTTCTTACCCGGAAACACCTGTAAACACCTGAATTGGGATGGATATAAGAAAAAGAATGGACCATAAACATTGATTAGAAATTAGAACCCCAAAACATATTGAATATTTTTCCTTAAAAATCACATAAATTAATTGATCCAAACTTGGGGTTTTCTACAGAGAAGATGAAATGAGAGTCGACTCACGTTCACTCGCATCTGTCGTCTTTCCCTTCAACATATGGTCTAGTTCTTTCTCAAATATTTCCGTAGCTTGGGCTGGCAATGCAATTGTGATCACAACTCCGGCCTCTCCTTTATTATTCTTAGATGGCATGATACAACTTACTATTACAGACTTAGCTGGGCCACCAAACATTGCCTTGCCCCACCCGAAATCAACGTCTCTGAATCCGGCACGCGTCACGTCCGAGACCACGAAAGTTCGAGAAGAAGTGAATCGTGGTCGACCCTTAATCACCATCAAGTCTGCTAATGACTTCATGTATTCTTCCGTTACAACATTCTTTGCTTGTTTCACAAGCTCCACAGAGTACCCTAATGAATTTTGACAAATTTTACCGGCTTGCGATATTGTCACTGCGTGTGCGACTACATTCCCGTAATACCCTAAAGGTAGTGGAGGATTAAACTTGGAACGTGCGTTTACGAGACACAAAAAGCGTACCTCTTCATCGGGATTTACTTGAAATGCAATGGTTCGACAACGCCAGACGCATGCAGTCAATAGCTCAAACGTCGAACACTTACGAAGGTGTCGTGGCACAAGTCTACGAAGCGCCGAGACTTCTGTGAGGCCAAAGAAATAGGACCGGCTGACCAAGTCACCGTCGGGGAAAATGGTTCCATCTACTTCATCATATTGGTGATGTTTACATGTGACTCGGGGTGGATCTCTAGCGGCTAAGAGATGCCTTTCCCATACCGGTGGGATTGATGGAGTGAGCCAGCCCCGAGCCATTTCTCCCACAGCAGACATGAATTGGGTTAGACCACAAGCATCACTCATGGTGTGGTTGTGACGGAGAGCGAAGATGAAACCGCCGCATCTCAACCGAGTTACCTGAATAAGTATAAAGAGTTATGAAATTGTGTAAAATTACTTTGATTTTACATGTGTGCAAGTGAGTCATTCACATATAGGGAATAATATATAATCTTTTTAAACAATCAATATATAAGAAGATGTAAAATAAATACCTGAATAAGTAACAACGGGCAATTTAACGCTCCAGCAGAACCCGAAACATCATAAAGAAGTTCTTCCAAACAAGGAAATGGTGGTTGAAGTACATCACCAAATTGCTCGAGCGTAACATCCACATCCGCTTCGATAAATATTATGCCTTCACCGGTGCAGTCGACCATCAACTTGCGGTGAGGTCCTTCCCTTAACCTGCCGGCAAAAGGGTAATAAAACACCAAGGTTTGTGCAAGTGCCTCTCTAATTACCTTAACAGGGTCTCTTCCTTGCATAGAAGGATTGTATTTGTAAAATTGGATGACCGGAACTTGACATCGAAAACCTTCTTGATCATCGATGTCGGACAATAATTTATACTCGCGAGGGGTAGGCTTAGCCGGAACTATCAATACCGGTTCACGACGATGAACCTTGAACACTAAGGAAGTAGAGGAATTTGCCATGATACTAGAAGGAACAAAAAGATGAAAATAGATTAAGAATGTTCCGGTTGTTAAGCGAAGTAAAGGAGTACTTATAAGAAGAAAGGGATAGTTCTTTTTGTTGCAAATTTGATTTGGTGAATATGTTATTCACAAAGACGGGGGGAAATCATATTTTAATAGTACAAAACAAGTGGATTATAGATTATTAGAACAGTTCTAAATTGAGGGGCTG
This sequence comes from Hibiscus tridactylites, assembly GCA_958450335.1. Lineage (NCBI taxonomy): Eukaryota > Viridiplantae > Streptophyta > Magnoliopsida > Malvales > Malvaceae > Hibiscus > Hibiscus tridactylites. The sequence goes on from OY288271.1 coordinate 3,088,413, forward strand.
ATTAAAAGTTTTCAAATAGGCTTAAATAAAAAATTAACTCTTAAATTATATTTTTTTGTTTTCCTTTAACCTTTAGTTATTGTTTGTAGGCTTGTAAACGAACCGAACAAACACGAACGAGGGTGTGTTTATGTTCGTTCGTTTAACTTTAACCGAATAAATGAACGAACATAAACGAACACAAATTTTTTTGTTCGTGTTCGTTTATTAAGGAATGTAGCTTGTTCGTGTTCGTTCATGTTCATTCGTTTAAATGATAAACGAACATAAATGAACATAAATGAACACAAAAGAACACAAACGAACATATATAATTTGTTAACTATTTAATATTTTTAGTTAGTTTGATTAATTCAATTAATTAACTGATTTTAAACCAAATTAATCAATAATTGAAATTTAAAAAAACTCTTAATCATTAGCCAAAACCTAAAATTATCTAATAGATTAACCAATTTTGTTTTGGTTCGGTCTGTTAGTTCGGTTTAACCAAATAATGAACACCCCTAGACATATGTGAATAAATTTAAACGAAATAAATCAAACCAACATAAATGAACATTAACGAACGAACATAAACGAACGAACATAAACGGACGAACATAAATGAACGAACATAAACAAATGAACATAAACGAATGAACATAAACGAACGAACATAAATGAACGAACATAAACGAACAGATTACCGAACGTTCACTAACATAAATGAACGAACAAGCCTTTTGTTCGTGTTCGTTCATTTAATTAGACGAACAAAAAATCTTGTTCATATTCGTTCGTTTAATAAATAAACGAACATAAACGAACTTCCCGCCGAACGGTTCACGAACGGTTCGCTGAACGTTCGTTTCGTTTACAGTCCTAATTGTTTGGTCAAAATAAGTCATTAAATTATCATTTCTGGTGACTTTACCAGATTGTTGAATTTGTTGTTGAGATTACAATTGCATTCATGGGAATGATGCATAATGTTTATGCCTATATGACTAATGCTTTGTCAAATATTCATATTATGTTTCGGATTTGATAATCACAGAGGTTTGTCAAATAGCACTTTATAACAAATTTAAGGCATCGGCCGGCCAAGTTTATGGGTTATAAGATACAACTATTTTGATTGCCTGAGCATGCAAATTGTTGTGATAGAGGAACAAAAAAAAACGAAGCTGCCAAAAATGAGGCTTCAAAAAATGTCTACGATGAAGTTAAACTCAACTAAATGAGCATAAAGAAAGAGTAGTCGCCTAAGCCTCCGCCATTTATAAAAAACGTACAAACGATCACCGCTTGATGATCATCACTCTCAAGTGGGTCTATGAGTGTGCATAAAGAAAAAAAGTGGTCGCTTAAGCCTCCGCCACTTTTAAAAAGTGTGTAAATGGACATCGCTTGAAGATTGTCACTCCCAAGCGAGTGTGCATAAAGAAAAGAATGGTTGCCTAAGCCTCAGTCACTTTTAAGAAATGTGTAAATGGACACCGCTTGAGGATCGCCACTCCCAAGTCCCAAGTGAGTGAACATAAAGAAAAGAATGGCCGCCTAAGCCTCCGCCACTTTTAAGGAGTGTGCTAACGGACACCGCTTGACAATCACCATTTTTAAGTAAGTGTGCATAATATCTAAAATAAATTATCGTCGCTTGCATAATATCTAAAGTAAATATTCGCTAGTAATCTCTCACCCTGAAAAGTTAACATATGCCATCACAATAATATATGGTATTCCAACATCTACACAAAGTCAGAGAATAAAATAGTCGTTAGTTCTCAAAAAAGTGATGTCGTTCCACAGGAACGATGTAAAACTCATTCTCAAGTAAGAGTGCATAAATAATCGTATAAACATTTGATGCTCCTAAAATATACAAGTTCGTAATACGACAAATGTACATGCGAAGGTAATGGCTCTACATATTTAAATAAGCGAGTAATAATTCTCCAAAAAAGCACTCAAGAAAACAAGCTTTAATAAACATTGTTCACACTATATATAAGAAAATAGACTTAAACTATTTGTAATAAGGGGCCAAGTGTTCGCACCAGCGAACAAGCATACACAAAATATGTTAAAGCAATAATCTATTTTCTACGAACTTTTTTTAAAAAGATGACAAGTGTTCGCACCCGCGAACAAGCATACAAAACATGATAAAGCAATAATTCGCTTCTTGTGAACCATTTTCAAAAAGATGGCAAGTGTTCGCACCAGCGAACAATCATAATAATAAAGAACTAGACTATTAACACACAAAACTTATAAATGTGCAAATAAGTATATAACGACCAAGACTATCTCATCCGGGGACAAGAATCCTCTCAACTCAAGGTAACTATGTGAATATGTAAAATCCGTTTTAGTCCCCAAGAAAGTGATGTCATTCTACAGGAACGATGTAAAACTCATTCTCAAGTAAGAGTGCATAAATAATCGTATAAACATTTGATGTTCTTAGAAAATATGATGTTCGTAATACGACAAATGTACATGCGAAGGTAATGGCTCCACATATTCAAGTAAGCGAGCAATAATTCTCCAAAAATGCTCCCAAGAAAACGAGCTTTAATAAACATTGTTCACACTATATATAAGAAAAGAGACTCAAACTATTTGTACATAAGGGCAGTGACGGAGGTATGTATAGTTTGGGAGGGGCTCTTGCCCCTCCCAATTTTTTTGGTATAATAGCATTTGAGGTCCTTTTTACTTTAAATAGTAGTCAAATAAGGTCTTTTGCCCCTCTTAATTTTTAGATTTAAAAGCTCAATAGACCTTTGCCCCTCCCAATGTTCGATCATAGCTCCGTCCCTGCGTAAGGGGCCAAGTGTTCGCACCAGCGAACAAGCATACACAAAATATGTTAAAGCAATAATTCGTTTTCTACGAACTTTTTTAGAAAAGATGGCAAGTGTTCACACCAGCGAACAAGCATACAAAACATGATAAAGCAATAATTCACTGCTTGCGAACCATTTTCAAAAAGATGGCAAGTGTTCGCACCAGCGAACAATCATACACAAAAAACATCTTTTTCTACAACCACGTTCCTGTTCTCAGGCCCATTAATCAAAAAAATTATGTTAGTACCTATAAACAAGCACCGCCACGTATCAATATTAAGATAGACAAGACTGAGAACAATGCAACACAAGAGGTTAGAATCCCAAAACATATTGAATATCTCTCTTTAAAAAACCACATAAATTAATTGATCCAAACTTGGGATTTTCTCGGGCCCATTAGTTCTACAAAGAAGATGAAATGAGAGTCGATTGACGTTCACTCGCACCTATCGTCTTTCCCTTCAACATATGGTCTAGTTCTTTCTCAAATATTTCCGTAGATTGGGCTGGCAATGTAATTGTCATCACAACTCCGGTCTCTCCTTTATTATTCTTGCATGGTATTAAACAACTTGCTATTACAAGCTTTGCTGGACCACCATACATTGCCTTACCCCACCCGAAATCAACGTCTCCAAACCCGGCACGCCTCACGTCCGAGACCAAGTAAGTTCGAGCGAGGCTGAGTTGCGGTCGATCTTTAATCACCAGTAAATCTGCTAATGATTTCATGTATTCTTCCGTCACAACATTCTTTGCTTGTTTCACAAGCTCCACTGAATATTCTAATGGATTTTGACAAAGTTTTCCTGCTTGTGTTACTGCCACTGCATGCGCGATTGCATTCCCGTAATACCCTAAAGGTAGCGGAGGATTAAACTTAGAACGGGCATTTACGACACATATAAGGCGTACCTCTTCCTCGGGATTAGTTTGGAATGCAATGGTTCGACAACGCCAAATGCATGCAGTCAATAGCTCGAACGTCGAACACTTATCATGAAGGTGTTGTGGCATGAGTTTGCGAAGTACCGAGACTTCGGTCGAACCAAAGAAAAAAGATCGACTGACCAATTCGCCGTCGGGAAAAATTGTTCCCGATACTTCATCATATTGGTGATGTTTACATGTGATTCTCGGCGGATCTCTAGCGAATAGAAGATGCCTTTCCCATACAGGTGGGATTGATGGAGTGAGCCAACCGCGAGCCATTTCTCCTACGGCTGATATGAACTGAGTCAGACCACTAGCATCGCTCATAGTGTGGTTGTGACGGAGAGAGAAAATAAAACCACCACATCTCAACCGTGTTACCTGTGTTAATCGATATTATTAAATTTACTATACAATCTTATAAATCAATGGACAGATAAAAATAATGTAAAGTAAGTACCTGAATAAGTATTAATGGACAATCTAACACAGCAGCAGAACCAGGAACATCGTAAAGGAGTTCCTCCAGACAAGGAAATGGTGGTTGAAGTGGATCACCGAATTGTTCGAGCGTAACATCCGTATCCGCTTCGATAAACATCAGACCTTCACCGTTGCAATCAACCATCAGCTTTCGTTGAGGTCCTTCTCTTAACCGACCGGCAAATGGGTAATAAAACACGAGAGCCTGTGCAAGTGCCTCCCGAATCACTCTAACGGGGTCTTTTCCTTGCATGGAAGGATTATATTGGTAAAACTGGATAACCGGAATTTGAAACCGGAAACCTTCTTGATCGTCGATATCGGATAACAGTTTGCACTCGTGAGGAGTAGACTTAGCCGGAACTATCAGTTCTGGTTCACGCCGGTGAACCTTGAACACTAAAGAAGAAGAAGTTGCCATGATACCAGGTGGAAACAGAGTAGGACTGGTTTGATTGTTAAGGGATTGTTGGTTTGGTGGAGTGCTTGTTTGTGACAGCAGGGGTATTTATGGGAAGGAGTGTTATTTTTTATCTTGTTACTTTCTATTTGTATTTTATCTCCAACCAAAATTTTGAAACTGGATTTTATGTTTCATGCATTGCATGTGATGTGATATCGCGTGTTTACTTTTTTAAATTTATAAAAATAATTAATATAAAAAATAATATAAATATATCAGACTGTTTTCACCATTCAAATGTTTAAAATATTAAGAGACTTTTAAATTATAATTAAGGGTAAACTACATAAATGACCACTATATTGTGGTTTTAGATTCGATTTGACCAATATACTTTTAATTGAAGTAATTAGACCACTCAACTATTAAAATATACTTAATGTGATCACCAACCGTTAAAATCTAACGGAGAGACTGACGTGACAGTTAATAGTATTGTACTAAGGTTGACAAGAAACGATCGGAGATTTGTAAAATTTAAAATTTAAAAATTTAATATTTTGTAATTTAATTTTTTTGAATCAAGTCGAGTTATTGGAATTTCTATTTTATAATTCAAACTTTATTTTGAATTTTTGAGTCGAGTTTATGAAATTATGAGTCGAGTATTTTCACATCAAACCAAAAAATTTAATTTTTTCGAGTCAAGTCGAGTTATTGGAATTTCTATTTTATAATTCAAACTTTATTTTGAATTTTTGAGTCGAGTTTATGAAATTATAAGTCGAGTATTTTCACATCAAACCAAAAAATTTAATTTTTTCGAGTCAAGTCGAGTTATTGGAATTTCTATTTTATAATTCAAACTTTATTTTGAATTTTTGAGTCGAGTTTATGAAATTATGAGTCGGGTATTTTCACATCAAACCTAAAAATTTAATTTTTTTCGAATCAAGTCGAGTGTTGCACTTCCCTACATATAATTTTTAATTTTAATCCGTGTTTGTCCCAAGAAAAACTTCGGCCGTCGTTGTCGTCGTCGGAACTTACGTAGCTCCGATAGAGGCTCAACCGACGTCGGTTGGACTCGGAACCTACATATAATTTTTAATTTTAATTTTTAATTATAGTCACTCGACTTGATTCGAAAAAATTAAATTTTTAGGTTTGATGTGAAAATACTCGACTCATAATTTTATAAAATCGACTCAAAAATTCAAAATAAAGTTTGAATTATAAAATAGAAATTCCAATAACTCGACTTGATTCAAAAAAATTAAATTTTTAGGTTTGATGTGAAAATACTCGACTCATAATTTCATAAACTCGACTCAAAAATTCAAAATAAAGTTTGAATTATAAAATAGAAATTCCAATAACTCGACTTGACTCGAAAAAATTAAATTTTTTGGTTTGATGTGAAAATACTCGACTCATAATTTCATAAACTCGACTCAAAAATTCAAAATAAAGTTTGAATTATAAAATAGAAATTCCAATAACTCGACTTGACTCGAAAAAATTAAATTTTTTGGTTTGATGTGAAAATACTCGACTCATAATTTCATAAACTCGACTCAAAAATTCAAAATAAAGTTTGAATTATAAAATAGAAATTCCAATAACTCGAATTTTTTAGTAGTTAGTGGACTAAATTTTTAAGTTTGAGTTATTAAATAGGAGCAATTTGGGCACCTAAGTTTCAAAGGGTATACTTTGGGCACCTATTTTTCATCTAAGCATTTATAATATTATTGTGTTAATTGATTGTAAAGTTTTAGGATTGAAAAATGAATTTTTAAAAATTTAAGGGTGAAATTATAAAGAAACAGTTTTATTAGTGACTATAATGTTTACTTTTTTAAATTGAGGAGAAAAAATGTACATGAGATAAATTTTAATGGCTATTGCAGTAATTTATCCTTTCGCCACATCAGCATTCCGTTAGGGGACTAACGGAGTTAACGTCGGAGTGACCAAGTATTTACACATCGAAAACGTAGAGGACTACTAATATGCACTTTTCAAAAGTTGTGACTAACTCTGTACACTCGTTAAACATAAGGGACCTGCACAGTAGTTTACCCTATTTTTTATTATTACCAAACGAATATGAAACAAAATTTGTCTCACACGAGAAATTATATCATAAGTTCCGGTCCTCACGTTATCTATGATCACAATCAATAAAAAGTAATTATTTTATTAATTTTTCTATATCATTTTTTTATCAAGTGAATCTACAATTGGTAAAAAGTGTTTTTTAAATTTAATTTACAATAAATGTAAGTGGAGATTCACTTGGTAAAAAATGACATAGAAAAAATTAATAAAATGAATGTTTTTTATTAGTTGGGACCATGAATGATGTAGCGAGCCAGACCTATGATATAATTTATCGTCTCATTCATTGGTGTCAAAATGATCGTTACGCGAGGACGGAGCCATTTCTAGCAAAGGTGTCGGTTGAAACCTGAATTTTTATTTTTACTAAATTTTATATGAAATAAATATTAAAAATAAAATTAACATATCATCTAAATTTGTTTCCATCTTTTTTTATATAAAATTTTATCCATCTAATTATAAAAAATCTTCAAATCTTAATATTACAATCTAAATATTTTTAACATAGTTTTTTTTTTTACAAATCCTAATACTACTTATAGGGAAGTGGAAAAAATTTAAAAAAAGGAAGAAGTACATTTAGTGGGTCTAGAACTTATGACCTTGGAGAATACAAGAGAACAAAGATGAGCAGCTTGACCAACAGTCAAAAAAATGTCCACAATTAATTTTTGGCTTAATGGTGCATTAAGCCTTTGAACTTTTTTGCACTCAATTAAGCCCTTGAACCAATAAATTTAATCAATTAAGCCCTTTGACCGATTTTGACTATCAATTTTTAACGATTTTTTTCTTGAGATATTACTGTCACGTGACTCACTGCAGTTCTGCCATGTGACATTTACATATTTCTAAGAAAATTATTTTTTTAATAATTTTACAAAGTTTTTTAGAGCTTTTAAATAATTTTTTAAAAAAATTAAAAATGCCAAGTGATAACACTGTAACACGACACGTTGCACCAACTAGTCCAAAAAAATTATTAAATCTATCAGTCAACGTTAGTCAAGGGGTTGAATTGATAAAATTTTATAGTATAAGACTTGATTGGGTGAAAAAATTAAAAGTTTAATTGATTTTTTTAAAGTTTAAGGGCTTATAATATTGTTGAGCGTAGATTTTTCGGTCCCAATAAATATTGATTTGTAATAATAATAATAATAATAATAATAATAATAATAGAATTGATCGCTATTTACCAAACACTAAGGTCCACGACTAGTCAAGGAAAACTGATCGCTATTTACCAAACACTAAGGTCCACAACTAGTCAAGGAAAACTCATGAAAGGTCCGTTCGTTGTATGACAGATTCAAATAAAAATTAAGCATCGAAGATACGACAAAGCGTTGGGTTATTATTAAATTTTATTAAGTTCATGTGTATATCGTCTCCATTTGGATGAAAAGGCTCGTTTGAGGAGAAGTTGAATTTTTTAATTTATATAAAATATCTATTTTAAGTATAAATCATACGGAAAAACACTCGTTTGAAGTGACCGCTATGTATTACTTCTCTATTCGATTATCCAACGTTTGTTGGAAAAATATTGCCGAACGGGCCTTTGTGGTTTGCTTGTTAAAAAAGACTGTGGTTTGAAAGTTGAAGTTCGGTTTATGTAGCGGCCAGTGGGTCATTGTTGGGCTAGAGTAATAGGCTTGTACAAACCCAGTGATATAAGTGGTCAGTAGTACCATGTACTCACGTCAGAATATTAAAAAATTATCATAGAAATATAAATATCAATATACTATGAGGTAACACTAAAATATAGTATGCAATATGGATTGCTTTTATAACATATGGTTGTTAATACTAGTAGCTTTGAAAGTTTATAACATTGAATCTATTTTAATGTCTAAAAATTTAATATATATATATATATAACTAGAATATATCTCTTGCTATGTTTAAAAAAATAGATTACAGATTATAGGAAAACATATAATATTTTTAAAACAATCTAAAGATAAAAATGATGTAAAACAAATACATACACAAGGATAGTTGGAGGGGTGGTCGTCTCCCTAAAATTTTAAAACTCGTATATGATTTAGAAGTTTTTTATAAGTCGGCTTAATGAGCACCTACAGGGACTTAATTTACTACAATACATAGCATGAGCTCAACTCAATTTGTTACATTCAAAATGTTAAAATTCAAATTTTTATTTTTATTTAAAAAATTTAATGTCTCGTCTCATTCAACCAACTAGTTATTGATATCCCATTGATAAGCTTTCTCTGTAAATACAACCAGTTCCCACGGACTTGTCATCCTTTAAACATACAGATTTGCTGCTGCGCCCCACTTGCTCCATCGGGCTGCGGATAACAGCATTGCCGGGCTCTACCAAGAAGAAACGTCCATCCACTTTTCTCTAAGGTAAAAAACCCTATTTTATATCATATTTTAAAGAATGTGGATAGGAAAATTATTACAATATAAGAGAATAGGGATTTAAGTTAGGGTTTAAGAGTTTAATGTGAGGGTAGAATTTAAGGTTTATGGTTAGAGGTTAGAGTTTAGAGTTTAAGGTTTATTGTTTAAGATTTAAATTTTATAGTTTAAATATAAAGAGTCCTAAAAAAATTACATAGCTTATGTATCAAAAAATATATATATTCAACGTATCAAAATATACATAAATATTACCGTAAATCAAAATAACCATTAAAAACGAACCACTAAATTCATGCGAAGTGAACCACTAAATATTAAAAAATAGGGTAAACTACACTAGTAGTCACTAAACTTTTAGGGTGCTTTCAATAAGGTCACCGAACTTTTAAAACTTTCATTACAGTCACCCAACTTTTAATTCGCTTTCAATAAGGTCACTGCCGTCAACCACCGTTAAAAAAGCTGACGTGGCATGTTAAATTTAAGGTTAAAATACACTATTAGTCACTGAACTTTTAAGAGGCTTTCAATATGGTCACCAAACTTTTAAAACTTTCATTACTATCACTCAACTTTTAATTCGCTTTTATTACCGTTAAAAAAACTGATGTGGCACGTTAAGTTTAAAAATAAACGTTTTCCAACCATATTTTTTTATCATCTATTATTTTCTTTGATCCAAACATGTCTCTTTCTTCCATATGAATTAAATTGTAATTTTTTTAGTGAAGGTCGTTACTTCTCTAGTAACACATCAAGGAAACTATTAATGTATCTAGACATGCATGCGACATGTGTGAGAACAAGAAAAATATTGGGAGACATCCGATGATGGAATGATAAAAAAAAATAACTAAAAGTTTGCTCATAAAAATTCTCTTTATGCTTTAGGCCCGACATTTACTGAGTCGTGCACTAGATAATGAGGAGTTCAAAGGAAAATATTAATGTATCTAAAAGATAGACATGTTTGGATGGAAGAAAATAGGACATGGAGATAAAATAGGGTGAGAAAAAGTTTATTTTTAAACTTAACATGTCACATCAACTTTTTTAACGGTAATGAAAGCGAATTAAAAGTTGAGTGAGAGTAATGAAAATTTTAAAAGTTCGGTGACCATATTGAAAGTCTCTTAAAAGTTCAGTGACTAATAGTGTATTTTAACCTTAAATTTAACATGCCACGTCAGCTTTTTTAACGGTGGTTGACGGCAGTGACCTTATTAAAAGCGAATTAAAAGTTGGGTGACTGTAATGAAAATTTTAAAAGTTCAGTGACCTTATTGAAAGCACCCTAAAAGTTCGGTGACTAGCAGTGTAGTTTACCCTAAAAATTATCCATCAAAACTGAAAAAGCACAATTAAGTCCCCCAGAAAATAAGCTTAAAATTCCATCATCACAACTTCGTATCTACGAGGTGCTTAAAATTCTTCCTCTTGTTTTATTTTATTCTCCCCCTTTAATTTTTTAATTTCACTTGCGGATTGTTTAGTTTTGGTTTCGGCCATGGCCGGAGCCACTAAGGGGATTGGGGTATCTGATGACACCCCAAAATTTTTGAAAATTGTATTTTTTTATATAATTTGTATATAAAAAATTGAAAAATATATAATTGACACCCATTTATAAATAAAATGACACCTTTAATAAATAAAATGACACATCTTTATAAATAATTAATCCCTCTTAAATAACGTTCAAAAAATGACACCCCTTAAAAAAATTTCTGGCTCCGCCCCTGGTTTCGGCTGAGCGATTTAATGTCTTTATTTATAATTATTTCGTGTACAATTAGTGGTTGGACTTGTTAAAAAAATAGCTAAATGAAGGCTATTTTTTTATGTCCGATTCTGGCGAATTGTTTCGTTTATTTTGCTAGCCAAACAGCTCGACATACATATATAAAGAAGAGAAAAAGTCCAGGGCGCATTGCTTTAAGGTGGGAAATGCTACGTCTACCCATTGGGTAGACTACCCAGCTGATGTGGCACATAATTTTAATAAGCAATAAATACAGTGCAATTAATACAACTTTTAAGTTTCATCAATAAATAATTTTAAAAATTTTAACTACAATACAATTAATACATTTTTACCCCATAAAATTTTTTATAGCTATAAACGTAATATAAATAATATTTTTAAATGAAATATTTCATTTTTAATATAATAAGAAGATAAATTAAGCTAATTAAAAAATATTTTGATTCGTCATATTTTTATCCCATAAAATATTTTGCTTCAAATAATAGCCCTTGAAGAAATATAATACTCCGAAATTAAGATGAAATAGTTGATTTTTGTTCTTTTAGAACAAAAAACCAGTAGTTCATGTATTCTAATTTTGATAGTTTCGATCTATGTATTTTGCGGACAAAACTGCTTGAACCCATGTCCCTTAAGATACGTATAATATAATCTTTCTTTCCACTAACACCACTCGTTTTAATTTTTAAAATTTCAATTCACTCATAATACCAAAACATTATAATTAAACCATATAACTTAAATTTATCAAATTGGAGAACGAGATCACTGGTCGGGTTTGATCATGTACTTTTAAAATTTGAAAGTTCTAATTAGTTCATAATACTAAGACAATATAACTTAAAATTGTCAAATTAGAGAACGAGAACTAATCTTTAAGTAACATATAATATACGGAAGATTTTAATTTAATAGATTTCATAATTATTGTGCAATAAAAATAAAAATTAGACTTTATTAAATGTAAATAGGGCATAATGTTAAAAAAACCTAATTAATTAAAGTTACGTGGCAATAATCCACGAACGAGAACGAGACAATGAATAGGATAGGAAGTGAGGGTAGACGAATTCTTTTTGTTAGAGGTGAGCCAAACACGATTCGACTAAAAAAAATTAAATAAAGTTTGAGTTGTAAAATGGAATATATATGTATATATATGCATATCTTAAATGATTAGAGAAAGTCACTTAAATTAGATTCAAATTGTACTATAACATGATAAATAATTACAATTTAATTTGTATAGGAACTCGAAAACTTGACTTGACTTGAACTCGACTCGAATCGTAAAAATTTAAAATAAAATTTGAATTGTAAAATATGACGCATCAACTCGAATAACTTGAAATTTTTTTACTCGACTTAACTCGATCGAACGTTCACCCCTACCTTTTGTATATAAATGCAAGAGTATTTGATTTTTTTCTAGAAAATAATTTTGTCTAATTTTAAAAATAAAATTATATAATAATCTATGAAAATAAAATATTTTTTAATCATTTAAAAATAAATAAACAGTAAAAAATAAGATTATAACTATTTTCTAAAATTTATATCATATAATAAAAAATAATTGAAAACGTTATTGAGAATGTTTGAATTGACAAAAAAAAATAAACATTAACTAACACATTAATTAGCATGCATGTTTTCTATAAAACTATTAAATAAATTTAAGTGGGTAGATTATCCACTGGGTAGATAAAGTTTTCTCCTTTAAGGTTATTTTCTAGGGGGAAACCTTAATTATGTTTTTGTTGGAAATATTAATATTTTTGGAGCTTTGAATGAGAAATTGATCCAAAGGTTGTTGAGAAAAAATGTGAAATTAATTGTTGGTTCATAAATGTGCAGACGTGCATGTCGTAGGTAACGCGAATGTCCGGAAAAAAGATGTTTGACAATTAATTAATAACGGATTAATTAGATGATTGCATTAACTGATTTGACTAGTAAATTGTATTATCTGATTGTATAAAAGTGTTTGGTAAAATTAACTCACATTTGATAGTTGTTTAATTATTTAAACAAGCAAAATAACATATAAGAACATGATTATATTTGATACTTGTTTAAATAGTTTATTAGTTATCAATATTTTGTATCTATTAATATTAATTAGATTATGAAAAAAAAAAATTAATATAACATTACTAAGCATATTTGAAGGATCTATACATTAATTTATTATCTATATAATTATTTTTAATGCAAATTAATTAATTATTAGATTTAAATACAATTATAAATGTGTGAGAGTAAAAAGAAAAAAAATATTAGTTTACAAACATCACAATGTAAATAGTGAGGATGAAGAATTAAAATAAAAAATGTTAAACTTCAAGTTATTTGGAGATTTTTAATAATTGTTAAAGGTAAAAGAGTATTTATAACACTTATGTCAAAAACTCTAATTTCAAAAGGTTTTTATTAGCAGTTTTTTCAAAATTAAAGGTTTCACCTCAATCCGTTATTGACCAACATCCAAGTTAGTGAATTTAACCGATCAAAATTTTAATATTAGCCCAAATCTCTAATTCTGACTCCAACAGCTATTTACCAAACATGACTAATATAAAATGTTTTTAAAAATAATTGAAACAAACCTTTCAGACAAATCTAGAACTAACATGGCTGAAAACATCTAAAAGTAAACGAGTAAATTCAAACAGATTTTACGAGTAAAAGGATGGACATAAACCATACATGTCTTAATCAATGTTTTGAAACATTATTAAACTTTTTTTCTGGATTCAGACGGTCAACAACCTTTTATTTCCTAAACTTCCTATTTCACTAATTTACTCTAAATTTACAATTATTTGTTCACGACTCATCAAAATTAAAGGATATTAAAAATATTTGTTGCCAAATTGTTGTAATTGATTAAACTAAGTAAGATAATCTTTTAAATATTTGACAACAAGATGATCTCTTAATTACGTAATCTCACCCATAAGTCAATCATATCTTTATTCATAAATAGTTAGGGTCTGTTATTCTCACCTATAACGAAATCTTTTCAATATAGTTTAATATTACAAATCAAATCCCTATATTTGCTGACAAAACACATAATAAATACTAATAAAGATGATTTATAAGTTAAAGATACTCATAAGTCATAACCAACTATCAATTGGTTCCATTGAATGGAATAAACAGAGTTGAAAAGATCACCTTACTGTAAATCTTTGTAGCACTTAATTCAAATTTATTGACTAATAACTCAAATCAGTAATTATATTAAAAATTATGTATTTATGAACTCTTTGAGTGGTTATAGTAAAAAATTGAGTATTATTAATCTTAGGAGACCTGAGTTCGAGCAGTTTGTGTTCACGATATATTATGCGTTTTCAAAAGGCTAAGAGCCAAAAGAACATATGCCACAATATAATCACATTAGAATACGAGAAAAAAACATGCATGTGTATCAATTAGAGATGTATAAAACTACATTTAAAGGGATAAATATTAGAACCTTACACATATTTTCATTAATAAAATGTATAACGTATTAGATGAACCTTTTATAATTTCTCATCATAGTTTTTTTGACATGACATATTCTGATTATTTTTATAGTTTATATGCGGCGTGTAGATTATTTTCGCTAATTTGTATACGTGTCAAATCAAATTTTAATATCCATTCTAAGTATATTTTGTTCGCTTTGTCTATGCAAATAAGAGTTTGTATTAAATGTAAAATTCTATTTGAAATTTTTTTATTATCTAATGTATTACAAAATCCTAAAAGATTTTATTGAAAAAATTATCATTCAATATATTACTAAACTCTAAACATTAAACCTTTAAACCCTAAACTACGAAATCTTAAACCATAGGTCCTAGACTACAAAATCACAACCCATAAAACACTAAACCATGCAACCATAAACACCGAAACTCTAACCTTAAAACCATAAATCATATAACCCTAAGACCTAGAGCCTAAAAGCGTAAACACTAAATCATAAAACTCTAAACTCTAAATTATAAACCATAATACATTAAATGAGAGTTTTTTTAATTAAAATTTTTAATATTTTATAATATATTGAATGATAGAGATTTTTTCAAATAAAATATTGTATTTTCAAATAAAATAATATATGCATAGATTAGATAAAGTCTATTTTATTACCTTTCTTCGAAAGACATTGTACTTTATTTTAACCAAACTACCATATTTTAATTAATTTAAAATATATTTTCCCCAAATAATTTCATCAAAATCAAAATCAAAATCAAATTACAAATTCTTTATTCAAAATCAATTAAAATCCAATTAATATCGTCAAGATACGTAGACTCGTAATAGCCCTTTCTAACCAACAATTCACTCGTTTTTTTATTTTTTATTTTGAGGAAATCCAACAATACATTCTCCAACGTAATGAATGGGGTATATAAAACGATACCAAATACATCGTATACGTACAGATCTACCGCCAAATAAAGGACAAAATCTAGGGTAAACTACATTAGAGGTCACTTAATTATTAGTAAAGTTACGACTGAGTCACTCAATTATTAAAAATTATAATTAGGTCACTCAATTAAAATTTTAGTTACAGTATAACTCCTCCGCTAAAATACAAATGAACATCCAAAATTTTTTTGGTATAATGACATTTTTAGTCATCAAAACTTATATATTCTACCAAACTAATCATAATTCAAAATAATTTAAAAATGTTAACCCTTTATATTTAAAAAATATATCAATTTAGTTATTTTTTTCTCCCAAGTCGCTTGTATACCCGTTAACACTAGAGTACTTCATTTAAAATCACTAATTAATCTAATACACAAATGTATAAACATAATGATATTTATAATTATTTTTTAATATTAGATTTATGATTATCATCCACATTAAAATTAAATTTATTGAAATTTGTTTTAAAATATTTATAAAAACCTTCAAGTTTCAGCTACTATTATCACATGATTTTTCTAAAAAAATTTAAGTATTTCGTATTATTACACAATTTTCTTAGTAGTTTCACATATTTTTAATGACTTTATTATTTCCTTTTTATTTTAAAAATAAACCTTTTAAGTTATTGAAATTTTATTATTAAACATATTTGAAAATATCAAAATTTGTGTAAACTTGTGTTACCACTAGTACTTAAGTAGAAATGATGATGAGCGGGGAAGAATAAACAATTTGGGAGAAGAAAACTAACTAAATTGATATATATATATATATATATATATATATATATATATATATATATATATGAGATATGATCCGTTTACACAGATTTTACACGTTTTTTGGACCATTAGATGAGTCAAGCGAATGTATGAGATTAACAGTAAATATGTGAAGATTATCACTCGGAAAAAAGAGTAAGTAGTTAATTTGAGTCATCCATTTCTCTCATTTAACGATCCAGAAAATGTGTAAAACTTAAAGAGTTTTATATTGTGTAAGTTGATCCTAACTATATATATATATTAAATATGAAGGGTTAAATTTTTTTGAACGATTTTGAATTAGGACTATTGGTAAAATATATAAGTTCTAAGGACTAAAACTGTCATTATACTATTTTTTTGTATTTCAACGGAGGAGTGACTCGATCCTAATTAAAACTTTAATTAAGTGATCTAATTATAACTTTTAATAATTAAGTGACCCAAATATAATCTTAATAATAGTCAAGTGACTTCTACTGTAGTTTACCCTAAAAGCTAAGGAAAACATAATGTTAACACCAAATTTACAAAAATTAAAAAAAAACTAATAAAAATAAATAATTAAATAAAGGAAAAAAACACACACTATATAGTGTTTCAACGCCAGTCAGCCCCCAAAAAAAATCTAAAAAGGGGTAAAAAAAAAAACTCAATCGGGAGGTAAAAAGAAGCACGGTGCCTGCCTATGTCCTCAGACTAAAAGCTCTCTGTTTCTATCTATTCTTTCAACTTTTGATCATTCTTTTATCGCAATAATTTTCTGCAATCTAAGTGTTTGGTTTTTTTAAGTTCTTGCATGTTTTGGGTTTTATTTATAATCTATGAAAAACTTTGATCGTTTTTTATTTTAATATAAATCTGGGTTCTTGTTTTTTTAATATCATCTCTGGATCCGCCTGGGATTCCAGTTTTCTGATTATTCTGTTTTTAGACTTTGAAAGAAAAAGATTTTTAGAAAACAAAGAATGGGATTTGAGTTAGCTGGTGGGTTCTTTGGAAAATAACTAAAGTTCCAATCTTGACTTGGAAACTGCAATTCGATTGCTGATAGAGTTTGGGGGTTTTCTTGCTTTTACGGTGTTTTTGAGTGGTTTCTGCTTTAATGGAGCTATTGGGGATAATTGTAATTTTTGGGTTTTAGAAAAACTTTGATTCTTTCTGGTGGATTGTCATGGACGAAGTTGGTCCTAGTAATCAAGGAGAGCCTCGGACGACCTCAGAATTGTGCTCCGATGAAGGCTCTGCGATGCGGTGGAGGCCGAGACAGCTGGGTTTTAGGCCGTGTTCAACTAGAAACGAAGCTGAGAGAAAACTGCGTGTTGTTGTCCGGAGGCCTGTAAGTTCGCTTTTCTAATTGTCTGTTAATTTTTAGTTCAAAAGTTTGAAAGGTATTTCTTTGGCATGTTGCGATGTGTTGAAAACTTAGGAGCTTTTGAATTGGGTTTCAGTTTGAATTGTTATGGATTAAGTGATATTCAGCTGGTTTTAGTTGTGGTTTCATTAGTGATTCTGTTTAGCATTATGAAAAAGGAAAACATATCAGCAATGTAGAGGTCAGAAGAGACAGTCCCTTACTGTCTCCATGTTCAGGGGTTAAATCTTAAATGTTTCACTAGTTGCGAATACATTATAGAAAGATGTGAACATGACCGGGAATGCTACTCTTATTTTGGTTAGTATAATGTGCTATGGCTGTATGCTTAAGCAGTGTAGGTGGTCAAATTGGATCCTGATAGAAGAACACAATGTACCGGTGCTGATATTAGCATAGTGAGATTACTGAATTGGTTTTAGATTCCACTTTCTTGCCGTATTGTCAACATTTATGTTTTAATGTCCGAATATGTTTGAGAAACAATAAGATTAAACACTAAATAATTAGTACTGAATTTTGTACTCGAAAACTATATTGGCATATTGCTTGATATGAAATATGAAGTAGATCCTGCTTGGATTATTTATCTTTATGATTTTATATATGTTTTACACCCAAGAAGAAATAGAAGAAAAGGCAAAAGAGAACTATTTCAGGGTGCATGGACTCATATAAGGCAAATCTTTGTGCTGACCTGCAGCTTTAACTGTGCAGTTGGTGGCAAGACTGACAAAGGACATAATTGAAACGTACCAAATATGCAACTCACAATTTAAATATACAGAAGAATTGAATCCAAAGCGGTTTTTGACAAGCCCATCTGTTGGTGTCCTCAATGATGGCTATGACAATGTGAACTCAGATCTTATTCTAACAGTGAACTTTGTCTTGATCAATTTAGAAACACAGCGAAGGTTTGTTACTACCTTTTATGACCCTGATAATGTGAACTATATTTTTGAAGCATTTCCTGTAATTTCTGTGTGCATTGACCTCACATGTGCATTTTGGATTTTATTGATGGTGAATAAAGGTTGTTGTTCTTATTCTTTTGCTAAAACTTCCATTGTTCTGCCGATGGTAATTCGTGGATCCTAAACTAAAATAGACAACCTTTTGAATTTGATGTGTCAGATATACATATAAGTTTTAAATGTATATTTGTTTCTATTCATGTGGTTAGCTCCTCTAAGCCATGAAAAACACATGCTTGGTTTCTGGCTAGTGAACTTTGAATTTGGCATGTTGGAATTAGTTGTACATCAGTCTAAATATGGAGTTTTGGGGTTGCCAAGCTCAGGTAATTATTATTATTATTTTACAAATTCAAACTGCCACTCCTCCCTCTCCTCCTTGAGATTTTCAGTTTTAAAATTTTAATCTCTTTGTTGAGCTTGTCTCTTTCGACTTAAGTCTAGCACCAAAGAATACTTTTTTGTTTCTGTTTCTTTGCAACCCCAGCAAAATGCTTGTTCTTATATCACAGTTTCGGGGTACTGAAGTAGAGTTTTTTAGAAATGGATTGCCATTGAGGTTGGGGCTTGGGTAGGAATTAGACTGCATTGGATCTATAATTGATGGGTAAAATGCCAGCTGAAGCCTGATTTATCTCAGCTCAAGCATGGGTTAGTCAGGCAAGTTATAGTTATTTACTCGTGGGAAAATCATAATATCATATAGTTACTGTATTGAACATGTAAGAAACCAATTCCAACTTCAGTTTAGTGTCTGATTGTTTGATGTGCTGGGTATTGTTATAGTTCGTCAATTGCCAGGAGGAAACTTCAACTAAGCTGAATGACGCATTTTGGCCCATACACATACAAGTGAACCAGTTATTATTATTACCATTATTAGCTTGTTTATGCGGTTGTAGAAGAAAACTGTTTTCAAGTTTTATGCTCTGAATTGGATTTTTTTGGCTTTCCTGAGTATGAAAATATTACATGTTATATTACATATCCTGAGAAAGCATGGTTGCTCTTGACTTGCATGGTTCAATGCTATATCACATATGTTGCCTGTGTATCAATTTTGTTTTTCTGCTTTATGATGCACCGAATTTGTTACCTAATGCAATTCAAATTATCAATTGTGAGAAACAAAGGACAATCTAACCATTCAAATAATATTAAAAAGAGGGAAAAACTAAAAAAGAATGAACATATATTACTCATGTAGGATCTGGCTTTTGGCAGCTTCATGGTTGTGTCAATGTAGCTTAAAAACTATTTCTGGTTGTCTATTCTCATTTAAACTAAGCTTGTTGAAGGAAGCTTTTACTCATATTTCAATAATTTTATGTAGATATATTGTCAAAGATGTTCTTGGTCATGGGACTTTCGGGCAGGTTGCTAAATGCTGGGTTCCCAAAACAAGCAGTTTTGTTGCTGTGAAGATAATTAAAAACCAACCTGCTTACTATCAGCAAGCACTGGTTGAAGTTTCTATTTTGACAACGGTGATTTTCTTAAAGCTGTATATCTCCTTTAAAAATACCAGTTGTGAAACATCATTTTGTTTGCTTTAATTGTTTACTTTTTGCAGCTAAACAAAAAGTATGATCCAGAAGACAAGCATCACATTGTCCGTATCTATGATTACTTTGAATATCAACATCATTTGTGCATTTGTTTTGAACTTCTTGATACAAATCTGTGAGTAATTTTATTGTATTTCAATGAAAGAAGATTCATCATTTGTTAATTTCTTTTAATCATTAGATTCACTTATAGGTTTTGCAGCTTGTTATTGACATTTTCTCCTGATCTAGGTACGAACTCATCAAGATAAATCATTTCCGGGGTTTGTCATTGAGCATTGTTCAGCTGTTTTCAAAACAGGTGTTTGCAGTTTGCTTATAGCTGAACTTGGTTTGACCTGAATAACGATTGGGCTAGCTGAAACATC
The DNA here is from genome assembly GCA_958450335.1 of Hibiscus tridactylites. Classification (NCBI taxonomy): domain Eukaryota; kingdom Viridiplantae; phylum Streptophyta; class Magnoliopsida; order Malvales; family Malvaceae; genus Hibiscus; species Hibiscus tridactylites. Next base: position 3,108,877 of record OY288271.1, read on the forward strand.
TGCTTCCAGTTGTCTTTTGAGTTCATACTGACCTTCTTATTTTATTTAGATTCTACGTGGACTAGCTTTATTAAAAGATGCTGGAATAATTCATTGTGATCTTAAGCCAGAAAATATTCTTTTATGCACGAGGTGAGTTGCTTTTTAAAGATTATTCCAGATTAGGAACTTATAACGTATATTATTTTCGGTGAAGTTTGATATTTCTGCCCTGGAAATAACAGTGTGAAGCCAGCTGGAATTAAAATAATTGACTTTGGATCAGCTTGCATGGAAGAACGGACTGTTTATTCCTACATTCAGGTTTCCACCCGTAGCTACTACTTTCATGCTGTTCATTCTTATCATCCTCTGGAGGGTCTTACAGCTGTACTTTCTTCTTTTTTCTGCAGAGCCGATATTATAGATCTCCTGAAGTTCTTCTTGGATACCAGTATCCTTTTAGCATGAATTTATGGCCTTATTATTTTCTAACTATTGGTTTTGCTTACTGGTTGTGTCTTTTGCTGGATCATGGTGTTTTTCCTTGTAGCATCTCTTCTCATGTTCAATGTCTTTATGAATGGAATTTCGATGAATAAACTTCAGCAGAACTTCATTTGACCCGACCAATCCTCAGGTTTAAAATGAACCTCATGAGTTCAGTTATAACAATGTATAAAAACTGAACCCAATGAACCGTCAATTGAAGTCCATGACCCTTTTTTGGGTTGCCCTCCCGTGGATTTGTCATGATGGTTCCTGGTTGATCTCACAACTGTCACTTCAATTTACTGTTTTTTATATTCCATGTGGAGCAATATTTTATTATTGTCTACCTTCATTGACCCTTTTTATTTGTCTTCTAACATGATTCCAGGTATGTGTAATTGCTGTTCGATATTTTATAACATTAAAGATTTCTTATACTGGTTTCGTCAACCCCATTTAACTATTCCTTCTCCATTAGATTTGACTCATTTGATGCTTGAGTTAAGCATTTAATGTTTTGTTTCACCTTGGCTAGATTGTTCAAAGCAATGCTTTTGGCTTGATATGCTTTTGGCATGTTCAGTTCTTTGGTAATTAATTTAAAAAATGGGTTTTCAAAATTATGTTCATTGGTTGGTTGTGGTTCATTATCTTTTATAATTAGAGAACTTACTTCCGATTTTTGTGTATATGGTCATGATTGTTCGTTTTAGTTTGAACCTTGATCCTTTTTCAGATATTCAACAACAATCGACATGTGGTCCTTTGGCTGCATAGTCGCCGAACTGTTTTTAGGGCTGCCTTTATTCCCAGGTGCTTCAGAATTTGATCTTCTAAGGCGAATGGTTAAAATACTGGGGTATGGCTCTTGCATTGGCTAGGACTAACTTTTTCTTTGTATTTCTAGGCATCATTTTCTTGAGACTGATTTTGGAATAGCTTTTCTTTGTTGATTTGGTACAGAGATAACTGAATAGGTGGTTTTTTTGTCCAAATGTGAAAAGTTGTATAAGTAGTCACTTATCATCAATAAGCATGTGGGATTACCACATTTCACTATCGATGTCCCTTTTTTGTTAATCTTAGAAGTTCCATCATTCAATGCAATATATGTCTAATATTTTCACGAGCTTATAGATTTCTGAAGTTAAATTGCCCTTATGATAAACAACAATGTACAAGAAAAGAGAAACAAAAAATTTATTTGATTTTTCAAAGTAGCAAATATTTTTTGAACATCACAAATTGAGAGCTTAAGCTCCTCTATCCCTCTCTTCGCATTCTGTTATTCCATCTAAAAGTATCATAATGCCAAGTCAGATCCTCTAAGATCATTCCTCTCCTAAATTAGTTTGATAGGCATGAACAGTTATTAGGGAGATACATGTGCCTTACATGGTATGTGTTAATGTTATGGTATAGGGTATTTAACTGTCTGATTGATGCGAGTAATTGAATTTAGCCTCTTGTTATATGAGAAACTCTGAAGGATGTCTAGAATTCTGTATCTACCTTTGAGCTTTTGGATTGTCTTTACCTGTGAACACCGCATTAGATCCTTTGGTTCACATTGGAATTTCAGCATATTTATCGGACTATAATGCCTTATTTATACATGAAAATCGAAACCAGTTATACACACATGCATTAAAACAAGTAAATAAAAGTAGCCTGTGTACTCTGTGTACTAAAGTTACACTATAAGTTTTGCATTGATTTGAGCCATCTAGCTTAGGTCGTGGAAGTTTAATATTTTGCATGATAATGTGTGTTGCATCTTTAGAATTTTAGAATCCTTCCTACTTGTTTTTTCATTGTGTTATGTTTAATCAGTAGCTGTTTCTTAGTCAGCCAGCTGTTTTCATGCATGAAATATGAGTATATGACATATCATTTTCTTAATGTTTTCATATAAACTTTCATTTCAAACTTATTTCTCCTTATCCCAAATAAACCTGGTTTTTATTAGATAATCTATAAACTAAAATAAGTATTTAGTGCTTATACTCATTTAGTTGTAGCCTTGCACTTGTTTTGAACAACCTTTTATGTGTATGGTTTTCTTGTTGTAGATCGCAACCCCCTGATTATGTTCTAAAGGAGGCAAAGAACACAAGTAAGTTTTTTAAGTGCGTTGGGAACATACACAGTATAGAGAATGGTGAAGTTGGTGGCAGAAGTGCTTACCAAGCATTAACGGAAGAAGAATATGAAGCTGTAAGTGTTCATATATTCCATTCTGAAGACAACTTTATGAAAAGTTATGAAATAATAGAAATTTCTGACTTTTTTTTGTTAATTTTTATGTTCTCATATCTATTGCCAATTATCTTCTTCTGATAATCATTGTTGCTTGTTTTTGTTCAGAGGGAGTTAAAAAAACCGTTGATGGGGAAAGAGTATTTCGGTCATAAGAACCTTGAAGCAATCGTTACAAATTATCCTTACCGGAAAAACTTGCCTGAAGAAGATATCATTAAAGGTTAGCAACTTACTTCTACATTGAATGTCCGGCTTTCCATGGTGGGAAAACGTGTGCAGTGTGTGACTACTATCTGTTAAGAACTTACCAAGGCTGTTGTGTGATGAATCTATAACAGAGGGTCAGATACGATTAGCTTTGATTGATTTCCTGAGGGGACTAGTTGAGTTTGATCCAGCAAAACGGTGGTCACCTTTCCAGGTAATTGAAGTTTCACTTTAAGACTCCTTTATCATACAATTCCAATTAAATATGAAGCAATAGTAAGAGTTTCAAGTTCATCTTGCAGGCTTCAAAACACCCTTTTGTTACTGGGGAACCTTTCACATGCCCATACAGACCTCCCCCTGAGACCCCTCGCTTGGTATGGGACCTATGCGTGTAACTCTGCAATTAAAGAATCTTGAACCTTATTTCATAAATTAATATTAACTATGTAGCTTTTATTTCAATTCTTGGCACCAAGCATACAAGGGAATTGCCTACTCTCCTGATTACTGTTTGTATTTTTCTGAACAATGGTATAATCTTATTTTATATTATAGGAATGTTTCTCTTATTTATAAAAAGTTCAAGGTTGAGAATAATTTGAGGTAGAGTTTTGTGCTTGTTTGAACATATTTTAGCAATCATTTGATGAGATCTCAATGTCCGCTGTGTGTATGCGATCATAAAATTTCTTTGGCCGGCGTGAAAGATTGGACTTTATTGTTCTTCTCATGGTTGAACATATTTTCAATCGTAGCGATATGTTCTTGTGAATAACAAGCTTTACAAAAAGATACACTAATCTGTTATTTTCTGGGGAGAAAAGAGAAGAGGAAACAACACTTGCCTAATGTCTGCCTTTTTCTTGGTAGCCTGTTGCTCAAAACATCAAGGTGGATCATCACCCTGGTGGAGGGCATTGGTTTGCAGCTGGTCTTTCCCCTAATGTAAGCTTCCTAATGATCCAGTATTTTTATTCCTATAGTAGTAGACTTTCTGCATCATTTTAATAGTAGTCTTATACTGATGTATATTTTCAATCGTATAGGTTCAAAGCAGGAACATGGTTCCCTTTCATAACAGCCCACATTTCCAAATGGTGCCGTATGCACATGCAAATAGCTATGGCAGTATAGGAAGTCATGGGAGCTATGGCAGCTATAGTGATAATACTGGGCTTGGAAGCAGCTACGGGAGTTACGGAGATAGTAGTAATATGTTTGCATATTATTCACCTGTTCGTCCATCTGCAATGAACATGCATTCCCAGAGCGGTGCACCAATGCTTGGAAGTAGCCCTGATGCTAGATGGAGATATATGCAGTACTCTCAGGGGACAGGACTTGGTGTGAGTCCATCAGCTGGAAACTACGCACCACTCCCTCTTGGCACTAGTCCCTCACAATTTACTCCTCCAAGTTCCTACAGTCAAGTTTCAGGTGGCTCTCCTGGGCACTATGGTCCTACTTCTCCTGCGAGAAACAGTTGTCAGGGGTCACCTTTAAGTAAGATGGCTACAGCTGGCCAGTTTAATAGAAGAAAAAGCTGGGGATATTCCGGAAGTTCCCAATCACAAGAGAGTCCATCATCTTCAAACTGGCAAGGACAAGTAACTGATGGCACCATTTCTAACCAAGCTGACGGGCACTCTCAAGTGGTCGGTGGTCTACCCTCTCACATACAGTCAAATTCTAACACAGCCAACTGGAACCAACAACTAGGTGGCATTGGAATGGCCACAGGCTACCCAACTGTTCAGAAGATACCCAACTCCATAGGACTTGGTTCTAATGTGCAACTGCAGCATAGCACTGGCACAACTCAAGACAAGTCAGAGGCCAGCATGCCATTGCTTGATCCTGGAGATTGGGATCCAAATTATAGGTGAGTGGAGAACTTGAAACTGGAGTCTAAACTCATGTTTATCAAATACCGAGATATACTTTTTCTTAGATGTGTTATTTCTTGTGTTTGTTTTCACCCTAGTGATGAACTACTTCTACAAGAAGATGGATCAGAAGAGAGCTCCTTATCAGCCGACTTTAACAGAGGAATGCATATTGGCTCAGCCGATGCATCTGTTGGAGTTGGAAGATTCAACCGTCCCTCAACCACAAGCTCAAATTTGTCAATTCAAAGGTAATTGCATAACCTTCTCTGGGATGACTTAGTTTCAAGATATACGACTCACAAGAGGAGAGCTATTGTCTTTCTTTGAAGTGTTCAACACTGTTCTTGACTTATTTCAATATTGTTTGAGTACACAGACAAAATGGAGCTGTAGGATTTTCACAGGCAGAAGTGGGTAGCCCTCCTTCAGCTAATGATTTACATGCTGGATATCCTCGTTATTCGTCGAAGCATTCTCACTTCATGCCACATACGACACAAAATTCTCCTAGCCGTTTGGGGCAGCAAACTGTTCAGCGGTTCAATCACGGCAGATCCAGTGGTGCTCAGGGTAGCGAATGGAATCACATGAAAGTCCAGCTCCCTCCTCCTAGCTTTAATTCCGGGGGCCAACGTTCTCCTGCAAGTAGTGCATCTAGTAATGGCATGCCATGGGGTACTTTCTAACTTTACACTATCAAATTACTTATACTTACATATTTCTTTGCCAAGTAATTTCATAGACCTCCGTGTGTCGGAACTATATAATTATCATCGGATAACTTGAGGGGACAATGAAGTGATTACGTTTTACTCAATCCTTGCATTGTTAATGTAGGGCGTAGGGCCAACCATCCCTTCTCAAATATTCCACCAGGTTCTCGTGGAAGGAAGGACTATGGAAGGATTGCCTGATGCTGGAACGGAACTCGACTCGAACCGTAAGGATTATGTATTGGGTGTTTGACAAGAAATATGTACTCACATAGTGGGCTGATTATAAGCAAATGCTCATCCAGACCATTCTCATTGTTCATTAATTGTGCTTTGCGTATATATTATAGTGGTGGTTTTTGCTTGTCATCCAATCAAATAGCGTCTTCTTCCACCTAACCCACAGTTAAGTACTCAACCCGAAGTTCATGTCTGAACCACCGTAATGATCGAAAAGTAAATTACATTTTCAATTTTTTTTTTTAAATTTCATCTAACGGAAAGAAAAAAATCCCTATTATTTCAATTTTTTACTTTTTAGTTTTCTTTTCATTCTACCAAACGAAGTTTTAGGATTGATCTTTCATTCCAATATATGATAATGCACATATATATGTGATATTGTGATATATATATATATATATATATAGGGTAAAATTTTTAACCCTAAACATTAGACCATATACTTTATATTCTAAACACTAACTTCAAATTCTTAAGTCTACAACTAAACCCTAAAATTTAAACTATGAATTAAAATCCTAATTCCTAAAATTTAAAGGTACGTGTAAATGAGATTTTCCCTTGAAACTATTATAGTGCATAAATTAATCACTTAAAAATAAAATACGATGAAATACGAGTAATAAAAATTCAATCAAAAAATTTGGACAAATAATAGATAAAAACAAATATCATCGTAGTATATGATATATTACAGAAAACTTAGGAGAAATAAAAGTTGACGGTTCAATGACTATTAGTATAAAAATATACATTTTATTACTATTTCTGGTAAATAAAAAAATTTCAAATACAAAAAAATTAATTTAATTATTCACTCTGAGTTGTGTCTCGGTTCCCTCTCTCTGCTTCATTCTCTCATATTTGATCAAATACGATAAAAGTAAATATATATATATATATATATATATATATATATATATTACATGTGAAGTTTTCTGTAATTATCATGCACTCAATTAATAAAAGTTAACGGTTTAGTGATATTTTGTAACAAAAATTAAAGTTTAATACCTATTATATAATATTTGAAAGTTTAATGACAATTTTATATTTTTAAAGATAATTTAGTGATTATTTGTGTACTTTACCCTTTAATATAAGTCTAAATGACAGTCGTCCGGTTAAACTTTTCTCCTTGGTTAAACTACATAAATGACCACCATACTATTAGAAAAGTCACGATTTGACCACCTTATTTTTTTCGAAGTAATTAAACCATCATATTATTAAATTGGGTGCAATGTGACCACCAGCCGTTAGAGGTTAGAGGTAGGGTGACGTGGCAGTTAAAAAATTAAGAGTATAATTACACATTTGGTCCTTACTATTTACACGTTCTTTCAATTTAGTCTTAATTTTTAAACTAATAAAATAAATTAATTAGGTGATGACACGTGTCAACACCTATTTAGAGGAGAAAAACAAAATTTCCAAACTTGCACTAAGAGAAAATCAAACCTGGGTAAATTAGGGATAAAGGTAGCACTTTAACCACTACACCAAACACATATTTGTGTTATAAGTCATCAATTATATTATATGTCTTATTATTTGTTACCATTCAAACTCATCTTCTTTCTCGTCATTTTTTAATTGGGACTGGTTTTGTTTTCACATTATTTCAAACAAAACACACAAGGTATATCAGTATCACTAACACCCATACATTACATATTATTAGAATCTGGTAGATCTTTATCTTGTTTAAGATCTCTCTCTCTCAAAATAAGAAAACTAAAAGAATACAGTAAAAAAAATTAAAGATCAAATGTGTTGTTTTGTTAGAAATTTAGTCTTCAATTCTTCATTTTTTTCCAAATTTTAAAAAATCAGATATTTTTAAAATCAATTCACTTAAAATTAAATTTTTTCTCTTAATCTCTCTCTGCATCGTTATTTTCAGAAACATTAGGCGACGTCGTACTTCTGTCGTTCAAATTATCTCAATTTTTATATTCTCGATGACCGATGAAAATTCCGATCAATCTCGTGTTTTCCTCCCCTCAAAAAAACGCCTCTAACCACTCCTCTCTCAAAGGTAATTTACTATCTCCTTTCCTTTTTCCTTTTTCCTCTTTGCAAGCATATTGTATTGCTTTCCCATATGTATTCAATCTTACATTCTCTTTTAATTCAAGCTTTGCTTTTTTTTACAATATTTTTATTTATTCAAATTGTAATAATTCAATTTAACTTGTTAAGAATTTATTTATTTTAATCCCAAAGATCTTCAGTTTTGCTTAAAACATGTTGGCTCTTTGTACTGTAGCATCGGGAACAACTCTATAGCACCTTACTCCATACACACACAAAAGTGATGAGGAAGAAGATGAGTTTGAATGGTAATAAACAATAAGACATGTAATATAATTGATTATTTATAACACAAATATGTGTTTGATGCAGCAGTTAAAGCGTTGCCTTTATCTCTAATTCACCCAGGTTTAATTTTCTCCTAGCGCAAGTTTGAGAATTTTGTTTTTCTCCTCTAAATAGGTGGTGACACGTGTCACCATCTGATTGGAGGAGAAAAATATTTCATTATATCAAATATAAATAATTAAATTCTTCCAATAAGGTGTTGACATGTGTCATCACCTAATTAATTTATTTTATTAGTTTAAAATTAGAACTAAATTAAAAGAACATGCAAATATTAAGGACCAAATGTCTAATTATACCCTTAATTTTTAACTGTCACATCACGTTACCGTTAACCTCTAATGGCTGGTGGTCACATTGCACCCAATTTAATAGTATCATGGTTTAATTGTTTCGATAAAAAATAAGTTAATCAAATTATAACTTTTTCAATAATACGATAGTCATTTATGTAGTTCACCCTTTCTCTTTTTGGCTAACCCTAGCCGTTTTGTATTTCTTTTGTTTTAGTCGTTTTTTTGCTCATCTTGTCGTTGCTCACTTCTCATCAGCAGTCGCCGACGGTGTTCATTACCCGCTTCACAACGCCAATCATGATGTTAAGTTTACAAAACTGCTCTTAAAAATTGAGTATATTGACAACAACTTCACCTAGGAGGCACTACAGTAGATCCGCCCTGTCCAGGTTTGTTCTACGTTTAGAGAAGAAAAATGTCACGGCCATCTTCATGGTTTAGGCTCCTTAGCCGTTCCTTTCGTAACCCACCTAGAGCTCTGCCTTCACTTTCTCGGAAGAATATTTTGCCAAACACCCATTACCCTAAAACCCCAGTTAAACCCCATTTCTCATTTTGCCGAAATATCTCCTATTTCCCCAACATACAAACACCCAACTCTCCACTTTCTTTCAATAGATGGAATTTCTCTAGAGCCTTCTCGTCCGACGATTCAAGCGATGATGATGGTGATGATGATGATCTTATGGCTGATGTATTTGCTGAAATTGAACAAGAGAAGCAGCGGGAAAGAGAGGATAGGATTAGGAAAGGTTTGGATACTAAGGATCTTGATGAAGAGGATAATGAAGACTATATGGGTGTAACGGCATTGATAGAGAAGCTTGAAAAGAGGCATTTAAAGGAAAAGAATATGCGTGTAGACTTTGACTTTGATGACCTCTCGGATTCGGATTCCGAAAGTGAGGATGAGGGGGATTATGAGAAGCGGGAAGAACAATTTGAGAGGAAAAAAAAGATGCATGAGCAATTGCTAAAAAACTTCTGCGAGGCAGGTTAGTGAACAAGCTTTGCTTTTATGTACTAATCATAGTATAATATGTATATATGTGTAGAATGCTTATTACATACACACTAGACTTGTCAATTTTAGACAATATACCTAGAAAAAAACACAACTTGGATGCCACAGGGGTGCATGAATGTCTCGAATTGTATGCTTGAATTGCTAGGTTTAATACAGGTACCAATGTTCCCGAGTAATAGCTAAGAATATGGTGTGTGTTTTACCTTAGTAAGAAAGGAGGTTGCAACTATAGTCAAACAAATATACTAAATTCAAGTGCATAAATTCAGGGATGTGGATTTCGTAAATTCTAAAATGAAGATGCCTTATGTTTACTTACTGATTTGAATATGATAACACCATATACTGCATAAAAAAATGATTTATAATTGATATTTGTGAAATTTCATCGAACACTCATTGTTGACAAATTACATTGTTGCACTTTACAGTGACAGTTGATGATGCTTTTAAATGGATGGAAAAAATTGACAAGTTTGAGGAAAAGCATTTTAAACTTCGCCCCGAGTATAGGGTCATTGGTGACATGTTGAATCTACTTAAGGTTGCAGAAGGCAAGGAGAAATTTATCCTTCAGCAAAAATTGAATAGGGCAATGAGGCTCCTTCAATGGAAGGAAGCCTACGATCCCAATAATCCTGCGAATTATAGAGTTATGAAAGATCAACAAGTTGGTCCTGTTGATCATGAGGAAGAAGCTGAAGAGGAGAATGAGAAGAAAATAGTAAGTAAAGATGATGAGGATGAGGATGAGGAAGAGTTTGATGACATGAAAGAGAAGGATAATATATTATTTGAGAAGCTCAATGACATTGACAAGAAACTGGAAGAGAAGCTGGCTGAGTTGGATTATACATTCGGTAGGAAGGGTAAGCTTCTAGAGGAGGAAATCAGATACCTTGCAGAGGAAAGAAATTCTTTGACAGAGAAGAAAAGAATTCCTCTTTACAGAAAGGTCAGTGTATACAAGACATTCATTTATTTTGATTCAAAGTTCAAACAGTTGAGTTATTTTTGAAATGGCCGAGGACTCGAGGGGCAGAATTCTAAGCTAATATTATTCTTACAGTTTCTTAAATATATTTTATTTATATTCATGCTTTTTATGGGAAAAATATCTGGCCTCACTCATAGAAATATACCTTTCATTTATTTGGATTGGCAAAATAAACTATTCTGAGTTCTGGCAGAAGTATAAATTATTCTAGGTTGATTTGTGTCAATTCAATTTTGAAAGGGTTGTTAGCGAATTATTTATTCTAACCAGAATGGTTTCCACTGTGGTCCGATTCCCCTCCTTTATAGTTCTGTACATTAATTCTCTGCACGGCTTTAACCATCATTCACAAGTATGACTCATTTGATGATAATTATTTGCATTGTTTTGTTTCAAGATTCAACTTTGTGTTTTTCTAGCTATTTCATGTTGCATGTAACTAACTCTGTTTTTTATTGAATGATGACAGGGTTTTGATTTGAGGTTGATAGATGTAAATCGAACTTGTAAAGTAACAAAGGTAATCTCATGCCATTAGAGTGAGTTTTATTGTTAGATTGATTTTTAAGTAACTCATTTGAAGTTGATGTTTTCCAGGGAGGGCAAGTGGTCAAGTACACTGTTTTGATGGCGTGTGGAAACTTTCATGGTGTTGTTGGGTATGCAAAAGCCAAAGCTGAAGCAGTCCCTATTGCAATGCAGAGGGTAACTTTCCACTCTTCTTTAATTCCGCACCATTTAATCAATAGGTGAATTGGTTCTTTATCTTCTATTACCTGGCTGGTAAATCTGGTCTGTTCAGACAGACATGTTTTACATCCCTGTGCCAGCATATTTCCTTTTGATATTGGAAAAGGCGTAGTATGCAGTTACAAATTAGCCATGTAAGTGGGAATAAAGGTAATGCATATGAAAATTTGACATTGGCCTGTCGTTTTGTGCTGTATGATATCCATATTTTAGATTTTATATGCAGCAAAAATGTACTGCGCCAAACTAGAACACTTGTAAAGTAAATGTTTTGTTTTGTTTGTTCAAATGTTGTACATAGTGCATTTTAGTTTTACTCGTGGCTATGTTTTAGATAAACCTTGTTCTGGCTCTTGTTTAGTCCCTTAAGAATTTTTTGCTTTTCTTGTGATTGGTTTTTATATGGTTACTTTCTTACCATGATGCTATGATTTCTGGTCTGGAGTAGTGAAATCAATTTAATTTCAAAGGTTTATAATATCATCAATGTTATTATGTTGCCCCCCATGAACACGTTCTTGAATATCATAATCATTTTTTAATGTCACTTTGCTTGATGAAGTTATGTGACATGTACTGACTCATGTAACCTACACCAGGCACATGAGAAATGCTTTCAGAATCTTCACTACATTGAACGACATGAAGAGCACACTATAGCCCATGCAATTCAAACATCATATAAGAAGACTAAGGTGTGCATATCTCTCTTTTTATCACCATTTTTAATCTCATTCTTGGTTCTTCATATTGAGTTAATTTTTCACATTTGTTGATGCTCATGTTTCTCTGCATTCACTCTTTTTTTTTTTTAACTTTTTATGCTTTGGTAGGTCTATCTCTGGCCTGCACCAACTACAACGGGTATGAGAGCTGGAAGAACCGTTGAAAACATTTTGCTTTTAGCTGGCTTTAAGAATATCAAATCAAAGGTAATAGTGTGTTATCGATTCTGTGTTTTACTTGGACTCGGGCATATAGATATATGTTTTGACACTAGCATCTTTAGTCCCCCCCCCCCCCCCCCCCCAACCCCCCAACCCCAAGTATTTTCATGCATTTGGAAGATTCTTGGAGTTCCATTTTTCATACCCGTATCTAGATGAGTCGGGCCTGAGAGTTGGAATGACATAGAAGTGAGATAAGGGTTCCTCACAATGGTTCTTAGAGTTCAACTTTTTATTGCTAATCTGAACTATCTTCTCAGGTTGTTGGCTCAAGGAATCCTCACAACACCGTCAAGGCTGTTTTTAAAGCCCTCAATGCAGTAAGTAACTCAGCCACCCATATAAATCGGACTAGGGTTTAAAACAAGACACTTTCGGTCACAAACTTGACTTTAAAAACTTAAACTTCACTTGGTAATTGTTGAATCAAAGCTTGAACCATCGACAGAGTTGACTTGAGTTAGCTTGCTTGTGAGCTTATTAAGTCCCATTTTTAAGCTTTAATTTGATAATTGTTGAAGTCAAGCATGAGAATCAAGTTCACTTTCTATAGGTAAATGAGCCTATTGAGTGAGTTTGAGCTAAAAATGTAACTTGATTGAGCTCAAACCCCGAGCCTAAAATTATAAGTTTGATTTGATTCGAGTACTTTGAATACTTTTGAGCGGCCTGAATAACATAATAAATTGCATGTTTGTAGGTTGAAACACCCCAAGACATGCAGGAGAAGTTTGGGAGAACGGTTGTTGAGAAACACTTGCTGCAGCAATGACCATAGGCATCATACCACCTTGTATTTTTTTCTTCTCATTTTCCAACACCTTTGAACTTAAATTTTGCCATTGATTGATGCTTTGTTAGTCATCGAATTTCGGATCTTTCTTTCTCATGTCAAATAATCTGGGGATTTGATTTTGACCCTAATTATTTTAGAATCTTGTTTTGCACATTCTCCCCCCTTGATTATTTCCCTATGTTTTCGAAAAAGAAATTAAAGAAGAGTTTCGAGAGTTGCTCGATCGGAGTCCTATGAATGGGAATGCTTAAAAATGCCTAAACAGATCAAACCACTTGAGTTGGCCTTAAGATTACACAAGTTTATACATTGAAACTGTTAAAATCACGAAATTTCTAATAAAAGGAAGAATCCCACACAGGTAAAAACAAATGTGCTTTTAGACCAGCAAGTCTTCACGGTTTTATGATGAAAATCCAGAATCTGTACATTGATTTCATATCAACTTAATAAAATGCCACTAAACGCGACCATCAAACAATGATTGTGGCTTCACTTTACCACGTTTGAGAATACTTTGAATTTCCTGAGGAGGATTGAGACCCAATCTTTGAGCTCTTTCCCAGCGATCAAGCCTCGTCATTCCAATGCATGGTCCGAACGCCATGTTCATATCGAACTGCCTTAACACTTGCTCTTCCTCCTCCAAATCATCTGCTTTTAACAACAGATTTCAGTTTTATAAATGAATATCCATTTCTAAGCTGACAAAAAAAGAGAGAGAACAAGAGAGAGTGACCTTTGAGATCGAGAGAACCGCCATGGGAAACGAGGACGGGCGGTTGGGTGATACTGGAACCGGAAGTAGCGGCGGCATGTTTGGATTTAGATTTGGAAGTTGTGGTCTTCTTTTGCTTGTAGAAACCCCCGATGTTCTTCGATGGCGTCGCCATTCTTGATGCTTCCCTTGAAATTCAAGACTTCCTTTTCCAGGACTATTTATTTACTTTTTTTGTTGGGTTTTTGGAATTTATATGCGGTAAGCAGGCACTAGAAAAGCCGAACTCTACCGGAATACAAGGCAATTTTATTTATTAAAAAAACAAAAAGCATCATTAGCATTATTTTTACATAAAAAATATTGATACACATACAGTGTGTTTACACATGCTTTTTAGTTTAAGGGATTAGATTATAAAGTTTATAATTTAAGATTTAGGATTTAATTTTTTAGTGTTAGTGTTGGAAATTTAAAATTTAAATTTTATAGTGTAAAAATACAAGCTTGTGTAAAATTAGTTTTACGCAGTCTGTGTCTCAAAATTTTACCATATTTTTACATCTACTTTTTATATTTTATTTGAAAAAAAACTTTGATATACATGTCGTGTAAACTTTAGTTACACATTAGTGTTTAGAATTTAAGGTATATGGTTTAGGTTTAAGTTTTTAGAGCTAGAGTTAAGAAATTAATATTTGAATTTTATAATGTAAAAATGTAGGGTTTTTTTTACACAATGTAGTATATGTTTAATTTTCTTAGCCCTTTAATAAAGCACACACACCGTGTACACATAGTGCTTGAACCCGGATCACTTAAATAAAATACATCATCCTTTATTATTAAGACCACTCAACAGGTTCCGAATTAGTTTGTTATATTCACATCAAGATCAAACTACCTACCTTACTTGAGGACCTAAAATTTCATGCACTTGGTACTTTTATTATTAATCTATTTTAATTAAATAACTAATTTAAATCTGATGAACCTAAAAGATTCAAACTATGAAAGAAAAATATGAATAATTTAAACTCCTAAATGTCAAACTCGATCTAAATATAAAGTTACATAAATTTGAAATGCTCAGATTTAAAATAACACAAACTAGAAATATATTAAAAAAATTTAAAAATCTTAAATGATTGATCTAAATATGAACCTCATAGGTAATTCACTCTATTAAAAGTTGAGTAATTACTTTCTGGAAACACATATCACAATAAATCAGCCACATTTGAATCAGAATCAATCATGCTTTTGAGCACTTTCTCCCATCCCAACATAACATATGTAACTTGAAATGCTAACCTTAAGCTGACAAATCCTTGAATCTGCATTAGATTTGGCTGGAGGAATATGCTTGGATCAACTTTCAACCACTCCCTAAAGGCAAATTTTATAGCCTTTTTTCTCTAAATGTGTCATAATTGTCTACTCCAGGAAATAAGGGCGTAGAAATATATTAGGTCCCCAACAACCAGAAAGAATAACTTCTTACAGAAGGAATCAACCTGACCAGAGGGCAACCGAATATACGAGCCAGGCAATTCCATGTATAAGCTTGTCGATTGGGATACTTGCAACCTTTCTAAAGTTAATGTAATATATCATGGCCAACCTCTAATGAAGAAGTTTCTGCAAGTGCAGCCATGTAACAGTGCTTTAATAGAATAATGCCAACAAGAATTTGCTGTCCAACCTTCATGCAGAAGTGAGCCAGATTCGACCGAGAGCTACCTTAACTTTTCCATCCCAAACCATTTTAAGCATTGCAAGGGGAAAAACACACCATCACACAATAAGAAGCGAGATGGATTCAAACCTCTGAACATCCTATTTGGCAATACAGTCTTCTTCATTTCTCAATATTCACTTCTCAGCCGAGGATCCTACGAACTCTTTCAACAGCCATATGCATTCAACATTGTCCAACTAAAGGGAGAATGCTCCTAATAGTATCTCCATATATCAAGGTTGACAACCATTATGAACAAAAAACTCCAGCCCTGATTTTAGAGGAAAGAATTCAAAGTAATCAAAATTTTCAATAATTGTTCAAAATTCAATATCGCAGAAACCGTATCAGTCTGTCAATTGTCCATTTATTTCACGCATCAACAAACAAGAGTTATTAACGATGCGTTTACTTTCATGAACTATATAGCCACATAATTCATGCTTGGAGGCTGGCCTTACTGATTTTAGTTCTCTAAGGGGATCTGTTATCACACATTTACTACATATTTCTTTTGCTGGCTGAACATGCTTCCACCAAAAATCAGAGAGTGTGAATTTGAGAGCATCCCAGTACTCTACATCTCGGTATATCCTAAACAGACTGCTTCCTTTTGGAGTCCAAACATAGAAGTCCATCCAATCCCGGTCCGTGATTTCCATTAAACCCTGAGCTTGTGGAATGCAATAGAGAGGGATCCGCCTCCAAGGGAAAGCCTTACTCATATCTCCACCGAAATATGGACATTTTATCTCCAATACTCCTCTAAGAGGCAACTCATAAACAAACCTGTCCACTAAACCATCAGGTGAAGCTGCTAACCAACTATCTTCTGGATTCAACTTACCGTAAACCTGAAATTCGGGAAAATCAACTATATTCCCAGTAATCAGTTTATATCTTTCAAGTGCTACCTCTTCTTTGATATTGCTCCAACATGTAGCTAAGTTACCAGAAAATGGCTCAATCGCCCCAATTTTCTCTAGCCAGAGCTGAGTCCTTCGAATAGGCCAAAACCCAACTGCTCCAGCAAATGTGCTAGCTGTCAATTTATGCTTTCTCTGTTCTTGCCAATTTTTGAACCAATGCTGAAGACAACTAGATTGGAGAATAGGATGAGTTTCAGCACATGAAAATTTCTTATAACAACTAGATTCACTTGAACTTCTTAGTGAAGGTTGATTGAGAAATTGACCACTGGTAATGAGCCTTTCACTAACTGGCTCAAATAGATTCTGGCTGGAATATGTTCTCTGATCCTTCAAATTACCTACTAGTAAACCAACGTTACGGATATTCCTGCTTCTGCAATTTGATAGCTGAATGATTAATGGAAAGCAATATGCAAGCTCTTCACTGCCCAAGAGGAAAAATGAATTGGATTCATTAACTCAATTTGATTCAGTACGAATTGCACCGATCAGTTACGGTAAGCAATCATGATTAAAATATTTACATTGAACAAACAACAAATTTTTCCGAAGGTATGCATCTATTTGCAAAAAGATGTGTAAAGTCTGCATTTACAGGGGGGAAATGTGGGTTTCATTCAAGCCATTAGTCATTCAATCAAAATGTGGTTTTGCTTTTTACCATCCTGTTCTTTAACAGCTTTTCGTGAAGGAAAAACCAAATAGGAAAAAGCTAGAAGTAACTTTTAAAAACAACAACAAAAAACAAACAAATAGAACCTATAAAAACCAAAAGCTCTGTAAGCATAAAAACAGCACCGGGCTGTTCCTAGTTCCTACTAATCAATAAGAAAAAAGCTCATTCGCCATGGCAGAACTTCAAAAAGACTGCGATTCTTCAAAACAGAAAGAAAGGGAGCTAGAAACCATCAAAAGATTCAAATGATTAAATATCATATTAATCCCTAAAAAATGAAAATTACTAGTTGACTTAGAAGTGACACCTAAAACCAAAAAGGAAAACGAGGGAATACCAAAACAAAAATGGGTATTTAAGCTAAGAAAATAAAACGTGAAACATTGGCATCTAAGTTCATTGAGACAAAAAATCAAACACTTTCAATGCTTACGAAAGAACATAAAAATCTATGAGATACGGACTAACCATGAAAGCCTGTAAGAAGAACGCTGCATAGAGACTGGGATTTGTGAGAAGAAAAAACAATAATTTACATCAAATTCATATTTTAAGAAAATATATTTAAGTTTTAATTTGAGAAAAGAAGAAAAAGAGTTTCAGTGCTGAGCTCAAGTTCAACAAGGAAAGGGTTTTACAGTTTTAGGAGGAAGGGTTTTAGAAACGGAGGAAATCCGATATGTTTGGCTACACGTTTAGAGCTAACTTCAATCTGGATAATAGTGTTTGGATCTGATGAAAAATGTAACCCACAAGACTATACTCAAAGCCCATTCCATCAAATGTAAAGCCCAACAAACTAATAAAAAACCAAGGGTAAAATACACTGGTAGTGCCTAAACTTTTAGTACGCTTGTATTAGATCACTAAAGTTTTAAAATTTGTAAAAGAGTTACTAAACTTTTAATTTACTATCATTACGATCACTACCGTTAGCACCGTAACTTAAAAAATGTTAACTTTTTAATTTGTTTTCATTAGCGTCACTGAACATTTAATTTACTCTCATTACGATAATTAAATTTTTAATCCGTTTTGTGAAAGAATTTAAGTAAGAAATTTTCGAGCTCGTTTCATGATCACTCTAATATACATACTCTGTTTACTTTGTCAAAGCTTTGTAATGATACATGATTTACTGTTCAAATCGATTTATTATTAGAATTCTTATTAGATTATTAAGTTAACCCAATAGTAAACTTTGAACGATAAAATTTGACGAAATGATAAACCCTAAAACACAAATGACCAGGGCTTTCGAGCGCAACTCTATTGCGCTAAAAAAAATTCAAGCGAATAAATATATAGTAACCTTTGAACGATAATTTTTGACAAAATGATAAACTCTAAAGCACAAATGATAACAACTTTGAGAGAAAAATAAAGATAAATGATAATAAAACGGATACAAAAGACAATAAAATGAGAGAATAAAAATGAAAGACACAAAAAAATACTCCCTTCAATCAAAGTACACATGTATTGTTGATCATAACCTTTCTATATTTTACAATATTGAGGATTTTGGCGAGACTTTCAAGATCTCGCATTAGTCACGAATCTCGCTTTATTTATTTCATTTTCTGGCACGTAACACTTTCTCGATTGTTTATATTTTTATAAAGTATTTATTTTTATTTTAACTAACATGTACCAATCCGATAACACCACTACTTAATATTTGATTCGACCCGAAAAAAATACATTAACCCTTTTATTTAAGGAAATCTTCTTTACCAAAAAGAAGAGAAAGAAAAAAAATCCCAGACTTCATTTCAGAGAGAAGAAAAAAAAACAGAAGCAAAAACAGAACTTTGAGAAATGGAGGAAGGGAAGTCAATGACTCAGCAGCAGCAACAATTTCTCCTACAGAAGCAGAAACAGCAGCAGCAGCAGCAGCAGCAGCAGCAAATGCTTCTCTTACAGCAGCTTCAGAAACAGGCCCAACAACATCATCAGCAACAACAACAACAGGCGATTTCTCGGTTCCCTTCCAACATTGATGCCCATTTACGTACCACTCCTGGTGTTCTTCCCAATCGTCCTATTAACATCCACCAAAACCCTAATTCTACCCCCAATCCTAATCCTAACCCTAACCCTAATTCCGCTCCTAATTTGCATCAACAGCCTCCACAGTCACAGCCGCCGCCACCGCAGCAGCAGCAGCAACCGCAGCAACAGAAGCAGGCCCGTCCGTTGAATCAAGCGGAACTCCAGATGGCTTATCAGGATGCGCTGCGTGTTTGTCACCCTGATTTTAAACGACCCTTTGCTTCCCTTGAAGATGCTTGTGAGAGGTTTGTCTGGAAATTCTCTTAATAAATGAAATAGAATTCTGGGGTTTTGTTGATTCCTTCTTTTTTTGTGTTGGTCGGTATGGAATTTGGAAAAGAATATGATAATTGTTGCAAACGATATAATAGATATTAATTGCTTCTTTAGTTTTATTAATTTGTTGTTAAGTAAAGGTGAAAAGGCGGGAGTTTGAAATAATGGATGAAAATATGGTAGCTCTGAATAATGTGACCTGTTTAGCATTTTATAGAATTTTGGCTTGCATGTTTAGCATTTTATAGAATTTTGGCTTGCATGTTTAGCATTTTATAGAATTTTGGCTTGCATGTTTAGCATTTGCAGAATTAATTTATAGGACTTGCTATTTTCTAGTTGAAAATTGAAGTTTGTATTGTGTTCCTTCTGTTTGGTGCGTGAATTTGAGCAATTTTAGTGTAACCATTGTATAAAGTTATAGCTGTTAGAGAAATTAGGGTTCCAATTTTTGTGACTGCCATAAGCTTTTTAGTAGTGATTGAATTATACATTTATGAAGGTTTAGGAACAAGTTATGTTGATATTGTGATGCTTTCTGACATGGTGAGATACGACTGTAAATGAGATTTCCGGAAACTGTGTGGGGAGATAATGTTGGTTTGTTTTCTGTTTGAGGGCATATACGTAGAAGAGTACATTATTTTGTATATATGCATAAATTTATTGGAATTTATATGCATAAGACGGAAAAAATTGCTGATGCATTGTGACACATGGCACATTGTTGGGAAGAATTGTGTGATTTATCAACATGTGTGTGACAAGTACTTGGTAAATTAAATTTTGCTTGGTTTCCTAGCAAATAGGAGATAAAATCAGTTATGCTCCATTCGTTGGAAATCCGTTCCGTTACGGTTTCGTCTTGGTCCACTTTATCATCTATCTCATGGGGAGAAGTGAAAAACAAGCAAATTAATGAAAATCAGTAGCATTCAAAGGTACTTGAAATTATATTCACGAAATTGCATCTTCCTGATTGCATTGAGCTCAGTTGTCACAATCAGTCATACAACTAGCATTCATATGTTACATGTTTATTTGATTGAATAAATTGGAGTTGATAAAATGATTAAATGATATCTATAGTGTCCCAAGTCCTAACTAGTGTTTGCACTGCTTTTGTCTGCTGAGTGCTATCATCTTACAACTGTAGATGTCTCCACTAGTTATGTCTTGCACCAGTTTATATATCTTCTTTTCCACTGATAAAGGAGTAAGAATTTTCTATTGGAGACTTTTAAAGTTGGTTACAAATTTCATGCTTCATTGTGTCCTGAGGCTTCTAAAATAAATTTTTTGCTACTGAATACTTGTTTAGTGCCTTGCATCTTTTGAATTTTATTAATCAATAAATCGAGAACGTTTGGAAATACGTACACATGCATGCAATTTAAAATAATTCTGCTTCTCCTTTCTGAAGAATCCTTTTCCCTCCCTATAATCCCTTTTATTGATTTATTGATCGTCTATCTGATTCTCTATCAATCGTCAGTTGATGGAAATAGTCTTTGTTTTAGTTTATAGATATAGAGGGGTATGGACTGAAGAAATAACTACTGTCGAATTTTATGCGAGGACAAAGTTACAGTACTGGTGGATAACACATTGGCCTAGCTATTTAACTTTGACCTTTGGGTGCCACTGGTTCTATTCGAATGCTTCGAAATATCTCTGTTTCAACTTTCAAGTATTCTTTTTTGTTTCTCAAGTTTAATGGCCATATTTCGTATGGAGGATAGTAGACCTGGCAGTGTAATTTGTTGTGTCATAATCATGTTTAAGGTATTTTATATTTGTATAAATTGTGATATTAGTAATTCATATCAAATAGATTTTGAAACATTTGTGTATCTATGTCATGTTTATGTTATTTTTGTGTTGTTTAATGCCAGGCTTGACAAACTAGCAGTTATTGTGCCGTCTCTTTGTACTTGAAGAATTTGCATTACAACAGTTGGGATTAAATGGTTTCTTCTTGCTTTATGTATGTTTTTTGAAGTGTATTTCATGAAAATGTGCAGGTTACTACCTTACCATGTTGTAGCAGATTATGAAGCAGAGGAGGATGACAGAATTCTCGATTCTGACACAACTGGCCAGGTGCCATCTCGTTCCCAGCAGTGGGATCACAACATTGCTGCCAAAGTTGCAGAGTTCACAGCCACGTTCGAGAAGCAGGCACTTGCCTTCAATATAATTTCTCGCAAACGATCCGCAGGGGAATTTCGATCCGAGGAAAGGTTGATGGTTGAGCAGGCTCTTCTCCAGGAAGAGAAGAGAGCCATGCTCGAGTTGAGAGCAGAACTAGAATCTAGGGAGAAGGCTCACGAGGCTAAGATGCGAATGGCAGCAATGGTTCAGGCAGAGCAAGCTCGAGCCGAATCACAAGCTCACGCTGAAATAATGGCTCGAGGCCCTATAAGGGCAAATGCACTCGGATCTCAGGGAGGCAACCTTCCAATTAGTCACGACATTGGGGAGCAGTCACAGGGTGTAAACCCTGATGAGATGATGAATGGATGGGGGAATAATGCACAGAGGGACGAAAAGGAGCCATCCGAAGATTTCTTAAATGATGAAGAGACCGGCAATGGAGATACGGGCGTGCAGAACGAATGGCGCGAAGTCGGGGAGTTTGATTTGAACAGTAGATAAATCATGAATGGTGATAGTTATTGGCATCTTAGTGTCTCCATCTTTTATATAACCGGTTGTCTGTGTTTTTTTTCTTAAACCTAATCTGGGAAAGAGAACTCGTAGTAAAAGCTTAGTTGACATTTTCATTACCGTGTGTTTTATTGTACTTATATTGTCTTAGACATGCGAAAGCAAATAGTTTAATTTGCTGTCGTGAGCTGCTTGAGTCTGCCATCTATCCTTCTAAATGATCTTTTGTATATTATACAAGTTTGTATATTTATATTATAAAACTCGAATGCTAAATTTCCAATTCTAAATTCTAAAAAACTAAACCTTATACTTTATATCATTAACCTTAAATTTTAAACTATAAATTAACCTCTAAAACTAAAAGGCTTGTGTAAACTAAATAATAAAGATAATTCATTTTCTATCGTTCAATAAGTCATTTCTCCTGGAGGTAATAAAGGGATTAAAATAGACACGATTTAAAACATAAGTGGCAAGAATGATCTTTTTTAAATTTGGGTGACCAAAATAGAACAAACCTCAAATAAAAAGGACTACAGTAAAGATTACCCTTTTTTAATTACATTAATTTTAGTCTCGAAGTCATTTAACTTCATTAATTTTACTTTTTGAAGTCATTTAATTTTGGTAATTTAAGTTTATTTCGAGAGCAAAAGTGATGTAATTAAATACATTATAGATAAAATTGATGTAATTAATCACTTTAGGAACAAAATTAATACAATTAAAATATAGGGACAATATTGCTGATTTAAATTTATATCATGAACAAATTTATGCTTAATCCCAAAAAGTATATATATAATTTCCGGAAAACATCCATTCTGTCAAATGGAATTCAATCTTTTTTCTTTTGGGCATTCATTTCATTCTTGATTCAACTTTCTTGTCCCTTTTCTTGTTTTCCAAAACGTAATTGTCTCATCACTAAATTTTCGTAGATGCCAATGCCATAGATAAAGCTCCTGTTTGCATTTCTTAAAAAGACCAAAAAGGAAAGAAGCCAAAATCAGCTCAAAACTTAGTCCAGATGATTCATGCAATCCATCTTAAGAAATCATATCGAACAATCCCGAGATCTAAATCACAATATTCGCAATTGTTTTTCTATCCCGAGATGCAATCAACTTGGTACCAGGGGGAAAAACAGGAGAAAAAAAGGCCCCAAGACTGAAGAAAACTTGATTTCTAATTTCTATTAAGAAATAAGGCACTCGCTAAGCAAGAGAAAAGTAAATAACAAACCAATATAATGGTGCCTACTGCTTTGCTTTTCCCTTATCTTTTACTCCCACACATATCTCATTCTCATACATATAGATGGCCAAGCAAAGAACACACCGTCCAACATTCGACTTAAAGCCAATCAAAAAAGGAGGCATTTCTTTAACCTCGGGTCGAAGAAAGAAACAGGGGAAAACGAGCAAGAATGCACAATCTTAAACGGTACCTACAAAATGTTGGGGAGCTGGGAATCCAATCTCTGCTGCAACTCCTTGATCTTCATGGAAAGCTCCATTTTCTGCTCCTTGTAGCTCTGCAACAAAAACTCTTTGCCTTCTATTACCTCTTTTAACTCTCCTACTTCTCTCTTCAGCATCTGGATTCTCTCCTCCCCATCTCCCCTTCCCTTCTCGGGGGAGCCTGAGTTGCTTTCCGCATCAAGATACCCATTGGCATGGCCATTTCTTATGTCAGTTGACCAAGCTGTATCAGTTGATGTTTTCTTATTCGTGCCAACGTTTCCTACACAGTGATCTGCAATTGCCTTCCTCAGCCTTTGGATTTCTCTCTCGGAGTCGAACAAGTCTCTATTTGCTGCATCCAGTTGTGACTGTAAGTCAGTCGAGTTTGCCACCTGAGCATTCAGTGAGTTCTGAAGCTCCATAATTTGATCCTGCATCTCCAAAATCATATCATCTCTTCTTTTCAGCTGTTGCCTTAGTTTTTGTATCACTTCCCGCTTGCTAAATATGTCAGAGCCTGATTCTGAGACACACGGTGAGTCAGAGCAGTTAGAATGATGGAATGGCTTCGGAGGCAACTCAAGACGATCCGGAGAGGATGCCCACATAACACCATTATCCTTGTTGAACTCAGACGTGGGAACTGTCACCAAAGGGAGAGCAACTTTGGATTCGGGAAGCATCTGACCATTGGGTGGGTGCTTTTCACCCATGTTGTCAGCTCCTGTTTTGAACCCAAATTTAAATGAGAAACCAACATATCCATGGAATATTAGAAACACACACCAACTTTAACTTTCACTACTGAAAAATGACAAAGCATTAGAGAGTACATGAATCTAAGACTAGCCAAAGTAAGAATGGCAAGAGATAGAGACCTCCAAAAGGACCTTGCCTCCCGATATGAAGAGGAGCATAAGGCCAGGGAAATACAAATGCCACCGTCAAAATTTCAGACTTATGTTAACCAACACCCTAATTTTTTTCTTAACTACTAGTGTCAGTCGCAAATTAACACCTCAAGGCTCCAAGTCGGTATGATTAAGAACAAAGAAAAACTTAAGCTGCAAAGTATAACACACAAGGCAAGGAATACATAAAAGGCTTAGTAGGAAAGGAAAATATCTATTTTCTTCTATTTCCAGCCAATACGTGACTATTTACAAAAAGAAAGGAGTTTTTGCAAAGGAATTCATAACAGTTCTATTTCTTCACTTTTATCATCCCACTCGAAAGAATAAAATAAAAGCATGGAGAAGTGAAAATAAAACAAGTGCTTGTTTATACGTAAAAGCTTTGGACATCTCAAACAGTAACATAGCTGCATCACCTGACATGCAACTGAAACAACCATCTTCTTCAGTGAACGAATACATGTTTGAGTGTAAGAGGCAACTCGATGATCTCCTTCTGTCAGAAGCCCCATTCCCTGTAATGAACTCTATATTTATAAGCAGTTATGTATTTGATACAAATTATTGTAGCAATAGATATCAATATACCTTTCAAGCTAGCACTAGCATTATTCTGTTGCTTTGCATCAATTGTCTGCTTCAGCTTGTAACCAAGTCGGACTGATAAGGTACTCAGCAAAGCACCACCAGCAATGAGAATCCAATTTCTCCCCTCACCCTGAAAATTTTTCGACTTCTGACCCCTAGATACCCGACTGTTTCTTGTATTCATTTTAAGAGAAAGTAGGGGTCAGATCGGACAACTCTGAATCACCCAAGTATGGCCTACAGTCAGAGGGCAGAACATGCAATTAATATTGATGTAAAACTACAGTTAGATGAAATAGCATCAAGAGAGCAGTAAGTTCTACAAATTATTCACAATAAACAAAAGCGCACTTCAGACTTAAATGTGAACTAAAATATATTTATGTAAAATTCTTCAATTGAACAACTTTTTGAGATCTATTAGATAACTTTAACTAGATAATCAATTCCCACTCTCCTGGCATGCCACAGACCTTCTAAACATTATAGATATTTATTCATATTTTTTTACTTTGTGTAGATCATTCCTTAGGGAAAAAAGTGTCCGTGGCTCTTGATGGATAAGCTTTTGTCACAGGAAATTGAGTCAAAGTCATACATCACATCCAAGATCAAAAACCTTTTGAATAACAAAGCCACAAAACTCTTCCCATGCTATGCTTTATGTAACAAGCTAGATAACAAGAAATTTCAATTAAGCTGTTCAACTTACAACAGAGCAGGTTAGTCTCTCTTAAGTGAAATATCATACATAGTTAGAATGTTGAAAATGAAAATGCAAACATCAACATATCAAACATTACATGTTTAAACCATGTAATAACGTTTAAACTCCTATAATCTTAAAAACAGATGAACCATCAACTTAAGACCAACAAAATAAAAATCCTACAAAAAACAAAAATAAGTACCAATCCACCAATCATAAAGAAAGTATACATAAGCAATGAAGAACACAAATTTCATATTATCCTAAACTAAAGTAAAAACTAAAAAGACAACACTATTGTTCTACAAACTCATCTGTTACACGCCAATTTAGTTTCGCACTTATATCATCAAATAAGACGAACATAATCAAAGATAAATTTGAAAACAGTAAATATGTGAGATTAAGTTAAAATCAAATGCCCAATTCTACAACAAAGCAGAAATAGCATTCAAATTTCCACACGGACAAGGCAAGCTAGTCTAAATAAGCTTCAATATTTTCCATCACACTGAAATTTATATATTACTACAAGTTCTAATATCAAAAGCTATCCATTATCTACAACAAAGCTCACATTTCTCTCAACACCTGCAAGCATGGATACATTAAAAAATACATAATATTGTTAAAAATCTATAGTCCTACTTGTTTCCATGGGCGGAGCCACCCTTTTAATTGGGGTGTCTCATGACACCCCAAAAATTTTGGGAAACTTATTTTTCCTATATAATTTGTATAGAAAAAATTAAAAATATGAACAAATGACACCCCTTTTATGAATAAAATGACACCCCTTTATAAATAATTAATCATCTTTAAATATCGTTGAAAAAAATGACACCCCTTAGATATATTTCTAGCTCCGCCCCTGCTTGTTTCTGATAACAATTTAAACTAAAAAATGAGGTAAAATTTTAACCTTTCATTTCTAATTCTTCTTCTCTTGGTTATTAATTCACGGGGGAAAAAGAAAGCTTTGGAAATCAAACCCCACATTAACTGAAACTGAAAAGTACAAACTTTATCATCTGAATCAACAAAACAAATGAGATGTCGATCAAAGAAGAAATCAAAGAGCGGGAAAAGGCGAACCTCATCCAAGAGAAATCGGGGTTTAGTTCGACAGGGATTCCCCGGAAACTCCGTCAACGGCGTCGTTTTCGACAAGTGCTTGCTTCCTTTCACTGTCACTGTTCACTCCCTCCCTTTCTCTCTCTCTAGGAAAGGTAATTAACTGAGGGTTTTTCAAATGGCGGCTTTTGTTTTAGGCTTCGGCTGATGGGTAATTTTCTTTCCTTTTTCTTTTAATTACAGAAAATAAACTTTTTTAAATATATATATAAGATCGGAGGGTTTTACCGCGTCGTAATGTACACGTGTCGGATTTTGCCTACAATTTTCCGTTTATTTCGGTTTTTTGTTTGGGTTTGGATAAATGATATTTTTCTGTTTTCTTTTAAAATCTTAATTTTCCCAAAAATTCGCTGATTCTTTAGTTATTAAGAAATAGGCATCTTATACTATTCTATGTATTCACAAATATATTTTTAATTACTTCATTATTTAAAGTGGTATAAATAGTATTCTTTAATACTCTCTTTTATTTATTTATGACAATAATTAACTTGAAAATTGTATTCCGTTAGTGCTTGTTTAATTATATATGTATTTAAAATAATAATAATAAATTTAAAAAAAATAGTGGATTCTCAATATCCAAGAAATATATTTTCAGGAAAAAAGAAATATTGCTTTTATAATAAATATGGATTTGGATACTATATGAATTACGTAAAATTATTTTGCATAAATATTGATATTTGACTTATTAGTTGATTAGTTCATATTTAATATTATAAAAATTTACAATAAAAATGATCATTTCAACTCAATTATTTTACTTTGTTAAACGAGATTAACACTTTGTCACTAATTCAATTAATAATAAATAAAACTATTAGATGTGATTAAAAAATTA
Organism: Hibiscus tridactylites; assembly: GCA_958450335.1. Lineage (NCBI taxonomy): Eukaryota > Viridiplantae > Streptophyta > Magnoliopsida > Malvales > Malvaceae > Hibiscus > Hibiscus tridactylites. The sequence continues at coordinate 3,136,592 of OY288271.1, forward strand.
TAGTGCAATAATTTATGATTCTTGCCTATGAATACTTTAGAGATGATTGTATATAATAATATTTTCCACCGTCATAATGAATGTATCAATTAATGCACAAAATATAATTATCATCCATAAAAATAATAACTAATCTTAAAAAATACTTTACAGTTAAGGTGTACATTTAGCGGTTCGGTTAACCGACTGAACTAAATTACTCAAAATCTATTAATCACTTTTTTAACTATTAATGAATTAAATTTCATTTTTGAAAAATTTTAACCGAATCGAAAAAAAGTTCGGTTAATTCGGTCAGTTTTTAAATTAACCGAAATTTATTATAAATTTTTGGGTAAATTACACCAAATGGGCACTAAACTATTCTAAAATGATATTTTTTAGCCGCTAAACTTTCAAAAATTATAAAAAATCATTAAACTTATTGAACTATATTACAAAATGATCATTAACTTATTGCATGTTATAAATTATTGATAAATTTTGAAAAGTTTAATGACCATTTTCTAATAAATTAATAAATTTAATGATCATTTTGTGCTAATTTAATTAAGTTTAATGACCATTTTATAATATATCAAAACAATTAATGATCATTTTATAACTTTTAAAAGTTCAGTGACAAAAAATAAATATATGTAATATCTATAATATTTAATGAAAAATAATATCAGTTAATTAACTTCTTTCGAACCGAATTAATCAATAATCAAAATGTGAAGAAAAAAACTATTAACCAATCCTACATAAAATTAACCAACCTATTAACCAAAAAAATCGATTCAATCAGTTGATTCGGTTAAAATTGAATAATGCACACCCCTATCTGCGGTCACTCATAAAGAATATTTTAATTTAAAGTAAAAAGATTGATTAATAATAATAATAATAATAATAATAATAAAAGAAGGAGGAGTAGAAGAAGGGCGAAGAGATCTGTCTGCCTTTATCAAAAGTGGAAGTGAATAATATATTGAGTATAGTTCACTCAACTAAGAGTATAGTCTATATTTATCAAACATATAAAAATAAAATACGAGTGCCGAATTAAAAATAAATCTTCCATATGTGAAAACAGAGGAGCATGTATTGGAATAATTTATTAAACAAAACAAAAAAATACCCTTTGTGAAGTTTTTAGAGTTTACATATGTTATTAGTAATTTAGTACATCGATTGATTACTGTGTTATTATAATTTTGTGTTTAAACTATCATATGAATTTATATACGTATATAGTCTATATTTTATGTATTTATTTTCATATTATATTTTATCGTTTTATATTGTTTAATCATATTGTGTAAAGATTTATCAAACCTTGTGAATTTTGAAAAAAATTTATAGGAAAAGATATATCACCACAAGTCTCATTAAAAAAAAATTTAAACCTAAATGAATGAAAAAGTACTTATGGTAATATTACAAGAGGTTCAAACCAGAAATTCTCAGCTTACAAACATTAAAAAGACAAAGGCCCTGTTTGGCAATTAGCGGATAGCATAGTTACATTAGCTTATAGCGGATAGCTAATAACATTAGCTGATTTGACTAGCGAATTGCATTAGCTGATTGTATAAAAGTGTTTGGTAAAACTAACCGATAGTTAATAGTTGTTTGATTATTTGAACAAGCAAAATGACATATAAGGACATGATTATATTCGATATTACTTTGAATAATTTATTAGTTATTAACATTTTGTATTAATAATATTAATTAGATTATAAAAATTAATTTGTTTAATATCATTACTGAACATATATGAAGGATGTACATATTAATTTTTTATTTGTGAAATTATATTTTTAATACTTATTAAATTTAGATTTATATATTAATTTCTTATTTATGAGATTATATTTTGAATATAAGTTTATTAATTATTAGATTTAGATGTATATATTAATTTCTTGTTTATGAAATTATATTTTGAATATAATTTTATTAACTATTAAATTTATATTAATTTTTTATTTATAAAATTATTTTTTTAATTTTTTTAATTTTTTTAATTTATTTTGTTTAAATAATTTTTTTATAATTATCAAGGATAAAATGGTCTTTACAAATCTTTTATCCAAACCTCTAACTCAAAAAACTTTTAAAAGGTGTTTTTTCAAAATGAGAGATTTCAACTCAATCTGCTATTACAATCCTCGGATGGAAATCCTCTGCCCTTTTTTGGTGCCCCTACTTATGCCTCATGGTTAAAATTAGATATAGGGTTTAGGGTTTAGGATTCTAGGTTAGAATTTAGAGAACTTAAGGTATGGTGTATTTGTTAGGATATATGGTGTAGGATTTAGAATTTAGGGTTAATGCTTAATTTTGTAGTGTTTTCTAATGTTAGAGTATAAATAGAGACACTGAAAAAGGACGTAAGATTTTTATCCACAATTCACTATTTAACAAACATTTTAATTAACAAATTTGTTTAGTCAAACTTCTAAAAATACTTTAAACTATTAATTTTAGGTGAAAAAGTTATTTACCAACCGCCAAAGAAAAATCACAGACATAACATAAGGACATCAAAAGCAAAACAAGATCAAACTTCAACCACCAGGGTCGACCTGCAGGTTGTACCACAGTGGACTCACCGATGCAAGCCAGATCATCCAGTTCCGCCACCAAGCACCGTAAGCGCTCCGTCTCCACCAACCCTGCCACATTTGGTGGTGGAAACAAATAATCTGCACTCTGCACTCTCCATAGTCCCGGAACGGCCCAAGGCAGCCAAGCAGTCCGCAACACCATTGCGCTCCCGACGTACATGTCGCACAGAGACACACTACACCAAATTTGGTATATAGCGGCGTTTTTGAATTAAACGCCGCTATAGGGTTAAAAAAACGCCGCTAAAGAACTGTTTTGTTGTAGTGACAACCCAATCCTTTCGTAGCAACTAGCAACGCAAAAATGGAAGAAACGAGGCTACTACCAACGACAACATTAGATGAGTGCTGCAAGATCCTATTCCTAACAACCTCCATGGCCCATGCTATCTGTTTCACACTCAAGAAGCTGAACCCCCCGAGACCAAGCGTGATGGAGCATATCGTGAAGTGCCCAAACCTCAGCAACAAGAACCGAGCAACGACCAACATACCGTGAAAAACCAAAGAGCCAATCTCCCTGCTCATTCCGAAGCACCCCTCCAATCGCAGCTTGCTTCGGATTAACAGCAGCATCCACGTTCGCCTTAAACCATCCTGATTAAGGTCGTCGCCATAGTAACGAGACCGGCAAAAACTCACGTCAAGTAACCAACAAATGTTAGGTGTATTAGTAAGGCACATTATATTTTCAAAGAGAAAACACATGTTCGAATCATGAAGACAATATTACTGAGAAAGACAACCTCGTACCCCGAACATAGACCGTAATATAAATATGTATATAATAAAAACAACTCACATCAAGTAAAAGTGCTATATATATATATATATATATTGTTTATTTCAAGTGGTCCTTTGTCTTTTCCTCTTTAAGTGTTTATGTTGTTTGTTAGATTTTTTTGGAACAATTTTTTATTAGATTTTAAGTGTTTTTTGGAACAATAAAGCTAGCTGGCACCTATTCAAAAAAAATGGTCCTTTGTCTTTTCCTCTTTCATTGTCTCTATATAATAAATTAATAATAAGCAACATAACAAACAACAAAGATGAAAGCGAAATTGTTGTATATAGTACAAAATTTTCAAACTTGAGAATTAAATTCAAATTTTTGATAAAGTAGATTTTTTATAAAAAAATTACAATTAGATTTAAAAATTACATATATATATATAATTAATTTTGAGTCTTTCATCGGGTGCGTGTTCCGTTGTAGAGGCCGAATTTTGGGTGCTTATGTTGGTCTTTCATGTGTATGTGAGTTTGGCTATGGCATGTTATTTTCTGATGGATAGTCTTAACACGCTTCGAATATTGTGCAAGATTCGGATCGTCAAGGTTGATGCTCCTTAGTGTTACATATTTATGATCATCGTCAACATCCTTAGGTTGTCCTATTCAACATATGTTGCGTGACAATAATTGTGTGGCCTATGCTCTTTCGAAAGTAGCCTCGCGTGATGGGCTCACGGTGCATACACTGGCTGCCCCGCTAGGTAGCTTGGTGCCCTTGTTGGATACGAACATGGGTGTAGGACTTGGGCACACTAGGTAATGTTATTGTATTTGTTTGTTAGGTTTTAGTCTTAAATTAGTTTTGCTTTAGGTGTTATTACTTGTTAGTGTATTTTTTTTCTGACTATCGTTTAAAGAGTTTTTAATGAGACACTGATAGTATTATGGATGTAATATTCCCTATTCATAAAAAAAGAAAATCAGAGTTAAAAAACAACCTGTCATTAGGAAAACTACCTAAGTATCTTTTATTTTTTATTTGTATAGATATGACAGAGTAAAGAAATCAAAAATAGAACTAAACTGTAATGTTTAGATATATGATTTATAGTTTAAGAGTTTAAATATTGTAGTTATTCGAATTAAATTAAATTTCACTTTGATATAAATAAATGAAAATAACTTTAAAACATTACACAACAATTATTATTTATTTTTATTTGCTAAGAAAACAGCAAAATTACAGGACTAAAACTACACAAAAACATTTCAGAAACACAATGACTTTCGAGTACTGGAGGTTCTCACTAACAAACAGGAGATCCCTGAACAAACATTAATATAAAATCATGTTTAATTGTAATATATCCATTAATTCATTATACTATTTTTTAATAGCAATTCATTATACTATTTAAATGAAGGGGAATGGATTCAGGTAATATTTAAATTGAAATTTACTGTAATCGATTTAACTGGTTTTTTTTCATTTACCATAACTGCTAATTAATTCGAATAATGAGCTCGAAGCTGATTTGTGAATAATAATGCTGTAAACTAATGGATGTTCAAAGCAATGCAGTACCAGTATGTAATCTCCAGCATCTATCAAGATTTTGAGTGCATCGGAATCGACGAATTACTCGGGTGGTTTCCGGCAAGTAATGATGGCGAACTTGATCACCCCCTTCTGGTAACCTTCGATCATCAACGGCATTACCAACGCGCCTCTTATGGTTTTCAACCCTAATCAAACACCAAAATCAACAAGCAAAAATGAAAGATTAACAACGATCCAAAATCAGAAAACTATAAAGAAAAAAACTGTACCGTTACCGCTGCGGAGTAGCGATGTGAAGCCCTTCCATGTCAATGCTGACCGTATCACGGCCGGCCAAAATGGGGCAACATGTTCAGACCAATCGTCTGTGTTTATATCCTGCATTTGTATCCAAACCAGGAAAAAATGTAACTGTACATGTTCATACTAATTCGGTGCATGGAATAATAACCTTATATAAATATCGAACGTATTAAATATGATTGCAGTAGAAAATAAAATACCTGGAAAGAAAGGGATTGGAATAATTTGACATAATCAGAAGCAGAACACCAGTCCGGTAAATAGTAAGCATCACATATTCTTTTTAGAAGCTCTTTCTCCCATGGCTGCAAAGACTCTTCAGATGGACCAAGATCCCTATGGCACCATGTCACTATTATTATTGTGCCTCCTGGAGCTGCCACTCGCACCAACTCATTAACAAACTGTCATTTTGTTGAAAATTTGTAAGCAGAAACATAATCGGTATAAGAACGATATCAGAGACGAATCACTACCGGTAGGGACGAAACAAACCTTAGCTTTATCGGGCATGTGTTCTCCGCTTTCCATAGACCAAACTAGATCAAACTGCCCATCAGGAAATGGTTGGTTCAAGGCATCTGCAACTCGAAACGAAACCTGCCAATACATACAACAATTGAGTGATGGTATTGTCTTTAAAATGATAGTTTTAGAAAATAAAGATCTTAAAACCAATGTTCTACATATTGAACCAGAATCTTGAATTGTGTGATGATATTAATATACCTTGTCTGCCAGTCCTTGAGCTTCGGCAAGAGCATTAGCCCTATCAGCTTGAACAGGGCTCAAAGTAATGCCTTGGCATTGGGCTCCATATTTCTTTGCTAGATATCTAGAACTGCCTCCTATGCCACACCCAACATCAACTATTCTCTTTGGCTTCTCCTCTGAAAATCAAATTCCAAGAAAAAACTCAGTTTATACAAATTTAAATCAGCCTTGGGTGTACTAGTAAGAAAAAAAACAACTGCTTATTATCTTAAAATATTATCGAACATAGACCATAAAACAGATATAAGCGTCAAATTTAGACATTTAAATGAACATAAAGGATATAAAACTAACTATCGTCTTGAAAAACTATCAACTATTCTTGTAAAAAATGTTCATTTACTTTTCCTTTATTCTAACTTTCTAAATACCCCATTAATTATAAGGAAAAATACAACTAATGCATTTTTTATCTATACTAAAAAACTATAATTAAAAATTCATTTATCGGTGAATAAAATGTAATTTCTGTTCATATTTTTCTTAAACTTTTGATAACACACATCTTACAGACAAGGCTACTCGAATTCAATTTTAGTAACATAAATATCATCACTCGTTGGTTTCGAATATAGTGATTATTCAAATCCTTCCAAATGTTAAAGTGGCGTTGATAGGTCTATTTTGTAAGGACCTAATTTTGTTAGCAAAGGCTTTAATTAGTTAGATCCTCGATATATTAGAGATCCTCTAGAATAAGTAACCGGGGACGTAGACACTGTCGTTATTGACCAAATAATGCCAAAATTCAACAACTAATCAATCTTTGAACAGAAGACGGACCAGTGACGGAAATTTAGGTAAGAGTTTGAAGGGATAATTAAAATTTTTTAAAAAATTTATAGATTTAAACTAAAATTTTCAAAAATTTTGTGAGTTTGATTAAAATTTTTAATAATTTTAAGTGATTTAATAAGAACTTCTAGAAAATTATGGAATTTTTTTTAATTAAAAGCGTCTAAAATTTTAAAATTTAATATGAATTTTTAAAAATCTTGAGGGACTAAATTAAAAACAATTAAAAACTTAAGGGTTATTTGACAATTTTTCAAATTTTAGAGGGGGGCCGTGGCCCATTGGTTATGCTTGTGTTTCGCACCTGAGACGGACACGTGGATTATAGGAAACGGAATATGCAAAGAGGTCAGAAACAAACCCGATATTCCAGCGAAGCGGAGCGATTCCTCGATCATTCGAATCTGTGCGGCACGATGATCCGAACCCGACGCATCGGTACCCGGGTCGTAAAACCCATGGTGCATATGTTCACCCCATATGTCTTCCCAGATCCCAGACGACTCGTCGTAAAACTCCGCTATCCCATCCTTCAACTCACGGACGTCGGCCGCGGTGGCGGACGACGACGACGACGCCTTGACACGAGCGGAGACGAAGCGTCCGTTAGATTGAGAGGTACGGGAGAAGGATGATGAAGAAGAAGAGGGGAAGGAAATTGAAGGACGCGGCGGAGGTGAGAGTTGGCAAGTGCGGAGGAAGCAAGGGAGTGTTTGCAAGGCAGAAGCCATTAATTTATAGCTCGTTTTTTGTCAGTGAATCAGTCCTCGCTTCAGCTATAGTAATGGCCGCCGGAGTCGTGAAAAAAGTGAACGGTAGGGAAGGAAAGGGCCGCCGGGCGGCAGAGTCGATAGAAAACAGAGAATTCAGTGTAGGAAGGAACGTGAAGGAAAATGGAAAGGGAAAGGGAAAGAAAGGAAACTGTTGGTAGAAGTAGAAGTGTGTGGTGAAATTGCAGGTGACGTTAGTGGGAATGCTTGTAATTCGAATAAATATATATATTTTTAAAAAAATAACTATCACTGTTGTAATTTAAAATCTTTTGAGGAAGAAACATCAACACAAACGATTGGATAATAATTTTTAATGGAATGATAAAAAAGAATAATTTTATCATAATAGAAAGAATATAATTAAGAGCCAGATCAATATAATGATAAAAAATTTAAAATTTCAATTTATCTATTAAATTATAAATCTTTTTAGCTTTAAAATTTCATACGGACGATATAAGTTTAACAGATAAATTTTGAAAAATGTATTTATATGATAAAGTTTTGATATAAGTACTTTTTATGTAGATAAAAATAATAATATTTACCTAAGCAAATATTTTTATACTATATTATATATATATATATATGGATGAGTCTACCACGTGCGACGAACATTACTGAACATTACTAATGATGAACATCATTAATTTTTTAAAAATTTTAAAAATCTAAAGGACTAAAATAATAATTAAAATTATTTCTTAAAATTAAAAATCAAATTTAATAGTTACTTTATAATATTTTTTAATAAGTCATATTTAAATATACCAAACCTCCTAAACCTAAACTCTAACAAATTCATTGAATTTGTTGAATCATCCTCTGCTGCTTTATTTGGGAATTCTAATCTATTTCCTTCTAATGTATAATTATCTATTTCCTTCTAATCTATTTCCTTCTAATGTATAAATTATCTATTTCCTTCTAATGTATAAATTATGTTTGTGGGTTTATTTGTTGAATCATCCTTTGTTGCTTTATTTGGTCCCATCATTGGCCTGATTCTAATCTATTTCTTGACGATCACAAATTCATTGAATTGGTTAGGGGTTTAGGATTAGGAGAGTTGGTATATTTGATTCTAATCTATTAAAAAATTATAAATTGATTTCTATTTTTTAAGAGATTGATTTTGTTAGGGTTTAGGAGAATTGAATATATTTGATTCTAACCTATTAAAAAAAATATTATAAAGTAACTATTAAATTTGATTTTCATTTTTAAGAGATAATTTTAATTATAATTTTAGTCTTTTAGATTTTTAAATTTTAAAAAAAAATTAATGGTGTTCATCGGTAGTGGTGTTCAGCAATGTTCGTCGCCCGTTGTAGAATTTTCCTATATATATGGGATGAGATCAAGCTACATGGTGTAAAACTCATTTAGTTTTACACTAATCTAGGACCATTGGATGAGTGGAATGTTTGGATGAGATTAACAATGAAGATTATCAATTGGGAAAAAAGATAAGGAAATAATCTGGGCCATTAATTATTATCATCCAAAGGTCCAAAAACTGTGTAAAAGTAATTTAATTTTACACAGTGTAAGTTGATCCTAACCATGGGTGGAGCTAGAAATATATTTAAGGGGTGTCATTTTTCCAACGATATTTAAAGATGATTAATTATTTATAAAGGGGTGTTATTTTATTCATACAAGAGGTGTCATTTGTCCATATTTTTAATTTTTTGTATACAAATTATATAAGAAAAATAGGTTTCCCAAAAATTTTGAGGTGTCATGAGACACCCCAATTCAAAAGGTGGCTCCGCCCTTAATCCTAACCCTATATATATATATGAGTACGTTCCTTCTCCAACCAATTTGATCCTAATTATTTGTTTAAAAAATGTGTCCAATATATGTTTAAAAATATTGTTGTTATTAGGATTGTAAATGAGACGAAACAAATTACGAGCCACTTGAGTCCGATTCGATTAAAACTCGGTTAACACTAAATTCGAATTCAGCTCGAGTTCTTAATGAGCTGAATCGAGCTCAATACAACTGGGCTCGAACTCGGCTCAAATCAAACAAAAGCAATGGAAATCAAAATGACAAAATGGGCCTAAATAGAACTTGGACTCAAAGCCCAAAAGACTAGAAAATTGGGGGTGTCGAATGTAAGACTGGTCTCCTTGATGAAGGTTTCGTGTTGTCAGTGCAGACAATTTTGACGGCCCATTCTGATCTACTACTTTGTTTATTTATGGGCCGTTTTTGGTCTGCCATTTGTAGCTTAATGAAAGTTATTTTGATTTTACAATCCATTTTATTTTAAGGTTTAAAGATTTAATTTAAGATTTAATTTGTATGGTTTTAATTTTAGAGTTTAAGTTTTACTTTAAAGACAAGGATTTAAATTTTATTTTTTATCGAGAAAATATACATGCTTGTCTATTTTTTTTACACGTGTATGAAAGTTAGGAAAATACTTTTTTTTTGGAATTGAAAGAGATAGCTCACAGAGCTAGTGCGAATCACAAAATATCAGATGCCATAATAGGCACAAGAGAAGGCGGAGGAACATCGAAGATCACCAAGGTGTAGTCAAAAGGAGAAGCCATTGCCGCAAGGGCGTCAGCGAGCTTGTTTCCATCGCGGGGAAGCCATCGAACTACTGTCTCCCAACCTTGATCCCGGAGTTTGGCAATATCTCGGACAATGGGGTTGACGTCCGAAGATGCAGCTGGGCTATTCAACCTCTCAACAACCGTTTTATTATCAACCTGAATAATGATGCGGTCGAAACCTTTTAGCCTTGCTAGCCGAAGTCCATGCAAGACCCCCCATAATTCAGCCTGCAAAGGGTTAGTTACACCCAGACCTTTATTAAAACCCGCCAACCAAGAGCCATCCGCCAGGCGGAAAGCACCACCTACAGCACCGAGGCTTGACACCGGCAAAACCGCACCATCCGTTGTCATGGAGATCCACCCCGACTCCGGTCTACACCAAGCTTGCGTCCGAGATTGGGAACAACGAGGAGGAGTGCTTCGATCATAGGCTTCCATGAGATATCTTGTCCACGCAGAACCGCGCGAGAGGAGCAGCTCCGGTGGAGATGGGTTCCCATTGAATACCAAATCATTTCTACCTTTCCAAATACACCAAAGAAGAGAGGCGAACAGCAGGCCCCAAGGCGTGTGTGACATCTGCGAAACCCTCTGCTGACCCAGGTTTTGCAGCAGCCAATCCTGGATATTTGCAGCAAAGAAATTCGTAGGGAGATTCGAGGGAAACAAGAGCAGCCAAACTTGCTTTGGGACACTGCAGTCCCGAAGAGCATGCATCACTGTCTCGTCCTCCATGTTGCAGCAGGGGCAGCGAGGCGAAGGCGCGATCGAGCGGCGGAAACGCTCAGCGTTGGTCATCAACCTCTGCTTGAAACACAACCAAATAAACATCCGGACACGTTGAGGGACACGGAGAGACCACAACATCTTCCAACAGGTATCACGGCCGTCCCAAAGCAGCCGACATTTGGAATCATACGCGGAGGCAACCGTGAAATTATGAGTGGTGTTATGCCGCCAAGTGGGCATGTCAGAGATATCTAGTTCGTCGGGACAGCGGATGCTCATAATGTGGGAAATAACGGCCGGATTAAAGAGGGTCTTGAGGCGCTCACAATCCCAGCTGCCATGTCTATCCGTGAGATCCCATATACTTAAAGTGACGAGGTTGGCAGCACACAGCTGGAGAAGGTACTACCGTAGGGGTCCGAGAGTAGGTACCCATATGTTATCCAATGCATTCACCAATTGGCCATTCCCAATTGACCAGGCGATACTATCCAGCAAATCCGGCCACGCTACGGAAATAGCCCTCCACAAGGGTGTGCATGAAGAACGCGTAACCGAAACCGAACATAGATCATGAAGACGATACTTTTGTCGGAGGAGGAGAATCCAAAAGGCCTGCGTATCAAACACAATTGCGTAACATATCTTTAAGACAAAGGCAATATTGAAGTCGTGAATACGTCGAAATCCAAGGCCACCATGATCCAACGGTTGGCAAATTGATTCCCAGTTCACTAGAGATATTTTGGAGGCATTTTCGGTCGACCCCCAAATGAACTTGCGAATGAGCTTTTCAATCTCGGCGCATATCTTCTTCGGTAGCAATGAAGTTTGCATGAAGTACACGGGGATAGCTGATAACACAGACTTATCGAGCGTAACCCGGCCTGCTAGCGAAAGAGTACGACTAGCCCAACCACTAAGCTTTTCCTTGATCTTGTCGATAATAAAATTATAGTCCGAACACCTCATGCGCGCATGAAGTACCGGCACTCCTAAATACTTCCCAAGGCAATCAACACGCTGGTAGCCCAAAAAATGACTAATATTGTCTTGCAACGGAGTAGGTGTATTAGGCGAGAAATAAATCTGAGTCTTCGCCCTGTTGACACAATGGCCTGAAAAAGCACCAAAGGTGGCTAGGATAGATTGTATCAGTGAGGCCTGAGAGGAATCAGCAGCAGCATACAGAATTAAGTCATCAACAAAGAAAAGATGTGATACCGGAATACCATCACGGATGAAACGGAACGGGTGCCATTCCGAGGTTGTGACCGAGCGATGTATAAGGTGTCCAAGTCTCTCCATGACCAACACAAAGATATACGGCGAAAGCGGATCGCCTTATCGAATACCCCGCTCTGGTAAAAATGGGCGAGACAAAGACACATTACATTGGATCTGAAAGCTTGTCGTAGAAATAGAGCTCATAATTATCCTTCGGATAGTGGCCGGAAACCCCGCAAGTTAGGAAAATACTTTGATACATAACCTTGTGTAAACTTTAATTTATATATAAGTTTTTTTATTTTAGGGTTTATGGGTTTAGAATTCAAGGTCTATGATTAGAATTTAGGAATTTCATTTAGGGTCTAGAGTTTAAGACTTATATTTTAGGGTTAAGAATTTGGGTGTTAGATTTTATAATTTAAATATGAATTAGTGTGTAGATGTTTTACGCAGCTAGTGTGTTAAAATATAACTTTATTTTTTTTGGATAAATGTATTTTATTTTCCAACAAGCAGCGAGGTGCTGCAAAAAAATTACAATCGGAGCGTGAAATCCTCAAGTTTGAATTTCCCAAATCTATATTCAGCTGCACATTAACCCTATCAGTAGAGTTAATTTGATTAAGATTACTCGTATATAAATATATACTGTTTTATTGACTTTATAACTTATTGATACTGATATTAAAATTTTATTTAGTTTAGTGCTGTTATAAGCTTATCCGATATCAATTCAATTTGAAATTTGTTAAATTTTTAATTTTCTGAATGGTAATTAATATTATTGTAAATGATTTATTTTTATTTTTATATAATCTTTGAATAAAACAATTAATTAGCAGAGGATCAACACATGATACTAACATATTTGTATATAAATGCCGTCTCAACCCACTTGTATCATTTATTAAAATAAACTTTGTTAATGAATTTTTTATATAAAAAATCGTTCACGCTCATATGTACTTGTAGTGCAAAATATAATTGAATTGATTTCCATAGGTTTTATCAGTACAAGGTTTTATAACTTTTATTGTACTCCTTTACCAACAATTCCCGATCCAACCAAATCAATTGATTTAATTAATACTTGGAAATGGTACACCCAAAAAAGGAAAGAAAAAAATACATAAATTATAATTAACTTTTATTAAAAAATAGTAGAATACGTGAAAATTATCATTTGGGAAAAAAATAAGGAATTAATCTTAGTCATCCATTTTTCACATCAAACGATTCAGAAAACATGTAAAATTTAAGAATTTTATAACGTGTAAGTGGATTTTAACTAGGGGCGAAGCCATGAATTAAAAGTTAAGGGGATCGAAAAAAATTAAGGGCATAAAAACCCTTAAACTTTTGGGGGGAAATTAATTAAGCTCCTAAACTTTTTTTTCACCCAATTAAGCCCTCGAACCAAGAAATTAAATCAATTAAGTCATTGAACCCGTTTTGACCATTAAATCTCGATAGTCTTTTTTTGATTTGTTGGTACAGTGTGGTGCGTCACAATGTCTCGACTTGACATTTTCAAAATTTTATTTTATTTAAAAATTGTTTAAAAGTTTTAAAAACGAATAAAATGTAAAAAAAAATTAGAGAAAACTATAAATACAACATGATAAAGTTGTAGTGTATAATGCGCCAATAATATCTAAAAAATAATTGTCATGAATTAATGGTAAAAAAGACTTAATTAACTCAATTTCATGGTTCAATAGCTTAATTGAGTGCAAAAAAATTAAGGGGTTTAATTGATTTTTTTCAAAAGTTCAATTGCTTCTTACACCTAACTCTAAAAATAACAAATGACTAAAGAACGTCATCAATAGGATTCGATTTACTAACTTTAAGTAAAATAAACTTATTTTTCTGTATGGAATTTACCCATAAGACAACACATGTTCTATGATATTAAAACAAATAAAATAAATTATAATTTAAAATTTTACGAGGCCAAATTAAAAATAAAATAAATCGTAAGGGTAGACTACGAGGACCTGCCCCTGCCAGCCCCCATATGACTTCACACATATTCCTAACCTTATATAAATTGATATGTAAAAAAAAATTAAAGACAAATGATAGTTATTTTTAAAAAGAATTGAGGGTTTACATGGTTAGATTTTTCTTTTAAATTGTTTTTGAAATATAGATAAACTTAAATGATAAAATTAATTTTAAAAATATCACTTAACAATTTATATTCTTTCTTAAAAAATATTTTGATATACAAATTATGAATTTTATATTTTGTTATTTAAAAACAGAGGGTTGTGTAAAAATTGTTTACACAAAATGTATCTCAACATATATGTATTTTTTATAGCTATGGTAAAATTTTGATACACAATCATGCATATTTATACTATAAAACTTAAATTCTAAAATTTTAATCCTAACCCTAAAAACTAAACCTTAAACTTTGTACTCTAAATTATAAACAATAAACTTAAATTCTAAACCCTACAATCTAAACCTTAAATCTTAAACTAAAACTTTAACCTTTAAAATTAAATGACACGTATAAACTAAAATTTACACTGCATGTATATCAATTTTTTATATAAATACTCATCTTAATCAATATTCAATTAATCAATTACACTAACTCAAAAAATTATATATTGCTCTTATTCTTAAAATAGAAACCAATGATTGATTAATAACTTATTAAGGATGCAGATTGAAGGCTAATTACTAAGTTGGTGCAAAATAAATTTTTGTGCACAAAAAAACTACAAGCAAACAAATAAATTAAAGTGGTTTATTAATGAAAGTATTTATTATTTTTCATGTATAGTTGAGAACATTTGGTTGGGCAACTGGCAAGATAGTTTGGCACATGAAAAGTACGGAAAAGTCTAAAATAAAATCGCCTAAAATGGGTCCAATATAAAATTTAAAAAATAGTAAGGATTTATGTAAAATTGGTAAGAATTTTGGTTTTTATTAATTAAGTAAATTTTTGTGTAATTACATAAAATTTTATCAATTTTATAAAAATTTGTGTAGATTTTACATTATGTAATAATCTGTGAAGCCACACAAGTTCTTATATTATAATTTAAATTTTTATCATTTAGATAAAAATTTGTGTTACTAACTGAATAAAAATTTGTATAAAATCACCTATTTTAACCGCGTGATAAGAGTACCTTACCCTAAAACTACCAAGAAGTACATATTGCCAAATCTTGAAAATATGCCAATAACATGTGATGCTGGGTCCACACTTTCTAAAAAATTTATCTCTATATGTTTTTAATTTTATTTGCGTCTCAAGACAACATTAGATACACTTCTAATAAAGAGAATTAGGTAACTTAAATTCGAGTAGTATGTCTATACAAATTACAGCGTGTTATTAAGAAGTTAAGATAAATAAAGAAACATTATTTTGTAATTATATCAGATAATTAATAAACAAGTAAATTTGATAAATAATATTATTAAGAAGAACAATCACGAAATTTTAATATAAACCATCAAATAAATATAAAAGATGATAAAAATGATAATGTCGGGTACAATATAATATGTTGAAGTTCAGAATATAGCTAATAATATTTGGTTGTGGAATATGTCCGTTTGGGAGGAAAAAACTCTATCGCCAACTTATTAAATAATAATATTATTTTTGTCATGTAACCTAGTAAATAACTTTGTATAAAAATATTAATATTCTTATATATGATACTAATATTACAAAGAATATATAAATCTCTTATAATTAAATAAAATCATAATTATTAAATAACATTAAAATAAAAAGTTATAAAAACGACATATATATCCAAATGAATTAATATATATAATGAACACACATGTATTCGTTTATTAATTGATAATAATTTTGTTCATGTTTATTTCTGTAATTCAATAAACAACATAATCAAACATTATATAAACATTTTACAAATAATTCATCGAACATTTTATTTATTTACGCTCATACTTATTAAATATACACGTCTAGGAATTAAACTTGATAATGAGGTATAAGCCATAAAGGAAGAGGTGCTAAATTCAAGAAATATGTAAAAGGGCGATGGGTCCATAGAATTTATGAAGCGGCAGTCCTCCCACGGCACTATCTATGATGCCTTTATCTTTCTTTAACACACCTTCTTTTCTCGGTCCCCGCTTTTTTTCCGTTCTTATTCTTCGATTAATTCAATTCGAATATTGTAAATTTTAATATAAATAAAATTCAACTCAATTTATTAGGTTGCATTTTGATTGTTTTCTAGTGACACGTAATATAATCGTATCATACTTGATATTGTTGGGGTTTTTAAAAAAGATAAATATTATATACACAGTCGATGGAAATTAAAAGTTTCCACAATCGCCTTAATTTTAAGGTATAAAAAGTTAGTTTAGGGTATAGAGCTTAGGGTTTAGGTGTAGGAATTTAGAATTTAGGGATAATTATTTCAATTTAAGGTTTAAAGTTATAATTTAGGGTTTATAGATTAAAACCTAAATCATCACCGTATTTCTCATAAAAATTAAACCCTAACATATAAACTCTAAATTATAACCCTAAACTTTAAATTGAAACAACTATCCCTAAATTCTAAATCCAACACCTAAACCCCTAAATCATATACTTTAAACTAACTCCTTATACCCTAAAACTAAGACGTCTGTAAAAACTTTCAGTTTCCACCGCCAGTGTATATGTTATTAACCCTTTTAAAAAATCACAAACATGTGTCTGTGAATCGAAGCCTGTCACCTAATTTCCGGCATGCAACCGGTAAACTAAGGGGGTGATTTACCGGCAGTACCCGGTTGGTGGTAACGGGCCTAGGGTGACAGCGAGTGGGTGAGGGAACAAGTAATTAGGGTTTTCATTTTTAGACATTTCTCCCCTAAACCTAATCGATGCCGTGATTCTTCAATATATCAAAATTTATACCGTATGCAGTTACGAAGCTAAATGAGGGTGGGCCGAGTAATTTTTACACCCCCGATTTTTTTTTCAGCTTTGTCTTCCTATATATTTTTTTAAAAATATTTTATTTTTGAATTTGTCTTCCTCCCCCAATTTTAAATATTAGTGTTTTGATATTCAAAAAAATTAAATATTAATATTTTATCTTTCAACTCTAAATCTCGACTCCGTCCCTTACGATATGAAATATAATATATTTTTTAATGGAACACCTTACGTTTTTATCAAACAATAGTATATATAGTACAAAGTTGAAAATTAAAGGACCAAGTTAGTTTGGTAATGGTACCAATTAAATTGGTACTTTACAATCAACAGTGTTTGTCTGCTCCTTCCGATACATTTCCAACTATTAATATTTAAATTGGACACTTAATAACGGTATGAGGTGATATCTTAATTGAATTAACGTAAATGAAAACTAAAAGTTTAATTAGTTCCTATTGGAGGATATCACCTAATGTTATTATTAGCCAAACCTACCACACAATATGAGACTACGACATCAACTCAATAAATGTCCCAGTAAAAAAGTGGATGATGTTCATCTTAGGAGATACAAGTTCAAATCGCTTTGTCTACGAGGTATATGTGCATTGTCAAAGAATTAAGAATATGTATGAACATATACTATCTTGTACTCACCTTTAGACTATTAGAAAAAATATAAAGTTCGTAAATGGTCACTAAACTACGTCTCAATGTTTATTTTAGTTACCAAACTTTTATTTATTACAAAATATTCACTAAATTGTCGGTTTTATTATAAAATGGTTATTGAGCCCTAACTATCATTAAGTGAGGTGGCGTGACAGTATGGGTAAAATTATTTAATAGCACAACTAGTCTTTCGTGTTTATACATTCAATTAATCTGGTCATAATTCGAACAAAAATTAACAAATTTAGACTCATTATTTTACTATCAATACAACCACCTTAAGACCATTCAAAAAAAAATATTAATAAATTTCCATATCTAAAATTCCCCACTTTGTTTTATTGTGAAACTTACCGCTTGAATATCATTATATAATATCAGCTAAACTTATTTATATCTGAATTTAAACTTACTTATTATGGGACCAACTTTTTTAAATTACACATTTTCAGATCATCTACTATCCCTTTCATAAACATTTCTATCTCATTTGTCCTCAAGAAGCAATTGAAAACATAAATAAGGTTGTTTAAGTTATTTACTGATCTTATTTTTTCACGCACATAAAAATCATGAATTTTACTTCAACTTTGCCACCTAATTTAAAGCTGTTGTGGATTCTAAGCCATTAAAAATTAAAAACCCACATCCTTCCAAAATATACAAACCCTACGTTTTAACTCCAACTCATAAATTTCAAACTTTTAAACCTAAATTCCTAACATCTCAATCTTAAATTTTAATTTTAACCTTTAAAACTAAGACATTTGTAAAAATAATTTATTTTCACCGCCGTCCGCCTGTATATTCAATATAAATCCGTTTTAAAAAACATGTCGCTCTGATAAGAAACTATATTTACAAATCATTCATTAAATTAAATTATTACGGTCCCAAATTTAAATTTATTATTATATAAATGAAAGTTTAACCTTATTTTATAAGTAACTTTTTATACACATAATATATATAAAAAATACATAAGCACGGGATAAAGTCATTAATAGAATAATTTGTACTCCTCAACCTCCAAAGGATCATTTAAGTTGAGTTTTAAGCCCAAGTCGATGAGGAGGGCCTGTCCAGACCCTCGATGTGCATTCTTGGGTGCCGGCCCTAGACCCTACAGTGTGCACCCGGGTTGGTCTAAGTGGTAAGCAACTTGGTATTACTTAAGCAGTTTTCAAATTCGAGATTTAGTGTATACAAAAAGATTCCTGTTGTGAGATTCACCTACTAAAACCAGATGTGCGACAAGTAGATTCGAATTAATTGAGACAAAGTCCTGAAATACTTTAAATATAACAAAATAAATCATTAATAAGATTGAGGAGCAACAACTCCTCTCATAATTTTTTTGATATAATAAAATTTGTAGTCATTTTTAGTTTTTTTAACCATCAATATATTATTCATTGAACGACTAAATCAGATCTGATTTTATATAAGGTCTGTTTGTTTCCCTGTAATTGGTTTTCCTGAAAACGTTTTCACAGCTTTCCGTTGTTTGGTTCATGGAAAATGAAAAGTCAACGGAAAACCAATTACAGTCAATGGAAAACAGACCTTGTTTTAGTGTAAAATGACTTACCCATTGATTTTCGGTAAGTCGCTTTCCTTCCTCTCATTCTCTCTACAAATACTAACCTAAACCATAAACCTTAAAACCTAAACCCTAAATGCTAACATAAAAACTAAACCCTAAATACTAACATAAACCCTAAACCATAAACCATAAGCCCTAAACTCTAAACCCTAAACCTTAACCCATAAACATTAAATCATAAACCCTAAACCTTAAACATAAAACATTAACCAATAAATATTAAATCTTAAACATTAAAAATCGTAAACCTTAAATGTTAAACCATAAACACTACCCTAACCCTAAACCATAAACAATGATCCATAAAAACAAAACCCTAAATGGTATAACATAAACACAAAAGCCTAAAACAAAACCATAAACCCTGAATGTTAAACCATAAACACTAAATGCTAACATAAACACTAACATAAACCTTAAACCCTAAATGTTAAACCATATATATTAAACCCCAAACACTAGCATAAACCCTTACCCTAAACACTAACCCATAAAACATAAATGCTAAC
This sequence comes from Hibiscus tridactylites, assembly GCA_958450335.1. NCBI lineage: Eukaryota > Viridiplantae > Streptophyta > Magnoliopsida > Malvales > Malvaceae > Hibiscus > Hibiscus tridactylites. The sequence goes on from OY288271.1 coordinate 3,156,430, forward strand.
ATAAACACTAAACCATAAACAATTAACACTAACATAAACACTAAACCATAAACAATAAACACCAACATAAACCATAATCCCTAAATACTAATATAAACAATAAGCCTTAAAACCTAAACACTAAACCTTAACATAAACCCTAAACTTTAAATGTTAAACCTTAAACACTAACATAACCCCTAAACAATAAACATTAACCCCTAAATCCTAAATGCTAACATAAATACTAAACAATAAACACTAAGCACTAACATAAACCTTAAACTCTAAATGATAACCTAAACCCTAAACACTAAAAACTAAACATTAAACCATAAACAATGATATAACCCTAAACCATAAATGATAAACCCTAAACATTAACCATAGACTCTAAATGCTACCATAAACTCTAATAACTAAACCCTAAACCCTAAACCCTAAATGTTGCCATAAAACCTTAAATCATAAACCCTAAACCCTAACCACCAACCTAAACCCTAAACCTTAAACACTAACATAGACCATAAACATTAATCTAAACCCTAAATCTATACCTTAAATACTAATCCCTAAATGCTACCATAAACACTAAATACTAGTCTAAACCATAAACCATAAATGATATCCTAAACCCTAAACCCTAAACACTAACCTAAACATTAAACCATGTTTTGATTGGAACTTGTTTTTACCATTATCGATGCTTGTTTGTGGATTGTTCATGAAATTTTCAGGAAACTCTACCAAACAGTGTAAAATGAATTGTACAACATCATCCAAACACCGGAAAATGATTTCTGTAATTAGTTTTCCAACAACTGTAATTCATTTTCCAAAATTCATTTTCCGGAAACAGTTTTCAGTGAAACAAACAGACCCATAGTCTCATAATTGGGCTCATTCTTCAAATCAAGGTTTTCTCTATTCATCATGTCAAGATTCGTACCTTTGACTTTGTTTAAAGGACCTGATGCTTCGACTTTTCTAAATTTTATATTTAAAGACTACAAAATTTTACTCTTTGTAATATTTGATCTTAGTTTCGTCTATTCACATGCATATATATTTACCTTTTAAAAAAATAAATTTATATTTACGTTAGTGTTTACCGGGTAATTTTCTCATCTTTATACTGATCACGTTCGCATTTGTTGTTTAGGTCTGGATTTATTTTGCTTTTAATTTAACTATATGGTGTAGTGTTTAATTTCGATTATAGTGACAGGATGTATTAATTATATTTATAATTATATTATGATTTTATATTCAAATTCTATAATGTGTAAACATTATGTGTAGACTTATAAACGTACCGAATGAACGCGAATGAATGTATATTCATGTTTGTTCGTTTAATTTTAACTGAATACGAACAACTAAGCGATTATAATATTTTGTTCGTTTGTTAAGAAATGTAGTTTGTTCGTGTTTATTCGTGTTTGTTCGTTAAAATAATAAACGAACACAAACGAAGGAACGTAAAAGGACGTGTGAATAAACATAAACGAACAAACATACATGAACATTTTTTTAAAAAAAACAATTATTTTGTCATGAAAAATAATAAATATAAATAAATATATGTGAATAAATTTAAATGAACGAACTATCGAACGTTCACGAACGTAAATGAACGAACGAGCTTTTTATTTGTATTCATTCATTTAATTAAACGAATAAAATTTTTGGTTCACAGAACAATTCACTCAATGTTTCATTCGTTTAGTTTTAGTTGAGATTATTTTTATTTAAATTTAATTATATACGAATTTTCGAAAATTACTTTAATTTAAATTCATATAATATTATAATTATCCGTTATAATGGCAAAATATTAGAATAATTTATAATTGTAATTATAATCGTTAGTGTAATCTTTAAGAAAAGCATTTGACTAGCTGCCATGGGTGACGTCACTCCATCTTAAGACAAACACTTACCTCTTCCCAACAACAAGAAGCAAACAACTCCCATTCAGACAGACAGCTCCACTCTTGTCCTTTTTAAGGAATTTCTTTTATTACAATTAATTAATCAAAATAATCCAACCAAAACCCTCTTAATTTGAGTTTATATTCTTAATCAAACAATGGTTTAATTAATTAACCCAAACATCTCCCATGAATATCTATATATAAACCGTTCAGCCTGTTGCTTTAAAAAACTTATCTTGGTAAGCATAGAACATAAAAAAATAAAAATAGTGAGTAAACTGAGGCTCTTTCTGTTCCTTTTCTCTTTTTAATTTCAAGTTTTTATTAGTGTTGTTTGATATATTTTATTAATACAAGTTTCTTGGGTTGGGCGGTAGTTGAAGGATGAATAGTGGTGGCGGTGGTTGTGGTGGTGGTGGGGCTGAGAGTGGCGGCGGGGGGATGGTGGCAATGAGGTCATCGTCACCGTTTACAGTGTCGCAGTGGCAAGAACTGAAGCATCAAGCTTTGATCTTTAAGTATATGATGGCAGGTTTGCCAGTGCCGTCTGATCTTCTGCTTCCTATTCAGAAGAGCTTTGAGTCCATTTCTCATAGGTTCTTTCACAACCCTACCAGTAAGCACTGAATTAATTTCTTCTTTTTTCTTCATTTTTAAAACCTTTTTTTTCTCTTTTATTATTAACTTTCAAATATTACATGATATTTGTTTACTAGTTTTCTTTTGCCCTCTTTTGTGGGTTTGTTTTGTTCTGATTTGAAGGGAAATTTCTGGGTTTTTTCCCCATGTTCATGAGTTTTTAGATGTACTTTTTGATATACCTGACTGAATATTTGAAAAATTCATGGGTGTTTTTTTTTCAGTTCCAATGGATAAATTATTTGACTTTGAATACCATTAGAATCACATTTTTAAGATAAAGATTGGGTCCCTTTTCCTTGTTTTCTCATATGAATTCCAAACATGTTTTATTCTTGATGTTGTTGGTGTCTTAATCATCAAATATCATATCACTTTCCACATGTTTTATTCTTATTCTGATGTTTGTTAATTTTGATAATGTTATTGTGATTATTTTGTTGTTCTGATTGGTGTTGGTTTTTTATTTTATTCATCTAGGAACATGAATTTCTTCATGTTTTGCCACATTTTGTTCCTGTTTGTTCATGAAAAGCCTTGTTTACGAATTCGATTCGAGTGTAATTTTGCAGTGGGGTATTGTTCCTATTATGGAAAGAAGGTGGATCCGGAGCCCGGACGTTGTCGGAGGACTGATGGCAAGAAATGGCGATGCTCGAAAGATGCGTACCCGGACTCGAAGTACTGCGAGCGCCATATGCACCGTGGCCGTAACCGTTCAAGAAAGCCTGTGGAATCACAAACTATGACACAGTCATCCTCTACTGTGACATCATTGACTGTTTCCGGTAGCACCGCTGGTACGGGAAGTTTCCAGAGCCTTCCTTTACATGCTTTTGGTAGTACACAAGTCACTGCTTCCGCGACCGGTCAGTCCAACTATCCTCTGGAATCGATCCCCTATGGAATCCCGAGGAAAGATTACAGGTGAATTCATTATATGTGTTTCGTTTAACATAGTTTCATTCTTAGCACATCATAGGAAAGATCAAATCATTTCATCGTCTTTCGTTTACAGTAATGCCTACACAATTCGAGTTATAGATCGTTGAACCTGTGGTTTGCAGTATAAGTTTCGGGTTCTTTTAGCTATGGTAGGGATACAAAACATAATATTTGTTGGGCCCCTACCTGTTAGACTGTGTGATAGGAGTAAAATTGCAGATTGCTTCTGCTAAGGGTAATGGAGATCTTGCAGAAACTTTAAAAAGTTTCTGTTAAGCTCAGTGTTTCGGGCCCTGGTGTCCTCAAAAATGGATGACGAGTTCATTCGGTGTTGCCGCTGAAATTTGTTCTTCACTGACAGTAATCTTTTCTGGTCCATCTTTTGCTTTTGTTTTCTCCGTGTAGTTTGTTTTTGTTGTATGACGACCATGCGAAGTTGTCGATAGCATGCTACCGCATGGTAACTTATTCGCACTTTCTGTTTGTTACGTAATGGGATGTGTACTTTCTTTCAGAGTTTGATCCAAGGATTGCTTATAAAATCTAGAGGAAAAAAAAAAAACAAATACAAAAAGGAAACTACTATTTCTCTTCCAAGTTTCGTATTTCGGGAAAATAGTTGTACAAAACTAAAAACTACGTTTACCTTTTAGTTTCCGAGTGTGTCACCGTGCGGCTACTAGGTCCTATGCCCTTCACGAGGTGCATGGTAATGTAAAAGTCTGAGGCCTTACAGCATGGAAAGTGTTTACTTAATTCATATTGCATATCATTTGTACCAAGTTCCATGGCATTTTCGATTTTGCTATTCGATTCATACTGTTCGGATTCTGTCATTTGTTTTAACTACACCTCCCCGGTGCTTCCCCGGTAAGTGCTTAACTGTCTCTGCAGATGTTTCGATCTGAGGCTGGTTGATCATGATTTTAATGTTTTCAACTCATTTCGTTCTAACACATAGGTATCTTCAAGGAATTAAACCCGAGGCCGGTGGACATAGTATTTCCTTTGAAGCTTCAGGGAGCAACCGTGATACATGGCCTCTAATGCAGTCTAGAGTCTCTTCGTTTGCTCAGTCAAAAACCGGCAGCAACCCGATCTTGCAGACTGATTACCCCCAGCATTCCTTTTTCAGCGATTTCAACTCGGGAGAAGCCGTGAAGCACGAGGGTCAATCTCTTCGACCCTTCTTTGACGAGTGGCCTAAAACCAGGGACTCCTGGTCAGCTCTCGAAGATGACAGGTCCAACCAAACCTCGTTTTCTACAACCCAGCTATCGATATCCATTCCGATGGTGTCGTCCGACATCTCCACAACTAGTTCTCAGTCTCCGCACGGTGAGTTTCAAACTCCATAATTCCCCTCGTATGCCCCATTCGTCCGAAACCCGCATTCGAACTATGCATGAACAGAAATTCGAGATTTCCCGGACGTGGATACAAGAGAAGGCCCAGAAAAGTTCTAGTTACTTGACTAATGTTGTACTCTTTGATGATTTTCCTTCAGCATGACTCTGTGTAGGATCAGTACACTGTAAGGTTCTGGTTTTAGGTATAAAATAAAACAAACCCTACCTGAAAAAAGTCCAGATATTGCAGTTTCAATTGAATGAATGAAAGAGCAACAGTTTTTTTTTGCTTGGAATTTGTCTTATTTAATCCTAAGAAGAAGAAAAATTGAACAAATTTGTTGTTTTTCATTAAAAGCACTTCTAGTTTATCGACTAAAAACCCGACCCGACCTGTATCTGCTCGAATAACTTAAAAACGTAAAATGATTATTTATTGTACTCGTTTTAGTGAATACTAACTCGTTAAACAATCGGGGTACAGAATAATTTTAAAGCCTTTAAATTTCATATGTACTTTTATAGAAGTGTATTTGTTTGGGGAAGTTATGCTGTGGCCAAAGGAATGAATGCTACAATTAATGGAAAGCAAAATTGTTGAGGGCATTTCATTTATTCACAAGAAATTCACTCTATATTCAATGCAACATGCCAAATAATATCCATTTATCATTTATATTTAATTATCGATGGTAGGATTTTTGGTGCGGTATTAAGTTGTCATTTATATTTAAAACTCTTTGATAGGATGCCGTTTATATGCAAGAATCATAAACATTCCTATAATAATAATAATAATAATAATAATAATAATAATAATAATAATAATAATAATAATAATAATAATACAATTAGGATGAAATAAAATATTTTATGTAAAAACATCTTTCAAAAAGTTATTTAACAAGCATAATTATACCAAACATATTTGTACACATAAATATATGTAAAAGAAAAAAAAACTTTGATACATAAACTAAAGCTTGTTAAATTTAAAATTTAATATTAGTTTGGGATTTATGAGTTTAAGTTATGGTGTTTAAAATTTAGAACTTAAGGCTTTAAGTTTAAGGTTTAAGAATTTACATTTTAGTAATATTTTTTTACAGAGTATATGTGCAAAATATAACTCTCTTCGTAAAAAAAACATAAATATATTTTTTTAAAATAAATTTCTAAGTAAATAAAAGCAATAACTTTCATATACAGCTTTTTGAAAAATAAAACTGTACATAATATTCTTAAGTCATTTTCATTATTTATTTTTTTATATTTTATATTATAAAAAAGTAATTTATAAATTAAATGAAGAGAGATCTGGTTTGAATAACTACGCTAACGGCTAATCTAACTTGTTAATGATAATCCAAACATCACACTTTAGACCGATTTTCGGTTCGGGTTTCAGCCTGTTTAGACAATGAAAAAGAAGACCGATTCATATATGCAAAGATTGCAGCAAGCAATAGCATCCTTATTCCTTCAACAGATACGGCAAAACGAAATGAAATGAACTAAAGCACCAAAGCTCGTCAAATCAAATGCTGTCACCATTCATAATTGTTGCTAAACTGACCCAAATATTATACGCAATAAACAAAACAAACTGACCGAAAACAATCACTCGCTCCCAAAGATTTAACCAAAATATAACAAATTGTAAGTATATATTCAACCATTAGATAACAATCTGCTTCAGCTAAACTCGAATATATCATGTTGGACACATGTCTATATTAAACTAAACACTCACTAAAGTCTGGGTAGTATAGAGTAGCAAAGGCACACTATATCTTTTTAGTACAAAGAATGAGCTCCCTTCCAATGACTCTCAAAGACGGATAACAAAACTCTTTCATGTTTGACGGTTTCGCCTTTCAATGACAATCCTGTTTACCTAGCCCTACTCTCCTTGTAACTTATTCCCGACTATCTCAAATTCTAAGGGTTTGCTTGGCATGAAGGATGGAAAAGATGAAGAATAGAAAATTTATTAATCAAATGGTTAAGATTCAATACCACTTTCCTACCTTGAAGTTCAGCCATTAGATTAACAAACTTTGCATCCTTGATGCCGAGGAGAGCCTAAGGCTCTTTCATATCAAAGAGAGCCCATGAAAACTTTCCGAAACATAAACAATTAATCAAGTGTAAAATAGAGGAACTTTAATGCAATGCAACAAACAGCAACGAAGATGAAAGCGGTGTATTAAAGAAGTACCTGCCTTAAAGTTATTCGAATCCAGAACGGAGAAATCACTGTAACATTCCAAGATATGAATTCAAAGCCAAAGTACAGGGGAAATGGCAACAGATATGGCTAGATGGTACGAGGTTAAATCTTTTGGTTATGAGATCAGTTGCCAACTTTCAGAAATTGATTTGAGGTGGTCAATTATTCTTCTGATATCCATAAATGGGGAAACGAAAAACAATAACAAATTAATAATACTGAGTATATAAAGATGTTGGCGAATCATTAACAACCCATTACTGCACAATTGGACACAAATGCGCCTGCTCGCTCCTTGACAGAGAGCACATTCCACTCGGGTCCATCCCTGTTTCCCTCCTCTGGATCCCAAGAGTGTAGAATAATTACTCCATCATCACGCCCTCCATGTCCTCCAGCTCCTATTACTAGTAAATTGTTGCCGCATGCTTTAAATGCAAGTCCCCAACCATTGGAAGAGTCAGCCCTAACAGGAAGCCTCTTCACAACATTCCAGGAGTTATTAACCTTGTTATATTTCTTGACTTCATTAGTCACTTGATCAGCAGAGTAAAGCTGATTATTCACAACAGCAACAAGAGGAGGTGATCGCATAGCAGGATGAAATGTACCCACATTGTAACCAGGGTACATGTTTTCTATCCTCCTCCATGATCTTGTCTCGATATTGTACTCTTCACCACAACTCAAACAATCTGTATGACTTGACATGCCCCCAATGACATAAAATTTCCCATCCATAAAGAAACCCGAACACAGCTTTCGAGGTAAGTTCATATCTGGCAATGTTTGCCAAGTACCAAGCTCAGAATTGTAGAGCTCAGCAGATTGTAGAACATTTCCATTTTTATCACTTCCCCCAGCAACAATCGCAATCTCCCCAAGGCTGCTAGAACCAAACAAACACCGAGGCAAATTCATTAGAGGGCATCTAGACCAATTGTGAGTGATCAAGCTATACATCCAAATAGCAAATCCAGACAACTCACGACCAAACACAAGTAGTTCAGTCCCCACAGCCAGAGACTCCTTATCAGCACAAGTAAAGCAGTCATCACATGGAATCCTAGGTAGTCTCATCCATTTCTGTTTCATAGGATCGAAAGCTTCCCAAGGCATCATATTACAGGCTAAATAAACCCAGTGTTCAATTATGCCAAGCTGACATCTCAGTTTATATAAATATCCACTCCCAATCAGTGACCTAAATTTTCTGTTTAAACAGGCCAGATTTGGGTAATCGGATCGGCTGCTCCAGGCCAGAATGTCCAGTGCCATGTCATCATTAAGACCTGGAATGAAACTATTATCTGACCCTTGTCCACCATGATTTTCTTGGGATCCCGCCATAATTTTAGGTTTTTTTCCATTTAATCCTATATAGCCAAAAGTTAGAGCATGCACTTCCTTGTCTAGTGAAACTTGCCCAACACCTCTCCGATTAGTCTTATTAGCCAAGAGAATATATGCCAACAGATGCCAATCATCTTGCGAAATTCTTGAAGTGTGGTTGAAAGATACTGGAGGCTGCAATGAGACATGACCCTGCGAACCAGCCATTACTGGTGATTCATGTTCTGCCCCTTCTACTTCCATATTGGGCTCCTTAAGTGAATCCCTGAACACCATTTGAGAGATTGTACCGTACAAAAACTATTCTCTGAGAAAGGGGGGGAAATGATTCAATAAAAAGGTGAAAATACCGAAAAGCAAATGCACAAAATATTATCAATTATAAGAATACTAAATGATAGATTTCTTCTATTATATCCATGCTTGACTTCTAAACCAAGGTTTTCCCTTCTTAGACGGCAACAGCACTGGCAACAAAATGGGAACAGCCACAATACAGCCAATATGGTTCAATAAATTAACAATGCATCACTTCGTGTATAATCTTCCTATGGTCAAATTAACAAAACTGAACTCATACAAGGATCAAGCCTGAGCTTGACTCTCATTGATAAGAGTGTTATTCAGGGAAAAAAGTGAATACATAAAATAAAATCTGCATGAAAGTGATACACAATACGTGCAATATTACATGATACACTCAAATCAAAGTTTGAGCCTTTGTTCATCATTAAAGTCCCTCTTTTATTCAAAAGGAGTAGGAGAAACATATGAATAACAACTTCAAAAACAACTCCTCCATAACCTGAAACAAGTATCATCTTTCCATCTAAAGATACTTGGTATCAATCATTCCCTGCTTCCACAGATAGTCACTGCTGCACTCCCAGAATGAATTAATTCCGGGAGCAAAGTTTTTGCAAAACTCATACTAAACAATAGAAGATCTTTTAGATTTATTAGATACTTTAATGTGAAAGATACGTTGATTCACAAAACGATGATCAGCAGTATTCTAGAAAAATTTACATGCATTGCCTCTCAGACAAAATTACCCTACTATCTTATGATTAGAACCAATTTAAAAGCACCCAAATAGAAATTAACCATCAATACAACTTTCTATGATTTAGGGAAATATAACCATGCACCGCAAATCGTGAGGGAAAAATTCATATCACTAACAGGTTTGATTATATCTCTGGCACATTTCAGAGCAACAGTTTGGATGATTTGGATATAGAAATAGGCTGGACAGCCTGGACTGGAGAAGCTTAACCATAATTCAAATCGATTTTAATCAGACTCTATAATTACATATGTTAACTTAGTAATTAACAATATATTCCTTTATTTCAAATCAAAATGAAACCATGACAGACTTTTTACACCACTGTCAAATTGATAGGATAAACGATTTAATTATGATAATTACCAGCTAAAATCCTGTAATATCATGGGGAAAAAAACACATAAGAAGCAAACAAAATCATATGAGAAAAAAAGTTAGTTCTTTAGCTTTTCATTTTGTTCTGGTTTTCCACCCTTAATTTATCGAATAATCTAACATGCAATTTTAATTACAATAAAAATCATACAAGAAACAAACAGAGCCCTGGAGATTTCAACTAAAAGGAAAACAAGCAAGCAACATTTTCAAGAAAATTTGAAAAGGAAATTAAATTAATTCGACAATCGAAGCCAAAATCTTAGCAAATCTTAACATGCAACAAACAAAGATTTTAAGAAGAGGAGGAAGAAGAAGAAGAAATCAGTACTCACCGTGAGTGAATCTAAAACCCGAACCGATTATTTCGATCCCGTTGATTTCGACCAAACCCGATCTCACACGAAAACTTCAAAACAGCCGAAAAAGGGGGAAAATCCCAATTCACATTACTCTGAAGCTTCGATAATCCCAAATTACCACATTTTTCTATATCTCCTTTTCTCAAGCTTAGAAATCTCATTCTCATCCATATTATATATATATATATATTATATATATATAATATTAAAGTAATTGTTTATTAATATACTTAGTTTATATAAAAATATATAAACATGTGAAGACGATTTTTATCATCTTTCGCTTCCTCTTCTAAAAACTCAGAGAAAAGAGAAAGGTAGTTTATTTTTTTTATGTAAGAATATATAAATAAATTACTACTGTCCATTTTAGCTAACATTTTTTCATAAAAATATTATATTTTATTTCATAAATTAAAAAAAATCAAATGTTAAAAAATTAAAGTATTAAACATTTAAGCATGTTCGACTTCACATACTCAAAAATTTGTACCATTAACAATGTCATTTGTATTAAACTCAATCATATATTAAATATATTATTTAAAATTAAATACATGATATAATTCATTGAATACATTTTCATAAAAAATAAAAAAGTTTTCATTTTAGCGTTACATATAAAAACGTTACTTTTGTTATTTTAATATAAAGGTGTATATTACAGTATAATATTATTTTTCTAATCATTTTGTTAATATAATAAATAATAAAATATATGTTTGTCGATTCAAAAGTTTATTTAAAACCAGGATTATTAAGAAAATAAATCGGATTGTTATTGACGAAAACGATGAGTTATAGAAATGATTACTCAATTTTTGGTGAACTTTTATTTTTGTCATCGACCTATACAAAAATTACATCTTTGTCATTAATATTATCAACTATTATATTTTAGTCGTCTATTTGTTAAATATAATAGAGAAAATATCTTATGCACCATCGGTAGAAACGTGGACGGAGTCAAAATTTGAGGTTGAGGGCAAACTATAAATGTTTAAAAGTGGGGAAATTCATAAATAAACTAATTTTTAAAGAAATTTAAATAGGGGACAAAGCTGGAAAAAATATTCGGCCCCCTCCTCACCCCTTAATAGCTTCGTCCCTGGGTGAAAATATTTTGTTTCCAAGAGCGCCCCAATTTTAGGGATAGAATATGTGGTTAGAATCAAGGTATCATAGTTAGGGTTTAGAACTGAATCTCTAACCTTAAAATTAAAGCGTTTGTAAAAATCCTTAACAAAATGTTTGTACTGCATGTGTATAGTATAATTACCCATATAATAATAGGATTAATATCCTATACACTGGCGGTGGAAACTGAAAGTTTCCACAAGCGCCTTGATTTTAGGGTTTAGGGAGTTAGTTTAGGGTATAGGGTTTAGGGGTTTAGGTGTAGGGTGTTAGAATTTAGGGATAGTTGTTTCAATTTAAGGTTTAGGGTTATAATTTAGGGTTTATAGGTTAGGGTTTAGTTTTTAGGGTAATATGGTGAGGATTTAGGTTTTAACCTATAAACCCTAAATTATAACCCTAAACCTTAAATTGAAACAACTATCCCTAAATTCTAACACCCTACACCTAAACCCCTAAACCCTATACCCTAAACTAATTCACTAAACCCTAAAATCAAGGCGCTTGTGGAAACTTTTAGTTTCCACCGCCTGTGTATAGAATATTTATCCATAATAATAATAGGAAAATACTTTGATGCACAAGCTGTGTAAATTTTAGTTTACACAAGCCCTTTAATTTTAGGGTTTAGAGTTTAGGGTTTTATGTTAGGGTTTAGGGGTTTAGTATGTAGGGTATATAATTTAAGGTTTATGGTTAGAATTTAGAGTTTATAGTTTAGGGCTTAGGGTTTAGGGTTTAGGTTGCTAGGGTTTGTGATTTAGATTTTAAATTTTTTAAAAGGATTGTGTAAAAAAAAATTACACAGCTTGTGCATCAAAATAAAACCCATAATAATAATGCAATGACAGGCTAATAGGGTATGCTAAGTTCGTCAGTTATTTGCCACATGTATTTACGTATTTGCCTCTAAAAAATTACTTTGTTTTAAACTTATTTTCGCAACTCATATATTATTTCATTTTTCTAAAAAAAAATCATGAAACTCTGAAAAATCCCTTCTATTCGTTATGAATTAGCAATTATCGTTAAGATAGACCATAACTCTTGTTTTTCTTCCATCACTTATCAAAATAGTTTTTTCCCCGCAAAAGGGACTTAAACATAACAAAATCAAAATAAAACCTTCGAAAAATTATGTCAACTCGCTGATTATTGGCATCTGATGTAGTTGTTGTTACAATGATTACTCTTAAATATATAAAAAAATATTTTTTGTTAAAATATTTTTGTTAAATTAACTCAATACGATAAAATTTATGTATTATTATAATAAACTGATATACTTTGATAATATATAATTTTACATATTATTATATTCAACTTTTTATATATCATCAAACAAATGAACCAAATAATACCATATTACTATAACTACGGATCTTGAGAAATTAAAAAATAACATACATATATATTTTAAATATATCCAATTATCAAGAATATATATATATAGTATAATTTTACTAAATTGCATTGACTGTTAATTTAGATTAAACCGATCCCAAGAATTGATTTGATATTCGTCGGAGAGAACCGAAAAAGAATATCCAATTTCTTTATAACGAAATCTACAAAAACAAAATAGAAGAGAAACTCAAAATTTTCTCGAGAAAAAAATACGCGGCCGGCGAGAGGAAAAAACATAAATATTTAAAAAGGGGCGGAGTGTGAGAGACTCTGTGGAAAAAGAGGGAAAAAACGAATTAGTGAAAAAAAATTGAGGTAAATTTATTTGTTTAATTAAAAAAAATTAATTATTGATTTTTGTTTGAGTGAGAGAGTAAAAATTCATTTCTGTTATCAATATTACCGTGTCAAGATATATTTTTCAATTTTCTCAGATCATCATGAGAGGAAGAGATATAAATGTTAAATTCATGAAGAGCAAAAATTGAAATCCTTTAGTTTATTATTGTATATATTGCTTTATTTTATATTGTTATTCTACATTTTTTAATATAATTTTTCCCTGTAGAACAACGGGAGGAAATTTTGAAGTAGAAATTGGAGGATTGAGATTGAAATTTGAATGGAAAACTTCTCCAGGGGATAAAGAGTGAGGTAGAGAGGGGGAAAGAAGGAGGTAGTTTAACGTTAAATTTGCATTGCGATCGTTTGCGTCCGCGATGGCGGCGGCGAAAGCACCAGCTATTGTGGTGATGCGGGAGGTGCGGCGTGTTGATGAGCTTTACAATGCGAATGAGATACTCTACGAACCAGAGGCATGTAATATCAAATCTCTCTTTATTATGGTTTTGTTTAATTTTATCGATTAGAAACATTTCAATATTGTTTTCATTGTTTAAGGCTTCAATTAATAGTGTTTTCGAGTTGAACTTTTCTGTTTATTTAAATGCCATGGAATATGTGGAAATGCTTGTACTGTTTTATCATGAAAATCACTGTATCTCTATTCTGATGTTGGGTGACCTATGTTAGTAATTAGGGTTCTAGGCCCTCTATGGAAATTGTATACTTCTTCCTTGCTTATTGTGCTCCGTTGAGCTGCGTGGTAGGACACTATGTTAGGCATCTGTAAGGGGTTTAGATGCAAGGTTTTGCCATTTCGTGGTTTAGATGTTATGAAATACAGAAGTTTTTTGCAATGGGTTTACTCGGAGAACTTTTTTTTTAATGATACTTTTTTGGTACAGTGTGATTGCTTTTTATAGATACTGCATCTGCATCCAAGGGCCAATGCACGAGATGGTATTAAGAAGGATATGGTGAGAACGGGTAATCTGCAATCTATGCTCAACTTGCAATTTGCAAATGCTTTCCTTTATCAATCATGTTTGGCACAAATACACCAATGTTTTTGACTGAAAGAAGGATAGACATCTATTTATTAGTACTGACAAAAGAAAATGCCTAGTTCTTGGCATTAACTTTAGCATTTTTCCTGGTGAAGGGGTTTGAAAACCAGATTAAAAGATAGGTAGGGAATGGAGATTGATAGAATAAAAAATTGGAGTACTTTCTCCTTATGCTTTCGGGGAATGATTTAGAAGTGGAATGCAAGAAAATGATGTACTTATTTCCTAGTTTTTGTATGCTGTCTCCTAATCTCAACTGTTTCGCTGGATTCATATTTGTTGGTTTAGCAATTGGACACCCTTCATCGTTTCCATTTTATACGTTACCAAGTAAAAAAGTTATTGTCATGCATGCATCCTTTTCCTGACTTAAAATTGGATAACATCTACTTAGCATACATGGATCCTGTTGAGGGGTCGGATGATTTTTCTAAAGATTCCTAGTTTTTGGAATTTAAAGCACTGCGATGCATTACTATTTTTTTACTGCAGTTTGTACACGGTTCTAATTTTCTGCACTGTTCAGTTTCAATGATGAAAAGTGCGTTCTATTAGAAATGTTATTGGTTTGCTTCTAAATAACAATCTTTGGATAGTATTAGTGTATGATTGATCATTTTGTATATAAAGTTCTGCCTATTTAGATTTAGAAGGTTTTAGAATCAATAAAATATTAGATTGGTGCTTTGTTTAATTCCTTTTTTCACCTTTCTAGATAATTTCTTTGGTACTAAGCTCATTTTTTTTCCTGTTGATATATCTGCCGAAGTAGAAAGCAGTTAATCTTTTCTTTTATGGTGGTTGAATAAAAAATTATTCACACTTGCTACTATTATTTTTGTTCCATAGGACCAGTTATTTTTTTTCTTTTAGGAAAGGGCATAAAGTACATGTATCTTTTGCTTTCCATTTATTATTTGCTTATTTATGCTTTTGTTTTTTTATTCTTAGGTCCTATCAGAAACTGTAGAAAGGTTTATTTGGCCTAACACGAGTCAAAAAGTTCATGCAAAAGAAGAATCCATAACCTGCAACGTTTGCTCTGCTCCTTGTTCATCTTGTATGCACCTTAGTATAGCTCAAATGGGATTAAAAAGTGATGACTTTTCCAATGAAACTGATCCTGTTGCTGTGGCAAGTCTGCACTCTATGAACGAGGATAAACCAGGTGATAGCTTACAGCATACCCAGCGTGAAGCAAACAATTTATTCTGTGTCAATTCAAATCACGATTCTTACTCTGAAAATATAGAAACTAAAGCAACTATAAGGCCATCTGGTGTATCTGATGAACTAGAAGATGTTGGGATTCAAAGGACCTTCTCAAATAAATATGATGGTTCCAAAAGTGTTGAAGGCCATGATGATAATATTTCTTGCGCTAGTAGAGCCAGTGATGCAAATAACGAGGATTTAGATATTAAGAATTCATCTCAGAGTTCATTGTCGGTTTGTAGTTTAGGATCCGAAAAGGTGTTCTCTTCCCAGAAGCCAGACTTCTCCGAACTTCTTTCCAGAAAGGAGAAAGATGCTGGTAGTGATTCACTGAGGATGCAAAGTCCACATTCACATTCTCAAAGTGGCAAAGATGCTATTGGAGGCAGTTCTGAGATTTCTGCCAAAATTCAGAAGTGCGAAGCAGATATCGACAACAATAAAGATGTCCCGCTAGGTAATGGTGATAAAAGTTTGAATGAAGGTGAGAAAGATGAGTCGCTTGAGTTTGTTGAATTGCCTGACAAGAAGGAGATTCCTTTGGAAGCACTTTCCGCAGATGAGGATTATGAATCGGATGCTACAGAAGATGTCAGTAATTTTGTTTTTTTTTTCTTTGTTTGAAGAAAGTGCATGTATTGACTGATATAACTGGGTTCCTTGTTACTGACTGTTCAAGTATATTTAACCGGATTCTTACATTACTTAAAGAGAAGTGTTTCTTTTCTTTCTTTACCCTGCAGGACTGCTAGATCTGTCGTTCATTTAAATCTTTAAAAAGATTGATCAATACTTTTTCATATCAATAAAATTTGCTGATTTATCTGTTCTTTGTTTCCCCAATTGTTTGCAATAGGTTGAAGTATGTGATATTTGTGGGGATGCAGGACAAGAGGATTTGCTTGCTATATGTAGCAAGTGCTCCGATGGTGCAGAGCACACGTAAGTGCATCAATCGGTTTATCAATATGTTTCTTCAGTAGGTTTTATTGCATTTCTTTTGATTCTTATCCACGTGCCTGTAGTCATTGATTTTATTATTAATTCTATTGATCAGCTACTGTATGCGAGAAATGCTTCAAAAAGTTCCTGAAGGTTATTGGCTTTGTGAAGAATGCAAGCTTGTTGAGGAAACTGAAACCCAAAAGCAAGGTTAGTTATCAAACAAATGGAACAGAAAATGACACTCTGACAGGTCTTGTACTGAACTCCATTTGCAATTGAATTTTCAAGGTTTGGATGCTGAAGGAGAAAAAGAAAACAAAGTTGGCTCAAGTATGCAAAGCTTAGCTAAGAGGCATGCTGAAAATCTAGAGAGTGCTTTGGCTCTGAAACAGAAGGCTGTTGAAACAAGTATGGGATCACCAGAACCATTGAGCCCTAATAGAGTTTCTGCGTTGTCTCGAGAGGGTTCATTCAAGGACTTAAACAAGGGGAAAGTGAAGCCATATCTGCAAAATTCTTTTGGAAGCCATTCTGGTAATGATATGCCAGAAACTGTACGTCCTCCTTCCGGTACACAACTACAAGCACCAAAGGGTAAGTGAACTGGTTTTGTTGGCTAAAACTTTTTCCTATTTTCTTTTTTAAATTTTTACACATTGGCATACCATTCTACTTGATACAGGTACCTCATTTAAATCCAATTCCTTCAATAGTTTAAACTCCAAACACAAAGTTAAGCTTGTAGATGAAGTTGTACTTCAGAAACAGAAAAGTGCCACTGAACATGCATCCCTTGATAGCAGGGAGGAACTTGGTATGGACAAATCCACTAACTCAGGAAGGTTGAATACTGGGGAATCAAATTTTAAAAGGCTATCATCTAAATATCTGCATGCTCAAGATCAAAAAGGATCAAAGATAATTAGAGAGCGGATACCATTAGCAAGGAAAAGTTCCTCAAAGTTGGATCGCTCTGGTTCTCCTGCCTCCGTACACAAGGTTGATAAGAAACTGAGACCTTGTGCTGACATAATTTTCCATTCATCTGCAAGCAACCACCAAGAAACCAAGGCTGTTCAGTCTGATGGAAAACACAGTACTTTATCAAAATCAATCTCCAATCTAGCTCACAAAGGTGCAGAAAGTGCAGTTACTTCTGGTACGTTGTCACATTCTTATGGAGAGACTACTATTTTTTTTTCTTCATTTTAGTGTTGACTTGAATGTTTCGCTGTGTATTCTATATGTTACCTCATTTTTGTTGCTGTTTTCATTTGGTTCATCCTGACAAGTTAAGAGCATTCTTCTTATTTTGCAGATGTCGTAGTTCCATTAACCAATGGATGCATTTCTTCTGACCAGGAGTTAAACCAACTAAACCGGATGGAGGAACTGTCGTCAAGTTCTTCATGGACAGCCGAGAAGCAACATAATAATTTTAATGGATTTTTGTCAGATGAGCCTTCTCTGTCATTAGATTCAACAAACCAGAGTGAGAAGTCTCGGGAGAGCTCTGTTAGTCGCTCCTCAAAA
The DNA here is from genome assembly GCA_958450335.1 of Hibiscus tridactylites. NCBI lineage: Eukaryota > Viridiplantae > Streptophyta > Magnoliopsida > Malvales > Malvaceae > Hibiscus > Hibiscus tridactylites. The sequence goes on from OY288271.1 coordinate 3,174,320, forward strand.
AGTGTTCCATGTCTAAAATGCAAAGAAATGAGTCATGCAGTTGACTATTGTCCAGTTTCTAAGGCTTCTGGTGCTGATCAGTCTGATCCAAGGACATCTAGGGAGGACATATATAAAGACAATAAGTTGAAAGCTGCAATTGAAGCAGCTATCCGTTTGAGGCCTGGAATACGTGACAGAGCATCTCATGTTCCATCATCAATTTCTAATAAGACAAAGAATATGATTCCTGCTGAAGGTATATATGAAGTGCAAGAAAATCTTCATAATCAGGCTTCCATTGGTAATATCATGCAGGTTAATTCACATTCCACTGATGCTATCTCTGCGGTTTCTTCTGTTGCCAATCGTTCAATGAGAGATATATCCATCCTTCCTTTAGCCTCTGGATCTGCTGTCTCAAATAGTTCTGCCATCCCGGAACATGAATACATCTGGCTGTAGGATTCTTGCCCTTCTATTCAACTATTTTCTTTTCTCGTTTGTTGCCATTTTCATTTATTGTTGCAGCATATTGTGCCTTTAGATGTTTCTCAAATGAGATAGATCCTGTTACTTTTTTTGCAGGGGGGCTTTTGAGGTGCATAAAAGCAGAAAACTTCCAGGGTTTTCTGCTGAAATTCAAGCCCATCTCTCAACACTTGCATCACCTAAAGTGCTTGAAGTTGTCAACTCTTTTCCCCACAAAGTTTCCTTGAATGAAGTACCTCGCTTGAACACTTGGCCGCCACACTTTCATCACAGTGGTCCTAAAGAAGATAATATAGCTCTATATTTCTTTGCCAAGGACCTTGAAAGGTATATTCGAACATTAATTGTTTTGTTCTACTTGTTCAGACTTCCTCCTCCTATTTACTTTCTCCATTTGGATTGATCATTGATGCAATTTTTCTCAATTCTCTCTTAAAACTTATTTTTGTGGTTTTTGTTGCAGTTATGAGAACTACAAGGTCCTTTTGGATAACTTGGTCAAGAATGACTTCGCTCTCAAGGGAGCTTTTGAAGGTGTTGAGCTATTGATATTCCCATCCAACCAACTTCCTGAAAACTGCCAGCGTAAGATTTGCTGCAAAATTGAGATATTAAAATACAGTATATATAGAACCCTGTAATCTTGGTTGGGCTGTATGCTTTGATCTAAGAGTCATGAAAAGGCTAGGATAAAGGGTTATGCCTGTCTATACCACACCATGTGGCCTAGTAGGTACTGGTAAAGCATGTTTATTGGGGCTATTTTTGACATTGGTTTCTTACATATTTGCCAAATATAGACCACAGTGGCTTAAAGAACTCTCCTTGATCATATTACTTGGATATGGAAATTCCAAGATATTCACATACTCTTAGTGTGCTCTTAAACTACAAAACATTTTTTTACTGATGCATTCTTTTATTTTGGTTCGTTGTCCCTCTAGTTCATCTATTGAAACTTGCATTCTTAATTCATTATTCAGTTATGGATCTGGTGTTGAGGAAATGGTTGTGCAGAGTTTATACAGAGTTGTTAAAATGAGATAAATTATCCGCATACTTCCCCTGTTAAATGTAAAGCTTTAAATCAATTGGATGAGCTTCAGATTCGAGTTTCTACCCACAATAGCTGGAAAAAAGCAATGTAGGTGGAAAACAACATCTCTTTATTCCAAAGTATTGCAATTAGATGAATTGTGTATTAGCAAGATGTGCAACAAGGTGATAATGTGCTTAGACTTCATTTCCACGCCTATGCTCTAGATCTGTGGATTAATGGACAAATTTGCCTGCTATCTGGATTTAACATGGGCATCCACCAAAATCCTCAAGTTGCGGGGCATTTTAGATAAAGGAAATTGAATTGGTAGTCTTTTTTGGTATGCTTTTGTGCAGGCTAGAGCTACTAGATGATATGATGCATTGAACGTCAAATTGTAGGCAGAGTTTTGAGTTATGTCACTTCTTAGTGTTTCAAAAGAAAGGAGCCTTACAATGGCGGGCAAAAAAAGGAAAGAAAGAAGATAAATGTCTTTTGTTTATAAACTCTGCTTAGGCAACAATGGAAGGCATCTGTTGCTACCAAGTGTTTTCTGTGTCTCTTGCCAACTTCAGTGTTTTAATGTTCTAACTCATGATTTAGCTTATGTATAGAACATTATGTTCTCATTCTTGTAAGTTGTACTCATACATGATGGACATATGTCCCATCCTTTGAGGCTGATCTTTTAGATCCGCATTCATTTGTTTCTCTTTGTTCTTAGAATAATCTTTGCTTTTGTTGGATTTTGTGTTTATATGTGTGATATTTTCATATTTTGATTTTTCTTTAAAAGATTGCTAAAATTTGTTATATTACTATTTGCAGGGTGGAATGCATTATTATTCCTCTGGGGTGTTTTCAAGGGAAGAAGAGTAAACTCTTCTAATTCCATAAAGAGTGTAGGCAATCCTGATGCAAGTATGGTACATTTGGAGAGGGAGATATCAATTGATATCACTCGGCCGGTAGATAATAAATCAGCTGCACGTGATAGTACAAGCAATGTAGTCCCAGTAACAAGTGCTGTTGAAAAGGCATGTATCTCAACAGAGAGAGTCGGTGATAATGAGGTCTCTTCTTCTGAGCAGGCATATGTGGGAATAGAAGAAAAAATGGAGGAGCAAGATGGTAAAGTTGACACCAAACTCTTGCCGAGAATTGCAACAAGCAGCACACAGGTGCATCCAGAAACAAAATGCAATAATCCTCCTCCGGTAATGTGCTCTTCCGTCGATGTATATTACTTAAAAAAGACTGTCAAGTTCTTATTGTTTCATAGTTGTTTGCATATATTTACTCTTCCTGTTATTTCCCAATCTTCAGCCCTACAATCAGCTACAGAATGTTATATATTCTTCAGTGCCATTATTGAATCAATACATTTGAAGCTAAGAAAAAATAAGATTGTTTTCTAATGTTAGTGTTGTTAAAATTTATTTTAAGGATAATTTATGTAAATTCTCAACCTTTTAAATTGTTTTCTAAGGCCCCAATTGGAATTTCACTGGTAGCTCTGCATTCCTTAGAGAAGTCAACATAAGTCGAATTCCATGCAGTCATGAAATTCCATCTTTTTTTTTTTTTCTATGTTTATATCCCTTCAATTGAATGTTCTTGCTATGTATTTTAAGGCTAGTTTTTAATATTTTCAGATTCTTAATATCACATATATTTTCTTTTAGTTCGAGATTCTGTTGTATTAATCCAATCTGGTTAGATATGAGCATTTAAGATTAAAGAGTTTCAGTCATAATATGGGGAAAATGTTTTGGATCATAGTTCTATTGAACTATGCCTAGCTCTCAGATAATTCTGATCCTGGCCATCAGCAGCATCAATAGTGTTTGTAAGTCCATCGTAGCCACCTTGGAAGGACTAGTAATCATTGAAAATTTGTTTTTTTTTTTAATTTAAATTGTGTTGCATTCATTTTTTGGAAAACAGGAAAAAGAAACAAAACCTCCTTCCTACGAATGTTGACATTCACCTTTGTTTTACAGGAAGATGGCAAAGTTCCAGATTGTCGATCCGACGCAGAGCTCAAACCTAGCCTTCTGGCTACTGAAACCATTAGTGGTTCTGTCAGAGTTGAGAAAGAGGAAATGCATGTCCAAGAAGACTATCCACTTTTAAAAAATTGCCCTACTGAAAAGCAAATGGCAGTTGTGGTGGGGGAAATTGACGGTAATTCTGTTAAAATTAGGGATTCGATGGATGATGTGTGTGCCAATACAAAAACTTCTTCAAAGAGAGATATTGATTGTTTGCAGCCGAATAATCGGAAACGCACATACTTGGATCTTACAGGAACAGTTTCAGAAATTTGTACCGAAACAAGTCAAAATTTGCCATGGAATGAGGTGAAGAGAGTTTCTATAGGTGAGGGAAGTTATAATAAAATGCTGAAGACAGGTTTCAGTGGAGTAAATCAATTTAACAGTGTTAGAGATCAAGGTGCTTCCAGTTATAGTTTAGCCTCAGAGAGACATGATCTGTGTTCCGCCTCTTCTGTCGAAGAGAAGAAATGTGACATTGCTAGTGAAAACAAAGTTATCCCCAAGGACATTGGAAGCGGCGAAGGGTTTGTCTTTCCCGTGGTTTCTGTAAAAGACGAGGACCGAGTTCACAATGTGTCTTCTAATCTTGAGCTGGCTTTAGGGGCTGAGACGAGACCACAAAACGAAGAGATCTCGCCTTTGGTTGTTGGAGCAGTAGACAAAAGTGGCAACCACGACAAGGTAACAGGAAAAGAAAAGGAGGATGCGTCTGCCTCCCTTTCTCTTTCCCTCTCGTTTCCATTCCCCGAAAAGGAATAGAATGCAAAGTCGGATTCCGAAACCGAGAAGCTCATGTCGGGAAGGCATGTTGGGAATATTTACACTGCTAATGTGTGGAGGGGTATTCCCTGAAAAATATCATGGTGGTCCTAAGTCGTAAAAATGTGAATCGGGTCACACAGCGCTAGCTCAGGTTCAATGGCTGGTCTTGCATGCGGGCTTATCTGTCGGAGAAGCTTACATTCTCTCAATTTGACCTAGAAATAACTTCTCTTTTCTAATGTATTTTTTAATTTTTGAATTTTTTTATTTGAATTGCATTACATAGACAGACACGGCTGTTTGTTTATAAAGAAAGGAAAGCCGGGGTTTACTTTTCTTCTTCATGAAGTCTGAAGGCAATCAAACGGTAGCAGCAGGAAGACCAAAGAAAAATAGTTAATTTAAGGGGTTTTTTTTTTCGTTTGTGTTAAAGATTGGTTGAGCCTTGAAATCATTTTTGAACCGAATTAATCGATAATCGAAGCATTTAATTAACTAATTGATTAATTAAAATAAATTTTGATTCGATCTATTAATCCGATTTTAATTGAATTATGAACACCTCTACAGTTGCATTGGCAGTAAGCAAAAGAGATCGGATCCGTCAAAGCGTTTACTTTGCTTTGGGTTCAACGGTAAAACTCGTCGTTTTGTGGCCAAGGTTTTCATAACACTTTTCCTTTAATACCCCTCTTCAACTTTCTTAATATCCATTAAGTGCTTTTTCCAAGTTACTACTCAACACATCAGTCTTCTTCATCTACTTTTAAATGAGGAAGGCACAAATTCGTGAACAAGAAAACTAAAATCGAATTTCGATATATATATATATATATATATATATATATATTTAAAATATATTCCATTTTCGCTACTCTAGATTTTCCTTGAAAAGGAGTAAAAAGTTCAACTGATTTCTGCCTCTAGATCTCTCTCTCTCTCATGGCTTCCTGCATCGCTCCCGTTTCCATTTCAGGTTTTTGATTTGATCATTTTTTCTGATCTTTATTAACTTTTTTGCTTATTATGCTGCAACTTCATTTCTTGATCTCTTACTATTCTCCGTTGACCGTATAAGTGAATTTAGGAATAGAAATCTATTATTTGATTTTATGTATTCATTTCTGTTTATAAATCGAATTGCTGCACATTTTCATTGATATCAAATTTGTGTGGTGTTTGGTGCTATGCTGCTGCTCTGACTTCCCATTTTTCTTGCATTATCATGCCTGTCACTTGTATCTGAACATGGATATGTGATCTCGGAATTAGAAGAACTTCGAATGAAATGAACGAACCTGTGTTGGATCTATATTTGTATCTGAAAGTCACACCTGTGTTGGATTTATTATCAAGTTCTTGCCTTATGCTTGATTTATTGTGGTTTCTTTCTGGTTTATAGGTGGTTCTCATCTCAAGTCAAGTGAAGTTAGTTTCAATAAGTCCAGCACTTTTGGGAAAACACCAAGTTTGGCAGTTCGGAGGAAACCAATGGCATCCAACCGCCGGTTTTCTGTTTGTGCAGAGTATCGGTATGTCAATCTGAAATAATCCATGTAAATATGCTTGGATAGTTGGATGAATATTCATGTTTCATATAAGAGTAACCCCACTCTACAATCTACATTTCTTGTATGCTGTGTTATTTGATTACTAACGTGCCTAATCCCGTCTTACTAAATCACCTTGGTTCCAAACAGACTAACAAGGAAGTTATGCTCTTTAAAGATAACTATATTTGTAACTCAATATGGAATCTAAAATTAATTGCCGAACGTCAAAGATGAAGTCTTGATGTTAATATCCAAAAGTCTTGAGATCATTACAACCTGTCTATAGAGTTACTTTTGTCTCATTGTTGAACACATTTGGAAGAATGGCATCAATGGAAACATTTCTGCCTAACAATATTTGGGTTCATGGTTGATACACTTGCAGTGGAGGAGTTTTTTTTAACTCACAAACGAGGTTAAAAAACTACGTTATATCCAGTTTCCTGTATTTTGATTTATTTATTATTTCTTACTATACTCTAGGGGCTGTGTAATCCTTTAAATTGCTTGTGGAATCTAAAAGCTCCATTGATCTTCTACTATATCCAATGGCTATTAAGTTGTTTATTGGATGATTCTCAACTCACAAACTCAAAAGATTTAAAGCATAGAGATGCCTGAACTACACCATAGTATATTGCATTCCATTCTTTATGTCTTAATATTCTTAAGAAAGCTAATTTTTACTTCTTTGGATGATGTGCCATGTTTAGATTTGCTCCAAGTTGCATTTTGCCTGTTACTTCTGTTGATATTGTGTCAATATTTATGCTACTTATTTCTACTCAATTCTCATCCTTTTTCTGTCCACTCTGATGAGTGATGGTATGTGCAGTGATGGTGCTAGTGGAGGAAATGATTTTGCTGCTGGTTTTGTTTTAGGAGGTGCTATATTTGGAACTTTGGCATATGTTTTTGCGCCACAGGTGGTTATTATTTGCTTTCACCTTCACTTAATTTCCTGCACATATTCTAACATATCCAATTGATGACCTTTTTTTTAAAACCACAAAAGCTTCATTTTTTCGGCCTAAAATTCTTGACCTGTTTAGAATTGAATTTATGGTGAAATGCACCTTTTAACCTCAAAAGTTGTACCAGTAACAATTCTAAACAATGAATCCTGTTACACTCTTGCTGATATTACTAAACAATGAATCTTCTTGTCTTGTCATAGTAGATGTAAGTGGCATTTGCTGTTGTTTGTTGCAATGAATGGCATGCATCCTTTTTGCTATTTTACATTCCGCATTTTGGTTATTCAGGCCGGATCTGAATTCTTCATTTTTTCTTTTGATTTAGATTAGAAGATCCCTGTTAAATGAAGACGAATACGGATTCCGGAAGGCAAAGCGACCGATTTACTACGACGGAGGTTTAGAGGTAATTAGGTTCTACCTCTTTTCGTGACTTGGTCCATTGATATCAACTGTTATCCTTATGTTAATTGAGCTCCCAATTATTGAAAGCAGAAAACAAGGCAGACCCTGAATGCAAAAATCCGGCAACTCAATTCCGCCATCGACAATGTATCCTCCCGGTTGAGAGGCGCAAAGAATTCACCTACTGTGCCGGTCGAGACAGACCCCGAAGTAGAAGTTACTATGTAAGACATTTCTATTTGCTTAATCATGAAGTTGTGAGTTTTCCAGTGATTGATGATTTTACCTGTTCTTCTGTTATGAATTCTGAATTCGGACAGCGTTCTGAAGGTTTAATATGGATTTAATTCAGTTTTTGTTTTTCTATTTGTCTTTTTCTTTTCTTGAACGAGAGAATTTAACCCTCAGAATTGGCCTGGAATGAACAGAAGACTGTATAGCAGTAGCATGCTATTATATTTGTCAATACGTGACTCACCATTTCTAAATGTAAATATCGGTTTTTATGCAATTACGATTCGATTTATGAATACTTTTAATACTTTTTCCGTCCCTCTTAAATTTTTTTGTTAACTTTTTACGTAGTTTTAAAAGAAAAAAGTTTGTGTAATGAATGTCTTGTCAAATGATTAAAATGATAATGTTTATTAAAATATTAAATTTTATTTTATTAGAAAACTAAAGAAAGGTCGAAATAGAAATGTAAGACAAATTTAATAGGGTAGAAAAAATATTATGAATAATTAATAAGCATTTATAAACTCAAATACTTAAAGAAGCAGGGAAAATAAAATAAGATGAGCATGAATTCATTATTATCTACATCTTTCTAAATTGAAACATTTGTCTCTATACATTAATTGTATAATTCAAGAAACGTAAATTCCAAAACCCAAAGATTGAACTCCTATATTCTATCACCATGCAAAATCATTATTTTTATATTCTTATTAGAAAAAATACACGCGGCATTCTGAGTCTCCTTGTGATTTGGCTGATTCATTACATTTATGTACATGTCTGAATCAATTACTTCCAAATGTCTAACGTTAGAAAGAACCACACGTCTAACCTTCCAAGTTGCCAGCCTCGACCCATTCTGTCCATAAAAATATGCACCAACTTTCATCGAACACAATAAATAAATAAAATAATTATTATCGATCTAATTCGATGAAACATTAAAATTTTTAAAGAATGTCAGGATTATGATATAATAAATAGAATAAATCTGGTTAAGAAGATAATTTTTTTAATAAGTATATGTAATGTTCGATCTAAATTAATTAGTCAATAATCGAATACAGATAACTACATAAATAAATAGAATAGAGTAGAAGAATCTGGTGAAGTTCCTTCAAACAAACGTATCTAATTTATTATTTTATGGTTTATTGGTTTAGGTTAGGATAGAGATTCGATTCAAAGACTTTTAAGCTAAAGATAAGTACCTTCCCAATTCCCATACACCACTCACCACTCCAAAGTAACCCACTTTTTTTTCTCGGAAAAAAAGAGGATTTTCCTAGAAAATTTTCTCTTATAACAAGCTGCTAGATGATGAATATGGACCAAGAAACAAGTAGTACCGTTAGAGAAATCAAACCAAAAAGCAGGCGAATCATGGTTAGGCCGCCCACCCCTTGTTGGACAATATTGATATTATATTTTTGATGATAAAATAAATTTGGGTTATAATTATATATTATAGGGAGGAGGAGGACCAGAAGATGAATATGATGAGGAAATGAAGTGGCCGCCATGGCTGATTCCACTGCTTCAAACAAGCTTTTTCGGGCAGTGCAGGGTCCACGCAGATGCTCACAAGAGTGAATGCAATATGTATTGCCTGGATTGCATGGGTGCTGCTCTTTGTTCCCTTTGTCTTGCTTATCACAAAAACCATGGAGTTATTCAGGCATGTATAAATCTTCTACTTTCTTTTGATGACACAGAAAACATGTCCGATAGAATGTGCAGCGCCACCGCTTTTGTATACCATGAATCGTATTTAACGAGGTTTGGTTGTGTTTGCAGATAAGGAGATCATCTTACCATGATGTGATAAGAGTGTCTGAGATTCAGAAACTGGTAGATATTTGTGGGATTCAGACATACATAATAAACAGTGCTCGGATAGTGTTCTTGAACGAAAGACCACAGCCTAGGCTTGGGAAAGGCGTCACCAATACCTGCCAAGTCTGCCACCGCAGCCTCCTTGATTCCTTCACCTTCTGCTCTCTCGGTTGCAAGGTTATATACATACAGACATACATTATACGCATAATACTAAAAAAATGTCAATAATGTTCGACTAAATTTTCATTTTGGCCCTTATTCTTTATTTTGAAGCATTTTAGCGTTCAACGTTTTATTTTTTTTGTCAAAATGATCTCTATACATATAATAACTATTAGTCAAACAACGGTAAATAGCTTGAAATGATATGAAAAACTTACATGACATTGCACGTCGCGATAGCAGTTTCATATAGACAAATATGATGACTTTATAAAATGACACTACAAAATTGTATAAAATATAATATTTTTTCTAGGGTGTCATTCATCTAATCATTTCAAGCTGTTTGTCGCCAGTTGAGTAACAATTTTTATTCATAAAGGGGCTATTTTAACAAAAAATAAAACGTTGAGAGCTGAATTACTTCAAAAAAATAATATGGGTCAAAATGACAATTCAGACAAACGTTAGGAGTTTTTATAGCATTATGCCTACATTATAATGATAATTCTTCGTTTGTCTAATACTTGAATTCGAAGATATGATCCGAGTTCGAGTAAGATAATCTATTGTTATGTTTTATTTTATTTCCTTGTGAATTAAGGTATTACTATTAGTTTCAGGTAGTGGGGACATCCGGGAGGAGAAAGAAAATGCATAGAGAAGCAGAGGAGTCAGAGGGTGAGTCGATGAACACAAGTGTTAGCAATGGGAGTGCAAATTACAACAAACAACAGATTAGCTTTACACCGTCAACGCCGCCGCCGACGGCCAGGTCCGCCAGGAGGAGGAAGGGAGTACCTCATCGAGCTCCAATGGGAGATCTCATTATAGAATACTGATATGCATATAACATAAGTAATTATATTAATTTCTTTTTTTTTTTTGCTTTTTTTTCCTTTTAAATTTTAATCTACTGATATATAGGAAGCTAAATTATACCACTGTAAAATTGTTATTATTGTACATAGAAATGGGTTTAAATCAAGAATATAGAAAAAAAAAATAACAAAAAAGAAAGGGTTGGATAATAATTTAAGATAGGTGGTGGATAGAATGTGTAGGTTTTGATGGTACTGTTTTTTTACAGAACTTTTTATTGTATATTGTTGGTTCAAAATGTATATAAATTAAAAGTTATTATATTTATACATAGAAGAATATTTTCCCATGTATATAATTTGAGTATATTCAAATTTTCAAAATTTTTATACATTTAAATCTTTGAAAGATGATCAATACATCAATGTTGGACATGAACACTTAAAAATTGGAACAATGAAGGGAGAATATACAAGGTTATAAGCTATGAACATGTAAAAGAATGGAGAAATCAACATGGTCTTCCAAGGCAGCATGTCATACGTTGGAGATATGATCCGAACCTACATCTGACCTTACAATATAACTTTGGAGATCGAATGCGAACGACTCGGCCAGTTCAAAGGCATCCTGCACCCCGAGTCTGGTCCCCTGTTGGCCGACAACTGTGGCCGCAATCCGAGCGGCGAATGTTCCCATGCCTTTCAAGTCCGAAACACCTCGTAATATACCATACAAAATACCAGATGCATACGCATCACCAGCACCGCAGGTGTCCACGGGTACGCATGGAGGAGGAGGAATATATACAGCTTCTCCTTTTACACCTATGTATGATCCTCTGTGTCCGTCTGTAACCGAGACTAGGGAAACAAAATGGCTGAGATACCTTGTTGCTGAAATTGAGCTTTCGTCCGACGAAAGATTACATAAAGCTCTCGCTTCGTCGCTGTTTGCAAACAGTATATCCGCGTAGCTGCCAACAATTTCCCTGAACAAGAGAGGCACAACAATTCATGTTTGAGAGCTTAATGCAACAAAATTCCCACATGACATGAAGTGAGCTCAAGATTATTGATATTTTCCAAGAATGTTTCAATGTTCATGTATGAAGATTCTGATAATAGACCCCGTTTTCTAGTACCGTAAACGGCTTCGCCTTCGCCTAGTACCTAGTGAAGTCACCGAGACTAAAACCCTTTCCAGTAAAGTCAAGCTCAGAAAATATTAACCATTATCCTTGAATTATATAGCTTACAACAATGTACCCCGTGTTCAACATCGAGGGTGAGTCCAAGGGTTTAGCTTCCGAAATAAAAGGGTTCGAGTAACTAAACAGCTTACAACAATGTTCCTTATGTTCAACATTTTCAGAAATTCAAAATGATAAGCACAAAAAGCCAATCATAAGGTTGACAAAATTAGATAACAAACTTACCAGAAATCATCGAAATGTCTCTTGATGCAGGAGACATCCGACGCTGTGACTGCTACCAACACACCACCCCTGCATGCTTCTTCACAAGCTTTTCTAATGGTTCTTATTGTATCAGGAAGTTCAAATAAATAGCCCTCGACCACAAATATATTTGTCTTGGAGACTACATCGGCCAAGCAAGAATCGTAATTAATAGTCGATGATGTACCCTGAAATGACAGGACAAAGTCATATGTTAGGATCTGGTTCAATTCGTTTCCCAGGCCATACACATTCTCTAATGGAAACTAGGACATCAGAGAGAGCAGAATGTTACTTTTAAGAACATTTGCACGAGAATAGTTAAAGATTTTTCCGTTTACTATAAAGTGCAAGTATTGAAGAGGCTGAACAAGTTCATTGTCCTGGAGATGACGGCAAAACAACAGCAGACATAAACGGACAAGTAGACATAACGTAGCAGAAAATAGATTCTGAATCCGGTTTCTATGCAGCTTCTCTGTGATTAAGGGGTAATAGACAATTCAGTTAAATACAACAAGATGCATTACTCTCACTTATAACCTCGGCAATGTAAGTGACATAACCATACTACTACAGTATGTTTTCCTTCTAATAATTCAATTCCAAAAGAGGAAGTTGCAAAGACCAAGCGTGTAACTCAGAAACTTTAACCGAGATTAAATGAATCGATAATGCTTCAACTGAAACTAAGTATGAAATAAGACTATATAACCTTCAATATGTAACTTGCAATGACCGTCATTTGTAACTTATAGTCAAAGACATCTAACCTGATAAGCAAGCATCGTGCGCTGGGCATCTGGAGTTGTAACAACGATCACTGTTCCAGTTGTTCCGTCCTTAATAGGTTCAGAAAGAAAATTCACATTTGCTCGACGTAGTTTTGTCCTAAATACATCAAGCAATTCAATGTTTAATTAAACAAGAGCATTACGAATACTGAAATGAATAAAATATTCGAATTCTGATTGCAGACAGTGATTGGTCAATTTAAGAGCAATCTCAGATCACGTGCAGCTGCAAGAGGCATTCAAGATGCAAGAAATCTAAATACTAGAAGCAGCAAGTACTTAACTCACACAGGTTCATTCTAAAAGGAAAATGCATTTCTATTCTCATTTTTGTTTCCTTGGAGAAGTTGAAGCATCCACAATGCCATTAGCCAGAAAATTACCTGTAGAAGTCACCCAACGATACGCTGCCTGCCATGGCTACATTTAAAGCAGGGCCTCCGATGGGCTTACAACCAAGCCTTGCCAAAGCCACCAGGCTGTTCGAAAGAGATCCTCCGGCAGCTGCCTTATAGCTGCAACCATCCATAGCCTGCAAAACTTTACCCCTCTCCTCATGATTTACAATCTTCCTGGTTCCCTTATCTAATCCCAGTCTCTCCAAGAATTCATCATCAACCACGCCAGAAAAATCTACCTAAAATGATTTGCACAGAATTTATTTAAAAAAACGTTTAATAATGCACTTCACATCTTTTAATTAATCTTTCGCCGGATAATGCAATGAATGCATAGTGCCAGTTTTATATCAACAGCCATGGTTCAATGCATACTATACTTTAACTAGAAATTGAATTTGATCAAATATATTACTACTTTCAGAATCTTTGACAATGATAAGGTAGCTAAACTAAACAATCAAAGCCTTGACCACTTTAAAACAACAAAGAATGGTAGGAGCACAAGGGGCATTTTTCCAATTTCCTTTCTAAGTCATAAAACAGAATGTAATAGATTACATGGCTTGGCTTGTGTGCTAAACATTGAATTCTCTTGTTTTTTTCTCCTACATTTTCCTATGAAACACAATAAAAAGAATTAAATTTTCAAAAAGGAAATGAAATATATACCATGGCTTGACCAAGGCCAAGAACATCCCATCTATCGGGTAAAACACAAAACGAGCGGTGTTCTTCATTCTCCACCTCCTCTTCTTCACTCTCGAATTCGTCTCGTTCGCTGCAACTGCTACTCCTGTTAGAAGAAACCCAGAAAAAGGTACCGTTTGGTTTCCCCATTGAAGCAGGATTCAGACCGTCTCGGCGCCTTTCGAAACACCCAAAAACGCCAATTCTCTTATAACCCTCAGATTCCCATGACTTTGGTTGCGGTGATATAGTGAAGAAGGATGGAAGTGGTAAAGAGAGAAAATTGGTGAGCCAAAAACGGAGTTAGTTTGTGGAGTGGATTAAGGAGAGAGAACCACAGTAATTCCCTCCAAATTTCAAATCTTTCTTTCTATTTTCAGCTCTTCCTTTTATTGGCTAATATGTCTCCTTTTTCTTTCCCCTCAACCAAACCAATTTTAAACATTATTAAGGAGTTTGAGGTAAAAATTGAATTATTATGAAAACGAACATGTAAATTGTAGCAGAATGAATTGAAGTATGATAAAATAAATAGTTATAAAAACATGGCATGTGATAAGAATAAAATAAAATATGATAAAGATATGGTACCTATAAAAATTTTTGTAAAATGAATTATTAATTTATAAAAGGTTTAACCGTCAAAGAAGTATTCAAATTATGCTTTTTTTTTCAGTTAGGTACTTAAAATATTTTTCGGGCCAAATTGAGACCTAAAGTTTCATTCTGTGACTCATTTCAGGTTCGCTGTTAATTTACACCGTTAAATGTCACATGTCACCTTCAGAAAAATCTAAAATTATATTAAGAATAAATAAAATTAATTAATTTTAAAAAATTTCTAAAATTTCTAGATTTTACAAAACTGCCTTAAATTCATAAATCTCTAAACTCCCAAAACCTAAATCCCGATTTGGGTTGATTTTGTCACCGATTGTCACGTCGACGCCTACGACATTGGTCGTCGGACCATCACGACCATTTCTCTTATCATTTCGTCATCGAAAATCGACTGACGCCGTACGAATCGACGAAATTATCGAATAATTCTTTCGAACGATTCGCGACGAACGACAGTAGGAAGGGCGACGAACGACGTGTAGGTTGTTTGATGAGGGGAGGTCGCTTCATTCCGTCGCCGGCAACGTGGCCGCGGCCGGCGGGAGTGGTCGAATTTGGGGGTTGTTTTGAGAATATTTGAAAATTTTAGGATATATTTTTTAATTTTATTTTGTTTTATTAATTTTATTTATTTTTAATATAATTTTTGAAATTTTTAGGAGATGGCACGTGTTATTTAACGGAAAAATTAACGGTGAACCTTAAATGGGTCACGAAATAAAAGTTTAGGTCCTAATTTAGTCCGAAAATAGGGACGGGCATTTTACCCGGACTTGTCGGATTTCGACCCGACCCGACCGGGTCAGATTTTTTAATGAAAATTGGGTTCGAGTCAGGTTTTTGTTAAGGGTAAACTCGGGTTGAGTTCAGGTTTAGGGTGGAAAATATCCGACCCGACTCGACCCGAGACTAATAGTGTAATTATTCCCTAAATTTTTTAAGGATATTTATAATAACGCCCCTCTTTAATTATTTTTATAATTAAGTCCTTAAAATTGAATTTTTATTTATAATTATCCTTTAAATTATATTTTTTTACTATTAAGTCCCTTAAAATTATTTTTTTACAATTAGATCCCTAAAATTAATTTATTTTATATAGGTCAAGTCAGGTCGAATTTAGTATATTTATTTTTAGGTCAAGTCGAGTTTTTTAAAGAATATGTCCGAGTCGGGTCAATTGCGGGTTTAGGGTGTTTATTTTCAATTCGAGTCCGAGTGGGCTAAAAACCATACCCGTGCCCATCCCTACCCGAAAATTAGTTTAGGCACCTAACTAAAAAAAGACATAGTTTAGGCACCTATTTTCTTATAAAGCCTTTATAAAAAAAAATCCTAATGTTATTTTTCATTTCTATTTGGTTAACTCTATTAAAAAATAATATTTTAAGCTCCACTAACTTGGAAAAGCTATCAAATGAATATTTTAAGCATGCGTAATGAAAAATGTTTTTAGCACATTTTAATTTATTTTTAACCATATTGTTCTCTAAAACTTAGATTTTCAATATTTAGCTTTAAACAAAATAACAAATAAATTTATAATTTAAATTCAATAGTTAATTTTTTAGTTTATCAAACAGCTTAGTTGGTATTTGCAATGGGTAGGCAATTTACAATCATAAATAATCATATGCCTGAACCCATCTTTTACCTGGAGCAAAAACTACACAGCCAGTAACAATGAAGCATACATGTTTCCCAAAAAAGCTGCAATTACAAGACTTAACTCATCAGCTTCATTTAAATACATATTGCTGCATATCCTAAACAATTGATTATGACCTCTCCTCTTCCGTGTCCCACCCGATTTTGGGATAATCCTCAGCACAGCTGACGGCGTGTTTCTGCTAACCCTGCAATGGAGCTCCAGCAGTCTCCATTTCCCCAAACTGAGTTAAAGAACACAGTTAGACATATTTACGAGTGCTCTATGAAAAAATGGTATACTAATACGATTTTAAAAGCACTCGGTGAGAATGGCGAGTGTTCAACCTTTAGAGGGTCCCTCAATCCACGGACCATTCATTATATTTAGAACGCTACAAGCCTCGCTGTATTCCAGATTCGGTAGCAACTTTGGTGTAAGTAGGAAACACCTGCCACAATGTTGGAAACAACCTTCAAGCCACAATAGTATGTATTTCTGAAACAACCTAAATCTTTAACAAAAACATGCTTCTACCAAACTCTAAAAACATCAGATAGTTCATGTATTGGGAATCAACAGCAACTAGTACCATAAAAAAAGAGAAAGATAATTGATATGTCAACAGCTGCTACTAAACTTTGGACCAGGAAGCGATAGAAGCATGACTTTACATATATATGCACCTATTCTTAATCAGCCTCGACTCTATTAAGCATTAAAGCCAGACTAGTTGCTTTGGTAGCTACATCAATATTTTTCTTTTCAGTTAATACCCAACTTTTAGATTTTCATTTTTTTCCTTTTTATAAATAGGAGAACCAACGTAAAACTCGCCATATCATCTGTTCTGAACATTTGATTCCCAGCTTAATCCTATCATTCATTTTGTTTTCTATACTGATCAGCCTCACTTTATAGACAAAGCACACACCGATGGCGATGAGTACATATTTAGCAGTAAACTTTTCAATGACAACTGGATTTATAACACAGCTTTTTAAAGATTAGCCAAATCAAGATCAATAAACTAGGAGTTACAAAAAGAAACAGCATTTCCTGCTTATGTTTGTTCTTACTGTGGGGTGTTTGGCTGGCTGGCCGCCCTTACTAATTGCTGAAACATCTTCCTTTCATTGATGGGGTCCATTCCTGGGAGAAGGAAAGAAGAAGAAAGTTACAAGAAATATCAACCACAAGGATTTTTGGTGCAGTCAGTATCCGTAACATGGTGTGTAGTAGTTGATTTGGGCTTGCCTTGGTTAATCTCATCAACCACCCTAAAGGGGCAATGAGTGAGATCTTGAAGAGAAACAAGATAAAGAATTGTTGAAACTGAACGTTCCTGCAAAGAAGAGATTCAAAATTGCATCGAAAAATGCTTTTCCAAATTGATTCATGAATTAAAGAATTTGATTGAAATACCCCTCCAGATTGATGGTGAGCACTGAGAACTTGAAGTTGACCTGCTTGCCTGATGAGCAACATAAAAAAGAAAAAGAAAAAGATTAAAGAGCATTAACCATTCAGAAACATAAATCACATAAGCAATTCTACATGTTGAAAAAGCATAGTCTTGGAATCATTGTATATTATATAACAAAATGTAGCGAAATGAAACCCGGGACATATAACTTACACTAGACAAATAAATAAAACATAGGAATACTTATCTCACGTAACAAATTATTAAGCAGGATATATATGGAACCGGTCTAAATAATCAGGTGTTTGACAAAGTTATACTTCATAAATGAGCACAGTTTAATAATTATGGATGGACAAGCATATTACCAGAGTTATTCTGTTTACATTTATTCCTGTTCAACTCCCAAAAAAAGTGATCAATAGTATATGAACATAGCAGTAGAATCACACATGCAACAGAAAATGTCCTCTATATGAAATAACTTTAATGAGATAACATCACACAGCAGTTGCATTATTTGATAGGCAATGAAAAACTTAGATCGGGAATTATCCAGTCAGGAAAACATCTAAGATTTTTAAGCAATAGTGACCTTGACGAGAAGTGTTCATTGGTAAATGGATCCCCAAGCAGGAAAAGAAAAGAAAAGACAATGTTTACCATTCAAAACACTAAATCGAAGGACGTTAATGTTCAAATATTAACTTTAAGCAAATATTTGATTCAGTAAATTGAAAACCCGGGCATCACAAAGCTATAAACACATGAATAGAAAATGGTATAATGAAATTTATTCACTGCATATAATCTGTCAATACTGCAAAGATTGTTGAGTGTGTAAAAGTTCTATTATTTACACCCTTTTAACCCATATTTCTGCTGCATTCAAGCATCATTGCATTGCATTTAGGATAGTTTTCAATTAAATATCACAATTATATAAAAGGCACGGATTCTACTAAAAGATGGTGTATTTTGCAGGTAACTGCCAAGGTTGAGGATGAAGGCAGGCGAAGGGCAAATAAGCAGGATGGCTGAACTGAACAAGCAGCTGAAGAAGACGAACCTGTCACGGACCCGTCACGACAGCATGGTGACAGCAGATTATTGAAGAGGAAAAATGAAGTGGACATCGATAGATAGAGAAAAATCTGCTCGTCTGTCGTGTGGAAGCCAAATAATTTTCCAAGCCCCGGATCAAAAGATATGTCAAGCCAAAGCTCAAAGGAGAGGAAATCCCTAAAAGCAAGGAGGCGGCTAGAAAGTAGGATACTTTAGAGATTTAATCTTTATTAGAATCTTACTTTTAATTAAAGTTGTAATCCTTGTTACCTTAGATAACTTGAGCCCAAAGCTTATATAAAGGGCATAGATTAAACCTAGGGCATAGCCGACTACCCCATAACCGAAACCTAAACCCTGCCGTCCACCCGTCACCGACATGTTCTAAATTCCCCCTAGGGCCACGGGTTGTTTTGTAAAGTAGTTGCAAGGGTTGCTTTGTTTTAGGATTTTTTCAAGTTCAATAAAATAAACTTCAAGTTCTTTTATCTTGGTTTTAATATCTTGCAAGAGCATCGGGAGAGCATTGTAAGGTTATCTATTTACTTAGCATCGGGAGAGTTAAGTATACGAAAGAGATAGAAGCGAGTTCTCTAGTTTATAGTTGAACCATCTCGTGCTTAGGGATAAGGCGAGGTTAAGTGGCTA
This sequence comes from Hibiscus tridactylites, assembly GCA_958450335.1. Lineage (NCBI taxonomy): Eukaryota > Viridiplantae > Streptophyta > Magnoliopsida > Malvales > Malvaceae > Hibiscus > Hibiscus tridactylites. The sequence continues at coordinate 3,193,399 of OY288271.1, forward strand.
AGGAAGAATTCATACACATCGGTGTTTATCCTTCGACTCACGCCGGGAGGTATCGTCAAAGACGTGTTCATCGACAGACTTGTGCCTAGGGATAGGGTAAGGCAGATCTGGGATTCTTGCCAAGCTTGAAGTACTGAGTTAGTGTCTGCTGCCGCAACAACTAACGGACAGACGCCGCGACAGGTGCTGTCGACGACGGGAGCGACGACAGAACTGGAGATCCTAAGCAATTCAATACCTGCACTACCGAGCAACTCAATACCAGCCCATTCTCTCTATCTTGATTTCCCAATCCTTTTATTTACGTTTTACTTTATTATTCGTGACAACTCTCTAAAATATTTCCTTTACTTCGTGCAGTAAATCAAGGTGAAGTCATTAGCCCAATCCCTGTGGAGACGATATCCGATACTTCGTATCACTTTACTACTTGCGTCGTGTACACTTGCACTACAATTGCGATAGTCTATTTTACACGCAACAAAGATCTCCCATTGAGCAATAAGCATTTATGTTGAGAAGTCAATTGTAAATTGTAATTGATCCCACATAGCAAACATATCTCATATTTTATTTTTAAATGATGCAAAACCCTGATCTCATACAAAAAAGTCATATTGGTAAAAATCAAGTTCAGAAACCCACCTGAACTTCACCTTTATAAGAATTCCAAATTGATCAAAATCGGTATCATGCTCATCTGAAAGGAAACATTAAATGAGAACAGGAAACCACAGCTTAGCATGTAGTGAACTCTCCAAAAAGTAATGATATACGATACCCAATGAAACTTCTCCTGCAACAGCCATCTCTTGGAAGTTACGACTAAAAGTTTCATTTATCTGACTAACAAGATTTCTCAATGTCGGAAGCCAAGTTCCCTGCATGCAAGAATTCCAAGATCTATTAAGGTATTGATCAAAATTGAGACCAAGATCAGAAATAAACACAAACAGTGGCACCGGCACCAAATTGTTATTAAATTCGACAATTAGGGAAGGAGACTGGGAGAGAGAAGAGAATGGAGAGGACAGAGAAGGGAATAATGGAAGGAAATAATTCTTTTAATCATTATTTTTAAAAAGATATTATTTTATTTAAATTTTAAACTTTTATATTTTTAAGAACTATTTTTTTATAAATAAGATTATGCCAGGTGTCTGTTCTAATCATCACCTCAAAATGAGGTAGAATTTACTCGGCCACCTGCCACATTACATTACAGTTGGCCCATTGGGCCATCACTAGATTTTCCTAAAAGTGTTGACGTAAGGACACATTGATAGACAGGATGAAAGTTTGAGTACTGCATTGAACATCTTTTTAGTAATTGTACCAAATAAGATTGGTACCTAGAAGATTTTCCTTACTATAAGTGACATGGGACACTATCCCCACAAGCAGGAGGGAACAGTTCGAAAAATGCCAACAGTAGAGTCCCGTTTAGAGAATATTCCAAATAATGCATGTACTTTTTTTAAGCCTCACATGACCACAGTAATCATTACCACAATCCAGCAGGCAGTAATATCATATACTTTCATGATGCCACAATTCATATTTACAACAATAAAGTAAGTTGACTTCTCTCACCTTAAGGGCATCTATCTCAGCTAAGCACCGTTGAAGTTCCTTCCTATCTGTGTCTAGTTTCGCAGAAATGGTTTCTATCTGCAATATATGCACTATGGATGAGATTTTTGTAACATACCAAAAAAATAAAGATAATAAAAAAGTACCTGACGTCGACGATCTTCATATTCCTGCAGTATGTTTTGGTTTAGGAAAACAATAGAATTGGCTTGAGAAATATTGTCTTGTATAGCAGCCTCCAATTCCTCGATTGTAGTAGGCATCTTCAGGTAAACTAGGAAAAATTAATAAATGGAAATATTTGGAGAACAAATAAACACAACCAATTCAAGTTGAACTGATGATGCAAACTACTGTTCAGAAGAGGTTTTTGAAACAAACATTTCACACATTAATACTACATTTGAACAAAAAAGAAGAATCTAGATCATTTATATTCCTATTTTGAAACAAACATTTCACCCAATCTAATGACTGAACATTAAAAAGAATATTTATTGATTGGAAATTTCAGCTGCAATTCATGCACGTATAGTTTATCACTTAGCCCGTATTCTTCAGTGCTCAGTTTCAAAATATATATTCTCTTGGGATTGAGTCAAACTCCAGCAGAGTTGCTTTTAAGTTGATTCAGCTCATACATGTCTGGAATCACACTAGTGAATTAGTGAAGAATTTAGCACTGTAGATGAATGTAGTTTTACTTATCCAAATTTGTGCAGATGAGTGTGCTCATAACAAATTTAAATGAATAATACACTTTCAAGTTTTCACTTCAACTCAACAAAAACAAACCTCAAGAAATAACTTTTGAAGTTCAGGAGTAAGGGTGGCAATTGATTCAGCAGTTCTCTTGGCAGCTGACAGTTGTTGATGATAATCCTTTACTTCTTGTTGACCTAATCGAGAAGAAAATTGGGGGGGGGGGGGGGGGGGGATCAGTTTTTAGAAAAAAATACTGCAAAAATTCAAAAAAAAATCCCAGGTAATCCTCGGATATATCATTCCAGTATATTCTGCTTTAGTAAATAAGTAAATCATTGGTTTTTTATTTTTGGTTCACAACATTCACATTAGGGCTACATGAATTACGCAACAAAGCACAAAAGATTTAAACTATCAAAAAGAAAATTGTTTATACCCGAGAAAAGGAACTAATGATGTTCCTACTTCAAGGGGACACTCAGAAATCCCATCAACTGAAAAAATTATATACTCCATCGAAGGATCCATCCCTTAAACATTACATTAGCACTAATGTAGCAAAGAAATACATTTATATAAAACCCTTTACAAACATAGGAAGAAGGGCAATTCTGAATATTAAAATTTGTTGCGACAAATGAACCAGGAAGTATTTCCAGAAACTATGAACCCTAGAACGTAAGAATGTTCTGCATATTAAATGCAGAAGGCAAGAAATAATGCTATGCTATCCACCTTGAAAGGCTTCTATCAAGAGATGAACCTAAAAGTTGCATTTAAAGAAATTAAAAAAAAAACATAAAAACAGGAAAATGAAACTAATAACTCACAAATCTCTAAGTTCATTGATGCCTGGTAAGCAATCTTCTCATGCTCCTTGAGATTGGCTTCTGATTCTCTAATCTGTAACATTTGCAAAGCCACCAAAAACCAGGGATTCATTAATTAGAAAAAACAAATTATTTAGTCAATAACTTATGCCAGCATTTTGATCCTCAAAAAGTTCCCATCCATGACAAATGAAAAAAGAGAATTCAATATTTTTGGTCTTGAGTTTTATTAAAGTGTTGATGTCAAACAGACAATACTCACAATAGTCACTCGATAGAAATTGCAGTATCAACTCCAAACATGCCACATGTACATGGCAGAAATCCAGACAGCCTTCTATTCATGAAGGGGGAAACAGAGGGGGGAGAGAAAAATGAAAGGAGGGAGGAGAGAGAATGGGAAAGGAGAAACAATAGTGCAGGGAAGTACTGAATGTAGCTAACCAATCCTCATCTGAGCATTAAACAACTGGATACAGCGCTAGAATAGAAACAGAGAACAAGCAATAAACATGCAGTTTTGAATGAGAGGGGAAAAAGAAACGTGGGGGACATAAGCACAAAATTGATCCGCCTGATCCTGGTGCCCTATAAGATCCAGTATTGAGACAGATAAACTGGGAAAGAGAAACAGTAGAGATGGGGGGGGGGGGGGTGAAAAGTGGAACAAGTGTGAGAGGTAAAGGGAAAAAAATGAAAAAGCCAAGAAGCTGGCCTGCTGCCAACTGCGGGAGGTCAGGGCAAGGGAGGAAGCTAGGAGACAGAGAGGAGGAGGTGAGTGAGGAGGGCGTTAAATTTGAAAAACAAAATGAAAACAGAAATATAAAAAAATATAAGTAAATAGAAAGATGCCATTTGCTCAACAAATGGTGATAACAAAGCAAATTTTGTCTAGTTTGTTCTGATGATTGATTGATAGATGGTTTTGACACATGTTAAGACATTACAACTTACAAGAAAGTTTTGCCACAGATAAAAATGAACTTCGGAAAGAAATTTTAATCACAGTTTTTTCACCCAATCAATAGGAAAGAAAGTTACCCTTGCATATTTCACCGAATAATACCTTTGCATCATATTCAATGGAAACCGTGTGTTTCTCAGCATAACTCCATTTGCAGGAAAAAGCTTCAACCAGCAAATCCTATTAAAACAAAAAAATGAGAACTAACAATACAATAACAAATTAAAAGAGTGCATTATACTACATTACAACAAATATCAGCTCGTAACTTATTTCAGATAGAATCTCCAATTATTGTCTGCAAACACAAGAACAAAAAACAAGCGTTCAAAAAGCATCTTTACCTTAAGTTTGATTGCATGTTTAGCACGCTCAACATTTGATCTTGTAGCTTGGTCAATGAGCTTAGCCACAGCTGTTTCCATATCACCACCTTTCTCCAAGGATACTAATTTTCTTTTCCTTTGTTCTGCATTCACATACAAATGTGCATTTATCGTAAACAAATGATAAGAAGGAATAAGAAAATCCCTCATGGCAACCAATGAAACTACAAAACTTACCAACACAGCTTTCCAATTCTTTCCGTTTTTTCATCTCCCTTCTTGCTGTATCAACCATCTCCTCCTGCAGAAAGTATGAATTAGGTATATGTGGAAAGAAAAGCTCCACAAGACTGCTAATTTAAGATTTTTTTTATTCCAAGCCATGCTTATAAATCACAAAATAAAGCAAAACAAAAATCACATTCTTGTGTCAGCATAGAAGATTCGGTTAAAAAACTTTTATAGAAAATAAAAGAAACTCCATTCTTTTAGCACACCCGCTGTTTTTGAAGTTTGGCTGCTTCATCTTCAACCAGCCGATGCTGAATCTGAAGTGATTTTATGCCTTCCTCCGCATCAGCAACAGACTTTTCAAGCTCATTCTTTCTGGACCTCAGTTTTTCAATTTCCCCACTATCCAAACCTTTAAGAAAAAAAGAACTTAGAAAATTCCAAATTTACAATTTGAGGTCAATCTAGAAAGGGAAGGGAAATACCACACAGTAGAAGACGTGAATCATGAACAGGTTCTACTCTTGCTGACATTTCATTATCACCATATCTAGAAACAGACCAATGGTAGTGGTTTTGTGGAGTCCAGAAATCTAAAATTCCCAATCCTCTTGCAATATCATCTGCCTTCTTATCAGTTTTGTCCGACCCAATATACTAATAGAAGCAAGTGAAAGCAAAAAAGGAGGATCAGATATCAAAGTTTAAATACTTTTAAAAAAATACATCTTTAAACTCAGTTGAAATATATATATATGTTGACCAAGGAAGTTAAGGCATACTGAATGCTCTAGACCATATTGTGATGTCAAGACCTCCTTTACAGCAGTGGGAGCATCAAAAACCTGGTCTAGCCGGGAATAGATGCCAAGTTCATGCATCTGTTAAAAAACATGAAAACATACACAAATATTAAGTTGCTAGGATCTGCTTGGATCAAATATTGGCTTAGGCCATCAATAAGAAATACCTGCTTAGAAATTTCAAAAGGTGCTTTCCGACCAGATTCTTCTCTTGTATTATTTAGAATGGGAACATCAAATGGCTGTAGGTTCTTTACAAGAAAATCCCTATCACTGGAATCTTGGGTAATGAAAGACTGAAATCAAAGAAAAGTGAGCATAATAAACAGTAGATCAATGTTTCGTATAAAAATAGTAAGTGCAAATTTCACATCAGGTGTAGAAAATTTTGCCTAGATAAGTAATGCAGTAATTTGTGGATTAAAATGAAAGAAAAATATAAAGAACCAAAGAAAAGATATCCTAACTGCATAACCAATACTGAAAACAAAGAATACAAGAGAGAGGGAGTTCTCTAATAGGATCTAGAAGATTAGATCTGTAGTACAATATTTCAAAACCAAAGAACATTTTTCTTTCTTAAGCAACCAGCTTTTATTAGTTTTAAAACAAAGTTTGCAAGATCCTGTTACAGGCCAAAATGAAACCGGTATACATATTAAGCTTAGTTAACCGCCATAATTTTAAAACAGTAGAACATTGTTTCATTGTCCATGTTCCTTCTCATGAAAGAAATAAACTTGACCGAAATTCGAACAGGAGGTTATATCTATAAATGAGCCAAACTTTGAAGGGCTCTTACACGTGCAGGACCACAGACTTCAGGTCAAGTGCCATTTCGACGCATGTTTCGCTTACCAGAGAGCTACAGTTAAACTTTTAATCCTTCACATTATGAGTTTCAAGCCATTGTTTTGGCTTCAACGAAAACTTTCTTGAGTCTGCTTAAGCTCAATTTAACCGACTTAAATTTACCAAATTGAGCCTCAACAATGCAAAACTTAGCTAAGCTACATACTGCATATCAGCAATTCGGAAAAGATTTGGAAGAAAGCATTAATTTTGCAACCCCTTGCATACATGAAAATATGGTACGTTTGAAACCATGAATAAACACTACACTGAATTTCTTAATCTTGTTTGTTCTAAATTACTCAAAAGTTTAATGCACAATATCTCGACTATCAGCATCGTTTCCAACCAGATCTTTTGCCAACTTATTTGTATAACTAATTACTCTGAACGGTATAAAATCAAGTGCTGTGCTGTACGTAATATGAATAAACCTCATACAGGACAAAGTAAGCATATTTTAACTGCAAAGTAACAGGGATTCTTAAACCTATGCTCAGACATAAATAAACTCACAATGAAAAAGGTAAGCAATGCAACTTTGTAATCTCTGATTGTTATTGTTAAACGTAAGAAACATAAAAAAGGAAATTAGGAAAATAAAGAGACAACGTTAAACCATACCTTCCAGATGTAGTGAGCAACTTGACCTTCCAAGAAGTTAGCATGGAGCTCATTGGAGACATTTACCTAAGTTTTGCAGGTATAGTGTAAGGAGATACAGATATATTATTAGTAATATACAAAATAGTCTGAATTATTAAACTCATACCTCAAGCAATACAGGGCCATAAACCTCCTTGTTCAATTTATCGCGATTCTGTTCCAACCAGTGATAAGCATCAAAAATCTTTTCTGCGCCACATCTCTTTAAAGCATGTAGACATTTGGTTTTAGTATTCTCCATATCTTTCAAACTGCAAATTTTGGAAAATATCAAAGAAATCAACAATCAATTCAAATATTTCCAAATAGTAGACAAACAGAAGTTGAACCATTTACCAATCCACACAGTCCCTCAGGGCTGTTTTCATTTGGCCTAGAGATCTTTCTTTCTCCTTCTTCTGCTGCATCATTTGATGAGCAGAAGAAGTTAGCTCGACAATTTGACTTTTCAATCTCTCCTGGTGAAAAGAAGTAAGATCTACATCAGAAGGCATAATGTTGAATTTGCCAAAAATATACAGTAAATAAACATCAGCAATATAATTTTGACACGGAAAATATTAAGCTAAATTATCCTTTATTCCTACCAAATTCTTCTAAGCCAATATATATGGATAATTGTCTTCAAATTATAATATCAGCTCTATGGAAGAGTAGATTAATACCGCATATGCCCCCAAGAAGAAAATTAGTTTATCTTCCCAACTTCTTGCAAATTTTTCCTATTTACCCAAAATAGATAACAATTTATTCTTCATTTTGCTATCATTTTTTTGAATAGTCATTTTACTATCAAGAATGAACACATTCACCATACTATCGATCACCACAAATAATCAAGTGTTAAGGGGAAAAGACAAAATCATGCAAAAACCAACTATATCACCCAACTTTTGTGCTGATAATAGGAGATTAATACTTAGGGACAGAAGTGGCTAAAATCTACGTTAATATCTCTTAGAAACTGATAACTATAAGTCTGCTATGTACAAAATCATAGTTTACAACTATTTTATGTGGTAACTAAGGGATTGCAAAGAAGTAATAACAACAAAAGCCAATAAATATGACTTACAATTTCCTCCTTAGGAGGCTCATATGCAGGTAGGTTCTGAAGATCCTCTTCAGCATCAGAAAGTTTCTTTTTAGCCTCTATAATACTTTGTTTGCGAAAATCTTCTTCTCTGCTCAAATCTTCGATTTCCTTATATTTACCTCGGGCATGCACTGCCTAAAAGTACAGAATCGATTCATTAGATCAATATAATTTATGCAACCACTCATGCAACTAACAGCAAAAGGCTATGACAAGTTCAACACACCGCCTCATTCTCTTTCTGCAGAAGATCATTCCGTTTCTTAATATTTTCATTCATGAGATTGCTAATGCGTTTACATTGATCATCCAGCTTTGATTTCTCCTGCTTTTGTTTTCTGCAACCATTGTTTTTTATTGAATATTTTCACTATAATTAGAGAAAAGATAGCAATGAACAATATGCTCGAAGGAAGGATAAAAGCATGTAAGCATTCAAATGAAAATCTTCAGGATCAAGATTTGAAGGACTTGGCTATAGTTTCATATAAATTGTCCTATTAACAAAAGAAACTGTGATCATTTAGTTGATCAGCAATCACTACTCTTCATAGAAAAATAATCAATTTTCTAACAGAGAAAATAATTGAAACGGAAAATTATAAATTTTAAGTCTGATATGCAGCTCTAGTTAAATTTATAACGTCTACACATCGAAGTGGACAGCAATCCCCAATAAAATTGTAAGTATCACTTATCAAGATATATATTTTGCATAGGAAGAGAAATGAATAAAGCTATTAATACAATCAAAATAACCAAGCTATCATACTCAATGGGAGCCTTGACTTCATTCAGTGTCTTTGCGGCTTCATCCAACTTCTTCTTGGCCTCTTTTCCTCTCTTTTGGGCTTCCAAGTATTCAGTCTTCTTCATATCATACTTCAGCCATGGCAATTTCTTTTTCATAGAATCAACCTAAATTTACCACAAACACTTCAGTATGTTATGAAGCAACTAAGGTAACAAAAAATAATGAGGCAAACCTTTTCTAGAAGTTCATCTCTTTGGCGAACACGCTCAACATCTTTTTCTTGCTCAGCATTAAGGGCTATCAGCTGTTTCAAACTTTCTCCCATTGTGTCTACAGCCTAAGAAAAATGGGTGAAGTTCAAATACATTGGTTTGTAAAATCGATAACACCCAAAAAAATAGAGTTTGAACTCACTTTCTGATATTTTTTTAGTTCACGACTTTTTTCTACCAGTGCACAATGTTGCACTGGAAGTTGAGGATCACCAACTGCTTTTTCAGTTTCTTCTAGGAGCTGAATGGGAGTTAATTTTGCAAACTCGCAGACCCTGTCTTGCGGTAAGAACTATCCCAGAAAATACCCCCCACACACACACAAAAAGGAGCATAAGTGATACCAATAACCAAATAGTCAAATACAAGAAGAAAGAAAAGATGAAAACACGGGTATTTGCAGGCAGGACATAAGTACTAACTACTTCAACCAAGAGAAAACTAAAATTTCAAAAATCCAGATATCAGTTACCGAATACAAGCTTAGAGAAGGAAATATGAGCTTGTATCCAGCCAAGTAACCAGTTAGAAGTACCAAGATAAATTGATATTTGGCATCCATTAATATTCAACACAAACATGATATGGTTAACAAAACAAGGGAGTTGAAAAGGGACATGGAGAGAGATTAATGTAAATCACAACCACACTGCATCTACTAAAACGCATGACAATGCACCAAAGCAGACAAAATGGGCATCAAAATCTTAAATGACTACAACAAACCACTTAAAAATGCTGATTTTCGAATATTTTAGACTCTAAGTAGGTACAATCAGCATGAGATAATAATATATTGGTTTTCAATTTGGGACTATGTTCAGCTACTTCTTGTTTTTCCCTTACAATTCAGCCTCAAGCAAAGAAGCAATATTTCATTATCATAGACCATACTCTTCCAGACTATTTATTGACAAATATTGCAAAAGACAGATTCTAAGACAGTCCTTTTTTTCCCATGAATTCTTCTATAGTTTTCCAATAGAAAACAATTGTAAAGCTTTTTATTGAACTATTGAAGCAATTAATCGAACCTGTTGAGATCGACACCTTACAATATTTCAAGATATTATTTTAAAAAGTAAACATCCATTTCCAGATGTTTCTGTTCAGCATTGCATCTCGCTAATCTTTAAAGCCAAAAGCGACAAACAAAAAATACGAAAAGAAATACAGCTCGAAAGTAAACTCAGTGGAATATGCTCAGAACATATAATCTTGTCAACAAGTGTCTGAGAATCTGTTTCATCAAATTGCATGTCTTCCAAAAAAAACTGTGAATTAAATGATGCATTATCCATAATGGGTCAATAGTTTCCTTCACTTCAAACTTCCAATATATAATTGTTCATGAATATTTGCCCAAAGAACACCTAAACCAGGCATACTATTATGCATCTTTTGTCTCAAAAGGCAACCAGCTGATCAAAAGCACCTTGTTGAAGGGCTGTGAGGCAGTTTACGTTATCTAAACCTTAGAACCTGGGCACACACCTTGATAACAGTGGAGCAAAGCAACAAAAGATAGTTTACAGTGACCACCTCTGAAAAAATATTCATCTATATCTAGTCTCCCAAATGAAAATTATGCAACGGAAAATTTTGATATGAAACTATTAGGACAAGCAAGTACATACAAAACAAACTCAGTAGCCAATACACTCGAAATCACTGTAAAATGCTATGTCACACCAAGCATGCAAATTTAGTCATAAATGTGAGCTAAGAAAGATGACGTGTAATTTCCAAACTGTAAGTTATAAAACTCACTTGTGTCAAATTGTTGACTTGAATGTTGAATTTTTGAACTGCTTCCAGTATCTCTCTTTTGGCCACAGATTTGCCTGAATCAACAAATCATTGGCAAGTAAAATCATATTACACTTTTTTCCCCTCAATTTTCGTTCTTTCTAATAAGAAAAATACTAAGTCTATAACACCAATATGTGACTTCCTTCCATATAGAGAGAGAGAGAGAGATTTCCAAGCAACTAATCTATGTGAAACATGGACCAGACACAAAGAAAATCACAACACAAAAGATATGTAAACAAGATTATAGGAAGCCCTTGGAAAATAATCTAAAACACCTTATATACAAAGTACAAACAAGGTAACAAATACTAATCATTGAATTTAACTAGAAAAACCAGGCCAGTTACGAGCCAATCCACTAAAATGAAGAGAAACTTCTGTGATATGCAAAATTCTACTACAAGAAACAAGAGTTAAAATCACCCAATATATTGGAAATCTGAGAAATTTAAGCAAGCGTAGCTCCAAAAGTTGACTTTATAGCCCCCTTTAATCAAATGCAACCAGTAAAAAATATATATTCCATGATTGACCGAAATGTTCTGATAGAGAGTGAGCCATATCAAGAATTTAACATCTAACCATTGTACAACCACTCTGACTTGTTGCGTGTATCTATTTTACGGACAATAGTGATCTGCTCCGCCCTAGTGTAGCCCCTCAAGGAAATCTTAATATATCCTGCATCTTCTCCACGCTTAACAAAAGAACCGACGCTTGCGGCCCTCCCAAGCAGCTGTACAGAGTCAAACATCCTCAGTCTTAAACAGCCGGCAAAATAATAAGCTATAGAATCAACCAAAGAATACCAACCTGAGGTTCACCGCCCAGACAAAGTGCAATAGCACATACAAGAGAGCTCTTACCAGAACCATTTGGCCCTATGACAAGGTTTAATCGAGGTCCAGGTTTGCATACCAAGTGATTGAAAGTCATGAAATTATGAAGTTCAAGCTCAGTGATATTTCCTGGCAGATAGTCGTCGTCACCCCTGGAAAAAAAGTGAAAAATCCATTTATCCCAATTACATGATTGCTCAAAATATGATAATGAGAAGTGTATTAATTAAAAAAAACAATTCCCTTTTCTCTCTTGCATCACCCTTCTCCCAAGCCCACATTTTCTTGGGAAACAAAGAGACAACAAAGAGGTGAGAATTCAAATAACTGTATCTCCTCTTATCACCAATAAAAAACCAAAATTTCGAAGTTCAAACGCTTATTTTTCTCTCAAACCGATCCTCTATGTTCCCCACATTTTCCCGCACTTTTTCGGTAACCAATAGTGACACTGAAAAATAAAGGAGGCTTCTTTTCTTAAAAAGGAACCCTAATTTCCGATCTCTGAAGAATACAGAAGCTAAACGACACTAAAAAGCATAAAAAGAGGAGTTGTGAGAGTGTTATGACCTTGAAATTTTGGGGCGCTTGATGCGAGGTTCCTCCATTAGAAGAACAAGAAGCAGCGAACTGACCAGTCAGTTGCGATTAGGACGGTGACTTTAGGCAATGGGAATTCAATTAGGAAAAAAAACACAATAGAAACCCTAGAAGGTGATTGAATCAAGATCAATAGTCATGAAATTAGAAGGAAAAAAAAACTAATCTCCAAGAGAGGAGAGAGTGCGTAGAAGCTAACAATGGCGGGAAAATAATAATCAGCCGAGCCGAAGTAAGTTTCTATTGACCCTTTTTCTTGAACCTTTTACGGCTAATTGTCCTGTAATTATAATTTTATGTTTTGACGGTATAATTTGTTTAATTTTTAATTGTAAATAAAATTTACAAAACATTTTCTTTTTTATTAAGATTATTTATTGAATTTTATGTTTTTTTCTAGTAATAAAAAAATTATTATTTTATCATAGTCGGTGGATTTGTAACACCCGGGTTTAGGGGTTAGGTGAAAATAATATATTAATATTATTTTGGGCTCGGTCTTATAATTAAAATGATTTTCAAGAATTTCGGGTTTTATTTCCAAATTTAATTAATTTAATTCTAGTTACTATGTTTTTGCAATTTCATCTCAAATAGCCATGGTTTTGGGTGCCCTTGTGAATGATTCATTTCATTAAGGGCAAGATAGTCTTTGTGCCTTTAAATTTTAAACAAACAAAAACCCCAACCCGTTCACTATTCACTTTCTTCCTCTTCCAAATTTCCTAACGTGAGATAGAACTCCTCATCCTCAATCTACTATTCCATCCTATTTCTTCTCCGTTTCAGCTCCAAATTGAAAGGTAATGGTAATTTTGAACTCCCCTCACCTTCCTCTTCCTAAAAGTACAATTTATTTTAGTTTCCATGAAGATTTTAGAAATGGAGGTTTTGAATGTTTTGATTAAAAATGGTGTCTTTATGTTGCAAAGTTAAATGTTTTGATTTAATATGTTTAGTAATGGTGTATAGAGGCCAAATGATACTACATATATGAATTTCAAATGATTTGGGGCAATTTTCGGAATTGGGTTTTGAGAGGGTTTTTGGAGGGTTTTAAAGTGGGTTTTGGGGTTGTTTAATGTTGGTTCTTGAGGGCTGTAGGTAGTATGATATATGAGGATCGTTTTGGATGAAATTGAGGCTTGTTTGGGTGCTTGAAATGGAAGAAATCAGTGGGTTATAGAGGCTACTCGAAAATTCTGTTTTGTGACTTTGTTTGGGGTGTTAAATGCTTGTTAATGTTAATCCGGGTTGTTTCCGATGATGTGTTATTGATTCGAACGTTTTGGTTGTGTTTGAGATGATTAGAATCGAGCTTGGGCATCGGTGAAGCATCGGAAGTGAATCCGGAGAGTTGAAGGTTGTGGCTTGCTTGGTCTTGTGCTTGGAAGCTTAGGTGAGTGGTTAATTGTGTTAAACGGTTTTAATTTGGTTGGTTCGAGTATACGGACTAGGTTGGGCTTGGTAGACCCACCTAGAGTTAGGATTAGGGTGGTAGCCTAATCCTAATCTTGATCTAAGCCTTTGGATGAACTCAAATGTATGAATGTATATGCCTCATAGGTCTTGTGATATGAATGCTTATGTATATTGTTCTATACATGTGAATTGAGGCATGGGTTGCATGGCTTAAAGCATGCATGGTGTTGGTTCATGGTTGTGTCCATGGTGAGTACGTGCTAAGCACGGAAATGATTGAAATGTGTGTTGTGGAATGAGTAAAATATTGGCACTAGTATACTTAAATACAAATGATCGATCATTAGGATGTTAGTGTGTACACATGAGTCTAAAGTCGCGCGTGGCCTTGGTGGCGTTGAGTCATCAAGGAGGAGTATGGGTACGCCCGGAAATGGTATTTAAATATAGTCGGTGATGAGTGGAATCCCATCGACGGGGCGTGAGGATGAGTGGAATCCCCTCCGCGAGACCGGTGATGAGTGGAATCCCACCGAGGTAATGTGGTTGTTGGATATGAGTTTCCAACGAGTCTATCCGCGTATTTGAGTCATAACTAGGTGCCACTATTAATTGATATGTGTATCAATGTGTTGGAGTGTATGAGCTGTTGGATGTTAAATGTGTTTACACGTATGGTAGTGTTAAGCTCATGTTTATGACATATATGTGAGATAATTGCTCATGCATCTATATCTTGTGGACTCTTGATTTACGTATGTTGCTTTGGCTAGATCGTGCTCGGACCCTGCAATGTTGAAGTTTGTTTTTAGAGCTTACCCTCACTAAGCATCCTTGCTTACGCTCTCTTTGTTCAACATTGCAGATCCTTAGTTCGTGGGTTGCTCGGGCAAGAGAAGGGCCTCCAAGTGTGGTTTGGATTGAATTCACCAAGTATGAGTTTAAAATACTAGACATGTAATGGTCGGGCAATGGGATGTGTAATGTTTTGTGGTTGTTGTTGGTTGGTAGGAGCATGTGTAAACTCCTTTATATACATTGCTTTTGTATGGTTGTGTTGCCATGTTGAATGTTGACTCATGCCTATTTACTTGCTTGAATGTTAGCCTATGCCTTAAGAGTTTCTACATGTGTTTGAATGTTGTTGAATGAATACATGTTATGGATTATTGCCTTGGTACTAGATATGTCTAAATATTGTTGAAGCATGCTTGTATGATTGCTATACCTTAGGATGTCTTGCATTGAAGTTGCTTGGTGTCTTGGGGATGTTTTGGGGCATCCTTGTGCCTCAAAACAGCCCAGAAAAGTCTGCAGACAGGGGGCGTTTCGGAACGGGTCCCCGTGTTCCGAAACGGCCCTGCGTAAATGGCCTGCCGTTTCGAAACGGATGAGGGTCGTTCCGGAACGTTTTCGCCACTGGAATTTTGAGAAATTGGCGAGATGAAGCCGTTCCGAAACGGGCCTTTGAAGTTCCGAAACGGTCAAATCTCGTTGACCACGAGATATTGACCGTCAAGGTCGTTCCGATACGGGTCACCCCTGTTTCGGAACGGTCACCTTGTGGTTGACCCAGGCCCGTTGACCAGGTCAGGGCGTTTCGGAACACCCTATAGGTGTTTCGAAACGGCCTGCTGGAATGAAGTAAAATGGACTGTTTATGTTTGTTTGGTCGGTGAGTGGTGCGTTGTTTGGTTCTTCCGCTGCTGTACTTCACATAGGATTATAATTGCATCTAGATAAGATTAATGTTAAAAGAAATTTTCCGGGTCGTTAACTGAGGGGAAGCCTTAACGGGTTTCGCTTCGGTTTTCCCCGTGTGGCCCACTCGGACCGGTCATCCGACCAGACTGGGACGAGGGGGTTACACTTGTTGGTATTAGAGCCTAAGGTTACCGAGACCTTGGGCAGGTAAGTGAGGTAAGTTTAAGTTTTTAAGTTGAATTGCACGGTGTTTGCTTATTCTGCAAGAATGGTTGCTTATGTGACAAGTATGCTGATTGTTTTACTTTTAAGCATGTGTGTGTGGGTCCCATTGCTACTATTACATTGGAAAAAAATGATTTTTAAGTGAGGAAACATACTTGGACACTTGGGAGCCTCACCTTGCTAACCCATTTTGTGTGTTGTTGTTGTGGTTGTAGTTAATATCTGAGAGAGCAATGTCTAGACCGAGAGGTAGACCGAGGTTGGTTCGTCAGGAACCGCGAGTTGTAGCTCCTGTTGAGCCGGTAGCTGGTGCGAGGGTTCACATAGAGGGACCGGGGGCCGCGGGAGTTGGCGCTCCTCCACCACCACCACCTCCTCCACCGGGAGTTGGGGGCGAGGATGGAGCCGGAGGAGAGGGACCTCAAGGTGGCCAAGGTGGCCAAGGTCCAGCTGGAATTGATATGACTCCGCTAGTGCAAGCAATAGCGGGAGCGTTCCAGGCCGCGGTGGCGGGAGCCCAGGCTGCAGTTCAGCCTAGGTGTGATGATGCTAGCTTACCTTTGGAGAGGCTCCGTAGCTTAGGGGCCGAAGAGTTTAGAGGATCTACTCCGAAGAGGTCGGAGCTATGGTTGGAGAAGACAGTTCGTATCTTGGCTCAGATGGGTTGTGCGGGCGCACGTAGATTGGGTTGTGTAATCTCACTGCTTCAGGGTGATGCCTACACCTGGTGGGTCACCATCACTACCGGGGTTCCAGAGGCCGAGATAGATTGGGATTTCTTTGAGTTTGCTTTCAGAAAGAGGTACATGGGACCGAGGTATTTGGATGAGAAGAAGCGGGAGTTTATGGCTCTTACTCAGGGAGATGCTTCAGTGACCGATTATGAGATCCACTTTGTTCACTTGAGTCAGTATGCCCCAGAGTTGATTCCTACTGAAATGGAACGCTGCAACCGATTCCGATACGGACTGAGTGAAGAGGTTAAGAGGTACACGTTGGCTTCTGACTACTCAGACTTTGATGTATTGGTCGCGAGGGCCAAGGATTTGGAGCATAGTTTGGGTTCAGCCAAACGAGCTGGTGGTTCTGGTTCTGGAAAGAGGCATAACCACTTTGATGGTAGAGATGCTAAGAGACACAAGGGTGGCGGACATCAGTTTGATCAGAGGCGTGGCGGTGGCCACCATGGTAGGGGCCATCAGGGCCATAGAGGAGGAGGGCGCTTGCCCGAGTGTTCGTAGTGTGGGAGACAGCACACTGGAGAGTGCTGGGGTAACTTTCATGCTTGCTGGAACTGTGGTTCGAGGGACCACTTTAGGAGGGACTGTCCACGTCAGGCAGCACAGGCACCGAACTTAGCTCAGGCTCCTGCGAGAGGTAATGATTTTCAGAGAGGCCGTGGGCGCGGTCGTGGCTACTTCCAGCCGAGGGCTGATGCACCTAGGGTAGATGCTCAGAGGAACCTTGCTCATGTGGTGGCTGTGCAGCCAAAGGCGGGAGGACCAGCGAGGGTCTATGCTCAGAGAGGGGCCGAGAATGACACCGATGTGATAGCAGGTAATTTCGAGTTACAGTCTATGTCTTTGCTTTCTTTGGTTGATTCGGGTTCTACACATTCCTACATTCTGAGTGAGCATGCACAGAAGTTAGATATTCCTGTTGAGATCTTAGATGTAGGTATGCATGTTACTAGCCCTTTTGGTGAGACAGTTGTAGTTAGACGTATGTATAGGAGGTGTCCACTGAAGATTCAGGGTCATGTGTTCTCAGTTGACATGATGGAACTTCCTTTCTACGGTTTTGATATTATTTTGGGTATGGATTGGTTGGTTGAGCATCGGGCTAGTGTGGACTTTGAGACAAAGAGAATTTCCTTGAAGCTTTCTGATGACTACGAGGTAGTGGTAGTGGGCGAGAACATTAAGTTCTTGTCTAATGTGGTGTCAGCTTTAAAGGCACATAGGTTGATGGACTCTGGATGTGGGGCCTATTTGGCTTATGTTATGAATCCGGATATGAGTGAAGCTAGACCGAAAGATATCAGAACAGTGTGCGACTTTCTAGATGTGTTTCCTGAAGAGTTGCCGGGTTTGCCTCCTGACAGAGATGTTGAGTTTGTGATTGAGACAGTTTCAGGGTCTAACCCAGTTTCGATAGCTCCGTATCGTATGGCTCCGAAAGAGTTGAAAGAATTGAAGAGTTAGTTGCAAGAATTTTTAGACCGTGGTTTCATTAGGCCTAGTAGTTCTCCGTGGGGTGCTCCAGTGTTGTTTGTGAAAAAGAAGGATGGTAGCATGCGCATGTGTATTGACTATAGACAGCTGAATCAGTTGACCGTGAAGAACAAGTATCCGTTGCCTCGTATAGATGATTTGTTTGATCAGTTGAGGGGTGCTTCAGTATTCTCGAAGATAGATTTGAGATCCGGATACTATCAGTTGAATGTGAAAGAGTGTGAAGTTCCGAAGACAGCATTTAGGACTAGATATGGTCACTATGAGTTTCTTGTGATGCCATTTGGGCTCACGAATGCACCAGCAGCATTCATGGACATGATGAACAGAATTTTTAGAGACTATCTAGACCGGTTTGTGGTTGTCTTCATTGATGATATACTTGTGTACTCGAAGACAGAAGAAGAGCATGATGAGCACTTGAGATTTGTTTTGCAGAGATTGTTGAGCAATCAGTTGTATGTGAAGCTCAGTAAGTGTGAGTTCTGGATTCGAGAGGTTGTATTTCTTGGCCATGTTGTTTCGGCCGAAGGCATCCGAGTTGATCCATCGAAGATCGAGGCTATTGTTGAGTGGAAACAACCTAAGTCCGTGACCGAGATTAGGAGTTTCCTAGGATTAGCTGGTTACTATAGGAGGTTTGTTGATGGCTTCTCTAGAGTAGCCGCTCCCTTGACTAAGTTGTTGCAAAATGTAGTCAAGTTTGAATGGTCAGATGCAAGACAAAAGGCCTTTGAGAAGTTGAAGGAAGCTTTGACAAATGCTCCAGTACTAGTACAACCTGTTTCAGGAGAGGAGTTTGTGATTTACAGTGATGCTTCCTACGTAGGCTTAGGATGTGTTTTGATGCAAGATAGGAGAGTTGTTGCTTATGCTTCTAGACAGTTGAAGATTCATGAGAAGAACTATCCTACTCATGACATAGAGCTAGCCGCAGTTGTGTTTGCATTGAAGATTTGGCGTCACTACTTGTATGGTGAGAAGTGTGTTGTTTACACCGATCACAAGAGCTTGAAGTACTTGATGACACAGAAAGAGTTGAACTTGAGACAGAGGAGATGGCTAGAGTTGTTAAAAGATTATGATTTGACTATTGAGTACCATCCGGGTAAAGCAAACGTAGTGGCCGATGCTTTGAGTAGAAAAGTGGCCGTTGAGCTGAGAGCTATGTTTGCTAGATTGAGTGTGTCCGATGATGGTGGTTTGATCACCGAGTTACAAGTGAAGCCTTCTTTGATTCATTTGATTAGAGAGAAACAGTTGCAAGATGCGAGCTTAGTTCCTCATGTTCAAGACATAGCCGAAGGAAGACCGACTGAGTATAGTTTTAGTGGTGAGAGCTTGTTGTGCTTTAGAGATAGAATTGTAGTACCGGAAGATGTTGAGCTGAGACGTCAGATTTTGAGCGAAGCGCATTCGAGTCCCTTTTCTATGCATCCGGGTAGTACCAAGATGTACCGAGATTTGAAGAATGATTACTTCTGGGTTGGGTTGAAGAGAGATGTAGCCGAGTATGTGAGCCGTTGCATGGTTTGTCAGAGAGTGAAGGCAGAACATCAGGTTCCTTCAGGTTTGCTACAGCCCTTGAAGATTCCGGAATGGAAGTGGGAGAGAATCACCATGGATTTTGTATCGGGGTTGCCCTTGTCTCCTTCGAAGAAGAATTCAGTTTGGGTGATTGTTGATAGGTTCACTAAGTGTGCTCACTTCTTAGCGGTGAACACTACGGATTCCTTAGACAAGTTGGCAAACTTGTACATTCGTGAGATTGTGAGACTTCATGGAGTTCCGAAGTCTATAGTTTCAGATAGGGATCCTAGATTTACTTCGAGGTTCTGGAGTTGTTTGCATAGTGCTTTGGGTAGTCGTCTGCACTTCAACACATCTTATCATCCGCAGTCCGATGGGCAGTCAGAGCGAGTGATACAGATTCTAGAGGATATGCTTCGTTGTTGTGTGATTGATTTTCAGGGTTCTTGGGAGAAACACTTACCGTTGGTTGAGTTTGCTTACAACAACAGTTATCAGTCTAGTATTCAGATGGCTCCTTATGAGGCTTTGTATGGTTGACGGTGTAGAACTCCGATTTGTTGGGCTGAGACAGGTCAGAGGTTGTTACCCATGCCAGACTTGCTTAAGGGAACCACAAAAAAGGTGAAGTTGATTTGTGACCGTTTGAAGGCAGCTTCCGATCGTCAGAAGTCCTATGCAGATTTGAAGAGGAAAGAGGTTGAGTATGCAGTGGGTGAGAAAGTGTTCCTGAAGGTATCTCCGTGGAAGAAGGTAATGAGATTTGGCCGAAAGGGCAAGTTGAGTCCGAGGTTCATTGGTCCGTATGAGATAGTTGAGCGGATTGGGCCCGTAGCTTATCGTTTAAGGTTACCTTCTGAGTTAGAAAAGATCCATGATGTCTTTCATGTATCTATGCTTAGGAGATATAGATCAGACCCTTCTCATGTGATGCCCGTTGAGGAAATAGAGTTGAATCCGGATTTGTCCTATAATGAAGAGCCCGTTGAGATACTTGCTTCTGATAGCAAGGTATTGCGTGGCAAGACCATAGAGTTGGTCAAGGTGTTGTGGAGACATAGGGGTGTGGAAGAGGCCACGTGGGAGAGGAAAGCTGATATGGTTGAGCAGTTTCCGTATTTGTTTCCACCAGGTAATTTCGGGGACGAAATTCCTTAAGTGGGGGAGAGTTGTAACACCCGGGTTTAGGGGTTAGGTGAAAATAATATATTAATATTATTTTGGGCTCGGTCTTATAATTAAAATGATTTCCAAGAATTTCGGGTTTCATTTCCAAATTTAATTAATTTAATTCTAGTTACTATGTTTTTGCAATTTCATCTCAAATAGCCATGGTTTTGGGTGCCCTTGTGAATGATTCATTTCATTAAGGGCAAGATATTCTTTGTGCCTTTAAATTTTAAACAAACAAAAACCCCAACACGTTCACTATTCACTTTCTTCCTCTTCCAAATTTCCCAACGTGAGATAGAACTCCTCATCCTCAATCTACTATTCCATCCTATTTCTTCTCCGTTTCAGCTCCAAATTGAAAGGTAATGGTAATTTTGAACTCCCCTCACCTTCCTCTTCCTAAAAGTACAATTTATTTTAGTTTCCATGAAGATTTTAGAAATGGAGGTTTTGAATGTTTTGATTAAAAATGGTGTCTTTATGTTGCAAAGTTAAATGTTTTGATTTAATATGTTTAGTAATGGTGTATAGAGGCCAAATGATACTACATATATGAATTTCAAATGATTTGGGGCAATTTTCGGAATTGGGTTTTGAGAGGGTTTTTGGAGGGTTTTAAAGTGGGTTTTGGGGTTGTTTAATGTTGGTTCTTGAGGGCTGTAGGTAGTATGATATATGAGGATCGTTTTGGATGAAATTGAGGCTTGTTTGGGTGCTTGAAATGGAAGAAATCAGTGGGTTATAGAGGCTACTCGAAAATTCTGTTTTGTGACTTTGTTTGGGGTGTTAAATGCTTGTTAATGTTAATCCGGGTTGTTTCCGATGATGTGTTATTGATTCGAACGTTTTGGTTGTGTTTGAGATGATTAGAATCGAGCTTGGGCATCGGTGAAGCATCGGAAGTGAATCCGGAGAGTTGAAGGTTGTGGCTTGCTTGGTCTTGTGCTTGGAAGCTTAGGTGAGTGGTTAATTGTGTTAAACGGTTTTAATTTGGTTGGTTCAAGTATACGGACTAGGTTGGGCTTGGTAGACCCACCTAGAGTTAGGATTAGGGTGGTAGCCTAATCCTAATCTTGATCTAAGCCTTTGGATGAACTCAAATGTATGAATGTATATGCCTCATAGGTCTTGTGATATGAATGCTTATGTATATTGTTCTATACATGTGAATTGAGGCATGGGTTGCATGGCTTAAAGCATGCATGGTGTTGGTTCATGGTTGTGTCCATGGTGAGTACGTGCTAAGCACGGAAATGATTGAAATGTGTGTTGTGGAATGAGTAAAATATTGGCACTAGTATACTTAAATACAAATGATCGATCATTAGGATGTTAGTGTGTACACATGAGTCTAAAGTCGCGCGTGGCCTTGGTGGCGTTGAGTCATCAAGGAGGAGTATGGGTACGCCCGGAAATGGTATTTAAATATAGTCGGTGATGAGTGGAATCCCATCGACGGGGCGTGAGGATGAGTGGAATCCCCTCCGCGAGACCGGTGATGAGTGGAATCCCACCGAGGTAATGTGGTTGTTGGATATGAGTTTCCAACGAGTCTATCCGCGTATTTGAGTCATAACTAGGTGCCACTATTAATTGATATGTGTATCAATGTGTTGGAGTGTATGAGCTGTTGGATGTTAAATGTGTTTACACGTATGGTAGTGTTAAGCTCATGTTTATGACATATATGTGAGATAATTGCTCATGCATCTATATCTTGTGGACTCTTGATTTACGTATGTTGCTTTGGCTAGATCGTGCTCGGACCCTGCAATGTTGAAGTTTGTTTTTAGAGCTTACCCTCACTAAGCATCCTTGCTTACGCTCTCTTTGTTCAACATTGCAGATCCTTAGTTCGTGGGTTGCTCGGGCAAGAGAAGGGCCTCCAAGTGTGGTTTGGATTGAATTCACCAAGTATGAGTTTAAAATACTAGACATGTAATGGTCGGGCAATGGGATGTGTAATGTTTTGTGGTTGTTGTTGGTTGGTAGGAGCATGTGTAAACTCCTTTATATACATTGCTTTTGTATGGTTGTGTTGCCATGTTGAATGTTGACTCATGCCTATTTACTTGCTTGAATGTTAGCCTATGCCTTAAGAGTTTCTACATGTGTTTGAATGTTGTTGAATGAATACATGTTATGGATTATTGCCTTGGTACTAGATATGTCTAAATATTGTTGAAGCATGCTTGTATGATTGCTATACCTTAGGATGTCTTGCATTGAAGTTGCTTGGTGTCTTGGGGATGTTTTGGGGCATCCTTGTGCCTCAAAACAGCCCAGAAAAGTCTGCAGACAGGGGGCGTTTCGGAACGGGTCCCCGTGTTCCGAAACGGCCCTGCCTAAATGGCCTGCCGTTTCGAAACGGATGAGGGTCGTTCCGGAACGTTTTCGCCACTGGAATTTTGAGAAATTGGCGAGATGAAGCCGTTCCGAAACGGGCCTTTGAAGTTCCGAAACGGTCAAATCTCGTTGACCACGAGATATTGACCGTCAAGGTCGTTCCGATACGGGTCACCCCTGTTTCGGAACGGTCACCTTGTGGTTGACCCAGGCCCGTTGACCAGGTCAGGGCGTTTCGGAACACCCTATAGGTGTTTCGAAACGGCCTGCTGGAATGAAGTAAAATGGACTGTTTATGTTTGTTTGGTCAGTGAGTGGTGCGTTGTTTGGTTCTTCCGCTGCTGTGCTTCACATAGGATTATAATTGCATCTAGATAAGATTAATGTTAAAAGAAATTTTCCGGATCGTTAACTTAGGGGAAGCCTTAACGGGTTTCGCTTCGGTTTTCCCCGTGTGGCCCACTCGGACCGGTCATCCGACCAGACCGGGACGAGGGGGTTACAAGATTTTTTTTACAAGCGATTTAATTTAAGGGTTTAGAGTTTATAGATTTTAGTACAACGATTTAGATCGTAAGGTTTAGGGTTAGAATTTAGAATTTTGGGTTTATGATAATATGGGTAGAATATTATGTTTTAGACTACAAACCTTAAATTTTTAACCATATACCTAAAATTCTATCAACAACTCCTAAATTTAAAACCATTACATTTAAACCCTAAACATAGCCCTAATCCTAAAACTAAAGCGTACGATGTAAAAAAATTACACAAGTACTTGTGTATAGAATAATTACCCTTAAAAAATTGTGTTACTTTAACGTTGTTCTCAAAAATAACTTAAAATTTTCAACCATATTGTAATCAAATTTATTTCATATATATTTCCCATACTACCTTAAATATTTTATATATATTTTCCATACTATATTGTTGGGAGGGGCAGTTTCGTACCCCGAACATAGACCGTAAGACGAATATGCATATAACAAAGAAAATTACTCTAAGAAACGTATTATTGAAATCAAAGAAACTTAAAATCATCTGCAGCATTCTTTCACTAAATGTATACTTTTTAAAAGTATATTAGTGATTGGCATGTATATATTCAGTGTCTTTTTTTGGACATTTTTATAGTCTTAAGCGAAAAAATTTAAAATAAACTTTTATAGCACGAATTTATATCTTATTATTTGAGAAAATTTTTTATATATCGGTGGTAGAAAAAGATCAAATAAATTATTTTTAAGGTTATGTTTTAGTTTAGAATTTATAATTGTATAGTTTAGGGTTTTATGGAAACATGGTTAAAGGTTTAAATTTCAATCTCAATTTTTAAATTATAATCATATACCTTAAATTTTACACCATTAAGATTTGAACCTAAATAAAATTTTAAACACCTAAAATTAACACACTTGTAGAAACTTTGCAAATGGACATTAAAAAATATAAACAAATCATGAGGTTTATAACCAATAGTAGTAGCTTATATTGCAGATTTGAAACAAATGCCCATAAGAGTAATATTTTAATACACAAGCTGTGTACAAAAAAATATACAATTCATTCATATTTAACTTATAAAATTTAAAATCTAAATCCCTAACCTTAATACTTTATGTTCTACACATTACACACTAAATTATTAAACTTTAAGCAATAACTTTAAACCCTATAATTAAAAAAGTTATATACGTAAATAAATTTATGTATCAACGTATTTTTTTTATATAATTTGTCGTTAGTAGGAAGGCGACTAAAAACTCTTTCTATAAGTTTTTTTAATGAATAAATACATTACGAGAATTAATAATGGAACTTACATTGTGGGTTTTTGGTCCTGTTTGGTTAAAAGATTAAGTTTGAGCCAAAATTAGAGGTTTGAGCTAAAATTAGAGACTTGATCAGTTAAATTTGTTAATTTGGATGTTTGGTAAAGAGATATTGAAATAGTGGATTGGGGTGAAACTTTTAATTTTGAAAAAAACTACAAATAAGAATCTTTTGAAATTAGAGTTTTTGAAATAAGAGTTATAAAGACCCTTTCATCCTTAACAATTATAAAAAAATTTCAAATAACCTAAATTTAACCATTTTTATTTTAAGTTTTCAACCAAACGTATTTACATTGTGATATTTGTAAAACAATAGTTTTTTTTATTCACACACGTTTATATTTGTATTTAAATTTAATAATTAATTAAATTGTATTAAAAATAATTATATAAATAATAAATTAGTAGATAGATCCTTCAAATATGCTTAGTAATATTATATTGAAAATTATTTTTCATAATTTAATTAATATTAATAGATACAAAATATTGATAACTAATAAACTATTCGAATAAGTATTGAGCATAATTATGTTCTTATATATTATTTTGCTTGTTTAAATAATCAAACAACTAACGGTTATCAGTTAATTTTATCAAATACCTTTATACAATCAGCTAGTACAATTTGCTAGTCAAATAAGCTATGAGGCGAACAAATACCTTTATACCTTTAATTGTATTAAAGAGTTTAACGGTTTCGTACCAAGTCTTACAAATATGAGTCGTCTTTATTATATTAAGAGGTACATACATATCATATTCAAAAAAAAAAAGAGGTACATACATATAAATGATGTAGAATTAAATAAACTTTTCTAGAATAATATTATAAACAACTACAAATGGTTCTTTTAGCACAAAATATAATTATTCAAAAAAAAACTCAAAATATAAATATTTTTTATAAAATAAATGTATTTTAATTAGTTAATAATTCTTATTATAATTAATATAATTTGTTTCATAAAAATAATATAATTAACTTAAAGTATAATTTAAAATAAAGGTTTAATAATTAAATAGGTGCTCAAACCATAATTTAATCTTTTATTTTGGGTAAAACTCTAATTGTTGATTTTAATTAAAAATCATTAATGAGTTTTTTTTATCAAATTAATGATTCTCTTAATACATTTTCTTAATTGAATTCTCATACCCAATGATTTTTTTTAATGATAATAAAATAAAATAATAATATTAATGACAAAACCTAAATCCCTCTTTATTGTTCGTTTACTCTTTGGCTTTCAAACCTAGGGTTGTTTTCACGCCGTCGTCATCAGACCAGCATCTAGAGCCGCGCGATTTCACCTCTTGTCGTCGGCACGCCGTCAATCTCCTCTCCTCAACGTCGACCAATCCTCTTCCTGTAAGTCTCATCAGCTCGCCTCCATTTACACTCTTACGTCACCCTTATCGCCCGCCCATGGATATTTTTTAGATTTTACAGTAACGGGAGAAAACAGGGATAGCGGCCCGTTATTTACCACCACCCGTTAAATTGCGACCGCAATCCACCGCTACTAGTGTGATTCCGCGTCCCACCGTTGTTTTCGCCGATAACGGTTTCGGCCGGCGGCATTACCGCTAAATAGCGGCCGCTATAGCGGTCGCGGGCCGTTTTTTGAAACCCTGCATTACGGTATTTATTTCAATAATTCCATGTAGCTCTGTACAGAAGTTTAAGTTTTATCCTTACGTAGGCTAATTGACCGAACCCACCAATTAAAGCCGATTCTACTAAAACCAAAAACCTTAATGAAGAAACCCTAATGCCAAAGACTTCAACAAATCCTTTTTCTGTCATTTTCAGGGAAAAATGGCGTCAGTGACATTAAAAAAGAACTATCGCTGCTCTCAATCTCTGCAACAGTTTTATAGTGGCGGGCCATTTGTGGTCTCATCAGATGGCTCTTTCATTGCTTGTGCGTGTGGTGAATCCATAAAGATTGTGGATTCATCGAATGCCGCAACGAAATCTACCATTGAGGCTGAGTCAGGTAACATCACAGCATTGGCTTTAAGTCCCAATGATAAGCTGTTATTCTCTGCCGGGCATAGTAGGCAAATTAAGGTCTGGGACTTGGATACTTTCAAATGCCTACGCTCTTGGAAGGTCAGCCTTTACTTTTTTCTTTTTCTCCCCAAGCAATTTTATGAGGATTTTGAACTTGTTCTTTTTGTTCCACAACTATGATCCCAAAAAGTAGGTTTTGATGTAACAAATTATGTCTTTGAAGAACTAAATTTTTCTGTTGTAATTTTCTCGGCAACAAAAGTGTAGCATGTTTTTTTTTGCTTAGATGAGGTAGATAGAAATAAGTTTTTTTTTTTCAAATTATTTGAATTAAACTGCATAGAAAAAAGTCAGTAGCAAAAGTAACAATATAATGAAGAATTACTTGTTGTAATGATTTCTTCTAAATTGCATGACTTATAAAGTTCATATATTCTGTGTCAAAATTACAATGAAGCATTTACTATTATAGTGACTTATATAAAGTTCAAGTCAGTGGGTCTTGTAACCAACTTCAATTCAAGTAAAGAAGAATCATACATCAGAATGGACTTCAATTTAAACTGAGCTTACATAGGATATGTCTTTAGTTGGGGTACAATGACATTTATGATCCAAATTGCTGATTCTATCTACATTGAGGGGAAAAAGGAAAAGCGGTTGCTAGATGTATGACATATAAGCTTTGTATTAGTATTAATGTTTATTTAATGTTATGTTCACAAACTTGGTGGAGCTTTTGGCCTTATTTTTATTTTAATTTTTATCTTTGAGTAGGGCCATGATGGTCCGGTTATGGGTATGGCTTGCCATGGATCTGGTGGATTGCTTGCAACTGCAGGAGCTGATAGGAAAGTTCTTGTTTGGGATGTTGATGGTGGTTTCTGCACTCATTACTTCAAAGGTCATAAAGGTGTTGTGACTAGTATTATGTTTCATCCTGATATAAATAAAAGCCTTGTAAGTTCTAACCCAGTCTGTTTAGTCTTTTTAAATTTTTTTTTTAACCCTTATGCTAGTAATTGTTTACTTCTTTTTTTCCTTTTAAAATGTAATTTTGTCGGTCCTGTTTCCTTGTTTCTGTAGCTTTTCTCTGGAAGTGATGACACTACTGTACGAGTCTGGGATCTTCTAGCAAAGAAGTGTGTTGCAGTATTAGAAAAACATTTCTCAGCAGTTTCTTCTGTGGCATTGTTTGAAGATGGATGGACGTTGCTAAGTGCAGGAAGAGATAAGGTATGGCCGTAGGTGCACTACTAGTTTTAAACTGTGGTTAAGGGAAACTTTACTCGGTCTCCTTTTAGGTTAACTTGTGGTTTTTGTTTCTTCAATATTTTTATCCCTTCAATTGTATCTCTTAACTGTATCTAATGATAATTTCTTCTTCTGTATGATTGCTCAATAGTCTTCAATATTTTGGAATATCTTGCTAATGCTTTGTACTTCTAATTGTATCAAATTGTCAACCAAAAAGCATTTCTTTGTCATCTTAGGTTGTAAATTTGTGGGACCTTCACGACTATAAGTGCAAGAGTACAGTCCCAACGTATGAGGTGCTTGAAGCTGTGTGTATAGTTTATTCTGGGAGTCAATTTGCCTCATCTCTGGGTGCATTCCTTCAGCAAAGTGGAAAGAAAAAAAGTCGATCAACCGGAGTTTATTTTATCACAGCTGGTGAACGTGGAATTTTACGAGTCTGGACCTCTGAAGGGTAATAACATGGGATTCTTATCGTAATTTCATGTTTAAAATTCATGTTTGATGATATAGATATCCTTTTGGGATTATTTTTGGCCTGTGAGGATACACATCTTTAATTTAACATATACAAAATATTTGTTTTTATCATTGAAGAGTAATAAAGTGGAATTTTTTCCTAAAATTTAGTTTGAATAATCTGGAGGCCGCTTTGTGATTCTTTTGGTCTCCTCCTTGAGGATACATGTCTTTGCATTGGTAAATACTAAATATATTTTATCATTTACTTTGACAGTGCAGTTTGCTTGTACGAGCAGAAGTCCTCAGATGTTACTGTTAGCTCAGACGTGGATGAAGATCCTACAAGGGGTTTCACAAGTGCTGTTATGCTGCCCATGGATCAAGGATTGCTTTGTGTGACAGCTGATCAGCAATTTCTCTTCTATTCTCCAGCAGAGCATCTAGAAGAAACATGGTCTTTAAAATTGACCAAAAGGCTTGTGGGTTTCAATGATGAGATTGTGGATATGAAGTTTCTTGATGAAGAGGAACAATACCTAGCTGTTGCAACTAATCTTGAGCAGGTGATTTAGTAAGCTTGCTGGTGGTGCATTTGGACATTGTACTACAGAGAGATTTGTTATTTTGACGTTCAATGATTCAATTGTTAGCTTGATTTCAAATTTGGATTGAATTGTGCTCCTTGTTGGCCTTTTTTGTTCTTTTACCCAGTTATATTTGATCAATTTCTGCGGTAGTTTCTTATCTGGATTGGTTTTATTAACGTGTTCCTCCTTAAAGAGGCTTGCTGTATGCCTGTATGAGTTTACAGACCCTTGATGCATGTGCATGTGTATGTTTTTCTGCACTTATGCTTTATGTGGATGAAGGTATAAATGTCTAATTTGTATCAATTTACACATATGCAGGTTCGAGTGTATGACCTTTCCTCCATGTCATGTTCCTATGTGTTGGCTGGTCACACTGATACTATTCTATGCCTCGATACATCTATATCAAGTAATGGAAGAAGGCTTATTCTAACTGGGAGTAAGGACAATAGTGTATGTTTTTCCTTCCGTATCACTCGTATATATAAGCTTTGCCACTAAGAGTTGCCTTTGTTAGGGGGGGGGGGGAGGTTGGGCCTGACATTGCTAAGTAGTTTTGCATAGTGCATGGTGTGGTCTCTTTTGCCACATACATACTCATACAACATGCATATTCATGGGAAGTATTTTTCTTCATCTACTTTTTTTAGGTAAGGTTGTGGGAACCAGAAAGACGATGTTGCATAGGACTTGGCATAGGTCACATGGGAGCTGTTGGAGCTGTTGCTTTTTCCAAGAAGCGCCGAGATTTTTTTGTTAGTGGCAGTAGGTGAGCACTTGTTTTGCGAAGCTTGTCTGTTTAGTCACAATCAAATTTTACATGTGGTGTGCGCTCTCACTTATGATCACTTCTAAACTTTCTTATGAGTTAGTCAAATAACATGATGCTTAATTGCTGATTGTTCTTGGTCTGTGTTTGTGGAAGGAGTGAAGTGCTAAGATTTAGCCTTCTCTTATGTGATCCAAATAAATATAAACCATAGTTAGTACCCTCAACTAAAGTAGAACAGGAAACATAAAGAATACATCTCTAGATAAACAAATTGAGATAAATTCTGGGGTGCTTCTTTGTCATCTTTTTATTTTTCTTATCTTATATTATGGAGTGAGTCAATTCTGTCCTTTTCCAGATGTAAGAATTTATGGTTGTAAAATGTTGCCAAGGTGGCAACTTATTGATTTTATTCTCTTTTCTTTTATTTTTTTTGGGTGATAATGGTTTTCTATTCTTACACATGTACTGTATTCTTCAGCGATCGTACTATTAAGGTTTGGAACTTTGATGGACTCTCAGATGATATCGAACAGCCTATTAATTTAAAAGCAAAGGCAGTTGTAGCAGCACACGATAAAGACATAAATTCTCTGGCTGTTGCACCAAATGACAGTCTAGTGTGTAGTGGTTCTCAGGTTAGTAGGCACTGCATCTCAGTCAACGTCCTATTTTGTTATGTCCTTATTGATTTTCTTTTATTAGAGGAGACTGATACTACATGTATTATCTTCAAGGCATCCTTTTATGATTCCAATAATTATTTTTAAAAGTTAAAAATAAGTTCTTTGGCATTCAGGATCGTACTGCTTGTGTTTGGAGGCTTCCAGAACTGGTACTTGTGATTAAATTAACAGGGCATAAACGGGGAATCTGGTGTGTAGAGTTTTCACCTGTTGATCAATGTGTCATAACGGCATCGGGTGACAAGACTGTAAAGATATGGGCTATAGCTGACGGTTCATGCCTAAAAACGTTTGAAGGGCATACATCAAGTGTATTAAGAGCATCATTTCTTACACGTGGGACCCAGTTTGTATCATGCGGTAATAACTTCTTTCTCTTCACTCATTAGGGTTTTCTTCCATTTTAATGTTTCGGTGACATTTAGCATGTGATTTATCATTCAGGTGCTGATGGTTTGGTTAAGCTGTGGACAATCAAAACAAATGAATGCATTGCTACCTATGATCAGCACGAGGACAAGGTTTTGAATTATTATTTATTTATTTGTTTTAATGTTTGGGTACTTTCATATATCTTTACTTATTGTGCATGGAGGAAGGTGAATGGATTTTTAAGAGCTTCACTCGTACATGGAGGAAGGTGAAGCTATGTGGCATCAATGCTTTTTAATTTTTGTGATAAAATTTGGTCTGCAGGTTTGGGCATTGGCTGTTGGGAAAAAGACAGAAATGTTAGCAACAGGTGGTAGTGATGCAGTGATCAATCTGTGGTATGATGCAACTGCTGCAGAGAAAGAGGAAGCTTTTCGTAAAGAGGTGTGTCACCTATACTTTTGTACTTTTATATTGTTTCCTCGTGACGCATATTGGAATGTATAATGTGACAAATTTAGTATAGGCCTTTGATTATCTTAAGTGAGTGAATTTTACTTGTAGCTAATATGTTTCAGCGTTGATTCTTGAATTTTTATAAGATACCTGGAATATGCCGTAACACATAAAAAAGTATAGGTTTTCTGTATGACTGGTATATTTTCTTAAGAGGTGGATTAGAAGGGAGAATCAGAGTTAAAAAAACCCTAGAGCCCTTCTAAATACTTCTTTTATCTTTTTACGTGTTTTAACCAGACATTGTGAAATGAATTAAAAATTTACTCTTATCTTGGTTACTTCACCCGATTGAGGTCCAAATACTGAAATATTTTTTTCCTTCCCTCTGACGAGTAACCCTTGGGCTGTCATGATGTGTAAAGTACTCGGTGCTTGTTGGAGCTGGGAATTAAGACCTTTTGTCAAAGTTAGCTTTTTGTTGGATCCTAGTGTTTGTCAATTTGACATTTCGAGTGCGATCAAGGGCTTTTCTTCTTTCCGTAATTTTTGTTGTGTAAATTATGTATTAGTAGCTCATAAATTGACCGTGTTTTCCCATTCTGACGCAGGAAGAAGGGGTTTTGAGAGGGCAAGAATTAGAAAATGCAGTATTAGATGCTGAATACACGAAGGCAATACAAATTGCTTTGGAGCTCCGGAGACCTCATAAACTTTTTCAGTTGTTTTCTGAGCTCTGCAGGTTAGTAATGCCTAGCCATATATGTGCTTCCTTAGTTCTACACAGAACATTTTCTCACAAGAATGCTATATAGGATGAGAGAAGCTGGGGATCATATAGACAAGGCTCTTCATTCCCTTGCCAAAGAAGAATTTCTTCTACTTTTTGGGTATATACGAGAATGGAATACAAAGCCAAAGCTGTGTCATGTTGCCCAATCTGTTCTTTTCCGAGCTTTCAACATTCTTCCTCCAACAGAGATTATTGAGGTATTCTTTAGCAAGAGTCGCTTGATGTTAATAGCCCTGCTTGTTGTTTATTATGGAAGTTGAATCTTAATGTCAAATCTGTTCCTAAATTTTCAATATTTTTGTATCTAAATACGCTTTATGGTCATAGAAGCAAAATGTTATTTGAAAATGCAAGAACCGTCACATTTTTTAGTGTCTGCCACCTGGTTCATTGATTTTTAGGTGTTCATTTTGTTTGATATAATAGTTTTAATACCCACTGAATTAGTTGCTTGAATAAACTATGTTGCAGATTAAAGGCATTAATGAACTGCTTGAGGGTCTTATCCCATATTCTCAGAGACATTTCAGCAGGATAGACAGGCTAATAAGAAGCACATTTTTGTTGGACTACACTCTCACTCGAATGTCCGTTATCGAACCGACGACTCAGGATGATTTGAAGACCAAGTCTCTATCACATTCTGGGGAAAATACGGGTGATGCGCCTTTAACAGATAATGCCGAAGAAGATCAAAAACAAGTTTCTGAAGGACTGAAGCCAAAGGCCTCAGCAAAAAAGAGGAAATCACACAAATCTGGAGAGGCTTCCCGCTCACGTAAGAAGGTCAAGGACAGCTCAATTCACGCAAGCAATGCGGCTGTGCCGTT
This sequence comes from Hibiscus tridactylites, assembly GCA_958450335.1. Classification (NCBI taxonomy): domain Eukaryota; kingdom Viridiplantae; phylum Streptophyta; class Magnoliopsida; order Malvales; family Malvaceae; genus Hibiscus; species Hibiscus tridactylites. Next base: position 3,226,455 of record OY288271.1, read on the forward strand.
GCAGGCATAACTAGACGTAAGTTAGTTCCTCCTTTCTGATACGCATGCATGCTTGCCTGAAAGTAAATACTGTAAGGGTTAGCAAATCATGTTAGTAGGGCTTATTGCAGTTAAGCTTTTGTTTGTTGTTAATTAAACCTTAGTTATAGATACATCCCTTTATTATAAAAATATATGATTTCCCCCTCCCAACATTTTTGGTTGCAATGTTGACTCAAACCTTAAGTATTATCGTTGGACACTGTTTTTGGTTGAATTGTTGATGTTTCATCGTATTATTTTAAAGTGTTAATTCTTTTTAGGGTAAAATACTGTAATCATCACTCAACTTTGATCATTTGACCTATTTTAGTTACTCAACTTTAAAAACGCTCAATTTGCTCACTCAGCTTTACACATCGAACATATTTGGTCACTCTTCCGTTAATTTGTTAACACCGTTATGACATGGATTATTTTATTATTATTTTTATTATGACATAACAAATTTATTAATATTTAATTATAAATATAATTTAAAATAAATAAAAAATCTCTTAAAATATCTAAATCCCAATCCCCTCTTAACCCTAGCATTATCTATTGTTGTCAAAACCCTCCCATCATTTTTTACTCCATCGCCGGCTTTAGAGAAAAGGATAACCATTTACAGCTTTTAAATCTTTAAAAATGGAGAAGAAATTGCAACTTGGGTCCCTTCGTTTCTCTTCTTTTCACTGCTTGCATTTAGTATTGTTATTGTTGTTGGTGGTGGCGGCAACGACTGCGGGGTAATTGGAAAACATTGATCTCCATAAAAATTGAGGGCTCCAACGCTCCTAGTGATGCCACTGATTCTGCGCATGCCCCCAACTGAGACTACAGTTGGTGATGGAGTTTCAGCCTTGAGAACGAATGAGGTTATGGTTCAAGCTTTGAGAGGTCACCTGATAGATTCGAAAAGAGTTACCGATTTGAGTTTGGGTCTGGAACTGGGTTTGATTTTGGGTATGGTATGGGTCTGAAAATGGTGGTGGAGAAAACAAAAATGGTAATGAAAATCGTTGGCCCTATGTCAACCGAAACCATCGTGCCGTAGAATTAATTAAGATTTTCTATTAACAACTTTAATGGTGGGTTGTCTGTTAAAAGCTTTTTCTCTGCAACAGCAAAGGGAGTTTCGATTGAAATTTAAGGTTTACTTTCGTTTTTCGTCTGGTTTCGTTTCTTTTTATGGGGGGAAATGCGTTTAAGATTGGTTGCCATAACTGAAAGAAAAAAAAAGTTTTGGTTTTGCAATTAGGGGCCGTAAGTTTTTTGGTTTGGTAATGGCGGCTGTGTATGGAAAGGGTCAGCTCAATTTTTTTCTTCTTTGTGATTTTATTATTATTTTAATATTTATATATGACACATCATAACGTTGTTAACTATTTAACGGTGGAATGATGAAAAAATTACAATGTTGAAAGTTGAATGAGCAAATTGAGCGTTTTTAAAGTTGAGTGACTAAAATAGGTCAAATAACCAAAGTTGAGTTATGATTTCAGTATTTTACCCTTCTTTTTATTCAGTCACATGCATGAATTCAATCAATCATCAAAGTACACGTGGCTCTTGGTGTCTACAAAATATTCTCTTCAAATACTTTTATTGATATTAAGTGAATTACAATTATAATTACAAAAAGACAATATAGACATCTTAACTTTTATATTAAGAGAATTACAATTCTTTGCCTACATAATCACAATCCATATGTTAATTTGAGATTTTTTTTTTGTTTTTCTAGTATTTGTTATCTGTAACTATATTAAATTTAGTTTTTTTTCCTCTCAAAAATATATACAACGTATCTAAATTAGAGACAATTACATTTTAGCACATTCGATTTATGGCTATCTTCAACGGTATTTTAGCAATATTTTAGATCCATGCTAAAATACCATCAACGGTTGATCAAAACGACACAGTTTCACTAAGCTAATATCAAAATAAGACGACATCTTCAACGCCATAACTTCTCTCTCAAGGGAAAAAAAACACTTTCATTTCCTTTAAATTTTCCTGGAAAAAAAGGAAGCAAAGAAAGGAAAAGAAAATATTTTTTTTCCCGCGGAGAAAGGTTCGATCTTTTTGCCATAAACGGAATTCATGACGGTTAGTGCAATGTTTGTGATTTTTCTCTTCTTCCGATATCTTGTTTGGTTGGCAAGAAAATTGATGACAATTCACTTTGTTTTCTATCTCGATAGATAAGAGAATGCTTGAATTTTGAAAAAAAAACTATTATTAATTCTTATTTCATTATATGGTACTGCAATTTTCTCTACTTCTTCGCAATTATATATATAACGTTGTACATTTTTATACTAATACTCTTCTAGGTGATACAAGATTTTGATTATATATTTATAATTATATTGGGTTTGTGGCAAACTATACTTGGATCTGTTTGATTCCATTTCATCGTGCGTGTAAGATCAATGTGCTAATTAGAAATTTATTTGGTGGATAAAAGAAAATGGCCTAAATTAATGCTTCCTGCAAAAAGATTTAGAAAGTTTACAGAATCTAACTCGTGCTAAGGCTTTAGGCTTCCATATTTTGAATTTAATAATTATGTATGTTTGCATGTCAGCTTGTGTTTGGGAATTTTGTTTTTGATTTAGCCATATTTTCTCAGTGAAAATGCTTGTAACAATGGGGGTAGAAATTAGAATGTTATGCAGTCTTAACTTTTTCATATTCGGACATGTATTTAAGAAAACAATCCTCCAGATACATAATTTCTTTTTTAAAAAAGTTGAACATTTTCATGCATCTGCATCAGCATTCACGCCCAAATCCGAATAACATGGTTTACAAGTTCTTTTTTACAGATCCGATCGGTAAAAGTGAGCAACGTCTCCATGAGGGCATCCGAGCAAGATATTGAAGAGTTCTTTATCTTCTCCGGTGAAATTGAATATGTTGAAATGAATAGGTTAGTCATCATCATGCCTTGTGATTCATGTAGTTGTTCTGATGTTCTGAACACTTTCTTCTCTATGTTTCTTACCGCTTTCGTTTATTTTCTTTCAGTGACAATGACCGATCACGAGTTGCATATATTACTTACAAGGATCCACAGGGAGCAGAGACTGCAGTTCTTCTTTCAGTATGAACCTGTCTCATTTCTTATGTCTGATTCTGATGTGCTTATGAAAGCCACACACTGTATTGCATTGTCTGAGGGATCATACCTTCATAGTCCATACACATGTTTGAATGCGTAGGACATACATATCGGACACGAGTACTTAACGTAAAATGAAGAGTCGAAGTACATAGGTTAAAGTATTTTATCAGTTAATAGATAACAACCCTTGCTACTAAAAGAAATCTACTATGCTTATGTTGTTCTGACTTGTATGTTGTGAACGGTTTATTTGATTTTACTAACCATTCAGCATCATATGGTAAAACAGAAGTTATCTACTTTAGCTTCTCAATTAGATTGTCATTTATTCATTTATGCACATAAAAGCTAATGTTGATTGATCGGATACGGAACACACGGTTTTCGTCAGGGGGCAATGATCGTCGACCAGACTGTTACGATAGAGCTGGCTCCGGATTACAAGCTGCCTGATAATGCTTTCGCAACACCGGTAGGACATTACTTCAATCCACTTTGGTTTCATTTCACTTACTAATTGATGGTTTTTTGATGTGAAAAAATTGTTTGATCACTTTAGGCAACAGGGAATGATAGTGGGCAGGAAGAAGCAGGTTTGAAGAATGCAGAAGATGTTGTTAGCACCATGCTAGCCAAGGGATTCATTATTGGCAAAGATGCATTGAACAAAGCAAAGGAATTAGATGAGAAGCATCAGTTCACTTCGACCGCCTCCGCCAAGATCGCTTCCCTGGACCAGAAGACTGGCCTTTCTGAGAAATTCAGTGCTGGCAAAACTGTGGTGAATGAAAAAATGAGGGAGGTGGACCAGAAGTATCAGGTTTCCGAGAAGTCCAAGTCCGCACTCGCAGCCGCCGAGCAGTCCGTCAGCACTGCCAAATCTTCTTTCATGAAGAACCGTTATGCTTTGGCTGGAGCCGCATGGTTTACTGCTGCATACAAAAGGGCTGCTAAAGCAGCAGAAGACGTGGGGCAGAAGACAAGAGAGAAGGTTTTGGCTGAGGAACAAGCTCAGAAACCAGAGGGCCATGTACACACCAACGAGTCTAGTTCTCCCAAAGCTGCTAAACCCGAAACCGATGAACAACCTTCCGATCCCTCGCCCGAACCAGGTTTACTCCTTCTCCATGGAGGAAAATAGATGGACAGTTGATTGGTGTAAGAAAGATATAAAATGAAAAGTAATGTTTCCGTTTATTGTTCAAAAGAGTTGAAAAGTGGGAGAAAAGAAAATAATATGTCTACAACCTTTTATATTTATTAAAACATTCGTATCTGATTTTATATATAATAAATATCCTGATATGAACTAGTTCTTTAAATATATGTAAAATCTTAAAAAAGATTGATCATTAATTCGTATTCTCTACAAACTCATTTATGATTCTAATTATAAACATATATTATTATAATATTAGGGTATAATATCACATTTGGTACCTAAACTTTAATAAAATATTCAACGTGATACTTATACTTTTAGAATGACAATTACTTTTAGTATTGGAATTCCCTTTGCCCGGGGAAGAAAAGCTGGGGCATAAAAGATATTGACATAGTTATTATGCAAATAGAAAATTACACCATATGGGTTTGAATTTACTTTGGAAACATCTTCTCGAATTCGAATTTCAAACATTTATTATACGAAAAAGAGAGTAAAAAACCCAATCACATTAATATGGGTTCAACGAATTTGTTACCAACAGCAAAAACAGAGAAAAGCACCCATCAATGCTGCAAAATAACAAATACCCCAACAGCCTGAGAAAGACATAACAGCAGTTCTAGTGATGATGCTCCTGAACGTAGCGCAGGCCGCAATACTTGCATACCGCGGGCTCTTTCAGGTCGAGGCATATGAATTCAATGGGGTGTCCCAATGCAGGATCATTGTCTAAAACCAAAAAAAAACGTGAGAACTTGTGTATCGGCAAAATGATTCATGCAACTTCATGTATTTAGTTATGCCTTAGATCTTTTTAGCTATGACAGATTAAAATTCAACATTTAACTTTTGCGGATAACAAAAATGGAGGATTTCAATTGATTTGAAAATGACAAGAGTGCAGATCCTATCCAATTTGCTCATTTTTATAAAATATGATTCTAGGTTACTTATTGTGCAGTACTTAACTCATCTACTAATCAGCTTGCTCACAAAACGTGAAGGAAATTAAGTATCAGGACTAACCTCCTTCACAAGCAACAATCCGGCCTTCAACCTTGATCGGAGGGACTTCATTGATCAACTCCATAGGAGATTTCTTGCTTGTATCCTGAAAATCCGGGGTAAAAAAAAGCTTAATCTCTTCATTTCATTTCCCTCTTGCATTTCGGGAGACAAAGGCCAATAATTTAATGATCATGTTATGTATAAAGCGTGTACTGTGTTATCGGACTTGACTTTACCCTAACGTACACCATTTTTCTTAGGCACTTATAATATGAGGTAACCATGTTGAGAGTTGAGACACACCTATGCTAACACCATATACCCATGTCGATGTAACAAGGTATTCGGGCACAAGGATAAAGAAACAAGCAGTATAATCAAGGCTGTTCAATACTTTGTTTATAAATATGGTAGCGGCGCTTAAAAGGCCGCCTTCATGTGCTTATCGTCGATATTCAGCCAGCATCTTCTACAATTCAGATTACCAAAAAGGACATGGAACACTGACAAACAACCACATGTAGACTGAAAAATTTGAGGATTTTCAAGTAAATATGAAAGGGCTTCAAGTTCAAACCTTCAATAATCAATATACTCAATTTACAGACTTAAGCACCCAAAACAATAAAAATATAAGGAAATTGCAGGATAAATAACAAGACAGACAATAATTTCCACATTTTAGTAAAACATAAAGAAAAAAAAGTAATTTGTTCTTTTCCGATAACTGAAATTCAAGCTTGTTAGCAGAAATCAACGAAACCGAACATATTATCAACTCGAGAACCTAAAACTGAATTCAGATTCCACAATAACGTTAAAGAAACGGAAAGAAATATTAATCGATGTTGCACAAAATTTCAGCAGAAAATGAAACAAAAAAGGGTGAAAATCTGGGATTACGTACCTGCATCCATTTCGCAGTGTGATTGCTAATTTGGTTGCTAACAAGGCTGAAATTACGAGTCGTAGATCCCAAATATGATGATCTGATTAGGGTTTTCAGAACACCTGAATACGCCATTTTTTTCAACAAAAAATATATTTTTCTTGGTAATTGAATTCGAAGCTCGGACAGTCGAGATTCGATAAATATTAGTTAAAGAGCCTTGACACGAAGATTATTGGGCTCCGTCTTTGTGGATTTATGCTTGGCCCATTTTGAACACCCAAAATAGTAAAATGAAAATTTAAAGCCCGGTTTATATTTCCGAATTTCAAAAGATTTTTATATCTAAATATATAATATTATCTTTTCTTTTATAATTAGCGGTGTTCGACCCATTGATCGGTTAGCTTAGATGAAATATAATAAATATTTAATATGGAGTGATTTTCCCAATCTAGTTAGCTCTATTCACAGCGCCTGGGACTGGTTCAATATGATTATAGAATATAGTTATAAAATTATTATAATAATCAATTATCGATGAAATGATATATGATTTGTATTTAAATAAATCATATTTTTATTCAATCTTCAAATTTTTATATCCTTATTATAATATTATTTATTATTTTAAAAAATGTAACTTATTAATGTGAATTAGTATTTGATTAGTTTGTGACCCTAACTTAATAAGTTCTAAGTTGGTATCGCCAAAAAAAAATCAAACAAAATTTAAGATTTTGTTTTTGATAAATTCTAGTCAATTTTATCTAAAGGGAAGAAAAAACGAAGACTCTAAGAGAAAGATGAGAGTGTTGTTAGTGGATCTATAGCTAGGGATGGGCACGAGTCGGGTTTTTGGCCCACCCGAACCCGAGCCGACACTAATTATTCTAAAACTGACTCCTACCCGACCTGATTCAATTCTTTAAAAAACTTGACCCGACCAGAAAATAAATATTCTAAACCCGACCCGACCCGACCTATAGAAAAAAAATTAATTTTAGGGACCTAACTGTAAAAAAATAATTTTAAGAGGCATAATTATAAAAATAATAATTTTAAGGACTAAAATGTAAATAAAAAATTAATTTTAAGGACCTAATTATAAAAAAAATATAAAGAGGGGGTATTATTACAAATATCCCTAAAAAAATTAAGGGAAAATTACACTATTAGTCTCGGGTCGGGTCAAATTTTTTCACCCTAAAACCCGAACCGGACCCGACACAAAAATCCGACCCGAACCCGATTTTTTTTTCATAAAAATACCCGACCCGATCAGACCGGGTCGGGTCAAAACCCGTCGGGTCCGGGTGCCGTGCCCATCCTTATTTATAGCTCATAACCTAAAAAGATGTGAGCGAATAAAAATAACAGTTTGACTAATCAATAAATGTATTCATTTAATAAATTTTAAAATTTAAATCTTAATCTTATAAATAAAATAAATTAAGTACGAAAAATCATGGGAATTAAATACGTAGAAGAAACAAAGACCAAACATTCATTATCCGCCTAACATTTCAATTGGAATTGAGAAGTGACCTCACTATTTTCTACCTAAACAACCAAAAATGATTATGTATGCTCTTATGTCACCCCCGAACCCAATCATACACAAGCATTTCTTATGCTTTATTTTTTCACATAAAAATATAAAAAATAAATTAAAACCTCGAAAATAAATAATGCAAACAAGATAAATATATGTAACATATTAAAATTCATATAACATATATAATTATTAAAATTGAAATTATACATAAATACATATCACCTTAATTGCTAACACCAGACTTGCATACTAAGCATATAGTTTAGTTTTCAACAGTTTCCATGGCAGGTGAATTGGAGCAGCAGCTTCACTTTGTGGTGTTTCCCTTCATGGCCCAAGGCCATATGACCCCCATGATCGACATTGCTAGATTGCTGGCACAGCGAGGCGTCATCGTAACCATAGTTACAACGCCTCAAAATGCCGATAGATTCCGAGCAATCCTCGATCGTGCCGTGGAATCGGGGTGCGCCGGTCCGGTTTCTCTATGCAACAAGGATGCCATTGATAAAGCACAAAGAGGCAACAAGGCCTCGATTGATGAACAACAAAAGATCTTAAGATGGCTTGATTCTCAAGAAACTGGTACTGTCATCATGCTTGTTTGGGAAGCCTATCGAATGTGACACATTCACAATCGATCGAGCTCGGTTTAGGCTTAGAGGCATCAAATAGACCGTTTTTTTGGGTCATAAGAGGAAGTGATGCATCAAAAGAAGTAGAGAAATGGATTTCGGTGGACGGTTTCGAGGAACGAACGAAAGGAAGAGGCCTAGTGGTCCGGGGTTGGGCGCCACAAGTACTAATACTGTCACATCCGGCTATTGGAGCATTCTTGACACATTGCGGTTGGAACTCGACGATCAAGGCATCTCGGCCGGGGTGCCTTTGATAACTTGGCCGCTATTCGCGGACCAGTTTGCTAACAAGAAACTGGCTGTACAAATACTTAAAATCGGAGTGAGGGTGGGAGTGGAGGAGCCTATGAGGTGGGGAGAGGAAGAGAAAATTGGAGTTTTCTTTGATATAAAATGGAAAAAGAAATCGTTTATTATTTACAAAATAATAACTAACATATTCAAAAAGATGTACCAAGGTGTCGTGGTGTAGTTGGTTATCACGTCAGTCTAACACACTGAAGGTCTCCGGTTCGAGTCTGGGCGACGCCAATACTGAATTATTTTGCCACTTTTTCCTTTCTTTCGCAGTACGGAGAAAAAATAGGCCCGAGCCCAAAATGATTTGTAAACAATAAACATGTTAAAGACTTGGAATCATTTATGCTTGGTGACGGTGAGACCCATTCAAGACTTTTCCACCCAAATTTTTTAGTCTTTTAAAGGTGATGCTCACCTTTATTGTACCAAAAAAACAATAATAAATATGTATTTTTGAAGCAATAATAAAATATATGCAGTTACACTAAATTGAAAATTTTTTGTATCATATTACACATTAAATTTAAATTCAAATGAAATTAATTTCAGAGTTTATCCTTGTAATAATTAATTATAGACGGAATTCGTCTTATTTTCTTGAAATTCTCATATAATCTTATAATTTGCTTTCTAGAAACACAAATTTTTAATGAATTTGTTCATATAATCAAAAGTTTTAGATATGAAGGATGAAAATGAAAAAAATGAAAAATTTGTTAATGAAATGGTTAGATTCACAATCATCTTCTTACTTTGAATTTTAACCATTTGATTAATAATTTTTTTTATCTTTCCACATTTCCATCTTTCATACCAAGCAAAGTTTATATGTCAACAACATGAAACTATTTGAGACAAATGTAATTAAATAGTAATAAATTTCAAATGTTTAGGGTTGAGATATACAAAAGGAAAGAAGGAAGGAAAGTTTTAAGAAAAAATGTAATTATTTCAAATAAATGAAAGATATCATTCAATCTTATACAAGATACTAATTCGTAGATAATGGCTAGTTTTGGATATTTATTATTTATCTTAGCCATTAATCATTACAAAACAAACAACTTCATTACATTAGACAAAGAAAGAAGGAAAGAAAGAAAAATATTAAGTTTATAATTCAGCAAATCCAACTGTTTTCTTACCATCATGTCTTTTACGAAAAAAATGTTTTACGTAATCGGAATAAAGAATTTGTTTGTAAATTGGTTTCTCACCGCTTACGATCAGTTCAGGTAACGGTCCTATCATATCGACAGGTCTTGGGTTCACAAATATGGGGACCGAAATTCTGTTATTACTTCCATTAGCGATCACACGGTGTTCAACACTCCTATACCTTCCGTTGCTTATTATCTGTAGGGCATCTCCAACATTGATCACAAGGGAACCTTTAATTGGAGGAACATGAATCCAGTTATCTCCCTCGTTTTCTCTTACGAAAAGTCCTCCAATCTCATCTTGAAGGAGAATAGTAAGAGTCGAGACATCAGAGTGACGACCTACTCCGACAGTGAGTTCAGGATTTGGACATTTTGGATAGTAGTTAAGGTTAGTCCTCATTGAACCCATCAACAACGATTCTTTCGTCTCATCAATCTCATTAACATTTAAACCATTCATCAGCACCTGTAGTAGTTGTTTGATGACAACTTCAGACTTCTTCATGTAATCCAACACTTGCTCCCTACAAAAGTACCGAAGAAAGTTCATTAATACACTCTTCGGAAAAAAATATGGTGCATGTCATAAATTTTAATGATTCAAGAAAATTTAACAAGTAATATATTTTCTACCTGCATATGGAAGGCCATAGTGCAGAAGCCTCCTGTTCGGAGACGTAAAACAAGCTGAGATAATCTTTCCACTCAAGAGCCTTTTCTGCTTGAGGAGTAAAACTTGTACCAAACCTGACATTGTTTGAAGATGAATGCTCCTTGGAATACTTATTTTTGACCTCAGCTGGCAGCCTAAAGAACCTATAAGTAGCATCCTTAACATTCTCCAACACTTGAATGGGTACATCATGGTTAACAATTTGGAAGAAACCCCATTTGGAAGCAGCATCGCAGATGGATTTGGCCACTCGAGGATCTTCCCAGTTCGACATATCAATGATGGGAATGGATCCTTGGGGTACGACGTTGGTCATGCAAGTCCTCTCGTCCAAAGGTTGGATATATTGCTTGGGGAGAGCTTTGAGACCAAGTTCGGACAAACCCTTCACACCATTCCCTTGGTGAATCACAAACTCACGGAGGGCGGAAGAGTCACCGAAAGGATCGGCAAGTGCAGGAGCCATTGGTCTGAGCAAATTGTGAGTTAGAAGAGGTAGGTGGCGTTTGTGGAAAAAGATAAAGAGTGTTAGAACTTAGAAGAGAAGAGAATGGTGCAGCTTGGTTTCAATGGACTGACTATTTATATACAAAATTTTCAAGGTGGAGTACGGGAAAAAGGCAATAACTTTGGTCTTATTTTGAATGCTCAGTGCTCACCAACCCAAGTATGCCGCACGCTGCACGCAGTTACCGCGAACTTAGTTTGGTGCAAAACCTAAAACGCACATGAGTCATCAAAACATTTGAAATAATTACTTCAAACAGTTCAAGTCCAAGATGGTTGGCTCAGGCTATAATATAAGATCTCCACCGTTGATTTTATATAATTCAATGGTTGGCTCAGGCTATAATATAAATTCTTTTAACTATTTATTTGATAATTTTTTTTATCATCACATGTATTAAAAGCATGCTCGTTTCTGGAATTTTAGTGGCTCTAGGGTGAATATGCCTCTTATAACAAATTAATTTTAAGAGTGTCCAAGATAAGAAACATTGGGTGGGGGGGGGGGGAATTAGGCACTTAATAACAAATAATAGAAAAATAAATTATAAGAATATGCCTCTTATAATAAATTTTGAGAAAAAAATTAGGTCATAATAATAAATATTTGGAAAAATTAGGCATCTAATAACAAGTATTGAAAATAATTAAGCTCTATATTTAATATAGAAATATTTTTTATAAGTATAATACACTATAAAAATTATGGGCCCTAAGCGGTTGCCCCGAGGCCCAGATACGACCCTGATTAAAAGAAAATTACAAAAATAATTTATCAAATAAATTAAACAGTTGTCGATTGAGTTTAATTCGGTCAGTATACCGTTAGTACAATATACATGAAGTCATGTGTTAGAAAACATTTTAAGCGTTTTATATTTTTGAATTTATGAGTGAAAAACTATCTAAATAATATAGATATTGTATTAAACTGTAAGATAATTAGTTAAAATTTTATTTCTAATTAAAAATAATATATTACATTTAATCACACGAGACCCATCACTTCAAATAAATTCTTAAACAACTAATAAATTGCCCCATTTCCTAAAGCTAACACTTTACTTAAAAAAACACTTATACATTGTTATTTATGTATTCACTTTTTAAATAATAATAATAATAATTATTTGAGACAAATGCAATCAAATAATAAATTTCAACTGATTATGATTTACTAGAATTAATATAAGCATAAAAGATACCACTCTAATTTTGTACAAGATAAATGTCTTCGTAGACAATGACTAGTTTTGAATACATATTTGTCTTAGCCATTTTTCATCACAAAATCAACCATTTTATATCATTAGAAACAGAAAAGTATTATTTTTTATAAATCAGCATATTCAATTGTTTTCTTTTTGTCATGTGATTTACGAAAGAAATGTTTGACGTAATATAAATAGAGAATTTATTTGTAAATTAGTTTCTCTTTGCTTGCGATCATTTCAAGTAACGGTCCAATCATATCAACATGTCTTGAATTCACAAAAATAAGGACCGAAATTCTGTTTTTACTTTTGTTAGCGACCACACGATGTTCATCACTCTTATACATTCCGTTGCTCATTGTCTGGATGGCATCTCTAATATTGATCACAAGGGAACCTTTAATTGGAGGAACATGGATCCAATTATCTTCCTCGTTTTCCGTTACAAAAAGTCTCTCGATTTCATCTTGAAGGAGAATTGTAAGAGTCGAGACATCAGAGTGACGACCTACTCCGACAATAAGTTCAGGATTTAGACATTTAGGATAGTAATTAAGGTTAGTATTATCAATATTATTGACATTTAAACCCTTCATTAGCACCTGTAATAGTTGTTTGATGACAACTTTGGACTTCTTCATGTAATCTAACACTTGCTCCCTGCAAAAAGTACAAAAGAAGGTCCAGTAATATATTTTTCAACAAATAAGGTGCATGTTATAAAGTGTAATGATTCAAGAAAACGTAACAAGTAACTTTCTTTTACCTGCAGACTGAAGGTCATAATGCATAAGCCTCTTCTTCAGCGACGTAAAAGAAGCTGAGATAGTCTTTCCACTCGAGAGCCTTTTCAGCTTGAGGAGTAAAATTTGTCCCAAACCTGACATTGTTCGAAGAGGAATGCTCCTTGGAATACTTATTTTTAACCTCAGCTGGCAGCTTAAAGAACCTATAGGTAGCATCTTTAACGTTCTTCAACACCTGAACGGGTACATCATGGTTAATAATTTGGAGAAAAAAAACCTATTTCGAAGTAGCATCTGTTGAAAAAATTATTCATTCTCATTAATTAATAATAAGGTTACAATGAGCTTTATATAGCCAGCCAAGGGAATTAACCAACAAGTTATAAACAAAATAACTAACTATAGCTAACAACCCTTAACAACTAACTAGAAAATGAAACTAACTATTTACATTCTCAACACTCCCCCTCAAGTTGGTAGTTGAAATACATCTTTAACTCCCAACTTGCTTAGAAGGTACTCATGTTGTTGTACTCCAAGTGCCTTTGTCATAATGTCTGCTAACTGTTCTGAAGATGAGATGTGTTGTGTTTGTATCAACCCAAGTTGTATCTTCTCTCTTACAAAGTGAAGATCTATTTCAATGTGCTTCGTTCTCTCGTGAAAAACTGGATTAGTTGCAATCTGAAGAGCTGCTTTATTATCACAAAAAAGCTTCACAGGATCAGACTCATACATTCCAAGTTCCTTCAGAAAACCAGTTAACCAGATTACTTCAGACACCACAACAGCCATGCTTCGATACTCGGCTTCAGCTGAAGATCTAGCTATTGTGTTCTGTTTTTTAGATTTTCAGGAAACTAAAGAATTTCCAATCTTGATGCAGTACCCTGTTACTGACTTTCTTGATATTGGGCATGATGCCCAGTCTGAATCACAGTAAGCTGTGATTTGTTTTTCATTTGATGCTCCAAACAGCAACCCTTGACCAGGATTCTTTTTCACATACTTTACAATCCTCAATGCTGCTAACATATGAGACTCCTTTGGTTGATGCATGAACTGACTCAAGTTCTGCACATCAAACATTATGTCTGGCCTGGTGTGAGTGAGATAAATGAGCCTTCCAATCAATCTCTGAAAAATGGAGACATCTTCTAAGAGCTTATCTTCAACATTAAGCTCTAGCTCCTTGTCATAAACTGCTGTAGTGAATTTCACATTCTGCTCCAAAGGAGTGGATGCTGGCTTAGAACCACAAAGGCCTAAATCTTCAATCAACTCCATCGCATATTTCCTTTGGTTTAGCAAAATACCTTCTTTGGACCTCATCACTTCAAATCCCAAAAAAAACTTTAAATCCCCTAGGTCCTTCATTCTGAAACTTTGATTCAGTAACAACTTCAAATCTGAAATTAAACTGCTATCATTTCCAGTAATCAGTAGGTCATCGACATAAATCAACATTATCACCAGTGCATCTCCTTTCCTTTTTGTGAAGATAGAATAATCCGACCTACTTTGATAATAACCAGCATTCAACAATGCTTCGCAAAGCTTCATGTTCCATTGTCTTGAAGCTTGCTTCAGACCATAAAGGAATTTACGCAGCCTACAAACCCTAGACTCCCCCTGGCTGCAAAATCCAGGAGGCAATTCCATATAGACCTCCTCCTGTAAGTCACCCAGAAGAAACGCATTATAGACATCCATCTGGTAAAGTGGCCAACAGTGAGCAGCAGCAAGAGCCAAAATGGTCCTAACAATAACCATTTTTGCTACAGGAGAGAACGTTTCAGTATAGTCAACACCAGCTTTCTGGTTGTAACCCTTGGCCACGAGACGTGCCTTGTATCGTTCAACAGCACCAGAAGAGTTATACTTAACTCGAAATACCCATTTACAACCAATGGGAACCTTACCAGATGGATGAGGAACTAAGGACCATGTGTTATTAATTTCAAGAGCCTGAATTTCCTCTTTCATAGCTTCAATCCACAAAGGGTTTTTACTAGCTTCAGAATAAGTTTTAGGTTCAATGATAGAGGTATGAGAAAGAAAAGAACGAGTAGAAGAAGGAAGATGATCATAAGATAAAGAAGAAGAAAGAGGATATTGGAGATTAGAAGAATGACAAGCAGAAGCAAAATCATTCAGCCATTGAGGGGGTCGAACTGTTCGAACAGACCTACGAACAGGGGGATTGGAAGGTAAAACTGAACCTGCAGAATCACCAGAAACAACTGCAGGGACTGAAACATCTACTGGAACTGAAGAAACAGTAGAAACAGGATCAGAGGAGACATGAGTGGAATCTGTTGAGATATTAGGAGACTCAGGAGTGAGAAACAAATCATCGAGACTAGAAGAAGTAGAAGGAAACAACCAAGGAGAAGTAGTAGAAGATGCAGAATGAAAAGGAAAGATGTCCTCATGAAAGACAACATCCCTACTGACAAAAAAAATTTAGAATCCAAATTAAACAAAATGTAACCCTTTTGAACATCAGAATATCCAAAGAAAACAGAAGGAAAGGCACGAGGAGAAAATTTATCAGATGGATTAGTATTGGTGGCATAGCTAAGACAACCAAAAACTCTAAGATGGGAAAGAGAAGGAGGACGATGGTAAAGCATTTCATAAGGTGTTTTCCAGTGTAAGACTGAAGAGGGAAGGCGATTTATAAGATAGCAAGCAGTGGTGACACAATATCCCCAAAACTTAACAGGTATTTTAGCATGAAATTTTAGGGCACGAGCAACCTCTAATAGGTGTCTGTGCTTTCTCTCAGCTATGCCATTTTGCTGTGGAGTATGGATGCAACTACTTTGATGGACAATACCAAGAGAATGAAAAAAATCAGAACAAGATGAATTAAAAAACTCAGAACCATTATCTGTGCGAACAAATTTAACAGAAGCTGAGAAGTGAGTTTGAACATAAGAAAGAAAAGACTTGATGAACAGAATAGTATCAGATTTTAACCTCAACAGAAACACCCATGTCATCCTAGAATAATCATCAACTATAGTGAGGAAAAACTGTTGACCATGAACAGTAGATGTCCTACAAGGACCCCAAAGATCCATGTGTAAAAGCTCAAAAAGCAAGGAGGTATGAGTAGAACTTAAAGGAAATGGAAGCCTAGATTGTTTGGCTAAAGGACAAACAGGGCAATGAGAACTACTAGAAATAGTGTAAGCAATAGGCAATTTAGATATAGTACTATAGGGCGCATGACCCAAACGAGCATGCCACAACAATCCTTTATTAAGCTCATAATGCATACAATGTGAGATAGCATTTGGAACATTTGAAGAAGGAAAAAAAGAAGGAAAAAACGAAGACAAACCAGGCACAGAAGCTGGAGGAATGAAAATGTAAAGTCCTCAAGACAGTTTACCAATCCCCAACATCTTGCCACTGGAGAGACCCTGAATCAAGCAGAAATCAGGGAAAAAGATCACAGTGCAATTCAACT
This sequence comes from Hibiscus tridactylites, assembly GCA_958450335.1. Lineage (NCBI taxonomy): Eukaryota > Viridiplantae > Streptophyta > Magnoliopsida > Malvales > Malvaceae > Hibiscus > Hibiscus tridactylites. Next base: position 3,242,957 of record OY288271.1, read on the forward strand.
CAGAGGTTAATTTGGAAATAGAGATGAGATTATGTGTAAAATCAGGGATGAAAAGGACATTGGACAAATGCATATCAGCAAGATGAACAGAACCAATATGAGTAATTGCAGCATGCTTTCCATTAGGCAAAAAAACAGAACGAGAAGTAGATGTGCATGAAAGAGGAGTATCCAGAAAAATGAAATCACAACACATGTGATCCGTAGCACCAGTATCTAAGATCCAGATAGAACTGGAACGAGCAGAGGAGCAAGACACATCACCTGCTAGGTTTGCAGAAGGTTCAGCCTGAGACGGAGCACGATTGAGCAAATCCAACAGCTGCTGATATTGAGACGGTGTGAACATAGGAGATAAAGAAGAACCAGAAGAAGAGGAGGAACCAGAGACCTCAGAGGCATCAGTAACCAACGCAGCTTGAGCATCCTTCCTCTTGTTGAACTTAAAGTCGGCCGGAAAACCAATCAGACGATAACATTGGTCCTTCTTGTGACCCCGAACCTTGCAATGATCACACGTGCCAGTGAAACGACGGCGAGAGCTAGCCCCACCAGAAGCATAAAGAGCCGTCGGATCAGAAGACAACGAAACCGAAGAAAGACCATGAAGGTGTGCCCGTTGGGATTCTTCTTGAAGAATCATTGAATAGGCCTGGTTAACAGAGGGCAAGGGCTTCATGAGCAAGATTTGGCTCCTCAGCGCAGAAAACGTCTCATTGAGACCCATGAGGAACTAGAAAAGTTGCTGTTGAAGATGAGCCGCCAGATTATCTTCAGAAGCAGGGCAATCACAAGTCGAAAACGGAACCAACACCGCAAGCTCATCCCACAAAAGTTTCAGGCGGGTGAAGTAAGAAGATACAGAAAGATCACCTTGGACGGATGTAGCAACCTCCCGGTGAAGAAAAAAAATTCGAGCACCGTCAATCTTGTCAAAACGCTCGCGAAGGTCCTTCCAGATTAGGGCAGCGTTCGACGCAAAAACAACACCAGCTGAAAGGTCACGGCTCACAGAATTCAGAATCCAGGAAATGACCGCCGCATCACAGCGATCCCACTGCGAACGGAGAGTCTCAACAAAACCGTCTCGCTTGCAATCACCGGTAACAAACCCTAGTTTGTTCTTCGCAAGTAAGGCAAGACGCATCGAACGGCTCCAGACGCCGTAATTGTCGATGCCGGTCAACTGAACGGAGACGATCGGAGCACCGGAAGTATCAGATGGATGAAGATAAAGAACGTGGTTGAAATCAATCGTGGTGGCCATCGGAAAAAAACAAGAAAAGGGGAAAAAACAGAACGAAAGGCAAAATGAGAATGAAAAAGAAAACTGAAGAGCCGGCCAAAAACAGAAAACAGGCCAAGGAAAAAAAAACGGCCCAACAGAAAATATCAGAAATGGACTGCTGATACCATGTTGAAAAAATTATTCATTCTCATTAATTAATAATAAGGTTACAATGAGCTTTATATAGCCAGCCAAGGGAATTAACCAACAAGTTATAAACAAAATAACTAACTATAGCTAACAACCCTTAACAACTAACTAGAAAATGAAACTAACTATTTACATTCTCAACAGCATCGCATGTAGATTTTCGCCACTTGAGGATCTTCCCAGTTTGACATATCAATGATGAGAATGGATTCTTGGGGTACGACATTGGTCATGCATGTCCTCCAAAAGTTGGATATATTGCTTAGGAGACCAAGTTCGGACAAGCCCTTCACACCATTCTTTTGGTTGATAACAAATTTAAGGAAATCTGAGGAGTCATTAAAAAGGTCAGAACGTGTTGGAGCCATTGGTTTGAGTAAATTTTGAGTTGAAACAACGAGGTAGTGTTTGACGAAGAAGACAAGGCAGGGGTGCTTCTTGGTTTCCATGGAATGGCTATTTATATGAACATAAATTCTTTGTTCTTTTTAGTGCTTTTATTTATATCTACATAAAAAAATCAAATTTGTGGTTTAAGATTAAGGTTTAAGGTAAGAGTTTAATTAGGATTAATATTTAAGGATTAGAATTTAAAATTTAAAAATTAAGATTATGACTTAAAATTTATTTTTTTAGTGTTAGTGCATGAATAAGGACACAAAAAAGACAAATAATTTTTAATCCTATATATAGAGAGAATCTAATGACGGCTATTTATATGATTTATTATCATATGAATCGACCTTTCATTATGTCATATTTTTGTAGATTTTATATATTAAATAAAAAATTCTTAACTACTTATACTTTTTCCGTTGTATTATGTCATATTTAGTTAGTTTTTAAATTTAATAATTACGTTTTTGTGATACGTTTTTTTATTTTTTTGATAAGGTTTCTTTATTTTTTGGCACATTTTTCTTGTCTTAACCGATCGCTTAACCACTTTTTTTTCATTTAATTTCTACCAAGAATAAATTTGATGTCGCCATGACAAATTAATATGTCGCTCTTTTAATTATCTCGTCAATCTTTCTGTTTTGGACAATCTAATTAACAAAAAAATCCAACCTTCCAGGTCAACCGAGCAACAAACTCACAGAACTCTCAAGCGGTCAACCAGCTGTTAATTATAACAATGCAGCAACCCAAACATGCTTTTATAACAAAATAAATGAAAGCTATTATTTCGATCTTATATAAGATACATGTTTTGGTAGAGAATGGCTTTGAGTACATATTATTTATCTTAACCATTTTTCTTCAACAACTTCATTACATTAGGGAAAAGAAACAAAAAAATATTTTGCTTATAATTCTGCAAATCCAACCGTTTTCTTACCGTCATGTGCTTTACGAAAAAAATGTTTAACGTAATCCGAATAAAGAACTTGTTTGTAGATTGGTTTCTCGCCGCTTGCGATCAATTCAGGTAATGGTCCTATCATATCAGTAGGTCTTGGGTTCACAAAAATAGGGACCGAAATTCTGTTATTACTTCCATTAGCGACCACACGGTGTTCAACACTCTTATACCTTCCATTGCTCAATATCTGCAAGGCATCTCCAACATTGATCACAAGAGAACCTTTAATTGGAGGAATATGAATCCAGTTTTCTCCTTCATTTTCCCTTACGAAAAGTCCTCCGATCTCATCTTGAAGGAGAATTGTGAGAGTCGAGACATCAGAGTGACGACCTACACCAACAGTAAGTTCAGGATTTGGACATTTAGGATAATAGTTAAGGTTGGTCCTCATTGAACCCATCAACAACGATTCTTTCGTCTCATCAATCTCATTAACATTTAAACCCTTCATTAGAGCTTGTAATAGTTGTTTGATGACAACTTCAGACTTCTTCATATAATCTAAAACTTGCTCCCTGAAAAAATACCAAAGGAGGTCAATCAATGTATTTTTCGACAAATACAATGCATGTTATAAAGTCTAATGATTCAAACAAAATCTATCAAGCAACATTTTTTCTACCTGCATACTGAAGGCCATAGTGTAGAAGCCTCTTGTTCGGAGACATAAAACAAGCTGAGATAATCTTTCCACTCGAGAGCCTTTTCAGCTTGAGGAGTAAAACTTGTGCCAAACCTGACATTGTTTGAAGACGAATGTTCCTTGGAAAACTTATTTTTAACCTCAGCAGGTAGCCTAAAAAACCTATAAGTAGCATCCTTAACGTTCTCCAATACCTCAATCGGTACATCATGGTTAATGATTTGGAAGAAACCCCATTTAGAAGCAGCGTCACATATCGATTTGGCCACTTGAGGATCTTCCCAGTTCGACATGTCGATGATGGGAATGGATCCTTGGGGTACGACGTTGGTCATGCAAGTCCTCTCTTCCAAAGGTTGGATATATTGCTTGGGGAGAGCTTTGAGACCAAGTTCGGACAAACCCTTCACACCATTCCCTTGGTTAATAACAAACTCACGGAGGGCCGAGGAGTCACTGAAAGGATGAGCAAGTGCTGGAGCCATTGGTTTGGGTAAATTGTGAGTTAAAAGAGGTAGGTGGCGTTTGTGGAAAAAGATAAAGAGTGTTAGAACTTAGAAGAGAAGAGAATGGTGCAGCTTGGTTTCAATGGAGTGACTATTTATATACAAAATTTTCAAGGTGGAGTTCGGGAAAAAGGCAATAACTTTGGTCTTATTTTGAATGCTCACCAGTCACCAACCCAAGTATGCCGCGCGCTGCAGTCCAACGCAGTTACCGCGAACCTGGTTTGGTGCAAAACCTAATACGCACGTGAAAACATTTGCAATAACAATTACTTCAAACGGTTCAAGTCCAAGATGGTTGGCCCAGCTTATAAGAACTCAACCGTTGATATTTAAAATTAAGCCATATATCACTGTATAATTCATTTAATTTTTATTTGTTATTTTATATGATTCTAGAGTTACATTTTCATATTTTTTTTCTTTGAACACTAGCACTTTGTTTCTCAGTTGTTTTTCCTTTTTCAACGGAAGGTGTGTTTAAAAATACCCGACCGATTGATCCAACCCGACTACCCAACTACCTAAGAGGAAAAAATTCGGATATTTTAGTAAAAAAAATTACCCGACTAGGCAGTGTACTCGAATCGAGATTTTTTCCGGATAGTTGGGTCGGGCTTGGGCTGAATTTTTTGGTAATTGGGTACCCGACCTGACCTGATACTTTTAATATATTTATTTTTTTAGTTTTAAATTATATTTTTATTTTAGGTTTCTTAATATTTTTTTTACCTAAAACTAAATTTAAATAATCAAATCTCTAAATTATTTCTATGTTTGTATTATGTACTTTTTTTTTGGTGATAAACTTTAATATATATATATATATATCCAAATATTCATCTTATAATTAACTTTAAATCACTAATTTTTGTGTTTCAATTATGTATTATGAACTTTAAAATTTTATGTGTTTAATATGTGATATTTTATAATTTTTAAATTTAAAAATAAATACATAAAAAATGTGATTCGGGGACCCGTTACCCAATTTTCTAGGTACCCGAATAGCGGGTACTCGGTTAAAACGGGCCGGGACACGGGGCGGCATATGTAATACCCGGGAAAAATTGGGTACCTTAAAACTGGGTACCCGAGAATGAACACCCCTAGTCAACGACACTATTTTTAGTGTTGGTTTTCAACCATCGGTGATTTATATTTCTTTTGTTTTTCTCTCACACATCTTGTCTACCTTAGTGGCACGTTTCCATGGTTGTTTTTTATTCGTGTTTGTTGGTGGTCATATAAAATTTGATCCCCTTTTAGGTTGTTTGCCGATGTAATAAGTAGCGGATCGTTATTTTTCAGAATAGACATGAAAAATGGTTGCCGATTTTGAGAATTTTATTTAGTTCGTGTTTTGAAAACTCTCCAAGGACCCTTCCTACAGTAGACTGTAGAAATTTTCTTTGGTGCAAAGAGTAAGTGTGTGGTCTGATTGATTCAACGCTTATCTTTTCTTTTAGATTTACCTTTTTTTTCTCTTGTTTTTATGTTTTAAAATATTTAGTGGGTTATATTATGGTTTTATTTATTTTTATCAATAAAATTGTTTGGTTGATCGTAAAACAAGAATTACATTTATTTTTTATTTTTGTAAACCATACGTATTAAGTTTTGATGAAGTTAAATTAATAGAATCGGTTAAATTTTAAGATTAAAATTATTATTATATCAAATCATCCATTTCATTTTTAAACGATAGAAGAATCTGTTAGAAAAAAATTAATTGAGATAATTGAATTGTTAGTTTAAATGGACATATTCTTTTTTAACAAAATATACAATATGGTGACCTGTGATTTATTTTATCAAATTATATTTATATTATTCTTTGTCAAACTTGTCAGTAACACCAGAAATCAAAATAGACTTTTCCATAATCCCATCCCTATACATTTTCTCCAATTTATGTTGACACATTAATCAAACAGCTTTATTAATAAACAAAATTAAAAATATTACACAACTTAAAAAAATTTAGAACATAAGAAAAACAATGAGATAGATAATGGTAAATATAAAAATAAAAAATAAGCGTTGCACCAGTCAGATCAAACACTTCCTCTTTACACTAAAAAAAGTTTTTACACTCTATTATAAGAAAGGTCATTGGGGAGTTGTCAAAACACGAACTAGATGAAATCTCTAAAATTGACAACCATCTTTCACGCATATTCCCAAAAATGACGATTCGCTATGAAATACATCGACAAACAATCTAAAAAGAGATCAAACTCTATGTGACAACCGACAAAAACGAATCATAAATAAGTGTCGTGAGGGTCACCATACGAATACTAAAAACTTGTAAAGTAACCATAAAAACGTGTCATAAGGCAGAGACATGTTATAAAGACATAAAAACGTAACAATATATGTGAAGAAAAAAAAACAAAACAAACAAGTAAAAAAAATCTGAATTACCGACAATCTACAACCAACATTAAAATTAATGTGGCGGCCGATTAGGCAACTAACAAATAAAAAAACTAAGCGGCTAATGTTCAAAGGATACTTTCTCCAACTTTAGAAGCTAATCAACTTCTAATTATTACTATATTATATTTAAAAAAGTGACTAATGTCTATTTCGAAAGTATATTAATCAATCATATAATATAGTAGTATTTTTTTGAAAAATAGTCCAATCAACGGTACTTTTTAGACAAGACGTTTGGGTAGTGCTCCCACATGTCACATGGGGTCACGTGGTTTCTATTTGAATAAATAAGGTTAAATGTTGGATAAATTACAAAGATGGGGTCACACCAAAGACCAAACATATAACATATCGATGGTATATTTGTACAATACGACAACTTTTCTGGTACTGCACCGCTGCAAGCAACCAAATTCACTGTCAATTTCGACGGTCCCGCCGCAATTCCACCGCTGCATTTAGTTCATTTTTTATTCTCCATTTTTATTGGTTTTATATTATGTTTATTTCATTTTTTCTCCACAATCGTTGCTTGTTTCAATTGCTCAATTTTTGTTTTGTTGCTTGTTTGAGGTTTGGGAAGGTAAGTGTGGGGCAGTGAGGGTTTGGGGATGGTAGGGTGTTGCCGGTGAAATTTGAGGTTTGAATATAGTTTTGGAGATTGATATTTTGAGATTAAGGTTTGAAAATATAATTTGGGGATAATATTTTTTATTTTAAATCTTAATTGTCAACTAAATATCAATAAAATTCATGTCAGAACCACATATTAATAAAATAACCCACCTCATTGGGCCGTTAATGAGAAAACGGATGAGTGACAAAAAAAAGTTTAATGTATAAAATTTAGTTATTAAATTGATAATTTTAAAAGTTGAGTGACTAAAATAAGACTGGGGAGATAATTAGTGATGATATTTGTATTTTTACACTTAAATATTTCATTTACAATTAACATTGTAGACGCCTTGAAATGACGTCATCAAAGGCAGCAACGTGTTTAATATGGAACATATTAGAATAAAAATTCTAGCCATAGGCCGCCGTTTCCTCCTTATTTTCTTTCTAAGAAATTCCAGTACTAAGGTTTAATGGTTAAGAGAAATATTAATAAAAATTGAAAAATCTTTTTAACATATTAAGGTAATGTCTATAATATTTAAATTATTTTAATTTATAAATCGAAAAATATTGAACGCTGAAGTATAATTAATCTCACGCTCTCGAGTGTATCGTACTAAAAATAATATCAATCGAATTAAGGTCAATGAAAACTTATATTTCATCTTTGAAAGTATTTCAACTAAAACTGATTAATATTTTTTTTGAAAAGAGTGAATATAATTAAGTAATACACAATCATCAGTCTTGACAGTAAAAAGCTTGAATGATTATCATGTATCACAATAAGATGTTATTATATCACATTCAAAAGACCCAAGTTTAAATAGTTTTGTCCGTAAGATGTGTGTACCATATTAAAAAATAATAAAAATATGAACACATATTATCTTGTAATCACCTTAATATTGTTAAAAAATAAATTTTTTAATAATTTGAAGCAAAAAAAATTACACTATAACGTCTACATAATCAAACGTATGATTAATAAATTTATATACAAATCTTTTCCCATTCTAAATAACCTTTCATTTTCTAAGACCAGCACTTGTTAGCAATGTATCCACGGATACCCAAAATTGACTTATATATTTACAGTTAAAGGTTTCGAAAGAATACAAATAATTTAGACATTATATAAAAATAAAAAATTTCAAACTCTTTAGCATTGGAAATAACAAAACAACCAGAAAAGTTGAAGGCTAAAATGTAATTATAACAAAATCAATGAAAGATGTTATTTCGATCTTATACAAGATACATATTTTTGTAGATAATGGCTTTGAGTACATATTATTTATTTTAGCCAATTTTCATCAACAACTACATTAGACAAATAAAGAAAAAAAATCAAGGTTTACAATTCAGCGAATCCAACCGTTTTCTTACCATCATGTGCTTTACGAAAGAAATGCTTGACGTAATCTGAATAAAGAACTTGTTTGTAAATTGGTTTCTCACCGCTTGCAATCAATTCAGATAGCGGTCCTATCATATCGATAGGTCTTGGGTTCACAAAAATAGGAACCGAAATTCTGTTATTACTTCCATTGGCGACCACACGGTGTTCAACACTCCTATACCTTCCATTGCTCAATATCTGCAAGGCATCTCCAACATTGATCACGAGAGAACCTTTAATTGGAGGAATGTGAATCCAATTTTCTCCTTCATTTTCCCTTACGAAAAGTCCTCCGATCTCATCTTGAAGGAGTATTGTAAGAGTCGATACATCAGAGTGACGACCTACTCCGACAGTGAGTTCGGGATTTGGACATTTAGGATAGTAGTTAAGGTTAGTCCTCATTGAACCCATCAACAACGATTCTTTCGTCTCATCAATCTCATTAACATTTAAACCTTTCATTAGAATTTGTAATAGTTGTTTAATAACAACTTCAGACTTCTTCATGTAATCTAACACTTGCTCCCTATAAAAATACCAAAGAAGATCCATTAACAAAATTTTCAACAAATAAAGTTTAATGATTCAATAAAATCCAACAAATAACTTTTTTTACCTGCAGACTGAAGGCCATAAAGCAGAAGCTTCCTCTTCAGAGACGTAAAACAAGCTGAGATAATCTTTCCACTCGAGAGCCTTTTCTGCTTGAGGAGTGAAACTTGTGCCAAACTTGACATTGTTTGAAGACGAATGCTCCTTGGAATACTTGTTTTTAACATCAGCAGGCAGCCTAAAGAAGCTATAAGTAGCATCCTTAACGTTCTCCAACACCTCAATCGGTACATCATGGTTAATGATTTGGAAGAAACCCCATTTGGAAGCAGCATCGCAGATGGATTTGGCCACTTGAGGATCTTCCCAGTTTGACATATCAATGATGGGAATGGATCCTTGGGATACGACGTTGGTCATGCAGGTCCTTTCTTCCAAAGGTTGGATATATTGCTTGGGGAGAGCTTTGAGACCAAGTTCAGACAAACCCTTCACACCATTCCCTTGGTTAATCACAAACTCACGGAGGGCTGAAGAGTCATTGAAAGGATCAGCAAGTGCTGGAGCCATTGGTTTGAGTAATTTCTGTGTTGGCGTTTGTGGAAAAAGATAAGTGTTTGAACTTAGAAGATAAGGCAATGGTGCAGCTTGGTTTCAATGGAGTGGCTATTTATATACAAAATTTCGATGGTAGAGTACTGGAAAATGGCAATGAGTTTGGTCTTATTTTGAATTCTCACCAACCCAAAGATGCCGCACGATGCACGCAGTTACCGCGAAACTGGTTTGGTGCAAAACCTAATACGGACATGAAAACATTTGCAATATTTTCTTCAAAAAGTTCAAGTCCAAGATGGTTGGCTCAGGCTATAAGAACTCCACCGTTGATATTTCAGCCATATAGGGTTTTGGGTGGCCTTTTCTCAATAATAATAGAATAATTATTTAAAAAATAATTTTATAATCCCTTTAATCTTTTTTAAAATTTTATTATGGCATCCTTCCGGCCTCGTAGGCGGTGGAGTTTCTCCACAAATGTCTTAATTTTAGGGTTTAGAAATTTATTTTGAGGTATAGATTTTAAAAATTTAAATGTTGTTATGATTTAATGTTAGAATTTAAAGATTAAAAATTAAGTTTTAGGTTGTTAGAATTTAGACGTAAGCTCGAATATATTTAAGAAGTATTCGACTTATAAATGAAAAATTATCTGAATAATATATATTATATTAAACTGTACGATATTTCCCCCCCTAAGACACGTGATAAAAGTTTATCAAGATTCTGCACGATTGATTTGACTGTTTATGGAAAGGTTTTCCATGTTACCATCATCATGTAGTACTATGTATGTGGGTTCTTTTTCAAACTTTTCATCCATTATTGACTTATTGGGGTACCCTAAAAAATTATTGTAAGCTGCGGCGGTTGAAAGTAATTTATTAAAAATATATCTTTTAATTTATAATTTTAAAGATATATAATTTTTTTAAAATAATATTTTTATTTTAGTAAAAAATATATTATAATAATATTTTTATCTTAGTAAAAAACATATTATGAGACCCTCTTTAAAGGATAAAAATTGTCTGTCCTTTTTCGGTGCCGCTATATATATGCCCCAACACTAAAAATTTAAATTCCAAGCCCTATCCTAAATTTTAAATCCTAAACCGTACACCTTAAAAATACACCCTACTTTAAATTCCCTAAACATTGAACCATAAACTCTAAACCTAATTTTAAGTGTGGGGCATATATAAGGGCACCGAAAAGGGGCAGAGGATTTCTATCCCTCTTCAAAGTACTTTTTCTTATTTTTTTCTTATAATTTATTAAACCAAAATATTTTGTTTTTCCTGTAAACATTTAATTAAACTCATTAATTCAACTCATTTGGAGTCATCTTTTCTTGAAGGCCTTATGCTATCGCTCATCTCGCACATGTCCAAACCCCAATGTAAGTAAATATATTAACATCTTTAATTCTTTCTTTTATATTAATATCTTTCACTTGTGTATGTAAATTTGGTATAGAAATAATTTCAAACTAAATTCATTACAAATAATTAGTTATTTAAGGTGAACTTAACAAGTAGTCTCAGTGGAAAAGTGGATATTGTTTATCTTAGAAGACTAGGGTTCAATCGCTTTTGTATGCAAGAAATGTATGCATTGTCAAAGAGTTAAGAATATCTATAAACAGATACTACCTTGTAATCAATCACCTTTAGACTATTAAAATTGGCAAAATGTCAAAAGTAGCCCCTAACGTTTGACCTTTTGGTCACTTTGACCCGTATTCTTTTATTGGTCCAAACAACCACCTAATGTTTCATTTTTGTTCAAATTTTACCCCGTTGGATGAGAACAGTTAGTCAACTAACGATCAACGCTTGAGGCTGACATGACATGTCTACATGGCCATGTGACATTTTGCTGACGTTTAATTTTAAAAAAATATTTTTAACAAAATAACCCCAAATTTTCCAGATTTCACAAAATAGCCCCCAAATTTTGAAATCCCTAACTCCCCCAAACCCAAATATCAATTTGAGCCGATTCCACTGTCGATTGTTTATAATTCTGCAAATTCAACTGTTTATAATTCTGCAAATTCAACTGTTTATAATTCTGCAAATCCAACTGTTTTCTTACCGTCGTGTACTTCACGAAAAAAATGCTTGACGTAATCTGAATAAAGAACTTGTTTGTAAATTGGTTTTTCACCACTTGCGATCAATTCAGGTAACGATCCTATCGTATTAGCATGTCTTGGGTTCACAAAAATAGGGATCGAAATTCTATTATTACTTCCATTAGCGACCACACAGTGTTCAACACTCCTATACCTTCCGTTGCTCATGATCTGCAAAGCATCTCCAACATTGATTACAAGGGAACCTTTAATTGGAAGAACTTGAATCCAATTATCTCCCTCGTTTTCTCTTACGAAAAGTCATCCGATCTCATCTTGAAGGAGAATTGTGAGAGTCGAGACATCAGAGTGACGACCTACTCCGACGGTGAGTTCAAGATTTGGACATTTGGGATAGTAGTTAAGGTTAGTCCTCATTGAACCCATCAACAACGATTCTTTCGTCTCATCAATCTCATCAACATTTAAACCCTTCATTAGAATTTGCAATAGTTGTTTGATGACGACTTCAGATTTCTTCATGTAATCTAACACTTGCTCCCTGCAAAAGTATAAAAGAAGGTCAATTAATATATTTTTCGACAAATAAGGTACATGTTATAAAGTTTAATGATTCAAGAAAACTTAACAAATAAATTTTTTTACTTGCAGACTGAAGGCCATAATGCAGAAGCCTCTTCTTCAGAGACGTAAAACAAGCTGAGATAATCTTTCCACTCGAGAGCCTTTTCTGCTTGAGGAGTGAAACTCGTGCCAAACCTGACATTGTTTGAAGATGAATGAATGTTCTTTGGAATACTTATTTTTAACCTCAGCTGGCAGCCTAAAAAAGCTATAAGTAGCATTCTTAACATTCTCCAACACTTGAATGGGTACATCATGGTTAATGATTTGGAAGAAACCCCATTTGGAAGCGGCATCGCAGATGGATTTGGCGACTTGAGGATCTTCCCAGTTTGACATATCAATGATGGGAATGGATTGTTGAGGAACGACATTGGTCATGCAGGTCGTCAAGGCAGGAGCCATTGGTTTGAGTTGAAAGAAGCAGGTGGAGTGGTGTTTGAGGAAGAAGAGATCAAGGCAGTGGTGCTTGTTGGTTTCAATGGAGTGGCTATTTATAACTATATAGAAACCAAAAATTTAAAGGAAGAAAATGTTTGCTTGTTCCTATTAAGAGATTAAATCAAGACCTCCCACTTACTAATTAAATAGGTGCTCTAACCAACTAAACTACGATAGCTTTTTGTAATCATGTAAACATATAGGTTCTCAAACATAACAATTTTCTTGAAAGAATTGTACAATAAAATATCCATTAGAATAATTACTGTTACTCCACAGTTCAATTCAGAACAATCGTTATGGATTCAAATATTTTCAACCTTTTCTTCAGAATTTTAACTATAGCAATCGTCAAATTACCTAAATTGGACGGATTTAACTCGATTTTATAGGGTTTTTAATGTGAGTTAGATTTTGCGGAGGATTAAATTAGGTTGGGTTTATGGTGAAATGAGATAATAGAATATATATATATATATATATATATATATATATATAAAAGGATAATTATTATAACGTTGTCACACATTTTACTGACAAAGCAGATTAAACCTGGTTCTCTAGGATGAATATATAATATTTTATTTTTCACTAGCTAGGACCATTCATTGAGTTCACATATCTTTTCAATTATCTTCATATTTTATCAAAAAATGATTATTATAATTTTCCTATATGAAAATGAAGAAAATAAGTGTCGCCGTCGAAAACAAATTTTTATCCAAATTTCAGGTAGAATTTAGATCAAGTGAAACTTATCACACGTCAAATTGGGATTAGAGTTAAGATTTCAATTTAGGGTCAAAATTGAGTCCTAAAACATAACCCAAGCCAACTCGTGACAATTTGAGTCATGTAGGAATTATGTCTGATAGTTTTAAAATTATATTAAAATTTATTTTCATTAGAAAAGTAAATCAACCACTGTAAACAGTAAATTGATCATAATTACAACAAAGAACTAACAATAGGACATCTTACAATAGCAATAGCACTACAACATAACAAGACACCTAAACACAATCTCACTCTTATCAGCATCGTTTTCAATATTAGACAAAGAAATTTTATGTTTACAATTCTGCAAATCCAACCGTTTTCTTACCATCATGTCCTTTACGAAAGAAATGCTTGACGTAATCTGAATAAAGAACTTGTTTGTAAATTGGTTTCTCACCACTTACGATCAATTCAGGTAACGGTCCTATCATATCAGTTGGTTTTGGGTTCACAAATATGGGGACCGAAATTCTGTTATTACTTCCATTAGCAACCACACGGTGTTCAACACTCTTGTACCTTCCGTTGCTCATGATCTGTAAGGCATCTCCAACATTGATCACAAGGGAACCTTTAATTGGAGGAACATGAAGCCAATTATCTCCCTCGTTTTCCCTCACGAAAAGTCCACCGATCTCATCTTGAAGGAGAATCGTGAGAGTCGAGACATCAGAGTGACGACCTACTCCGACAGTGAGTTCAGGATTTAGACATTTGGGATAGTAGTTAAGGTTAGTCCTCATTGAACCCATCAACAACGATTCTTTCGTCTCATCAATCTCATCAACATTTAAACCCATCATTAGGACTTGCAATAGTTGTTTGATGACGACTTCAGACTTCTTCATGTAATCTAACACTTGCTCCCTTCAAAAGTATAAAAGAAGGTTGATTGATATATTTTTCGGCAAATAAGGTACATGTTATAAAGTGTAACGATTCAGTAAAGTTCAAAAAATAACTTTTTTTACCTGCAGACTGAAGGCCATAATGCAGAAGCCTCCTCTTCAGAGACGTAAAACAAGCTAAGATAATCTTTCCACTCGAGAGCCTTTTCAGCTTGAGGAGTGAAACTGGTGCCAAACCTGACATTGTTTGAAGATGAATGCTCCTTGGAATACTTATTTTTAATCTCAGCTGGCAGCCTAAAGAAGCTATAAGTAGCATTCTTAACATTCTCCAACACTTGAACGGGTACATCATGGTTTACAATTTGGAAGAAACCCCATTTGGAAGCAGCATCGCAGATGGATTTGGCGACTTGAGGATCTTCCCAGTTTGACATATCAATGATGGGAATGGATCCTTGGGGTACGACGTTGGTCATGCAAGTCCTCTCTTCCAAAGGTTGGATATATTGCTTGGGGAGAGCATTGAGACCAAGTTCGGACAAACCCTTCACACCATTCCCTTGGTTAATCACAAACTCAAGGAGAGCTGAAGAGTCATTGAAAGGATGAGCAAGTGCTGGAGCCATTGGTTTGAGTCGAAAGAAGCAGGTGGAGTGGTGTTTGAGGAAGAAGATATCAAGGCAGTGGTGTTTGTTGGATTCAATGGAGTGGCTATTTATATTAGAAGCTAACGAGTTTGGTTTCAATGGAGTGGCTATTTATATTAGAAACTAATGAGTTTGGTTTCAATGGAGTCGCAGTCTTACTTTGAATGCCATTGGAAGGCAGGCTCACCTACCCAACTATGTCGCTCATTTACCGCCAGGCGCCAACCTTGTTTTTGCGCAAAGCCGAATAGAAATGTAAAATATTTGCATTCGCCTTTTCAAGTCTAAGATTATATACTCATATATCGGTGTATAATTATTTTATTTTATTTTATTTTTATAAATACGATAGAAACTTTATTCAACTAACTTGAGTTCGGACGTAAACAATTAGTATGTAAATTAGACAAACCCGCATCCGGACGTAAACAATTATATGATTTGACTGTTGCATTCTATTCCATATTTATGTATATATATATTTATATATATTAAATTTTGATTAAATTAAAAATTCTTAACTATTTTATTTTTATAATAAAAAGTAAAAATGATGTTTCAGATTGAATCTGGTCCATAACAAACCTGATTAAAATAGAATGCTTTAACAAATATATCATAGGCTTGATTGGAGAAAAAAAACCAATCACCACGTATATTAAAAGTATGGATAAATTAATAAATATTGTTTTGAGTTTTTAACTGAAATTGTTATTATATTTGTTTTTTCAATTATAATAGTAAAACGACCTGTTGATAATGAAATTTTAACCGAATAATTAAAATATTGGTTTTTATAAAAATAATATATATACGCAGTTAATCTATAATTTTTTTTTATGAATATGTCGGTTACAATAAATCAGCCACAAAAAAACAAGAAAAATATATTTTTACCTAATCAATAATTAATGACTTGTGATAGGAGTATTATAAAACTATATTTTCAATTGTGTTAAATATACCACATAACTATTTAATTGGTTCTAATGTAGCCACCTGCCGTTAAAAAAAAACGAAAAAGTTAACGGGACTGTTAAAATAATTGGTATAATTACACATTTAGTCCCCTTTATTTATACAACCATTCAATTTAGTCCTAATTTTCATCTAATAAAACAGATTAATTATTCAATAAGGTGGTGACACGTGTCACCACCTTATTTGAGGGATTTATCTATTTTTATTATATTTATTTTCCTTCCCCAATCAGGTGGTGACACGTGTCACCACCAATTGGAGTAAGAAAAATGAAATAGTGCAAGATGACCCCAAGGGGAATTGAACCCGCATCATTAGAGAAAGAGAGCAATGCTCTTGTCACTGGGCCAAGCATATTTTTGGTATGTTGAATACCAAACATAATATATATAGTATATATGTTATTCGATTGGAGATATAAGATCTGCAGACAAAACAAAAAAATTCAGTAAATTTCCTCTTGAAAATGTTAAACAGAGCCCCTTTTTTTTCTTCTTTGCTTTACAACCCTTGAGCAAAAACAAAAGAATGCAGGACATCTATGTACCATTGTTAACTTACCAAGTCAATATACTTCTGCTGGTACTAATTTATAGCAAAAACAAACTGTTCACTTAAATATCTGCAGCTGCCTGAAATTCAAGAAGCCAAAATGAACCAAATGTGACATAGGAACATGAAAAAGAGGGAATTCAATTTCTTGTAGCAGCAATCGAATATAATCGTCGGGATAAATCGAGGATCGCATGTGGATTATACTTTATATATTCAAGTTAGGCCACTACACCAACTGCAAAGAGATTACAAGTGACATAGGAAGCACACAAACAAGTAAGATCTCTAAACAGGGTTTGTTTTTTTAGCTCCATTTGAACAAAAAATGGCCAAACTCATCTTAGAAAAGGAAAAAAATGTCCCCTTTAAATTGCTTTACACAAGAATCAAAGACAAAAAGGATCAACAATCATGAACCAAAAACAAAAAACACAAAGCACATGAAAATTCTGCAAAATTTCAAAAAAGATTAAGAATCAGACAAGAAAAAACCCAGACAAGTTTTCTGCAAAGTTTTCTGTTTAACATTTTTAAGAGAAAATTTACTATTTTTTTTTTGTCTGCAGATCTTATATCTCCAATCGAATAACACATATACGATATATATTATGTTTGGTAGTCAACATACCAGAAATATGCTTGGCTCAGTGGCAAGAGCATTGCTCTCTTTCCCTAATGACACGGGTTTAATTCCCCTTGGGGTCATCTTGCACTATTTCATATTTCTTACTCAAATTGGTGGTGACACGTGTCACCACCTGATTGGGGAAGGAAAATAAATATAATAAAAATAGATAAATCTCTCAAATAAGGTGGTGACACGTGTCACCACCTAATTGAATAATTAATCTGTTTTATTAGATGAAAATTAGGACTAAATTGAATGGTTGTATAAATAAAAAGGGACTAAATGTGTAATTATACCAATTATTTTAACAGTCCCGTTAACTTTTTCGTTTTTTTTAACTGCAGGTGGCTACATTGGAACCAATTAAATAGTTATGTAGTATATTTAACACAATTAAAAATATAGTGGTCAAATTGACACTAATCTCATAGTTCGGTGGTCATTAGTATAGTTTACCCAAATCAAAATAACTTTTACCATTAATCCAATTTAATATATATTCTAACTTTAGAAACTAATAAACTTGTAACTATTACTATATTATATATTTATATTTAACCGCGCCTAATGTTTATTTTGAGAGTTTAAGCTGTACTTTTTAGACATGGCGTTTGGGTATGTGTGACATGGGGCGCAGCCGCGCAGCAACGTGTTTAATATGCATCCATCTTTATTTATTAATATATTTAAAGTAACCAGAATTTTATATCTGATCAAATTTGTAATTAAGAATCCAATATTTCTAGCAATAGGCCGCCGTTTCTCCTTACGTTCTTTCTAAGAAATCCCAGTATTATTAATAATCCAATATTTCAAAAAGCCCATATTCCAACAAAACCTTAAACTCTAACTATATTATTATAAATAAAATATTATTATATAAATAATATTACTCTATATAAATCATATAAATATATTATTTCTAATATAAATATATTATTATAAAAATATAAGAATGATTTTCAAAAAGCCCATATTCCAACAAAACCTTAAACTCTAAATATATTATTATAAATAATATTACTCTATATAAATAATATAAATATATTATTTCTAATATAAATATACTATTATAAAAATATAAGAATAATTTTCAAAAAGCCCATATTCCAACAAAACCTTAAACTCTAAACTATTTATAAATTTTGAGGTTTAAAGTATTTAAAAAATTCGGGGTTTGAAATATTATTATAAAAGCTAAAAGACTAATTTTCAAAACCCAAAAATTTTTAGAACCCCAAAAATCTAAGAAAATCTTTAACCCTAAAATTTATAAATAATTTAGAGTTTAAAGTTTTGTTAGAATTTAAGCCACTAATTTTAGGGTTTAGAATATATACTATTTGTGCTGAAAATTAAACAAAGATGTTAAGTTGGCTTAGTGGTCAAGATGATGCATTTGATTCCAAATGTTCTTGGATTGAATCCTAGTGTTCGCATGATTTTTCATATTTTCCTCCAGTAAAACGACGCCATTTTAGACAATTTAGTATCAAAATAATGGCATCAAAGCGACATCGCGTCCAAGTCATCTATGCGTTAGAAAGGTAACGGCGTATTGGTATAAACGAGTCGAAAAATAAAATTTGGTAGTAAATTTGAACCAACTTAAAGTTAGATGATAAAAACAAGTCACCCTCTATAGTTCAGTGGTACCTGATATAGTTTACCCTTATTTTTATTTTTATTTAAATTTAAGTATAAATATATATTAATAAAAACATTTATTCTCTGCAAATCCAATCCGTTTCAAAAATGACAGAAACAGTCATCATCATTCGTCACACTGCAGCCCGACCCATGCTAATGTGTTTGGTGGTCAGGTTGTTTTTCTTTTAATTATTTGCTAATAAAATGTGTATTAATTCTCAAATGAAATGACGTCAGTTCTGCAAAATTTGGACCAAAACTCACGGCAGACGCAAGAAAGTAGACGGCACGAGAGGGTTCAAAGATATTGACGCTAGGAGAAAACTTTATGCGGTAATCTACCCACTAAAATTTATTTAATAATTTTATAGAAAACATGTATGTTAACTAATGTGTTAGTTAATGTTTATTTCTTTATCAATTTAAACATTCTCAACAACGTTTTCAATTATTATTTTTATTTATATGATATAAATATTAGAAAATACTCATAATTTTATTTTTTACGTTTATTTATTTTTAAATGACTAAAATATTTTATTTTCACAGATTATTATATAATTTTATTCTTAAATTTAGACAAAATTATTTTCTACTAAAAATCAAATATTCTTACATTTATATACAAAAGGTAGGGGTGAGCGTTCGATCGAGTCGAGTAAAAAAAATTTCAAGTTATTCGAGTTGATGCGTCATATTTTACAACTCAAACTTTATTTTAAATTTTTATGATTCGAGTTTATGAAATTTGAGTCGAGTTCGAGTCAAGTTAAGTTTTCGAGTTCCTATACAAATTTAATTGTAATTATTAATCATGTTATAGTACAATTTGAATCTAATTTAAACGACTTCTCTAATAGTTATAATTTTTGCATAAATATTTCATCGTATTTTTTCATATGCGTCACACGTTTCTTCATATTTCTCTAATCATATAATATATGCATATATATTTGATTCTAATTTGAGGAAGTTGACTCGAACTTAAAAATCAATCAACTAATTATTAAAAATTTGGAGTTATTTGAATTCTATTTTACAACTCAAACTTTATTTGAATTTTTTTTGAGTCGATTCGAGTTTTGCTCACATCTAACAAAAGGAATTCGTCTACCCTCACTTTCTATCCTATTCATTGTCCCGTTCGTGGATTATTGCCACATAACTTTAATTAATTAGGTTTTCTTTTTAACATTATGCCTTATTTACATTTAATAAAATCTAATTTTTATTTTTATTGTACAATAATTATGAAATCTATTAAATTAAAATGTTCCATATATTATATGTTACTTAAAGATTAGTTCTCGTTCTCTAATTTGACAATTTTGAGTTATATAATTTAGTTATATTGTCTTGGTATTATGAGCCAATTAGAACTTTTAAATTTAAAAAGTACATGAATAGAACCTAACCAATGATCTCATTCTCCAATTTGATAAATTTAAGTTATATGGTTTAGTTATAATGTCTTAGTATTATAAGTGAATTGAAATTTTAAAAATTAAAATGAGTGGTGTTAGTGAAAAGAGATATTATATTATACTTATCTTAGGGGACCTGAGTTTGAGCAGCTTTGTCCGCAAAATACATTGATCGAAACTATCAAAATTAGAATACATGAACTATTGGTTTTTTTGTTCTAAAAGAACAAAAATTAACTATTTCATCTTAATTTCAAAATATTATATTTCTTCAATGGCTATTATTTGATGCAAAATATTTTTTATGGGGTAAAAATATGACGAGTCAAAATATTTTTTAATTAGCTTAATTTCTCTTCTTATTATATTAAAAAAATAAAATATTTCATTAAAAAATAAAAATATTAATTATATTACGTTTATAGTTATAAATTTTTTTATGATGTAAAAATGTATTAATTGTATTGTAGTTATAATTTTCAATATTTTTTTAGATAAAGTAGTGCACGAAGTAAACTAGCTGCTAGTTAGCAGCATCATGAATTAACGCAGCAACAGCTTCAGGGGGAGGAGAAGAAAACGTCGAAGCAGTAACCGGACCATCCCGATGCAAGCGAGCTAGACAATCAGCAACCAAGTTGGTCGAGCAATGCACATGGCACACTTCAACCAACCAATTCCGCGAAATAATTTCCAGCAGCGAAGCGACAAGTGAGTGAGAACAAAGGGCCTGCGATGAACGATTCAAAATCCGAGTTGCCTCCAAATTATCCGACTCCAAAATTACCTTTCGGAAACCAAACTGCCAAGCTTGCTGGAGTCCATCATGGATCGCCCATAACTCCGATAAGAGAACAGTACAGTCCCCTATGCCACGCGAAAACCCCCAAATCCAAACGCCATTGCTGTCCCGTATAACACCACCAATTGCAGCAGCTCCAGTCCTTAAATTATATATTATATTACATTTATTGATGAAACTTAAAAGTGGTATTAATTGTACTACATTTATTGCTTATTAAAATATATATATTATATTACGTTTAATAGTTAACAAATCATGTGCCACATCAGCGGGGTAATCTACCCAGTGGGTAGATGTAGCATTGCCCTTGACGCTATGTAGGGATGGGCACGGAACCCGGACCCGACGAGTTCCGACCTGACCCGGCCCGATCGAGTCGGGTATTTTTATGAAAAAATCGGGTTCGGGTCGGGTCGAGTTTTTGTGTAGGGTGAGGTCGGGTCGGGTCAGGTTCGGGTTTTAGGGATATTTGTAATGATACCCCTTTTTTATATATTTTTTATAATTAGGTCCTTAAAATTGATTTTTTTATTTACAATTTAGTCCTTTAATTTATTATTTTTTACAATTAAGTCTCTTAAAATTATTTTTTTACAATTTAGTCCCTAAAATTGATTTTTTTATATAGGTCGGGTCGGGTCGGGTCGGAGTTGGGTTTAAGGTATTTATTTTCGGGTCGGGGCGGGTTTTTTAAAAGATATGGTCGGGTTGGGTTCGGGTTTAGGGTTAATATTTTCGGGTCGGGTTCGGGTGGGCCAAAAACCCGGCCCGACCCGACCCGTGCCCATCTCTAACGCTATGTGTAATTTATTAAAATAAAGATTTTCATTTATAATTAATAAGAGATATACATTATTTTTTACAAAATTATATTAATACAAAAAATATTATTAGATTATCTTCTTGAGCAACAAAAAAATAATTTATAAACATCTAAAAATTAAGCATTTTGTCATTTTGACTTAAAAAAGTGTCATTCTTTTTTCATGTTTTAAGTATTAAATTATTGTTACACACATATATATATATATACAAATCTATATTTTTTTATAAATATTTAATTTAATTTAATTTTGGTTCTCTATTTTAGACCCCTCTCTCTTGAGGACTTGTGTAGTCGCTCTTATCGTATCTGTTCAGAACTCCACAGCAGACAATAAGTGTTAATCATCTTAATAGGCATCATAATTTGGCAACTTATATATCTTTGGATATGGCCAAATATCGTTGAAACTATTTCAACTAAAATTAATTAATATTTCCTTCTTTCCAAAAAAGAAATGAACATAATGGGTAGTATAAGTCATCAGTCTTGGCCGTAGAAAGCTTGCTCGACTACAATGTATAAAGATGAACCCATGATTTTATAGTAGGAGTGCAAAATTTTATACTTAATATAATTATATAATAATTTAAAATTTTAAGAAGTGCGAAATTAGATGATCAATATAAAATAAAAAAAATAAAACTTTCACGATACAATATCAATAACACTCATAGATACATCTCTGATCATGTAAGATGTAGTGATAGCACATGCAAATTCTCGTAACTAATTTGATTTCCAATGTCGTTTTAGCCCTTTAAATTCCCACTAATTATTCCATCCAAATCAAGCCCTTCCCATAATAAGCTACCAAACCCAACATTCCCTATCTAAAATTGATTTCATCCTCCAACCACATTAAATTTTCACCGTTAGTATTTAGAATTTAAATTTATATACATATATAATTTTACAATTTATACAATCAAACACGATACAAAAAAATAAGATGTAATTATTAATAAAAAGTGTAATTACATTGTGTTTTTATATGTAATGGTAAATTATCTTTAGTTTAACAATATGATAAATTACCTTTAATTTAAAGGTTTGAAAAGATTATAAATAATTTAAGTATTATATAAAATAATAATTTTCAAAACTTTATAGCATTGATCAGAATTACAAAAGAATTATAAGAAAAGTTCAAGGATGAAAATAGAATTATAACAAAATGAATGAAAGATATTATTTCGATCTTGTAGAAAATGGCTTTGAGTACATGTTATTTTATCTTAGACATTTTTCATCAACTTCATTATATTATACAAACAAAGAAAGAAATATTATGTTTACAATTCTGCAAATCCAACTGTTTTCTTACCATCATGGGCTTTACGAAAGAAGTGCTTGACGTAATCAGAATAAAGAACTTGTTTGTAAATTGGTCTCTCACCGCTTGCGATCAATTCAGGTAACGGTCCTATCATATCAGCAGGTCTTGGGTTCACAAAAATAGGGACCGAAATTCTATTATTACATCCATTAGCGACCACACGATGTTCAACACTCCTATACCTTCCGTTGCTCATGATCTGTAGGGCATCTCCAACATTGATCACAAGGGAACCTTTAATTGGAGGAACATGAATCCAGTTATCTCCCTCGTTTTCTCTCACAAAAAGTCCACCGATCTCATCTTGAAGGAGAATCGTGAGAGTCGAGACATCAGAATGACGGCCTACTCCGACGGTGAGTTCAGGATTTGGACATTTAGGATAGTAGTTAAGATTAGTCCTCATTGAACCCATCAACAACGATTCTTTCGTCTCATCAATCTCATTAACATTTAATCCCTTCATTAGAATTTGTAATAGTTGTTTGATGACGACTTCAGACTTCTTCATGTAATCTAACACTTGCTCTCTGCAAAAATACCAAAGAAGGTCGATTAATATATTTTTCGACAAATAAGGTACATGTTATAAAGTTTAATGGTTCAAGAAAACTTAACAAACAACATTTTTACCTGCAGACTGATGGCCATAATGCAGAAGCCTCTTCTTCAGAAACGTAAAATAAGCTGAGATAATCTTTCCACTCGAGAGCCTTTTCAGCTTGAGGAGTGAAACTTGTGCCAAACCTGACATTGTTTGAAGATGAATGCTCCTTAGAATACTTATTTTTAACCTCAGCTGGCAGCCTAAAGAAGCTATAAGTAGCATCCTTAACGTTCTCCAACACTTGAATGGGTACATCATGGTTAACAATTTGGAAGAAACCCCATTTGGAAGCAGCATCGCAGATGGATTTGGCCACTCGAGGATCTTCCCAGTTCGACATGTCGATGATGGGAATGGATCCTTGGGGTACGACGTTGGTCATGCAGGTCCTCTCGTCCAAAGGTTGGATATATTGCTTAGGGAGAGCATTGAGACCAAGTTCGGACAAACCCTTCACACCATTCCCTTGGTTAATCACAAACTCAAGGAGAGCTGAAGAGTCATTGAAAGGGTGAGCAAGTGCTGGAGCCATTGGTTTGAGTTGAAAGAAGCAGGTGGAGTGGTGTTCGAGGAAGAAGAGATCAAGGCAGTGGTGCTTGTTGGATTCAATGGAGTGGCTATTTATAACTAAATAGAAACCAATGAGTTTGGTTTCAGTGGAGTCGCAGTCTTAATTTGAATGCCATTGGAAGGCTGACTCACCTACCCAACTATGCCGCATGCTGCGCGCATTTACCACCAACCTTGTGTGTGCGCAAAGCCGAATAGAAATGTAAAATATTTGCATTCTCCTTTTAAAGTCTAAGATTATATACTCATATATCGGTGTAAAATTAATTTTTTTATAAAATACGATAGAAACTTTATTCAACTAATTTGAGTTCAACGTAAACATTTAGTATGTAAATGAGACAAACAAAACCAATCACCACATATATGAAAAGTAGGGTCAAATTAATAGATTGGTTTGAGTTTTTGAACTTAAATTGTTATTGCATTAAGTTGTTCTTCAATTTTAATAGTATGTTGATAATAAAATTTTAATTGAATAATAAAATTATTATTTTTAAATAAATAAATAAATAAATATACTTAAATATATAATTTTTGATGAATGTGTCGATTGCCTTTCATTAAAATAAATCAGCCACAAAAAAACTAAAATATATATTTTTACCTAATCAATAATTAATGAGTTGTAATATATATTATCAAACTATATTTGGATGGCTGTTCGTCAAACTTGTCCGCAAGTGTGACACCAAAAATCAAAATAACTTTTACTATCAATCCAATTTAATATATAGTCTAACTTTAGAAACTAATAAACTCGTAACTATTACTATATTATATTTAACCGTGCCTAATGTTTATTTTGAGAGTTTAAGCTTTACATTTTGGGTATGTGACATGGGGTTACGTGGTTAATATGCAACATATTATCTACCTTTATTTATTAATATATTTAAAGTAACCAATATTTCTAGCAATAGGCCGTCGTTTCCTCCTTACGTTCTTTCTAAGAAATGCCAATATTAAGGTTTAGTAGTTAAAAGAAATATTAATAAAAAAATTAAAAATATAACTAAATATTTTTTTTATGAATCAAATTGGTATTTCTCGCGTATACGTTTAATCTAATTTAATATTTGATGCACCGCCAATGAAATTCTTTTTATAAGTGAGTTTTAAATGATGTCACATGTTATTTTAAGGGCATTAAATCATACACACTAAAATTAAACCCTAAAAATCTAACCTTAAACCTTAAACTCTATCCTTAAAATCCTAATCTTAAACTCTAAAAATATATCGCTAGTGAAAAACTTCGTTTTCCACCTCCAGTGCATTAAATTATTTTCTGTAATTAAATTATTTTTACTGAGCAATATATATTGATAAAAAAAACATTTATTCTATCTCCACATCAAATCCGTTTCAAAATGATGGAAAGTCATCGTCACACTGCAGCCATTCCCATGCTAATGTGTTTGGTGGTCAGGTTGCTTTTCTTTTAATTATTTGCTATTAATTCTCAAATGGAATGACGTTAGTGCTGCAAAATTTGGACCAAAACTCAGGGAGACGCAAGAAAGTAGACGGCACGAGAGGAACCACACAAATAATAGGATGAATCTATCACGTGCGACGAATATTGTTAAATACTATTAACGACGAACACTATTAATTTTTTTAAAATTTTAAAAATTTAAAGGCTTGAACGATAACAAATGTACAATAGTGCAAGAATTGACTCATGATTTCATAGTAAGAGTGTGAAATTTTATACTTAATATAATTATAGCATATGCAAATCCAACATAACTAATTCGATTTCCATGTCCTTTTAGGCTTTAGCCCTTTAAATTCTCACTAATTATTCATCCAGCTCACACCCTTCCCCTAATAAGCTACCAAACCCCACATTCCCCGTCTGCAATTGATTTCATCTTCCAACCGCATTAAATTTTCACCGTTAATTTTTAGAATTTAAATTTATATAAATATGTAATCTAATAATTTATATGATCAAACACGACATGAAAAATTATGAAAACTTTTCAAACTTCTTAGCATTGAAAATAACAGGGCAATAAGAAAAAGTTTAAGGCTAAAATGTAATCATAACAAAATCAATGAAAGATATTATTTCGATCTTATATAAGATACCTATTTTTGTAGATAATGGTTTTGAGTACATATTATTCATCTTTAACCATTTTTCATCAACAACTTCATTAGACAAATAAAGAAAAAAATTCAAGGCTTATAATTCAGCGAATCTAACCGTTTTCTTATCATGTACTTTACGAAAGAAATGCTTGACGTAATCTGAATAAAGAATTTGTTTGTAAATTGATTTCTCACGCTTGCAATCAATTCAGATAGTGGTCCTATCAGATCGATAGATCTTGGGTTCACAAAAATGAAGACCGAAATTCTTCTATTACTTCCATTGGCGACCACACAATGTTCAACACTCCTATACCTTCCATTGCTCAATACTTGCAAGGCATCTCCAACATTGATCACAAGAGAACCTTTAATTGGAGGAACGTGAATCTAGTTTTTCCCTTCATTTTTTCTTACGAAAAGCCCTCCAATTTCATCTTGAAAGAAAATTGTAAGTGTCGAGACGTCTGAGTGACAGCTCACTTCGATAGTAAGTTAAGGGTTTGGACATTTATGATAGTAGTTAAAGTTAGTTCTTAATGAACCTATTAACAATGACTCTTTTGCATCATCAATCTCATTAACGTTTAAACCCTTCATTAGAACTTGTAATAGTTGTTTGATAACAACTTGAAGCTTCTTAATGTAATCTAATACTTGTTCCCTGCAAAAATACAAAAGAAGGTCGATTAATATATTTTCGACAAATAAGGTGCATGTTATAAAGTTTAATGATTTAGGAAAATCTAACAAGTAACTTTTTTACCTGCAGACTGAAGGCCATAATGTAGAAGAGAGGCTTTAGAGACATAAAACAAGCTGAGATAATCTTTCTATTCAAGAGTCTTTTTCACTTGAGGAGTAAAATTTGTATCAAACCAGACATTATTTGAAGATGAATGTTCTTTGAAATACTTATTTTTGACCTCAACTGAGAGCCTAAAGAATCTATAAGTAGCATCCTTAACATTCTCCAACACTTCAACCAGTACACCATGGTTAACGTTTTGGAAGAATCCCCATTTTGAAGCAGCATCATAGATCGATTTTGCTACTTGAGGATCTTCCCAGTTCGACATATCGATAATGGGAATGGATTCTTGGGGCACGACGTTGGTCAAAACTAGATAATAGTAATATTTTATATTTTGTGTCATCTTAAATTGTTTAGGTCAAAACTGGTAGGTTGTATTAGATAAAATTTAACGATGTATATGTATGATAGTATGAAAACTATTTAATTTTTAAATTCTTTTTTATGTTCTATTTATGTAAATTGTATATATTAAATTTCAATTAAATTAAAATTCTTTAACCATTTGATTGATATAAAAAAGATGTTAATCACCAAATATATTAAAAGAAAAAAAAGATTCAATAAATAAACAATTCAATAACCAACAAGGTGCTTAACATAAATGGTAAAGGTGCGGGAGTAAAAGGCATGGGTGTGTGTTTGTAGCCCCACAAATTTATATTTTATACAATAATACACTTAAAAGGGGGGTAGTGAGATTATTAAAACTTAAAAGTTTGAGAAATCGGATTGAATTTCACTTTATAAATGTTGTTTATACATACATTTTTTTTCTTTTCAATTGAATTTAGTTTTACATTTTTTTTTGTCTTTTCTGTTCTTCAGAATTTTGCCATGATTAATTCGAACCGACCCGCATTATAAACTTAATTTTAGTGGGTTATTCTTCCAACAATTTTTTTTATATACACAAGACATCAAATATATTTTTTAGTTACAAAAAAAGAAAATACTCAGTTTGAGACTGAATCTCATATTTAATATTGATCCGACTTCATTTTATAAAACTTGCATCAATAATAATGTAATATATTACTAAAATGCATAAAATTTTAGTTTCAAAAATATAAAATGGACTTTACCAAAAAATAATTTATTACGTCATATAATATAAAAATGAAATATTCTCGTAAAATATTCAAACTTGCTTGCTTGATTATTCAAAGTTATACAATTCCCTTTTTGACTGTCAACTTATGTCTCCCGTGTAACATAAAAATCAAAATAAACCTCATCATCAAATCCAGAGGCGTATCTATCTTCAAAATTGGATCAATAAACCTCATTTGATTTGTTAGGATATGTATTTTCAAGAAACTAATATAAAATTTATAATTTTTTTTATAAAAATAATTAAAATTTACCTTAATTTATTAACGTATGAGATTAATAATATTTATTGTACTAATATGAGAATTTTCATACTTCACGTTCCACCCAACTCCGCCACTGATCAAATCTCATTCGTAGTTTTTCTAACTATGAAAAATAATAAACTTATTATTGTTATTATTATTATTATTATTATTATTATTATTATTATTAGCCCCGCATGTAACGGGTAAAAATCTCCTGCCTCCTAACCATGCCTCCTTCTATGCCCCTGCCTTAAAAATAGTTAAAAATTAAATCTTGCCCCATAACCCTAATTTTCATATTCTAAACCCTAAACCTTAAACCCTAAAAAATACACTCTATCCATAATTCCTTATACCCTAACCTTAAGCCCAACTTTAAACCTTAAACCTTAAACACTAAACCTTAAGCCCGCTATTTTAAAGTGGAGGCACAAATGAGGACATACTTAGGGGCAGATGATTTCCATCCCGCATGTAACATGAGGTTACGTGGTTTCCATTTGTACGAGCAAGGAAGAAATTAAGAACCAAGTAAATTAATTAACATTATCAACGGCCATGAACGATGCCGTCCGACAAAACGTGTTTAAAATGAACATATATTATTAAGGATATGAATGGTTTTTTTAAAATATATTTAAAGTAACCAGAAATTTATATCTGATTATATTGGAATTAAGTGCCTAATTTTTTAGCAATAGGTCACCATTTCCTACTAGCCTAACCCATGCCAACTTGTTTGGTGATTATGTTGTTTCCCTTGATTATTTACTAATAAAATGTGTATTTCTGAAATGGAATGATGTTTGTGCTGCGAAATTTGGACCGAACGAAGGCAAAGAAAGTAGGCATGAAAACAGCACGAGAGGAACGACTCAATTACTGAATGTTGATCATCTTAATTTGCAGTTGTTTCTCCCCGCAGCCTGCCATCTTAGACTTGAAAAGGTGAATGCAAATATTTTACATTTCTATTAGGCTTTGCCCAAAAAACAAGGTTGGTGGTAAATGCACGCAGCATGCGGCATAGTTGGGTAGGTGAGCCAGCCTTCCAATGGCATTCAAAGTAAGACTGCGACTCCATTGAAACCAAACTCATTGGTTTCTATATAGTTATAAATAGCCACTCCATTGAAACCAACAAGCACCACTGCCTTGATATCTTCTTCCTCAAACACCACTCCACCTGCTTCTTTCGACTCAAACCAATGGCTCCAGCACTTGCTCATCCTTTCAATGACTCTTCAGCTCTCCTTGAGTTTGTTATTAATCAAGGGAATGGTGTGAAGGGTTTGTCCGAACTTGGTCTCAATGCTCTCCCTAAGCAATATATCCAACCTTTGGACGAGAGGACCTGCATGACAAACGTCGTACCCCAAGGATCCATTCCCATCATCGACATGTCGAACTGGGAAGATCCTCAAGTGGCCAAATCGATATGCGATGCCGCTTCCAAATGGGGTTTCTTCCAAATTGTAAACCATGATGTACCCATTCAAGTGTTGGAGAATGTTAAGAATGCTACTTATAGCTTCTTTAGGCTACCGGCCGAGGTTAAAAATAAGTATTCTAAGGAGCATTCCTCTTCAAACAATGTCAGGTTTGGGACAAGTTTTACTCCTCAAGCAGAAAAGGCTCTCGAGTGGAAAGATTATCTCAGCTTGTTTTATGTCTCCGAACAGGAGGCTTCTGCATTATGGCCTTCAGTCTGCAGGTAAAAAAAAGTTATTTGTTGGATTTTATTGAATCGTTACACTTTATAACATGTACCTTATTTGTCGAAAAATATATTAATCGACCTTCTTTTATACTTTTGCAGGGAGCAAGTGTTAGATTACATGAAGAAGTCTGAAGTCGTCATCAAACAACTATTGCAAGTTCTAATGAAGGGTTTAAATGTTGATGAGATTGATGAGACGAAAGAATCGTTGTTGATGGGTTCAATGAGGACTAACCTTAACTACTATCCCAAATGTCCAAATCCTGAACTCACTGTTGGAGTAGGCCGTCATTCCGATGTCTCGACTCTCACAATTCTCCTTCAAGATGAGATCGGAGGACTTTTCGTAAGAGAAAACGAGGGAGATAATTGAATTCATGTTCCTCCAATTAAAGGTTCCCTTGTAATCAATGTTGGAGATGCTTTGCAGATCATGAGCAACGGAAGGTATAGGAGTGTTGAACACCGTGTGGTCGCTAATGGAAGTAATAGTAGAATTTCGGTCCCTATTTTTGTGAACCCAAGACCTGCTGATACGATAGGACCATTACCTGAATTGATCGCAAGTGGTGAAAAACTAATTTACAAACAAGTTCTTTATTCAGATTACGTCAAGTATTTCTTTCGTAAAGCACACGACGGTAAAAAAACAGTTGGATTTGCAGAATTATAAACATAATATTTTTCTTTGTATAATGTAATGTAATGGCTAAAATAAATAATATGTATTCAAAACTAGCCATTGTCTATGGAAACATGCATCTTGCATAAGATTGGAATGATATCTTTTATTTATTTTGAAATAATTACATTAATCGCAAACGTTTTGTTCTTTCTTGTTTTCTGTAATCATCAATCTTAAACATTTGAAATTTATTATTTGATTGCATTTGCCTCAAATAATGCAAAAGGTAAACAAATAAGTGAAACTTGAGTATTTGATAGGATGGTTAATTCGGTAGGCGACATAATCGAATGATTTATAATCAAATTAGTCGATTTTTTAAATTACTAAATCATAAAACAAATCAAATTTTTTAAAAAAATTGTTAATCAAACCGAACAAACTTAAGTTAATTCCGTAGACTTCAAATTAACAGACATTTTCTATAAGTAAATGTAAAAAAAGAGTAATTTATATATTTTTTGTTTTATTTTTTTCACTTTTGTTGGGTAATTTTTTGATTCAGACTAGAATTTTGTTGGGCCCTACTATTTTTATGGGAATAGGCTATATATATTCGAATAATTCAGTCCATTCAATTAATTAACAGTTTTGAATTAAATTAATAAACAATTAGATTTTAAAAAGTTATTTAACCATTCTTCGATCGAACAAACTTTAGTGACCGATCATTAACCAAACTAATCCGGTCGGTCAGTTAATGCGATCTTAACTGAATAATAAACCCCACTAGTATATAATATCTATAAACATATATGAAAAAAGTGAATACATAACTAATATTGTAGAAGTGTTAGCCTTAGGAAATGGGAAGAAATGGGTATATATTTGTAAAAATTTATTTAAAGTGATGGGTCTCGACTCTCACAATTCTCATTCAAAATGAGATTGGAGGACTTTTCGTAAGAGAAGACGAGAGAAATAACTGGATTCATATTCCTCAAATTAAAAGTTTCCTTGTGATCAATATTGGAGATGCCCTACAGATCATGAGCAACGGAAAATACAAGAGTGTTGAACACCGTGTGGTCACTAATGGAAGTAATAACAGAATTTCGGTCCTTATATTTGTGAACTCAAAACCAACTGATATGATAGGACCGTTATCTGAATTGATCGCAAGCGGTGAGAAATCAATTTACAAATAAATTCTTTATTCAGATTATGTCAAGCATTTCTTTTATAAAGCACACGATAATAGGAAAACAGTTGGATTTGCAGAATTGTAAACATAAAATTTCTTTGTCTAATATTGAAAACGATGGTGATAAGTGTGAGATTGTGTTTAGGTGTCATGTTCTGTTGTTGTTATGTTGTAGTGCTATTGCTATTGTAAGATGTCCTATTGTTAGTTCTTTGTTGTAATTATGATCAATTTACTGTTTACAGTGGTTGATTTACTTTTCTAATGAAAATGAATTTTAATATCATTTTAAAACTATCAGACATAATTCCTACATCACTAGAATGGGCACAAGTTGGCTTTAGGCCCACCTAATTTTGATCCAAAATTAAAATCTTAACTCTAATCTCGATCTCGTGTGATAATGTTTCACTTGATCTAAATTCCATCCGAAATTTAGATAAAAAAATGTTTTCGACGCGACACTTATTTTCATTAGAAAAATTATAATAATTATATTTTTTATTAAATATGAAGATAATTGAAAAGATATGTGAACTCAATAAGTGGTCCTAGTAAAAAAGATGATGTTATTCATTCTAGAGAACCATGTTTAATCCGCTTTGTCAGCAAAGTGTATGGCCACGTTATAATAATTATCCTTAGACACACACATATATATATATGTATATAAATTTATTCTATCATCTCATTTCACCATAAACCCAACCTAATTTAATCCTCCGCAAAATCTAACTCACATTAAAAACCCTATAAAATCGAGTTAAAATCCGTCCAATTTAGGTAATTTGACGATTGCTATAGTTAAAATTCTGAAGACAAGGTTGAAAATATTTGAATCCACAACGATTTTTCTGAATTAAACTGTGGAGTGGAGTAACAGTTATTATTCTAATGGATTTTTTATTGTACAGTTCTTTCATGAAAATTAATAATTTTGATAACCTATATGTTTACAAGACTGTCAATAAGCTCTCGTAGCTCAGTTGGTTAGAGCATTCGTTTAGTAAGCGGGAGGTCTTGAGTTCGACTCTCAATGAGAGCAAAATTTCTCTTTTTGGTTTGGTACTGCTTTTCCAGAAAATAATAATTTTGTACCAACCGTTTTAGGAATCCCAACCACACAAATTAAAGGAAAGAAAAGGCATTGAAAACACTCCCAGTCTTCCTCTCTGCCAATCAACAGAATCGATTCATGTCCAACATTTGATTTTGTTTTTTTTACCTGAACATGCCCTCTGCCTCATCTTCATCTTCATGTCAATCCCAGGAAATGTTTCTTGCCCACAAAGCTTCCCCTCTTTTCCTCCACAAATTCTATCCCCAAACTGCTACTAAGCTTAGATGTTTTCCCAGGAAATTCACTGTTTCTGCTTCCCTTAACACCATAGCTGCTGCTGCCGCCGCCGCCTCCGGCTCCACCGTCCATGGGGCCGTCACTTCTGCGATTACCCAGCTGGCTGTTACTGCCGTTGCTATTGCCTCCGGGGCTTGTCTTTCCACTAAGGTTGACTTCTTGTGGCCCAAAGTGGAGGAGCAACAAGGTACCCTTTTGTTTTAATTCTCTTTTCTTTGGACTTTCCTTCAGTTTTGGAATTCGAACTTTTCCTAATTTTGTGCTTTTATAAATTAGAAATAATTTTAGCATAACGTTCATTTATAAGTTTCTTCCCCAGGTCCTGTAGCCTTAGTTTAAACTGAATCACTTGCTTTGCTACGTTTATTTACATATTTTGAGCCCAGAGGATTCTGCTTTTGATGCCTTTCCAAAATTATGAAGTAATAGTTGAGCATAAATTAATGAAAAGGATAAAGATTTTTATTCGGGACCTTGTGCTCCTTATTATAGCAATTATTGATTCTTTATGTTAGCTTATCAGCAAGAACATTACAATTTATGCTCTTTATAGTTTACATTTACAATTACTATCTCCTGCCTTCTTTTTTTCTCATTAGATGTGAAACCATTTCACTCTGCCTACTTACTGAATCATTTTCTCTATATTTTCTGATTTCAAATTGCATGTTAACACTTCCCATCAATATGGTGCAGGTTCTTTTAAAGTAGAAGGAATAGATGTGACTGACTACCCTATATTTAGTGAGGCAAAGGTTTGCCATGTCTCGTTGTCTCATGACTATGACTTGCATATAGTCCTCTTCTTCCACTAAAACACTGAATTGTGAAGGCAGGTGCAAAAGGCTATTGCATTTGCAAAAAGAGCTCACCAAGGGCAGTTCAGGAAAACCGGAGATCCATACTTATCACATTGCATTCACACAGGAAGAATCTTAGCTATGTTGGTTCCATCAACTGGCTTACGAGTATGAAACCGTATAACCAACCACTATTAAGTTTATTGTATTGTGTGTGTCTGTATTATTTTGTTCTTCTGATAATCTTCCATCAGCTTGCCATTCTCTCTCTCTCTCTTTGTGGGTTTTTTATGCGTTCCATTTGCACCCGCAAATTGCTTGTATAGTGCATTAATTTCATTCCTCAGCTTAGTGTTTTTTCTTCATTAACCCATCTCTTACTGTAAAAGCAATAGCTATGGTGATGTTTTAAACAGTAACTATAGCCATTTTGATGTTAATGGTTAAAATTGGTCCTTACATACCAATGATTATATGGTTTGATAGTTGATTAAACTCCAGTGATGTTGGTATGGAAGCTTGGTTCATGCAGTATTATGCTTGGTAAATTGCAGTCTTTCTTATTACAGAAAAATGAAGCCCTTAAAAGTTCCAGGGTTCAAAATGTAGTCCTTAAATTGCAGTCTTTCTTATTATTAGTAAACTGCAGGCTGTTGACACAGTTGTGGCTGGGATACTACATGATGTGGTTGATGATACATGTGAAAGTTTGTTCAGCATAGAAGCAGAATTTGGTGATGATGTAGCAAGGTTGGTAGCTGGTGTTTCTAGATTAAGTTATATAAATCAGGTAAGGCTTTGGTTTTAGTTTGTGTTGTCTGTAGAATCATCATCCTTAATCTTTATTTTTCATTACAAAGTATTTGTAAGCAGTAAGCTTACATTGTCTTGTTTCTTAGCCCTTTAATAAGGGTAGTTTATTGTTGTGTAATCCATACTTGGTTGTTTGTGCAAGTTTTAAACTGTAAAAGAAAAACTAAAATAGTAAGAAAAGAGTAAGAAGAAAAAAAGTTCTTTATTGGTGGTTGTATCATATTTTTACCTTATTCTTATATTGACATATAAAGGTCCAGCACAGCTCATCAGTTGTAACTCATTTTTAATTGAAAGCTGAATTGTTGAAAAGTATCCATTTCTGGAATTGAGATGGTTTTCACTAGAAATTCCTAGGTTCTATTGATGACTCTTTTGCCATATTAAAAGCTCCATAAAACAGAAGCATTAGTTAGGCATGTTTATCTTCCAGTAGATTTTTTTTTCCAATTTGGAAACTCGTAGAAATTATCTAGATTATGTTGTCAAGGTAATTCTTATTCATTTCCTTTTCTTTATTACAAAAAAGAAAAAAGAAAAAAAGACTGAAGTGTTTTTACTTCTGATGTCTGATATGGTTCATTTGGGAAGGAAATGTCTCATCAGTTGATGGAAATGATAGAGAAACAATAACTATGTTACTGTCAGTTTAGAAAGTTTGAATTCTAAATTCTTGTTCTTCATTCTTATTGTTTTTCTTACCTTAGTTAATATTTTCCATCTTTGATGTTGTTCCCTGTGTTGCCACCAATGCCTGATGCCTTTGTGGTGTGATATATCATTTTCATGATCATGCTTTTGTTTTTGGATCCTCTGATTTTAATATTTAATGCCTTGCACTATATAGATACTCATCCGATTCATCTATTATGTTGTTTGCAGCTTCTACGAAGACATCGAAGGATAAATGTTAACCAGAGTTCCCTTGGTCATGAAGAGGTATGTGGTTAGAAAATCTTCACTATATAACAGATAAATGTAACGTTTTAGAAACTAAGCTTAAGCTGAACCATAGGTGAATGTTAATTGATTATTTTGGTACAACTAAATTGCATATATTGTTTTGGAATAACTAAATTGTATATTCAATGTATAAGTTATTTTCTTGTTTAAAAAAATGTATTAAGTTATTTTTGTTTTTGTTTGTTGTTGGGAGGTCAGTTGAAATGGTTTTGAATGTGTTCTCTGACATTTGTGAACTTAAGAACCATACAGTTTTACACATAAAAGTAGTTGGTAAAATGTAAATATTAATACGTAAGGTAGAAAACTGTAAAAATTCACATTGCAGGGATCTAAGTGATCGTAGTTAGAAGTCAGTGTGATATCACGTAAGGGCCTTGGGAGCAATTTTGGGGATCTCCTTGTCTAAGGAAGGGCCAAGTTCTATGGTTCAAAGCTCCCATTCTTGTGGTTATCTTCAAAAATCATTTCAATGCATATGGGTGGTAGGATGATATGTGCTTAAAGATCTAGCTTGGTAGAAAACTGCAATATATAGTTATAGAAAAAAAAAATCAATAAAGTTGTAACTTTCTGGTTTTAGAAGTTATTGTTTTCTGATTTTTGTATTCTTTTCTTTTCTTCTAAGGTTGATAATCTACGAGTCATGCTCTTGGGAATGGTTGATGATCCAAGGGTGGTGCTTGTCAAACTGGCAGACCGTCTTCACAATATGAGAACAATGTAATGTCTCTTAAATTACATATTAGATTTATCAAAAGTGAAAACAGATCTCCATATCCTTTTTATATTATATAATTCATTGAACAACCAAAATTGGCCTAGTTATCGTTAATCCTTAGGTTTAAATTCACCTTCCCGTGTATCAAGAAAACTAATTCATTGGAATGAAATAATAATAATTTGTTTCTCAAATCTTTTGGATTTAACCCTTTACAAAATCTTGTATTATAGACACCATATTTCTCCATCCTTTTGAACATTATATGAAGCTCCGAGATATTTACAACAAAACCTGTGGTGCCCGTGCTATAATTCTTGAAAAATTTTCAGTGCTTTTAAGGTTAATCTTAGGGTATTATTGTATGAATCGCTCTCAAAGATGTAATCATTCTTTACAGTTATGCCCTGCCACTAGCTAAGGCTCAAGCTGTTGCCCAAGAAACCTTACATGTTTGGTGCTCCCTAGCTTCCAGATTGGGTCTGTGGGCATTGAAGGCGGAGCTGGAAGATCTATGCTTTGCAGTTCTTCAGGTAAAGGACTGTCTTTTCAGTCCTCCATGATTTTACATTGCAGATATAGTCCTTAATCTTTTACTCCATTCATCATGTAGTTTGGGCATGATTAATTCTGTTTGAGTGGGACACATATTTCATTCAGGCATGTCTCATACATTTTGTAATGCTAAATTCAAGTGATATTATGTTCAAGTTTAGGGTTTATTTTGGCTGTTCAAGTCATACTGTTATTGTAATCAATGTCATGAGTTAATATTCTTTAATGAAAGCTACTAAACCTTCTTCCTTTGGTGCGATGGTTTTATTGCTTCTAAGTAAAAATGTGAAGCCTTTTGATTTATGCATTTCAATTTTTTAATCAATTCTATGGTGCAGCCTCAAATATTTAGAAAGCTACGAGCTGATCTGGCTTTGATGTGGAGTCCCAGTAATAAGGGAACATATCCTAGACGAATATCTGCAAAAGGAAGTTGGTCCTCCTTGCAGGGAAGCGATTCAGTGCATGAGTATGAAGCTTCTATGCATGATGAAGATATCACTAGCATAAAGGTAAGTGTGTGCTGTGTCTAGATGCTCACTAAACTTTCTGTGCACTGCTTGGTTAAAATCTTGCTTTGATATATTAGATTGCGCCAATTTTAATAATTTCTTATTCATAGACAATTTTTAATGCATAGTGTTCTTTTTGCCTTCCTGCCAGTAAATGATTTTCTTTTGAAAAATAGGTGGTTTTAGCCTTCATTTTATATACTAAATACAATTGCTTTCTTCTTAGTGAACCTTTGACAATTGACAGGGTTAATCAAAATACTTAATATGTGCTGCCACTGGCCACCTTCACTACGTGATCTTCAAAGATATCTCAACTTACGTTCATATTGATTATTGAACATTATAGTTTGAGTTGGTTCTATAACGAAAGACATGTACTGAATAAATTTCTGATGTCATGAATTTTTGGCCAAACTAAGCTTGTCACATTCTTCTGAGGGTTGCAATTTATACTTTGATTTTCTGTCAGATTGCATTTTTGTGCTTTACTGGATTATACTGGAAACCTTCTGTTTAATACAAAATAAAATTTGAGAAACAAATTGGCTGTCACGTGTTTACCACCATGAAACTAATAGGAAAATCTGTTGCAGAAACCCCAAGTTAAAAGGCTTTAACTGAGGATCCAAACTTCTAATGTTCTGTACTTGTTATACATGGCAATGGTATAGTTTTAAGGAATTTTCCTTTTCAGAGAGTACCAAGATGTCTTTATTTCCAATGAACTATATGCATTGATTGGCTCTAAATGTGATTTCTCTCTCTTTATTTTAAATGTATGAAATAATAACTCTGGCATCATGTATGCACATGTCTGGAAGCATGAATGCTAAAGAAAAGGGGTTGGAAGGTGTTGAGTCAGTAAGTAGGAAGATGAACAAATGCTGTAATATAAAATATGAACCTTAATAATGAGTAATAAGTTTCAGTTGTTCTATGCATACAGGATCTATTGGAAGCAGTGGTTCCTTTTGATGTCTTATCGGATCGGAGAAAACGGATTAACTTTCTTAATAATCTTGGAAAAAGTTCAGAGATGAAACCAAGACCGAAGGTTGTGCAGGATGCTGGAGCTGCTCTGGCATCTCTTGTTGTTTGTGAGGAGGCACTTGAGAGGGAGCTGCTCATATCAATTTCGTATGTTTTTCTTGTCTTACAATATGTTCCTACTGCTTTTTTTTTCCGAATAAAACCATTTTGGTTTATTTATTAGTTCTAGTTCTTGTGTTGCTAGGAGTAACTATTGTTAGTTTAGTTATTTTCTTCTACGTGCTTTCTCATGCTCCTCTTTTCCGCTGCAGTTATGTCCCAGGAATGGAGGTTACTTTATCCAGCCGACTAAAAAGTTTGTATAGTATCTACAGCAAGGTATGAGTAGCAAATAATGTATTTGTATCAAATATTGGATTCTTTGATTCTTAACTGTAAAGTGATATAATTGTGTTTGTGGGTGTTGTTAGAATCAGATGCAGTCAAATCCCTCTTTGTGCCT
The DNA here is from genome assembly GCA_958450335.1 of Hibiscus tridactylites. Classification (NCBI taxonomy): domain Eukaryota; kingdom Viridiplantae; phylum Streptophyta; class Magnoliopsida; order Malvales; family Malvaceae; genus Hibiscus; species Hibiscus tridactylites. The sequence continues at coordinate 3,282,363 of OY288271.1, forward strand.
TAGTTTAAAAGTTTTCTTGTGACATAGTTAACCATATTGTTGAAGGTGTAAACTGTGATAATTTTGTAGCTGTGGCTCATAGCTGTAAGTTATAGCAGGGTAATGGTTTGATGAGACATCTAAGAATCAATCAAGAACTCGATTCCTTCAATGCTTGTGAAACCTCATCAACATATAGTATCTATATAGGAGACTTTATGCAGTAAAAACTGTAACAATATGTTGGGTCCTTGAAGCATTTTACTTGGCCTTTCAGAATAATATTATCAATCAAGCTAGAGTTGAAATGTGATTCAAAAATCTTCTATTAAAAATAAGCAAGCAGTTTCTGGTTCAGAAACCCCTTTGTAATCTCTTTTGATGTTTAGTTTGTTTCTTCATCTTGCTGTAGATGAAAAGGAAAGATGTTGGCATCAATAAAATATATGATGCACGTGCACTGAGGGTAGTTGTTGGAGACAAGAAAGGAACCCTACATGGTCCGGCAGTTCAATGTTGCTACAGTCTTCTCAACATTATACACAGGTATTCCAGTTGTTTCTTCTGTTTTATTTTATAGATTTTTTCAATGATTAGTTTGTTTAGAATTACTTTTAGTTTGTTTCATGGATGTAAGGAAAGATACACATGGTAGAAAAAGGAACATATACATATTTTTGTAGTTTTATGTTTGCAAATAATTTCTTTGGCCAATGGTAGCTATATTTATAAGAACATAGAAGTTCTCAGTTTTAAGCTTTAACGATAGTCATAAACCATACTTTTTAATGATGGTATCTTTTTCTTAAATAAGTTAGTATGAGTCACACTATCCTTTTTCTGCAGGCTGTGGACTCCAATTGATGGTGAATTTGATGATTACATAGTTAATCCAAAACCCAGTGGCTATCAGGTAATATTTTGCAAATGTTCGTAGGAGATATATTGAAGACACGAATATATCAACATAGTCATTCACAGATATAAGGCCAAGCATGTATTTAACAAGCTTCGCGCCTGACAATTAATGTATTTATTAAGTTTCTGCCTTTTGATACATCGCTCTAGGCAGCTGTGAAATTGTTTGTGAGAACTGATACGTTCTTATTGACTAAATCTCTTAAAAAACTAGTTGAAAACCATTTCAAAGGTAACATCAATTTTGCACCAAGAAATGGTGTAAAATGTTTACTTAGATTCATAACTTGATTAAGCTGTAAACCCTCCTGATTTTCTTAGTTAAAATAGGCCATGCACACAGTTTATTTTGCTCAAACATTTTTTTCACCAATCATTCAATTTAAAACCTCTTCACTGTGTATCTTGCAAGAAACAGTTTCTACTCAAGCATAATTAATTGACTTAATCAACATACAAGCAATATCGGATGTGTAACAACGACTAAGTTTTAATTGTTTTTAATCACTACAGAGTGCAATTACAAGAACAATTCTCCACATGCTTGGAGCATAAAGAAAAATATATTTTCTGCCTATATTTTGGGGCTCATTTCTGATGAATTTTCCTTTGCCAATTACAGTCTTTGCACACTGCAGTACAAGGTCCTGATGCATCACCTTTGGAAGTTCAGATTCGAACACAGGTTACGAACTTCTTCCTGGTTTATTTGATGTCACACTTGAGTGAGATTGAGATTATTTTATCTAATAGTAGCGCTAAATTTTCTCAGAGAATGCATGAATATGCTGAACATGGACTTGCTGCCCACTGGCTTTATAAAGAAACTGGAAATGATTTACCTTCCATAAGCAGCTTGGATGAATCTGAAATTGAAGAATCATCCTATCTCCCTGAAGATCCGGATGATCAAAATTCCATGGACCACGATTCGTTTCAGAAGTATAGCTCCCTGAAAGTGGGACATCCTGTCCTTAGAGTGGAAGGAAGTAACCTACTTGCTGCAGTTATAATCAAGTATGTTATAAACCTAATATTTAATTGTCCTTACCTTCTAATCTTCACATTTAATTAACTGGTGCATAAAATTGCATCCACAGAATAGATAAGGAGGGGAGGGAGTTGCTTGTTGCTGTGAGCTTTGGATTGACTGCTTCTGAAGCTGTAGCTGACCGAAGGTCTTCTTTCCAAATAAAGCGATGGGAAGCTTATGCAAGGTTATACAAAAAGGTGCTTTGCTTCATTTCTAATCTTGAATTTCAGTCCAGTACATTGCAAAGGATAATGCTATAATCACTCCTCGAAGGTACTGTCAATCATCGGTCATATATCACTGGATGGGCCTCATGTATCACTGTGTGGGTTCCATGGGAGATAAATAAGAATTCTTACATCTATTGATACAAAGTTTGGTTTAATCTAATTTTTCCATTTGCTGCCTTAGTTAAAAGAAAAGCTGGCCATTGAAAATCCAAAATTGATATCTTAGATGAGAATCTCATAAAGTTGTATTCTGCTAGGACTTTTTGGTTCTTTATGGAGTGTAAAAGCTAGTGTTATGTGCAATATGATGTCGTATTGAATGATGAATGAAGCTAAGATTTTATACTGGGTGAATATCACAGTGACTTTATGACTCTAAAATCTAAATCTTCAAAATGCCTTGAGCTTTCATAGGCTTACATTAGTCTTATAATCAAAAGCAGGACGACTTGTTAACTTTAAAACTACTAATTTGGTTTGCTGCTATCCACTTGGCTTACCAGGTTTCAGATGAGTGGTGGTGTGAACCAGGACATGGGGATTGGTGTACTTGCCTTGAGAAATATACACTTTGCCGGGACGGCATATACCATAAGGTACATTTAGCAAGCCCTTATTGAAGAAATTAAATGTCTTTCAATTTCTCTCTTTTTATTTTATTTTATGATGTTTTTGGAATTCGGTGAGGTATTTGATATTTTCTTACTTTGGAATAAGAAAAATGGGGAAATTTAGAATCCAAGAAATTTAAAATCTATTTTTTGGGAATCATCTGAGACACTGTCTGTCATCTATTGCTCCAGAAATGGAACAAGTTTTTAATTACTTTCCATTTTGGAATGTATGTAAAGATTAATAACGCATCCCTTGTTTTGCGGGCATCTCAGATTTTTCAACAGTAAACATATTTAATAAGCTTTTCATAACTTCGCACAATAGTGAGCTTTTGCTTCTTCCTGCATCTCCTTTCTTGGCTGTTCAACTTTAACTGATCATTACATCGGTTTACTGATAGAAGATTTGTTTACATCGCTAAATTATTTCCATGCAGCAAGACCAATTTGAACGTCTTTTGCCAACCTTTATCCAAGTGATCGATTTGACAGAGCAAGAAGAATCTGAATATTGGACTGTTATGGCTGCTGTTTTTGAAGGCAAACCAGTTGAATCAATTGAATCAAGGCCCAACCTTGATTATGTTGCTTCCAATTCAATTGAAGCTAGCATCAACCGCAAGGTTTGGTAACAATAACATTTCTAGACAAGTTTCAGTTGTCGAAGTATGATTTTTCCAAACCATGCAGAAAGCTGTTTTTCCTTGTTTCTTATATCCATGAATTTTCTTTCACTATTATTATATATTTAAACAATTAAATAACTTTTTCTGTGATCATAATTTATTCGTTTGTTTGTTTTATTTTTTGTTAACCTTCTCCTTTACAGCATTGCTAATATAGACTTGGTGTTTGAGACATCAAACTTCCTAGTTCTAACAACACAGTTACTAATAAACCTTTTTCTTTTACTTTGATTTGCTAGCTATAGGACCTAGAACTCTATATTAACTGGACTTGAACCTAAGACCATCAATATGAACATGTATTCAATTATTTAACTAAAGACTTCAGTTAGTCTAATCATGCATACATGTTAATTGCTTTACCACTTAAGTGATTCTAAAATCCTCTTGTCTCCCCTTTCGTACTGTGTATCCGTGTTTGTCTGAATTTACATCTCTGTTTTCACAACACTGCACTTATTCAAACTATTATTCTCTAAATGCAATCATGTGCCTGTGGGGTAACATTCCCCCCCCCCCCCCCCCCCCCTGAAAATGAAATATGATGCTGAGTTGTCTTTTAAATTATACAGGTACGATTGCTAAGGACAATGCTTCAATGGGAAGAGCAATTACGTTCGGATGCAAGTTTCGGAAGACAAGATGACAGTGCCAAATCCAGAAACAGCCCTGATTCCGTTATCCTCGGGGAGGTTGTTATTATACGTTGGCCTCATGGTGACATAATGAGATTGAGAACCGGCAGCACTGCTGCAGATGCTGCAAGAAGAGCAGGTCTTGAGGGAAAGCTAGTTCTAGTTAATGGTCAACTGGTATTGCCTGGCACAGAGCTCAAAGACGGCGATGTTGTAGAAGTAAGATCATGAATTAACCAAACCAATTTGTATATACAATAGGGTAAAACAGATTCCTCTGCAATTTGATTTACCAAATCTGAAAGTCGATACGAGTGATTGGGTATGCTGCAGTGCATGATGGCCTGCAATTGATTTCCACATTCAATGTAAATACAGAAAAATTGTAAAGCATGAACGAATATGACAATTTTTCTCTTCTATCCCCCTGTTCGAATTTAGTTTAGAATCTTGAAAGCCTATGTATGGGAAATATGCCATATTATGCTTAAAGTTTTCTTCTTGTGAATGTAGTCTACCGCATCAGAATCTTTCACAGCTGAATCTAAACTTTTTTGGACATCTTTTGTGACTTGTTCTTTGCCTTGTAATGAAGAAATGATACCTCTACCTTGGGGAAGCCATGGTAATAATAGAAAAAAACTATATGATTTATTGAGAAATAATGCTTCACTTCATCTTTATTAGGATTATTTGCATGGAAAGGTTTCAACAATCCCTTAAAAGGCGAGAGCGGTTTTAACCGGATTATTTAACCATTCAGCCGACATTTTGCATTCACTTTAATGATCACCCTAAATACACAAACTATTTAAACTATAAAAACATCTTTATTCATATAACATTATACAATAGGAATAAAAAATCATTCGACTGAAAAATGAGTATGCACGGACGGAATCAAGATTAAATCGTCTTTCCTTCTTGCAGTCACACCAAATACCTCATTCATATCCAAATCTTGATGACTCATTCCACTAGGGAGCTCCCAATCAAAATGGTAAAGTAATTTTGCTAGAGGTAACTCAATATTAGGAAGTGCAAATGATATGCCTGGACACATCCTTCTACCTGCACCAAATGGTATATACTCCAAATCTGTTCCTTTGAAATCGTAGCAACTATTGAGGAACCTTTGTTGTTTCTGTGAACATCACCTTTCCTCATTGTTGTTTCTTTAAGAAATCCTTATATCCATCCCAATCCGGGACTTGTTCGACTCAACTAAAGACTATCGTTTCAAATTAACAACTGCTTTCATGCTGATTTTGTAAAGTAAAGAATATCAAATATGTGATCAACAACCAAAACTAGTTTACTTTACAGGTAATGTTAATGACTACAAATAAAATCAAACATTCAAGCTAAGGGGAAATACTGAAATTTGTCAGTCATGTAAAAGGCTTCAACTTTGGGAATCAGTGCTTGCTTCTTTTCCTTTTGTTTGTTGCCTCCATCGCTTTCCGTTTAAGAAGACGATTGCTGCGTCGGAGTGGTAAGCTTCCGGGGTTCTTTAACTTGCTCTTCCGACAACTTTCATCTGAATCGCTTTGCGCCTCTAAGGGATCTTCTGCATCAGACATCTTATGGCTAAGTTGTTTTGTCTCAAAACTCACTGAATCAGGTGTGTTGAAGTTGGATGCTATCTCCTCCATAGATTCAAGCTCAGAAGTTTCTGATCGATCAACCAACCCCACAGAATCTATATCAATTCCTCCATCTTCTGATGACAATCCGAACGAATTGAGACTAATGTTGTACATCGAAACAATCGAGTCCCCTGGTATCAAACCGCTCCACTCCAATTCAATTTCCTTGGATGATTCTTTGGCTTCACACTCTGATTCCTCGGTTGGTTCTGAAGCATCCGATAGTTGAGGTTGAACGCTTGATTGTGGAAAAGGAAAATCTCGAACAGCCACAGCCCTATTGCTGCGTCGGAGTGGTACGATTGGAATAGGATAATCCCGGACAGCTGAGACTCTGTTGTGGGGTTTATAGCCTTTAGACAGTAACACAGGAGCAACTTTCTCAGGTGATTTTATAGCCTCGTCGTCTGGAATCACCGCAACCTCAATCGGAGTCGAAGTCGAATCCGGGGTTTCTAAAGCTGGTGTCGGATCTTTTCTTTCAGATTGCAGCGTCGTAACAACAAAATCCTCAGAATCAGATGAATAACATAACCAGCTAGAGCTAGACACATCCGAGGGAATTAAATAATGAGTGCTTTCAAACGCAAAATACCCTGTGTTTCCTTCCTTTTGTTTTCCAAAAGTTTCTTTGGAAGAAGCATGGCTTTTCTGGGAAACCATTGTCGATTAATGATGATTACAGATGCTCCGAGTGAAATCTTTAAATCAAGTTTAGGGTTTCGAAAGTAACCTGCCTTCTGATGAATTGCTTGGGAAGCAAGCAAGAGAAAACTTGATAAAATAGAAGAAAGATTTGGCTACTGATAGGGTTGCTTTGCAAGAGACTTGCGTTGAGAGAGAGAGACGAGAGTAGGTTCAATATTTATAGGCAATCCCCGGCCAAGGGTTTTAAAAATAATAATTTACCAATCCAAATAATATTACAATTTAACTTGCAATTAATATTTTATTATAAATAATAATAAATATTTATTTAGTTTTTAATTGTAAACAATTAATCCATTAGTGAACATACAGACCAACGGAATAAATTCTTCAAAGAAAAAAGAAATATTTAATTTCAAGAATTAAAATTTTCATATGTTAAAAACTTATGCCGACTTGTTATTATCAATGGTTGTGAAGCTTTATTTTTCATCTGACGGTTATAATTAACTTCGTTTTCATTAAAAAAATCATTGTAGTTGAGGTAAAGTTAGAAGATATTCTTAGGGATTAAATTTAAATTATAATTTTTTAAAAGATTAAAATATAATTCTTTAATAAAATAAAATCGAATAACTTACAAATACAAATACTTTATTGGACATATGACCTTAGGGTTAATTTTTAACCTCCTGTACGTCCTGGTGTACGTCCTGGTGAATGGGGCAAATCATACCCTGTGTTTCCTTTCTTTTGATTTGCTAAAGTTTCTTTAGCAAAAGCATGACGTTTTTGGGAGTCCATTGTCGATTAATGACAATTATGACATTGAGATCAAGTTTAACTGTTTAAATCAAGTTTAGGGTTTCTAAAGTTATTTCCTAATGAATTTCTTGGTCAGCAAGAAAGAGGAAACCCTACAAAATAGGAGAACGAGATTTTTTTTTTAAATACAATAAACTTGAGCTTAATTAAATAAGATAAATATTGCAATATAGAGTTTAATATGTTCCAAAATATTAAACATATGATTTCTATATAAAAAGGTTTCCATTAACTATTTTTCTTATATATATATATATATATGTACATCATTAGTTCAAATTAATTATGACAACATAGTATTACTTTTTTATATAACGAATTATCATTTAATATACCCTCGATAGAACATATTTATTATAATCTTATTATCGTTTGTAAAAATTATTTTTCAACATTAATATCAACGGATAATTCTTCACTTCATCTTTATTAGGATTATTTGCATGGAAAGGTTTCAACAATCCCTTAAAAGGCGAGAGCGATTTTAACCGGATTATTTAACCATCCAGCCGACGTTTCGCATTCACTTTCAATGATCACCCTAAATACACAAACTATTTAAACTATAAAAACATCTTTATTCATATGACATTATACAATCGGAATAAAAGTTCATTTGACTGAAAAATGAGTATGCACGGACGGAATCAAGATTAAATCATCTTTCCTTCTTGCAGTCACACCAAATACCTCATTCATATCCAAATCTTGATGACTCATTCCACTAGGAAGCTCCCAATCAAAATGGTAAAGTAATTTTGCTAGAGGTAACTCAATATTAGGAAGGGCAAATGATATGCCTGGACACATCCTTCTACCTGCACCAAATGGTATATACTCCAAATCAGTCCCTTTGAAATCGTAGCAACTATTGAGGAACCTCTCAGGGTAGAATCTGTCTGGTTCAGTCCAATACTTGGGGTCTCTTGCAATGGCCCATGCATTGATTATGACTCTGGTTTTGGTGGGTATTTGGTAGCCATTGATTTCGCAGTTTTCTCGACTTTCTCTTGGAATTAATAGAGGGAAAGAAGGGTGTAATCTCAGGGTTTCTTTGATGACTGATGTTAAGTATTCTAATTCCTTGAGACCAGCTTCATCCATGTCTGTTTTCCCATGGAAAACTTGTCTTACCTCGTCTTGTGCCTTTTTTAACACCCTTGGATTTCTTAACATTTCTGTCATTGCCCAGTCTACTGTTGTCGATGATGTCTCACTTCCCCCACTGAAGATGTCCTGAGAGATTATGAGCCAACTTTAGTTGAATTATGTGATTGTGTAATTCTCAAGTACTCTTAACTACTATAATTATAATAAAATTCAACTTAATTACCAAGTTAATTAGAATGTGAGTTAATATATAACCGATTATTTCGTTAAACAATTATATTTGACGAACTTACTAGGGGTGTAAACGAGCTGGATCGAGCACTCGAGATCGAGTATTGTTAAGCTTGACTCGAATTCGAAATGCTCAAGGTTAAGCTCTACTCAGCTCGAAAGCTCGCGAGCTTGAGATTATTAAGCTTGGAACTTGAGTTCGGCTTGAAAGCTCGTGAGCTTAAAGTTATCAAGCTTGAATCGAAATCATAAACAAAAATTGGAATTAAATTGTAATTTGTTAACCCTTATTTTCCAAAAACATATCATTATTAATTTATTATTACTAAACCTTATTATTATTATTACTATTATTTTAATTATTATTATTATTACTATTTAGTATACTAATAATAATAATTATTATTATTATTATATAATATATACCGTAGGTATCTAAAAAAATATTTAAGGGTGAGCACAAAATTTTAAAGATTAATTCATAAAAAATTTAAAAAAATTAAAGATAAATATATAAACTTTGAAAAATTCTGGGTAAAGGATCCACCCTATATTATACTTAGATCCGCCATTAATAATATAGTTTATAACTTTCAATGTAAATATATTGAATAGCTAGTAAGTTTTTTCAAATCGGTATTGGATTGTTAAAATTTAAATTAAATCTAATCAAATCAAACTTTAACCACGTCAAATTAGAATAATTTATGATCTGTATGTCTCATTTATTAACTTAACAAAAAGTAAAATCCGACATACTAACCCAAATGATTGCTTTGATTTCCTTGTCGGTGAGGGGAAATTCAAGATCACCACGCTGCTGAGTCTTTAAAAGAACAGAAACCAAGTCTTCCTTACTTTCTCCTTCACTTATTCCTCCTCTCTCCAGCCTGGTTCTGTGTTCATTAACAATGCCTTGAAGTATCCCATCACTCCTCTGAAACAGACCCTCCAGTTTCCGACCGTACCCACTGATCAGTCGAAACACTCTAGACGACGGGAACATGTCTGCTACACTAAACCCAGAAGCCAACTTTATTATTTCTTCCACGACCAACGAGTATGATTCTTGGTCCTTGCATATGTTCCCGAATGCTGCTCTCGATGTGATCCCATATGTCATCGAGAAAATCTTCTTGGTAAGATTGACCGGAAAACCTTGGTTCGATGATATAGATTTCACCAGACCACAGACTTCTTCTTGTCGGATTGATTCAAACGACTGCACTCTTTTTGCTGTTAAAAGCTCCACGGTGCAAATCTTTCGTACTTGTCTCCAGTAATTGCCGTATGGTGCCAAGACAATGTCGCTGGAATCGTATGTAACCATGTTTGCAGCAACCAGATATGGTCTGCCGGAAAAGACAAGACCGTGTGTTATCAGCACCTCTTTGGCGATCTCCGGTGAAGAAACGACCAGGGTCGAGATTTCGCCGAGCTGTAGGTGCATTAAGGGTCCGTGTTTGTTGGCTAAATCTCTGAGAATTCGGTGCGGTAGTCCGCCTGCTAGGTGGTGGAGGTTGCCTAGAAAGGGTAATTTCCATGGCCCTGGTGGCTGTTTCATGTTTGAATCAATGGATTTGTTGTTTTTTACTGTTTTGAGTACTCCCCAGAGGAAGAGAAAAGAAGCAAGCAAAATAAAAAAGGAGGGAAATGGAAGAGTGTCCATTGTTATTGAAGAATGAAAGGTTTGATGCTGTGAATCAGTTCCCATTTTAATGGTATTTATATAGGAAGATGAAGATTAATTGTTGCTGATATTGGAAATGTTTCAGTCTTATCTAACTTGTGAAGAAGAAGAAAACTTGATAAAAAAGGTGCCGTAAACAAATATAAAACTATAAATATAGACTGAAATTTTGACTCACAATATTGTGGAACATGTTGGAATTTAACAGAAAGTGGTCCAAATTTTAATGACAAAATTCAAATGAGACAAAAGTGACCAGGTTTAATATGAAATTAAAGTTGTAAATTTAAACTTAACCTCAAAAGTATACTAAGATTATTTGGCCGAAACACCTTAATGTATTGTATTTTTAAAGTATTTGTGTGTTGTTTTAGTCTTAAGGTTATCTCTCGTTTTTTAAGAGGTTTCGGAAACGACACAAAAAACACAATAGCATGACATCTATTATTCTTTGGATGACTCTACTTAGAATTATATAACATGTCTATTTTACGATCTATATTCAGAATTTGTAGTTCTTTCTATCAATAATATTATCTTTAAGGTCTGAACCTGAATTTTTCCTTCAAAGAGCGATGTGCCTTGTCATTACATTCATAGGCGAAGCAACATGGGGCTGACAGGGGCCAGGTCTCTATGATCCACCCTTACAGTCCATTCTTCTTTTTATTTGGCCCCTAAAACTTTTAAATTTTAATTTATGTTGTTTTAATTTTATAGAGTGTGTGTTGTCTTAGTGGTAAAATATGTACAAGAAATTAAGTTTTTTTACTTGAAGTTTGTTAATTGATCCTATTGATGACGTTTTTCAGTCTTTTATTCTTTTTAGGCTTAGGTATAAGAAACATTTGAATTATTTTAAAATTAATTAAGCCCTAAATTTTTTTTTTGCACAAATTGAATTAATTAAGCCTTTGGACCAATTTTGACCATTACATCTTGAGAATTTTTTCTTTAGATATTATTCGCACATGATATATTACAGTTCTATTATGTTACATTTACAGATTTTTTCAAAAAATATTTTTTTACTCATAGAACTTTTAAACTATTTTTACATAAAATAATTTTTTTAAAAAGTCAAGTCAAAATACTGTGACACAACACGTTACACCAACATATACAAAAAATTATCAAGATTTAACGATCAAAATTGATTCAAAGGTTTAATTGATTTAATTTCTTGATTCAAATACTTAATTGAGTGCAAAAATATTTAAAGGGTTAAATTCATAGACTTTTTATACTTTTAAAAAAAATTAACTCTCTTAACTTTTAATTCCTAACTTTGCTCCGATTGTCTTTGATAACGTTACTATTAAATCATAGAAAATTGGCTTGTTTCGTGACATATTTCCTGACATCATTGACTAGTCAATAGGGCTTACTATAAGTTTGAACTCATTTCTTTGTGACCGTAGCCTACCACAATTGAATTACTCGTCTATCTCTTACTCTTTTTATGCACACACAATTTTTTTTGTTATAAGAATATGTACTTTTTTGTTAAAAAAAATATGCACTCTTTTTTCATTATACACGTGTACAAGATTGTTCACTCTCTAGACATGAATAATTCATAGATGAAGTCAAGTGAAACGTGGAGGTGTCATCATATCTCTCGAAACAAAATTGGTTTAATTTATATTAATAAAATTTAGTATTTCAATTTTTATTTTGTTTTAGGACATATTTTGTAATCAGTGACGGAGGTATGTGCGGATAGAGTTTTTTTCTCTAATTTTGTCTTGTTATATAAGTTTTTTTTTATAAATTAATTTATTTTTGAATATATCTTCCTAACAAATATTTATATTTGTTCCTAAACTCAAATCCTGATTTCGTTCCTATTTGTAATATATATTTCTGTAATAAAATTGTTGGTACAAATTAAATGCGTTAGTTGTATACGCGTTTACAAATTAATGGAGCCAACTGCTTGTGACCCCAAGTGCTCATTTTGCTTAAACAAGTTTATTTCAATTCTAGACTCTATTTCTCCATTTCTATTGTCTTTTTTCTTTCGATCAAAGGAAGCATTTCTATTGTCTAATAGCTTATTATGTTAAGTGTCAATTTCATCTAGAGAAATGTAATTAAGTCTAAATTAAAAAATATTTATTTATAAGCCATGTCCAAATTATCAATTTGTAAATGTGATAGAACAGAAATTTTCTATATTTTTTTGGTGTATTTATTTACGTCTCATATTAAAGAAATTGTGGATGTAATATAATTTTTAAGATATAAAATTTAAAATTAATTGTTAGATTCGTTTCAACTACTATCTTTTAACAAACCATCGAATCAGATTCAAACATATAGCTTGAATAAGGGGAGTGTGAAATTAAATAATTTTCTAAATCTATCATTTTATTACAATTAATATAACCCTCAAAACACAGAACCCATTATTATTGCACATAATTGAGAAAAAATGTGTCTCACAAGAGGATAAAAATCCTCTATCCTTTCTACACCTTAAAAATATACTATACCTCTAATTTTTTATACCTAACCATTAGCCTTAACTCTAAACTTATTTTTTAATGTAGGGACATAAAACGAGACAGACGATTTTCATCCAAAGCTTTTTAACCTTAGCAAGAGCCATAATCATAATTGAAGAGCAAAAAAAACATATCCGTTATCAAAGCACACACGATGAACTTGATATGAAATCAAATCCTAATTAAACATATCCTAATTGACGAGCAAAAAAAAACATATCCGTTATCAAAAGGGATTGTTCATAAAAAAACGAGGAAAGGTGGTTTCTATGACAACAACAAAGATTCTAGTAGATAGAACATTACAAACTATATTAATGTTCTTACAATTTGATTCTTTAAGCTACTGAAATATGTCTGATTTGATTTAATAAACTTTTGTCTATTCTTTGCTCATTCCTACATATCGACATTTCTTTCCTTTGCAAAGTCAGAATAAAGCATTTGTTAAGTTCAAAAACAGTCTTTAAGTGCAATTACAAAGAACTTTAATTGAAATCAAACTCTTAATTAACATAAACAAATATAGAATTTGAATTTTATATTTGAAGTTAGTTTTGGACAAGCAAAGTATTAAGCACATGTATAAGTTTAATCGATACCTTATTTAATCCATGAACACCTCTAGTTTAGACATTTATCATTCAATAAAGTAAAGATTTGATAAAGAAAACCTCGACCAAAAATTTATTTTTATACTTTTTTAGTAAATTTATTACACTCAATTAAACAAGACTCAAAATCAATATAATTATTTAAATATATTTCAACTATATTACATCCAATGATATTAAAGTCTAGTTATACGGTGACTTTCCAAACATTTGTTTGCATTATTTTCCATTACGAGCTACACAAATGAATAAGTGAATACTCAAACCAATTAAAGTACACTAATGATGAAGTGTACAAAAAGCTCCAATATATAATATATTTTAATCAAATTTTAAATGTTTCGTCATTTTTAATTAGAATCGATGAGATATATATACAATTATATTTTTATATGTGTTTGGATAAAAAATTCAATTTTTTTTAAAATGTTATATTTTAAAATGTATCATTCCAAAATGGTAGTATTTATATTATTTTATTTGAATACATAATTAATTTAGAAAAAAATTTAAGTGTATTATATTTTTTATTTTAAAAAATAATTATAAAAGAAAATTAATGATTTAAAATAAATAATTTAAAAATGTGTAATAAATATCATTAGATTTGTAGAAGTATATAAACAATTATTATATTATAAAATATAACAAATATACAATAGAATTAAATAAAATAACATTTAAAGATTAAATTTATTATTTTATAGTGGGTTCAGTAGCTTAGATGAAATAAGATTAAGTTTATGGGTAATTATTTCATGCACAAGAGCCTGTGAAACTTAGTTTACATAAACGCCTTAGTTTTAAGATCTAGAGACTCTATTTAGGGTTTATGAGTTTAAGTGAAGTAGTTTTAAATTTAAGGGATGCTAATAAAAGTTTAACCACATGAGGTTAAAAATTAACCCTAAGGTCATCTGTCCAATAGAGTATTTGTATTTGTAAGTTATTCGATTTTATTTTATTAAAAATTTATATTTTAATCTTTTAAAAATTTATAATTTAAATTTAATTCCTAAGAATATCTTTTAACTTTTACCCCAACTACAATGATTTTTTTTAATGAAAACGAAATTAATTATAACCGTCAGATGAAAAATAAAGCTTCACCGCCATTGATAATAACTAGTCGGCATAAGTTTTTAACATATGAATATTTTAATTCTTGAAATTAAATATTTCTTTTTTCTTTGAAGAATTTATTATGTTGGTCTGCATGTTCATTGATGGATTAATTGTTTACGATTAAAAACTAAATAAATATTTATTATTATTTATAATAAAATACTAATTGCAAGTTAAATTGTAATATTATTTGGATTGGTAAATTATTATTTTTAAAACCCTTGGCCGGGGATTGCCTATAAATATTGAACCTACTCTCGTCTCTCTCTCTCAACGCAAGTCTCTTGCAAAGCAACCCCCTATCAGTAGCCAAATCTTTCTTCTATTTTATCAAGTTTTCTCTTTCTTGCTTCCCAAGCAATTCATCAGAAGGTTACTTTCAAAACCCTAAACTTGATTTAAAGATTTCACTCGGAGCATCTGTAATCTTCATCAATCGACAATGGTTTCCCAGAAAAGCCATGCTTCTTCCAAAGAAACTTTTGGAAAACAAAACGAAGGAAACACAGGGTATGATTTTCTCAAGGATTTGGAACCATGGCAGAGGTTTGCCTTTGAATGCACTTGGTATCGAAATTCATCAGATACGTCTAGCTCTAGCTGGCTTTCATCGGATTCTGAGGATTTGGATGTTATTACCTCACTTTTTACTGCGCTGGAATCTGAAAGAAAAGCTGCGACGCCAGCTTTGGATACCTCGAATCCGACTCTAATCGACGTTGCGGCTATTCAAGACGATGAAGCTATAGAATCACCCAAGTGTTGGGGAAACCGGGTTATTTCCCACACGAACGTAGCTTCAAATCTGAGCTGAAATGTCGAGATCGAAACTACCGAAATTTGCACAGCGGACAAACCCGTCAACTATTGAATATTGAAACTCAATGGAAAAACCCAATAATAAGCAAGCGAAATAAATAATGGAGAGAACACACCAAATTTACGAGGTTCGACGAAAATGTCGTCTACTCCTCGGGCACCACCACCGGATGATAACTTCACTAATACCAAAATGGTACAAACAAATGGAATTCCTAAGAATTCCCAAATATTACAAATGGGAGAAGAGAAACAAATGGAAGAGATGGTATGGATGTTGGGATGGTTTCAAATGACAAATGCTAGGCCTATTTATAGTTGAGCTTTAAGGACTAAACTTGTAAATAGCCTAACTTTTAGGGACCAAAAATTAATTTCCCCATTGGTAATTTCAACACTTACCAATGGAGCATTAATTTACCGTATCATTTTTCTCCATTCGGTGCAGCCATTCACACTTTTCTTCTTCAATTTGTTGCACCAAACTTCTGACAATTTCAAATTGTCAATTCGGTGCCCACAAGGCTTGACTTTTCAAGCCACAAATTCAACAAATCTCCACCTTGGCTTGAATTCATCAAGCTTTCTCAAAATCTTCTTCTCCCCAAACGTTATCTTCTGCAGTGCCTCCAAATGCGCTCATGAGCGCCATACACCCGAAGGTGCTCAAACTTGCAAGATGTTAATCAAGTTTAAACAATGATTGAACTTGATTGATGTTACCACCTTGGTCAACATATCTGCAGGATTTTCTGCCGTAGCAATCTTCTGAAGTAGAACCTTTCCTTCTTCAAAGATCTCCCGTACAAAGTGATACCTCACGTCGATGTGCTTGGTTCTTGAATGGTAGACTTGATTTTTCGCTAAATGAATAACACTCTAACTGTCACAATAGAGACTAATGTGACTTTGAACAACTCCCAAGTCTTCCAACAATCCGTTAAGCCAAATCGTCTCCTTAACAGCCTCTGCAACTGCCATGTACTCTGCCTCTGTAGTTGACAAAGCCACTGTTGACTGTAAAGTAGACCTCCAACTAACTAGGGCTTTTGCTAGAGTAAACAAATACCCAGTAGTAGACCGACGCTTATCCAAATCACCAGCATAGTCGGAATCAACATATCCAACCACAAACTGACCAAGTGTTTCATCTTGCTCAAACACTAAACCAACATCTACGGTTTGTTGGAGATACCGTAGAATCCATTTCACAGCTTGCCAATGTTCTTTTCCAGGATCATGCATGTACCTGCTCACAACTCCAACTGCTTGTGAAATGTCAGGCCGCGTATACACCATCGCATACATCAAGCTCCCTACTGCATTAGCATATGGAACTTTTGCCATGTATTCTCGCTCTTCATCAATTTTAGGAGATAATTGAGAACTGAGTTTCAAATGAGAAGCAAGTGGGGTACTTACATGTTTTGTGCTTTCATTCATGCCAAAACATTGTAATACCTTTTTCAGATATTGCTTCTGAGTCAAACAAAGCTTGCCTCTCCGTCTGTCTCTGCTTATTTCCATGCCGAGAATCTTCTTGGCCTCACCTAGATCTTTCATCTCAAACTCTTGATTCAACTGAGCCTTCAATTTGTCTATCTCTTGTTGACTCTTTGAAGCGATCAGCATATCATCAACATACAAGAGGAGATAAATGAAAGATCCATCTTGTAGCTTTCGCAAATACACGCAATGGTCGTATTTGCTTCTCGTGTACTTCTGCCTCCTCATAAAGCTATCAAATCGCTTGTATCACTGCCTCGGAGATTGCTTCAATCCATATAACGATTTGTTCAGCTTACAAACCCATTTCTTACCACCAGCATCTACATATCCTTCTGGCTGAGTCATATAGATCTCCTCTTCCAAATCACCGTGCAAGAAAGCCGTCTTTACATCGAGTTGAGCTAGCTCCAAATTCAACTGTGCTACCAAGGCCAACAATATTCTAATGGAGGAATGCTTCACAACAGGGGAAAATACTTCGTTGTAGTCGATTCCCTCCTTCTGAGCGTAGCCTTTAGCTACCAACCTTGCCTTGTAGCGAACATCTTTCTTGCCGGGAGATCCGTCTTTCTTTGCAAACACCCATTTGCATCCAATTGCCCTTTTACCTTCTGGTAAATATGCCAAATCTCAGGTGTTGTTCTTCTGGAGAGATTGCATTTCTTCATCCATGGCACTTTTCCACTTGTCACTTTCTAAGCTTTGCATTGCTTCTTGATAAGTGACAGGGATATCATCATCAACAACTGGAAGGGCATAGGCCACCGTATCTGTAAATCGAGCAGGTCTACGAATTTCTCTCCTTGGCCTTGTAACTGTAAGTGGTTTTGGTGTCTCCAATGGTTCTTGGGTTTGAACCTCTTCATCTTCTGATTCCTCCATTGGAGTTGGAGAATCAGTAACATCAATTGCTGGACTAATCACCGTCTCTTGAAACTCCACCTGGTTTGGAGTATACTCCACCTGTTGTGGAGTACTACTTGTCTGAACAGCTCCATTTGTTACCTTCTTCAACATGACAGATTCATCAAAGGTAACATCTCTGCTACAAATTATCTTCTTTGTGTCTAAGCACCAAAGTCGAAATCCCTTCACTCCATGAGTGATTCCCATAAAGATAGCCTTCTTTGCTCTAGGATCAAGTTTTGACTCCTTCACATGATAATACGCAGTGGATCCAAATACATGTAAGGAATCATAATCTGTAGCGGGTACTCCAGACCATACCTCCAAAGGTGTTTTTCCTCCAATCGCCGATGACGGTAGACGATTTATGAGATGACCAGCATATGTCACAGCCTCAGCCCAAAATGGTTTGCCCAACCCAGCATTGGACAACATACATCGAACTTTCTCAAGTAGTGTTCGATTCATACGCTCTGCCACCCCATTCTGCTGTGGTGTATGTCTAACAGTGAAGTGTCGAACAATACCATGCTCCTGGCAAACGTCAAAGAGCGGATCACTTCTATATTCCCCTCCATTGTCCGTCCTAAGCCGTTTGATCTTCTTGCCAGTCTGGTTCTCGATCATATTTTTCCACTTTAGGAAAACTTTGAGCACTTCATCTTTAGACTTCATTGTATACACCCAAACTCTTCTGGAAAAGTCATCAACAAAGGTTACAAAATAGTGTTTTCCTCCCAACGACGTTGTTTTAGAAGGACCCCACACATCTGAGTGAACATAATCCAAAATACCTTTTGTATTATGGATAGCGGTGCCGAATTTCACTCTCTTCTGCTTTCCCAAAACACAATGCTCACAAAAATTTAACTTGCAAGCCTTTGCACCTTTCAACAATCCTTGCTTTGCCAAAATTTGCAAGGATTTCTCACCAGCGTGTCCCAACCGCATGTGCCACAACTGAGTAGAATCCAATTTGTCTCCACCGGAAGCTGCTGCTACTGCTCCAATAACTGTACTACCTTGGTAGTAATACAAGTTATTTTTCCTGATGCCCTTCATTATCACGAGTGCGCCTGATGTGACTTTCAAAATTCCATCTCTCATAGTGACAATCGAGCCTTTGGATTCCAAAGCTCCCAACGAGATGAGATTTTTCTTCAAACTAGGCACGTATCGGACATCAGTCAAAACTCTGGTTGATCCATCTTGATTCTTCAAACGGATTGATCCTATCCCAATCGTTTTACAGGCGTTGTCATTGCCCATATAAATAACTCCTCCATTTAGTTCTACTAAATCGAAGAACCACTCCCGATTAGGGGACATATGATAGGTACAACCCGAATCCAATATCCACTCGTATGAACGAAATGATGATGATGAAGCAACCAGTGATATTTCAGAGTCACTAGTATCATGCTCTGCAACACATGCATCTGGAGCGGCTTTTCCTTTCTTCTTCAGCTTCGGGCAATCTTTCTTCCAATGACCTTTCTCATGACAAAAAGCACATTCATCTTTCCCAAGTCTGGACTTTGACTTTGATCTCCCTCTCATTTTTGGCTTTTGGCTTTTCGAGCGACCTCTTACCACCATGGCCTCCACTGCATTGTACTTGCTCTCCATCTTGGTTTTCTTTCTGAGCTCGTAACTATACAGAGCAGCAGTTACTTCTTTAAGGGTCACCTCATCTTTTCCATGAAGTAACGTTGTTTCAAGGTGCTCAAATTCATCTGGAAGGGATGACAACAACATTAGAGCCAAATCTTCATCTTTGAAAGTTTCATCCATGCCCAACAGATCTGCCACTAACTCATTGAAGGCAGTGATGTGTTCATTCATACTGGTGCCTGGTTGATAATCAAATCTGAACAATCTTTTCTTCATGTGAAGACGATTCTGAGAGCTTTTCTTTAGGAATTTTTCCTCCAACGCTTTCCACAGTTTGCTTGCAGAAGTCTCGTTCTTGTAGGCATACTTCTGCTCCCTGGAAAGACAAGATCGAATCGTACTGCACGCCATACGGTTGATTGTTCTCCAATCTTTCTCCACCATATCTACGGGTTTTTCTTCCTCAATGGCAATGTCTAGACCTTGCTGAAATAAAGAGTCTAGCACCTCGCCTTGCCACATGCCGAAGTGACCGGATCCATCGAACAACTCCACCGAGAAGTTTGCATTTGACATTATCCTCCTCACTGGTATAGAGGAAGAGCTTGATGCCCCATCTGATCCGTCTTTTGCCATGGCAACGAATAATATTCAACAGCACGAACTGGATATTGAAACACTGCACCAGGTAAGTTCCCAGGAAAGAGAGGTGGATCACACGGATCGCTTAAATACCAAGTCTTTCCTAGCCAGAACTTTCCTAGACATGCACTGTCACAACACCACACTTCTTGCAGCAACCGAGCAACCGGGATAGCCTTCACCGAAGCTCTGATACCAATTGTTGGGGAAACCGGGTTATTTCCCACACGAACGTAGCTTCAAATCTGAGCTGAAATGTCGAGATCGAAACTACCGAAATTTGCACAGCGGACAAACCCGTCAACTATTGAATATTGAAACTCAATGGAAAAACCCAATAATAAGCAAGCGAAATAAATAATGGAGAGAACACACCAAATTTACGAGGTTCGACGAAAATGTCGTCTACTCCTCGGGCACCACCACCGGATGATAACTTCACTAATACCAAAATGGTACAAACAAATGGAATTCCTAAGAATTCCCAAATATTACAAATGGGAGAAGAGAAACAAATGGAAGAGATGGTATGGATGTTGGGATGGTTTCAAATGACAAATGCTAGGCCTATTTATAGTTGAGCTTTAAGGACTAAACTTGTAAATAGCCTAACTTTTAGGGACCAAAAATTAATTTCCCCATTGGTAATTTCAACACTTACCAATGGAGCATTAATTTACCGTATCATTTTTCTCCATTCGGTGCAGCCATTCACACTTTTCTTCTTCAATTTGTTGCACCAAACTTCTGACAATTTCAAATTGTCAATTCGGTGCCCACAAGGCTTGACTTTTCAAGCCACAAATTCAACACCAAGAAAGTTGCTCCGATTGTTCCAGTCAACACAACAGAATCAACTGGTTTTGAGACAAAACAACTTAGCCATAAGCTGTCTGCAGAAGAACCCTTAGAGGCACAAAGCGATTCACATGAAAGTTGTCGGAAGAGCAAGTTCAAGAACCCCGTAAGCTTACCACTCCGACGCAGCAATCGGCTTCTTAAAAAAGACCCAAATACTACAGTGAAGCCAAAGCCTAAACGGAAAGCAAAAGCATCGATGGAGGCAGTGCCGAATTGCCGAAGGAGTAAAAGGATAAGAGACTCTAAATTGAGCAGCAAGCATTGATTTCCAAAGTTGGGAAGTTTATTCGCAAGTTAGTACTAGTAGATTTTAAGTTTAATATTGTGTTTCCTTAGATTTGAATCTTTGATTTGATGCAAAGAACTGTCGTTCCCTTTGCTTTCAAGTGTTGTAAGCAACCATATAAAAAGGCTTGAACTAAATTTGATTGTTGAGCACATTTGATATTCTTTACTTTGCAAAATCAGCATAACAACACTTGTTAATTTAAAACCATATTCTTTAGTTGAGTCGATCAAGTTTGTGATGCATTGCAAAAGAAGTTGATTTGACATTAAGGATTAATTAAGATCAAGTTCGTGACTTTATAGAAACAACAATGGTCTAAGTAGACAGAATCACAGAACATGTTGATGTTTTTACAGGGAAACACCAGTAGACACAAACCATATTGATGTTCTTACAAGAAACCTACAGGAACACAGCATTCGGGACAGGGTTCCTCATGAGTATAAGTAGATGGAACATAGAAATAGTGGTTGGTTTTAGTTGTTGTAGCTTTTGCTTCTGTTTTGCCAATAAAAAGAATAAAGGAGGTAAGAAAAGAATTAGCAATTTCAAGTATTTGATATATATTTTTTAATATTTTGGGTGATATTACATGGTAGTACATGTTAAGTTTAAAAATAGTGTTGAAATGCATTTACAGAGAACTTTAATTGAAATCAACTCTTAATTAACATAAACAAATATAGAATTTGAAGTTAGTTTTGGACAAGCGAAGCTCGACCCAAATTTTTTTTATATTTTTTTTAATAAATTTATTACACTCAATTTAGCAAGACTCAGAATCACAATAATTATTTAAACATATTTCAACTATAATTATATTCAATGATATCAAAGTCTAGTTATACGGTTATGGACTTATGGTGACTTTCCAAACATTTATTTGCATTATTTTCCATTACGAGCTACACAAATGAATAAGTGAATACTCAAACCACAATTAAAGTACACTAATGAAGAAGTGTACAAAAAGCTCCAATATATAATATATTTTAATCAAATTTTAAATATAATATAATATAATACAATACAATACAATACAACTAGAGGCAAGCAATACACCTTGACATTTTAAAATTACCACACAGTCAACCGATTACAAGAAAAAAACGCATTTTGCAGTCTTCTGTTTTATTTCACCACCAAGCTTGGAAAATCTCCCTCCTGAGCGATCCTTCCTTTGCTAACTGGTCAGCCAAACCATTAAACTCTCTAAGTACAAACTCGAATTTGACTTTGGGCAGGTTACAGACCAATCCATCTTAACCAACACGCTCTAGCCAAATAAAGTGAAAAAATCACCAAAGCTGATCTCAATTCATCTCATCCATAGCAAGGCTCAAAGCCATCAGATTGCACTCCCTGTCAACATATACTAAATGGACATCCTTGAAAAACACCAGCATCCTATCAACTTTCACCAGCGACAGTCCAATTAGCCGTCATAAAAATCTTCAATGTTGTCTTGATCGCTGTAAAGCAGCAAAGATCTCACCCAGATTTTTCACTTGATCGGAAAGAAGAGCCCTCTTATCCTGCTGAAGCATGTTACAATTGGCAATTGCAGAAACTTGATTGTTTTATCTTTGCAAATAATATACATGGGGGTTCCAATTTTTGGGATTAGCAAAAGAAGATGGCCAAACATTATCTCCTTCATTTTCATCACCACTTTGAAATCTCTTCGCTTCTCAAACATGCTACACTGGAAACACTGGGTCTGGGTTAATTATAAAATCCCATCATCAAGAGTTGTACAAGTGGAAAATGCTCTCATGCCACTGTTTTCAAGTTTTTAATTTAATGATTAGATTTGACAAATTTATCAAGAGTCATATATTATCTAGGATTGGTGATGATTCGAGTAATGATGTGAACATGAATGGAACGATAGAAGTGCAGTCGCACTTTTAAAAATATTAAATTCTCATGTAATTTAAGTATTTTTTGGACCTTTATTTTTTGTTTCGTGTTATATTGCCCATTCAATTTATTGGACCTATGTTAAGTCTGTTTTTTTTTTCTAGATTTTCTGCTGTCCGTTTAGATCAAAAAAATTAGGGTAAACTATCTGTTTGACCACCAAATTATTGGGAAAGTTTTAAAATGACCATCATAGAAAAAAACGCGTCATTTGAGTACCCAAACTATTAAAATGGGATCAATTTGACCACCTGCCGTTAAGAGGCTAACGGAAGGTGACGTGGCAGTTAAAAAATTAAAGGTATAATAAATAGAACTTTTGCACCCAACGTGAATCAAACTTGGGTGGCTGGGTAACCTAGGCAAGAAGCACATGGCAAAGCCACTGGGCTAAAGCCATTTTTTGTAATACAAAGTGCAAATAATTAATGGGTAAACTACACCGGTGGTACCTTAACTATGCCTGTATTCCTACTTTGGTCCCAAAACTATGTTTTTCGGCAAAAGAGTCCCTTCCGTTACATAGTTTTCCTGTTTTGGTCCCCCGACGTTAAATAACTAACGGTTTTGCTGATGTGGCATTTTTTAATATTTTTTAAGGCTGACGTGGCATTTTTAAATATTTTTTTAATCATTTCTCTCTCCTCTTATATATTATTTTTATTTAATTTTATTCACCCAATCATATTGTGACACGTGTCATACACCATTAGATGAAAAAAACCCCCAAATATCCTAAAATCGGAAGTGGTGCTGCTGGGATTCGAACTCAGGACCAGCAGCACACCAAGCATACACTTGAACCAACTAGGCTAGGCTGGATAATTGATTAAAATCTACTAACACTTATATTTAAGCTATACAAATTAACCCAAAAAAACCTAAAAACATAATTGGTGCCGCTGGGAATCGAACCCAAGACCACCAATGCATAAGGCATGCGCATAAACCAACTATGCTAGGCTATTTAACTGATTTAAATGTACTAACATTTATATTTAATCTGTATAAATTAACCCAAAAAAACCTAAAAATATATTTATTTATTATAAAATTAATATTTATTAATAATATAAGAGGAGAGAAATAATCAAAAAATATATTAAACTAATGATATTTATTAATATTAATAATTGTTAAATTTTTACTTTTACAAATATTTTTATTTATTTTATAATAATATTTATTAATAATATTAATAATTGTTAAATTTTTATTTTACTATTACTGCAAGTATTTTTATTTATTTTATAATAATATTTATTAATAATATTAATAATAATTTTTAAATATTTATTAATAATATTAACAATTATTAAATATTATTAATAAATATTATTATAAAATAAATAAAAATACTTGCAGTAATAGTAAAGTAAAAAATTTAACAATTATTAATATTAATAAATATCATTAGTTTAATATTTTTTGATTATTTCTCTCCTCTTATATTATTAATAAATATTAATTTTATAATAAATAAATATATTTTTAGGTTTTTTTGGGTTAATTTATACAGATTAAATATAAATGTTAGTACATTTAAATTAGTTAAATAGCCTAGCATAGTTGGTTTATGCGCATGCTTTATGCATTGGTGGTCTTGGGTTCGATTCCCAATTGCACCAATTATGTTTTTAGGTTTTTTTGGGTTAATTTGTACAGCTTAAATATAAGTGTTAGTAGATTTGAATCAATTATCCAGCCTAGCTTAGTTGGTTCAAGTGCATGCTTGGTGTGCTGTTGGTCCTGGGTTCGAATCCCAGCAGCAGCACTTCCGATTTTTAGGATATTTGGGGGTTTTTTTCATCTAATGGTGTATGACACGTGTCACAATATGATTGGGTGAATAAAATTAAATAAAAATAATATATAAGAGGAGAGAGAAATGATTAAAAAAATATTTAAAAATGCCACGTCAGCCTTAAAAAATATTAAAAAATGCCACATCAGCAAAACCGTTAGTTATTTAACGTCGGGGGACCAAAACAGGAAAACTATGTAACGGAAGGGACTCTTTTGCCGAAAAACATAGTTTTGGGACCAAAGTAGGAATACAGGCATAGTTAAGGTACCACCGGTGTAGTTTACCCATAATTAATATAATTCATAATTGGCACCGCCTAATTAATAAGCCACGGAGATGAAATGGATTGTTCTAATTTTTCTTTGATTTGCAGAGTTTGTTTTCCAGGTTTTAAAATTGAAATGGATTGTTCTAATTTTCGATATGGCCTCGAAGATGAAAACATTTCGGAATTAGCATCATTAACGATTCTCTTCATTTATCTGGTTTTATAGAATTTCACTCAACTTTGATTCAAATCTTTTCTTTGTATATATGTTTTGTTGTTGCAGAGATCAGATGAATTGCTGCAGCGGATAGATCTGGACCATCTGGTTGATAGATCTTGAGAGGTTGGATCAGTCACCGCCCCAGCTGAAGCACCTGAAGCTATAAGTGCAGCAACCATTTTTTCTCTGTTAAGAAGAAAAATCCGATCCTCTTTGTTAGTTTGATGCATCGTAAAAGCAGTCATTATGTTAAATTCTGAAGTGCATTTTCTAAACTAGAGAATGCCGATGATATCATTATGCTTTATGAAAGTAATAGTCCTTAATGATATTTGTTAAAGATTAATTGTGAAAGAGACAGAGGGAATGAAAGTTATAGAAAGTATATCCGATTCTTGTTCATCTGATCTCTGCAACAACAAAACATATATACAAAGAAAAGATTTGAATCAAAGTTGAGTGAAATTCTTTAAAACCAGATGAATGAAGAGAATCGTTAATGATGCTAACTCCGAAATGTTTTCATCTTCGAGGCCATATCGAAAATTAGAACAATCCATTTCAATTTTGAAACCTGGAAAACAAACTCTGCAAATCAAAAAAAAATTAGAACAATCCATTTCATCTCCGTGGCTTATTAATTAGGCGGTGCCAATTATAAATTATATTAATTATTTGCACTTTGTATC
Source organism: Hibiscus tridactylites (assembly GCA_958450335.1). Taxonomy (NCBI): domain Eukaryota; kingdom Viridiplantae; phylum Streptophyta; class Magnoliopsida; order Malvales; family Malvaceae; genus Hibiscus; species Hibiscus tridactylites. Next base: position 3,308,407 of record OY288271.1, read on the forward strand.
ACAAAAAATGGCTTTAGCCTAGTGGCTTTGCCATGTGCTTCTTGCCCAGGTAACCCAGCCACCAAGGTTCGATTCACGCTGGGTGCAAAAGTTCTATTTATTTTCATCCCCCAATCAGGTGAATATAAATAATTAAATTTCTCCAATAAGGTGTTGACACGTGTCACCACCTAATTAATTTATTTTATTAGATTAAAATTAGGACTAAATTGAAAGAATGTGTAAATAGTAAGGACAAAATGTGTAATTATACCTTTAATTTTTTAACTGCCACGTCACCTTCCGTTAGCCAAATTGATCCCATTTTAATAGTTTGGGTACTCAAATGACGCGTTTTTTTCTATGGTGGTCATTTTAAAACTTTCCCAATAGTTTGGTGGTCAAACAGATAATTTACCCAAAAAATTACTCAAAACAATCATTTTAAAAAATTATTAAATAAACTTCACTCGTTACGACATTTATAGCATTAACCAATAATAAAATCCATCGATCTCAAATTAATTTTTCTTCCGACAAGGAAAATTGGGTCCGAGTTCAATATCTATACACGTTTCACACGCTTTCAGAATAAATAGATTCTGTCATATTTGTCAACAACAACAAAAAAAGATTCTGTCATAAAGAAAAGAAACTTCTAGAAACCGAAGAGAGGAGAGCTGGGTCCCTCCCAAATTCAACAAAAAATAAATAATTAAAATGCACAAAATTCCCAATTCTAATTTCTGAATGGAAACCCTAACCCTCACCCGGATCCCTGTATTTGGATCCCTCGGTTCCTCCCACTTTCGGATCCTCCGTTCCTCCCTCTTCTTCGCCGGCGGCTGAAACCCCCTTCCACTACCTCTTCAATTTAAGTTATATTGCTTTCCCTTTCATCCCGTTTCATTTTTGTTTTGTTGCACAGATAAAGATGGGAAATGCGTTAATTGTACGGAAAATGGAGAAATAGAGAGGGAAAGATATTTCAGAGAGCAAGAGATGGAGAGTGGGACAGGATTAGATGTAGGAGGAGTCGGGTCGATCGTGTGGGTGCGCAGGAGGAACGGATCGTGGTGGCCGGGGAAGATACTGGGACCGGAAGAGTTGCCGGCATCACACCTTGCGTCTCCAAGGACTGGAACTCCGGTCAAACTTCTTGGCAGAGAGGATGCCAGCGTGTAAGCCTTATTTTATTTTTCTTTTCTTAATTTGTAAGTTTTGTTGCCATAATTTTTTAGCATTGCCTAAAGAAATCTTACAAGCGATTTTAATGCAAAAAATTTATAAGTTTAATCTTGATGTTTATAGACCACGGTACTAAGTATTAATGATAGAATTGAACTACTGGAGAATAGAGAATAATGTTATTTTTGAGAATCTAAAAAGGAGATAAATTTATCCCTTGTATAATACTTGTTGAATTTTGATTGCTGTAGCTATGGCCCTTTCTCCTTATTCTGAACAGTGGAGCCTAAAAGTATATGTAACTGTAGTGCTTCTTTTATTCATGCTAGAGATTTTACATTGATGTATTCTACATTTCCATTAAAGAAGCATGTCAAATTTGATTTTTCAAGTTAGGAGAAAGATTATTTGTGTAGTCATTTGAAGCCTTAGTACACAAATAAGTTAGCGGGCGCTTTTATTGATTTCTAGGCCAACCAAATATCTTTGCTTTTCCCTAGCTTGCCTGAAATTAAAGTAAGAAAGGAGTATCTTATATAAGGCATCTTTGGCTTCTAGTGTTACTAATTTGGTTGTCAGTTCACTAAGAATCAGTTAATACTATTATTAATTTGCTTTACCAATGCTTTGGTTATATTTTTGCAAGTTTAGACAATTTATGGTCGTACTATGGATTTCACTAGGTCCAATAAATCAATTTGCATTACTTTTTGTAGAAAAATCTTCTGTTGTATGGAAACACTGTTATCTTTCTTATCCAGGCCATTATCCTTACCTTTCAAGTTGTCTCATCGATCTGGATTTTTCCTTAAGTTATCTCATTCCTTAAAATGATGTGGAAAATGTGCAAATAACTTGGAGGCATATAACATTCAGAGATTGCATTGTTACCATCATCTTGCAACAATTTTACGCGGTCATTGTAATTGGAGAGAATTCATGGGGCCTTTTCTTTATTTTTTATTTTTATGAATATTTAGGAGTATGTGTGGCCTTGCTAATCTTACTAATGAATTCTAGAATCTCCACTGTGGTGGATGGATGATTATCCATTTTTTTCAAAGTTATGCTCCAAAAGCGCCTTTTTTTTGCTCTTCCTCTTTACCATGCTTTGATTAGAATATTTATGACAGAATCTGTCGACTGTTTGCATTTAGTTTCTGCTTGTAAGATAACTTTTCTCGTTATTGTCGCCTCAGTGATTGGTACAATTTAGAAAAGTCCAAGCGTGTGAAGGAATTTCGATGTGGAGAGTTTGATGATTGCATTGAAAGGGCAGAATCCTTGCAAGGTATGCCACCCAAGAAAAGAGACAAATATGCTCGACGGGAAGATGCAATCCTTCATGCCCTTGAACTTGAGAAGGAATTATTGAGAAAACAAGGAAAATTGGACAGACCTTCTAATGCAAGAAGTAAATCATCTGGCTATGCTAAAAAGGATTCTTGTGGTTCAGATATTAGTAATGGAAAGCCTGGTAACACAAAATCAAATCAATCCAGGTGTCAAGAAAGTTCCATCAAGGGCAAGACAGTGAGCAGCCCTGTGCACTTGCAAAAAGATAAAGCCGGAAATCAGCCAAGTTCAGAAAATGATCATGCTGAAATCATACCTCAGATGAGAGGATTGCAGAACTTGGGCCTCAAGCCTGCATGTGTGAAACAAAAGGTTACATCTTTTGCTGCTTTGGACGTTGATGATATTCCATCTCCTTCAACAAGGGTTTCCAGCATGGGAAGACTCACTCACATCAAAGGTAAAATCTTCTTTAGAGTACATGAGGGTTTATTAAGGAATTTTTGGTCAAGAGATATGGCTGGAGGCACCCCTTTGTTCAAGTATTGCTGAGTAGTGCAATATTTGAAGTCTCTCATTTTCTACAACCTGACTTTTGGTTCCGTTTCTACTTCTATTTCAGGAGGAGGGCAACTAGGAGCTATTCTCCGAGAAAAGAGGAGCAGATGCATGTACTTTCCACCCGAGTCATTTGATGCTTTGTATTATAAAGAAATTCCTCAAAATCAGATTGATATGTGGCCTTCCCATTATCTGGAATGCAATTCTTATCCTTCTCATAGTCTCTTGAATGAAGATGATACTAGTGAGTTATTGGAAGATGTTGAATCTGGCTCTTCCGAATCATCTTCCTCTGAATCTGAGTCAGACTCTGATTCTTCTGAGACTGAACCAGATATGGATGAGGATATCACTTCACACTCAGGTTAATTTTTCTTATTCTTAATTCTAGTTTCATGCATTATGCTTGGAATATTATCTTACACCCACTGTCTAACTGTTGATGGTATCCATTTAGTATCCCCTTATTATTTTTTTCATTCTCTATTCAGGTGCTACTGTAAGTATGGATCCTCGATTGGGTGCCTTTCAAAGACTTGACACAGTAGGAGGTGGAAGCATGGGCCAAGGAGAGTCTGATGAGTCATCTCTTTCTGGTGAGATGTCTCACTTTTATCCTCTTAATCCTCTTTCCATGAATGAAGCTGTGTCCAAGTGGCAGCTTAAAGGGAAAAGGAACATACGGAATCTGGAAAAAAGATCCATAGATGCAGCAGAGATAAGAGGTTATGATGGGTCTGCTCATGGATTATATCCTGAAGAAAGGGTAACTTTCAGGAAAAGGCTATTAGGTCAGAGTCATCCTAGAAATCATGACTTTGACGATGATGTTGACGTGGCTGGTTTTAGTGCAAATGATTTTGGAGCCCAAATGTTTGGTTTTGGTAGTACAGGATCTTTATACATGCCAAGGGATTCATCCAGAAGTAGAAATAGTTTCAACCGTAACATCCGTGATTGGGAAGGCATGCCATGGGAAAACCATGCTGCTGTGCAAAGAGAGTGGGAGAATAAAGTGTGGCATTTTGATCCAAAATTTTCTGCCTATCATAATTTCGGTGGGAAAAGAAGATCTATGTTGATTGATGCAGATTTGAAAGTCCAAACAAGCTATCAGAAAGAACCTGTGCCTATGGTTTCATTGATGAGCAAGTTGGATGGGAAGGCAATAATAGGGCATCCCATTCAAATTGAAGCTCTAGACGACAATTCAACTGAGACTCTTCTCTCCACTAATGGTTATTTCAGTAATGGATTAATAAACCATGGACACACTTCTCTTCCGCCATCATGGAGGACTGCCAAGAGGTCAAATTTTAGGGTCCCACGTCCTCACCGACCATTTGCATTGGGTAGTCATGAAGCTACTGAATATCATTTCTTGGATCATGAACGGAAACCACCTTTTAAGAAGTACAATGTAGGAAGTTCCAATTCTAATGCAGGCCTGGTTAAAACGAGCATCTCTCATGTTCCGGGCTCTCATACAGACAGGCAGTTACCAAAGAAAGAAAGCTTATTTTCTAGCCAGAAAACAAGAACACCGTCATCAATTGGTATAGATCATAATCTTAGTTCCAAGTCTACACATGATTGCAGTAACTGTCAAATGGATGGATTAATCAAACCAGAGACATCTGGTCCCACAACAGTGGCCTGCATACCTGTCACACTAGTATTCAGTAGGTTACTTGAAAAGATCAACAGGCCACCATCAAAAGCACCTAGTAAAGCGATACTTTCAAGTGATGCAGTAAGAGATTCATCATAGATCACATTGTACATTGATACAACGAAACATTAAAGACTGTCAGCAAAATAAGCATAGCTAATTTCCTCTTTTTTGACAAAAGGCATTCTCACTAACGGCAAATTGTCGGCATCGTCAAGGTGAGGTGAGCTTTATATGATGAGTATATTGATTGGTTGTAGTGTTTGTAGGCTTTGAACATCTGTTTCTGAGGAATCAATGGAAGAAGAGTGTGTTGTCAGGTAGCAAACAGGTAATTTGAAATTATAGTATACAAGTTGGTCTTTCAGAATTTGCCTTGATTTGTATATCTGGCTTCCTAGGCCAACTTTATTCTATAATTTGAAATGCCTTTGTAAAGTTGTTGATTTGTATTCTTAGCAGTTGGGAATTGGATGTTTAGTTTTATTCTAAATAATTATTGTGATTCCGAGTTTTGCTAAATTGAGTGTAATAAATTTATTAAAATAGAATATAAATAAATTTTTGGTCGAGCTTCGCTTGTCCAAAACTAACTTCAAATTCTATATTTGTTTATGTTAATTAAGAGTTAGATTTCAATTAAAGTTCTTTGTAAATGCATTTCAAGACTATTTTTAAACTTAACATATACTATCATGTAATATCACCCAAAATATTAAAAAATATATATCAAATACTTGAAACTGCTAATTCTTTTCTCACCTCATTTATTCTTTTTATTGGCAAAACAGAAGCAAAAGCTACAAAAACTAAAACCAACCACTATTTCTATCATGAGGAACCCTGTCCCGAATGGTGTGTTCCTGTAGGTTTCCTGTAAGAGCAACTTGTAAGAACATCAATATGGTCTGTGTCTACTGGTGTTTCCCTGTAAAAACATCAACATGTTCTGTGATTCTGTCTACTTAGACCATTGTTGTTTCTATAAAGTATAAACACCACCTTTCCTCATTGCTGTTTCTTTAAGCAATCTTTATATCCGCCCCAATCCCTGATTTGATCTTATTACAGATTTGATGTCAAATCAACTTCTTTCGCAATGCATCACGAACTTGATCGACTCAACTAGAATATGGTTTTAAATTAACAAGTGTTGTTACGCTGATTTTGCAAAGTAAAGAATATCAAATGTGCTCAACAATCAAATTTAGTTCAGGCCTTTTTATATGGTTGCTTACAAGACTTGAAAGCAAAGGGAATGACAGTTCTTTGCATCAAATCAAAGATTCAAATCTAAGGAAACAAAATATTAAACTTAAAATCTACTAGTACTAACTTGCGAATAAACTTCCCAACTTTGGAAATCAATGCTTGCAGCTCAATTTAGAGTCTCTTATCCTTTTACTCCTTCGGCAATTCGGCACTGCCTCCATCGATGCTTTTGCTTTCCGTTTAGGCCTTGGCTTCACTGTAGTATTTGGGTCTTTTTTAAGAAGCCGATTGCTGCGTCGGAGTGGTAAGCTTCCGGGGTTCTTTAACTTGCTCTTCCGACAACTTTCATCTGAATCGCTTTGTGCCTCTAAGGGATCTTGTGCATCAGACAGCTTATGGCTAAGTTGTTTTGTCTCAAAACTCACTGAATCAGGTGTGTTGAAGTTGGATGCTATCTCCTCCATAGATTCAAGCTCAGAAGTTTCTGATCGATCAACCAACCCCACAGAATCTATATCAATTCCTCCATCTTCTGATGACAATCCGAACGAATTGAGACTAATGTTGTACATCGAAACAATCGAGTCCCCTGGTATCAAACCGCTCCACTCCAATTCAATTTCCTTGGATGATTCATTGGCTTCACACTCTGATTCTTCGGTTGGTTCTGAAGCATCCGATAGTTGAGGTTGAACGCTTGATTGTGGAAAAGGAAAATCTCGAACAGCCACAGCCCTATTGTTGACTCTGTTGTGGGGTTTATAGCTTTTAGGCAGGAACACAGGCGCTACTTTCTCAGGTGATTCTATAGCCTCGTCGTCTGGAATCACCGCAACCTCATCCACAGATTCATGCTCAGAAGTTTCTGATGGATCATCCAACCCCACAACTTTTGGCATATCACCTCCATCTTCTAAAGACAATCCAAAGGAATTGAGACTAATGTTGTTCCCGGTACATCCGGTCAACTGCAATTCAACTTCCTTGGATGATTCTTTGGCTTCATACTCTGATTCTTCGGTTGGTTCTGAAGCATCAGACAGTAGAGGTTGAACTAAATCTTGGGACAATGGAGTTTGAACCCTTGGTAGTGGAAAAGGAAAATCTCGGACAGCCACACCAACTAAACCGTTAGAGATTGGTGTTTGAAATTGAAGCCTTGTTGGTGGAAAAGGAAAATCTCGAACAACCACAGCCCTGTTGCGGGGTTTATAGCTTTTAGGCACGAACAAAGGCGCTACTTTCTCCGGTGGCTCCGCTTCCAAAATATCATCGTCTGTAACCACTGCAACGTCAATCAGATTCCGGTTTTCTTTTTGCTTTTCAAAAGCTTCATCGGATGAAGCATGACTCTTTTGCGAGACCATCGTCGATTGTTGGAATGGAGAATATGATATCGGGATCAAGGTTTCAAGTAGAGAAATCTTTGTTTCAAAGCTTACCTTTTTATTATAACTTTCTTGGTAGTCAAGAATGGGAAAAGCTGAGAGTGGATCGGTGGTTTTTATAGGAAATTTTAGAGAATTTTGTTTTTCGATTTATACACAACTAGGTTACCTATTTATAAACGTTTGAATTTTAAAAAACTTTGACTGTTCTAACCCTTCAATTAATCTTTAATTGTTATTTTATTTAATTCTATTGTATATTTGTTATATTTTATAATATAATAATTGTTTATATACTCTACAAATCTAATGATATTGTATTACAAATTTTTAAATTATTTATTTTAAAAATGATAATATAATTTTTTGAAAGATGATTTTATTATAAATACAATAAACTTAAGATTATTATCTCATAGGCGATGAAATTTTTTGTTTTTACAAGCGATTCAGTTTTAGGGTTTATTAGTTTAGTTTAGGGTTTAGAATTTAAAAGTTTTAGTGTATGGGTTTAGAATTTAGGGTGTATGGTTAGAATTTAGGGTTTAAAGTGATATAGTAATTAGAGGTTTAGGTTTTAACCTATAAACCCTAAACTTCAACCCTGCACCCTAACTTTTATGAACATCCCTTAAATTTAAAACTACTACACTTAAACTCATAAACCCTAAATAAAGTCTCTAAACCCTAAAACTAAGACGCTTCACGCTTGTGTAAACAAAATTTCCACAAGCTCTTGTTAATGGAATAATTACCCATAAACTTAACCTTATTTCATCTAAGCTACTAAATCCACTATAAAATAATAAAATTAATCTTTAATTGTTATTTTATTTAATTCTATTGTATATTTGTTATATTTTATAATATAATAATTGTTTATATACTCTACAAATCTAATGATATTGAATTTTAAAAAACTTTGATTAATGACGGATATATTTTAACTCTTCAATTCCGTGCTAAGAGCTTAATTTCACTTTATTATTTTGCATTAACGGGGATAAAAATGATAATATAATTTTTTTGAAAGATAATTTTATTAGAAATACAATAAACTTAGGATTATGATCTCACAAAAAAAATATTTCTACAAGCGTTTTAGTTTTAGAATTTTTGGGTTTAGTTTAGAGTTTAGAGTTTAAAAGTTTTACTGTATGAGTTTAAAATTTATGTTTCATGGTTAAATTTTAGGGTGTATGGTTAGAATTTAGGGTGTAGGGTTGGGGTTTAAGGTAATATGGGTAGAGGTTTAGATTTTAACCTATAAACCCTAAATTTTAACCATACACTCTAACTTTTATGAACATCCTTTAAATTCAAAACTACTACACTAAAATCCCTATACCCTAAACAAAATCTATAAACCCTAAAACTAAAACATTTGTGTAAACAAAGTTTCACGGGCTCTTGTGCATGAAATAATTGGATAAAATTCGTTTGTCCTTTTTCGGTGCCCATGCTTATACCCCAACACTAAAAAACACTATAAAATTAAATTTCAAGCCCTAACCCTAAATTCTAAACCCTACACCATATACCCTAAAAAATACACCCTACCCTAAATTCCCTAAACCCTAACCACAACCCCTAACCTAAAACGCTAAACCCTAAACTTAATTTTGAACATAGGGACATATGTAGGACACCGAAAAGAGGTAGAGAATTTCCATCCGAAATAATTACCCATAAACTTAACCTTATTTCATCTAAGCTACTGAATCCACTATAAAATAATAAATTTAATCTTCAAATGTTATTTTATTTAATTCTATTGTATATTTGGTATATTTTATAATATAATAATTGTGTATATACTTCTACAAATCTAATGATATTTATTACACATTTTTAAATTATTTATTTTAAATCTTTAATTTTCTTTTATAATTATTGTTTAAAATAAAAAATATATATAATACACTTAATTTTTTTTCTAAATTAATTATGTATTCAAATAAAATAGTATAAATACTAACATTTTGGTATGATACATTTTAAAATATAACATTTTAAAAATCTATAAAATTTTGAATTTTTTATCCAAACACATATAAAAATATAATTGCATATATATCTCACTAATTCTAATTAAAAATGATGAAACATTTAAAATTTGATTAAAATATATTATATAAGTAAGTGTATATATAACATTTAGAATTTGATTAAAATATATTATATATTGGAGCTTTTTGTACACTTCTTCATTAGTGTACTTTAATTGGTTTGAGTATTCACTTATTCATTTGTGTAGCTCGTAATGGAAAATAATGCAAATAAATGTTTGGAAAGTCACCGTATAACTAGACTTTGATATCATTGGATGTAATTATAGTTGAAATATGTTTAAATTATTATTGTGATAAAATGATAAATCTTTACTTTATCAAATCTTTACTTTATTAAATGATAAATGTCTAAACTAGAGGTGTTCATGGATTAAATAAAGTATCGATTAAACTTATACATGTGATTAATACTTTGCTTGTCCAAAACTAACTTCAAATTCTATATTTGTTTATGTTAATTAAGAGTTTGATTTCAATTAAAGTTCTTTGTAAATGCATCTAAAGACTATTTTTGAACTTAACAAATGCTTTATTCTGACTTTGCAAAGTAAAAAAATTGTAATATGTAAGAATGAGCAAGGATCAAAAGTTACTATAGACAAAAGTTTATTAAATCAAACCAGACATATTTCAGTAATCTGGAAAATCAAATTGTAAGAACATTAATATGATCTGTGTTTCCCGTAAGAGCAACCTATAAGAACATCTATATGTTCTGTCTACTAGAATCTTTGTTGTTGTCATCGAAACCACCTTTCCTCGTTTTTTATGAACAATCCCTTTTACATCCTCCCCAATCCAGCATTTGATATTTAATTAGGAAACAAAATAATAAAAATATATATCAAATACTTTAAATTGTTAATTCTTTTCGTATTCCATCTACTAATAATGTAATACTCATGAGGAACCCTGTCCCGAATGCTGTCTTCCTGTAGGTTTCTTGTAAGAGTAACTTGTAAGAACATCAATATGGTCTGTGTCTACTGGTGTTTCCCTGTAAAAACATCAACATGTTCTGTGATTCTGTCTCCTTAGACCATTGTTGTTTCTATAAAGTATAAACACCACCTTTCCTCATTGCTGTTTCTTTAAGCAATCTTTATATCCGCCCCAATCCCTGATTTGATCTTATTACAGATTTGATGTCAAATCAACTTCTTTCGCAATGCATCACAAACTTGATCGACTCAACTAAAGAATATGGTTTTAAATTAACAAAGTGTTGTTATGCTGATTTTGCAAAGTAAAGAATATCAAATGTGCTCAACAATCAAATTTAGTTCAAGCCTTTTTATATGGTTGCTTACAACACTTGAAAGCAAAGGGAACGACAGTTTTTGCATCAAATCAAAGATTCAAATCTAAGGAAACAAAATATTAAACTTAAAATCTACTAGTACTAACTTGTGAATAAACTTCCCAACTTTGGAAATCAATGCTTGCTGCTCAATTTAGAGTCTCTTATCCTTTTACTCCTTCGGCAATTCGGCACTGCCTCCATCGATGCTTTTGCTTTCCGTTTAGGCTTTGGCTTCACTGTAGTATTTGGGTCTTTTTTAAGAAGCCGATTGCTGCGTCGGAGTGGTAAGCTTACGGGGTTCTTGAACTTGCTCTTCCGACAACTTTCATGTGAATCGCTTTGTGCCTCTAAGGGTTCTTCTGCAGACAGCTTATGGCTAAGTTGTTTTGTCTCAAAACCAGTTGATTCTGTTGTGTTGACTGGAACAACCGGAGCAACTTTCTTGGGTGATTCTATAGGTTCATCGTCTGGAATCGCCGCAACGTCGATTGGAGTCGGATTCGAGGTATCCAAAGCTGGCGTCGCATCTTTTCTTTCAGATTGCAGCGCAGTAAAAAGTGAGGTAATAACATCCAAATCCTCAGAATCCGATGAAAGCCAGCTAGAGCTAGTATCTGATGAATTCCGATACCTAGTGCATTCAAAGGCAAACCTCTGCCATGGTTCCAAATCCTTGAGAAAATCATACCCTGTGTTTCCTTCGTTTTGTTTTCCAAAAGTTTCTTTGGAAGAAGCATGGCTTTTCTGGGAAACCATTGTCGATTGATGAAGATTACAGATGCTCCGAGTGAAATCTTTAAATCAAGTTTAGGGTTTCGAAAGTAACCTTCTGATGAATTGCTTGGGAAGCAAGAAAGAGAAAACTTGATAAAATAGAAGAAAGATTTGGCTACTGATAGGGTTGCTTTGCAAGAGACTTTGCGTTGAGAGAGAGATGAGAGTAGGTCAATATTTATAGGCAATCCCCGGCCAAGGGTTTTAAAAATAATAATTTACCAATCCAAATAATATTACAATTTAACTTGCAATTGGTATTTTATTATAAATAATAATAAATATTTATTTAGTTTTTAATTGTAAACAATTAATCCTTTAGTGAACATACAGACTAACAGAATAAATTCTTCAAAGAAAAAAGAAATATTTAATTTCAAGAATTAAAATATTCATATGTTAAAAACTTATGCCGACTAGTTATTATCAATGGCGGTGAAGCTTTATTTTTCATCTGACGGTTATAATTAATTTCGTTTTCATTAAAAAAATCATTGTAGTTGGGGTAAAGTTAGAAGATATTCTTAGGGATTAAATTTAAATTATAATTTTTTAAAATATTAAAATATAATTTTTTTAATAAAATAAAATCGAATAACTTACAAATACAAATTAATACTTTATTGGACAGATGACCCTAGGGTTAATTTTTAACCTCCTGTGGTTAAACATTTTAAAATAAATAGAACAATCACCATTCACCAGTCCTTTTTATTCATGCTTTGCTTAATCTTCTCTGCATTTTCCTTAATAATGGCTTCCTTTGAATCATCGGCCACACTGTCTTTAGTCTTTTGAGCTTTCTCTTTGGCCGAGTCGCATCCGTTTTTCGCCTTCTCGTTTGCCTTGTTGTTCGCCTTTCGATTAACGTAACACAATCCGAAATAGAACATATGTCATACACATATTCAAATATAAATATATGATTTTTCAAATATATGAAAAACTCGTGCCGGACGTATTATTATTCGAATTTCATGTACCTTGCCTACGCCACATGAGAAAAAAAATATAATGAATATTTAAGGTAAAGATTAAGATTAATGAGACGAGAGAAAGAGTTAATTACTTTAATAAATCTTGGCCTAACAGCTGAAACAATCCTGTGGTTTGCAACTCTACCTCCGAAATTGCCTACATTGATAAATCTTGGCCTAACTAGGTTTAACAATGCCATATTTGTTTATTAATGAAGTTTGCCTGTATTCCCCTTACTAGGGTTTTATTTTTGTTCGAATCTTCTAATACAAGTTAACCGAGTATTTAAGGAAGGAAAATAGTGGTCTATATTGTCTTTCGTGAGAGTAATTTTTGAGAACGACTGGTTCAAAAAGTTTAAAATGTATCCTATAATACAGGGTCATGTATGCCTTTTGAATAAGTCGTTCTCAAAAATTATTCTTGTACTACCATCCTTTCCTTATATACTCATTTGGCCAAGAAAACTTGACATTTAATTCACATAGAGCAAAGTTGATAGAAATTAGAATGGCAACGTTAAACATAGTTAACAATCCGTCGGGTACAGGTAATTTTGCCAGAGGTAGTGTTCCTAAGAATAGGTTTCTTCCACCGGTTTCGCCGAAATTTATTCCGGTAATTCCCTTTTTTCTTCGTTTCTTTTCTTTTCGTTTTAATGTTTAGGTTCTCAGTTGGCTCTACTAAGCAAGTGTAATGTGGTGTAGGCGAGTTCGAAGCCGGAGGCTCAAGCGTTTGAGAAGGCAAAGGAAAGTATCAAACACGGAGATGATCAAGCAGAGGAGGTCACAGACAATGTGAAAGACAAGGCTACTTCGACCGCTAATCAAGTAATTCGTCAAACACGATTTTGATTGTGTTATATCGCAATGTGACCGTAGACATAATGAATGTTATCATGATTGATTATCGTAAATGATTGAGATTTAAAATTAGTTCGGAAACTATGGTAGGTGAACGAGAAGGCAAAGGCGACAAGCACGGCGCAAGCAACGTTGAGTGCGAAAGCAAAGCAGGTGTGGGAAACGGCCATAGAGACTGCTCAAAAGGCGAAAGAAACCGTGCTCGGGAAGGCGGATAATTCGAAAGAAAATGCAGAGAAGAGAAAGCAAAGCATGGACAACAAGAACATCTGATTCATTCAATTCATTCTGAAATGTTTAAACCCGCAAAGGAATAAAATTCGGCCTAAGGCCAACAACACAATTATAAGTTGTTTTAACCTTATTCAATTTCTTAATTTCGAAGCCTTCCATTTTTGTTTTTCTAATTATTGAACCTTGGGCACAACATAGCCTAGATAGATAGTTAATATACATGCTCACAGTGACAGAAGGCGGAACTTGAAGTAAAAATTTGAGGGGCCAATTTAAAATTTTAAAATATTTGGAGGTTTAAACAATTTCAAAAAATTGATAGTTTAACTAAAAATTTTAATAATTTTGAGAGATATAACAAAAATATTTAAAAATTTTAAATGGAAATTTAATTAAAATATTTAGAATTCTAAAGCTTAATATGAATTTTTAAAATATTTAGAATTCTTATTTATTTATCTAGTACCTGTTCTTGTTTCTTGTTTCATTCTAGACGAGCAGAATATGCTTGTTTCTCTCGTTCAACAAAAGCGTGGAGAGATCTGAGTAATTAGTGAGTCATGGAATCGATGGTTTTTTGTTTGTTCTTTCTCTTTTTTTTTTGAAAAAATATTTTAAGTTTTATTTTGTTTGGCTCTTATTGTAACATGGGTTTTATCTTTGCAATCTTTAAAACAACTTGCAACACCTTGTTTTTTGTTTTTTCTTATTTTGTTTTGCTGCAAATTGGTTTTTTTTTGTCTCAAATTTAAAAATTTTATGTTTTTTCGAACAGCTGTATGAAACAAATGATTAACTGAGATTAAATAAAAAGATTTTTATATGTCATACAATAACGATACATGTTAAGTGTTACCAAATACACAAGTCATACAATTAATGACTAATGTGTGTGGACTTTAATTTTAATCATTCAATTAGCATAATTTTAAAATTCGTATAAAATATTTGAAAATATATATATATACCAGATCAATGCGGTATATAGTTTCTTTGCACCAATCGTCAATGCTAATATTTGAACCTTAAACTTAAAAGATATGAGAAGTTTTAAATTGATACTATTTTCAATGGATACGCAATACTTCTCTTTCACGTTAAAAATATTAAAGTGACCAAATTATCGTTTATAAAATTGACCAACCTAATTTTGATGTTGATGAAAAATGAGATTAAAATTAATAATTTAATTATTGTTAATCGATTCATTTACCGTAAAATTTAAAGTCACATAAATAAAATAAATATATTGAAATTTTATTTAATTAAAATAAATATATTGAAAATTTTTACTAATATCGAATAAAAATATACAAGAAGATCGTGTCATAACACAATTTGTGAGTTATTCAAATTTATGTTCTAATTTTAACTCAAAATAGTGATTAGATGAAACGGTATCTAACGTTATCCATTGATACTAGCAAACGAAAAGATTCCCCTCCTCACGATCTTGTTCTTTGTGGAGACATTATAAAAATAAAAAAGGATAAATCACATTGTTAGTCACTAAAATATAGTATGTATTGATTTTGTTATTAAATTTTAAAACATTTCAATTTAAGCATTGAACTTTAATTTAAGTTTAATTAAGGCACGAAATCGTTAAATTATTAACGACGTGATGACATGGTACTTTCTTTTCTTTTTTGTAGAAAGACATCAACTCTTTTGATTGTTGTTGTTGGTCAATCATCACCTATCATTGACCATTATTCACAACAAGATTAGTATCAAAGTGTTTGTGTTTCATTCTTTTTTCTTCTTCTTGAATTATTTTTTCACGAAACTCACTCATAATCGATGAAAATCATTTAAAGGTTCGACGTTTTAATGCTCTAATCTCCGACGATGATGTCCAATGAGACTAGTTTCGATGTATGTTGTTTGTCTTCTCGAAAGATGTTTCTCATTGTTTGAATTTCGAATCTAACCCTTCAAATATGAGAAACCCCAAATTAACATATTTTTGTGTTTAATTTCGTGAGTTTTAAAAAAAGTTTTGAAAATATATAAATCGAATAAGTAACAAGACAGTAGATGAGTTCTTCAATGTTTAAAATAACTAAAAAATATCGAAAATTGGAGTTTCTGATGACGACTAAAAATGAATAAAATGGGTAAAAAAATAGGTCAAAGACTTATCTAAAGTTTATGATCAAGTCATTACGAAATTAAAGTTTAGTGACTAAATCGATCTCCTGTCACACCAAACTACTATATTATTAAGTTGTTGTCAATTTAATGATCCGATACTTTAAACTGAACCTTTAAATTGAACAAAAGTTAAAGTCTAGTGATTAAATTGAAGCATTTTAAAGTTTAGTGGTAAATTGATATATAGACTAAAGTTTAGTGATAAAGAGTTTGAGAGTTGGAGGTCCCGCCACATTTCACACAGCTATTGGGTTGTCTTTTCTTTCGTTTTTCTTCTCATTTAAATTTCCTGTAAACCCATTTTATCTTTGTCCAAAAACCATTGCCAGCAGCAGCCTAATTTAGAATGGCTGCAACTCCAGCTTTTCCTATTCTTCAGCTTCGTTCAGCCAAACCCAAATCCACTGCTTCTTCTTTAAAACTTTACGGCACGTTTTCAGCTTCAGAATTATCCAATTTTCTCTTATCATTGATTTTCTATGTTTTTTAAGCTTCATTTTTGCTTGTTTAATGTGATTTTTCAGGCACATCTAAGTTTGGAGTGGTGAAATGTGGATCATCTTCTAATGGGAGAGAGCCTGACTCGGTTGACGGTGGTGTCAAAAGTGTGGAACGTTTACTTGAAGAGAAACGCCGAGCTGAGCTATCTGCCAGGATTGCTTCTGGAGAATTCACTGTTCAGAAAGCTGGGTATTTGTTTTATTTTAGTTTTGTTTACGCTTTGAACTGTGACTGTGATGCTTGATTAGCTTTTGGGTATCTTTTGTTTTACAACAATGAAAAAGGGATGTTCTTTTATTTCCCTTAATTTTTCAATTAATTATGGTTAGAATAATATTGGATTTGGTATCCTTGTATTCTTTTGTTATCTTCCATGTCATGTTTGGTTTGGCTTGGCTTAGTCTGTGTTCTTGTATTTCTTTATTTCATGATAATTTGTGCTAATTTGCTGCTCTCATGTCTTTTTGTTCCTGGGAACAAGTTTCCCTTCTCAATTGAAGAATGGTTTGTCGAAACTCGGTGTTCCTGATGAGGTTCTTGAAATTTTATTTAAATGGGTTGATGATGGTGAAGATTATCCCAAGATTCCGGAGGCGAAAGGGTCGATTAAGGCCATCCGCAGTGAGGCCTTCTTCATCCCTTTGTATGAGCTTTACCTCACTTATGGTGGGATTTTCAGGCTAACCTTTGGACCAAAGGTTTGTGTGTGGCTTTTATTTTTTATTAGTGTATAGTGTTGTCCGGGATAATTATGGATTTCCTATTGATACATATGGGGATGTTGCTGCAGTCGTTTTTGATTGTTTCTGATCCTTCCATTGCTAAGCATATATTGAGGGACAACTCAAAGTCTTATTCAAAGGTAAACCATGGTATACTTCTTGGTTTTACTTGGGTGGGCTAATATTGCTTTGTTGTTTATCTCATCTCTTGTTCTCTTTAATGTTTAGGGTATATTAGCAGAGATTTTGGATTTTGTCATGGGAAAAGGACTTATCCCAGCTGATGGTGAGATATGGCGTGTTAGAAGACGCGCTATAGTCCCAGCACTGCATCAAAAGGTATTGTAGTTAACTTATGGCTCCGATGTTTTAAAAATAAGACATGATTTCTTTTTTATATTACGTGTTATCATAGAAAACACTATTAAGACTTTTGATTCAATTATATTTGATTCATGCCAAATGATTAATTATATGCTATATCATTTCTTTTCTAAGCTTGTTAGTGCTTTGTAATATGCACTTGAACTATGGCAATTTCAGAATTGTTGGGAGTTAGAGGCATAGCTTGAAAAAGGGGGTTTCACATTATTATATAAATGACTTAAGAGTGATTAATGTATTCTGAAAAAGAGTGGACGGAAGGGGTTTTAGATAACCATATAAATGATTAAATCAGTGCGCATAATTACTAACAGCAAAATGCAGTCTAAAAAAGAGTGATAAATTAAGAGAATGCTCATTAAACTTGATTGAAACATGCCCAGAATCATTAGATGGTAGTTACTTTTAAATATTATTTTTACTTGATCAGTAATTGTTGTTTTACCTTTTGTTTTTCAATTTTTAGTATGTAGCAGCTATGATTAGCTTATTTGGACTGGCTACCGATAGGCTTTGCCAGAAACTAGATGCTGCTGCAACTGATGGGGAAGATGTAGAAATGGAATCACTTTTCTCCAGGTTGACGTTGGACATTATTGGCAAGGCAGTATTTAATTATGATTTTGATTCGTTAACAAATGATACCGGTATAGTCGAGGTATTTTCTTCTCTTATTTGTCTGGAACTTTTGTTATGCTGTTGCCACTGAGTCTGAGTTTCATTTACATTTTTTTTTGTTAAAACTGTCTAAAATATGTGACTGTATTTTGGCTAGGACAGGCTGTTTACACAGTTTTGCGGGAAGCAGAAGATCGAAGTGTCTCCCCTATTCCAACATGGGAGATCCCTATTTGGAAAGACATTTCACCGCGACAAAGGAAGGTTACAGTAGCACTCAAATTGATTAATGGTATACTAGACGATCTGATTGCGACATGCAAGGTAAAGTTATCAGTAAATGTACTGAGATAATATTATGCTCTGCCTTTATGTCCTCTATAATCACTGTGCATGTGGGAACATGTAGTATGATGTGTCAAACACCAGATATGGTGCATGACTGCACGCATAACTTTTTGCAGTTATACCAAGCATTGGAATATATATTCAAATGCAGAGGAATTGTCAGAACTGAAAATATCTCTAAATAGGCCATTGTTGTATGTTGGTGTTAAATAAAATCATTTGAAAATTTTAGTGAGGAAGTTGGCTTTTTTTATGCCGGAGCTGGAGTATTAAGCATGAGGCCCAAAATGAAAAAAATTCCTAAGGCTGATGACATTCACTAAGTAGGTCCCATCTTTATTTTCTTGTGCCCCCTTTTCAATGGGAAAATAACAAAATCTTAGTAGTTTTAGTTTTTGAAATTGAATTCAAAAGAATATGCATTCACTTATTTACTATATTAATTTCATTCTTTAGCATGTATTGTTTAAATTGAGTAAAGTTTGTAATTCTTCTGGAACTTATTCTTAGTTAACACGTGTGCTGGGATCCAGAAATTTTCTTAATTTTGTATTCTGCTCCTTTCTAATATATCAGTGTAAGGTAAAACCATTGTGTGGATTAGTTGAATTGTTTGGCTTTTGTATGTTTTACTTCCACTGACCCGATTAAATATTTCTTTTGTTCTCCTTTAAATTTAAAATCTTCATTTTTCAGAGGATGGTTGAAGAAGAAGAGCTACAGTTTTATGATGAGTACATGAATGAACAAGATCCTAGTATTCTCCACTTTCTTCTGGCTTCCGGGGATGACGTACGTATTAATAGTTATCAAACGTGTGGATTAGTTAGCTTAGCTTAGCTCATGGGATATAAGATTTCATTGAATCTTTTTGCAGGTTTCTAGCAAGCAACTCCGTGACGATTTAATGACAATGCTTATTGCTGGGCACGAAACCACAGCTGCTGTTTTGACATGGACCTTCTATCTTTTATCAAAGGTAATTCAAGGATTTGTTCTTTGAAAAAAAGGAGCTGATTCACTCCCTTGGGATGTTTTGCTTCTTGTTTGTGGTCTGCATATATTTATGAAAAATATATTTATCTAAATAAAGAATTAATGCAGCAAGAATAAAAAAGCAGGAAGACATCACATGGCTTGATCTACTAGTCAACATTCACTGGAGAGAACCCTTGTTCCAAACTTCCAATACACAATCATATTGAAGTTTTTTTTTTCAAATTCATTATAGTAAAAAGAATAAAATAACTGGGTCACTCGTACTTCACTCATGAAAGAAATTAAATTCAAGCCATTCTCCTATAGTCAGGAAAAGCATGTGATAATTTTCTATCTGATAATGCACATTTGTTTTATACTTCTTTTATCCCTCATATTAATGTGTGTAAGAACCGATTATGCAGTAATCTTCTCTTCCTATCCCTTGTACTTGTGATTGGTTGTACCCTTTGAGTAAATAATATACCATCCAATCTATTCCAAAATCGCTAGGTTTAGCAGTAATAGTAAGCTCTCTTTTTTTTTATATAAAGAAAGGATTATTACTATGTGCCTCATTAAAAACCCCTTAATCCTAGACGGAGAAAAAGAGTACATATGGTAATAAGAAACATAGATAACTCAGCAGATACAATATTAGTCCAAACTATCCTCATGCAGAGGAGCTCCTAATTCCTGGTCAGAGTGTGGCTAGATGATGATTGTTTCAGAGGAGAAGAGTTCTCCCTCAAATGAGTTATTATTCTGTCAAACTTGAAACAGGTATCATGGTTGAATGATAACTCATGCCAAGCTCTCATTAGTTCCTTTTCTCTGATGGTTGCAGGAACCTAGTGTTGTAGCCAAGCTCCAGGACGAGGTATCTTTAAACTTTTTGTGCAATACCAGTATAAACGGGCTAGTCTAAGCTTTCACTTTATGCAATCTATCTCATTTTCTTATTTATTATTGTATCAAACTTCCTAGGTTGACTCTGTTCTAGGAGATCGATTTCCAACAATAGACGACATGAAAAAACTCAAGTACACAACTCGTGTTATTAATGAAGTAAGAGTAGTTCTATTTCCATTTCATGTTTCATAAAATATTTTGCCCTTAATGCACCTCAAAAAGATATGATTCGATCTATTTTTTGTACAGTCTTTGAGGCTCTACCCACAGCCACCAGTCTTAATTCGACGGTCTATTGAGAATGATGTGCTTGGACAGTACCCGATAAAAAGGTCAAACCTTAAAATCAATATCATTACCATCTTATCGGTCTGCTAGCATGCACAGTTTAAAATCACTTTCTAGGCCTCTATTTTTGTTTTTCACTAGTAGGAGAAAATATGGTTGTTTGGAAAACCTACAAATATATAACTTGTAGCGTAGATCAAATGTTTGATATATGAATAAATATGTCGTCTTATATGCCTATAAGTTTGTTGCAAGATTAGCAGGATGATATTGAAATTTTAAAACATTTTCTGATCATTTGTAGTTGTTTATTGTTTTATTTGAGAGGCTCTAATTCTGGACTGACACTTTTCATTTTGTCATCTGTAAAAAGTATTTGTTTTTCTATCAACGTGCTTTTTCTAGAAAGCGTATGGGGTGCGGAAGTTGTGATTATTATTTTTCACTTTTTATTTGTATATTGTTGCCTTATCTTGAGCTTCTTTGCATGAAAAATCTATGACATATTCACTTCCACTTGTACTTTTCCTAATTCTTTGTCATATATTTTACATTTAGGGGTGAAGATATTTTTATCTCTGTTTGGAATCTGCATCGTAGTCCAAGTCTCTGGCAAGATGCAGAGGAGTTCAATCCCGAAAGATGGCCTTTAGATGGACCGAATCCTAATGAAACAAACCAAAATTTCTGGTAACAAATAATTACAAATTTCTTTATTTCATCAATTATGTTTATAAATGAGATGGCAATGAGTTTTTCTGGTTTCTAGTAATTACAGTTTATATATGTAATTTGGTAAAAATTGAAAATTGTCTTGAAACTCTGGGGCAGTTTTATTGGCACTGTACAAGGACTAATTCCTGAATCATAGAAAAGAAATATCTTAATATAAAATTTAATTAGTTTATTAAATTCTAAGTATTAGTATATACATGGGCATAGGAATAAGACCCTCCAATATGTGAAAAAGTTGGAAAAAAAAATTATACTCATGTCATTCACATACTCGTGTCCGATAGTACCTAATCCGAGTCACATTTTCTGGGTTAGCTTAACCAAATCTCAATTGTTATTTTCCCTTCATTTCAGTTACTTTCATTTTTTCCTTCAATTACAAATCAATGATATTAGCATTCTTGTCTCAGTTACTTGCCCTTCGGTGGAGGACCTCGGAAATGTGTAGGAGACATGTTTGCATCTTTTGAGGTATTTTTATGGAAAGATATGTACGAAAATAATTTCTGTACTTGGTCTCAAAACTTGAAAGTTGTCAACTTTGTGCATTGGGTTCCATACTTATTTATTCTAGTTGAGACATGACAAATTCCAGACGCTAGTGATTGGTATTGTAAAACCTGAAGAAGAGTTACTTTGATCTACAGGCTGTTGTAGCAGTTGCAATGCTTGTCCGGCGGTTTAACTTCCAACTGGCACTTGGAGCTCCTCCGGTAAGCAAACTGCCTTGTGCATTTTGTTCATGTCAACAGCTTTGTGCAAATACAAAATGCAGGAAACGGGCTGAAGGGTATTAGGCTATTAGATCATACGTTTTTAAATTGTAGTTGTTCTCAAACTTAACATTTCAAAACCCGTAGCTTATAGTGGACAAAGAATCCAAAAAACCTGAAACCCTTTCGAAATGTTTACTTTTCGATATCACATTAGTAGAATAAGAACTGTTGACTACATGCATCTTGAAACTATATATGATAATACCTCATCCATAAGTTGGGTATAAAGAGACTCTCAGCTATTTTTGAATCTCAAATACCAGTACCTACTCCTAGACAAGTTATGATTTGTTTTTCATTTGAGGGTCCGATAACTATTCGAACGTGCTTTGAGTATGTCTGTGTGGTCCCATAAACCTGTAGTAACTCAAAAAGGGAAGCATACATATACCTTATAAAAGATCAATCAAATCTGTATGCAGGTTGAGATGACTACCGGAGCAACTATCCACACAACACAGGGGCTGAAGATGACAGTTACACGAAGAATAAAGCCTCCAATTATCCCTGAAATAAACATGCAGGGATTGGAGATGGAAGCATCTGCCCGGATCTCGGAAGCAGAGACCCAACTTGGAGAGAAAGGTGAAGTTTCTCAAGCTCATTCATAAGTAGAATAGCTTGCTACATTTCATTACACAATGTATATGTATCAAGGGGAAGTAAAATTGACAAGACATTACCATTGGGAGAAAATTGGTAAATGTTTTAGTTTGATTCCCTTCAATGCAATCAAAATAATTGATTGTTTGCTGTTTATTTTTGTTCCAAATAAAAAAAACAATTATTGGTCAAGAATTCCTGGTCTTTTCATCTTGTCAGAAAGTCCTCATGGATGATAATTTGGGTTTCCAAATAGCTCCTGAGGTTTAT
Organism: Hibiscus tridactylites; assembly: GCA_958450335.1. Taxonomy (NCBI): domain Eukaryota; kingdom Viridiplantae; phylum Streptophyta; class Magnoliopsida; order Malvales; family Malvaceae; genus Hibiscus; species Hibiscus tridactylites. The sequence continues at coordinate 3,331,219 of OY288271.1, forward strand.
GTGGTTGTACTGGAATTACTAAAAGAAATGAAGCTTTGAGCTGAACACTGAGTAGGGGTTTGAAATGGATACCCTGAGAAAGATGAAGGGTTTAAATAATTGATTAACTATATTTAATGTTGGTATTTTTTTAAGGATTAATATCGTATACATTGGTGGTGGAAAACAAAGTTTTCACAAGCGGGATTATTTAGGGGTTTAGGGTTTTAATTTAGGGTTTAGAGGTTTAGGGTGTAGGGTTTAAAATTTAAGATTTATGGTTAGAATTTAGGTTTTAGGGCTTAGGGTTTGTGGTTAGATTTTTAGGGTTTTAAGATTAAAATTTTAAATTTTAGATTTAGGCTTGAAAATAGACATGCTTGTGTAAACTTTTTTTTTACACCGGCAGTGTATTAAATATTAATCTTTTTTTAAATGTAAGCTACTTTGCCTAACCTCTAGGTGTAAGCAAAGCTTGATTCGATCTAAAAAAATTATTTTTTAGATAATAAATTCAAGACTATCAAATTAAATTGATCATAATAAAAAATGTTGCTTGTCTTGTTTTATTCTAATAGAATTATCAAATATTCATGGTCAATTTTTTTTTGCTTGGAATTTAGTAATATTGCCAATAAAGTTTTAATTTAATCTCTCTTTTTAGCTTAACTCTGAACATTTATTGACTCAAACTCAACTCTTAAAAAAATAATTGAGTCGAATTAAGATGACAAAATAAGCTGTCACGCATAATTGAAGACCACAATAATCCCGTGCCCATTTGCAAAATATAGTTCAGATAGCATGCAGGAAGAGAACTCCACATGCAGGCATATCAGTAGCTTTCAAGCAAGAAATGTCGATAAAATATCGAATCGAAAATATCATCGAATCGACGGCCAAGGAAAACAGTGAATACATCACAGTTAAAATCTGAGAAAATGACGCATGCAATATATCTTTCAACACAAGATAGACAAATATATAATTACTATGTGCATATGGAATGAGAATTGAAGAAAAGGCAATGGAGATGTGCCTTATTCTAAGGCCGGAATGTTGAAACCATACAATAACATTACAAACACATTACTCATTCTATTGTAATTTCAAAACAAAATATTGGAGGGTAAAGGGGAGGGGCATAAAGAAGAGAAAACAAATGAAAGAGAAAGATGCTAAATCAAGGTCAAATTGGCATTGTGCATTTCTTTTGAGAATGACCTAATAAATGGCATCTACCGCATTGAACAACTCTCTTCGGCCGCTTCAAGTTCTCTACACGAAGAACTTTCTTTTTCGGTCTGCCAGGTGGCCGGCGAACTTTGGGAGGGCGTATCGGGATATCAAGCTTGGCAGCTCCACCGTCAGCTCCTTCACCAACCTCATTCCAAACACTCTTATCCGGAATAGGATGTATCATCTGTGAATAGGTCTCACGGTAGCTTCCCACTGTGAAACAAGGTTCAGCGAAAAGATGAGCATTCTGCCCACAAGAAATAAGGGCAGCTGCAGCATGTGCACATGGTAAACCGTACAGCTGCCAACGGCGACAGGAACACACTCGACTACTAATATCCACGATATTTGTCCTCTCTGATGATACAATCTCAAACTCAACTTCATTTGCTCTAAGTACTTGGTAGCAATGAGCATCAGCAATTGCCTCCGAAATCCGCTTCTCAGCAGACGGGACAAGAATTGAGGTCCAACTCATTCCCATTTCACGACGATTGTTAAACCATGTAGCTAGTTGATTGCGAATATGTTCCATCATTTGCACAATGGGGAGCTCATGACATTCGAGGGCCCAGTTATACAACATCTCAGTAACACATAGCGTAAAGTGGCCATATCGCACTCCTTCAAAATATGCTACCGCCCAAAGCTGCGGAGGAAAGAGTTGAAACCATTGTATAACCTCCTGTGAGATCTCTATCATTTCAGCAATTTTGCTCTCAAACTCTACAGTAGTGAGAGCATAAACAGCATTCCAGAAGATATTAACCAACTTTGTGTTCTTAAATGTATCACGGAAATTTTCACTGACATAACGTAGACAAAAACCATGAAAGGCACTTGGAAAATGGGTTTCTACTGCATCTACGATGCCTCGCTGTCTTTCAGATAGTATAGTAAGTCTAGGCATGTTTTCAGTGTTTACGCCAAGAAGCTTCCTCAACTCTGACATGAACCACATCCAATTTTCATCACTTTCCACATCAACAATAGCAATCGCCAAGGGAAACAATGCATCATCAGCATCAACGGCTGCAGCACAAAGTAATGCACCCAAGTATTTTCCTTTCAGTTCTGCCTTATCAAGTTCTAGAAGTGGTCTACAAGCAGTTATAAACCCGTAGATAGAAGCGCGGTAAGAAAAAAAGAGGCGCTGGAAACAATTTTCTTGTCCGGTAGCAAAAACCGATGCAACACTTCCAGGGTTGTTTATTCTTATTTGCTCACAGTATGCAGGAAGAAGGCGATACCCTTCTTCAAAAGTCCCATGAAGTGCGGCCATACTTCGTTCCTTTCCACGCCAAGCTTGCATATAAGAAACAGCAACTCCATGCTGGTCTCGGATATCTTGCAGGATTTCTTTTGGCTTGTACTGTGGATTATCCCGAATGCGTGCTTCTACTGATCTTGCAACCCAACCCACTGATGCTTGCTGATGATGGAGGTCGCGAACCCCTTCACATGTATGCTTCCCATTCAGAGTTCTAATTGTGAAAGTTGGAACCCCAGGACATTTTGCTACATGGACACGCCATGGACAACCTTCTTTGGAGCACTTGGCTATAAATCGGCTGCGATCAGATTTCACTATCCTAAGATCAAAATGCAATGCTATAGCAATATCTTTCAAGGTTCTTCTGCAAGTTTCAACATCAGGAAATTCCTGCCCAATAGCTAATGAATGATCTACAATGGCATGAGAAGTATCAGCTACCATTAAAGCATGAGAAGTATCAGCTACCATTAAAGCATGATCATCCATGACTACATGAAATGTAGTACGCAACAGTCTGACGTGATTCAAAAGGCTCCCTCCATGCAACAAACAGAACAGAAAAATGCTTCCGAGGAAAAGCTTCAAAAACAGCACATATATGCTCTTAGTTAGGCACAGATACTGCAGTAGAGACAAAAAAAAGAAATGAAATTATATATATAGATAATGGGGTGGCGAGTCGGGGGAGGTAGCCAAAATAAATCAGGGGATCAAACTTAAAATATGAATACCAGTATAATTAATCAACATAGAAATGGAAACAATTTTCTTCTCGATAGAACAGAAACATTGGCAGCAAAATCCCTTTTTAAGTTGTCAATTAGTGAAGCAACTTATTTAGTACCCAAAAGGATTATATAACACACCTGTAATAGAAAAAGAAACTAATGAGCAGAGTTATAACCAAATTTAACAGTAACCTCTTCCTCTATAACAGGAAGGGGAGGGGAGATTGAAAGAAAAAGAAACACGCCTATCGGAAGGGGGAAAAAGAAGTATAAAATGAAATTTTAAAAAAAGGTGATTTGCATTAATTGCTATGTTCCTCAGAAATGGATACAAAGAGTCAATCATCAGCAAGAACAAAGAGTACTAATTTAGCAATTCTAACATAAAGGAACTAACTTTGTAAGATTTAGCAACTTGACAATCGGAAACTCCTTGTGTCTTAGCTCTGGAGAACACACCAATAAATCAGAGTCAAATCAACTTTATGCCTAAAACCATGAGGAGGAACCACACATGGTCACCGTAACAAGAGCAACCTTGGGTATGTTTGTGAAGAGGTATCAACATGCAAGTCTTCTATGAGAATATTACCCTCTAATGTAGGACCACCTTAGTTTTTCTTTAGGTACGAATAGAAGAAACTGTAGATCCTCTATCTAAAAGCATTGAAAGAAGTTATAGAGAATATCTAATCAATAATTACTTGTACCAAGGATGATTACAAAATTTTTACAGCCTACCATATTGATATTCATCTGATAAAACTTATAAAAAGAAAATTCTGATTTAATTCATTCTTTTAAAGGAACCGAAAGTGGAAAATACAAAAAGAAAAACGTATTTGATATCCAATAGCAACCACAAAATTTCATAGCTTTCCCTTTTTCCCTTGAGAAAGGATTTTGACCAACAATTTTCTTCCCCTTCTTAGTCCTTAATATGTATTCAATTCATTATTTGTTGATTACCATACACCCTAGTTACTCACTTTTGCTTTCATCATGGGTTCCTTGTATAGTTAAGATTCCATCAAATAAAGTTTTTTTTATCAAAGACCGTGTAGGTGTAACCTTTATGCAAATTATACAAGAAGCATTACAGCAGAAATTGATAGTTTTGAATCAAAACTGTATTATACTTGTACATCAATTAGGTTTCTATCGAAGTTGAACCCTCAATGCTCCAGCAACATTTCGGTTCAAAACCAATCTTTAACCGTTTGAGGGTTTAGATTTGAAATATAATGCAAAAGAAATTCATATAACTAGGATGACTGGCTTGAAAGTTTAACATCACCAAGATAGACTTGACAACCAACAACCCAAATAATATATAACTTGAATCCAACCAACCACAAAAACTAAAAAGAATTGAAACCTGAACCAACTGAAAGCCAACCCAGTTACCTACTTCTAGCAGTGTGAAATTGAAAAAGTTAGCCAGAATAGCCAACTCAACTAGCCTGAAAGCCTACATAATTGACACTAAAAGTCCAAGAACCAAGCCAAAATGACTCAGTTCATTGTCTCCTCTGTCAGTCGTTTACAATTATAAAAGGCTCTATGCAAAATCCTAACTTCACCTAAATCTGGCAATACTTCGAATCAATATTTTTTTGTGTGTGGAGAAGTACTTGAAATCCCAATTACAAAAGTAAAAGAAATATAAGAACACAAACTAATTCACTAAAATCCCAACAACCACGTAGTAACTAAACTTCTGAAGATTTATTATTCACTAAAATCCCCTTTAAATAAGACCAGGCCCTAAATAAGAAGTAAGAGATATCTTCTAATAATAAAGTTCATATCTCAAGTTTGAAATCTTTGACAAGTAAAAGAAACTTGAACAATGTGAGTTTAGAATCAATTCAACCAATGAAATGATGAATTTGAACATAGAATCATCAAAATATTTGACAAGTAAAAGAAACTTGAACAAATTCTAGTGAAGGTGAAATCCCCATGTCACAACAAGATTATTATAACAGAAGCTATTCAAATTTCAATGCCACACACAATTTTTACAACAGTGAACAAATACAAAGACATGGGATACCTTTGATAGCTAATATCAAGTCACCTTTAACTCTTTAAGGAACAAAAATAACATTTCAGTCTCTATAAATTTACCAATAATTCAATGGTTCCAAGCAATCAGAAAACTGAAATCGCAAAATAGGCTAAATTCAAAGGGCATAGTAAGCAAAATCTAAACTCACATTTAGCTCTAGAAAACTTTACGCAGATTAACCCCTTTTTTTCTTAAGTCGGCTAATCACTATATCTTAAGGTATTTAATAAACTAGTTCACTTTCACCAAAAACTACAAATTTAAAGACCCAATTGACCAAAAATGTTACCTTGGATAAATTTGGTTCTAACTCTTTCAAATTCCGCGATGCCCGCGAGATCTAAGGCTCATTTCTTTCGATAAATTTTCACAAGAAAGGCACGAACTCTTTCCCGTCGCTTACCGCCGCCTTTTAAATTAATTGGTAGGTTAAGAAACCCTAGAATAAGCAACAACGTTGAGAATCGGAGAGGGAAAAATACGATTAAAAAAGGACTTGTTTTGCTTCGTGTTTGGATGATTGGAAAACGAAGGAAAACAAGGTAGCGAAGTATACGTGTTAAATAATTGGCAGTTATGAGAGAGAAGCATTTTTGAGTAAATATCACAATGGGGTCCCCAAACTTTCAGCATATATCATATTAGTATTGAATTTTGAAAGGCTAAAATGTTAAGAAAATCCATTAACTTTACCACTTCACGTAAACAAGTCCCATGATCATACCACTTTTTACTTTAGGGGATGTATAATCTCTTAAAACCTTAAATTTTGTTTTTTTGGCTTAATTAGGGGATTTTTTATATTTAGGAAGATAGTGATCATGTGATTATTTAGGGATATATAGTGAATTTACAATGAATATAAAATCGTTGAAATATAATGACGACTTTGCCTGAAAATCTTCCAAAATCATTATACATCATATATGGGACAAAGTCGTTGACAGATGGGACGATTTTTTTTTAATCTGAAACCTTTAGTCGGTCGTAGGGTGTTGTAAGAAGGATCAAAATTAGGGGTCAAGATGTTAAGAAGTAAAAATAGGGAGATGGAAATGCGAAATAATAAAATATATGAATTTTGTCTAAAAAGAAAAGAAAGTGTCGAAGATACGCGTTAACACAAAAAATTTAAAAATTTCTTGCAAAGTAGTCCTCATATATTCACGGCTTTACTTTTACTCAAATAAGCTTGAAACGATCTCATTTTTTCTAAATAAAAAATAACCACAACAAAAACAAACAATTAACAATTACAATTAAATTAATATTTTTTATTATTTAAATTTTACTATTTAAATATAAATATTCAAATTGAATAGAAAATTGAATTTCATAATTTAAATAGTTAAGGTAATTTATTTAATTAAATTATTTAATTACTAAATTAAATGAATTTAATATTTAAAAGAAATAGAAAATAGAATAAGAATATAATTTTAGAAATAGAATACGAATATAATTTAAGGGTAATTGTTCTATACACAAGCGCTTGTGGAATTTTTTTTACACAAGCGTCTTAATTTTAGGGGTTAGAGACTTCGTTTATGGTTTAAAATTTAGGGATATAAGTGTGGTTTGGGTTTAGGGTTAAAATTTAGGGTTTATAGGTTAAAACCTAAATCCCTACACATATTACCCTAAAACTAAACCCTAACCCTAAATCCTAAATTCTAACCCTAAATTCTAAATTCTAAACATGAACCATAAATTGTAAACATTTACATTAAAACCCCTAAACTCTAGACCCTAAGCCCTAACCCTAAACCCTATAATTAAGGCGCTTGTGGAAATAAAAAAATTCCACCGCCAGTGTATAGGATATTAATCCATAATTTAATAGTGATAGATTTTTCTAATTTCTAATTAGAATTTTTAATCCTAAAATAATAAATAAACAGAGATCTTGTTCTTATTCGAAACACCTCATGATCTTTAACCAATTTTACACTTCAATATAATTACCAGAAGTTCCAATTCATTAAAGCCATTTTTTGTTTTGTTTCGAAAATATTCTTAGAGATTTTGGTGACTTTAAAATGTTTTCCAAGATTTTTCAAACTAGTAATCTCTAACAAAATCATTTGAGGATTAATTTGTATAAAATCACGTTAATCATCTTAAAATGTTATTTCAAAAGTACAAAACAATTATTAACATCCTATGAAAATATGGATAATTTACATAAATATTGTTGTGAGATTATTTTTTTCCCCAAAATATTGTATGTTCATTTTTATTTCCCAAAATATTGTAGATTCTATAGTACAATTAAAGACTACCCTAGCTGAATCCGACTTTAAACAGTGATTTTATTAAATCGAATAAAAAATTAAAGACTATCACATGTGTATCCGACTTCAAACAGTGATCTTCCTAAAGGCAGCCTCATTTGTATCCGACTTTGAATAGTGTTCCATGTACCATGCATGCATTCCCGTGTTTGTGTCTTTCACTATTCAAAGTCGGACTCACCTGGGTGAGTCTTTAAATTTTGTACTGTTCAAAGTCGGACTCACCTGGGTGAGTCTTTAATTTTTTATTCAAAAATTGCAAATCACTATTCAAAGTCGGACTCAGATGAGTCCTTCTTTGTTTTTACTGTAGAAAGTGCAATATATTAGGAAATAAAAATCAATGTGCAACATATTGGAGAAAAAAAATTCTTCTACAATATTTAGCTAAAAATTCCATGAAAATATACACTCAAAAGATAATTTTTTTTTGATATATTAGCGGTGAAGTTTTTTTGACTCCACGAATAACGTTAATAAGTAGCCATATTAAAAAACAAATACTAATTAAATTTTTTTAATAAGATTTGGGACTTCATTTAGATTTTAATGTTTAGGGTTAAAGAGTATGATTTTTGAATTTAGATGATGTGGTTAGAATTTAAGGGTTGAAATTTAAATCTATAACCTCTAAATCCTAAATTTTAACCATGAACCATAAATCTTAAATTATAAACTCATACACTTAAACCCTAAACACTAAACTAGGTCCATAAACCCTAAAAACCAAAAGAGCTGGTAAAAAAAATTATTTTCACCGTCAGTGCATGAGATATTTTCTAAATAAACAATTGTACTAAAGTTTTGAGATCCAATAATTGATTGAGTGATTAAAATTTTTTATATTGACTGAATCATGACATTAACTTAATATTATAATTATCTAATTTAAAATAAGTATAATATCTCTCGCAAGGCAATAATTTGAATTTTTTTATGAAATTTCTAAAACAAGAACATAATTAACTTAAAAATTATCTAATTTATCCTAAAATCATTTGTTTTCAACTACATACCAAAAGTTAACTTCACTTTTTTAGAAATTTGATGAACAGAAATATAAATGGAAAACGAAAATATTCACATAAAACACTAATATGTTAAGAAATAAAATGCAGTGATGAGATGTCAATCTCCAGAAATCTAATCTTTTTCAACACAAACATAATTCAACCTCAAGTTCTAATTTTCAAAGGAGCCTCACTTTTGCTGGCTGCCACCCTCTCTCAATAATTCGTCAAATTTTATTCTTTTTTCTCTAAATCTTATCAGTATTCGGCAAAAACAAAAACAAAAATCTCCCCAAAATCCAGGCTTGTCAATAGTTGAAGGGAGAGATCATCGTTAATGGGATTTTGTTTTAATCACTTTGCTTCTTTGCATCTTCTTCTTCATGCTCTTCCATGGCTCCATATCTCTGCTTTCTTCTGATTCTACATAGATTACCCATCACCGCCATTCATCTCCTCCTTATCTTCCTCCATTCTCTCTTATAACTCTTCCTTCTCACCGGTTTTCCCGGTTTCAAGAGAAAAACCCTGATTTTTCTTTCACTTTGAAGGTGAATTAAGGTGGTGGGGGGACAGATCTTTGATTAAAAAAGGTACCTTTTTTACGTTTTTATCTTGTAGAACTGAACTTGTACAAGTTTTTACAGGAAATTCAGTATCTTTCTAGTGAACAGTTTTCTTATTGCTGTTGTGATTTGTTTTTCCTGTTTGGTTGGCTAGAGGAACTGGTAATTGAAAATTAAAGCACCCTTTATTGGAATTGGATGAATAATTCAGATCTTAATGATGATTTTTCCTTGTTTTCTCAGTAAGCAAACAGAAAATTTAAGGAATGGCATCTGTGCTTTTGTACCATGTGGTGGGGGATCTGACGGTGGGGAAGCCGGAGTTGGTTGAATTCTCCGAAACCGAGACGGTGGAAGCAGCTATAAGAGCGATAGGAGAATCGACAGAGTGTGGTATACCAGTTTGGAAGAGGATGCCTCATGTGGGAATGATTGAAAAGAATGAAATGAGACAACAGAGGTTTGTTGGTATTTTAACTTCACTTGATATTGTCTCCTTTTTAGCTAAAACTCAGTGTTGGGAAGATCAGGATAAAGCTATGAAAACACAAGTTTCTGATGTTGTTGTCCCTAATAAAGCTCTCTTGAAGATTGTTGATCCTGCCACCAGGTTAGTTAATTGCTGCTTATGTTTAATCACTTGCTTCTTAGTTCTTTATTTATTTATTTCAGCTTAGAATGTTGGAAAAAGTTCACTTTTTCAGAGGATTAACCTCACCAGAATCTTCATGACTTGAACTTTATGTTAAAGTGATTCACTACCATGGAGAAGTATTCGAGCTTTTTGTGGTGCCTTGTTCTTGATAATAGAAGTATAAAACATGTCCCTTTTTTTAAACTTTTTTTAATCTAGATTTCATTGTTTTTAAGTCTTTTTCCGGAAGAAAGCTTATGTTTTCTTTTTATTTTTCAAAAAGTGTTGTCTCTTGAAAAGCAACTTTACTAGTTGTGCTTGGAACATTCCCTGTAGACACCCTAAGATAACCCAAATTTAGACTCATGTCAACATTGGAACAACTGTTCTAGGATGGTTGTGTTTTCTTGTGTATCTTCATGTTTTTATAAACGAATCTTGTTATAAACAACAGCCGTTCGGTTTGTCATTATTATTATGCCATTACTGAATGGATGGTAGCAGTAGCCCTTTTGATTAAGTATTGTTGTATACTTACTTTTATAGTCGTGTAAGTGTTGAATGATTCCCTTCACGCATTCATCAACAGATACTTGATTTTCATTGTTTAATCAAGGAATTAAGCAGTTGGGAAATTAAATGTCTGAGTGGGTTGTTCTTGTTTAATGATCATAGAAAATCAATTGTTATGTTCCGCTTCTTAAGAAGTTGTACTGAATACATGCATATCTGTTTCGATACTCAAAAATATTTCGATTAGGATGAAGCCTCTTGTGTTTGGAGTCGATCATGCATCATTTGTGTCGATTTTTAGCTTACTCTGTATAGCCATGTATGCTAGATTTTGCCAGGAAGCACAGTCACCAATTAAATTTATATTTTGATCCCATCTAAGGAGTAAGTTATTAAACAGACAATATGTTATTCATGAGAGATCTATTTTTATTTTGTTCTAATTATCTGGTTTAATATCTAATTTCTGAGATTTTTATTTGGTAGTAATGTGAAACCTGCTTAAGTTTGAGAGGCTTTACCACATTCAATGTGGTTCATTTGAGGAAAAGAGGCGGATTTTATTCTTATTTGTGATTTTTTTTTGGCTCTGCCTTCAATGTTCTCTATCAGCGTTGTTAATTCTTTGTTTGACTAGATTGATAGATGCACTTGAGATGATGAAGCATGGTGTTAGGCGACTTCTTGTTCCGAAGAGCAAGGTATGGAAAGGCATGAGCAAGCGATTCTCGGTTCTTTATAGCGGGAGGTGGCTCAAGAACAATGAAAATGCTAGCAGCAGCAACCTCATTGCTAATGCCAACCGCCCTTCCTCTTCATGCACCTCCACCTACATGCGTGACAAGTTTTGCTGTCTTTCGAGAGAAGACGTCATCCGTTTCCTCATCGGTTGTCTTGGTGCTCTAGCTCCTCTTCCCCTCTCTTCTATTTCCTCGCTCGGGGCAATTAATCTAGATTATAGCTCCATTGAAGCCTCGCTCCCAGCTGTAGAAGCAACTCAAAAACATCCCGGTGATCCCAGTGCAGTTGCCGTTGTGGAGATCACACCAGATGGTTACCATAAGATTCTAGGAGAAATCTCGGCCTCTAAACTATGGAAATGTGACTACTTAGCTGCTGCTTGGGCTTTAGCGAACTTCTCAGCCGGACAATTTGTTATGGGAGTTGAGGATAATGTGAGTTCAAGATTACTTCCCGATTTTTCTGCTAATTCGCCGGTTCAAGATAATAAAACAGCCAATGGTGGTGGGTCACCAAGGCTAAGGAAATTCAGTAGTAGAAGCATCGGGTTTAATCCAGTGAGCCCGAGTTTCGGTGTTGGCAGGAGCATGTACAGAGGCAGAAGTGCACCCTTGACATGCAAAACTTGGAGTTCTTTAGCCGCAGTCATGGCTCAAATGCTGTCTCATAGGGCTACCCATGTGTGGGTGACCGAGGATGATAACGACGACGTTTTAGTCGGGGTGGTCGGTTATTCCGACATTTTGGTCGCAGTTACCAAACAACCTGCTGCACCGATTCCCTCAACTCGATCGACCACAGAGCTTGCCTCGGAGATACAAAGTTGAGTTCCCCTTGTGCCTTTTTTACCTTTGTGTATGTTTCCACAGTTTAAACTGAAATGGTATCGGATAATAATTTAGATATTGAAGTAAAGATTTACAATTAAGGGTTTGATTAAGTACTAAACCTTTCTCTTTTTCTTGTACTTTCTTATATTTTCATAATTATGATATTAAAAAGGCATGTTTTCTTAATGCATTAAAATTTCGGAGAGAGTCCAATTGACTTGAGGAAAAGTGTATTGGACTGACCATAATATAATTGATAGGGTAATAAAAGTTTGTGTAAATTTTAGTTTATACTAGTTTTATAATTATGTATCGAAATATAATCCAAAATAATCTGTCTGACTCCGACCATATTAATATGGTGTGCCGGTTGATTTATTTTTATTTTCCTCTAAATTAATTTTAATTTTTCTCATCTTAGAGTGGCAATCAAATCTTATTACGCATGAACTCAACCCAAATATGTATAATTGTATATGAAAAAGTAGGAATACTTTTATTACAAGGTGATGATAAAATGTCACAACTCATTTGAGTGTTACTTGTTTTAGAGTAGCACGTGTTTTGGGTTGTTGCATCATGTTCCAATCCGCGATTTATGATAGTTTGTTATGTTGTGTTATCTTGTTTAACCGGATTAGGATTAAATTAATGTATTTATTGTAGTGTTTGATACAAATAGTACATCTAAAATACTTTTGTTTTTAAATATGAATAAGTTAATTTTATTAAAAAGGAAAAAATTAAAAATACAATAAAAATTTATAACTCAAATAAATAAATTTGATTTAAACATATTCATGTAAACTAACATATTTAAATTATAAACATGATCATAAACAGGGCCATAAATAGAACATCTACTAATAAATAGATTATAAAAATTAAATAAGATCATATTTTAATTTAATCTTATAATAAGATGCCTTACTGAGCATTAAGCATTAAGCATTAAGCATTAAGCACTAACATTAATTAATTAATATCCCAAAGAAAAATAGACTTATAAATTAAGAGCAATTGGCTTCATAAACAAGGGCAATGTTTCCTCAATGATCCCATATCTTGTGCTCTAATACTATTTCCTAGTGACAGATCAAGAAATATATTTGAGAGTAAGAAAATGTATAGAAAAAAACAAAGGTTTTAGATATGGCATCCAAAGCAATTACAGGTAATGGGAGTGAAAGAACAGAAACCAAAGGGTCTTTGTGGAATGTTGCAATTGATTTCAAGCACAAAAACTAAGATACCAGAGTTGCAAGGGAAAGACAAAGCAAACAACTCAACACCGTGTTCATATATATATATGCATGAAAATGCAAGGTCCCAATTCTAAGCTTCTATCTATCCCTATGCAACAGCAGTGTCACAGTCCAGAACAAAGCAACTCACTTTCCGGAGATATCAAAACAGATATAATCACATTAAATCATTTGACCATGAATTCCAAGACAGAGAAATAAGGGATCATGAGGACACATCAAAAATTGGCATCATGCCAGAAGGGGCTGGCCAAAAAAAGCGAAATCATCTTATATCTTAAACTAGTGAAATTCTCAACTCCTAACATAACTTATTTTTTCATTAAAATGGGAAAATGACACAGTTTCCCATTATTGAAACTGTTCTAAAGACTCGCTTTTGTTTCTATTTGTTTTATTGTTACAGGTTGATCTTGGTTAGTTTTGTAATATTATTATGAGTACTCTTTTTCCCATTTAGGTTTAAGAAAATTTTTAATGAGGTATATGATAATATCTTTTTTTTCATAAAAAAATTGGATTATTGAATTTGTAAAATTTGATTGAAATATATGATGTATAATCTTAAGAAGAAATGCAGGAGAATCAAAGAATGTACATTTGCCTAAGGAGGCGTTTCTTGATTCGTAGGATGGCCTGCTGCAAATGCTTGTATTTGACTCTGAATATGTCTATACATATTATTGAATGGTTCTTGCTCTATACTAAAAAGAATGGGCACAAGTTGGGTCGGGTTTTTAGCCGACCCGACCTAAAAATAATTATCTTAAACCCAAACCAACTACATCCTTAAAAAAACACAATCCAACCCGACCCGAAACTTATATACATCAACCAGAACCGACCCAACCTGATCTGATTTATATAAAAAATTTCAATTTTAAGGACTTAATTGTAAAAAAATTAATTTTAAGAACTCAATTGTACAAAAATCAATTTCAATGACCTAATTGTAAAAAAGTTAATTTTAGGGACTCAATTGTAAAAAACAATTTTAAGACCTAATCATAAAAAATTATTAAGAGGGGCATAATTGCAAACATTCCTAATAAAATATCCCAGATCGAGTCAGGTCAGATATTTTTTACCTTAAACTCAAACCCGTCCCGACCATAAACTCAATAAAAATCGAACTAGACCTAAACTCGAACCCGATTTTTTCAAAAGGAAAAAAAACTGACATGCAGTAATTGGTAGAGGTTAAGGAGTTGATAGTGAAAATTTTGGCCTAATTTTTTTCCTCCCCATAAATATGAAAAAAAATAACTGAATGATTTGAGTGTGCATATTATCCATCCAATTGTCTGTGTATATAACAATGAACTCAAAATACAGTTGTTGTTTGGTCGTGTAACTGCATATAATTGCATACATGATAGACTATACCAATACATAATTCATTTTGTTTGCAGAAACTGTTTTCAAGTCTTACTTTGCCAACGAACTTAAGATTTGTAATTTGAACTCTATTCAACAACAGTGTCACAGTTCAGACAAAGCAACCCATTTTCCGGAGAGATCAAACCGGATTTAATCACATTAAATCAGTTGATCATGAATTCCAACACACAGAGAAACAAGGGATCATAAGGACACATCGAAAATTGGCATTATGCCAAAGGGGCTGGCAAAAAAAAAGCAAAACATTCTTATATCTTAAACTAGTGAAATTCTCAACTTGTTACATAACTTTTTTTTCATTAAAATGGGAAAATGATAGGAAATAGAAACACAGTTTCTCATGATTGAAACTGTACCTGATAATATTTTGGCAAGGATATGTACAAGAAATGTTGAATCTTTTATTGGCAATATTCTAAAGACTCGCTATCGTCTTCAAAAGCCTCCTGCAAGGACAAAGAGTATGTGAGATTCCGTGGGAGTGACTTACAGGTTCATTTTCAGCAAGCAATTTATGAGGTGAGATCTCCGGGAGCTTTGAAGACTCCGAGGAAATGATGTGTCGACAATATAGGACTGTGCTTTTCCACTAGTGTATGCTTCTGCACCACAATTTCTAACATACAATCAAGAAGAAAAAATGTCTCAGTGCAAGAAAAAAGAGTAAATATTACCTCAAGAAACAAGGCTGTTATTAGACCATAAAGATTCAGCAGAAAACTAGGCAGATGCTTAAAAATTGCACGAAAGGAAAAAAGAAAAAGAAAAAGCCTCCTACAACATAATGTGAAATAAACATAACACAAAAATCAGAAAGGAAAACGAGCTTCGGGACAGATGAACTGTTCACATATGGTTTTCCCAAATGTGACATAATTTTCAGATTTATACAATGCAGCATAGCATTATGAAATTCAGAAGATGCAACTGTTGACTGGATTGCATATTTTTCAGAGAACAGAATCAACTTGACAGGAACTTTGTACATCTCCAACAATGGAAAATGAATTTACAGATCACTCTTCCTCATCCACCAAAACTATTGTCAAATGTAATCAGCCCATATCTTGTTGCACCTTTTATCCTTCCGTGTCAATATTATCATCACCGGGAGATAGCTGTCTATTTTCGGACAGTGAAAGTCGTCTGGGCTTTGTAGAAGCTGTTTCAACAAGCCCCTCTGATGACAGGTTTAACCCAGTAGATCCTGATGATGACCCCAGGAAATTGCGAACTGGGGCATCAGATGGAGATGATGCTGAGTAATCGTATGTGAAAATTCCCATAGGATGGTTAAACTTGCAACTTGGACCGAACTTACAAATTCCATATCGAGAATAAAATATGCATAGAGGTTCACCCTGTTAGAATGCAGAAGTAGCAATGTCAATATTGTTAAAAGTATCAAGCAACAAAAGAATAAAATGAAACCAAAGAATAAAACACGCAACAGTGCATGTTTGAACATAGTCCTCTTCTTGCAAATCAACCGCAAGCGCCATAAAAGCAATGGTAACATTGCATGGAAGACAAGATGGCGAGAAGAAAAGCCACCCTCAAACCAGAAGGAATATGTGCAAAATGGGTAATGGATAAACGAAACATTCTAAGATTGTAAAGTAAAAACGAAAATAAGAAAATTCAAAATATTAACATTCTGCAACTGAAGATAAATCTGAACAGCATTAAAGCTTCCAAACATGACGCCACGATAAGGTTCTCTAGTCTCTACCATAACAAAATAAAGGCACAGTAATTAAGAATGAAATTAGGAAGTTAATTTGGAAGATAACCTCGTAACCTAAGTTACATGGACTTTGGTATGGGTTCTGGTTTAAATTTGATCAAGGATGACTCCTTTCCTCCAAAATTTCAGACTAGTAGAGTAGGCTACGAAGAGTCTGAAAGCTGGAAATGGATACATAGATACCATATAATAAACAAGAAAAATAAAAAAATTGAAATTTCAAAACTAATAAAAATTCAAATTTAAGAAACTAGATTTCGGTTTCATGACTATCATTTTAAACAGTTCAGAAAAATAAATCTGGATTTTGTATTTTATAAAAAAAAATAAAGAACTAAGAAGTATAGCAGTAATATATATTTAAGTAGTTTAATCTATACTACTGTAATATTCTAAATGTGTTTTATAAGATAAATATGGATTTTGTATTCTAAATGTTGTTCTGTTCTGCCATAGCAATGAAGTTCATGTACAAGCTTTATGAGTATCCTCTGATAAAACTTACAGTTCATCTTTTCTTTTGGGTATACAGTTTACAATTTAAGCTAATGGCAATATTCTTGACATGATTACCCCAAAGTTATGAACTAGTTTTTGCCCTGGAGAGAGCTAAAAGTTCGATCTATTGAAAAGCCTCTTGAGGAATTTTCACATTGTACAAATCATTAATCTGATGCTGGATGGAGGGACAGAAAGAGAGACAGAGAGGAGAGGAAAGACAAAACAAAGGTAGAAGAAAGGAGACTAGAGAGACTGATCTTTACTTTAAAGCAACATCCATTTTTCCGAGCAAAAATGAACATCCATTTTATGGCAATTCTTTCTAGTATAATTTAAAGTCTGCATGGCAGTGGTAAAATGTCAATTGCCAGCAGGTGTACCAAAGCAGCATCCATTTTTTAACATAAAAGAATTGTTAGCTTGGCTGCAATTAAAACAATCAGGAAACCAAGTTTTTAAAAGAAAAATCATGTAAGATTATAGATGAGGGAATGCCATTTTTAGGTAGCATGAATACTAGGTTTTTAATAAACAGACATAATAATTTGAACAGATCAAGATTCAGAAATAAACTGAAAGACGGAATACCACTGAAAACATAACTCACCGGGCGTAAAGGAAGGCCTATAGGACTCAACACACAATCAGGGGCAGGAAGAACTCTTTCTCTTGGGTGATGAAACCTACAAACTGCACCAAACTTACAATCTCCGGTCTTCATGTAAAATTGGCACTCGGGCTGGCCAGGTCGTTCTGGAAATACATTCTCCCTCTGCAATGCATAAACACCTACAGGAACAGAACTAGAGCGTAATTGGGAAAAGGATGCTTGGGATACTGCAGTTGCTGATTCATTCTGGCGTGAGGTTCCATAGATTTGGTGATTTACATTTGTCTGCTGCAGGTTCTCTGAAGAAGAAGCTGATGTCAGTTGACCCTGGAGAAATAAAAAGAATTAGAACAGTAGGACCAAGAGAGAAATACTATTCTTCTCCAAACACAAATTATTAGCATACTGACAATTACAATTCTCGTGAGTTGCCTCACTTGTCACCTCTAATGTTGTCCAAACACATGAAAACACTAAATGAGCATACTTAATGAGCAAAGCATTAGTAATAAGCTAAGGAAAAGCTTACACTATAAGCATTCCAGCCTGGAACTGATACCATCCCTTGGGGTAAAATCAAGGGTGCATAACTTGATGGACCTTGCCAACGGGGACTGGGAATGAAAGATGCCCTTGACCAATTTGTAATTCCTCCTGGATATGACTGCTGCTGACCAGGAGTGGTTGGAGAAGGAACAGTTTGATAAATAGGAGAGCCACGTAATGAAACCATCATATTAGTTGGTTGAGGATGGTGAAATTTACACGTGCTCCCAAACTTGCATTGTCCAGTTCTTAGATAATAAGTACACTCAGTCTCGTTCTGTATTAAGGAAAAGAAAAAGAAAAGCAAGTTACATTAAGACTATGAAACACCAATAACAACAACAACAAATTTGTTAGAAACCTATCACTGAAGAAATACAGCTTGCCTTAACGTCCAAACTTACGCAACAACCAAACTAAAGTTCTAGGCTAAAAATGGTCCAAACTTCAGGATTTTTTTTCTTCATGAATCCATATTTAAAGTTGAAACCAAATTCATAACTCAAAATTAAAAGAGCAAAGGTTCTCTTTGAGTCATAGCAAGTGACAAAATTTTAATTTATCATCCTTGTAATATGGATGGCAATAATTTCCATTTTTCACATTGGATCTAATATGGATGGCATTAATTTCCATTTTTGCTCAATTAATCCAATTTAAAAAATTGTAATTTTTGTTTTAAAATGACAACAAAAACTGAAACAAGAAGAACAAGAATATTGACAAAATTTTGTATCATAATAAATTGAATTTCAAGGAGTAAATGGAAAATTTAAAAACCAAACCGGGCGAAGAGGGTAGCCCAAAATATTTAAGGAAACTCTCCCAGCTATCCCAGCTTTGTCTCTAGGGTGGTGAAACTTGCATGTAGCTCCAAATTTGCAAGTTCCTGTTTTCAGGTAGTACTGTGGAGCAGTTAAGAGCAAAATGTCAATTGTTAGATCCGAACGTATATGAATATGAGAAACATAAGAGTCACATAATTGGACATGATGCAGTAAAACCAAAACGAGTAGCTTCTGTAGAGATTGCAGTTTAGCTTCCGATGCAGTAAAAGCAAGAGTCAGTGCAATAAAGGCTTTCCAGAATAGAAGTGTGGAAAAGAAGAAAACAAATACTAGATGTCAGTCACCTAGTCAAGCTGACAATTCGAACTAAGTTTTACAAATAAGTCAAACCACTAGAAGAGAAGTAAATCTTTTCTCAGTCCAATTTATTAGCGAATTTCTATTTTCTCTGTCTTTATGAATTGCCTTTTGACAACAAGAACCTTTTGAGGCAAAAGCAGAGACAAGGGAGGAAGAAACCACATGCAACCTTTATCAACAACAATCTATGTTGGTTATACTAATATCTTCAATAAATTTTCCTTTAACCTAAAATGAGTCTCACTCTATTCAACATCCAGCATGATTTCTCCCTAAATATGAAGTTATCTTTGTTTCATTATGAACAAAGTTAAAAGCAGCAGGAACACTCATTTAATTCTAGTGCATCAACCATATAGATGTGAACAAATTCTGCACTGCAAGACTAATGGATCCAACAGCGAAATCCATAAGAATTCACCAATAAACCCATGATTTCTATTAAATTAACCAATATACAACTAATAAAATTTCCTTTTTTAGATACATAAAAAGTAGTATACTTCATGTTAACCATACACTGTATATTGTAAAGCACACATGTAAAAGTGGCAACATTGTTACATGTGGAACCAAGGAACAAGTACATGCCTGACACTCGGGTTGTCCTACTCTTTCTGGAAACTCCCCTTTCATCCTTGCCGCAGCAATAGCCTGTAATTCGATTTAATCTAAATAAACATTTCAAATGACAATTGATATCTAAAAACTCAAATGAGTAGTACAAAGTTAAATGAAATCACAGTAGCAGGTGTATCATCCCCCTCCTTTTTTAGCAGCAACCATAGTGTGTATGCATATACAAAACCATGCTAATCTCTTGAGTATCTAATACTTCTATAAATTTCCTCCAATGATTTTTGTTTTAGAATGATTTATTTGTAAATATCCATGCGTAAAAGTTTCGCGTGTACAACTTCTTACCAATATTATGCCAATGACAATAATAAAAGGCCTCTAAAATTAAGCTCTTCGGCATTGTACCAAAAGATCTCACTAAAAAAGCAAGCATTAACTCTGAACAGGACTTGTTGAGCTAGTTAATATAAAGAGCCCTAAGAGGTGGCATCTAGTAGATCTAGGGTTCGAATATCAACACATGCAACTCAACTTTGTACCCCAAAAAAATTGACTCTGAACTTGTAAGAATTGTCTATACAAGCCATGGCTTTATACCAGTTCTCGGTTAGGAGGATGATTAAAATGGCACGTTGCCCCAAATCTACAAAGGCCTGTCCTGATATAATAAGAACAATCAGGTTCTCCAGGACGCTCAGGATAGGGACTAGATTCCATTGTTTCACTGGATCTCAAGTTCATTTGCCACATAGCATCTGAAATAACAATAAATAGTAGGTTCAGAAAATACATGGATACACAGTGGTAAAGAACTACAAAAGGAATTGAAAATTTCAAATTCATAAAAAAAATTTACTGTAAAATTCAACAATAAATATCAATTTCTATTCGCTTTAATTATCATATATTTATCCCTCAAATTTAAAACAGACTCACTCGATATTCTAACAGTGGAAGTATCAAAGTATAAATAATAGAGAATTTAAATGAAATAAATGGAATGGGGAGAACATCCCTTTAACAAACATTTGACAAGCAGCAGCAAGAACTCTCAATGTAACCATTGACCTTTGCAAGCCTCTTCGGTGGCTAAAATTTTTGGAGGAAAAGATTTCTATTTTTTTTTCTAAGGCCTCAACTAAAGAACGTTACATATTTTTTTCAGCTCCTTTACAAGACAGATCCAAAGAGAAAATTTTTGCTTTCGAAAACTCAGCACCCTAAGAAATCATGAAGGCCAACTGTGATAATTGCCAAAAGTTTGAAAAACAAATAAATGTAGCAACATATCCTTTAAATTATATATTTCTTATTATATATTCCTTCTATGCCTTCAAATACATCCTTAAAATATATATTTGATTTTATGCTGCCCTTTGTTTATTAAAAAATAGTAGTTAAAGAAATTTAATTAAAAAATGCCTAAAATGAAAATTTTAAAACTGTTATAACATTTTTTTTATTTTCACACATAAAAAGAATACTCATCGTTCAATAAAAAGAGCAAACAATATATATTTTTTCTTCTCTTATATGCCTATAAGGGTGTAAACAAGACATCTGTGACTGTAACTATTTGGTTCAACTAGAAAAGAATTTGAATTCAACTTGATCATTATAGTTTCATATAAATGACATATACATATGAACAAGGAGAAACCTCACTACATTGGATCGTCAACTTCAACTCTTTTCATATAGAGAATAAAAATAAAGGTCTCCTATTTACTCTTGAAACTTGAAAGGAAATTCAACGAAATCACAAGAAGGAAAGTAGAAAACATGAAGTGATTTATTTTCTGGCAACCATGTAAGCGTACATCCTCTTATTCAAAGACAAGACTACAAGAATAGCTTTTCTTTTTTTAATTATGCTTCGATCAAATTAACCGGAATTGACAACCAAAATCAGATAAGCAGAAAAAGCATTAACCAAATGCACCTTAATCCTATGATAAAAGAATAGAACTTAATATTTGCCTACAAGTAAGCAATAAATTTAAAAAAATAGGGGAAAGATCATAAGAGGAAATTGTAAATCTCATTTTAAGTCCTGAATCCTTGAATTTTACTAGAAAAATTAAGAACGTTCAATCTCTAATTCTTCCAGGTCACCAAAACAAAACTTGCAACAATTTATTCAAAATCACCGCAGAATTTAAATTGTTTTCTCAACAGTTCAAATGCAATTAGATCAATCATTAGAATTCAAAGTTTACATAATTTCTTAAACAAAACTTAACCAAAAAAGGACTGATTTTAAACAATGATCAAACAAGAATTCGCCATAAAAATGAGCTAAAGGACGATCCAGGACAAAAAAGAACCAACAAAAACACATGAATTGTATTTCACTTGCGTTTCGCATGATTGAAAACGTAAAATAAAACCAAAACAGAGTAAATAAATGAAGAAAGAGAGAGTCAGAGAGAGGCCTTGATTCAACGATGGTGAAAGCGAGGATCCTTCCGTCATAGCCACCGCCGGCGCTGCTGTTCGAGACATTGGAATTCCTGCATCGAAAGCGAATTCCATTCAGCGGTCATCTTCCTTCCATCACCATCACTCGGCTGTCACGTTAGCAGCACCTCAACGTAGGAATTCTCATTCCCCGTTACAAAACCGAGCTGTCACCTAAGCAAAAACTCCTCCCCCTCTCCTCCTCCTGTTCTCTAACAGAAACCAGAGAAATAAAATTATAGAAATACTAAAAAAAAGAGAGAGCTTTTCTTCGCGGAAAGTATGTCTTTGTTTTCTAAAAAATATATATTCTTTTTCTTAATTTCTTTTTTATTATTTTTTGTGTTTCTTTCTTTTTATAGAATCGAAAGGGCGTTGTTTTCTCTTCTCCACACAAAAAATAAAAGGAAAAATCGAAAAGGAAAAAAAATCAACCATCCAAAACCCACCCACTTTCTTTTAGGTAAATTATACACACCATCACTCAACTATTTTTTTCTCTTGTTTTGATCAAATAACTTTAAATTTTTTTAATTTAATAACTAAATTTTATAATTAAAGATTTTGTCTCTATGGGTTATTTTATTATTATTTTCTTATAACATGACATTTTTTAATATTATTAAATATAAAATAATTTAAAAGAAATAATAAAATCATATTTTATATTATTAAATTAAAAATATTTAAAATAATTATTGTTGCTTATCATTATCGTCGACCACCGTTAACCTTCAGAATTGACAGTTATTTTATCTCAAACTGTATCGGAAGACTTATTTTGACACGCTGAGTCTGAATCTAATGATTTTTCATCAATTAATGTCCCGAAACCCACGAATTTCGACTGAAACGTTTTAGTTTCCTCCCTTTCGATCTCCTATTCGTGGATTTTGGAGCATTTATCGAAAAATAGAGGTTATATTCAAACTTAGAGGGCCGAGACGAAATAATCGATAAAATTTGAGATCGAACAATCACCATCTACGGTCGTTGGCAGTAACATCTTAAGACGGTGAACAATGGACAATGAACAATTTGATTTAATTTATTATTATTATTTTAAAAATATATTAAATTATAATAAAATGTCATGTCATATTAAAATAATAATAAAATAATTCAGAGTGACCAAAACATGAGCAATTTGAAAGTTCAATCATTAAACTAAAAATTTTAGAAGTTGAATGATCGAAATAAGAGTAAAAAGATAGTTGAGTGATGAATGGTGTACTTTACCCACTTTTTTATTCATTTATGTTGTACACTTGTACTCCGCCATGCCATGGCTTTGCTAATTTGTAACTTCTTTATCTATTGGCGGTTTAAATTTTGGTTGAACTGCTCTTATCAAATGAAAGCGAGTGAAGGATTTTTAGCGCCACTTTGAGTCGGAGGTAACCGCTGTTACTTTCTGCCGGCGTTTTCTTTTGTTTTGGTAACTATTTTTTTCATTACAGTTTATTTTTTTCATAATCACTTATATTTAATATATTAATCAACTAATTCGAATCAAAATTTTATAAAAAGTATTATGAGAGCAACCTTTTCAATCCATCTTTCTCTATTTACAACATCAGAATTTAAACATCTAATTTTGTTTAAATGACTTAATATCTAATCTTGCTAGACCAACTGATTGTTGGTATAATCTCAAACTCGCTTAACCAATCATAATGTATTATTATATACATATTGATCTAATATGGTTATATGTTATATTACATTTAATTTCCGAATTTTGACGACGTGAATTGAGTAAATTAGATTGTAGTAGTTATTTTCATAATGAGATTTGTAAGATTAGTTTTGACAATGAATCGAACAACAATACTTATACAAATAAATGTTATTATATTCATTGTCATGCAAATACTTTGCGAGAGTGATTGATTCATGAAATGTAGACAATAAAATAATAATATGATTACGAAGAATTTTATATTATTTTATTTGGTTAATTTGACTTAAATATAAATATTATAGTGTTTGATTAAATAATGTTATATTATCTAGAATCACGCTTTACTAAATATGTAGACAGTGTAAACTTCAATTTATGCGTGCTTTTAGTTGTATGGTTTAGTATTTAAGTTAAAGAATTTAGTTTGTAAAGTTTTAAATTTAAATTATTATTTAGAGTTTAGGGTTTAGAGTTAAAAGTTAAGGTTATGAATTTAAAATTTGAAATTTATAGTGTAAATTTGTATGCTTGTATAAAATTAATTTTACACCACATGTGTATCAAAATTTTACCCATAACATTATAAAACATACATATATTTTTATTAGAATAAGACCATTTATAAGAAATGCAAAAATAAATAAATAAATAAATAAATTACTATCTTTATCCCAAAATCAAAACTTATAATTATCACCACTTCAGATTTATTTTAAATCAAAAAAATATATAGTTTGATTTTTCGTTATTCTAATGCCCAACATAAAACTATTTAAATCTACATATGTATTTAGGATTTATATTTAATATACCGAGGGTGAAAATTAAAAAATTTCTATAAGCACCTTAGTTTTAGGGTTTATAATTTAGTTTAGAGTGTAGAGTTTAGAATTTTAATGTAGGAGTTTATATTTTAGGGATTGTGGTTATAATTTAGGGTTTAAGGGTTAAAGGTTAGGGTTTAGTTTTAAGGCAATATTGTGAAGATTTAGGTTTTAACCTATAAACCCTAAATTATAACTCTAAACCCTAAATTTTAACCAACATCCTTAAATTATAAATCCATACACTTAAATTATAAATTCCTACACTTAAACCCATAAACCATACACCCTAAACCTTAAAACTAAGGCGCTTGTGAAAATTTTTAGTTTCCACCACCAGTGTATAGAATAATTACTCATGTATTTAAGATGTCTTTATATATGTAAATTAATATGTTAATATTAAATTATTAATATATATTTTTTTCATGGTATGTTTTTCATACATTGTCAAAATTTAATTATCAAATAATTTAAACACACTATTGATTTGATTATATCTACTAAGATATTTTTCTTCATTGAGTTTTAAGTATATAACATTTTTATAATTTTATATAAAACAATAATTATAATAATTAATATATTAATAAATCAATACAATGAAAAATATTTGTATTTTAATTTATTTTATCTTATATTAAAGTAAGTTAGACCAAATATTTTTTTACCAAAAAAAGTAAATTAGATCAAATATTTAAAACTACACATTTAATCTTAGATTATGACCCCAAATGTTCTAAATGGGGTTAGTGATTTGATTCGGGCATAATAGATTTTGATCCGACACAATCCTACAAGTTTGAATTTCTTTAAAGAAATTAAGTTCGAGTTGAGTTTGTAGAAGATAAAGTTGGGTCGTATAAAATTTAAATTTAGGATCGAAAATTCAGTCAGAGCCATAACCATCCCTAGCTCAAAACATAACCACACATTGGGCCTGAACTACCTCAATCAATTCCCCTTATGGATGGGCTCACTGGCACTGCTGCCCTCAAGCAATCAGTGGGCTTTGAAAATTTACCAATTTAGACCAATCCACATTAGTCTTCTAATACTAGATTGACTGATTTAACCGATTCCACTAAGGTAATATAGACTTGTTAAATCCGGTACATATTCAAGAATTGAGCATGTTGCATATTGGAAAGAAAATATTTTTTTAGTTTTTCTAAAAGTTCATTACTAGTTTAATATTGTTTGTTGATGATTTTTACATTTTATCGTTGAATTTTGGTGATATATGTATATGTTTTATTTCGAGTATTCGAATTAGGACTTTTACCCTTTTTTGTATGACCCATTTATAATTTAAAAACGTTAATATTATTGAAAATATGTCTAGATTAATTTTATTTACTTGAATTATAAGTTTTCATTGTATTTTCAATTTTTTCCTCTTTTAATAAAACAAGTACTCCTTCCGTCCCACAATTTTTGTCCCTTATTGATTTTTTTGTCAATTTTTTCAACTAAATTCTCTAAATTAATATGAATATTATAAAAATTAAATTAATATTATTGAGGAAAAATGAATTATTATTTTATTTGAAAATAAATTAAATTCTAAGTAAATAAAAACTATATGTTTTGGAATTTTTTATTCGATTTTTCTAAGCATTTAGTATAGAAATTGAAATTTTGATAATTATAATATTTATTATTTTAGTTTATACATTTTGCCCTCCAGCACGGGTCAAATTATTTATTTTAATATAAAGATAAAATAAAAGAAAGGGAAAGAAAAGAAAGAAGGGGGAAATAGAAAAGTATATATAGGCATATAGCAGTTCAATTGAATTCCCCTCCCAGAACTCAATCCTAAGTCCTAACCGAAGCTTAATCCCAAACCCTTTCTTTTCCTCTCTTCTTCTTCTTCTTCTTCTTCTTCTTCTTCTTCTTCTTCTTCTTCTTTCTTTCATCCAATCCGGAAGATAATGGCGTGCATTATAGAAGATGACGACGGAGACAACGCCGTCATGGAACCGCCGTACAATTTTTCAACGGTGGAAGAAGGCGTTTACCGAGCCGGTTGCCCTCGAGCATCCAATTTCGCCTTCCTGGAAACGTTAAACCTCCGTTCCATCATGTAAGGCTTTCTTCATTCTCTGTACTTGGTTTCTTGTTGCATTGGCAACTCTCTTTATCTTTTGGGGCAGTCGCATTGCCATTGCTGATTAGTTTTACTTCTTCTTTTTCAAGTTTTTTGTTCGATGTTTGATTTTCTTTCATACTGCCATCGTCTTTCTTAGCAATCAAGATCTTTTTTAGAAAAGAATCTCGATTTCTGTTTTCTTTCCGACTGTTTGGTTTCTTAGAAAGTTAAGAGGGAAAAAGAGACAGATTGAAAGGATTGAATACTTAATTTCGACATGCATGCTATATTCTGTTGATTTAGCTGTTGCTGTTTGTTGATTTGAGTATGTTTTAGTCTCGTATCTTGTGTTTGTATCCTTTGTTGCCCAGTAAAGTGCTTTAGAAGCTGGAGATTTGTGTACTGGTTTGGTTGAGTAGGAAGTTTTAATCTGTTGATGATGTAGCTTCTTATTAATTTGTTAGGTTATGTCGAGTATACTCCAGGGGTTGATTAAGGATTTTCTAAGATTGCCATGGTATTTGGCTTAATGTTGATATGCTATATGTTGAAGGACTTATTGGATGGATGAAAAGGGAGTTGGTTTATGTGTTTCGCTTGCGATGGATTACAAACTTGGATATGTACTTTTGGGTGACTGAGGGCAAGTAGTATTGAAGAGGAGGCGGTGGATATTAGAGACTTTTAGCAAAAATTAGTCCCTCTAGTTTGGTTTTTGTTGGGTCATTTAGGTTCTGTTTCATCTTCCTTTGCAGGGTTAGTTTTTTTTTTAAGATTCTATAAGAGTTCCTTAGTTTGTTTCTTAGGATTGTGGTGTGATGTAGGAGTGTACCTTTCAATATAGAGTTTCCTTGGAATGATATTGCTGTTGGTGTTGATTAGTAGGGTGTAAAGTCTGTTGCTTGTTTTTCCTGGGAATTGTAGAAGTTTTTGTGTTTGAGGCTGGTTTTTGAGTTGAAGCAGGGTTGTTGAGGGCTGATCGGATGATAACCGTGTGTTAGGTAGGTTCTCACTCGTTCTAAGGATGGTTGGGGTAGCAGGGTATTTTTATTTTCTTTGATTCTTGTTTCTATTTGGGTGAGATTTTGAAGGTGTTTGGTCATAGCTTTTCTCCGCAATCTCGTTTGATTTGGCAGCTCAAGTTGCAATTGTGTTGTGGCTCTAGTTCCTTTAGGCTTGTGGTAGTGTATGAATGAGGGTGGTTTCAGGAAGATGGTTAGTCGGGACCTTATTTCGCAGAGAGTCATTTTTTCTTCTAGTGTGTGGTGTGATTTTGAGAAAAGAATCTCAAATCTTTCGTTTTCTTTCTGACTGTTTAGTTTCCTAGAAAATTTAGAGGAAAAAAGCGACAGATTGAAAGGATTAAATAATTAACTTCCACATTCATGCATGCTATATTATGTTTTCTGAAAAATGTGAAAAGGAATTCCCAGGTGACTACTTAATATGCCTATGCCTTTCTCTACTTGGAAAACTAACTCTCCTTTTGTTTTCCTTCCAATTTTGCAGATACTTATGCCTCGAGCCTTATCCTGAGGAGAATATGGAGTTTCTTAGAGCGCATCATATCCAACTTTTCCAATTCGGGATTGAAGGGAAGAAGGTATTTTCCCCTATGCTTCTATGAAAATTATACATTTTGAATTTAAGTATGTTAGAAGGGAGTGTGAAATCATTTGTTACCAGAAATTTTGTAGCTTCATTTTAGCTTGTTAGATACTTATTGAATTTAAGTATGTTTCAGATTTAAACACCTGAAGTCGACTTTTCTTTTTTTACTTCTCAGGAGCCTTCATTTTAGCTTGTTTGATACTTAATGAATTTAAGTAATTTTCAGCTTCAAATACCTGAAGTCGACTTTTCTTTTTTTACTTCTCAGGAGCCTTCATTTTAGCTTGTTTGATACTTAATGAATTTAAGTAATTTTCAGCTTCAAATACCTGAAGTCTACTTTTCTTTTTTTACTTCTCAGGAGCTTTCATTTGCTGCTCCCACAGATGCCATTAGGGAAGCTCTCAAGATCTTGATTGGTAAGTCATTCATAATTTTTGGAATCAATGCTTTTGTTTCATCTTTTTACCTTACCAGAGTGTTTTACCTTTGCGAAATGAACTTGTTTCTTTACAGATGTGAGAAATCATCCGGTTTTAATCCACTGCAATCACGGAAAGGTAATAGTCCAATTCCAGCTATTATCCTAGAGTTATTAGCTTAGCTTGATGGAGTGCATATTAACTATGTGGTACATTTTTGTGGTTAATGAAAACGTTTGCAACTCTGTCTATTTTATCCTTCATGCAGCATCGAACAGGTAGACTTGTCGGTTGCTTAAGAAAATTACAGAACTGGTGCTTCTCTTCTGTCATCGACGAGTACAAATGTTTTGCTGGCGTCAAATCCCGTGCCACCGATGTGAAGTTCATCGAAACATTTGATGCAACCTGCCTGAGGCAGTCTATTCATAGCATCCTCTATCGATATCAAGGGTACGGTACGGGAAAGAGACGGTTGCTATGTGGAGAGAATGACAAGCACATACCCCAAGTAGCTTCGGTTTAACTGGATTGTACAGACTGATTGTTCCCCTACGGCTGTCAAACTGTCCATTGTTAGAGTTGTTTTAACAATAGCCAATAGGTTGTTTCTTAAAAATCAGTTTTCCAGTTTCTGTAGTGTTTATACTGTTAATAGAACATTTTGTGTAAGTACCTTCTGTAGTTTTTTCCCCTGTAGCAAGTTCTTTCAAGTAAAGATCAATGAAGAAATTGGTCTTTTTCTCTATGAATGTACTTCACTCTACACTATGTAAAATTCAAAACTAATAGCATTTTAATCAAATTACTTCAAACCAAAATTTAATTGGTTTAAAGTGGTTCCAATTTGTCTGTTTATTTGAATTGAACTGTCAAGTAAATCAATGTGTAGTG
This sequence comes from Hibiscus tridactylites, assembly GCA_958450335.1. Lineage (NCBI taxonomy): Eukaryota > Viridiplantae > Streptophyta > Magnoliopsida > Malvales > Malvaceae > Hibiscus > Hibiscus tridactylites. The sequence continues at coordinate 3,360,890 of OY288271.1, forward strand.
CAGCCGGATCCTTTATCAACTAATATGATGCTCTCAAGATCTTAATTGGTAAGTCATTCATAAATTTTAGAATCGACTCTTTTGTTTATTCCTTTTTACCTTGCCCCGGTGTTTTACCTTTGCGAAATGAACACAAACTTGTTTCTTCACAGATGTGAGAAATTGTCCGGTCTTAATCCACTGCAATCGCGGAGAGGTAATAGTCCAAATCCATCTATTATCCTAGAATTATTAGCTTAGCTTGATGAAGTGCATATTAACTTTGTGGTACATTTGTGTGGTTAATGAAAACTTTTGCAACTCTGTTCATTTCATCATTCATGCAACATCGAACAGGTACGCTTGTTAATTGCTTTAAAAAATTACAGAATTGGTGCTTCTTTTCTGTCATTGACGAGTACAAACGTTTTGCTGGCGTCAAATCCCGTGCCACCGATGTGAAGCTCATCGAAACATTTGATGCGACCTGCCTGAGGCAATCTGTTCATGGCATCATCTATCGGTATCAAGGATACGGTACAGGAAAGAGACGGTTGCTTTATAGAGAGAACAGCGGGAACATTCCCCAAGTAGCTTCGGTTTAAATGGATCTTATAGACTGATTTTTACCCTACAACTGGGCATGACAGCCTATCCATTGTTAGAGATGTTTTAACAATAGGCTGTCAATAAAAATAATGTGTGTATTGTAGGATCCTTTTAACTTGAGTTACTTGGGGTATGTGCCTGTCGTCTTGTCTGTAAAGCAACGGACCCTTTTCCGAACTGTTTTTGGTACTGATAAATGATGTCATGATCATACTTGCCTGTAAACTTTTGCTGCTCCCCTTTGCCAGGTTCAATTGTTGCTTGCTTGACTTCTGCAATTTTTTTTATATTTACGTCAGATTTCGAACTTTAAACCATCTCGTTAGACTAATTAATTTTCGGTACAATCTCAAACTTAACCATTCCTAATGCATTAGTATTTACATTATGATTAATGATGAGATGGTACGTTAAATTACATTTGAGGTTCGGATTTTGACAACATGAATTGAGCAAATTAGATTGTTAGAGTTATTTTCATAACGAGACCTTGTGAGTTTAGTCGATCAAAGATTCGAATGTCGATCAAAGTTTTGTTCTTTTTATTCAGTGACAATAAGGGTTTGATTCCATTTTCTTTAATTTTATCCTTCATGCAGCATCCGACGGGTAGCCTTGTTGTTTGCTTGAGGAAATTGCAGAATCGATGTTTGTCATTTGTATTTGAGGTGTACTACGCATTGCAGGTACCGAATCCCGGCCTACAATTATGAGATTTCTCAAAACATTTGATATGGTTAAACTAACTCTCCTTTTGTTTTCCTTCCAATTTTGCAGATACTTATGCCTCGAGCCTTATCCTGAGGAGAATATGGAGTTTCTTAGAGCGCATCATATCCAACTTTTCCAATTCGGGATTGAAGGGAAGAAGGTATTTTCCCCTATGCTTCTATGAAAATTATACTTTTTGAATTTAAGTATGTTAGAAGGGAGTGTGAAATCATTTGTTATCAGAAATTTTGTAGCTTCATTTTAGCTTGTTAGATACTTATTGAATTTAAGTATGTTTCAGATTTAAACACCTGAAGTCGACTTTTCTTTTTTTACTTCTCAGGAGCCTTCATTTTAGCTTGTTTGATACTTAATGAATTTAAGTAATTTTCAGCTTCAAATACCTGAAGTCTACTTTTCTTTTTTTACTTCTCAGGAGCCTTCATTTGCTGCTCCCACAGATGCCATTAGGGAAGCTCTCAAGATCTTAATTGGTAAGTCATTCATAAGTTTTGGAATCAATGCTTTTGTTTCATCTTTTTACCTTACCAGAGTGTTTTACCTTTGCGAAATGAACTTGTTTCTTTACAGATGTGAGAAATCATCCGGTTTTAATCCACTGCAATCGCGGAAAGGTAATAGTCCAATTCCAGCTATTATCCTAGAGTTATTAGCTTAGCTTGATGGAGGAGTGCATATTAACTATGTGGTACATTTGTGTGGTTAATGAAAACGTTTGCAACTCTGTCTATTTTATCCTTCATGCAGCATCGAACAGGTAGACTTGTCGGTTGCTTAAGAAAATTACAGAACTGGTGCTTCGTTTCTGTCATTGACGAGTACAAACGTTTTGCTGGCGTCAAATCCCGTGCCACCGATGTGAAGCTCATCGAAACATTTGATGCGACCTGCCTGAGGCAATCTGTTCATGGCATCATCTATCGGTATCAAGGATACGGTACAGGAAAGAGACGGTTGCTTTATAGAGAGAACAGCGGGAACATTCCCCAAGTAGCTTCGGTTTAAATGGATCGTATAGACTGATTTTTACCCTACAACTGGGCATGACAGTCTATCCATTGTTAGAGATGTTTTAACAATAGGCTGTCAATAAAAACAATGTGTGTATTGTAGGATCCTTTTAACTTGAGTTACTTGGGGAATGTGCCCGTCGTCTTGTCTGTAAAGCAACGGACCCTTTTCCGAACTGTTTTTGGTACTGATAAATGATGTCATGATCATACTTGCCTGTAAACTTTTGCTGCTCCCCTTTGCCGGGTTCAATTGTTGCTTGCTTGACTTCTGCGATTGTTTTTTTTTTATATTTACAAGGTCAGATTTCGAACTTTAAACCATCTCGTTAGACTAATTAATTTTCGGTACAATCTCAAACTTAACCATTCCTAATGCTTTAGTATTTACATTATGATTAATGATGAGATGGTATGTTAAATTACATTTGAGGTTCGGATTTTGACAACATGAATTGAACAAATTAGATTGTTAGAGTTATTTTCATAACAAGACCTTGTGTGTTTAGTCGATCAAAGATTCGAATGTCGATCAAAGTTTTGTTCTTTTTATTCAGTGACAGTAAGGGTTTGATTCCATTTTCTTTAATTTTATCCTTCATGCAGCATCGGACGGGTAGCCTTGTTGTTTGCTTGAGGAAATTGCAGAATTTGTGTTTGCCATTTGTATTTTTGCGGTGTACTACGCATTGCAGGTACCGAATCCCGGCCTACAATTATGAGATTTCTCAAAACATTTGATGTGGTTTGCTTGAGGCAATGTCTTCAGTTCACAGCATCATTTTATCAGTAACATGGATACAGTTCAAAAACGAGACGGTACGGTTCCTTCGAGGAGAAGACATGGCACAGAAGCCCTGAATAACATCGGTTCAAAAGATTAAAATGTAATAAGATTGCAATTACACATGATTTTACAGAATGACAGCACCCTGTTCTAAATGTTTTAGGAAAGTATTTTAGTTCAGTTAATACCGTTGCTACGCATCAATATGGAGATCATGATATCGAGCATATTTAAATGCACAGCTATATAATTCTATACCAACATAACATTCGGTACAAAACAAGACTGGTCTTACATTCAAATATAACACAAAATTATAAAGAAGTCATACAAAAGCAATAGCATCACACTCAATTACTAATTCTACCCTAACTTAAGCAATAACATAACATTCCATTTGTATTAAAATGAACCCTGAGAAACAGTAACCAGCTGCATTTGTTCAATATCTGCATCCAACAATAAGTTAACCAGACAAAACAAATCTTGGAAATAAAGAAACTAAACTTAGTTGCTAAGGTTTCTAAGAAACAAGTTCATGCATCACAAAAACTCCATATCCACAAACACTTGATTGGAATTCAATAAAGGAGCTATAACATAGTCATCATCACCATCAAATTCAAGATGGGTTAATATACATCAAATCCAACCTTTTTTTTACCCAAACCTACTACTAAAGAAACCAGACCCAGATTCCAAAACAACTCAAAAGCACCAAATCTTAAAGAAAGGGGAAATTTTAGTAATAAAGTTCACTTTTTCAAGCTACCCCTAACACCAGGACGAGGCTTGGAAGAATCAGCAACATGAGTAGCATGAAGGTTCGCAAGCTTTGACTCCTCAAAGGGAATCTTAGGATGCTTGGAATCATGATGAATCTGCATCGTCTTCAAATCAGGGGCTGTTATTTTGCAATGGGGACACTCGAACTTGGCATGTCCACCCTTCTCCACCCCGGAACGGTCAGCTAATCCGGCCTTGCCGCCGCCTCGGTTGGTTGTGGCGGCATCGGCTTTGGCTGCGATTTCCTTGGCTGTGTGCTTCTTGGGCTTGGCTTTGCCTGTCATGATCGATTGAAAAACACAGACACAAAACCTTATGCGTTGACGATCAAAGAACTTGATGTTTTTTTTCTTTCTTTCTTTTTCCCCTTTGCTAGGTATTGGCTTTATGGCTAAGGGGGCGAAGATATATTATAAAATTTAGTTTTATTTAAATTATTATAAAATTTAGTCTCATGAGAATCCAATGAATCATCATTATATTTTTTTTTAGGGTAATCTTTATCAGTGGTCCCTTTCGTTTAGGGTGTATTTTATTTTGGTCACCAAAATTCAAAAACGTGTATTCTGGTCCCTAATGTTACAAAATGTTTATATTTTGATCCCCAACCGTTAATCTCCGTTACTTGGCTAACGAGTAGCTGACATGGCTCGTTAAAAAATTAAAAAAAAAAATCACGTGTTTAGTCCACGTGTGATATGTTAATTAATTATTATTTTAAAAATAGGTAAAAATGAGCCTTGTCAGCTACCCTTTTTCTGCTTCATCTTTCAATGATGAACGGAGGATTTCACAACCACTCCACCACCGTCAGCTCCATTCCCCGTCAGCTCCACCGTGAACCTATATGGGATTTCACAACCACCACCGTCAGCTCCATTCCCCGGCAACAACAATGCATAAACATGTGATTTTTGAAGAAGACGAAACCTTTGTTCAAGGGTGTGTTTTATTTCACCTCCGTCGCCGCCCCATCCTCCTCCTCGAGACCCACCACTTCGAACCAAACCGCCACCAAATCTTTCAGCGGTGGTGGCGGCGGATCCGGCGGTCTAGCCCCATCGAAATCAACCCTTTACGTCTCCAACCTCGATAATGGAGACCCCAAATGCCTAAATCTGGCCAAATCACACCCTCACAACTCCAAAATGAACTTACCCAAAACCGAAAACGGCGAGGAATGAACAACACGAACGACGACGACGGAGGATTCGAATGGTTTTCGAATTGTTTCCGAGCAATGATAACCAGAGAGGGAAAACGAGAGGGGAGGGTTTTGATCGGGGTGGTGTGGAGAGATGATCCACGGTCTCAAATCGAGGAACGATTGCCAGCATCCCTTTGGCCGAAACCAAATTGGAAAAACGCGAATGATGTTTGGGGTGGTTTTCGATAATGGATGAGCCCCTAAATTTATTAAAAAGAGGGTTTACAAGGATAAGTCTAGCTGTTATGAATGTGGGGTTAGTGGGCATTTGTCTTACGAGTGTCTGAAGAATCAGTTAGGGCCTAGGGAGAGACCGGTGCCAAAGAAAGGGCGGAGAGGTGGCGGCGGAGGAGAGAAGAGGGAGGATGGCGGGGTAAACACGTGTTTTTTTAATTTTTTAACGAGCCATGTCAGCTACCCGTTAGCCAAGTAACGGAGACTAACGGTTGGGTGATCAAAATATAAACGTTTTGTAACGTTAGGGACCAGAATACACGTTTTTGAATTTTGGTGATCAAAATAAAACACACCCTAAACGAAAGGGACCACTGGTGAAGATTACCCTTTTTTATAAATTAGGTAACAATGTTTTAAGTGTTCCCTTAAAAAATATTTTAAGGGTATCTTTATTTTTTTATTTTTTAATAATTTTTAAAAAAAAAAAACTTAACCATTTTTTTAAAACATATTTTATTTTAAAAATTATTTTTGTCAGCCCTAATCAAAAGTAATTATATTCGAATATGTTCAAACTTATTATTTGTAAAAAATATCAATAGAATTAAGACTCATTCAATAAAAAATTAATTAGATAATATAACTCAATTTTAGGGCCTTCTTGAAAATTTTCATTTCATTAAAAATAATGATTTTAATGATTTAATATTTTAAACATATTTAATAATAAAAAATTAAGTCTATTTGTTAAAAATTTCAATGAAAAAAAATAGATAAAGGCTTACTTATCACAGGATCGCGAATATTTTTATTTTTTTAACAGAAACGAATATTTTTATTTCCTTTAACTATACTGTCTTTATAATTTATATTTATCAAGCAGTTTAAGTATATTCAGTATTTAATTTTAAACAAAGTGACAAATAAATATATAATTTAAATTCAGCACTTAATTTTTTCTTAATTAATTTTTCAGTTTATCAAAGATTTTTAATTAAGAAATGATAGGGAAGGACCTAATTATTTTTATCAAAAGATGAGATATTAAAATTCTTCTTTTTAATTTTTATTCAAAATTACCAAGCATATTATAAAATGTTATAACCTTAATAGAGTTAAATTTTTGAAATGAATAATTTATTTAATGATGGGTTTGAGCCCTGATACAAAGTTTCTCAAAACCTTAATCTCGTCATTGAACCAAAAATTCAATGACAAGTTCAATGTTTACAGATATTAAATAATATATTTACAATTTTGGGGCCATAAAAATAGATAATAAAACAAAAGAAAATTTCAACAATCATGCACAAAGCATTAGAGACAACCAATTTTAACCTGTAATATTTAATTTCTATGTATAAAATTGAAAGTCATATATGATCACAATCACATACTTATAGTTGTAAGATTTGTATAAGAAACAACATAGATATGGAGAAGCAAAACTATATATGATAATTTAGCAACATAGGAAGAGCAAGAACCTTTGATTCTGGACAAACTCAAGTAGAATCCAACAACTTACCGGGCTCGGGTAAGAAGCGAATTGAGATCTAGGATGGAAAATTTCCGGCGGCCGGCTGATAGATTGATGATGATGATAATGTTGTACTTTCATGGTCAACAGTGGAAAGGCAAGGATCATATTGGTTATCATCCTTTAGCTCCTGTTTGATTCCATGGAACCCAGTAGCATTATCTTTGAACTGTTGCCCTGGAAGGAAAGAGTGAATTAGACCAGTTGGTTTTCCAACATTATTAATATCAAAACCAGCCAAAGATAGATTTGCAGATGTCGGGAGATTCAGCGGCATCGGAATTGGAAATTTTGGAACTGATGAGGCAATTGATCCAGATGAATGAGTTGTGATGCAGTTTGGGTTCAGTCCAAAGGAGCCATAAGATGTAGCTTTCCGTAAGGAGGGAAACTTCATTTGGTAAACAGAAGCCAGAGATGTCCCAAGTTTCATCTCATTGTTGAAATCCCCAAGAAAACTAGGCCTCATATATTCAGTTTTAAATTCAGCATTTTGACTAAACGGAGGGGCGATATCTTGGATCGGTGTAGCTTTAGTGTTGGACACGGTTGAGGCTAAATTACAACCACTTGAGTTAACATGACTGCTGCTTCTGGCTGCTGGAACTCCATGATTGTGTTTTCCATCGTATGTTGTGAGCACGAATTTTAGATCATGGGAAGCTCTTTCCACATGCTTTCTCACAGGACATCCGGGACTTGTGCATTTGTAGTAGCTCCTATAAGACAACAAAAAAGTTTTACAATAGGATGGTTCATTTAGTTTCACATACAAAAGAAATGAGATGGAGCAAGAAAGAGAGACATCTGACAAGTTTTTATACCTAGGATTAGGGTTTCCTTTGACAACCTTCTGTCCATACTTCCTCCAACGATATCCATCATCGAGTATTTCCACATCACTTTCTATCTGCACAACAACTCTTGGTTCACGGAGATCCCCAGATGCTACATTCATCTCTGTCTTCCTGCAACGGGAAGCGGATGACAATGCAAAGTATATGTTAGTAAAAGCTACTAGAATTGCCCCAAGTATACATTCATTAACATGTACACCGATACCTTCTTTTTGACTCGGACTCGTCATCATTAGTTGCATCACCACAGAGTGATATACTTCCCTGGGTAGCCCTATCATCATTATCATCACCGTGACTAGCAAGTGTTGATGAAAACTCTGGAGTATCAGCAGATTCAAATGCACCAACAGATTTCCCTTGGGCAGTTGACAGTGGATCAGAATGATCAGTTACAACAGACGTTGAGGATGTTCTTTCAAGACCATCGGCTCTCAAATCAGATGCAAGCTTAATATCCTTCTGTACTTTGACACAAGTTCCGCTGCCTTCTGTACTCTCTGACATTTCATTAGATGATAAAGAGGACCCAAGTGATGGGCGACAAGGCTGAGGCTTTGAGTGATTATGTGCACCTTTGTAGACGATTTCAGTAATTTGGCCGTCAAGTGAACGCTCTACCTTCTTCTTCACCGGACAATTTGGATGGGTACATTTGTAGTAGCTTCTCGGATACTCACTGCCCTTTACCTGTTTCTGTCCATACTTCCTCCAGTTATATCCATCTTCTGATGTTCTCGTTGTTCCTGTTGCGGTGTTTGTCCCCTTCGGATCACCTTCTGAAGGATTTGTGCCGACATCTTGTCCCTTGAAAGGAACTTTCTGCATAGACATTTGAGCACCAGCCAATTCAGAACGATGGAATCCCAAACTAACATTATCATTGACAATGTTATTTAAAACTTTGACTTCGGTGACTGAATCTGCTGCAAAACTTGTTGAAGTAGCTTCTTTGGAAAATTCTGCAGGAAATTCAAAATCCAAAGGTGTATCCAAATGGACAAGAGGTTGATAACTAGCCTCGGCCTTCTGAACCACATCAAAATAGGAAGAAACCTACACAACATAAATTGATCACTAACAGAAACAGTGTTTTATACGAAACGCCTAAATATGCATGTGATGGGTGAAAAGGACTGGCTACCAGGATGAAGCCACTCCCCTTTAGAATTGCCAATAATGATATGATCAAGCATATTAACCATAACAAAGATCAGATGTGATGGATGTTAGACATCAATTACTATACAGATGAACTGCAGGTTTACAATATCATCTAAATGAAATAGCTTTCCTCCTAATGATAAAAAATGGAAGTCGGGTTAATCAGAACAGAAAAATCCGATCCACAAGGGAACTGAATACTGATGTGATTAACTAGGCCAATCAACTTACAACCACAAATGATTTGGATTCCACTTCAACCAAGCTTCTGAAGGAAGGATATTGTTTTACCAGCAAAAATATGACCTTGAATTCCTATTTTAACAACCTTAAGTGTGTTGCACTTGAACTCCTAAAGCCAAAATAAACAAAAACTGACAATCGTAGAGAAATTTCTTCAAACATAAAAGAGAAGGGGTTAATCTCAAGGAGAGCTGAAGAAATCTATCAAAAAGCAAAAGTCAACAGTTTTATAGAAGAATGAACATGGTCATGATCCCTAAAATTGGTCTGCTTAACTGGTCTTTCCTAAAGAAACAAGAAAAAAACAGTGCAGAAAGAAGAATGTCATATAAAACACAGGTACTAAAGTTGAAGTAACAAATGAAGGTTGAAAAATAAGACATAGAAGTCATGATTATAAAGTTTTGCCTATTCAGTTTGCAAACCTGGAACCATCGGCAGAGATTAAACTTTATGACTAGGTATTACTAGAACAGAGGAAAATCACCTGATCTTCTACACTAGAAAAGCTTGGCTGGAAATCCATATTCTGGGGTTTAAATGTGAAGGAAGGAGCTACATTGCTGCCTCTGTCTCTGTTGCTTACACGCGACACTTGACCATCCTGATTGAGAAGGGGTAGCGGAAAAGTTCCAGTGGTGGGAGATGCCTATGAAGGAAACAAAAGTGATAAAGGACCATGTTAGTGGAAAAAAAATCTATAGCTAAACAGGAAACAAAAACTTTGAGATATTAATTTGACAGATAAAACACAATGCAGACAAATATGATCCAAATTATAGAGAACATAATAATCATTAAAGCTTTCTAACATGCTTTGCTTAATTTAACTGAGCTTAATTATTGCCCAAAAAACAAAAACTTCTTTAAATATACTTGAATAAGTTGTTCAAAGTCAAATAATACAAATCAAGTAAGACAATTATCAACAAAAACAAAGCTTAAGAACCCTTAATTAAAATTCCAGTGATGGGGTATCACCAAACAACCAAAGTATTTCCTTTTGTAAAATTCAATTTTCAATTCTAGGAACATATTGCAAGTTTAGTTCATAACCTAATCAAATTTGTTGACAATTTTAAGTAAAGAAAAAAGCCAACAACAAGCAAACACAGCTTAAAAGATGACCTTTACGGCTTTACCACTAAAAACCAAAGACAATCATTAAAAAATTCTCCATTTTCTTCGTTAAATTTGTTTCATAGCATTCAAAGCTTAAACCATGGACAAATTATTGATTAATAAAAAAATAATACATAATCAGTGAAAAAGAAATTAAAAAAAAAAAAACTGGTACCTGAGCATTGGGCAACATAATAGGAGAATCCAACAACGCCGAGGGGCTAATCCCTGGAGGAATAGTAAGGTAAGGTGACCGGACCGATGGGGAGGCTAATGGGCTAGTGGAGGCCCGAAACCTCGCCGTACTTATCTTTTCCGCCTTGAATCCGCACGTTGCCGCTCTCCTCTCAGCAATGCTGACGTCTGCCCGACCACCGCCACCGTCACCTTCACCTCTGTATCCATGATCGACTGTTACATTGTGGTCCATGGAAGACATGAAAAAGCGAGATAGAGAGCTGAAAATCAATCGGCAGCGATTTAAGAATTAGGATTTTACAACGATTAAAATGAAAAATTAGAAAAAAATGAAGAAAAAAAAAACTGAGTTGGTGTGATTCAGCTGTGGAGCTGAAATGTTAGAGAATGCTCAGAATTGAGAGAGAAAATTTTGAAAGAAAAAAGAATTTTTAAAATTTCTTTTGGACTGGTTTGCCGGTTTATTTAAATTTGTCTTACTTACCATAAGAAGATTTATTATTATTTTGCCTTTTATTAAAATTTGCATTACTGCCATAATTTTTTTAGATAAAATTATTACCATACTTAAAAATCATATTTAATTCATTTACGATATTAATATTAAATCTCTAACATTTAGGTAAGTAATATTTTGCTGTATTAACTGATAATTAATAAAATTTTAATAACTTTAATTTTTATATTTTATAATATTTTATTTTATATTATATTGCTTGTAATTTTTTCAGTTAGTTTTATAAATTTTGATGAATTTTTAATAGTTAGATTTTTCCAAGTTTCGTTCTTATATATTACTGTCAAGGGTTCTGGATTCAAATATTATTATTCTTAAATTTATTATGTAAAAAAACATTTTATTTTGGTAATTAAATTTTATTAAAAAAATAAAACGGTAATTAAACTTTCAAATGTTACAAGATAACAAATAAACTTTGTATTTTGTTATAAAATAGTAGTTCAGCCGTTAAATATTTAACGCGATTGTTATAAAATTTTATATAATAATACATTTAATCTTATGTATTTATACGTTCAATCAATTTAGTCATGATTCGAAAAAAATCAATAAATTTAACCTTCATTATTTTTTTAACTATATGTGTTATATATTCTTATTTGTTTCCCAGCCCTCGCTTGGTTATGCATTACTCTTCAAACAAACACCACAATTACTTTATACAAATGAAGAAGTGAGAAGTGGGGGGTTATTCCACCTAAGAGGAGATCAGTGAAGATGATGATCTTCCATAAATTAACAAAAAGTGATACTCTTTTTATTTATGAATCCCCGCATTTAGTTAGGATTAAATTGATTAAATCTATAAATACATAAGATTAAATGTGTATTATTTAAATTTTTATAATTGTAACGTTACTCCATCAACGGTCTTTAACAGCCGAGTTACTATTTTGTAATAAAACATAAATTTTAATTGTCATTATATAATATTTGAAAGTTTAGTTACCGTTTTATTTTTAAAACAAAGTTCAATGACTATTTTAATCTTTATCTTTATTTTTTTTTTACATATTAGATCAATTTAATCAGAATCTAATATAAAATTTAAAATCGAAGATTTAGTAAACCTATAATAGATTGAAAGAAAACTAAAGTCATAATTTTATATTAGAATATCATATTTACTGGAAAATAAAATTATGTAATAATTTGTTGCGGATAATTTAGACTCCGTCTACGCCATACGTGGATAAAAGAGGTGATACATGTCTTTAAAGTTTAAATGATATAAAAAATAATGTGTAAAAAATATGTTACCTTGATTTTTTTTTTAATTTCGTTTGTGAATTTAAAAAATCATAATTAATATACTAAAATAAACTTCTAAATTTAAATATATATTGTTAGTATATCCATTACTTGTTTAATATCGATACTATTGTTTGATATATTTTCTAATCACATCAAATAATCTAACAAAATCGAATAAATTAAACAAATAACTATAATATTTATATATTTTGACCTTAAAAGGGATTAAATATAATTTCTAGAAAAACCTTGATGTAGTTTACATCATCATCAAAGTTTCATGTGAAACCTATTTTGTTCATCTCCATGCTGTGATTTTTGTATCAGTGTAATTTGCAATTTATTAATTTTTTAGGTTTTATAGAGTAATTTTTAAAATATATAAATTATTTTTGTTAGATATTATTAAATTAAAATTACTAAATTATGGAGATTTGTAAAATGTTAGGGTTTATATTTTATTTTCAATGTTTAAAAGTTTGATAAAAATAATCTTCTGTTCAAAATTCTTTATTTAAACAAACTCTAACATAAGGATGAGGGTTAAAAATTGGTAAAGCAGCATTTAGTAAAGGATTTTTTCACTACTCAAATGACACGTGGTAATAATTTGTTTCTGGCATGTAAAATCCAACCTAAATTCCGAAAGTCCGTTGCACAAATTTCTTAATCCATCCACGTGTTAAATTAATTAGTACTGCAGCATCATTTTGGTCCTAATTTTTGGGATTTTATCAGGTCCTAAATTTTGATACTCATCATTTTAAGTATCCTAACAATTTGATCTTTCTAGTATGTGGTCTATTAGTGCCGTGCGATATATGTAGATTTATACTTTTTCAACAAAAAAATGTATGTACTTATGTAGATTTATAAACAACAAAGTGTAAAATTAAATAATGAATTTACAAATCAAAGTGCGGTTAGGGGTGTGCAAAATAAACCGTAACCGTTAACCATAACAATTAATTGGTATAACCGTTTATTTTATAGGTTAATCAACCTAACTGTTAAGGTTAAACGGTTTTGGTTAACTGAACCGCTAAAAAAGATGAGTTAATGGTTAACCTATAAGTACTTTATTTTAACTAAGTATAAAGTTTGTGTTTAAAATTTCTCAAGTTTGTGTTTAAATTTTCTCTATTTTAAGTTAGTTTTTTAAAAAATTAATACAATATTTATCGGAGAGATATATTTATTATTCTAAAAAAAAAAATAATAAACATTTGAAAAGAAAATCGTAATAGGTTACAAGTTAACCTATAACCGATCCGTTCCTTAATGGTTACCCACTATAATAGTTAACCATTTAAAAAATTAACGATTAACCGTTTCTTAACGGTTAAGTTATGAATAATAACCGTTATAACGGTTAACCAACCGTTTAAGCTAAACGGCACGGTTAACCTACCATGAACACCCTAGCCATGGTGGCAAGTGTTTGACGAGGATAGTTTTTAAATGTGCCCGATAAAGCATATTTGGATGGTTAATCAAGCAGTTAAAGATGCTAATCTTTGTTCTCTTATAATTACGTAAGTCATGGGGTTCTAAACCTACTAAAAACACCATTATTTTCCTCATTTAGGTAGAATTAAAATTAGATTTAAGATTTGTTAAAAAAAATTGTACTGAGGAGATCTATGGTCTAGTGGTCCTCAAATTTGTAATCCTTTGATGGAGAAATATTAGATGAATTCAGCTCACCACGTCGTCTATAGTCTCACCCAATAAGGTTCATTTATTTCAAAGTAACTTTCAAGTAACTACTTATTCCTTATTTATATGTAGAAAAAAAGTGAAGATTCGGCTTTAAAAAAAAAGATAGATAAATTTTATTGACTGGAACTACGAATGACGTGATAAACGGTCTATCTAATAATTTTTCCGTTAATGGTTCTCTTACATTCTTACTCTAATAATATTAATAAAATGTAATTTTGCTGAGAAAAAATTGTTATGTCAAATTAAATAATGAATTTGGTCCTCTAAGCTTTCTTGAAGTTTAATTTAAATCAGTGTTGGAAACCAACCGCCATGAGATTATGACACCTAATCTTAATCACCTTTATTTCCCCTATACATCTCAAAATTGATTATTATGATTTGAGTTTCGACCTATCTGTACCATTAATCATCTTGGTGTCGTGATTTTTTTAATTATAACCAACTTTAACCGCAATTTACCATATTTTCATCTACTTTGGTTTTCATATTTTTTGGGTAAACTACAATGGAGTTCACTCAATTATGGATGATGTTACATTTGAGTCACTAATTATTAAAAGTTACATTTGAGTCACTCAATTATGGGTAAGGTTACATTTAGGTCACCCAGTTATTAAATGTTACATTTGGATCACTCAATTATGGGTAAGGTTACATTTGAGTTACCCTTCATATTTGAAAAATGTATATCAATTCGTGTATTAGATTAATTAATGATTTCAAATGAAGTACTCTAATGTTAATGAGGATATACACGTGATTTGGAAGAAAAAAATGGCTAAATTGATGAACTTTTTTAAATATGAAGGGTGACCCAAACGTAACCTTACCCATAATTGAGTGACCCAAATGTAATGTTTAATAATTGGTGATCCAAATGTAACTTTACTCATAATTGAGTGACCCAAATGTAAGTTTTAATAATTAGGTGAACCAAATGTAATCTTATCAATAATTGAGTGACCCAAATGTAAGTTTTAATAATTAGGTGAACCAAATGTAATCTTATCAATAATTGAGTGACCCAAATGTAAGTTTTAATAATTAGGTGAACCAAATGTAATCTTATCAATAATTGAGTGACCTCCGTTTTAGTTTACTCTATTTTTCGTTTGAACCAATGGGATACCGTCAATAGCAATGATTAATCTTCTCATCGCGGGTGCTCTCACTAAATGGTAAACGGTTGACCATAAAATGTCAAAGTAGTTTTTTACAAACCTCAATTATTTTAACAAAAATCAATTTTCAAATCCAATATATTTTTTAAGTTCGAATCGAAAACTTAATAAAAAAAAGTTGTCCTTTTTTATGACTATATTTTTATTTCCTATCAATTTTAATGTTTAAAATTAATACAAAATTGAGAAAAATGAATTTACAAACTTTACCCAAAATTTTCAATAAAAGAAATTACCAAAAATATAAAAGAAATAAAGAAAAAAAGTAAACACGTGACATAATTTTATGCAAGGAAACATGCTGAGGTAGGGGCAAATAAAACCCGATTGAATTCGAAAAATTAAAAAAAAATTTATTCCACATGACGCAAAAAGTTTAATTCGGATTGAGTTGAATCGTAATTTCATAAGTTCAACTTTAAAAAATCAAATAAAGTTTAAATTATAAAAAGAAAGTTTGAATAACTTTTTTGTAATTAGTAGATCGATTTTTAAGTTCGAGTCAAGTCCTTCAACTCTGTCTTATATATCGCATATGAAAAAATATGAATATATATATATATATATATCCAGGGGTAGAGCCAAAAAAATTAGTTTGAGGTGTCATAATTTAAAATTTTCATGAATGAAATTTTTAAGTAGGTGAAAATAAATAAAGAGTATCATTATTCATTTAAAGTTGTACTATTAAATTTATAAAAAAAATCTTCAAAATTTTTAGGATATCATATGACACCATGTCTATTGGGTAGTTCACTCATGTGTATATTATATATGATTATAAAAAATCATTTAAATTAAAACATATTAATATTCTAATATTATAAATGTTTACACTTAAATTTGAGTTAAAATTTGAACAACTCGATTTGATTAAAACAATTTAAATAAAAAATTTAACTCAATTAAATTTTATCGAGTGTTCACAGCTGAGGCAAGGATTTGCCTTGAGCAGCAAGACTATTGCAGATACTGTTATTCTGACTTGTTTCATAAGATGAAATGTCGTGTAAAACTAGCTCTCTTATCACCTACAATTATATAGATAATGGTTATTTATTTAATTCCTTTTTTTTAATTGATTTCGTTGGCACATCATATCAGTCAAAGTTATACTATGTTATTGTCTTTTTCCTGTCCTTTTTTTAATATTTTCATAGGATTACCGACAATCAGGTGGTATGGTGAAATAATGTATTAGATTTTTAAATAAAGTCAGATGTTTAAATTACGACATTATAAATAGAACAATTAAGTTGAGATGGTTATCCAATAATGAGTCTTTACAGTTTTTTATCCAGATTAGTCAATTAATGAGTTAGATACCGGTGGTTAAATATTTTTTCTTTCTTTCATAGAATAGACTAAAACATTTTCAAAAAGAAAGTGACACTCTCAATGTGAAGTGGGTTTGATACCAATTTGATTACCATTTTGATTCTTCATTCTTAATTTCGTGTTATTTTGAAGAAAACCAAAAGTTGGTCAATATACAAGTAAGCAATTACGTCATTGTTGTGCATGAAAACAAGCATAAATAGCCAAGCTTCATCCACTCAATGCACTAAAATCACACAAGCAAAACAAAACAAGAAAATCTTTGAAATGGAAGATGAAGTTGTTCTACTTGATTTTTGGCCAAGCTCTTTTGCAATGAGAGTGAAAATAGCCTTGGGTGAGAAAGGGATCAAATATGAGTGCAAACAAGAGGACTTGTTCAACAAGAGCCCTCTCCTCCTCCAAATGAACCCAATTCACCAAAAGATCCCTGTCCTAATCCACAATGGCAAACCCATTTCCGAATCCATCGTCATCCTCCGATACATCGATGAAGTTTGGAACCACAAATCGCCTTTGCTTCCATCCGATCCGTATCGACGGTCCCAATCCTTGTTCTGGACCGACTATATCGATAAAAAGGTGAGCGTATCCAATACCTTTTTATTTAATTTGACGAGTTAATATTCGATACACTTTTTTCGGGTTAATTTAATGTGGGAATGTGATTAGATATATGGCATTGGGAGGAGAATATGGATGGGAAAAGAAGAGAAAGAGGAAGCAAAGGAAGAGTTGATGCAATGCTTGAAGACCCTTGAGGGGGAGTTGGGGGACAAGCCCTACTTTGGGGGAGACAGCATTGGGTTGGTGGACGTGGCGCTTGTACCTTTCACCACGTGGTTTTATACTTACGAGAGATGTGGGGATTTCAGCATAGAGGCAGGGTGCCCTAAGCTTGTTGCATGGGCCCAAAGGTGTAAAGAGAATTATCAAAGTGTGTCGAATGCACTCCCTCATCCTCACCAGATTTATGATTATATGTTGCAGCTCAAGAAGAGGCTTGGATTGGCATAAACCAACGTTATATATCTGAATACTTTTATGTTATTTCGGTCGAAAAAATAAAATATTGATCAAGTTGTATTGTTTCGATATATAGTAGAGTAGAAATGGTGACATTATAGTGTTTGATAAAATGCCGGAGAGAAATGAAGTTTCGTAGTCGGCTTTGGTATGTAAAAGGGAAGGAACCGCTGGTTGGAATGAAGCTCGGGCACCTCTCCAATCCTTTGCTATTGAAAAATGTTTTTCAAGGATTATTAAAAACATTTGCGACGCCTGAGAGATTCGAACTCTCGCGGGGAAACCCCATGTACTTAGCAGGCACACGCCTTAACCACTCGGCCAAAGCGTCGCTTGTTGTCCACCTTAGAGTTGATACTAATACATCTTTTATTTTATTATATTTCCCTTAACTTGTGATTATGCATCGTTAGCTCTCCATTGTGGGCTGACTTTGATTTTATTTGATTATTTATGGAATGTCCTTAAAAGAACATTAACTAATATTTGTTTTATATTTTAATGTAATGGATTGAAAATTATTATTTATAGTGTAATCTTAATTAATTTAAAAACCGTAAAAGAAAGCAGGGACGAACGAAGGGTTTTAAATTATGGGAATGAACTTATAAATTTTTATGGGACAAATTTATAAAAAAATTCTAAATCGTATAGAAATTTCAAATTTTTTGAAGCGAACGCCCCTGACAGCTCTCCTCGGTCCATCCCTAAAAGGAAGGGTGGTATCAGTTCATGTAAGACAAAAATTGTTCCTCCCTTGTAGGACAATTGGCATTGATTTCCCCTTAACTACCAACAAACCCCCTTGTAATTATCACCATAATATAATCCACAAATAAAGATGAAATCAAATTGAAAACGACAAAAAGAAGTGTCAGTCAAGTCTGAGACACCAAAGCTCTATTCTCTGCCCTTCGTATATTCATGGTTTGTTTCATCTTATTTAAGATTTAATCTCTTATTTTGAATCCATAGATTTGAAAATTAGATAAACAAATATCTGCGTTGAAAATCACAAGACAAATTTAGTTCTACACTTAAATTTTAGCGGATTGAATCCGATTCCGAACCGCATTCGCACACCTATATTTGGGGAACATCCTTGTTTTTCTCTGACTTATACCTAGATTGTTTCCTCATAGATTGTTGGAATGAATAATGGGGAATCTGCTTTTCTCTTTCTCAAATTCCCCCAAATCCCTTGCTTGAGTTCAATCATCGCATGATTCCTGGTGAGTTTAATGAAGTTCTCTGGAAAAATGTATGGCCATTGTTGATTGGTTAAATAATGTTTTGAATTATTCTGTGTTTACTCTGGATTATATAGATACATTAAACAGATGTCTTGCGGCGTTGGACGAAGCCCTCTACATAATCGGAGAGTGTCGGAGGTAGGAAAGGTTAATAGGTGCAACAATTCTTTGCAGCTCAATGGTTTTAGAAGATCATTGCAGGTTACATTACTTTCTTTAATTTCCTTTTAAATACTTCAATTCATACTCTTTTACTTTTTCATTAAATAGATTAAGTGTTTGTTTTCCTATTGAATTCAGGATTCCAGAATTTCTTCTTTCAATTTGAGGAACATTGATCAGAGGTAGGTGATCCGATGTACTTGCATGTTCTACATCTTCAAATTTAAAGTGATTCACCGAAATTTGCTTTAGTTTGATTTTACAACTTGAATTTGATTTCGCATCGAACTGGGTAATAAATTTGAAAATTTAACTAGTGTTTAGATTTTAGAATTTAGATGATGTTTAACCGGCTCTCCTAAATTCATATTCCCAAACATAGAAAATGTTCTGTAGTTTAGAGTATAATTATCATTTTCTGGGAATTAATTGTCAAAATTATTTATATTGCATCTTTCTTTTATATTTTTTTTATAACTCCTTCCCCTTGTCAAAATAAATAAATAAAAGTAGGCAAATATTTAAATAAACTTTTCTCATCACATTACCTATAAGCCAAACCAGTCAAATTAATATATGTCAGATTTTTTTTGTTTCATACGTGCATGTAAATATGAATCTCCATGTATTCTTCTCAAAAGAATAAAGAAAAATATATTCATGTCGTTCAGTTAATTTTATTGGTTGGGACAATAACTTAAAGCGGAAGAGTCTCTAATATGTATATATATTTTTTTTTCTAAAATATTCTAGCATTTGTGTCCTTGAATCTAGGAATATCATCACAGCATATAGACCACAAAAAATATCTAACTTTAGATACTCCATTAATGAGAATTGTAAGGTAATTTACTTTATAAATCACATTACGAGTCATTAATTTTTAATAAGTTGTAATCCTTAAAATCTCATGTTATTATATCTGAACCTTATTAACAAATTAGATCATTTATGCAAGCTTTGTTAAATAATTTTAATGCAAAAAATCATTTTAGCTTGCGTATCTGACTTATTTTCTAAACAAAACTCAATTTGAGGTTTGGGTATTAAGTCATGTATGCATTTCGAGTCAAATTTTCCTTGCGAACTAAGTAAAATGTTAATAAAGGCTTGTATGGTTGCAATTGACATTGATAATCTTGTGTTCTTCCACAACTATGATGTAACACTTGTGATCTCATAAATGCATATAAACCTTGTGTGACTGGGTTTATCGCTTGTTAACCTTTTAGGTGTGCCATTATTACTTTCCCAACACTCGAGTGTGACGGGCAGTGGAGAATTGTTGCACTACCGTTGCAATATTTTGATCACACTAACCGTTTCGGAACTGGAACTCGGGTCAATATGAATAGCCTGCATCTGGTCTCCTCTCCCTCAGTTAACTCATTTAAGGTTGATGGACGGGAGACACAGAAAGGGCCTCAACCTGATCAGATTACTTATTCTGCCAAGCCTTTTAGAACAAGAAGCTGGTCGGTCTCCAATGTGCAACAACAATTCTGCAACCGGACCATTGCACATAAGATGACCAAATCGAATGAAATGTCCTACAGTTTTTCTCGTCATAGTTCCATCACTTGCAATGATTCCTCTGCTGTCATGTCAAAAGGATCCAATGCTACTATGTTCATCGATTGTTCTGAGGAAGACAAGTCTACGAAGAAGAATGCACGAAAGAAAGCAAGAAGGAAGGGGAAGCATAAAAAGAAACCTTTGTGTGACTTTGGCTCCACAGAATCAGAGGCTTGCGCGGAGTATACCTGTGGAAGTTCAGCATCTGAAATCTGTGGTAACTAACTATGACATTAATTCAGGGTCTCACATTCAGCTTCACGACAAGTTTCAGCATTTGATGTTTTTCTTAATATAATTGATCATCTTGCAGAGAGCAGCAATGGTGTTGTTACAAGTTCTCAATCACAAAATACAAGCACATGTGGCATTGATGAAGCGGATACATCAGAATCTATTTTACCTTCTCAAGCTCAGAAGTATGGGGAGATTACAGATAGCTCTGAAATCGGTAGCGAGGACCAGCAACTTTCTAGGTGTCAAGGGGATATAGAGAGGAGGCATCCTTCACAGACAGGCTCTCTTGTGGGTAGACATCAGAAGGATTTCTCAGACATGCATGATTCTCTAGTGTCAGATTCAGTTTCTGTTGGTTCAAACAGTGAAGAAGGGATGAATTCGAGTGGTGGTCATATTGTTAATCCATTTAACGAAAACAGACACGAAATCAGTCAGTCAGAGCTACCAGGTTTGGGTACCAAGGAGGGGTCCTTGTATCATGAAAACTCATTATGTAGCATTTCAAAAACCTGCGATTATACCGAGGGAACAAATCATGGTCCTGCTCGTAGCAGCTTTGATGGCCGAAAGGCTGCATCAGGCAAGCGGGATAAGCAGTTTAAATCTGTTTCTGGGAAACCTGGAAGTTTGGGGAATGTGCACGGTCGAACGGGAATAGAGAACGGTCATTCTGTTTGGCAAAGGGTTCAAAAGAGTGATGCGGAGAAATGCAACGCTGAGATGAAGAAAACAAGTTCCATCGCCTCACAGGTTGATGCTATTTTAAAGGATTCTCCATTGCAGAAAAGAAATTGTAATGCTGCCAGTCTAGCAACCTTACCTAGTTCTGAAGACAAAAGGAAGTTGAAAAATAAGGTTCCTAGGAAGTTGAAAAGAAAAGTTAGTCCTCCTAAACAAGAAAGCGGCATTTATTCGAGGAAGGAGTCTCTTCCCAGCAAGGTAAATTTAAATGCTCATGCAAAGACTAGCATGCCAAAAAGTGGAATATTGGATGACTTAACTTCTCTGCATGACAATGGTGTACGTAAAAATCATTCAAGGTCTTCTTCGCAGCTTGGTTATGCAAGGGTTGAGACCCTGAAATCTGAATCTGTTAGTGACTTTGAAGTTGTTCCAACCTGCATGGAGCCACGTGAAAGTGTCTGTGATGCTGCATCTGGTTTGAATAATCAAGACAGCTTAGGGGAAAACATATGTGTCCCTTCGCACCGATCAAATTTGCTTGAAATGGAAACTCCTGTTTACCTCCCTCATCTGATGGTGAATGGTGTTGCTCGAACAGAAAAAAATTTGGTTGCTGAAAATGGTAAGCAAAGTCATAATTTGGGGTCTGTTCTGCAGAAATGGATACCTATTGGGATAAAGGAAAGCGGATTTACATATTCTAAACCTGCCAATTTGTCATTGGAACATTCTAACGGACCAGATGCAGAAGATGGGACTCGTAAAAATACCTTTGAAGATAAATTTGCTCTCTCTTCTAAGAGTCTTGAAAATGGGAACCATATTCCAAAATTGAGGAATGTGAATTCTACCATAAATGGAAAAGAAAACAATCCAAACGGGGCTAATTTGTCAGCAGGTGCAACTGATTTAAACAAGATAGCAAAGGCATTGAATGATGGCTATAGGGCACAAATGGCATCTGAAGCTGTTCAGGCGGCCACTGGTGGCCCCATTGCGGAGTTTGAAAGGCTTCTTCACTTTTGTTCTCCAGTCATTTGTCATTCATACAGTTCAGTAGGCTGTGAAAATTGCTTGCTGGATCAGGTTCCTAGTGCTCTATTGTGCAGACATGAGACACCAAACATGCGATTGGGATGTTTGTGGCAGTGGTATGAGAAACATGGCAGCTACGGATTAGAGATAAGAGCAGAAGATTATGGAAATACAAAGCGATTGGGCATTGATCAGGTTGAGTTTCGCGCCTACTTCGTGCCGTTCTTGTCAGCAATTCAACTCTTTAAGAGCAGTACAACTCATTCCACCCCTGGAATTTCAGAGGTTTGTGATATTGATCCTACTTCAACAAACTCTACTAATGTCAGTCAACTTCCAATATTTTCGGCTCTTGTCCCACAGACACACTCGATAGAACCGAGTAGTCAGTCTCAAGTAAATGGTATTAGATCTGCAGTTTCTCCTAAAGAAGTCAAATCTGTTGACATGGAACTAGTTTTTGAGTACTTCGAATCTGAGAAGCCTCATCAAAGACGAGGATTGTATGAAAAGTAAGTACTAATTTCATGTCTTTGATACTCATCAAATTTGATGTATAAACAATTTCATTTCAAATTCCTTCACCCTGGATCTGTTTGTTTCAGGATACAAGAACTGGTTAATGATGATGTATCTCCCAAGAGCAAAATGTATGGTGATCCAGCTCAGCTCAACTCCATAAATATGCATGATCTGCACCCTCGATCTTGGTTAGTGATAGAATATGCTTCACTTAACAAAAAAGTTTAAAAATGTTCCAGTTTTATATGAAATCTCTGTATTACTTGGTTATACCAACAGTCGTTTTAATATACGGTTGCTTCTATATTTCAGGTATTCTGTCGCGTGGTATCCTATATATAAAATTCCAGATGGAAATTTTCGTGCAGCGTTTTTGACTTACCATTCACTTGGCCACTTTGTTCGTAGAAGTTCCGAGACAGATGACCCTAGTCTGGATCCATGTGTAGTCTCTCCTGTTGTGGGTCTCAAGAGTTACAATGCTCAGGTACCAAAACTGCATTACTCGATTCGTGTACTAGTTTTACCTTAATTGCTTATTTATATGCAACTTTGTGCTAATGTCTTATCCATTTATCAAAATTTGTAAACTATCATGTATTAGTTATCAAATTGTGTTTTGCTGCCAATGATTTCTGTAGTGCATGTATTTTAAAAGATGGTCTGGATTGTTTGATGGTAAATGCACATAGTATGAACAGGGTGAATGCTGGTTCCGGCCGAGACACTCTCCGGCGAATATTACCCATGAAAACGAAGGCGCAAGTCCTTCTAGAATACTGAACGAGCGATTAAGGACACTGGAGGAGACTGCATCACTTATGGCAAGGGCTGTTGTCAACAAGGGAAACCAGACATCGGTAAACAGACACCCCGATTACGAGTTCTTCGTCTCTAGGAAACGATAGGTAACTCGTGTACAACTACACACCAAGTAACCTCTTTCGGCTTGTCAAATAGTTTAGCTTATATTCTGGTAGAAGCTAACCTTGATAGGGACTTCATTTCATAGTGTTGGTTGGCCAGTATTTCTGTTCAGTTGTTTGTATGACTGAGTTCTTTTGTATTTGTTTTCAAAGAATATCTACATTTTTTTTAATTTTGGAGTAAAATTAGTATCATACTTTTAATTTTACTAATTTTGATCTTATTTATTATTAAATTATTTATTTGAAAAAAAAAATATATTTAGTGCATCATCAATGTACATTTTAAAATTTTTCAATAAAAGGTTAAAAATATTTTTTTATTAATTTTTAAAGGTTGTTATGAATATCATCATTGTACACTGTTTGTGTATAGATTTCATATTTTGATGATGTATTAAATATAATTTATAGATATTGACTTTTAAAATTATTTTATATTTTAGATAAGTTCTCTGATCTTATCCTACTTTAACAAATTCTAATCCTTAGATTTATTTACAACACTTATCTTTTGAAGCTTCATTAACTATTTTCTTTTTTTAATCTCAAATTATTTTTCCTTGTGTGAGGATATTATGGATCTTGACTTAGATAATCAACTACGGATAGAGAATTAAAGGTAAAAGGGTTAAAAATATGTATGAACGGCTACTATTTTATAACTATATTTAAATTATTTATAAAAAAAAAAAGTAAAAGGTCTAGACTCATTGAATAGTTTCAGTGGTAAAGAATAACGTAGCACGTATGTGTAGAGGTTTTTGTCATCTCAATTTTTTTTGTTTAATGGTATTTTAGTTCCTATTAGTCTGAATATTTATCATATTAAATATTATCTCTTTAAAATTTTGAATTAAATATTTATTAAGTCATATTACTTTTAAAATTAAACATTTTACTCTTCTCATATCCAGCGAAAAATTATTAGATAGATCTGGCTTACCATGTTATTCATAGTCCTATCTAATAACACTTTTTCATGCTATTTTTTTTCTAAGGTGAATCTTCACATTTTTCCTACATGTAACTAAAGAGTGAGTAGTTACTTGAAACTTGAAAGTTACACCAAAATATGTGAATATTATTAGATGAACTATGAATGTCGTGGTGAGCCGAGTCCGTCTAATAATTTTTCCATTTATAACCTATTGATTGACTAATATAGACAAGAGCCAAACATATTTGAGGAAGTGGGCCTTTGCCAATTTTTTTCTAACGAATAGTTTTTTTAGGGAAAAAAAGTAAAATTAGTTCTATAATCCCCTTAATCTTTTTAAAATTTTATTATGGTCCTTTAAAAATTTTAATCTCATTATGGTTACTTTTATAAGTTTCTTGTTTCATTCCTGAATATATATTAGAAACTTTAAAGATGCATAATAAAGGTGACCTTTCAAACTTATTTATACTATTTACAATATCAAAATTTAAAATTTTAATCTTATTTAAAAAAAACTTACGTTTTATCCATTTATCAACTCATTGCTGGTGATAGTATTTAATTATATATATACTGAATTTTTAAAATTATTTTATATTTTAGATAAGTGGGATGACAACGAAAGGTGGGAAAAGTCATGCCAATATAAAATCACAATTGAAAACGTTTTTTTGCCTTTTATTAGTCAATTAAAAAATAATAATAATAAACAATAATAATGTCAAGTCAAATGTAGCAGCTTTTGAATATATATCATGTATAGTTGTAATTAAGCACGTGGGATAATAAATAAAATATACGCTTGCCTTTTTTGTTGTAGACAGGAATAATATAGATGTCTTTGATAACACGCAATGAATGTAATATTGTAAGAACGTTAGTGGGTGATGGAAGCCTTAGGTTTATATTTTTTGACACAAAAAAAATATAAATATATAATCATTCGATATATAGAAATTCTAGCGTTGTGAATGTAGCAATTAATTTGGGAGTATCGTCCTCAATCATCATAATAAGCTTTTGCAGTACTCGATTTGGATTAGTAACTAGTCGGTCAATGAGTTGGATACTATTAGTTAAACCAAAAAATATATAATAAAAGATTAAATTTTTGTTTGTGAAAAAAATATTATTATATCAAACAATAGTCTAATGTAGGGGTCATCACTCGATCAAGTCGAGTTTTATTTTATAACTCAAATTTTATTTGAAATTTTTTAGCCGAGTTTATGAAATTCGAGTCAAGTCAAGTTTGAGTGTATGTTCAAATTTAATTCTAAACATTTATAATGTTATGGTACTAATTAGTTTCAAACATTTATATACATGTCAGACAGAATTGAGAGAATCGATTCAAATTAGAAAACATATCTGATAATTACTAAATATTTCGAGTTATTCAAATTTTCATTGTATAACTTAGACTTTATTTGAACTTTTTGAGTCAAAATTTTTACGTTGAGTCAAATAATTTAATTTTTTTAGTTAATTTTTGTCCTACCTAATATATAAATGTATGATTATGACTTGTAACCAAAATTACGTAAGGTTTATTGGTTTTCTTTGACATAACAATTATAAATTATTTATAATACTATTAAAAATATTTCTATTAAAAACAAGTGTTTATAATAATAAATTTAATGCACAATTTTATGCCTTTTATTATTATGACAAAAACTAAACACACAAGTCAAATTTCAATAAATTAAATTTAACCACTAATTATAGGAAGTAGAATTTAAATACAACATAATTGTTCATTTGGATACAATAAAAAATTATTAACTTATTTTTTAAAGTTGAAAATTTCATATATATATATATATATTAAAATAAAAGAATATTTATTTAAATATTTAATAGGAGTACTAATGTAGTGTCCATTTACACAATTTTACACTCATTTTGATCATTGCATGAATTTAAATTTATACGAATATAATTTACTTCTTTTTTTCCCTTAAAAATTCTTTTTGTTTTCAACTTTTAATATCAGTCATTAATTTGTATTTATCTAATGGTCTAAATCGATGTAAAACTAAAAAATTTATATATTATGTAATTGAATATTATCTCTATCGAATATTTTGAAACATATATATTAATGTTTGCTTTGTTCATAATCATTTTGATGTAGTTTTTCATGTCTAAAAAATATGTTGTAAGGTTGAAGGAACCTAAAATTAAATTTAACAATATTTTGTTAGGGATTAATATTTTCATTTTTTTGAAGTTAATAAAAATTGAGTTTTAAATAGTTTAGGAATAGAATGTTCAATGTTGATAGTTGACCATGATTCCATTATTTTGTTTTTCATATATATAATGATTAAAACTATGTACGGAAGATATACAGCAGAATATTATGTGGTCCAAAAAATAACATAGATAAATATTTATACAACATTTGCAAGAAAATAGAGAATTTACACAAATTATTGAAACTACATTTAATTGTAAAAATACAAAATATTTTATTATAAATTAAAATAAAAGATTTTAAACCACAAGACTAAAGGATCCTCCTACTATAATTGATAGTCGAAGGTTCGATTATCGTAAACAAAAGACTCTCTTCATTGGATATATTAAGAAATTAAAAAATTAATTTCAAAAATTGTTAACTAAAATACTATGAGAAAATATTAAATAAAAATAACTTAGTCAATATAATTTTTCCAATTAATTTGACTTTTATAATTTTAATAATGTGTATACAAAATATTGTAATATAATAACAATCGAAATTACTAAGGTTGTTCATTGTGAGGTAACCGAAAAATCGGGTACCCGGTTCATGTGAGTACCTCCTTTATCAGCCTGTGTCCCGGTCCGTTTTATCCAGGTACCAGGTTCACATTTTTATTTATTTTTTAATTTATTTTTTTTAAAATATTACATTGTAAACCCATAAAATTTAAAAGTTCATAATACATAATTCAAACACAAAAATTAGTGATTTAAAGTTAGTTTTAAAATGAAATATTTTGATATATATATATATTAAAGTTTATCGCCAAAAAGTCGGCCCAGACCCGACCCAACTACCCGAAAAAATATCGAGTCAGGTACCCGGTCTGATCGAGTAATTTTTTTAAAAGAATTATCTAATTTTTAGGTTTGGATCGTCAGATCGAATCTTTTGAACACCCCTAGAAATTACCATATATCAATATATTAAAATCATAACATGAAAAAAAAAATCATTCATCCTTTCTTTTATTTATTTCTAGATTTGTATAAAAAAAACCATTTCTTGATAATAATAAAAAAAATAGTATGTACATTTTTAGTGTCCCTATTCATGCTCTAATACTAAACAACCAAACCTTAAGCCTTAACCTTAATTTTTAAAGCTAAAAACTAAACCATATTTTCTTTAATGTGGGGCATAAATAAGTGCAGTGAAAAGGTAGATGATTTTTGTTCCCATCTCTTAGCTGACCTTGGTTTTTTTCCCCTATAAATGCTGTATAGTGTTGGATTGAATAGGCAATAGTTCTTCAGCTGTAGCAACATCAACATGGGATCACCATACACAGAAGATGATTTAAGCACCTTATCCCCTTCAGCAATCAATGTCCAGGAGCTTGTAAAAGGAGGACCGTCCATCTCAATCCCACAACAATTTATACGTTTAAATCAAGAACCACCACCTTCCTCCTCTGTCTCCGCCACCCCAACCATTGACATGTCCCGCCTGCTTTCCCAAGATGACCGCTGCCATAACCTTGAGCTCCACAAACTGCACTCTACATGCCAAGACTGGGGCATCTTTCAGGTTCTTCGTTTAAATAACATCGCAGTACGGTCGATGTTTTACGGTTTCGGAATTTTCATTGTTCTGTATGTTTGAGAAGAGTTGATGGATTTTGCAGCTGGTGAACCATGGAGTTAGCTCAACACTGCTGGAGAAACTGAACCATGAGGTTGAGCAGTTTTACGGGCTTCCTTTGGAAGAGAAACTGAAGTACAGAATAAGGGAAGGTGAGATGGAAGGGTTCGGAACCAGGAGCAGGGGAGATGGGAAATTTGATTGGGTTGACACTTTCAATATTGTCACTAACCCTGTACATAAACGCAGGCCTCATCTCTTCCCACAGCTTCCTCCATCTTTCAGGTTACTCTTTGATCTCTTGGTATTAGTGTTTTTTTCGATCTTTGATGTTTGATGAGATCGGTATCTCGTCGTGCAGGAGTACGTTGGAGTGTTACTTGTCGGAACTCCAGAGGCTTGCTGCGAGACTAATATGTTTAATGGGGAAAGCTTTGAAGATCGATGAGAAGGAGATGACGGAGTTGTTCGACGACGGGTTGCAAGCGGTGAGGTTCGCGTGTTATCCTCCGTGTCCTAAACCGGAGCTGGTGATGGCCCTCACTCCTCACTCTGATATCACTCTTCTTACTATCCTGCACCAAGTTAATGGAGTGGATGGCCTTCAAGTTAAGAAAGATGGCCATTGGCTCCCTTTTAACTTCATCCCAGATGCCTTTGTGGTCAATGTTGGAGACATTTTCCAGGTTAAATTTATCCCTATATTCAGTACATGTATATGTGTGTGCGTTGACAACTGTAGTTGATGTTAATGCAGATATTTAGCAACGGTGTTTATCACAGCATTGAGCACAGGGTTTCGGCGTCTAGAGAGAAAGAGAGAATGACAGTTACCTTCACCGTGCTTCCCAATTCCGAGGCGGATGTCGGGCCTTCACCGAGCCTCGTAAATGAAGATAACCCTCCGTTGTTCAGAACCGTGGGACTGGAGCAATACTTCAATGATTTCTTTACCCGCAAGCTCTATGGGAAATCATATCTGGACCATATGAGGATTCAAAATGGACATCAACACAGCTCTACATGAACTTGTGTTTTGTAATAAAAGTAAACAATTGTGGAGGGAATAATAATGCTCTCAATAAAGTGACTTTTATCCTGAAGTTTATGGTGTTTTGTTGTAAATTGAGTTCTAAAATTATGAATGGAGCAAAGCTAACAAAGAATAAGGGGGGCTTCATTGCAGCTACAAAGCAGCACTCGCCGTCATCGTCATCTAATAGTATAAATATACAGAAAGATCAATCTTGATCTTAAGAAAAAGGAGCTTTAAGAAAACTGATTTGTACCAGGAAAGGCTTTTGATTTATATGTGCCATAAAAAAGCAAACTGGTACATGTAATGTAAGCATGTATGTATATATATGTATGTAACTCCACTTTCTTTTACCTTGCTTACATCTTGAGATTCAATGAGATTGTATTAGGCGATGCATGGATCTCTCTTGTAACCCATCTTTTCTTTTCATTTTTTTTTAAAGATTTTCCCCTTTTTTCTTCTTCCTTTTTCTTTTGCTTCCCTCTTCGTAAACCGTCTTCTTGTCTCTTCCGTCGTATAGAGAAATTCTTTGAAAATACTTTGAATCAAGTATTCAGGTTGAAGACCTTCGCCCTTGCCTTTTGCTTTTCTTCTGAGGCATTTTAAACGGACTCCAGCTCTTCCTGCGTTTAGAGGTTTCGCAAAAGAGGCCAGAAGCCAAGGCCTGCTGAAGCCATAACTCAAATTCTTCGTCTTCATCAATCATTTCAGCATCCAAATCCCAAGGAAATTTGCTCGAGTTGGATCTTTGTGTCTTGTCCAATCCAACCATGTTTACATGGAAGCTAGGTCGATGGGTGTTTGGTCTACATGCCATTCCCTGCAAGAACCATTTTCAGGAGATAAGCATCTATAAAGTTTACCAGTAGAAAATGCATTGCTTTCGGCAGGCAATGTTTCTCCCTCATATTCCATTGTACATAATATCAAATTAACCAATAATGTTAGCATAGGCATCCACCGGACACACATGTACATGCATGTGCCTACAAAACATGAACTTACCTGACAAATAGCCCATTCTGAAACATCAAAGATCTTGCTCTCAGCACAAACAAAAGCGCATGGTATTTCCACCTAGAAAGAAAGCCAAGAGAGAAAACTCCTAAGCATAATGAATACTATCGCCTGTTAAACGGCATACCACACAAAAGGAGATGAAAGATAGCCATCTAAAGCTTACATTGTTAAAAAGGTATTTTAGCCTCATACACATCATGTTTTCTGTTACCGCATAGAAAGTACTCATGCAGAAGGCCCATAGCCATATCCTCCTTATTAATCTTCAAATATTATCTCTGTTATGTTTCCCCACATTTTGTTATTAAGCAATTGTAATATATTCTACATTTTTCCATCCAAAGTTTCAAATACCTAAATTCACTTAATGCTTAGGTCAGGAGCTGCTCAAGGAAAGTGAAGTTGCCGAAAAAAAATCCCTTCTCAGGACATGCATGCGAGTTGTGTACTCAAATGCTAGAATTAAAGAGCTATTATAAACTTGTAATCTAAATAATCCTTTAGCCTCATTGAAAGCATCTTCCTTATTCCAAAATAAAATGTTAGTAATGAAAAACTCAAATCTGTTAACTTGTTCTAGCTCCGATCTTAAATTTTAGTATCAGATAAGCCATTTGCTGCTTTTAACTTAAAACACCAGATCAAGAATGGTATTTTGGTAAAGCAAAGCAAATTGCGAATTTGATAATAAAAACTGTAGGCAGAAAACACTCACAACGTCATGCCATACGAAATTCAGGTGAAACAATCAACATTGTACATCAAATTGATTACGATTTTTGTAAGAAGGAACCTACCTTTTGCGGCCTATCAAACACCAAGGAACCTTTGTATTCAACCCACCCATCTCCATCCTTGGCTTGATGATACTGACAGCAATCCTGAATGCAGATGTAATCTAAAAAGATTATGAAATAAATTAAGGGAAACAAAGATTATTAATTTGAGTGTGCAATGTGTATCCATGCATGTTTTTGTGAAAGAGCTAGTGAATCATTCCCCCGTAGATGCTATCCATATATGAGGTGCTATAAAATCACCTAATGGAACAGCTTGGAAAATTCTCTCTTTTGATTGTTTCCTTTAACATTTTGAATATTCTAGAGTGGTTTGCAGCAATTGTTACTTTTAGTTTGACAAGTACCTTTTGTTTTTTTAAGCTCCAAGCATTGGATTGAGGCACCATTTTTGTTTGAACTTTTATGTTATTTTTGTTTTCAACTTTTTTATGTCTAAATTTAAAACCTTTTGGTTATGCCGTACTTCATAACCTGTAAAATGCTACACCTTTTGAAAGACTGGATTGGAAAAGGAACGATTCCTGACCTGACACCATCTAGCCTTGGCCTTGTTCCTATTTGTGCACACCCATATATGTGAATTACCACACTTAGTGCACTGAATACGCCTTGATTCTTCAGAGCAATGATCTGGGCTAGGCTGCTGAAATGAGATAATGGTTGAAAAGTATAAATTTTACACTATCATACAACATAAATTACCGACTCAG
The DNA here is from genome assembly GCA_958450335.1 of Hibiscus tridactylites. Lineage (NCBI taxonomy): Eukaryota > Viridiplantae > Streptophyta > Magnoliopsida > Malvales > Malvaceae > Hibiscus > Hibiscus tridactylites. The sequence continues at coordinate 3,393,095 of OY288271.1, forward strand.
AATCACATGAATCAGCAATAAGAAACAAGCTTTTGCACACAGCCAGAAGCAAGTGACCAGTAAGAGCATAAAAGACTGAACGTTGATTATATTACCACCATGTTGAACAACGCTTAATTAGCCAATTGAAACACCAGGAAATTTCATCACTGTGAATCATGAATAGGTTTTTGCTCAAGAGGACAAAGTTACAATAGAGTAGTCAGACCATTTTTTCCCATTAGCCAAAAAAATTAGAGCTGAATATCAATATATAAGAAACTCATAGACAGAGCAAATCTAGAGATAAGAACCCCAAAGCTAGATTCTTGAATTCTAAGGTAGAGTTTCATATTATCTCCCTTGTGCCAAGTATTTTTGCATTTCAATTCCTCTAGGCTATAAATTTCATTGAAGAAAGAACCGCAAGAAAATAAACAGAAGCAACAAAAAGGACAACGGGAAGGAGAAATCAAAACTACCTGCCATGAAGAGCTATGGGACTTTTGACAGACACTCCTAGTCCTGGATTCCTCCTTTCTTAACTGCTCATCGTAGTCCCTCTTTTTCATGGAATCAGAAAGAACCTACAAAATAGATGTCAAATGCTGCTTAAAGCCAGAAGCCAACTATTTCCAGAGCTGACGACACTGCTCAGTCTTCATTTTATATGTACAAAAAATAGGAAATCAAAATAAGAAATTAAATTAAGACTAAATAAAAATAACAACAATAACATTGTTGCTCACCTCATAAGCACATTGAAGTTTCTTAAAGGATTCACTTGCTAAAGGACTCCCCATATTTTTATCAGGATGTACGAGCATTGCCTGTTGGAAATAGAATTGAGAGAAAATAAATAAAGAAGACAAGTGGGGATGCCAAAAATGAATGGAAAAAAATAAGGATTAAAGGAACCCAATGAGAAGAAAAACAAAAGAAGGATATCCCCACTAAATCTAAAGCATTCCCTCCACACCAAGTTTCTCCTTGGTTTTAACCCATTAAGTTACTTTACACAAATCCAAAAATTCTTTCCGTTTTCTTAATAATGAATTAGAGATAACCTATAAGAAACAAAGTGTAAACATAGTCCAACACCACTTGCATAGAAAAGGAGAAACCTGCTCAAGTCTGACTAACTTTTTGTTGAATTAAGTACTGGATGATTACTTCAGATTACATATTTGGATAATTGGTATTTGTATGCCTCTTTTCTAGGATAGAATCTACCTTCTTTCTATATTCCTTTTTCAAGACTGCAATGTCCATTTTTGTGTGACGAGGAATCTCCAGTGCTTGATAATGATCTGAGCAATTCAATATTCTTGTCATTTCATCAGCTGAACTCGTTTCTTCCTTGACAACCGTTTTAGCAGAAAACTCTTTTTGGTTAATAACCGATGTAGTAGCAGATTTGCTGGATGACTTGCATGGCTGCATCTTCTCAGATTCATTGGTAGGAATAGAGTATTCACATTCTCCAGACAAATCATCTTTCATAACTGGTTTGGATTCCTTTGGCTCTTCATATTGCATGTTCTCACTCACATTATCAAAACGTTGGAGCAAATAATTCAATACATCATTTGAGAGAAATGCAAGGTTTATTGATAGAAAAACACCAAGCCAACCAACTCGAACTTTGACAAAATAAATAGAGTACGGATTTGCTATCAAGACTATCAACCGTGCATAACTTAAGGAGAACATATAACCTGCACAGAGAGAAAAGAATTTCAGAGATCTCAAATCAACAGAAGCAGAAAAAGAGATCAAATGCAAATATTATGTCTATCAAACAAGTTTCAGATTAAAGAATCTTCATCTAGAATTAGACATAATTGTTTCTCATGAGAATAATTCAACCATGTTCTAGATGATGTATAGGAATTTTGCGAACTCTCTTTTACATACAGCAAAGGCTGGGTAAGAGCTTAAAAGGATAGTCATGGATATTCCTCAAAATCATCTACTATTGAACTTTCATGTTCCAGAAGGTTAATTGTTGGCAGTATCAGTGACAAGGAATGAGAAAACTTGATAACAACTACGAGCAATTCAATTAATCACCAATGGTTGGTTACAATACTGATTGCACACACTCAGTTTAGACAAAGGATTTGATAGTGAGCATGCATACATAAACACTGGTATTGAGGAAAATTACAATACATAAATTGAACTCAACATAAATATATGCTAATAATTTGACCAAAACAGCAGAGATGTGAATTTGAAGAAATAAATAACATAAAAATACTGTCAAAGGATCCTACAATTTATGCTTTTGGACTTAATTATTCAATTGATCACCAAGGATTAATAGATAGATTAACTCAACCTAAGAAATCATAATAAATTAACTAAAAATAGCAAACTTGACAATTTGAAATATTAAATAACACTAATATAAATACCGGCAAAGGACCCTACAATCTTTTACTTCTGGACTTGATAACATCAAGTGTGAACTGCAGGCACTCGATTTGGATAAAACATTTGATAAGGCAGTGAGCATAGGATACTAAGACAAGCAATGGCATTGAGGGAAATTATTATAGATAGATTGACCCTTTGACCTTGACCTAAAGATAAGCAAATAATTTAACCAAAATTCAGAACTTTTGAATTGGAGATAGTTTATAACATTGAAACAACTGTCAAAGAATATAATATATATATATATATTTACTTTTGGACTTGATAACATCAAAGAGCAATTCAGTTAGTCACGAAGGTGTTAGCATACTGATTGCATGCATTCGACAAAAGCATTTGATAGGACAGTTAGCACGTTTAGACAAAGCACTGGTATCGAGGAAATTACCACAGATAGACAAAACTCAACCTAAACACATGCACAGTCACGTTTAAACAAAGCAACAGTACTGAGGAAATTACCACAGATAGACAAAACTCAACCTAAACATATGCATAATTTAACCAAAACTAGCTCACTTTCAATTTGACATAGTAAATAACACAATTACTGTCAAATGATCCCACGAGATTTTACTTTTGGGATTTAAGCACTTATGTTCCTCGTCATAAATCTTATCAGTTCTGATAAAACTAATCCCTCAATTGTCTACATTTGCTAGACATGCAAATTCCCTACAGTTTAAAGAGGGAGAAAAGAGAGCCTAAGGTGGTAAATGCTTAGCTTATAACTTATATTTAGTCTCACTCAGAGAGTATGAGGCAAAGCTCCTTTCATTATTTCTTGGCCTTGAGCCTGCTTTTCAATTATTTTGAGGCCTTGTCTTAGTGATACTTGTCACACACAAAAAAAAAAACACTTCCCCTTCAGTTTCCATTGGCAGAGTCTGACGACCAGCCTTACTTCATAGACAACCAGCTCAATTTGTAAAAGAACTGACAAATATTCCTATAGGTTTTCTAGTTTGATTAGCTTTCCATACACAAAAACCTGCATGTAGGAATGTGTATCTACAAACTAGAAAAACAAGACAAGTCATTTTGAAACAGAATAAGATAGATAATATCTGTTTGAAAAACAAACACTCTCATACTTGGTGTCTGTAACTAATTCTCAAACTCAAACAGAAGATGTATCACAGGAAATGCCATCAACAACATTGATAGAGCTATATCATGTATATATGAACGAAATAAGTGAAAACAACATCTTAAGACAAGAAAAATTAATAGTCAGGGGGCAAGAAACAAGCCATACCTCCAACTATAAACAATGTACCCGTTATCCAAAAGTTAGCATACATCCATAATATCAAAGTGCCAAACAACCCTACAATAAAGAGTCCGGGAGTGTAACCTAATTGTTGAACTGCACCTCCAGCAACTCCCTGAAACATTTGAGACAACATTCTTAGCATCATTCTCCAAGTTTCTGATAGCTATTTAAATAAGATTGACGCCACTCAGTAAAATTGACCTCTTAGCAACTTTTGGTCCTCTGATTTCATGTCCAAAGGAACCAGTAGAAACAAAATGCTATCAGACGGAATAACACACAGTTCTAACGCGTAGGGTGGGGTTGGGGGGGATTGAACCTTTGAAGTCGCATTTTTTAGGAAACAAGTAATTTGGCTCGTTCAAGATTAAGTGTTCAAATAAAGTTCAAAAGAACTAATACACACATTTGTATGCAGACGGTTTTACTTGAAATAGTGTGGGGCAAAAAATAAAGGCCGACACTTCATAACAGCCTAAGGATGATGCTCAATGAACTTTCAATCAATAAATGAAAAACAAAAGCATTTTGAAATCTCTCACAAGAATTTCAGGAAATGATTTCCAATTAACAGTTCAGCAATCAGCACAACCAGAAGATTTCTGGGGGAAAAAACTTTTAAGCTAAATCCAAGCGTTCTTGCCAAGTGTCTAGCCTCTAATAAATTGATTGAGAAACAAACTTTTTTTAACTTCCTTTTTCATTTTTTACTACTCTACATCAAGCAATCAGACAATAAATTTTACCAAAGAAAACTCTATCCTTTATTTTTCTTAACAATCAAATTTCAAAGTTATACTTATAACAAGGTTGACAAAAATAAAATCCAAGTAACCAATCATTCCAAGTTAGTTTTAGCTCCTTCCAATCAGTTAACAAGTAAATCTAACTAATCGATGCAAGATAAAATCTGCTACCAGCTTCAAAAGTGTTATATAACTCAGGCAACCAAAAATAGAGAACAACATATTTTTACAAAAACATGAAACAAGACACACCAATGTAAGAAGCACATAGAGCAAGCAAGACATGGAAGTCAAGCTGAGGAAACAACTCCACATTATAACAAGCAAGGAAGCTGAACCCAATCTGCTACATGACTGAAACCCTCTCACCACACACTCTTTCCAATAAACCAAAAGCAACCTCAAAAACTTCCAGAAATTATCAAACGCACTACAAACCATAGGCCAATGCCTCTCCGTTAACAACCCCATTTTATCTCTACAACAAGCAACAGCTGTTTTCGCCTTGGAGTAAACATGTTTCTGCGATTGTAACCATTTCCAACCTTGCTTAAACAGCCCAATATCCTCCATCGCCCCTTTTACCCTTCGATCCACCTCACGAAGCAGATGAAACTTTTGCTAATAAAACGGACAGAAGAACAGTAAAAAGGAAGAAAAAATGTATCAGGAACTGAAACTTAAACGAAATAAAGCATGATCATTGTTCATTTATTCGAAAATTTCAAAACAAAATAGTATACCCATTTGAGGAATTGCAGTTAAGAGAGTAAATTCGATCACACTGGGTTCATTCAACACTAAAATTTGCTTCACTTGTAAGCTTCCAAAAAAGTTAATTTAATAAGGGGGAAAAGCGAAGAGATGGAAGCAAATTATTTCCCTTTTGACTCTGAAAATCTGAAACTAAATCCAAAGACTGGGATAAGAGTGAGGTAAAGCAGATGATAAAGTGAGTTGAGCTGAGTGGAGTGGAGTGTGAGCAAAATTACATTAAGAAAGGTTAAAACTTTATGAATTTGAATTTCCCCCTTGTTATGGTTACAAAACCCTAATTAAACCGATAAATCGCTCTTAGTCTTTGAACAGTAGAGACGATATTATTAAGGATTAATATCCTATACACTGGCGGTGGAAAGTTTTTATTTCCACAAGCGCCTCAATTATAGGGTTTAGGGTTAGTGTTTAGGGTTTAGAGTTTAGGGGTTTTAGTGTAAAGGTTTAGAATGTAGGGTTTATGTTTAGAATTTAGGAATTAGGGTTAGAATTTAGGGTTTAGGGTTAGGGTTTAGTTTTAGGGTAATATGGATGGGGATTTAGGTTTTAACCTATAAACCCTAAATTTTAACCCTAAACCCAAAATTCTATCAACAACCCCTAAATTCAAAACTACTACACTTATACTCCTAAATTTTAAACCCTAAACGATGTCCCTAACCCCTAAAACTAAGGCGCTTGTGTAAAAAAGTTTCCACAAGCGCTTGTGTATAGAACAATTACCCTATTATTAAACATAATTTTATGAGAAAAGAATATAATAAAATGGATTAATATCCTATACACTGGCGGTGGAAATTTTTTGTTTCCACAAGCGCCTCAATTATAGGGTTTAGAGTTAAGGTTTATGTTATAGTGTTTAGGGGTTTTAGTGTAAAGGTTTAGAATTTAGGGTTCATGTTTAGAATTTAGGATTTAGGGTTAGAATTTAGGGTTTAGGGTTAGGGTTTAGTTTTAGAGTAATATAGATAAGGATTTAGGTTTTAACCTATAAACCCTAAATTTTAACCCTAAACCTAAAATTCTATCAACAATCCCTAAATTCAAAACTACTACACTTATACCCCTAAATTTTAAACCCTAAACGGAGTCCCTAACCCCTAAAACTAAGACGCTTGTGTAAAAATATTTCCACAAGCGCTTGTGTATAAAATTAGGGTAATTGTTCTATACACAAGCGCTTGTGGAAACTTTTTTACACAAGCGCCTTAGTTTTAGGGGTTAGAAACTTCGTTTAGGGTTTAAAATTTAGGGGTATAAGTGTAGTAGTTTTGAATTTAGGGATTGTTGATAGAATTTTAGGTTTAGGGTTAAAATTTAGGGTTTATAGGTTAAAACCTAAATCCCCACCCATATTACCCTAAAACTAAACCTTAATCCTAAACCCTAAATTTTAACTTTAATTCCTAAATTCTAAACATAAACCCTAAATTCTAAACCTTTACACTAAAACCCCTAAACTCTAAACCCTAAACACTAACCCTAAACCCTATAATTGAGGCGCTTGTGAAAATAAAAACTTTCCACCGCCAGTGTATAGGATATTAATCCATAAAATTAAGTTAAATAAAAATGACTGGAAATCAAATCGAATCATAAGGTGAAAATTTGTTTCCTTTCTTCTTCTTTTTTTCTAACCCTAAATTTGATAATTTTAGTTGAATTGACTCGTGAATTTTTTCCATTAAAATGGCTCCAAAATTATCAGGTTTAGTCAAATTGCTTTTTCAGTCAAATTATTCCCAGAACTTTCAGAATGTAAAACAATATTCTTCAAGATTTATAGTGTTAATTCTTAGATATTCTATCAACTTGAGCACTAAAAAAGAAGGCTTTAAACTCCATTTTAAAAAACTAACGTGTTAATCTTATGAATTATTTCGTATTATGTTTTAAAATTCATGGAACAAAATTGACTAAATCTTTAGAGTTCAGTAACCGGTTTAATCGAATTAACCAATTTTAAAGGAAAAAATGCCAAAGTTCAAGAGATTGTTGTACGTTTAAGCCATAAAATTCTATAATTATACATTTTCCTTTATGGAATCAAATCAACTTTGAAACAAAGCACCAAAGAGGTGGGTCTTATACTTTGAGATGTTAAGAAAAGAGACGTCCAATTTACTTTACATAAGATACATGGCATAGGACCCCAAGTGTTTCATAGGATCATAAAATTACACGAACCCGACTCGATTCGATGTGTGTTGTCTCGTTTTGTTTTTGTTTTTTATTTTGGATTTAGGACAAAGTAGAGTCGGACATGTTTTTGGAAAGAAATGAATCGGACAAGTAGGGTTTGGGTTTAGGATAAAAATTATCTGCCCGTCTTGATATATTTATATATATTATTTTTTCATTTTCAGGGCCAATCGGTTTAATAATTTTTTGTTAAACTTTCAAGGCCATGTCAAGATCAGATTATATTTTATTATATCATACTAAATCAAATATAAAATATATTAAACTCAAAATTGAAGCAGAATTTTTAAATTTCGAGTCGAGAGTGCTAAAAAAACCACCCGACTTACCCATTGACATCCCTATAGTTGTCTCCCGTGAGAGAGATTCATTAATATACCTTCATAACAAACTTATCCCATAAGCTTCTAATCATGATTATATTAAGCTTGACAACATCAACCCATTTAAGATTTTGAATTTTAGTAATTTGTGTATTAATTTTTTAAAGAATAAAAATTATCTCCCATTAATTATGGTCTTTTTATGCCTCACACTAAAAAAATTAAATTTTAAATAATTTTAAATTTCACTTCCTAAATCATAAGCCATAAAAATACACACTATCTCTAATTCTCTAAATCTTAATCATAAACTCTAAACTTTAAATCTAATTTTTTAATAAAAGCACTAAAAGAGACATAATTAGGAACAGACGATTTCCACTCTGATTTAACAAGCTGAATTCTTATAAGTTTTGAGATATTAAGTTTAAGTATCATACCATGTAAATCAAGTGTTGAATTTTCTTTGAACTCTATTATGGTTTAAACTGTATGTTTTCAATACAGTTAATTATTTCTACCTTACTTCTACGGCAGTATTTAGATATAATCAATAAAAAATCCAACAAGTGTTCAAGTGAAAAAAATATATGATATTCATTCGAAAGATTTGGGTTTAATCACAAAATTGTGTGTTTAGTAGGAACGATTGGTCCATTTATTTTGTTCCTTTTCTTTTATTGAATTTCCACAAAGATGTGTGGGTGGTGAGTCGTGACTTACATGTAGTTGGATTAGCAATTATGATTTCCAACCATTCAACTATATTTTGTAACAAACTTTTTCATTTCACACTCAAAAAGTCATGTTTTTATAGATGTATTTATGGGTCGGTTAGATATATGTTTAGGGTCAATATATTTTATGTCTAATCGTAGTTGTAAAGTATATAAATACTAAATAGTAAAAAAAAATCAACATTTTAGTTTCCTAATATCTCTGGCCGCCGATGTTTATTGATTAAGAAATCCCTTGGTCAAAAGTCATTGCACGAGGATTTTGATCCTTTCTTAGTTCTCACTATATTGTTAAAATAGATTATTATTTGATATATAGGTGATAAAAAATTTTATTTTCAAAACGTCTTAATCTTATGTTTAATGACTCAATTTAGAGCGTAGCTTTAGGAGTTTAGTATTTAGTGTTTGTTGATAAAATTTAGAGTTTATAAGTTAAAATCTAAATCCTCAATATATTACCCTAAAACTTAAACCTACCATATAAACCTCAAATTATAACCCTATACCATAAACTCTAAATTCCATTCACAATCACTAAATTTTATACGGCTAAATCTAAACCCTTAAACCCTACGCCCTAAATTAAGTTTATAACCCCTAAAACTACAACACTTGTAAAAATTAAAAGTTTTCGCCGTCGGTGTATAATTATGTGTGTGTGTGTGAGTATATATGTATTGTTTCCCTTTTTTTTCCATTGACAAAGGTTTTGCTTCTCTCCACAGCATCCTGTTCTCTCATTACCATATCACTGTTTTCTTGTGAAAAAAATTATGGAAGACAAGTACGAGACTCTGAAGATTACTCAAGATTCATCAACTTCTGGAGTTTTTAACCTAATCCTAAACCGTCCATCTGTTAGTAATGCACTCTCACTCGGCTTCTTTGCTGAACTCCCCAAAGCTCTTAATGCTCTCGACCATAACCCTAACGTTGCTATCATCGTCCTTTCCGGCTCCGGCAATCATTTCTGTGGAGGCCTCGACCTTAAAAGCCTCGCAGGCTTCATCAACGGTGGCACCGGTGATCATGGCCGCACCGGCGAGCGATTACGGAGACAAATCAAGTTCATGCAAGATGCGATCACTGCCATCGAGAGGTGTCGAAAACCGGTGATCGCTGCAATACACGGCGAGTGTCGCGGCACGGGGATCGGTCTCGTGACGGCCTGTGACGTAAGGTATTGTAGCAAGGATGCATTCTTTTCTGTCAAGGAAGTGGATGTGGCTATCACCGCTGATCTCGGTACGCTCCAGAGATTACCGGGGATAGTAGGGTTTGGGAACGCCGTGGAGTTGTCGTTGACGGCAAGGAGGTTCTCCGGTGAGGAGGCCAAGGAATTGGGTCTGGTTTCTCGGGTTTTCGGGTCAAGGGAGGAGCTGATGAAAGGTGTCCGCACCATTGCAGAAGGTAGGTTTGTGGTTTGGTTTCCTTATCTTAATTCAGTGTTTTATGTTGAGGGTTTGGCATGAATAATGAAATGGGTTTGTTTGAAATCGGACGGCAGGAATCAGCGGGAAGCCGCCGCTTGCGGTGGTGGGGACGAAAGCAGTGTTGATAAGAAGCAGGGATCTGAGCGTGGAACAAGGATTGGATTATGTTGCAACGTGGAACTCGTCCATGCTTCTGTCCGATGATCTAACCCAGGCTATCTCTGCTCACAAGCACAAAAAGAAACCTACTTATGCTAAGCTTTGAATTTTCTGATGTTTTTTTTTTGTTGTTGTTGTTTTTACTGTTGTTTAAATTTCCTGTTAAGATTAGACTATTATATTTTAATGTTGATCCCAACTTAATGTAATGATCACCAAGGGCGGAGTCAGATTGAATGTTGGGAGGGCCAAACTATTAAAAATATTTAAAAAATTTAATATTTAATATATATTTCTAAAAATTTGAAGGGCAAGTTAAATTTAAAAAATTTAAAGGGCCTATTATATAAATTTTAAATTGTTAGATGGCCCCTCATTACCCTCTGATTATTGTCTTTAAATCTAATTACGTAAAATCTCAAAATTAAAGTACTCCCCCCCCCCCCCCCCCAGTATTTCTCCCCATTTTCATGGGTTGCTTAGAGAAGGTGCTTATTTGTAAGGTTTATGCAAAACTATACTTATTCTTATAGTTCGAAAATATATACTTATCAATGACCACTCAGGACAACGCATAAATTTATGTTTGGATCCGAAATTTTAAGAACCTGTATAAGAAATTCAAGGCAATGACGGAATTGAGTAAAAGTTTAACGAGGCTAATTTAAATTTTTAAAAAAATTGAAGGCTTAAACAAAAATAATTTGAAAATTTAACTAATTTTTTTTAATAATTTTGAGACATTTGACAAAAAGAAGTTTTTAAAAAGATAGAATTTAATTAAAATGTACAAAAAATTGTAACTTAATATATGGATTTTAAAAATCTTGAACTGGTCAAATTAAAATTTTCAAAAATTGTAGGGGTAAAATTGAATGAAGACAATTCTTTTACTGTTAAATGAACATAAATGGATTGTAAATACACGATGGAATAGAATGAAAACGGTCTTGATGGACTTTGAAAAATACACGATAAGACCTTGTAATATTATGATTCGGCCAAGGGTTGTAAATAATAATAGAACAAAAATATGGAATTAAAGCGAATATATGCGTCTAATTTAATTTTTTTGTACAATTTCGTTGATAGAATTAGGTTAAATATAAGGGATAATATTTGGTTACATAATTCACGATGATTTTATTTTATACAAAAGTATTGACCAGGGACGAGAAGAATATTTATTACGTGCGAGATATAAAAATAATACTTCCTCCCTTATATTAAAAATTATTTTTTAACTTTTATAATTAATTTTTTAGCTTTAACGTATTATTATTTAAATATTATTATTATTATTATACAATTTCGAAGAATATTTATTACATGCGAAAATGTATTTTATTATTATTTTTTATCGGCCAAAGGTCTCGCTTCTCTCCCGAGTCCCAGGAAATACAATCTCCAGCCTTCTTGTTCCCTGGTTTTGATACCAATATCACCTTTTTTTCTCGAGAAAACTAAAATAATTATGGAAGGAAAGTATGAAACTCTGAAGATTCTTCAAGAATCACCCACTTCTGGAGTTTTCAACTTAATCTTAAATCGACCATCTGTTAGTAACGCACTTTCACTCGACTTCTTTAGTGAATTCCCCAAAGCTCTTCATGCTCTCGACCATAACCCTAATGTCGCTATCATCGTTCTATCCGGTGCCGGCAATCACTTCTGTGGAGGCCTCGACCTTAAAAGCATCTCAGCTATCGCCAACAATAGCTCGGGAGATCACGGTCGCACCGGGGAGCGACTACGGAGACAAATCAAGTTCATGCAAGATGCGATCACCGCCATCGAGCGGTGTCGGAAGCCGGTTATCGCGGCGATACACGGCGAGTGTCGCGGCTTGGGGGTTGATATGGTGACGGCCTGTGACATAAGGTATTGTAGCAAGGATGCATTCTTTTCTGTCAAGGAAGTGGATATGGGCATCACAGCTGATCTCGGTACCCTCCAGAGATTACCGGGGATAGTAGGGTTTGGGAACGCCATGGAGTTGTCGTTGACGGCAAGGAGATTCTCCGGTGAGGAGGCCAAGGAAATGGGTCTTGTTTCTCGGGTTTTCGGGTCAAGGGAGGAGCTGAAGGAAGGTGTTCGCGCCATTGCAGAGGGTAAGATAAGCTTGTGACTTCCATACATATCTTATTTCAACACTTTTATTTTTGCAGAGGATTTAGCATGAATAATGAAATGGGATGGCAGGAATCGGCGGGAAGCCACCGCTTGCGGTGGTGGGGACGAAAGCAGTGTTGATAAGAAGTAGGGATCTGAACGTTGAACAAGGACTAGATTATGTTGCAACTTGGAACTCGTCTATGCTTCTGTCTGATGACCTAACCCACACGATCTACGCTTACAAACACAAGAGGAAACCTACCTACGCTAAGCTTTGAATTTCCTGATGTTTTTGTTTACTTTACTGTTGTTATTTCAGTGTTAATAATAAAAATGTCTAGCATGAATAATGGGCAGAAGAGGCAAACTCTAACGCCTGTTGAAGTTAATGTAATAATTCTAGTCTTTAAATTGAAGTTTAATCTAGTTATGACTTGAAGTTTGTTAAAAGTGAATTTAGTATATTATCGTGTAATCATATTAGTATAATAAAAAATTGTAAGAAATTAATAAATTAACCGTGGTAATTTTATTAGAAATATACATAAAGGGTTATTATTTGATTCATGATATTAGAGTTTCTTTTTTAACTCTAAAAATAAAATTAAAAAATATCAACAAGGGTTTGGTGCATTGGTAAGGTACATTGCACTCTCAAAGAGAGGATGTGAGTTTGAACTTTAGAGACGATATTGTTGGGAGGGACAATCACGCACCTCGAACATAGACCGTAAGACGGACATGCATATTACTAAAAAATTAAAAAAATCTTCATCATTTTATTTCATTCATATATAAATAAAAACACAAAATTAAACATTTCATGTATAGTCTTGTTTAGCTAGTTTAGTTTAATTCAAAGTCAAACCAATCAACTAATAGCATAGAGTGTGCATTGATTAAATCCCCTTGTTCACGCCATAAATGTCAAAGTTCAAACCGATGTAATCCCTTCTTCTTAATTTATAATTTAACTCGAAATTAGAAAAAAAAAACTTAAATTAAACAAATTCATTATAATCGTACTCATAAAATATACTCCTATAAGTTTCGGTTATAATTAGTAATTTTTGAATGTATTTATTCATTATTATATTTGTATGAATATGTATAAGTGGCCGAATATAATAATTATAAGGATAAATATTCTATACACATACGGTAAAAACTGAAAGTTTCTATAAGCGTCTTAGTTTTAGGGTATAAAGAGTTAGTTTAGGGTTTAGGATTTAGGAGTTTAGGTGCAGGGGTTAGAATTTAGGGATAGTTGTTTCAATTTAAGGTTTAGGGTTATAATTTAAGGTTTATAGGTTAAAACCTAAATCCTCACCATTTCACCCTAAAAACTAAACCCTAACCCTTAAATTAAAACAACTATCCCTAAATTATAAACCCTTACACCTAAATCCCTAAACCTTGTACCCTAAACTAACTCCATGTACCCTAAAATTAAGGTGTTTATGGATTCAATTTTCACTGCCAGTGTATAAGATATTAATCCTAATTATAATAGTTAAACTAGTGAAGAACACCCGTGGTTCAAATAAATATAATTAGTCTTAAAATTATTCATGAACTTTGAAGAAATGTATAATCTACTATATAAAATTTTAATTCTTTTAATAATTTAAAAAATAATTACAAAATAATATATATTTATAAATATTTTTAACATTTTAACAAAGCACACCCTTACAAATAAAGGGATTGAATCTGTTTAACTTGAATTCTAAATTTATACGGATTATATATCAAATGTTTTCATTTAATTTTTACAATTATAGTACAGGGGTTAGATTAAAATTATGATAAAAGTACAAGGGACAATGGAATAGTTAGACCAAAAGGAAATCCAATTAAGATAAGGTGCAGCTTTTTCCATGGCAATGGCATAGCCGCAGGTAAAAAGAGAAGGGAGCAGTAAAGCCTAGCCCCAGCCCTCCGATCACTACTCAAAGAAAAAGAAGGGTCAATTCACACTCACACGACCCCAATTGATTAGCATCACCGTACGTATACGACACCGAGTGAGACAAAATGCAAAACACTGTCGCCAAGGTTGCCGTGGCGGGAAGCGGAAGTATCAACTCTATCTACAATATCCCACTTTTTCTTTCCCCCACACCAAAAAAATAAAATGAAATGAAAACCCCACTCTTCTCATCTCTATCTATGTTATTCAAAGTTCAAATTTTTATCAGTATTTTGTTAACAATGGAAACTTCAAATTGGCAGTTTCAGGCGCTGTTTGTGCTGCTACATTGGCAAGGAATGGAATTTCAGTCACCCTTTTTGAATCTGCTAGAGGCCCTGGTGGCCGCATGTCTCAAAGAAGGTTCCTTTTCTGTTTCTCTCCATTTCTTTTAATTAGGGTTTCGTTTTCTTTGAATAATTTTGACTGCACTTTCTTATGATTCCATTATTTGCTGGTGTTTTGGGAAAATTTTGAATTGGGTAGTTTAATTAATTGTTGTTATGATTTTATATGTATTTTACAACAATTGGGTAGTATGTAATGTTGGGAAACTTTGTGATTTTAGAGAGGTTAGTGATGATGGGAGAGAGCTGTTGTTCGATCATGGTGCTCCTTATTTCACAGTGACAAATCCTGATGTGTTGAGTGTTGTTGCTGAGTGGGAATCAAGAGGACTTGTTGCTGAATGGAAATCAAATTTTGGTTCTTTTGATTGTTCTACCACCAAATTTGTCAACACTGAACACCACAAACTGGTACTGCTATCTGTTTGTTTGCATGATTTTATATTAACTTGCTCGTGAGGAGAGGGCGGTGATCAGTTTAGTTTTCGAATTGTTTACGCTCTTGAATTGTTGCTTTTTTTTTTCTTGATCTCTTGAGAGCTTACAACATTATTCTTTTTCTGATGCTATGTATGATATTGTTAAATGTTAATGATCCTTGTTGTAGTTGCTTCTTAAGTGTTTGCCTGCTAAATTGTTCTTTCTAATATTCATGTACTGTTCAACTTGATTCACGTGTGTTTATCTCTGGGATCGATCATAGCTTTCTTTCACGTAACCCTTCATCACCTTAGGCTGTTACGATTGTATTATTCTTTCAAGTAACCCTTGTTTTGCATTCAGCATTCCTCAACATTTATTCCAATAGATTTGAAGAACTAAATGTGCAAGTCTCGTTACATTTATCATGTTTATCCGTGAAAAGAAATTGTGAACACCATTAAGCTTTCTTGGCAAATAAGTTTTCCTGAACTAATTCCTTTTTAGGAAAGAGAAACCAAGAAATATGTTGGTATGCCTGGAATGAATTCGATTTGCAAAGCTTTGTGCCACGAGTCTGGTGCGTAGCAAGACCGCTTTGTTTTTCTAACTACTTATTGCGGTTGAATTTACACCTAAATTTTCATGCTTCCACTTTATCTGTTCATCAGGAGTAGAGAGTAAGTTTAATGTTGGTATCGGGAAGTTTGAATGGTTAGAACACGAGAATTTATGGTCGGTGATGGGTTTGGGCGGACAGCATCTTGGTCATTTTAAGGGAGTCGTTGCATCAGACAAAAACATTGCTTCGCCAAGGTTTACGGCAGTAACAGGACAACCACCCCCTCTTGGTATGAAAATTTATGTCTACATGTTTGCCAATCCCTTCTTACAAATCCATCTGTGCATGTTATTTAATCCTTTACGGCCTATATGACTGTATACCATGTGTCATTTTTTATGCAATTAAGGACTTTATTATGACAAAAAAAACTTATACAAGAATTCAGGAATATCTCATATTATCACAAAAGTCGAATCAGATTATCACAAATAGTTCTTTATTTAGTTGTTATTTTCAAGGAAAATATGCACAAAGATGAATGGAATATGTCATCGATGAGTTATTGTCCTCACCTCCATCTGCTGTATTCCATACAGATTTGACATTGGCTCCGGAGTTGGCAAAACTGCAGAATATTCCCGTTCATCCTTGTTTCGCTCTAATGCTAGCGTTCAATGATCCTTTGTCTTCGGTGAGATATCAGCTTATCTGCAAAACTAACCAATGTGCTTGAAGATATAAATATTTGCGATTAACCAATGTGGTGTTGACATCTTCTACGATTCAGGTACCTGCAAAGGAGTTGTCATTCACCAATTCTAAGGTTTTAAGCAGGGCATTCTGTGAAAGCAATAAGCCAGGGCGCTCTTCCACAAGGCACAGTTTTCGTATTTTGCATAATGACCGAATCTCTGAGTCAAGCAATTAAAGTTTTGTTTATTATTAGTTTTTGGCATATTCTTATGTGTCTAGCTTCTCGAATGTGCAGTGAACGATGGGTATTGCATTCAACAATGGAGTACGCCGAGGATGTGATTACACAATCCGGCCTAGTTAAACCTTCGAAAGAAACACTATCAAAAGTGGGCAACGAGATGCTCCAAGAGTTTCTCGGCACAGGACTCGGTATTCCACAACCATTTTTCATGAAAGCTCATAGATGGTGAGTGAGTCTAACTGAAAAAACACGAAAAACATCACATTGTCCTAACTACATTGATATCGAATATCGGCGTATTGTCAGGGGAAGTGCCTTCCCAGCAGCCAGCATAGCCGAGGTAGAGAAATGCGTGTGGAATGAGAAGAAGAAACTGGCAATCTGTGGAGATTTCTGTGTTAGTCCCAATGTTGAAGGTGCCATTCTCAGTGGCTTGGCCGCTGCTTCGAAGTTTAAAAGCTTAGCTAGTAGCCTATAATCTAGTACAATCTAATAACCTTTGCTTTCCTTGTATTTTCTTTCCTTTGCCGCATAACATGTTTAAACACAATGAAGAAATGAGTAAGATTCAATAAAACCAGTCCTTTTCCACCCGAACTGACCCACGTCGCACACATAAGGTCTCGAGTTCTCAAACTCGAGACTTGCTTAAACGATACCAAACTGTTTACCATTTAAACTAACTCTCGTTAGTAAAGAAATCATTATTTTAATGATGTGAAAACAAAATTTCCCATTTATTAAACTAGTCCAACTAAAATATTACAATAAAAGTTAAATTAATGAGAAAACATAATGATAATGGTAAGTAATAACTTCCTGACATAACAAGAACTAGAAATCAATAAATGGAACATCATGTTACCAAAAAACAAAACCAAGTCTAAACATTTCCCATACACATATTCAAACGAAAGAGAATCAAACAAACAAAAAGATGAATAAATAAATAAATAAAATTTGATCCCACCCCACCCTCCAAAAGCCAAAAGCTTCTACTTTTTACTCATATAAATAACATATTCCCCCTACAAATTTTATGTACTCTTCTTCCCTTTTTTTTAACAGGTGTTTTTTCACTTCTCCGAAACCCTAACAAAGCCAAAGCCCAAAAACAAACCAAAAAATAAAAAACAAAACCAAAGCTGGGTTACAATACAAGCAAATACCCTTTGCTTTAGAACCAACATGGCTTCAGCTTGTGTTAACAACATGGGTGTTTCGCCGGACAGTTTCCAACGACACGGTTGGTTGAGTCGTAGGATGTCGTTGAGCCGAGAAGATGAGCCGTCTAAGTCTAGACCCAAGGCTGGTCGATCTAAGCCTACAGATCTTGTTGAAGCCGAGATCCAAGAAACTGCAGCAGCTGGTGAGTTTGAGTTCAGGCTCGAAGATCCTGTCACCATGCTTCCAGCCGATGAGCTTTTCTCTAATGGTAAGCTCCTGCCTTTACATTTCTCGACACCCAAACAACAAAAACAACAACAGCCTCCATTGTCTGAAACCAGGTCCCTGGAAACAGCCAAATCTTGTCCGACGACAGAAATGAATCCATACTTGTCGTCTCCCCGAGCTCCGAGATGTTCCAGCCGGTGGAGGGAGCTTCTGGGTCTTAAAAAATCCTCCCAACAACACCCAAAACCAGAGTCTGAAACCCCAAAATCTCTCAAGCATTTTCTCCATAGAACCACAAAGTCTTCATCTTTATTGAATCTCCCACTGTTGAAAGACTCAGATTGCGAATCAGTTTCCATATCTTCATCAAGATTATCCCTTTCTTCTTCTTCCTCCTCGGGCCATGACCACGAGGATCTCCCGAGGCTGTCGCTTGATTCCGATAAGCCCAGCCCCAACCCTTTCGCTCCGACAAGAACCGGACGGAGTCGGATCCGGCGGGATTCATGGACAAGCAGGGGTGTCTCGGTGGATAGTCCGAGAATGAACTCGTCGGGGAAAATCGTGTTTCAGAGCCTGGAAAGAAGTTCAAGTAGTCCGAGCAGCTTCAATGGAGGTCAAAAGTTTAAACAGAGAGGAATGGAAAGATCGTATTCTGCAAATGTGAGAATCACCCCAGTACTTAACGTCCCCGTTTGTTCATTGATCGGATCTTCAAAAACAGGCTCGGTTTTCGGGTTGTTTTCATCTTCCCAGCAAAAGACTGCAAACGGAGGAAGCAGCAGCAAAGGGCGACAGTGTAATAGCAGCATCAGCATCAGAAGTTAAAAACATATTTGCAACGTTTTCATGTGATATTTTTTAGATTTTTTTCTTCTTCTATGTAATGGGGCTATATTTACTGTTAAATCCCACATTTTGTTGTTGCTTTTTCTTCAGAAAGTTGTAATTTTGATGTAAATAGTTTTGTATTTTTACCCTTATTTATGGAGCTGGTTGACTTGAGGATCTTTTAGGGTTAAATGTAAGGTTGGTCAGTGTACTTTGGGGACTTGTTTTGAACGGGGGAAATGTGAGTTTGGTTTGTGTTGTTAGAGATTGAAAGGAAAGGGGGGTGCTTTTGGTTTTTGTTTTATCGATCTGATCTGAAAGATATGGAATCTCTGTTTTTCCCAGTTGGCTTGACAGAATATAATTATAAAAAATTATCTTGTTTTTTAAAACAACATTAATAGTAAAAAAACAATTTACACTACTTTCCATAATTTAAAATAATATAAAATTTTAATTATATTATGTAAATGAATTGGGCATTTCTAGGGTCAAGTACGTCTCTTAGGATGCGGATAATATAAAGTAGTTTTTACACAAAATTCTTATTAAAATGTTAAAAATTTAGGTTATAATATAAGAGTGTATGTCTATGTTAGGGGTGTGAGAGTGCTCCTTCCAATAATATTATCTCTAAAATTTGTACTCATGTTCGCTTTTTAAGAGTATAATGTATTTTATCAATATACTCAATATTTATTAATACTTAAATTACACATCTTAAATTTTAAACTACAACCTTAAATTCTAAATCTAAATTTTTTAATATATAAAATATATTTGAGTCGTTGAGTTTCGCATTTCACGCGCTGGAATAGAAATCATGGTGTTTTCTTTTCCACTAAGGTCTTTTGATAATGATACTCATATTGCAGCTTTATGCTAATTCAATTTAACCAAGTTTTTTTTTTCAACAACCTCTGTACAACTAATTAAAAGCTCTTAAGTTAACACTTCTTTCTCTCCTAAGTTATGAATTTTAGGCATAATAAAAATATTTTTTTTTCTTCCCTTAAATAAAAAGAATTTAATCATTTTATTTAACATTTATAATATTTTGTATTTATTTTTTTAATTTATTTATCTATTCAAATCCTCGGAGTTTATTCAACATAATACAATAATTATAGGACTAGGTAATTGCGTAATTCATTTAAGATATATATTTTTTAAAATACTGGATTATATTCAAAGGGAGAGGATTATAAAGGAATCACACTTCAAAACAAAGTTCAACGCGTAAAAAATATAATAAAATTCTAAGAGGCGTGAAAGACAATAAAGTACAAAACTTATCACTTTCAGAAGAACTTGAACAATATTCTAAATGAAATCCAGTGAACAATCTATTTTGGTCATAATGCTCTATGAAGAAAGAAAATCCTTGCGATACTCATTCTTGCATAACGACACAACCACAAAAGGGGTCATAAACATCTACAGACCGACTTCTTTTGCTGATAAACGCTCGTTGGTTACTCGTCTTCTGAACGCAAAATTATCAAAAGATAGACAACTGTCATAAAGACATACTATAATTACTATAAAAGTAGACGAAAGAACTGTCAAAAAACAAATGTGATATGAATCTGACAAAATAAAAAAAATTTGAGAATAAAACATTCATTGGCAAAAAAAAAAAAACTAGCAAAACAGCTAAAGGCTGCTGCTCATGAAGAAGAAAACTAACGGAAAATAAAGTACTTCAAAAAATATTGTAATAGCTACGGAGTAAATATGACGAGGAGTAGTTTTTTTATTCAATCCAATTTTTAGGATATTTAATTTGATAAATGAATTTCATAAGAAAAAAATCAATACATATATAATGATATGGTGGACTCTTTCTAATTTCTAGCTCAACAGTAATAAATAAATAAATTTTAAGCTATAACTTTAGATTTTAAATTTTAAATTATAAACTCTAAAAATATACCATACCTTAATTTTTTAAACTTTAATTTTAATTTTATACTAAATTTTTAATATGAAAAGTAAATAAGGACACTAAAAAGAAACAATATAATTTATATTCCGATATGGTTAAGGTTTTTTTTTCTTCATTTTTTTGGGTTGAATTTGAGACCTAGTTGTTCCATTTTGCTTAAATATAGGGTGGCAAATGGACCACACACCAATTAACATATGCTGAGATGGCCAAACATGTGGGATATCTTCAACTAATGCTTAAATTATTAAAGATGCTAAGTTTGTTTCCATCTTAATGTCATGTTATTATTTGTTCCATTGGGCCCACATGTTTTGTTTTTTCCTTTCTTAATTTATCCACACAAGAATAACAACCCCGCATTCCACGTTAGACGTTTAAGAACAAATTATGTAATAATAAGGGTAAAATATTCGTTTAAAACATTTTTATTGATATTAATTTTAATTTTGGTCGTCGGATAATTTATGATTATTTTAATATAAAGCTAAAATATTCGTTTTCTACTACACTGAAAACAAGAAAAAAAAAAGAGGTTTGTGAGAATAGTGGACAAAAATCACTTTATAGATTATGTAGTGATTATATTGAACAAAAGGTAAAAGAAAATGCAATGGAGAAGAGTTGGCGCAGTTACTTTTGATTTGACACTAGGATTAGGTCGGTGATAGCAGTAATTACTGAGCACACCTTTCACTTTGGATTAATTATTACTCAGCTATTGTCTATTGGATTAGGGACGAGTAATAATTAAATTAAGTTGTTGAAATTTTTATTTAAATTTAATTCTAAATATTTATGATATTATGATATTAATTGGTTTAAATTTAAACGATTTTTTTACAGTTGTATACGTGGATTTCCATTCATATTTTTACATATGATACACATATATTAGAAAAAATTAAGAGATTTAACTGAAATTTAAAAAGTAATTCACTAATTAATAAAAATTAAATTATTCTAATTTTAATTTTATAACTCAAATTTTATTTAAATTTTTTATTCGGATAGAGTTGAGATTTGGGCATTGAATAGTGAAGTCAGGGCAGGCAATGAATAATGATGTTTAGTTTGACCTGGTCAACCTGCTTCTCTCAGTGGAAGTGGAACCAACCACCAAGTCCAACACCAACCTGAACCTTCTTGCTTGCTTGTCACAAATCACAACTTCCCGCCTTTTCTCTCTCTCTCTTTTTCGATTCAATTTGGTATTCTATTTTTATCTTAAATTATAGTAATAAATATGATTTACATAGGGTTGAATCTAAGATCTCATAACTTCAAGCAAGTTTAATTTTATTATTAAGTCAAAATCTTATTAGAAAAGTTAGGTTAATTTATTTTTAAAGTCTTAAAATCTTGTTTCTTTATTTAAGTTTAATTTATTTTATATTTAAATTAAAATGATTTAAAATTTCAAATTTTTTAAATTCCGGCTATAGGTAAACACTGGAAAGTGATTGTATGGAAATATAATTATTAAGATAGCAAATTAGCAATTATAGAGTTTGGGAAAGCTTACTTGAAATTTTCAAATATTTTTAAGGTCTAGATTAAAATAAAATTTTAATTTTAAATTTTCAAAAAAAAAATTGTGTTTAACTAAAAGTTTTAAACTTTTTTAGACCTATTTTTAAAATGTTTAATTTTTTTTAAAATATAATAATCTTTTAAAAATTTTAGGGATCAAATTAATTTTGTTTAATTTTTTTTCAAAATGCTAAACTTTAAAATTTTAAAAGTGGGAGTGTCTCCCATAGTGATCCGCCTCTGATTATAGTTCGATTGTTTTAAAGATTTTTAATTTATCATGCATGTTTTGTTGGTGATGTACAATTATACAACGTTGTTACGCATGGTAAAATGCTAATTTAATTAAAAGATTTATAAAAAAAATGTGAAATGACAACAATGATATTTTTGTCTCAAAGATATGTTGTAAGTTTGAACATACCAAACAAAAGAATTACTCTTCCACTAATAAAATTTTCTAAAAAGGGAATTTAAAAATCATTATGATTAATTATGCATACAATTTCCTCAATTTTCATCTCATTCCCTAGGAATTAAGTATTCTAATTAGACCCAGTTTAGTGAAATGTGAATTACACAATTACATAATATAAACATATTAAACCTGTATTACTATGAAAATGAAGGAGAGAAATGAGTAAAGAAATGTGAGAGAATGGTGGTAGTTGAATAAGGAAACAAACAAGTAGTGAAATAATAGCGGGAATAGGAAGAGGAGGCAGGGTGGCAGGGCAGCAAAGTCTGGAAATGGGGCATCAATGAATGAAACAACGTGATTTCCTGCATAGATTCCCCCTCCTTCTGCACCATTTGTCTCTCTCCTTTTTTAAAATAACTTGAGATTCTAGTTTTAGCATCCGCCCACATTTCTCATCACTCACCAAGGCCCTAGGGAAGGAGGAGAAACAGCTGCCATGGGCTAGGCCCTAGCCATTAGGCAAGGAGAGCATGCCAATTATTTGGGTCAAGTCAATGGATTGGATTGGATTCAATTTGGACTCATCAAAAAATGTTCTTTTTTCTCTAATATGTTATGTTGGGTATTTTTTAAGGATTTGTATTCAATACTATTGGAAAAAAAAAATCACTACGTCTTAGTTTAAAGTTTAAAGATTCAATTTGTAGTTTAAAATTTAAAGTAATATGCCCCAAAAACAAAAGAAAGGAAAATCATAGCAAAACTAGAAAAATCAAAACTAAAAAAGAGAAAGAAAAAGTTTACTATTTCGGCCGGAGCTCGTTGCTGGCGTTCAGAGTGTCATCGTCCAAATCCCAACGATGAGTATGTTTCAGGCGGTGAGGATAGCAACATATCTTGATTTGGCGATGATCTAACGGTGGACGGAGGAGATCTGACGAGAAGAAGTCAAACGGTTTAAAAAATGGATTACCGTTTTGGCCATAGCTCGTTACCGGCGTCTAGAGTGTCGCCGTCCGAATCCCAACAGTGAGTATGTTCCGGACAGTGAGGGGAGCAACATATATTGATTTGGCGATGATCTAACGGTCGACGAAGGAGATCCGAAGAGAAGAAGTCAAACGATTCAAGGCCATTTTCGTGAAGATCAGACGACTTTCTCGAAAAATTATTTCGAGGGAAAGAAACAGACGATGAGAAGAGTCTATCGGTGGTGATGGTGTGTCAAATCGACGCCGAGGAGACGTGGCAACACTGGTCTTTTTCTTGAAGAGCCAAGTTGATATTATAGGTAAATAATAGGGACTAAATGTGTAATTTTACGAATTTTTGTTAACTGTCACTTTATCCCTCCGTTAGTTTTTTAACGACAATGGTCAAAATAGGTCGATTTAAAAAGTTAGGTAATTTAATTGACGAGTTTCATAGTTCGGTGGTCAAAATAAGTACGCCCTTAAATTTCGTTGATCACTGGAGTAGTTTACATGAGTATAATATATTATATGAACAATTATAATTACGCAAATTATTATGTGTTTATCTACATAGTATGGAGATAATTTTTTTTCAAAGCCAATAAGCTAAAATTAATTATATCGAATCAAAATATAAATATCATAATTTTGTAATTTTAAAATTATGAACTGAAGTGAATAGCAGAGCTTTAGCAACACAAGAATGTTGCTCAGCTCCAAAATATCAGCACTCCCTTCTCTTCATTCTCCAGCCCCTAATCTCCCTCGCGGCTGCACCAAATCTTTACTGCCATACTCGAGAACGTTAACTGTCCCACGGAAAGGATATCGGACACCGCGCACCCTGGTCAAGGTCTCATCGTCGTCGGAAAATCAGGCGGCGGTCTTCGACGTCGCATCTAAACCACATGAGCAGGATGCAGCGGAGGTTGTTAGGAGGTTCTACGCGGGAATCAACGGCCGTGATCTGGCGTCGGTGGAGCCCTTAATAGCGGAGAATTGCGTGTACGAGGACCTTATCTTCCCCCGTCCATTCGTTGGTCGCAAGGTAACTAAACATTTTAGCCAAGTTACTACTCAATTTTCCATTCACGCGATTATTCTTTCTTTCCCCTTTTTTTCCTAATAAAAATTCAAATCTAGTTGAATAAATAAATTTGTGGTAAGTTTTGAACAATTAATGAAAAAAAAGTGTTGTGTGTATAAATACAAATACAATTTTTTATTTAATTGTTCTTTATAGTCTTTTATTTATGTAATATTTTAACAAATTGTGCTTGATATTGGAAAATTGATAACAGATAAATACTGGATGCATTTTAATTACATGTTCTAATAAGTGAATATTTCATAGCTTAAAATTGGAAGTCTACTTTTTTCATAGTTTGTATAGAATTTCAAATAATTGTGGTGGACTGCGGTTTTTAATTTTCCCTGGAAATTGAATGATGGTATAGGAAATTGTGGAGTTCTTCAAGAGTTTCATGGATTCAATAAGCAAGGAGCTCCAATTTGCGATTGATGATATATCTGCGGAGGATTCATCTGCTGTTGGAGTTACATGGCATTTAGGTAAACCTACCGTCTTTTACAATTCTTCCATTTTCTCTCTTGATACATGCATTATTGAATTTAAACAGAATGGAAAGGAAAGGCTTTTCCCTTCAGCAAAGGTTGCAGCTTTTATCGGCTACAAATGGTGGATGGCAAAAGGCAAATAGTGTAAGTGATTTCTTTTATATCTAACTTATTTAGTAAATTCCATTTCCTTTCCTTGTTGTAAATGCAAATTTGTTGGCCAAGACCAAGAATGTAGTTTCTTGTTTGTTGTTTGAACAGATATGGACGAGACGTTGTTGAACCTGCAATCAAACCTGGGAAGACAGCTTTGGTATGAAAATCAGCCTTCATTATTGGAATAAGAAATGGAGAAATGTAGAAGAACACCATCTACTAATTCCTAAACTAGTCTGTTATTGTCTCATTTTGATTACAGGGTGCCATCAGGGCTGTAACATGGCTGCTGCAACAATTTCCTCAACTCGCAGATCAGCTATGAATAAACCTACTACAAAGGAATTAAGCCCATCAAACTCTTTACAACTTTACTGTATTTGTATCTACAAAAATCAGCTTGTATTTCATCTCCACTGGTGAGATATGCATATTAAATTAAATTACAGAGTTGAATTATGAAATTAGACCATTTTTTAACTGTTTCGTGTATTTACAAGATAATATCTGATTAATTATTAATTATTACTTTTTTTAATAATATACAATGTAGACAAGTTATTCGAACTTCGGTAACTTAATGACAACAATATTTCTTTTTCTATCGGGACTAGTTGACAGGTTCAAAAACTCAAGTCTTTTTTATTTTTTTACAAATAATGGTTGCTGATTTTACCGAATAAAAAGAAAATATCCAAAATTACAAGAAGAGTACAAAATAATAATAGAGTAATTGAGATATTTTTTCTAAAATTATTATAGTGCATAAACTACTCACTTAAAGATAAAACAGAAGTAAGACCCTTTTAAATTTCTTTTTAAGAAGAAACTATATTCTTTAAGAATTATATTATCTCTAATTAATTTGTGATAATATGAGATAAATAATAAAAAAATAATTTCTGGTCAGAATAACATTTAACTATAATACAAAATGAAAAATAATTCATCATGTGTAACAATTCTTTTTGGTGTAGAATTAGAGAAGTAGTTCAATTTTATAGGGATTTAATTTATAAGATTTAAGATTTAAAATTTATGGTTTAATTTAATTCTTAAAAAATAATTACTATATAGGTCTGTATAAAAATTGTATACGGTACTATTTATTGTAATTGACTCTTCTCTTCCCGCAATTCTCCAGAAGCTCTTAAAATCGCCCTTTCCCCCCTAGGCTGCTTAAAATACTTTCTTATCAGAATTGTGATGAAAAGGAGCAATTGAACTATTACAAGCACAACCAAGAAATCTTTTTTTTCCCAGAAAATATTTTGTGGAAATTGAAATTATAAGCCATCAAATTGTAATCCAAGAGAAAGAAAGTGATGAGATCGTCGAAACGGAGAGCTGCAGATAACAATAGAGGAAGCAATAATAGTAGCTCCGACCATTTACAAACCCTCCACCAACGTCTTAAACATGCTTTAAGTCTTGGTTCCGCCAGGTAAGTTCGCCCCATTATTTTAGTTTTAATAATTTATCCATAATTAAATTTTTGGGTTTTTGATCAATTGCTCAAATTGGGTCGTTTATGGGCAGACCGAGTGATGATAAAGATAGGAGATGGAAGTGTACGGATTTAGAAATTCAGAAGCATGTGGTTCGTTCCCTTGCGGCTTTTCTTGATTCTTCTTCGGGACCTGCTTCCAACCATCGCCTTCTCAAGGTTGGTTTTTTAAGGGATTATGATTTAATTTCTATATTTTGAGTTTCTGTTTATTTATTTTGATCTTTGGGTTGTTTTGGTTATTGAGAATTATGTAAGATGACGAATCGAGCAGATAAGATTAAGATGAGAAAAGCAGAAAAATGAAGAAGAATATGAGATGAGAAGAGAATTTCAGAAGAGAGAGAAGGTCACACAATTCATTCCTCAATCATCGGATAAGGACTCTAACGGCTACAGACTCCTTATAACCAACTAGTACAGGACACGGTGTCGTTTTATGTAATTACAATCCGCCCCTTGAAACGCTGCGTTTCATTAACCCTTCCCCCTAACGTTTAAACAACCGAAATTCAAACAAAGCTAACGGTCGACTCGGATCCTCCTCTTACAATGCTTCCCTCTTCAAAACATCCTTGTCCTCAAGGATGGAACTGAGGAAACTGTTGCTGCAGCAAATATAGCACCTCCCATGTCGCATCCTCAGGGAACGAGTTTGTCCATTCCACCAGAACCTCTGTGACCGCCCTGCTTGCCCGCTTTCCAATTCTTCGATCCAAAATTCTAACAGGTTCCTTCATTATTCCTCCATCAGGTCCTACTAACGGTAATTCATCACTGCAGATAGCATCCCCAATGTGTTTCTTCAGTTGAGATACATGGAATACAGGGTGAATCTTCGATCCCTCAGGTAACTGAAGATGGTAAGCCACTTCTCCTACTCTGTCAGTGATTTTAAATGGACCAAACCACTTTGGAGCCAATTTGTGTGAGGTTCGTTTCTGCACCGAGTGTTGCCTGTATGGTTGTAGCTTCAAATACACTAGATCTCCTTCTTCCAAGCTACAATCAGTCCTCCTCCTGTCTGCTTGCTGCTTCATTCGATTCTGAGCCCTCTTCAAATAGAACTTAAGCATTTTCAGTGCAGCTTCCCTCTGTTGCAATGACCTATCGACCGAGGCCACCAATGACTCCCCAGCCAAGTACGGAACATGTACTGGTGGTTCTTGCCCATACAATGCCTGGTACGGTGTGGTTTGTATCGAAGAGTGAAATGATGTATTATACCACCATTCAGCTAAGTAGAGCCACTCTC
Organism: Hibiscus tridactylites; assembly: GCA_958450335.1. NCBI lineage: Eukaryota > Viridiplantae > Streptophyta > Magnoliopsida > Malvales > Malvaceae > Hibiscus > Hibiscus tridactylites. The sequence goes on from OY288271.1 coordinate 3,421,126, forward strand.
CCCACTCTCTTGGTTTTTCCCCAGTCATGCATCTCAGGTAAGTCTCCAAGCATTTGTTCAGTCTCTCCGTTTGGCCATCGGTTTGGGGATGATAGGCTGTTGAAGGTGTTATGGCAGTGCCCATCTTCTCGAATAACTCTTTCCAAAACGTGCTCATGAACAACCTGTCTCTATCACACACAATGTTTTGAGGCATTCCATGTAACTTAAAAACATTCTCGAGGAACATCTGAGCAACTTCCTTAGCTGAAAAAGGATGTGCAAGAGGTATAAAATGGGCATATTTGGTTAGCCGATCCACGATGACCCAAATGACATCCTTGTTTCTGGATTTGGGTAGCCCTTCTATAAAATCCATGCTTATGGAGGACCAAATTGCTTCAGGTATGGGAAGTGGTTGCAACAATCCCCTGGGATGAATCAGATCTCCTTTGTTCTTTTGACAGTTCCCACACTCCCTTACAAAGTTCTTCACATCCTTCCTCATTCCTTTCCACCCCATTACCCCACTCATCCTCTTGATCGTGGCCACTGTTCCTGAATGTCCCCCCACAGCTCCTTCATGGAAGAATTTCAATAATTCCTTCCTCAGATTTGGATCTTGCCCCACCACTAATCTTCCTTTCCTTTTCAGTAACTTGCCATCCCACGCATACTTAGAGGATGCACTAGGATTTTTCTGAAGCTTCTCGATAACTTTCTTCAATTTGGCATCAGTTTCCCATGATTGAGCAATTCGAGCTAGCACATCAGTCGAAACACAGCTAATGGCCATGAGACTTCCTTCCCTTCCTGCTGGCTTGCGAGACAAGGCATCTGCCACTGTGTTATGAACTCCCCCTCTATAATTGACCTCATAGTCGAAGCCCATCATCTTGGTGACCCATTTTTGTTGTGCAGGGGTGATGGCTTGATTTGCAGTCAAGAATCTCAAGCTTTGGTGGTCGGTTTTGATCTTAAAATGCCTTCCAACCAGGTAGGGAGCCCATTTTTTAACAGCCATTAAAACAGCTAGCATCTCCTTCTCGTACACTGATAAGCCTTGGTGCTTCACTCCCAACCCTTTGCTGAAAAAGGCTAGTGGCTTCCCCTTCTGTACCAGGACTGCTCCTACTCCCAAATCAGAAGCATCAGCTTCCACAGTGAATTCCATGCTAAAGTCAGGTAGGCTCAACACAGGGGCCGAGCTGATAGTCTTCTTAAGCTTTTCAAAGGCCATTTCCTCCATTTCAGCCCATCTCCATCCTCCCTTCTTCAGCAAGTTGGTTAATGGCTTAGCAATACACCCATAATCTTTGATGAATCTTCTATAATATCCTGATAAACCCAGGAATCCTCTCAATTCTTTGAGTGATTTAGGACTAGGCCAATTAAGAATACACTCCACCTTACTAGTGTCCATGTGAACCTGTCCTTCAGACAACACATAACCCAGATACTCCACCTTCCTCGCTCCAAAGCAACATTTGCTTTCTTTCACAAACAACTTGTGCTGCCTCAGCATCTCCAGAACCTCCTCCAGGTGTGTTAGATGATCCTCCCAATTCTTCGAATAGATGAGTATATCATCAAAGAAGACTAAAACTGATTTCCTCAAAAACTGTCTGAAGACCCTGTTCATCAGTCCTTGAAACGTGGCTGGGGCATTAGTTAGGCCAAATGGCATAACTAAAAATTCGTAATGCCCCTCGTGTGACCTGAAAGCTGTCTTGGGAATATATGATTCCCTCATTCTGATCTGGTGGTAGCCTGCTCTAAGATCCAGCTTCGAGAAGATCCTTGCATCTCCTAGCTCATCCAATAACTCCTCGATGATGGGCATAGGAAATTTGTCTTTCAAGGTGATTTGATTGAGTCTGCGATAGTCTACGCACATTCTCCACGAATTGTCCTTCTTCTTCACCATCACTATGGGAGATGAGAAAACACTATTACTGTGCCTGATGATCCCAGCAGCTAACATCTCTCCAATTTGCTTCTCAATTTCATTTTTTTGAATTGCAGGGTACCTATAGGGCTTGCTTTTAATCACTGCTCCCTCCTCCACCAAAGTAATCTTATGGTCTTGTTCCCTCCTAGGTGGTAACCCTTCAGGTGTCCTAAAAACATCCTCGAATTTTGATAATACCCTCTGTAAGTCTGCAGGTCGGGTCTCAGTTTCCTCTTGCATCCCCAATTGAATATCCAGCAACAGCAAAGAAGCCTTCCCATAATTTTGACTTCCCCTGAGTATCTTGTCACAGGATTGGGAGCTCACTACTTCCAACTCTTCTGGCTTAATCCCTTCCAAGCACACCTCTCGACCCTCCTTAACAAATTGCATTCGCAGGGCACTGAAATCCCAACTGATGGCCCCCAACGTGCTGAGCCACTGAACCCCAAGCACTGCATCACAGTTCTTCAAGCCTACCACCAAGAAATCCGAATTGAACCCTTCTCCTTGAGTCTCCCATTGCAACTGATTACACCATCCCAGGGTTCCCAACACATTCCCATCTGCCACAGTTACCTTCAGGTTGCATCTTCTATCGATTCCCAATCCCAGCTGCTTCACTACAGCCAAACTCAGAAAATTATGAGTGCTCCCCGAATCCACTAAGGCTACCCATTCCATTCCTTTCACCTTCATTCTCAGTTTCATTGTTTCCTGACAATTTGCTCCCCACATTGCCTGCAAAGAGATTACTGGATCCTCTCCTCTCAACAACACTTCCTCATTCTCCTCGCAATCCAAGAAAACTTCAGGCTCCCCCTCCTCTTCCTTACCTTCCACCACAATTTGAAAAACTTGGGACTTCGAACACTTATGTCCTGGTGCATATTTAGCTGCGCACCAAAAACATAGGCCCTTCCTCCTGCGTTCATCTATTTCTGCAGCTGATAATGTTTTACTCCCCCCAGGCTTGGGCGGATTAGTTCCTCCTCTTAACACACTCGAGCTCGATGGCATATGAGTGGGACTTCTCTGAGGTACTGAGGGTGAAATGGAAGTGCTCGAGTTCATCACAGATCTGTATCCACTAGTCATAGATCTGTTAGGTACAGTTAAAGTTGAAGGGGCCACTGATTTAAAAGATGATTTTCCCCCAGTAGGGAAAAACATATTCTCCAGGTGCTTTGCAGTGTGGAACGCCTCCATCAAGGTTTTAGGTTGTAACACATTCAGAAATTGACTAATCTCCAAGCGTAGGTGATTTTTAAAAATGCTCAGAATGTATTTATCTGGAAGTTGTACCTGGTTTACCAAACTCACAAACTCCTCATAGTATTTCTCCACTGATTCTTGTTGCCTTAGCTCCAACAGATCTGCAAAAGGGTCATCGAATCCCCCTGGACAAAATCTCTCGCGTATGAGTCTCAAGTACTGGTTCCACCCCAGATTTGCGAAATCCTCTTGATTCCTCATCAGAAACTGGTGCCACTGCAACGCCTTCCCTTCGAGGTGCAACATGACCAAACGGATCTTGGAGTTTTCTGGGACTGCCTCTGCCTCAAAATACTGCTCCAACTTTGAGTGCCATCCTCTAAAGTCGTCTCCATCAAATCGAGGACAAGGTAGTTTGAAAGTCAGATTCCCCAACGGTCCTTGATTGTCCACTCCAACACTGTTGTTGCCCCTGCTATTTTGCTCATTCACGATCTCCACCTCTGGGTCAGTGTCCCCAGGTGATTGACCATCTTCCCCAGTTGCACCGGCTCTCGGATTCAACACCAGGGCCTCCCAGAAAAACTTGGGACTGACTGCCCGTTGTATTTCCCACTGGTTCGATGCGTTTTCCCAGTGCTATCTCCAGCATCTTTCGCATGTCCTCTCCAATCTGGGTGCGAAACTCCCCAAACTTAGCATCCATTTTAGCATCAATGCTGCTTTCCACTCTCCCAATTTCCTCCTGCAACTTCGAAGCTTCCTGTTGCCAGGATTGACTCCGTGTGATTGGAACTCTATCCACCATTGCCAAGATCGATTAGCTCTGATACCCTTGTAAGATGACGAATCGAGCAGATAAGATTAAGATGAGAAAAGCAGAAAAATGAAGAAGAATATGAGATGAGAAGAGAATTTCAGAAGAGAGAGAAGGTCACACAATTCATTCCTCAATCATCGGATAAGGACTCTAACGGCTACAGACTCCTTATAACCAACTAGTACAGGACACGGTGTCGTTTTATGTAATTACAATCCGCCCCTTGAAACGCTGCGTTTATTAACCCTTCCCCCTAACGTTTAAACAACCGAAATTCAAACAAAGCTAACGGTCGACTCGGATCCTCCTCTTACAAATTACCAGTATGTTATTGCAAATTAATGCCTGGTTGTGATCTTTGCCATTCCGCGTTATTGAATATAAAAATATAATTTTTATTTTGAAGAGTTAGAAACTGAAAAGTTTAGCCATTTGCTCTCTATTTTCATTCAAATCCGAGTTTGCCTTTTAATGATTTCTTTTTTTTGTTCATAACAACTTTTGTGGATGAAAAAAAAGGAATAGAAGTTCTCTAGCCCTTCTCAGTGCCTCTATTTATGCCCCACACTAAAAGTTAGGTTTAGGGTTTAAAGTTTAGTGTTTAAGGTTAGGGTTTGTGGAATTTAGGGTAGAGTGTATTTTTAGGGTATAGGGTCTAGGGTTTAGGATTTAGAGTTAGGGCTTGGAATTCAATTTTTTAGTGTTGGGCATAGAAAGGGGCACCAAAAAGGGCAGAGGATTTTTATCCAGTAGCAAAAGGCTAATGGTAAAAGTAGAAAGTAAATTGATTACCCAGTTATGAAGCAAAAACACTTTTGTGGGGATTGGTCTTGCTCATGTTTTGGTTTTGTTACATATTTGAGGTAGATGATTATATTGCCTTTATCTTTTTTCCCCTCATTTAACTTTGGACGAATGAGTAGTTGGTAAATGTTAGTTTCGAGAATATTTGTGTTCAACCATGCTGCTTTAACAGTTTTCATGTTTTGGCTTCCATTTCCAGGATTCCCTTGCTGATATTGTTGAGGCATTGGTGTGGATATTGCAATGTAAAAGTGAAGCCATAATAAGCATGACAGTAAATGTGGTGGTGAAGTTGGTCAGCAGTAACAGTTCAATGATGCAATTGTACTTGACAGAACTCATCAACCCTTTGTCATCATTATTATGTTCCAACAATTTAGAAGTTGGTACTTCCTCTGCCACAGCTTTGAACATGGTCCTTTCCAATCTAAGTGTTAAGAGGCAGAAACAAGTTTGGGAGATAGTCAAAGAAGCGAAGATTCTCATTCAAATTATTAGGATTATTAGAGAATTTCCTGGTGGCACCCGGCCAGTTGGGAATTTTCAAGAGATGGTTTCCCTATTGTATACAATATTGTGGCGGTGGCCTCAGTCTCGTTATTTTGTGTGGAATGATACTATTTTGATCAAAGTTTTAGAAGATTGTTTTACTAAATCTCTTCTATCTACAAAAGTTGCAGTGTTGAAATTGTATTCTGCATTAGGTAATGAATCATCTGTTAACTTACTAATTTTTATTCCTCAATTTCTGGATTGAACAATTTCATATCTCTTTGTTCCAGCTCTATGCAATAAAGTAGCCAAGGAGCTTCTGGAAAACGGAGAAACAATTCCAACAATGATGGTTTCTTGCATGGATGGTTCAGAGCCTCTGGCAGTTAGAATAGAGGGATTTAGACTTGCCCTGCATTTGGTGGTAATGGTTATAATTTGTTTTCTTGCACATATATATTCAACAAACGTGTTTTATTGTTGTTTGTGTAATCTTTTACATTCGTTACTTAGGCAGATGAACAACGATGTGTAAAAATGACAAGCTTTTGTTCCGGGCCTCTAATTAAAGCCATTATTGGAGGAATGAGAGTATGGAGTTTGGGCTCTGGAAAGGGTGCAAACGATCTGATGTCTTTGCTAGATGAGGCCTGTAGGTTGGCTCTAATTACTCGCTGGCCGGGAGAACATCACAATCACTTCTGGGAGCAAGGGATTGACAAAGTTCTTCTTGATCTACTTCTTGAAAATTTTGACAAACAAGCATTGAAGCACCCTTTGTCACCTCAGGAACAAATGTCAATTGCTCAGGAAGGCCTTGATACTAATTTTCTTCTTGCACTAAGGCCATACATCTGGGAGATTTTTGGATGGCTTGCTGTGCACTGTGGGAAAGATTTTAGACCAAGAACGGATCAAAATGAGCTCTATATTGACATGCTTATCACTTGTTCATGGTGATTTTCCTCTTCATCAATAATTCATGTTTTGCCTACCCAGTTATGTGCATTTCATGTTTCTATTCTGTATTGTGTTCATTTTTTTTGGTTTTTTAGCCACTCAGATATTCTCATTACCTATGCTGATATTTTTTGATAGCTTGTCTTTTGTAGAAGCAATTTGCAAAGGATGCCAAATTTGCGAAAATGATGATGCCTCTAGAAGTGAGTCATCAGCAAGAGCAGTTTTAGTGATGATGCATTCGAGCAGTACATATATCGTGTCAAAAGTAAGGCTCATCCTTTCTGGTGTTCTAGAGATGAAGGGAAATGAGTGTCTGAAACGCTTGCTGCATTTTCTAGATTATGCTTCACCAGCAAACAACTTTGGGTCGGCAAACATTCCTAAAACTGTTTTTGAATTGATTGGTTTGATTTGTTATTCTGAATTGCCACAATATCAAAAAAATGTTATAAGAGGTGATTGGATGAGGACACTAGTGACTTTTATAAGAAGATGTTTGAGCAATCAAGTGTGTACTAAGAGGAGAAGCTTTGCCCATCATTTCTATAATGACGTGTTTTATGAGAGGGCATGTTGCTGGATGACTGCTGAAGAGTGGGAAGGAAAAGATGCTCTTTTATTTTACAGTTTGTGGGGACTGGCTGTGTTGGTACAACATTCCTCTGATATAGATCATACTCGAATCAAATCACATTTAATAAAGACAGTACAAGAAGTCTTGGATAATGTATCTGCTGCTGGGCCAAGGTGGCTGGCTGCAAATATTCTTAGTTATTTTGGAGTTTATGGTTTTCCCGATAAACATGACAAAGGCTTTGGGAAAGCACTTCAAGACAAGGAGCATACTGATCTGGAACTCTTTTTTGCAAATGGTGAGTCTTTGAGTGTTCATAAAATTATTCTTGCAGTCCGTTGTCCATCATTGTTACCCCCTGAGCAATTTCCTCAGAGTGCAACAACAACTGATAATGTTTTAGTAAGAGATATTCCAAAGAAGCTCTGCTCAATGTTGCAGAAAGAAGTCCGTTTGTCTTCTCGTGTTGATCAGCAGGCGCTACTGAAGTTGTTGGACTATGTTTACTTTGGTTATCTTGAAGCAGGAGAGGAGCTTTCTAGGAAGTTGAAAACTCTGGCTAAATCTTGTAACGTGCAACCTTTATTCCTAATGCTTTGCAGAAAGATACCTAAGTGGGGTACTCCAATTCCGAGCACTGATCTCAGTGCTGCTCTTGGCCCATTTGGGTTCCAATTCACGTGCGTCTCTCCCTCCCCCTCCTTGCTTAGTTATACCCTGATTCATTATGTCAGTATAATCATTTGCTTTTCCGATCTCAATTTTTGCACTAGATTTAGCAGCTTCATTGCAGATAAAATTTTGAAAGTACACTTGCGAAGGATACGCTATTCAACTGTTAATTTGCTGCATGCTGTTCATTTATGTTTCTGTAGTGTGAATTAAAAGTTGCTATATCCTTGTTTCAGGGATATAATCTTGGAAGCTAAAGAGACAGAACAAATGTCCTGGGCATGCAGTTTTTGCTCTCTATTGGCGCCACACATGCATGCTCACAAAATCATACTGCAGTGGAGGTGTAAATATCTACAAGCCTTGTTTCTATCTGGAATGCAAGAAAGGTGCACAGAGAACATTTTTCTCTTCCTTTTTACATTTTGAAGTTCTAATTTTTTTGGCATACCTTAGCATGATAAGTTATGAAAGGTGTTTTTTGATAACTTTAGCTTTTATGTTATTATTTTACTCTTCCATTTTTTTGTTATGTGACAAATGGATCGACGTCAAATGTCAAGGACATTGACTTTTTATTATAATTATGGTATAAACGAGGCCAGTGGTCTTGAAGAGGACAACTAAGCAATCTAAGGAAACCAACACTCACTACATCTGTCTGTTGGAAGAAGAGATTTCAAGCCAAAAGGACCTTGATGATGAATTTTTAATCCTGCTCTGAAATACTTTCATTATGAAGTCGGTCATCAATATAACTTATCTTGGAATGTGGGAAAGCTTTGAAATGCTGGCATTGAGGAGTTCTTTTATTGCCTGGATGATGGAAGAAGTGGGTGTTGAGGTGGGGTGTTCTGCTTGATTAAGAGCATAGAACTTAACAATTCATAATGAATCTCCACTCTTTCAAATTGCATATTCTTTGCAACTTTAGTTTCATGATAGATTGCCCAAAGTTTTGCCAAAGGCAAGTGGACAATCATGTAAGAAGCCAGGAAATACAGCCATTCAGTTTTTCCATTATCCTCCAAATACACCTCCTCTTTGTGCCTTTTGTTCTCTTCGATTCCAGTTTCCATGAACATTTAGCTTAAGTGATCTGTTTTGTCCCGTTTTAGAAGAACTTCAGGTTTAGGGACTTTAGGAATCTTGCAATCAGAGAATATAAGGCATTCTTTGACCACTTTACCAATGTTGTCCCATTTGACTAGGGTTGGGATTCTGAATTATTGTATTTGTATAGTTCAAAGACATCAATTTCCTGCTAAATGACATTTCTCTATCTTTGGAGCTTCTAACAAGCCAAGAACAGTATTGCACTGTCCTTTTATACCATATTTCTCTTCCACTCTCACAGTTTGTTATCTTAGCTTTTCAATCCTCGATCATCAGAACCGCCATGTAACTCTGGATGTTTCATCATTCATTTCTTGATTTCTTTGCATGATATTGTATTGATGACTTCGATGCTTCTGAATTCTTATATTGGGTTTCAATGGTTTTTTTCCTCCTAAACAGGCGGTGATTTGTGTGGCTTCATTTTAGTTTTGGTACTCGGTATTTTCATTTTTGTCTCTGTTTTATGTTCACTGCAAAGGTTCAATTTGGTTGCAGCCATTCACAAAGCATAAAGGTTCCTGTGAGTTGGGAAGCTTTAATCAAGTTAGTTCGATTGATCTATAGTCATGAGCTGCTGCCTGATCCTCCCTTTGGATGTGTGTGGGACAATATGGACACCGAGGAAAGGCTATATGAGCTCAAACCTTATGTAGAACTGTACTGGCTGGCTGAATTTTGGATTTTGGAAGATGTTCAAGAAGACTGCTTCACAACTATTATATCTTGCTTGGATTCTGATAGACATTTAGCCGTTGAAGTTATGAAACTTGCATATGGTTTCTCACTGTGGAAGCTAGCAGAGGTTGCAGCAGATTACGTGGCCCCCCTTTACCCTAAACTACGAGACTCCGGTGTTCTTGAACAACTTGATGATCTGCTAATTGAGTTGGTTCGTGATGCTTCTGTGAGGCTCTCTCAAGAGGGCGGTAATATTTCTCGATGAGATCATTATTATTAGGGTAAGAAGCGTCGAAACCATTTCTCATACTTCAAGTATTCATCAAATGGCATCTCTTCATGTAGAGTTTTAAGTACACTTTGTTTTGACAATCAGTATCTTACCTAAGGATGCCCTGGTTGTTCAACTGTGGATTATTAGGCAGTAGTTATGATAGATACGCATATGATGAAATGAATGTGTAATTTTAAGGATGTGTTTCGTTTTGTGGTGTCCAAAGTGATCCGTTTGCTAGTTAGCTCTTTAGCATTTGCTATCCATTTCCTGTAAATGTCTTGAAGATTTTGATTCAAATAGTAAGATGGCTTCATGTTAATACAGACCCCCAGAATTTCTGTTTATTTGGATTGTATTTTTCTTTTTCAAATAGTTAAACTATTACTGTTTTAGTATTTAAACCATCGTTGTGGCTCAATTTATCCTAAAAAATTGAACGGAATCTCTTTATCTGTTATTTAACTAATAAATGTAGATGTCAGAATCTTATTGTTGAAAGTGACATTGCAGAGATGACAATAAAGGGACTTGAGAAATTTATGCCAATACTAAAATAATGGCCAAGTGCAGGGCTAAAAAAAACTTTCCTCCATAAAAAGCTAATGCACCACTTTAATTGAACTGATAAGGCAAACACCGCCCTGCATTTCTTTATTCAGTGCCTGCAACATTGCACGGCGACTGTTCCGACAGAGACCAAGACATGATCCATCCTACCTCCTTTAAAGAAAAATATATGTCGGGACGCAGGATATCTTCTGCACTGAACCACCTATACACTAACCAACTACATCCTCGTACACAAAACATAAGTTCTATCAAAATAATCTCCAATCTATGGAAAGAACCCCAGGAAAGGAAATCCCTGCAAGGTTCTATCATACATACACAATGCTAAGTTCTGTAAAAAGGTAGAAACATGTTTTTATTGAAGATTAAAACAAGTCAACTAGTGAAACTAAAATACGACCGTAAATTATGTCCTTAGAGCTTTCACCTGAACCACTCTGGGTGCTCCATCATAGCCATCAGCCACACACGAACCGGTATAAGATATTTGAGTTACTTACAGCACACGGCATCACTTCCACTGTGTCTGTCCAAATGTGTGTGAATTGAAGCTTCTCCCACTAATTTATCATGACTTCCCTACAAGCATAGACCGCTGAGAGAGATCCCATATCAGCTTTTTCTGCTGCTCATTAATGTGCGGTAGACATGCATGTAACAGATCAATTGGCATTTCTCTTTTAATCGCTTTTGCAGCATCTGATTCATCAATTACCGTATTCGGTTTGACCTGCATACGAAAGGACTGCATCACCGTATCATATTTGTTTATAAAATACTTGGTAAGAAGGTTAAAGAATTCATCAAAAGAGGCCTTCCAAAGGGACTGATTGCTCATATTGTAATCACCACCAGCTCTAAAATCAGTCGCTAGTTTTGTTGCCCTATCAAGCACACACTTCAAAATAAAAGATGCCCCATCTCCAGCAGGACTTCCAAGAGGACGAAGAGGAGGCTGCTCTGAGGAACAAACCACAGCTGCAAGACAGAAACTAAGTGCACGAAGATCCATCTCATTAACACATGAGGACACAACCTTGGCAAGGTTTGTAGTGGTTTCTGCTGCTCCTGGATCAGAGGGAAGACCTCCAAACAAGAACCTTAAGTGACGGAAAATGGCCATGCAGACAACCCGCATGAGCTCACCATTTGGAAAGAGAAGCTGAAGGTACCTTGCAAGCAGCTTCCGGCCTTTGGGAAGGGACACTATCCGTAGAAAGACAAGATCATCCTTCTGAGCAAGCTCATCTGTGTGGCCATTCTTGCCAAGAGGGTCAACCAATTGAAGTGATGCAGCCAACCCTTCCAACAAAGCCTGCCGTCTTTGTCTCAGCTGTGCTCCACCATCCTGTAACTGGTTAAATTGTAAAAACCGATCAATATCATTTACATCAAGAAGAAGGCATAGACCGTCCTCAATTGTAACTCTAGCAGCTAGCATTGGTTCTTGTTCCAAGGGCATATCAGAAGCTTTCTGATCATTCTTGTTGGCAGCAGATGAATTTGGGGGCTCAACTTCCAGAAGAGGACGAGGCCTCCGAATTGAAGAGAAAGGAACCCTCCCAAGAGCATCAACCTGGAGAAAAGCATGTGGCTCAGCATTTGCACGTGCTCGGGGCGGAAGATCCCTCAGATGAGTTGGGCAGAAATGATGTCTCAACTTTGCCCCAGTTGATTTTCTTGCAAGGCAAGCCTGGTGGTAATAATCATCGACATAGGGGTCGTTACTGTGAGTTGCAGCAAGCTGCATTCGAAGAATGCCTTCAATCTCATCAGGTGACATGTATTTGGATCTAAATTGAGGCCATCCAATATCAAAGCCCTGCTGAGAAAATCGAGGATTTTGCCTACCTTTCTGAGATGATTTAAGTCTGTGATCTCTCAAATCACCAATACCAAGTACAGCTTCAAATTGGTTCATTAGAGGTGGGGACAGAGAACGATGAGGATTAAATAGTTGCGACTGAATCCCTGACAAACGGTTAAATGATGGCTGAACAGGATGCTGCAGTCTCTGCTGGTGCACCTGCATCTGCGGCATCAATTGAGGTGGAATTAAACCATTTTGATGAGGTAACTGTTGCTGCAACATATTGTTCAAAACACTAGAACCATCTCCACCATATAATTTGGGCTGGCTTCCCCATTGATCTAATGCACGGTTATTGACAGACAGACCGGGAACCAATTGAGCCATGTTCCTACCATACCCATGATGTAAACCTGGCATTTGAGGCTGAGAATTAGATAAGGTGGAGAGATTGGGCGAAGACGTCATCTGTGATCCACCAACCATATAAGGTATATTCAGTTGACCAGAATGTTGATTTGGTGAAGCTTGTGGAGATCTGCCACAAGGGGGAGGGTGTGAAGTGTAAGAAGATTTTGGAACTAAAATTGGTTCACTAGAGAAATGTTGATGGTGTTGTTGTGGCTGCTGCTGCTGTGGCTCCGGGTATGAGGATGTCCTGAGGAGATGATTTGGGTCCAAATTGGGCAATGGTTGTGATGACCAGTGCTTGCCTTCAGGAATACTTTCAGTTTCAAGAGCCTGCTGGTCAAGCCAGTAAGGAAATTGCTCCCCACGTGCCCACTCAGCTACAGATGAACCTGTAAGGGGAACATGGTCAGAACAATGAAAAATATGTCGATATAAATATAGGATCATACGCAAGTGTGTGCATGTGTTTGTCCATATAGTTGTTGAATTCAGTTTGATTATGTAGGGTCCTTGTGCTTACAATCCATGTTGCTCAGATTCTTCATATTTCATTATCTGTGCCTGACACTTGGATTTGGGGATATGACCTCTAAGGATCCTCCAAATACATAGAAAACACTCAGAAAAATCTAGCCATACCCGTGTCGGATACATACGCGAGTCCGAGTAACATAGCTTAAGATACTGATTCACAACATGAGAAATAACAGTAATAAAGTTCATACACAACTTTTCATTAAAAATGGCCATGAAGAGAACATTGTGATAGAGTCACATGACAACTATTAATTAATTATGGCAATGGTATGGAGCAAACTCTTAGTGTTAAGAAATCTTCATCACACACATTTATATCAGTCTGTGGGAATCAATGCCTTACTTTACTCTAATGATGGAAGGAGCACCAAACTTGCAACTCAGTACCTCGACCCAATCAAACTACTTAAAATGAAACTAAACTAGAGATACAGAAATGTTAGTGGAAGGGCAGAGGAAATGTGTAGAAGATTTTGAGTCCCAATGCCATGTGGACGGTTAAATGTAAATTATAAGAAGCTTGGTTAACAACTTTGAGAACAATACAATCCAACATTTTAACCAATCATACCACAAATGCCATGACCTCAGAGAATGTTATCAATGCTATATTAAATATATTTAAACTTTTTTTTTTGCCTATCAGTATCGGATTCCTACAAATGTCTTGCTTAGAGCAGCATATAATAAATTCCTAAACAATGGCGAATTGAATTTTGACAGCTTGACTAAGGTAAGCGTCATCAAAATGAATTACAATGGTGGTAAGCATCATCAAAATGGATTTCCACAAGTCCTGTAACAAGATATGTTATTAAAAGAAAAAATGTTTTGCTTCATTGAATCAGGGACCAATTATTCTGTCTCATGCAACAAGAACAACTTCATGTCATGGCACAAAGCGAGTTCTTAAGGACCAGGGATGGGCACGGGTCGGGTTTTTGGCCCACCCGAACCCGACTAAAAAATAAGTATCCTAAAACCAAACCCAACCCGAAAATATATACCCTAAACCCGACCCTGACCTATATAAAAAAAATTAATTTTAGAGACCTAATTGTAAAAAAATAATTTTAGGAGACTTAATTGTAAAAAAACAATAATTTTAAGGACTAAATTGTAAATAAAAATTCAATTTTAAAGACCTAATTAAAAAAATATAAAGAGGGGGTATTATTATAAATATTCCTAAAAATTAGGGGGAATTAACTATTAGTCCTGGGTCGGGTCAGGTCAGATTTTTTCCACCTTAAACCCGAACCCGGCCCGGCCGCACACATGGTAAAAACCCGACCTGATCGGACCGGGTCGGGTTGGAACCTGTCGGGCCCGAATGAAATGCCCATCCCTGCTTAAGGTTAAATGTATGCAAAATTTCTTGATTTAATTATCACAAGAAAAAAAACGAAAAAAAAAAAAAGACAGAAGGGAAAAACAAAGCAAGTTTAATGCACTACTTGCAAGTTAGCAACTGTGTCACAGTGAAGGCTTGCCACAAATGTTGCAAACAATGAACTTCCACCAAAAACTCAATCCTAATCCTGATACAATTAACCCATGTTTTACCATTTCTTTTCCCTAGCTATGAAATCATCAACCCCCAAAACCTCTACGTGAACTGTTAACTCTATCAAATCGTTTGATATATATTCCATATCTTAATTTCTTATCAAATCATTAGATAGTTTTCCTTAAGTTGAACATACTTCTCAATTAATGCACTGGAAGCATGCAGTTACACTCCCTGTTTCAAACAGGTAAAGGGGTGCTCATGTCAAAGTTCGACAATCAGCATTGATACTGAATAAAACACACCAAAAGCTTCTACAATAAACAAATCTACAAAAGATAGGACCACAAAAACATCAATCATCACTGCCTGATAGAAGTAATGAGATAAATAAACTTACTCTCTCGGGATCCCCTATCACCAATTATCCCTGAGCCTCTTGGTCTACTAGCAGCTGTGTTCAACTGCAACAAAATCACAAGCCGCCATCAGCAAACAGTACACCACCATTAATAACCAAGAAACATACATCCCCAGTAAATGCCACTGGTGAATGGTCATTTTAAGAAATATTAAGGAAAAGGATAGGAATTTTATCCTTTATGGCTCTCTTGTAGTGCAAAGATTTGATGCAGGCATTAGCAATCAAAGATATATAATTTAAAAGGAAATTATCTTTTCTAATTAATTATACAGAAATTAAGTCATATCAAGGGAATTTAAGGTTCATTCTAAAAATGGATTAATATTAGCGTCCTTACTTGACAGAGTTGCAATAAAAGTTTAGAGGACTAATCATCTTATAACACTGTCCGAAGAGTTCGGGATGGAGCTGGTAAAACATTTCTAGTGTATCTTAAGAAACCAGACAGACATACACTCAAAATGGGGGGTGGTTTGACAAAACATTGACACGTCTTGTGTAGATTATGAGAATAAGGTCTAAAGCCAATGGTAAATGTGGTTCAAGGGAATTTTCACCAACCTCAAAATGATTGAATACTCAACAGATCCATTATTAGAAAAAATGCAAGGATCAAATTGTTCTGAGCCCCATGAAAATATGAAAAACAATAACTTTGTTAACAGATCATATTAGAAGCTAATCCTTAGGAAGGGAGAAGATCTTTAATGATCATAGCAGTTGCAAATTACAGTAACTACATAGCAGGCTAACCTTTGAAAATGTACTTTCAAGATCATCCATGTCTGATAAGGATCTCAAAACTCCACCCTGAAAATATGAAGAGTTTTAGATGAAGCATCTAGCACATGAACAGTAGTAAAATCAGCTATAAAAGTAACAACCTTGAAAATTAGTTAGGTGTGCCAAAAGAAACATTTAGAGAGATGAAAAATCTTGATTAAAACATAAAATTTTAACCATGTTACGAGCATTTTAAGTTCACAATTCCAAGAAGAGAACGAGGAGGGGAAGATGAGAATTGCATGATTTCCAATTGTTAGTGACACGCATTTTCAGACTTCAGATATTGAAACAGGAAAAATAGAACTGAAAGAAACATGAATACTAACCTCCTCTTGATCAAACAAAAATTCCTCTTCATCAAGTTCAACTGCGGGTAAATCTTCCTCCTCTTCTAGTCCCCCCAATTCAACTTCCTCGAGAACATCATTTCCAAAAAATGCATATTGTGATGCATCAAATACTGCACCTCCTGCATCACAGAAAAGCTAACTTTACTAAAATGAACTCTTCAAACTCACAACATAAAAACATATTATTTTGCTAAAAATCAGTAGCAGCACATTCGGGGACAACAAAATACAAATTGAGATATAAAAAAACATCTAAACATACATTGCTCCAGTTTTTCACCAATTCCAGAACAAAAAGTATATACGCAATTAAGAAGGGGGAAATCAAGGGGACTTTTTTTTGTCTTTCCCTTGAGGCCAAACAGAAAGCAAGTAGCTATATAGTCCACCAAACACCACCACAACAACAACTTGTACTGCATGCCCAAAGGGGCGGCTTGGCAAGTAGGACTCGGATGCTCTATCTCCAAAGTCTCAAGTTTGATGCACAACAATGGGCAGGACTGGGATAGTTCAGAAGGGAGCAATTCCTCAAGTTCAATCATAATTCAAACAAATTGTGCTCATTTCCATTAGTAAAATTACTGGAATCAAATTCAAATAAACTGAAACACAAGCACATTTAAATCATTAACTGCCGTGCCTTAGTATCCAAATTCAAACTTTATAATTACTAAACCGGGAAAATTCCTAAGCCAATATGAAACGAAGCAAAAACTTAAAAACTAGAAATTCTTCACACATGGAAACAACCACATTCGACTTCTAACTGAATCCAACAGCATCATCCATGATTGCATTAGCAACAGAAGCGTACACTCAGCATTCAAAACACAATATTAAGGATCTATTTCTCATTTTCTTCTAAGCTATAGATTAGACCTCATAATCACACTAACTACTCCACTATAAAGGTCTTCAATTTTACTCTAAGCTAAAAGCTAACGAAAAGGGGGGAAATAAGCTAATTTATCTCAAGAAAAGCATAGACTGAGTAATTGAAGCAAAAATGAATAAAAAATCAAACCTTTAGAAGTATCGCCTAATTGCTTAAGGTCCTCAGAAACATCCATCTTATCCGCGCTTCAAAATTACGACGCGAAACCCCAAAACAGAAAAAAACCCCTAATTATTAACTGAACCTTCAATCTAATGGTTTCTTCAAAAAGAATCTAAAATCTGAACTCCAACAAAAAAGAAAGAAAATTTAAAAGAGAAAGAACAAAAAAAAAACGTCTGAAAAGCAAAAGCCCTTGGCAAATAAATATGGTTTAGTGGAGAGAAGATCTGTATGTATTTCATGGTTAAGGAAATAGCTTCATTTTTTCCCCTTTTGTTCTTTTAATTTGGTTTCTCAAATTTGTCGAGATAAATAGAAAGAAAGAGAGGAACCCTTCGGATGAGAGAACGAAGGAACTTTTTTATATATATACCGATTGAATCGACTGAAAAAAAAAAGAGTTTTGTTTTTTATTTTATTTCCTCAAACAAAATTTAATTTAAAAATTATTAAATTTTAATTGCTACTAAAATTTCTACAATTGATGCCCAACCTACGTGAAAAATACTTTTAGAAGATTAAAAAAAACATAATAGAGATTTTTTTGAAAAAAAAGTGAATATAAAATATGGATTTCGTCATTGGAATTTATAAGGTATTTAATTTGACGGTTAGAAATGGATATATTTACGAATGATGAAATTATTATAAAAATATATAAAAACTTAATTAACTTTTTAATTGTATAGCTTATTAAAACTACATGTTACACTGAGGTTAAATTATGAGAAAACAAAAACGAGGATCAAAATTATAATTAGATCTTGACAAAATGTGAAAGTAAAATATTTACTTTGAATTAATTTTTTTTGAATATGCTGGTGTGAATTGTGATACAAGTATAAATATCTGTTCAATTTCTTAATCTTTTTAAATAAAATGCATATATCGTGTAGAATTGGTGTTCGAATTCGAGTTATTTAGATGAATTACATTATTTTTTATTATTGAGACAACAAAAGATGAGCATTTTTAAATTAATTTTTTAAATAGAAGAGAAATCAATTTGGCAACTATGAAGTAGTATACATGAATAAATTTAAGTTTTCTCTTTTTGAATATGGAATGGAATGGAAATAACATTTATTATTATTATTAATCAAAATTAAGGACCTCAATTATCACTAGAATCGTTTAACGAATTCATTTAGTTATGTTTCTAGTTAATCAATGATTTGAAGTCATATTTATGAAACTCGAAAATGTTGTACTTTCATCGTTGTAGTTGTTAATTGTACCATAAATATTATGGTCGTAATTATTTTATAACATCCATTAATTAATTCGAGTAATCAATTTGTTAGCACACCAAGTGCCACACTCGACCAAAAAATTTTGTCTGCACACCATAGGGCCGAGTCAAACACCTCATGTGCTGCCCACGAGAGAAGCACAAGAAAGAGTACTCTACACGCACCCAAGAGAGCCCAACCAAGTATCTTCCATGTTGCCCACACCATAGAGTCCGAGTCAGCACCCGACGTGCACACCAGGAGACCTAGACGTGCCCCGCCCGAGTTGCTCACGACCCTATAGCCCAAAACAGTACCAAGCGAGTTGCTGCGGACGTTTTGGACGCGAAAATCGAACCATGCCAAGCTCAATCCACCCAAGAGTCAAAAGGCATTGGAGAGAGAGCATCCTTGGACCAACACACAAGGGGGGAGAGCATCTTTTGACCAACAGTTATGGCAAAAAATCATCCATGGAGCCGTAGTTGGGAAAATATCTTTTGCCACAATATTGGAAACAACGTGTTATGTAGGCATCCATAACTAAGTTTCGGCATTTTCTGCAAAAAAAAATGTTGAACCGTTCGGCAGACATTTGAAACTTAAATTTTTTTCTCTATAAGAAAACAAAAAGAGAAAAACTAAAAAAAAGTAAAGAAGAAGTGAATAGTGATAATAAAAATTGATTTTATGAGTAAATACTCAACTGTATTTAAGCTCAGTTAACTTACAAATTTTTAATTGCTTAACAACTTAAAAATTATTTAACAAAAAGGTTTTAAAATTGAAAATAATAGCTATTAGTTTATGTCAAATTGAATTTATCATGTGTTATATGTTGGACTGAGTTTAGTCCAACAAGAGGAATTTTGTTATTCATGTATCTAAGTGTGAGCTGATAATATGGTACACAATTTTATCTTCTCTCTTTTTCTTAATAATTTAAATTCATGTATTTATAGTTGATATTTCTTTAATATTGTACACAATTTTATCTTCTCTCTTTTTCTTAATTTTATTTATTATATTTACTATACAAAGGATCACTCTACACGCACTCAAGGGAGCCTAACCGAGCATCTTTTATTTGCCCACACCATAGAGCCCGAGTCAGCACCCGACGTGCACACCAGGAAATCTAGACGTGCCCCGCCCGAGTTGCCCACGACCCTAGGGCCCAAAACAATACCAAGCAAGTTGTCACTGAGGTTTTAGATGCGAAAATCGGGCAAAGCCAAGCTCAATTCACCCAAGAGTCAAAAGACATTGGAGAGAGACCATCCTTGGACCAACACACAAGGGAGGAGAGCATCTTTTGACCAACAGTTATGACAAAAAATCATCCATAGAGTCGTATTTGAAAAAAAATATATTCTTTGCCACACTATTGGAGATAACGTGTTATGTAGGCATCTATAATTAAATTTCGGCATCTTCTGTAAAAAAAAAAGTGATGAACCGTTCGGCAGACATCTGAAACTTAAACTTTTTTCACTATTAAAAAGTAAGAAGAGAAAAATTAAAAAAAAAGCTAAAAAAGTAAAGAAGTGAATAGTGATTATAGAAATTGATTTTTTGAATAAATACTCAACAATATTTAAGCTCAGTTAATTTACAAATTTTTAACTGCTTAACAACTTAAAAAACGATTTAACAAAAAGGTTTTAAAATTGAAAATAATAGCTATCAAATTGAATTTATCATGTGTTATATGTTGGACTGAGTTTAGTCCAACAAGAGGAATTTTGTTATTCATGTATCTAAGAGTGAGCTGATAATATGGTACACAATTTTATCTTCTTCTCTTTTTCTTAATAATTTAAATTCATGTATTTATAGTTGACATTTCTTTGATTATTATTAGTATCTTACACGAGAAGATAGGTTAGATATGGTTATACTTCGTTTAGTATTTTATTTATTATATTTACTATACGAGGTTTTAAGTAGTATTTCAGCATTGCTAAACTATTATTATTTATGAGAACTGATTTCCAACTTAGTATTTTACACGTTAGTAAAAGGGGTGTACATTTTTATTATTATTTTTCGTTGCCTTTCAGTTTTTAGAGCTTTGTCTTGACTAAATCAGATCAACTCACATCGCACATCTGATTTTGGTAGGTGAATTTACGAGCGAGAATTTTTTGCATACACAACATAATTAACATGAGTATGTATTTCATGGTCTTTCTCCATTTTCAATCATCACAGTGTCGATCTTAGATTAATATTTTTGTCACTGTTTTTCAAGGTTTCATTAGTGCAGCCACGAAAACAATTTGAACAAAACAACTTCAGATTCTTCCATTACATAACATTATTCGACTAAAACACATACAACACTTGCATGATCCCAAACAAAATCCTTCTTTAAAACAAAGAAAAACTACTAAATGGAACTCAGAAACTAAAGCCCCCATATATTGCCAGAAAACACATATTGATGCTCATTGAAATCAATACTGTGTTCTTCCATCGCCCTCGGTGATCACATCTTTGAAAGCGCCTCCGCTGGGGATCATAGGCAGGACATGCTCTTGATGTGGGACAATCACATCCAACAAGTAAGGTCCAGGAGTGTCCAACATTTTCTGAATTGCTGCTTTGAGATCTTCTTTCTTCGTCACACGCGCGGCTGGTATTCCGCATGCTTCGGCAAATTTCAACATATTCGGGAATATCTCAGACTCCTTTGAGGGATCTCCCAAGTATGTATGAGCCCTGTTTGCCTTGTAAAACCGGTCCTCCCATTGAACAACCATGCCCAAATGCTGATTATTCAACAGCAATATCTTAACGGGAAGATTTTCCACACGGATGGTTGCCAACTCTTGCACGTTCATGATGAAACTTCCATCACCATCGATGTCTACAACAACTGCGCCAGGGTTTGCAACAGCAGCTCCAATGGCAGCAGGCAATCCGAACCCCATAGCCCCCAATCCCCCTGATGTTAACCATTGACGAGGCTTATTGTACTTGTAAAACTGAGCAGCCCACATTTGATGCTGACCGACACCAGTACTTATAATCGCATTCCCGCCGGTTAATTCATCAAGAACCTGAATTGCATATTGAGGTGGAATAGCTTCACCAAAGGTCTTGTAACTCAATGGGAATTTCTGCTTCAGCTCATTTAACTCTTGCCTCCAATTCGAATAATCAAGGTTCAGATTTGCTCCCTTGGTCTCCAACATATTATTAATCCCCTGCAATGCCAATTTCACATCGGAACACACTGAAACATGAGGTTGCTTATTCTTCCCAATCTCAGCTGAATCGATGTCGATATGCACAATCTTAGCACGACTGGCAAAAGCCTCGAGTTTTCCAGTCACCCTATCATCAAATCTCACACCAAAAGCTAGCAACAAATCACTCTTATCCACAGCATAATTAGCATATACAGTTCCATGCATTCCAAGCATTTGCAATGACAACTCATCCGAAATCGGAAACACCCCGAGACCCATCAAAGTACTTGCAACAGGTATCCCTGTAAGCTCAACAAATCTCTTCAACTCCTCACTGGAGTTCAAACACCCACCACCAACATATAAAACCGGGTTTCGAGACTCGGAAACCAGCCTCACAATCTGTTCCAAATGAGACTCAGTAGGAGCCTTAGGCAACCTAGACATATACCCCGGCAACCTAAGAGGCTGGTTCCATTTAGGAACAGCAAGTTGCTGTTGTATATCCTTAGGAACATCAATCAAAACAGGTCCAGGCCTGCCCGAGCTAGCTAAAAAGAAGGCTTCACTAACAATCCTAGGAATATCATCCACATCAAGAACAAGATAATTGTGCTTCGTAATAGACCTTGTTACCTCAACAATCGGAGTTTCTTGGAAAGCATCGGTGCCGATCATCCTACGAGGGACTTGACCGGTGATAGCCACGAGTGGAATGCTATCGAGCATCGCATCGGCGAGACCACTCACCAAGTTGGTTGCCCCAGGGCCAGACGTCGCAATGCAAACGCCGGGAACGCCGGAGGAGCGGGCGTAACCCTCGGCGGCAAAGACCCCGCCTTGTTCATGTCGCGGAAGGACATTTCGGATTATGTTGGAGCGGGTTAAAGCCTGGTGGATCTCCATTGAAGCTCCACCCGGGTAGGCGAACACGTCCTTAACCCCTTCACGTTCCAGGGCTTCCACGAGGATATCGGCTCCTTTCCGGGGCTCGTCGTCTGCATAACGGGAAATGAAGTCATGGGAAGGTGCAGTTGTTTGGGTAACGGCGGTGGCGGCGGCGGATCTGGGATTGGAGTTTGCATGAGAAAGGGAGCAGGAAACGTGGAGGTAACGGTAATGGGTGGGGTTTTGAGGGGTTGTGGTGAAAGGGAGAGTGGATTTAGAAATGGGTATTGAAGATTTGAAGGAGGAAGTTAACGGGGGAAGCTTAGCGAAAGCGGAGTTCGCAGTGGCAGCCGCCATTGTAGATGCGAGGCTTGTGGCGAGGCGTTTCAACTTCTTTTTTAGCTTATAACTTATAAGCCACTAATAAAAGTTGTCGGTTCACTCGGATAAATTTATTTAGGGTAAACTATACTAATGACCACCGAAATATGTGGTTGATGTCGATTTGGCCATTATATTTTTTAATTGTGTTAAATATACCACATAACTATTTAATAGTTTCCAATGTAGCCACCTGTCGTAAAAAAACGAAAAAATTAACGGGACGGTTAAAATAATTGGTATAATTACACATTTAGTCCCCTTTATTTTTTCCCCAATCAGGTGGTGACACGTATCGCCACCAATTGGAGTAAGAAAATTGAAATAGTGGAAGCTGGACCCAAGGGAAATCAAACCTGGGTTATTAGGGAAAGAAAACAACGCTATTGCCACTGTGCTAAGAATGTTTAAGAAAATTAAAAATAATGTAATTGGCAATGGTAGGATTCAAACCTGGGAACCCTTAGTGAAAATGGCAAAGGTTTACCACTAAGCCAGACATAAATTTGTGACATGTAATACTACCTATAATATATGAGTTATTCGATTGTAATGGTTATAAAAGAGAAATAAATGTGATTTTAGGAGACTCGAACATGACACACTTATGTTTCATAAAAACATATAACCCAATTAAATATAATTTTAAAATTTTCATTTTTAATATAATTATATATAATAATTTAATTAATTTTTAATAAATATTAAAAATTTTAATTAAGTTAAAAAATCAATTCAAGGAAAAAATTTTAATAATTACTAATTAAGTTAAAAGAAATTAAAAGAATAATGAACATAATATAATAAAAAATAATTATAAAATTATATTTAACTGGATTATACGTTTTTATGCATTATAAGTGTGTCACGTTCGAGCCCCTAAAATCACATTTATTTTTTTATAACTATTACAATCGAATAACTCATATATTATAGTTAGTATTTTATATCACAAATTCATGTTTGGCCTAGTGGTAAACCTTTGCTACTTTCACCAAGGATTCCTAGGTTCATATCCTATCATTACCAATTACATTGCTTTTGTTTTTCTTTCTCCAATCGGATAACACATATACCGCATATATTATATTTCGTATTCCATATAATAGAAACATGCTTAGCCCAGTGGCAAGAGTGTTGCTTTCTTTCCCTAATGTCCCATGTTTGATTCCCCTTGGGGCTAGCTTCCATTATTTCATTTTTCTTACTCTAATTGGTGGTGACACGTGTCACCACCTGATTGGGGAAAGAAAATAAATTTAATAAATCTAATAAAAATAGATAAATCCCTCAAATTACCTAATTGAATAATTAATTTATTTTATTAAATTAAAATTAGGACTAAATTGAATGATTGTATAAATAAAGGGGACTAAATGTGTAATTATACTAATTTTTTAACATTCTCGTTAACTTTTTCGTTTTTTAACGGCATGCGACTACATTGGAAATAATTAAATAGTTATGTAATATATTTAACACAATTGAAAATATAATGGTCAAATTAACACAATCCCATAATTCGGTAGTCATTAATACAATTTACCTTTTTTTAACCCAAAGACCACTATAAAAGTGACTTCGGCCCCAATTAAATGGCTGATATTTAATTGGCAAATAAGCCGCATGTATTTAAAATTTCTCAAGAGAGGAACCTTTCCGGAAGAGATAACAAAAGAACTATTTTATACCGATTGAATCGACTAAAAAAAAAGTTGTTTTTTTATTTTATTTTCTGAATCAAAACTTAATCTAATTTTTTTTATTAAATTTTAGTTATTACGAGATTCACTAATTGGCCTATCAGCTGAGAAATTTATTTTATCTCATATTGTATGGATTTAATAATATCTTCTGTTTAATAAAAAAAATTAATTGCTACTAAAATTACTACAATTTATGCCAAACTTACATGAAAAAAAAATTGAGTATAAACTATGGATTTTGTCGTTGAATTGATTAGATTTTTAATTTGACTGTTAAAAATCGATATATTTACAAATGATAAAATTATTATAAAAAAATAATTGAGTTTTTAATCGTAGAGCTTATTAAAACTACATGTTACACTAAGGGTTAAATAATGAGAGAAAAATAACGAGGATCGAATTATAATTAGATTTTAACAAAAGAGTAAAAGGGAAATATTTATTATTTTTAAATTAAAATTTTAAATTAAAGAGAAATCAATTTGACACTCATGAAGAAGTATATATATGAATCAAGTTATTTTTTTTTGGAATATGAAAGGGGAATATTTATTATGATTTTTAATTAAATTTAACCATGTCTATTACTACTAGAATTGCTTAATGAGTTCATTAAGTTATATTTTCGTTTTTAGTTAATCAATAATTTGAAGCCATATTTATGGGACTGAAAAATGTTGGACTTTCATCATTGCGGTTGTTAATTGTACCGTAAATATTATTATCGTAATTATTTTATAACTTCCATTAATTAACTCAAGTGATCAATTTATAATGTTTTACATTTGATTAATTTAGCTAAATATTCAGGCTTAAATATAAATTAAGTATTTAAAGTATTTTATTTTTTTCTTTTAATCGCTTAAATTATATTTTTGATAAAATTAGTATATAAAGTTTTTATTTTGATCTAAATAAGTGACTAAATAAGTGATTAAAGTTTTAATTTTTGTCCAAATAGGTGCCAAACTCTTTTGAGAATTTAAGTTTTTTGACCATGTGCCAAATAATAATTGAATGTTAAATTTTTTTAGTGCACTATCGAGATGGTCACTTACGTCTACTAAATGTATATTTTTGCTTACCAATTTCAAAACCAGGGAAATACGACCCATATACAAGAGATGTTCTCTTGTGCCACTGCACAGATTATATCCACTTTTGTTAGTAATGGAACCTTCTGATACAAATTCTTTAACCCTCTTTCTTTCAAAAAAGAAAAGAAAAGAGAAAACAAAACCTAACAAAACATCCATCATAACAATTCTAATGGTAAGTAAAGCAGCAAACGATGTGATTTGTGCAAAAGAATAAGTAGATATATCAGAAACATACGGAGATCAAAAAATCGTCTATTGGAATACTTACTTCAAAAACGCTTAAACACCACAAGAACTATTCTTGTGTCTATTGTAAAAACCATCTAAAATGTATAGAGACAATACTAACAGAAACTAACTATAGCAGCAGGCAGAAAATGGGTAACCTAACCTCTCTCCGCAACAATTTATTATGGTATGTGCTGCTTATAGCCTGTCCTCGTAGTCCGAGAGTGGGGTCATCTGCTCCCTCAATCCCTTCCTCCTACGGATGTCAGCAACATGGGCTGCTGCCTGGGAACCAGGCTCCATTGGATCAGATGACATCATGTCCCAGTGATCAAACACACACTGTGGGAAAGCCTGCCCTGATGTTGCAGCCCTCAGAGTGCTAGAGAATCCAAAAGACTCAATAACAGGGAGGTATGCTTTGATGTTGTATAATGGAGTACCAGGCCTCTGTATCTCTTCAAAGACGTGTCCACGCTTCTGGTTAAGAACACTGTAAATACCACCAAGTGCCTGCTCTGGGGCTTGGATCTCGACCAAGTAAACCGGCTCAAGCAGCCTTGGCTTGGCAGTCAGCTGAGACGCATAGAAAACCCTCCTGGCAGTTGGAATGATCTGACCACCACCTCTATGGATAGCATCAGCATGGAGAACCACATCACAGACTTCAAAGCAAATACCCCTCATGTTCTCCTCAGACAATGCACCTTCCTTAGATGCCCACTGGAACCCAGCCACTACTGAGTCCTTAATTTCATTCAGGTACTGAACTCCCTTGCACATATCAACCACCATGTTAGGTCCAGTGGTCTCAGGGCCAAAACACCAGATCTTCTTAGCAAGATCTTTGTCCCACCCATACTCCTCTGCCAAAATTTTAGAACGATTCTTGGGGTCATCTCTTGGACCAATACGCCCATCGTCAATGGCCTCTGCCAAACCTTCCTCCAGAGGACGAGCTTCCATGTACAAACGGTTGTGCTTGTTAGGAGACTTGCTCATCACTGTCCTGCAAGACCTCTCTAAGACAGTTTCACGGAATGACACAACAGGGTCAGACCTAATGATCTCAGCACCACCCATAAAATCTTCTTGCAAATCTTTAAGACAGATCTCAAGGTGGAGTTCTCCAGCACCAGCAACAATGTGCTCTCCCGACTCTTCAATGGAACACACAACCATAGGATCAGACTTGGCCAAACGCTTGAGCCCTTCAACAAGCTTGGGAAGATCAGATGCAACCCTGCACTGAACAGCAACACGGACAACAGGAGAGACTGAGAACTTCATGGCACGAATTGGGTGAGCATCAACTTCCTTCTCGTTAGTCAAAGTAGCATTCTTGGTGATAAACTGATCCAACCCAACCATGGCCACTGTGTTACCACAAGGGACATCCTCGACAGTTTCCTGCTTCTTTCCCATCCAAATAACAGTTCTCTGTACACTCTTAACATACAAATCTTTCTTCTCACCAGGGACATAGTTTGGACCCATGATCCTGACCTTCAAACCAGTTGAAACCTTGCCAGAGAAGACGCGACCAAAAGCAAAGAACCTACCCTTATCAGAAGCAGGAATCATCTTTGAAACATAGAGCATAAGTGGACCCTCAGGATCACAATTCCTGATAGCATTGGCATACATATCATCAAGAGGACCCTCGTACAAGTTCTCCACACGATATTTCTGAGCCTTGTAAGGAGAGGGAAGGTGAAAGATCATCATTTCAAGAAGGGCACTGCTAGCAGGAAGCCAAGTCTGCATCACACGCTTCATTAGGGCCTTCCCCATCAAGTCCTTCTCATCAGACTTCATGGTGACTTGGAGCTTGTTCAACATGGGCCAGAGCTTATCCTTCTGATCATTCATACAAGTGTTTATGATCTGCTTGATGGGTTCATAACAGAATTGAACAAATCCGCGCTTGCAGGTAGCAGTGCCAGTGTTCTTGGTAGTCCACTTCTTGGTAGCTGGATCAAAAAAGTTCTCTCCCCAAAGTCTCTCCATCATTTTTGCCTCATCAACTCCAAACTTCGAGGCATACATTTTAGCAAAGTTGGTCAAGGTAAAAGCCCAACCGTGCAAACCAGCAGAGAAAGCAACTGTTCCCTTTTCAGGATAGACTTGAACATCACCAAGAAGAGGATCTTCATATGTGGCCATGATGACATTAGCATTTTCAATCACTCTTTGGAATGTCTGGTAAGCCTCCTCGCCATCAACCTGGAGCTCAAGGAAGCACCTATCCATCTTGTTAACAGTCAAAACAGGCCTAATTCTTTCACCAAGAGCCTGACGGAGGACAGTTTCTGTTTGCACACAGACACCTTCAATACAGTCGACAACAACAAGGGCACCATCAGTAATACGAAGAGCAGCTGTGACCTCAGATGAAAAGTCAACGTGCCCAGGGGAATCAATAAGATTGATGAGGTACTCATTCCCTTGTCTCTCTCCTTTGTAGCTCTTCAAAGATTCATCAGACATTTCATAATATAGAGAGATACCAGTAGACTTGATTGTGATACCACGCTCAGCCTCATCAGCACGGGTATCTGTCATACGAACATCACCTGCAACTTCTTGTGCAATAATTCCAGCAGCAGCAACAAGAGAATCTGTAAGAGTTGATTTCCCTGCACAACACAAAACTAGATGAGAACCACTGCCAGGTAGAGGAATCTGCAAAACTTGACAATTATCAACACCTAAAGAGCTATTGCAGTGAACTGATTCTCAATCTGAGACTAACCTAGCATAAATTTCATACAGCTTTTATCTTCATATTACTGTAACTATCTTACAGATAAAATTTCATAGAAACACTCGTAAACAGCAATAAAATGAAGTAGAAAATTACTCACACAAGCTATAATCATTATAAAGTTAAGTTCAGTGATAAACAAACATGAACAGAAACAAGCTTACCGTGATCCACATGGGCAATAACAGACATGTTACGGATGTTGTGCTTACGGTCCATAATGGCCCGAAGCTCCTCAGCTGTAAACTTGACCTGTAACACATCAAACATCAACTCAAATCAAATGAAAATCACACATAAAATAATAAATGAAAACCTAACAAAAAAATCAGCAAAAACGGAACAAACAGTTCAGTCAAACTTACCATCTTGGCTTGTTTTTAAAAAAGAATCAAAACCTGCGAAGCGAAACAAAGCACATAAGTTCTAATCCAAAAAAAGTATATACTCAAAGTTACAACAAAAGAAGCTTAATCTCAAATACGAAAAAAATATCCATCCATAAAAAGTACAATATTCTGATATCTGAAATCACATTACCTATTTATATATGATAAAAAAACTTTCAACTACATGAATTTAGAGGTAAGCAACAACATGATTTACTTAGTAAACAGAATCATACACGATCAAACATCGAAGAAACGAGTATCAAAATCAGGATCCAAGATCAGAACAATAACAAATGAAAATACATGGATATAAACGAAAGAAGAAAAGAGCGAACCTGGAAGAGAAAGGCGGAAAGCGAGAGAAAGAGAAGAAGAAGTTGAAACACAGACTCTTCTCTCTCGAAATGAGTGGGAACAAGAAAAGGAGTGGAGATTCGCTACTTCTTTCGATGCGATGGGGACGAAACGAGTGAGTGAGCGAAGGATATAAAATCAGTTCGGTTAGGGTTTTTCTATTTTTGGGTTTTGGACTTTTCGTTTCGTGGCCTTTTTAATGCTGTTAGACGCTAGTGGTTACACAGCATTTAAAAAATATCTTTTGACTTCCGAAATGGTATAAAACAATGTTTAGTCCCTGAACTTGACAGTTATTCCTAACTTGACCCCTAATTTTTTTTGTATGCATTAATCTTGAACTTGAAAGTTTCTTTTTAGTTGTTTTGATTGTTTGCACGATGGGATTTTGCCATGTGATACAGTTTAGTGTCCCTATTTGTGATGTGGTTGGTTGTCGCAGATCGTGGCCTGTGCATGTGAGGGGATTTGGAGGTGGAAGTCGAGCAACACTTGGGCAATGGTGTTGAGGTTCGGTGGCATGTTGATCCCGGTGGTTAAGGGGTTGCTTGTGTCGCTTATTCCATGGTGTTTAGAGCCATGACTATGGTAATTTTGTGATTATGTAGACAAAGTTTTGTTCGCGTTGTTCTTTGTATTGGTATTCCAATAGGTACTCTTTTCTCTCATTTAGGTTTAGTAATTTTTTTAACGAGGCCTATAGGTATATCCAACTTTTTTCTATAAAAAAATACCATTTAATTTAAGGATTTATATGGATAAAAAGTTTAGAGCTATTGTAAAAAGTAATTAAGCTCAGGGAGTATACCCTTTGAAAACATGTTTTTTTTGTTGGATATTTTCAAACTCTTTGATTTTTATTTTATTTTCGTGGACTCATATTGTTCTTGCACGCCAAGATTCAAGCCTTGTGAATATGTATAATTGATTAAATTGTTTTAATGTTGAATCAGTCAATTTGCTCGCAATTTCTTTATTGTTTTATTATATAATTTATGTGTCAAAATATAAGTTATTTAGAAGTTTGATATACAAGTTATATAAACTTTAGTTTATAAAAGTCTACATATTTTAGGGTTTAAGATTTTTATTATTTAGAATTATGATTTACAAATTTAAATAAAAAGTATTGGGTAAGTTTTGTTATATAGTTATTGTATCAATCATAATGTCTGCAACATGTGTGTAATGTCAAAAAGTTAAAAATATTTATGAACAAATACTATCTTATAATCACTTTTTAAACTATTAAAAAAATATTATATTATTTATTAGACTAAAGTTTGTGTAAATTTGGTATCATCCCTTCGTAGCATTAACGAGCCTCCACAATTCGCCAAAAAAATGTATACCAACAGGCCTTATAATTTTAGACAAAACCTGAATACTATTGGAAAACAAATTTAAATACCAAACAAAATAAATAAATAATGAGTTTTGTTAAAATTGATAATAGGGGGTGTGAAAGAACCCAAAAAAACAAAAACTCGGAAAAATAACCGAAAAATTCAATTTCAGTTTGGATTTTTGTTTTTTTTTAAAACCGATTCGTTTACAGTTTTGAAACAAATTGAGTAACCGAACCAGTTATATAATATATTATTATATTATATGTCATTTTAACATTTTATATTAAAAATCAGATTTTATTTTATTTTTTCATTCCCAAAAGTAAAAATCATATTTTCATTTTATTTGTGAAGTTTGAGTGTTTAACTTGTTAGTATTAAAAAAGATACTAATATCACGTGTCGGTTTTTAAAAATATATACTTTTTTCTAACATATTATTAAAATTTATATTTGTAATAAACAAAATAGAAATCATTACCCCAACCAAACCGAACCGATTTTTTTGGTTAACCGAATCAACGGTTACGTTTAAGGTTGAGAATTGGGTGGCCCGAACTTACAGGTTAATCGAAATAATTTGCTAATGATTAACCGAACTTGATTTTGCACGCTCTTAATTGATAGAGAATCCGAATTCGAACTTTAAAGACGATATTGTTGAGAGGAAGAGAGTCGCGAATCTCAATATAGACGAGAGAATGGACACGTAATTTACCTAAAACGGTGTTTTTAAAGTTGAAACCAATATAGATATAATCATAACACGAGAATTACACGAACACATATAATATAAAAACACGAAATGCGAAAACATAAATCAAAGAAACTGGATTAAAAGATGCAGAGAAAAGGAAAAAGGAAGAGCGAACGTAATAAAAGAATGAGAAAATCACTTGTGCTTGTCCTTTCTTAGAGGCTCTGCTCCCTTGCTTGCCCTCCACTTTACTTGGTATTATTTTTTAAACTTAAAACCAGTCTTATAAAAACAAGAAAAGACGAAAGAAAGTCCATTCGAACATTTTAACCTAAAAGATTTCGAGACAGAAATTGAATGAAGTAATATGTTAAGAAACCCATCGTTTTATTATAGTAATATTCATGCAGAAGAAACATTCCATTTTCGGGGAATTGTTAAAGATTATTCAAGACATGTAAACGTAAGACTGTAAGAGTAGCATTGTACGCAGAAGGAAAAAGAAAGAGATGGGCTTCAGTGCAACAGCTTTCACCATCTGCAATCGTAGATATTGGAGTCCCTGCGGCACTTATCCAGGAAGAAACCCGCCAAGATATTCAAGTCAATATTGGGAGAACGTTCGGGTCTTCTGTATTTCAAGAATTGGCAAACACAAAAAGCTGTGTCCAAATCGCTCAAATCCTGAAACCGTTGGCAGCATTGAGTGTTAGGGGTTAGCGGCAACGTCGGTGTCGGATCTAGGTCGCAAGGAGTCAGATCTCGAAGACATGCTGGAGGAGTTTTAGAGCTAATTACCAGAGTGAACAAAACAAGGTTGAGGGAAACAATGAAGACAATTGATGCTGAAACCTTGGAACCCATTTTTTTCTTTCAATTAAGCTTTATTGGATTGCTTGTTGTATAAGGTATGAGTGAGCTAGGGTTGCATGGACTGAGGGTATTTAATATATAAGGGAGATGACCTCCGGACACCGCAAATAATTAAGGTAAATTACATAAGTGGTAGAGGTGAACAAAATTTCACTCCACTCAAAAAAATTAAACTTTTTATTTGAATCGAAAAAAAAAATAAAAATAAAATTTGAGTTATAAAATTATAGTAATTAGTGGATCGATTTTTATATTTAAGTCAGAACATTCAATTCTGCCTAATTAATATATATATATATATATATATATATATATATATATATATATATATATATATATATATATATATATATAAAGAAGCATATATGCATATTGTATATGGTTGTAGATAACATTATAAATGTTTTATAATTAAATTTGAAAAAAACCCTAACAATTCAACTTGACTAAAAAATTTTAAATAAAATTTAATTCACAAAATAGGATTTTTCAACTCAAATAACTCACTTTTTTTATTCGACTTGACTCGATCCAATGCACACCCCTAATAAGTAGTCATAGGAAAAAAATAATAATAACTTTTTAATTTAACCGTTATTAAAAACATCCATGACTGCGTGTCTAAAAATTTAATTAATTATTTTTCCTCTCTTATAAATTGTTCATCATCTAAACTCACAGTTAGATTGAAAGAATGGCCAAAATGAAAAATCATTCTAATAACCAGAGAAATTATACCATGTGTTCTTCCCACCACGTCATACATGGGACTAACTAATTAAATGCATTAATTTCAGTAATTTTTTTCATCTCATCTTTTTACCAAGTTAATCTACTTTTGATAAAATTGTTTTTAAAATTGATTTACAGTAAATATGAGTAAACATTCACTTGACAAAAAGATGAGATGGAAAAAATTAATAAAATAAATATATTTGATTCGTTGGTCCCATAGATGATGTGGCGGGAAGAACCAATAATATAATTTCTCTTAATAACCATGATTAAATGAAACGAAATTTCTTATAATCACCAATGTAATTTATCTTTATTATTATTAATAATATTTAATAATCAATTAGTGATGATATATCATTTCATGCCTGTCTCCGTAAACTGAATTAAAACTCTCACATACAAGTTGTTTTTTTTTTTTTTGTTTTTTGTTTAAACTTAAACGATTATTAAATGCTAGTTGTGTAAGAGCTTATAGAAGCTAGTTTCTAATGCTACACGTGTTGAAGGTAATTTTATATGTTTATTTTTTATTCTATTAAATATTTTTATACTTTTAGGTATTAATTGAATGAAAATACCTAAACATTGAATGCTAATTTATTTATTTTATAGTGCTAACTCTTGGTTATATTGTTGAAATGTTAAAAGTGTAACTCTTGGTTATATTGTTGAAATATTTATTTATTTTAATAGTGCTAACTCTTTGTTATTTATTACAATATTAAATCATATTGAAAGTATAATTTAACATGGTTGCATAGTTTGATTTCAGCGATAATAAAATATTTTTTATACTCAAAATTAATAATGAAATAAAATATTTTTCTAATGTTAATATAATAAACAAAATAGTACTATATTATAGATATAATATTAATATAGTAATATACACGTAAGCAAAAAAAACATAAATGGTTATTAACTTATTGATTGAGGCCTAACATTCTCCATTTGTTGAAGTTGTTAAGAGTACTTAATTTCTGCTCATTAATAGTAATACTTAATAGTTAGGTAAAGTCTTAATAGTCATAAAGGTGCAACCTATATTTTTTTGTTCAAGTTTGGAGTTTAACATTTTTTTTATTTTGGTGCTTAACATTCCATTATATAATTCAGAATTAGTTTTTCCGTGACGAACGTCAAAATTTTTTCGTTATCCAATAAAAACACGAGACATGACATATTCTGATATTTTCTTTAATTTTTATTTTTCTAAAAAATTAGAAAATCTTTAATTTTATAAAAACCCTCAAAATCTTTAGTTTCTCTAAAAAACACCAAATTTAAACCCTAGATCCCTAAATTCTTCCCCTCCCACCACCGATTCAACCACCATCAGCCACCCTTGCCTTCATTGCCCCCCATGATTGAAAGCTCCGTGATTCTGTCGTCAAAAATCAGCGAATGAACCGTCGATTGCTCTGTCGACGAACATCCAAAAATGAAGGAAAAAAGAGACTGATTAAGTTTCTAATTGACGGGTAGAGGGTGAAGGATGTTGAACGGTGAACCGCCGACATGTGGGGATGCCGAACGTTAATGGAGATGTGATTTGAGAGTTTGTTTGAATAAAATTAAAACTCTGGTTTTTTTAAAGAAGTATATAATTTTTAAGTAATTGAAAAATTAAATAAATATAAAATAAATCATGTGTATTTTTGAAGGTTTATGGTTTAATAATTAAAATTTACTATTAAAATTTAACAATGAAACATAGAAAGAAAACACTAAAAATAAAATGAGTTTTTGTTAAAATCCATATAAACGGTGCTTTTTAAGTTCCAACCAATGTAGATATAATCATAAGACGAGAATTACATGAACACATATAATATACAAACACGAAATGTTATGCTTAGTTAGTTGCCATAGAGCATGATCATCTGAAATCCAACAACATCCAACGATCCAACAATCCATAGTTACATTCTTCACACTTATCGTCGCATTTCTCGCAAAGCCGGCCGATAGTAGTGTAACCACTAATTTTTGTCTTGATATTATTATTATTATTATTGAAAAAATAAAAACTATAAATAATATAAAGAAATGGAGACAAAAGGGGATGGTAACCCATGCCTTCTCCTATAATGGGCGGAGCCACCTTTAGAATGAAGTGTCTCATGACACCCAAATTTTTTTTAGAAATTTAGGGTCCGTTTGGTTTCCCAAAACAAAGGTCATTTTCATTTTTATTTTCTTGTAAAATAGAAAACACAGATGAAAACATATTTGGTTGCAAAATTGGAAAACAAATTTTAAAAAATAAAAATAAAAATCAAGAAAAATTTGAAAACATACAATTGACGTTTTCAACATTTTGTAAAATTTGTTTTGAAAACTTGAGAAAATGAGAAAACACGGGTTTCACCTTTTATTTCATGCGAAATATAAAAAACCTATGGTTATCTCTACAATCTCAAAAGAAAATTTTACAAAAAAATCAAAGACAGAATCGACTCTAGAAACTTCAAAGCTTCCTCTCCTGCTCACTCACTCACAACGACTCGAAGCCATATACTCAACAAATCGTTGATGGGTTTCTTCCTTTGATTCACATTGGCAAACCAAAAGCTATTATTTTTCCCAGGTACTCTCTTTTTTTCACTTGCTTTTTCCACTTTTATTTTGTTACTAAATACAAAAAGGAGAAATCAATGGTGAATAGTGTGATTTTCCTATTTTTTCTTAAATTTTATGCAAAATGGTGTGGCCCCTGTAAAATATTCATTAAATCATTGATGAAATTACCTAGGCAATATGTTGGGAGATTCAACTGATTTATCCTCAATATGGATAATAACTTTTCAATTGCATAGGATTATGAAATTAAGGATGCAATTTCCTATCTAATTTATATGTTTTTACAGTGTTAAATATTTCTTTAATTATAAATATATCATGGAGATGTTACTTTTATTCATTTAATTTATTTTTGCATTGCTAGACTGTTTTTGCCAGCTACTTGAACCGTGCTGTGCATTTCATGGAACTTCCCGGTGAAATACCAAACAGGCAGGTTTCCCTGTTCATGATTATATTATTTTATTAGTTCATCTACTAAGAAGATAGAACAGAATCTTGTGTTTGCAGAACTTATTGGATAGGATGTTAAGCTTATTCTTTGTGGCCAATACTACTACTTTTTTGTTATTGGTTGAGAAGTACTATCTGCCCTTTCTATGTGTGTATGTATATATTAAAGTTTTGGTACTTTCTGAATATGTCATTTTGCTGCTGTCATTGTATCCTTTCAGTGATTTGCATTTCTTCATGAAGCAAAAAAGAGATGTTCATTTCGCATGGCTTTCTGGAGCTGGCATCTACCATGGCAACCTAAATTTTGGATCACAGCGTAGGTAAAGATTTAAATACTTGTTATTTCTCTGTCAACCATCTGTTTACACTCTTGCATTTGTTAATTTCTATTCCAGCCTTCTCCAAAATCAAATTCATACTTGATACTTCAGTTGCTGCTAGCTTTTTGAGTATGTTTTAGTAGTATTTCATTTTACTTTACCGAACCATAATGCATTTGAACTTGTTATCTCTGATAAATATTTATGGATGGAATCTCATTATCATTCGTTGTGGATATTTTGATCTAGTTCTCCAAATGGTGATGAAAACTTTGTGGAGAACAAGGCTCTCCTGGACTACGCAAAGTTGTCTACTGGTGCAGAAATAGTCAAACCCAGTTTCATGGCAGTGTCCGAATTTCATTTTTTGCTTCTTATTGGGAATAAGGTTAAGGTGTGCTGTGATAAGTACTTACGTTATATTTTTACTGCCTGGAGTGTCCATTTGCAGTGTTCTGAATTCAGTTACATCCATACTGGTAATGATTTTTCTAACCAGTCTGAGACATTCTTAGGGCGGCCTATATGTTATGTCTGAAGGATCTTTGGATCAGATTTGTTAGTATTTATTTAGGATTGTTTAATTTGCTTTTTTCCCTGTTCTTTTAGCTTTTACAATCATGTAACCTTTGTTCCTAAATGCTGCTGCATAGGTTGTAAACAGAATTAGTGAGCAAATCATAGAGGAACTTCAATTTGATTAGGTGTCAGACTCTACTTTAAAACTTTTAATTATTCTAGCTTTCTGCATTGCTTTCAGATATATGGCTTACTATTCGTGGAGCACATGTATTTTCAACAGCTGATGGCGATTTTTGGATGTGTTTGTAGTGGATGAATGACTTGGTGAGGTAAGCATTCTTAATTATATTTTTTGTTGTTATTAAATTCTTGTATTCTTTGTAATTCTTACAGACATTGTTTTATTGATTGTTTCACTTCATTCTGCTTTGAACTGTTTCTTGTTTATTTTTGTATGTATGTCTAATTATGTAATAGGACTTGTACAATTGACTCTAAATCTAAAAGTTAAAAGATTGACCTTGAACAATAGCATTGTAATAGATTAAGGAGCATTGTGATTATATTTCTTTTTTAAAATATTAAACAATATATTTTTTTATCAATACATCAGGCTTTTATTAATAAAAAGCAAAGCATCAAAATAATGTTAGTAACGTAGTAAGCAATATTAAATGCCTTTTTTATACTTATTGCATTGCCTTCTTTTAATTGGTACTTTAAAACTTTTAATTATTCTATCTATGAAAAAGAAACAAAATACTATTAAATGAGACAGTTGTTTACCTTTTAAAAAAGTAACTTTAAATGATATTTAACCTTTTAATTTTAACATAATTATAAACCCTAGTCAGAGTACATTTGTAGTTACTTTTAACTATTTTCTAGTCTTTAAATATCAATTATTTATATATTTAAAACTTATAATCTGCAAGGTAGCCACTAATTTAAAGTTTAGGTGATGTTCTAAAGTTTAGCCACTAATTAAAAGTTTAGGTGCTGATCTGAAGTTTAGCTGCTGATTTGAAGTTTATATTTATCATGTAAATAACTCATAAATTTCTTATTAGTTTATATATATTTATAAAGTGTTGTTTTCGTTTAAAATAAGAATTCTTTTGAATAATTTTATGGTTATATATATATATATATATATTTGATTTGTATGGTATATAATAATTTAGATGGGAGGAAGGGGTAAAGATGTCGATGATACGAAAGATTGGCCGAAAACGAATGAGGTAGCATTGGTTCAACTTTTAGTTGGAAGAGTTAGAGAAGGGAAGTTACAATCATCTACTTTTAAAAAAGAAGTGTGGGCTGAAATTAATATTGAGATGCGATATGTAACTGGAATAGATTATGGTATTGATAGATTAAAGGATAAATTCAATCGCTTACGTACAAAGTATCGTCATTTTTCTGAGTTGATTGGACATACTGGAGTTAAATGGGACATAACGTCAAATACAGTTCATGCATCACAAGACATATGGGAAGATTTTTTCAAGGTAAAATTATTTCTATTATGTACTTAATATTTTAGAATATAGTTCAATTATTTTTTAATTCACATGTTTTATTATATTGCAGAAAAATAAATAATTCAAAAGGTTTAAAAAACAAGGTTGCGAAGATTATGAATTACTAGGTGAAATATTCAATACCACAACAGCAACTGGAAAACTTCAACAATTATCTACTGAAGATCTATTATCTCCTAATGAAGAGAGGCGTTTGGAAGAAGAGTTTTTATCTGGTTCTATACATATTGATTTGAGAGACAATGGTTCAGAAGGTGGCTTTGAAAAAGGTAAAAAACATAAAATTAATTCGATTCCCGAAGAGCGTCGTTCTAGCAAAGTGAATAAAATGAGTGCGATGGAAGTATTTTTGGATAAATGGGCATCTACATTGAATGCTAAAGAAGAAGCTGCTAAAGCAAAAGCAGAGAGATACAAGATATCAATTCCTGACCCTTATTCTATAGGAATGTGTATGGAACTTTTGGAGAAAATGGAGTGTGTTTCTTCACGTTCTTATAATAAAGCAGTTGAAAAATTCATATCGGCAGAATGAAGGCATATTTTTGTTGGAATGTCTGATGCAAGAAGAAAGGATTGGGTGAATAGTCTTGATTAGTCTTGAATATTTTTAAATTATTATTTCTTTTATTTTATGTGGTACAATAATAGTTTAAAATATTATTTCTTAGGAAACAACGTTATATACCGAAAGCATGTTGTACAGTGCATAATTTTATTAGGTTGGAAGCTGAAAAAGATGAATTGTTTGAAAAGGGTGAAAGAGAAAACGAGCAAGAATTTGACGGCACGGAAGCTACTTCTTCTGGTTCAAACGAGGAGCATATTACATTCGATATGTCACAAACCGCTGAAATGGCTCATGTTAGAGAAGAGATTACTACATCATTATGGATTAATTATAGACAAAATTAGAATGAAAAAAAACATAGTTAGTATGAAGTGGTAATAGCTATTCGTTTTGTATCACATCTAATTATTGTTCTTTATTAAAGAATAAAAATTGTTTTTTATTTCAAAATTTTGATTTGTTTAATCACATTTTATTATTATTATTATTATTATTATTATTATTATATTTTTAATAATTGTATAATAATTGTTTGTTCATTTATATTTTGAAAAATCATATACCAAACACATTTTCACTATCTTCGTTTCTAAAACAAGTTTTTATTTTTATTAACCAAACATGTTTTTTAATTTCTGAAAATATAAAAATAAAAACTGTTTTCTGAAAATGAAAATAGAAAACAAAAACAGAAAATATTTTCTAGAACCAAACGGAGCCTTATTTTTTCTATATGATTTGTTTATAAAAAATTAAAAATACAAACAAATGACACCCCTTTTATGAATAAAATGACACCCCTTTATAAATAATTAACTCTCGTTATATATTGTTGAAAAAATGACACCCTTAAATAAATTTTTGGCTCTACCCCTGTCTTGTATTACACCTCTAACACCTACACTTGTCTACCCCATGCCCTAAGCATGCAATCACTGCCCATATTTACATTCTCCTAGCCCTTCACCATCTCCCTTCATTATTGTCTACCCATGCCCTAAGCATACACCCTTAGCCCTTCATCCCCACACTGCCGCTCACTCAAACTCTCCTTCACTCACTTTTCGATTCCCTTATCCACCATAATTTCCCCCTAACCGAAATCATTTTCTACTATTACCATTCTTATTGAATCGAGCTTCTCAACTCCAACAACAGCTCGTGAAATTTAGTTGATCGAGCATAAATATTTGGATTTTTGGTATATATTTTTTTCATTTGTTGTGTAATTCATTATTATGGTTTAATGAAATGTTGTTGAGTTTATTGGTAATCATTGTTGGGAAAATTGAATAGTTTTAGAGCTTTGAATGAGAAATTGATTTAAATGTTGTTGAGGAAAATGTGGAACCAATTGTTGATTCGTAAATGTGAAAATGTGCACGACGTGGGTAATACAAATGTCTGAATTGATCTGGTCCTCCGTGGGCCTGCATATATTTTTGACCCAAATTTGAAATAATTTTTTTTGTCAAATAAGAACATATATTTACCAAATTTTATCTTAGAATTAAAAGGAAAAATATTGAAAGTTATCTTTAATTTATATAATAATTTTAAAAATTATTCTCTAAAAGAATCAATATTAAATGTTTCATTAGGTCAAAATTTTCTTATATCCTTCATGAATCCCCTATAAATAGTGTGCAAACCTTCTAAGTTTTGCTGAACTAAAAACACAATGATCTTCCTATTGTTTTACTCTGTAATTTATTTTATAAAAGTAGTTTTGGATATAGAAGAAGGCAAAGACATAGTTTGTGGTCTTTATAGTTGTGTTATTGTAGAAGATCATTTAGTTGTTGTATCTTGGGAGACCGACGATCGAAAAATCTCAAGCACCAAGGAGTGATCAAAAATTTATCTTAAGAAAACTGCGTAGATACAAGCCTCAGCATATTTCTTCTGACTTTTTGTTTTAAATTGGTTTGATTTAAATTTTGTATTTATTTGTTCTGTTCAGTTAATAATAATATCAATATTTGATTTATTTTTTATCATTTTATTATTGAATTAACGACTTTTCTAACAATTCTAAGATAAACTTTTTGAGTTTTAATCTAAGACATACATATTTCATATTTATGGTCATGATCAGTATATATATTACGTGCTGGTGGATTCGATGGCTCCTCTAAAATTTAGATACTTTACAAAGGCTATGAGTAATTTATCAATATACATAAAGAATGATTAAACGTGCAAAGAATCCTTGTGAGGGCAAGGGCCATATTCAAATATTAAGTTGATGCCATTTCTAAGTTATGGTGCAATGGCCGCCATTTTTCACCTTATTCAAAGTGGTTAAATGTATATAAGGTAATTTTTGCCCTTATTAACATTTTATTAATTTTTTAAAAAAGGAAATATATGCATGCATATATTAAGGTAAATCCTTAATTTATGATTTTGCCCATAATTGTGCTTTATTTATGGTGTTATTATGATAATGTTTATGGTATTATTACCCTATAATTTTTTAGTCTTTTAATATAAAATATTAAATATGGCATGAAAAAATATCATGCGCCTTGTATAATAATAATAATTATTACATGAGATTTTGGAAACACTGTAAATTTTATTTGTATTAATAATTTTCTTTTGAAAAAATTTATAGTAGCAAACATTATACTCAAGTGAAATTGTGATTTGTTTTGAAAATAAAGATTTCGTAAATAATTTATTTCGAGAATTAATTCTTGTCGTTTTAACGAGTTTACTTGATATTCCAAACAAGAATCAATGGAATTAAAATTAAAGGATTGATTACTTTCGGTTTCTGTTGGTTAAACATAATTAAATTGGATTGATATCTTTGTTGTTTCACAGAAGATATTATAGAAATAAATTACTAAATTTATTTGTTCATTAGAATCATGCGTTGATTGTAATTTTGGAAAAGAAGATGAATAATTAAATTTATTTTCGCGAGAATCTTGTATGATTCTAACGCTGCGGAGAAAAAAATTTCCTTAAGCATAAGAGAATGAAACCCATAAAAGGTGATTGAAAGACAATTTAAAAGAGCATGTCTAGAATTGATTCTTTGAGAGACCTGATATTCAAGTGTGCCTACTGCACCACCTCTCTTTCATAAGTTACATACCTGATGCACTGTTTATTATTGTTCTTTCTATTCAGACCGTGCGAACTTTTGTTTTGAGACTTAGTTTAATAATTATTCATCGTCTAACAAAAGTTAGAAATTATGTTTCTGTTTTTTATTTTAGTCTTTGACTAAATTCATGACGTTTAACATATTCATAATACTTTGGTTTTGGATTGTGTTTGTGTGACACAATGAAAAAATTACTGAAATTCATTGTATTTTTTTTAAATGTAACAACAAAAGATGTTGCATATTTTACCATGATAAACCCGGTTAAAGATTTAAAGGATGACCCTCCTATGATTAGAAAGAATAAGGTTACTAAGGTAAATATTGCTAAGACAAATATTACCATGACAAACGTAGTGAAAGTAAAAAAATGATTTAAAACCACAAATTAAGCGGTGTGTTCAAGAAACAAAAATTTTATGAGAAATGTTTCAATTGTCATAAGAGAGAATAAGTCTCCAAACAATAGAATTTTAAACGAGGCCAATGTGAGTGGCGTAACAATTGACATGACAAAATATTGTTTGAAGGAATACATTTATTACATTCATTGACGATAGCACGAAAATAGTGTTATGTGCATTTACTTAAAAGCAAAGATGAAACTATAGAAAGAATTGTTCTCTATGAGCATGATATTGAAACTCAAACTTAATTAAAAGATTAAGACGGAGAGAAGCTCTGTATAAGTAACGTCGATACTAAAATGTGTCTAACATGTGGAGAAAAATTGTTCTATAAGCTAATTACCTTTTTAAATAAGATTCCTCACAATTAGAGAGATAATACACCAT
This sequence comes from Hibiscus tridactylites, assembly GCA_958450335.1. Taxonomy (NCBI): domain Eukaryota; kingdom Viridiplantae; phylum Streptophyta; class Magnoliopsida; order Malvales; family Malvaceae; genus Hibiscus; species Hibiscus tridactylites. The sequence continues at coordinate 3,463,944 of OY288271.1, forward strand.
ATGAATTATGAAAAAGAATTAATCTTTTCTACAAGTGCTTAAAAATGTCGTGTGTCTTGCAAAGGTAATAACTTTATTATTAAAGTAAATGAAAATAAATCTCGAAATTATGGATTGTATCAGCTATGTAGATCATAACAACATATATTAGTTTCTTGTGCATAAATAAAAAATTCTTAAGATACACAAGAATATAATAATGGAATCAAAGAATTGTCTCATTCTTTAAAAATATACTTCCTTGTATAACTAAGGAAGTTAATCCAAGTTTAACGAAACGAACTTTAAAGACTATTAGTGAAAATAGTCCAAAAGGTCAACAAAAGATTAAAATTACGATATTGTCATGATGACAAATAAGTGTGACAAAAGTGTGTATGTCAAACCTACTAACATTAATATATGATCCTATGTTGATGACATACTCATTGTTATAAGTAACAATGAAATGGTAAACATACCAATGAAATGTAAAAGTTAAAATTTGACATATATGAGACTAGACGATATGATTTTGAGAATTCAAATCAAACAGTCAACTGAAAGGTTTCCTATTAACTTTGTCACACTATGTGGTCAAGATTTTTAAAAAATTTGGCAAGGATGATTCTGGTATAGCCAGAACTCCAATAGACACGTGCCAACATTTATCCAAGAATAAAAGTTAAAATATTGACCAAGTGAAATATGTAAGGGTCATATGCAGTCTAATGTACTTCATGAGCTGTACTAAACCATATACTACTTTTACTGTAAGCAGTTTAAGTAAATTCACAAATAATCAGGGTGAAAATTACTAGAAAGTAATTGTGAGGGTACTGAGATATCTTAGATATACTCAGAATTATGATAAGAAATCATGTTGTTTTAGTAGGATACTTTGATGCTAGTTAAATATTGCCATTCAAGATACCAAAGGTACAAGTTGATATGTATTCACTTTAGGAGGAAGAGTTGTGTCAAGAAAATTCTCAAGACAAACAATTATAACCAAATCTATAATGGAATTTGAGTTTGTAGCTTTAGACAAGCTTAGAGAAGGATCCGAATGATTTTAAATTTTTTTGAAGGATATTCTTGAATGAGCAAAGTCAGTGCCTACAATGTACATACATTGTGATAACCAAGCAGAAATTAGTAGAGCACATAGCTTTTTGTATAATGGTAAGTCGAGACATATGCGTCGCTAACATAATACCATTAGACAATTAATCTCAAATAAAATTCTCTCTATTAATTTTGTAAAATCAAAAGATAATACTGCAAATCTGCTAATTAAAAGGTTAAATTAAGATCAAATTAAGAAAAATCATTTGTGCTTGTCTTTTCTTATAGGCTCTGCTCCCTTGCTTGCCCTCCACTGTACTTGGTATTATTTTTTAAACTTAAAACTAGTCTTATAGAAACATTAAAAATAAGAAAAGAAAGGTCTAACGAAAGAAAGTCAAAAGATAATAACTATATGTATAATTTTAATTCTTGCCCGCCAAGTTACGACTATCCAAAACACAAAATGGGTCCCACTTGAACACTAGTAATTTTTTTGATAAATTATACTATTTCATTACGCAATTTTATTCTCAAATTTATTTTGGTCATTAAAATTTTAAAACGTTTAATTTAATCATAGAAATTTAAACATTGAACGTTTCTTTTGTCACTAATTCATTAATTTTTTGACGACGTCCATTTACTAGCTAACAAAGGAGCTTTTCCAAGGTTCGAACCGTGGAAAATTTCATCGACATGAGAGAAGCAACATACTGAGAAACGAGTTTCATCCGACGACGAAGGATAAAAACCGTCAAGCGAGAAACCATAAGTCTTTTGGCTGATTCGTGAACTTCTGTGCACTTTTCGACAAAATGAAGTTTGAATTCATACTCAGGAGGCCAAGACGAAGTGACCGGTAAAATTTGGGACTGAACTATTATCATCTATGACCGTTTGGGGTTTAAGAGTGACACAAACGTTCAATTTAGTGACAAAAAACGTTCAATGTATAAACTTTAGTGAGTAAATTGAGCGTTTTGAAACATACAAATAGAAATGGATTGAAGTAATATGTTAAGAAACCCATCGTTTTATTAAAATTCATGCAGAAGAAACATATAAAAGGGAACGTAAGATTAATTCCATTTTCCAGGAATTATTAAAAGATGATTCATGACATATAAACGTAAGACTGTAAGATCAGTAGCATTATTGTACGCAGAATGAAAAGAGAAAGAGATGGGCTTCTGCTTTCAGTCGAACAACTTTCACACGCAATTGTACGCAGCGAGGTTCCTGCCGCAATACCTCAAGAAGAGATTCGTCATACGGCTCAAGCTAACAAAGGCAGGAATTCTGGACCTATTGGCTTTCAAGATTTGGCAAAAGCAAGCGGCTGCACCGGCATCGCTCAAACCCTGAAACCGTTGGCAGCATTCGCTGCTAGGGTTTGGCCCTGCCCCAAGGAACGCCGCTGTCATGGCTGATTCGCAAGGACCCAGATCTTGAGGACACGTTGGAGGAGTTTGAGAGCTAACCAGAGTGAACAAAACAAGGTTGAGGGAGACAATGAAGACAGTTGATGCTGAAACCTTGGAACCCATTTTTTTCAAGACCCACAATTAAGCTTTCTTGGATTGCTTGTTGTATAAGGTATGAGTGAGCTAGGGTTGCATGGAAAGAGGGTATTTATACAAGGGAGATTAACCCAAAACAATTTCCAAGGGCATTAATTTAATGAAAATACCAAAACATCGAATGCTAATTTATTTATGGATAAATATTCTATACACAGGCAGTGGAATTTTTTAGTTTTCACAAGCGCTTTAGTTTTAGGGTATAGAGAGTTAGTTTAGGATATATTTGTTTCAATTTAAGGTTTAGGGTTATAATTTAGGGTTTATAGGTTAAAACCTAAATCCTCACCATATTACCCTAAAAACTAAACCCTAAATTATAACCCTAAACCTTAAATTAAAACATCTATCCCTAAATTCTAAACCCTTACACCTAAACCCCTAAATTCTATACCCTAAACTAACTCCATATACCCTAAAACTAAGGTGCTTGTGGAAACTTTCGGTTTCCGCCGTCTGTGTATAAGATATTAATCCTTTATTTATTTTATACTGCTAACTCTTGGTTATATTGTTGAAATATTAAAAGTGTAACTCAAAGTTGGATATATATTGAATAATTTCTGTCTAAAGGAAGAAGAATGGAGAATTTGCTCCTAATAAGTTTTAAACCCACAATCTAACAAAGAGGAAAATGTATTAACGGCAAGTTTTAATCATTTGCTCTAAAGATTGTTGACTCAAAGTCGAATAATTTAAATCATATTGAAAGTATAATTTTACATGGTTACATAGTTTAATTTCAGCTGTAATAAATTATTTTCAATATTCAAGTTTAATAATGAAATAAAATATTATTCTAATGTTAATATAATAATATAATAAACAAAATATTACTATATATAGTTTATTATAGATATAATATTGATATAGTTATATTCAAGTACGCAAAAATAATAAATGGTTACTAACTTAGTGATTGATGCCTAACATTTTGCACTTGTTGAAGTAGTTAAGTAATACTTAATAGTTAGGTAAATAATAAGTTTATCAAGTACTAATACTATTATGTCATAATTTTATTATCATATATAATATATTAGTAGTAAATAAAATGCATCTCCTTATCAACAATTTTTAGAGTAAGTGGTTAAATATTCTCGATTGACATTTTTTTCGTCCTTAAATTATGAGTTTTAGACCTATTATGAGTAAATGTTTCATTTCCCTTTTCTTTTCTCCTCTCTTGTAGAAATTGTTTAAAAAAATTAAAACGTCTCATTAAAATTAATTTAATTTTTAAAATTTATAATGATGTGTCATTCATCGATAATAGGCATTGTGTTATTATTTTAAGAGAAAAACTTTAACCCAGACAATAAATTTTAGTTTATACAAGCTTTTTAGTTTTAGGGATTAATAGTTTAATTTAAAGTTTATAGTTTAGGGGTTGTATTGTATGGTTTAGAATTTAATGTTAACATTTAAAATTTTAAGTTTAGAGTTTAGAGTTTGGGATTTAATTTTTTAGGGTTTGAGTTTAATAATTTAAGATTTTAATTTATAATATTAATATGCAGGCTTATGTAAAACTTATTTTACATGGTCTATATATCAAAATTAAACCCTTATTTTAATTTAATGTTGCAAAGTGAATTTGATCAAGTTGATTTTTCGCGTCGTTCTTAAATTCTTTTAAAGAGATAATTTACTTTCTTTTAAACTTCTATAACTAGGATTACCCACTTGAATGCTCGTCAATTAGATCATAATTTGAAGATTACGGACGAAATTATATATATTTAAATTCGAACGCAACACGTAACTGTTTTAACTAATTTAAACTAACAGGGCTAAGTTCCGATATAACTAAATGGAATGATATGAATCTACAAAAGAATCCATGTTCCGATATAACAATTCCAGCAAAAAAAGGTTTTGTTTTGAATTTCAACCGAGCAGTGAGTAGATCTCCTCCGTTCCAGCAGAATAAAAACAGGGAAATATGATAGGTAAAAACCGCATGCCGAATTATCCGACAAAAGGCTTTTTGAACGGTGAAGGCGCTACCGAATGATGTTAGTTTTACACGAGGGGCTAATCAGCCTTCCTAAGGAGGATGGAAGTCCGAAACTTGGCGTCGTCCCTAATGAAGCTCCACCACAGGTAGGTAAGTGGGATAGTTGTGGCATGCCATATAGCATGGGCATCAAAGAAACCTTGATAAGGAGGAAAGTCGTAAATCTCCAGAAACATCGCGAGGGCTCCTCCAATGATCACTACCCAGCACTTCCAACGATAAGGATGGCGAGTGACACCAGCCCAAATTGCCCAGATCAGAAGTTGAGCAACCCCCATCACTACACAAACTTTCATGTTCCACCCTGTACAATGTTTCGTATCATGTTATTCCGCTCAGTAATGCACGAAAATCATGTACAAAGCATTTAACCCTTGGAACAACCAAATGTTAGAAGTAGAAACAAACTATCAAAGAACAGAGATCTTACCGTAGTCGAATGTATAAAAGTTGAGGTACAATATATGGGTAGTCACAAAGGCAAGAAACGGAGCAGCAACCATCACTCTAGCAGCCTCAACTCTCACATCGAAACATCTAAGTATGGCTAGAATAAGAGAGTACCCAAGCAGTGCCACAGCAGATGAGTAGTCTAATTTCTCTGTCAAATCCACATCACTGTGGTTCAAACAAACATGCCAGAGCAATAAATAGGACAATCGTTTGGGTGTACATGTGGTCGCTCACGAGGAGCTTAGAGTTTCTACGCAAGTGTGTGATTTAAGATTAGGCCAACTAAACCAAATATTTTGCAATCTAGACAAAACATCAATGAAAATGCAACATAACCAAATGTGTACCAATTAACAGAGAGAATGCATTCATTAAAAAAACAACTCCAGATTACATTATTCTTGACTGTTCTGTTTTCCTAGACACCTATATTATTGGATGCCTTAAGCTAGAAGACAACATAATGAGGACCCGATCTTCTAAATATCGGGAACACCTTGCTAAAAGTTAAGAACACACCATGTCTAGTACATCTGACCATGACACTTGAATCCAAGCACTTGCAACACAGAATACAGACCTGAGTAAGGAGAGAAGCAAAACTAGGTTCTATTTAGAATGCCAGTTTCAGGATCTAATTTTGGTAAGACAGTACTGGGGCAAGAAGCATCTTATTCGCCAAATTAGTTTCTTGCAGTCCCCTTGTTACATTGGTTTTATGATTTTCATAAAAAAAAAAAAAATCCACCCAAACCAACAAATAACCTCTACTCTATGTAGCAGACCAATATTTCAAAGCCAAAAGTTTGAAGGTACTATTTCAAAAGAATCACCCACATTATTGATGCAAAGTTCCAATCAAACTTATCTTCATGGGAAATAGTGGGAGAAGTGGAGAATGGAAAAAAGTAATTACCGACTATGGAAAACAACACTCCAGAGCCATGAGTTCATTGCCAGGAGTCCATATATGTGCCACAAACTTGCAAACTCATAGTATGCCTTCTTACCTTGTCTTAAAGGCAAGTTATAGTAAAGAAGGATGAAGAACGATAGCCAACCATGAAAATGCATTGCAAGGTTGAGTGCAGAGAAAGCTACAGAAGCTGGTTCCTGAGCAAATTATCAGTGAGGTCAAGATGGATACTGCAAAAAGAAGACCATAAAATTCAATGAAAACTAAAAATATGTTTAATAGGGTAAAAGTAGAGAAGCAAACCTGAATACCAAAAACTCGCTTGAAGGGCCATTTACCATGATACTTGACAGGTCCATCACCAACTGCTTCCCTTTCTTTCTCTCTGTCAACCATGCAATTGTAACGACAATCACTTTGGCAATCCCATTGTTTCCACTTCAAGTAAAGTGGTTCTTGCATATACCATGGACCATCATTGGCAACACCATCAGAAGGAAACTTGCACTGCGGAAAGCATCTTCCCCCAACACATCCAGTTTTCTCACATTCTGTCACACAAGCCCTAAAGTAAAAAGAAATCCATGGTTAGACTACTTAAATGTCTGATCAATTCATAAAAAAAAAGGTATAGGAATCGGGACTAAATTGATTTCAAGTCAGAGAAAGAATGTGGCATATTGAAATCTATAGCAAGTAAAATTCTTGCCCCATTTCAAATTACACTGAGAATCAAGGTGCGACTCAATTTACTTATTCCTTGGTAATTTATTTATTTATTTCCTTTCTTTCGTCTCTCTCTTTTTCTTTAGACAGCTTTATAAATGCTTAATGCCGTTAGTGTACTCCCACAAACCAGTGATATATGAGCATTTCTTCTCCAAATATAACTTTCCGAATGATATGTACACCTTTCGGCTGACTTCAGGTAGAATCTACAAACTACTGATGACTTCCATAAATGCTCAACAAATCAGTAAAATCAAAAGACTTAAAACCCAGGGAAGCTCATAAATAATCCACATAAAGTAACACCCTATTACTTTAGACAACCAATACTTACAGTTCTGAAAGGTGTTAGCGTGTATGGATCTGCAGAGTGTTGTGGGCTCAGTCTTATCTTGGGCCATCAGCTTTGTTGAGTGGTGGTTATATTCTTTGAATATAACAGATTTTGGTTGGTGCCCGTTAGCAAAGCTAACAGATCGGTTGAGCTATAACCGTTTCTGTTAGGCTTTGGGTTGGGCTATAATAAAGGGATGGGCAACCCGACCCTGGCTATTGGTTTTTCTGATAGCCCACATTTCTTCTTTTTCCAGATTCTTCCTTTCTTTTCTTTTCTCACTTTACTCTTTTCTAGGGTTTCTTTGGTTATCCAACAAAAGGTAATATCACCTAAAGCAATTATCCTAGCACACTGCAAGTTTGAACAATTAAAATGGCCAAAAATACAGTGTTACTCCTGTATAGGCTGCAAACTCAAGTTTTTTTTTTCTTGTTATAATCTCCTAGAGAAAATGACAGTATAATCGGTTATTATTCCAGGAATCAATCAAGTAAATTGTAAAAAATTATCCAGATAAACAAATACCCTATAACAAAATTGAAACTTTCCATGAAGTGCTAATATTGATTACTCATCACCTCAGCTAGTGTGCTCAGCTTTGAGTGCCTTGTCGAGTTGCTATGTGTTAAGGGCTCTAGGGCGTTCAAACTTCAATATAATATCTAATCTCATCTAAGCAAGCTTTGAAGCACCTAAAAGCTTGCTTTTTGACCACAAAGATGAGTACAGTAACTTCAAATTCTTCTCTCATTACTAATTGAAGTAATACTAAAGACCCTTTTTTTTTGAGGAAATACTAAAGACTTAACTCACTGTCACAAACATTTGCAATAAAAAAGAACTATAATTGTTGTGGCCAACATAAGTTTGTCTTAGACTTGAGAGGAAATTACTTTCGATCAAACCAAGGGCCACGGCTCCATACATGAAGTACCTTTTAACTCGCAGTAAAATGTCACACAATATTTGTAAATGCACATTTTCTATGTGTTTTCAAAGCTACATCCCCAGGTTTTAACAAGAAACATTGAAGTTCCTCATTTTACACATAATCAATATGTACATGCCCCTGCTAGTTAACCAAATGAATGGTATAACAGTCAGCAGAGAATCCCCAGTTTATCTATTAAGGCAGCAACACAAACCCATCACAATAAAGCTTCCATTGCATTTCTTATTGAAGAACATGCCCCTACTAGTTAACCAAATGAATGGGATAACAATTATTTCTAATGAAATGACTTCTTCCAATCTAAGATCTAAAGAAATATGCATGCCTTTTACAGTAGACCCTGTAAGTTCCAAACTCTCAAGATCCTTCAGCATCCTTATCGAAAATCAATAACTAAGAACATTTTTTTTAAATTGAAAGGAACACTAAGAAATAGCAATTTCTCCGGGTTAATTGGAAAATAATTATGGGTAATGAAGGGGGAAATTAAAATGAAAAAAAAAACCCAGAAAACCTGTAAAGTGGATCAGCGTCACCAGCTCTGGCATCCAAAGCACCAACAAGAAACGAAAAAACCAGAAACGAAGCTATTGAATAACGATCTAGCATCATCTGATAGGAAAAGTGAGAGCAGCAAGAGGGAAAATATCAGAAACCAAACAAATGGAGCATATAAAACTTTCGATGGGCAAGTTTTAAATCTGGGAATTTTCTATTAAGAACATGAAGACAAAGGAAAGTAGTGACAGATCACAGGGCGAAACATATGAAGAATATGAACCAAAGGATAGCAGTTTTTTTTGTGTAAACTACATATAATCATCATATTATTGATAAGATGCCTAAATTATGCTCTCTTTTTTAAGTAAGTGCCCAAATTATTTTTTTTGTCAAATTAGAAAATTATTAAAATTTTTAAATTTTACAAAACAACCTAAATTTTAAAATCTTAACCCCAAAAATTTAAATGTCAATTTGGGTCGATTTTCCCGTCGATTATCACGTCGTCGCCTACCAAATCGGTCGTTAGACTATTACGACTATTTCTCCTACAATGCCGTCGTCGAAAATTAACGGACGTCGTACGTATCTACGAAATTATTGAATGGTTCTTTCGAACGATTCACGATGAACGGCGGCAAGAAGGGCGGCGAACGACGTGTGGGTTGTTTGGCGAAGAGAGGGTGTTTCATTCTATCGCCGGCAACGCAGTCGCCGGCGGCGAGAGTGGTTGGATTTGGGGTTTAGGGATTTGGGGACTATTTTGAGAATGTTTGAAACTATCATGATACATTTTTATTTTTATTTTTTATTAATTTTAATATAATTTTAAATTTTTCTGGAAGTGACACGTGTCCTTTAACGAAAAAAATTAACGACGAACCTTAAATGAGTCACGGAATGAAATTTTAAGTTTTAATTTAGCCCGAAAAATAGTTTAGACATCTAATTAAAAAAATAGCATAATTTAAACACTTATTTAACGGTTAAGCCTAAAACTTTCGACGGGCAAGTTTTAAATCTGAAAATTTTCTATTAAGAACACGAAGACAAAGGAAAGTAGTGACAAATCACACGGCAAAACATATGAAGAATACGAAGGATTGACGTGGATTAGCAAAAATATCATCATATTATTGGTAAGGTCGCGAGTACTTATTGAATAAGTCGATTGTAAGTTGAATAGTGCTTGATTCGTGCTTGTTAAAAAAATTTCATTACTTGTTAAGCTTGACAAAATTTTGCTCGACTCATACTCGCAAAAAAATCTCGTTGCTCGTTAAGCTCGCCAAAATTTTCACCTTATTTTTTTAATACATGTAAAAACTAGTAATACTACTAGACTTAATTATAAACACATAAATTCGGAAGAAAAAACTAATATTTGAGGAGATAAATAAATGAATATGTCATGTCAGAATAAGAGGTGAAGTCGATATTCGAATGTCACTCTTTTTAATTTCTCAACAATTTTATAGAGAGTGTCTTAAAAATTTTGAGGTTTTAACTTTCAATCGTACTTTTTATATGAAAAACGAAAACTAAAATCTTTTCCCATTTTCTACCTTTATACAAATGTAATAATAAATGAAAAATGAACTACTTTAATTAAAAAATATTTATTATTATAATTTAATTTCTTACTAATACAAATTATTTTTTTATTCTTTACAAATTTGAAATCAAAATTTTATGAGTAAACTATCTAGCAAATCACTAAATTTTTCTAGAGTTTTCGACTAACATTTAAACATCATGGATAAAATACCACACTAAATATCTTCTTTCCGGCAGCAGTTCTACTCCATGATTAACAACTCGGATTTAAAGCTTGAATAACTCCTATCTCTTGTAAAAATAGATGGGTATATTTTTTTGAAAGCTAAGGTAATTACAAGTTGTATATGATCTAAATAATATATTATCAACCATTTGACAATGCATGCTCAATCACCTTGTTGCAGCTGCTAGTGCTCAAACTCATGACCTCTAAAAATAACAATCATTTTCTTAACCAGTGAGATAAGTTGGTTCATGCAAATAGATGGGTATATTTTATTTTTATTGAATAATCACAAATACATGCAAGAGAACATATAGGTAAACAACAAAGATAGGGTGAAGCATGTATATCAGATTTAAGTAGAGTTGATGTTTGCAAAATCAAGTGGTTTTTTGTCCTCCACTGTATTCTCATAAACATTGTTCATATAATCACCAAACATAAACTCTCTATAAAGAGCAATTCCATCTTCCTCTACCACTTGAGCCAAAGGTGCAATTTTTGTTGTTTGCGTTGGCAATACGAAAATGGGTAAAGAAACCCTTGAATTTGTGCTTGAAGTTCCAACTACATGCTCTGCACTTTTGTACTTCCCATTGCTTAGTACCTGTTAATAAATCCCACAAATTATTAATTGGGTGAATTTTCCAAATTTAATGAAGCAAAAAGGGTCACGAAATTACTTGTAACATATCGCCAATATTGATGACCAAAACACCAGGAATAGGAGGGACTTCTATCTAGTGATGTAAAAACAAGTCAACAGTTGGGTTTCAGGTCGGGCTCTGTCAGGTCGGGTCAAATCGGTTACAGGTCATTTCGGGTCATTTTTTGTTTTGACTCGATTCAGTTCGGGTTCGGGTTCATTTCGGGTCGGGTTCATTTCAGGTCGGGTTCAATTCAGGTCGGGTTCATTTCGGGTCGGGTTCATTTCAGGTCGGGTTCATTTCAGGTCGGTTCATTTCAGGTCTGGTCAAAACGGTTAATTGACAGGCTGATTTCAGGTCGGTTTCGTTTCAGGTCGGGTTCATTTCAGGTCGGTTTCGTTTCAGGTCGGGTTCATTTCAGGTCGGTTTCGTTTCAGGTCGGTTTCGTTTCAGGTCGGGTTCTTTTCAGGTCGGTTTTGTTTCAGGTCGGGTTCATTTCAGGTCGATTTCGTTTCAGGTCGGGTTCCTTCGGGTTTATGGTTTATTGTGTTATGTGTATTATATATATTGACGGATTATGATTTTTATTTTTACAGTTTAGGGTTTAGGGTTTAGGGTTAGGGGATTACGTATATGTGATATATATATATAGTTGGTACTATTGGATTTATTTTTAGGGTTTAGGGTTTGGGGTTTGGGGTTTAGGGATCTTAAATTAATACAAACATACCTACATTAATTATATATATTGATGGATTATGGTTTTCAAGGTTTAGGGTTTACTGATCTTAAATTAATACAAACATGCCTACATTAATTATATATATATATTGATGGATTATGGTTTTTAGGGTTTAGGGTTTATGGTTTAGTGTTTAGGGTTTAGTGTTTAGGGTTTACTGATCTTAAATTAATACAAACATGCCTACATTAATTATATATATATATATATTGATGGATTATGGTTTTTAAGGTTTATAGTTTATGGTTTATGGTTTAGGGTTTAATGATCTTAAATTAATACAAACATGCCTACATTAATTATATATATATATTGATGGATTATGATTTTTAGGGTTTAGGGTTTAGGGTTCTTATATTAGTTTAGTATACATATTTAGTTTAATAACTTCAAACTAATTTTAGTTAAGTATAAAAAAATTATTTCATACTGGTTATTCATTCAACTTATGTAATTAAGTAGTTTATCAGAATGCAACTTAAGTTAATTTAATAACTAACTTAACTTAAAATGAATGCAAGTTAATTAAGTTTATTTTTAATCTTAAGTTAAGTTAATTTAATAACTAACTTAACTTCAATTAAAATGAATGCAAGTTAATTATTTAGCATTAATTTATTCTTATAATAAAAAATTTAAGTCATCTTATTTTAATTAAGAATATAGATTTAATTTAATAATTTTTACTCATTTAACTTAATTTGATTAAGTATAAAATTTTAATTTAATAATGGTTATTCATTCCACTTAAGTTAATTAAGTATAATAGTTTATCTTTGAAGTTATTTTAAAATAATAGTCAAGTTAATTAGAAATACAATTTATTAATACTTAAAATTATTATTAATTCACTTTATCTTTTAATTGAAGTTAAGTTAGTAATTTATTAATACTTGAAATTATTATTAATTTTATAATTTTTCAATACTTGACATTATTTTATATTCATTAAATATAACATATTTAAATGTCAGATAATTATCATTATTAGCAAATCAAATAATAGTATTAGTTCAGGTTAATATCAGTTCAGGTCAATATCAGTTCAGGTCAATAACAGTTCAGGTCAATAACAGTTCAGGTCAATATCAGTTCAGGTCAAGAACAGTTCAGGTCAAGAACAGTTCAGGTTCAAAACAGGTCGGGTTCAAAACAGGTCGGGTCCAAACAGGTCGGGTTAAATCGGTTATCTGGCAGGTTAGTCTCGGGTTCGAGTTCGTTTCGGTCGGGTGCAGGTCGGGTTCGGTTACTACAGTAACAGGTCAATTTTGGGTTCGGGTTCACTTCGGTCGGGTGCAGTTCGGGTTCGGTTTCTACAGTTACAGGTCAAATTCGGGTTCGGGTTCGTTTCGGTCGGGTGCAGGTCGGGTTCGATCTTTGAATTCTCGGGTTAAACCAGGTTCTGACTCGATCGGGTTTCAGGCAGGTTACCAGGTCGGGTCAGTTTTTCACACCCCTACTTCTATCCACTCTCCTTTCTTTCCATAATCGTTATTTTTTTCGATTTTAAAATATAAACCACCAATTTCATCTTGTAACACCACTGTCAGGATACTTATATCAGAGTGGCGTTTAATTCCAACAGTAAGATCTGGATTAGAACATACTGGGTAAAAAATCATATTAATCATCTTGTTGCCGATAAGATTATCAATCATTGAGCCATCCAGTTCCGCCACTAAATTTCCTAACAAAACTTGAACCAATTTTTTCACCATGCTGATTGAAGACCTCAAGTACTCAAGTAGCACGCCCCTAAAGAAGGGTAAAATAGATTTTGAGAAAAAGAAAACGAGCATAAAAAGAAGCAATTAATTTATGGCAAAATGAAAAAAATTCTTCTAATGTTTGCATGTTTTTGTTATTTGGCCCCCTATTTCTTTTGTCTAAATATGCCCTCAACGTTTGTTTGTTTTGTCATTTGGCTCCCTATTCTTTCTTTTGGTCTAAATATGCCCTCAACGTTTCATTCATAGTCTAAATATTTCCCTGTTGGATGTAAAATGTCAATCAACTGACGGTCAACAGCTTATAAAAAAACTTTGATTTGGCATCAACAAATCTTAATACGTGGTAAGTCCAGTCAGCATCAGTTGTTGAACGTCAGTTGACTGACAGTTTCCATCTAACGGGGGCATATTTGGACTACGAATGAAACGTTGGGAGCATATTAGGACCAAAAGAAAGAATAGGGGGCAAATGACAAAACAAACAAACGTTGGGGGGCATATTTTGACCCATAAAAAAAATAAGAGGTCAAATGACAAAACATACAAACGTTGAGAGTATATTTAGACCAAAAAAAAGAATAAGAGGTCAAATGACAAAACATGTAAACGTTGGGTCATCTTTTGTCATTTTGCCTTAATTTATCTAAACCTCACCTAATCTCTTCAGGCCAATGTTGAAGAGCTTCGTCGTCATTGGTGTATTGCATGAGGAGATAATCTTTCCAACCCAATGCTTTCTCTTTATCTGGCCTAAAGCTGGTGCCGTACTTCACCAGTGGAGTTGGCGCTACCGGTGCAAGATAAACAGCCTTCCTTTCAAGGGGCAAGCTGAAGAATTTATGCACAGTTTCTTTAAGGGATTCAAGCAGATGAATAGGGATTCCATGGTTAACAACTTGGAAGAATCCCAGAGTTTCTGCGGCTGTAATAATTTGCCTGGTCACTTCGTCGCGGTGAGGGCCATGGCCGTCGAGCTTCGACAAATCGAGGGGCGGCAGCTCAAGTTTGATGGCGTTTTCCTTGTTTATTCGCTCGTTTGGTGGCTGAATGTAAGGTTCTGGCACCTTGGAAAGGCCTGAATCTACCAATCCTTTTATACCATTTCCTTCTTTGACAACGAACTCAAAAACAGACTTGGCATCGTCCAAATTTGGAGCCATTATCGGTGTAAAAGAATCAGATTTTGGTAGTGAAGTAAAAGCTTATTAGTTTAATTAAAACCGGCGAGAATGCCACATTATAAATAATGCAGGAATTGTTTTAAGTTTCTCAGAGACGGAACTATTACTATTAGGGCTGTTCCCCCAACATTAATGTTAGAGTTTAGGGTTTTAGGTTAGGGGTTAGGCTTAGAAAATTTAGGGTAGAGTGTATTTTTTAGGGTATAGAGTGTAGGATTTAAAATTTAGAATTTAGGGTTATGACTTAAAATTTAATTTTATTGTGTTTTTTAGTGTTGGGGCATAAGTAGGTGCACCGAAAAGGGGCAAATAATTTTTATCCTAAACAAAGTGTTCTAATCTCTCTTTTTAATAATGGTAACTGAATTTTATTAAAAAAAATATAGAAGATATCACAAATACAATTAATACAAATTAGTGAGAGAATAATAGAGACTAAATCACTAAAATTTCATGCAAAAATCCAAAAATGTAAAGAAGAGTAAATATTTATATAGAAATTACCATATCGTTAACATCTAAAAGCCTTTCTAAATTGTATTGTCTTTATCTAACTTAAATGTTTTACGGGATAAAAAAGAAATAGTGAGCTAAATAAAAAAAATGCAGCGCTAAAATTAGAGCAAAGAAAAAAAAATTAGGTTAAAACTTCTTCCTAACATAATAGCGATGATTATAACTATTATCTCTCTAAAATTTTAAAACTAAGTACTTAATAATTTTTTATTATTTTGATATAAAATAATTTAGTCCTTCCCTATCACTAGTGCGGCCAAACTTTTGATTAAGATGACATGTAACATTCGAAAATTTTTATGTTTGATGTTGCATTCTATTGTAGTTTGTTTGGCATGTTTGTTGTTTATTTTTTTCTAGAATTTTTTTTCTAATAAAGCCGGTGTTTTTATGTTAAAAAATACTATATAAAAATATGTAAAGATATTTACATCACTTCTAAATTTTAAAAATTACTGTGCTCTCTGATGTACGTGATCCTCCCATAATGCAATTACAACTATTATCAACCATTCAGGAAAAAGAATACCCCACTTCACCTATATTATTTTTTAATGGTCTAAAATATTTACAGGATATCTATTTATATATATATATATATATATATATATAATCCTTTGGCAATGCACATACATTTTATAGACATAGCGATTTGAACTCGTGTATCTTAAGATGAACATCATCTGCTTTTCCACTGAGACACTTGTTGAGTTTCACTTCACCTCTATTATTAAAAGATCATTAAGGCGATATAGATATTTTATTATCCTGAAATCAACCTAAAATAATTTTATTAGTAATAATTGTTTTTTGTTTATTTAATATTATTTTTGTTACATTATATAAGAAAATTTGGATTCAGGTATTTTAAATACAAATTATCATCGAATTTATAAATGAAAAATAAAATAATTTAAACATCATATAAAAAATCCTACACTTACTTAACGAGCATATTAGATAGAAATATTGTAAAGCTCTCCAAGTCTAACATCCACATGCAAAAACATTGATTTTTTTTTGAAATTTTTATATAAAATATTAAGAAATTTATTTACGGTCACTCTTTCAAATTTTAACCCTACACCTCAATTGAAAACAAACTTTATAGTCTATATATGTGCTCTTTAATGTGTGTGCCCCTCCAATAATGCAATTACAACTATTCCAAACTATTTAGACAAATAAAAAATCCCACTTCACCTCCACTATTAAAAGATCTTCATATGATTCAGATATTTTATCCCGAAAACAATCCAAAATAATTTTAATGATATTGATTGATATTATTGAAACCATGCTATAAGATAGACGAAAATCGTGCATTAAAGGTAGATGAAATAAATACAACAAGATGTACCAAAAGAAAAAAATTCAAGACAGAAAATTCTTATTGAAAACTAAAATTAAAAAAAAATATAAAGAAATTACCAGTGTTCGACAACCAACATAAAATAATGTTGACGCTGATGGTATATATAAATAATAAAAACGATAAAAAAGTATTAGATTAAAGAAACTTTTGTTTTAATTTTTATAAACAAAAAATAAAGATGCAATATATTTGTATTACTCAAAATACTTACTTAAAATTCTTGATTAAGGGCTCGTTCAGCAGAAATTTTCAAACTCTGATCGGAGATGTATATCAGCTGAAAAAATGTAACGGGTAGCATGATTTCTTTGGATTGGGTTCCATGGACATGATCGGAAATGATATCAGAGCGTTTTGAAAGTGTTTGCAAAATACACTAATACATGGGCCGACGATCTTTTAAGGATTAGGGGATATGGCCCTCAAAATTTTTAAAAATTTAAATTTTAATTTGATCATATTTATAAAATTTATATTAAATCTTAAAATTTTAAATATATTTAATTAAATATTCAGGTTAAAATTTTGAATATTTAATTTTTTTTTGTTAAATCTTTCAAAATTATTTAAAAAATTAGGTAAATCCTTTTTTTGAAAATTTTTGTTTAAGCCTCTAAATTTTTAAAAAATTTAAGTTTCTCCAATCTCTTACTCCAAATTTCGCCACTAGAAAAATATATATTACTATAGAAACAAACTTTTTAATAATATGTTGGTTGACCGTTAGAAAGTAAAATAAAGAAGTTTTCCAAACGAAATGAAAATGTAGCATAAAACAAAAGACAAAAGAAAACTAAAAAAAATAGAAAGTGAAACATTAGACCAGCAAAACATGACAAGTTTGGAGAAAGGAAATAGGAAACAAAACTTCTTATCTCTTTCCACCTATGTATGCTTCGTAAAAACAGATCTAACTGTATCGGCAAACAAATCACAAAAGGGATCAAACTATTAAAGACTACTAATAACTACACATCAGAGTCGAGTGTCGTAAAAAAACTATCCACGAACGTAAACCTACCACAAAAGTATGCGAAAAACATGATACAAGATAGAAGAAAAGCCTAGGACAAGACAAATAAAAACTAGAAGAAAACCAAAACATAAAGAAAACAAGAACCGAGTATAAGAGAACACGAGAAAAAATAAAAACAAGTTTACACTACATTTGCAATATATATAAGGATAGAATCCAATTACACAGTGTAAAACTCTTAAAGTTTTACACATTTTTTTGGATCGTTTGATGAGTGAAACGGATGGCTGAGATTAACAACAGAATATGCGAAGATTATCCCTTGGAAAAAAAGTAAGGAGTTAATCTCAAGTATCCATTTCCCTCATCCAACGATCCAAAAAACGTGTAAAACTTAAAGTGTTTTACACTATGTAAGTGGATCCTAACTCTATATGGGATAGGATTCTGTTACACAGTGTAAAACTCTTTAAGTTTTACACGTTTCTTGGATCGTTTGATGAGTGAAACGGATGACTAAGATTAACAATAGAATATGTAGAGATTATAAGAGAGAGATTTTGGATACATGCAAGAGCCAAGAGAATAGATATGCAAACAACATAGCTAGGATGAAGCATGTAAGAAGTACATGTATATCAAAACTAAGTAGATTTGATCTTTGCAAAATCAAGTGGCTTCTTGCCATCAAGTGCATTTTCAAAAATGTTGTCCATATAATCACCAAACACAATTTCTTTATAAGTGCAATTCCATTTTTCTACACCGCTTGAGGTAAAGGTGCAATCTTTGATGGCGTCACTTCTTCGCGGTGAGCGCCATGGCCGTCGAGCTTCGACAAATCGAGGGGCGGCAGCTCAAGTTTGATGGCGTCGTCCAAATTTGGAGCCATTATCGGTGTAAAAGAATCAGATTTTGGTAGTGAAGTGAAAGCTTATTAGTTTAATGAAAACCGACGAGAACGCCACATTATAAATAATGCAGGAATTGTTTAAGTTTCTCAGAGACGGAACTATTACTATTAGGGCTGTTCCCCCACATTAATTCTATATTTTTGTAATGATATTTTAGGTCTTGTTAGTTAAAATATTAGCTAAACAAAGTGTTCTAATCTCTCTCTCTTTAATAATAACTGAATTTTATTAAAAAAACATAAAAGATATCACAAATACAACTCATCCAGATAAGAAAATAATAGGGACTAGACCACTAAAATTTCATACAAAAATTCAAAAGTACAAAGAAAAGTAAATGCTTATATAGAAATTAGCATAATGTCAACATCTAATAACCTTTCTGAATCACATTGTCATTATCTAAATGAGTCATTTTACGGAGAGAGAAAAAAATAGCAAGCTAAATAAAAAATTGCAGCGCTAAGATTAGGACAAAGAAAAAAATTAGGTTAAAACTTCTTCCTAACATAATAGCGATGATTATAACTATTATCTCTCTAAAATTTTAAAACTAAGTACTTAATAGTTTTTTTATTATTTTGATGTAAAATAATTTAGCCCCTCCCTATCATTAGGGCGGCCGAACTTTTGATTAAGATGACGTATAACATTCGAATTTTTTTATGCTTGATGTTGCGTTCTATTGTAGTTTGTTTGGCATGTTTGTTTGTTTTTTCCTGAAATTTTTGGTTCCCTTTATCACTTCTCTGAAGTTTTTTTCTAATAAAGCCGGTATTTTTATGTTAAAAATATTAAAAGATATTTACATCACTTCTAAATTTTAAAAACTACTGATTACGTGATCCTCCAATAATGCAATTACAACTACTATCAACCATTCAGGAAAAAGAATGCCCCACTTCACCTCAATCATATATATTCTTAACTCTTTGGCAATGCGCATACGTCTTGTAAACAAAGTGATTTGAACTCGTGTATCTTAAGATGAACATCATCCGTTTTTCCATTGAGACACTTGTTAGGTTCTACTTCACCTCTATTATTAAAAGATCATTAAGACGATTTAGATATTTTATTATCCTGAAAACAACCTAAAATGATTTTATTAGTAATAATTGATTTTTATTTAATTAATATTATTTTTGTTACACTATATAAAAAATGTGAATTCGAGTATTCTAAATACAAAAATATCATCTAATTTATAAATGAAAAATAAAATAATTTAAACCTCGTATAAAAAAAAATCCTACACTTACTTAACGAGCATATTAGATAGAAATATTGTAAAGCTCTCCAAGTCTAACATCCACATGCAAAAACATCGATTTTTTTTTGAAATTTTTATATAAAATATTAAGAAATATATTTACGACCACTCTTTCAAATTTTAACACTACACCTCATTTAAAAACAAACTTTATAGTCGATAGATGTGCTCTTTAATGCGTGTGCCCCTCCAATACTGCAATTACAACTATTCCAAACTATTTAGACAAATAAAAAATCCCACTACACCTCCATTATTAAAATATCTTCATATGATTTAAATTTTTATCCCGAAAAAAAATCAAAACAATTTTAATAGTGTTGATTGATATTATTGAAACCGTGCTACAAGACAGATGAAAATCGTACTACAAAAGTAAATGAAACAAATATAACAAGATGTGCCAAAAAAGAATTCAAGACAGAAAATTTTTATTGAACAATACTCAAAATCGAATGAGGCGATTCCACAAATTCATAGTCCAAGCAAGGAGAGCAAGAGTGTCAGCGACCTTATTACACTCGCGCGTAATAGTTGACAACTTAGCATCCCAATGGCGATCCAATAAATCTCATATATGATGAACAATAGAAGGCTTACATTGAGGGAACGATGATCCTTCAACACCTTCATCGCAGCCTTACAATTCGATTTAATTCAAATTCGATAAATATGAAGGATATCACAAATACAACTCATCCAGATGAGAGAATAATATAGACTAAACTATTAAAATTTCATGCAAAAATTCAAAGCTCCAAAAAAAGTAAATACTTGCATAGAGATTAGCATACCGTCAACATTTAAAAGAAATTTTAAATCCCATTATTTTTATCTAAACGAGACATTTTATTGAGTGAAAAAAATAACGAGCTAAATAAAAAAATTGCAGCGCTAAAATTAGGACATAGAAAAAAATTAGGTTAAAACATCTCCCTAACATAATAGCGATGATTATAACTATTCTCTCTCTAAAATTTTAAAACTAAGTACTTAATATTTTTTTTATTATTTTGATATAAAATAATTTAGTCCCTCCCTACCACTAGTGCGGCCGAATTTTTGATTAAGATGACATAACATTCGAAATTTTTTATGTTTAATGTCGCGTTCTATTGTAGTTTGTTTGGCATGTTTGTTGTTTGTTTTTTTCCTGAAATTTTTGGTTCCCTTTATCACTTCTTTAAAAAAATTCTAATAAAGCCGCCATTTTTATGTTAAAAAATATTATATAAAAATATTAAAAGATATTTACATCACTTCTAAATTTTAAAAACTGTTTATGTATGAGATCCTCTAATAATGCAATTACAACTACTATCAACCATTCAGGAAAAAGAATACCCCAACCTTTATTATACATATTCTTAACCTTTTGGCAATGCGCATACGTCTTGTAGACAAAGTGACTTGAACTCGTGTATCCTACTATAAATATTATCTGTTTTTTCACTAAAACACTTGTTAGGTTCCACTTCACCTCTATTATTAAAAGATTATTAAGACGATTTAGATATTTATTATCCTGAAAACAACCTAAAATGATTTTATAGTAATAATTGATTTTTTATTTAATTAATATTATTTTTGTTACACTATATAAAAAAATGTGGATTCGGGTATTCTAAATACAAAATATCATCTAATTTATAAATGAAAAATAAAATAATTTAAACATCGTATAAAAACTCCTACAGTTACTTAACGAGCATATTATATAGAAATATTGTAAAGCTCTCCAAGTCTAACATCCACATGCAAAAACATCGATTTTTCTTTTTGAAATTTTTATATAAAATATTAAGAAATATATTTACGGCCACTCTTTCAAAATTTAACACTACACTCAATTAAAAACAAACTTTATAGTCGATATATGTGCTCTTTAATGTGTGTGCCCCTCCAATAATGCAATTACAACTATTCCAAACTATATAGACAAATAAAAAATCCCAGTTCACCTCCATTATTAAAAGATCTTCATATGATTTAAATATTTTGTCCTGAAAAAAAATTCAAAATAATTTTAATGACATTGATTGATATTATTGAAATCATGCTACAAGACAGATAAAAATCGTACTACAAAGATAAATGAAACAAATATAACAATATGTGCCAAAAGAAAGAATTCAAGATTATTTTTTTTATTGAAAACTAAAATTAAAAAAAATATATCACCAGTGTTCGACAACTAAAGTCGAACGTCGTAAAAGAAACTATCAACGAACGTAACCCTACCACAAAAGTATGCGAAAAATATTATACAAGATGGAAGAAAAGCCTGGGACAAGACAAATAAAAACTAGTAGAAAACCAAAACATAAAAGAAAACAAGAACCGAGTATAAGAGAACACGAGAAAAAATAAAAACAAGTTTACACTACATTTACAATATATATAGGGATATGATCCAGTTACACAGCGTAAAACTCTTTAAGTTTTACACGCTTTTTGAATCGTTTGATGAGTGAATCGGATGACCGGAATTAACTGTAAAATATGTGAAGATTATCACTTAAAAAAATAGTTAATCTCAAGCATTCATTTCTCTCATCCAACGATCTAAAAAACGTATAAAACTTAAAATATTTTACGCTGTGTAAGATTTGATCTTTGCAGAATCAAGTGGCTTCTTGCCCTCAAGTGCATTTTCAAAAATGTTGTCCATATAATCACCAAACACAATTTCTTTATAAAGTGGAATTCCATTTCTCTCCACCGCTTGAGGTAAAGGTGCAATCTTTGTTGTTTTCATCGGCATTGCAAAAAAGGGTAACGACACCCTCGAACTTGTGCATGATGGACGAACAACATGCTCTGCACTTTTATACTTTCCATTGCTTAGTACCTGTTAATACACCACACAAATTAGGTTTAGACTTTAGGGTTGTCTGAATTTTTCGAGTTTTAATTGAAACAAAAAAAAGGGTTTCGAAATTACTTGTAACATATCACCAACATTAATGACCAAAGCACCGGGAACATGAGGGATCTCTATCCACTCTCCTTTCTTACCATAATCGGTTTTGACATATAAACCACCAACTTCATCTTGCAACAAAGCCGTTAGAATACCGATATCGGAATGGCGACCAATCCCAACTGTAAGTTCCGGATTAGGACATATCGGATAAAAAATCATATTAATCATCTTGTTTCCTGTAAGTTCATCGAACATGGAGTCATCCAATTCCGCCCCTAAATTTCCCAACAAAACCTGAAGCAATTTTTTCACCAAGCTGGTTGAAGACCACAAGTACTCAAGTAGAATGCCCCTAGAAATTAGAATAAAAAAGATTTGTAAAAACAAACATAAAAACCAGAAACTAAGTTGTCTGAATCTCACTTAATCTCTTCAGGCCAATGTTGAAGAGCTTCGTCGTCATTGGTGTATTGCATGAGGAGATAATCTTTCCAACCCAATGCTTTCTCTTTATCTGGCCTAAAGCTGGTGCCGTACTTCACCAGTGGAGTTGGCGCTACCGGTGCAAGATAAACAGCCTTCCTTTCAAGGGGCAAGCTGAAGAATTTATGCACAGTTTCTTTAAGGGATTCAAGCAGATGAATAGGGATTCCATGGTTAACAACTTGGAAGAATCCCAGAGTTTCTGCGGCTGTAATAATTTGCCTGGTCACTTCGTCGCGGTGAGGGCCATGGCCGTCGAGCTTCGACAAATCGAGAGGCGGCAGCTCAAGTTTGATGGCGTTTTCCTTGTTTATTCGCTCGTTTGGTGGCTGAACGTAAGCTTCTGGCACCTTGGAAAGGCCTGAATCTACCAATCCTTTTATACCATTTCCTTCTTTGACAACGAACTCAAAAACAGACTTGGCATCGTCCAAATTTGGAGCCATTATCGGTGTAAAAGAATCGGATTTTGGTAGTGAAGAAAAAGCTTGTTATTTTGATGAAAACCGGAGAGAATGCCACAGTATAAATAATGCAGTAATGGTTGAAGTTTCACAGGTTGCCTCTCCTAATTCTAAATACTTTAATTCCCTATTAATTTAAATATTAATTAAATAAAATATTTATTTTTATTTATTATAATTTAATATTTAATAAATATTATTTTTTTAAAAATATTACACTCTGCAGTCTGCTGCTGACGGAGCCAGACTTTTAATTGAGACACCCAATAACTTTTTTTAGTTTTGAGGGTTTTTTTTTAAATTAATATCTTATACACTGGCGGTGGAAACTGAAAGTTTTCACAAGCGTTTTAATTTTAGGGTATATGGAGTTAGTTTAAGATATAGGGCTTATGGGTTTAGGTGTAGGGGTTTAGAATTTAGGGATAATTATTTTAATTTAAGGTTTAGGGTTTATAGGTTAAAGTTTAGTTTTAGGGTAATATGGTGAGAATTTAAATTTTAACTTATAAAGCCTAAATTATAACCTTAAATTGAAACAACTATCCCTGAATTCTAACACTCTACACCTAAACCCCTAAACCCTATATCCTAAACTAACTCTCTATACCCTAAAACTAAGGCGCTTGTGGAAACTTTCAGTTTCCACCGCATGTGTATAGAATATTTATTTTTTTTTAATTGGGTTAGTTTTAAGATTTATGGATTTATTTTAAAGGTTAGAGTTTAGGGTTTATGTTTAAGATCATAAAATTTAGAGTTTATTGTTATAATTTATAATTTTATGGTTTAATGGTTAAAGTTAAAGATTAAAGATTTAAATTTTAACTATAAATCCTAAAATCTAACCATAAACATTAACCTTAAATCAAAATCACTAAACCCTAAAATTTAAATTTAATGTCAACCCCGTAAAATCAACCCGTTTATAAAGAAAAATTCACTGTCTAGATATAAAATAATTATTTTTTTTGATAAAAATAAAATTTTAAATTATAGTAACACCTTAATTATTAACAAAAATTGCCGTCCCCATGCATCTGTTCTCTTTAATTTGCGTGCCCCTCTAATAATGCCAATACAACTACTCCGAACTATCCACCCAACTTTATGTTAAAAAAATCTCAAACTTCACCACAATTATTAAAAGATCACCCATATAATACAAATATTTTAGTAGTAAGCCCTTAAATATTTGGAAAAAAAATTAATTAAGCACTTAATTTTTTTACCTAATTAAGTTTATACGGTAAGATTTTATTAATTTATCCTTTTGACGAACATTAAAGGTTAAATTTAACAGTTTTTTGAATCAGTTGGTGCAACGTGTGGTGTTACAGTATTATCACATGGCATTTTTATAATTTATTTTATTTTATTTAATTTTTTTAAGCTCTAAACTTTTTTATAAAAAAACTTGTAAAAAATACATTTTTAAACAAATCTATAAATGTCACATGACATAACTGTAGTGAGTCACGTGACAATAATATCTCAAGAAAAAATTGTCAAAAATGAATGGTCAAAATAGGTAAAAGGTTTAATTGATTAAATTGATTAATTTAGGGGCTTACTTGAGTAAATAAAATTCAAAAGCTTTTGTTTTTCAAAATAGTCAATACTTTATTATCTTAAAAACAACTAAAAAGAATAGACCTCCGGACGAGGTGCGTAATTTGTTGCTTTGCGGATGGATTGGTGCCCGGAGAGTGAATATTGCTTTGTTTGTATACGCTTTTCCTCTAATTAAATTTAGAGAAACTTTTAATAAAATAATTGAATTGAGGGATGCACACTACTAACACAATATGACGTTCGTTGTACATCATTAATTTTTAATAACTTTAAAATAAATATTAAAACGCTCATAGACTCAACATACAATTAACTATATTTCAAAACACAATTAGAATTTGGAACAAATAATCCTTCCATCCTTTTCCAATTCTACTATTTTTTTATAAATTATTGGTTAAACAAATTTTAATTCATATCGAAGGTTGAGAAACATATCCCTAAAATTTATTATCATCAATATTTTTGTGATAAGGTTAATTGCAGTGATCTTTGGGGGACGGCGGCATAGCGGGAAGAGAAGGGTTGTTTAACATAAATTCTAATTTTAATTTTGAAATGGATTATCAAAGTTATAATAAAATCCAATCATGTATGACGATAAGATTGGGAGTTGGGAGTTGGGACGACGTCTGAACTCTGAAATGGTAGCATGATTCCCTTGGTGCGGGTCCCATGGATGCACACGAATTTGCTTCAATCAACGCCTTATAATTTAGCGGTAGTGCGAGTAAAATTTGACTCGAGGAGAAAAAGTTGAATTTGATTTAAATTAAAAAATTTTAAATAAAGTTTGAGTTGTAAAATAAAATTTTAATAATTCAAAATTTTTAGTAATTAGTAGATTGATTTTTAAGTTTTAGTCGAGTTACTCAATTTTTCTTAGTATATATATACCGATATAAAAAAATATGAAGAAATATATGCACATATAAAAAATATGAGGATATAATATATATATATATATATATGATTAGAGAAAGTCATTTAAATTTGAATAAAACTGTACTATGACATGATAAATAATTACAATTAAATTTGTATATGAACTAAAAAAACTCGACTCGAAAATTTTTAAATAAAGTTTAAGTTGTAAAATATGATGTATCAACTCGAATAACTCAAAAAAAAAATATTTGACTCGATCGAACGCTCACACCTATTTGGTGGATTGAAAATTATTTATAAATTTTCGGTGTCTTTGTATGTGTATTTAACTGTAAAAATAAATTTTATACCCTAACTTTAATTTTTAAATCATAAATTATAAACCTTAATATTTAAAAACTAATCCATATGCCCTAAATCTTAATCCTACTCCTAACATTAAACTATAATCCTAAACCCTAAATTTAATTTTTAAATATTAGAGCATACATAAGTACATTAAAAATGACAAAAAAATTATTATATTTGGCGTGGCGTAATCTACACTTTCACGGCCCATTGATGGTGTTTTGTTTTTTTAAAGCAATTAGTTTTATTAAAAAGTAAAAATATTCAATATAAAATATTCAATGCATGTTTAAATCATTAAAGTAAACTAAACATGCAATCTAAACATTTTTCTATAACCATTGAAATAAGAAATTAACTAAAAATTTAAGATTATATAGGATCTTTACAAAAAAAATAGCTAAAAATTAAATTAAAATAACTTAAATAAAGATAGATAGAAATAACACTATTAACCAACGGTAATTTATTATTTGGGGCTGCAGTTGCCATGTTTGATTTTCTCGTGATTTTGATCATTTTATTTTTGCGGTTGTATGGGGTGCTTTTGTTGTAGATCACTTGGGGTCCGATTATGAGTTTGCAGAAAACAATAACACTGAACCTAAACAACCGCTTAAAAATACCCACCCAAATACACACTCCATGGAAACTAAAAACAGCTCTCAGTACTAGGGGTGGGCATTATCGGGTACCCGGTTCATTCGAGTACCTCATTAAATGGCATGTGTCTCGGCTCATTATATTCGGGTACCCGTAAAATTTGAGTACTCGGGTCATCGGGTATCCGGTTCCTTTTTTATTTTTTTAATTCTAAAATTAAAAAATCACATGTTAAACACAAAAATATTTTTAAAAAATAAACTTAAAACTTAAAAGAATATAATACAATCATAGAAAAAATTTAGAGATTTAAACTTAATTTTAGAGTAAAAATATTAAGAAACATAAAATAAAAATATAATTTTAAATATAAAATATATATATATATATTAAATTTTATCGGTCGGGTACCCAGTAAAGGGAAATTTTCGGCCCGTGTCTCGAAAAATTTGCCGAATCGCGTAATTTTTTTCAGAATTACCCGATATTTTTATGTTCGAGTCGAGTCGATCGAGTTAGATATTTTTGCCCACCCCTATTAGTACCCTACAATACAAGTTACCCACCAACCAAGATGCACCCGCCCCTAAACCCAGCGAATTCATGGGCCAAAAATTTCCACAATGCTTTCTTCTTTGCCAATGACCCCAAATACCCCACATTTTATGACAACACCTTAATTGCACCTAATTACACATCGTGATCCCCCTTATCTAACAATTTTACAATATCTCGGACAATAGACTTTTCATTCCCAATTGTAGAAGCTCATAAGAGTTTACCCTTTTCAACTGTTGCGCGAGCCTCTTTCAACAAATATTGTTGTCGATTTTCACCCTCAAGATCCCCAACGAATAAAAGAATAGTAATGAAAAGCATAGACAATGGGCATGACAGAGACTAAGGATGAATCGAGGGGTTAAAAGGATATTCGCTCTCTTAAAAATTTAAAATTTGTATATGATGTAAAAATAAATTTAAAAAATTTACGTAATTTTAATTGAAAACCTATTTTTAAATCCTAAAGTTCTATATATTTTACTCCTAAAATTTTATAAGCTTATTATCTCTAACATTGCCAAGACTTTTATTGAAAGAACGTAAAGCACCATAGTTGAAGTGAAAGAAATTCCTCCACTTCAAATTAATCCAACTTTTATTGAAAATAAATTGTTTAACTTCACACTCTGCTAGTGGAATTATTCTATACGGTAATAATGATTAAAACATATCAATTAATTAGCAGAGTTTATTGATTCTTTTAAATATAAAAGTTTTGTTTATTCGGATGGAAAATACTAATTCAAACCTTGTTAAAAACTTCTCTATACTTAAGTGGAGAAAAAAATGCATCAAATCAATGTTGAATACACGGCACATTACGATTTTTTTTTAATATTTGTTATTAAGGGTCCAATAGGGACATAATTTTCCCTAATATTTGTTATTATGAACAAATTCTTAAAATTTAATTTTTTCCTAATATTTGTTATTAGAAGCCTAATTTTTTTCTAATACATATTATTAGCGCCTACTTTTAAAATTCATTTTTAATATTTATTGTTAGGGCTTAATTTTTTCTAATGTTTATTATTAGAAGTATAACTTTAAGATTTATTTTTTAATATTTATTATGTTCCCCTTGCACCACTAAAATCTCAATTTTGTGAAAATTAGATTACGCCACGCCATGGGCGGAGCCACCTAGTACTTTATGTGGTCATATGACACCCCAAAATTTTTAGGGGGAAAACAATTCTTATATAATTTATATATAAAATATTTAAAAAATAAATAAATAAAACCCATTTATATATAATTAACACCCCTTAAACATAGGTACGGACCCGTATCAGTGGAGTCGGACTTAACCGGTGAATGATATTGAAAAATATGTTTAAAACATCGGTTAACACAGTATGAACAACATATATAGCAAATACTCCAGAAATTTCAAATGATAATCACATACACACAGCTAAGTGGAATGAACAAGATATAGATTCACCCCAAATCAACAAAAGTGAACACCCATTTATTCAAAAACCATAACAAGCAAAATCCTGGAATCTGAAATCTTATAGACCCGAGATTTACTCAATTCCAAATGCTTTCTTCAACTCCAGGACAAAGTCATAGATTTTCTCTGAATCGGGAAGGGACTTGGCAACACTCTCCTTCTGCATGCACCTCTTAGCCCATGCTATCAGCTTGGGGCACTCCGCTTCAATGCTGAACTTCCCGAACTTCTCGTACGCATAAAACCAGCTATAAAATGGAACCAAAGCAACATCCACGTATCCAAAATCCTTCCCTCCAAAGTACGGTTTGTCCCCAAGCTCCCCTTCCAACAATTTCAGGCACTCTATAAATTCCTTCTTCGCCGCTTCCTGTTCTTCTCCCTTGCTCCTCCATATTTTGGACCCCAGGTCATATATCTGCAATTCATTCAACAACAAAAAAAATTTAAAAGAATATAAACATGCACAAATCAACTTGACTCAATGGTTAAGAAAATAATTGTTGTTCCTAAGTGCGAGCACTAACAGCTAGTTGAGTATATTTAAAACAGATACTCTTGTAATCACTCTAGCTTTCATAAAAAAAATATAAACCCCAGATCAGCTAAAAGAAGAAAAGAAAGAACCTTCTTGTCGACAAAATCAGCCCAGAATCTAGCAGTGGCCCTCTGGTAAGGATTAGCAGGGAGGAGAGGGGCCCTGTCATTCCAGACCTCGTCGATGTACTGGACCTGAATGAGTGATTCACAGACGGGTTTGCCGTTGTGGATGAGAACCGGGATTTTCTTGTGAACCGGGTTCATCTGCAGCAGCAGAGCACTCTTGTTCCTCAGATCTTCTTCCCTGTACTCGTATTTGATCTGTTTCTCGGCCAAAGCAATTCTGGTTCTCATCCCGAACATGCTTGGCCAGAAATCCAACAGTACTAATTCCCCTTCCATTTTCGTAACCTAAAATATTGGGTTTGTTTTGATTTCGATCTTTTCTATTATTTTCTCCCTGATTCTGAGACTGGAGGGCTGTTAGCCCTATATTTATAGGCAAAATAATGGTTAGGTTTAGAACTTGGTAGGTCATTCTATAGAATGTTTCTCGAAACCTCTCAATTATGTTATTTTATTCCACGTTTACCTTTCTTGGTTCACAAGAATAGTTTGTTTAGTCCCGGTTTGTCTTAGATGTATATATTAATTATTTATTAAATTTAAATTTATATATTAATTCACGTTTCAAAAATTAATTCTTAATTTATGAAATTATTTTTTAATTTTATTAGTTATTAAATTTAAGTTATTTAGATTAATTTTGTAATTCTTAAGAATAAAAGAACGTTTATAATTTTTATATTGGATTTTTCAACCCGAAAAACTAAACTTTGTCAAATCTCTAAGAATGGTTCCAAGTTCTAACCTCTAATTTTGACTCGAAGAGTTGTTTACCAAACATTATTACTATCTTAGCTCGATTTCATATTTGAATAAACTCACACACTTATAAAATGACGTTGCTCGAATTCAAGTCAGCTAGAAAAAATATATCACTCTTTACTACTGTAACCACTTAATAAGTTAAAATCGAATATAATAATAATAATAATAATTATTATTATTATTATTATTATTATTATTATTATAGGACAATCTATGAGAAGATGTATATAATTCCTTACGTCAGCAGCCTCCGGTAGTGAAAGATACGGTACGGGTTGCCCGTATCTTACGAAATTGCATGCCGTCACTACCATTTCAATTTTTAACATTTATATCACAAATAAATACTTATGTATATAATTCTATAAAAATAAAATATTTTTTAATTATTTAAAAATAAATAAACGTAAAAATTAAAATTATGAGTATTTTCTAAAATTTATATCATATAAACAAAAAATAATTAAAAATATTATTAAAAATGTTTGAATTGACAAAAAAATAAACATTAACTAACACATTAATTAGCATGTATGTTATCTATAAAACAATTAAATAAATTCAAATGGGTAGATTACCCACTAGGTAGAGAAAATTTTCTCCCAATCTAAGTATACTTTTTAATGTTAATAAATACACCTTTTAACAATAATACCAAACGCTAAAATTCAAAACCACACAATCTAAATATACATTTTAATATTAATAAATACACATTTTTAATAACAATACCAAACACTAAAATCAAAACCACACAATCTAAAAATATTTTTAAGAGTATTTCCCTTACATATTTTTCAAAAACAATGTTGAACTGATTAGTAGGTCATTCTATAAACTTTCTTGGCCAATAAATATATATATATTACTCGAAATCTCTCAATTATGTTATTTTATTCCACGTTTTAGTTTATTTTGTATTATATATATTATTGGGTAGATGATTAGTGAATGTTATATGTATTATATTTATATTACCTAGTAGATGAAAGTTAGATTCTTTAAAGTAAAATTAAGGGTTTAAATTTTTATGTTTTGAATAAAATAAATTGTGTTGAAAAATTATTTTTTATAATGATTTTTACAATACATTAACTAAATTCATGGATTAATAAATTGAATATAAATAATTATATAAAAACTACAAATAAAAACTATTAATGTGTAAGAATTGATATAATTAGATATAATTTTTTTGAACGCTCTAATTTGATTACGTAAGAAGTGAAAGTCTCCAGAAGTGAAAGATAAAGTATGGGTTGCTCTAATCTTATGTAATTGCATGCGTCGTCACTGTCTTTTCATTTTTTTAAAGGTTCTATAGTAAATAAATACTTAAAGTATGGCGTTTATTTTTATTTAAGTATCTAAAGTCTTTTTATTATAATGTTTAAAGTATTTTTTGGTTAAAATAAGTACTTAAAGTATAATGAGAATAGTCAAATATCTTTTAAGAGTGTCTTTTCCTTTGAATTGTAATTAAGATGTGTCAATTATTTATAAATCGGTGTCTTATATATATATAGTATTTTTATATACAAATTATATAACAAAAACGATTTTTTTGTGTCAAATGACACCCTACTCCACCATGTGGCTCCGCCCATGTATAGTATATATTTTTTCATGTAAGTTTTTAAAAGTTAACACGTTACATTAATTAAAAACTACTTTAAGTATATATCTTGACCAAAAAATATAGTTTAAATACGTACTTCGACGAGAAATTACTTTATGTGCGTAGATGAAAATAGTAGTATACTTTAGGTACTTTAACATAAAAAATACTTTAAACCCTTAAATGAAAAAGTTGGATACTTCAAATACTTATTTACAATATATCTTTTTAAATCGTTTATTTATTTGAACGTGCTTAAATTTTATTTTTTAAAAATATCTATGACGTTTGATTGAAAGTCACTTTGGCCCATATTAATTTTTGGGTAATTTAATTTAAGTCAAAACGGCTTTAATGAAAATTATTAGTCAACTAACGCTAAAACAACTTGAAATGACTTGACATAATGACGCGTCAAAAGAAAAAAATAGGTTTTATATTTTATACCATTTTATAAATTTATTTTTTTACTGGTGTGTCATTCTGCAAAGTCAGCATATTTGCTTATATGACACTGCTACCGCGGCATGCACTGCCATGTAGGTTTTTCACGACATTTCAAATCATTTAGCGTTAGTTGACTAACAATTTTCATATGCAGATGGGCCATTTTGATCCAAAATGAAATGTTGAGGGTTAAATTGCTTCAAAAAAAAAAAGAATAGGGACCAAAATGACTATTCAGTAAAATAATAGAGGTATTTTTTTGACATTATGCCTTCAAAAATTTATAAAAATATGTATTAATTAAAATTTACACTTGCTATTATTTAAAACAAAATATATTTATAATATTTAATATTTAAATTTATATAATGATAATTTTGATAAGCAGTATAATTATAAATATTATACATATAACTCAATATTATAGCTCAACAAAATATAGATTCACCCCATCAACAACAGAGAAAACCAGGGCATAACAAAATGTCTATTTATCTAAAAATCATTACTAGTAAAAACCTGGAATTTGGAATCTCAGAATTGAAATTAACCAATTCCGAGTGATTTTTTTTTCCACTGCAGGACAAACTCAGAGATTTTTTCTTGGTCAGGAATGGAAATGGCAACGCTCTCCTTTTGCATGCACCTCTTACCCCATGCTATCAGTTTGGGGCACTCCGCTTCAAATATAATATTAAATTATGATCGAAACGCACTGCAATAACCTTATCGTAATAGTTTTAAAAAATTTTGTAATATATAAATATAACACAACAGAGAAACGGTCAGAAATCATTACGTAACGCCGCAACATGTAATATACTGCACCGAAACACCGCATTGCGGTCGCAAACTTTTAAATTATCCAAAATGAAATGTCTTTTTAACATATTTCTTACCAATGATCTTTAACTTCTCTTTAACTTTCCTATTCTCTTTCTTTGCTGCTTCTTGGACCTCACCTGTTGCAAATGGACTGTGCCAAAAGTTTTTGTTTCTTTGGACTTCCATTGGTCAGGCCCTAAGCGTTGGCCCAATTTGAAAAAACAAATGATAATATCTATGCTTTCTATCGGTTTTGCCCTTATATTATACTTAATTTTTCAATTTAATCCCTCAATATATGTTTCTCAATTTGCATCATGTACTTTCGTTATGTTTAATTGTTTATTACGTTACTCCTCATTTGCCCATTAGAAAATACTATGTAATACAATCGTATGTTGTCACGTGTAATACATAAAAAAATAAAATTATTTTAAAAAAATCATATATGATTTTCTCCGGTAAGGGATTTCGATGAAAATTCACCGACTTCCAAAATATATTTATTAGGGAATTTTAGAAACTTTTAAGTAATTTTTACAATTTTATGAACTTTTTAAAAAAAATTATAAATAATTAAGCAATATTACATTTTTCAAAAGATATCATAATTTCAAAAAAGAAAGTTTTGAAATTTTGATTTTTACATTCTTTTTAAAAAAAACCATAATTACATTTCCAAAAATAATTCAAAAAAGACTCATATTTTTCGAAATTTTACATTATTATGATTTTATTTGAATTTTCGTGTGTGATTAGGTCACATAAACTTTTTAAAATGGAAAAATTGGGAAGGGTAATGTGAATTGTGATAAACAGAATGAAAGTAATAAGACAAACTGATAAAAACAAAAAATCTTGAGGGGCCAAACTGAGAATTTAATCTATATTTTAGGGGGGCAAACAGGTATTAAGCCAAAATTCTATATGAAACTGCTATCATTGAAATTCCATAGTGATAGATTGAGGGAGAGCCACTATTGTCACTTTCGATCCTCAACAAATTTTCTCAATTTATTTTTATATACATTCATCCGGAAAAAATCCTCTGCCGCCTTACATGTTCAACACAAAAAAAATAATTTTAAGCTCTAATCTTAAATTCTAAACTCTAAAGAGTATAATATATCTTTAATTTCCTAAACTTCGACCTTAATTTTTTTAGTGTGAGTCGTAAATATAACGGTAACATACGATATCTATTCCATTCAACCTCCCTATCCTTTTATTTCATTACGGATGAGATATGATAATATACAAAGAAATGCTGTGAAGCACACAAAGGGTGTGTGGACGAGAGTTCCCCAATGAGTCTTAGCAGGATTTGCTCTCAAATTCTCACCTCCAAATGCTCATCCACTCAACTTGTATTTTCCCTCTCTTTTTTCGTATGGTTTATCTATGCTACGTGTTATTTACACGTACCCCACTTTTTTCTTGTCAACTTTCGAATTCATATATAAACCCTTTGGTGTTTTCTTCATTTGCCAATCTGTGTTCTTTGTCTTGCATTGAGATATATAGTGGAGTTTTATCTCTTTAACTGCATGCACTGTGGTGCATAGTTTGGTAACCTAAGGGTATGTTCTTCTTCTTCTTCGGTTCATTTTCTTTTTCTTTAGCTTGTTGCCGTGTCGGTTTTGATTAATGATTCTGCTGTAATTCTCTTTACGTGATGTTTTCTCATGTTCTTGTTTCTGGTTCAACGATTTTTCTCATTTTGATATGTACTTGTTTATATGATTACGTGTTTTGAACTTGTTTGTGTTTATGTCTTTTACGTTTCCCACAACTTCCTGCTTGTGATGATACAAACTGAACATAATTACCTTATTTAAGGCCTGATACAAAGAAACCAGACTTAACTTTGTTCTTAGTTTTCCCGGGAAACAAACTGAACATTAAATTACCTTATTTTAAGGCATAGTAGCAAAAACACTGCTTGTTGTATATAAAAGTAAACTGGCTCAAGGGGGAATCCTTCGTGTTTTGTTGCCCCATATTGGGGTAGACCCCAACCGCAAGTTTTAAAGTTGTTCCATGCTCTGGACGAGAATTAAACTCTCGAGCTCTAGTTAAGATAAGAGAGACCCTTATCTTCTCAGTCTCACCTAAGCCCCGTACGTGGTTGTACTTTAGATACGAAGTAATAAGAGTTTGCATGTTTTCCTTATATGCTGTCAAGTCTAAAATCTCAATTTCAAAGGTGAAAATGAACCTTTATTTACTTACCTGGATGTGTGTCTAAAATATCTAGAAAACATAGCTCTAGCTTTCGGCCACCATCTGTTTGGATTATTTCTCTCATGAGTTAATCATGGCTTTGGCCCCAAAATGCTAACCAGTAGAGAAAAAATGCAGGCAGAAGACTAAAAATTAAGAGCAAAGATGGAGATAACCAATGTGACCGAGTACCAGGCAATTGCAAAGCAAAAGTTGCCAAAGATGGTGTATGACTACTACGCATCTGGTGCTGAGGACGAATGGACACTGCAGGAGAACAGAAATGCTTTCTCAAGGATCCTGTGAGCTATCTGTCCATCTTTTATTGCAAAAGATCTTTAGATTCTTGTTCCTGTCTGTTTAAATGTTTAGATTTCTATTTCATGAATTCTTTTCTCTCTGCAATGCTTAGGTTTCGTCCTCGGATTCTCATAGATGTAAGCAAGATCGATATGACTACCACTGTTTTGGGTTTCAAGATATCAATGCCTATCATGCTTGCCCCTACAGCCATGCAGAAAATGGCTCACCCTGAAGGTATGGAACTTCAAAGGACTATTCTCCTTTATTGTAAATACAACCAAATAATTGGATGAGACTGTATCAATTCAAGAATATGCCACTTTTCTAGCTTCTTTCATGGTAGATCATATTGCATTTACAGGAAGAGTTGAAATTGGATCAATATATCATGTGCTTATCTTATCTGATCATTATTTTTTTGTCATTAAACATAATTTGATATGAACTTTCATGGTTTCATTTAAAGCAATTTGATTGATAGTCTAATGACAAGATCCTTCCATTTTTGACAGGGGAGTATGCAACTGCTAGGGCTGCATCAGCAGCTGGAACAATTATGGTTTTGCTTCAAACTCCAATTTTCCACTGAAATATTTATCCATTAACCATATAAAGTCATGTGTTCATAGGAAGCATGAACTTCCATGTCATCAATGTTTTAAACATATTTGACGAAAAAATAAGCTATTTTATTTACATGGTCATTTCAGACATTATCCTCATGGGCCACTTCTAGTGTTGAGGAGGTTGCTTCAACAGGACCAGGCATCAGGTTTTTCCAACTCTATGTAAGTTTAAAATGATGTTCCTTAAAAACCAATTGTATAATCTAATGATTCATTCGCCGGGATAAGTTTTTTAGGCATTATGTGATAACTGATCTCTTGTGTCCAACCTTCAGGTATACAGGGACAGGAATGTCGTTGCACAGCTCGTGAGAAGAGCTGAAAGGGCCGGTTTCAAGGCGATTGCTCTTACAGTTGATACTCCAAGGCTCGGTCGCAGAGAAGCCGACATCAAGAACAGGTATGATCATCTCCTTTCGAGTCTCAATGACCCTCGAAGCATTCTTCAAATATCTTGTCACAATTAGTTCAAGTTAGATGTTTAATTCTGTATATATGAAAGTCGAGTTGCACACCAGAATTCATCAATTTCAATATTCTCTTACAGGTTTACTCTACCCCCATTTTTGACATTGAAGAACTTTGAAGGTTTAGACCTTGGCAAGATGGACAAAGTGAGTAGTCCCTTTTAATTGTTCGGTTTCAACCGAGCAAACAACAATATAATCTTTCAATTCCAAGAATGAACTTATATTTCATCTAATATTTCATTTGTTCTTCTGAGCCATGCAGGCTGATGACTCAGGACTTGCATCATATGTTGGTGGACAAATTGATCGTACCCTCAGCTGGAAGGTATATACACACACACACACACATATATATATTTATAATGATCATGTTTAGGGGAATGTATACTAGAATATGCTAAAAAAACTCATGGTTTCTAGAGATTGTGTTTTTATATTCAAACTTCATCTGAGGCTTTTGAATGATGAATTGTTATGGCTAATTTACATAGCATAATTTATCTGTAATTGATCACTCAAGAATTTTAGCTTATGTTCTTCAATCCATTGTAGTAGTAGTGACAACCCTAATTGCAGATGCTGTTGCAGATATTTGAACTTAAACCATGAGCTTATTATGGTTTGCTTATGTCTAAAGATTCTTTCAGTTAACAGTGCACTGAATGAAATCTTTTGGCTGTGTATAGGATGTGAAATGGCTTCAGACAATTACCAGCTTGCCAATTCTGGTGAAGGGTGTACTCACTGCTGAAGATGGTAAGAAAATTTGAACTTCTCTTCTTCTCGGACCGTTTCGATAACATATGCTTCTCTTGCAGCAAGGATAGCGGTACAGGCTGGAGCAGCTGGTATCATTGTCTCCAACCACGGAGCTCGGCAGCTTGATTACGTTCCTGCTACTATCATGGCCCTGGAAGAGGTATGCCAATGCTTTCAGATTTCATCTAACATGAGACAACAATACCGAAACAACATGCTTGACAAATTCTTAAATTCCAGGTTGTGAAGGCTGCACAAGGCCGGATACCGGTCTTCTTGGACGGTGGTGTTAGGCGTGGAACTGACGTTTTCAAAGCTTTAGCACTGGGAGCCTCTGGTATATTTGTAAGTATCAGGACTGCCTCATGGAAAGGCATTACACATTGCATATTGGCACAATAGTTGTCTATGTTTATACTAAATGGCACAAATTCAGAGTAAAAACTTGTTCTGTAATGGCATTAATCTCAGATTGGACGACCAGTGGTGTTCTCATTGGCTGCAGAGGGGGAAGCCGGTGTAAGGAAAGTACTCTCGATGCTGCGCGAAGAGTTTGAACTAACCATGGCGCTGAGCGGTTGCCGTTCCCTGAAAGAAATCACCCGCCAGCACATTGTGACGGACTGGGACAGTCCTCACGGTCTTCCCGCCCCAAGGCTATAGATGCATGGCTCAGAGTATCAAACTCTGCAATCCAATATTGCATGAACTAATGATGAATGCATGCTTTTTTTTCTTTGAAGAACAATATTTCTGTTTGAATGAGTTAAAAACTTTTGTAATGATGATGATCATGGCTACTTCTGCCTTCACTGTATATTCTTTTCTTTAAATTAAGATATGGTGTATGCTTGAAAATGTCATGGTAAATGGGAATTACAGCATCAATAGCTACAATAAGGAAAAATGAACCCCAAGGAAAGTAAAATCTCTGCAAGTTTCTGTCATGAATACACATAGCTAGGAACTAAAATAGGACCTTAGTTATTTGAGTAATGCTACTTGTCAACCATGGTGTTTATCTGTGATTGGTTAGCAAATGAACCTTACACCACCTATGGTATGTTGCCACCTGCGGTACGTCGATTCGAGTCTAAATGTCAGATATATATATATATATATGTATGTATGTATATTTGAAGGGTCATGTGATTTTATCTATGTCTAAATTTGTGTTGGATGCAGGGTTTGCAGTAGATAGATCAGTTAAAACTCCAACACTGGCAAAAGGGTTATCAGTTAACAGATTTGATGGTAAATTCTACTGCTGTTCTTTCTAAATTTGAAGTATTTACAGCAAAACTGAGAATTACAGTGAAATTGCACAATATATACATTAACTTCAAGTGGTCTATGCACTGTATGATGCACACAAGTGAAGATAAATAATCAGAGATCGTTAAGCATTGATACTTAAATTTGAATAACTCATATATGTTTTTTGAAGTAAGATATATTCTCGGATATATAATTTAAATAATTATTTTTCCTTCGAATAGATGAAATTAGTACATATGTTTCAAAAATCATTTAAGTTTAATAACTAATAAAATTATATTAAAGAGAGAGTTCTATAAATAAAAAAACTAACTATACATCCTTCAAATATGTATAATAATATTATATTAACGTTAACAAAAAAAAATATATCAAAGATATTCATTATCAATCTCTTTTAAATATAGGATAATTATTTGATACACTGGCGGTGAAAACTAAAAGTTTCTACAAGCGCCATAATTTTAGAGTTTAAGTACTCAATTTAGGGTGTAGGGGTTTAGGTTTAGTAGTTTAGAATTTAAGGATTGTGAATAAAATTTAGGGTTTATACGTTAAAACATAAACCCTCAACATATTACACTAAAACATAAACCTTAATCTTTAAACCCTAAATTCTAACCCTAACTCTTAAATTCTAACCATTGCCCCTAAATTCTAAAGCCATACACCCAAACCCCTACACCCTACACCCTAAACTAAGTCTAAACCCTAAAACTAAGGTGCTTGAGGAAACTAAAAAGTTTCCACCGCCAATGTATTGAATATAAATCCTTAAATATATTGTATAAAAAAAATTAATATTCTATACACTGGCGGTGGAAATTGAAAGTTTTCACAAGCGCCTTAGTTTTAGTATAGGGAGTTGATTTAGGGTATAAGGTTTAGGGGTTTAGGTGTATGGGTTTAGAATTTAGGGATAGTTGATTCACTTTAAAGTTTAGGGTTATAATTTAGTGTTTATAAGTTAGGGTTTAATTTTTAGGGTAATATGGTGAGGATTTAGGTTTTAACCCATAAACCTTAAATTATAACCCTAAAACTTAAATTAAAACAAATATCCCTAAATTCTAACCCTACACCTAAATCTCCAAACCATATACCCTAAACTAACTCCTTATGCCCTAAAATTAAAGCGCTTGTGAAAAATTTCAATTTTCACCGCATATATATATATATAGGGATATGATCAAATTACACGGTGTAAAACTCTCTAAGTTTTACACTTTTTTTGGATCGTTGGATGAGTGAAACGGATGGATAAGATTAACAGTAAAATATGTGAAGATTATCACTTGGGAATTAAAAACACGGAGTTAATCTCAACCATCCATTTCCCCCATCCAACGATCCAAAAAAAGTGTAAAACTTAAAGAGTTTTACACGGTGTAAGTTGATCCTAACCCATATATATATATATATGAAATATTTATCCAAAAAAAATAAGAATGCAGGTAAATGAATAATTGGCATGTGGATGGAGAGTACATGCACGTGATAATATATATAAATAGTGGGGGTTGCAATTAATTGAACAACTTCTTCTATATAGAGAGAGAAAGAAAATAAGTTGTTCAATTAATTGCAACCCCCACTATTTATTACTTATTAGTGTATGTTTTTCATGAGCAAAATACAGCCTAAAAGGCTAAAACGGGCCGACTGCCTTGTCTGGTTGTACTACCCCTTTCAACTTCCTCGATATACAAATTATTTATTTGATGTAATTTGAATGTGTATATACCATATAGCATATTATAATTGTAAATTCAATGAGTGATTTCAATAAAAAATATAATATTTATTTAAAAAATTCGAATTCAAATATTTATGTATATAATATATATATTTTATCAAAAAATTAAAAAAAATATAAATAAATACTATGATATAATCGCAACAATATATTAAAAAATATATCATCACTACACATTAAGAAAAACCACCAAGACTTTAAAACCAATCACTATTCTACTCCTTTTAATGCTCCAACATCAAAACCCTTTCTTGGCCAACACAAATCACACTCCCTTTCCCAATCACTTTATATAGCTTGGGACCAGCTATTTATTTTATTTCTAAATAATTGAGAAGGTCTCTCAAATTGAAAATTTCCAGGTTTTTTAAAAAATTTTATCTTTTGAAGAATGCATTAAAATATTATATATATTGAACGAAAAAATATAATAATAAATGTTAAAAATATGAAATGAACGCATTAAAATATTTGGGGAGGAAAGGTGGTAGAAATTTCGAGACGAAAAAAAAATGAAATTATAAGATAAAAAGTGTCACATCTCTAACGCGGTTTTCGGTTGGCCGAATAGCTACCCTCGGTTTCCTGATTATTCCTTTATAAAATTCAGTGGTCCCAAATTAAAAATAAAATAAAAGGGGGCAAGTTTCCTTTCCTTTTATTCATTCATTCAATCAATCAATTGACTCTTTTAAAAATTATATCATTTTAATATTATAAATATTAAACATAATGAATATATATTTAGTAAGAAATTCAATGTTTAATGCTTTCATTATGATTGTCAAAGTTTCGGATTAATTATTTGTATCTTTTTTAATATTAAAACAATTGTTTTCAACTTTCAACTCTGATATTTGGTGCTAACATACGATATATTCATCATTCCAACCATTGCTATATCGATAATTCAATATGTTATTTGATCTTTATCGGATTGATTAATTTATTCTAATTTTAAGTAATTACAATAAAGATATCACAAATTTTTAATTAAATTTTTTTTTGAACATTCGGTATGTAACATATACATTATTCATATCATTCTCTATCTATGAATTATTGAACGTTTAAACGTACTTTATCTTACGTCTTAGTGTATATTGTTCCAACGATAATGTCAATCAAATTAGGCTATGATAGGAGATGAGGACTTAACTTATGATCTTTGGTAAAACAAACATATAATAATTTAAGGTGAAAAGTACTTGTTAGGTATCTATTATACATGTTTTTATGGGTCGATATAATCAAATGTGTTTGGATATGCGGTGGGAGAATTGATTTTGGATCAGCGTGATTTTAAGAATTGATTTTGTGTATAACTAATTTTAAAGTAACGTGGTTTATGTTTGAGAGTTTTTTTAAATCACGATTGTGTAAAAATATAGTGTAAAAATCATGACATAGCTTTTCTCGAAATCACGTTTGGTGCCCAGAATTAATTTTAATTTTTTTTCATCCAAACATGTAGGCATGCCCGTTCGAGACACAAAATCCCAATTGAACGAGATTTTGGCCCTCCCACCGCGAAAACAAACACACAGACTAATTCCAGCATGACCCGAAAGACAAGTTTATTTTTATTTAATAATTTTATTTATTATTAAATTATTCTTGACTTTTTCATTCATGAACAACTTATTATACTATTAAAAAACTATTATAATATTTTATATTTTATTATAATTACATGATATATACTATTTAATATATTTTTACTATAATAACAATAATAAATATATTATAAATAAAAAATTAAGTTGAGTTAAGCTCGGTCCTTGAATGTTAAAACCTAAATTCGGCCCATATTTTAGACAAATCTTTTTTTTTTCAAATCCAATTTCCGATCCTAATATTTTAGTCCAAACCCTCACACATTCGGGTGGACCTTCGGATTTGAATGTACTACTCGACTCTTGAACATGTTTACTCTATTATAAGGATGGTATCGATTTAGTGTCGCTACTATTAAATGGCATAGAATGGTCATTCTATTACATAGTTGAGTTCGAATTAGTTCATTTACTATTAAAATAATAAATTTCGTACCAACGGGGTTGGTTCAAGTGGTAAGCAGCTTGATATCGCTTAAGCAGGTCTCGGGTTCGAGGCGTTGTGTATGCAGAAAATCCCCGCTGGGAGACTCACCCACCAATGTCAGGTGTGCGACGCGGGTCGATCTGGATTAGTCAGGGCTAAGCCTTGGAAACTAGAGGGCAACCAAAAAAAAAAATTTCGTTTTATATTCAAGGACAGAGCAAGTATTCAGTCCCAACCTATTAATGGTTTTGTCTCTGTTTATACTAATAAAAGGAATCGAATAATAGATTAGTTTATAAATTCTCAATGGTTTGAAAGAATTAATATCTATTTTAAATAATAATCGTTGTCTTAATTAATCTAGAATGTCTCACGTCGCCCACTGACTTTGGTGGGTGAGTCTCTTAGCGGAAATTTTCTGCATATAA
Source organism: Hibiscus tridactylites (assembly GCA_958450335.1). Taxonomy (NCBI): domain Eukaryota; kingdom Viridiplantae; phylum Streptophyta; class Magnoliopsida; order Malvales; family Malvaceae; genus Hibiscus; species Hibiscus tridactylites. The sequence goes on from OY288271.1 coordinate 3,507,133, forward strand.
AAGATGTCGAACACGAGACATGTTTAAACAATAACAAGTTACTTACCACTTCGAGTAACATGTTGATAACTTTTTATTTGTACTAGTATAAAAAATAATGAACTAAATTAGTACAATTTCACCTAACAAGTATTTTCACCAACAATTGTAATGTGCATACGTGGACACCAGATATTATTTTAATGATTAAATAAGTATTGTTTTCTATTAATAAATCCTTGACTTTAGCAGGTAAGACCATTTTGAATCTGGAACTGGAGGAATAATTTGCACGTAAAGTTTGAATATTTTAATCCTATTGTCTGGCCATAAAAAAAAGTTATTTCTCGACAAATCGACATGTTTTTATGTCATGTCAGGTCGTATAATTTATTCTTGTTACAATTGACGGTGTATAAAAAAATAGTCCCATTGTATTATTTTTAACCCAATTGTAGTTGAAAGTAGGAGCAAGAATATTCCTCATATGTGCTATGGTTTATTTTTTTTTTATCATAATGTATGCATATATGTATGTATGGCTTGATGGATTTGTATTTTATTATTTATACGCATTGATCGCCGGTAATTCAATTAAATTTTTTAATTTTCAACCACCTTAAATAATGTATTATTTGTCAACTAAATTATAATTTTATTGATAATTTTATACCTATAATATCTTACATTTTATGAATTTAACAAGTGTCTTAGTAAAAAAGTAAATAATGTTTATCCTATGAGACACGAGTTCAAATTACTCTATATACAAGATATATGTATTTTATCAAAATGTTAAGAATATATATGAACAAATACTACTTTATAATCACTTTTAAAACATTCAAAAAAAATCTTGCATTCCATAAACTCAAGCACTTGAATGTTATATTAAGAAAACACTTAAATGTAGAATAATCTTTATATTAGAAACTTGAGGAGCGAAATGAGTCTGAGATTTTGTGTAAGTAAAAAAATTTTGTTAGGAAATTTACTTACTAAGGTCAAGTGTGCGACACGAGTCGATTCAGGTTAGTCATGATAAAGTTTCGAAAATTCGGGAGGATAACAAAAAAAAATCTAGACATACACTATATCAAAATCTTATAAAAAATAATATTAGGGACGAATCAACAAATGTTCAATCACTTTGTGAGGAGCTGTTACCCCCACCCGGATTTTTTTTCACTTTTAAATTATACGATAAATTTAATTTTTTTTCACTTTTAAATTATACGATAAATTTAATTTTTTAGTGGAATAGTTGTAAGTTGTTTTTTACTTTAAAAAAAAATTATACTTTACCGTCAAGTTATAATTTTGGCTTCGTTATTGATTAATATTATTATTATAAGAATATATAAAAAAAACGTGAGTTTATGAACGAAGTCATAAGTTTTTGAAAGATTGTTGTAGCTTAAATTTATATAAAATTTTTAATAAAGTTAAACTTAAATTAATTATTATAAGACGAAAGACAATTTCATTACTTTCTTTAACTTAAAACTTTGAAATTTTAAAGAAATTAAAGATGAGTCATTTTGTTTTTGTTTGAGGAGGCCATGAATTTTGCCCATCTTATTTTTGTCATTGTAAAATATTTAAGACATAGTGTTAAAAAGTTTAACATTTAACTGAATAATTATTTTAGTTATTATTATTTTTAAATATTAAAGATAAAAAAATCTTTTAATAGATAAAAATTATTAGTTCATGTCACGGGGTCAGAGTCTTGGCGCAGGGACATAGCCCCCGTGCGGCAACCCAAGGCTCTTACCAGCCCGGGGCTCAGCCTTATCCGCTCGATACTTACTGGTTTCGCCCTCCCATGGGCTCATCAGGGAAGCGGGGACAGCTCCCGACCAGTGTGGTGCCTACCAACACGTCCTGTCCCGAAGGACCGAACATTTGTACGGCACGTACTACACCCTTAATGCTATCCCGCATCCCGCTTTAAGCACAGCCAGCAAGCATCTGTCACGGTCTCGAGCATCACGCGAATAGGACCGTGACAAACTCCCCCACTTGAGTCATGCACGCCCTCGTGTATGGGGAGTAAGCTCTTCACCCTCTTCTTTTATTAGCCGGGATCTAGTGTGCAATTCCCTGACTGCTCGCCCTCTTCATTGGAGGCACTAACGATAAAACATCGTTATCTGACGTGATAATGTTAGAAAACATTATACGCTCATTTAATTGTGCTACATTTATAAAGATTTTGTAATTTGACACTAAAAAGGAACAAACTTAAATCTTAATTAGGAATAGACGAATAGTTTACGTCTTAAATCACTCAAAGTGTGATATCATGTAATATTCCATGTCATTCTAAAGTGTTTGTTGTTAGTTAACTAATAATTTTCATCCATTGAATGATCATTTTGACTCAAAATGAAATAATAAAGATTAAAGTGCTTTAAAAAATAAAAATCAATGTGACTATTCGATCAAATATTAAGAGTATATTTTTGTCATTATATTAATACTTTCGATAATCAACTAAAGTAATAACCCAATTAAATCAAACTTACGTTAACGACCCGTCACCTTATTAGTTTGCTATATTTATGAAAGTGGTTGATGATAAAGACGGGAATGAAAACTGTACTATATTAACAAGAAAGATAGTTACATTCAGTAAAAACAAAAGCCAGAAAAAGACTAAAAATTACACAGTTTCCTTTGAAAATTTTGCCACTAAAACCTTTCTACTTCTATTTTCCTCTTCCTCCAAGTATAGTGAAAAAACTACCCTTTTTTTAAACAGGAAAAAACAACAACATAATGCTGCCCTAAAAGATGTGACATAACTAAAGATTATGAGGCAGCTATTTTCTCAAAGTGCGTGAGCCTGTTATCTGCCAATCTAGAACTGTATGCAGATCTTTTGTACTCGAACCATGTAAATTCTTTGTACAAGCTTTGCTGATCTCCTCTCATCAGAGATGGCAACGGCGCTATTTTCTCACTCAACGGCGGTCCACAGAAATATATCATCGACAGCCGTGATTTCACACTGTTCGCCACCACCCTGTGCTTCACACTTTTGAACCTTCCGTTGGTCATTACCTGAAAAAAAAAAACAACAGAGTTGATTCAAGCTAAGATTTTGAAGATGACCCAGAGTTGCTGTTCTGGTTAAAATGCTAAAACAAAGATAACCCAGAGTTGTTTGATGGGTTTTGCTTGTTTTCATGTGTTTGGATGGAGAGAAAGTGTTGGTTTTTTTTCTTACCTGTAGGGAATCGCCGACGTTGATGAAAAATGAGTGGTGGTCCGGTGGGACTGAAATCCAAGAGCCGTCTTTTAGAGAGATTTGAAGGCCGGAAGTGTTGTTTGATCTTAGAACCGAGATGATTTGTGGGTCAGTGTGTTCACCGAATCCAATCACATTGCTGTTCAGAGATTGAAGAACATCTGGGCATGGAGGGTAATGGTTTAGTCTGAAAACAGAGTCACTCTGTTCATCCATCATCAGCTTACTCAACGCATTCCTCGGTTGAATCTTCAGCCCATCCGCCACCATTTCCAGTATCTCGCACGCCATTTCCTTCACCGCCGCCATATAATTATTCAAAGCAACCCTGGGAAAAACAACAAGAAAACAAACACAGAACTTTCAAAAACCATAAACAAAACACAACAGATACCCTGTCTTTGTCTCTAGTAAGAAAATCAAAAAGTACCTGAAAATTTCTGGGTTTTCAGTAGATATGTTGGGGTCTTGGTTGGTCGTGAGGAGGAGATATTCGACCCAACCAACATCACCATTAGGACCGATCCTTTTATTGCCATAACCATAAGGTTTGGGCTGCCCTGTTTTCTCCTTGTCGCATAAGGGTAAAGAGAAGAACTTGGTGGCTTCAGATTCAAGCCTGGAAATGAATTCCATGGGAACCCCATGGTTGATCACCTTGAAGAATCCGAATTCCTCACAGGCTTTGATTATCTGGTGTTTGGAATCCGGTTTCGAGAGGTCAACAACAGGGATAAGCGGAGGGAACAATGCGGCGGCCGGCTGCTTGTTTCTGATATAAGAGAACTGTTCAATTGCTGGTTTTGATAATATCACCATTGTTTTCTTCTCCTTTTGCTGGTTTTCTCTGTCAGATATGTTCTTTTTCCTGAGAAAGAAGAGAGCAGATAAACAAGATTGAATCTTTTTGGTTTTTGAGTTTGAAACAGATTTGTATACAAGGGGGAAATGAACAAATGGCTTTGGGTTTTGCCATACTATATATAGAAGGGGAAGATAGAGAAAAAAGAGAGGTTTTTAAAATATATATAAAATAATTGTATTAATTAAAAAGAAATTATTTTTATTTATTTGTTGTACATAAGAGAATCAAGTGATAATAGAGAAGATATGTAATTTTTAATTCAAGCAGACTGAGGTCGGCCGTCAGAACCTTTCAGAAAAGAAATCAAGTCAACCCTCAATACCAATCCTCCACCATCATCATCATCATCATCATCATCATCATCATCATTATTATTATTATTATTATTATTATTATTATTATTTGAAAGGTAAGTATATATTTTTGTACTTAAACATTATTTCAAGATATAGTTTGATATTTAAAATTTAATTTTTTAAGTGAAGTCTAGATATAATTTTAAAGGCAAAATATAAGAAATGCCCTCAATGTTTGCATGTTTTGTCGTTTGGCCTTCTATTTTTTTAGGTTTAAATATGCCCCTAACGTTTTAATTTGGTCTAAATATGCCCCTGACATTTTAATTTGGTTCGAATATGCCCCCAACGTTTCAATTTGGTCCATATATGTCCTAGTTGAATGAAAATTATCAGTCAACTGGCTGTCTACGACTGATGTAGACTAGACTTGCCATGTGTTAAGATCTGCTGATGTGTCAGCATTAAATTTACCATCGTCATCAGATTTAACCACATGTCGGCATGATAGTCTGCCACGTGTCACCATAAAAAGAGTATAACAAACTTTTTATTAAAAAAAAAGGACGTGCCATATATCGTAACACGTGGCAAGTCTAGTCAATATCAACCGTTGATAATGACAGTTTTCATCTAACGTATGACATATTTGGGTCAAATTGAAACGTTAAAGGTATATTTAGGCTAAAAAGAAATAAAAACTAAATAACAAACATACAAACATTGAAGCATCTTTTGTCATTTTTCTAATTTTAAACAATGAGTTAAGCCCAATAATCTAATTAGACCAGAAGAAACTTTAAATACCAACTTAAATCTTAATGTCAAATTCATATAACTAAAAAATAAAATTAAATATTAAATTGTATCTTCAGATCAAATTCATGTATCAAAAATATATTTACTGATACTGTTATTATTATTATTATTATTAAACCCTGATTTCTCTTCCTAGTACATGAAACGTGATGAAATGTATCAAAAAGTCACATCAAACGAGACCCATTTTGGAAACTTATCCATTCGTTTTTTATTTCAACCTTTTTATTTTAATTTTGATAATTATATACCAATAAGGTAATATAGTTATTAAAATAATAATTATATATTCGATATTATAAGAAACTATAATTTTATATGTATATTTAATTGAAAAATTATAATTACAAAAAAAATCAGTGGAATCTTATACATGATTAAATAAAAAATAAAGACAACAGATTAATTACTAGCATATAATTCTCACAGTTCTAATTATTTTTATAAAAAAATAAGAATATATTTGAATATTCTAATAATATTGAGTTAAATAAAACTTACAAATTACTACAACTATACAAATATGTAATACATGTATAATAAATAATTGTGCCTAATTTTAATTACAGCTTTTCAAAAACCTCTTAAATATTTTTTAACAAGAGAAATATATTAGATTATATTTAAAGTTAAAGGATTACAAAAGAATCATACGGTATATATTAAAAAGAAAATAAATTTTTTCGTTGTTTTAATTAAATACATTTAAAACGTCTTAAATATTAAATTAAAAGTGAAGCGGATAATGTTTTTATTAATTTATTAACCGAATGAATTCATGTGTTAAATTAATTTTTAAAAAAATGTTTAAAAACGCTATTTAAAAATATTTAAAATGGTTCTGCCTTTAAACAAATATTAAATATAATAAAAATATTTAATTTAATAATATGATTTTTTTTCGAATGCCGAAATCTAAAAACATTTTCAAATTGCCATCATTGGTTCATTCATATAAGAAGCTTCTTTCATTTTGAATTGTCTTCTTAGACTAAAATTACAAATCTTATATCCTTTCAATATCTTTTTCAATTACATGATTGTTTTGCTAGAAAGAACCAAATTCGATTTCATGCACCGAGGGGGTCTACAACAAACCAGTCATCATAAAACCATTTATTTATGGGTTATATTTTTGGTTTAGCCACCGGTATTCCGGTATTGATTAACTAATTTAGATCAAGTATTATAAAAGTTTATTATGGAATGACCTTCTCAACCTAGTTTGCTCTATTTATAATGTCAGAGTTCGAACTCATGACCTTGCTTAAGGGATTTAATGTCTCATCTCACTAGACTAATTGAAACTTAAATCCCTAACTTTTACACCCTAAATCCTAAAGTTTATTATGGAATGATCTTCTCAACCCAGTTTGTTCCATTTATAATGTCAGAGTTCGAACTCATGACCTTGCTTAAAGGATCCAATGTCTCATCTAACTAGACTAATTGAAACCAAAATCCCTAACTTTTACACCCTAAATCCTAAAGTCTAAACCCTAACTCTTAAACTATAAATTCTAACCCTGACACTTAACTTCTAAACAATATAATCTAAACTCTAAATCTAAAGTTAAAAACTTATATAAACTAAAATTTACACAAACTTAAGCATCAAAGTATTTTCCTTTTATTTATTGAACCCACATATGACATAACATAATATCTCTCAACATAGTAACAATACAAATATATACTGAGATATTTTAAATTTATTCGGCTAAATTTCAACCGAAGACGAATATTGTTTTGAAATAAGATATCATAACATAATATCTTTATCGATACTTTAAAGTTTAAGGTTCAAATTCTGACATCATTATTTTATATTTTGTATTATCATTTTCAAAAATGAAATAAGAAATTAAATGAGTTACATAATTGAGGGAGTGGGGTTAGAGAAAGTGAGAGTTGATGATATTGGTGTGTAAAACATGTGGCTAAACCTTGATACTATAACTTTCAGTACCATGTTTCTTGCTGATTTTTTTTTTAAATGGCTGACATGAGACATAGCTAATAATATTCAATACCCAAAGATTTTGACTAACAACAAGTGTTTTTATATGCTTTTCATGAACCCAATTTGACTTTGTGTTTACTGCAAAGTCCAGAGATCTTTCATCTTTTCAATTTTGGTGTTCTCAAGATTTTATTTTTCCAATTCATGTACTTGATTCTTTATATTATACCATTAATTACTAAAGAATATAAACTATCTGTCATTTTTAGTGTCTTATTTATACCACACATTAAACAAATAGATTTAAAGTTAATATATAAGGTTAGGGTTTATGATCTGAGTTTAAAAAAATAAGGTAAAGTGTATTTTTAAAATTTAGAGTTATAGTTTAAAATTTAACTATTTAGTATTGAGACATAAAAAAAATATCGAAAAAGAGTAAAGGATTTTTACCATTACTAAAACCATCAATTATATGTGACATTGTTTACTATATAAACAAATCCATTTCCATTTTAGGTATATAATAATATATGAATATAGCAGTGACTTAAGCCATCAATTATATGTGACATGGTTCATTATATAAATAATTCATCTTCCACTGTATGCCATCTATATAAATATAATAGTGACTTAAACCATCAATTATATGTGACATTTTTATAAAGATAATCATTTGGTATATCAACATGATTTAATTCATCGTCATATATTTTAAATTATTTATTTAGATATTATTTCAATGTATGATGATAGATCAAGGTTCTGTAAAAAAAAAAAACTCCATCATACTGAATAAACCTAGAAAGTTCTATGATGAGGCACCTTAAAATAAAGTGCAACCGAAATTTTTACAAAAATTGTAAGAATTGTGGTATCAATTTTTTCGATATATACCGAATTTTTTATAAAAAAATTAAAAAATTCAAAAAAGGTAAGAATTTCGGTACACTTTTTGTAAAAAAATTGATATATACCGAAAAATCGATACCAAAATTCTTATAATTTTTATAAAAATTTCGATTGCGCCTCTTTTTAATCTCATTTAAAGTGCCCTCGCGTTAAGAAAAACTCAAATAAAGTGTTGTTGAAAATAAACCTGAAGTATAATATTAATAAAGAGGTGACTCCAAATCCGCTTGTGAAAACATAAAATTTTCATTTATCCTGCATACATTTAAAATATTTAAATGACTCATAACAAAATTTAAATATGTGAAATGACTTTCGATAATAATGTTAAGTTCTGTCATTGTATAATCTATATTTGTACTTATTTTTAAGTTCTCATTTATTTATTTATATGTAAAGCCTAGTTAAGATGGGTATTGATAGTGTATGTTGGGCAATATAGACGAATATTTTTTTTAACTTTTTGGTGTCCCTATTTATGTTCCCACATTAAAAAGAAATTAAGTTTAAAGTTTAGGGTTAATGTTAGAGTTTATGATATATTTTTAGAGTTTAATATTTATAGTTTATAAGGTCATAGTTTAGAATTTAATATTTGAATGTTTGACATAAAAAGTGACACCGAAAAAAGGTCGATTTTTATTCAAACGGAGACAGTGATTCCTAATATTAGTTCACATGGCTACAGTGTTTTGTGTTAATGACAAGTATTATCATGTTTTTCTATTTATAGGGAGAAATGGAACACAAACAATCGGAGGAGGTGACTCCAAATGTTTCAAATTCATCTCCCCAGGCAGTTGCAATTCCAATCCCACTAATCAACTCCTCCTTTCAATGTTCAATCAAGTACTTTAACACCCCCATTTTCGTACGTTCTTGGTTTTACATTTCAATAACGTTGAACACATGATGTCGACCAGTTAGACAATATTAACATGAGTTTACTAACCCAACAGTGTCTTGTCCAAAATTTCATGTCCAATGATTAGTTTTTTTGTACAAATAGGTCACAATTTCAATACTGGATATCAGATTTGATTTGAACTACAAATAATTGTCGATGAAATCAGATTCGAGTTTGGTGATAATAAATTTCATGCACTGATGGTGAAAATAAAAAAAGTTTTTATAAGCGCCTTAATTAAGGGTTTAAGGGTTAGTTTAGAATTTATGGTTTGAGGAGTTAAGTTTAAGTGTTTAAAATTTAGAATTTATGGTTTGTAGGTCAAAACATAAATCTCCAACCATAATACCATAAACCTTAAACTCTAACATCTAAACCCTAAATTCTAATATTAACATTACATTCAAAACTAGGCCCCTAAATATAAACTCATAAATGCTAGCCCTAAACTACATACATAAATCCTACAACTAAAGTACTTCACTCGGAATAATTTTCATAAATAAAGGGTAATTACTATATCTAACTATTATTTTATTTTTTTCATATCTTATAATAATATCATGTATAAGTTATCACCTGTGGGTAATGGGTTTTATGATGGGAGGGGAAAGGGAAGTTTAGGTGCCCATTGCTTAGCCACATGTACTTACAGCAATTATGCTCGGAACTGTTGAGAACACATGCTCTGAATTTTTTTAAAGTAAAATATGTACTTGTGAACCCTTCAATTCATACATATCCACGAAAATCTGATAAGCTAGAATCTTGAGTTCAGTATTAATGTGATATTTTGTGTTAATCCTATGTTACTCTATTTGAAATCATTTGATTATTAATGAAAATGACATTTTATTATAATTTTGATATTTATTTATTGGATTTTTCAGATAATTGATGTATTATTACTCATTACCCCCAAAAAATAAATAAGTTATTATTTACTTTTTAAGAGTTTTTTACGTTCAAAGATGCAACATATATAATAATGTTATTTATTTTTACCAAAGTGATATATATATATATATAATATGTAGTCAAATATGTTGTATCCTTTGTCTTGTAAAGCCAACAATAAAATGTTGAGAAGAAAAAGGTAAACAGATAAAGATAATCAAGAATGACCACAGTTGACCATTGAGTCACGCTCAAAAGATTTTTTTTTTTTTTGAAAATTTGAATTAATTTATTAGTAAAATGAAATCCTAGGTGGAAGATAAGGAAAGACCCACTTCTCTTCAATTCATGAAAGATTCTTTTTATGTTTTTGGCATTCCCGAGAAAAAGGTGAGTCAGCCTTTATTTTATTTTTTAAATTTAATTTATGAGCTCGAAATTTGGGACAATATCACACGTGGTAGAAGGGTACACCACAGCCTCCACTAGAACAGTACAGCTCCAACGCGTAGGAATGCCTCGTCCTTATCAACACTACGTGGACTTATCTCATTCGTAGATCTCACTTTCACCCTAATTATTTGTGCACATCATTTTCTTCTAAATTCTCTACGTTCATTATATTAATAATAGCAAAATAGTACATTTATTATTATTATTATTATTATTATCATTATTACATTTAGGAGACAATTAGAATTTGACATATACAAAATAAAATAATACAAAATTTTTAATTGATTCATTTTATTAGTTCAAAAGTTTTATTGGGTATAAAAAATTGAAGAATTTAATTGATTATTTTTTAAAAATTCAATATCTTCTTACACCCTTAAACTTTATTTTTAATATTAAATAAATATGTAAATATTAATAAAAATAAGGGTAAAATTTCCCAAATAGTTACTAAACTATGCAAAATATCGTTTCGGTGACCAACCATTTAAAAGTTACAAATAGTAGTTACATTTTATCGAATTATTATAAAATGGTCATTAAATTAATTAATTAATTTACTATACTATTTTATCATGTATAATATATTTTATAATAGTTTGATAAATTTAATAATTATTTTATTACTTTTAAAAAGTCGATGATTAAAACAATTAATTTTTATAATTTAATAACTAGAAAAAAAACTTGTCATTTAAACACAAAAAGTTGATATCCAACCGATTCTATACTTAAATAAATTAGATGATTGATCGATTATTGATGAATTCAATACTTTATTCACTGTTTATGGCATCAATTATTTTAGCTCAAAGGTTGGTTAAACGGAATATGATTCCTCAAACCAACATATGACCCATCCCGCTTTTTTATAATACTAGAAGCTTTCCCAAGTTTTATAGATATTTAAAGTTTCATGTTGGAATTCTATTTTGTATAAATTATGTCTACGTTGAATTGATTCATTCGGATATATATAATATATATACTCACACACTAAAACAATTACTTTAAAATTCCAAGAATAAGGACTTTTAAAAAAAGAATACAAAATAATTAAGAGAAGTTTTTATATAAGAACTCAGCGAGTGATCTTAGTAGAAAAATATCATCTTAGGAGGTCCGTGTTTGTATGTACCTTGTCAAAAGATAATAAAAAAAACTATGTATATATTCACATATAATCACACTTGTATATTAAATTATTTTACACAAATATTGAGTAGTATTTAACCAATAAGTATGGGCGATTCAAAGAATTTAGGGGCTCTGTGCAATTTATTATAAGTGACCCTTATTTGAGATTAAATTAATTGTTCTGTTTTTTTTTTAATGTTTTTCACATCCTGATGAACATTTACAAAACTTATTAGCACTAAGTAAAATTTTAATTTAACTAAATAAACAATAAAAAGAGATAGAAAGAGATCAAATAGCACCGGAATTATCATAAAAATGCATCATCAGGCCATTTGAAAGTTGAAACCACACCATATATGGAATCAATAATAAATCAACATGTAAAAAATAAAATAATTAAAATAATATAAAATAAAAAATCATAAAATATAATAAATTAAAAAAAACCTTACCACAGTCCACAAACACAAGATTATGAAATTTTCCGTAATAAAAAAAGGAGATGTTTGAAAAAATTTAGGCAAAATGACAAAAGATGCACCCAACGTTTGCATGTTTTGTCATTTGACCCCCTATTCTTTTTTTTGGTCCAAATATACCCCCAACGTTTGCTTGTTTTGTCATTTGGCCCCCTATTCTTTCTTTTGGTCCAAATATGCCTCCAACGTTTCATTCATAGTCCAAATATGCCCCTGTTGGATGTAAACTGTCAATCAACTGACGATCAACGGCTTATAAAAAAATTTTGACGTGGCATCAGCAGATCTTAATACGTGGCAAGTCCAGTCAGCATCAGCTGTTGAACGTCAGTTGACTGACAGTTTTCATCTAACGGGGGCATATTTGGACCAAATTGAAACGTTGAGGGCATATTTGGACTACGAATGAAACGTTGTGGGCATATTTGGACCAAAAGAAAGAATAGGGGGCCAAATGACAAAACAGACAAACGTTGGGGGCATATTTGGACCAAAAAAAAGAATAGGGGGCTAAATGACAAAACATGCAAACGTTGGGAGCATCTTTTGTCATTTTGCCAAAAATTTACTACCACTTGAACTATCAAAAAGTTAAAATGAACTACCAAAAATCTAAGAAACGAGAAGTATGGAATTGTGTAATAAGAATTTGAATTTTTTTTCTTAGGCAAAATAAACGAAAGGGGGCTATATGATATTGTATATAAAGAAAAAAAGACGGATAAAAACAAATTGTAGCCTTTAATATAATAACTACACTCGATAAACAGCACACATAGTTTTAAATTACAAAGATTTTCAATTACTACACATTAAGTTTCAAAGTTGACTTTCATTATAGCAACTTAAAATTTATATATTCCTATTCGTGCTATTACTAGGCTAGTTGGCAATACAAGCTTTAAATTAATTTTATTTAGATAATCATATATATAGAGATGGAGCGAGAGGAGGCTGGCGGGGCGGTCGTCACCGTTAAAAATTTAAAATTTCTATACGACTTAGAAATTTTTTAGAATTTTTTTATGTATTTTCTATTGAAAATCTATTTTCGCCCCCTAAATTTTTAGGAGGGACTAAATTTTTATAAGTTCGCCCCTCCTAAAAATTTATAGGTTCGCCTCCTAACTTAAAGTCCTGCGTTCGTCCCTATATATATATATATATATATGAGACTGAATTATTTTTATTAATTTTTGTTACATCATAATTATAATTGATTGTTGAAAATATGTTTTAATATATTATTCATACTTTAGAATAAATTTAGATTGTGGAATTAATTATTCGTAAGTTGTTAATTATCAAACATAAAAATTATAATTTTTTAATTACTTAATTTAAGTTGAATTAAAATTTTTAAGCCCCTTATTTTTAAGCCCCTTGCAATCGTTCATATTGCGCCTGTCTAGAACGCCACTGCCAATAAATTATTGACTCACGGTAAGATTGAGTTTCAGAGAATTTTGAAACATCAAAGTTTGGATTCCAACCATATTTAATCTGATTTAATCTTGAATATATTTTCGTTTCGAATGATAATTAAAGCGCTTCTTGAAACTTTTAGTTTCCACCGCCAGTGTATAAGATATAAATCCTATATATATAGGGACAATTGCTCCATAAACAAGAAGCGTAAAATTTTTAGTTACACAAGCATTCATAATCCAAGGTTAAAATCCAAAATTTAGATTCCTAACCATAAGTCCCTAAATACTAAATTCCAAGCATTAAACCCTAAGTTTCAACCGTTAACATTAAGTTATATAACCTACAATCTAGACCTATAACCTCTAAATTCTAAACCATAAACTCCTAAATTGTTTTGCTTGTGAAAACTAAAATTCTCACCGCCGATATATGAGATAATAATCCTATATATATATAACAATTTTCTCAAAAAAATGACATTGATATTTTGAGGGAAAAAACGTGTTTTAGATGATTTTAAGTCACTTTTAAGTGAAAATTCTTACATTTCATTTAACACGTAATAACATCCGTCCACACTTTCTCTTATTCCTATCTTTGTCCCTCAACAATATGTAACATTATGCAGAAAATTGAACATGGATTTGGCCTGAGAGTTTTTTTTTGGTTGCCCTTCTAAAGCGGGTCGGGTTGATCGGCCCAGATATTTTTAAACATCTCTAATATATACAGTGAGCAAAAATCTTATACTTTTTTGTGTCTTATATATGTTCCAACACTAACAAATTAAAACCTTAAGTTCTAGTTTTAATTTTTACTTCTTACATCCTAAACTCTAAACCCTAAAAACTAAAACTTACACCTTAAACCCTAAGTCCTAAAAACTAATCCTAAAATCCAACTATAAACCATAAACATACTTTTTTTTAAATATTAAAACATACATAGAAGCAGAGGCCGGTCCTTTAAAGGACTAGAGGGCATGGCCCTCCAAAATTTTGGGAAATTTGAATTTTATCCACAAAAAATTTAAAATATTCAATTTGGTCCTCTCAAAATTTTTAAATTTCTATTAAACTAAACTTGTTGAATATTTTTTATTAAATTTCCTCTCATTTTTAAAAGTTTTTATTAAATATCTTAAAATTATTAAAAAATTTAATTAAACCTCAAAATTTTGTTTAAGCCTCTATTTTTGTATTAAAAAAGTTAAGTTGTCCAACAAACTCTTACCCCAAATTTTGTCGCAGCATAAAAGTATCAAAATGAGACAAATGAATTCTATTTTATCTATAGTATATGACCCACAGAAACAATAAAATGATTACAAAGTACAATTAATAACATTGTTGACATCTAACCAATTTTTTTTTAATATATATAGATTGAAAATAAAACACAACTTAATGGTTGTACGTAAAAAGAAAGTTGAGATGCATGGCACCTGCTCACAATAATTTGGGACACCCAAAACAGCTCATCGACAGGTATGAATGATTGCCTTTGAATTTTGATGTGACAAATGAACCAAGGAAACATACCATTGGCCCTTTGAACCTAAGTTCCCCTTACAACCGCATTATAATTCATATATGATTCTTTCGTTCAATTAAATCATTTCGAGACTTAATATCTGAATTCGAATATTATTATAATTTGACGAGGGAATTATGCATGCCTATAAAGTTTTCGGCCACTACCTCCATGGTCACTTCGATAGAAAATAAGAACTCTCAACCATTTGACAATGCATGCTCAATCACTCTGTTGTAATTGCTGGTGCTCGAACCCGTGACCTCTAAAAACAACAATCGTTCCCTTAACTACTAAAACAAGTTGGTTCGTGCTCATAAAGACTCGAGTTTAATGATTATATCTATGATATTTCTTAATTGTAAGTTGTAACAAATGTTGATAAGGGAAGCCAAGGTAAATTGTTCATGTCCCATTACATATGTTCATGTATTGATTTAAACCAAGTCATTGTTTGATAAATTTTTAAAATTTTTGTTCCAATTACATGTTAACTTGAATGGATTTTAAAATATATCAATATCGATACATTGATTATAATTCGATATAAATTTAAGTATTGTTTACTTGGATAATTTTTAAAATACAAGAGTAAATCTATAAACAGGAGTCTTAATAATAAGTATACTAAAATCATTGTATAAAACATAACGGGTGATATCCCAATCTCGGAATTCATAATTAAAATTAAATTTCCGATGTTATTAAGGATATGACATGGAGTATGCAATGAGGTGGTATATGGTCCCAAAATAAAATCAATAAATAACATAGAAACCAACAAGGTTAGAGTACAATGGCAGCAAGACGTATTGCTCTTTTAAGAAGAAAATTCGAATTCAAATATTAAAAATAATATTATTCAGAGAGAGAATTGCGAATTTCGAACATAAACTATAAAAATTGCACGCACTTTACCAAAAAGTAAAAAATTAACATTGATGCTACCAAATTATATAAGCATTTAGGAAAGGCAAAGATTCTATAAATAAGTGATGTAAATTGAAGTGAAGATCTTCCTCTTGTTTACTTAGGTTGTGATGAATGAATATAATTTTTTTTTGTGGTGCCTTTATTTATTCCTTACACAAAAAATTAGATTTAGAGTTCATGATTAATTTTTAAGGTTAGGGTTTAAGAACTTTAGGTATGTTGTACTTTTTAGGGTTTATAATTTATAGTTTAGGATTTAAACTTAAGGTTAGAGCTTAGAATTTAATTTTTTAGTGTTGAGATAGAAAAAGAGACACCAAAAAAGAGTAGAAGATTTTTATACGTGATGAACAGTTAACTTAATCAAAAAGCTTGATGTGTAGTGGATTTCATTATATGGGTTTATTTTTCGGCTTCGTTGGATATATAAGTCATTTAGGGATTAAATTTAGGAAAATAAGGGACATTAAAATATATTTAAGAATCTATGACAAAATCTACAGTGCAAGGGGAAGGATACCACCGTCCTTTTTTTTAACAATTTTTTCTCTAAAGTTGTCACGCGCATGGACATTTTAAGTTAAAAAATTATTAAAAAAACACCCCTGACGCCATCTGCAAGTGGCGTCTTCACCCTCACTATTCAAATTGTCGTAGTTTCTAAAATAAAACTCAAAGAACCTCATTTCCCTAAAATTAATTTTAAGGGGCAATATTCTCCCAATTTCTCCTTATTTTTCATTCTAAGGTAAGATGGACCCCTTTAGAAATATAAATCTCAAATAATTTTAATTTTTAATTAGATAATTAAAATTTAATGATATAAATTCAAAATAATTTAAATTTAAATATTTCGAAGAATGACTCAAAATGTATCGAATTTAAAATAACTAGAGTTTCTCGCCTGTACATCGAGCCTCACCTCTAAAACATCTATGATTTCTCTCCTCCCATATACAGTAAAGATATGCACATCAAGCTAACTTTAAAATATGCGTAATAAGAGATTTGCCCTTCAGGACAGTTGCTGCCCATTGCAATTCTTTTTCCCAGCTCCCCACAACTCGTTAAATATTACACAGGCCCAATATAGCTCCCCAGATCTCCTTGGAGAAACGAAACTCAAAGAAGACATGACCCTTAGATTCTAGTGCATCACTACAAAGTCTGCATAATGTCACGCCCCATCCTTAAGCACCGAGGTCAACCAAGGCCAAATAAAGAACTTTGGGCGTGCATAATGCACCCATGGGCGTTTTAAGGCCAAACATGAGCCAATGAAGGTCCTAGAACGTCCTAGAGAGGCCTACAACTCTCTTACAACGTTTCCACCATGTTCTAGGAGGTTTCAGGACGCTCCACAACCATATAGGCTCACCCGGAAAGACCTAGAAGGCTCGAGAAGCTCGTGGAAGCATCGAGACAACTTCGGAAGGCTTGAGACTAGTCTGGACATTTTCGGAACATTTTAGAAGCCTATAGATAAGTGTAGAACTATAGAGAGTTATCTAAAATATTTTAAATAATTAGAGACATGTGTAGAGTTCTCTAGAACATTATAGGTCTTGTAAGATATTTTAGGAAACAACATAATAACCGTCAGATCAAAATGATCTCAACCGTCTATTGAGGAGGTGGGAGCCTATAAATAGGGCCACCCTCTCATTTTTAATACATCCCTCAAGTGCTAAACTTTCTCCAAGACTTGTAAGTTCTTAAGCTTAATACCAAGCTTTCCTTTTAAGTTCTTTGTCTTCTCTATTTGTGTTTGCTTGTTTATCATAGCGTTGCGCAAGTACGGCTTGCTAACATTGTTTCAGGAGTGTTAGCGCCGCACGAATTAACTCGGGTGAATCTAAGTCTGTGATAAATCCATCCACCGAATCTCCATCTTGTTCAACATGTCTGCAGTAGGCAACCTTTCCGTGGATGCCTTTAAAGTATAATATATTAATATAAATTTTATGTGTTGTTCGTGGATGCTTTTGTGGAACATAATACATATGAAGCTGGTGGAGGAGCTGTTCTTCAAGATTCCAACAAAAATCTTTTAAATTTTGCGACGTTAAAGATTAAATCTAATTATGTACTAAAAATTCACAAGGCTGAGTGTTTGACTTTTCTCGAGGCCTTAGATTGGTTGTTAAAATATTTTGAAAGCAGAAACAGAACAACAAGGCTAGTTCTTGGAAAAACAAAAAGTTCACAAATACCAGGCCCGAGGAAATAGACAAAAAAATATGTGAACATGTTCAAGAAGCTTGCACAAGGAGCAAGGTTGAACTGAAGTAGAGAGAAGATTAAAAAAATAGAAAAATTAATTCGTGAACATAAAAAATCTAGAGATGATGGTAATTATGAGGGCGAAGATGATGGTGATTATGAGGGCGGCACAATGAATATGGATAGTATCGAAACTGCTTTACATGAAGTGTCTGCTACAGGAGTATATGATGATCAAGTTTCCAATGATGTGTCTGCTCAAGAAGGATACGACGAGCATGCTTCCCACTGTTACGGTGAGAGGCTTTTTACTGGTACAACGAGCAGCCTCCTCACTCGTACGACGAACAACCTTCTTATCAGCCTTCTCACTGGTACAACGAGCAACCTCCTCACTGGTACAACGAGCAGCCTCCTCACTTATACGACGAGTAACCTCCTCACTTGTACGACGAGCAAACTTCTTATCAGCCTCCTCACTCGTACGACGAGCAGCCTCCTCACTCGTACGACGAGCAACCTCCTTACAAAGCATTTACTGAGCAAGGGTTCGACGAGCAGCCTTCTTATGAAGCATCTACTGAGGAAGGCTGGTACAATGAGCAAGATTTCCATTGTATCGTACAATGAACAGACCTGTGACAATGATTAGATGTTCAATCTAAGTTTAGTGCAGATTTCAGTTTAAATTTAGTGTGTTTAATTTTAATGATGTTTATTTAAAAAAAATTAATATAATTTTTTAAATACTACTCATGTACTTGTATGAGATTGATATTACTCGTTCATATTCTATTATATTGTAATTATCTTTAATGACTTATAATCATTTTGTTATTTTAAAAACAATAATTATATTATATTTAAAATTATCGGAGAAAAATATCACATAGACAAGAAAAGAAAGGTGCACTCTAGTCCAGAGAAGTTTGATGCTGGCGTGAGCCGACATTTATTTTTCACGTTAAATCAAAAGATTTTTAGACATTTTTTCCTTTCCCATTTATAGAATTATTAGTATCCATTTCTTATTTTTTGGAATAAAACTTTTAACAATTAGATTTCGTTTTATGGTGTTCTATTCAACTCATATCTTCATTTTGTAGGTCTATTATACTATTTTCATTATTATCTTTTAATTTAGTCAATTTTAATCAACGGCAGAGCTACCCTTTAATTAGGAGTGTCAAATAGGGATATTTATCGAGCGAGTCGATCGCGAGTTAAATAGTGACCGACTCGTGCTCGTTAAAAAATTCCGTTGTTTGATTCGACTCGTTACTCGTTAAGCTCGATAAATTTTTGCTCAACTCGTGCTCGTTAAAAAATCTTGTTGCTCGACTCAACTTGTTGCTCGTTAAGCTAGCAATTTTTTTTACCTTATTTTTTAATGTAGGTAAAATCTAGTGATACTATTAGAGCTTAATATAAACATAGAAATTGAAAGAGAAAAAAAAAACGTGAGATTTGAGAAGTTAAATAAACGAACATGTCATGACCGAGTTAGAAATGAAGTCGATATTCGAGTGTGAGACTCTTTTTAGTTGCTCAACAATCTTCGATTAACAACAAAAGAGATACTGTTTTAGAAAATTTCGGGTTCCAACTTTCAATCGTATTCTTTTTATATAGGAGTGAAAACCAAAGACTTTTCCCTTTTCTACTTTTATACGTAGAGTAATAATAAAAAAAGAAAAGACTTTAATAAAAGAATGAAATACTTATTATTATAATTTAATTTCTTATTAATACAAATTAACTTTTTTTAATTCTCAAGAAATACAAAACGTTTTTAAATTTTAAAATATGGGTAAATTACTTAGCAATTCACTGAATTTTTCTAGAGTTTTTAACTAATATTTAAACTTCTTAGAACATAATTTTTAAGGTAGCCGCAAAAAATCATAAAAGAATTTATAAAAATAAATCATGAGCTTCTCACGAACTTATCAAGTCGAGTTAGGTCTTGCTCGATTTCGAGTTGATCTAACTCGAGTCGAACGTAATTAATCCAGTTTTGACCGAATCGAGCTCGAGTTGTTTGTGAGTTGCTCAACTCAATAAGCATCCCTAGTGTCAAATGACACTTGAAAATATTTTAGAATAAAAATTATATATTTATAAATTTTATATAAAATAATTATTATAATTTTAAATATATTGACACCCTTCCAACATGAAATCAACACTACTTTAAGAAAATTGACACTTATTATTTGTTCTAATCTATTAATTTTTTTTTTAAATTTTAACACCGCAAATAAAATTTTTAGCTCTGCTTTTGACTTTAATAAGAGACGACTGTAGAAAATAATGTAAATAGTATAAATTTTTAAAAAGCCGTAATATAAAATTTTAAAAGATATGAAACTAGATCTTCTGACTCTAATAATATCGAACTTTAAAAAACTCTACGGAATTGAGACTCAGCCGAGTGAACCATGCATCATCTCACTGTTCTCCCTTTATTTTATTTTCTTATTTTTTTTCCAATCAGCCTACTTGAAAAACATGCGCGCCGAGTGTACCACTAAAGGCTAAAAACAAGATCATCCACGATTAATATTAGCATGTCCCATTTATTTGTAAATATATATCATAAAAAGAATATTTCAAAATAAAATATATCATATAAAGAAAAAAAAAAGATTATTCAAAAATATATATCATAAAAAGAGGTGGCAATCTAAGAATAAAAGAAAGAGTTGCAAATATTGAAACTCACATCTCAAGTAAGATTATTGTGTAATTCAGTTTGATCAAATTTTAAGTTAATCGGTTAACTAAATTTGTACTAAGAAAACATAAAAAAAAATTGTTTAAAATTTTTTTGTACGGAAAATTTTTTTAATACACAAGTCGTGTAAATTTTAATTTACACGTGTCTTTTAGTTTTATGGATTAGAGTTTAAAGTTTAGAAGTTTAAGTTGTAGGGTTTAAAATTTAAGGTTGGTGTTTAGAATTTAGGGTATAGGGTTTAGTTTTAAGAGTAAAGATTAAGAATTTAATATTTAAATTTAATAGTGTAAATATACATACTTATATAATATTAATTTTACACAACTTGTATATCAAAATTTAACTTCAGCGAATTACTGAATTTCATTACATGTTTGAATCTTTTAGATTTCTATCACTTTCTTCATATAATGTTTTACTGTGAAAAAAGATATGCTTTTTTTGGGAGGAAGTGTCAAAGAAATGGATAAGTGTTAGGTTTCGCCAATGTGCAAAATGATCCCACCTTTACCTTAAACAGTCACTGCACAGTATCATCCGAGACGAACACGAAATTTTATATTCGAAGTGTGATATTTTAGAAAACTATATTAAAAATTCAAGGAATACAAACTTAGATCATCGATAAAACATTTGTTTCTTTCTTTGATCATTTCATTCACCTAGTGCTATGGTCAAGCATCACAGAAGCATGCTGACAAGACAAGTCTTCAACTTTAATCACCACTAAGCTGATTAAGATGAGCATTAATATACCAATAATTGCTACATTAAGCCGATAAATATCCCGCTTTCAAAGATAATAAAAAAAAAAGAGTTTATCCATTGTGGAAAGACATGCATGGTGAACCTAGTAGTGCCATTGGATCAGTTATCATATCAGACAGAAATTCAAACCAGACATTAAGACAGACAGCATGCTATCAAAATAAGCACGATTCGCGAACCTTTTTATCGTATAGATTCGGAATCAGCCGCATGCCGAACTTTCTGACAAAGACAGGCAGTGCAGCCAGCCACCAAACTTCTCTCCCTCGTCCTCTTCGGCTCTTACCCTTCCGGAGTTCCACCTGTATTAGTGAACGTATAATGCAAAACAACAGTGACTGAACAAGGCATTTTAACAAGGATAACATTAATTATAGTCACCAATTGAGATACATGATGGATGCTCTGAATGTGGAATGAGAAGCTCACTTTAGAGCCACACCGTGCGCCCTGCGGTGCAGGCTTGCTCGGTTACCAGCAGAACCGTAATAATTTCTGTGGAGGAAGAATAACAAGATCAGAGTAGTTTCAGTCCATGCCAACTATCATGGAACTAGCCTGCATTAGAGTCAAATCCCATCTATCTATCTATCAACAATGCATCACGGTTAGCACTAAACCGAAATCATAACCGAAGTGAAAGTTCATTAGTGCTATAGTCATGGTTGCAATTATGTTCTAAAAGTGACACTATAATCTGCAGCAGATTGGAAGATATCTTGAGTCTGTGCAAAATGAATGAACCAAAACCTGAAAGTCACATTTTAATATCATTGTAGTCACCAATAGTGCAGCTGTAAAGGAACAAAGCATTTCTACAGTCGAAGAAATATCAGTATACCAGTTTAGTAATTTATTTTCCTGTGGTGCCGAAAAATGGTAGGTCTAGTTTCACACCATTTTCGAAATGAAAGGAACTGAACGCAAGATGTGAAGAAACAGTGCTAAAGATAGAACAGTATAAGTTACAGATATCCACTAACACCTAGTTGCCAAGCATGTTTCTTTTATCTTGTCGGATTTAACTTTCTCAACTAATAAGGAAGCATGTTTCTCTTATCTTTTCGTATTTAGTTTTCTCCTGCGAAAGCTTTTCGGTTCTCTTCCCTCCTTGTTGGCAAGCCAAAAAGTAATACTTATGGGACTAAACAACAGTTCACCCTCTACTCCCCCCTCCCCCTCTCTTATAACATTATGTTCATTGCTTACAGGAGTAAACAACAGTCTCGATACGGACAGAGAATAACTTTAATTTAATGGTTGTTTACTTGTTTGTCGTATAGATTTTTTCGCACTTACATAAAACCTTGATGGTAGGAAGAGTGGTTATTTCGATGAAGTGCTCAGTAGTACTTCTAGTGGCTCCCCTCAGTTTCTGGTGGATCTGGCGGATCAGAGACAGAGAAACCATGTTAGCATAATCACATTAGGTCCATATATATATGTGATAATAACTAAGGTTTAAGAAAGTTAACCACAAGAGTTCCGAATAACATTATGCTTCGACAAATCCTGTGAATCTCAGCTGCTGCTACAAAATAGAAAGAATGCTCAGCAAATGCTAAGGAATGCAATTAAATCTGGGATGCAGGCTTCAGTTCTTTGTTTCCATGTACAAGGGCATGCATAGAGGGACCATTTTCTTAACATCACAAGTGAGTTTCAAGAGTCAAAATCAGAAAAGTTGCACTACGAAGAACAAATTTCACATTTAGCGAATGGATGATTACCTTGTACCAAATTTAATAGCTTGAACTTGCGCAAGGAGAACAGAAACTACGATGAGAATTACCTAACTCCGTCAGACCGTCACCGGAATCATGTATAAATATTATTATGCTTGACAGATGCAGCTGATTTAACTAGACAGCTCCACCTATCACCAGGCTCCCTGATGAAATAGAACAAATAATATGGCCAGCCTGAGGCTATATATAGTATTTTTCAAATCACAAAGGATTATGCCAGGAAGATGACTGCATTTCAAAAGATCAATTTCATCAAAAAAGAATAACCTACAGATTTGCGGTGATGCTTAAGATCAAAGATGAGCAAATGTTGGAAATTCATGAATTCACCGATTATTTTTACCAGGATGGGACTGTTTGTTGTATAGTTCATGATATGCAATTAATAGTCTTTTTCAGCACAAGCTGGAGAAGAAAGTAGAGTTGCTTCTTCAAGAACCAATTCTTGCATGAATTTCAAGACAAGAACTGATTGGTATACTGCAAAAGTAGCAAAACATATCCATCAATATCCTGTATGATCAGTAAAAGTTTTTCGGTCGTGCAAACCACCAGACAGGGCTCTCTCTGTGTTTCTCATTAAACACCCAATGAGGCATCTGAGGCTTTGAGCAAGAAAACCAGCAAGGAAGTAATGAAGTTGCAGCTATGAGGGATCTAGATATAGAGAGGTAGTGCAATATAAACAATTTGGACTTGCAATATATCGTTTGCGAATCTTTCCCGAGGAATCTAGCTAGTAGAACAATCATTTCCAATAGAGAAGACAACCAGAAAATAATGATTCAAGCCTATTTTCCTAGATGAAGCTGAATAGATGGCATTCCATCAATTATCCTCTCTTTATGCATCATGGTTAGCACTAGAGCATAGCCATCACAGATACAAAATACCAATTTTAATTCCGTATTATTTACCATTCCAAGAGACAAGATCATAATGGTGCATCAGAACCTGCACAAGATTAGTACAGCTTCTGCAGCACCTATGGAAAATGTTAGAATATCTAAATATGATGATCTTAATACTGTAGTAATAAAAAACTAAACCTAGAACAATGCAATATCTCATGCAAGATCAGGTATTCATCACATTAGGTCCAGAAACCCATATCCAATGCAAAATGAGAGAGACTAAAGGCAAACAGTTGGAGACCATAACAGAAAACAAGAAAGGTTCCGAAATATAGATTTCATTATAGATGGAGAATAGACAGAGTTCAATAAAAGAAAGCAAGAAATGTGCAGAAATATATATTTCATTTGAAAGTTGGTATATTCCACGGAAAATTTATATAACTTAAACAATATCCAAACATTATCAGTGACAACACTAGGAATGTGTAAACAACTTAAACAATATCCAAACATTATCGGTGACAGCAATAGGAATGTATAAACAACAATAAAATGCTGTACTGCTCGAATTGTTCTTCAAGTTACAGCTTCATTTACCCTCTTCAATTTTAGGCACTTGATTCATTCTGGTGAGCCACGTCATAAGTGGCATGAAGGCCAACAAGCAGGTAGTACATTATCATTACTGCACTGCAAATGATAAACCTTAAAATTGCTACAAGACCCAAAGATCCTATGAGAAACAAGTTCATCACAACTGACAAAGATGGCAACCAAGGAACAAGTGGAACTCCCCAGACCGTAGGAACACGCTGCTTGGAAAGAACTGACATTCCCAAAGTCCCCAAGAACCAAACCAATCCAGCCACAGTGTATCCTATCCAGCCTCTCCCACCAGAATTCCAAAGTGCTGAAACTCCAATTGAGGAACCGATAACAATGAACAAGCAGACGAGAAATTTTATCAAATCATTCTTTGGAGTAACACTCTTCACATAATATCGTCTCACAAGCAATGCAACAGCAATTAGCATAAAAATGAAGAGTGTACTGAAAGATAAAACACTAGACAAAACATCTAAACTAGAGAAAAATGCAACAATAGCACTAATCGATGTCACCAGCAGGGTAGCATATACAGGAGTTCCAGTTTTGGGATGAACCAAAGCAAAAATAGGTGGAATCATATGAGCTCTAGCGATCTGAGTCGTGTATCGAGCTTGCCCAAGAGATCCAACCAACAAGCTTGTAGTCATTCCCTTGAGTGCACATATACTAACCAAATACTTGGCCCATTTCATCCCAATTTGTTCAAAAGCGACAGAATATGCAGCATTTACATCGATCTCAGTATACTTCACCATCATGGTCAATGCTAAAGCCATCAAGCAATAAACCACAGTAATTCCAGACATCGAACCAACCAACCCAATTGGTATATCCCTAGAGGGTCTCTTAGTCTCCTCAGCCATATTTGCCACCATATCAAAACCTGTATAAGACCAATAAACCACAGCAGCCGCCTCGAAAACCCCTTTTACCCCATATGGAAAAAAAGGTTTCAGATTCGAAGTTTTCGCATGAATAAAACCGAACACTATAACAAAAACAATCACCGCACCACTAACCAAAGAAGCAACCCAATTCAACCACGACGTCCTCTTAGTTCCACTCATAGCTATCCCATTAGCAACCAAAAGTACCACAACTGCAAGTGGATCTAAAAGATTGAATCCATCAGGCAAAGAATCAACCTTAATTCTCAAAAAATCAGAATCACTCTTAATCATACTAGCAAAATAAGAAGACCATGATCTTCCTAACCCTGCAGCTCCTACTAAAGCTTCTAGAAGAATATTACCAGCAGCTATAAATGCAATGAAATCACCTAGTTCAATACGAAGAAATGAAAATGAACCACCAGCAACTGGAACCTCAGCTGCAAATTCAGTGTAACAGAAAACTGATAGCAATGCTGAAAGCCCAGATATAGCATAGGACAAGACAATAGCTGGACCTGCATGATTATGAGCTTCTTGACCTGTTATGACAAAGATGCCAGAACCAACAACCGAGCCAAAGCTTAGCCAAATAAGGTCCCACCAGGTTAGACATTTTTGCATTGGGTTTTCACTCACTTTCGAAAGGGTTACAAGCTCGTTGGTGGAGGAGGAACGTGCTAAGAGACGGTCGGTGAGACGAGGACAGGTTTGGGAAATTGCTGTTCTGTAAGATGACATGGATTGAAACGAGGTTTCTGGGAAGAAATCCTTTTTGCTCCATCTCCAGTAGCTTCTTGTGGTTGTTGAAGAACTTGGCTTTTCTTCAGCCATGGAGGTTCAAAGATTCAAACTTTGAAAGACCCAGAAGACAATATTCGAGAGAAGAGATTGATTCAGTGGGAACTGACAGGAGGAAATCTGGGAACTGGGAAGAATATGTATGAGAAATTGTATTACATTGGAATAAGCAATGGAAAGTGCTGAATCTGTGATAATAAATGGTAATAATAAGAGATTCAATGCAATTGGGAATCAGGTCAGCTCATATGAACCAATGCCCACAACGCCAGATTATAATTTATGTGCAGATGTGATAATTATGTGGAATGTCATTTTCAAATAGGAAAACAGTACCCTCAAACATGGCTGTATTTTGTCAGAAAACGGCAAGCTGAGTGAAAAAATAAGGCTACATTTGGTTTTTGAAAATATTTTTTTTTTACTTTTTTTATTTTTTTTTAAAAAATATTTTTTTTATTTTTAAAAATTAAAAAATATAGAAATGGAAAATTATTTTTAAAATGAAAATAGTGAAAATATGTTTGTTATCTAGTTTTTCAAAATAAAAAGTCTTAAAGGTCAAATTAGCTCTCAACGAAAAATAAAAAAATCAATTAAGCCCTTAAAAAAATTTACACCCAATTTAGCCCTTATAATTCAAAGTACAATCAATCAAATCCTCATAATTCAAATTGCTATCAATTTGGCCCTCTTATAACGTTGACCGTTATAATTGACTGTTAACTCACAAACAATTATTAAGATATTGACACGTGATACACCTGGAAATATTAAAAATTTTAAAAAATATATATTTAAAATTAACCCCTCCACAACTACCCACCTTAAAATAGTTTGCTAATTAGTTCCTCTCCACAACTACAGTCTTCACTTGGATCCATTGAGATGTTGTGGAGTTTGCATATGTTGGAATTAAATCTGACACTTCCAGTTTTCAACATCCATTTTCTTCTTAAAACATGTGGTTTGTTTATTAAAGATTGTTTGTTTCCTACGAATTAGTAAAATCTAAATGAAAAACTGGATAGGAATCTACCAGCTATGCTAGTTCTCACAATAATAGTAATAATGGGGTTTGAGATTTGAAATAAAAATCAATAAAAATCAAATTGAAAAAAATCAAAACTGTGATTTTTTTAAAATAAAAAATCAGTAAATGAGCTTAGAAAATATTTTTAAAATTTTACATTTTTTAGAAATTTTAAATACTTTTTAAATTTTTACGGTTTAAGGACGTAACACTTTTAGAGTGTGTTACACATTATTATTATTTATTGGGTTTTAATTAGTTAATGGTCAAAATTTGGCCAATCGTTACAAAAGGACTAAATTGAATGTGTTTCGACTAATGAGAATTAAATTGAGTGAAAAAAGTTAATAATGGATTAATTATTTTTATTTAATTTTCGTTGAGGACTAATTTGATCTTTAAGTCAAATAAAAATAAACAATTATTACTCATTAACTAATTAAATTAAAGTATAATTATTAAAAATATTATTATAATAAAAATAAAATGTGATTAAACAAACCAAAATTCTAAAATTGGCACTAAAAGGATTCAAACCCGGTTTAAATAGAGAGTTAAAATTTTAAACCCTTATTTTCATATTTTCCATTCTTCTAAAACATTTTCAATAAAAATAGAAAAAAACATTTTTTTATGTTCTCAAAATTTCACTCATTTTTGTTTCTTTTTTCTAAAAATCATTTTCAATTTTTGCAACCAAACATATTCTCTTCTAACATTTTCTATTTTCTAAGAAAATAAAAAAAATACTTTATATTCTCCGGAACCAAACACACCCTAAGTTCCTTGACCTGATTCTGATCGCATTATGAACAAGAAATATCATTTTTGATAAAATTTAATCCATTTCACATGCAAACTTGTTTTCCCCTAAATTTCCGGATAATTAAGAATGGAATTTAGAAGATCAATGTATGAAATACAATATCTCTAAAGGCAATTAACTGCATTAAATCTCCAGAAATTTTTGCATGTACAGCAAAAGAGAAAGCTCTTGGACCGTCCATGCATCCTATTAGTTCCTATGGGTTCAGCTGTTTGCTCTTCACAAGGAAATAATAGGTAAAATCTCCATACAAGCTATGATTCTTCCGCAATTACTCCGGAAAAGGTTCAATCCCAGTTAGTTGATCACAACCACCATATCAACACTTCAAAAATTCTAATTTGCAATTATGATGCTAGAATCAGGCTTTTGAGAGAAATGCAATGGAGTTTGATAAGCATGATTATACACGAGTAGGCATCGTTTCATCCTTCCACGATCCTCTCGTAGAAAAGTAAGCTTGCTTCTGCAGCTAAAACATCCTTCTCCGAGACACTGCATACTTGAGAATCTGAAATGCAGAACCATTTGGTTGTAGCAGGCTCAGAGCACTCATTGGAATCTTCCTCATCAGATTTAGTTCTCATACTTCTGTAAACAGTATAATGCCCACCTCCAGGTCTCCCAAAGTGCTCCACAACCGAGACGAGCCGGTATAATTTAGTTTCTGAAGGAGGTAACTTGCCAGTCAAACTTACCTGCATCAAGAAATTACACACACAGTTGTCAGCCCTCAATCCATTAAAAAACTATGCATGTTATGTCCAAATCATGAACCCCAAATCTAAGGTGGTAAAATAAAATTAGTTTTGAAACTTAGTCAAGAAGCTTTTTTCCTCCTAATCCAAGTTAGGAAACAGATGGTTATATGCGAGAAATGAGTCAAAATTTTCAACAAACAGATTCAGTAGACCTGCAATGTTTCTCAATGTAAATGTCAACAAATTGCCATATGTGAATCACATGCAGCAAAAGATCTCTGAGAAATTGTTTGCTTGGCACTTCATTCATGCACCAATACTCAAATTTGATAACAATCACAGTTTTCAATGATGAAATGGGAAAGAGAAATTAATGCTTCTTGCTGAAAACATGCACAAAATAGCAGCAAGCAATAGTAAAAAAGAGGACATAAGGAAACTGCTAGTTTGGCATTCATTGCACAAATGCCAAACTGCGAAAGGCATGAAAGAACCAAGGCAAGAAGCCTCTAAAGCTTTAACACCTAAACACATTTTACAAGATATGCTCCAAAAGCGTTAAAAATTAACCTTTTAGTGAACCAACAAAAATAGTTATATATGTTGCTCAAAATTACATAACAACCTACATATGTCCAGATTAGTAATTATATCCACCAACCTTGTCATCATGTTGCTCATGCATGTCTATGTCGGAGGCTGTTGAACAGCCATCAGTTGGGTCCAGCTTACTCTTCTTAGGGAAAGATTCCCCAGGGAAAGCAGTACATTGAGAGCCATTTGAACCTAATATTTCTGAAGAGACCTTTTCTCCCATTGGTTTTATAATGTGATTGAAAATGGTTTCATATTGCACATTGATAAGGTTGAGATGAGGCCTTGGCTTTTGATTTTGCAGCTTCAGTTTCCCTTTATGGACTCCCTCCCAGTTTTTTATTTCCACCTCAGTAGTCATGAATGGAGACAGGTCTAAAACCAAAGGAAAAGAAATATGACCCTGCATCCATTAATGTGTGGTTTACTATTAGACAACCATTCTCGTATAACTTTCAGCAAAGAAGACATACAAACAAGAAATACTTTTCTTAGGAAACAATGCTGTGAGACTAATTAACAAGCGGAGAAACTACCTGAAGCTTGATTAGTTCCCCAAATTCATTCATTGAAGCACGTTGTAAATGAAGGCATAGAATCTGCAATTGTGTGATTTGGAAAAATAAACATTGTAGGAATTCAACAAAATATTCATGCAGAGTCTACAAGAATATTAAAGTTTCTATTATGACCCTAAACAACATACGGGTACTTTCCAAGCAAATCAGAGTTTGTCACAAGCAATTGGTACAACAATATTAATACCTTCGGACAACGGGCAATCCGTAGCTGCTTTAGAGTATTAGAAAAGTTATTTGACCAGGGTAGACTTTCTAGAAAACCAGAATTTCGACAATCACAGGAGTCTTCAGCACTGCATCTCTTCAACTTTTCAATCTCAACCTGAGATCAAAGTTCAAACATTATTTTAGTAAGAATATGCAGCAATTGATTGTATCGGTAACCAAGAGACTGGAGAATCAGACTTAGGCAAACATACTATGAATTCGACAGATTAAACCAACTAAACAAGAGAGAGAGAGAGAGAGAGAGAGAGAGAGAGAGGCCTGTATTGCTATATAAGATCTTAACCAGTATGTGTGTGGAGGGTCTCAGGATAACACTTTATTGTTATAGGTAAGCATCATAAGAAGATAGTGCATATAAAGAATCTATACTGGAGTTGGTATTCATCATAAGATCAGTTTAGATATTCAGATTAACAATAATGGTACTAAGCATATAGCAATTGTGTCATCAAGTAAATAGTAAAAGAAGCTAATGTTTACATTATTGTAGTAAAAAGACGCTAACCTCATTTGCTCCTCTACAAGATAAATATTTTATTGCAGCACCATGCCAACAATGGCTGCAGTAGTAATTCTCAAGTTTTTCAGCAAGGACAAACTGCCATAAGCAATCCTCCAAGGTACATCCAGCCATCTAGTGTTGCATTGAAGAAATTTGCACTAGAGTTAAAAGAAAGGTCCACAATTTATAAAAGAAATTCTCAAAGAAGCTATGGGCTTAAGCATACACAATTAAAATTATTAAAGAGGAGAACCTTTGGTTAACATACAATGGTAGAAGCACCATAAAGCACCGGGAAAAGGGGCAAGCTGTGAAAAAATTGAAAATCCAAAGAAATCTGCAAAGTCGAATACAAGATTAAAAAGTATGGGAAATAACAAAAAGAAAAGGAGAGGTTAGATAAAATTTTCATAAATATTTTTTTAGTTCCAGATTCTCAAATGTGGCTATGCCATAAAAATGAATCACAGTCATGTATTTAAATATGTTCAAACATAGCTGACCAATGGTTTTGCTTACATGAAAAAGAGTAAAGGAAGATAATTATTAAGATGCATCCTACAGGTGAATAAGAACCTGATATGAGCAACTCTGACATGTTAAAATGCTACCAATAATGCCATCAAAGGGTCCAAGATAGTGTTGCTGCCATCTTTTCTGCTCATTCTGATCCTCCTTCCTTTGAGGAGTTAGAATCCTACTACTTTGAGAAGTAAAAATATCTGCTAGTGTACTTTGACTAGGAACATAGACATCAAAAAATTCTTCTCTTAAAGAAGACAAAAGATGGAGAAATGCTTCAGCTGCATCCTGCATGTATAAGTAACATAAGAGATAAATTACACTCTAGATGGAGATAATTTATTGCTAAAATATCGAAAACACAAATTCACCTGCTGGCTTGTTAAATCAAAATTTTGAATATAAAGCGCCAATGCACGCATAACTTTATGTGGGCTTAATGCAGTCCTCCTTTCTCCGGCCATGCCTAATTCTGCAAAATTGGAATATATATATAGATCATGCTGTGGTGACCACATTGAGTTCAGTCTATAAGGAGGTTGACAAGGTCAAATGTGTACTTCTGATCCTCAACTAAATTACTAAACTAATCATTTGAGACACAGCTGAGGTACCACATTATATGCCTTGGTCATTAGGGAATAGGGAAACATGAAAACAATTACAGACAACAGTTGAGTGCATTAAAATAACTGTGATATAGAAAATTTAGAGAAAGAAAAAGACTTCACAAAGTTCTGATGTTACCTTCTAAGAGATCAGATAAAGTAATTGTAAGTGGCAAGCTTTCACACTGTCCCTCAATTAGCGTTGATTCACATTTGTCCAGTATCTTCTGAAGAAAAGACTGAAAATATGAGCAGCTAGCCAGAGCCTGAAAAATTCCAGATTCAAGAACCCAAAATGAACAGCATTTTCCATAATTTTCCTTTAATGAAAACTGAGCATCAACAGACAAAAGCAAAAAGGAACAAGACTCAAGATGTAACTAATTTTAATTTCCTATTTCGTCTTCTCCTTTCCTTAGCGACCACAAAGAGTCCTAAAAAAATCCACTTGCATAAAGGAACCAAACCTGCAAAATAACATTTAAGAAGCAGTTGTTGCCAAGATTTTGCAGCCCAGGAACCAAGCATAATTTCTCCAAATGTTTATTTCTCTTTTCCCTCAATTTATCGTCTCTTATTATAGCCAATACGAAACCAAAAACTCCCACTAAACCAACTACAGATAAATGGAACCCAAAAGCAGCAGCCCATCTCATATGCGACAAAGCTCTATAACCATGTTTGCAATTGCGGATTATTGCCCTTACACTAGTTTCTTGTTCCATTTCCATTCTGCTACAGAAAATAAATCCTACAAGGGTGAAAGAAAAACAGAAAATAAACTTAATGAATAAATAGATGAAAAACAAAATTCAACCAAAGAAACTGCACCATAGACTCCAAGGATAAGATGCTAAGCTATGCATAATTGAGGAAACAATTTTAGAATAATCATAGGGATCTGAGTTCATATACAAACACATATACATAAAAGAATCCTGCAAATCATGGATTAATTGCAACTTTGCTAGTTACATCAAGGACTAAAGAACCTCCAAACTTGAAATTGAGGCCTACAACTAAAAGGAAGAAGTTAAAAAATAATATGGTTCGCCATCAAAAAGAAGTTCTCAAAACAATATATCCATATCCATATAACTTAAAAAGCTTGAGTCTTCCCTAATAATTAATAGAATCCAAAATCTTGCACAGCTCAACTTCAATGCTCAAATTCAACAACAAAAAGAAAAAAATTTAATCCAAAAGAATTGCATCAAATCAGGCTACTATTCATATGTGAATAACTCTAGCAAGCTTAAGTCAAACCCAACAACCAACCCTACAATAAGGTAGAAGATTTTCTTGCATTTGATGAGGAAAAGTTCGACCAAACAGAAAAGAAATTGTATACCAGGGGTTCATCGATCACCAAGTTGGAGACTTTGGGGATTTGAGTTCTTGAAACGAGGAAAAAAAACAGAGCTTTGAAATAGAGTTTGGGGCAACGATTAAGAAAAAAAACAAAGAAATGAAAGAAGATGATACGAGTCAATTTATAAAGAAATAAACCGGTGCGTTTAGGGACGTTTTGGATTTAGGGATGGTTCGGGTCGGGTTTTTAGCCCAGTCAAACCTGACCCGAAAAAAAACCCTAAACTCGAACTCGGCTTAATTGTAAAAAATAATTTTAGGAGATTTAGTTGTAAAAAATTAATTTTAAGACTTAATTGTAAAAAATAATTTTAGGAGACTTAGTTGTAAAAAATTATAATTTTAAGGATTAAATTGTACATAAAAATTTAGGGAAAATTACACATTTAATCCCGGATCAGGTCAGATATTTTCTACCTTAAACTTGAACCCAACTCAATTTGACGTCACCCTATCCAAACCTGATTTTTTTCATTAAAAGTCCGACCAGGTCTGGCCGGGTCAGAACCCGACCAGATTTGGTAAAATGCCCATTCCTATTTAGATTATTGAAAATGAGGTTGTTTGTAATTACTAATTAGGGTAAAAGGGGTTTTAGGGCCAGGGTTAAATGGATCAATTTAGTCCTTTTATTATTAAGATCCATTCAATTCAGTCCCTCTATTATATGAACCAGTTCAATTTACTCCCTTTGTTTTAGGAACTCATTAATTTTAGTCCTTCTAGTACATGAATCAATTCAAATGAGTCCCTTTACTATTAAATGAATCAATTTAGTCTTTATACTAATAAAAGAGATCGAATAAGGCTAAATTCTAAAATTAGCATTTACCGTTTAAAAAAGAAAATGACATGAAAATTATTTTCATTTACAGTTCAATTCCAAAACAAAGCAAAAAAAAAATTCATTTGTAGAGGCCATAAAAGTTTTGGAAATACCGAATCTTTTAAGACATTTTTTAAAACAGAAAATGTTAATGTAAAGGTGTATATCAAATGCTAATAAGATGAAGCTCATAAACAGGGACGGACACAAAATTTTATGTTAGAGGAGGCGATCTATAAAATTTTGAGGATAAGAGGACTTATAAAATTTTAAGGGACGAAAATAGATTTACAATAAAAAATACATAAAAAATATTCTAAAAATTATATTTTATATGAATTTCAAAATTTAGGGGGCGACTGGCCCATACAGCCCCTTTGTGTCCATCCCTCCTCATAAAGCAATTGCAAACAAGTTGTAATTACGAGATTCTTGTGCATGGTCTGAAAATGGTTGAACATGTACAAGTGAAGCTCCTTCTGGTGAACCAGTGGCGACAATAACTTGGTGGAAATGTTTGAAGGTTGATTTGCAACTACTTTTTTAAAGATATAGGGTCTTAATAATGATGAAAGAAAGTCTTCAACTGCAGAAGACAATCCCACCGCTAAAAGAATCTTAATATCAAAGTAATCATTTTTTTCTTTTTCTAGTTGATCCATAAGCAAAATATCTAGATCCCAATCAAAACAAGGGAGGAAAAAAAAAAGAAATGAGCGGTGACGAGAAAAACACTGCTGTAGTTGTAGATCATCAGCATAATCAATATGCAACTTTCCAAGGAGTAGCCAACTACCCTCCACCTCCTCCTACACAACACCATGGCCCGGCTATTGGGTTTCCTCCGCCTGTTTCGCCGCCTGGTCCCCAACTGTCCTCTGCTCCGCCTCCTCAGTATTATTCCCCAGGTCCAGGTAGTCTTTGTCTACACATAAGAGGAAGAAAAAAAAAAGTTTGTTCTTTTGTGATTAGCCAATCAAAGGTAGGATCTTGTTGCAAGAACAGCAGCTGTGATGGAAAATCCTGCATAACATGTTTGTGATTCATGGATATGTATCACAAGACAAGTGAACTGAAAGATATGTATTTTTGCGATTCGAGTTGGTGTGTCCAAGTTTCTTTTCTCTGATAACAATATTTCAAGAAAGAAGATGTTTGTTCCTTAGGTTCAACAAATCCTGCATTGTTTGAATGAAAAATTCATGTTCCTGATATACTGTCCTTGATACCTTTGATCCCTAGGCTATGCTGTTGCTGAAGGAACACCTGCAAGAGAGCATCGGCTACCGTGCTGTGGCTGTGGCTTTGGATGGTTCTTGTAAGTCATACATTGTTTTATAGTTTTAAGAGATTTTGAGCTACTAATTAATGTCAAACAAATAACAGCTTCAAGAAAATGTTTTCCTCCACCTCCGGTTCCTGCATCTATTGGGCCTTACTTGAAGATCATGTCCTACATAAGCTTTTTCATGTGCAACTACTATGATTCTATCAGACATTTTAACTATATGATGTTAACCTTAAGGCTTGAATGGACCAAATTTGATAACATGCCATTTTACCAGCTTAATGGTTCATGAAATGTATAGCTCTGTATGTCTCCTTAAAGTTCCTGTTTCTGCAAAACAACGTTGTTAAGCTAATTTACTACGATTCAGGGGAGAGTATTGGATATAGGTTGGTTTCTAACCCAGGAATGCTGAGAGTTTCTAACTGTTTATATATATATATGGTGCATCAGACCTCCTTAGTCCTTACCCATGTCAAGGAAAATGAACAATCACTTCAATATATGTTATGACATAACTGCTAGGCTCCCCCAAATATAAAGTATTCTAATATGAATTCAACTTACACTTGGATATGTACTCAAAACCCGAATCCGGTGCACAATCCACATGACATGCATTTTTATACAAATCCACATAATATTTATCATGGTATTGGTTATTGTTTCCTGAATTCTATCGACCCCTTAAATAGTCTTTATGGTTCTTGATCTGAAAGAGGATTATACCTTTTTTGAAGGTTTATCATTGGTTTTTTCCTTGGGGCCATCCCCTGGTACATTGGATTGTTTATGCTGCTTTGTGTGAGGGAGAGGATGGACCACCGAGAGAAACCGGGATATGTTGCTTGCACAATTGCTGTGAGTATCAGTTCTGTTCCACTCCTTTTCAATTTTATGAAATCCATGCTGCATTGAAATGACCATCAACTGACAGTTATATAGATATACACACGCACACACATATATTGGTAGTATGTATAGGAGTTGGGATCGGTTCCTAGAAAACTAAGGGGACTGTTGCTGCTTCTGCAGGCTGTTCTTGCTACAATTGTTATCATCATCAGTGTAACGCAGGGAATCAATGATTGACAAATTGTTCCGAGTCATGCATGTGTGTGAAAATAATGTACATGTCTTCTTCTTGTAAGCTATCATTGACAATTCGGTATAAGAATCCGTGTGAACTATATAAATGATGCATGTTATGGAACATTAGTTGATGTCTGTTTATGATCATTGTTCTCATAACCTTAATGTATTGCATGCATGCCCATTTTCTAAACCCCTTCACATGCAACAAGCCTAATAAACCATATGCACCTTATTTCCGTTTCTTTCAACAATTCAGTCAAGTTATTAAGTGAAAGGTCTAACATTACGCTAATCGAAAAAATTTTTCTTTGGACAAAGTGTTGTCAAGCGCGCGAAGAGCACTCTAGGCACTAGAACCCTTATATTGTCTCAAGCACAAAGTGCAAAAAGGCATTAGCCTGAGTGAAGTAAAATGCAATATGTATAGGAGTATGATTTCTTTCTGGTTAATGTTTGTAGTTGAAGTTTGATATTACCCCTTTCTTACAAGAAAAGGTATATCAAATGAAAAAAAAAAGTGAAGAAAAAATAGACTTTCAATCGGTCGAACCGTTTTTTATGCATATTGCCTTATAAAAATGCATGCCTAGGTGCACCGGAGATGCGCCTAACCAAATTTCCCTTGCCTGAATGGGGTCTGAGGTGTTTTTGTTGTATAATGCTAAGGGGCAGGCAGGCCTTGACAACACTAAGTTGTGTCCCAATCTTCTAAAGCTTATCAACAACTATTTTAATCTGAATCTAATTTGCTTGTTTTGAGACATTAACAGCAAAAGGTTTCCACCAATTACCAAACTATCCCGAGTATCAAGCGAAAAAATTCTAAATCATTTAAAGCCAGTTAAGTTCACAATTAAGACATGTAACACCAACATAGTTGAGTCAGTTAAGCATGATCTTAGCTTTTAAAGCATTAAAAGTTTGTTCCCCAAATTCACTGAAAAAATGGTTGTATGACATGCAAGAACTAAAAGTGACTCAAAACGGATTACTGCGAACAAGATAAACGTGAGATGCAAAGGAAATCGTATACCAAATCACTTCATGTTTATCATATGACCTATATTACTAATTCCAACAAAATATAGTTCAATTCATTCTGGGGAACAAATCCAAAGACAATAGAATTAGCAGTGCTTACCCTCATAAACACTTTCCCTTCAATAACCCCATAAGGAAGAGGACCAAAATGCCGCGAATCACCCGAAAACATACGAGTTATGCCCCTTTGGAACCTATCCATTTAAACCCAAAGTAAAATATCAGAATAATGATCACTCAAGAATCTAAATTCTATGCCATATGTTTCTGCAAAGATCCAAGCTTTTACCTTTTTCACAATCGATCAAAAACTCAATTCAGTTGTTACTTTTACTACTTTCTTTTTGCTAATTGTTTTTGCTTCATCAAATTACAAATTTTAACATAATTGTTCCGTATCAAAAGAACATGCAATTTGTTCTTAAAAGAAATTAGAATTTTAATTTTCTAGCTATGAACAAATATCAGAACTTTGCTGATAGTTGCAAAATCATATAAAAAAACAGCAAAAACAACAACTCAGAGCCTAAATTTTCATCATTTAGCTATAGCTAAGCCAACAACTTAAATTGAACTACAATAATCAACAATATGAAGAGGGAAAAAATGAATAACGAAAACCCAATTAGGAGGAGGAGAAAAGTACCACAAGAGAACGAGAGCTGTGGCTTCGAGTGGGGTCTAACGAGAAGGTAAATTTATCACCTTCCATGGCTGCAATGCGCTTAGTCGGGGTCTTTTTAGGGTCGAGCGGCGACCGAACCAGGACCAAATCACCCGAACCCAGTTTCCCTAACCGATGCGACAATTGTTCGACAAGTACGACGTCGCCGGTTATGTTTAACGTCGGAAGCACGAGCCATGGCTTCTTCTGCTATGATTCTCCATTGTCTCATTTTTTTATTCTTTCCTCTTACTTTAGTGGTTTTACTGGGTTTAAGTAAGTTCAGAAAATTAACATGACATCCCTATTTCAGAACTTCTTTACACATCTGACTCAAAAGTTTTGATTTTTATCAAAATGGTACCTTTAATTTCCATGTCCAAGCATACGTCAAACAGTTCAGAACTAAGCTACACAATCATGTACCTGGAAATGGAATTTTATTAGCTTAATATTGATGACCTCAATTGCTTTATTGTTCATCAATTTAATTTAACAGACAAGTGTATGATTTGAAGAAACTGATACTATGAGCTCAAGTCAAAGCTCAAAACCTTGTATGAATATACAACCAGTGAGAGTCCTAAGAAAAGCTGTTCTATATGGGTACAGGCTTCAACTTCATGCCTTGTTTTTTGTCATGTCCGAGGTTGTTTGTTTCGGATTATCTAAACTAGTCAATCCTTTCAAGATTAAACATCACCATATCTTGAAGAGCTAACCGGAAATTGCTTTGAGGAAGACATTGGAGACTTTTTATTGCAAGATCAGCTTTCTCCTTTGCTAACTCTTGTGCCCTTTCGATTCCCCCGCATTGCTTTACCAGTTCGATGGCTTCGTCGAGGGAACCGGTGTCGCAGAACTCAGATTCGATGATTTCTCTAAGTTTTGGCTCTTTTTCGAGCGCGAAAAATACAGGTGCTGTGAGGTTGCCTTTTGCTAGATCAGTACCGGCTGGTTTCCCCAGCTGCTCTGCTGATTGTGTAAAATCCAATATGTCATCAACAACTTGAAATGCTAGGCCGAGATTCTTTCCAAATTCATACATTTGCTCGGTTACACTACGATCAGCCCCACTGAAAATAGCGGCTCCTTTCGTACTAGCTGCAATCAATGAAGCTGTTTTGTAGAAACTCTTGAGCAAATACTCCTCAAGTTCGACATCACAGTCGAACAAACTCGATGCCTGCTTAATCTCACCACTGGCAAAATCCTTAATAACCTGCAATATCATGTAACGATACGATTCAGATTAATTTGACTGAAACTATCTCCATAGCCAGAGCACATTTCCAATCTCTACAGGTGGAAACCGATTACATCCGAAGAAGATGGTATGTTGGGCATAGGTCATACATACCTGGCTGATAAGCTTGATGACTTCAAGGTTTTCAAGATTTGCAAGGTACCATGACGACTGAGCAAACATGAAGTCCCCAGCCAGTACGGCTACTCTCGTGCCGTATAGTTGGTGAACAGTCTCTTTTCCTGCAATTAAGTTAACATACAGCTTCAAATCAGCAGTCTTTCAAGTGATGAAAGACTAGGAAAGAAAAAGATATCGAAGAAATTCAAGCTCTTCCCATGAGTTTTTCGATTATTACTATTACAATTACCACTGAAAGTTTAAAACCTAACAGTCCAAAGTCCTAACCATCTTATGGAATGGTAGATGCAGTAGTTCCTCTACCTAACATGCACCGACAAGAAAAGTGGCCGGACTTTGACCTCTCAACCACCACCACAACTACAAAAATTAGTTATTTAAATGTGTACAGAGGTGTACAACGAACATAGATGCTCCACGAGTACATATGTGATTGTCGTATATACTGAAATAGAAACTTTTCTCTGCCCCTAGACAAGGGTATTGGAGGCTGAACCGTAGCCCCACTTATCGCGAAGAATATGTAATTTTACCTGATTCTTTAACAGCTAGGAAATAATACAGATTAAAGAATCTTACACTTGTAACCTACAAAAAAAGTATAGTATTTTCTCAAAAAAAAAAAACTTGGACAATTTCATTCTTAAAACTTTTATTTTCCTTCTTTTTTATGTAGAAGCTCGCCTTCAACAATGATATAATGTTAGCCTAGAGTAACTCGTGCACCAAGATGATCCATCGAATGGAATGATCTATGTGGTGATAAGACCAAAACCACAGACTCCTAAATTTCTTAATTCACTTGAATTCAAGAACTAATATCTCTTCTGGTTAGAGATTATTGCTACTTAACTTGGGATTTGGACACACGAAAAAAAATATTTCAATTTACGGGCTAACCTCTTCGCATATCACTTTCATCTAATACATCATCATGTATCAAGCTTGCAGTATGAATCATCTCAATTATCTCAGCCAGACGTCGATGCTTTGTGGTAAGGTCCCTAGAAAGAAAGCAATACAAAATGGAGATTAGTCTAAAATTATAACAAAAA
The DNA here is from genome assembly GCA_958450335.1 of Hibiscus tridactylites. Taxonomy (NCBI): domain Eukaryota; kingdom Viridiplantae; phylum Streptophyta; class Magnoliopsida; order Malvales; family Malvaceae; genus Hibiscus; species Hibiscus tridactylites. The sequence continues at coordinate 3,547,960 of OY288271.1, forward strand.
TGTTTTGAACATATCAGAGAGTCCTGAAACATTACTTCAATCCGGCTAACTCTGCTGTAGCTCTTGAAACCAAGAACACCAGGGCCGGTCTAATTCTCTTACCACCGGCACCAAAGATCTGCTCTGCTGCAGACATTAGAACAGGGTTCTCTGCACCAACAATCTAGCAGACCATCATCATCAGATACATAACCAACATCAATAACTTCAAATAACTAAACCAATAAGAATCAGATCAAAAAGTCGATCCAAAGCGGACAAATTAAAAGCCCTATGCAAGCATCATATATACTATAAGTTAATTCATCTGGCTTCACACAGGGAACCAAAACGTGCAAAACCTTAGGAACAACTATAGAAGTCGAACAATATCATTTCGAACAGGCAGAAAATTTTATATATGATAACAGAACTATAAAAGACACATAAGAATTAAAGCCTCGATGAGCACTTACCGACCGGAGATTTTGATTTAGAGTCTGGAGATCATCAGCAACCACTTCAAACAAGTTGGCCAGTGAAATGGGACTTTCAGCCTCTTTCTTCAAATCCAACACTGGTGCAGTACGTTCACCAACTCCTACATTAATGTCAAAATGGCACAAAATCAATTCCAAGTACTGGAATCGAATCTATAATAACAAAGTCTAAAAACCAAAACATAATATGAAAATTGAACTATCATGTCCTATTAAACATGGAACCAACAGACAAAATCTCAGGAAAAGAAAATAACTAGAAGTGAACCAAAAGAATAACTCCAAGTATATGAACTCCAATATTAACAATAACAACTATAAAAAGACAACTAACTAGATAGAGCCAGATTAAGGATACTAAACCAAAGAAATTTAAAACCAAGTATAAAATTAAATCTGAATGAGTTACAGCCAGAAACAAGATTGAAATTATAATGATTCTTTTGGTAGGAAAATATTACCATCAAGCAGAGCCTCAGAAGTATTTGTGGAGAAGGCACGAGTTCTACTAATGTTCTGCCTGCAACAAGCCATTCTTCTAGCTCCATAGACTTTACTGGTAAATCCTTTTCCATGATTCTTCACTGAGTGCCTTTCAATCGAAGCATTAGAAGACGAGCCAACAGCAACCAAATCAAGCACTCTTGTTCCAAAATCAAGATTATGACATGTCATTGACATCATTCTTGATACCAAAAAAAGAGCAAAAATGCCAAGTTTCACTCTTTATAGCAAAAACCCAGAAATAAAGACTCAACCTTTTTGTCAGTTCCCCATAAAATAATCACCAAAATGAAGAAGAAAAGATGAAACGAAAACTGGGTGTTCAACTAGAGCCTGTAGAAACAACTTCAAGAGAGCTCAAAAGGGTGTGTTCAATTTTTTTTTTAAAAAGGCTTCCATTTCTCATTCATGAAAATTTAAGGACAATGGTTCTCCCAAGTTCATAAATTTTGGGTGGATGGAAAGATCCCACATAGGAGTACTTGTAGTTTTGTCCGAAGCTGGTTATCAAGTTGAATTTGAAGGAGTTTTGAGAGGCTCTTGATGTTTTTCGGACAAAAATAAAAAGAGAAAAAGAGATTTGTTTCAAACACATGTAGGAAAGGGAAAAGAAATTAGATTTTATAAAATTAAACAAAGGCCTTATCTTTGGGGTCAAAAATCAAGAGGCCTTATTGAAAATCGGCAATTCTTGATCGAAACAAGAGCCATGTACTACCCCCTTCTTTATCTCTGAGTGATCGATATAAATTTGACACGTGTTCGATTCTTCTTAGATATTCAAATTTTGATCATTTATTTTATAAAGAAAGAAATTTGGCAATTTGTTGTTTTGTTGATGGTGATGTCCTAATGAACTTGTGTTGGATCTCAGTTATAGGTGAATTTACGAAATTATGATTAAATATTAATTAATACAAAATTACAGCCATATAAAAACAAATTAATTTACACAAACATAAAAAAATAAAAAATAAAATAAAACGGATGATCGACGATAAACATTAAAATTAATGATAAATATTCTATACACAGGCGGTGGAAACTGAGAGAGTTAGTTTAGGGTACGGTGTTTAGGGGTTTAGGTGTACGAGTAGAGTTTAGGGATATTTGTTTAAATTTAAGGTTTAGGGTTTATAGGTCACCATATTATCCTAAAAACTAAACTTTAACCTATAAACCCTAAATTATAACTCTAAACCTTAAATTGAAACAACTATCCCTAAATTATAAATTCATACCCATAAATTCTATACCCTAAACTAACTCTCTATACCTTAAAACTAAGGCACTTGTGGAAACTTTCAGTTTTAACCTCTAGTGTCAACGGCTAAACAAAATTAAAAAATGTAAAGTAAAAGTATGCTCTATAGAGATGTTGCGGCGCAAAACCCTAGCATAAGAGGTAGTATTACTTAAAATTAAATCATTTATAAAAAATAAGTGTATAAGTATTATATAATTAAACTATTGTGTCAGATTTAAACCTTGAAGAATGAGAAAGCAGAAATTGTATTTATAAGGAGACAAATACATGTGATAAAGAATTAAAATATTTTTTATTTGACAAAAAAAAGAATTAAAATATTTTTATTGTTTTATCCAAGAAAAAAGTCCAAAAAGATCTTGAACTATTCAATTTTGCATTTTTTTTTCAATTAATTGAGCCTCCAATCATAAAATTTAGTTAAATCGGCCTTGATTGGTTCGTTTAAAAGGATTGAATTCATTTTTAAGTAGTTTAAAAAAGTTATGAAAAAGTTACATGAACCTTTTTCCTTTTATACTTCAAATTTGATAATTCTTTTTTATTTGGATTTAATTCTTTTTATTTGGACTTAATTAATTTTTTGAAGTAATTTAATTAATTTTTCGAAGTATTTTTGAAGATGGACAAAAAGTATATTAAGCCTTAATATAGAAGCTGCGAGAACAAATACTTTATTTAACTACTATTATCCAAATTAAATAAGGGTAATTGTTCTATACACAAGCGCTTGTGGAAATTTTTTTACACAAGCGTCTTAGTTTTAGGGTTAGGGACTCTGTTTAGGCTTTAAATTTTAGGGGTATATGTGTAGTAGTTTTGAATTTAGGGATTGTTGATAGAATTTTGGGTTTAGGGTTACAATTTAGGGTTTATAGGTTAAAACCTAAATCCCTACCCATATTACCCTAAAACTAAACCATAACCCTAAACCCTAAATTCTAAACATGAACCCTAAATTCTAAACATTTACACTAAAATCCCTAAACTTTAAACCATAAACCCTAACCCTAAACCCTATAATTGAGGCGCTTGTGGAAACAAAAAATTTTACCGCCAGTGTATAGGATATTAATTCATTAAAGAATATCTGAAATACAATTATATTGAAAAAAATTGAAAAGTACAAGAACCCTTCCTATACTGTACATGGCTTCGTTCCGGACTTCCGGCTAACCACTTCGCGATTAGACCACGTTAATAATGAATATTAGTTGATCAACAAAATAACAGTTTATGTTTTACCGAAATATCTATTTTATATTATTTATGTTTTTGACAACCCAAACAAAAGTAAAGTTAATAATAAATATTAAAAAAAATCGTTAAAGAATAAAAACTCATAAAATTCATCATGTTGGCATGACAAGTTTCATGAATTTTTATTTTTTAATGAAACTTGTCATGTACCTGCAAAAGAGTACTAGATTTAAAAATAATTTTGTTTGAATGTCAGAAACGTAAATAATATTAAAAATGAGATATTTGAATAAAACCGCACATAAAAAAATCATGGCTTTGGCCCTCTAAGAATTTAAATTTTTTAATAATACTTTATTTTTCAAAAGAAAATGTATTAGCTTGACCTATCAATATTTAGAAATTTATATTAAACGTATATATATTTTTAGTATTTTTAACTAAATCCTCTATAAAATTTTAAAAACATAAGAAAATTTCTAAAATTTTAATCAAACTCTTATTTTTAAAAAATCTTAGTAAAACCCTTAATTTGTCATCTCAAATCAATTATTTAAAATACGTCGTTGTTAAAAACATAAGTCTAAAATGATTTATTAAAAAAATCTAAAATGATCTATTCTCGTTGTTAGCGTCTCAAAATCAACAGTTATAAATAAAATTATATTACTTCATCACATTAAAATCTTTAAAAATATATACCAACAATAGTTGGGTGTAATGACAAGATATATTGCTCTCTCGAGGAAAAAATTGAATCCAAATCTAAGAGATAACAATTAAGAAGAAGATGCACAAATCCCGAACATAAATTTTAAAAATAAAGATTCACTTTATACAAATATAACATTAAAAGATCATGACATTGCAGACCACATTATTTGAAAAAGAATTACAAATTTTAAACACAAACCATAAAATAAATATGTACATTTCTAAAAAAAAATAATCTCCAAAAAAATTTATCGGTAAATCTAATTAAAGACCAACCGTCTGCATGTAGATGGAAACCACATTATACTCCAATAAACTCAAAGCGATGGGTCCAAAAATCCAACCTTGTCAATTAATTTTGATTAGGTGATCGGTTCAACTACAAAAATTAATGTAATTACTTCTTTCTTTCTTTTTTTGAAAATTATAAGCTTTTTATTAACGTTTCGAAAGATCGAAAGGTGCCTCGTTAAAAAACTTCCCTAGCCTAAGGTGGAGGAAAAAGAGTGCACCAATTCGACTTTGACATGAAGTCTTACATCCTGTAGAGCAGCTGCACATTTTGCAACTTACACATTGCAACTGGGTATCATTTCCCCATTGACAAACCAAACCGTGACAAGATCCCAATAGACATTAATAACTAAAAATCACACTTTCACATACTGTACCATTCTCAAATCTGCACTGCAACAACACTTACTGCACTAATCACCGAGCAGTGCCGCTCCTTTGTTTGCAGTCCCAGCTAAAATCAGCATCCCTTGTCACACCATTTTTTGCTAGAATATGAGCCTCCCTGTTGGCTTCTCTTCCTTCGAACACAAATTTTCAGTTGAACTTATCTTTGAATCTGCAGATTTCCTGTACAATTTCTGAAAAACATGAAGGAGCGTTAGAGGGGCAATGTAACCAGTTGATTGCCAACATGTTGTCCGAAGCAATAATCAGATTCGAAGAAGCATTCCACACAGATTTGGAGAAACTTTTGCAGGCTTCCAATATTCCGCATAGTTCGGCAAATGATGGATCTGCTAAACCAATCTTTTTGGAGAAAACCGCAAGTATTCGCCCTTCATGATTTCTTAGAATTCCACCAATCCCTGCAGTACCGTAGCTTCCTTGGACCGCTGCATCGACATTGAACTTCAGAAATCCTATTGTGGGTTTGATCCATATTGCATTCTTCTTGCTATGGTTCATCACTTTGATTAGTGAGAAACTATTTGGACACTGGGTGAACTCGGATATAGACAGAAATGCAGTAGGCCAAATACTTTTAGCCCAGAACCCTATTCTCATCACTGCAGTATCATACATTTGATTTTCCACTGTCCTTTTGCTTGTAAATATTGCATCATTCCGGAAAAGCCATAATGTCCACGCAATGCCGAAAAATGACAGCGCCCATAGAGGTTTTACATTGGATTGAATGTATTGATTGTTCCACGACAACAAGAAAGTTCTAAGGTTACTGGGAAGGATCAAATGGATGTTCCAGTTTGCACACCATTTTTGCCATATCCTCCAACTCAAATCACAGTGGCAAAGGATATGAATTGAAGTCTCCTCTTCCTTTCCGCAAAACACACAAGTGGTTGATACTACATTTGATACACCCCTTTTTGACAGTTCAATCTTTGAAGGGATTCTATTGAGCATTGCCTTCCAAATAAAAGCTTCCACCTTTGGAGGTGCTAAACCAGCCCAGACATGTTTCCATACACTATCTTCTTGATATCCGTCAGTAGCAGCGATTGCACAAAAACTCTTAGGCGAATATAGGCCACTGGAGTCCTCTAACCACCTCACACTATCCTTTGCTAAGAATCTGTTTGAAGCTCTATTTAGGGTGTCTATAAAGTCATCCCAAATTGTTTTTTCGTATTCAAACAAGGGTCTTCTCATCTCAATTTTCCATTCCCATTTACCTTCGGTTTTTACACCAAAATCGGAGACTTTACCTTGTTTCTTCACAGCCACATTGAACACGCGGGGAAAAGCTTGTTTTAGGGAAGGGAAATTAGTCCAATGATCATCCCAAAAATCAATAGCCTTTCCATCGCCCAGAATGAGTCTTTGGTGCGTTGAGTAATGGCCTGAAACATTGTTTGCTGCTTTTGTAATGCTCCTCCAAATCCAGGAGCTTCCGTTCCTTAGTAGAGGTTTGGGGGTAAGAGTTGTATGATCATAACTGTACTTGGCAACAATAATTTTTTCCCACAAGCAATCGGGCTCGTTACCATACCTCCACAGCCATTTGTTTAATAGTGATTCGTTACGGATCTTCAAATCCACCATACCTAGACCTCCTTGTTTAAACGGTTTGCACACTTGATCCCATTTTACCCAATGGATTGATCTCTGTTGGTTAGAGCCCCATAAGAAACTTGCGAAGATATTTAACCATTTTTTTATCAATATAAACAACATTTTTAAAAAAAGTACACATGATTAGAAGCTCATAAATAAAAACGACTAAATATTTAAGTTCGGAAAAATTATATTATGAGTCATTCCCACCACGTTATTCATAAGACCAACCAATAAAATGTAACAATTTTATTATTTGTATCTCATCTTTTTTATGAAATGAATCTTCACTCATATTTACTGTAAATCAAATTTAAAAACAATTTTTACTAAGTGAAAATTTACTTGGTAAAAAGATGACATAAAAAATAAACAAAATAAATGCATTTTATTGGTTGGTCTCATAAATGATGTGGTCAGAAATACTTGTGAATAGTCTAATACTTCTCATCTTTCAAATCGCAATTAATAAAATAAAAAGGCTGTTTAACGAAACAAACTTAATGAAAAAAGGGTTCACTAAACAGTAATTACGAAGTTAGGAAAACAACACTATTATCCAATCAGACGATGAAGAAAATAATTGCAAAAGCAGCTTTGATTTTAAGTAGCATAATCCAACCTGATAATGCCACACCTAAATAAGTGCATAGAAGATTTAAAATATATATATATATATATATTAAAAAAATTTATAACTATTTTTTGTTTCTCTCCGTTATCCAGAGTTTTGCCTTAACTAATTTGGACTGATCCGCATTGTATATATGACTTTGGTGGGTGAGTCTTTCAGTGAGAATTCTCTACATACACAAGGTCTCGAACTCGGTAACTGCTTAAGCGATACCAAATTGCTTACCGCTTGGACCAACTCACATTGGTTATAAGACAATTATATATAGTGGTGGATCCAAAAATATATTTAAGGATGGACAATATAAAATCTCAAAATTTCAAGGTGAGCACAAAGCTTAAATATTACAAAAATTTAAGTACTAATTCATAAAAATTAAAAAAATAAAGACAAATGTGTGAACTTTGAAAAATTCAAGATGTGCACGAGCCCATTTTACATTACAAATAAATCTGCCATTATATATATATGAATTATAATTTAATGCACGAGTAATAAAAAATATTTCTACAATTCATCAAATAATATACAAGCCACAAATAAAATTGATAAATTCCTTTTATGTACCTTTTTATATGATTTTTCAATAATTTTATAACATTATAACACATGTATAAATGACCATTTTTACTATTTTATTGATAATAAACATAATATAAAATAATAGATAGAGAGAAAAAAAAAGAACGGATGCTTCAATTAATAAGCCGCAAGATTTAATATTTTCCGAAAGGAACCATACGTTGTATAAAGCAGCGTTGCTGCCACCTTGCCAATAATACTAATAGATGCAGTTTCCATAACCTGCACGGCTGCAAGCACCGCAAAATGCCATGGATTTTAGCACATTTAACATGTCACATGTCCATCCAGTAAACTCAATAAAAACCTATGATTTTTTATGTCTCTATTTATGTTCATATACTAAAAATTAAATTTAGAGTTTAAAATTAAAATTTGTGGTTAGAATTTAAAGAATTTAGAGTATAGTATATTTTTAAGGTATAGGGTATAGGGTTTAGGATTTAAAATTTAAAGTTAAGGCTTTGAATTTAATTTTTTAATATTTTTTTAATATCGTGACATAGAAATAGACACCGAAAAGACGCAAAAAAAAATTGTTTAGTAAACTAGGATGTAAGTTTCAAGTTTTTTTAAACCCTAAATTTTCACTATATTAAACATAAACATGCATTAACCAACAAAGATTCGGTACAATGAAAAAATTTAAAGTTTAATATTTGAATATTGACATTGTTAATAAAGAGAACAACTAATCCTGAATATGGGCCGTACCCTTTGAAAACAAATTTTAACTTTTTAAAAATAAAATTATCATTTCAATGGTTTTACAACACATTCCTCCCACAATTTTTTTTCTTCTAAAAACTACTGAAAAGTTAACAAGGGATAATTTTAAAGAGACGAAACGAGCATATAAACATGCATTATATTTGGCTGTGACTTACTAGGATCAGTTATGACAATAATATCAGATAATAGTAGTTAGAGTATATTTTATGGTCAACCGTATAATCGCGACAAGTTATTAATCACTACTCTATTGAAACTGATTTATTCTGATGATTTATTCAAGAATGGAAGAAATCAGTAAAGGGGAAGAAGTCGAAAGAAGAAGAAGAAAAGAAGTCAGATTGACTTTCGATATAGGAAGAATAAAACTAAGCAAATGATTTTATTAAAATTGGCTTAATCAAAATAATGTCCACAACAATTAATTTATACTACATAATCAACCCAAGATTGAATCTTTACAATCTTGCCACCTCAGCTAACAAATCCTAACTAACCTACTAACTAATTACTATTCTATTAGCCCCCCTCAAGATGGAGCATACAAATCTTGTATGCCCAGCTTGGAAATGAAAGATAAAAAAACAGTTGTAGAAAGAGGTTTGGTAAAATAATCTGCCAACTGATTTGGGCTTGACACAGGCAGTAAATTAACAAGCTTGCTGTGAATCTTCTCCCTGATAAGGTGGCAGTCAATCTCTATGTGCTTCGTTCGTTCATAATGCACAAGATTTTCTACAAGTTTAATCGCAGAAAGATTATCACAGTATAAATTGGAAGTAGACAAAAGAATATGTAAATCATTTAAAAGGTAAGTCAGCCATTGTAATTCACAAGTAACTGAAGTAATGGCCCTATACTCTGCTTCACTGGAAGACCTAGAAACAGTTTGTTGTTTCTTTGACTTCCAGGAAATCAAAGAGTGACCAAGAAATACACAAAATCCAGTTGTAGAACGTCTTGAATCTGGACAACTTGCCCAATCTGAGTCTGAAAAAACATGAAGTTTAAAATTATTAACAGCAGGGAAAAAGAGACCTTGACCAGGAGAACTTTTTAAATAACGCAAAACCCTATGAGCAGCTGCTAAATGCAAAGATGTGGGTGCAGAAATGAATTGAGATAACTGCTGAACAGCAAATGAAATGTCAGGCCTTGTGTTTGTTAAGTAAAGTAATCTGCCAACTAGTCTTCTAAAAGGAAAAATATCAGTTAAAGGTTCTCCTTCACTTTTAGAAAGCCTAGTGGTAGTAGCAATTGGTGTAGATACAGGTTTAGAACCTAAGAAATCAGTATCTTTAAGAAGATCAAGAGTATATTTTCTTTGACTAAGGTTAATACCCTTATCAGATCTAGCAATTTCTAGTCCTAGAAAGTATTTCAAATTACCAAGATCCTTAATTTTGAATGTATCATGAAGAAAAATTTTAATAGAATTAATAGCATTCATATCAGGACTAGCTATAATGATATCATCAACATACACAGCCAATGTTATAAAATTTTCATTTGACCTTTTAACAAACAAAGAAGAATCTGAATTTACTCTTTTAAAACCTTGTAATAAAAGAGCAGAGGTCAAGCGAGCATTTCACTGTCTGCTTGCTTGTTTTAGGCCATAAAGGCTTTTATTAAGCTTACAAACTAATCCTTGACTATTAAAACCAGGAGGTGGTTCCATAAAAACCTCTTCATCTAAATTACCATGAAGGAAGGCATTGTTTACATCTAATTGGTGTAAAAACCAACCCTTAGCAGCAGCAATTGCAATTAACACCCTAACAGTAGTAATTTTAGTAACTGGACTAAAGGTATGCAAAAAATCTATTCCAGCTTGCTGTGTATATCCTTTAGCAACTAGTCTTGCTTTATAACGCTCTAAAGACCCATCAGACTTTAATTTTGTTTTAAAAACCCATTTGCAACCTATGGTAGTTTTGTCTTTAGGTAATGGAACTAACTCCCAAGTATTATTCCTTTTTAAAGCTGCTATTTCCTCACACATAGCATCCTTCCAACAAGAATGTAAAACTGCCTCTTTATAATTCTTAGGTTCTTTTAATATTTCTATAGCATTAATAAAACTATGATGAGCAGGGGAGATTTGATGGAAAGACATCACCTGAGATATAGAATGTGGAGTTGATCTTAAGCCAGGAAGATCCACTTGAAAGTCTTTAAATTTTTGAGGTAAATGCCTTGTTCTGGAAGGCCTACTCAAAAACTGAGAATTAGTCTTATTGGAAATATAGAAATAGAAATGTTATTAGAATCAGAATGTGGACTTACAACAGAAGCAGGCTGAGCACCATTATTGTCTTCATCATTAACAGAATCAGGCAAGTCATTACCATCAGGATTATTACCAGAATTACCAGAATTAGACAACTCAGCACCATTAGAACCATTATCAGTTATAAAACTTGAAGATTTATCAAAGAAATCTTCAAGGACAGCAGAACCATTATGAGTTGGAAAAATAAAATCATTTTCCTTTTTAGAAAATTTCTGTTGAAAAGGATATACATTTTCAGAAAACATAACATCCCTGGATACAAAAATAGAACCTGTTTCTATATCATACAAACGAAAACCTTTAATGTTTTTAGGAAAACCCAAGAAAACACACTTCTTAGCCCTAAGATCCATTTTTGCAGGTGGTTTTGGTAAAACAGAGGCATAGGCTAAACAACCAAAAGCTTTTAACATATCAAACTTAGGCATTTTATTAAACAAAACCTCATATGGTGTTTGATTATCTAAAACAGAAGTTGGGGTGATGTTAATTAAATGAGCAGCATGAAGAATACAATCTATCCAAAACTTCAAAGGTAAAGCAGAATCAACCCTTAAGGCTCTAGCAACAGATAACAGATGTTGGTGTTTGCGTTCCACTAAACTATTTTGCTGAGGCGTATAAACACAAGAATTCTGATGTATAATGCCCTTAGATTTATAAAAATTATTCATTTCAAACTCTTTTGCATTGTCTGTCCTTATACACTTAATGTTCTTTGAAAATTGAGTTTGAACAAATTGATAAAAGTCAATTATTAACTGTCTCACTTCTGACTTAGAATGCATTTGGAAAGCCCAGAGAAAACGACTCTTATCATCAACCACTGTTAAAAAATACAAATGCCCATATACACTTTTAACAGAAAAAGGACCCCACACATCCATATGCACCAAATCAAATATATAATCAGATTTAGAAACACTTATAGGAAAAGCAAGCCTCTTTTGTTTTGCCAAATGACATGTATCACATTCAAAGTTATTTAGGGAAGAAGCATTAGGCATAAGATCACACAAAACACTAAAATACTTCATCCTTTGCCTAGAAGGATGCCCTAGCCTTAAATGCCAAAGCTGAAAATTAGCAGTCTTAGAACAAGAACCTAAACTAGAAGAATTACAAACAGAATTACAAGGGTGAGTAGGAGCATACTCACTAACAGCAGAATTACAGAAATGTGCAGAAGCAAAAGGAACTTGAAGCTGATACAGACCATTGCTCTCTTTAGCTAAACCAATCATTTTGTTCATCTTTACATTTTGTATATAACAAAAACCAGAAGAGAAAAAAACAGAAATAGACAAGTTAGATGTCAGTTTAGAAACAGAAACCAAATTAAAATCAAATAAAGGAATATAGAGAACATCTAAAAGAACTAAATCAGAATTGATCCTAATGTTACCTATATGAGTTACTTTAACTAGTTGACCATTAGGCAACTTTACAGCTTTATTATAAACAACTCTATACTCATAAAAAAATTTAAAGAATTAACTATATGATCTGTAGCTCCACTATCAACAACCCAAGAAACAAACTCAGAACCATTAACCTTAGAATTACTAAGCACGTTAACACTAGCATTAACACTACTATCATTAGAATAAGAAGAACAATTTAGAAGAATACCTGTCCCTTCAGCACATGGAACATCAAATGCAGAAGTAAGCAAATTGATCCTACTAGAAGGCTGAGCAGAACCAACATTACGCTCTTGTAACATGCTCAGAATTTCATTATACTGTTCTTGAGAAAAGGAAACATTCTGACCAGATTGACAGGATTGACCATTTTGATTAACTTGACCAGACAATTTTGGTATAGGACCAAGAACAGAATCATCAGCAGAGGACAAAGAACCAGAATTACCAACAAGATTAGACTTACTAATCTGATTCTTGGACTTGTAACCAGGTGGAAACCCATGTTTCCTATAACAACGGTCAACAGAATGACCCACAAGACCACAGAAGGTACAAACAGGACGTTTATTTGTAGCATTGTTATAAAACCTTTTCTGAAATCTATTCGACTCCCCAGACTTCCCACTAGACCTATCCACAAGAAGAACATTTGGATCATGGGAAATGGCAGAAAGAACAGTACGCTCATGTTGAACAACCATGGCAAAAATTTGATTAATCTTAGGAAAGGGTTTTGTCATCAAGATTTGTGACTTAGGAACAGCAAAATGCTCATTCAAACTTCTAAGAAAACGCAGAGAGAAATCTTGATTTCTATATTTTTGAGCATCACACACACAAGAAGACAAAGGCTGCAAGTTCGATATCTCATCTCAAAGAATTTTAAGCTGGGTATGATAATTGGTAACGGAAAGATTACCTTGCTGAAGACTGTAGAACTCATGAAGCAAATCCGAGAGGCGAACCAAATCCCCCTGGTTGAAACGGTCGAAAAGATCGACCCAAAGCTCTCTTGCAGTGTCGATTCAAATGACACTCTGCACTATGTCCGGATGAATTGCCCTCTGGAGCCAGGAAATGACCAAATTGTTGCATTTGACCCAGGCTTGAAACTTAGGGTTTTCTTCTGAAACTTCCCTAATCGACCCATCAACAAACGAATATTTGTTCTTCGAAATCAGGGCCATTCTCATGGACCTGGACCACGCATGATAGTTCGAGCCGGTGAGAAGAGACGACGTGAGCACCATCGCCGGATTTTTGTTCGGATGGATGTAAAACTCGTCGGAAGGATCGTCGGGTTTGTAAGTACGATCAGAATTAGAAGATCGTGCCGCGGAAGAATCAACTGATACCATATTGAAACTGATTTATTCTGGTGATTTATTCAAGAATGGAAGAAATCAGGAAAAGGGAAGAAGTCGAAAGAAGAAGAAGAAAAGAAGTCAGATTGACTTTCGATATAGGAAGAATAAAACTAAGCAAATGATTTTATTAAAATTGGCTTAATCAAAATAATGTCCACAACAATTAATTTATACTACATAATCAACCCAAGATTGAATCTTTACAATCTTGCCACCTCAGCTAACAAATCCTAACTAACCTACTAATTACTATTCTATTATACTCGAATACCCGATTCAGACAAAAAATAAATAAATGTAAAAAAGGAAGAAGTCAGTCCAACAGATACATAGATTCTATAGCTTAGTTTAGTTAGTTCATATAGCCTGTTTAAGAGATGGCCTCTTTGTAAAAATGGAAATCCAGTAAGGATCTCTTGGAGAAAGGACAAACTGTGAGGGCCTACTAATTGCTCAACTTTACTGCTGCAGCTTGTAATAATCTCCTTTCAATCTACTATTCTTAATACTGGTTTAACAAATTAATCCATGATTGATTATTTTAGATTTTTGATCGGATCGACAAACAACTATAAGCTTCAGTTCCCTTCAAGGCTTCAACATTCTCCTTTCTTTTCTAGTCCCGAAACTGCAGATTTCAGCTTGCAAATCAACACAAGAAGCTCAGAAAATGGTTGGGTTTGGATCCATTTCGACACCAATGTGCTTCACTTCACCATTACTGTCTAAACTTCTGAACCCCAATCCCAGAAGCAATTTCCCAGGAAAACTTTCAAACCCACTTCTTGAAATTCCTAAATTTCATTCTTTGTCTCTGTCTTCTCATTGTTCTCCTCAGAAGAACAAAGTAATCCAAACCCATTTCACTTTGAAAGCTTCTTCTTGTGGTAATTTCTCAAAATCTGTTTTTTTGTGAAAAAGTTTTGATTTTTCTGATTGAACCAAAACGAAGCTGGATCTTGTTTTCCTTTTATGTGCATTCAAACATGCAGATGGCTAGAAACTGCAGATTAAGGTCCTAATATTGTTTCCCTTTTTGTCAATGTGCAGTAGGAACTGCAGATTACACTGAGGAACCCACAACCAAAGTGAAATTTCAGACATCCTTAAGTTTGCCTGGTTGCTCAAGTCCATTGTCTTTGCTTGGTACAGGTCGGTTGCTACAATATCTATGAACAAGTACTAGTCGTAGAAAGTTTTTATAAAGCTGTCTTAGCTGCCTAATGATTTCAGGGTACAGGGAGAAAGTTTTTGCCATCATTGGTGTTAAGGTTTATGCTGCCGGACTATATGTCAATCAGTCCATCTTAAGCAAATTGGATGCCTGGAAGGGTCGGTCTGCTACTCAGCTTCAAGATGACATGTTCTTGTTCAAGTCGATTTTCGAGGGTGAGTATCGGATGCAAATATGTTACAGATATGTGTCTAGATGTTCAGGCAACATGAGGAAAGAGATAGTATAAGGTTTCTAATTAACTTGCTTTAAGTGCAGCTCCTATGGAGAAATCGTTGCAGATTGTGCTGGTCAGAGATGTTGATGGTAAAACATTCTGGGATGCTTTGGATGAAGCTGTCTCCCCAAGAATCAAGGCGCGGACACCGGTTGATGAATCTGCTCTATCCACATTTCGTAGTATTTTCCAAGGACGACCTCTTAATAAAGGAACTTCAATCTTCTTGACTTGGCCCGACCCTTCCAAAATGCTTGTGAGTGTAACTTAAATATGGACATTAGAACACTATATGCACAATGTTAATCCGTTTTATGTTTCTGTTTCAGGTTGCTATCTCATCAGATGGAATGCCAACTAGTATGGATGCTACAATTGAGTCTGCAAATGTAGGTTCTGCACTTTTTAATGTATTTTTTGGAGATTCTCCGGTTTCTCCTTCGTTGAAAACATCAGTTGCCGGTGGGCTGGCCACCGTTCTCAAGTAAATACAGTGAGTTAGTTTCCTCAAGTTTTCAGCTTTAATGAACAAAAGTCGGGTCTTGTGTAACTTGACATTTTCATGGTTATTAAATCGAAAAGAAGAAAAAAAACAAGAGTTCTTGATGATTAGACTAATGTGACGTTCGTTACCGGGTCGTGAGACTCGTGACAACAACTAAGAATAACTATAAGAATCAGGTAGAGCTTTCTCTGACTTTTATCTGCTCCAGCATCTTTACAACCTCAGCCATTGTCGGCCTCTTGGTCGGATCTGTTTCAAGGCACATCAATGCTGCATTGAATGTTTTGTTAATCTCATCCATAGGACAAGAACAACCTAAGCTGCTGTCGACTACATATTCTTCCCTCCTTTCTTCAACAACTCCCTTTACCTGTTCATCTATTAGCAGAATGATTAGTACTATGGTAATGGATTTGGTATTTTCTTTGTTTGAATATTTCGGATTTAGATATTTATTTCAATGTTGATGAAAACTTTACCCATGTAACAAGCTTTGTTCCCTCTTCAAGAAATGCCTCATCCGTCGGTTTCTTTCCTGTTAAAATCTCCAGCAAAACGACTCCAAAGCTGTAAACATCGCCCTTTGCTGTTGCTCGTCCTGTGTCGAAATATTCTACAGATAAACACCCGAGTTTAGTTATCAATCTCTGAAACATAAGAGAATGAATGACTGCAACTTTGTTCATGATACCTGGGGCTAAATATCCAAAAGTTCCTGCAACAAATGTTGAAACATGAGTCTTGTCTGGTTCCATCAATGTTGCGAGTCCGAAATCTGAGACTCGTGCCTCCATATTGTGGTCGAGTAATATATTGCTCGACTTGATATCTCTATGGATGATATGAGGGATACAATCATGGTGAAGGTATGCTATTCCTCTTGCAGCACCTAATGCTATTTTATATCTTGTTGGCCAATCCAAAATCTTGCTTTCCACTGATTTTCCTGCATCACAGTTTAGTCTTATCATCAAACAACCCCAGAAAATCCAGAAAAAAGTTGAAAACATCCATTAGGCATTAGTTCATATATAAGAAACAATGTGGTGCTTACCATGGAGTAAGGAACCTAAGCTTCCATTAGGCATTAATTCATATATAAGAAGATTGTAGTGAGGAGTGGTGCAATATCCATGAAGTGTTACGATGTTGCGGTGCTTGATATCCCCCATTGCTTCAAGTTCTCTCTCGAAACCTCTCTCTCGATCCGCAGTTCCTCTGTTTAGTCTCTTCACAGCGAATGCCGTGGCCTCATTCATCGTCAACCTGTAAACAGTGCCATACCCTCCAGCACCAATTATGTCTTTGTTGCTTAACTTCAATGTTTTCTTTAAGAACACATCTGGTGTTAGAGATTGCAATAATGGAGACCTGAACATCACCATTTTCCCACCTGCAATTGTTTTTGCATTTTCCAGAATACACCCAATTTAGTAAAGCATGTTATCAAGAGTGTTGCGGATGTAATGGATGCTATTGCTTAACGAGAAAGTTGAAATACCTGAGAAATTACCTTCCTCGTAAATCATGTTCTTTCTTTTCCATCGCTTATACAGGAGAATCATGAGAATTATCTTTGAAATGATGAAGGCAATGCAGCATATGGTGATGTAAAATGCTAAGCCGAGATCGTTTGCCATTTTACGTCTGCAAAAGCTATCGATTCGAACGGGAAGAAGAAATACCAATCAGCTCACTCACAGATTTCTTACAGCTTCACAACTTTGATTCTAGAACCACCATAGATAGCAACTGAGGTGCTTTGAAAAGCAGCAGCTTGGAAACAGAACAGAACAGGACTCTTTGAAGGAAAATAGAGACTTAAAATTTTCAGTTCAAGTCTCCAAATTGATTCTCAGAAGCAACATCTCTCAATTATTAGGACATAGCAGACGACTAACTTTGAACTTTCTACCCAAACTCTTACACAGTAGCTCTCAATTATTGTCCCCAAAACACATTCTCTCTCTGTCTCTCAACATATCATTTCAAGAAAGAAAAGAAAATGGTAAAGGACAGGAAATCCCAACATTTGACATTAAAAGTACCAAGAATCCCAAAACTCGGGTTCGAACACCAGTAATGCATGTTGTGTGTGCCATCTTTGAAAATATTAAAAAAGTTGAACAAATACTAACTTTGCATCACACCAACTCAGTTTCTTTGGCATTGTACATTTTGGTGCATGTCGAGACTGTTTTCTCGTGAAGTTTTGAGGGGCCACGTCATATGTATGCGTGGCGGTAGGTGTCAAAGATATGTATGTTACGTTGTCTCTAAATCATGCATGATTCATGCGTTTGCGTAGTTTATTTTTGAACCCTTTTATTCCATGGAATTTCCTTAAGCCTAAGCCTATTGGAATTAGAAAAATCAAAGGTGAATGTACAGCTCTGAAGAAAATTAGTTGGGCACTTTTTTGTTGCATATTGTGACATGAACAATCTCCGTTTTATAAAACTTTTTAATTTTGTTGATGAAATTTATTATATATTGATAAAAAAATATCATTTTGATTTAACTGATATTAGATATTCGAGTTTAGCTGGGGTTAAAAAGAAAATATATGAGATTAGACACTAAATCATTATCATTATCAAGGGATAATGTCACAAGGCAGTGAAATATACTTACAGCTTTGACATTAAAAAATTGTCTTCTACATCTTGCTTGTTATTTTGTTCAGCTGGCCGGTCCGGTCCAAGAAGGAGGAAGCCGATCAGATGCCACAGGAGGCGTGCTACAGACGTTAATGTCGATCGGATATAATCGGTATTTGATATCCAAGTCGTTGAAAATCTTGACCATCTCTTCTACCAAGAGAGCTCTTCTTACAAACCTCTCTCCCATGTCTTGATGATTCATTCTGTGTGTGAGCCATATTGCTATCCTTACTCTGTTCAACTCTTCGAGTTCCTTGAATATGATCATCGGGTCTGGGTACCAATGCTCACTCTTGTGCTCAATGTAACTGCAGCAAGAAACGATCGAGTCAATCCGACATAGTCAGTGTAATATGCAATTTCACTAATACAATTCATGGATGCTGCAGGCAAGCATACCAAGTTCATCTATAAATTGCCACACATTGACAACAAAAACTCTCGTAAATGAACAGTTGTATCTCTCTAGACTCACCTCAATATCCTCTTCTTCATTAGACCAATCTTTTCTGCCGGAGTTTTCACATGGATGCAGAACTCAACCGCATCGCCCATATCCGGACTACGATAGTAGTTATGGATGGCCTTAGTAGCCAGAACACTGTTCGGGATTATGATCTTCTGGTTGTCATATCTTAAGAAAACGGTACTCAAGATGTTCATTTCCTCCACTACCATCTAAAATTCATTGAATATGACTTTTTGAGACACCAAGGATTTAAAAAAAACAATTTTATAAACAGGATCTATATTACCTTCCACATAAAAATTAAAAGCAAAGTCAATATGCTTATATAAGTACCTGAACACCATCAATTTCACACCTGTCGCCCACATCAAATGGGTGCATAACGAATAAGAATATGATAGCTTCAAACACTGTCTTGCAGGTGTTTCCAAATACGAATGCAACTAGCAGCAGCTGAGAGCTAATAAAAACGAGAACTTTGCTCGAGGCGATTTCAAGTATGAGAAGCCATATAACCGCTATGATGATGCCAACCAAAACATTCACCATCCGATGAAGCCTGTTCACAGCTGTTTTGGTATCATTCAATGTCAAGGCAAGTGCCCTTCGATCTCTAAAAGCATTGACCTAAGATATTGAAGTACAATATGTTATAGCAAGCCTTAAACTTGTACATGCAACTTCCATTTTACTGATCAAGTCAGAAAGCAAAAGGGGATGCTTTTAAGATATAAGGTTTTCTTTTCTTTGGATTTTATATGCGACCATAATGCAACAATCAACTTCTATAAGGTTTATGGACATAAAAAGATGTTTAAAATATAAGATAGAAACTATGCAGTGAACAGACTGTATACACAAAAGAGAATACATTAGTGTAAATCATATTGCAAATTGCAATGCATGGTTTGTCGGTTTTTACCACCCAATTCTTGAGGGCCTTCTTGCTAATTCTGTGGCTTTCAGATGCTCCTTCAAAGAGACTCATAGTCTTCAAAGCCTCATCTTCCGGGAGAAATCGTTCAATGTCGTCCAAGAAGATGAACCTGAGAACAATTATATCATCTAAATATAAGTGTAACAAAAATGACGCAATTGTAACGAAAGCTTAAAAAATGCAACAATCAACAAGCTAATAAAGAAAAATGTTAATGTTAACTTAAGAATTTAAAGGCACAAATAGATACACCCGTAATATAATGCATAGCAATAGGAGTGATGGGCATACTTGGATCCTGGCTTAGCAACATTCTGGAAGATTTTCCTTGCTGCAACTTTTGCCTCGTATTCACTTCTAATTTGTGTTGCAGACTCATCTTCTTGAGCCGAACCTTGTATCTGCTCATCTAAAGTGGAAAGAGCTCCATGGCGGATGATATTCATCAACCTTTTCATATTCCAAGCAGAGACATTCTTAGGATTCAACTTGTGCAAGTGATCAATTGTTATCCCCTTATCATCCTTTTCTCCCTTGTCAGCAGAAAGCACACCCGAAATCATAGGGCTTTTCTCCCGAGGACTTTTCTGAATCAGTCCGCTCCCAATCGGCCTCACATAATGAGGTGAGGAAAGGGTTGATGTCTTGAGGCCAGGAGGAATTGTAGCACCAGCATTCTGTAGGTTGGTGACTTCATTCGCGATTCTCTCTTCCTCCTCCTCGGCCTTTCGAATCTCGACCAACGGTGGACCAGAAAGAGTCTCGATTACGTATTGGTTGAACAACGAATCCTGGATTCTATCAAAATACGTACTCACATGGAAAGAAGATGCTAGTACCTTCACCAAAAGTGTCTTAACTAGCCACAACATCACACCAACCACAAGGCAAATCATAATTTTAGTCACATACCTAAGAACTTCATTCTTAGTCTCCCTTTGAACCTTCTCATCAAACAAGTAATGCCAAGCAATCAAAACCAGCCCCAGCCACAAACAATTCTGAACAGCTTTCCTCACTCCATATACAAAATACAATACCCTTTTTCTCAAAAGAAAATTCCTCTCTATAAAAAACACAATTATCCTTATAATCCACCCTGAAACAAGTCTACCACATATTAAAACCAACACCAAAACTTCCCATTTCCACAACATAAGATCCCACAAACGTTTCTTTCTTAAATAAGGAATTGCAAGACTGCAAACTAAAGCCGCAATTATCAAAATCAAGCTTAGCCATTCAAGAAATATCAAAACACTTAACTTATCTGTCTTATACTTGTCAGGCAAATCCTCTTCAAGCAAAGAATCATCATCTTCTTCCTCCATGCTTTTCCCAAGAAACCCAGAACGCATTACCTGTCCAGACTTCCCAGCTCCAGTTTTCGCCCTTTCCGGTGTGGGAGGGTCCATCAACCTGGATTTTGTCTTGGTTGCTAACAAACTTGACTTCCTTTGAACAGAAGAATTTGAACTGCACTTTACAACCCCATCACTCTCCTTAGAGTCCTTACTTTGTCTTCTTCTTAAAGGGTTGTCTTCGAATGACACTCTATGGTGAAGAGCAGCTGCTGAAGGTGAAGGTGTTTCGGCAACCGTAGGCAGTGGAATTCCGTCACGAGATTGCTCTTGAAGTTCATCCATTTCCAAATCCATGTCCAATGAAACCTCTCCTGAAGCTTTTTGTTTATGTAAAAACTGGCCGATCAGCTTCGACGGTGGATCTTCCATGGCGGCTTGTTTGTTGTGCATGAATTCGAACTCTTCACTTTCCTTATTACAAACACCGCCGGTACTACTGCCGCCGGCACCATTCAAGTTGGCATTCTCTTTTTTCTCACTGTATTTCCAAAAATCATTGTTCGATTCACCCCGAATCTTGCCCCCACCACTGGCGGTTTCTTCGGCCGCCGGCGTAGAAAGATTACTGTCGTTGCTTTTATCTTCAATCTTCAAGATGAATTCTTTCCTGTCAGCCGAATCAACGGCCATGATTTTGCTAAATCTTAAACCAATATGCCTAGCCAAAGAGTCGTGAAATGTGAACCAAGAAAAGAAGGATTTGGAGGAATTCGAATGATGGAGATAGTTTGAGTAAAAAAGATACAAACTTTTTTCCTGGAAAGATGAGACGCAGTGCTTGGTTCCTAAGAAAGTGCGAGAAAATCAATTTTACTTCCTGCTCAGAGCTGACGCGTGTAACGAGGATATGAAGGAGTGGCAAAGATTGGATTTTTTTTATAAAAAAGATTTGAACACAGTCACATGCAGAGAGACTAAAACAGAAAAGAGATTTTCTTGAAAGAAAAAGAAAATACCAGACCAAGTATGTTCGCAGGTTTTAAAGTTTACAATATTAAACGAATTTACCCCTAATCTTCTTCGATAATTACTATATTCCCATTTCCCATTGCTTCTTTTTGCCTTAAAAATTCTACAACCACCCCTTTAAATTAGATGCTTGTAATATTTTTTTTTTGCCTAGTTTGGTATTAAAATTTTATTTTTTAAATCAAGTATACATAATATTTTTAAACAAAAAATAATTATCGATAATAATTTAATATTTAATTTTATCAAAATATTTTAAATACTAGATTAAAAAAATATTTCGAAGGTTTCCAGTAATAAGCTTTTTTTTTTCTTTCAGAAGAACTATCTAGATTCTCTAGTTGTAGTGCGGCTTGATTCATAATGCACAGTTGGCCTTTTCCTTTTTTTCCTTTTTTGGAAAGATTTTTCATACTTCATTTTTTTGTCATAAATGTGGGTTCTTTCAGGAAAAATATAAGGGAAAATTAATTCACTGACCACCGAACAAATTAGAGATACTTATTTGAACCACCGAACTATAGAAATCGTTAATCAGACTACCGAACATATAAAATTAACCTATTTTGACCACCGCCGTTAAAAATTTAACGGTGGAGTGACGAAACTGCCACGTGGCAATTGATGGAAAAATTTAAAAATTACACATTTGGTCCCTGTTATTTACACAATCTTTCAATTTAGTCCTAATTCCACTTAAATAAATAATTTATTATTTTATTAATTTAAAATTAGGACTAAATTGAAAGGATGTGTAAATAACAGGGACCAAATGTGTAATTTTTAAATTTTTCCATCAATTGCCACGTGGCAGTTTCGTCACTCAACCGTTAGGTTTTTAACGACAGTGGTCAAAATAGGTTGATTTTATAAGTTCGGTGTTTTGATTGACGATTTCTATAGTTCGGTTATTCAAATAAGTATCCCCAATTTGTTTGGTGGTCGGTGAATTAGTTTTCCCGAAATATAATTATCGATTAACGAAATTAGTTCAAGTGATAATTCATTTAGTATTGTTTAAATAAATTTTGAATTTGATGTCTCATGTATGTTTTATATAGAGGTCAAATTATTTTATTAATTTATATATTATGAAAAAAATTATAAATTTATTCTATATTTGTTGATTGATTATTTAGTTTTTTTTTTAATTTAAAATCTCTACCATAATTTAAACAATAACAATTAAATCTATTAAATTAACGTATTTTATTAATTCTTGGGTTCTACATAAATATGATTTTTTACCCACCATAGACTCTATTTTGGACTTACTGCTATGTATTTCTTATCTTCCTAATGTCTATTCAAATTCCAATGGCTGTTTTAGACTAAAGTGTGTTTGGTTTTGAGGTGATAGTATTAATTTGGATCATCGTGATTTTATAGAAATAATTTTGTGTAAAATTGATTTTAAAATAACATGATTTATGTTTGGAAGTATTTTTTTTCTTAAAACTCACGATTGTATAAAAATATAGTGTAAAAATCACGACAAAATGCAAAAGTTATTTCTACCATATTTTTTCCAAAATTACATTTGGCGTCTAGAATTAATTTTAAATTTTTAAATTCAAACATGTAGGTACGACGTTCGAGACACATTTTTCCGTTGAATCGGGATTTTGTGCCTCCAAACGCAAAATTAGTTCCAATTAATCTGCATAAAATGCAGCATTTACAGTTCAACAAATATAAACCATGATTTCGACATGTAACAAAGCAGTTCCAGGCAAAAAACAAACATACAAAAAGAACAAAGGAGAAAGGCATATTTGAACAAACTCCCCTTGTCTTCATTTTAGTTTTGGAAATACAAGTTTAGAGGCAGTATCTGAAATATTTGTTTTTCATTACAGGCTATGCTTTTGTTTTCCACTTTTGGTGCTGCCTGGACCTTTCTTGGCTTCCTTGAGAATGAGCTCCAACAGCTTTTCATACGTCGACATTGCGGACTCGAGCATATCGATGGCTCGACTCCGATCCGTTGCGGCCACCCTCAGCACATCTTCCAAGTCCAAAGTGTCCTTCAAGGACTTGCTCAGCTCCCCCCTGTTTAGTCCACCATACCCATCACCAAAATTCTCAACTTTTTTACCAACTTTCAAGCCTTGCCCCATGCCATTAGCTACCACCATTCCACTAATGCTTCCTATATGGTTTCCATGTCCCATAATGGCCTCACCGGTTTCAATTTCCCATATATAAACCATTCCGTCTTCGGAAGCCGATACCAAGTTCCTCGTCGCGCTCCCCATCACTAAAGATACGATCCCACTCTCGTGTCTTTGTGCCCATCTGGTGCACTCATGGCCCTGATTCACATGCATTTTGCTTCCCTTATAGATGCATCCATCAGAGCCTGCAGCAAAGAATTCTGCCCTCATTTGATCCAATGCTATCCCCATAATTGGACAAGGGAATGCCACTGTCCTAAACTTTGTCCCATCCAATAATCCCCAAAATTTTACCGTGCAGTCCAAGGAACATGATATTATAGTAGAGTTGCACCGTGACATACTAGTGTCTATCGCCGTGACCGAGCCATCATGTGCAACAAATCTCCGCAACATCAAGTCGGCGGAGCTCGTATCGGGCGATGCGTCGACTATTTGAAAGATCGGAACATAAGAAACGGTACCATCATCACCGCCGGACATCAAAAGTGACCCGTCCTCACTTATTTTGAGGCAAGAAACAGGCTTGTTATGTGCGGAGTATGATGTGAGTATATCCCCTGAAGGAACAGAAATAACATAAACACAACCTGAAAGTCCACCGGCAAACAAATACAAGCCGTCAGGGGTGGCGGACAAGGGCGCGACGGGTTCAGGAACAAGGAGATTATGCAAAGGGGACGGAGACCACCAATTGTAGAGATGAATAGAGGGTGAAGTGGTGTCTGGGGAAATATGAGAAGCGGCAATGAATGAGTTGCCAACAAGGGCAAGGCCATGGCGAGGTGATCTGCTGCCGGAGAAGTGGCAGAGAGAGACACCGGAGACGGCATCGAAGGCGGTGATGGGACCATCAGGGGAGCTGGTGAGGACAATAGGATGCGAAGAAGATGATGACATGTTTTACAGAGAGGGGAATCAAAAGGTGAGTTTTGTGAGGTTGGACTTGGATGAGTGCTTGTGTTTGAAGAGGAATTCTGGGGGTGGTTGGTGGAAGATACCCTCTGTGATTGGTTACTTTAATCGCATTTTATGCAAATTGTCTTTTTGGAAAACGCTTTGACCGTTTACATTGATGTTTCATTCATTTCGAACAACCAGTTGATCTATCAGGATGATACATTACGTCTTTTAACTAAGGTAGGCGTTTTAAATTTCGATGTTGTGAATGAAGAAAACTAGATTGAGAAGGTCACACCTCACCTATATTGAATACCTACAAAACTTGATCTAGATTAGTCAGTCAAAGAATTGAATACACATGGTTAAACAAGAAAACATTAATATCATTCTTACTCGTGCTGTTAAACTTTTTTATTTGGATTTGGTTATATTTACCTATTATGTTTGAGATTCAAAATTATTTCTCCTATTTAAAATCGAGTTGACAATATAATGTGTCTTATTATTGTGTTTAGTACTTGTTAATTTTTGTCTTAAGAATTTAATTACCCTACTTGTCTATTTAAGATTATAAAGGCCTATTCAAAATAAATAAATGCCAATTAGTGACACTATTAATTGACTTTTGTTAAAATTTTAAATTAAATTTAAAAAATTAACATGAATTATATTTAAATTTAATAAAAAACAATTAATGGTTTTCTCAACTAAATTTTAATTTTCAAAACACACAAGTAGATGGATTAAATTCCTAGAAAAAGAAGCAAACGGATTAAATTTCAAAAGTCTGAAGTATACAAGGACTGGAAAAACATTAAACCTTTATTTTTCAATGCCAGAGTGGGTTTGGGCTTTACTTTTTTCAAGCAAGATAACTCGCGGCCCGAACCAAGCCTAGTCCGGTTCAACGTAGATAACAAAGAGGTTTACTGTTCGGCCTGGGGAAAACTGAACGAAAAACGAAGGAAAATAAAGGCCATCTTATCCAAATTCTGGAAGTAGTTAATCGAACCAGGAAGAGTGAACCGGTGGAAGAGAAACCAACGAAAATGGCACTCCTTTGTGCTTCAACCTCAGCTATCTTCTCTTCCTCTTCTCCATCAGAGAGACCTTCATTTGCTTCGTTGAAAAGGACCATCCCCAGTAACCAAAGCTCGTTTCTTGGCTTCTTCCCTGTAGTAGCATTGTCCAAACCTTCTTCTGCTCGGACAACAACCTTGTCTTTCTCTAAACGGGATTTCCGGGTTTGTTGCCAGGACCTCTCTCTTGTCCCTGAAAATCAACGCTGGATGTTCGAGGAATCCGAGGCTGATGGCCCTGTAATCACTCTCTGTCTCATTTGTTATTGATTTTCTTGGTTCATTTGGTGAAAGTTAGTTTCTTTTTTCTTTGGCTTCAAATTTTGTTTCATTCTTGAATTTGGGATTGTTGTTGTTTTGAATTTTGAACTTTTTAACAAGATGTAGTAACATTTTATGCTTTTTGTAAATTTGGGTATTGTTTTGTTTTACTAAATAGTTATGTTCTGATTAATGTGAGATTGCAGTCAATTTCTGTAACATTTTTCTTAATGTTTCTGCTTTTCTCCCTTCTTGCTTACTTAACTTGAATCATGTTCTTTTTGTTTGCAGGACATTTGGAACAACACATGGTACCCCAAAGCTAAAGATCACATTAATACTGAAAAACCATGGTATGTTGTTGATGCAACCGACAAAATACTGGGAAGACTGGCATCAACAATTGCTGTGCATATCCGTGGGAAGAATTTGCCTACTTACACTCCGAGTGTCGATATGGGTGCTTTTGTGATAGTGGTATGTGTTGTGCTTTTGTGTAACATGTAGGAGTTTTGTTTACGAACGTTGTTGTTTGCAGTTAGTGAGATGCTGGAAAGAGGTTTAAGCATATAGAAAATGGTGCTTGCTTTTTACATGTTACGGTGCAAGTCTATATACAAATTATTGATATGATTGAAACATGATATGAGTTGTTTCCGCTCCATGACCTCTCGATACATCTTCAATTGTGAAATTTGGACCTTGCTACATCCATGTTGCTGTATAATAGTGTGTTTCGATTTTTTATTTTCCGGTAGTTGTTCTTCCAACATATTGTGGAACTGATATTGTTACGATTTATACTATTTTGGTAATGTGGGGGGAGCTTAATGATACTGCTTGCTTTCTCATAATATGATTGTTATTTGATCTAAAAATCCTAAAAATTTGTGCTGGACATCAACTTGATAGGTAAATGCTGAAAAAGTTGCTGTATCTGGAAAGAAAAGGACTCAGAAGCTCTACCGGAGGCATTCAGGACGACCAGGTGGAATGAAAGTGGAAACATTCAATCAGCTGCAGCAGAGAATTCCTGAAAGAATTGTCGAGCATGCTGTTCGTGGTATGCTTCCTAAAGGAAGGGTGAGTTCATTGGTTTAAAACTCCCAACTGATATCTGCATTTGAGTTCAATATAGAGATTTAAAATCAAGACTGACAAAAAACTGATCTTGGATTTCTATGTGCACACGATGCTATGCTAGTTTAAGTAGTTTTTTGCTGTAATAGTTTTACTGGGGTGGCTTTGAAATCTGCTTATGCACACCATGAGTTAGAATGATAGGTAAGGCTTATGAGTTATGAAACAATATAACAAGTCTATCATCCATGATTATGTCGGCTTTTACAGTCAATCCATTGGCGTCATTCGAAAATGGCATGCATGCTTCTTCTTCTTCTTTTTTATCTATTATTGCTAAGGTCTGAAGTAATCTTCATCTTTTTTTCCAGCTTGGAAGAGCATTGTTTAACCACTTGAAGGTTTACAAGGGCCCAGATCATCCGCACGAGGCTCAGAAGCCTATCGAGCTGCCTATACGGGACAAGAGGGTGCAGAAGCAGC
Source organism: Hibiscus tridactylites (assembly GCA_958450335.1). NCBI lineage: Eukaryota > Viridiplantae > Streptophyta > Magnoliopsida > Malvales > Malvaceae > Hibiscus > Hibiscus tridactylites. The sequence goes on from OY288271.1 coordinate 3,575,816, forward strand.
GATAAGCAAATTTAAAGCATGCTGCTCTTGGTTATATTAAATGGATCCTACTTTCTTTAGTTGTGAAATTAACTACTAAACTCATGGGAATTTATCCTGCATTATTATTTTCATTATTAAGCTTGATGTTAGAAATGAATTTTTTTTCAAAGAATAAGATTGTAAAGAAGCTCGTTCCATGTATCTGGAACTCCCGCCAGACACCAATGGCTGCAATCCAATCCAGTGGAACCAGTAAGTCCATAAATAGAAGGATGTCCATCTTTGCGTAGCAAAGACAGCAATGTTATATCGAGCAACGTCGCTGGCCTTTTCATTTTCCTTATTACTCTCTTCACCACATCCACCGGCGGCGGTAATCCTCCGGGATATGTCGTGCCGAGCAACGGCTGCTTTTGCCCTAAACAGCTCTTGGCTTTTGGTTCACCCCATAAAGTTCCACTGCCATTACCAAAATTACAACCCTTCATTACTCCACTTTATCAAACAAAAGAATTATAATGGAGGCTTCATTAAGCTTACTTGTAATGAGAAGGAGATATTCCCTGGAAAAAGACCAGCGATTTCGAAGGATCGACGTTGGCGTCCACCCATCCGGCCCATGTGTTGAGAGCTATTTCGAAAGCTTGCATTCGATCCATATCCTTTTTAATCACGCCTTGATACTCGATAAAATCCCATCTAAAACGCGATAATTCAAATGAATTACAGATGCTGAGATTCGAATCTCGAATATAACTTTCTTAAAGATAACACATACGGTTGAGTAGGACCACGACGATACCACCAATGCCAAGTATTAAAGATGAGCATGTCAATTCCTTTCCATAACTTTCCCGATTGGATGGAATCGAGCTTCAAAACTCTCCCAATCTTTTCCCTAACAACATCTACAAGATACACACTTCGATCCAGCATTACTTTTACATCAAAATCCTGCAACAATTCACAGATCTCAATTTGTTAATAATATCTACAACCATATTAGGTGTATCGGGATAAAGTTCTAAGAACCAGGAGGGCAACAAAAAAAAATAAAGTCGACGTACGGACCGGAAATACAAAGGTCGAGACATCGTTAACTCTTGTAATGTTGAATCGGGCAGTAGGAACCGCAGAGTGAAGCATGCATGTCAATGACTGCCATTGATTTAGACTTAGAGAGTCCCCTACAAACATTATGCTCTTCCCTCTAAACTTTTGTAGGAATTTCAATCCATCAAATCTACAAAATATTTAATAAACATTACAACACTATGTTAAAATAAATATGTTTTTTTTCTTCATTTATATAAAAATATATAAATCTTTGGTAATAAATTTAAATGTGTGAAACGAAAATCTTGTTTGGAATTGATATTTAAATGGACAAAGAATCAAGGGCAGAAAAGGGAATACAGAAAAGACATCCCACCGCCGATCCCGTGAGTTTGACGGTACAAAAACACATTTCCGTTTACACGTGCTATAGAATCTATGTCGATTATATAAATCCATATTTTCATAACTTTATTTTCTTGGAGATGATGTATACAACGAGTATAAATTATACTGCTCTTTTTCGTGTCTATATTTATACTTAAATAATAAAAAATAGATTTAGAATTTATAATTAATGTATAGGGTGCAATTTAAAGTTTAAAATTAATTTTTTTAGTATCAGAGCATAAATACTAATATGCTAATTCGTTTTTTAATATAGTTTTATTTTAATACATAAATGAGCCTAATAAGTCGAAACTTACTGGCATGCAATTAAAAAGGAAGTTGAGCCCCCATAACCTTTAACTTCCTGCTGCCTATTGGAGACAACTCCTACTTTTAAGTTTTAATGAGGCAAAAATGGAGGCTAAAAAGAATCGAATTATACATAAACAACACACAGACATTAAGCTTCTTCACCTTCCCTTTATCAAACACAGAACTAAGCTTAATTGTTCACAATTCTGCAGAAAAGAACAGGAAACAGGGGAAATTACCTTGTCAAGGCGCAATCAAGAGGCTGCCATCGGTATTGAGTGTAGCCCAGATCTTGGCGTCCGTTCTTCTGGCAACTGAACTCCTTCTGAACGAAAGGGCAAGCCGAAGCAGAGTAAAGAGGATAAGATGGATCCAAAACCCACTTTCCTGTAAACAAATCGCAGCCATTGGCGGAGCAGCAAACTATAAGCAAAACCAGCAGACCGAAATACGATGAAAATGGGGAATTGGAATCGACCCAAGGTCCCATTTGGACTGCTAAGTTGAATAAATTTCGAATACTGGGGAAGAAAGTGAAAGCAGGGGAGCTTCTCTCTCAGAGGAGCTGTGTTCTGGTCTTGCTCTGTTAAAACTTATTTATACAGGGTTTTTTATTGTATTTATTGCAAAATTTATGGAATGTAATAATATTAATGATGCTAATAAGCTGTAATTTTACTTGTATTGGTTTTTATGGGAACAACTCGTGATTCTTTCAATGTTCTTACTATTTATTTATGGGGGTTTTGATTTGATGGTATGTAAAAAGATTTTGAGCGTGTATTTAAGCTAAGTTTTTTAAAATATGGGATTTTTGATTTAATGGTTTGGCAAGAGAGATTTTATAGCTAATTTAAGGGATTTAAAAGGTTTACGTGACTGTACTCATCTAGTGGTCCATGTAAAAAAGATGGCATTATCCTTAAATGAGGTTCGAATAATTCGTCTATATGATGTATGTTGTTTTTTTCTGATTAAGTAGTGTTATAATAAAAAATTTAAGATCAATGTTGAGATTTAAAATCACTCTATGAGTGAAGCCGAGCGGATGAACATCCATGACCATTTGACCAATTAGCTCGTTTTGATATGTGTTATTAAATAGCTAGGATTAATAAACATATATTATCTTGAAATATCACCATACATTTTAAAAAAAAAAATACATGACTAGGCACAACTTTATCAAATGCTAAACTAAAAAGGAAATGAAAAGAAATCACAGTCTAGATCCACTAAAATTTATAAATTTTTAATTATTTCACAATGCATACACTTTATATATAAAATGATTTGAACATAAATATCTTAAAATGAGTATCATTTAATTTTTTATTGAAATCCGTTGTTGGATTCTTGTAATAATAATTTAAAACTATTTATAACTAAAAAAATCATATAATCGATATCGGCATAATTTGTATCCCTTATTAAAAAACCATATTGATCGATCTACATTGTTTAATTTCAATTAGTTTAAACTTCAAGTTAAACTCCATTATTGTTTTTTTATCTGTTTTTGAACGTACAAAGTTCTTGTAACTACATTCTGATGATGTTGATTTCCATTAAAAAAATGTACACCCCTTTTACTAATTTAAAAGTTCAAAGCGTAACCGTTAATATTTTGGTGCTCGAACCTGTAATTTTTAAGAACAACAACCATTCCCTAAATCACTTAGACAAATTAATTCGTGCTAAAAAACATACTCTTAGTCTTAGATTTTAATGATGATATCTATTTTTTATTCGTCACATTCATTTTGCAAATAAATTTGATATATGTCTTGGGTTCAAAACGTAACTGTCAACACCTCTATTTTTCTGTTCTTTCTCATTTTTTAAGTTTTGAGTTTTAGACTTGATAAAAATACCTCCTTTCTTTTTTCTAAAATTTCTCTCTCCCCTCTAGGTAGCATTAAGATTAGAATTTATAAAAAAAAACGATATATATATATTTTGAATCAAACACTAAATTTTTATTAAAATAATAAGAAGAAATACACATATAAGCATACCTAAAATAGAAAAATAAATGTAGAAAAACAAAAAGTATGTAAACATGAATAGCAAATTTAAATCTTCTCATAAAATCTTCATCAGTGTTCTTCAAATCTATCACCATAGCGAAATCTTGGAGTGTTCACTAGAAGAACACAAATCATTGAATTACTCCAATCAACAACAAAAAAAATTGGTTATCTCCACGAACAACCAACCCACACAATGTTATGTGGTAAGATTCAACTGTAACATACACCAGGTTGTAGACGTCTTCAATATCAGCGTGCCATAGAGGTAGATAAAGAACGCGTCATAACGGCAGATGAAGAACATGTCAGAACAGCCGACGAAAAATAAAAATATAAAAAACGAGAAAAAGTAAAACAAAAAACAAAAAACGATGATTCAAAATCAATTCTACCACCACAAAACTAAAAAAATGCGTGAATTGTCAAATGGTTAAGAATACGTGTGAACATATACTACTTTGTAATCACCTTAAGACTATTAGAATTTAGGATTTAAAGGTTAGGACAATATAATTAGAGATTTAGGGTTTAACCTATAAACCCTAAATTATAACCACAATCCCTAATTCTAACCATGACCCATCAATTCTAAACCACTAAACCTAAACTCCCTAACCTTTAAACTTTAAAGTCTAACTCTAAACCTTAAAAGTAAAACGATTGTAGAAACTTTTCGTTTCTCCTGCTTGTGCATTGAATAATTACCCTTAACAAAAAGAAACTTGATTGTTCATCTGTAGCAGTTGCTGGTTTGGAATACAGCATACAAATTCATCCCAAAAAAATACTTGACTGTTTAGATTGAACCATGTCTAAAATTGTGATTCAGACAATGAACAACTGCCTACCGGTAGATGAGAAGTGCCGACATAGAATATTGTTTTTGTGATGCAAGAAATCTAAAGCCAAAAGCAGACAAGACAAAAACGGTGTTTGTTGTGTAACCAAGATTGGTTACAACTTACAACTCTCAAGGTTTGTTAAATATGTTGTTCAATTTCCTTGCTTCGTTTTTGTTTACTTGAAAGTAGAGAATTTACTTAGATGAAACTTCCACTCAATCAAAATAAATTGATTTTCCTGAAAATGATTGATATAGATGGATTAATTGTCGTTAACAATGGTTAATTAATTAATCACTGGTGTAGTAATAAATAATGTTAAGATTGTAAATAGTTAGTTTAGTCAATTAATTCATCTGTTGTAATTTTATTTCTTATATATGTGAAAACAGTTAAATTTTATAATTTCTTTAATTCTCAATAATTGGTCAAGTGATAAGTAATTTAGTATTGCTTAAGCTGGCATGTTTTGAGTTTTTTTTGGTGATATTCAAGTTTGTGTATGTAAAAGGTTACAGTTAAAAAACTCACTCATCAAAACTTAATGTACGATGTAGAACAATACGAATTAATCATTACGAAATCTTGAAAAATCGAGATGATAATAAAAAATTAATAAAATTGTTTTCCTTAGTTGATAAGTTTTTGGTGATATTCGGGCTTTCTCAAAATGTTAGGCCCAACCATCTTATACCCCCCAAAAAAAGAGACAGCAACTTTCTCTCAAATCTCAATGACCCAACCCGATGGCAGAGATCTCTTGGGTATCTGAAATACCAATCAAAAACCTTTTCGGATTACGGTATAAAACCAACCTTTGCCAAATGGGATAGAAATTTTATGTCTGTCTCTATTTATGTTCTACGCTTAAAATTAAATTTAGAATTTTAAGTTAAGGTTTAAAGAATTTAAGATATAGTATATTTTTTGGGTATAAGGCGTAGAGTTTAAGATTTAGAGTTTAGGGTTAGAGTTTGAAATTTAATTTTATAACATTTTTTAGTGTTAGGGCATAAATAAGAGCACCGAAAAGGGACAAAAGATTTTTATCCTGCCAACTGTTTTAAAATCATACAAAAATCACTTGGGACCCTAAATTATTATCATTATTTTTTTAAAAAATCATCCATTCATTACGTTAATTTGATTAAAATGAGTGGCTCATGATTATGTGTTTAATTAATAAGGTACACTAAATTTTAAAAAAAAATCAAATATTTTTAAAAACATATAATCTAAATGTTAGAACATTACGTTGTTAGAAGGGAAAGCTACAAATCTCAAATATTAATCATAAAATAAACATGTAATATATAAAAAGTTGGACCACAATCAATAGAGAAAGATACATGTCTCCCCCATTTAATATTTTCCCAAACATTAGAGCCACACACAACTGTCCAATTTTATACAGTCCTTTTCCATGCCTTAAAATCTGATGTGGTTCCATTTCATTTTGAAAATCAGACTCAGTTTAATTTTGATCACAATTTTGTTTTATGTTCTCCTTTTTCATACAAAGCCCCCACCGTCAGGTTGATAGTAACCATTCACACAATCCCCCATGTTTTCCTTCTGTTTTAAGCACAAGAAATTTGTTTAGCTAGATTTTTTATTATTAAAAACATAATACGAACCACACGAACTGCCATGTCTAAATGGTGAACCGCATGACACACAAGGTTGTATCATACATTCAACATGTATACAATGAATGTATAAAAATTTCTGACCTAACCAACAAGATTGGTCCAAATAATAAGTTATTTTATATTGCTTATTCAAGTTTTTTTTTTAATTTAATCCACTAATTTTATTAAACAATATCCGAAATTACAATGAAAGTTCACCACTAAGTAAACAAACATCTAAACCCAGATACAAACCCAAAAACTAAATTAGCGGCTCTAGATCATAATAGGACCATACAAGAACATATAAAAATCTAATCCAAAGACTCGAAACAAAAGACGGATACAAACATCCCCAAATCGACGATGATGGGTAAAACCATCAACAAACAACATTGACAAATGCATATTACAGTGAACATATGTTGACAAAAAGGTCACTACCACAACTCAATCGCGAATAAACGATAGATGTAATCGCGTATCCGAATCCGATTCAAGGGTCCGAGACAGGGAGATCAACAACATAATAAAATGAGCGACATCTTGATCAGTCGTGGCGACGTCAGATCCAACCCTGATAGAAAACAAATAACAAAAAAGCGTGCCAAAAAGCAGGAAAACGTACCAAACGGTAAAGAAAAACGTGTCATGAAGACAAATTTATTGAATTAAAAGACTGAAAAATAAAAGAACGAAACAAACAAATAAAAGTGAGCGGCCGACGATCGACAAAACAACCCTAAAGTTGCTGCCGCCGCCGGCCTTAGTTTAAACCAAAATGGGAAAGTGGCGGCGTTAGAGAGAAAAAAAAATTAGGGCAGAATTAAGTTTTCTAGTGCAGTCCATATTGCTTATTCAAGTTTTGAGTTGTAGGCTTTCTGTATGTAAAAAATTTCCGTTAGAAGCATTAGTGAAACTTGAGGTAAAAGTTTGGGGATCAACTTAATTATTTTTTAAAATTTGAAGGCTTAAATTAATTTTTTTTATAAATTTTGAGGGTTTAACTAAAATTTTTAATAATTTTGAGGGATTTAATAAGAACGTTAAAAATTTATGAGATAGAAGTCAATTAAAATTTTAAGTTTAATATGAATTTTTAAAAATATTGAGGAAACAAATTAACTTTTTAAAATAAATTAGGGGCTAAATTCTAATTTTCTCAAAATTTTGAGGGCTATAGGATAGCCAACCCTAGTCTCCACTGAGATACTACCCTAGTTCGGACTAGGAGGCTTATTCATCAAAATTAAGTGTGCAACGTAAATCAATTTGGATTAGTAAAGACAAAGCCTTAAAAAAAAACCAGGAGACAACCAATTTTTTTCTTCCTACCTATAATTGTAGACATATATAAATGCATTAAGTAGGGCAATAATGGAACACAACTAAAAACATCATTGGCCTAATATTGACAAAATTTGGAGATGTATCTTACAAAGAAATTACCGGTGAGTTTGAGCCTTTAAGGCACAAAACATGCAGACAAGTTGCCCAGGTAACCATGTTTCAAATCCCCACAACAGACACACTAACCAGGCAAAGCCATTTTCCTCAATCTAATTTACTAGAAAAGGAATCAAGATAATGGCATCCAGTTCAACTCTATGTTGTGAGTCCAATTTTTGCCTCACATACGTTGCCTATGGCTAACATAGTTACCTTGTGTTCATTTGAGATAGATAGACCTGGGCCTGTATTACAGTTTTACCGATCCTGAATCCCGGAACAACCGTGAAAGCCACCCGCGGTTCTGATTCCGGTGTAATATCCGACGAAAGGAACGCTTCCTCAGCTACACTTTCCATGTATACTTCAGAGAATCTACACCCTTTGCTTATTTGAAAGATTGATGCCTCTGGCTCGAAAGCAAAGGCTAAGCAGTGCAGGAGCCAGACCCGCTTCGCCATTTCCGCGAATAAAGTGAAAAAAGTAGTGTCTGGGAATTCATAGGAACTCACCATGTCCCTACTGATCAAATTGTCGAAAAAGGATGATTCCATCTTAGGATGAACGACTTGCAAGTACTTGGCCCGACAAAATTTGGCGAATGTTGACTTCGGTTTCATGCCTAGATATTCCTTAACTTTCAAGGATTTCAGTTCCATAAATCTATCGAAGAAGACTTGTGGATGTTTCTCTCCGTCGGGTATAGAGATGCCGAAAAGTGAGAAGTAATGATGGTGGAAGGCCTTGAACATTTCCCTGCAAATGTAGGACTCGAATGCAAAACATTTGTCATCTGCTTTCCAATAGACCACACCTTGTTGTATGGAACTAGCTGCCGCATTGATATCCCAGTCGGCGGACTTCATTTCATCGATCATCAGCCTGACGAAGTTTCGAAGGGACTTAACAGTTTGCCCAAGAATTGTAATAAAATGGCTAGGATTCAAGTTTGATAGGTGAAGGTTGTTGAGCACAAATAACTGACCACTTTGATTCAATCTCTTCTCCAGCAACCTATTTTTCTTATTCGATTCGTCCAATTTTTCTCGAAGAAAAATGATCTCAGACTCTTTGAACTTCAGCTGAGATTCCAATTTCTTCCCCATAATCTCAAATGTCTTGGAAAGACTTTTCTGTTCCTGAAGCTCAGCTAAAACTATTGTTTGTTCCGGGGAAGGATCATGCTGTTTCTTCAAGAAACATTGCTTCAATTCGGACAATTTCTTCAAGTCCGAAACTATCAATTGATCAGCAGCTTGAATCTCCTCAGCATCGTAAGGCGACTGAGCATACTGCAACCGAGCATATTCCGCCTTAATAGCTGAAACCGAAGCAAATAATTTTGCAGTGAGAGCTTCCAAGGCAATCCTTCTTTCGAGCTCTTCATCGTGTAAGCTGTCGAATTTCTGAGATAATCTCTTGGTGGTCTTACTTTCGTTCCATTCTTCTGTTTCTTTAGGCTTAACCTTCTGAACCCCATCATCAGGGACAATCCCGGCCGTAGCAGCGTGCCGGTGAAGTACTTTCGACAACGTTCGAATCCATTTACTCTTTGATGGAGTAACAGCAGATGACTTCACCACTTCCATCTGCAAAGTATCACAAATGACAATAACACTTATAATTAGCCTATTTTAGACAGAGTAATAAAAACGAATGAGAGGAGCATGAAGAACAAGAACAAGAAGAGCAAAATGGATAGAAAAACCATGAAACGACACACTCTGAAGACATGTTTTTCAACATTCACAGAGTTCAAAAAGCTTGTCTTTCCAACATATACACCAATAGCCAAAGTATTCAATGCAAGGGGCGAAATCGAGCGGTGGAGAAAGAGCACAAAGAGGAATAAACATTGTACATCTCAAGAATTTTGCCTACAACTTACATGTATCTTTCCTGGAATTATAAACATTGAAGAATTGAGAACTTCATTTTAATATAAAACATGTCAGTTCCAACCACATGGAAGAATCAGAAAATGTCCAAGGAAGAAAACCAATGCAGGAGAAAAAGCATGGACCGGAAGCATCAATATATAGGAGGTGATCTAAACATACCATAAAAATGTACCGATGAGATAGTAAAGAAGGCTTAAAATTTGAGCCCAAATCTAAATCAAGAAATGCTGTATTTTTATAGGATACAGGAGATAAACAGCCCTACAAAAATGAGCAAAGTTTACAACAGGACAGCCTCCCACTGTGGTTCATGGACCACTTGAAATTTCCACCAAATTTGCACATAATTTTTGACAATTGCCTATATTTGACCCCACAACATTAAAAATCAAAATACCTATAAAACAATTTGATTGAAGTGTTAAACATGAAATAATATTCAACAATTAGAAAATTGGGAGTTCCATAAATTCATAGGATTCTTTAGGGTCTATGCATTCACAGTTCACACAGCTTAAAAGAACTCTAAAATAAAGTAAGCTGAGTTTATTGGGGGTCATTTGGGGACCACAAAGTGAGAAATCTGATATGAAACAGTTGCAGCATATTCATGAGCTTTGCATTTTCACGTGGCTTGCCAATGAGTGCACTGTCATGCAATGACTTTATTCTTTTGTAGTATTTCTCATATGGTAATTTTAAATATCATGCAATTCGTCAACAATTTCCGGAGTAAGTGGTTAAAGGCTCTCAATATATGATACGAAATATACAAATGACACATTCCAATTTATCAATATATATAATGCTGTTAAGTACATATATAACTCACAAAGATATATGAACATGCAAATTATGAAACTATACAATAGGCATAGATCAAGTCAATATAATAAATATAAAAGAAAAAAACAATGCACTGCAAAGTTGTTTTCTTTCTGCAGTGCAAACAGCTTTAAACATCCGTTGGATTTCTGCAACATCTTTTTATATTTACTGAGATTTGTGCCTATTTGTCTTATAACCAAAACCCCTTTGCCAAATTTGTCCTACACACTAGTTGCCTAAATCTAGATATAAATCTAGTTTTTATGGTCTTTGGTGGGAATTACACACACGTGCATGTGTTAGATTAAGATCTCCTCCATGTTTAAGAGATTAAAAGCTTAAGCTTCTTTTCTTTTCAAAAGTCTAAACCTTTTGTGGCAGTAGCTACATGGATCCAATTATGGCTGGAGTCCAACCGGACTGGACACTTAGACCAGAAGAAATTCTTATAAATATCAATTTTTTGCTTAAGAAATATCGAACTCTTTATCGCTCGATCCAACAAAGCCAATATAAACACTTAACAATTTCATTCTTGATATGAATATGACGGTTTAAAAATTTATGAAAAATCAAATGAGCAGCTTGAAGATATAAAAATTCTTGGAAATGGAAGCAACAAGGCCCTACCTACCAATTGTGTATTTAAAATCTTTCAACAGAAGAAGATATTAAGCAATAAGATCACCACCGGACCTACTATGAAACACTATGTTTTATACAGAACCCGACCGGTTGCCCCGTTGGTTGTGGAAGGTAACCTCCATGGGAGACTCAGGTTCGAGCAGGTGTGTGGATATATGTATAAAAAACACTATGCTTATACAATTGCACTAGTACAAAAAACATATCTATAACTTCATCAAACTAAAAACATCAATAAAAATTATATTTAAAACTGAAAATACTACCTTATAATTACATTAAAACGGTAAAAAATCTATAAAACTGTCTCCGCTCTAATTTAAAACCCATAACTGAGATGTTACAACAGTAACATGTCGATTCTAAAACCCTTAAAAAAGTATTTTTTTCAAGAAAATAGTATGCTTATGAAAATCATGGAAAAATAAATACTAGTTAATATGCAAAACTTAAATTATATAATCTTACAATTATCTTGAAAAATGTTAACAAAATCTATGTTGTACTGATAAAAAAAAGTAAAAAACATTTCGAAATCGAACTTGTTTCTTTCCCTTGTAAAAAATAATTAAAGAGTCGTGAGATATCGTACAACCGTGTCATTCTTTACTGTGTTGATTACGTGAATCTCAAGCAAACAGATACGTTCACACTCCTTTTAAAACATAAAACAGAATCCTGTCGTGTTATACTAATAAAAATGAAAAAAATGAAATTGACGTCATATTTTGCTGGAAAATCAGAAGGAAAGTGAAAGAATGACAGCCCAGAAGCAGAGTTCGGAGCGAAATATTTTTTTAAAACGATGAATGCGAAGGTAGAAAAACCCAGAAGCTGAATCCCGAGAAACAAACAGAAAGTAGTACCACTAAAAATCAAAAGGCGAATCAATGAGAAAAAAACAACAGGAACCCAGAAAAAAAAACACACGAATAGAAGCAAACCGAGTTTAGCTGAATCAAAAATAAATACTTGGAAAATAAAATATAAAACCTAATGAGAAACTGTTAGAACACTTACCTTTAGCTCCCCCAATGAAACTAAGCTGAAAACCCCAAATAAAACCCTCAAAAAAAGCAAATTAAGATCATTACTGATACAGAAAAATTTATACATGTATGAACAGACCAATCTTGAGACACCCTTTTTTTCTAGATTTATTTGGAAATAAGAGAAAACGGTATCGAACAGTAAATGGAAACAAAATGAAACCAATCCATAAAAGTAAAGCTTCATTAAAATTTATAACTTACCTTAAAAAGAAATCCCGTTTATCATACAATTACCGAGCGGAGAAGAAAAGAAACAAAACTACTGCTTAGCTTGAAATATCAAAAACCCAACCACCGAAACTTCTCCAATGCAAGAGATTTTTTTCCCTTTTTTGAGCGGATATTTAATTTTTGATTTTGATGTTTGCAGAGGAAAAACAATGGCGGAAGCTTGGTAAGAGATGAATTTGAAATGACGGAAATGGACAAAAAACATGTTTTTCTTCGTACATGGAGAGAAAAGTAACCGTCAAAGGTTGGGCCATTTTCCGTTATGTTTTGTTTTATGTTTCTACTTTTTTTTTTATAAAAAATCTTCCTTGATGTTATCTAAGTAGGATTATTATCGTATTAACTAGCGGTGAAAAATAATTTTTTTTATAAATTATAGTGTATATGGGTTTAAGGTTGTGGTTTAGAGATTTATGTTGTACGGTTTAAAATTTAAGATTCATAGTTAGAATTTAAGGTTTAGGGTTTAGAGTTTGGAGTTAAATTTTTAGGGTTTTAATATTAAAAATTTCGATTTTAGATTTATGCTTGAAAATAATTATACTTGTGTAAATTTTTTTATACGGCAATGTATCAAATACTAATTCATCTAAATATTAGTTTGAAAACATAATATGTTTATTCAACACTAATACGTTAAAAATAATTAAAATGTAGTGATATGAAATTGATTCACGAGGTTGTTTTTTAATTATAAAAATTTTCTACTACAACTAAAGAAATATGTAATAATATGACTACACCGAATCAATTTTTTTGAATAGTCTAAAGTGATTATAAGATATTATATGTTCATATACATTCTTATCACTTTGACAATGTACACACGCCTTGCAGATAAAACGATTTAACCCGAATCTCCTAGGATGAACATCATATGCTTTTCTACTAGGACTACTTGTTTCGTTCTAAACCGAACTTATTTGAATTCCCGTTTTTGTTCTTTTGTTATTAAATTTCAAAAGTATTATTTATATTTGTACTTTAAAATTATTTTTGTTATTAAATTTCAAAAGTATTGTTTAAAATTATGAATAAGACATTTGATTAAGAGCCCTTTAAACCTCTAACATTGCAAGTTGCAACTATTTGTAATTAACACAAGACAGACGCAGGGTAAATCCATAATCCCTGGTCCAAACAGGATTTGAGATTATAATTGAGAAGTCAAGAAATGATAGATGTCTTGTCAAGCATGACATTAACATAAATCATGGCATTGACATGCTTTAATTAGTACTAATTTAGATTTAACCCTTTTTGCTGTCTTAAGCTTCTTCTTCTTCTTCTTTTAGTTCATTTTCAACTTGTATACTTCCATGAAGGGTAAATAGATGTTTTAATTTGATTTAAATGTTCAATTTAGTGGGTTTTTTTATTATCTAATTAGTAGTATTTGAATTTAATTTTTTATTATAATGAACATATAATATAATTAATATTTTATTTTCGGTGTCAAAATTCAAACATTTGTTTCACTAAAAAGACATAACACCTCATTTCGCTAACTAACCTATAATATAACTGATTATCGAAACCAACATTTCTCTCTTATTTTCTAATAAACATAGAGTAACGAATGGAACAAATGATGCACAGTGCACCAAATGAAAAAGCAGAAATAAACACAGTATGAGCATAAGGGTGAATTATTGTTGTTGAGAAAGTTGTTATCTTCTGCAGCCAAAAAATTTATTCAAAGTTGATATGAGAGCTACCTATCTAGCTTGGCTATGGATACATGCCTAGTTATTAGTATTTTCATAAATCCGAATAACCATATTTTATATCGATTCTTGGTATAGGTCATGTCTAAGATTCGTGGCTCTCACTCTCAATATTGTGTCTCCAAATTCGAAATTGAATTTTCTCTTTGGGGACACTTATATCCATTTATTTATATCTGAATAAATATCGAACACGAATACTAAATCCTGATACTAATACCTAAATCTCGAGTATCAGACATTTGTGAGGAACTTTAAGGGTCAAAGGACACAGTCCTCATCCCCACTTTGGAATAAGATAATGTGGAAATTTCTCAGCTTTTTCTCTACTGTCTTTGAATCCATACCCATCACATGGAATCCAATGGCAATTGGTGGTGGAAATGCACAACTTTGATTTTTGTTTTTGTTTTAACTGTTGAAATTCAGATGTTGTGGATTCATATCTTTTTACAAATCCTCATCTCTGCAAGTGCATACTTACTTTTTCTTCCATTTCATCAAACGGATTGTAAAAGTAAGTACATACATACATACATACATACATACATACATACATACATACATACATACATACATATTCGTTTTCATGTTCGTGTTCGTGTTTCTTGATATTGGATCACTTGTGATCTGCAAATGAACCAAAATAATGATCATGGATCACTTGTGATCTGCAATGCAACATCTCATTTTTTGTATAACTTTCAACTATAGTTGCCACATTGATCATTCAATCCAAATACAGTAAGTAAAGCAAGATAATCTTCTATGCTTTAGGCCAAGAGCACCCGAAGCTCACAGTCCCGGACGAAGCCGGTGGTTCAGCCAGCAAATTGCTGGAGGAGGTTATAAAGCTAAGTCAAACCACATGACAGGGCTTCTAAACTGTTCCTACAGGTACTTGGGGTGAACTCAGCTGTAAGCCTGTAACTTCTCTATTATTTTGGCTGTTTACTTCGATTTGTTTTGTATACATACGCATTGATTCGATTAATACATTACTTCCAGGCCAAGTTCCACTACACTGCAACAACCAGCAGGAAACATGGTAGAAAGGTGGTCTTAATGATTGCTTAGGTATCCGAGAGAACTAAGAGCAAAACTAAGCCTAAAAACTATGTATACATACGTTGATAGTTAGTAAATATAGAAGACGATTTGGATCCGGAGCTTAGTTCAGTTGAGAGGTGGCATCCAACAGATTTAACCTTTGGAGTTCGGACCCCTACTGCAGCCTGCTAACAAATTATTTAAGTGATGTAAGAGAGATGGTTTTACCTGTGGATATGTTGGACTCTTGAGCAGCAAGAAACCCCAACTTTCATGGATGTTTTGATCTATAATCCTTTAGCTATTTTTGGTTCTTTTGAATTTTGAGATGATCATAAGCCTTTTCTCCACCAGCCATTCCTCTTTGTCTCGAAACATGACATTTCCAACGCAAACTCCGATTGCTGCACCAAAAATGTATCCCACCACAGCAATAACCCATACCCAATCCACATTTCTCAGCATGGAATGGTTTTTTCCATTTACATCAGAACTTTTGGGGACTGTTTCAGGATGATAGTCACAAGGAGGCAAGGGTATCCCACATAGTTCTAGGTTGATTTCGTATCTAGAAGCCGGAAACGTCGTAAGTTGTCCGGTTGAAGGAATAGGACCGGTGAGGTCATTGTTGGAGACATCCAAATCTGTAAGAAATGTGATAAGCCCCAAGGATCCTGGAAGCCTGCCCTGAAGTGAATTATAAAACAGATTAAGCAAGCAAACTTCTTTCAAACCCTCAAAGGTATCAGGGATATTTCCAGTTAACCTGTTGTGTGACAAATCCAAAACATGTAAATTGGACATGGAACCGATGCTGCCGGGAATAGTGCCGGAAAGATGATTGAAAGAAAGATCCATAAAGAGAATGGTTCCATTACTTGTTTTTATCATGTGGTTTGGCCAACTATATATTGTTATCAAAGAACAAGAATTGGACTCAAAGCTTTCCTGCAACTTTGCTTCACTGATTCCTTCAGAGTAGATTAAACTATTCCTTATCCTACAATCACTTCTCCCTTTGTCTCTCAGGAACATATATCCACCTTTGGAACTCAAACTAAATATGGGATCGAAGCGTTTTTGGGAAGCGAGATTCGATGGAATTTGACCTGTAAACTGATTGCTTCCCAAATCAAGCCATATGAGGTTTCTGAAACTTCCAAGATCAGCTGTTTGAATATTCCCAGAAAATGAGTTATAACTTAACTGCAGAATGCTCAGTTTCTGAAGGTTGTGAAGACCAGCAGGGATGGTTCCATTTAGTCGATTAAACGAAAGTGACAACCATGAAAGATTTGTACAATTAGTGATTGATGCAGGAATGTTCCCACTGAAGCCATTGTTGTTGAGAGCAAGCTTCTCCGAGTACCGAGTTCCTGAGCATATGTCGTTTGGGACTTCACCAGTGAAGTTATTCCCCCACATAACAAAGTCATAAACATTTGGTAGCTTCCAAACTTCTGATGGGATATCACCAGGGATAGAATTATGTGAAAGGTTTAAAGAAACCAAATGGAAACAAGAACCCAAAAATGTTTCAGAAATCGGCTCCGATAAATTATTGAATGACAAATCAAGTGTCTCAATAATGCAGGAAGGATTAGATGCCTTGTTGAGGAAGAAATTACCAGAGAATAAATTTCCACTCAAGTGGAGATGTTTGAGACTTTCCAAGACCATGAGATCATCCATATGCAGACGACCAATTAGACCGGCATCGGTGAAGTTAAGCATAGTAACTTTTCCATGCGAAGAACACGAGACACCTTGCCACGAACATGGAGTTAAAGATTCTAATCTCCAATCATTGAGGAAGCCTTGGGGATCAGCAGCTACAGACTTTTGCTTGAAACCCAACATTGCCATCACTTGATTCTGCTGCTACAAAGACAGGGTAAAGCTATTGCGTAGGAAGATGAAAATGAAGAAGCTGAAGAGATACATGCATTGGTTCTGGAAAACACAGAAATTTCCCATTTTCAGTTATTTGGATGAACATCAACATGGTCCTGATTGCTTATTTATAGCTACAGAAGTTATGATCGCAGAGTTACTAGGAAATTTCTCACCTTGAAATGTGTTTGCTTTTCATCTGACTCACTGTAACATCAAAGCATTATCAAGTGTGGGGTTAAGAACAGATTGAAAATTCATTGAAAAAAGGAACATAAATTGTTTCCTTCTAACATGCGTCTGGCAAGGGGAGTAGCACGAGAGTCCACTCTGAGTCTTACCTCCTACTTTTATAACTTCACAAAATTTTCAAATTATAATTTAGTAAGTTAGTGGTTGTTCTATATAACAGATTTTCGTTCTATATAAACCCATTTTTTTATTTTTTCACTTAGAACTCCGAAAATATACGAGACGGCTCACTTTTGAAAAGGTTAATATTTCCCTAAAATCCTTTGATTCGTCTGTTGTATTGTGTTGATCAAAAGTCAAAACAGCTTGTGCATAACGCCATTGACAAAATCAAAGGAGAAAACATTTTCATTCGGTTCATTGCCTTCTGATTTCAGTTGTTGTGAATTTCCTCTTGACTTTTGTCCCAAGTTTCACCAAATCTTGGTTTCCAAGTCAATGTGATAATGGCACTATTTGACTATAGGAACTGAAGTTAGATTTAAGCCATGATTTAGGAATTGATGGATCCGAATCGATTTCAAATGCTTTTGATTTTATTTTAATCAATAATACATAATAAATTTGTTTATGCATCGAGTTGATAGCAGTTCAAAAATATGTTTAGCAAATTCAATTCAATTTAACTTTTTTACTGTTTATATATTATAAAATACTGAATAAATTTACTTTTTTGTATTAATATTTGTATGTTTTTAAAATAAAAATAAATGGAAATATTTTTTATTATTTAATTTCAATTTGGATCGGGGCAGCCTAATCATATGCTAAAATATCTTGTCCAAATTTAATTCATAAATAAATCTAATTAATAAATCATTTTCGATTAATAGAGTTAAGTGAAAAATAAAAGGTACTATTATTGTAATTTACAGTTATAATAAAGCTTAAATATAAATATTATTATAATTTAATTATTTAAGAGATTATATTTAAAGCTTAAATATAAGTATTAAAATTATTTAATATATTTTTTAGTTTAACCACTAATATTTATTTTATTGGCTGACTAATTTGAATCGAATACTACAAAAGATTATTATGGGCAGGGATGGACATTTCACCCGTACCGATGGGTTTTGACCCGGCCCGGCCCGATTAGGTTGTGTTTTTGTGAGAGAAAAAATTAGAGTAAGGTTTTTCTTAAGAGTGAGTTCGTGTCGAGTTCGGATTTTAGGGCTGTAAAAAATTCAACACGACCTAAAACTAATGGTATAATTTTTCCCTTATATTTTTAAGGATGTTTTGCAATGTTACTCATTATATATTTTTTGAATTTTTACAATTGGATTCCTAAAATTAATTAATTTTTTTATAATTAAGTTCTTAAAATTAATTTTTTTTATAAATCAGGTCGAATTCAAGTTGAAGTACATAATTTTTGGATTGTGTTGAGTTAGAGTCGAATTTAAAATAATTATTTTCAAGTTATGTTCAAGTCGATTAAAAACTCGACCCAACTCGTACACATCCCTAATTATGGGAAGACACTTCCCAGTTCCCACCCAAATTCTCCATTCACATCTAAATTAAAATATAAATACGAAAACTATAAAGCCCTGTCAAATAGGATAAGAAAAGTGCACAGCAATCTACATCAAAGAATACTCTTCATCAATCTAGGTTTTTCTTCTTCTTCTTTTTTACCGATGAAAGCACAAAACAAGGGTTTTATAAAGCAGATCAGTAAAATGGGAGGGAGCCAAAGGATTTACCCAGCCAATCCCGCCGACTACAAGCTTCTGGAAGAGATCGGCAATGGCGCTAGCGCTACGGTTTATCGAGCAATCTACCTCCCTCTAAACTCCGTCGTGGCCGTCAAGTGTTTAGATCTCGATCGCTGCAACAACGGCAATCTGGATTCCGTACGCCGTGAAACTCAAACGATGGGTTGGGTCGATCATCCGAATCTCATCAGAGCGTATTGTTCCTTCGCCGTGGATCGTAACCTGTGGGTCGTCATGCCATTCATGTCGGCGGGATCTTGTTTCCACGCGATGAAAAGGGCGCGTCCCAATGGATTAGAAGAGATCGAGATTTGTTTTATACTGAAAGAAACCCTCAAGGCATTGGATTATCTCCACCGGCAAGGGCATATCCACCGGGATGTAAAGGCCGGCAACATATTGCTCGACAACAATGGCGCGGTTAAGCTTTCTGATTTCGGGGTTTCTGCTTGCATGTTCGATTCCGGAGATAGACAACGGTGCAGAAACACATTTACAGGCACACCTTGTTGGATGGCGCCCGAAGTTATGCAAGCGGAAACCGGTTACGGTTCTAAGGCTGATATATGGTCGTTCGGGATAACAGCCTTGGAACTTGCGCATGGTCATCCGCCATTGTCGCAATATCCGCCATTGAAGGTTCTTCTGATGACCGTGCAGAATGATCCTCCAAGACTTGGTGATAAGTTCTCCAAGTCCTTTAAAGACATGGTCGCCATGTGCCTGGTGAAGGATCCGAATAAGAGGCCGACTGCCGGGAAATTGTTGAAGCACTCGTTTTTCAAGCATGCCAAGCCACCGGAGCTTTCTCTGAAGAAGTTAGTAGCTGAGCTCAGGCCATTGTTGAATCCTGTGAAATCCCCTCAGAATTATGAATACGCAGAACAGCTACCTTCGAATATAACAGCAGCAGCAGCAGAACCAGAACAAGCAGGATCAATGAGTGAGTACCAGAAGGGAATTAGTGCTTGGAATTTTGATATTGAAGAATTGAAAGCACAAGCGTCGACACTTCCACTTGATGATGGTGAAACCATGGACTCTAGCCTTGTTGATAACTGCAGGGATGTTTTTACATTAACGGAGCAATGCAAGAAAGTGCCCCCAGTGAAATGCTAGCCTCTTGTAGCTTCAAAATTTATGTAAATATTATCAAGCTAGTGAAGTTTAAACCATTTTGTTCAAATAAATAAAGAAAGAAGTTTTAACCATTTCAATTTGCACATTTGCATTATATTATCATGTATACGAAATTATCATACGATCGAATGTGTACAGGAATGATTTTCAATCCAAAAAAAGCAAGCATAGCCATCACCAGGAATAGTTGAATGTAGAGGATATAGCATTCATGTTATGGACAGCAATGTTCAAAATGCCACTGTCATGAAGATCCAGGATCATGGAATTAATGTGCATTAGAAGATGTAAGGGTTGAGCCTCTCAAGATCCTGGCAGTGAATGCAAGTCCAGGGAAATAAAGGAGGATCAAGACAGTATCCATGTATATTCCGTATCTGGCAAACATGGCAGCTGATAAGAAGATCCTCGGGTTCTCGAGAACGGCACATGATGCAAACCGAAGCAGCTGAGAACTATTAAAAGAAAGCCCAGAAAAGTTCAAAATCAGTTCAGGAAAATCAGCTGTTAAGAGACATAATAATGATAAGTTGTTGGTGTCAGCAAGAGTAGGCAACAAATGAAAATGGATGAAAGACAAAGTTACTTAGACTCGAATGTCACTGTATGTGTCTGAAACTCAATTATTCAATTTTTTATTGCATTTTTACACATTAGAAGTTAATATCTTCATATGCATGCCTGAATATATGTTGAACATGAATGTCAGACGTGAATACTTCAAGAAAAATGGAAGTCGGAGTAACACGGATCAAGTATAATGAACAGTGGTGGCTCTACTGAAAATGCTAGCTTTGCTTACTGATTGTGCAAGATAATTATCAACTTGACACATCCATTTGCAGTGCAGAACTGCAGAGTTTTAAGAAATTAGTAGATAAAGGAGCTTCTAAATGGAGATTCGGTGTATGCTTGTCATTATGTTTGTTCGGTGTATCCTTTCTAAACTTCTATACAATGTACTTTCCCGTTACCCCTTCAAATTTCATCAACCCCACAACATCTAAGTGTACTATTTCTGGTTTTAAAATGCTATGCAGAAACATCATAAAGCATGGCATCATGCCACAAAGATAGAAGCAATATGATTTTTAGTATTAGAATACCCGCTACCTGAGCACCAAAGCCAGCTCTTTCCTGATCAGAAAGAATAGGAACATCCAGTGTTGGTGTGGCACAAGGAATGGTTTGGGAAAATATTTTTTGATCAGAGATGGCCGCATCCTCCACTTTTGTGATGCTCGAGAATCTTGCTTTGCACAAAGGACAAAATGGAGTCTTTCTCTTTGACGTCTGTATGCAGCATAATTAGTATAAGATATTTTGGATAAGGTTCAAGGTAAGACATTAGGGGGAAAATCATATGCAACAAATCATCATGATAGTAAGATTCAAACTGATGATACAACTAACATGTAGAATACTGAGATGGAAATCAGTTCTCATGATAGGTTATCAATGCTGAAATATTAGATGGCAAGCTCACCATACTTCCTAATAAGAAAAAGGAACATAAATCAGTAAAATGGTGCATGCTTGTACAACAGTGACAGCAAAAATGGTTGTTTCACAAAATAGAATATAAGCTAGTAGAAGACGAGCTTGAAGCCTCATATAGTAATAATAATAAATAAAATACTAAACGAAGTATAATCATATCTAACCTAGCTTCTCATGTAGGATATTAATAATATGTCAACTATAAACATATGGATTAAATTATTAAAAAAAAGAGAAGATAAAATTGTGTACCATATTGTCAGCCCACTCCTGGATACATGAATAACAAAATCGATGTCCGCATGACAAAATCCCTCTTGTTGTACTAAACTCAGTCCAACAGATAACACATGATAAATTCATTGATGTAGATAATCTGGAAGAAAGATCCTGGGTATCTCTCTCAGCATCAGAGCACCCAACTGGTGAAGTTCTTTCAGTGGAAGGTTGTGCATTTTTTCCTGGTGAAGTTAAACCATTGGAAGGAGGTTGGTTGTTCCACAATTCGATCTCCTCAACTTCTTCTATTTCTTCATCTACTCTCTGAAGCTTACTGAAATCACGATTAGATGGTCCTCCAATTTCAGATGTACTAGCAGTACTCCAATTAGATGGTCCTCCAATTTCACGATTACATGGATTTGTAACTCCAGCGAATGGTTTACGGACCCTGAGGAGTGGAACTGGATAGCACTCTTGATCAGAATCTGAGGAGTCAGACACTACTATTTCTCTGCTACTCTTCTTCACAAGCCTCCGTCCTTTCCTCTGAGATGACTTGGCCAAAGAAGTGCCTCTGCTACCATCAGGAATATCTCTTTCTTCCCTCAGCAACAGAGCAGAACGATGAACATTTCGCTCTTTGTTCTTTGAGCTCTTCCTTTTGTTCCTCATTGGAGGCATAGAAGCATAAGAAAACGACTCCCCATGCTTTTCAATCAAATAAAGTAAAAAAGCAAAGTCAAGAAAATAAGAGGGGGCAATTATTCCTTAAAAATTCATACAACGACACATAGAATTTGAAGATCATATTGAACTTTAGCAGAAACTTTGAAAATCTCACAGGCTACCTCTAGAAACAGTTTACAGGGTTACTTTCTATGGGTTAGAAAAGAGATACAAATTTCCTTATGCATGGACATAAACTCAACTGATATACAGTACTAATTATCAATCAAGATTCCTTTATAGTTGTCTAACTTAAAGAACCACTGATTATGTACCCTGACAAAGAATTCTCTTGTGGTGTGTGCAAAACAGAAAGAAAAAGCAGGAAAACAGAGAGGCGTAGAGACAAAGCAATGAGGAGAAGAAGTTTATATGATCACCTCATCCAACACTGCAGATTTGGACCAACCAGATAAACCAGAACCTCCATAGTCAACATCAATTGTTTCATTTCGAACACCATTGTGAACATTAGGTTTTTCAGAAAACACTTTGCACTTCTTAGTCAAGGCATCTCCCTTAGGAACATCAGGGATCTCCAGCAACAGAGGTCCCATTTCTTCTCCACTACAACGAAATAAAAAGGTACAAATAAGACTCCAACAGTCCAAACTAATATCATTTTCCACCATTTCTGACAATTAACAACTTATCAAGCAGTAAGTTCCCAACAGCCACAATCATAGAAATTTTGAAGGATTCTATTAACAGCTGCTTACAGAAAACTACACTTTAAAATATTGTTAAAACATTTAAAGCAGTGACAATTTTATCCTCAATTATTCTCTCACTTTCATTTTCAATCTCGTCTACCAACAAAAGAGAAAAATACTGAATTTCATTCTTAACTACCAAAATCAGCCATAATAAGTTATAAACCCCTTAAACATTACAACCAAACAAGCCTCACAATTTCTTATTTCGAAATTAATATAATCTAACTGTAAAGATCCATCAAACCGAGGAAAAAATATAAAAATTAGAAAAGAAAAAAAGTAAATTAATACCTTTGCAACATATAAGGTTCCTCAGGCAAACGCTTCCCTTCCTTTATACAATCTTCAATCCACCGATGATTTACGATTTTCAACTTTAACTTCTTAGCAAGCTCGTATTTCCTTCCTTCGAATCTCCGGCATACCTAACAACCGAACGATATTCAGTTTCTTCTCTTTAATTTTCTTTAAATCAAAGTAGTACTACGAAACGAGAAATCAAACCAAATGAGTGATTGATCGGGAGAAATTGCCGACATAGCTGGCACCGGCTAGAGATATGAGCTTGATTAGGTTGAACCGCTCAAGGCCGCTGTATCCACTCACCGACGCCACCACCGATTCCATTTTTTTTTCTTTTCTTCCCAACTTTTTAGATGATTTTTTTCTCATTTTATAGCGAAAACGGTGTCTGATGGCGGGAAATTGGAGGTTTTTTGAATTTTTTGAGAGGAAAATAGAAGGAAATGGGATGGTATGGCCCACACATGAGCCCGACATTATTTGGGCCGAGAGGCAATATTGCACCATTAGGAGTAGCCTAGGACCATAACTTGGTTTAAAATTTCATTTGCTGAAGTAAAATTTGAAAAAAAATATTAATGAGTTAAAAACATTATTTTTAAAGAAAAATAACATACAATTTGATATAAGGCAAAATGACAAAAGATGCCCCAATATTTGTATATTTTATTATTTGGCTCCCTATTTTTTTTTTGTCTAAATATGCTCCAAATGTTTACTTGTTTTGTCATTTGCCCCCTTATTCTTTATTTTAGTCCAAATATGCCCTCAACGTTTCATTCGTAGTCCAAATATGCCCTCAACGTTTCAATTTGGTCCAAATATGCCCTCGTTAGATGGAAACTGTCAGTCAACTGACGTTCAACAGCTGATGCTGACTGGACTTGCCACGTATTAAGATCTGTTGATGCCACATCAAAAAAAAATTATAAGTCGTTGACCGTAAGTTGATTGACAGTTTACATCCAACAGGGGCATATTTAGACTATGAATAAAACGTTGGGAGTATATTTGGACCAAAAGAAAGAATAGGGGACCAAATGATAAAACATACAAACGTTGGGGGCATACTTTATCATTTTACCTTGATATAATTACTATACTATCTTTATCTCCCCCTATAAATTGAAGGGACAATGTCTAACGAGTTAAATTTATTCGGAAAATAAATCATTATCTTAATTTTATATATCAATTACAATTATTCTAAGATATCAGAATATATGAGAAATTATATCATGGGTAATTCTCACCACGTCATACATGGCACCAACCAATAGAAACCACTCATTTTATCATTATTTTTCATGTCATTAATCTAATAATAGAATAACTTTCAAAAAATAGTTTTTAAAATGACATATAAAATTTTTAATGAAGATTCATTGGTCGGAAAAAAATGACATGAAAAAATTATAGTGAAGTGGGTGGTTTCCATTAGTTGGTTACATGGATATGTGGTGGGAATCACCCATAATATAATTTTACCAGAATATATAATCAATTTTATTAATTTTTTTAAAATAATTTTTACATGTGAGAGGAGAGGGAAAATTTTATTAATTAAATTTTTAAAAATTTGATGAAATGGGTCGTGTTTCAATAACATAATAATAAAATATTTAAAATAAATTGTATTTAGAGAAAATATATGATGTCGCCTTAGAGGTTAGGATTTTTACCTATATCCCTTATATTCAAACTCTAAACTCTAAATTTAAATCACGGTCCCTTAATTCTAAGCACATACATATAAACCCTTAAACTATGAACCCAAAACTAAATCACCAACCCCTAAAATTAAGGCGCTTGTTGAAACAAAATATTTTCAAAACCAATGCATGGTATAATTACTCTTATATTTATATTTATATTTTTTTCATTTGTGTTATTATGTTTAGGTAATGATTTTCTATCCATATTCCACTAAGGGAAAAATAACTCTTAACTATGTATAAATTAATATTATACCATTTATATTGGATAAAAATCCTTTGCTCCTTTTCGGCGGCCTTATTTATGCCCCAACACTAAAAACACTACAAAATTAAAATTTAAGCCTTAACCCTAAATTCTAAACCCTACACTCTATACCTTAAAAATACATCCTAATATAACCTCTAACCTAAAAATCTAAACCTTAAACCCTAAACTTAATTTTAAGTGGGACAAAGAATTTTCATCCATTTATATTAGCCAATGATCATAATTGTGTGAATATTTAACTATGAATTATTCAATCCCAACTCAATTTTAATGAGAATTGAGTTTATTTATTTATTGAAACACATAAATTATACAATTATTTGAAGAACGATAAGAGTACAAACTTTAAATGTAGTATGAAAAACCTTAAAACTTGCATTATGTTCGTCATTTTCCCGACGAATCTTAAATTTAATTTTAGTGGGTCTAAAGCTATGACCTAATAAAAAACGAGAGAACAAAAATAAACAGTTTGACTAACTAGCCAAATGTGTTTCTCACATTAAATCCATCATTAAATCACTAACTAACTAATAAAATTTATTTATTTTGAGAACAAATTAAATAGTTGAGTGGTAAAAATTACTCATATAATCTTATATTGTACGAATTCGAATACTAATATTTAGTTTCATTAAAAGATAAAATGGTAACAATTTTTTGTTCAAACACACCTATGCATGATCATAATTCATAACTCATACGTTCATTCCCATTTTGATCTAATCTTATGAGTATGCCTAAAATCACATCTCAGCACCAAAGTCCCATCCATCCTTCTCAAATGAAAGCTCTCCACCAACATATAACAACCAAATCTCAACCACTCACTGTCTTCACTCCTTATTTCTTCTGCTCTTTCAACCCTCACTTCACTCTCATCTCCATTATACCACCCTCCTTCTTCCTGCAACCATTTCATCTTCTCCATTATAGCTAAACTCAACCCAACGTTGCTGCCCTTTCTGCCATCGTTTCTCCACAAAGTTCTGAACCACCAAAACCCTCCCTGGCTAACCTTATGATCTCTACCACCAAGCATGCCGTTGACAGATATGAACTCCCTTTGCACAATCTTGTTGATGTTCACCACGGTTTGTTCATCGTTCTCTCTGTCGCATCCATGAATCTGTTGCCACCATTGCTCGAGTGTCATCGTGTAGAACAACGATTTCTTCATCTGTCGCCGTAGTCTTGTTTCTTCCCTGACGAATATGAAGGGACAGTACCATTGTCCGACCACAACCGATGGCGACTTCTTGTTGAACATCGGGAAGTCGAAACTCGGGAGGCGTTTACGGAGCGGCGAGTCGAGGCCTAGAGCTTGGTCTAGTTGTAATCTGTATGAGCGTGAGATACGAAGTTTCCATCCGTATCTCCTCAAGAATTTCGGTGGGGTTGAATCTGTTGCGGTGGATTTGGCGAAGAAACTGTGCCTATGGTGACGAAGGATCTTGAATTGTTGATAAACGTTTCTATGATCAAATGGTTTCGGTTTTACATCAGTTATACCATCATTGAAGAAGCAACATAGTTTGCTGTCTATCTCCCTTGAACTTGTACATGCTAGCCTGCAAGTTTGAACTTAT
The DNA here is from genome assembly GCA_958450335.1 of Hibiscus tridactylites. Classification (NCBI taxonomy): domain Eukaryota; kingdom Viridiplantae; phylum Streptophyta; class Magnoliopsida; order Malvales; family Malvaceae; genus Hibiscus; species Hibiscus tridactylites. Next base: position 3,602,999 of record OY288271.1, read on the forward strand.
ACATTAGAATTTAAACATAGATGTCGAAGTTCGAACATAAATACTTCATGAAACATACCCTTTGTATCTGCCCTTGGCTCGAATAACATAGTACTGGTTAGAAGAAAGTGGCTGGTCGAGAACAGGGATAAACCAGACCTTTTTAACCATAGTTTCTTCAACCTCGGATGAATGAACAACGTTCAACATCTTGTCTTGTGGGAAAGGCAGTTTTTCGACACCCTTTTTCTTATAAGCTCCGAAACAGAAGGTGTCTTGTTCTTCAGCTTCTTCATCTGTAATCACTAAGTAACCCGAATATGGACCTTCAGCAGGTGGCTCGTCTTCAAGAGCAATTGGAGATTTCCTGTATAAAGAAAGAGGCCTTGTCACATACATCACTCCTCCCTTTGTTTCTTTGAGATGTTGAGATATTGAATGACCCTTTTTATGATTGTTTTTTCTTATTGCTTAAGCTTTAAAAAAGGTTGGTCGATTGTAGAAACTTGAATTATTTGATTGATTTTTACATAACGAGGAGCACATGGGAAGAAAAGTTCCACAAATGGTGACCACAACTTTTAAAAAATAAGCACAGACAAAGTAAGTAATAAACTAAGGTTTGATATGTAGATTATGCTCGAATTGTGAAACTTTTTTAAGTAATAAACCGTTAAAAAAGGTATAACTCAGGGTCTGGTTTATGATTAACCTGTAGATTAGAAGTGTTGAGAGATAAGGCAAAAGAACACAGTGCTTTGTTATGCACTCTTTTTTGTGCACTTGCTTTTGCTGATGTAATACACATATCACATATGCAACTTACTAGTAGGGAGACTAATGCTTGCTTTAGTGTCTGCTTTTTATTTTTTTACTTTATCTGGAGTGTTTACATGATAAGCTTTATTATATAAAGAATGGAAATATTTAGAATAATTGGGAAATTCTTATGGATCAACAGATAGTCAACTTGCATATTCTTAAATATTCCGTTTGGAACTTGATATGGCGTTTTCACTTTGATTCTGGAAGATGCCAATGGTTTTTCCTTTTTCAAAAGAGAACTGTTTCATGAGTCTTGCCTAGCTTGCTCTCTGTAAGGATGGTGAATGATTTCATTGCAAAGCAATCTCCAGTGTCCATATGCAAACCAGGTTTCTACCTTTAGCCGGTTGTCCGTCTCCGAGCATGAGTCTCGGTAAGGACGAAGGAGTACTGTTTGGAGGTTCATATGCATAGCAGAGAAAGGTATGGACACAAGTGAAAGCTCTATTAGAAGTTAGGATTCGGCATCGATGTGCAACAATGAATCGAATGTATAGACTGAAATACAATCCTAGTTTTGTTCGCAAAACAAAAACAATTGTTATCATTCGATAACAGAAGTCTATTTCTGGTACTTGATGTCAAAAATGCAGAAGAGCATTTAAAATTGTTGAAGTTTCAAGAGCATATAACATCACATGGTTATTTTCCAGATTATAAGTACCTTGTTCAGACACTGAGAGGTTATGAAAGTCATGCATTTAATTTAAGAAATCTCTTTACAATTCCCATCATCTCTCCACCAGGGAACCGTCCTAGAGATCCCCTTGCGGCAGCAATCTCGTTGAACTCTAAAACTGAATCACCCGAAAATGATTGAACTTGCTTGCTTTGTCTTCCTGCTTCTAAAGCAATGTATTCATTTAGGTCTTCACCCGCCTTAACCGTCGGAAGAGGAAATGGATCAAGAGAAGTTTCCAAGACAACAGATTCCCCACCAATGGCACCCACAAAATCTTTCAACCGGCACATTGTAAATGGAACTGGTTCAAAACTGTGGTCTCCATATTCGACCGGTGTTGAGTGATCACCAGTGACACGCATAAAATATTGAAAATTTCCAGTCAATTCGGCCTGCCACAGGAGCTTAGCCAGCTGCCCTATAGCTTGATCTACAGCTTCCAATCCTTTTACTTTGAAAACAGTTGCCTTATCATGACCAGCATCATCTATTGCCTGTAATTTAGGAATATCAAGTACATTGCATTGCTTAAACAACATGGAGAACGTTGTACTTAGATTTCAGGACTCCATAAACATCGGACCTTGTTGGTGTCCATAACAAGAACAGGAGACGCAAATAAAGCCAAAATGGAAGAAATAAATCAATCTCTGTGATACAAGAACATCAAAAAGGGGAATCGAACAAATAAGGTCATTAGTCATTACCTTAATATGGAGAAATCCAAAATCATAGCCATCTGATCTGCCGGGCTTGTGCTCATCCTCCCCTGGTACAAAGACACTAGGACAAGTTTGTGAAGGAGCAGAGAGTGCATTGGCTATGGCAGTTGCTTTTGAAGTCAAAAGTGTCCGATAGTCTCCTGTTGCGCCAGGAGCTTCTAGGATATCGATGTCAAGTGATAGGCCCAATCCTGCAATAATTTTTGTGGGAGCCACCATGCAAGGCCACAAGCCATGCTTCTTTTCAAATGGAGGAACCTACATACATAATTAGAAAAGATAGAACCATTTATTGGTTATCCTACTATGGAAGAACAAGAACCAAGTAGAAATTGCAAAATGCGGAAACATTTTTTCTGGCATAAGTGTTTTTCTCCACATAATGCATAGAGAGAATACCTCGATTCGAATACCACAGCCTCTTAGAAGGACAACGTTAGCAACGTTCTTCCCTTCTGCTAACCTTTTTGCATTCAACGGGTGAGACACCAGTATCTTTGATATCTCCCTAGATAATTCATTAACGACTGCAGCTGTGTGTCTTGCTTCATCGGTGTCATCTAAAGCTTTGGCTTCCAGAAGTAAGCGATTGTCCTTCAATGGGTCAGTTCCTGATATATTTCCACTGAGTCTTGGCCCTTTAACAACAACTCCACATCGGTGTTCTGTAGCATACCTGTATGAGGTTAATTATGATGACGTAGCATTAAATAGTTTGCAATGTGAACTTAAAATGTCAACCCAATCCTTAACGGAGTTCACTTAGAAGAAAACAATCTCATAACCTTCTAACCTAGCCATCATAACCATTTACACTAACATATTTTCAAGTTCAAAAGTGTCAATCAAACATGTTATATGGTTGAAACTCAGTCGCATTGTTGGTTTGATCCAACATGTTATATGGTTGTGGATTTTCATTGTTTGCTGTACAATTTGAGGTTTTCGCTTTCTGGAGTGCCGTATGTTACTGTCCTATTCTTCTTTTTGCTGCCCTTGGTTTCTTTTATTTCCCATTTCTTAACCTATCCTTCCTCTCTGTGATATTGAGTGGTTTTTTTTTTTTTGTTATTCTGTTTCTCTTTCACCAGTCCTATGGACAAATCTGTTGAAATTTACAGTGTTAAGTTACTATAGTTGTTTGGATTATGGTTTTTACTGCTTATTATCAAAAAAAAAATTGTCAATCAAAGGAAAGTCAAAAACCAAAACGGACATGTAAAAATGAAACCTTGTCAAGTAAGCTATATATCCTGCAGAACTAAGAAAAAGAATACCACAGCATAAACTCAAATTTACAGCAATGAATCACAATGTACCTGACTCTAACTTCATACTCGGGAAAAGATGGGAGCTTCATTCTATCCAGGGCACTACAAAGGATAGGCCCCTCTTCTTCAAAATGTCTGTCTGCTCTCCTACTCGTAACTATGCCGGTTTTCTCATCCAAAGTTGCGAAATTGGACTGGAAATAGATAATTGGAATAGGTAATCATGTATAAGAACACTAAGTGAACTCAGAAGCTAGATCATATCTGGTAGGAGAAAAAGGGACTACATACCCATTTTCAGAGGAAATGGAAATTAAAGATGTAAGATTTGCAAGTAAAAGGTCATACAAAAACATCTCAAGCAACAGTTAGTAATCTATGTTTTAATATTAAATCCGAAAATAAGATATAGCCTACGAAAAAAAAATCTTCAATCAAATAAAAGTACATAAAACTTGACCAAGAAGTTGAAATTCTTGAATAAAAAATCAAATTACCGGTATTAGAATAGTATCATAAATTTATAATATTTATCAGATTGAGGGGGAAAAGGGGGGAGATGTAGAGCAGGTTACACACCTTGAATGCAATATCTCCAGGTGACATTGCCAAACCAGCCCCCATGGACTCAAATGCACCTCGCCCTCGGTAATATACTCTGGGATCATATCCCAACAGCGAAAGGTGAGCAGTGTCGCTGCCGCAACCCAAACCTACTTCAACAGGATCCATGAGACCATTAACTCCAGCTGATGCTATGGCATCCAAGTTAGGAACATAGGCTGCCTGCAGGGGAGTCTTACACCCAAGCTTTGGTATTGATACATCTCCCAATCCATCAATCAACACGAATGCCACTCTTCTCTTTGGCTCGGCAGGACTGCCCATGTTTCTGTGTATATTGATGCCTTATTCTGTTTAAAATCAGTCACAGAAACGAACAAAAATCAACCGAAAATAGACTACTTCAGCATAGCAAAGCAACCAGATCCTATAGCAAGCAAAGATGCTACAAATTGCTACAGTAGAATAAAGAAAAATAAAGTTTTTAAGCACACTAAAACCTCTGAACCAAGCACAAGCTTAGTGTCTTTTCGGATGCTAAAGGTTTACGAATTGGATCAAAATTCGAAAACGATCTGCCATTGGATTTGAAGATCGTACATGGGGTTGGTAACCACAAAAGCAACTGACTTGATTAAAGTTAGCAGAAATTATAGTCTAACAATTCTTTGCTGCTGCCTAGAAGCATCAAATTTACATTTCCTGTCGTGAATTCCTAAAATTGATGCCAAAATACACGATGGGTACAGCTTATATTATAAGCTAAACCAAATAAATAATAAAAACATAAAATATTCAAAAAAGAAAATTCCATTAAAAGTTGAATCAAAACAATTACCTGAAAAAATAAACTTCAGGGACGATTAATGGAAAATTTCAGTTGAGCTGAAAGATATGAGGGGAAGAAGAAGAAGTGGGTTTATCTAGAAATGAACCGTTTAAAGCAAATGTAAGTTTGTTCTATTCATCTATGGAAAGCAAAAAAGGCCCGAAATTCTACGCAAATTTTCCTTTGCTTTTATTTTCTCTCTCTTAAGAGAATCTGAAATTTTCTTTCGAAAGTGGCAGGGGAAAGGAAGTAGGATATGACGTGTAGCTATTTGTATGCTTCTTTGGGTGGTTTAAGGTTGTCCGTATTTCATTACATAAATCTCAGTCCAAACTCTGAATTTCATTGTTTTTTTTTTTTTTGAAATGCTGAATTTCATTGTTTTTTTACTAGACTAAAGGGGTTATTTTATTCCGAGTTTGACCTAAATTAGTAATGTTGTTCTTCGCGCGAAAATATGTTTAATTAGACCTTCTAATTCACACACTGCAGCAAATTAGCCCCTTGACCAATATTGACCGTTAAAATGATGACGTGGCAGTTAACGATTGTGACGTGATAGTCAACTATGCTGACGTGACGATCCACGATGCTGGCATGGGATGATAACATGGCAGAGGGGCTGAATTAATTTTTTAAACCGAATTCGAAGGTATAATTGAATTTTCTGCCGAGTTTAAGGTCATAATTTATTTTAATTGAAAGTTCGATTAATCTTTAAACTAAAAAATAATAAATGACTAAAATTTTAAAACTATTTAAATAATATTTAAATACTCATAAAATATTAAAAAATAACAATACTATAATTAATTTTAAAAAAATAAGTAAAAAACATAAAATTAAAAATATGAAAAATTATAAAGATTAAAGCTCAAAATTTTGAAATATTTATAAGTTATCGGAAAATTCTTCAACTGTTGCTGGCTATGCTAAGCCTACTAATATTCCTTGAACATATTTTCAATAGAATCATTCTTGTATTAAAGTAGAAAAAACAAAAAAAAAACTTTCGATTTTTTACATCAAATATTAATAAGCGTCAATTTAATATAGAAAAATAAAAAATTTGAGTTTTATTATTACTTTAATACAAGGTTGGTTCCACTGAAAAATTGTTTAACAAATAGTAATACTTAAATTGATGAAGTCAAAGACTTTTTCGATGAAAGTGTTCAATTTTTAATACTTTATAAACATTTGTTAATTTTTATATTTTATCATTTTTAATCTCTAATACATTTTAATCTTTTATATTATTTTTATTTTCAATGTTTTTAAAAATTTTATTTATTTATATTAAGTTTATGATTTTTTAAGTCGAAGAATATTTTGATTTTTTTGTGAGTGTTCTCACTTTGCTTATTTTAAAATTATCAGGAACTCAAAGGATATTTACATCAATTTTTCATATATTTCATTTCTAAAAGTTAACTTGAAAAACCAAATTATTTATCTATTTTTATTCGAAAACTATATAAATCGATTAAATTAACTTAAAATTTAAACAAATTATTTTTTCATTTTTAAAATTTTAACAATTTCTTACATTCTTATTTTTTAGCTTAAACATTAACTAAGTTATCAAACTTTCGATTAAAATTAATTATGCCCCTAAACTCGACAAAAAATTTAATTATACCCTCGAAATCGGTTTAAAAATCAATTCAGCCTCTCTACCACGTCATCATCACACATGCACTGTCATGTCATCATCGTGGACTGCCACGTATTATAGTTGACTGCCACATCAATATCGTTAATTGTCACATCATCACTTTAACAGTTAACGTTGGTCAAGGGACTAATTTACTGCAATGTGCGAACTGGAAGACCTAATTAACGCGTTTTCGCGCGATGGGCAACATTACTAATTTGGGTCGAACTCATGAGCAATAACCCCATTTAGCCTTTTAACTACAAGTTTAATATCATTTATTTTAATTTTATTCAATTTTATCACTATTTATTTAAAAAAATAAGTTTTTATCACTTATATTGTCATTCATAAAATCTTATTAAAAATGATTAGTTTTAATTTGATTCTAAATTCTTTTAAAAAAAATCTCGTATAACTCAAACACTAAACCGAACATGAATAAAATGTGTGTTCGGTTCGTTTATAGGCTCGTTTTCCTTTTTATTTTATTTTTATTTTTATATTTTAAATATTGGTGAAGCTATGGACTAAATTGAACACATGGTGAACTTTGGAGTTCAAACTATGAACCTAAGGAGCTTAAGAACTAGTGGTGTAATTTCACCAACACTAAACAAACGGACACAAACACAAACACCTAAAAAAATAAACAAACGAACACGATAATAAAAATTTAAACGAACACAAACCGAACATAAGCACTTTTAAACTAAATAAACGAATATGAACAGAATCTTATTCATTCAAGCTCGAGTAATTTACACCCATATCCCGATCCATATTGTCTCCTACGCTTGGTTAACTTTTCTTTTGATCAAATACGTCTGGTTAACTTAGGAAACAATTACACTCAACTATGAGTTTTTAATCTTATAAGATTTTAAGAGAGTAAAAACAAAATTTTAAATAAAAAAACATAAATAATTTTTAAGTCATAATTTTAAAATTTTAAGGGACGACCGCTACCCATTCCTTCGGTCCATATCTGATTTTAATTTGTAAAAAATCATTGCATATAATTTTGATTTCATATATGTTTTGGAGTTATATAAAATCTAAGCTTGCAAATGTAAAATTAGCGGGAGGAGAATTATAAACCCAATTTTGTTGGTTCATTAATAGTTTTGCTTTTCTGTCTCTGACTGTCTTTTTATTGGTTTCTAATTTCAGATTTATGTCTTTAAGGCTGTGCTAATGATTTAAATGCGGCCTTAGCCTCCTTAAAATGGATTTTGTTTCTTGTAGTCCCTTAAATATTTATAAATTCACTATAGTCATTTTTTAATAAATAATAACAAGGTGTCTCTACCATAACTGTTTCCATCTATTTATTTAATTGCTTTAAATAGATACTAATATTATTCGATGAAATAGAATTATAAAATTCATTAAATATTTTTTAATTAGTCTATATATGTTTATACATATTCTTAACCATTTGACAAAGTGATTGAATTCGGATTTTCTAAGATGAACTTCATCCGCTTTTTTACTGAGACAACTTATTAATTTCAAATTTCATTAAATATTCAATGTTCTGCATTTGTAAATTTTTATTCAAATACGAGATACATGAATTGAAATTAGTGAGTCAAATTGTTTAGATACATGAATGGACGCATGACATTATGTTAAAGTTCGAATTTAAAAAATTTTAAAGACGAATTTATAAAATTTTAAGAGATAAAAATATATTTTTTTAAAATACATAAAATTTATAAATTATATATAAATTTCAAATTTTCAATAAACTGATCATATAATAGTGGTTTATATCTCATTATTTTTTTTTTCAAAAAGAAATGAGGAGAAAATCTCTATGCCAATAGCCACACGTTTATCTCCATCAACATGGAAGCATGACAAATCTTTCATTTCATTCTACTAAATTCTTTAGTTCCTTTATTTGATTTGATTTTTTTTTTACATTTCATCTCAAAGCCCATAATATTTAGAACCCTAATTTCACTTGCCTTTTTCTGAAGCTCAAAAAGTACTAATTTCCCATTTTTGTAATTTCAGAGCCTGAATAATAAATCCATTTCATTCTTATAGTTTTTTAAAGCTTTTAAATTGAAGGTTTTAATCATCTGGGTTGATTTTCCTGTGAAGCTTTAAACTTTCCTTTTAAAAGTTGGGAAACTCAATAATACCCTAAAAACTCGGCATTTCTTTATAGTAACCCACTAATTTAATTATCAAAACCCAAACGAACCCAATTTAGTTTTCTTATGAATTTTTAGATTGGCCGCTTCAATGTCCGTAGAAAGGTCATTTGAAGCCTGGGAAGAGGTCCAACGCCACGGCCAGGACCTTGCCGATCGGCTAGCTCATGGCTTCACTGGTTTAATCCAATCCCACATGAACCCACCTTCGTTTCCATGGCCAAACCATCCAAAATCGAAGCTTTTCGACCTCGAGTTTCCATCCCAATCTTTTGTTAACAAGGATTTTGGTATTCCCATTGATAAGTCAGCTATTTTTGACATCGGCAATATCGGGAACAGGATTGGCCAAGTCGGGGCGGAGTTTGGTGCTGGCTTAAATGGGTTGGTGCAGCAGTTCTCCCGGAGGTTACCGATCCCGTTTCGTGTCGAGGAGAGTGCGGTTGTGTCGGTTAGAGGCCATACGAGCGTGAAAGGCCAAAAGGCTGAGGTGAGTGTTAATGATATGGAGGGATTGGTAGCATTTTCAGAGTCGACAGATTTCGGGTTTGAGAGTAATGAGAGCAATTCCGAGGGAGTGGGAGATGAGGAGATTCCAGGGTTTAATTTGAAGTCTGCTGGACTACTTGGGAAACCACAGGTAAATAATCAAATAAAAAAATTGAGAATCTTTAGGGATAGTTAGGCAGCTGAATTCATGAATTTTGCTTATGTTAAATTCTTGAATAATTGCTATTTTAAGTTTGCAATATTGATTTATTAATAATGGCGAAAATGCGATTTCAATCCTAAATTGCCATAAATGATAACTTTAGTAACTGGAAATGGGAAAGGAGTTGTCTACTTTACTTAATTGATACATAGGCTAATTTGTTCTTTAAGTATTTTTTTTCTCCACAACCGAAAGGCTTAGAACAAATTGTTGCAGTTTATTGTGAAATATAATATCGATTTTGTTGTGCACACACCACCATTAATTATTTCTTAGACAGGCAGGGACAAAGCTTGGGCTTGGCATTACCTACAATAGTTCTTTTCTTTTTCAAGTTCTAAGCTAACAGTAAATACTTACTATAGAGGCATGTGTTATGAATATTATCTGTTTCTTTTTCCCCCTATACCTATAGAAGTGATAGGGTAATGGAAGGTTTGTTATTTGTTCCGTTTGAATTGAATGTGAAAACTATGTGTTGTTTCTTTTCCGTTCACATTGTTATTGACAATTACTTTTGCATGTCTTAATTGATTTGTTTTCTCATGGTTAATCTTTGATTCGCTGCAGGGAATTATAAATATTACCTCAACATTTGAGAGTAGAACACGAGATTTAGAAAGTTCTTTGGTTGCAAGGGGAGACCTATGGAGAGTAGAGGCATCGAATGCCAATTCCACGTCAAGGAATGACAACTCTTTATTTCTTGTCCAGCTTGGGCCAGTACTGTTTGTACGAGATACGACACTCCTTTTACCGGTTCATCTATCAAAGCAACATTTGCTTTGGTATGGTTATGATAGGAAGGTATGATAATACTTTCAGGGAAAAATTGGTGCTAGCTGTAAAATTTTAAACAAAGGAAATTTGAATACGGTGAGAATTGCATTTATGTTCCATGAAACGCAGTTTTGCATGTTCTTGTGGAACTAAACTGGCTAGAGTTTGTGCTTAATGTGGTTTTACGGAGTATTAACTTTCAGTGAACTAATGTCCCACGATGCATACTTTAGTCTTTATTAGATTTTCTGTTGAATCAAGTAAATAAGGGATTAAATTATTTCAACTATTTCATTTTTCCTCTTTTGTCCGACTGCAATAAGCTGCCTCTCTATGTCCACTGGTTGCTGTGAACTAATGTCCCACGATGCATGCTTTGGTCTTTATTAGATTTTCTGCTGAATCAAGTAAATAAGGGATGGAATTATTTCAACTATTTCCTTTTTTCTCTTTTTTCCAACTGCAATAAGCTGCCTCTGTATGTCCTCTGGTCTCTGCTATAGTTCATTTTTGGTCTAATTTACAGTAAAAACATGAAAGAATAGACACATTCCATCAGAAGTCAATTTACTCTTTCCAGAATAGTCCGTAATTTGCCAAGTTTTCTTTATGTTACTAAAGTTTAAGCACAAGTGAGAGTTGCTTAAGTTAGGATTTAATCTTTTAAGTTCTAGTTTAAGTTCTGTTACAATCGATAACTTTTACATTCTTTTGTCCAAGTTTTAAGCCTTTGGATCATTTTAGTTTTCTTCTGTACATCATTACATTTGCCAAATAAGATGCATAATAGGTTTACTTGGTAGTGCTTATATTGAAATGTGAAAGCTAGTAATATGACTTCATTGTCATGTTTTGATGTTTTAATGTTTCTGTAATTTTTATCTTTCTTCCCTGCTATTTAATTATAATTTATTTGGTTTCAGAATGGAATGCATTCTCTTTGTCCTGCAGTATGGTCGAAGCATAGGAGGTGGCTATTGATGTCAATGCTCTGTCTTAATCCTTTAGCATGTGTAAGTTGGTAGTAGCATTTATATCCCTCTGTCCAGTGTTTATGCTTCTTTTTCAACAGTCTGAATTTCCAAATTATCAATTACTTAGCAGTATCCACCTTGTGGAAATAAAATATCTGATGTTTCCAGCTGTCTTGTTTTTAGGGTTACTATTTATCTATGATGGCCGAGAAACTTGATTTATCTATTTTACTCTTTTTTCATGCTAAAGAGCAGCACTTGGTATTTATATCCTTCATAGTAGTGGACTGTTGTGATAGTTGAGACATTCCTCAGGACTCTTAGCTTTCTGCACTAAATATTCAAGAAAGTTTGATCCTCTTGGGTTGATTTTCTAACATAACCAATTTCGTCTTTCTCATGTTTACTCTCCCTTCTTTTATTCAGTCGTTTGTAGATTTGCAATTTCCAAATGGACAGTTAACCTATGTATCCGGTGAGGGGCTGACAACAAGTGTTTTCCTTCCTCTTTGTGGGGGCCTCCTTCAGGCTCAGGGTCAATATCCAGGGGAAATGAGATATAGTTTCTCATGCAAGGTCAGGTCCCGAGCTCTTTACTGCCTACTACTAGTGACAGGCAATGAAAGAAGTAGTAATTTAGTTTTTTTAAAACATCTTTGGCATATGGATTAACTATTCTGTTTTGGGGTGCTTCTTGCTAAAATGTTTTGTTCGTATGTTTCATCAGAATAAATGGGGAACTCGTATCACACCAATGGTGCTATGGCCAGACAAATCATTTGCGCTAGGTCTTTCACAAGCCTTGGCTTGGAAGCAATCTGGGCTCATGATGAAGCCATCCACTCAATTTAGGTAAGATCGTCCTTATTTGTCCTTTGCCTTGGTTTAGAGTTCGTAAATGAATGTTTCCTTGCCTGCACCTATAAGTTTTGTTGAGGAATATCTTATTACCTTTCATACACACCTTTTCAAGAGCTTCATTAAGATTTCTTGTACTTGCATGAATTTCTTGTAAATTGAACCTGAATTATTTATGTCTAGGATTGTCAGATATTGATACATTTGAATGCCTTGAGTATTCAACTGACAACTTTTCAAGTTCCATAAGTTAATAGTATTCATTTTGTATTTCATGCAATATTGGTTAAAATACTTGGAATTTACACTTTTATGTGGGAAAACAAAATTTAGTTGGGTCATTTCACGAGTTGTTTCGTATTGCTTAATACACTTTGTTCTTCTAGTTATTGTGTGCTAGTTGTCTGTATTGACCGGTTTACATCCTGCATGGTGTTCACTAATTTGTTGCTACATCAATGACCAGCTTGTGTCCAACATTCGGTGGAAGTAATCCGGGGTTGCGAGCTGAAATTATACACACAGTGAAGGAGGATCTCAATCTGATATGTGGCTATTCTTTGGCTGCGCATCCTTCAGCCTTTGCATCAATATCAGTAAGTTGTTGCTATAAAATTCTTATTTTAAAAGCAGATCTCACAAACTTGTTTGGTTGGATTTGCAAAAATGTGAAATTGGTATTCTGCATATCAGCTTCTAGAACTTTTAGATTTTACCCTGTTCTCGACTTTTCCTCTCGATAGTGATGTTTTTCTTTTTCCCATTTCCTTGCACTCGCATCCTCATTGAAGATGATGTACTTTGATGCTCATATAAATATTTACCATGTTTTTAGCTCATGCTTTTGTCCTGTCTAATGCAGCTTGGGCGTTCTAAGTGGAACGGAAATGTTGGGAACTCGGGGATAGTCGTAAGAGTTGACACTCCGCTTTCCAGTGTTGGACGTCCATCCTTCTCTGTTCAGATAAACAACGTAATCGAACTTTGATTTGTTTGACATCCGAAGCATGCGTAGAAGTGTATATATAGTGTCAAGCACATAGACGAATGATAGATACCACATGTGAATACCACAATGCTACATTTGTTAACTACATTAATCTCTGATCAAAGTTTGGAGATTCATTGTCTTTTATTCCATCTGTTTCAAATTCCATATTTCACTTGTTCCTGATTCTTGTTTTCAAAATATCAGGTCAAATTTTGGTTTTTCTTTTCATTTCTTTTTGTCCTATATGTGCCATAGTAACCCAAGTAATAATGTATATGTGCTTCCTGGAATGAGTCTCATATGGACATGCCTTGCACATGCATGGATAATTTATATATGGATAATTATTTCATGCACTGACGGTGGAAAAAAAATTATTCCACAAACGGAATTATATAGCTTCCATATACAAGGATCTTTCCTGATCGTCGATGAGCCGTTGTGACTTTACTATTATTGTTTTATAGGATGGATCCCTTCATCGTTTGGAAACCTCACTCGAATCACCTTCCTTGATTTTACGTAAAATTGTTCCAAATAACAGATTCCAGGTGTTTGAGAACCTGAACAAGTTAACTATTCAGATCTTGGTTCCTGCAATTTCTGTGGCCAAGTTCCAAGAACTGTGTTCAACCTCACCGAACTTACCGTAATTCGGATCTAGTTATTGAGTTGAGTTCTACTTCTAATATCATTCATGGTACGATGCTCTCCTTTTTCTTTTCTTTTTTTACTATTAAGAACCTTTCATCCCTTCGTCTCTCCTCAAATAACTTGAGAGGTGTCATCGAGACGAGCATGCTGTCGGAGCTGGAAAATCTTTATAATTTTCTGGTTTCGAATAATGGTTTACTATAGTTAAGCAGTAGTGGCGCTGGAGATGGTGTAAACTATTCATTTCCTCAGCTTGCTAGAGTGTTGTTCTCTTCGTCTAACGTAAGGGAATTTCCGAGTTTCTTTCGAACAACGGAAGTGGAGGTTTTGGTACTTCAAATAACAAAATTTCTGGTGGAATTTCCAAATGGGATGCTGAAGGGTGGGAAGGGTTGAATATGTTGAATCTTTCCAACAATTTTCTCACCAGTTTGGAGCAGATTCTGGGAAATGTTTATACATTCTAGACCTTCATTCTAACTTGCTTCAAGGGCCAATTTTCTCATCTTGGTTGAATGATCTTCGAACTCAGTCTCCTTTTGCCTGCAAATTTGTTTCATAGTTTGAGAGCGATGAAAGATGCACCTAAAGAGACACTTCCAGCCTCCAGGGTCATTTTTATACAAGACAGATGCTCGAGTTCGATGTCTATCAATATTACCAAAGTCCGGTGAAGCTGTTGTGATGTGGTGTTAGATCTTTGCAGCAGAATCTCTCCAGAGTTGACAAATCCGACATTTCTTGTGGTGTTAGATCTTTCGAGGAACGAAGGGTACTCAATTTGATAAGTTCAATGATGTTCCGTACAGTGATAACTTGGGAGTTGGGACTATGTGGCTTGCCATTGACAAGGCAATGCGGTGCAGAACAGTGCTGGGATTAGCTTCAGTTACATTGTTTTCACAACTGGAAAACCATAGTGGATCGTAAGATTCGTAGAGAAAGATCTGCAGCACAAGGTTACAAAGTGGATTAATAACAGAAACAGAGGAGTACATTCAGATCCACTGTCTTTTCCTATGTCGTCGGAGCGACAGTCAAAACGAGTCCAGTGTTTTCAACCTGAGTTTTGAAAACAAAATGTTCGTGATTGTCTTCATGTATAACCTTCGTTTGTTTTTGTTAGATAACATATTAATGCTTTATTTTAGCATTTGTTGTTAAGAGATGTTATGTAATTGTTCCACCAACTATTTATATTGTTCTTTAATATTTTTTAGAGATTTTTCCACAGCTACTTAACTTACAAGGCAATATATATGCTGATATTACTCCAACGTTTGCAGTTTCTTCAATACTTACTTTCATTTCTTTAATGGTAAAACTGAAATGGTGAAAATAGTTGTTTCAATTTATAATTCTGAAAGACTACGACTTGATTTCATGTTTAGGGTAAGAATTAAGATGCCAAAAGTTTTGATTTTTAACAATAAATATCAGCACTGAGTTCATCAAAAGCAGCTGCCGGCAAAGCCACCATTAATGGCTTCCTTTGAATTCACTCTCCAATTCTTTCTCTTGCTATTCCTCTGCCACCTTAACTTCTCCATGGCAAATCTCCATAAAAGCAAGAACATGATCCTTCGATCGAATCATCGTTCTCAACTGAACGAAAACACGGTACCCTTCAATGAAAACTCACCAACTGTATACTTTGAAGTAACCAAACCAATCAAGCTACCAAATACCAAACCATGTTCATACAATGTTCTTTATCATGATTTCGGTTTCACTTACGGAAGACCCCCGGTACTTGCAAACTACACCCCACCGGCTTGTTACTCTCGAAAATTCTCCAAAATCGTGCTCGAATGGAAGGCGACCTGCAAAGGAATACAGTTCGATCGTATTTTCGGGGTTTGGCTATCCGGTGTTGAGCTACTTCGGGGCTGCACGGCGGAGCCTACGCCGGATGGAATTGTTTGGACTGTTGAGAAAGATGTAACAAGGTATCACTCATTGCTACTGAAGAACAACACACAAACTTTAGCTGTTTTTCTTGGTAACATTGTGGACCAGACCTATACTGGTGTCTACCATGTTAATGTAACCTTTCATTTCTATCCTGCTGAATGCGATGTGAGGAACGATGATGAGAAGAAGATCGGTTCGAATAACTTGACATCTAACTATCATTCTAAGGCTGATCTGATCTTACCGATTTCCCGAGATCAGCCATTGAATGATGGTTTGTGGTTCCAAGTTCGGGATTCGAACGATACCAAGTCGAAGCAATTTCGAGTACCCCCAAATGTGTATAGAGCTGTATTGGAAGTGTATGTATCTTTCCATGAAAACGACGAGTTTTGGTATGGAAATTATCAGAACGATTACATTGATGCAAATAGTCTAATTGACACTCCAGGAAATGGACCATTTAGGGAAGTTGTAGTCAATCTTGATGGTGAAGTGGTGGGTGCAATTTGGCCTTTCACTGTCATCTACACCGGTGGAATCAATCCTTCATTTTGGAGTCCGATAACCGGCATTAGCTCTTTCGACCTTCCTTCGTACGATATCGAAATCACCCCGTATTTAGGCAACATGTTGGATGGAAAACTCCATACATTGGGGTTCAGTGTCACCAATGCCTTGAATGTATGGTTCATAGATGCCAATTTGCACCTCTGGTTAGATTCGAAAAGTGCGAAAACCGAAGGGAAACTCGTTAAGTGCAGTAACAATGCTGTTACTATCAATGAAGAATCTGATTTCAGGGAATTGAATGGAAAATTCTTGACAAGTTCAAAGAGGTTCATATCTTCAACTGGATGGATCATATCTTCTCACGGCAATGTCACGACGCATTCGATTCAAGATTTCGGTTACAATAACTCAATGCAGATAGCTAAAGATGGAGATTTCCAGGTTGTGAACCAGACGATCCATTTCAACAACAGGGTTTACAGGAAGCTACCGTTTCATTATGTTCATGCAGAGGAAACGTTCAAGACTTTTCTCTTCAGCTTCTATGCAGACTTTACCGTACAAGGAGAAAGATCTTTCTCTTTTGTCAGAAATCTCACGCTAGGATTTAACGAGAACAAGTACAAGAATGTTGGTTTCGATTCATTCATCGGCTTTCTCCGAAATATCCAGAAAGCACAGTCGGTCCTTGCCGTGGAAGACGGCACGACCCGGAACAGATCGCAAGGCACGAAACAGGTGTATGGATACCATGGAAGTGGTTTGTGCTATTCCAGGAACATAAGCAGCTCCAACAGCTTGATTGAGTATGATGAAGTGATGAAATTGTGTGATGATTTTGAACTGGAAAAAAAGCAGCATGTTCCCGCAAAGGGTTTCATGTAAGGTGTATATTCAGCTTCACTGATCAAACTGTTCCACATTTAAATTTCTTTTGCTTGTTCTTTGTTACTTGATTAGTACTCTTTTACATCATAAAAACTTGGCTTCGGAGTAACATTAAGTTTTACCATTTGTTTTCTTTTCCATCATTTTGGTACTTACTCTTATTATTAAAGTAAAAGTTAAAAACCAATAACCTTGAGTAATATCATGCATTAAATTCTTTAAGTAAAATAAGTGATTAACCAGTTAATGAATTGAATACCAATAAAAAATAAAAATTAAAAAATTGAACCATGAAATAGTTAAGAAAAGGCTTAAATGTACTTTGGTATCTGAACTAGACTCATTCTCTCAAATTGATGCTTATAGTAATTATAAGATAACAAGAAGTAACTAAACTTTTTATATCGGGAACTAATATAACATTTATAAGAGAAGAACAAATAGTAAATTGATAGAACTTTTAAATATAAATAATTTAAATTTATTGAATTATTTCGAATACAACTTAGAATGTAGAAAAAATTGGTATCAACTTGAAAAAAATTGTCTAATTTAAATATCAAATTGAGAGTAAAAATTCTTTAAGTACTAATAAACATTTACTTTAAGAAGACATTAGACGCAAAGCTGACACATTAAACTTGGTTTAACTCTAGCATCATTGAACGATTTTTCTAACATTATCATCGAAGCTGATTGTCAATCAGTCATCAATATGCTAAGTTTAAGTTCCTTGTCAAAATGGATCTCATCGGCTATTGAAGAAAACATTAGACGCAAAACTGACAGATTTTAAGTTTTTTTTTTTTTCATTCATCGATCATGTAATCAAACTGTGGACAGACTAGTCAAATTTACTAAAGACCTTCAAGTTCAGACTTATTATTGGGGACCTTCTATTCCCATTGTCTCCTTGTATACTATGATTTTGTTTCCTTAATGAATCTCTATCTTTGGATCAAAATAAATAAATAAATAAATAAACATTATTCAAGAGTAAACATTGTACTAATAAACAAGAAATCACTCAACTCCATAGTACCAGGCTACCAGCTAAACACATCCATGGCTTCTTCCTCTTTAAACCCACTGCTCTACTTGTTTCCCCTTCTATTTCTCGACCCTTTCTTCAGCCAAGCCAATCTCCACACCTCCAAAACCTTCCTCAGATCATCCCTTTTCTCCCAGCCTTCAACCAATGAAACCATTCCTCCAACTCTCTTTTTTGAACTCACCAAACCCATCCAAGTCCCCCACACCAACCCTTGTTCCCTCACTGTTCTGCAACACGACTTTGGCTTCACTTATGGGAAACCCCCCGTTTTGGCTGACTACAACTTCCCATCGGGTTGCCCTCACCGGGAATTCTCCAAGATTGTACTGGAATGGAATGCTACCTGCAGAGGAAGACAATTCGATAGGATTTTTGGGGTTTGGTTATCTGGGGTGGAACTACTCAGAAGCTGCACAGCTGAACCTACAGCCACTGGGATTTTCTGGAGTGTCAAAAAGGATATTACCAGGTACTCTTCATTGCTTTTATCCAACAAGACTCAGACTTTTGCTGTGTATTTAGGAAATCTTGTTGATAAAACTTATACTGGTGTGTACCATGTCAATGTGACTCTTTACTTTTACCCTGCTGTGGAAAAATTGGATCTTTTTAAGGAAAAGATGAGAAATTTAGGATCTGAGATTGAATATAAAGCTGATCTGATTATACCCTTTTCTCGAAACTTGCCGTTGAATGATGGTTTGTGGTATGAGATTCAGAATGCTAATGATGTCAAGGTGAAGGAATTTGAAATTCCTCAGAATGTTTATCGAGCTGTGTTGGAAGTATATGTGTCTTTCCATGAGAATGATGAGTTTTGGTATGGAAATCTTCCGAACGAGTTTATTGCTGCCAATAATCTTACAGGTTATGCAGGGAATGGAGCTTTTAGGGAAGTTGTGGTTGGTTTGGATGGTGATGTTATCGGTGCTGTTTGGCCTTTCACCGTGGTTTTCACCGGTGGGATCAATCCCCTCCTGTGGAGACCCGTTAGTGCCATCGGTTCGTTCGATCTCCCTACTTACGATATCGAGATCACCCCGTTTCTAGGTAATCTTTTGGATGGAAAACCCCATAACCTAAGCTTTAGTGTTACAAATGCATTGAATGTGTGGTATATTGATGCCAATTTGCATCTATGGTTAGATAGTAAGAGTGCAAAGACCAAGGGGAAGCTATTGCAATATGATACAGTTCCTCTTGGTGTGTCTTCTGTGTTGGATTTTAAAGGTTTAAATGGAACATTCGTTACGAATACAACTAGGTTCGTATCCTCGACCGGATGGGTTAAGTCCAGTTATGGGACAGTCACAACCAAAGCCATTCAAGATTTAAGTTATAGTAACACCATGGTGATGAATGGAAATCTGCAGATCATAAATCAGATCATCCACTTTAACGACAGCGTTAATGCGAACATCCCGGCTTTCAATGCCTTGTCAAAGAAATCTCTCAAGAGGTTTCTTTTCCACTTGTACTCTGACTACATTGATCAAGGAAACGGTACTTCATTATCTGTAGCTAATGTCACATTGGGATTTGATGAGAAGAAGTTCAACGAAGCTGATGCCGGTTCGCCTAGCAGTTCACTCCGGAATTTGCAGAAAGGAAAGGGTGTTATGGTTGTAAAGAACAATCTTGTTGTCAGTGGGGTGGCTAGTACCCAACAATCATACAGTTATCATGGTGGTAGATTTTGCTATTCTAGGGACATTAGCAGCTCAAACTACACCATTCTTTCTGATGAAGTGGGGAGCACATGCAATAAAAGATCGAAACCTCGTTCCGGATATGGTCCCGGATATGGTCTTAGCAGATGGTTGCCTGTTCCAGCTTGAAGAGCTTCTCTAACATCTCATGTAGTTGATCCGAATTGAAATTAGTAATTCAACTTCTTTGATTCTTGAGTTGCTTTACTGGAGTTGTTAATTAGATTAGATCTTTCGAGATTCCTGCATACGGAAACGATGAATAAGTTGTAAGTGAATCGATTAGTCGCGTATATTATCGGCTTTTGATATGAAGTTTATTGTTTAACTATAGTTTTAAGCCAATGTTGCAATGGTTGTTGCATGTATGACTCTTGGAGTATTTGATACATCCCACTGGTGCAGGCATTTACATCATTACATGTTTGATCAAAGTCCCAAGCACTGGGGCAGTCTAGCATTTGGATGTATCGTCCATGTAATTGAAACCCAAATATTTGCTTTGTTCGATACATTTTTCTCTACTCTGCTAAACTTTCATTGGGCCTTTACCATCATCCAAAACAGGGTTCAAAAAATGCTCAACCCTCAAAATTTTGTAGCAATCACAGTAACTGCCTAATTGATTTAACCGTTATATTTTATAGGTTAATTAATCTAATCGTTAAGGTCAAATAGTTTAGGTTAATCGAACTACTAAAAATAGTAATTAATGGTTAATTTATAGGTAGTTTTTTAAACAATTATGAAATTTGTGTTTAAAATCTTTCTGTTTAAGATTTTTTTTAAAATTTTAATATAATATTTATGAGATGACTTCATCATTTTCAAAAAAAAAAGTAATGAACATGTGAAAAAAATGTAATAGATTACATTTAAACAAACACGAATCAAACATTAATACAATTAAAATTAAATAAACGAATACGAACAGAGTTGTATTCATCTACACCCAGGGAGAAGTCACATTTTAATCTTGAATTTGTTCATTTTTTATATTGGCATTTAATTCTTTTTGTCCATGTCTGTATTTGAATTTATATAGTTTCCATATAAGTTAGAATCTCTCACACCATGTAAAATATAATTAATTTTATATTTTTGAACATTTTGATAATGGTAATAAATGACTAATTTCTTTTATTTTTTGGTAATTTTCATATTTTTTACTATTAATTCTATCTCTGTTTTTATATTGATATTTTAACAAACATCCAAACTGATATGAATTAGAACTATTATTTGATAAAATTAAAAGAAAATCCAAACTTCAACCATTCCCTTAACAACTTCTTCTCTATTTGTATTCACAAACATGTATTAGATGGACTATAACTTAGGATGAGTCTATCACGTGCGACGAATATTGATGAACACCACTAATGATGAACAGCGATGAACACTATTAATTCTTTTAAAATTTTGAAGAACTAAAATTATAATTAAAATTATCTCTTAAAAAATAAAAATCAAATTTAATAGTTACTTTATAATATTTTTTAATAGGTTACAATCAAATATACCCAATTTTTCTAGGGTTTAGATTTAGGAGAGTTGGGTATATTTGATTCTAATCTATTAAAAAATTATAAATTGATTTATATTTTTTAAGAGATTGATTTTGTTAGGTTTAGGAGAATTTGATATATTTGATTCTAACATATTAAAAAAATATTATAAAGTAACTATTAAATTTATTTTTTATTTTTTAAGAGATAATTTTAATTATAATGTTAGTCCTTTAGATTTTTAAATTTAAAAAAAAATTAATAGTGTTCATCGGTGTTTATCATTAGTGGTGTTTATCAATGTTCGTCGCCCGTCGTAGATTTTTTCCTATAACTTTAAGATTCTCAACCTTATTAAATTTACTAAAGTCGCGTTGTTATTAAAATTTTAATTATCAATAATTTTTTTTGATGATTGAATTTAGTTTAATTTACATGTCATTGTATAATATATAATAGGACATATCTATTTAGAGTATACTCTAACATTCAATATCCTTCAATTTTATATTAATTTTTCAATCATGTTATGTATTTTAAAAATATTACCAACAATCAATTGGTCTAGTGGATGACACGTTAAATCCTTTAAGCATGGTCAAAGTCCCAAATCCTTACATTATGAATTGAACAAAATGAGTTGAAAATATCTCCTATAATAAACTTTTGCAGTATCTTATCCGAATTAATAAATCAATAAATTAAATACCATGATTAAACAAAAAATGTTGTTTTTAATGTTCTCGTTTTACACAAGTAACTCATACTTTAATTTGCTGGTAAATGGTAAACCGACCAAATGGTAATTCAGCATTTTTCATCAGGTTCCCCATTCTTTCTTATTTATCAAACAGTAACCATCATTATTAGTTAGAAAATAACAAAGGGAGCATGCGATGATGGTTTGGTGGTCAGAGCACGTTCACCTGCTCCACTCCTTTCCCCTTAGGTCTCGGGTTCATGACCCCTCAGGAGCATTGCTTTCACCTAGATTCCCCCCCTCTAGGTAGAAGTAGAATAGGATTTTCAAAAAAAAAAAATAACAAAGGGAATATCTATTATTCTCTTTCGACTGCCACGCCATCTCTTTTTCCACTTCTAGAACATTCTACAGTCAACTCTATTCCCATTAAATTTAACATACATTAAAAATAACAAATAATATATATTTTAGAAATAAATATTAGAAAAAATATTTTAATACGCAGTTAAAGTATATTATTTTAAAATTTAGAGTCTTATTTGAGATTTTGGGTTGAAATTTTAGAATTTAAATTTTAAAATTTACGTGCATTTAGACCATGAATGTGTAACTCAAGATTATAATATAGTACATATTATAATTTTTTGACTCAATTAATATTGCACATTTATTCATTATAACTTTTTTGGTTTAACCACGATATTTTATCTATTGACAGACTAATTCAGATTAGGTACTGTAAAGACTTATTATGGGGGCGACGCTCTCAATTCAATTTGTTCCATTCACAACACTAAGATTCGAACCCATGGCTTTACTTAAAGGATCTGGTGTCTCTTCCCATTAAACCAACGAGTTGTTGATTACTTAATATCATTGTAATTAAAAAATATTACATATATTTTTTAGCAATGATTATAATAACATTAGGACATCTTTATATTTTTATAATCTTTAAATTAAAATTAATAATTATTATTTAAGGTTTGAGCATGAAAATATCATATTCATATAAAGTTATTTATAATTACAATTATAAAATAGGAGTATAATCTTTTATATAAGGATTAATATCTTATAGACATGCGATGGAAGCTAAAAGTTTTCACAAGCGCCTTAGTTTTAGGGTATATGAAATTAGTTTAGGGTATATGGGGTTTAGGTGTAGGGGTTTAGATTTAGGGATAGTTGTTTCAATTTAATGTTTAGGGTTTATCGGTTAGGGTCTAGTTTTTAGGGTAATATGATAAGGATTTAGGTTTTAACCTATAAACCCTAAATTATAACCTTAAAACTTAAATTGAAATAATTATCGCTAAATTCTAATCCCCTACACTTAAACCACTAAACTCTATACCCTAAACTAATTCCATATACCCTAAAACTAAGTCGATTGTGAAAACTTTTAATTTTGTGTATAGAATATTTATCATTTATATAAAACTAAATATATCAAAATTTAAAGGACATAAGGGAAATGACAAGATAGTCAAACTCAAAGGCCACGCTCCCGCTAATTTCAAATGATATGAATCCGCATACATAAGGAAAGATGTCATAGTCGTTTAATTTCAATCATTTACCCTTATGGATACGGGATAAAAATATGATTTTATGTTAGAGGCGTAAAATTTAGAAGAAAAAAACATTAGAAATTTAGAAGAGGTAAAATAATAAAATTTTAGAGGAATAAATTAAATTATTAATAAAAAATAAAAAATACATAAATTTTATGAGAGTTTAAAATTTTTAAGAGGTACACCGTCCCTCCAACACCCCTCTATTCATGTTGCTTATCACGCTATTTTGCTTCGATTTCAAGCACTTATCGTGCTATATATGCAAACATGCATGTTTGACCTTTCTTTTTCATTGAAATAATAATAAAAAATTATTAACCGTAATCATGCAAATGTTTCTTATTTGTTTATTTATCCAATCACTTTAAAAACATCCATTAACATGGAGCGACAAATATATAATTATTTTTATTTAAAAAATATAGAAATAAACGGTCATAATAATCATGAGTTTTCATCTTAACTTACACAATGAGTTCGAATCATAAAGATTACATGTTTATGGTCTATGTGTATAATATAATAGTGCTTTTTTTGTAAATATGTAATAATAATTTATTTATGTATGAAATATTAGTTAATAATTTAAGAAAAAAATAAACTATTTGAAAATGAATTAAATTAAGCTAATTGTTTAAGTAAATCATATATATAAATCAGATTTTAAAACCCATTTAAAATATACCACACTTAATTGCTTCAAGCTTACAAAAGAATACACAAATTATTCAAAACTAAGTTATTGAATTAGATTTATAATTTTTTTAAAAAAGAAAACAATTTCTTTCAAATCCACCCATTAAGCCTCGTTAGTTCACAATTTACCAAATTGGTATTTTGCTTTTGGTCCAACTTTGTCATAATCTATTCTTTTGATATCTTGTGACAGTCTATATTTAAAAAATATGAATAAAAATGGGATATTTATGGTTTATGCCCGCAGTTTCATATTAAATTTAAATACTTTTTTAAGATCTCTGAGTTAGAATCCATTCATCTTTTCAAATGTAGCATCCACTTATTTTGATTATGTTAATAATTAAATATATTATTTTTCATACGTTTCAAAAGTAAGAATCAATTCATTATTGATTGTTTCGGATCAATTAATACAAATTTATTCTAATTAAATTAAGAGTTTTAGATAAAATATTTTAAGAATACAATAAAAAATATGAATATATACTAGTATTAAAAAGAAAAAAACTTCTTTTCAATTTTAGAGTTCAAGAATTTAGGTTAGAATTTAGGGTTTAGGGATTTAGTTTGTAAGGAGTAGGATTTAAAGTTTAAGATTAGAATTTAGAGTTTAGAGTTTAGGCTTTAGGGTGTTAGGGCTAAGAATTTAAATTTTAGATTTTATAGCTTAAATATGAAGGATTGTATAAATTTTTTTACACAGTTTGTTTATCAAAATATAACCCTTAAAAATACAATATCAACTGGTTGATTCAAGTAATAATTCCTTATTTGAAGCAAAATAGAAAATCCTTTTAAATTTATTTAATTCAAAATATAAACCTAAATTAGTCAAAATTAGTCAGGGCAATGTTGTAGATAACAGAGATAGAAACCTGACCACAACTCAATCAATATTAATCTTTTATTTCTAAAACGTCATCTTATTAACTTCTTTTAGGACACTATAAATTCTAAGAATTAAAAAATAAGTAATAATTCCTTATTTGAACCAAAATAGAAAATCCTTTTAAACTTGAAAGAATATTCCTAGAAAACAATTATTTTACAGCTTGATTGTTCTTAGACTTCAATTTAAACACTAATTTCTTAATGTAAATTGTTTTTCTTTTCGTCTATAAATAATCGTCCAACTTTGTTCATAGTTTTCATCAGTCATATTTTGTTTTTTGTTCTCTTTCTTTCTGATCCAAAATTTTCTTTCTCAGTGAACCATAATCAGGTACTTTATCATCATAAACTCAATTTTGATTATCCAAATCTGGGTTTATCTCTTTTTTTTTTTAACTTTTTAGTTCTTACTATTTCATTTATTCATTTACATGCTCTGCTTTTCTTTTCTTTTTTAACTTAAGTTTTTGATTTCATAGTTTTTTCTGGATTTTAATGGAAATATAGTATGTTTTAAAATAAAATGTAAATTAAATATACGACAGTTTTCTTTTAACTTCCTCGTTGAAATAACTTAACTGCTAGTGTATGTATTATGTATAGGGTACTTATCTTGTTATATACTCCATCAAATACTTGATTCTGGGTTTCTGATAATTTCTGTTAATTTTCTTTTTTAAGGGTGGTGATGGCGAGTTTCATTAACAGCAATAGCAAGGTGGAGAAGTTGGCATCCATTGATGCACACTTACGGCAATTGGTTCCTGCTAAAGTGAGTGAAGATGATAAATTGGTGGAATATGATGCTTTGCTTTTGGATCGGTTTCTTGATATTCTTCAAGACTTGCATGGCGAGGACCTCAAGGAAACGGTATATAATTATTCTTTTTTCACTTTTGTGTTTTTGAAATTTGGTTTTTTTGATGGTTTGGTCAATACCCTTGTTTGCTGAAACCGGTCTAAGTGGGAGTTTGAAGTTTTAATGGCTGGAGGTGTTTGAAACGATGATGAGTTTTCATGGTAGTATTACTCTTTGTATGAGACAATAATTTGCTTCATTATCAATTGATTATACTCTAAATTGACTATACTCTAGTGGTACTCTTACTTGTATCGAACACTAGTAGTAGTTCTCGAAACATGTACTACTCTTTGTATGAGACACTAATTTTTTTTGAACAATTTGCTTCATTATCAATTGAGTGCTAAAGTGTTTGTGTCTGTCACATTTGAACATGTGTTAGAGTATATAATTCTTCGAATATATGAAAAAACAACTACACTCCAGTGGTACTCTTACTTGTATGCAGTGCTTGTTACAGTTCGCAAAACAGAGATTGAGTGTACATTGACTTGTGAGAGTTTCATATCTCTAGTTTCTGAACTCCTTGAGATCAGAGTTTGGTTATGTAGATCCTGGTAGTTGTTATCTGTTTCTTTCAGACTTTTATGTTTATCATTTTTTTGTGGTAGAGGTAAATAGAAAGTGTTGTTCTAGAAACTTGTGCAGATTTATGGTGATAAAGTTGTATTTTTTGGTGTTTGATTTGTTTAGGTTCAAGAATGTTATGAACTTTCTGCTGATTATGAAGGGAACAATAACGCCAATAAACTTGAGGAATTGGGAAATGTTTTGACTAGTTTGGACCCGGGTGACTCCATTGTTGTAGCTAAAGCCTTTTCCCATATGCTCAACTTGGCTAACCTGGCTGAGGAAGTCCAGATTGCTCACCGTCGAAGAATCAAATTAAAGAAAGGTGATTTTGTTGACGAGAACAGTGCAACAACCGAATCAGACCTTGAAGAAACTCTCAAGAGACTTGTGGTTGATCTGAAGAAATCTCCTCAGGAAGTTTTTGATGCTCTTAAGAACCAAACTGTGGATCTGGTCTTCACTGCTCATCCTACTCAATCAGTTCGGAGATCTTTACTGCAGAAGCATGGAAGGTTTGTTCTTCGATTCTAAATATCTGTTTTCTGATGAAACAATTTCAAGTCAAAGCCTACTTCTATTCACTAATATATTTCTGATTATTGTTTTTCCAGGATAAGGAATTGTTTAGCTCAATTGTATGCTAAAGATATTACTCCAGATGATAGGCAGCAGCTCGATGAGGCTTTGGGGCGTGAGGTATGTCTCCTTGTCATAATATTTCTTTAATGTATACATAAGCTTGCCATCCATGCCTCACGTAAGAAGAAAAACTTGTTCTCATTGTTTTTTGTTTTGGTTACCCTTTCTATGTAGATACAAGCTGCATTTCGTACAGATGAGATTCGAAGGACCCCTCCAACTCCTCAAGATGAGATGAGAGCAGGAATGAGCTACTTCCATGAAACAGTATGGAAGGGTGTCCCAAAATTCTTGCGTCGAGTTGACACAGCTTTGAAGAACATTGGAATTAATGAACGTGTTCCCTATAATGCACCACTTATCCAATTTTCTTCATGGATGGGCGGCGATCGTGATGGTAAAATCCTACTTGAACTAATAAATATTAAAGATCAAACCTTGTACTATGAACTAATTTTTAATTAGTTAAAATTGGAGGTACTCAAATATCTTTTGGGGTGTTTCAACATTTTCTTGATATAATGCAGGCAATCCAAGGGTAACTCCTGAGGTCACAAGGGATGTTTGCTTGTTGGCTAGAATGATGGTTGCCAATTTGTACTATTCCCAAATTGAGGATCTGATGTTTGAGGTATTAAGCTCGTGTCATCTAACAAGTTATATAGAACTTTTTCTAGATTACCCATTTTAGGCAAATTCTTACTGATGTCTTTGCAGTTGTCCATGTGGCGCTGTAGTGACGAGCTTCGTTTTCGTGCTGATAAACTTCATAGTTCCTCAAGGAGAGATGCCAAGCACTACATAGGTATACCTATATTATGGATATATGTTGGTTTCAGTTTTGTGTACATTTCTTCTGAATCTGGATTATGCACCCATCTCCAATTCCCCATGAAGGGACATAATTCTTCTAGATTGTATGTTCTATAGCATGCTCAAAGACTGAATTCAGATTTTATGCGAGTCAGAAATAGCAGCAAAATATTTTGTTCAAATTTCTGTTATCATCGGTTAAGTTCTAATTGATGTCACTCTTGATGCAGAGTTTTGGAAACACATACCTCCCAGTGAACCCTACCGTGTGATTCTCGGTGATGTTAGAGACAAGCTATATCAGACACGAGAAAGGTCGCGCCAGTTGTTATCCCATGGTACATCTGAGATTCCAGAGGAAGCAACTTTCACCAACGTTGAGCAGGTATCTGCTTGTTTGTCCTATATCATGGTTTTAGTGTTAGTTTGTAATACACCTACTTTTCACTAGTGAAATAGAAATTTCTCTTTGTTATTCGACTGTGTACAAGTGCCTGCTACGAGTATGCATCCGACACTGATATGTTCAATTGTTTCTAAGTTTTTTCTCCATGTATTTGAAAATCTTTGAAGGATCATACCTGTCTGGCCCCTGGATTTGCATTAGACTTAGGCTTCAGACATAGGTACTTTAGAAAAATGAAGAGTCGGAGCAATATAGAGATTCACTAAATTCGGTTTTGTCTATATTGCTTCAATAAGGATAAAAACCGTAGCAAATGTGAACCAGAAAATCCCCTGCCAAACAAAAATAATAGTTTCTGGATTTGGCTCTGAAGTAATTATTTTTGTTATGATCTAGAATAGCATTTTCTTATGTCTATTTTTATTCTACAGTAATCTCTTCTTAACTGACCTTGGCACTAATTAAGCTTTTAATTTTATGCAGTTTCTCGAACCTCTTGAACTTTGTTATAGGTCACTTTGCTCTTGTGGTGACCAGCCAATTGCTAATGGAAGCCTTCTCGATTTCTTGAGGCAAGTCTCAACCTTCGGACTCTCACTTGTCAGACTTGACATTAGGCAAGAGTCTGACCGCCACACAGATGTCTTAGATGCCATTACCAAGCACTTGGAAATCGGTTCCTACCGAGAGTGGTCTGAAGAACAAAAGCAGGAATGGCTATTATCTGAACTAAGCGGCAAGCGTCCATTGTTTGGTACTGATCTTCCTAAAACAGAAGAAATTACTGATGTTTTGGACACATTCAATGTCCTGGCAGAGCTCCCAGCCGACAACTTCGGAGCATACATCATTTCAATGGAGACTGCACCTTCTGATGTTCTTGCTGTTGAGCTCCTGCAACGTGAATGCCATGTGAAGCAACCATTAAGAGTTGTTCCACTGTTTGAGAAGCTTGCAGATTTGGACGCTGCACCTGCTGCTTTGGCTCGGCTCTTCTCAATAGATTGGTACAGAAATCGGATCAATGGAAAGCAAGAAGTTATGATTGGGTATTCGGATTCAGGTAAAGATGCTGGGCGTCTCTCTGCTGCCTGGCAGTTATACAAAGCACAGGAGGAACTTATAAAGGTTGCTAAGCAATTTGGGGTGAAGCTAACAATGTTCCATGGTCGTGGTGGAACTGTTGGAAGAGGAGGCGGTCCAACTCATCTCGCTATATTATCTCAACCACCAGAAACTATTCACGGGTCTCTTCGTGTTACCGTTCAAGGTGAAGTTATTGAGCAATCGTTTGGAGAGGAGCACTTGTGCTTTAGAACGCTCCAGCGTTTTACAGCTGCCACACTTGAGCATGGTATGCACCCACCAGTTTCACCAAAGCCTGAATGGCGTGCACTAATGGATGAAATGGCTGTTGTTGCTACTGAGGAGTACCGTTCCATTGTCTTCAAAGAACCTCGGTTTGTTGAATATTTCCGCCTTGTAAGTGAACTTGCATCATTATGTTCTTAACACCATCTAAATTATTTAAAATCAGTTTTTGATTGGATAATACTATTTACTTTGGCTGTAGGCTACACCAGAGTTGGAGTATGGTAGGATGAATATTGGTAGCCGACCTTCAAAGCGGAAGCCAAGTGGGGGTATCGACTCTCTCCGTGCAATCCCGTGGATCTTTGCTTGGACTCAGACAAGATTTCATCTTCCTGTTTGGCTTGGCTTTGGAGCTGCATTCAAACATGTGATTCAGAAGGATATTAAGAATCTGCAAATGCTGCAAGAGATGTACAATGCATGGCCTTTCTTCAGGGTGACAATTGATTTAGTCGAAATGGTCTTCGCAAAAGGAGATCCCGGGATTGCAGCCTTATATGATAAGCTCCTTGTTTCTCAAGAACTGTGGTCGTTTGGAGAGCGGTTGAGGACCAACTACGAAGAAACAAAACGCCTTCTCCTTCAGGTATGATAACCGGAGCATGATACATTCTATCATTTATTTCTTTTAAAAAAATAATACAATTGTGTATATTTTGAACCTATCTTCACTCCTTTTTCTCTTATATTTCCAGATTGCTGGGCACAAGGATCTTCTTGAAGGGGACCCCTACCTAAAGCAAAGACTCCGACTCCGTGATTCATACATCACAACACTAAACGTTTGCCAGGCCTACACACTGAAACGTATCCGTGACCCGAATTACAACGTGAATTTGCGGCCGCATATTTGCAAACCAGCAGATGAGCTTGTGAAACTGAACCCAACAAGTGAGTACGTGTCACAGCTTGACTGCGATTTGTAAGGAATATGAAGAAGAAAGTAGGGTTTCAGAAAAGAGCAGAGAAATAGAGAATAAGAAGAACTGATTTCATTAATTTCTCGATAGGAATTTCAGTACATTCAGTAGCTGTATATAATGAAATCTGGACACTGTATTATTTAGAGACAGGTGTCAATACAAACAAATTCCCCTAACGGTCTGCCAGCTCAATCCTGCACGTGCACGTCCAGCTTGTCTTTAGTCGAAACACAGCCGTTTGCTGTAGTATCAGTAATAGTCAAAACGCTGTCGTTTGCTTTCATCTGATTAATTCCTTTTCGATTGCCTGAGCCCCAATTCTTCTTCCGTTCGAGCCCTAATTTCCAATTCACTCTCTTACCCTCAGCCATGACAATACTCCCCTCTTCAACGGATCCTTGTCCCCAAGGATCAAAATACGGGAACTGCGATTGTAGCACCGTAAAATCTTCCCAAGTGGCGTTTTCAACACCCATATTGACCCGCTGCACGAGAAGTTGGGTGATGGCACGGTTTTCTCGTTTCACCATGCGCTTGTCTAATACCTTCAGGGGGTACACTTTGGGCTGACCATCGTCGTTGACTGTTGGGAGTTCGACCGAGGTACAAGCCTTATCACCGATTTTTTTCTTTAAAAGGCTGATGTGGAAAACATTGTGAATCTTTGCTGAGGGAGGGAGTTGTAGTTGATAGGCAACCTGACCAATTCGTTTGACTATTTTGTAGGGGCCATAGAAACGAGCGGTGAGTTTCAGATGCTTTCGGAGGGCCACAGAGGATTGCCGATATGGTTGGAGCTTGAGGTAAACTTCATCCCCCACTGAATATTCTCGTTCGGATCTCCGTTTGTCTGCATTCTGTTTCATTCGTGCTTGTGCTTTTAGTAGATTGTCATGTAGCTGTTTAGCAATTGTAGCTCTAGAAGTTAGGATATCCTGTACTCCCTGGACAGGTGAGTCACTTAGCCATTCCATATCCTGAGGCTTATACCCATATAATGCTTCGAACGGGGTAAGGCCTAAGGCAGTGTGAAAGTTGGTGTTGTACCACCACTCAGCCTGGGATAGAAATTGAGCCCAAGCCTTAGGTTTCAAGAAACAAAACCCTCTAAGATATTGCTCAAGGCACTGATTCAGCCTTTCAGTCTGACCATCAGTTTCGGGGTGGTAGGCTGTGCTAAACAGAGGATTAGTGCCCATCTTCTTCAATAGTTCCTTCCAGAACACACTAGTGAAAATTCTGTCTCTGTCAGAAATTGCAAGCTTGGGACTGCCATGCAGCTTATAGACATGATCGAGGTAGACTTTAGCCACATCTGTTGCTGTAAAGGGATGTGCTAAGGGAATAAAATGACCATATTTGGTATATTTATCCACAATAACCAAAATGGTATTAAATCTAGAAGATAGAGGGAGACTTTCAATAAAGTCCATAGTTATAACTTGCCAAGCCTGTGTAGGAATTGGGAGGGGCTGTAGTAAATCAGGCTTAGGAATATGCTCATCTTTGATTCTCTGACAAGTGTCACACTGTCGAACATAATCCTGAACTCTCTTCTTCATTCCCACCCAATAAAAGCAGGGCTTAAGTCTCTGATAGGTACCCTGAATGCCCGAATGGCCCCCTAAGGGAGAATCATGCAACTGAAAAAGAAGTTGGTCTCTTAAGTCTCCATTTTGGCCCACATAAACTCTCTTTTTATACCTCAAAACACCTTTAGAATAAGTCCAGTGCTGGTCAGGATTAGGAGATATAGCAAGCTCAGTTATCTTCTTTTGTGCAAAGTCATCATTGTTGTAGCTTTTTTCAATCTCAGCAACCCAGGCTGGAATAATTGTTGTTGTAGTCATTTGAAAGAGTTCAGGGTCTTGTCTAGATAAGGCATCAGCAACTACATTGTGCTTCCCCTTTCTATATTGAATGACATAGTCCAAACCCAATAACTTTGTGAGTCCTTTCTTCTGAATTGAAGTGGTTAGGCTCTGCTCCAGAAGATGTTTAAGAGCTTCATGATCAGTCTTAATTATAAAAGAACCACATTCGAAGTAATGGCGCCACTTTGTAACTGCTAGGAGAATTGCCAGGTATTCCCTCTCATAGACAGAAGTATCTCTGTGCTTAGGACCGAGGGCTCTGCTGAGAAATGCAATAGGCCTGCCATCCTGTGAAAGAACAGCCCCAATTCCTCTTGAACTTGCGTCTGTTTCCAAACAAAATGTCTTTGAAAAATCAGGGAGTGCCAGAACAGGTGCTTTACACATTGCATCTTTCAATTCTAGGAATGCTGCTTCTGCTGTAGGTGTCCAAAAGAAGTTGTTTTTCTTTAGCATGTCAGTTAGGGGCTTGCTAATGCTGCCATAATTCTTGATAAACCTCCTGTAGTAACCAGTGAGCCCTAGAAATCCCCTCAGGGCCTTTAATGTCTTTGGTAAGGGCCATTGGCTCATAGCTTCTACTTTAGATTGATCAGTAGCCACTCCTTTTGAGGAGATGATATGCCCCAAGTATTCTACTTGATCCTGTCCAAAGAAACACTTTGATTTCTTTGCATATAATTGGTTAGTTCTCAAAAGATCTAAAACCAACTTTAAGTGTTCACAATGATCATGTAAGGTTTTACTGTAGACCAATATATCATCAAAAAAAACTAACACAAACCTCCTCAAGTAAGGTTGGAAGACTGAATTCATGAGGGATTGGAATGTAGCAGGGGCATTTGTCAGCCCAAAGGGCATGACCTTGAATTCATAATGTCCCTGATGAGTTCGGAAGGCAGTTTTAAATGTATCCTCCTCTCTGACCCTGATTTGCCAATACCCTGATCTGAGATCTATTTTTGAAAAGTAAGCAGCACCATGTAATTCATCCAATAGATCCTCCACAACAGGAATAGGGAACTTATCCTTAATAGTTAAGGAATTTAATTTCCTGTAGTCCACACACAAACGCCAAGAGCCATCTTTCTTTTTGACCAGTAGACAAGGTGAAGCAAAGGGGCTTTTGCTGGTTTTAATTATAGAAGCAGCCAACATTTCTTCAATCTGCTTCTCCACCTCTAACTTCTGATGGTGTGGAATTCTGTAAGGTCTGAGATGCACTGGTTGAGCCTCAGGTTTCAGTGGAATAGCATGATCATGTGATCGAGTAGGAGGCATTCCTTGAGGAGCTTGAAAAACATCCTCAAAAGAGTCTAAAACTGCCTGTATTTCTGGTTGATTTGTGAGTTCTTCTCCTTCAATGCTTAGGAGGTAAACCTCTCCCATCAAATTGGAATCCTTATCAGTGATCTTTTGAAGTTTTTCACTGCTGATAACCTTTATAGATGGTTTGATGTGGCTTCCTGTTAGGACAATCAGCTCCTGGTCCTTGAGAAAACTTAGTGTCATTTGGTTAAAATCTAGGCTAATAGGGCTGTATTTTTTCATCCAATCCACACCCAAAACCATGTCACTGCCCCCCATAACTAACACTCTGAAATCATGAACAAACTGGTGTCCCTGCATTTTCCACACTAGCTGCTTAGACTTAGCTTCACTGTATAACTTCTCACCATTAGCAACTGTGATGCTTAATGGAGCAGTTGATATGACTTCAAGCCCTTCCTTTGCCCAACCAGGGTTAACAAAGCTGTGTGTGCTGCCACTGTCAATAAGAATGCTTAATGGCCTGCCCTTAATAGTTCCCTGAATTCGCAAAGTGCTGTGACCAACACTTCCAGTCAATGCATTAATGGATATCTCTAATCCATCTTCAATCTGTTTGTCTCCCATATTGTCCTCCACTTCAATCTCTGGTTCGATTTCCATTGGAGTGTCTTCCTCCTCCATGGAATTTAATTGTTTGGGTTTGCATTGATGACCAGGTAAGAATTTTTCTCCACATCTGAAGCATAAATTGTTCAATTTTCTGTACTCCATCAAGGATTGTTTGTTGGTTTGGTTCGTGGTTTTCAGTGTTGTAACAGGTAGGGTGGGGGTTTTTTTTTGAGGGGTCGTTTGGTTAGGGTAAGTTGGGTACTTGTATGTAGGTTTGAGCTTTTTGGTTTCAAATTCCAGAGATAATTCATACAATCTGGCTTGTCGGTATGCTTCAGCTAGTGTTTGGGGTAGGTGGATCTTTACCCTGTGTCTGATTTCTTCTTTGAGGCCACTGATGAAACTAGATAAGAAGTATGGTTCATCTAAGGTAGGGTTGATTTGGGTCATGTAAGGTCTCAACTCATCAAACTTCTCCTGATAATCTTCAACTGATGTTCTCTGAAACAACTTGTTGAATTCTTCTATGATATCTGTGTAGGTTTTATCACAGAATCTGTGGCAAAGATCAGCTGCAAATTCTCTCCAAGTAAGTTGGTGTTTTTGGGTGATGTACCCATCAAACCAAGCCTCGGCTCTACCAACCATGTGCATTGAAGCCACATCCAGTCTTTGTTCTTCAGGAATGTCCAACAAGGCAAAGTATTTTTCACATTTTTTAACCCAACTTCTAGAGTTGGTACCATCAAACATCTGTAGCTCCAGTTTTGGCCTAAAGGTTACTCCTCTCATCCCAGTAGAAGTATTTTGGTGGGTAGTTCTTTGAAACTGGTGGGGTTCCTCTTGTTTTTCATCTCCCATTTTCTGTTTGTTTATATTCAAAGGTTTGGATGAAGTGTTTGGGGTCTGTGGTGGTTTTTGATTTAAAATCCCAGGTTCACCTTGCTTAAATGTATATCTTTCATGCTCATCAATAATAGTAACAGTGACAGGTTTTTTACCTATTTCTGGTTTCAGGGACGACTCAGGAGAGGAAGTTGCAGTGCTTCCTGGGCTCACTCCTTCAGTTTTGGCAGACAGAATGTTGAAGATCTTCTCAGAATAGTCTTGAGTGATGTTCATCCTGGTTTCCAGCGCAGTAAATCTTCCTTCCCATTCACTGTGCTGCTTATCCCACCATTTCGGAGTGATGTTTGCATCATCCAACTTGCTCAGTTGATTCTGGATTTCATTGAGCTGTTTCTGCATAGAGGCAAGTTCTGAGCTTTCTGCCATCTGCTGACTCTTCTTGGGCTTTCCCAGCTTTGCAAGGAGGGATCGCGAAAGGCTCTCGATACCAAGTTGTCACAGCTTGACTGCGATTTGTAAGGAATATGAAGAAGAAAGTAGGGTTTCAGAAAAGAGCAGAGAAATAGAGAATAAGAAGAACTGATTTCATTAATTTCTCGATAGGAATTTCAGTACATTCAGTAGCTGTATATAATGAAATCTGGACACTGTATTATTTAGAGACAGGTGTCAATACAAACAAATTCCCCTAACGGTCTGCCAGCTCAATCCTGCACGTGCACGTCCAGCTTGTCTTTAGTCGAAACACAGCCGTTTGCTGTAGTATCAGTAATAGTCAAAACGCTGTCGTTTGCTTTCATCTGATTAATTCCTTTTCGATTGCCTGAGCCCCAATTCTTCTTCCGTTCGAGCCCTAATTTCCAATTCACTCTCTTACCCTCAGCCATGACAGTACGCCCCTGGTTTAGAGGATACCCTCATCTTGACCATGAAAGGTATTGCTGCCGGCATGCAAAACACGGGTTAATCCGAGTTAGCACTCGCCACTCGGTACTTATATATATCAGAGATGGTAGTGCAGAAAACAATAAGTATGCAAGATGGTAGCGTTTTCAGCATAAAAGGCTTTCATATCGTAAGAAGAAAAGCAGTGGATGTCATTTAAATTATCTGTAGACTGTATGGTTATCTAAGTGTGATTAGACACTCTTGTTTATTAGTGACAGTTGTTTAACACTGTCTTAAAATGGATTGGAGATCCATAAATATGATTACTTTTTGGTTTAATGCAAGTAAACACTTTGTGGCTTTTGATTTTTGTTTGCATATTTTGGTCTTTCTGGTTTCTAGGTATATATATATATATAGAATGAAAATCATCTATCCATGTTTTTTCTGTGCCCCACTTTATAAAAAAACATTTAAAGTTAGAGTTTAGAAAATTAGGGGTATAATGTGTTTGTTAGGGTGTAAGGTGTATGATTTAAGACGTGAAATTTAATGTGAGGGTTTATAATTTAAATTTTTTAGCGTATTTTAGTGTAAGTTATAAAAAAGGGAAATGAATTTTACACAGTAAACTTTAAAATACACATTTTTGGGGGAATGGATTTTGTGATTATGTTTTTATTTATTTATATCGTGATATCCGAGAAGATATTTTTTTATTTTATTTTACATTTTTCACAAAAAGATACATAGTATGGATTTATTTGAATGTAAATATTTTATTCAAATTTGGTCTAAATAGAAAAAGTGTAAACCAATAGAAAATTAGATAAAATATACAAATAGTTGTTATCAAGTAAATTTATTTTTTATCACAAAAAATTTATAATGTCACTAAAGTTTAATAAACTATTACAAAACTCATTAATACTTTTCAAAGCTATTATTCTGATAAAAAATCAAATTATTGTTAAATAATTGTTAAATTGGTTAAAATTTATCACTATTTTATAATGAGAAAATCTTCAATACACATGCTGCGTAAATTAAAGTTAACACGAGGTTTTCAATTTTAGGGGTTATGGTTGTAGTTTAGGGTTTAAATGTTAGGAGTTTAGGTTTTAAGGTTTAAAATTTAATGTTAATGTTTAGAATTTAAGAATTTAAATTTAAATTTTAGAGTTTAGGGTTAAGAATTTAGGATTTTAGTTTTATAAGGTAAAAATATAGTGTATCAAAGTTTTACCCTTTTATAATATATTAGGATTATTTTATAACAGTTGAAAATTTAATTGTCATTACAAATAAGCTAATGGTTATTGCCACCCTTGCAATAAAAAATATTACTTATTTAATAAACACAATATTATCAATAAAATTTAAATATAGATCTTTTATCATTATACATATATTCACTTCTATTAAATATTTTTTGTTTTATTTATTAAGTATTTTATTATGTTTGACGCTACTTAACTTGATAACATCGGTTTAACAAAAATCAAGTATCTATTACTCGAATTTTCGAGTAACTAAATTTCACGAATATTCGGTTAAGGCAGGCCGAGACACGAGTTGAAGAATCTAGTACCCAAGACTTCAGGTAGCGATACTTCAAGTACCCGATATTGAATAACCTTAATATATAATGGACTGTTTTATAATAATTTAATAAATTTAATAATTATTTTATAATTCTTGAAACTTCAATAATTATTTTTACTTAATTCAATAATTATTTGTGCATTTTTTAGCCTATGAAGATTGAAAATATAATAAAAAGTGACTTCGTTAAGAAGAAAAGCATAATTCTGGACCTCCCCTTTTCTCAATTTTCTCGCGCCCCACTGCTCTTCTGTTGTAAAAGTTCAACCTTTTTCTTCTCTTCCGCAGAAAAGCAGCACTCACTGAGTCACTTCTCACTCTCAAACCCGTAAACAGTAAAGGTAAATTCCAAAAAATGTCTTTCTCGACTCGACAGAGGCGAGCGACGGCGTCGGATCTTCCGTCATCGTCGTCGCCACCTCAATCGTCGAAGCTCGAATCATACACGAAAGAGGACAAACCAGGACGATCATCCTCATCGGACGGCGTGGGCGAAGACCGCGGATTGGGGTGGTTCACGGTGTTGTTTGCTTTGGGAATGCTACGGTACATGAGCGCCACATCGAATATAATACACGACTGCGATGAAGTCTTCAATTATTGGGAGCCTCTTCATTATCTTCTCTACAAATCCGGCTTTCAAACATGGGAGTATAGGTAAACGCCAATACATACGAATTCACTCTTATTTTATACGTACTTGTCCATCAAATTATACTTGACTGCACTTAAAATGTAAGCTCTAAGCTGATCTAAAAATGTAATCCTGGATTTAAAAAAGAAAAAGAAAGAACATTTTTGAAGTATAAAAAAACTTGGAATTTTTGTGTGTCAATTTAGGTTATTTATTATCTGTTATTTTTTAAGTAGTCAAGTACCAATTGAAGGATGCATTGAGTTTTTTTGAGGTATTTAAGCTTTATTTAGTGAGTGATAACTGGAAAGTGAGGAATTGGAATGTAATTCTTTGGGAAATACGATGCTGTTATTATTTGTGCACTTATCGAAGAAAGAAATGAAGTGAGCTATTGATAGGTGATGCATAATTTTCATGCTTATAGTCTATGCATCAATGCTTATATATGTTTTTGAGTGTGTTGGATCATAGATGGTGCTTGCGCTCATCGGTAAGGATTGGGGTCAGCGGCAGCGGCAGATAATTGTTTTTGAGGGTGGGCACACAAAATCTCAAAATTTTAGGGTGGACACAATTTATAAAGATTAAAAAGTTCTAAGGACCAATTCATAAAAATTAAGGAAATTGAAGTCAAATGTGTGAAGTTTAGAAAGTTCAGGGTTGGCACGTGCACACCCTGAAGTACACATACATCCTCCACTAATTGGGGTAGATTTTCTTTAAAATAGGTTTGAATAGAGTTCAGTGACTGACTTTTCGTCGGTATTGTTTGTGTGCTGGTGACTGGTGTGCATGCATTTTGAAATGGATTTTGGTTGAACAGAAGATGTTTATTTTCTTCTTGCAAAGTAGTTACATATGGTTATTATGTTGCATTTGATTTATTTTCATCATCTTTAGATTCATTCTTGTATTTTCTGGGAGCAAGAATCTATTTGAGTTATAAAAACTTCTTTGGCTAAAAATCCTCATCTTACATTCTTACTGCTACTCGGAAAATAATTTGATTTTTCTCAGTTGTCAGTAACCGTTTTACTGAGGCTGTTGTCTCATTTATTTGTTCGTTGCAGTTCTGAGTTTGCACTCCGGTCATATTTGTACATTATTTTCCATGAATTATTTGGCCGACCTGCTTCCTGGCTGTTTGCCGAAGAAAAAGTAAGTTTCAAGAATAAAAAAAGTTAAGTTTCTGTGTTTTTTTTGTTAACATTCCTTACATTTGCCTTTTTTATCTATTAGGTGAGAGTTTTCTATGCAGTGAGACTCTTTCTTGGTCTTCTATCTGTTATTTCAGATGCTACTCTAGTAGTAGCAGTTTCCAGAAAATATGGAACGCGTCTTGCTTCGTATGCACTTGCAATGCTTTGCTTGGCTAGTGGTTGTTTCTTTGCCAGCACAAGTGAGTGGCTTTTACCATCTTTCTTTTTCAATTTCCAGAATACTGATGAAAGTTTTATGTTCATGTTTTTCCATGTAGTTATAGATTTCCTGCTTTTTATAACCAAGTAATTGTTAAATATTAATTTAAGCTACAGGAGAATGCCTAGAATATTCTGTTTTTCTCTCAGATTGCTATTTTTTAATTACCGTGATCCCCCCAGGTTTCCTTCCTAGTTCATTCTCCATGTATGCCATGAGCCTCTCATCAGGGTTATTTCTACTTGAGAAACCTGCATGGGCTGTTGCTGTTGCAGCTGTGGGGGTAATCCTAGGTTGGCCATTTTCAATCTTGGCATTTCTTCCAGTCACATTGTACTCTTTGGCTAAACAATTCAAACGAGTATTTCTTTCTGGTGCTGTCACCTCAATAGCTCTTCTTGTAAGTAAATTTAATCATTAAATTTGGTTATTATCGGTAAACTTTATGGATATATGATTTTAATATCTTAACTTGGTGATTGACATTAACATATTTGTAGTCAATTAATATTTAGTTTTTCGTTTTGTTGTTCACTTGTGAATAATTGAAGTTCTTTCTCCAGGCCCTCTCCGTGCTCGTTGATTACTGCTATTACCAACGCTGGACATCATCTGTTTTTAATCTCTTAGTGTATAATGTATTAGGAGGTGGTGAGAGCCATTTGTATGGGACTGAGGGGGCACTTTTTTATTTAAGGAATGGGTTTAACAATTTCAACTTCTGTTTCATCCTTGCTTTGCTTTTCCTCGGAATTCTGCCAATTGCAAGGAAAAAGTATGCCCCTGACCTGCTTATTGTGATATCTCCTCTTTATATATGGCTGGCATTTATGTCTCTGCAGCCACACAAAGAAGAAAGGTATGGTTTATCTTTTTCTTAAATGTCCTTGCCTAATTTTCTTTCGATTTTATTTCTTGTTTCTTTTCCCTGCCATAAAATAGATCAACCAGTGAAGAATATTCTGACATGAGTCATGACATTAGAAGTTTCAAGGAGGGTTTGGGATTGCTTTGGTCCTAAGCTTTAGGCTAACCTTGCATGACATTTTCTTCTAGGAAACGAAACAGAACATATTTTTTATCGTCTCTTTACATGTCCTGAACAATCTTTAATATCCATCTTGCCTGCTTTGAGATGTAACAGTCTATTATATTTAATTTTTATTCAGATTTCTTTATCCCGTATACCCGCTTGTTTGTGTTGCTGCTTCAGCGGTCATTGAGAGCTTTCCTGATATATTTCGAGACAAATATAACCCCTACGATAATTCTATTATAGTCATGGTGGGAATCTTCTACAGCTCTTTAATTTTCCATCCGTACAACACTAAGCCCTCATTCAAATGTTTTTGCAGATGGCCAAATTTCTTAGACCTGTGGTCCTCAGCCTCATATTATGTGCCTCACATGCACGTACATTTTCATTGATCAATGGCTATGCTGCTCCGTTGGAGGTTTACAAGATCTTGGAGCACCATGATGATGCGGGAACTGGTAAGGAATAGTCTCTTATATGATGCACCAATGTTGTACCTTGTTTGATTTTGTTATTCCTAGACCTACAGAGAATGAATTTTCTTTTCAACAGCCATGTAAGCTGTAGCATTATGGACATTTATTTTTATGCAGAACTTTATTCAAGAATGCATAACATAATTTTCCTTGTATGTAGCTTTTTTTTGTTTTGTTTCTAATGGCTATAGCCTTCCTTTAGAATTGCCTTGTAGTTCTAATAAAAGTTTCGAAGATTCATTCTTTTGGTAGATTTTATCGATCATTTATGTTTGGCATTTATGCTGGAGAATGCCGTCACCAACAAGAACGAATGCTTCATTGCAGGTTCTGTACTTTGTGTTGGAAGTGAGTGGCACCGTTACCCATCATCTTTTTTTGTGCCTGCTTATATTAGTGAAGTGAGATGGATTGATGACGGATTCCAAGGTCTTCTTCCATTCCCTTTCAATGATACTCTGGGAGGAACTGCAGCTGCACCACCATACTTCAACAATAAAAACAAGGCATCAGATGAGCAATACGTAATTAACCCTTTCTATGACCTAGTTCATATTAAAATAACTAATATTTATGCTTTACTATATATTGTTTCAGTTGTATATTGACCCACTATAAATTGCAGCTCCAAGATGTTCATGCTTGTACATTCCTGGTTGAGCTGCAGCTGAACCGACCTCACCCTTCTCGTGGAAATGACCTATCAACCTGGGAGGTAAAGCAGTATATTTTATATATTTTCCCGTTTTTCTAATATATTGTTCTTCTCACATAATTTAACGAAACTGTGCCTGTTTCAGCCTATCGCAGCCCTACCATACTTGGACAGGGAGCTCTCACCTGCCAAATATCGGTCATTTTTCATCCCGTACCTGTGGCAGGAGAAGAATGTCTTTGGCATGTACAAACTTCTGAAGAGAGTATCAAAGCAAGAATGATGAATAATGTCATGTTAGTTGTTTCCTCTTTATTTCCTTGAGTTTTTTTCTTTCAGAAGTATTGTGCCCATTGACTGCTTAGAACGGTATTCTTTTCTTCTGTTTTTTATGTTATTCCAAGCGGAAAAAAAAAATGAAAAGGAAAATTTATAATGCTAACATATATTGATCCCAGTGATTAGACAATTTTGTAGCTGTTGTTGCTTCATATAGGCTTTATGTTGTGTTTGTGCTGGTTAAGTTCTCTTGTTACTTGGTTTGTTCAGTTAATGGTTTATAGCACTTTGATTTCCCTTGTTCGGGTTATAAGTTTGGAAATGTGATTCTTTATACCATGAAAAAACTCGGAAATGTTAACCATTGCCTAAACCCGATTTTGCAGACTTGTCATGCTTCTTGTCTTTTGTTTGGTCTCACCTTGCCAAATCCCAACCAGAAATATAGGCGTAACTCTATGATACTGAGGTTTAGCAGGAATAAGAGATTGAGATTCAATTAATATCATTTTACAAAGCTGCATATGCAACAAGGATGGATCTCGACATTGAAATCCATCCTTTATTCTTGAATTGTGGCCTCTGTCGTAACAAAAGGCTTGAATACCGGTAGAATTTAGGTCTTACAGTTGGCTATGTAATGACTCAAACTGCTGGGGGATTCGAAGGAAGTGGGTAAATATACCTGCAAATCCCTGTAATGGTTGCACGATTTGAGATGTAAGAAGCTATAGATAGAAAGGGCAACGGTGTCGATCTTTCGATATCAGCTCCTAGTGTTTGCCGCCCGGTATCTATGTTCTCATAGCCTCGCTCAATATGTTCAATTTTATGGATCTCAAGTCCCTTGCAGCCAAAAGTTACCATCTGATCAATGATTGTGTGTTAAACGAACATCCAAAACCTTGTACTAAAAGGAACAGCTTACCTTCCTTCGTCTTTCCCAAAACTAACGCACTGCTCTTGCTAACCAGAATTCTCGCACCGTGCTTCTGCAGTTCCCTTGCCATCAAGCTGTGAAATTTTGCAGCCAGCTTCCGAGAGTTTGTCGATCAAACATGAAACATATGACAGGTGACATTTAAATTATAGTATTAAATTACAGTTACAACACAGTATAACGGTCACATCATAATGATTTTATAGGTCGCCGCGACACCACAATTTGTAATCGCATTAAAAATTATAAAAAAATCATGCTACAACAGCAACAA
Organism: Hibiscus tridactylites; assembly: GCA_958450335.1. Lineage (NCBI taxonomy): Eukaryota > Viridiplantae > Streptophyta > Magnoliopsida > Malvales > Malvaceae > Hibiscus > Hibiscus tridactylites. Next base: position 3,646,527 of record OY288271.1, read on the forward strand.
CAATCATAAACGTTTTGAGATGCATGAGCGAATAATTATTGTATCAATTATGAAAGTGCCAGCTTCGATTCGATCAATGTCCCACTGTCGTTCAGAAAGTGAGCAAGATAACATTAGTTTAATTGGAAAATACATAAAAATTAAAACCTACTTAATCATTTAAAAATATTTTGACTTTTATTAAAATTATTTTTAAATATATTTTTAAAATTAAATAAGGATATTATATTCTTAAAATAAATGTTAGGATTCGATTCAAAACTACAAAATGGCATTCAATTACTGGATTTTTTAAATATATATTTTTGGTATAACCATATATATTGAATTTATTAGCATCCGAATTAAGTTTTGCAGAGACCTATTATGAAGACGACTTTCAATTTAGTTGTTTCATTCACAATATTTGAATTTAAATTCTTCATCATGCTCGTTCAAATGATTTAACACTTTCATCTTATTAGATCAACTGATTGTTCATTATATATCAACTCAACATAATTATTTTTCATAAATTTTAAGTTTATAATACAAATCAGTACCTAGAGTGTATCAACCTTTTCATTTAAATACTTAAAAGTATTTTTTTTGTCAAAATAGGTACTTAAAATATACTTTTTTTTGGTTAAAATATGTACTTAAATTATACTTTTTGGTCAAAATATATACCTAAAGTGTATATATATATATATATTATCTAAGTTCTTAAAGATTGTCATGTGACATTGATTAAAAAAATACATCAGATACTTATTTTGACAAACAAAATATACTTTAAGTATCTACTTTGACAAAAAAATATACTTTATGTACCTATTTTGATAAAAAAAATACTTTATGTACTTAATTGGACCAAAATATATATTTTAAGTATTTATTTTGACAAAAAATATACTTTACGTACTTAATTTGACAAAAAGATACATTAGATACCTTAAAAAATTAGACCAACTGATTGTTATTATACTTCAACATAATTGTTTTTCATAAATTTTAGGCTTATAATACAAACTAGTACCTAAAGTATATCAACCTTTTCATTTAAATACCTAAAATATTTTTTTTGGTTAAAATAAGTACTTAAAGTATTTTTTGTCAAAATAAGTACTTAAAGTATACTTTTTTAGTTAAAATAAGTATTTAAAGTATATTTTTTTTGGTTTAAATATACACCTAAAGTACATATATATATATATATATTTCATCTAAGTTTTTAAAGATTGTCATATGACATTTATTAAAAAATACGTTAGATATCTATTTTGATAAACAAAATATATTTTAAGTATCTATTTTGACAAAAAAATATACTTTATATACCTATTTTAAGAAAAAATATTTATTTTGATAAAAAATACACTTTACGTACATAATTTGACCAAAATATATATTTTAAATATTTATTTTAATAAAAATATACTTCACGTTCTTAATTTGATAAAAGAAAACTACTTTACATACCTTAAAAAAATTAGTGTGCTTTAGATTTTTTTTGGTGATATTAGCCTAAATTTTATAATTTTGATTTTTTTTTTCACGTGAGTGCATAGGAATTAGAATTTAGACAGAGCAAAGTCAAATAATTGCATCTTAGGGCATCTTTTCTCCCATCCTTCTTATTCTCAGATTTTCTCTTTCCATTTCTCATTTCTCAATTCTCAAAAACCCTAACTTTATTTTTTGATTTCCCTTTTGCTTAATCAGTCGATCCTCGCCAATGGCCAATAGTAATCTCCCCCGAAGAATCATCAAGGTTCCTCTTTTGATCTCCGTTCTGTCCTTCTCAATTTCTCTATTTCCCGAGAAACGTCAAGAAAATTTTGATTCTTTTACTTTTACTTTTACATTTCCCATATTCTGTTTTTTTTTTTCTGGATTTCTAGAATTTAGTTTGATAGCTGAAATGCTTAAATTCTGATTAATCAAAAGCCTCGGCTAATTACTTTAAGATCGTTTTCTTTGATTGAAGATCTTTTCCCCTTTTTTGTTTGAATTTTTAAATATTTTCTTGTTGTAACTTCGTTTTTTTTAATCTTTGATCTAAACAGGAAACTCAGCGTCTCCTCAGTGAACCTGGTAAGTACTTTGCTTTTCTTTTTTGATAAATTATTGTTGAATTTGGTTTCGTAACAGTGTTGTTGTTTACTCTTTTAAATGTTATGTGCAGAGAAAATATTGCTTTTTGAGTTTTTCGTTTTCCTGTTAAATAAAATAGTTAACGGGTATTTTGGGATACAGCTCCAGGAATTAGCGCTTCACCATCAGAGGATAATATGCGATATTTCAATGTGATGATCCTTGGCCCCTCACAGTCTCCATATGAAGGTAGTTGATATTTACATCAAATGGTTGCCAATAGTAATGCAATGTTTAAGTGTTTGTCTTGAAATTTAGGTCCAATTAGCATGCTTCTAAGGCTTTCCTAGTGCTTAGTCTGTTTATGGAGTTTCATTCTTGTTAATATCTCATTGCACTTCTAATTTTTTTTTTTCATTTTTGGTTTCATTCTGTACTTGGTATCGCTCTTTTGCGTCGGACATGATGTATTTTCTTGTTTTGAATATTTATTTAGGTGGTGTTTTCAAGTTGGAACTGTTTTTGCCTGAAGAATATCCTATGTCTGCTCCCAAGGTAAACAACTTTTGAGTCATTTTTAATTACTAGCATGACTTTCCTGTGTCTTTATGGCACATGATAAACTCGAAGGTAAACAACTTTGCGCCTCTTAAGATCATTGTAATTTGAAGTTGGTTTGCAGTCTTAGTTTTGGAGTTTTCAGTTTCAGTAGAATTTGATCTTTCTTTTTTTTATTGGGTAGAGTATATAATTAAATGTCCCTAAACCCATACCCTGTACTATTACCTAGGTTGCTGATTCTTTGCTTTAAACTTTGCACATCTTACTTAGTGTATACTACCTAGGTAGCCAATTCTTTGCTTTAGACTTTGCATATCCTACTTTTACTTGGGAAGAAAGTTCATTCTCAAGGATTTTTTTTTCCTTTGTATTATTAGTTGTGAGGTACAAACAGTATTTGGTATTCAATGGTCTAATTTGTGTTTGATCTCTGTACTGGTCTGCATGGCTAATATATGATTCGGGACTTCATTCTCATTTTGTGATTGAGACTGAGTTGTCTGGTTTCCAAGATTGGGACTTCATGAGTGTAGTTTGTTTGTAGAATTGCTACTTGACAATAGTTGGCATTTCTGCATCATTTTATCGTTCCCCTCCATTCTTTCGGCATGGTTTCATTACCCATTAATGTTGTACTTTTTCCTATATTTTGTGCTTTTATCCACCTTAACCAATTTGGTGCTTACAGGTTCGATTTCTAACAAAGATATATCATCCTAACATTGATAAGGTTGGCACCTGTTTCTTCTTTTGTCCTTTATTTTATGGCGTGAAGGTTTATTTTATTGGCTCTTAAGGGTTTGATCTATCTTTCAGCTTGGAAGAATATGCCTTGATATTCTCAAAGACAAATGGAGTCCAGCTCTCCAGATCCGAACCGTACTTTTAAGGTATTAAAAGATATAAATGATTTGTTGTAAATCAGTATGGGCAAATTATCTGGTGTACATATATAAAAATCTTGGCTTCCTAAAAGAGAGATTAAAAAAATATTGCCAAAGCATTTGGATGTTGAAGCTATCGCTTTCTTTAGTTGTGGTAGCACTTTAGTTTCAAGTTAATACCGACATTATTATGTTTATTTCAGTATTCAAGCACTTTTGAGTGCTCCAAATCCCGATGACCCTCTCTCTGAAAACATTGCCAAGCACTGGAAAACAAACGAGGTTGAAGCTGTTGAGACAGGTAAAACATGTGGTTTCATTAGATTGGGATTTGGTTGCTAAAATACTACTACAAATCAAAGATGATATGCTACCATTCTTATAATCATTCATTCTTATTGTCCCTTAACTTTTACAGCGAAGGAATGGACCCGTTTATATGCAAGCGGTGCATGAAGACACTGGCGAAAATCGTTCACCCACTTGAAATAACATCGTATGCAATGTTAAAGCTAATTGACGAAAACTTATATGGAAATTTGGAAGAACTGATGTTTGAAAATGAGTCTGATATTAACAAAAAGCTTCCGGTTGCTACCCGCTTATCGTATTCGGGTTGGAAGCAGTCTCAGAAGTTGTATGATAATATACATTGTTATCCAAAACTATCAAATGCTAAATTAAGAGATTATTCTCAAGTTCAACTATTTTTCTGATTTTTGGTTATATATGTCATTACAATTATTTAACTCAATACGTATGTGTGCATGTATACAGGGATAAAGCAACTTTTGGTTATTGAGCTTCACAATTTTCTATGACTTAATCCTTGATTTTTTTGTTCGAATCAGTCCTCGTATTTGATCATTCTTCATATTTTTAATTCTTTTGATGACGTTTCATTTTTGAAAAAAAGAGAAAATTAGGGCTAATTGCTAAGTGATTAAAGTTTATAACTATAAGCTATCCCAATGCATGGGAAATCATGAATTCAACATTGAGGATGGCTAACTTTTAGCCATATAAGCAATGCCATCAAGATTTCATGAAGGATAATTTTGGTGTTTTAGTAAGAATTGAATATTGAGGATTAATTTTTAAGCTAAATAAGCAATATCATCTGCTATTTTGGTATTTTAAAACTAGGTTAACAAAAATAATAAATATTTGGGTAATGTTCACAAATAGTCCCTTTCAGTCCCTTTCGTTTGGTGTTTGTTCTAGTTTGGTCACCAGATTTCAAAACAGCTTATTGTGGTCCTTTATGTTTATAATCTGTTTTATTTTAGTTAGGGATGTAAAAAGCTGACCCGACCTGAAAACCCGACTGAAACCTGCTCGAGTCAGAACCTGATTTGACCTGAAAATTTAATGCCCCGAACCCGATCTGTAACCGACTGTTGTTGACCCGAACCTGAATTCGACCTATTACTGTAGTGACCGAACCCGACCTGCGTCCGACTGAAAACGACCTGAACCCGAATTGGACCTGTTACTGTGGGCCTGAAACCCGACCTGCGCCCGACTGAAACGAACCCGAACCCGAAGCCGACCTGGCAGATAACCGATTTTACCCGACTGAATTGACCCGAGATCCGATATTACCCGACCTGTTTTGAACCCGACCTGTTTTGGACCCGACCTGTTTTGAACCCGACCTGTTTTGAACCCGACCTGTTAATCGACCCGACCTGCTTTGAACCCGACCTATTTTTAACCTGAATGATATTGATCTGACTTGATATTTACCTACTATATAGTTGAAGAAGTCTACGATTTGATAAATTTAAAGTGTTGATAAATGTAAAGTATTAATTTATTAAATTAATTTAATACTAACTCGTTCAATATAAATTATTTGTGAAGTTTAATAAGAATTAACATACTTAAATTTATTTTATTAAAAATATTCAAAATTTAAAAGTTCTATTAAATTAATAAATTGTGATGGATGAATTTAAAACAAATTATTTAAAATTTAAGTTAATTTATTAATTGTGATCATTAAATTTAAAAAATATTTTATTAAAAAATTTAATTATAACTATTAAAATAATAATAATAATATTTTTTAGTTTAAGTGGAAGGTTTTTTGAATTAATGGGGGAAAGTTTTTTTGATTGATAGAAAATTATGGGGGGAATTTTAGGACCATATTAAATAAAATAGGGGGATTTTGGCAATTGGGGGGGGGGGGGGAGTGGATCTGAGATTTTTTTATTTAGGGGTTAATTATTCTTTAGGTCCTTCCTTAATTAGATGATTAGTGTTTAGGTTTTTTAGGTTTTAGTTTATTTTTTTAGTCTTAACTTTTGGTTTAGTTTCTTTAAATTTTATTTAATTAGGCCATGCTTCATAAATTAATTAATTATTAAGCTTTTTGGTGTGCTTTAAATTTGATTTGGTCCTCGTATAAAGATTTGGTAAGTAATTAGGTTTAATAATTTTATTCATTTGTGATTTTGGCTCTAATTAATAATTTATTTTTAAATTTGTCCCTTTTATGTTTCAATTTATTTTGTTTGTTAGATTTATGAGTTTATGTTTAGGGTTTAAGGGTAAGTGTGTCAAGTTGATTGTTTGGGGCTATGAGATTAGTTTAGGGATTATGTGATTAGGCTTGCACTCTAATTATTAGTGAATAATGTCTGTAAGATTTAGATATTCATGTTTGGGGTTTAGGGGTAAATGCGTCAACTTAATTATTTGGGGTTATGAGGTTAGTTTAAGGATTAGGGGATTAGGCTTGTACTCTAATTATTAGTGATTATAAGATTTAAGGGTTGAGGTTTATGGGTATTGTTTAGGGGTATGCATATATACATACAAATATGTATGTTCTAGTATATATATATAATTATAATATATATATACTAAAACTTAAATACATGCATATATATGTGTTTTAGTATGTATGTATACATGTGTGTTTTAGTATTTTCTTCATTCTAGTCCTTTAACTTTATTTTAATTTGTCCACATTTATCATTCTAAATTGACCCACATTTATTTTTTTAATTTGTCCAATGTTTTATTATTTTAATTTGATATTTTCTTCATTCTAATCCCTTAACTTTATTTTAATTCCATATTGACCCCTATATATATATTAATTCATCATGTTTTATAATTTTAATTTGAAAATTTGTTCATTCTAGACCCTAAAACTTTATTTTTATTCTAAATTGACATCTACTTATTGTTTTTTTAATTACACTAATTTTTATACTTTTAATTTGATATTTTTGATCATTACAGTCCCCAAAATTTTATTTTTATTTCAAATTGACCCCTTTTCATTATTTTCTTTTAAATTTGTCTAATGTTTTATAATTTTAATTTGATATTTTTGTTCATTATAATCGTGAAACTTTATTTTTAATCTAAATTGACCACTTTTCAGTCCAAATTGACGCCTTTTCATTATTTTTTAATTACTCTAATGTTTTATAATTTTAATTTGATATGACTTTAAATAATTAACTCCAAATCAATGACGACTGACGAAGGCCAACCTAAAGTCTATCGACTACTTATATGGTTGTACCGAACTCAAACTCAATACGAATTTCAATCCTAAAAATACCCCGACCTGAATTACCCGACCTGAAACTACCCGACCTAAAATTAGCCGACCTGAATTGCACCCGACCTGAAATGAAACCGACCTGAAATGAACCCGACCTGAAATGGACCCGACCTGAAACGGACCCGACCTGAAACGGACCCGACCTGAAATGGACCTGACCTGAAATGGACCCGACCTGAAGTGTATCCGAACCCGAATTAACCTGTCAATTATCTACTTTGGACCCGACCCGTTTTGACCCGACCTGAAATGAACCCGACCTGAAATGGACCCGACCTGAAATGGACCCGATCTGAAATGGACCCGACCTGAAACGGACCCGACCTGAAATGGACCCGCACCCGATCCGAGTCGAGTCAAAATAGAAAAATGACCTGAAATGACATGTACCCGATTTTACCCGACCTGACAGTACCCGACCTGAAACTCATCCGATTACCTGTTTTTACATCCCTAATTTTAGTCACTTTGCCGTCATTCTCCGTTAGAGGAGTAACGGCCGGCTGACATGGCAATTTTAAAATTAAAAAATTTCACGTGTATAATACACGTGTAACGACCCTGTTTTATTTTTTTGGAATCCGCTCCGGCCACCGTTAACTACCTCGACGAGACTGGATTCAAGCTTCTGGCGAGACCGTTAAGTGCACCGTAACTTTTCGAACTGAAGCTTAGGCAACCGAATAATCCTTGTCAGTAAGGCAAGTAAGTCCTCTTCTTCATTTCCTCGGCTTGAGCTCGGTTTGTGGTGTAGTGCAACTCGTGCGTCGAAGGCGGGACTCGGCGTTTTGCTACCCCGTTTGATGGTTTCCCGGAACTCACTTTGTCGCCGGCGCCTTGTTTGTTTTCCTTCTGCTTACGTTTCCAAGGTGGGGGCTTTTCCTGTTTCATTTGAATCTTTTTCTCTTTTGATGATATAAAGGAAATGGAAGTCCAAAACTTTTCCTTCCCATTCGCTCGCCCTTCGCTTTTGCTTCTATACAAAAGATCTTTCAGGAATATCCATTTTTTTGGAGTTTCTGCCTGAAGACGAAGATCTTGATGAAGATGCAGAGGAAGACGGTGTCGTTTCCTTTGAAACGTCGGTTTCTTCCAGAATGAGCTTACTGACTTCTTTCCGTTTTCTTCTGCTACACTCTTCTTCTTCATCATCTTCTTCCCATTGGAACTCTGGGTTTCGAAGCGGTGATAAAGATCTCGCTTTTCTATGAATCGATCTGCTTCGAAGCTTCAGATCCCTTCCCTGTGAAGCTTCTTGCTTGTTCGAACCGTCGTCGTCTTCCTCGACGTCAAGATCCAATAAAGGAGCTAGATTCTGAGGTCTTTGCAAGTGAGAAGAGAGCTTCATGGGTGTAACCCCCTCGTCCCGGTCTGGCCGGATGACCGGTCCGAGTGGGCTACACGGGGAAAACCGAAGCGAAACCCAAAGGGTTCCTCCTCGGTTAGCAACCCTAAATTTTTTTTTTCCTTTTAATCTTGTCACAAACGAACCCCCAACCACATTCAAACACCCAAATTTTAATCTTGACTAGAGGCATATTAATTCCTATGTATTTATCTCTTTAAAAAGGGCCAACAAGTCAAAACAGTGCAGTTTTAAGCAAAAGTTTCGAAACCTCCCCAAAAGGTTTCGAAACTTAGACTGGCAGTAAGGTCTGGAACCCAAAACCCTCCCAAAGTTTCGAAACCTTGGGGAAGGTTTCGAAACCCTGGGCCCTAGTTTCGAAACCTTTCCCAAAGGTCTCGAAACTTTGGTTGGCAGAATGTCCTGGAACCAATTTCTCACCAAAGGTTGCGAAACCTTGGGGAAGGTTTCGGAACCCTTGACCATAGTTTCGAAACCTACCCCAAAGGTTTCGAAACTTTGGCTGGCAGTGACCCCTGGAACCAAAATTCTCTGCAAAGGTTTCGAAACCTTACCCATGGTTTCGAAACCTTAGTGCAGGGGATCACTTACTGCTCAACCTAAGGACTTCCTAACTATGGAAAACACCAAGATCATACATAGACATTTGTAGAAGCATTAAAAAGGATCAAAGGCATGAATTAACGCTCACATGACTCGCACATACATTCATTTAAGCAATCATACATGAGCCATACATAGCAATTAACATGAATCAAGGCATCCATACTTAACATTCATACAAAAAGCAATTCATGCATATATGGACATACAAGCATTTAGGATTTCATGCCTTAGCAACCAAAACACGTAGACATTCATGGCATGTAATATAAGCAATATTTACAATCAGACAAGGCATCCACTAACCAAGCCAACAACGATATACATCAAAGCTCAAATCAATGACACCTATCCCATTGCTTAACTATTACATTAATTTACTCAAAACTCATACATTGAGCTCACCAAAAGCAACACTTGGAGACCTTCCCTTGCCCTTGCCACCCACAAGCTATTTATCTGCATTGTCGAACAAAAGAGAGCGTAAGCATAAAAGCTTAGTGAGGGTAAGCTCATAAAACAAACCTTCGACAATGCAGGGTCCAAGCACGAGCAATTATCATGATATTATACTTGATTTTACCTTCGATTCACATGAGCCATAAGTATAGGTGATGCATGAACATACCACCAAATTCATGCCATGCTCAACAACTTAATAGTTCAACATACAATGATACATAACTCAATGTATTAGCCACATCATATATCGTTTCACATTGAAATTCACATTTCATATTACATTGATACACATATCAATTCATATTATCATGTATGCATAATTTCATATTGGCATAAACATACTTTCTCTTATTGGCACCTAGCTATGACTCGAATACGCGGATAACATGTTGGAACGCATTTCCAACAACAACATTACCTCGGTGGGATTCCACTCATCACCGGTCCTTGCATGTGCGGGATTCCACTCATCGCCACATGCCCTACGGATGGGATTCCACTCATCATCATGTAGAAATATATAAAAGCTTCCGGTGGAATATTACATCACCGTACTCCTTCTTGGTGCCTTAACGCCACCAAGGCCACGTATGTTTTGACTCAATTTGTGTGCACACTCATCCTAATGATCGATCATTGTACCCAAGCATACTAGTGCCAACATTAAACGCAATCCATTTTCCATAGCTACATGCATATGACAAAGCATCAAATATCATGTCTCACCTACATGTATTTCACAACCCAATACCATGCCTAGCATGTACTCACCATGATCATCATCATGCATAATTCACAATCCAATCCACATGCATAGCAATGCATCAAACCATGCCTCAACAACATGTATAACACAATATACATAACTACCGTAACACATATAATTAAGAGGCATAACAAACAATTAGAAGTTCAACCAAAGTTCCCTAAACTTAAGCTTGAGATTAGGCTACCACCCTAACCTCAACTCTAGGTGGGTTTACCAAGCCCAACCTAGGTCCACATGCTTGAACCAATGTTTAAAACCATTTAAAAACAATAACCACTCACCTCTACTCCAAGCTCAACTACCAAGCAAGCATCACCTTCAAGTTTTCGGATTTCTTCCCGAAGCTCCTCCAACGCAAACTCTCGCTTCTAAACAACCTCAATACAATTCAAATAATCCTCAAATCAGCCCAACATCAAAATATCAACCCGGAATACAAATTCAAATATCAAACCCATCATTTCAAACCATGAACAACCCCCAAAATCACCAAATCCGAGCAGCCCTTATACACAGCCCAAAACTTGTGATTTCAACACATTTAGCACATTCAAATGCTTCCAAAACAGCCCCCAACTATTACCCTAACACCAACCTTCAATTTCCAACACAAACCACACCAAAATTCCCATTTTCGTACTCCAATCTTACCCAGCAGAAAATTCCATTTTCAAACACCCAAATGACATTTAAATGGTCCCAAATCATCCTCCTAACATACCCTAACCATCAGCCCTCTAATTACACCCTCAAACCCACCAAAAATGGCATTTTTGACAACTCAAAAATGGGTTTAAGAACCCACTTCGGAAATTCATTAAAAATTAACCAAATTAACATATAATGTGTATTTCAACTTCATTAAACAAAACCCCAATTCAATTTAACGAAACAAGATGAAAAACCCATAAAAATCTAAACTTTTAAATCAAACCCTAATTTTCAAAAGTTCATATTCTTGAAATCTAAAACCATAGATAGATAGAGATTAAAGAGGAGAGTGAGAATATGATTTTACCTTTCAAAACCCCTTGAAATGAAGTTGAAATCAATGGAATTGTAGTCAAGCTTTGAGAGGGTTTTGGAGAGGGTTTGGGGTGTTTAACATTGAAGATGGGAAAAGGTGAGAAAGATGACAACTTTATTTTAAAATTGTCTTGCTTTTTAAAACTTTTGGGTCCAATTACGACATTAGTCCCTCACTCCTTATTAAAGCTCAATTGGTCATTATTTATAGTTGGTTTATTTTAATTAGATTTTATTTGACTCGAACTATAACCCGGCTAACTCCTAGCCCCAAAACACGGGCGTTACAATGGGCCTGATCTGACCGTTCAAGAACAACTCGTCAGCCGAACTCATGGATCCAACGGTGACAGAGCCATTACCGGAGAAGCGAGACGAGAACTCAAACTCGAAAGACGACGCCTCCGATTGCGCTGATATTAACGAGGACTTTAAAAAAAGATGACACTCCGTGGAAGGAGCAGAAGACAGAATGAAATGCATGGGACTAGCCGGCGCACTGAAAAAGTATCCCGAGGTGGGCCCACAGTCGGGGCTCGACGGTGCACTGACGTAGGGAGTGGAGCAGGTTGAATCAAAGTCTTCACTGAAACGCGGCGTTTCGGTGCGGTCGCCATCATTATATGAAGAAGAAGAAGAGAGGTGAGTTGCAGCTTCAGTTTGAGTGCTATGATTATTGTCGAGGTTTTAAGTTAAACCCATATCGAGAAAAAGAAAAAAAAAGGTTAGATAAGATTTAGAAGTGAGGGACGGTGGTCGAGTAGCTTGCGGGGCACGTAATAATGGAGGAGACAGTGCGCAGGGAGCGAGGAGGAGGAGGAAGGCGCAGTGCTAGCAGGAGCGGTAGTTAACGGTGGCCGGAGCAGATTCTAGAAAAATAAAATAGGGTCGTTACACGTGTATTATACACGTGGAATTTTTTAATTTTAAAATTGCCATGTCAGCCGGCCGTTACTCCTCTAACGGAGAATGACGGCAAAGTGACTAAAATAAAACAGATTATAAACGTAAGAGACCACAATAAGCTATTTTGAAATCTGGTGACCAAACTAGAACAAGCACCAAACGAAAGGGACTATTTGTGAACATTACCCTAAATATTTTTGGATTTTTAATAATAATGAACATACCTGATGTTAATTAAGTCGTTTGAATTTTTTATATGAGTATTTTTTTAATGTGATATATTTTAATACATAAGCTGCGTAAATTTGTAAAAAAAAATTATAAATTTTTAGCCCTAACACCTTAAAACATAAAACCTTAAATCCTAAAGTATAAATTCTAACCCTAAAATTTAAATTCTACATCTTACAACATAAATTCTTAAAACCTAAATCTCTAAACCCTAAAATTGAGAGACTTGTGTAAACTAAAATTTACACAAACTTGTGTATCAAAGTATTTTTATTTTTTTTAATATTCTAGTGTTATTATATGGTAGTATATATTTTTTATTCTTAGTCCTTTAAAAACTCGCACACACTAAATAATCAAGATTACATCACTCATTTTTCATTAAAACCACTTAATAAATTCTTTTATACATGTATGTTTAAACATTAATTCACATAACTTTTAAAGGTTACTAATTAATTATATATTTTGATGTTGCATTCATGTTATTTATTTAAATTATTTTCAATTCATTATGATACGTCTTAGTTTATCCCATTTAAGCATAGCTTTTAAATATCATATATAATTTCCACACACTAAAAGTTCGTTATATGTATATTTGGTACGTTGTATTCGCGTTATTTTTATATTGTACTGTATTAACACAATATACACCATCTATGCTCCTTACAGTGAGCAAATAAAACTTTTTTTTTCATGTTTCTTTCATAGGTGTTGTAAAAAGCTTATGGTTAACATCCGTATCGACAAAATTATGGGCTCTATGGTTAGCTCGGAATGATAAAGTTTTCAATAATAAAACAGTGTCAAAAAAATCAAATGCTGGTTGATGAGGCTTTTTGGTGCGATAACCCGAGGCAGAGCGCTCGTTAAATTCAACATAGATGAGGCTGCGAAAGCAGAGGCTGCAGGGTGCGGTGGCGTGTTAAGAACGGAAACAGGGGAGACCTCGTGAGGGGTCGGAGTTGTCTGGTATAGCTGGCTTAATTGTGGAGTTGGCGACAGAGGAAAATTTTCCGGGACATTGATCGGTTGTACTCATCAATTGGGCAGGTTCAATTACTCTATTCCCCGAGACGTTGTAATCAGATAGCGGATTGCCTTGCATACTGTTGTAATCAACCGGTGGTGAGATCCAAATGTATGGAGGAAGTTCTTCATGCGAAGATTTGAATTGATAATATTTTTCGAAGCTTCCGTCTTTCAAATGAAAAATACCAATATCTCGAGGACCAAACGGCTCATACAAATTATCATAAAAATAGTCATCAGTGAAATATATTGAATTAGGCTGGCCTTCGGAAAAATCCAGAGCTGACACTGTTAAAGTCTTGTTATCGCCCACAAATACAATATCCCCATCTATATGATTGACCTCTTTCTTTTCTAACAATTTCCCATTTTCTTCATCAAAAATCAACTTGAAAACATCGAATCTCTTTGTCGAATGAGCATAATCATATTCTTCAATCTCTTCAAAATCCAGATGCTTAAGAATAGAGTATAAATTCCCCATAGATGACTTAACGAGATAAGCTTGATCCGAATAGTCCTTCTCGGTTGGAAGGTTCGGTAGGAGCATGTTCAATTCCGGTGATAAAACTTCAGTACCATTAACATCGAAAGAGAACAAATTGCTCCCACATCCTATAGCGTAAACCAAACTCTTATGAAAAATAATATCACTGAAATTAAATTCTCTACATTCATCTCTATCGATGTATATCCAGTCTTTCTGGCCAGATTTGTGAACTGCTAATTGTGCATCCGGAGCATAGATTACGACAACAACATAACTATCCGGATACAACAAAGGGTCGTCCGATAACACAACCTTAGGGACCGTAAACTGGTAGCCAGTGGTATCAAAATCCATGGTTTTAAGTCGAGGGAGACTGATGCTACTTACGTTTTTGAAAGGGTTTGAAAGAGTTATAACCCCTCTCTCGTCCACCGCGGCTAACCAACCGAAACAAGAACCACAATATCTCCATGTGTGAAGCTTTGGTAATTCAATCTCGCAGACTTTCGATTTGGCTTGTAGGCTATATAACTTTCCCTTTGTGCTGCTCTTTTTGGACGGAATCAAAAGTAACGGAACCGGATTTGTGGATGACCGCCTTTTATAATCGAGAAAAGTATTGAATATTGAATGCCAATGCCTACTAACTGCACCAAATTGAACTTGGCTGATTGGTGCATCTATTTTCTCGAGAACCATTAAAAGGCAAAGTTCTGGTAGATATTCCCAATCCGATTCAGAGTTTCGTTCAGAAATCATATCGGAGTAGCAAGCCTCAAACAAAAGAATCAAATAAAACAACTTAATTGAAGAAGAAAAAATATGAGGAGGGCGACGAAAATATGAGTTTTCAGCAGATATAGGGTGAATTTATAACGTAGATATATTATAGGTTTTTGGATTTGCGTGCGATAACGGAAGAGCCGAAAGAGACTTGGGTGACAAGTCAGGATAATTGTGTTATGGGCTGTATTAACTACTAATATAGTGAAAGCAATGAACTTGTAATTGGGCCAAAGGAGATTTCTGGATAAACA
The DNA here is from genome assembly GCA_958450335.1 of Hibiscus tridactylites. Lineage (NCBI taxonomy): Eukaryota > Viridiplantae > Streptophyta > Magnoliopsida > Malvales > Malvaceae > Hibiscus > Hibiscus tridactylites. The sequence goes on from OY288271.1 coordinate 3,661,562, forward strand.
GGATTCTAAATAGAGTAAAAATTATATGCCACTCCTCGATTTCTCTATTTATGTCATATTATTAAAAAATAGGTTAAAGGGGTACTTTTACCCTTAAGTTCGACCCAAAAATACAATTTCGCCTCTCGTCGAAAAGTACACTTAATGTGGCCCTCCAGTTCATGAAATCGATCAAATTGGCCCTTTGACCAACGTTGACCGTTACGGTGCTGACGTGGCAGTCCATGATGCTGACGTGGTGGTCAACGATGCTGACGTGGCAGTACACGTGAGATGATGACGTGTCAGGAGGGGCTGAATTGATTATTTTAACCGAATTCAAGGGCATAATTAATTTTTTTCCTGAGTTTAGGGGCAAAATTAAAAGTTCGATAACTTATTTAATTTTTAAGCTAAAAAAATAAAAACTATTAACATTTAAATATTTATAAAATATTAAAAAATAAAAACACCATAATGAATTAAATATAAGTAAAAACATTAAAGTTATAAATATAAAAGGGTAAACTACTACAGGGGTCACTTACGTTTAGCGTCTGTACATAGTTAGTCACCACTTTTGAAAAGGGCCAATTAGTAGTCCTCTACGTTTTCGATGTGTAAATACTTGGTCACTCCGATGTTATACTCCGTTAGTCCCCTAACGGATTGCTGATGTAGCGAAATTAAAATAAGGATAAATTACTGCAATAGCCATTAAAATTTATCTCATGTACATTTTTTCTCCTCAATTTAAAAAAGTAAATATTATAGTCACTAATAAAAATGTTTCTTAATAATTTCACCCTTAAATTTTTAAAAATTCATTTTTCAATCCTAAAACTTTACAATCAATTAACACAATAATATTATAAATGCTTAGATGAAAAATAGGTGCCCAAAGTATACCCTTTGAAACTTAGGTGCCCAAATTGCTCTTATTTAATAACTCAAACTTAAAAAATTAGTCCACTAACTATTAAAAAATTCGAGTTATTGGAATTTCTATTTTATAATTCAAACTTTATTTTGAATTTTTGAGTCGAGTTTATGAAATTATGAGTCGAGTATTTTCACATCAAACCAAAAAATTTAATTTTTTCGAGTCAAGTCGAGTTATTGGAATTTCTATTTTATAATTCAAACTTTATTTTGAATTTTTGAGTCGTGTTTATGAAATTATGAGTCGAGTATTTTCACATCAAACCAAAAAATTAAATTTTTTCGAGTCAAGTCGAGTTATTGGAATTTCTATTTTATAATTCAAACTTTATTTTGAATTTTGGAGTCGAGTTTATGAAATTATGAGTCGAGTATTTTCACATCAAACCTAAAAATTTAATTTTTTCGAATCAAGTCGAGTGCTGCACTTCCCTACATATAATTTTTAATTTTAATCCGTGTTTGTCCCAAGAAAAACTTCGACCGTCGTCGTCGTCGTCGGAACTTACGTAGCTCCGATAGAGGCTCCGCCGACGTCAGTTGGACTCGGAACCTTAGGGGTTTTGCTCGCCGCCACGTCAGGAGCCCGGATCTGGTGTCCGTCTCGCGAATGGACGACAACCGATGTCGGAAAATGCGAGAAACAGTGGCGTCGATTGGTTTCTTGCCAGAGCTTCAATCGAGATTTGCTGGCGGAAGGCGGCCCGACGACGCGCGTGGTGGCCATGGATGAGATCGCGACGACGTGGCGCCTCTAGCGATGTAGGCGGTGACCACCACCGCCCGACGGTGACGGAGATCGACGACGGCTGATCGAGAAGGTGAACAAGCAACAATAGACTTGACTTGATTCGAAGTTTTTCTTGGGACAAACACAGATTAAAATTAAAAATTATATGTAGGGAAGTGCAACACTCGACTTGATTCGAAAAAATTAAATTTTTAGGTTTGATGTGAAAATACTCGACTCATAATTTCATAAACTCGACTCAAAATTCAAAATAAAGTTTGAATTATAAAATAGAAATTCCAATAACTCGACTTGACTCGAAAAAATTAAATTTTTTGGTTTGATGTGAAAATACTCGACTCATAATTTCATAAACTAGACTCAAAAATTCAAAATAAAGTTTGAATTATAAAATAGAAATTCCAATAACTCGAATTTTTTAGTAGTTAGTGGACTAAATTTTTAAGTTTGAGTTATTAAATAGGAGCAATTTGGGCACCTAAGTTTCAAAGGGTATACTTTGAGCACCTATTTTTCATCTAAGCATTTATAATATTATTGTGTTAATTGATTGTAGGATTGAAAAATGAATTTTTAAAAATTTAAGGGTGAAATTATAAAGAAACATTTTTATTAGTGACTATAATGTTTACTTTTTTAAATTGAGGAGAAAAAATATACATGAGATAAATTTTAATGGCTATTGCAATAATTTATCCTTATTTTAATTTTGCCACGTCAGCAATCCGTTAGAGGACTAACGGAGTATAACGTCGGAGTGACCAAGTATTTTACACATGGAAAACGTAGAGGACTACTAATTGGCACTTTTCAAAAGTGGTGACTAACTCTGTACAGACGCTAAACGTAAGTGACCCTTGCAGTAGTTTACCCATATAAAAAATTAAAAAATATTTATAAATCATTAGAGAATCTTTCGATTTTTTCTCGTTATGCTATGCGTACTAATGTTTTTTGAACATATTTTCAATTGAGACATCCTTGTATTAAAGTATTAATAAAGCCAAAATTCTCTTTCATTTATGTATATCAAATATTAATGAGCATCAATTTGATGTAAAAAAGCGGAGAAAAAATTAAATTTTATTGTTACTCTAGTACAATGTTGATTCCACTAAAAAAATCTAACGAATAGTAATACTCAAAATGACGAAGTCGAATTTTTTCCGATAAAAGTGTTTAATTTTTTAATAATTTATAAAAAAAATTATTAAGTTTTTAGATTAAATTTTATCCTTTTTAATTCATAATATATTTTAATTTTTTATATAATTTTTATTTTCAGTAATTTTTAGAATATTTTATTTATTTTTATTAACTTTATGAGTTTTTATAAAATAAATTTAAGAATATTTTGATCTTCTATTAGAGTCTTCACTTTGTTTTTTTAAATTATTCTCACTTAATAAATTTATTTATCTAGTTTTAATATTTTAAAATTTTAATAACTTCATAAATTCTTATTTTTCAACTTAAATATTAAATAAGTTATCAAACTTTTAATTAAAATTAATTATGCCCCTAAATTCAGGAAAAAAAATCAATTATGCCCTCAAATTCAGTTAAAATAATCAATTCAACCCCTCCTGCCACGTCATCATCCCACGTGTACTGCCACGTCAGCATCGTTGACCGCCACGTCAGCATCATGGATTACCACGTCATCACCGTTAATTGCCACGTCATCACCGTAACGGTCAACGTCGGTCAAAGTGTCAATTTGATTGATTTCATGAACTGGAGGGCCACATTGAGTGCACTTTTCGGCGAGGGGAGAAATTGCATTTTTGGGTCGAACTCAGGGGCAAAAATACCCCTTTAGCCTAAAAAATAAGGTTTAAGGATTAAAATTAGGGTTTATGGTTAAGGTTTAAAGTATTGAAAGTAGTATGTATTTTTAGGGGTAGGGTTTTGAGTTTTGGGAGTATAGGGTAGGTTTAGAAATTGGGGTTAGGGATTAGGATTTGATTTTTGGGGAAATTACGTAAATCATCACTGAACTTTACTCTTAAACCTATTTTGGTCACTGAAGTTTCAAAACATTTAATCAACTCACCGAAGTTTAGACATAGAATGTTTTTGGTCACTAAAGTTTAGACATTGAACGTTTCTGTCACCCTCAAACCCCAAACTATTGGTATTCTTCCAGTCTCAAATTTCACTAGTCAGTTCATCTCATCCCCCTGAATTAAAATTCAATTTCTATTTTGTCGGAAAGTGCTTAAAAGTTCACAAATCAATAAAAATATTCTGGTTTGTCTCTCATCGATCTCCTTCTTTCGCCGTCGGATAAAGCCCGTTTTTCAATATGTTGCTTCTCTCTTGTTGAAGTTTTTCACCGTTTGATTTTAGAGAAGTTCCTTTTTTCGCCGGCAAATGGACGTGTTGAAAAGTTAACGGAAGAGTTACTAAAACTGTTCAATCTCTAAACTTCAAGAAGTAAATTAAACGTTTTAAAATTTCGGTGATGATTTTTGTCCTTGTGAATAAGGCCTTAATACACATGGAAAACAGAGAATTGAAGTTCATAATGGAGATGTAAATTCTTTAAACAATATATTTCTATGGTTGAAACTTAAAAAGGTGGGTAATGAGTTGGAGAAATTGAAGAGAAACACTTGGCTAAGGAAGCTGATGGAGAAGAGAAGAGTATCAAAGCCGAAAGGGATTATTGATAGGATAGCTAACGACTCTGATTTCAGAAGCCGAAGAAGCTTGCACCTTCAGGTGGAGGGTGGTTTTCGATAATTTGAAGATTTACAGCTGAGTTTGATCTTTTTATTTCTTGAATGGTTTTGTTTTTATCAATTTTGAAGAAATTACCTGGAATGTGTTAACTGTTTGTGTAATTTGTAAACATTAGCCGGTTATGTCCTTTATCTGTTGGTTTCGTCAATTAAGGGTTAAATGATGATGCAACTGGACTACTTTAAGAGCTAAATTGATGCGCAAGTATTATAAAGGTAAAATCGATAAATTAAATTTACTACAGGAACATAAACGACTCTTTAGCTATTTCTTTTTAGCTCCATATGTATGTGTTCATATATGCTGGGATGAAACAAATTTTGGTTATTGAATTTAATAATTTTATCCCAACTTAGTCCTTGTTTTGTTTTTGTCCGTGTGTATATTCAACTTCCACGTGACATTTGATAATGATTTCTTCATGATGCTCCGTTACAATGAGATTGGATTTGTTTCCAAATTCCAATGTATACTAACCACACCAATTCAACCTATTTGATTGATACATTTATTTTGTTAAGAATCATAAAAAGACAGAGTTCTGCTGGATATTTTCAATCTGGATCATAATTTCTATTATAAAAAAATCAGAAATCTTATAAACCGGAGACAAGAGGTACGAATAATTGTAGAAGAAAAAAATAGGGTCAAGTATACAAATGATTACTAAATTATCTCTAAAAATACAAAATAGTTTAAACTTTCAAAAGTTACATAATAAACATTCAACTTTAATTTTTATTATAAAATAATCATTAAATCATTAACCGTCGTTAATTGGGTGACGTGACAGTTCTAATTTTTTTTACATAAGCATGAATTCAACATCGAGGATGGCTAATTTAAGAATACGGTTAATTTTGGTATTTTAGTGATGAATTGAATATTGAGGATGGTTAATTTTTAGCTAAACAAGCAATATCATCTGCGATTCTGAGGGGTACTTTTGGTATTTTAAGACTACGGTTAACAAAAATAATAAATATTTTATATTTTTAAATAGGGGTAAATTTTAAAAATTAGTACAGAGCGATTTGAGACTAACATCATGTAATAAATGTAATTTATTATAATAAAACATAAAGTTAAAATTATTCTCATATAACTTGAGCAGTTATATTTTACATCTTTTAAAGGCTAACTTTTAATTGTCATATTCGAGCACATTTGAGTCACCAAGCATGAGTCTTGGGTTCAAATTATTAAACATTAGGGTGTTACACACAATGTGAGTGATGTGAAATGTTCGGATCGATCGGGTCTTATTGGACCTGCAAAATTTTATTTCATAAAAATTTCTCGACAAATTTCTATCTCTCGGTTTTCCAGAGACGATTAAATTCGGCATGCGGCTGGTGTTCGATGATAAACCCACAAATTCGAAGGAGATTCTGTTTTACACAAAAATCAGGGCGTTAACTTGGGTGAAAGCTTCCAAGGATGATCCAATTGAGAATTTAGATGATTGGTGGGACAATAAGAGCAAATTTTCAGGCTCAGTGCAAGGATTTGGCTCCGATTTTGCTGAGGTAATGGCTATAAAAACTGCGTTGGAAGTCTTTGTGGAGGCGAAATTGGTTGGGAAGGCATATTTAATAGAGGAATCAGATTCAAGAATTGCGTTAAATTGGATGGCTAATACCCTTCGACGGTCGTGGAAATTAATCAGCTGTCGAGAGTGATAAGGAAGGTGAGCTTCTCACTAAACATTGAGTTGCCACTATAACCGTCGGAAGCATCGAGATGCATCCGCAATGTACGTAGCGGTGAATTGTCTCTGTACATAATTTGTGGTGGTTTTATTCCCTTCAATCTCGACCTTGATTATCTATTTAATAAGACTAATGTAAAAATAAATAAATAAATGGACGGATATTCAATAAACTATACACCGACAATAAACTCGATAATGATACATTATTGAGAATAGATTTGATTGAATCTAATTTTTTGAATATGCTGGTGTATTACAAGGGTAGCATCTGCTCAACTTTCTTAGTATTTTTAATAAAGCACACACCGTGCAGAACTGGTGCTCGAACCCAAGTCATCTGGATGAATTACATCATCTTTTACCATTGTGAATTTAATTTTAAAATTTAAAAAGTCATATCATCACTTTATTTCCTCATAATGATTTAATTATATATTGGCCCTGTTTGGCAATTAGCGGATAGCTGATAGCGAATTGTATTAGCTGATAGCTGATAGCTGATTGCATTAGCTGATTTGACTAGCGGATTGTATTAGCTGATTGTATAAAAGTGTTTGGTAAAGTTAACTGATAGTTGATAGCTGTTAGATTATTTAAACAAGTAAAATGACATATAAGGACATGTTTATATTCAATACTTGTTTGAATATTTTATTAGTTATCAATATTTTGTATCTAATTATTATTTATTAGATCTATAAAATTATTTTTAATATAATTTTTTAGACATATTCAAATGATTTATATATTAATTTATTATGTATATAATTATTTTAATATAATTTAATTAATTAATTAATTAATTTAAATATACATATAAATATATGATAATAAAAAGAAAAAAATAAATAATATTAGCTTATAAATAGGGTGAGAAAATATTTAATTTAGGTTATTTTGAGATTTTTGGTAACTAGTAAGGGTAAAAGAGTCTTTACAACTATAATATCAAACCTCTAATCTCAAAAAGCTCCTATTATGAGCTTTTTCAAAATTAGCGTTTTCACCCAATCCGCTCTTTCAATCTGCTATTTACCAAACAACAATATTAGCGGATTTGACTGGTCAAACCTCTAATTATGCCTCAAACCTCTAATTTTTGCCCAAACCTCTCTTTACCAAACAGGGCTATTGTCTTGAAAAATCATTATAAACACACACACTATATATATACCTCATTAACTAAAAATGTCTACCCTATCAATTACGATTAGTTAAGCTATGTATTCAACAATGTCAATCAAAGACTAAATACCATATAATGTAAGAAAAACATTATAGTATTTATAGAAATAGGTATACTATATATAGAAAAAGGGTAAAATACCTAAATCATCACTCAACTTTACTCTCTGATTTATTTTGGTCACTGAAGTTTCAAAACGCTCAAATTACTCATTGAACTTTACTTTCTGACCTATTTTGATAACTCTGAATTACTTTCAAAAAGTAATTTATTTTTATTTTAAATTATTTTTATATTAATAATAATAAATATGCGATGTCATACCAAAATATTAATAAAATAATTGAGAGTGATCAAAATATGTCAGAAAGTAAAGTTCAATGAGTAAATTGAGCATTTTAAAAGATCGGTGACCAAAAAATTGAGTGATGATTTATGTATTTTACCCTATAGAAAAATATTTGATAAATTGACATAACTTAGTTCAGTAGTATATTAATATCATTTTTTAGTTTAGTGGTATAATAGAATTAGATCCCAAAATTAAATGGTATTTGATGTAGTTTATCCTATATTAAATAAAGCTCTAAACTAACCGTTGCATTTAACTAGGCCTGACAAAACTTAAGTTGTGAATAAGGTCAATCAGTATATGAACGATCCTCGTGATGTGCATGGGAAAGCAGTGAAGAGAATTCTATGTTATTTTTCTGGAACATTATATCATGGATTTCTCTTTCAATCTACTGGAATTTTCAATCTGATCTTCTATTTCCTAAACTTCCAATTCAATAATAAATAAAACCTTAAAAGCTGTAGTTCGGCTTGATTAATACAATCTTAAAACTTTTAGCAAATACATAAACAATATGACTGGATAATATTCCAGAAAAATTCAATAATGACAAACACAATACAAACTATAACGCTAATTGTAATCCCTAATCAAACTAACTCTGCAATGCCAAAATTAGTTTGACAATGTTGGCTTGAAATCAACCGGCGGCAAGATCCAAATGTATGGAGGAAGATCTCTGTGCGAAGGTTTGAATTGGTAATATTTTCCAAAGCTTTTATCTTTTAAATGGAAAATACCAATATCTCGAGGTCCAAACGGCTTATATGAATTCATATAAAAATAATCGTCAGTGAAATATATTGAATCAGGCTGGCCTTGAGGAAAATCCAGAGCTGACACGGCTAAAGTCTTGTTATCACCAACAAATACAATATCCCCATCTATATGATTCACCTCTATCTTCTCTAACAATTTCCCATTTTCTTCGTCCAAAATCAACTTGAAAACATCGAATCTTTTCGTAGAATGAGCATTATCATAGTCTTCCATCTCTTCAAAATCCACATGCTTATGAATAGAGTATAAATTCCCCATAGATGACTTTACGAGATAAGCTCCATCCGAATAGTTGTTTCCGATTAGTTCATTTTCCAAGAGTACGTTCAATTTTGGTGAATTTGATGTTTCGTCCTCTCCGATACCATTAACAGCAAAAGACACCAAATTATTCCAAGTTCCTACTGCATAAACAAAGCTTTTATGGAAAATAATATCACTGAAATTAAATTCACTAAATTCATCTCTGTCAATGTATATCCAATCTTTCCGGCCAGATTTATGAACGGCTAATTGCTCATTAGGGGCATAGATTACGATAACAACATAACTATCCGGATACAACAGGGGGTCATCTGATAACACAACCTTAGGGATTGTAAACGAGTATTCCTCGAGATCAAAATCTTCGATGTCAAGTCGAGGAAGAGTGATGCTACTTACGTTTTTGAAAGGGTTTGAAAGAGTTATAACCTTACTCTCGTTCACTGTGGCTAACCAACCATAACAGGAACCACAATATCTCCATGTGTGAAGCTTTGGTAATTCAATCTCACCGACTTTCGATTTGGCTTGTAGGCTATATAGCTTTCCCTTTGTGCTGCTCTTTTTGGACGGAATCAAAAGCAACGGAATCCTATTTGTTGACGATCGCCTTTTATAATCGAGAAAAGTATTGAACACTGAATGTCAATGCTTACTAACTACAGAAAATTGAACCCGACTGATCGGTACATCTATTTTCTCCAAAATCATGAGAAGACAGAGTTCTGGTAGATATTTCCAATCTTCAGAAGTCATATCTAAAAAGCAGAACTCAAACAATATATTTCTTAACCGAAGAGGAGAAAAATATGTGGAGGAGGGTGAGGGAAATATGTGTCTTCAGCAAACGAATGAGTATTTATAATGTAGAGATATTAGGTTTTTGAACTTGCGTGCGAGAAAGGTAGAGTAGAAGAGACTTGGGTGACAAGGCAGGGAAATTGTATTTTGGGATATACTAAATACAATGAAGTTGTAATTCGGGCAAAGGAAATTTCAGTCCAGGATAAACAAGGATTCTGAGGAATGCATAATCCTAATGGAAAACAGATAATTGTTGAAATTTGAAAGGGTAACGAACATACATACACATTACATAAGATTAAATTTATTAATATACTACCTTAAATTATTTTTAGACAAATAATTTTTTTAAAATAATTTGGTATCTCTATTATTCTTATTCATAATATATTGTTGATAAAAAATTATGGTTGAAATTTATTCGTATAATTCAAATAATTAAACATTATAATATACTATCTTAAAGGACCCGGTGCAAACGAGATTGAAGAAAGGTGTGTCCGAACATGTACCAGTACTGTTTAAACAAGGAAATTTCAATCGGATTCTGAGGAAATTGAAGTTCATAAACAAGGATTCATAAACAAGGATTCTGAGGAAGGCATAATCCTAATGTAAAATAGATAATTGAAGTTCATAATGGAGCTTCAGAGTGTAATTTCTTTAAACAATATACCCACTCAATGTTTTTTAATGGAGCGTGTCACAAACCGACGACTCACGGCGGCAGAACGACCAAAAAAATAATGGTGGGCGGCCATGGGTTCTCGATGAACCTTCAACACGGCTCCCAAGACGAACGATGGTGCTTCTCCGCGAGTGGTGGCCGGGGTTGAGTTTGTTCATGATGATCTGTTACAATGAGATTGGGTTTGTTTCCAAATTCCAATGTATACTAACCACACCAAATTAAACCTAATTTATTGATACATTTATTTTGTTAAGAATCATAAAAAGACAGAGTTCTGCTGGATATTTTCAATCTGGATCATAATTTCTATTATAAAAAAATCAGAAATCTTATAAACCGAAGACAAGAGGTACGAATAATTGTAGAAGAAAAAAAATAGGGTCAAGTATACAAATGATTACTAAATTATCTCTAAAAATATAAAATAGTTTAAACTTTCAAAAGTTACATAATAAACATTAAACTTTAATTTTTATTACAAAATAATCATTAAGTCATTAACCGTTGTTAATTGGGTGACGTGACAGTTCCAATTTTTTTTTATATAAGCATGAATTCAACATCGAGGATGGCTAATTTAAGACTACGGTTAATTTTGGTATTTTAGTGATGAATTGAATATTGAGGATGGTTAATTTTTAGCGAAATAAGCAATATCATCTGCGATTCTGAGGGGTAGTTTTGGTATTTTAAGACTACAGTTAACAAAAATAATAAATATTTTTATATTTTTAAATAGGGGTAAATTTTAAAAATTAATCCAGTGCGATTTGAGACTAACATCATGTAATAAATATAATTTATCATAATAAAACACAAAGTTAAAATCATTCTCATATAAATTGAACATTTATATTCTACATCTTTTAAAGGCTAACTTTTAATTGTCATATTCTACTTTTTAATCTACTTTTTAAAACAAAATTAATAGGATTAAATCACCACCCATTGCCAAAATTAATATTTTGGAGTAAGAAATTTTTAGAAAATTGTTATATATATATATATATAAATATAAACAAACATAATAACCCTCATTGAAGTTGATAAACACTAATCATGATCCCTAACTATACAAACTCTTCAATCTAAAATAAATTTAGCATGCTAACTTGAAATCAACCGGTGGTGAGATCCAAATGTATGGAGGAAGTTCTTCGTGCGAAGATTTGTATTGATAATATTTTCCAAAGCTTCTATCTTTCAAATGAAAAATACCAATATCTCGAGGACCAATCTGCTCATACAAACAATGATAAAAATAGTCATCTGTGAAATATATTGAATTAGGCTTGCCTTCAGAAAAATCCAGAGCTGATACTGCTAAAGAATTGTTATCGCCCACAAATACAATATCCCCATCTATATGATTCACCTCTTTCTTTTCTAACAATCTCCCACTTTCTTCATCCAAAATCAACTTGAAAACGTCGAATCTCTTTGTCGTATGACCATAATCATATCCTTCCATCGCTTTTAAATCCAGATGCTTATGAATGGAGTATAAATTCCCCATAGATGACTTTACGAGATAAGCTTGATTCGAATAGTCCGTTACCGTTGGATGGTTCGGTAGGAGCATGTTCAATTCTGGTGATAAAACTTCAGTACCATTAACATCGAAAGAGAACAAATTGCTCCCACATCCTATAGCATAAACCAAACTCTTATGGAAAATAATATCCCTGAAATTAAATTCTCCAAATACACCTATATCTATGTATATCCAGTCTTTCTGGCCAGATTTGTGAACTGCTAATTGTGCACCCGGGGCATAGATTACGACAACAACATATCTATCCGGATACAACGAAGGGTCATCTGATAACACAACCTTAGGGACCGTAAACAGGTAGTAATAAGTATAAAAATCATCGATGCCAAGTCGAGGAAGAGTGATGCTACTTACGTTTTTGAAAGGGTTTGAAAGAGTTATAACTCCGCTCCTGTTCACCGTGGCTAACCAACCGAAACAAGAACCGCAATATCTCCATGTGTGAAGCTTTGGTAATTCAATCTCACAGACTTTTGATTTGGCTTGTAAGCTATATAGCTTTCCCTTTGTCCAGCTCTTTTTGGACGGAGTCAAAAGTAACAGAACCGGGTTTGTGGATGATCGCCTTTTATAATCGAGAAAAGTATTGAATATTGAATGTCAATGCCTACAAACTGCACCAAATTGAACTTGGCTGATTGGTGCATCTATTTTCTCGAGAACCGTTAAAAGGCAGAGTTCCGGTAGATATTCACAATTCGATTCAAAATTTCGTTTAGAAATCATATCGAAGTAGCAAGCCTCTCAAACAGAAGATTAAAATAAAACTACTTAATTGAAGAAGAAAAGTATGAGGAGGGCGACGAAAATATGAGTTTTCACCATATATAAGGTGTATTTATAACCTAGAGATATTAGGTTTTTGGATTTGCGTGCGATAAAAGAAGAGCCGAAGAGATTTGGGTGACAAGTCAAGATAATTGTGTTTTGGGCTGTACTAACCACTAATATAGTGAAAGCAATGAACTTGTAATTGGGCCAAATGAGTTTTCAAGATAAACAAGGATTCTAAATACAGTAAAAATCATACGCTCTTATTCATGTTATATCATTAAAAAAGTAACCTTTCAAAAACGTAAGTAGCATCACTCTTCCTCGACTTGACATCGAAGATTTTTACAACCCCTAAGGTTGTGTTATCAGATGATCCCTTGTTGTATCCGGATAGTTATGTTGTTGTCGTAATTTATGCCCCTAATGACCAATTAGCCGTTCATAAATCTGGCCAGAAAGATTGGATATACATTGACAGAGATGAATTTAGTGAATTTAATTTCAGTGATATTATTTTCCATAAAAGCTTCGTTTATGCAGTAGGAACTTGGAATAATTTGGTGTCTTTTGCTGTTAATGGTTTTGGAGATAATGAAACCTCAAAATCACCAAAATTGAACGTACTCTTGGAAAATGAACTAATAGGAAAATAACTATTCAGATCGAGCTTATCGTGTAAAGTCATCTATGGGGAATTTATACTCTATTCATAAGCATGTGGATTTTGAAGAGATGGAAGACTATGATTATGCTCATTCTACGAAGAGATTCGATGTTTTCAAGTTGATTTTGGACGAAGAAAATATGACATTGTTAGAGAAGATAGAGGTGAATCATATAGATGGGGATATTGTATTTGTTGGTGATAACAAGACTTTAGCCGTGTCAGCTCTGGATTTTCCTCAAGGCCACCCTGATTCAATATATTTCAATGATTCAAAAATATTACCAATTCAAATCTTCGAACAAAGATCTTCCTCCATCCATTTGGATCTCGCCACCTTCTGAATTCAAGTCAAAGTTGTCAAATTAATTTTGGCATTGAAGGTAATATGATTAGGGATCATGATTAGCATTATAGTTTGTATTGTGTTTGTCATTATTTGATTTTTTCTCGAACATATTAGACCAAAGAAATATGATGTGAAGACAGAAAAAGGACATAACCAACTAATGTTTTCAAATTACACAAACAGTTAACACATCCCCACTTGCCCCCACCATTCCAGGTAATGTCTTCAAATTGATAAAAATAAATCCATTCAAGAAATAAAAAACAGCAAACTCAGCAGCAAATCTTCAAATTAAGAGTTATCTAGTTAAAAATCCGGCCAGATCTTTCACAACCACCCTCCACCTGACATCACACCATTTCTGCTTAACAAAACTCACAACATTTCTACTCAACAAAACTCACACCATTTCTACTCCTATATATACCCCCAAAAGTCACCAATTCAACTCACTCTCAACTCTATAAACTCTTTATCATGGCTTCTAATGCTTCAGAAAACGTTTTAAAAAATGACTACAATGGCCGCTGCAACATTTGTGGATGTGATTTTAAAATCTAAAATGCAATCCTTGATATATCGGTCGACCCCTTGAAATAACATTAAAACTCTCTCGAACCCAAATTCGACGTTCTCCACATCTCGTATACAAGGAATTGTATACAAAATTCTGAATTCAGTCCTTAATCAAATTGCTCTAAACTAAATAATTAAACACATAAGCATGCTCAAGTTCAAGGCCAGATTCGAAGACCTTCGAGTCTGAATTTCGCGAAACAAACTTCAAAAATGAACTCAGGACATTGAAAAACATAAAATAACACTACAAAAGAAGTGACATATACCGACGGACAAAAATTTGTCGGTAAAACACCAAATATCCGTCGGTATATACCCTAAACACTTTTACCGACGGACAAAAGGGAAATTCCGACGGACAAAAAGCCGTCGGTAATACACTTGTCGGTATAAAGTTATACCGACGGACAAAACCGTCGGTATAGGTATTCTGAACCTATACCGACGGACACAGCCGTAGGTATAAGTGTGGACTACCCCGACAAATTAGGGTATATATTCTGACGCATTATGTCCGTCGGTATAGGTTCAGAATACCTATACCGACGGTTTTGTCCGTCGGTATAACTGTTATCTATAATGACGGTCTGTCCGTCGGTATAGGGTATAGATCTATACCAACGGTTTTGTCCGTTGGTATAGCTGTTATCTATAATGACGGTTTGTCCATCGGTATAGGGGTATAGGTCTATACCAACGGTTGTGTCCGTTGGTATAGCTGTTATCTATAATGACGGTTTGTCCGTCGGTATAGCTCCTAGCGGTTATCTTTTACTGACAGTTTTGTCCGTCGGTATAGGTTTAATTGGTATTTTTTGTTTTTTTTAAATATTAAATAATTATTAATATATTCCATTTTTTTATTTAATATTTTTTTATTTTAAATATTAAAATTACTAAAACTACTATAACAAAAATAATTTCATTTTAAAGGGAAAATATTAGATTTAATGTTCGAATAAAAAAAGTATGTAATACATAATCAATAAAACAAGTACCTACGAGTTTAGTACAAACAAAAGTAATATGCAAATAAGTACCTACGAGTTTAGTACCTACGAGTTTAGTACAAACAAAAGTAATATGCAAACAAGTACCTACGAGTTTAGTACAATCACCCTCTATTGTCTACCAGCATCATTTCCACTTGTATTTTGTTGATTTGTTGAAGGCAATGATGGACTGATACAATTGACTGGTGCTGAAGCACTACCAGCATCAGGTGTTGCCTATTAAAAGTAATTAAAATAATGAATTTAAATAAAAAATGAATGGAGTAATAAGAAAGAAAAATATTTTGAATACCTCTGTATCAACCATACGAAGCAAAGCATCCATATCGGGCACATGTAGATCTGGACGTTGTTGTTGAAAGTAGGGTAGAAAGCAAGTTTCAAAAAGTTTTTCTAATTTCGCAACCTTAGATTTCAACCCTTCCACTTCTTCAGTATTTTGAACTGATTGTGAAGGTCCAGATTCTTGAGAAGAACGGGTGTGAACCGCCCCTACACAACGAACACGTCCTCTTCTTTCCGGTCCCTTAACTTGAGCAAACACATCATTTGACCATGAACTTTGTGATAAATTCTCAGAAGACGAGCTTTCATTTCTCTTCTCTTGAATGCGTTCCTAAAAATATAAGCAAGTTAAACATATAATATAATAACTATATTATATTTATACTGAACACATATACAAAACTTAATAATAATAATAAATTACCAAAACAACTGCGGCCCTAGAATTCACGATGCTTCCATCTTTGCGTGTACGAGATCGAACATAGACATCAGCTCGTGTTGGTGGGATTCCATTAGATTCTGCAGTCTGACATTAAGAAAACATCGAGAGATATTAGAAACAAATTTTCAAATCAATGATAATAATAAAGAAAATTATACGCACCAAATCTTCAACAATCCTAGGGAAAGATCTTGTTCCTGTGCAATGTGGTTCACTTAGCTTTAACCTATTTGATCTATTTGTGGCACTTTGTTCCTATTCGAATTATACATACATGGAAAACAAAAGTATAAGTTGTTCCTTTTTGTTAGCTACCAAGGTATGTGACCTAAAGTTCAATAGGACTTTGAAAAAGTTGAAATGAGCAAAAGAAACACACTTGAAACTTAGCTTTCCTTATAGCAAATAAGCCCTCTATAAGAAACTGAACGCGTTTATCTATCTCTCCCTCGTGAAGAATACCCCTAAAACGCTCGAAAATACCTGTAAGCACAACAGCCGACACTAACTGAAAAGGGAAACAAATAAAAGTCTTACTCGTATAAGATAGTAAGAAACCACTATAATAGAATAACCAAAGAGGGGGAGAGAGAGATAAACAATTAGAACTTTCCTTACCAGATAAATTAGATGAACACTTAACAAATTTTCTATTATAATGCTTCCAGCAGTAGCCAATACAAAAGGAATTAAGATATTTTTTTGGTGAAGACAAAGAAATTAAGATAATAAACTTCAAAAACATAAAGAACTAGGGACACAAATATAGTTTCATCTAAAATCAGTAAACATCGACTTATTCTAAAGAGGACTTGTATAAATGATCAGCATTAAAACCTTTAGGTTATCAACTAAATGAAGTTCATCTTAGTATGTTCTCGAAACTGAAGAAGATAAAACAGGCATCCACAAGAAGAAGAAAAAAGATAGAATTTCCATATATTACATGTATGATTAACAAATGCAAGGCTTGTTCAAAAAAAATGAAAGAGAATGCATCTCAACATGATAAAGTATCTATGCAGTCCTTGTACCTTAGTCAAAAGTGCAATTTAGTCCATGTACTACAGAACTGAGTAAAATCGATGAGACGTGTAATGGAAAAAAATCTTAAGACTGACCTGGACTCTTGAATTTGACAATACAAACATGTAAATAGAACTAAAGACGGCAGACGAATTCTTCTATTAGGAACATATGCTCTGTCTATGTCAGCATTTACACAGTTTTTATTAACACAATTATGAATTTTAGTTTTGACACCAATATCAAATGTAGAAGGATTAAATTACTCGACTCTATAGTACCAAGATTAAATATCACTTTTGAATTTTAGTTTATTGCTTTATTATAAACTGAAAGACCAACATTGAGGTTTTGCCATCAAAAAGTTTAAAATTGACTGTTTCTAACATATGTAGAACGGTTTCAGTTTCTGCATCTTCTTCTAGGTTTTGTTTGGTTAAGCGAGACAAACAATTTATTATTATGAACATTTAGCCTGAAAATTAAATTTGATTTCGGAACTCTCGTTTAATTCAATAATAATACCTGCAGGCGCTGTCTCACTGGAGGAAAAGAAGTTCACAATGCTGTAGTCAGCAGTGTACAGGATCTAGCTTCTGCCTTTTCTAGCTACCAAGATGAAGTGCTGGTAACTTGTGCTTAATGCCCATTAAGTGCAGATGAATGGGGAGAAATATTGCATTCCTAGTAAAAAAACTCCAAAGATTACATCTTTAACCAAGGAAGAATGATTAAAAAAGAAATATGCAAGCACAAATGCCGGCATCGACACTTCCTGTCATTGGCACAGATCATAACTATTGATAATCAAATTTGTGCTCTCATATCAACCCAACCAAAGTGCATCCATAAATTATTAAAAATAAACATGAATTATATTCTACATCAATGCAAACTTATTTCCTGATATGGAGTATGGACACCATCCTTCACTACCAATACTCCAAAAGTTTTGCCCTCACATCTGCCACGTGGCATTCACAAATTATTGAAAAGCATAGGAACTTATAACCTATTAGAGTTTCTCTCAATAAAATCCCCACTTGAGGCAAAGGTGTAAAGCAAAACGGAACTGATAATTCCTATTTAAAATGTCTTGTCATAGTCCCATGACAAATTATTGAAAATAATGGGAAATTTTAGTCCATTTCAGAACAGTTCTTCCCTATCAAATCCCCATCTAAGGCAAAGTAGTAAAGCACAATGAAACCGATAAATCCTACTTCTGAGGTCTACCATAGTACATTCACAAATTAGTAATCGTTGAACTAAACAGGTTATTTCCTTATCTTTTAATAGCAACCTTGAATGCACTATTAAAGTAATTGTGACCTTTAATTACTGTTTATCACCAATATTATGAACATTGATATAAATTGAAAACAACTGTTTAATGAGCAGCTGCAGAGGATGTGCATTCATATTCCACGTGATAAACAGGTCTACCATAGTGCATTCACAAATTAGTAATCGTGGGAAACTACAGCCTGTTGGCTGTTACAGTTCTAATATATCAAATCCCCATCTAAGGAAGAGGCGTAAAGTACAAAGGAACCGGTAAATCTTACTTCCAAGGTCACAATTCTTCCCTATCATATCCCCAACTAAGATAAGGGCATTAAGCACAATGGAACCGATAAATCCTACTTCCAAGGAGGATGAGCCGTGCAACATACCTAGAAATGAAGGCCACGAAACTCCTGCCGCCGGAGGTTTGGAGTCGAGATGCGCGTCGAAACGACGACCGGCGAGATAATTTCTAATTCTAGGGATTTTGTTAATGAGCGAGAGAGGAG
Source organism: Hibiscus tridactylites (assembly GCA_958450335.1). NCBI lineage: Eukaryota > Viridiplantae > Streptophyta > Magnoliopsida > Malvales > Malvaceae > Hibiscus > Hibiscus tridactylites. The sequence continues at coordinate 3,680,262 of OY288271.1, forward strand.
AGCTATCTAGAGGGGTCAGGGTCGAGCGTCAAAGATGATTTCTAATTTTAGGGATTTTAATTTTTGGGGTAAATATTTTAACCACCCTATACCGACGGACACAGTAACTGTCGGTATAGTATATGTATACCGACGAACAATTTAAACCGTTGGTATACTCTGTGACATATACCGACACACAACAAAATCTGTCGTTATACGCTACACCTATACCGACGGATGTTGTAGAGCGTCGGTATAAATTAAACATATACCGATGATACATTCTTTTCCGTCGATATAAATGCTGCCTATACCGACGAACAATTGTTCCGTCGGTAAAAATCGAAACTTTTATCGACACTTCTTTTAGCCGTCGGTATATGTATTGTATACCAACAAATTTTGTCCGTCGGTATAGACAAGCGTCGCTATATGTCATTTTTTTTGTAGTGTAAGATTTTTTTTAAGAAAAAATTAACTTTTTGGTCAATAGTCAACATTGATGTCAACGGTTAATGATGACGTCAACAATCAACGCTGACATCAACGATCAACTGGTCAACCGAGTTAACTCGAACGAGTTGACTCGGTCGGGTTAACTCAGTTCGAGTTGGGTAAGGGTTAAACAGGTTAGGTTTAAGTTAGGTTAGTTAAACCTTAATATTAGACAAGTTTAGTCATGTTTTCTACATTGGAGTTTAGTTTCTTTTTATGTTTACTTCAGTCGCATCTGCTTAGTTTGGTAAGACTAATTTTCTGTTTGTTTTTTTTTGTTTCTCGAACAAAAAAAATTAAGATTTTGATACAAAGATTGTAAGTGTTGTTATCAAGCAAATAGTGAAAGGAGAAAACACGTACACACAATTTTTCAAACAAACTCATTTCATTGATGAAGTAAAAGATAAAACAACAAATTAAAAAAAACAGAGGATAAAACATAAACTACCAACACACAATAAACGCCCATACAAACTAGCAACTTAAAAACATCCTGCAACGTAAACGAGATTTAACACCCCTAGCTTCTTAATTAATGATCATTTTTAAGATTCTCCTGCATTTCTACTTTGGTTCGGAAATGACGGACACAATTACGCTTATTACATTCGTAATCGAGTCTAATAGAAGGTGATTGATCATTTTTAACTCTTCAATATGTCAGCTGATTTGAGTCTTTTTTTTGTTCTAATACTATATTAAAATTTAAAAGCTAAAAATTTTATATTATTAAAAAAGTTGATTTAATCATATCTTTTGTTCTGATACCATAATAAAAACTATAAACTAAAATGTTTTATATTATTAAGAAAATTAAATTAATTATAAATTAAATAATGAAAAATAATTATAAATAATTTGGTAAGTTGCTTAAGAAATTAACTAAGTTTTAACGACTATAATTAGATAAAATATATTATTTATTATTAATATACTATAAAAAATTAATACTTCCACTGGCATCTCACATGGTCAACAACTGCTCTACGCCAAAAAATCAAATATTAACTTTTTTTTATTTTCTAAACTCAAAATTTTTATTGATTTAATTTTTTGTTTTTTTTTTAAAAACTTAATTTTCAGTTTTGGTAGATAAAAGAAATAAAAGGTAGAGCTATTTACATTCAATGATGGAAAGTGTTGTTATCAAGTATGGAAAATTTACAGTTAAGGAGAAAACACGTCCTTTCTAAACAGACACATTTCATTAATTAGATAAAGGATAAAACAACAAATTTAGATAAACAATAAATAAAGCAATAAACTTAGAAAAATAGCAGATAAAGCAACAAATCATAAACTAAATATACACCCCATAAACCAGCACACATCCGTACAAACCAGCACCATAAAACATCTTATGTTGTGGTAATTATCAAGATGCTCCTGCTTTTCTTTATGGTTGAGAAAATATGATTGCAACGGGTGCATTTAAACTTGTGTGACATGTTTTTCTCGTGTTTCTTCTGATGTTCAAGCATTATTTTTGGTTTTTTGAAATTACGTCCACAAATGTTGCAGTGACTATTGTAGATATTTCTTGAAACGTTTTCTGATGCTTTGTGAGCCATGATAAAAAAAATTAATGAAAAAGTCAAACCTTTTAAGTTTTAAAAACCTTGAGGTTTCTTTAAACATATTATAAAACTTTAATATTAGACAAGTTTAGTTATGTTTTCTGTTTGTTGCACTAGGTTTAGCCATTTGAAAAAAGAGGGGGTTGAGTAGTTAGAACTTAGAAGAAAATTAGAAATGGTGTGAGTTGCATAGATTTTGAGGGTTATATATATGAGGTAATTGTTCTTTAGCTCTCCACTATATCAGCTGAGACTTCAATGATCCTGCTTTTCATCCACCAAAACTGAAAATATAGTGGTTGAAAAGAAGACAAAAGAAATTGAAGAAGCTTTGGAGTGGAGAGGCTCTACCGACCATGTGAGAGGCAATGAGAGCCCTGGCTCTTTACAGTATAATATAATGCAAAATCGAGGTAATTATTACCCGAATGCATAAAGTCTCAAAAATCTCAGGCGCTGATGTGGCTAACGAAAGAAGAAGCAAAGAATATTTTAGATTGATGAAGCAGAAAGAAGAAAAAAGCGAACTGTTAAAGAAAGGAAGAAGAAGCGGTGACATGTTTTAATTTATTAATATTGGGCCCTTATTTCAGGCTTAATTCAATGGGAAAAATTATGAGTTCAGCACTTGATTAGTTTAGAGTTCATATAAATTGTTTAAAACGTCTAAAATTTATGAATTGACCCTAACAATTTTACAAATTTTCTGTGCAATCCGAAGATTTAATAACTTCAAATTTGGTTTTGTTGCTTTTGATTTAGTCCGAAAAGAGCAACAAAAAAAAAGAAAATTAGGGGCATTAATGGTGGAGTTTGAAAGAGAGAGAGGGAGTGAGTAGTTAGAACTTATAAGAATATTAGAAATGGTGTGAGTTGCATAGGTTTTAAGGGGTATATATATGAAGTAATTATTATTTGACTCTCTACTATGTCAACTGAGACTTCAGTAGTTTTGCTTTCTATTTTATTAATCCACTAAAACTGGAAATATGTTAATTGAAAAGAAGACAAAAGAAATTAAAGAAGTTTTGGCGTGGATAGGCTCTGCCGACCATGTAAGAGGCCAGTGAGAGCTCTACTCTCCACAATAGAATAGAGTGTAGAATCATGGTCTACAAATGTATGCATCCCACGTTACTTCATTAAAAATGTGTAAAAATGATTTGAAAATTCTAAAAATGTAAAACCAACCATACTTATTCGAAACGCATAACGTCTCAAAATCTCAGACGCTGAGGTGGCTAATTAAAGAAGAAGCAAAGAAAATTTTAGATTGATGAAGCAGAAAGAAGAAAAAAATCCAACCGTCAAAGGAAGGAAGAAGCGGAGACACATTTTAATTTATTAATATTGGGCCCTTATTTTAGGTTTAATTCAATATGAGAAATTATGAGTTTAGCCCTTAAGCATTTAAAATTTTATAGAAATTGTTTAAAACTTTTAAAATTTATGAATTAACCTTTAAATCTAGTTCCGTTGCTTTTGATTTCGTTCGAAAAAAAATCTAATTTTTTAGCGTGTAATAGCTATGCTGAACATGTGAGGTGCTAATGGAAGCACTAGTTCTCAATAGTAGAATGTAATAAAAAATATATTCTTACTTATTATAGTTACTAGAAGTTAGTTAGGTGTTAAAGATAAAAAATAATAATAGATTATATTAGTTATAAACCGCAAACCTTAAATTTATCTTTTTTAGAAAATTTATTTAAGTCTTTTTGCTCTGATACTATATTAAAAATTATAAGCTAAATTTTTTTATATTATTAAGAAAAGTGATTTAATTATATTTTGATATAATATTATATTAGAAACTTTAACTAATTTTTTTTATATTATTAACAAAATTGATCTAATTAAAAACTAAATAAAAAACATATTTATACATAATTTGGTAACTTTGCTTTAAAAATTAACTAATTTTCTAACGGATATAATAAGATAAAATATACTCTTTATTATTAATTTACTGTGAAAAATCAAGACTTTTACTAATATTTCACATGGTACATCACATGGTTAGCAAGGCTTATACATGTTAAAAAAATAGATAATTTTTTATCTTTTTTTTAATCACACGATTTTCAGTTTTGGTGGGTGAAAGAAATAGAAAGCAGAGCCATTGAAGTTTCCAAATGCTCAGCTGATATATTAGAAAGCGAAAAAAGATCAATTACCTCTTATATATACCTAAAAAATAAATAAAATAATCAAAATTTATATCTAGGCACCGTTATTATATTATAAGATAATATATAAAATATAACTTTAAGTTTTAGCTGTTAGGTCTAAAATTTCAATACAACTCTTAAACTCAAAAGTACGAAACCAATTACATATCCAATGTTGAATGAAACATCAATAACAAATATTTTTGTTAAGTTACTAAAATGCAAATTTATCTACGAGTATGGGGATGTTTAGACATCTTCTTTCTAACCTTTAAATCAAGGGATGAGAAAACTTTTAATAATAATAATAATAATAATAAAGATGATAATGATGTCATAATTTAACTGCATATAAAAAAATTAGCCTCTATTAAAATGATTAATGCTAGAAACCTAGAACCCTTCTAAAACTCGACCAATAGCAACGGATAATGATGATTTAGTGATAACAACTCTTATTTGTTTGTCAATGTATCATGTATGCTTACCCCTATTTTAAGAATATCAATGTTAAAAAATAAAATAAAAAATCTTAAAATTGCTTCAATCTTATATGACATCACCTTGGGATCATTCAAGGCTTCTATCGTTCTTTGTTTGATTCGTAAACGTGTCTCTGCGAGATACAACATATGAACATAAAGATTGAAACCATAGTGATCTAACTTAAGTTTTAGAGCATTGGTATCGGTACTGTCCCTTTATTTGTCAGTCCTATCTTCCTCCTCCTTTGCTCTTCCTTGTAGTCTTCACCACTGAAGTATTCCTGAGAGCTATAACAACCACATACCTGAGTCTCCCCACTCGAGCTTCGAATTTGTTTCGACTTTATACTATCTTTTTACCAACAACTATTGCAATTGCAAACATGAATCTTTCTCCTAAACCCATGAAATCTGAAAGGCTCTAACAGGTTGATGACTCAAGGAATATAAGGGCAATACTTTTTTCACAATAAATTGATGTTAGTTTGACAGCAGTGTGTTTGGTTAGCAATACATATAATCCAGCATAAAGAAAGGAGGGCAGAGAAGGGTATCTAGAATTAGGGATGGACTGAGGGGGGTGCTGGTAGGGGCAACCCCCCTAAAATTTTGAAAATCATATATGACTTAGAAAAAATTTAAATTTTTTTATGTATTTTCTATTAAAAATTTATTTTCGCCCCCCTAAACTTTTATAAGTTCGCCCCGTAGAAATTTATAGGTTCGCTCCCCCTAACCTAAAGTCCTAGGTACGTCCCTGTCTAGAACATACAATCTCCTGATAAACTCAAATGAAACAATGTATCCATAAGACGGGCAAAATTTTAAAACCAAATTCAAAAATAACTCGGAATTGCGAAGAGAAACCTTTTTCAAATGGTAAGTAGAGCCTTAAAGTACAGGAAATGCAATATAACTTCATTCGTATCTACAAAAAAAGTTGAAGTGTTGTTGACAGAAAGATAACTTATAAGTGAAAAAATATCATCTGAGATTTTGCTACAATCGAGATGATAGAGCTGTCAGAGTTTATGAAATAAGTTTTGGCTTCTTGATGAAAAATGAAATACAGTTGAATAGCAACCAGACGTTGAGAAATGTCTTTCTTTCGCATTTTACTTATGCCTATGTTTCGTCCAGACTTTAAATTTAGGCTTAAGGATATAAAAGGTCCTTGAATTTTTGGGAGAAATCAATTAAGCTCTTGAACTTTTTTTGTACTCAGTTAAGCCCTTAAACTAAGAAATTTAATTAATGAAACTCTTTGACCAATTTTGACCATTAAATCTTAACAGTTTTTTTCTTCATATATTACCGTAACATGATACACTACAGTTCTATCATGCTGTATTTAAAAAAAAAAAACTCAAAAAGTATTTTTTATAGAGTTTATAAGTATTTTTAGAACAATTTAATATTTTTTAAATAAAATAAAATTTTGAAAACTGTCAAGTGGAAATACTGTGATACAGCGCACTGCAACAATGGATCGAAAAAAAATTGTTCAGATTTAATGGTCAAAATTGGTCAAAGGACTTAATTGATTCAATTTATTGATTTAAAGACTTGATTGATTAAATTTTGTAGTTCAAGGGCTTAACTAGGTGTAAAAAAAAGTTTAGGGACTTAATTAATTTTTTTTTTCAAAAATTCAAAGGCTTCTTATACCTTAAGCCTTAAATTTGTTATATCAACATGTGATAATTTTAGTGAGAAAGAGTGCGTAATTATTTATTAGATTTCTCGAAGAAAAAAAAGGTTGTTTGTTAGATAAAATTTTTGATACACAATCCGTATAAAATAAAGTTCACATGTGCTTGTCAAATTTATGGATTAGGAGTTTAGTTTAGAGGTTTTAGTTGGTTGTACTTGTTCATATACATATTTTTAATCATTTGACAATTCACATACAACGTGCAGACAAAGCGATTTGAACTAAACTCTCATCAGATGAACATCATCCGCTTAGTTATAAGCATATTTCAAAAAAACTATATAAGCATAAATTTATATTCAATACAGAAGCGGTGGAAATAAAAAGAGTATCTTAGTTATAAAGTTTAGGATTAGAAAATAGGATTCAAATGTTGGGATATTAGAATTTAGGGGTTGTGGTAAGAATTTAGTATTTAAGGTTAGAATTTAAGTTTAGAGATTAGGGTTTAGAGTTTAAGATAATATGGTTAGTGTTTAAATTTTGATCTATAAACCTTAAATTTTAATAACCCATCAATTTTAAGCCACTAAATCTAAACTCCTAAACCCTAAATCTAAAACAATTTGTGAAAACTTATTGCATCAAATATTTTCCTTTAAATGTAGCATGGTTTGATGGTGTGAAGCAATTAATCCATTGGGGGATTCCTATTATATAGATGTATAGATTATTACATATGAACAATATCTCATCTAATGGAAAAGCTAAAGTGTTGTAGGAAAACCCAAACAAAGATGAGGCAAAGTAATGTTTTAATCCCGTTGTAGGAAAAGCTAAAGTCTGGGAACCATTACTGATTATAGCAGAGCAAAGTTTTTGCAAACTAAAAAACCATTATTATTACATAAAGCACAAGTTCAACTAGCAAATGCTATTAAACATAAAATACAAGTAATCCTGAGTATTCCACTGAGGTACAAAACGTATTCTTGATCCCTTAACCTAAAAACCCTTTTCGTTTTTAAGTTAGGATTCAAAAATAGGTTCCACTTCGGTCCCATTTGAGAGTCCCGTCCGAGGCATCTAAATCCAAATCGAATTGATAATGTTGTTTTATGACTAGATTAGACATAAAACAACATTATCAATGCGACGCGATGCCTCCAACCGAACTACCAGATGAAAGCCTTAACCTCTGACGTGAATAGTCACATTCATTAACCACACAGATCAATAAAAAAAGGCAAAAAGTTTAACGACTCAAGACACCTAAAGTAGCTACAAATGCAGCAAAGTCTTGCCATGGGGAGTACTGAAAGATCAGTTGGGGGAATATAAACCACTGCTCACAGATTGGCCATGGAAGTCCATTGCATTGGCCAAACAGTCCTTGAAACCCTCGGTTGCCTCGGCACGTTCCTTGTACAAGGCTTCCAATTTGTCTTCAATGGTCTGCAACATTTGCTGTCCGATGTAACCGAAGTAAGCTCGAACAATTTTCTTCAAGTGGGACATTGCAAACTCGACCTTGAAATTGATTCGAAGAGCATCCTTAATGGCATCTCTCCATGTCAGCATCTTTTTCTCAGTAACTTCATGGAGCTGTAGATCTTCCATCTCTTTGATTGTGGCACAGAAAAACAAATAAATTTTCCCCGTAATATTTGAGTTCTTCATCGAACTCGAGGCCGAAACATCGCCATAAATATTGATGATTCTTTTCACAGTAGGGACCAAAGACAATGGGAAACTGTATCCTACAATTGTTTCTTGCTCCCCATCGAAGCAAATCGTAAAGTCCGGGAAATCGACATTGCTTGCAACATCTTCATCAATTTTTATAAGAAATTCAGCCATGGTGTTTTGCTGAGAATTCTTCGGAATTGTCTCTTCATTTGGCAGTGGATCATCTAAGTCATCCAGTCCCATACCATGTAGCTGAAAAATAAGTTGGGATATATTTATCTCAAGATTCATAAACCCGTTCAGGAAAGTAAAAAATCTATTATCAATGTATCGAATATGAACTCTGAGAATATTCGAGTAAAATTTATAGATGCTTTCAAAACAAATGATAAATTTCCAGACTATTCAAAGCTTAGAAGCAATAATGAATAACCTCTTCATCATCTCCTTCTAAACCAGAGTCCATTCCCAGTTCATCCTGCAAAATATAAGGGGATTTTTTTTCAGTGTCAATTGTATACAACTATACATGACACTTTCACTTTAGATATATGCTCGTATTCGAATCCGGTGAAAACAAACCACAACAAAATCAGGAACTTAACTTACAATGGTAAGATTAATTACCTTGACATCAAAGTCTGAATGAAAATCTAGACCGGCTAATTGATCTATATAAATTTCTTGTTTCGGAATTGCAGGGACTTGCAAGTGGTCAGCAATGAACTGTTCAATAAATTCTTTCAAATAACTACTCTCAGCAAATAAATCCTCAAATTCCTTCTGCAAAACATTTGTTCTTTACTATTATTTTGCACAACAAGAAGCTATAAAAACAAAATTAAAGCAGATTTGATAAACTTTATCATCAAAACAGATTCCTTTACCTGCTGATTTCTGGCTTCATTCTTGCTCTTGCATATTGGCCTTTCAATTTGCCTTAATTTCCCTTTAGGTTTTTGTTTGTTTGAAGCCATCTGAGAATACATCACTGAGCCAATTGATCGCCTCACCTGAAAATTCCAATTATTATGCAGATCAAAAATCAAAATATTGAAAACCCAGATTTAGATTTTTAACAAGTTGACATAAACAAGATCAAAACAAATAAAGAAGTGGGAATTCAGTCAACCTTAAGTCTAGATTCTAGAATAAAAGCTGGGGAATACAGGAAATAAGATGAACAAACCCAGAAAATCTTTAGAGAAAACGGAAGAATCTGATTCAAGGAAAATTGAATGCTTTACCTGATTTACAATCCCGAAGCCAAGCCGCTTAGGAGCTTCCCCTGCACTCTACTCTTTTTGCAAAACAACTTGCTTACTAAGGAATCAAAAGAACTGTCAACTACAAAAATAGTCTAAATCTTTTGAAAAATACAAACTTTTTGATGTTTAACTTGAACCATTGGATTTGATCCCAAGAAGACTATCAAAACCGTCGGATTCATAGATAATGAGAAAAAGCAAAGAAAAGGTGCATGCTTTTTGTTTCAACTCTGTCCTTTACTATGAATTTCGATCGCGCGATTAGCCTCGAGTGATCGAACGTTTTTGACCCACTTTCGTGTAGTTTAGTGCGTGGGTCGGTCCTCGTACTGTATGATGTGGAAAGTTGTTCCACCCCAAATCTCCATTAAAGTATTTTTCCATTGGAATCTCCATTAAAACCCCAAGAATTATTGGTTTTCAAAGGCTTCTTCTTGGAGTGTTATTTTTGCCCTTAATACTGTGGTGGGTTAAGAAAATAGGTATTCAATCAATTTAGTATAATTTGAAATAATTTAATAAATTTAATATTTTATATTTAAAAATTTCATCAATTTAATTGTTTTGTGAGATAATCAAATTAAGCGAGTCCATCGAATAAAGCAACAATTGGATAACTAAATTCTAACAACAAGTTATGTTTAAATTTTTATTATACCAAGAAAGTAATTCTAAGAGAAGAACAAACAATTGAGGCGAATAACACATAGTAAATTGATAGAATTTTTAAATATAAAGAGTTATTTTTATTGAATTGTTTTAAATTAGGATCAAATTGATAGAATGTACAATTTTAGTACCAACTTAGGATAAGGTGTTTAGTTCAGGTACTAACTTGAAAGCAAAAATTTTTTAGGTACCAAATTGAGAGAAAATATATAGTTTAAGTACTAATGTGGGAAAAATTTCTTATTGGGAGAATATATCTAATTCAGATACTAAATATATATTTAAAAAAACAAAGAAAAAAACTATTTGTCACGTCCTATTATTATAGAAATTTATTTAAATTAGTTTTCCGACCATAGAAATTAGTTTAAACTAGTACACCTGTGATTAAATGAATAAAATTACCTCACATGTTAGTAAAATTAATTAAATAAGGCCAAAATTTTGTATATTTAAACATTGAAATTTTATAAACAAAAAATGTTAAATTTGTATAAAAAATCAGTATTGTTTTATTGTTTAATAGTACATAGGTTATAATTTATTCAATAATAGAGAGATTGATTTAAATCAATCTAAAAATTAATGGTGTATTATAGTAGGGGTGTTTATTCTCGGGTACTCGGATCATCTGGGTATTATATACGTCGTCCCGTGTCTTAGCTCGTTTTAGTCAGATATCTTAGAAATCGGGTAACGGGTATCTGGTTCACATTTTTTATTTACTTTTAAATTTAATTTTTTTTAAAAAAATTACATAGTAAAACACATACAATTTAAAAGTTCATAATACATAATCCAAATGCAAAAAATAGTGATTTGAAATTATTTTTAAGATGATTATTTATATATATATATATTAAAGTTTGTCACAAAAAAGACATTAAAAATATTAATTTCATTTTATTCGAAATTTGTATTAACAAATTAATAAAAATATATTTAAAATTTTTAAAACTTAAAAGTACATAATAGAACCATAGAAATAATTTGGAGTTTTAAATTTAGTTTTAGGTAAAAATATTAAGAACTTAAAATAAAAATATAATTTAAAACTAATATATATATATATATTAGAACTATCGGGTCGAGTATCTGGATACCAAAAAAAATTCAGCTCAAACCCGGCCAAGTACTCTCGATAAATATCTTGTGTCGAGTAATTTATTTTAATAAAATGCCCACTTATTCATTTCGAGTCGTCTACCTAGAGGGGAATGGGAAAATCTAGATAAAAACAACGCTCTTAAAGAGTCTTGAACCCAAAACATAACGAGAAAGGAGTAGAACAAGTGAGCGTGCTCTAACCACCAAGTTGTCTTCCCATACTATTTAAACACTCTTATATAACGGTGTATTTCACTCATCCTAAAATTTTCTCATAACATAATATTAAAGTTTATATCATTGAAATGACCCAAACTCAGATTTAGAAAGTAAAAGATGTTTTATTCCAATTTGATATATATATATATATAAAGGATAAATATTCTATACACAGGCGGTGGAAACTGAAAGTTTCCACAAGCGCTTTAGTTTTAGAGTATAGAGTTTAGGGGTTTAAATTTAAGTTGTTTAAATTTAGGGATAGTTGTTTAAATTTAAGGTTTATGGTTATAATTTAGGGTTTATATGTTAAAACCTAAATCATCACCATATTACTAAAAAAATAAAGCATAACCTATAAACCCTAAATTATAACCATAAACCTTAAATTTAAACAACTATCCTTAAATTCTAAACTCCTACACCTAAACCCTTAAACTCTATACCCTAAACTAAATCTCTATATCCTAAAACTAAGGCACATGTAGAAACTTTCATTTTCCACCCCAGTGTATAGGATATATATATATATATATATATAGGATTAATATCCTATACACTGGCGGTGGAAAATTTTTATTTCCACAAGCGCCTCAATTATAGGGTTTAGGGTTAGGGCTTAGGTTTAGAGTTTAGGGGTTTTAATATAAATGTTTAGAATTTATGGTTCATGTTTAGAATTTAGAATTTAGGGTCAGAATTTAGGGTTTAGGGTTAAGGTTTAGTTTTAGGGTAATATGTGTAGGGATTTAGGTTTTAACCTATAAACCCTAAATTTTAACCATAAACCCAAAATTTTATCAACAATCCCTAAATTCAAAACTACTACACTTATACCCCTAAATTTTAAACCCTAAACAGAGTCTCTAACCCCTAAAATTAAGACGCTTGTGTAAAAAAATTTCCACAAGCGCTTGTGTATAGAACAATTACCCATATATATATGGATTAATATCCTATACACTGGCGGTGGAAACTTAAAGTTTCCACAAGCGCCTTAGTTTTAGGGTTTAGAGAGTTAGTTTAGGGTATATGGTTTAGGGGTTTGGGTGTAGGGTTTAGAATTTAGGGATAGTTGTTTCAATTTAAGGTTTAGAGTTATAATTTAGGGTTTATAGGTTAGGGTTTAGTTTTTAGGGTAATATGGTGAGAATTTAGGTTTTAACCTATAAACCCTAAATTATAACCTTAAATTGAAACGATTATCCCTAAATTCTAAACCCCTACACCTAAACCCCTAAACCTTATACCCTAAACTAACTCTCTAAACCCTAAAACTAAGGCGCTTGTGGAAACTTTAAGTTTCCACCGCCTGTGTATAGAAAATTTATCCTATATATATATATATGGATTAATATCCTATACACTGACGGTGGAAAGTTTTTATTTTCACAAGCGCCTCAATTATAGGGTTTAGGGTTAGTGTTTAGGGTTTAGAGTTTAGGGGTTTTAGGGTAAAGATTTAGAATTTAGGTTTCATGTTTAGAATTTAGGATTTAGGGTTAGAATTTAGGGTTTAGGGTTTAGTTTTAGGGTAATATGGGTGGGGATTTAGGTTTTAACCTATAAACTCTAAATTTTAACCCTAAACCCAAAATTTTATCAACAATCCCTAAATTCAAAACTACTACACTTATACCCCTAAATTTTAAACCCTAAACGAAGTTCCTAACCCCTAAAACAAAGGCGCTTGTGTAAAAAAGTTTCCACAAGCGCTTGTGTATAGAACAATTACCCTATATATATATATATAAAAGAGAGGCGCTGAATTCAATCGAAAGGCCCAAAATCCTAGCTCTGAATATTAAACCCAACTCGAAAAGCCTGTCCACATTTCCCCTTTTCCCCTTGAACTCTCAGAGCGAAACCCGACATATTTCCATAAATCGACAACACAAAACCGAGTATTTTCGAAATTTCACGCGATTGGAATTCAATGTGTAGTTTAAGAAAACTAAAATAGGTTTGAATTTCTCAGGCTTAAATATACATGAGTACTTAAACTAGACACCTCTAGTACTTAAAGAATTTTGTACCCCTAAGTTTGTACTTGAATTAGATATTTTTTTTTCTAAGTTGATATTTAAAGAATTTTTATTTTCAAGTTGGTACCTAAACTTTAATTTCATTCATTGTTTTAATACTTTTATTAATAGTTTTAGTTCCTAAAACTTACACATTCTATCAATTTGATCATAATTCAAAACAATTCAAATAAATTTAACCTTTCATGTTTAAAAAGTGCATCAATTTAGTCAATTTTTCACGATACAGTCAAACCGTCAATTTTTCACGATACAGTCAAACCAAACGAGTCTATCGGATCAAAACAACAGTTGGATAAATGCATTATACGATAAAACAATAAGTTATTGTTATACTTTTATTATATTAGGAAATTAATATAACATTTCTAGTAGAAGAACAAATAATTTAGAAGAATAAAAAAGTAAATTGATATAATTCTTAAATATATGGAGTTAAATTTATTGTTTTGTTTCGAATTAGGACCAAATTGATAAAATATATAAATTTTGATATCAATTTGGGAGAAAGTGTCTAGTTAAAGTACCAATTTTGGAGTAAAAATTCTTTAGGTATCGACTTAGGAGAAGATACCTAGTCTAGGTACCAATGTGGGAGTAAAAATTCTTTAAGTACCAACTTAAAAAATGTGTTTATAGTTTAATTACTAAATGTATATTTAAGGAAATTTCTAAATATATTATACTTTTCTCTATTGCTTATTAAAAAATATATAAAAATATCTCTACTGATGGATGAAATTGAAAAGCATAAAATCAGTTGTGAAGCTACCGCAAGGGTTGGGGGCTGTGACCCTCTAAAAAAATTCCTTCTAAAAAATCTAATGAAATTTCAATTTATATAGATACTCAATTTCTATTTTATTTAAATTTTATTATTTATTTTTATGATTAATTATACTTTAAATTTTAATTTTTATTCTTAATTCCGTCCAGAATCTGCATCTTGTCTACTACGACCATCATCAGTATAATGTATATGGAAGTTAAGTCAAACGTTCCCTGTACAATCAATTGTTCACATATATTTATATTAGCCTCTGGATAAACATGACATGTCGGCTCTTAGACAGAATGAAAATACCAAGTTTCAAATCTTTGATTTTATTTTAGAGTGTGTGTTTAGAGTTTGTAATTATGAACGGGGTACTATTAGTTTAAGGATAGAAATCATTTGTTTTTTTTTCAGTATTTTTATTTATGTTTTATATTAAAAAAAGAATTAGGTCTATAGTTTAAAGTTAGAGTTTAAGAATTTTGTAGCAAAGTGTATTTCTAGAGTTTAAAGTTTATTAATTAAATTTAATAATTTATAGTTAAGATTTTAAATTTATTTTTTTAATTTGAGGCATAAAAAGTACCGAAAAGAAAAATGATTTTTATCTTTAGGTTAGGGGATGTGACCCTCAATTTTTCTATTAAAATGTATAATGGAAAATTTACATAATTGAGTCCATAAAAATTTTAATTTATTTAAATTTTGTCTCTCTCACTTTTATTCTTAATTATATTTTGTCATTGATTTTGATTCTTAACTTTATCATTAGGATGAGTTTACCACGTGCGTCGAACACTGTTGAACATCATTGATACTAAACACCGTTGAACACTATTAAATTGATTAATAAAGATTAAAAAATTTAAGGACTCAACTTACAATTAATAATTATTTAAAATAAAGTTTCAATTAAATTATTTTTCATATATATTATATTTTTTAATTTTTTTCATAATTGAATCAAATATCAACCATAGTCAATCTTTAAATAATAAAAAAAACTCTAAATCTTTTTTCTTCCCTAACAGTTTGATTGTTTACTCAACATACAATTTTTTTTTCACTCAAAGATTAAACAATTGGAAAAAACGATTCTTTAATGTATGTTCTTTCCTAACAATTATTTACAAAGTTTGAAAAACGATAATTTAGGGTTTTTTTCGTGTATGCATCTACAACTTTTTTCACTCAAAGATTTAGAGTGTTTTTTCGTGATTGTTTACAAAGTTTGAAAACGGTGGTGTATGTCGAGTAAACAATCAAATTGCGAGTAAACAATCAAATGGTTAGGAAAGGAAAAAAAATTTAAAGTTTTTTTAATTTAAGGATTGACTATAATTGATACTTGATTAAATTATCTGAAAAAAATTAAAAAATATAAGATATATGGAAGATAATTTAATTAAAATTTTATTTTAAATAATCTTTAATTGTATGTTGAGTCCTTGAAGTTTTTAATTTTTATTAATCAATTTAATGATGTTCAACGATGTTCAACGTTTTTTTTTGAAAATTAAGAGAACTTTATTGAAGCTCTGTTACCCCGTGCCTCGTTAAAAAACCTCCCTAACCTAATTTGGAGGAAAAAGAGTGCGCCGGGGCAAGGAATGAAAACACACTTTACATCCTTGGTAACAAATCAGCTCCTAAGGATTACCAAATCCCAGAGCATAAAGCACGCTAATGACCTTCCAAAACTCAAAACAAAACATCACTGCGCTACATGCCACAAACTTTCTAAATAACATGTTCAACGTTAGTAGTGTTCAACGGTGTTCGACATCCGTTGTAAAAGTTTTCTAATTATTATTTGTTATTTTATATTTTGAAAAATAATATATCTTATCATTACACTAATATTTATTACTATAACTCTAAATAACATATAATTCACTTGTGCTCTTTTGATCCGATTCTCTTTGATTTTATTCTTTCAAAAGGAGAGGAAAAGAGATTTTTTTTTGAAAACAAAAGAGAATTTCTTATGATTCTATGATATATACATGTTTAATATATATATATATATTCCTAAATTTTATATGTAGTATATAAATCTATTTTCGTAATTTGTATCCGCAATATTTTTATTTGTATCTAAATAAACGTTTTAACTTTTAATTTATACATGAATTAACTTTTAACCTAACATAAATTAATTTTTTATTCGAAACAACTAGCTCAACTGAGTGGTTATAAAAAGTAAGTTTAAGAATAAAATTATTCAAAACTTATTTTTCATATTGGTTTTAGAATAATATTTTAAAAAAATAAATGTGCATGTATATAAGATATGCATGGTCGGTGACATGGACATGCACTGATTAGAGAGAGAAAACATTGCTTCATAATTTACATTCTTCAGATTTTTCTGTATGGAAGTATAGAGGACTGAAAGCAACTGTGAGAGTTTTGCTAAGCCATGACCTCATTCATACGTATTTTTCCTCTCTTTTTTTCCACTTCATTAGGGTACATATCATAAATTAAAATTTAATTCGATTCAAATAACCATAATTTTTAAATGTATTAGCCATAAATTGTTCAAAGACTGATTCGAATCGATTTTTACTTTTTATTGCTTAACCTTAATTTTCACCGCAACAAACTGAACAATAAATTAAAAAATTGGACCTATAAAAGTGTTTTTCCTTCTTATCCGCATTAAAAAAAAAAAACAAGATTGCCTTTCAATTTATGGGACCTGGTTTTGCTTGTTAAAAAAGCTCCCCACATAAGGTCAGTCAATGGTAGACAAGTTGTCATGAATTGCAATTATGAACATTCCTATACTCTTTACGTAATTTGGATTTAACCAATTCAAGTAATAATTATAATATTTCAGTTCGAATATATAGAAATAGGTAACAAAAATTATAAATATGAAATTCCAACCTCGCATTAAATATTATTTTTAAGTATTTATACGAACGAATTAAAATAAATCCCGAAATCATTAAAACAATAGCTTGAAGAAGCAAACACTGAGAAAAAAGTTTTTTTTTTTTCCAAGAGGCATGCGATGAAGAATCGTGCAAGATTTATAATGAAGAAGACCGCCACTGACTGCAACATCGATCAAGACATCATCTTATATTCAACTTGACAAATATAACTTCAAAAGAGAAAAAAAAAAATAGTGCAATATTTAATTTAATTTGATTAGAGTTTCAAATGATATATTAATATTTATTACTAAAATAACTGATGGGGTGAGCAGTAACCGGCGACGAAAGTGAGTGATAGCCGATGGAGGGGTGAGCAGCTATTGGCGACAAGGGGATCTAGTTAAAGTTTTTGGTCAAATTGATATTTATCTAAAGTTTATAGGTTAAATTAAAAGTATTTTTTTACTAACATGCCGCGTCATCATACTAACGGAAGTTAACGGCTTGGTGATGGAAATATTATAAATCAATAACGTTAATGATCAAAATGTTATAAATTGATTATGTAAGCGACCAAAATGTAATTTTTTAAGCTGGTAACCAAAATCAAATAACTTAATAAAAAAGGGACAAACCATGTAGTTTACCAATATTTTCTTTAATTTTTTCAGTGCGAGTAAGAATAAATTGAAAGAAAAAATATTGATTAGAATCTAAAGAAAGACAAGGAATTGAAATTATTAATAAATTTGTAAAGAGTTATAGTCATATAACTGAATTAAATAAAATATAAAGTAAAAATTTGAGAAACTAGATTACAAAACGAGAAAAAAACTATTTTTAAAAAATACAATATAAATAAGTATTTTAATTATTCGAGTTTTATTTTATAACTCAAATCTTATTCAAAAATTATGTAGGTCAAATTAAATTTTGGTCAGTGTAGAATAAGAGAGGATTGAAAGAATATAATTTAATATATTAATTTACTTCCAAAAAAATATATATGTTTAAAATACCTTAATTATCAAATGTTGAAAAAAATACCTTAATTATCAAACAGATCATAATCATAGTTAATATAACGGTAAACAACATAAATGGTCCACAAACTATATTCTAATTTTTTTGCATCTCTTGATTATCAGAAGTTATAAACTGATCCTTCAACTTAAAAAATATAACAAATTAGTCTAAAATTGTTAAAAATTAACGTTTGATGACATGGACGTTTATAAATTTAACATAATAACAATTTTGACCCTCAACTTTTACATTGTATTTTAATTTGATCATAATACTAAAAAATTAACCTTTGATATTTCAAAATTACTTCAATTTAATCCCTCCTATAACTCCCTCCTCTTCACCACCATCGTCGACCCACTCTTCATCACTGTTTTATATGCCGACCTTAACTAGACATTTCCAAACACCTTTTTCGTTGTTTGAAAGATAATGTTTTCTATCAACATATAATCTCTCTATTTCTCATACTCATAATCTTCTCCATTTTTATTTTTTTTCTATTATTCAATGTATTGTTTTAATCTCCATTGTCTTCAATTTGCTGCTACCACCGCTAATTTACATTAAAAAAAACACCTGTTTGTTTTGTTTTCTTCTTCTTGTGAAAGTTGACGTTCTTTTTGTTCAAATTTTATCATTTTAAATATTTGGGTCTTCGTTACATTGAGCATCTTAGTGTAGGCAGGGAATAAAAAACATTTCTTATATTCTTTTAAGTGTAGTGTGGTCAAAAGTGAATTATTGAAGCACATGAGGTGTTTGATGAAAGGAACATAAAAATTCAAAACTGAATAAACTTATAGAAGCATGGAACTCAAAATTAAATAAACTTATAGAAACATGATTTTCTGATGCTTTGGATGGCTTCTCCTCTAGTTTTCGAAGCGAAAACCTTCAAAAATCCAACCTTTATTGTTCTGAACTGGCCATTGCTCTTCAAAACTAAACTGCAAAAATGTGGGGAAATTATTTTGAGAGTTGATCCAAATCTAGAGTTTTGATGAAAATAACGACATAAGTGCTCAAGAATGGCAAGTTGATGTCGACTTTAAGGCGGTGATGGAGAATGGGTTGACTGTGGTGGTGAAAAGGAAGAGGAAGTTATAAGAGGGATTAAATTGAAGAAAAAAAGGATTAATTTTTAGAATAAGGGTCAAATTAAAATAAGTATAGAATTTGAAGGCTAATTATATAATTATATCAATTTATATTAACTGTCACGTCGTCGGCGTTAAATTTTTAATGGCGTCGGACCAATTTGTTAATTTTTTTAAGTCAGGAGAACAGTTTATAATTTCTGATAATAGGGGACGCAAAAATGAATTAAAGCATAGTCAGAGGATCATTTATGTAGTTTAGCCTTAATATAATCTACAACCCTAATCCCCGAAGCTCCAACATAATCCATCGTTGAAACAGTTAACTGTCGGTTAATTAAGTATCAAGAACAAAAAGCATCGGTCAATGAAATCATTGTCAAGATTTTATCATCGGTCAATGTAAAATAAGTATACAATTATTATAGGAAAAAACGAAAATGCGACGCATTGATTTGATCAAACTCATGAAACTCCCTTGAGATGCTTGCCATGCTGAGTAGTAATCCGACAATCCCAAAAAAGGGGTGTTTGGGAGATGGGAAATTGGTGGGAAAAAGATGATAATGTTTCTTAAATTAAGCAATAAAAAGAAAAAGAAAAAAAAAAGCTGTGGAAGTGTCACTGTCAAAAAGTTGTGTGATGGTGGCAAATAAAGGATCTATTATCAATCCATTCGTTCATCTAAAAACACTATGAAAAGCAAAACTTGCATAAAATTATCTTTGAAATAATTAATTTCGATTAAATATAATTGCAGTGATGAGTTCAGAGGGATATTTAATTCCATTTCTGAACAAACACTGCCATGAAAGTCTTCCTCTTTCATGAAGTTCCTATTTTTTTCCCGAGAAAATCCTTCTTGGGCGAGAAAAGCACAAAGAAAGGCCCAATTGCTAAATGTTTATAGAAATTGAAGGTGGTTTTTAGCTTTGTGGAGGGGTCCTTTGGTGATGATGGAATTAGAAACATTTAATGGCAGATGCAAACAGTTTCAGGTTTCTAGGAAATTAGGTCGTTTTTCAGAGGGTAAAGAAGCAATAACCAGTGTCCGCCATTAAAGCCGAGTCTGGATCCTCAAAGCAATCATCTTCAGCTTCAAAACCCGATTTTGAAACCGACCCAACATGCAGGAGGAATGGGAGATAGCAATTACCAAGCTGCAACGTCGTCGAGATTGGGTTTAAGGCACGGCGGAGGCGAGATCGTTGAGGTTGAAGGAGGTCGCATTGTTCGGTCAACTGGAAGGAAAGACCGTCATAGCAAAGTTTGCACCGCTAAAGGTCCTCGAGACCGCCGTGTACGACTCTCGGCGCACACCGCCATCCAGTTCTACGACGTCCAGGACCGACTTGGCTACGACCGCCCTAGCAAAGCTGTGGATTGGCTTATCAAAAAAGCCAAATCCGCCATTGACAAGCTCGCTGAACTGCCTCCTTGTAACGCAGAAACTTTGAAAACAACTACAACAACAAAATTACCGAATAATCAAGAAGAACAAAATACAATAACAGCAACAGATAATGAAAAATCCGATCAGCTTCACAACCTTGCTGCTGGGTCTGGTTCTCGTAGAAGAACGGCTACAATAATGGGAAACCAAGTCCAAATTCTTCAAGAAATGGGAGATAATCCGAATCGGAATTCGGGTTTTCTTCCACATTCTTTGGTTTCCGGTGAGATTGAAGAAACTTTCAAGTCTTTTATTCCATCGGAAGCTTCCACTGAGACGCCGTCTTCTTCATTACAGTTTCAGAATTATCCACCGGATTTTTCGACCCGAACCAGCAGCCACAGCCAAGACCTGCGGCTTTCGCTTCAGTCATTTCCGGAGCCAATGCTTTTGCAGCAACATCACCAAGCAGCAGCAGCTCAGGCACATCAAAGTGAACCAGTCTTATTCTCTGGTTTCGATGGTTCTTCAGCTGGATGGGAACACCACCACCAACATCCGGCGGAGATTGGGAGGTTTCAGAGATTGGTTGCCTGGAATAGCTCTGGTGCTGGCGGTGGTTCTAGTGGCGGAAGTGGTGGATTTCTGTTTGGCAATCCATCAGCACCGCCACTACCACCTGTTTTTGGCCAAAACAGCCAGTTTTTTTCTCAGAGGGGACCCCTTCAGTCCAGTAACACGCCCTTGGTTCGTGCTTGGGTAGAGCAGCCAATTCCCACAAACAACCAACACCATCAAATCCCACAAAACATCCACCATCAAGCTGCTTTATCCACCATTGGATTCACCGCAGCAGGCGCCGGCGTCCGCGTTCCGGCACGATTCCAGGGCGAAGAAGAGGAGCACGACAGTATTCCCAATAAACTGTCCTCTGCTTCCTCTGATTCTCACCGTTGATCCAATACAATAGAGAAAACCCAAAGTCCTTCTCCTCAAACAGGTTTAACTTTTACTATTACTACTACTCTCCTAATGAACAGTCCAATTTTTACATTATGTTTCACTTACAATCCTTGTTATTTCTCTAAATAAGTGTTGTTTCAGGAACAGTCCAACAACGGTTAGAGGGAAGAAGAAATATGGGTTAATTTCAGGTTTATTCGATCCCGGTTTATTTAGTTTCTATCAGTTGATTGTGTATGTTTGATTCAGCTATGATTTCACTTATTGTACTACTTGTCATTTGTTTGATGTCGATTTCTACTGTGTCCCGGAGTTACTATCAAGATTCGAACTTATAGTTTCAGGAGCATCTAAAGAAAAATCATTATCTTATAATCAGTGCGTATTCATGTTATGTCGATATTATTTTACCGTATCATAACCGTATTCGTACATGTATAACTTCAGCCGGTACAAAATTGGTGTAAATCATGTCATAAATGGTCCCATAACTATATGTATATATATGTGTGCATGTATGTCTTCAGCCTAGCTGGAAATTCTTGTTTTCTATATGAACATAAAGAAAGACTGGGTTTGTTGGCTTCCATTGACATTTCTATACATAGTAGTACGACTTCATAGGTTATATAAAACATTTGAACACTTGAAGGACAATACAAGTAGTTTGCCCCTTCTTTATGTATGGTGATGTAATGTAGAGATTTGTGAAGAAGATGGTTAAAGTTTGGGATATTTATAGAATTTGAGGGTGGTTGGGGCTTTACCTGTGACTATGAATGCATAATTCAATGAATAATTGTTGTTTGATGTTTAATGGACAATGAGTTGGAGCATTGTTTATTATTATTGATTATGTGGGGTTTTTTTCTGTCAATATCTGCACTTGAAAATGATGGAGAGTTGAACCCAACGAATGGTTTTAGCGGGAAAAAATGATATCCATCTTAAAATTTTCGAGTTTAATTAATTTTATTTGTGAAATACATACGTATTGTCAAACGATTAAGAAAAAATATAAATATATACTATCTTTTTTAGCTCGCTTGTTCCCTTTTGAAGTAACCTTTCATAACAAGGGGTTGGGATTACTTTTAGTTATAGCCATTAGAGGTGTGTTTACGTTTGTTTCGATATATATATATATATATATATATTTCGATTAAAAAATAAAAATAAACTGATTTTTTATTTTTAAGGTTTTTCCATAAAATTAAAAACTATTATTGTAAAGTTAAAAATTAAACGTGATTAATTATATAATTTGATTGAGTTATTTTATATTTTAGTATTTAACTTCATATTTAGATCAGATTAAATAAAAAAATACGTGTAATTTATTATTTGAACAAATTGATTTGATTTAAAATTTTAAAATCGGAAATTGAATTAAGCTGAACATAGAAATCGAATAAATTGAAAATTTTAGTTAAATTAATTCGTCAATTCAATTTAAAAGATTTTTTTGCACACCCATAATAGTAGGATGAATGAATCCGATGTTCGGGGTGAGCTTGTTAGACTTTATTTGCTCTTTGGAGTTTGTCAAACGTAAGAAATAATAATAATAATAATAATAATAATAATAATAATAGATTCGTTCTAATGGATATGTGAAAAGTAAAAAAAAATACATTGATTCCAGTTTATTTTTGTTATAATTCAGCTTCGAAACTCCTCTTATTATTTTTAAAATAATACTTAAATAATTTATAATATTTAAAAAAACTAAAATACAAATAATTATATAGATATTTGGCAAAATACATATCTATTTTACGGTCCATGTTTAGAATTTGTGCTTCTCAACAATATTTTTTCCAATGTTCAAATTCAAATTCTCTCCTTTAAAGAGCAATAAACCTTGTCATTGCACCGACACTTGTTAATAAATAATTATAGGAAAATACTTTGATGCACAAGCTGTGTAAACTTTAGTTTACACAAGCCCTTTAATTTTAGGGTTTAGGGTTTAGGGTTTTAGGTTAGGGTTTAGGGGTTTAGTATGTAGGGTATATAATTTAAGGTTTATGGGTAGAATTTAGAATTTAGAGTTTAGGATTTAGGGCTTAGGTTTTAGGTTGCTAGGGTTTGTGATTTAGATTTTAAATTTTATAAAAGGAATGTGTAAAAAAAATTTACACAGCTTGTGCATCAAAATAAAACCCATAATTATATATTTAAACATACACAAAATCCATAATATCTACAATATTACAACAATAACATTATTAAAATTTTAAACAAAAATATATGATTTTTATCATCTTTATTTTCTTTATCATTCAAACCAAGGAAATCAATGCCTAATTCAAGCAAAACCCCATCAATTAATTTCCAAATGCATGTGTTAAGGTAGAAGTGAGGCCCACAATTGGGTCCAAAAGTTGTAAAGCCAGAAAGAGATGGTCCATAAATCAAATCGAAACAAAGCTAAGGTGACGTGGGAACTCCTACTCTTTTGCAACTTTGAAAATATAATTTCAAAATTGATTAGAATCAATTGCTAACGTTTGTTGCAAATTTAGACATCTATTATTAACATTCCTTTTGTTTTTGCAGTTTGAATAAATTCATATCCAAATAATATAATTATGATTCAAAAAATTATACAGGGATATCTGTTATTTAAATTTATAATAAATTTACTTATCTACATTCTTATTTTATATTCGAATATTTATTATTGATAAACTATTTTTTTTCAACTGAAGTCAACAAGTGGTTTAAATAAAAAAGTGGATGATACTTATAAAGATTCGAGTTCAATAGCTTTATCTATAATATGTATGCAGTGTCAAAAAATTAAAAATATTTATAAACAAATACTACACAAAAACATCGCATGGTTTTCCTTTTCATTTTGAAGGTTCGATGTTCCGACTTCTATTCCTTCTCTTATTGAAGGTTCAATGCTCAACTTCTCTTCCTTTTTCTTTTTCAAGGTTCATTGTTCAACTTTTTCTTATATAATTGTTTGATATGATCTTGAGATATAATCTGCAACCACTTTAGATACACTGTTCCTTCTCTTTCCACTCTCTTTTTCAATATTTTAGTTGAAAATTTGGCTACCCTTTTGCCTTTCTTCTCTACACTTCCAGTATATTAACCATGGTAGCTGCCCAGGACTTGTTAACATCTTGTTCCTAACAAGTTTTTGAGATTTGGGTGTTTCTCAAAAGCTTTAAATTCCTGGGGTTTTCTTCAAATTTTGAATTTTTTTGTGTTTTATATGGAAACTGGTTCAAGCAATGGCTCAAGAAGATGAGAATCAAACCCAGAGATGTAGCAATAGTACTAATACCAGCAGTGGAGTTAGTGGAGCTGGGAAGAGTAATAATATTGGTCGGTCTTCTAAAAAGCAAAGGCCTAAAAAAGTACCCCAAAGAGGGCTTGGTGTTGCACAGCTTGAAAAGATACGAATCGAAGAAGAACAGCAAAAGAAAGATGGTGTTGTTTCATCATCACCAACTGTTTGTCATAATTCACCGCATCTTTCTTTGCCATTTCCAAGTTTCCATCTTTCAAATCAATCTTCTTCAACTCCTTTATGTGTCCAAAACATTGGTTACAATTTATGGAGTTCTTATGGATATAACATTGAAAAGGAGTGTTCTTCCGGGTTGGATCCAGGGATGATTTTCAAGACAAATTTGAGTAGTTTGCCTTATGAATCTGAACCCATTTGGCCTCTGCCTAGTCTGATGCAGAGGGCACAAGCTTCTTCTTCAATGGTGAGAAAATTGGTTTCCTGTTGTTTTTTGGGGTTTTTTTTAAACATTTTTGCCATTGGATGAATGGGATTTTTGGTTTTTATGCAGGTGAATAATTTGACATCAAGAACTTCATCAACATCTATATTGAATTTTCAGATGGAGCCCCCTTCAAACCAAAGCTGTTATGGAAATTGTACATGCTTGTTGCCTGAAGAATACAAGGTAAACTAGCTTAAAGAATCCTAGTTTTAAATTTCTCATTTTCTTCATATAGGCCTCTAAACATCAATTTTCATTAAAATTTGAATCCTAATATCTATAATCGCTTCTTTTATAGGTGATTGGCATGAAGAGATCATATCCTTTGTCTCTAGACAATGCTCCAAGCACCCCTATTCACACCAAATATCCTTCCATTGTTCATTCTATCAATGGACAAACTGAAGTTGCTTCAAGTAGCAATGGCAGCACATTCAATTTCGAACTCGGAACCCCGAATTTCAGGTTTGATTATATGGAATGAACATTAAGGTCTAAGATTCGAATTCTGTCTCCTTGTGTCTCAGACAAAGGTTTTTCAATTTCCTTTTTGCATTGTTTTCAGGAAAGAGCATTATTATTCAACCTCAAAGGGAGTATTTGATGGAGATTTCCTCACATTAGCCCTTCCCACGACAACTTCAATGAGTTCAAGTTCAAACTCCAAGCACCTTCAATCGGATTTAATCAATGGTGAACCAGCTTATCAAGTGAGCTTAAACAGCAAACTCTTGTTTGATCACTTTTGTTATCTTTTCTCAAAACAATGCTCATGTAATTTTGTGAATCTGTTGAAGGCAAGCTCTGAAGATTCAATTCTCCGGCAAGGTGCCACTGGAACCGGATACGAATCGAACCAGTATCGACCTTACTATAGCTTCTTTCCACCAGCAATGGTGCAAATTGACCAAGCGGCTACTCTAAGCATGGCCAATTGTAATGGTGAAGTAGGGCATGTTGATCTCAATTTAAAGCTGTAAAATTTTTGGAAGATCATATAAAATCTCTTCTGCCCCCATTTATTTGTATCTTTATAGGCATTTTTTCATGGAAAATAACACATTAAGACTCTTATTTGGTGCATTTTTTTTCTAAAATTTTTCGTTTGGTTTGTTGGTTTGGTTGGTGAATGGGTCAGGAACTTTGATTGGTAACAAACTTTTGCATGTGGATCTGATTTAAGATTTGTCCTGTATGAGTAAGATGGGTCCCCCAAATCTGACCCTTCATTTGTAAGTTGCACATTAGTGACGTCTAGGATGGTCCACACTGGATTAACTGTTCATAAAAAGAATGAGAACCATTTCTAAAAGAAAACACATAATTCAACCAAATCAAAGCTAATTCTTTAATGAAAATCCAAACACCAAATCAGTTAAATTCAAAATCAATGCTAAAACATGATAGTTAAAAATCAAAACTAAAATAAATAAATTGAAGTCTTTTATCTTCCTGAAGGGAAGGGCATTAGCTATCCGGGGATTGAATCCGAAACTTAATGTTTATTGAGACATCAAATTTGAATGAAAGTTTTCGGCTACTGCATTACGGGCTCGGTTGACGTGTTTTCATCTTCTGAAGAAGAGGAAGAACTGGGCAAAAGATGAACCTTGTAAGCTATCAATAGCTCCTCCATATCATCTGTGAACCTTGAAATGAACTCCAAGAATTCATTCTCTGTAAGCTCCAAAATGCTATTAAAACTCCTATCCTTCTTCAACAACTTCTTTGACTTAATAATCTGAAAAACTTCATACCGAGGTATCACGCGGTCTTCCAAACTATACATCAAAGTAAATGGTTTAGAAACCAAAACACTCTTATCAAACTTTGCTACATCAATGAAGAACTCAATTCCCAACTTCAATTTCTCCTCAGAGACCCGAAAAAGGCCCGGTGCTCTCTTAAACATAGTCGCACAATCTTCGTTTGAAAAGCCAAAACTCTCGAGTAATTCCCATTTCTTCTTAAACGTTTCTTCACTCAAGCAACTCATGGTATGAATGGCATGTACTAGCATCCTTGAATCAGTCGAAAAACCCATAGCTAAAGCCCTCGAAACAAGTTCCCTTAATGCAGTCTCTCGCATCCTAAAAATCCTAGGTTGTCTCCTTAGCAAAGATGAGAGCTGGGATCCAACAATCCCGCAGCTTTCCAAATACTCAATATTTCTCGACAACTTTAATATGCAATCTCTAGCAATAAAACCATTACATCTGCTGAAAACCTTGAACAAGTCTTCGTTGCTATTCCCTAAAACTTTCTTGATGAATTGGATTGAAGGAATCAACTTTTTGTCTAAACTACAAGTAAACAGCGTCGAATTCTGGGAGAAGAACTTACCTATATCGGGTTCCATAAGACCCAAGTCTTGAAAAAACTTTACTTTTGGCCTAAGTTTCTTTTCTACATCGGCAAAGAGAATTTGGGGGGTCATACGAGCAGTAGAGGCAATATGGGCATTTGAAAAGCCATAACTTTTGAGAAAGTTGACAACTGATTTCGTTTTTTCCAAGGATTTCACGTGACAGAAACGATCACAGATTGAAAAGGCCTGGGTTTCACTGAAATTCAAGTTTTTTACAAGGTAATTGAAAAGGAAAGGATTTGAAACCGAGGAGCACGAAGAAGAAGCCGAAAAATATTGAAGAACAATAAACGATTTGGGTTTCAATGAAGAATTGAACAAACGAAAAGTTGAGAAAATGGAATATGATTTAAGGGTCTGCATTGACTATTTGTTTAGGAATTTCGCGCTGAGGGTTTTAGGGTTTATGGTCAGGATAATGTCAATGGAGAAAATAATCAAACAGGTGGTGGGTGATACAAGTTGCCACCTGCTTCATAAACAAATTATCATCAGAAAATGAAAATACACTAACTTGGAGACCAAAATCAAAAAAAGCAATGAACAATCGGAACGACATAATATCGAAAACTGAAAACACAAATTTTGAACAATCAAACCAAGACAGAAACTCAGCTCTCTTCAATTTCATTGTAATCTATGTTGATACAAAGATAAATCTTTTTAAAACCCCATTGCTCAGAATTAAAATCTAGCCTAAATCTGTACTTTGAAACCAAAAATAAACAGAATACAACTTGTTTTCAAATTACAAACACAAACAGTTCTTGTATTTCTTGTTTAAATTGTCAAATTGAAAAGCTTAAGAGAGGAACTATGAAAAAGTTAAGAGACAAACCTGGAAATAGGTTTTCTGATGTGTGATTTCGGCTGCTTATTATCTCAAATTGGATGTGATTTCGGCTGCTTATTCCCTCCCGTCCGTCAAATAGAGATATCGAGCAAAATGGAAAGAACTAAAGAAGACGGCAAAAGCATATAAATATGTCCGACATTTTTACAAGAATATCGCCCTTCTAAACTTTATTTATCAATATAACTTAAATAATTCAGTGATATTGAAATTAACAAATAAAATAAAATTGCATAATTTTTTAAGGAAAAACCACCTAAATAGTACCCCAACTAATGCTGAAATATCGTTTTAGTATCTCAACTATTTTTTAACAAAATAATACTTAATGTTACGTTTCATTTTTATTTTGATACTCCACTATTAAAAAATTAACTGCATGCTGAATAGGAGAGAAAAATCATATGTGGCGGTCTGCCATATCATTTTCTCTCTCTTAGTCAACATGCCACGTCGACTAAAATCATAAAAAAATTACACGCGACATGTTGATTAGAAGAGAGAAAAAGATGTGGCATGTTGCCACGTGTAATGCTTCTCTTTCTTAGTCAGTATGTTGTTAATTTTTAACGGCGGGTACCATTGTGAAAACAAAACATAGCGTTGGTATCATTTTGTCAAAAAATAGTTGGGGTACTAAAACGATATTTCAGCAATAGTTGGGGTACTATTTGGGTAATTTTTTTTTTAATATGCTGGTGTAATTACATTGCAGTATCTATTCGATTTCCTCAGCTATTAATAACGCGTACACACCGTTAGGAGTGTTCAAAAATACATGGCCCAAGATTTTTTTCGGGTAGTTGGGCTGGGTCTAGGTCGACTTTTTTTTGTTATCGGGTACCCGACTCGATAATTTTAATATATTTATTTTTTTAGTTTTAAGTTATATTTTTATTTTAAATTCTTTAATATTTTTACGTAAAAGTAAAATTTAAATCTCTAAATTATTTTTATGTTTGTATTATGTACTTTAAAATTTTAAAAATTTCAAATATTTTTTATTAAATATAGATATATTACATTCTCATACCGGGATTTAAAAGAAAAAACGAGATTAATATTTTTAATGTCTTTTTTATGATAAACTATAATATATATATATCTAAATATTTCATCTTAAAATTAATTTCAAATCACTAATTTTTGTGTTTGGGTTATGTATTATAAACTTTTAAATCTTATGTGTTTCTAATGTTATATTTTAAAAAATTTAATAAAAAAATAAAAAAATTATGAATCGGGTACAGTTACCCGAGTTTTACGTGTACCTGAGTAGCGGGTACTTGAATATAGCGGGCCGAGACACGGGCCGACAAAAGAGGTACCCGAATGAGCATGGTACACGGCAATGAACACATCTACACACGAAAAATTATATCATGGGTCCTTCTCGCCACGTCATCCATAGGACCAACCAATCAAATGCATCAATTTCATTCATCTTTCTTATCTCATCTTTTTACCAAGTGAATCTTCACTTATATTTATTGTAAATCAAATTTTAAAAATAATTTTTACCAAGTGCAAATTAACTTGGTAAAAAAATAGATGAAAAAAATCAATGAAATGAATACATTTGATTTGTTGGTCCATGAATGACATGGCGGAAAAGACCCATGATATAATTTTTCCACACAATGCGAATGCTAGAAAAGAATGGATTGCTGGTTTTATTTCTCTAGTTTTTTTATTTAAAAAATAATAATAAAAATTAGCTGAAACACTTGCCTAAAAAAGAAAGGCTTATAATACAAATAAGTACCTAAAGTATATCAATTTTTTTATTTAGACACTTATAAGTTTTCTGGATAAATTAAGTACTTAAAGTATTTTTTTTGTCAAAATATGTATTTAAAGTATTTTTTGGTCAAAATAGGTACCTATAGTATATATATTTTCATCTAAACTCCTAAAATTTGTTATGAGATATTAATTAAAAAATACATTAGATACCTATTTTGACAAAAAAATATACTTTAAGTACTTAATTTGACGAAAAATATTTTAAATGTTTATTTTAACCAAAAAATATACTTTAAATATCTAAATAAAAAAATTAATATACTTTAAATATTTATTTGTGATATAAGCCAAAAATAAAATAAAATAATTGTGCTAAAAGAGACCCAGCAGAAACAGCCTAAACAAAAGACCAACAGAGAAATGGGCAACAAAATTTAATTGATAAAAAAATTTGTCACCAGTCATTTGTCAATTTTTTTAGTTCTAGAATCTTACATGACAAAAGTGAAACTAATACGGAGGAGTTAAAAGATTAAGAATACAATTTACAATGACCTAGTGGTTTAATTTACCATTTTTATGTTTTCTTAACAAAATAAATATAAATAAAAAAACTAGAGAAATAAAACCAGCAATCCATTATTTTCTTCCTCTTCTAGACAAACAATCAGACATTAACAATCAGTTGAACTTTTTTCATCCATCCCAAAACAACCCCACACCTTAAAATCCCCACAATGTTTTGTCTCCCATTTAATTACAATTTTTAACCCCCCAAAAATGAAAAGTTAACTATTTTCATCATCATAAGTTTTTTTTTTTAAATTAACAAAACCAATACCCTTCCTCCCAAAAAAATCACACACAAAAATGTTAATATATATATTTTTCTTTTTACACCACAACATCTCAAAGCCTTTCCTTTGATCCCCTAGCTAGCTCTCTCCTTTCCTTTGATCAGGTTGTTCTTCATTTTGCGGTGGTGATGATGGTAGTTGTTGTGGCGGTGCATGGTGGTTGTTGGTGGTTGTGGTGTTCATGTTCTTGAGATGTTGTTGTTGTTGATAGACTTGTCTTAATCTCTCAATTTCATTCTTCAATGCTTCTTGATGAGCTGCTCAAAGGGTTTTAAAATCATTTTAAAGTGGGCAAATGATACATAATTAATAATGTATTAAATACAATTAAATAGCTCAATGCCACCTTTTGAATTAAAACTAAAATCTCCTACATAATTGAATTCATATCAAAATTTGCCATATAGTATAATATTAGTATAATTTTGTCTTTCATGTCACATCTTTAAAAAAATATCTTGAGATGTAAAAATTAATTTAATTATGATATGACATTAGTTAATGAAAAAGTGTTACCATCTTTGAAAAGTTTATCTTGAGCCAAAGCAGCAATCCTTTGTTTCAAAGCACTATTATCAACGTTGAGAATCAACCTCTGATGATCCAAGAATGCAACCCTTGGTGATAATGCTGATACTTCGGTCTTCAATTTCCATAAACCAAAACAAATTCAAAAACTAAAATATATGTATATGTATATGTATATGTATATGTATATGTATATGTATATGTATATGTATATGTATATGTACCTGTAATGTTGTAATGCTTCTTTCAAGCTGTGAAATATATTGAAGCTTTCTTACTCTTGATCTTTGAGCTGATTGCCGGTTCGCCAGAATTCTGATCATTAAGATTAAGAGTTTTAAGCTGTTTAATACGAAGGGTTCAAATTATTTTGATATATATACTTACCTCTTGACCCTTTTGGGATCATATATAGAATCGCCATTGGAGGATGGTGGAGCTTGAGCAGCTTCTGCACCGGATAATTTGCGTAAGCTCTCCACCTCCCCCTGTTCATTTTTGGGTTGTTGCGGATCCATTGACGGCGCTGATTTCTCGTCATTGTTGCTATCCGACGGCGTCGAAGGGTTCGACGAAGACAACGTTGGTAGTGGTACCGCCGCCGCCATGATGACGGGGACATCGTCGGAGAACAAGGACATGAGCTGGTCGTTGTCGAGACGATCGAACATATCCGTTTCTTTCGTGGATGTGGTCGTCATCATCATGGCATTGGAGTCCATGCATCCATCCCCCACCAATGGTTGCTCGAGGAAGGCAATCGAGTCGCTCATGGACCGTCGGTGATCCCCTCGACGAGCGGACGAGAAGTCGAGGAACTCGTCCACCCACGAGGCTTGATTCTGCTGCTGCTGTTGGTGCTGGTGCTGGTTGATTGAACCGTTCATGAAGGTGGTGGTGGAAAAGAAGTTTGCCATTGCGGGCATCTTGTCGTGAGGAAAAGAAGGCCAATTTTGGGTAATGGTGTGTGGTATTTTGGGTGGTAATTCGGCCATTCTAATCCAAACTCAATCCTTCGGAAACCCACACTCACAAAATTTATATACAAAAAAAAGAGAGAAAAGTATAGGGGCGTTAAATGTTAATGCCCGAACCAAACCTAATCTCAATCAATGAAAACTAACCAACTAACTATAAAAATAAAAAATAAAAAACCCAACACAACAATATGGTTCAAAATCTCAAATTTTGTCCATTGAAAATAACATGAAAGGATGACACTAAAACAGCAAAAGGACCCCATTATTGATATTATTATAAAAATAAATATTCTAGTGATGTTTGATGCATGTTATGTTTTTTATATAATTAAATTATTATAAAATCAAACAAAAAAATAAATGGAAAAAAGGTAAGGGGAGGGGAGTCACATGGGAAGGGATTAGGGACAGCTAGCAACAGCTGTGGGGGCTGAGCCCAGCCCCTTGCTTTCCTTTTACTGCCTAAATCGTAGTGGGAGTTTAATAAGCGGAGGAATCAACAATCCCACGTGCCGATGTGATTTTTAAGTATTTCGCATCTTAATTATATACTTCAAATATTTATACAAATATCCGTTAGTTCATCGAATAGTCAAGAATATTTATGTTATTCTGTTTTTTGTATGAGTATAAATTTTAACATTTGTCTTGTGAATGTCAATAGTTTCATCGAATAGTCAAGAATATTTATGTTATTCTGTTTTTTGTATGAGTATAAATTCTAATATTTGTCTTGAGTATCAACAATCCCACGCTCGACGAGCTTTGACGAGCATCACTATTGACGAGCACCGATAAACTAATTTATAAATTTTTTAAATCCAAAGTACTTAATGCGTAATTATAATTTAAAAAAAAATTAAAAGTGTAATTTAATTAAAATATATTTTTAATTTTCATTTTATTTTAAACATTATTAATTAAAATAATTTATCCTAAATCAAAGAACCCTATGTATTTTTCTTTAAAATTAACCCAATTGCCGTCGCCGCCACCGCTGAGCACCGCCGCCGCCGACCACCGCCACCCTAGGAAGGGGAACGGCGGCGGCGGCCGGTGGAGACGGCGATTGTCGATGGCGACAATTAGGTTAATTTTTAAAAAAATACCTAGGGTTTTTTGATTTGAGGATAAATTATTTTAATTAATAATGTTTAAAATAAATTGAAATTAAAAAAATATATTTTAATTAAATTAATTTTTATTTTTAAAAAAAATTATAATTACGCATTAAGTACTTTAGATTTAAAAATTTTATAAATTAATTTATAGGTGCTCGTCAATAGTGGTGCTCGTCAAGCGCTATAAAATTTTCCATAGTTTTATACTTAATAAAAAGTATTTTTAAACACGACTCTCTAAGTGGTCTTAGTAGATAAAGAAATTATTATTTTTAAAAAATTTAGATTCGAACAACTTATTTACAATATGTATGTATTTATTAAAGAATTAAAAAAATAAACAAATGCAAACTTTGATTTTTTTTACCAATAAATGTTTGTACATAGAGATAGCGTCACAACTGATTCATATATTTTAGTAAAAATTTTAATGCAGTCTTTGTACTTTTAAAACTTCTAATATAGTTATTGTTATTTTATAAAGGCATAAAGTTTAAAAAAATATCCTAAACGTTTGATTGAATAATTATTTTGACTCTTATTTTTTTAGAGCAATCCATCCTTTTACGTTTTGTTTTAGGTTAAAATAGCTCCTTTGCGGATGAAAACTGTCAGTCAACTGACGATAAATGACTTGAAATGTCATGCAAACCTATATGACAATGTACGATGATATGACAGTATCATATAGACAAATATGTTGACTTGAAAAAGCATTACATAAGTCAAAAATAATTTTATAAAATTATATAAAATATAAAATATTTTTTTCATTGACTTATCATTCTATGAAGTCATTACAAGTTGTTTAGTCAGTTTTCTAATAATACTTATGAAAAAACAAATTTTACACCGCGGATGTATAGAATATGTTTCCTTCATTAACACCTAATTAAAAGGTTTTATTTGGATTAACACTCTTAGTACGAGTCAAATTAGTCAATAAAACATCCACGTGTATTACAATAACACACAGAATGACAACTCAAGTACTACATTAAAATTTTTAAAAATACAAATATCACATTAATATTAAGTCAAAATATAAGCGGTAAATGTGACATTATCCCCTTAAAGTATAGCAATATCGAGAAAAGAAGTTTCATTAAAACTTAATCAAAAGGATTTATTAGGTATTATTACCGGTGGCAAACAGGTAAATTGGTTCGGGTCATTTCGGGTTTGATGTCATTCGGTTCAGTTTTATTGTACTTTGGGTCATTTCGGGTCGGGTCATTTCGGGTCGGGTCATTTCGAGTCGGGTCATTTCGGGTTAAATTTTAAGTCATTATATTTAATTCGATTTTGAGTTCGGTTTAAATAAATCGGTTCGAGCCTCGGATTTCGGGTAAAATTTGTTTAGGTATTATTGTAGTGGGAAAAGTGCAGTAGTAGGATATTTGGGGGTAGTGGTATGAGCTGTGAAAGAAAGGGAAGTTGAAAGAATCATGTCCCATGTGAAGTGTTTGTAAGACCCCCACCAGCTTCTTTGCTTTGTCCCTAAATCACAGCCACGTGGAGGGCAATGTCACCTTTATTTCTAATTTCCCCCTCATCTCTTGTAGGAGTATTTTTTAAACTCACAAGTGTTTTAAGAAACATTAATCATGATTAGTTGAAAAGTGTTAAGCACTGCATGTTTCAATTTTTCATTACCCTTCTGTTTAGTTAAAAAATGTCGGTCATACCAAAATTAAATATTTTTATAAACTACTTGTAAAATTCATCGACCTCCCCCACTTTGATCCCATTAATCACAATTTATTATTTTTTATTAACAATTAAGGCATCTGAAAACATAGGACCCAGCTGGCTTAAATAAGATTTTTTTATACTGTGGTTGAGTTACTAAATTTGAGTATTCTTTTACCAACAATAGTTGGTTTATTTCGATGCAATAGCAAATCTAGAAATATTTTAAGATGGATGTAGGTTAAAATATTTGTAGGGTAGGCATAAGTCATAAATTAAAATTAAAAAGGGATTAATTTATAAAAAATTTAAAAATAAAAACCAAATGTGTGAACTTTTAAAAGTTTAAGGTAAGCACAGTTTCATCCAAGCTTACACGTAGATTCTTCGCTGGTGGGACGAGGTTTGGTTCGTCCTAGATTGAGTATGGACAAAAATCATATGCCCTTTTTGGTGCACATTTTCTATACCCAAACAATAACAAATTAAAGTTTTAAGCCTAACCCCAGGGGCGGAGCCAGAAATTTTTTCAAGGGGTATGATTTTTAACTGTATTTAAGATGAGTTAATTATTTATAAAGATGTGTCATTTTATTTATTAAGGGTGTCATTTTATTTATAAATGAGTGTCAATTATATAATTTTTAATTTTTTCATATGCAAATTAATAAAAAAATATATGATTTCTAAAAAGTTTGGGGTGTCATCATACACCCCAATGGCCCTAGTGGCTCCGCCCATGCTTAACCCTAAATTCTAAATCCTAAAAATATACTTTACCCATAATTCTCTCAACACTAACCCTAAAAACCTAACTTTAAACCGTAATTTTAAACCCTAAATCTAATTTTTGTAGTGGCATAAAAAGGGCACCGAAAAAGATAGATAATTTCTATTCATTGAGTCTATTCAAAAACTAATCCGAATTAATCAACCAATGAGTCGAATACTTATAATTAAATAGAAAAACTCTTTGTAAAGTCATACGAGGTTATTAACAATATTTCTTAAATATTAATAAATATTATATTATATTAATTATATTTATTCTCTAAGATTAATAGTATTTTGTTCAAACACTGGTACACGAATTTGTTGTTTTTTTATATAATATCTCAATCTGGGTTTGCTTTAATATCACATCATTTATTTTATTAAATAGAAAGTTTTACGTTTCAAATGACAATATTTTAAGTAAACATATCAAGTATCGTATTCCCAAAATATTTTTATGCGATTTTAATGTCAAAAGACAAGCTCAAAACTAAAAATTAACACAAATAATGTGTGAACACAATATTCGATTATTAAAAGTTTCGACTCAATAATATTATTATATAACCAAAAACAAAAAACTGGGATCAGGATTCACGATCGAAGCTTTTAAAAGAATCACGTAATGTAAGCAAAAAATTCAATATTCGTTGATTTGTAATGGATTTGCATGTGCAAACCATGACTAATACAAATAGTAGAAATGCTGTTTTTTTTAATAATTTATCTCTTTGGGATCCCAAAATTCGTTAAACAGAGATACAGAAAAAGGCACCGAAGAAATTGAGCCGCAGATTTGATAAAAATAAATATATGCCGGTTTAGATTATATATTATTTGAAAATTTGATTGAGTTAAGCAATACCAATAATGAGTTTTAATACCGAGCGAGCACATATGACTGGTTGACCAAGTTGTTCATCTTTATTCACTCGTATTCTTTTGAATATAAATCTTTTGTCCCTTTTCGGTATCTTTATTTATATTTTCATACTAAAAATTAAATTTAGAGTTTATAGTTTAATGTTTAAGGTTAGGGTTTAAGGAGTTTATAATATGGTGTATTTTTTAAGATGTAGGGTTTAAGATTTAGAATTTAGGGTTAAGACTTAGAATTTGGTTTTTTAGTGTTGGGGCATGGAAAGGAGCACCGAAAAGGGACAAGAGATTTTTATTCTATCCTCGGATCATGCGTTATAGATTCATTAGAATCACCCCCTTATTTCTTGGAGAATTGGAGTCTCCATTCCCTTCCCCCGTAAGTAAGACTAAGAAAAAATAATGAGTTTTAATACCAATAATTAGTTGGTCAAGTGAAATGAGACACAAAATTAAGTTGAAGTCTTCATATTATGACTCATCCCTATAATAGACCTTTACAATATTCAATCTCGACTAATTAATTAATGAGATAAATATCGATGGTTATACTTAAAAATAATGAGTTTTAATTTTAGTTGAAATTATTGAAAAAATATTCTTATAATTGATATTATTGTAAACTTATTTTTTAACCTATGACATGATATGGTCTTATAGTAACATCTGTTGTTTTTTATACTTATATTATTATTGAATAAATAATACACAAGTGACTCGTGAATCTATATATATAGTCCATATTGTCTTCACATTCTATATACCCCTTAACATTGTACTTGACGATGGATTCTAAGCTTTTGGCTTCGGAGAGATCGTGAAGAAAGAAAATATATAAAATACTATGTTATGGTATACCAAAATATATAAATATTATATGAATATATTCAAACTCATTTCAGTGGTGGAACTTGAAGTAAAAGTTTGATTGGGCCAATTTATTTTAAAAAAAAAATAAATTAGAGGATTAAACGAAGATTTTAAAAAATTGAAGATTTAACTAAAATTTTTAATAATTTTTAAAGATTTAATAATAAATTTTAAAAATTTGAAAGAAAATTTAGTTAAAAATATCAAAATTTTAAAGCTCGATATAAAATTTTAAAAAACTTAAGAAAATCAAATTAAAATTTAACAAATTTTAGAGATAAAATTTGAACTTTCAAAATTTTAGAAGAGCCGTGACCCAACTGGTCCCTTGAATCATCCGCCGCCCCTGACTCATTTATTTATAATGAAAAAGGAGCTTTATTCTTATACTCGCTTTTCCTTTCTAATAATATCATTTGTATTTAAATTTGAGTTCAAATTGAATTTTTATTTTAAATTTTAATTAAAAAGTTAAAAATATTCAACAATAAATTGTTAGTTTGAGTGTTCCACCTCCCAAAAAATATTTAAAATACTCAATTTAAATTAATCAATCAATAAACTAAATAGCGATAATTATAAAAAAAGTTCAAACTAGATTTACTTGATATTTTAAATCGTTTAATCTCGTTTCAAATATACAATTGGGCCCTAACCAAATCTAATTTTTCTGACCCGACCCGATATTTATGCTTAAGTTAGGTCTTATCCCATTAATCTAAAGTCTAAACCCAATTTCTGATCCACCCCCCTTTTTCAATTTCGAAAATATATCACAGCAATGTCACCGATCTCTTCCATTTATTAACCCCTCACCCCCCAAAAAAAAACTTGAAATTTTTATATAAATACCCATAAAAGAACCCGACCCGGTGACCCGAAATGGCGGCGTATAGAGCGGATGACGACTACGATTATTTGTTCAAGGTGGTGTTGATCGGAGATTCCGGTGTCGGGAAATCGAATTTGTTGTCGAGATTTACGAAGAACGAGTTTAGCCTTGAGTCCAAATCAACAATCGGAGTCGAATTCGCCACTCGAAGTATTCGGGTCGATGATAAGGTCGTTAAGGCGCAGATTTGGGATACCGCCGGACAAGAAAGGTACGTTTTTCAAAAACTTATTTTCCATTTTCTTTTATAATTACTCTTATTTCAGATTTTTTTCTGTTACTTTTAAAGGTTTTTGTAATTCTGAGAGCTTTGAGGAAAGTGAAGCGTTTTTAGCTGGTGCTGTATTGGATTGGCAGAACCAGTATTTAGAATTTTGAATTTATGGGGCTGTTTGGTAGCTGAGGAAATATGTGTAGATTAGAAAATGTGTTTCCTGATTAGTGTATTGGGTTTATGAAATAGGTTTTAGCTCAAATTTCTTCTTATTCTTTTGTCTCGGGTGTTTGTTTGCTGAGAAAATCTGGGTGCATTCAGTTTTATTCTTTTCCATTATGTTAAAGCTTTTGTACTTGGTTATTTTGTGAAGAAAAAAAACTAGTTTTTTATTTTAAAAAATATTGGTTTATTAGATTTTAGCATATTCAAAAGACAAATTTCTTCGTTAGCAGTAACCATGTTCGATTTAGTTTAGAAATTAGTATATGTTAGGTTATATACAAAATCCCAATCTTGGCTTACTAGTGGATCAGCCACCAAGAATTTTGCATCTTGGTTTAGTTGAAAAATGTTACAGCTTTATCCATTAATCGAATGTTAAATTATTTTCTAACATCATTTTTGCTATGAATACCTGAATCATGCTTTCTTCTGTAACTTTTTTGAGGTGTTTTGTAAGATCTTCGACAGTTGATTTCTTGTTATTTTCTTTCCAAAGATACCGGGCGATTACAAGTGCATACTACCGTGGAGCTGTTGGTGCGTTGCTCGTCTACGATGTCACTCGACATGTCACATTTGAGAATGTTGAGAGATGGTTGAAGGAACTACGAGGTCACACGGATTCCAATATCGTGATTATGCTTGTTGGTAACAAGGCGGACCTGCGACACTTGCGTGCTGTTTCCACCGATGATGCTAAGGCCTTTGCCGAGAGAGAAAATACCTTCTTCATGGAGACATCTGCCCTCGAGTCTATGAATGTTGAGAATGCATTCACTGAAGTACTAACGCAAATATATCGCGTCGCCAGTCGAAAAGCACTTGAAGGAGGGGATGATCCTGCAACATTGCCGAAGGGACAAACCATCAATGTTGGAGGCAAGGATGATGTTTCCGCCGTCAAAAACTCCGGCTGCTGCTCTGCTTAAATGTTATATATGATGTATCCTCCATTTTCATTCTCTTTAAGCACAAGAGATGACAGATTGAGATCAAAAGGGAACCAAGCGGCATCCAAATTTCCTTCATTTGACATCAGTTCCATCCTCATGGTTCTTTTATGGTATTGTTCTTCCTCATGTAATGTTCCATTTCATAGTTTTGATAGTTTTATGTTGTATTTGATTGTTTTAGATAACATGACAGATCTAGTTTGGGGTGTTTAAATAATATTCATTAGTTGTGGATGATAAAATATTATTTATCTAATACATCTTAAGCTCGGACTAAAATCCTTTGCCTTTTTTCGGTGTTTTTTTTGTGGTAATTTCTACCCTTAAAATTTATTTGAAGTGAAATGAATTTCACTGGATAAGGTTCTTTAGCAAGAAATATTGGGGGAAATGTAACACTTTCAACATAATATTATATAAAAAAATAAGAAAAAAAGTTGTGGAAACACATTATAGCAGAAGTTAACATTACAGCATGAAACAGCACAAGGAGAGTCTGTACATTGTTTGATAATTACAAAGCCAACAAATAATGGATTGACTGTCTGTTAGATATCTGCAAGTTCATGTACAAAATACTTGACCAAATATCAATCTAGAAACATCTAGGAGAGCTTTCCCAGATTATGATTCTACCAACATCAACCCCTTTATGTAATTTATTACTTTTCCTGGATTGTCACCTCCATTATACTTTCTTGGACCCCGTAGTTAATGCCTCGGATTTGCAGATAGGGCATACGTTCTTCACGAACAGCCACTTCTTCAAGCAATCTGCATGATAGTTGTGTCCACAATCAAGAGTTCCGATTTTCTCTTCGTTCTTATAATCCTCCTGGCAACAAATCGAAGAGGCATAGCGAATACCATCCATTAGGAATGAATGATGTAGTCTAAAGAAGATGTATGCTTCAAACTTGAACAAAGAAAGAGATGTGCAGAGTTCAAGCTTATATAGAAGTACTACTCTTCATTACCTGGCAAATAATGCAAGAATCGGGTTCCTGGTCGATCGGTGCTGCTTCTTCCAGATTAATATTTGTAGCAAATGTTGAATAAGTTCTTGTTTTCAATTTACTTGTAATGATTTCCTCAGACAAACCAGTATTCACATTTCCAATCCTCTCGCCCAGAGCCAACAGTTCCTGTGATCACTTGGAGAATTTTTCAATGAACAGTCCATAAAAATAAAGTTAAAACCATAAGACAACATAATATATGAACTTACCTCGTAAGACATGTCCTCTATATCCAAGCGCATATCTCGGTGATGATCGGAAAAATTTCCTACTTCATAATATTCTGGGAGCTCCAGTAAAGCAACTCCCTGCACCAAATCAATTAAAAGATATCACTATATCTACAAATCGAAAATTAACAACAACAAAAAAACAGTTGTATAAGAGTTCCATTTTCCTGATTTCAGAAAAGAAAATGAAGTAATAAACATTAAATTAACAGATATACAACATTGCAGAAATGATGTGTACTAACATCTGGTGGAAGAACTCTCAAGTGAGGAAGATTGCGGTGTCTCACAGCTGTCTCGCGTACAATACCACTCTCTCGGCGAGAATGATATATCCTAAAGCCGGTAGGAGGCATTGGTCCTAAATGCCTACGCCCCACCTCCCAACCATCATGTGAAGGATTCATGGCACCTGGTGAGGCGTAACTTGCTGGGAAGCGATGAGGAGCTGCTGCTACTTGTGGATGAATGTTAATGTTGTGACCTCTTACTCCTTCGATAGGTGGTGCAGGGTGATGGAAGTTGTGGTTCCGAACATCAAGGGGAGAAGGTTGAGAAAAGTTCGCTGAACTTCCAAGACTAGTCTCCATAGGTGCAGCCACATTGCTACCTGCAGAAACATAAGACAGAAAAGAGTCCACAGCAATCAATTTCAAGGGAAAACAGATTCCTCTATCACCTCATTTACATGGAAGCCGTTTTCAATAAAAGAAATACATCTTTAAAACGCAACTTATATTAAAATCGAAATTCCTTACACAACACTAGGAAAGAATAGAGGAATGCAGAAACTACCATGCATATAAGGAACCCCAGGAGCCTGGGTCCAAGCTGTGGCACCTCCATCTGCTATTGTTGGCTGAAAAGGCTGACCGATGTAATTTCCTTGAAAAACATGGTTAGCACTATGCATCAAAACGGGATCCACTGCAGTTGCCCCTAATCTGTTCCTAACACTTCTTTGGGATCCGGCTTCCCTAATTGGTGGAGGACCATTCCCCCTATACTGCGGAAAGGTGAAGGGTGCCGCATCCATTGTGCCAACACCATCAGGATGTCTAGCATTTAATGGAGTACCCGAGGAACTAGAGCTTGATGAGGCATTAAAATGCTGAAAACTTCCTGGGATTCCTTCAGAATTCTTTCTCTTATACGAGCCTCTAACATTATCCACGAAGTGGCAACCCCTAGCATATTCATCTGCTGAAACTCCTGGGAGGCCATAGTTGCTTGAAGATGGCATCTGGTCTGTGGGTCCATGATTTACAGGAGTACTTGACGAAGGGTTAGCCACATAGGGAATGTAATAGTTGGATGTACTTCCAATACCAAGATCAAGATTCGGGGAATGATTATGATGTTGAACACTGGAGTACTGGGGAATCCCATAGAACATACCGTTGTCATAATGCTCCGGTAAGGGATGAGTATCAAGAGTACTTGTGTTCCCTGGAGCTGTGACCCTCATCTGCATATCAGGTGGAGGATAATTAGGTCTGGCACCCAAAAAGATGCAAGGCTCGTGATGGGGATATCCCTGGCCTCGCTGATCCATTTCTAAATCTATTATCTGGCTAGGGCATAGCATATTTCTTTGACTCATGGTGTTCCAATAAATTATTGCCACTGCTTCGAAGTCCGAAAAAGAAACTTTAGCACATACTCAACCTAAATCCAAAAACAATGAAATGAAACTTTAGCACATACCCAACCTAAATCCAAAAACAATGAAATGAAACTTTAGCACATACTCAACCTAAATCCAAAAACAGGACAAGCATCTTCTTTATCCATCTTAAAAAGCTGAAATACATGACATGCAAAGTATTACTTGCCCATCAAACCTTCTCATCTATTTATTTGGAGTTTATAATACTGACCTGTTTCACTAGAAACATAAACTTTAGAACATATTCAACCTAAATCCAAAAACGGGACTAGTATCTTCTTTATCCACCTTAAGAGCTGAGATACATGACATGCAAAGTATTACTTGCTGATCAAACATTCTCATCTGTTTATTTGGAATTTATAATATGCATCTATTTCACTAGAAACATAAACCATTTCCTTACACAAATGGAAAAGAAGCGAACAGACAAAGATCCACTTTTTAAAATGCAGCATTGGCAAACCAAGAGAGAGTTGACACTTGACATATTATCCAGGACAAATGCAGAGATCCTAAAAAATATACTAATCATTGTTCTCTCTTAACCAAGCCCACAAAGGATTGCCAGGATGAAGAACCAATTTTTCCACAACTAAAATCGAGCTCGAATAGATTAAGTTCTGTAGAAACATGCATATCCATAAAACAAAAGCCCCTTTTGAGTTTTGACATATCTACTCGATTCTGAAAAGATCAACATGCTAATCATCCAATAGATACTTTCATACATCTCCTTCCTCACATCATATATATATATATATATATATATATATGGGTTAGGATCAACTTACACTGTGTAAAACTCAATTACTTTTACACAGTTTTTGGACCGTTGGATTATGGTAATTAATGGCTCAGATTATTTCCTTATCTTTTTTTCTCAAGCCATAATCTTCACATTTTTTAATGTTAATCTTATCCATCCATTTCACTTATCCGATGGTCCTAGATTAGTGTAAAACTAAATGAGTTTTACACCATGTAACTTGATATCATCCCTATATATATATATATATATATATATATATATATATATCATCACAATGATCATACCTTAAGTTTTCCCCTAAAAGGATGGTAAAAAAAAACTATTCACTATCAAAATAGGCATTCAAAATAACAACCCATAATCAAAAGCATTCAACCAATAGAATCATCCGTATCAAACTCTAGAATGGAGAAATTTCCAGTATTCACCTTCTTGTATAACTACATCAAAGTTGTTGATAAGAAAATATAATTATTTATTAATCTTGTAAAAAGTATATTTCAACTTTTTTTTCTTATCAGATTAT
Source organism: Hibiscus tridactylites (assembly GCA_958450335.1). Lineage (NCBI taxonomy): Eukaryota > Viridiplantae > Streptophyta > Magnoliopsida > Malvales > Malvaceae > Hibiscus > Hibiscus tridactylites. The sequence continues at coordinate 3,724,697 of OY288271.1, forward strand.
TTCCAATTCTAAAGAGCATCCCACAAGTTATCCTACCAAGCTCCTTCTTTGGTTATAACTTCGAATAAACCCAAAACAAGATTTTTTTTAAAAAAAAAATCAAAAATTCTAATTTCACACAAATTTGTGGAATTGTTTAATGCCCATTATTTATCGATCAATTAAAAATCTAAACTTGTAAACAACAAGCAAAACCAAATTAAACATGAGAAGACAATAAAAAGGATGGGTCCTTTTCTCTTTGCCGTACCTTGTAATAATATGAACAAAATCAAAGCCCAGAAACAGAAAATCTTGAAAACAAAGATGAAAGACCCAAATCAAACATAAACAAAAAGCTTCAGTTACTTTTTCGTGCAATAATCAAAACTCACAGAATGTAAAAATCAAGGAAAAAGAAATGAAAGACTAACCGTATCGAAGCCAAGTTAAGGAAAGAAATAGAATGAGAGATCTGAGAAAATATTATTTAGAACATAACATAAAAAAAGAGAAAATATTTAAAAGAGAGAAATATGAGAAAGAAAGGAAGCGCCAGACAGGGACAAGATGACAAAGACATTCCTACTTTTATAAACAGGGTCCTTTGTTTTTATTTTTTTAATTTAATTTTAGATAAATTATTGTTGGTGAGATTTTAATTTTTTAACTAAAATAAATTTAGGAATATTAAACATAAAATTAATATATTTAAAAATAAAAAACATGTGCTTTTATTTATAACGGAAGTTAATTGTCTATAATTATATCTCCATGGAGAAAAATGACGTGAAAAAAAACGAGATAGTTGCTTTTTTAATAGATAAAATTATAGATAATATTGTGAGCCGGGTCTGTATATTAATTTTTCATATAAATGATATGATTGGGCAATTAATTAATAGTATAATTGTTAAATTAGATTAATGACTCAATGAATTAGGTGTTTAATTAATTATCATATTTTGTAAATATTTTTATATTCATTTTCAATCAGTAATTTCATTGAATTGTGTAATCATACTCCATCAAGTGAGCATTGTTTTTTTTAATATTAGATTTCTTTATTCAAGTACATATTCTTTTCATAATACATAAAATAAAGATAAATATGATCATTGAAAAGAGAGTGTTGATTTGAATTCGAGTACTACCATATAATTACATTATAATATTAACGAAAAACATGTATGTTTTTCCTTGAATGTATAAACTAACACCAGATTCTTTCACTGTCTTAATACCTCAATAAAATGGATTATTGTGTCGAGTTTTGTCTGGATTTTGAAGACTACATTCATATCACCGTCCACCATCTTCAACTTCCTCAAATGTTTTTTTTAAATTTTATTTTATATATTCTTCTCCTTTAATAAATATATGAGTTGTTTTTTTTTTATTTGGCAAGAGGAATTAATGATCAATGAACCTGGCCTGAGTGTTAACCCATTGGAAACTTCCTCTTATTTCATCACTTAAATAATGAGTGTTGTTAGTTAATTTGTTATCAACTACGGTGACTCTCATCTGCTCTAAGTTCCTTCCCCGCAACATCATCACCTCACCTCCCCACCACCGTCCACTTCGATGTTGTTGACGGCTATATCCTGCTCAATTTTTTTGTTGTTGCCCTAACTAATTAAGACTGACTAGCATCGCACACCTTGCTTTAGTGAATGAACCTTCCAATGGAAATTTTTTACATACACAACACCTTAAATTCAAGACCTGAGCCTTCTAACAAAATTTTTTACATACAAGACACCTCGAATTCAAGACCTACTTAAATAATATCAAACTACTTACCACTTAAACCAACCCGTTGATATGCTCAATTTCAATTTAATTTATCATTATTATTAAAAACCAAACAAAGCCATTATCACCGCCCCAAGAAACCTCATGGATGAGCGGAGCTTAAGATGCTTCCTTGCAAACCCTTTCTTTCTTCGCCTACACACATAAAAACATGCACGTAAACTCTACCTCTACCTCTACTCGAATTTAACCATGTTTGTCAGTCCATCATTCCATTCGAGAACTTTTGCCTAATTTAATAAACAAGATTGACACAAACCCTAGATCCAAATTGTACCCACTACCACTCTTATTACCTTATTTAAACTCCCAACACCAAACCAATGATCGAGTTTTGAACAAGAACTACTCTAGACCATGAGCCATCATCGAATAGCAAATCCCCAGTCACCAACTGACATCCAACGAAAGAAACAAAACTACCTAAAAATCTGGTTAGAATGGCATATGATAGTTTGAAGATAGATGGTTTGTAAAATTTTGGGGCCAATTTAGAATTTGGCCCATAGTTTGAATCAACTGGCATGTGTCCTGACTAAGAAACATGAAAACATGAACCACCAGCATGTAATTTGAGAATATCCCAAAGCAGATAAGAAGTTGAAATTAAGTTCAGGAAATTTATAGCGTCTATAAGTTTGTAATTTTCTTCCCATGGGATAAAAACTTTAGTACATAAAACAGCTGATGGTAAACCAATCATAATCATTATGATTCCTCATTCCTCAACCTATTTATTTGCGAGCTTCGACTTTCTTCTGTTCTTTTGCTGCAAGAACAAATAGAACTAAATTCAGCTTCAATAGAAATAGTAAATATATGTGCAGGGCAGCTCTATTCTTGATTTTTTTTCTTCCCCCCCCCCCCCCCCCTAAAATTCTGGTATTTATTGTCTATGTTACTCAGACTCAAGTGTCAGGTATGAATGTATGTCTTACAGTAGTATGTTCATATTTTTTTAAAGAAATAGATTCTTTCATGTATTTGAAGGATCATATGAATATGGATCGGGCATGGGTGTCTGACACAAGTACTAAAAAAGTTAATAATCAAGAGCTCGAGCAAAATAGCTTATTCTTTATGTCTGAATATTTAGTAATTAACTAACCAGTAAAGAAACATGAAATAGAGGAGCAAAAGGCGTGCATTATATAAAACCATACCAGCCTTCTCTTCTTCTCTCTTCTTAGCAGCCTCTGCCCTTTGTTGCCTAATCATGGCTAAGCGCTCTGCAATAGTAATTAATTCAAATTCAATAAAACAATCAAATAAAATAATGAAAAAAGCCAATGGTGAAAACATGATAGGGTGCAGTCATTAGAGAACACATAAGATGAAACAAACAACAATGATGGAGAAAAAGGAAAGGAGTCAGCTATCAGCCAAGTGCACAGCAATGTGCCCATGAGACATCAAGGTGATACCTTGAGATTATTATAACAAACTCATATGGAATAGAAGAAACCAACTCCGTTGTATCATACATAAAAACCAACATTCTTCTCTATAAGGTACTTTCCATCCTCATTTTTTTTATTTGATGCAATTTTCCATCATCATTAAAAATATAATAGTATACATCAGAATAAAAAAAATATAGCAGCAAGAAACCAGTTCAAACAGAAAAGAACGGAGGAAAAGATCCTATATGTGTACAAACTCATACACACACCTCATGTTACACATGCATACTCTCCTCTGCAATTAAATAGCAGCATTTAAACTCCTGAATGCAACTCTGTAACCATTTAGGTCCATGGACAATGATCTTCAACCAATGTTTACAAAAATCACATCATTTGGTCACTTATATGGAGGATTGTTTTACGCACATCATACACTATTACTCTCTATAATGACTCAAAAAGGAGATGAGTTAATATAATTGTTTTCATCTCCCTTCTTTAGCACCAAGTCAAGGAACATAATTTCAACCTTAGCTATACATGTTCAATTAATTACAAACAACCCAAAAAGTCTCATGGAGAGGTTTAAAAAAGCCATGTTGAATTATAATGATATTTGCCAGGGCTATCAGAAATCCTTGGGAACTTAATGAGCACTCAATTTAGTTTTCAGTACAGTATAAATTTGATTAAGCGAGATAAGTACTGTGAACCATATAGTTGTCCACTAGTTACCTAAATCTTTTTTTGATTGCTCAGTTTTCCCTTGTTCCTGCAGCTTCATATATCGTTCATGTGCTTTTTGCTTTTCTATCTCCTCTCTGCAGTCAAAAATAGATAAGCGCACAATCTGAGCTTGGTCAAAATGAAATAATCGGTTCAAATAGAATTTACATTTTTTAGTATACGACTCACCATTGATAACAATTTTTTTTTCATAATAAGTTGGAGATTCATGACCAAGACCACCATAATTTGAAGCACATAATTGACAACATTTTCAATGAAAGTAATAAAGAGGCTTCTAGCTCATTACATACCAAAATGGCAAGGCAAAGCATTTTATCATATCCCGCCCATCTCCAATTAGTATTTAAACAGGATGAGATAGGCATCCACAACAAAAAGGTACCAAGGAACTCTAAGGATTAGGAAAGTCTAGAACTAGCGTTGATTATTTAGCTAAAAAACTGAGGTTATGGTCTCCAATTAAACACAGCAAGGCACTTTTACATTGTTGATGTTATAATTCAATAAGTTTATATAGAAGCTATATTCTGTAGAAACACAAGGAAGTTATAGGTCCATATTTATCCTCGCAGTTGATAGAGTTACTGAGAAGGATTTAGGCATGTAGCATATCCACATCACATTTTCGTTTGTAGTAGTTCTTTTTCTTGCCAAGAAAGAACCAAATTAAAATATCCAATGCCCTAAGCTTATTACCTTTTCACCCTCAAAGTCACCAGAAAAACTCAACTAAACAAAGCACTCCTTGTATTAATTCTAGATCGAACAAAAGGTGAAAGAGTTACAATGCTTCATCAAACTAAAACTGGACCAACAAAGAGAAATGTTAAACTATAAATGAAGCAAGAGAAAATATATATTTTGCCAGGCATAACAGATCAGCTAAGCAAAAAGTTGTTTGATTAAAACCGGTAAAAAAATTAAGCAATAAAAAATTACCGAGATGCAAATAATAAAGCATCAATCAGTTAGATACTTAGATTTGAGGAACAAAGTGAATTACGAACCTTTCACGCCTTGATAGTTCAGTCGTTTTCCCCATCTGGAAGATAAAATCTCAATTCAGTTACCAGTCGCACATCGATTTATAGAGTAATATAGACTTTATGCATCAGAGGAGTATTTACACAACTTACATCAATATCTTTAGCTTTGACATTCTTTGGCTTAGCTAAATTTGGATTCTCAATCTCAATAAGCCCTTGGGTCCCTTTCCGTTTCTGCCATAATGACACCAATAATATGAGTATAAAAGGTACTTAAGGCAAATGGAACCAATATCATTATTGTGAAAAAAGTACACAAAATAATGACCTCAGACTCTTCTTCTATTTCCTCTTCAGACTCTTCTTGTTCAACTTCTTCTTCCACTTCAGCTTCTTCCTAGAATGAAAGATGCCATCTTGTTTAAAAAGTGAATTAAAATACAAAAAAATGCACGCAATCGCATTCATAAGGGAAGAGAGAGAACTATAGCAAAGCAGATATTTACTAAACAATACTGCTGATTATGAAGAATAGAAAAGAGGGGGAAACATCGTCAAACTTAACTGATAATCTGTTGCAATCAAACATTATGTATTCCTTTTCTATATGTCAAATTCAAAATCTCTAACCAATACAAGCATCTGAATGTAAAAATCATTATGCCTTCACACATAAAGTCCAATTCCAAACTTTCTCTCTTACAGTAAAATCTAAAAGATGATGTAAGAACCTGATTTAAAACAACCCAAACAAATAAAATCCATGAAATTTACAGCATTCAAGTTGTCATTCATCCTACATGAGGAAATAAAAGACACATAACTTGTCAAATTCAATGAAAGCATCAATTTTGGGTTGTCAAAAGTAATATAAGAAGTACTCCCTTCTTTGCAAGAACCGATATCAAGATTAAAAATATACCTCTTTTCAAGCAATATATAGCAAAAATACATGATAACAGCGAATAAATTACCATAAACTATCAATGATCAAAACCAAATTCCACCATATAAATCATTCCTCAAATTTTACAACCACGAGCAAATCGATATGTTAAAATCTAGCATAAAAAATCTCACCTTCCTAAAAGAACGGGGCCTAGCTGAGCTACCAGCACCTACCATCAAAACATTAAAAGAAAAACACAGTGAGATAAATAATAAAACTTATAAACCACAAAAGAAAAGCACAACAATTTAGTACATATTTAGTATTTTTTTGCCTCTAAATTTAATTCAAACTCCAACTTTTAGCTGAACAGATTGAAAGAGAAAAATAATATGTATATATATGAATAAATAAAACATTTCGAATCTAACGATTCATGCATTTATTAAACAATTACTTCCATGTTTATTCGAAGCTAAAACTTAGGTTTACAATTATACAACTGTCTATTTTCTCTATGTAGCATCTAAATTTCACACAGAAAACGGATTATATTAACAAAAGCAATACGCTAGAGCTACTGATTCAGCAGTTGAAAGATTGGTACAGATCTGATACTAGGAAAGCGTATACAAATACGTAGAATTACATGTATGCGAATTTAAAGAAAAGAAGATAAATAGTAGAGATTGAAAATAGGGAGAATGTTAATACGGAGCTCTTCCGGAGTTGAGAAATGGCGGTGGCCGGTGGGCTTGCCCTTGAATTTTCCTCTTCCCATTTTTTCCTTTTTCCCGTGTTTCCGATTACAAACAAAAGAAGTAAGGAGGAGCCCAAGGAGAGTGTCCGGAACTGAGAGAGGGTTTTTTATTTATATTATATTTTTTATGGAATATTTTATATTATAATTACATTTAAATGATTTTCGATTTTTTTTTTGTAAATTTCGATGCCTTTTAACTTTTAATTAAAATAAAAAATTTGATTGAGAATACTTGATTAGAATTTTTTAAAGAAAATATTAAGACAATTCTGTATTTTTAAAATAAATTTATTATTTATAAATATGTAATTAACTCGTAGTATTTTTTTTATCATAAGTCATAATATTAATTAAACCTATTTAAATTATAAAAAGCATATGGATATACAAAATATGTAAATTTTAAACATAGTTTATTTATTTTTAATATAAAATTTGTGTGAATTTAAACGTGATTTGCCCGGTAAAAAAATCGGATGATGTTTATCTTAAAAAATTTAGGTTCAAATTATTTTGTCGATAAAGTGTGTCTTATTAAGAGTGAGTTTACGATACAACAAGATCGCAGTACGGCTACGGTGAAGCGCCAACCGAAAATATTATAAAATAAAAAAATTAAAATATTACACTAACAGAAAATATTACATTTTTTATAACATTTTAGGTTAGTTATCTCATGACAAGTATCAATACTTACCAAGTTTTGATACTTACAAAACCCTAAAATGTTATTAGAAGTTATAAATATCAATAATCCGAGATGAGTTTCGATACTTGCCACCAATCTAAAATATTATCAAAAAGTGTAATATTTTTAGTTTTAAGTTTCGTGTTTTGTAACATTTTTTATTGGTACCACACCGCAACCCTATTATACGTTAGACTCTCTTAAAAATATATGTATGAGATACTACATTATAATAACTTTAAATAATTAAAGAAAACCTTTTAAATAACAAATCTAAAGTCTAAATTATAACCATAAACTCTAATTTTATTTTCTCTTAAATATGTTATTTCCTCGCATTTAAATAAAATAAAAAGGCATAAACCCTTCGTTTTAGGTCTTAAACCCTGTACATTAAGTTCCAAAACGACGACGAATTTCACCTACGAAAGCATAGTTAGGTTACTTCAATTCCTTCACGTCCCTGAATTTGACTAACGCCTAGAGCAGCAGCAGCAGAAGAAGAAGATGAGCAGTGAAGTGAAGAAAAACCCTAAGCAGTTTCAGCTTAACCCAAACTGGGTTCAACTCCAACAAGTACTTCCTTTTTTTCCCTAATATTTTCCTTTTTTAAATTTTTCGAAGAGTTTTTACAAAATCCGTGTCTTTGATTCACTTGCAGAAGCTGAAATCATCTGCCAAGCCTTCAAGGCACTCCCATAACCTACAATCTGAAACCCCAAACTCTATATTAGGTAAAGTACTAGCAATTTTTGTTTATTTTGTATTGGTCTGGAGAAAAAGAAATAAAACGGGGTTTTTCTTTAGTTCAAGTTGAGAAAATTATATTAAATATTGATTCTTTTGGTGTCAGTTTTTGTGTTTTAAACATTGTGTGGGATTGTCTTGTTTATAGGGAAGCGTAAGGAGAGGCCAAATTCAGACCATGATGATGCTAAGCCTAATCCTTTAATCCCAACAAATGATGATTCCAGGTGCTTTACTTGTTAATTGTTATCCGATGCTTCGAAAATCAATCAAAGCATTGAAGTTTCATCTTGTTTATGGTACTTCATTGTTTATAGTATCTGCAAGTGTACCAATTTACCTTGATTTTTGCTGTTTAACTTGATTATAGAGATGATTTGAATGGAAAAGAAAGCAATGGGGTTGGTTAAATATAATGTTTAGTTAAATAATTGTAAATATAGATAAGCCATAACACTTATTTCCCAGTGCTGTCAAGAGTGGTTAAGCTTATCTACACAACATGCAAACCAACTTTTGTTGGCCAATATGCATGATTCTCTTTTTGGCCACATATATGTTGTTTAACGGTCAAATATTGAGAAGCAGAGCGTTTGATGTTATCCCGTATCGTATGGTCTATTCTATAATGTATCAAGCAAGGAGGTAGAAGAATGTCGTTTTGCATCTTATATTTTAGTTTTATTAAGGAATAGAGATGTTGCAGTAATTTTAATGCCTGTGATAGTGAGGTCACTATATGGTGTGAGAAATGTGATTTTGATGTACAATAGGACACTGCTAGAAGTTCCATTTTCCTTCGTTTGAGTTGTTGTGATGGGGTCTTTTATCTGTTTCTCTGACCCCACACATTTGTACCAATATGAATGACTCGTTTGCGTTATGACAGTGTGACAGATGTACTAGCTATGGATTGTGAAATGGTTGGTGTTGGTCAGGGGAACAAGAGTGCTCTTGGACGAGTTACACTGGTAATTTTGCTCTCCTCGCATCTTTGAATCTTACTGTTCACATACTATGATCTGACATTAACCATAGTCGGAATTCTATGTGAGATAGGCAAATATATAAAATAAACTTCTATTTTTTCACTTTTTATTTTGGAATTGTTATTCTTACAGTTAAGAAGAACAAATAATATATGATGCAGTGTAAACGCTCTCATGTTACGGGTTAATTGCATATGTCATATGTTGCTTCCGCACATTCTTTTATTTCCAATGTTGTCATGTTTTGTTTGTTTTTGTCAGTAAAATAAGATGGTTGTAATTTATGGACAAGAAAAATTAGATTCTATTTTGGGTTAGTTTAAACATTACCATTTAACTAGATTTTTGAGTTTGATATAGTATTCTTTTTAAGGTCATTGATTACTTAATATTTCATTTCATGACAGGTAAATAAATGGAGAAATGTCATATATGATGAGTTTGTGCGGCCAGTAGAACATGTTGTTGACTTCCGCACACATATTAGTGGCATTCGGCCTCGAGACTTGAAGAAAGGTTGGCTTTAATATGCTTTCCTGGTTAAATGAATGCTCTGAAACTTGGAGCATCATCTTCTTAAAAAGCCATTGGCTTAATTTTATGTATATCCGTTTTTGTATACTTTGTAAGGTTGTTCTCATTTCAAGTGAAGTTTCCTGTAAAACATAAACTTCATATGAAAAGAGGTAATCCCTTGTAATGCTGAATCAAAATACATGATCAAAAAATAAAATAAGGTTTGAAAATATTTTCTTCAGTGTTGTACGGGAAGGTTTGATTGTGTCGGGGAAGAATTTTTGGACATAATGCTTTTTTTTTTCTGCAGCAAAGGATTTTCGGGTTGTTCAGAAGAAAGTGGCAGAATTAATCAAGGGAAGGATTCTCGTGGGACATGCCTTGCACAATGACCTTAAGGTTTTCCTTATCTGTTTTGTTGTTTGGTTTGTTTTTGTGGAAGTAGAAAACTGGCTCTGTGGTTTTTATTTGGATGGCTTATTTTCAACAGGCATTACTACTAACACATCCTAAGAAGGACTTGCGCGATACCTCGGAGTATCAACCCTTTCTGAAGTATTAATCTTTTATCCCTTAACTATTATGGCATGGACGCATTACAATTGAGTTTGTCGAACAGCTTCTATGGTGCCTTCACATAACAAGGATTGTTGTTTCAACAGGGAAGGACGCAGAAAGGCACTCCGGCATCTTGCAGCAGAGGTTCTAGGTGTTGAGATCCAGAACGGCGAACACTGCCCTGTAAGTAAAATGTTCATTATATACTTTTTCTCCAAACACGGCGCAAAACATGAAATAATTACATTGAAACTATGCATAAACTCAGTATTGATCTGCTATGCTCTAAACTTGTTTACTAGAATGTTGTGACGATACTGACCAAATCTGAGATTCTGAAAGTCCCAGGCTTGTAAGTGGTAATTTTGTTCATTTTAGTATTTCATTATTGAAGACCAAAGCAAGGCAATGAAGTTGGGGAACTATTATGCTGTATTATCCTTAGATCATCACAAGAGAGGGTAGTTTACTTCGGAAGAATACTTGTGGCTGGAAAGCACCTCTCGAGTGTCCTTTTTTTGCGGCTCATCTTTCAAACTCTTGAAAGATCCATATTGTGGATAGTGGATACCTTAATTAGAAATGGGTTATTTGTATTTATAGAGCTAATATGCATGAAGATGCAGATGGCATGAATAAAATGAATCATAGCTCTCGTTGATAGAATTATGGTCTTGTTCTAAAACATATCATGTTGTTCTCGAGTTACCACTCATTCCGCTACTCAAATGTGTTTAGGGGCAAACATGGGACTGTCTTCCCATATGTTTGCTCTAAATCTAAAATGCTACAGTTCCAAGCTAATATATGTTCTCACTTTTTAAGGTAGACGATGCTCGTGCTGCAATGCTGCTTTACACGAAAAGCCGAAAGGAATGGGAGAGAAGCGTTAAGGATCAATTAAGGCTCAAAGAAAAGCAGAAGAAACGCAAGCAGAGAAAGAAACCGAAGTCCGACATCAACCAAAACCATGCACCAACTGCATCATAATGGCGGCTTCTCACATGATTCTCAGGCTTCATATTCCTGAAATCTTCAGAAGGATCACCTTCATAGAGAGGGATTTACAGAATTCTTGCCTTAAAACTGGACTGGAAGAAACAGATGATGCAGCATCAGACAATATAGAGAAACGGCTAACCTCTTTAGTTGCAGTTAACTTTGTAGTGTGATGAAAAGAACTTGTTAATGTTCCCAATTCATTTAAACAATACATTTTTTTGAGTTTTTGAAAGGAGTTTGTGAAAACTTATATTTATATAAAAAAAGGTTCAGATTTTATTTCAGACTTGATGTTAACCAATTAAAAATTGTAATTTCATTGCATGTCTTTTTCACTATATCATAGATTTGATTAACAAATAATAAATGTGGCAGGTAAAAATAAAAATATTTAATTTCAATAATATTAGTATATTATAAAATTCATTAGTATTAAAATATTATGTTTTTATAATATTAAAATTTTATTTTTCTTTATAAGGCACGGGATTCACTTGCTTTGGCGACAAAATTAAGGTCGAAACCACCCACCAAAGAATTATATATAAAGCTTATATTTTTCTCTAATTAGTTTGTTCAGAAATCTCAAACCTTTGAGAAAGACAAAATCTTGTCCCTGAACTCAACTTTCTATAACTACACTTGCTGTGTAGCTCAAACCCAAAGCATTAATCCAATTTTTGCCTTTAAAGAAGAAAAAGCCCGCGCAGTAGACTGGGGGAATAGATGGGTCGGCCTCCGGCTAATGGCGGCCCCGCCTTTCGTTTCACCCAAACTGAGGTACCCTTTTCTTTTGCAAGGAAATTAGTTATATTGCTGGATTTTTAGTTTACAATTTCAAATGGGTCAATTAGATTGCATCTTTTCAATCCATTTCTGGGTTTTGTATTTATGGTTTTCTGCTAATTTTCTGTCTTAGATTGCTTTGATTTGTTGAGTTTTTGCCTGATGGTTAGTTCAGTAGTTAGCCTACTTCGTTAATGGTAATGTTAGTTATCGTTAAGAATTGTTCTTATTTTTATTTGCTTAGACTTTCTTCAAGATTTCACCTTTGTTCATCCGATTTTATTTGTTTTTGGTAAAATAAACAAAGCTTTTGATGCCTAGACTAAGTCAAGATTTTAGTTTTTTAATCTAATTTTAGTATATTTAGTAAATAACCTTAATGCATTGCTCTGGCTCTTTTATAAATCGATTCCAGGTCAACTAACCAAGGATTAGACCGTGATTTAGTCCAATAATCTTTATATCAACGCGGTATTAAAATTAATAAGTTGCAATTCCAGTCAAGTTTGCTTTTTTCTGAGTTTAATCTGTAATCCCTTTTAATAACATCATGGATTAGAAAGAAGAAAAATGGATGGTAAACAGAATTTGTAAATAGAATTTGTTATAACCATACTTGGTTCTGTCTGTATGAGCTGTGCATGATTATGTTGCAAAGTCGATTTAATCAGCTGCATCTTTGGTTATTGCTCAAGATAATTACGATATCATTCTGTATGTGAAACAATGTAGTATAGTTTTTTTGTTTTAGCATCTTTTTTCCCCAGTGTTTTAATTCTTTAAACAATGAGTTTGTAACATATTCTATGCATTAAGGTTGCGGAGATGGAGACTGTTCTCCAGGAGCACCACAACCAGATGCCTGTTCGAGAGATCCTTTTAGGTCTTGCGGAAAAGTTCAGGTATACATTAATTTCCCCAAGAACATTGTGTAGCACGAAGTCTAATTCTTTCCTCCTTATAAGAAACTGCAAGTAAATTTCTTTGGTTGTAGTGAGTCAGCGGATAGGAAAGGGAAGATTATTGTGCAATTTAAGCAAGTAAGAACTTGATTTCTCTCTCTCTCGTATTGATGAAATGTTTTCAGCCCATTAATCTGGAAAACTTTTGTGTAGATATGGAATTGGTTCCAGAACAGGCGCTATGCAATAAGGGCAAAATCAAGCAAGGTTCCACTTCCCGGGAAGTTAAATATTACATCTATGCATCGGGATGATTCCAATCCCATGAGAAATGTCCCTCAGCCTGTTGTTGCTCCAATGCTTCCCCATATGACTACTCCACTGTCTGCTTCTACAGGTAGAACGCTTTCCGATTTAAAGTCTTAAGGTCCCTTTTTTTTCCTAAATTAGGGGTTACTAAGGAGTAATGTTTAAAAAACCCGACCAGAGGTTGAACGGTAAGTCCCTCTTCTTACTTCAACTTGTCCAACCTGCCACTTCAATCAAAGTAAAGAAGCGGCACCTGCTCTCCCACAAAACAATAAGCAGAGAAGATACTGTGCTTTCTACTTTTGGCCGTCTGTTTTTCTTCTTTAATTATAGATTGATTAAGAAGCCTAATCAATTAGTGATAAAAAAAGAAACTCAAGTTCCTTTTCACTTTGAGTCTTCCGTGCCTCCCAATGTTTATTGTTATCACACGTCTGATTAATGGTCCTCATTTTCTGCACTCAGTTCCAGGTGCAGGAAGGCACGTGTCAGATTCTTATATGGAGTTTGAAGCTAAATCTTCAAGGGATGGTGCGTGGTAAGTTTGCGATTCTGATCAGAATGCTTCCCTTCATCTACTTAAATTTTGTTTCCCTGATAAATGAACATTTTCAGTAAGCCTAGATCTTTTATATTTCCTGTTTCAGGTATGATGTTGCGACCTTTGTGGCCCATAGATATTTGGATACAGGCGATCCGGTAATGTTTTATCCCAATGTCAATGCATATTACTGTGTTACTGATTCACATTTGCACGAGTTATTCTCTTCTTTTTTCTTATGTTTACTGATCTCATTGTTGCCTGAAATTAGTTTGCCACTTGTCTTCTTATTTGATTTGGAATTCTTATGTTTTACCAACTTGGATTATTCTCTATTATTGCCTATATGGCCCATAAATATCTGGATACAGGTGATCCGGTAATATTTTAGCACAACTTCACTGTTGCATGAGTTCATAAATTACCAACTTGGATTTTTCTCTTCTAATTTCTTATGTTTACCTCATCTCATTTTTTTACCTGAACTTAGTTTGATACATTCTTTTTTCTGTTTTACTTTCAAATAAAATATTCAGATGATTCTTGTTTATAAAATTTCTAATGGCTTATGCAGAACACGAAATACCATAATTTTCCATCTAAGGAAAATTCTCCAAAATATTTTGATGTCTTTTGCAGGAAGTACAGGTTCGAATTGCTGGTTTTGGACCAGAGGAGGATGAGTGGGTTAACATTCACAAGCATGTCAGGCAACGATCCCTCCCATGTGAAGCATCTGAGTGTGTTGCAGTCCTTCCCGGGGATCTTGTACTATGTTTTCAGGTGGATTTCTGCTTAAATTTCCGATCAATGCTGCCATGCAAATTTGTGCGAGTATATAGATATCTTTTGATCAAACCTTATCTTAGATTTCATTTTCTCAATGCTTTCAAAATTTTCAGGAAGGTAAAGATCAGGCTCTTTACTTTGATGCCCATGTCCTCGATGCGCAAAGGCGGAGGCATGACATACGAGGTTGTCGTTGTAGATTTCTGGTGCGCTACGCTCATGATCAGACAGAGGTAGTTAATCACTCCATTATTGCATTGTTCGAGTCCTGCCTTTGATTGTACTCGTAATAACATCAATCCAATCCCTTAGGAAATTGTACCTCTGAAGAAGGTCTGTCGTCGGCCTGAAACTGATTACAGATTGCAGCAACTGCATGCCGCAAGTAACTTAACATTCAACAATCAACACAAAACTAGCACTGATCATTTTGCTGTCCCCGCACCAAAGGTTATCGGTTCATCATCGGAAGCAATGCAGAAGCAGCAGAAACTAGATCAATCCAGAACAGGCCCGGATTCACATATCAATGTTTCTGTAGCTGCACAACATACAAACCAAGAATCTAAGATTCCAGGAACCATGACTAATAATGTGACTGATCCTGGAATTTCCCTCACCAGCAGTGCTGTATCTGCTGCTGCCATTAGCACCAGCCTTGGTCAAAACATGCAGGAAGCGAAGTTATAGGTGGTTCGGATTTCAGAGACTGATGTACAATGGGACAAAGGTCCCTTGGGATAATATTACAATTAGCAGAAATTCAAGTAAGTTTCTGATTCTGTCTAGATTTTCTTCTTTCTTCAACAGTTTTTGTTCTTGTGTGTTTAATAGTCGGAGATTTCATTGAATCCACGTCGTGATTACCACCTCTTATATATATATATATAAAACAGATTTGAACATAACTCCATAAGTATCCTATAACTCAGTCCATTGTCTATGGCCTTCATTTTTAGGCTTCAGAATTCAAATAGTTTTGGCACTCCATGAGCGGTAATTGAAGTAATCTTTTAAGCTTCTTCTCTGGTACATGGCCTCTATCCGTTGCAGTTTTTGCGTCAAATGCTCGAGCTCGTTCTCTAAATATCTGTTCTTTTGAGCCAATGCCTAGCAGAGATGCATATATATGAATCACCATTTGGGGTTCAAAAGAACAGTTTCCTCTACAACTTAACAAAGAAGCTGATAAACTGGTTAAGGAACAGTGACTTTTTTTTACCTCAATTTCTTGCCTGCGCTGCTGTTCTTTTCTTGCTTCTGCCTTTGCGCTCCTTTGCACTTCATAGATTATAGCAGCTCCGGCAACCTGTGGTTAGAATCAGAAAATATGATCACCGGAGAATATACATTTTCATGCACATTGGCAATTAACTCGTACACTCTCATATATTGTATGAAAACTTACGGTGAAGATAAATAATTCGCCGAGAAGAGTTGCAGCAGCCTGAACAGCTCTTTCCTCGTTAAGGGGGCGAATCAGAATATCGGTTGATCGTCCGTATATTTTTCTTTGCATTGTTGTCGAGAAACGATGGTTTGCCTGCGTGCATGATTTTTGAAGTCTCGAAAAGTTTGAGTTTGAGTTATAAAACAATAGAATCAAAAGGAAATCCAAGTTTTAAAATAATGGAATCAAAGTTGTCTATTTTCACCCCTATCAAGAGCCAGAGGGGGCGATAACGATAACCCTGTTGAAAATTTGAATTCGTATATCATTTAAAAAAATTTATTGAAAATCTATTTTCACCCCTAACAGAAAGGTCTACGTCCGTCCCTGACATCGAATACAGTCAGTAAAGAAAGAATAAGAGAGTGACCTGGGCAAGATTGATAATGAAGTCCCGGAAAGTGGGGTGAAGGCCAGCACCTTGCTTAAGCTTATTGGCTATGGGTTTGGAGATGCTTCTTAGGGCTAATGTTCCTAACTTCACTATTGGTATGACCATTTCTACTTATGTTTTTTCCAATCAATTAGGGTTTGGAGATGCTGAATTATTGTTAAAACGGAGAGTTGGTAAGTAGTTTTTGAGTGCACAGCAAGAAATTTTGGGATTTTTGGAGAGGAAGTCAACGATTTCCATCTTTCTTTCTAGAATCTTCCATCAATCCTTATTTCAAAAGGGCTATAAATTAAGAATATATGCAAGCTTCCTCTTAAAATGATCTTTATTTTGGATTTGGGGCATTTTTCTTAAATTTTATTTTTTTCACGTCTGTTCAATACTAATAATTTTTAGAATTGTTTTCCTTTGACTCTAATTACTACAGGTAGCCAAACTGAGAAGCAGTGGTCCAAGCTTGGACCACCTAATCTAGAATCATATGGCTAAAGATTGAGTTGAGTCCCCCACGTAACATGGCAAAATCTCATGGCTTTTGGATCAAAATCCTCAAATTGGCCATATTTCCCCCCACACTCCTTTTTGTTACGTTACAGTTGGCTTAACCATGAATTTGCGGGTCTGAACTGATTTATAATAATGCCAATTCATAATACTTTAACACCGCAGTGAAAATAAAAAAATTCTACAAACACCTTAATTTGAGATTTTAGGGTTAGAAGATTAGGTTCAGATCTTTAGATTTTAGGGTTATAGTTAAAATTTGGAGTTTTAGGTAATAAGGTTAGTGATTTAAGTTTAAACTTATAAACTCTAAATTTTAATTACAAATCCATTGTTTTAATCACTAAACATAAACCCTAACCTATAAACCCTAAATCCTAACTATAAACCTTAAAACTAAGGTTAGTAATTTGTATGTGATAATTACCCATACTAGAAATCAAATTAAAACAAATGAATAATTTTATACGACAATGATTTTGACAGAAATCAAAAACTAGAAATTTTAATTTTTTAAAAATATTCTTTTTAATGCAAATTAAAATAATTTTTATCTAAAAATTACATTCTATAATATTTTTGTTTTTAAAAAATATTTTTGACTCTAAAAATACGTTTGAGAAGTAGTAATGGAGAACATAACCTAATCTAAAATGTATGTGGGTAGACGAATAGGCTAAGCTGGGCAGGTTGGTAACGCTGCGGTGCAATTGATGATTGGTGAATTGTTTGGAAGTAGGGTGGTCCTTCCCACATCGAATGGGAGATTATAAGTTAATTAAACATTTAAGCTCACGCGCTGTTTAAGTGCGACTCTCAATGCAATGATGCTTGGGGGGCGGTCTCTCCGGTCCCCGTACCAGCAATACTATTTTTTGGGTTTTGTCCACGCGCTTACCAATTAGAGTTTGCAACATAAATAATAAAAAAACGGTAATAACTTGGATCTTTTTACCAATGATAGTAGTTAATTTTAGGTTAAACTACATAAATGACCACCATATTATTAGAAAAGTTGTGATTTGATCATCTTACTTTTTTTGAAACAATTAAACCATCATATTATTAAATTGGGTGCAATTGACCACTAATCGTTAGAGGTTAACGACAAGGTGACGTGGCAATTAAAAAACTAGGGGTATAATTACACATTTGGTCTTTACTATTTACACATTCTTTCAGTTTAGTCTTAATTTTAATTTAATAAAATAAATTAATTATTTAGTTAGGTGGTTGGAGGATGAAAATAAATTTATTTAATTAAATATAAAAAATTAAATCCCTCCAATAAGGTAGTAACACGTGTCACCGCCTAATTAAATAATTAATTTATTAAATTAAATTAAAATTAGGACTAAATTAAAAGAATGTGTAAATAGTAAGAACCAAATGTGTAATTATACCCCTATTTTTTTAGCTGCCATGTCACCTTGTCGTTAACCT
Organism: Hibiscus tridactylites; assembly: GCA_958450335.1. Taxonomy (NCBI): domain Eukaryota; kingdom Viridiplantae; phylum Streptophyta; class Magnoliopsida; order Malvales; family Malvaceae; genus Hibiscus; species Hibiscus tridactylites. Next base: position 3,742,906 of record OY288271.1, read on the forward strand.
CTAACGATTGATGGTCAAATTGCACCCAATTTAATAGTATGATGGTTTAATTGATTCGAGAAAAAGTAAAATGGTCAAATCATAATTTTTCTAATAGTATGATGGTCATTTATGTAGTTTACCCTTAATTTTATTGAATGGAGATTAAATATCCAAATTATAAGAAAAATTTACAAGAAATTGAAATATTTCCTCTAAAGTCATCCTACTTACATAAATTGCTCCCTTGAAAATAAAATATGATTAGATATAAAGGTCAAATCTCAATCAAACAATTCAGACAAATGATAGATACAAATTAATATTGTTGTCGGCGATAAAAGATAAACATAATAACATGGTCATACAAATATATTTATAACAATAATGGTCTATTGATAGATTGACATTAACGCAATTAAATTATAATCTATCTTCGGTTATTGTGATAATTGAAATTTGAATTAAATCATGTTGTATTAGTGGTTTTATTGCATAATTGGAATTGAACCAACATTCTATGTTTGGAGATTGATAGATGAGTTTCAAGAATCCATAACATGGTGATAATTGTCAGGTCACTTTAAAGTAGAGGTTTTGGTGTAAAGTCAGTTCATCCGGGTTGAGGTTTACACCTGAAATCAAAATCACTCACATGGTTTTGTAGTTGAATGGGGCACAATTTATTAACATGTCTTTTTATGTTCGTTTAAATTTATTCACATATATTTTTTATGTTCGTTTGTTTGTGTCCGTTTATCATTTTAACAAATGAACACCAACAAGCTACATTCCTTAACAATCGAACACAAACAAAAAAAATTGTTCGTTTAATTGTTCGTGTTCGTTCATTTGTTCGACTAAATTAAACAAACGAATATAAACATACTCTCGTTCATGTTTGTGTTCGTTTACATACCTAGACTTACTCCAAGTCTTATTCATACAACTAAGAGTTTCATCAATGTAATGCCTTTTAAAATAATTATATTATTGTATTAAATGTTTTTCAATGTTCACCTTTGTGTATTTATACAACGACTAATCTCTTCATCCCTTTTATTTTTTTTTGTCAATTTTTTATCTCATTTTTCTTTTGTATTTGTTTCGATGGCCTTTTCTTATGGCTTGTTGGTGTTTTTTTCTCCCTGACGACTATAGTCTAAGCTCGAACTAACTTTTTGTGAGGTAGAAGACGGACCCTCCTAGGTGATTAGGGTTGCAATGGTGAGGATAGTGAGTAGCTGGTGTCTTTTTTCCCCTTCCCCGTTTTTCTTCGTTTTACTTTGATTTTTGCAGTGTTTTTGTTGACTTTGGTTCTTTAAGGATCTTGTTCTTTTCGTGAAAACTCTTTTGGCGTTTGTCATGAGCTTGTTGGGTGTCTCTCTTCCTCTTGATTTTAGTCTTTTTGTAGTTCACTCGATTATTATGTCTCTAATCTTTCGATTTAGGAAGACATTCCTCATGCATGCTCTGATGTTTCCTCATCCGGTCTTAGGTTGCGTTTTTTTGTTGAGTTTAGCGGTTCAAACGAGCTTTGCCTAGCTTTTTCTTGCCAAGTAGCCAATGTTAGCCACCGAACGAATATATGCCCACCGTTTTCAACGCCCAAACGGGTGTTTGTCAGTAGCTGATTTTTTCAACTTTTGAAAATGGACGTTGCAACCCCAACTGAGATTTTACAACAAAAACGAGTCCTCCAAGCTGCCAATAAGACGGATCAAAAACTACCATCCACATTGAAGGGATAAAACAACCGAAAAGAAGAACAAACATAATAACAAAGCAACAAGATATAAAACCCAAGCAACAGGAAAGGAAGCATAACAAGATTTTCCGAGAAAAGAATTGATCGGCAATTTGAATAGGTACCTCTACGAGAGCTCTATCTAGAGGGGTTCCCTGTTTTGAAAGAAATAGGGTCTTGTCATTAAAGTTGTTATTTGAGTCAGACTGAAAACAAAAAAACCATCCTAAGAAAAATTATCACACATCAAACATCTCTTATCCCTAAACACAAAAGAGTCGAAGAAGGGACAACTAACTTTAACAAACTATCGAACCCCTTATTTTTAGATGGAAATCATCTGCCCCTTTTCGATTCTCTATATATGTCCCAACACTCAAAATTAAGTTTATGGTTTAGAGTTTAAAGAATTTAGGATAGAGTGTATTCTTTAAGTTATAGGGGGTAGAGTTTAAGATTAAGACTTAGAATTTAATTTTTAGTATTGAAGCATATATCGAGGCATCGAAAAAAGGTTGAGAATTTTTACCCCTTACTTTTTATGTTCATTCATTGACCATCCCCAAGAAAAAGAATATTAAAAAAACTTAAAAACTTTTTAGTAGTTGTTAGATTTTGTTCTTTTTTCTATTGAAATGGTAATCCCACAGTAGAACCAAGAGAAAAAAATCAATCAATAATGGATCGTGAGAGACCCCATCGAAGTAGTAGCCTCAACAACAGTAGCACTAGTGGCAGCAACAACACAACGAGCGAGCTCTTCATTTGTTTCACTTCACGCCTTTCGTCTTCTTCCTCGATGAAAATCCCTTCAAAACCAATCCCCAGCCCCGCTCGTTCTTCCCAAATCTCTCTCTCTTCGTCCCTTAGGAGGCTGGGAAGTATGAAAGGTGGTCAAGCTTCACCCATGTTCCCCGCAACAACCAATGCCAAAAAAAGAGGCGGCGGTTTCGACAACCCCGAGCCGTCTTCCCCAAAGGTCACTTGCATAGGTCAAGTCAGGGTCAAGACTAAGAAACAGGGCAAAAAGTTCAGAGCTTGTAGATCTAAAACAAGAGAAGTCAGTTTCAGGAAAGTGGATCACGGCAATGGAACCAGCAACAGTCTTGACTCCAGCGCCTCTCATCAAGATTACAACATGGCTCATTTTTTGAGCACTAATAGTCATCATCATCATCAACAGCAAGAATGCAAGAAATGGGTGCATTTGCCATTGACTATTTGTGAAGCATTGAGGGCGTTTGGGTCCGAGTTTAACTGTTTCTTGCCTTGCAGGTCTTCTTGTATGGCTAATAACAGAGAAGGGAAAACGAGAGGATCTGGGAGGTCTTCTTCTTCATGTTGGCTTGTGGCGGTTCAAGAAGGGGAAGGGGAAGAGAGGGAGATTGAGTTGGTTGTTGGTGGGGAAGATGATGATGATGATGAGAGAAGGGGAAGCCAAAGGAGACATGTTTTTGAAGATATTGAAATCAATGATTTTGTTGATGAAAACATTGGTGATGATGAAGATGAAGCTAGGGTGAGTATCTGTATACCACCTAAGAATGCTTTGTTGTTGATGAGATGTAGATCTGATCCTGTTAAAATGGCTGCCCTTGCTAATAAGTTCTGGGAAACTCCACTCCCTAAACATGAACATGAAGAAGCAGAAGAGAAATTGGAAGATCAACAAGAGGATACTGTGGAAGCTGAAATGGAACATGAACAAGTGAGTGAAATGTTTGTTACTTGTGAAGCCAATGAAGAACAAAAAATCCCAGAAGCTGAAACAGAGGTTGAATCTGTTTTGCTGAATGATGAAAGTACTGAAGTTGGAGAAGAAGTGGAAGAAACCCAACAAGAATCAGCATTAAAAGAACAGATTTTGACTGAAGTTTCACTTGATGATGTTGAAAAATCACCCATTGAAGAAGATGAACCCGCCATTGAAGACCTGCAACAACAACCTGAAGCTGAAGAAGAAGAAGGTTCAATAGTGGAGGAAGAAGGTGAAACAACCCAAGAAAGATCCGAACTTGGGAAGCCGGAAACCCGAGAACCCGACCTGGAAAATGAGTCAAAGGAGGGTGAAAGTCAAGAGACGTTATTGCCAGACTGTTTACTGTTAATGATGTGCGAGCCAAAGCTGTCAATGGAGGTATCCAAGGAGACTTGGGTGTGCAGCACGGACTTCATCAGATGTTTACCGGAGAAGAGGAAACAACCGGTGGTCAAACAAAAGGACGGCGGAGATGAACCCAAGAGAAGAATCAGCGTTGACTCTAATCCTCGCCCTATCTTCTTACAGCCACCGAGGTCTTCTTGCTCTTTCCCGGCTGCTCCGCCGATGGATACGGCGGTTGCTTCTTCACCTAATGGAGCCGGCGGCGGCGGGTCTATGACTAGTACGAAAGACCACAAGGTTGTTGGAGGTAAGGGGTATGAGTCGTTTGCGCTTACGCGCTGCAAGTCTGAGCCGAGGAGGCCGTCGGCTAAGCTAGCACCTGATGCTTGCTTTTGGAAGAATCGAAAGCTCGAGCCGACTTCACTTGGAGTTGGCGCCGCTGGAGTTGGGTTTTGATGAGCCGGGTTCGGTAAATAAATAGTCAAAAGGGTTAAAAATATATATATTTGTAGTAACTGATAGCCGTAGGTACTTGTACGAGTAAATGTTGTAGTTTAATTTTTTGCTTTTTAGTCCTTTCTGAATAGTAAAATTATCTTTGGGGCTGTTATTTTTCCCCTTTTTTTTAGTGCTCTAGCTTAATAGCTTTGCTCTGTAAATTAATTTTAATCGAAGCACATTCTTTCCTTTTTGCCCCTTATTTTAGGTTACAGTAAGTAAAAATGTAAAAAGCTCTAAAACTGTTTATGCCAGAAAAAAAGCTCTAAAACTGTTGAATTTCTCTTCTTTTTTTTGTTCATATAAAACTGTTGAATTCCGGGGTAACTTCTGTGTGAATTTTATATTTGATGAATTATTGGGTGAAAGATTTGCATGTTACCAGTCAGCTGGCAAAGGGTCCACCAATGTCAAATTCTGAACCGTTGGATTTGCTTAATTGGGTAAGACAATGAAAGCTATAATTAAACAATTGATTTGATACAAGGTTCAATTTGATCGTTGAATATTTATATGCATGTACGTTATACGGTTCATATTTGGGGTACGAGGTTGTTCCTTCTAATAATATCGTTTTTAAAACTTGAATTCTCGTCTTCTCTTTTGAAAGTGTAATGTGTCTTACTAATGCACAAACACATGTTGGTTCAATCATTGAATTTTTGAATCACGTTGATTTGATTTAATCATATTTTTTTTAAATTTTTTTGAAATTGTATTATTATGTTATTTGTAAATTTTAAAAATAAATACTTCTTCTTCTATAATAAAACATAAAAAAATCTTCATGATGGACACATATATAAATTTCAGGGACCAGATTGAGAGAAATTATTAATTTAAAGATAAAATATTACTTTATTCTTTTTTTTTTAAATTTTAAGCGTACGAAAATTTCATCATATTTTTAAATTATTTATTGTAAATATATATTAAGAGATGCATATAATTTAATTAATTTCACTTACGAAGTACAACATTTTTAATAATTAGATATTTTGAAATTTGGGGTTGGTTAAAAGAAGTTTTCAAGTCTCTAATAATTTAGAGTTGGAGAAAGATCTTGTCAAGTCATGGTCCTTCAAGGTCCACACTTGGTCTAATTTGTTAGGATAAGATCTGAAAGTAGGAAAAGTTGGGAACTGTTTTAATAAAATAAATTATAACTTAAAAATAAAAAATACATAAATAACCGTACTCAAATTTAAACCATCAACCCCTCTAAACTTTTAAAATTTAAAAATTAAACTCAATTAAGTTAATTTAAATTAAGATTATATATATATATGTATATATATACTATGTAATTACAATCACAATTAGAATAGTGGAACGTGAACATGAACCTTCAAGATTTTCAAGGCCTCAAGTTTGCTACCGAGTTCAGGCGTAATCGGTCAGAAAGTATGATCGATTAAAATTTTTATATGATGTAAAGAGAATTTTATTCTCTATATATAACTTAATAAAAGGTTACAAGTGTTGTGGGCGGAACATAGGGGGAAATTTGGGGGCGTGAGTTTTTGTCAACCTTTTAGGAAAAAATTAAAATTAATTTTATAACCCCTTCAATTATTTTAAAATTTTATTATAGCTACACTCAAAACATTAATATGATAATGATCCCCTTTTTATATATTTTTGTTTCATCTTAATAGGTGCAGTGATAATAAAAAATTACATGATTTTGAGTTTGTACATTCGGTCAATTAGTCAAATTACTTATTTTTATTGTCTTGTTTTTTTAAATTATGGTTTTTAGACTTAACGTGAGCACTTTATTTTTTATCTTCCTTCTCCTTTCTTCTGTTCTAATAGGATTAATATTACAATTAAAATTTATTTAAAAAATAACATTATTTCTCATGTTTTATTTTTTACATAAAAACAACATCATTAAATCAAGAGCAAGATTACAGAAGACTCCTAAAACATTGAGGAAGGATAACAACTCAATTATCGGGGCAAAAGTTCGATCGGACGACTTTCGTCATTCAATCTATGGTACGGTTACAATCCCTTTTGACAAAAAGAAAAAGAAAAAAAAAGGAAGAGCCTCCAATAATATCCCTTTGGACTGATGCCGATTCCCAAACATTATGGGATTTTGAAAAATGTCTGGAAATGAGTCCTTCATTAGAAACTAGAAAATTACTTTGATCTCATTTCTGTTTTACCCAAACGGGCACATGGAAGAACTTTTTTGAAAAAGCAAGGCATCCCCACATGTCAATCATGCCATGCAGAGTCATCACCAAATTTCAAGACCAGGAAGTTAGTGCTTGCTTACCTAGTTACCCCTAACTCTTTATATTTTTCTTACTCTCATAGCAATTATTCAGTGTTTTCAAGCAAACAATAGCAGCTTTAATCGTCTATCGACAATGATTTTTTTTTTTTACTTTTGTTACTTTTTTTATTTTTATTTTTTATCGTCTGTTTTGACTTGCTCTTCATCTACCGTTATGATACGTTTTTTGTATGCCTCTATGGCATGCCGATATTGAAGACTTTACAATATGATGCATGTTACAATTGAAATTTGCCTCACAACATTGTGTGGATTGGTTGTTCGTAGAGTTAACTAAGACACTATCGCTCTTTTTGTTCGTAAATTTTCAGCCTTTTGGCAGCCCACGTTTGCCTTCTCCACCATGGGGCTCCCTCTTTTCCTATTCTTTTTAAGGTAAGGACAACCACCAAGTTTCAATAAAGAACCTCCAAAAGAAGTTCACTTTTATCATGTTGTCTTATACTATGATTTTATAATCTATGTTACTTGAATTCTTTGTTCCTTCATAATATTTGTGCTGAGATATTTTTTAATATATTAATATAATTACAACGAACGTATATTTGTATTCGATATGGTTATCTAAGCCCGCTTTTGTCCCTAATGGGCTACTGGCCTTATAATTTCCAAGTTTTGGTTTTAATGTCATAAACTGTAGAGTTAAATAAGTTGATTTACCCACCAAGTCCCCTTAAATTCTCGTCTTGAGTTAGGCAACATAAAACTACATTTTTTTAATGCAAAAAAGCTGCATTTTAATCCAAATGAAGACAATGTCCCATACAAGTAACAACTTTATTAGTCTATCCGACACTAAAATAAATCACAACCTGGTTTAATGGTACTCAACCTTCATTTGAAACACCAACAAAATTTCATGGATTTGAGCAAAGAATACTTGGATTTAGCTTTGGTCCCAACTGGTTTGTTGATCCTGTCTATTTACCATGTTTTCCTTCTTTACAGATGCCTCAGGTTCCCTGAAACTACTGTCATTGGCCTCGAAAACCATTTCAAGAAAGCCTGGGTCGAAAGAATGATGCGGGTTAGCAGCGTTACCGCAATAGCATTCGTTATGTTCCAACGGTAAAAGCATAATAAAGATTTCATGATTCCCATGTTTCTTGCAGATCGAGGCAAAAGACAGAGGGTTATCACTGACGACGATCAACAACACGATATCAGCATCGACTTTCCTAGCGACGACATCGCTAGCATTGAGTTCGCTCATCGGAACATGGCTAGCGGATTCATCACAACAAAGCCTCATCAAAAACAGCCTTATCTATGGCAACACGAGCTCGTCGATCGGTTCAGTCAAATACATAACACTCCTCATCTGTTTCCTGGTGGCATTCGGCTCGTTTCTCCAATGCGTTCGCAACTTCGTACATGCGAGTTTCTTGATTAGTATGCCGAATGCAGATATCCCGGTGAGTTATGCCCAGAAAGCAGTGATAAGAGGCGGTGCTTGCTGGTCAGTTGGCTTACGAGCTATTTACTATGCCACAGTTTTGTTGTTTTGGGTATTTGGTCCGATCCCAATGTTTATTGGCTCTTTGGTCATGGTGCTGGTTTTGCATTTGCTTGATAGAAATGTGACCCCATTGCATCAGTTCGAAGAAGCTAAGTTTATCTCGTAATATAGTTGCCGGCAGGGACGGACGCATGATATTTAAGAGTACGACGATCTCTTTCAACACCCTTCGATCTATCTTTGATTACGAACGCTAGTGAAGAGTCTCATGCGATAGCTGGTGGAATTATTGAACATCATTATAAGTTAGATCCAAATCCAATATGTGACGTTGTAATTGTTATTATATGATTTTCTAATCATAAAATATTTTGAAGTCTTTAGGAATAATTTGAATATAAGATATATTTATATTTGATCCTATAAAAATTTTAAGTTCTTTCAAAATATAGTGAATATTGTTTGCGAATAATATTTATTTATGTTGGAACCGGTTCTCCATTTTTTTTTGCAAGTAAGACTAGATTTATTTAAGGGTCAAATTATTTGTTTAAATTTGAAGGCTGGTTCAATATTTGAGAGAGTTTACATATAAGAATATCCATGTGTAAAATATAAGATTAGGTGCGATGATAATGTAGATTATTCTTTTAAGGATATAATTTATGGTCGGACCTTAAAGATGATATTATTAGAAGGAAATGTTGCGAATCTCGAATATTAACGATAAAATAAACATGTAATTTACTAAATATATATAGGCCCTAACATTCAAAATCCGAGTTTTATCTGACTTATAACATAATATAAATATAAAAAATATATGTTAAGTTATATATATATATATTTAATAATAAATATAATATAATTTTATTGAAAGAAGTATATAATTATTATAAATAACTAAAAATAATATATTTTTAAGATATTAAAATAATACTGGTGGGTCACAACTCACAATTGGGGGTTGAGAAAATTTTCTCTAAAAGGGGAAAATGGGAGGTCAAGTAAGGAACACAAATGGGCTCCATTAGGTTTTGCCACTATTTGGACAACTACGTATTGTATTTCTATCCACTAGGTTTCCATATTTTTCTAACACGAAAAAAAATAATTTTTTTTAAAAGTTAAGGTGATTATAAGTAGTATATGTTTTGAATATACTCTCAATTATTTGACAATACATGCCCAATCACTCTACTACAATTGTTGATGCTCGAACCTTTGAGCTTTATAAACAACAATCGTTCTCTTAACCACTGAAAATAAAATAAATATATTAAAATTCAATGCGCAATAAAATGTGAATAATTGTAAATTTTCTTTAAAATATATGTTATTGAGACAACAACGTGTTATAAAAATAGATTAAAACTGTTAGAAAAAAAAATAAAGAGATTAACATAAAATTAAATAAAATGTTATTTTTGACCGAACAATGCACATAAAATAAAATAAAAACTAAAAAAAACACACGAGCACTTATAAAAAATAATAATACTTACTTATACTCATGAAGAAGTAACAAATTGTTAAAATAAAATGAAAACAGCGGGTTTAATCTTCCATTTCTTTTAAGTATGTGTGTTTTATACTTATATTCGATACATATTTGATTAATTTAATTGTTTTGACACGGTTTTTGTTGGCTCATAATTAATAGTTTTCGTTCCTTAATTCGAAACGAGGGTATGAGTAATTTTATATTATTTCTATGTAGTATTGCACACACAAAAACATATTATTTCTATGTAGTAGTATCATGTTTTAATTTTATAATATCATATTTTTGTATCTGAATTTAGCTATTCGAGTTCGAATCTTTTAAATTAATATCATTATTTTTTTACTGAGATTATTCATTTGTTTCACATTTTATATAATCTATTATAAAATTGTTAAAAATATAATTTAAAATTGGGCGTAGCAGGGTATTAATGAATAAAAATTCACCAGAAAAAAAACGAATGAAGAGGATCATGTAAACGTTGCGTGTATAATAGCTAGACGCAAATTAATGTTCAAGTGGTGCAAGTATTTTCTAATTTAACTGTTTGTACTAATCTTTGTTTGTAGAACACGTGTCCAAATATTACTTGTTAATAAGAGGAAGATAAAGACAAACCAATCACGTGGATGGTCTTTGTTGGTCAATACTAATCCAATTGGAAGTGACAGTTTGTCCAAATTGTTTTCGTCACACAATTCTTTATTCTTATTCTTTATATTATAAAATATATATTTATTTTTTCTGAACCCCACAATATCCTATATAATTAAGGATGGTTATTTGACTCAAACTTGACATGTTTTGACTCGATTCGATTCTACAAGATCGGATTTTTTAAAGAAAATTCCGGGTTAGGGTCAAATAAGGGTATGATTTTTTTTAGGATGAGGTCGGGTCGGGTTTGAGTTTAAAGTGAAGAATACCTTACCAACTCAACTTGTAATAATAGTTTAATTTTATTCTAAATATTTAGGTATAATTGCTACAATACTCATATATATATATATATATATTCTAATTATCTCCCTATTTTGTCTAACAAAAAAGAAATAATTATTATAATGCTTACTCTCTATTTGTATTTTTCAATTAGCTCCTTATTTTATAGAATAATAATGAAAATTAATAAATTTTTATTTATGTCAGATCGGGTTATGTGCGGATTTTTACTCTAGAATTCGAGTCGGACTCAAATTGGGTGAAATATCATAAAATGTCGGGTCGAATTTAGATGGATGCGTTAAATTTTCGGAGCGTTTGGGAAGTCGGACTCAAATTGATAAATTAGTAATTCAACGTTTTATATGTAATGAATTCGAGAAAAAATAATTGAAAAGTTATATACCATAAATTAGTAAAACAAAAATATCGGGTCAAACTCACATGTTTACTAAAAATGAATTAACATGTTCTATTTTTAAAGTACAAAACCAAATTATAACGAATTAAAATAAAAAGGCAAAATGACAAAAGATGCCCCAAATGTTTGTATATTTTTTCATTTGACCTCCTATTCTTTTTTTGTCCAAATATGCCTCCCAACGTTTGCTTATTTTGTCATTTGCCCCCTATTATTTCTTTTGGTCCAAATATGCCCCCGTTAGATGGAAACTATCAGTCAATGACATTCAACCGTTGATGCTGACTGGACTTGCCACGATTAAGATCTGTTGATGTCACGTTAAATTTTTTTATATGCTGTTGATCGTTGGTTGATTGACAGTTTACATCCAACAAGGGCATATTTGGACTATGAATGAAATGTTGGGGGGCATATTTGGACCAAACGAAAGAATAGGGGGCCAAATGACAAAACAAGCAAATGTTGGAGGTGTATTTGGACCAAAAAAAAATACGAGGCTAAATGACAAAACATACAAACATTAGGGGCATCTTTTGTCATTTTTACAAATAAAAATGATTAACTTCTAAATCGTCAAATAAAACAATAAAATTCAATTATTTTATATGTATTAAAATAATTCAAATATAATTATTTTTTCTTAAATAAATTTAATTAAAAAGTTTGCAAATTTAGAATAAATTGAAATTTAAAAAAATTGAGAATAGTTTAAAATGTTATAAAAATAAGATGAGTTTGATACACGCGCATATCAAAATATACGTAAAATAAATTATTAACATATAAAAAAATTATATACTTTACACAAAAATAATGAGAACTCAGCGTAAACACTCAACTCTCTCTGAATTGAATTATTATGAAAAATATATATTAACAAATACACATGACAAATTATTAAAATGACGAATCAATTATTAATTAATTTAAATAATAGTAAATTATAACATTAGCGTAAAAAATATCACAATCTTTCAATTTTATATACCAAATTTAAAATTATCGATATTAAATAGTTGGCAACCTGTCAATGCCTTTCAAAACAAATTTCTAGTTTGACATTAAATGTGAGATTACTAATTAGGTTATAAATAAAATGCACATGGGTTGAGTTCTAAAATATACTATAATTTAAAGAAAAATTAGTAACTCAATATCATTTCAAATTGATTTAAGTAAATAGAAATCGATGTCGAAAAGAACCCAACAAGTGTTGTAAACAACATGCATTTCAAAATTATCGACATTAATTAGTTGGAAACATGTCAATGTCTTTCAAAACTAATTTTTGGTTTGACATTAAATGTGAGATTACTAATTAGGTTATAAACAATATGCACATGGGTTGAGTTCTAAAATATATTATAATTTAAAGAAAAATTAGTAATGTAATACCATTTCAAATTGATTTAAGTAAATAAAAATCGTTATGCACATTAATTAGTCTCTCTTTTGACCTAGTTTTTCTTCTCTACTCCAATTGTGTCGCAAGGGCTCTCAACCTTTTTTCTTTGATTAGCCGACGACGGTTTCAACTTTTATGTTGGTTACTGTCCGCCGGATTCATTAGTTACCCTATTTTTATTTTCTTATTTTTTTATATTTTTAATGAAATCTCTGTCCTTGTGACACGTGTTTTCTCTATCCTTGTGACACGCTTTTTCGTTATTTTTATTGTTCGTTTCATTTGTCATTTTGGCATGATTTCAGCATACCTTAGCGTTCGTTTGATGTTTTTACAATGATCTTCGCGGCGCAAGTTTCTGATTTTGATTCTGTCGGTGTTTATAGAAAGATAGATTCCCTCTCAGTTGATGGTTGTTTGCCGATGTAATCAGACCTGGGTAGCGGAGCAATCTGCCTATAGTTTGATTTGCTCATCACTCCTTTTTCACATTGTAAAGCGTCTCGTTTGGATAAAGACAAGGAGATTCAGGAAGACTTCTGAATTTCATCGGTATGCTAATATCTATGAAAATATCTATTTTTCTTTGCATCTTTGGGTTGTTTGAGACTTTGATGTACTAGATCTCATTATTCTCCAGTTTAAATGCTTTGTATTTGAGATATTTTCATGGTTATTAATAAAATTAAGTTGTTATTTTCAAAAAAAAAAATCGATATCGAAAAGAACCCAACAAGTGTTGTAAACAATATGCATTTTAAAATTATCGACATTAATTAGTTGGCAACCTGTCAATGCCTTTCAAAATTAATTTCTGGTTTGACATTAAACGTGGAATTACTAATTAGGTTATAAACAATATGCACATGAGTTGAGTTCCAAAATATACTATTATTTAAAGAAAAATTAGTAACATGATTTAAGTAAATAGAAATCGATGTCGAAAAGAACCCAACAAGTGTTGTAAACAACATGCATTTCAAAATTATCGACATTAATTAGTTGACACCCTGTCAATGCCTTTCAAAACTAATTTCTGGTTTGACATTAAATGTAGGATTACTAATTAGGTTATAAACAATATGCACATGGGTTGAGTTCTAAAATATACTATAATTTAAAAAAAATAGTAACGTGATTTAAGTAAATAAAAATCGATATCGAAAAGAACTCAACAAGTGTTGTAAACAACATGCATTTCAAAATTATCGACATTAATTAGTTGGCAACCTGTCAATGCCTTTCAAAACTAATTTCTGGTTTGACATTAAATATGGGATTACTAATTAGGTTATAAACAATATGCACATGGGTTGAGTTCTAAAATATACTATAGTTTAAAGAAAAATTAGTAACGTGATTTAAGTAAATAGAAATCGATGTCGAAAAGAACCCAACAAATGTTGTAAATAACATGCATTTCAAAATTATCGACATTAATTAGTTGGCACTCTGTCAATGCCTTTCAAAACTAATTTTTGGTTTGACATTAAATGTGGGATTACTAATTAGGTTATAAACAATATGCACATGGGTTGAGTTCTAAAATATACTATAATTTAAAGAAAAATTAGTAACGTGATTTAAGTAAATAGAAATCGATGTCGAAAAGAACCAAACAAGTGCTGTAAACAACATGCATTTTAAAATTATCGACATTAATTAGTTGGCACATTGTCAATGTCTTTCAAAACTAATTTCTGGTTTAACATTAAATGTGAGATTACTAATTAGGTTATAAACAATATGCACATGGGTTGGGTTCTTAACGAGGCCCATTATACCTTTTAAAAAAAAGAGTAAATAGACATTGATGTCGAAAAGAACCCAACAAGTGTTGTAAACAACATGCATTTCAAAATTATCGACATTAATTAGTTGGCACCCTGTCAATGCCTTTCAAAACTAATTTCTGGTTTGACATTAAATGTAGGATTACTAATTAGGTTATAAACAATATGCACATGGGTTGAGTTCTAAAATATACTATAATTTTAAAAAAAATAGTAACGTGATTTAAGTAAATAAAAATCGATATCGAAAAGAACTCAACAAGTGTTGTAAACAACATGCATTTCAAAATTATCGACATTAATTAGTTGGCAACCTGTTAATGCCTTTCAAAACTAATTTCTGGTTTGACATTAAATGTGGGATTACTAATTAGGTTATAAACAATATGCACATGGGTTGAGTTCTAAAATATACTATAGTTTAAAGAAAAATTAATAACGTGATTTAAGTAAATAGAAATCGATGTCGAAAAGAACCCAACAAATATTGTAAATAACATGCATTTCAAAATTATCGACATTAATTAGTTGGCACTCTGTCAATGCCTTTCAAAACTAATTTTTGGTTTGACATTAAATGTGGGATTACTAATTAGATTATAAACAATATGCACATGGGTTGAGTTCTAAAATATACTATAATTTAAAGAAAAATTAGTAACGTGATTTAAGTAAATAGAAATCGATGTCGAAAAGAACCAAACAAGTGTTGTAAACAACATGCATTTTAAAATTATCGACATTAATTAGTTGGCACCCTGTCAATGTCTTTCAAAACTAATTTCTGGTTTAACATTAAATGTGGGATTACTAATTAGGTTATAAACAATATGCACATGGGTTGGGTTCTTAACGAGGCCCATTATACCTTTAAAAAAAAGAGTAAATAGACATTGATGTCGATAAGAACCCAACAAGTGTTGTAAACAACATGCATTTCAAAATTATCGATATTAATTAATTGGCACCCTGTCAATGCCTTTCAAAACTAATTTCTGGTTTGACATTAAACGTGGGATTACTAATTAGGTTATAAACAATATGCACATGGGTTGAGTTCTAAAATATATTATAATTTAAAGAAAAAATAGTAACTTGATATCATTTCAAATTGATTTAAGTAAATAGAAATCGACGTCAAAAGAACACGACAAGTGTCTCAGTGGAAAAGTAGATGATGTTCATTCTAAGAGATACAAGTTTAAATCGCTTTGTCTACAATGTATATGCATATTGTCAAAATATTAAGATTATATATGAACAAATATTAACTCTTGTAATCAACTTTAAACTATTCAAATAAAATCGGGAAAGAAAATATATCAAATTTCTTGAAAAGTTTTGTTTTAATTTCTTAAATTTCGATCCCAATATAAAACTTCAATTTCATCCGGGCTTAAATTTAGTTGAACCCATTAAAATCGAGTGAGATTTAGACAAATATCTAAACTAATTTGAGATTAATTATATTAATAGTCAACTCCTTTTTCAATATAGTTCCATTCAGGATTTGATTTGATTGTTACGTTTATCTAAGGATTGCCAGTTGCCATATATATATATATATATATATTATAGACAATGGTTTTAGCTTGAAGTGCTTATGCTGGCAATGCTATCAAATTGGGTTCATCTTTTATTTTTATATTTATATTTATATTTATTGATAATAAAATACATATATAGTATTCAAACCTTTCTTTCTTACTAATAACGTGCATATCTCAACAACAACAATAACAATAATAATATTTTTTATTTTTTTTAAGTGTGTCGCACTAATATTAATACTGATGTCTAATATCTTTTTTAATCTCATACAAGAATTCTTTATGTTTTGGAATTTTTATACATCTTTTTGTTTTTGTTCGTTTGTCTCTTTGTCATGATTTTCATATATCTTGTGAGACAATTTTTGTCCATCTTTATGGTAGTCTAGCGTTTGTATAGATCATCGCTGAGTTGTGGTTAAGATTGTAGTAGTTTATCAATGCAATCAGAACCATTAGTCGAGCAACCCATAAGATTTTTTTTATCTCAACTCATACATTAATATAACATCTAATTGAAGAGACAAGGATATTTTTATGATGATTCTCGAGTTTTCTATAAAATGAATAACGTATTATAGTGAATGTTCAATTTTTTTCATGGTCTTTGAATTTACATGGTTTAATTTTCTTTTTTCAAGAATTTTCTTGATGGGCTTATCCCAAGGTTCATTTTTTTGGTTTAAGTGTGTTGTATTTGTTATATATTTTCTCACTTTTAATAATAAAGTTTCGTCCATGTTAATAATTAAAAACATCTCTAAACGTTATATCTTAGTTTGGTCCATGTTAATAATAAAGGATGATTTCAAACATATGTTTGATAAAAGTTATGACTATTATTTAAAACAATTATATTTGTAGGTTACTGATTATTTATTTATTTGACATTTTATTCTAATAAGGATTAATACTAAAATAAATGTTTAAATTTTTTTAAGTGTCTAAACTTTTGTCCCTTTTAAATGACTATACTGTTATTTTTGACCAAAATAAATCTCTCAGTTGGTCATAAAAGAGGCAAAAAATAATAACAAGAGTACCTAGAAGAGCGGAAAATTAAGCACTTAAAAAAATAAGATAACTTAAGTACTTATCTTGATAAAATGGCAGGTAATGGGCTTGGCCCTTTGGATAAAATGATAAATTCTTTTTAAACTCTTTTGAGAATTATTAATTCAATTTATTTTTTTACCATTAAATTCTCAACTTTGGCCCACAATAACTTAAATTTTTTATACCCTACAATATTCTTTTTACTTTGTTTCTAAATTCGAATATGTTTAAATATATGTTACCTCAAATTCAATTAATTAAAAATTATGTATTCGAACAATTTTGTCAATAAAATAAATTAATTATCAATAGATTAAAAAAATATACACAATATTACCTACAATCAACCTTAAGTCTATTAAAAAATAATTGGTTTAAGATACGAGGGATTATGATTATTTAAGCATAAACTAAAAAAAACATGAATTATTAACAAAGTCCTTATAGTATTCAGGGACGGGCCCAATACATTAGGTTAAGGGGGCGTACTTATAAATTTTTAAAAAGCTAACTTATAAAAATTTTAGGGGACGGAAATAAATTTTTAATCGAAAATATATTAAAAATTTCTAAAAAAATTTAAATCGTATAAAAATTTTAAATTTTTAAAGAATCAACCGCCCTGCCAGCCCTCCCCTTGGCCCATCCATGATATAGTATCCCCTTGTTAATTAAAAAAAACATGAATTAAAATTTATCGTGTTGTTTTTATGTTTCATGCAAAGGACCAAAACAGTTTTAACGTGTGGTGAAGACTTCTCTTACCAATCTTCTTCTTTAAAACTCGTGTCTCTCGCTCTCTCCCTTCATGTGTCTCCTTCTCTGATTCTCATTGCAAACTCTCAGTTCATTGAAGAATCCAAAACAAAACAACACCAAATTGTTAAAAAAAAGAGAGGGTTTTTCAAAGAATTGAAAACCATGGAAAATGGAGCTCTGAACCAAGAAATTGAAACAGTTTCAACAATCACAATCAAAGGCATACTCAGTTTGTTAATACAAAATGTTGACGAAAACAACTGCAAGAGGTTGATTTCTCTGGGTTTGGGTGACCCAACTGTTTATTCTTGCTTCCATACATCTCATGTTGCTGGAGAAGCTGTTGTTGAAGCTCTGCAATCTGATAAGTTCAATGGCTATTCACCCACCGTTGGACTTCCCCAAACCAGAAGGTTGAATTTCCCATCTTTGTTTAGTGATTCCCAGATTTTAATTGCATGGTTTTCTTTAATTCTTTGTTTAATGTATGGATTTGAGAGTTTATTCGGTTTTCTTTTGGTGGTTTTGTTGAATTTTGATTCTAATTTTATTATAAATCTGTTCGGTTCCATCGAATTGTGCTGAATATTCTTCATGTTTCATTAGATTCTGGTTGTTTTCTGCAAACTTTTTGATGCTTAATGTTTAAGTTGACAAAGTTTTGTTGTCAAAGATAATCGAAATTATCCATTTTTTATTCTTATTCTTCTCAATTAGTTGCATTAAAAATCTGGGGCTTCTGGAATCATTCATATGTTTATGTTCTATGTTAATTTTTACAGGAAATGAATAATTTCAAATCTCAAGTACTTTCCAGTCTTTCCTAGCTTTAGCTTTAATTTCATACTTGTCTTGGATTTAATGCAATCTAGAGCTATTACTTTGGTCAATTATCTTGTATTTTGCTGGGTTTTTTCTGAAGATTGATGCATTGGAAAGCAAAAAAAGAAAATTTCTTGAATATATTACTCGAACTCGGGTGTAACTGTCCGATGAGTATGTTGAAAACGAAGAGTGGGATCAACATAGATATTTATACTCATTTTGTATTTGTTTTTCACATTTTTAACAGGGCAATTGCAGAATATCTATCATCTGATCTTCCTTATAAACTGTCATCTGATGATGTTTTCGTAACATCTGGCTGCACACAAGCTATTGATGTTGCATTAGCCATGCTTGCTCGACCAGGTGCAAACATCTTGATTCCAAGGCCAGGCTTTCCAATCTATGACCTCTGTGCTACCTTTAGACGTATCGAAATTCGGTATTTCGATCTTCTCCCTGAGAAAGGCTGGGAAGTTGATCTTGATTTGGTTGAAGCACTAGCAGATCAGAATACGGTTGGTCTCGTTATCATAAACCCCGGTAATCCTTGTGGCAGTGTGTACTCCTATCAACACATGAAAAAGGTTGGTATGCATCAGGAAAATGGAACTTTCTATATGACCATGGTTGCGTCACGGGCCGAGACTTGAGTGCACGGACCGTGATATGCAGTGGTTTACTGGGAAACTGGGAGACACTTAACTGTTTGTTTAATGTAATTAGATTGCAGAAACTGCAGAGAAGCTTAAGATTCCTGTTATTGCTGATGAAGTCTATGGGCACCTTGTTTTTGGGGACAAGCCATTTGTACCGATGGGAGTTTTCGGATCAATAGTTCCGGTCCTAACGCTGGGATCTCTATCAAAGAGATGGATCGTGCCTGGATGGCGACTCGGTTGGTTCGTCATAAATGATCCCTCTGGCATGTTTAGGAATCCTAAGGTCATTTTCTTTCTCTTGGATATAAGTATTCTTGATGTTGTACAATAATGGACCCGGTACTGCATGTCTGCATCTATTGCTTCTGGTACTTGTCTATTTCAACAATAATGATGCACATGAAGTTTCCGATCATTATCTATTTCGACGATAATGATGTTATAGGAATGATCTCAGGGGCCTTGGGCATTTAATGTTTATATTCACTCTCACTCCTTACATCCTACAGTTGAAAATCTACTTTGTTGTATGAACTATGAAATCTGTTTATTATCTCTTTGACACTTTTGTTTCTTATCAGATTATCGAGCGTATCAAAAAGTATTTCGATATTTTAGGAGGACCTGCAACTTTTATTCAGGTATGCATATATGTTGTTCATGGACTTGTTTATGGACTAACCAAAATGCAAGCATCCTATTGTTGTTCATAAGTATAGGTACTGACTGGTGCAGGAAAAAGACTTGCTAAACTGTTCAATGGATTTGAATGTTTCCATTTCGATTCGAGTCTTTAATGCCATTACCATAGGTATTCACTATGTTGTTTTCATGGCTTTCTGATGGGTGTCTTAGGCGGCAGTTCCACGTATTATCGAGGAAACCGAGGAAGTTTTCTTCGAGAAAACTATTAACACACTGAAGCAGGCATCAGATATTTGTTGGGATTTGATAAAGGAAATCCCTTGCATTACTTGTCCCCATAAGCCTCAGGGGTCAATGGCTGTCATGGTAAGGCACTATTATAATTTGCAATCTCTGTTTCAAACTCGAAGGATTCGTAAACATGTTCGAGCTAATTTTGTTCATGAATTTCACAGATCAAACTAAATGTTTCCAGTCTGGAAGACATCAGCGACGACATTGACTTCTGTTTCAGGCTGGCCAAAGAAGAATCTGTTATTATTCTTCCTGGTAAGAAACAAATCAAATTTAACATTCATGAACAATAATGTTATCATCAGCATAGTTCCTCCTATCTTTGTAATTTGCAATTAGTCTATCAATGAATCCTGTTAGTACTAGGGAACAATGACAGGCAAATTCGAACCCGGACTTAGCCTAGTTGGTGTAGGGTTCGAATCATAGCATCTACAGGCCACGGCCTTCTTTGTAATGGAAAATTGAGGTCATATAAATCATCAGTCGATTTAACGAAAAATATTCCGGTGCAGGTACTGCAGTGGGGTTAAAGAATTGGCTTCGAATCACTTTCGCTGCAGATCCACACTCTCTGAAAGAAGCATTAGGGAGGATAAAGTCTTTCTGCAAAAGGCACAGCAAGCTAATGCAGCTGCCATATTAGAAAAAGTTGATGGAATTCAAACATGGCGTCAAGCCGCATACAGTATACCAGCAAAAATGAATGCTACTGCCACTTCTTAGATGCTTGCTAATTTATTGTTAACAATACTTAAAACAGATGTTAGATATGGTTTGTTTTATGGAAAATAGAATGTTTATAGATCCCTCTGCAAAGTAGTCTTCTATATGCAAGGAAATTTCCCAAGGTTCAAAATTTCTGCTCGAAATTATCTGAACCAAAAACAAGTGTCGGATACGAATATGTGTCTGAGATAAATAAATTTCGATTTTCTTTTTTAGTGAAAAACGACCATGTGAACCAACTCTGGTCTCATAGTAGACATGCTTGTTGATAACAATTTACCAGTGAACCATGAATCTACCTGAAGATTTAACATGCAGTAATTATATTCAAATATTCGAAGTCTGAATGTTAGGTTTTAATGTTCCAAATTATTGAAGAGATACGAATCCTGAACATAAATGTTAAAATGAATATAAAAGAAAGAAAAAGTCTACCATTGTTATTCACGTACAGTACATAAAAAGAGTAACTCTTTCTGACATTGGTTTCTTCAAATTTACATGGATTTGCAAAGGCCAATTCTGAAGAAGAAGAAGAAGAAGAAGAAGAGGGTATTTATCGTTTTGCATTTGGAACAAGATAATATCAGAAGAGATGGAGCCGTAAACGGCAAAAGCTACCTACCTATCTAGGGCTGTCGACCTCTCCCAATGAGCTCAAAATTACAAGTGTTTGATTGGCTTATTCTTTCTAACAGAAAAAAGAGAGGATAAAGGCTTAAACGTCAAAAATGACTAAACTATATTTCTTTTGTCAATTTAGTGTTTGAAATTTCTTTTGGGTTAAACTGGTGTTTAATTTTTTTTCGTAATTTAGATTTGATTTTTTCGTCATTAAAATTTTTTTATTATCCAATTAAAACATCACACGTAATTTTTTTAATTTTATAAAAAAAATCAACAATCTTTAATTTATCTAAAAAACCCAAACCCTAAATCTTCAAATTCATTCCCTCCGACCACCAATCAACTACATTGACCACCTTTGTCTTTGTCGGATCCCACCACTAAAACTCTATCATCTCGTCGTCGACAACCGACGAATAAATCATCGATATTGCACCGCCGACAAACACTTAACAATGAAGAAAAAGAAGCTGATTAGGTTCTGACCGACACTAGAGGGTGAAAAATGCTGAATTGTGAGATACATGACGCTTGAGTGGAAAATGGTGAACCATCGACGTATGGGGATGTCGCACAACAAGGGAGATGTGTTTGAAGGTTTGATTGAAAGAAACTAAAACGTAAAGAAATTAAAAAATAAAAAATAAAAAAATAGGTCAATGTCATTTTCTGGTTGGATGATAGAACATTTTAATAGCTGTTGATAGAAAAATTTTATTTGAGTAACAGAATAAAACGTTGAACACTTATTTGGTCTGAAAAATAATTTAGGCACCTAACTAAAAAAATATATCCTTTGAGCACTTATTTAATAATCAAGCAAAAAAAAACTTAAACATAATTAACAACCCATAAATATCATAAACCAAATAAATAAATCGACTTAATTACGACTAGGGGTGTTCAAAAATACCCGGTCCGAACTACCTGCCTCGCCGACCAGTCTACCAATTAAAATTTACTGGGTATTTATTTTAAAATACCTGAATTTTTTAGGTCGGGTCAGGGCCATGATTTTTTATAATCGGGTACCCGACTCGACCTGTTAATTTTAATATTTATACATTTTAAATTTTAAATTTTATTTTCATTTTATGTTTCTTATTATTTTCCCTAAAATTAATTTTAAACCCCTAACTTCTTTTTATACTTGTATTATATACTTTTAAGTTTAAAATTTTTCAAAAAAATATTTATATTAATTTGTCAATATGAGAGTCGGAAGAAAAATCATGATCGAGATTAATATTTTTAATACTTTCTTTTGTCAATATACTTTAATACACACACATATATATATACATATATCTAAATATTTCTCTCTTAAAACTAACTTCAAATCAATAATTTTTGTGTTTGAAATATGTATCATTAAAAAAATTGAAACCAAATATATGAATTTTAAAAATTTAGGCCCACCCTAGCATCCACATAATTTTAATATTATAACTTGGAATGTCAATGCTTAAATCAAAACTGTTGAAGTGATTGAACCTAAGATTGCATTAACCAAATAACACAAATCTGAAGACTCAACAGTACTTGGTGAAGAAACTTGTGAGGATGCCCAAAAATGGGAGAAGATGGTTTTGCAATTTTACCCGTATGGGCAAACTGGTGTTGGAGCAACCGAGCAACCTTGACAACAACAAAAAGGAAGGTTACAGATTGGGTACATACATCATCAACAAACAAAGAAAAAACAAATATTTAATGATGAAAGACCTAAGCATGCAAGTTGCAGGCTGCAGATCCATGAGATGATTTGATGTAATCTCAGAATCCCAGACATGACGTGTCAATATCTTATAACATCAACCGCCCCCCTTTTCTCTGATCGGTGATGGATGGATGGGATTGCTTGAATTGATGCATGCATGCATGCATCTTCTTAATCATCTAATCATCAAATTCCAATCTCTCAAAATTAAAAGGAAGAAAGAAAGAAAAAAAAAAAGTGGTTCTGCGCGGTTAAAATACGACTAATATACAGTGTGACCGGTTAAAAGTGCGCCTGAATATATTATATATTTTTATCAGAAGATTATTTGTGCTGATAATATTATCAACATATTAGGTAGCGTCTATTATGTTATTAAAGTTTAAGTTGATGGGCCTTTGAAATCCGACGATAATAAAATAAGTAAATTACTTATTTTGTTGATAAAAATATCAACATATTAGGTAGCTTTTGTTATGTTATTAAAGTTTAAGCTGATGGTAACAAAAAAAGTCTATTTTGTTTCTAGTATGTTATGTCAGTCTGTTTGCTTTCAAAAATATCGATACTTTTATACATAGTGGGAAAAAATATCGACATAGTGGAAAAAAGTATCGATACTTTCGAGCCACATTGCAACCGGTAATATTGTTTTTTTTAAAAAGTATCGATACAATTGTACATAGTGGGAAAAAAGTATCGATATTTTATTTCCAGTATGGTATATCAATCCATTTGCTTTCAAAAGTATTGGTACTTTCGACCCAAATTTCAACCTGTTTGTTTAAATTCCAACATGTTTTCTTCTCATTTGCTTTTAAAAGTATATATGTTTGTATCGATACCTACCAATAACTAAAGTTTATCGTTACCAATTTTTTTTTAAATATTTTTTCATGTTTTTTTCTGGCTACATTATATTATGTCAACATATTCGATCATACCGACTTTGTTATTTATTTTATTATTTTTCCGGTCACGCCGTTTCTTAATAATTAGTTCGTCTTTTCTTAAAATTTCTAAAAAAATATGTAAATATAAGATACGATATGTTTAGGGGGCTAGGAGATAGAAAATCTTGAAATTTGTCTGAGTTATAAATGTTAATTTTTTTTGATAATGGAGATATGAAACAGCTTTAGCGATTCATGGTGAAAAACCTCATCTTTCTTACCCCTTTTCCTCTCTTTTCTAAAACCCCAATGGACTTTACTCTCATAAAAGCTTCTTTCTGTTCCCCTTCCCTTCTTCTTCTTCACTGACACTGAGAAAACCTGCCACTGCACCCTTTTCTCACGCACGCACGCATACTCAATTCCCTTTTTTTCTTCACACACAAGGGAAGAGCAAACCGAGAGGTTTCAGAACAGCTCAGATTCTCAGACCCAAGACAAAAAGAAACACAGATTTTATATAATTATTTGCCTTTCACTTTGAGTTTGACAATTGACACCCCAATATAAACCCTTTCTTCCCTTCACTTCATGCTGCTCAACTTTGTCTTTCAAGTGTAGGGTTTCACTCTTCTTTGAGTAAATGGATAGTTACAATGGCGGAACACATTTACCTCCTGGTTTTCGTTTCCATCCCACCGATGAAGAGCTCATAACCTGCTATCTGTTGAAGAAAGTTCTTGACAGTAGTTTTACTGGTAGAGCCATAGCTGAAGTTGACCTCAACAAGTGTGAGCCTTGGGAACTTCCTGGTTAGCAATCGTTTTCATATTCTACAACTACCCTTTTCTTTTTTACACATTCTGGTTAGCATTCATTTTCATACTCTTTTCTTTGTGTTGTTTCATGGATTGTTGCAGAGAAGGCGAAAATGGGGGAGAAAGAGTGGTACTTTTTTAGCTTAAGGGACAGGAAGTACCCGACTGGGTTGAGAACGAACCGAGCTACTGAAGCTGGTTATTGGAA
This sequence comes from Hibiscus tridactylites, assembly GCA_958450335.1. Lineage (NCBI taxonomy): Eukaryota > Viridiplantae > Streptophyta > Magnoliopsida > Malvales > Malvaceae > Hibiscus > Hibiscus tridactylites. Next base: position 3,767,861 of record OY288271.1, read on the forward strand.
AGCTACCGGCAAAGATCGGGAGATTTACAGTTCAAAGACGTGTGCAGCTGTTGGGATGAAGAAAACCCTTGTTTTTTATAGAGGAAGAGCTCCTAAAGGAGAGAAAAGCAACTGGGTTATGCATGAATATCGGTTGGAAGGCAAATTTGCTTACCATTATCTCTCTACAACCTCCAAGGTCATGTTTTTACACTTGTTGAGATTACTATTTAACATGCAAGATGTCATCAGCACTGATGTTTAGTTTCACTGTTGCATTAATTGCTGATTGCTTGGGTGAAAAGAAAACTATTCATTGTTTGTTGAAATTTAATGTTGTTTTTATTGATTGTTACAGGATGAATGGGTCATATCTAGGGTGTTTCAGAAGAGTTGTTCCGGCAGTGGTGGCGGAGGAGCCAGGAAAACCGCTATGAGCGCTGCCTCCATGGTGCTCTATCAAGAACCAAGCTCGCCTTCCTCGGTCTCCCTTCCACTGCTCCTGGATCCCACGGCTGCCGTTACCGGCGCTTCCCTCACTGACCGTGACAGTTGCTCTCACGATAGCCGTAACCAATCCGAGCACGTGTCCTGTTTCTCCACCAATGCTGCCACCTCTTTTGCCGCGCTACCTGCCTACCACGGCGGATTCGACCTTGCATTGCCACCGCCTCCACCACCCCAAATGGTCAACCAAAGCTTTGATCCCATTGCAACGTATACAAGAAATGTGGGTGTTCCAGTGTTTCCAAGCTTAAGGTCTCTCGAGGAGAATTCACAAGTCCCTTTCTTTTTCTCCCAGCCAGCTTCTGAGGTGGCGGCGCCACTTCACGGCGGTTCATCTGTCAACTGGGGGGCCGTATCTGAGGATGGCAACTCCGGTTCTGTTGCCGGTGGCAAGATGTCTCGCATGACTCCTACTGAGCTTGATTGCATGTGGACTTACCAACTAGAAGTTTAGGAATTTCCATTAATGTGTTAGAACAAAGACTGCTGATTAATGTTATTGTCCTAGCTAAGTTTCAGTTTAGTTTCAAGACTGCACTATTACTATTAATTAATCTTAGCATCTGCTACCTATGACTATTATTCGTATTCTTATTTATTTTCCGATAAACAAACATCGAACATCTAACAATACAAATAATTTTCTTAAACATTTGACAACCAAAGAACATACGACTTGTACACAACTGCTTAAATTCGATTTACATTATATTTTTTCACTAAAATCACTCAGGTTTATATCTTAATTTTGTCTCCGAATATATGTGAAAATCTGTTGGTAATGATGAAAGAGTGTGTGCAGGCAGCATATCTGGTTTATATTAAGGATGGAATTGAGCACGTGATTGCTGAAATGATTGGGTTTGCGATCAAAACAGTTGCATTTCAGGTAATTTAGAAACCATTTTTGGATGCAAATGCAAAGTAGCAGTTTGCTTGCTTTCAAGCCATGACTGCCACATAAAATCAGTTCCACAGATCCATTAATACAGCAGGCTGAGGCCACTCACATGTGTGATGTGCCCATACTCTTCCCTAAACTAGTTATATTTTTTCGGATAAAAATTATCTGACTCTTTCGATGTTTGATATTAAAAAAATAAATTTTAAGTTGTAATCTTGAATTTTAAATCCATACACTCTACCTCTAATTACTTATACTTAGTTTTTTAGTGTGGGTATAGAAAAGGAACAAAAATTCTTTGGCCCTTCCTATGTCCAAATACTAAAAAATTAAATTTAAGATATCCAACACTAAATTCTAAATCTTATACCACAAATTCTAAACCATAAAAAGTACACCTTACCTTAGTTGCCTAAACTCCAATCTTAAAACTTAAACTTAAATTTTTAATGTATAACATCAAAAAAATAAGAGAATTTCTGTTCAATAAAAAAGAGAAATTTTCTATTCCATTTCTTCTCTTATAAAAATATCAAATTCTTTTACATGATAGTTTTCCGAGTTTCAATATATTATGTTTTAAAAAGTTTTTCATAAATATTTCTAAAATTTTAAGTATACAATATTTATTTTTACATCATAAAATAATTAATTTTAATTTTAAATTAAATAAAAAATTAAGCTTGGTTACAATTCGGATTAATTTTTTATTTATCATTTTTTTGCTCAACCATACTTTTAGTATTTTAATTCAATTAATCTTGGTTACGTGTACTATATTGCTCGAACTCGGATCAGCTAGAAACGTTTTAAAATTAAATTATATCTTAAATGTTTTAAACAAAAAATTATTCAAACTGTATTATAGATATTTTGAGAGGACAACAGGGGTAAAGTAGGAATTACAAAAAGAAATCCGCTCAGGCTTTCCCTCTCCTGGCTATGGATAAGCAAAAGAAGGGTGTAGGAAAACATAAAAAGCTCAACTTTTCAATTGTGTACAGAATCAGAAAGGTGTGAAGAAAAAAAAATGGCGACTGCAGTTAATTGCTGCCTGTCTTCTTCTCTGTGCTTCAGCCTTCAATCCAAGCTCAAAACCCTTTCACTTAAAAACAATGTCAACTCTTCTTCTTATGGTTTCAAGACTCTCAGTTTCTCCAATAGCCTCTCTCCCAATCTCCTCCCCAAAGGTAACTCTTTTCTTTCTTTTTTTCCTATTATTTTCTCATGTTATCGTGCTTTATGATATACCCACTTCTCTTTTTGTTCATTTGAATTGAAAATCATGATTGGAATTCTTATCTGGTTAAGTTATGTTTGGATGGCTGGAAAATCCTGGGGAAAGTTGGAATTTTTAAGTTCTTGTTTCTGGGTTTATTTGCTTTTCCGATTCCCATTGTTGTTCTTTTACTTGTTTCCTACTGGTCGTATTGCAAATTGATTGATTTTCTTTTGGCTATTGGTTGTGTGGATTTAATTTTGGAATTTGACTGCTTCCTTAGAATAAGTCTTTTTGTGGAAATTGAGATTATGAGTTTAGAATGTGTGTTGTTTTGTGTTACAGGGAGTGTTTCTTTTAGCACAGTTACTCAAAAACCAAATCGTTATTCTGTTGTTTGTGAGGCTGCACCGACGAAGAAGGCCGATTCAGCAGCTAAGAGGGCTCGTCAGGCCGAAAAGAGGCGAATTTACAACAAAGCAAAGAAATCTGAAGTTAAAACCCGGATGAAGAAGGTAGTATTTTTACAATTCAGTTATCTGTTTGCTTAAAAATGGTTATTGTGTTAATTGGTGCATAGGATTTTAGGAATGCAGACTTTATGTGTCATAGGGTACTTCTTTGTATGCCTTCTTTCATATGAATGAATCGTTTGTACTACTAGGCATCACTTGAATATGGCTTCGATTTAATGATGTGCGCAATAAAACAGCTGAAGCAACTTTGGCAAAGTGCTAAGTAAATATGGTCTATTGCCTGTTCGTAGATGATTCATAATGTACGGGGAAATGCTAATGTATTGTGTGTTCTTGTTCAAGGTTTTGGACGAACTCGACACGCTGAGGAAGAAACCTGAGGCTCAAGCTGAGGAAATCTTCCCAATCGAGAAACTGATTGCCGAGGCGTATTCAGCCATTGATAAAGCAGTAAAAGTGGGATCACTGCATAGGAACACCGGAGCACGTAGAAAGTCTCGTCTTGCAAGGAGAAAGAAGGCTGTTGAAATCCACCATGGCTGGTACACCCCTGCCCCAGCTGCAGATGCAGCCTAGAAGAGGAACCATGTTCGCAAGTCTTCTATTTTTCCTAGGTAGTGAACCCCAACTGCTATTTGTTACTCCATTGTCGGTTCTGTTGTCTAAATGGTCTCTCTTTGAACACATTTGAGGATCATGTTCTGTTGAGTTTGTAAATTTTCTGGATATTACCAAATGGTCACATTCTCTTTCCGTTTCAATGAATATTTGCAACAAAACCAGAAGTCTCAGATTCTGAATGGCAGGGGAACTGCAAATCATAATATGGCAGCCGATCGTCTTGAAGAAGACTAATAATCTGGTATGCTTGGTAAACATAAGAATAATACAATCTAGAAAAAGGTTTTTATAGCTTAAATATCACAAAACTCAATATCTATAAAGCAATACTTGATTAGTGGCAAATAAATAAAGGATTGCAGATGAAAACTACAGGTTTTCTTCATTTATAGCATGTAGGATTGGCACAGCACTAAAACTATGTTATAATTTTAGAGGAAGCATAAAGCATTACCCAGCTTTGGTCCTTTTTAATCTTTTGGACCTAAGCCTCGGTGATTTGCCATTTATCCCTTGACCCTTCTTGTGTTTTTCACCTTCTTGCTCATTCAACTTGCTCTTCATGGCATTCACCAAAATCTCAGTCCTTGGTTCTGGCACCATTCCTTTAGATGTCATCTCATTATAATAGCTCAAAGCATCTTCAACCCTTCCCTTGCCATGCAACCAATGAATCATAACTGTGTAAGATCTCCGGTCCGGTCCCAATCCACTCTTCTCGATCTCATCCCAAGTATGTCTAATTCTTTCTTCATGATCCCATTTCATGTACAACCTTAAGACCAAATTGTATGTATCACAGCACAAATTGCAACTGTTTCTCTCCATCCTCTCAAAAATACCAGGAACCTCCTCGGGTTTCTTCGAAAACCTGAGCAAGTAATTGAAAGTTACATCGTCTGGTGAACACCCTTCCTTCTCTTCCATCTCATCCACGATTTCATAAACCTTTTCCATCCTCCCAATCTTGCCTAGGTGCTTGATAAGCGAGTTGTAAGTTGCGACATTTGGGGCACAACCACGCTCTTTCATCTCGCTAAACACTTCCAAAGCCTCAGGAATCCTCTTCTTGAAGCATAGAGCATCGATGACACAATTACAAATCACCACATCAGGATTACACCCTTTCTCCCACATTCCCCGAAACAATTCCATCGCGGTACCAAGTTTCCCCTTATTCGTTAACGCCTTAATAAATGTTGAATAGGTAAACAAATCTGGTTTATATTTTGACTCGATTATGTCCTTCCAAAACCTTTTAGCTTCGTGTACATTCCCCAACACGCACCATCCGTTGAGAACAATATTCATTGTCTTTAAATCATAGCCGAACTCTCTCCTCTTCGATTGATACAAAGTTTCTGCAGTTTCTACGTGCTTATACCTACATAAACACATTAAAAGAACTTGAAATGCAACCGAATCATCCTCGATTCCGAATTCTTTCCTCTTATTGAACACCCCAATCGCATCCTCCAACTTATGTGCAGCAGCATACCTATTAAGTAAAATCCGAAAACTCCTTTCATCAAGTCCATCTCTTTCAGACATTTTATCGAACACCTTATTCAACTCTTCGAACCGATGCATTTTCCCAAGAATGTCAAGAATTTCATTGTAAACATCAAAACCAAGTGAAATTTCAGCTTTTTTAGACACCCAATGGAAGAAAACATAAGCTAGTTTCCAATCAGACCGGTTTCGCCTAACCAAATCCAAGGCCAAATCATCAGTTATGGGGACCCTACATTGATCAAGAGCTAGCTCAATCTCTTCTGTTCTGCTATTTCGATGGGTTTTTAAAACGTTCTGGAGTCTCAACGAATACTCGTGATATGGGTTTTGCTGAAAGCCAGTTCTTTCATCAGAATCTGCAAATGAATGAAGAAAAGCAGGCTTTTTTATGGTGCCCAGAAAATGAAATATGCGAATGCTTGCCTGGTTTTGTGGGATCGGGGCATTTGGGGTGAAGGGAAAATGGGATTTCGGGAAATCGAAAGGGAATTTCCGATGGATGGCTTTCTGGGAGAAGGATTTAAAAACTTGAGATTGGATTATGCGTCTCATCGTTGGCGAGTGAAAATGAGACTGGAGTTGTGAGAGACTAAAAGTACGTTTAGGAACTCAAAAAGCCTACTACACTGGAGTTGTCTACAAGTACTAACTTCAGAATTCAAATTTTATTCCGACTAAAAATATCCACAAACACAACTCATTCGATCAAATTCAAATTAATTTTAAGAAAATATTTTGATACACGAATTTATATAAGTTTATATAATTTTTTAAATTGTAGGGTTTAAAGATATAAATTAAGTTTAATTGAAAAAACTGAATTATATACATTTTTATTTTTAGGCGATTAAAGTTTTTTTTTAATATGTGGTTATTGTTTCATTGTTATATATTTAGATGTTTCTGTTTGGTTTTAGACAATAGAGACTGCTTTTATTTTCATTTTTTAGAAATAGAGAACGGTGAAGGAAACGTGTTTGGTTGAAAAATTAGAAAATGAATTTTAGAAAATAAAAACAAAAAAATGAAATTTTGAAAACATAAAAAAGTTGTTTTATTAAAAATGTTTAAAAATATATGAAGAAAAAAAGAGTTTATTTTTTTTTGATTAAAAGGAAAAACACCTACTATACGCCTCGTTAAAAAACCTCCCTAAACCTATTGGAGGAAAAAGAGTACGTATAATAGCGCTAAAGTACAAAGAGTAAAAAATCGAAAAAAGACATAATCCGGAAAAACAACCCCATTAAACAACTAACCAATCCAAAGGACTACGACATCATCCAAACCCGCGCAAAACAAGGACCAAACCAGGCAGCAACCAAAGCACCCTGAACCTCAATGATCGATCGAAGTAGAGCCCTCCCCAACCTCCCGGCGCAGTTTCTCACGGATGGTCGCGGGGTTCAAGAAACATGTAATATTCCAACGGTAACCGCATCGCCAAATTCGCGAGCTCATCCGCTAAGCCATTCGCATCCCGCTGTGTCTACGCAAACTTAACCTCCCAACTTCGCGAAAGGATCTCCGCAAGGTGACTACCCAAACTTGAAGCAATCTTCAAAGGTTCACGCAACATCATAATGTTAAAAACATCTCTATTATCCGTTTCAATAATAATTTTAGTCTCACCGACCGCCCAAGCTGTCGATAAACCTTCATACACAGCCCATAACTCAGCCTCAAATACGGAGCAAATACCAATCCTCTTAGAAAAGCCAAACCGCCAACGGCCATTCTCATTTCACCCCAAACCACCACAAGAGGCAAAACTGGTCGAACTATTCCTAGCCCCATCTACATTAAGCTTGATCCACCCGGGCGGAGGCTTCGTCCATCGCACAATGGATGGCACTGTCAGTGGCAGATTCTCGGCAATCTCTTGCTGCAAAGACGCCTGCACCATCTCGCGACTTAGTCGCTTTGCCTGCTGCAGCAACGGCTCTTGCGGACCATCAACCGCCCCAAAAATAATCAATTTCTGACGCTTCCAAACCAGCCACAAAACAACAGCAAACATCAAATCCCAGTCCTCATGACACTGACCAAAACGCTGTGGGGAATTAATGTTATCCACAATCCAACGTTTAAAAAAGAGTTTATTTATTTTAACTTGGGTTCGAATCATTTTAATGTTATTTTTAAAATTTTAATTTATTTATTCATATTTTATTTGTTTGTTTGTTTATTTATTTATTTATTTATTTATTATGTTGGTATTTTTTAAATTATATTTTATTTTAATCATTTAATAATTATTTTTTTCATTTATATTTTGAAAATGTTAGATACCAGATACTTTTTCACTATTTTTATTTTTGAGGATGACTCTATCACGTGCGACGAACACCGCTGAACACTACTAATGCTGATCACCGATGAACATCATTAAATTAATTAATAAAGATTTAAAATTTCAAAGACCCATCATACAATTAATAGTTATTTTTAAAATTTTAATTAATTTTTTTATATATATTTAAAATTTTATTACTAATAAGGGTAAACTATATATTTAGTACCTCACATATTTCTGTATTTCTATTAAATCCTCATTATTTAAATATTATATTAATTTAACCCTATTTTTTATAAAAAAATAATTTAACCATAAACCCTAAATTCTAAACTATTAAACCTTAAACCCTTGAACTCTTAAACCTACACCCTAAACTATATCCTATTAAAAATAATTTCACTATCATCGATTTAATTCAATTCCAATAGTGTATGGTTTAGGGTATACTTAGTACCTCCCTCTTTAACTCATGATCAAACGGAATCACTTAGAAACAAACTTGAAATCAATGTAAAAGGAGATGTGGTTCCAGCTCCAATATTGGAATTTTCTGAGAAGCTTTTAAAAAATCAGAAAACTGCAGGGTATGATGTCATGCCTACACCAGTGCAGATGCAACTTGCAAGCTTTAGATGGCCAATGCCTGCTTGTTTCAGCTGACACAGGCTCTGGGAAAACTGCTTCCTTTCTGATTCCTATTAGTATTTTTCTTTGTGCTAAATAAATATCTAACTGAAAACAAATATTATCAAATCAAACACCCCTCTTACTTGTATAGTTCAAATGCTCTATTTTCTTACTTGTCTCACTCCACTATGATTTTATAATTTTGAAAACTACTTACTACGTTCGTGCGCTTCATGCTAAATTCACATGTTTAATTCAGTCTATCAAACTGGAAATCTGGTACAATTCAAAGGAACTCAAGGCTTTGTAATAATAAAATTAATGGAAACGCGGTTTGGCCAATGTCTTTTTCTCATTGTTTCTTCTTTTTATTTTTTTAATATTAAATTATGGCACATGTGCTTCAAATCGTTTTTATTTTATTACACTGTGGATAGTTTAATTATGACAGCGAATTCTCCACTCCACACATCCTGCTTTGACTTCAAACCAAACGCTGCGTTTTGTGGTTCGTCATTCTCTATATAACCCCACGTCTTTCGTCTCCATTTTCCAAATTAAGAGGCAAAGGAACGCAGGCGGAGTGGTCCAGTGGAGATACTATGGCTCCGACATCAAAACCCGTTAACCCGAACTCTGATCCGGTTGCCAAAGAGATTCATTACCGCGGCGTCAGAAAACGCCCATGGGGTCGTTACGCGGCCGAGATCCGTGACCCGCGGAAAAAGACCCGAGTTTGGCTCGGCACCTTCGACACAGCCGAGGATGCAGCGCGTGCTTACGACGCTGCGGCACGAGAGTTCCGTGGCGCTAAGGCCAAAACAAATTTCGTCTATAACGACCCATTCACGCGTAGCCCGAGCCAGAGCAGCGCCGTGGAGTCTTCATCTCCGCCGCCGTTGGACCTCACTCTCGCCATGACGGGGCATCGTGAGAGGGTATCCTTTGGCTCGGGTTGCCCCGAACCCGTTGGGGTCCAAAGCGATACGGATTCGTCGTCTTCGGTTGTTGATTTTGAAGGTGGGGCACAACGGAGAGTGGTTGATCTAGATCTTAATAAGTTGCCGGCTGAAATTAATTAAATTTTCTTAATTAAAGCCTAACATATAATGTGTAATTCTCTTCAATAGATTTTTTTGGCAACTTGAGAATATGTTCTCACTTCTCAGTGTTGTTTCGAGTCTATTATTAATTAAATTTTAATAACACGATTACTTATAAATTCTTATTTTTATATAGGATAATAATTTTATTTATTATTAAATTTCCGAGACTTGTTTCAATTAAGATAATTACAATATGGTATTTGTTCATATATATTTTTTAAATTTTTCGATAAGGTACACACATCATGTAAACAAAATTGTTTCGACTTTTTTTGTTGCAATATTCGTGATCATTATTGAATAAATTTCTTATGATTATTTAATTTTTATATAAAATATTGTTTAATTATATCACGTGTATGCTAAAAATCAGTTAGTATTGACTATATTTCTGTGGAAGTATAAGGTGAGGACCTCAAAATATTATCAAAGTAAATAAATTGTTATAATTTTATGTAATATTCAATAAAATTTTGTATGATACTAAGTTACATAGAGTTATTAATCAAGTTCTAATTCGATTTGTATAAATGTTGCAACACTCAAGAGGACATAAATTTAAACATGTACTAGTAATTTTTTATTCAAGAATTTGTTTATGTAGTTTGATAATATAAGTGTCCCTTTGAATTTATTTTATTTTAAAACATTCGTTCTAAGAAACCATTTTGAAGTTCGGATCATACGTGATCAAAATAATCCGGGATAACAATCCGATTAACTTTTATATAAATCTTAGCAAACATTTATTTGTTTAGCCCACATCCGTTTTTTTCTTAATCAAATAGAGATTTATTATAGGAAAATACTTTTATATAAATCTTAGCAAACTTTTATATAAAGCTTGTGTAAAATTTTTAAAATTTGATATTCGACTACTCTCAATATTCAATCTTAACTTCGTCTATATTTTTATTATTAAAATTTAAAAATTGAAGACCGTCGACATCCCATGTTAGCTAAATAAAATGAAAACTATGGAGTGAACAGATTAGTAGAAAGAGAATCCACTCTCATCACCATCGATCTACATAATTAAAAATAGAGTTAGTAATAAATTATTAGCAAAATCATTAAAATGTAAATGGTACGTACAATACAGCAATAATTACAAAAAAAAATCAACTATTTATACACATACAAATTTGCAACTATCAAAGGTAATTAAGTTTTTTAATTAAAATAATAATTTGATATATTAATAATAAAATTTATTTTTTATAAATAGTTTCAATACGTACTTTTGATAGTACAGAATATTATACCTAATCCACGAACTTATTTTTTTATTTTAATTTAAGTTTTTTTGAAATTTTAATGTATTTAAATAAAACAAGGTTCACGTGAAACATTCTTCAAAGAGGTGGCCGCGGCGGCGGCTACTTTTGGAGCTGGGCCACAGGGCCAGTATTCGTGTCGTCTTAAATCCGCCAAACATTTTTTTTTAATTTTTGTGTTAAAGTCAAGCATAAGTATTTTTTTATGATTAATTGCTCCTCACAGCATGGCGGAAAAAAACCCAGAACTCCATCCAATCATCATTTGCCACCTGTTTTACATCACGTGAAAGTTTTGGATGAAGAGATTAAGCCCACGTGTCGGCTTTAAGGGTTTTTTGCAGTACGGGACTCGCAGATGAAGAGATTAAGCGACTCGCTTGCTTTATTTGTTCACTCTAACTTTCCAAGATGCGTTAAAAAAACAATCTTCAACAAAATTCCACTTGATTAAAAAAAAATAATTCTTTTAGAACTTTAAATGGTCGAATAACTCAAACTTTTAGAAGATCAAATTTTAAATTTGAGTAGAATTTCGTAACTATCATATATATGTATATATGTGATATATACATATATGTATATATCACATATAAAAAATACATAGTATATAATTATATAAAATTTTCAAAAAAAAAAAATCATCAAAACTCAACTCAACTTGATTTTTTTGACTCACCCTATCCTAAATTACGCAAATTTAGTCTTCAAAAACTATAAATAAATTAGCATCGAGTTAAATTTCAAATTTCAAATAATAATATTTAATAATTTTACAAAGGAAAGGGTGATGAGTTGTCTAAAATCAAATCTAGACGTTACACTAAATAAAATTAGAACAATATTCTTTGTTAGTACACCACATCTATTTAATATTTTAATAACGAACTTAAATAATTATTTAATTGGCACAAACTGAATTTACTTAAACTCAGGCTTCATTATATATAATGCAACTTGAAATCAATTATAAAAATGAAACTCATTTTATACTAAAATACAAGTTCAATAGAATCAAATCGGTTTCTTTTAATCTCAAATCCAACTTATATTTTAAACTGAGCCTCAAATTATTTATCGAGTTGGATGTATTTTAATCGATTTGCTACTTATACTTGTCAAATGTTACACATTCAATATCTAAATTTAAAAATTCCAACATATGATGATGTGGCATTTCAACAACCAATGAGATAGTGTTAAAATTGTCAAACTCCTATATCACAATTGTCAAATTCAAGTACCAAAATAACATTCTAGCCAGATAATCATCCTATACTAACATTGAAATCTTGAAGGGGAAATTAAAGAGCTTCTGTGAAGGCACTTACTGTCTAGTGTTCTGCTAGTCTGGATAAATGACCTAGGCGTTCAGATACACTTTGCTGTAGTGATCTGCTGCTCTGGACAATGACTGTATAGAGATACGAAAACCCGGACCCATCTGCACACACGCATTTACATTGACGGGAAAATTAGTGACGGTTTACATCGAATTAACATCTGAGATAATGCATAGTATTTCATATGGTAGCATGTGCATGAAATTGTACAATACAATCCTAATTCTTCTCCTCTCCTCTCTCTCTCTTTTTGAAGTAAAGCATTTATAATCAACATCCGAAACAGGTTATATCAGAACATTCAAACATGCAACTGAAAGTTCCTAGCGATTATTAGCTTAGCCAAGTTTCCTAGAGTGCAGATCTTTCTGAATTTTTGTCATATTTGACAAGAATCATAATTCACAAGAATACCAGGTAGAGTGGGAGTAGTTTTAATAGTTTATAAGATATCCGATTCTAAAAGAAACAGGTATCATTTTACAGCTGCTAAAATGCAACATAAATAAACATGACGAACTTACAGTGCTGCATATATGGAAGGAGTCCACATATCCCGCATACTTGGAAGCTGTAAAAAACCAATATTATGTATAAACAACAAAGAATCAGACAGAAAATAAGGTCCACGCAAGAAAGTTACCGATGCAGGAATTGAATTTGAACTAATTATAACTTGTTCCCAATCAAAGAAATTTAATTAACAAGTTAATCTTCCTCAATGATTATATTTACATTTACGTTGGCTTATCTGCATGCATACGTGCAATGGTTATTTCCCAATTCACAAGTGTCTTGTATAAATTTTATTTCAACAGCGTTAATATGTAACTAAGGGTAACAACAAACCCTTTTCATAGTTTATGGTTTGTGGATACGAAAGTTTTAATTCATATGCAACTCTTTTACAGCTAAAAGATAATCCTATCCAGAATACATTCTTTTTCTGTTCATATACTTCACCACTATATCAGTTACACAATAAAAAGTGATTTATACATGCAACATATAGTCACACTAAGACTGAACAAATCTGCAAATATAAATATAAGGTGTAGCTCTCTTACTCTTCTTTAATCCTGCAGGCTTCGCTTGCAAAAGAGAATTCATAAATGCACCAATATTATCACGCAAAAACTCCTCTGACAAGCTCACCTATACCACAAGAGAAAAGTTTCACGACCTCACTTTCGGCAGTGACATTCTTATACCACAATATTATGTTCTTAAGTAAGATATTTAACCTTTCCGATTCCGACATGAACGATAGATGTTTTGTCCATTCTGAATTTTACTTGACCCTGTTTTGCTTCTTTGACTGCCTTGGTCACATCTTTGGTTACAGTACCTTGCTATAGAATACAAGTAGTTGTGAGGGTAGTAACAAGTCGCATAGATTTGTTGAATTGCAATTAACACATGAAAGCATGATGAGAAGTGTTTCAACTTGCCCATGGATTAACAAAAATAAATATTAGATGATAAACTTACTTTGGGGTTTGGCATCAGACCATGCTGATTCAGAATCTTTGATATCTGCAAGATGTAAAAACACACATCGATTGAACCGAATGATAATATGAACAAGTGACACTATTTGAAAGAGCATCCGAAATCAAGAACCTTATAAAGACGTTTCATGAAACTATGCGTTGAGAAACATCGGTCAAAGTCAACCTTGCCAGAGCCTGCCAAGGATACAAGGTCAGGCGCAGAGTAAAATCATAGATTAGTTAAGAGTTATGCCGAAGGAAGTATCGACTCTAATTTCTTCCTGTTCAAAGAAAACCAAGTGAATGCAGAAGTAAAAGCCTAAAGAGCATAAACTCCGACAAAGGTGATATAAAAGTAATTAACTTAGACAAGGAATCACTGGAATTAAGTAGATACTAGAATATATAGAAAACATTATTAACAAGAGTGGTTTTAATACTTGCAATTTCCTCTATAAGTTCAACACCACCAACAATATCAGCTCCGGCAGCTCTAGCTTCATCAGCATCGGTTCCTTCAGCAAAAACAGCCACCCTAACTTCCTGAAAATTCAAATATAGTACCGTTAGCAAACAACAAGGCAATTTAGTACAACATATTCCCATGATCTAGACAAAAAAGCTCGGAATACCTTCTTAGCACCATGTGGAAGTGCCATCGTACCACGAACAATCTGCATTTCGGTTGAAAAAGCAGTAAGTATGCACACAATCTTAAAAATAAGAATCCAAACAGACTAAGATGCATACCAGCTCGGACCGCTTTTGGTCTATACCCAACCGCACATGAGCTTCAACGGTCTCATCGAAATTCGCCTTGGCATTAGCCTGAACAATTTACAAGACATAACGTGCAGCAATTAGCAATGACAATAAAACAACTAGACTAATTCAATTACAATAAATTGAGTGTTTGTTTCGAAAGAAGAAGTGTTTACACTGACCTTGACTTCCCTAATGGCATCCATCAAATCAAGAACAGCGCGCTTCTCCTTCTTTTTCTCAGGCGTAATCAGCGAAGGGAAGGGGAGTTTCTCCTCCTCAGCCGTCATCCTAAAAGGTTTCCTCCAAACTCGACTTTCCGCCTGAATTCTTCGAGTCTCTCTCGTCATCTCCTCGCTCTCGGCATCCCTCACTTCCCCAACTCGTTCGGAGCGATCCTCGGGGAGAGGGGCCACACGCGAGGGATACGAGACGGGTGAGATATCGGATACATCTTTGACATAACGGAGGTCCTCCCGGCTCCACGTGGGTCTAGAATCTCCGGCGGCAGCTGGAGTGGGTTGGTCTGGTTGTGGTTCTTTGGGCTTGGGAGCGTAGGAGACGGGTTGAATGGGGAGGGGCTGGGAGTCGGATTGGGAAGAAGAAGAGAGGGATCTGTGGAGAGGGAGGAAAGGGGAAGAGGAGAAATGGGGGAGGGAAAGACGGCGTGATTGAGAGAGGAGGAGCTTCAGGCCTGCCATTTTTGTTTATTCAACTCGACTGGAATGAAATGAGGGTTGGGAGTGTGGAAGAGAAGAGACTGGAGAGAATGGGGTTTAGGCTTCGGGGGTTTTAGTTGGGCCAATATATATATATAGCAGCTTTTTAGCCCCTGGACTTCAAAACATTATAATTTAATCCTCCAAATTTTTCTTGGTCCATACTAGTTTGTAAATTTTAATGACTTGACATTACGACAATCTATTATGTAAGGGTGCTTATTGAGTTGAGCAACTCGCAAACAGCTCGAGATCGACTCGGTTAAAATTTGATTTGAGTTAATTCGACTTAAATTTGAATTCAACTCAAGATCTTAATGAGTTGAGTTGAGCAAGGTCCGGCTCGACTCGATAAGTTCGCGAGCAACTTGTTATATTTTCAAAAAAAAAAATTAATGATTTTTTGTGCTACTTTAAAAAATTATGTTCCAAGAAGTTTAAATGCTAGCTGAAAACTCTAAAAAAAATTAGTGACTTGCTAGGAATTTACCAATAAAATATTTAATTTCAATTTTTTAAAAGCGTTTTATATTTCTCGAGAATTTCAAAATTAATTACTATTAATAAGAAATCAAATTATATTAAGTAGTCTTTCCTTTTTTTTATTAAAACTTTTTTATGATATTATTTTATGTATAAAAGTTGAAAAGGGAAAATATTTAGTTCTCGTACAAAAGATACGATTGAAAGTCAAAACACCAAAAACTCGAAGGTATTCTCTCCTTTTTAGTTCACCGAAAATTGTTGAGAAACTAAAAGGAGTTCAACACTCGAATATCGACTTCATCTCTAACTCAATCATGACATGTTCTTTTATTTGTCTTCTCAGTCCTCACAAGTTTTTTTCTTCTTCTGAATTTGTATTAAGCTCTTATAGCATCACTAGATTTTACCTATATTTTTAAAAAATAAGGTAAAAATTTTGGTGAGCTTAACGAGCAATGAGTCGAGCAACATGATTTTTTAACGAGCACGAGTCGAACAAAATTTTAGCGAACTTAACGAGCAACGAGTTGAGTCGAGCAACAAAATTTCTTAACGAGCACGAGTTGAGCATTATTCAACTCGCGATCGACTCGCTTAATAAGCACCCCTACTATTACGTTATTATATCTAAGAAATGAAAAAAAAATCAAATTTAAACTAATATGGACAGAAAATTGAATGACCAAACTGAAAATTTTGTAAAATTTATAGAATAAAAGTTACTTTGTCCCTAAACAAATTATCCAAATACCTTTTTTTCATCAATTGTGATTGAAATATTAGTTTAATTAGAACTTTTTTTCTTCAATTTAGATTGAAATATTAGTGAGGAAAGAATGAGCAACATGGATAAAAAGGTTGTGTAAATTTAGTTTAGGCAAAATGATAAAAGATGCCTCTAACGTTTATATATTTTGTCATTTGGTTTTCTATTTCTTTTTGGAACAAACAACTATCAATATTTAATTGGTCTAAATATGCCTTTGTTAGATGAAAATTATCAGTCAACCAACGGTCAACAGCTGATGTTGATTGAACGTGTTAGCATCATATTCACCACGTGTCAACATCATATTCGCCACATATCACCATCCGATTCAACCATGTGCCAGCATGATAATCAGCCACGTGTCACCATAATGAATGATATAATAAAAATAATTTAAAAAAACATGTGGCATATGTCACGTCAACCGATCTTAACGCGTGATAAGTCCAATCAGAATCAGTTGTTGGGCGTCAATTTTCATCCAACAGAAGAATATTTAGACCAAATTAAAACGTTAAGATTTTTTTGCTCAAAAAAGAGAATAAGAGGCCAAATGATTGGGGGCATCTTATGTCATTTTGCCTTTAATTTACATAAACTTGTTGGTTTTAAGATTTGCGGGTTTAATTTAGGAGTTAGAGTTTATATGTTTAGAATTTAGGATTACAAGTTCTAGGGTTTAAATTTTATAGTTCAAATAGGAAGGGTTTTCTAATAGAAAATAAGCAGATATACCGCAAAAGAGAATATGTTTAATGAATGATTAATGTTGCTGAGATTACATTGCAAACCCTAATTATACATCAATGATGCCAAAAATGTGAAGCAGAAATAAATACACAATTGCTTGCAATGTTATGTACATCCAAATCAGAACAAATGCATAAAATAAACCACACTAAGAAGCAGAGAAATGCATACTCGATCTCACGGTTTTCGTTTCGTCTTAACTAGGGTCGAGATCCTGCGAAATTTGGCCTTGCCATCTGCATTATATGAGAAAGGTTTTAGAACAGTTTGGGGCCATTAAAACAGCAGATTGTAAGAAAGTGTTCATCTTCTCAAATGATGAATCATTTCTTAGGTAAGGGATAAATGCTCCTTCAAACCTGGAAAGTAGAAATCTCCCGAGTGGGCTCAAGTTGGGATTTGAATGAAGTTCTCTATGCTGCACCTTTTTCTTACCGTCGGTGCCTGGGATTATATTTTGCGAATCCTCGGGGGTTATCTTGCCCTTGTTGAACAAGCGAGCAGCTAGCTCCTGCATATCTTTCATAGACGATTCCTTTGAGCTGCATAAGTTTATGTCAGCTTGAGTTTCATCAAGTTTAATGACCAAGAACAATTACGTACAAAAGGAGAGGATACTGCGAATGTACCTTGCCAATCGATCGAGCAACTTGTAAACAAGAGCTTCACAAGATCCAGGCCTTGTACGCTCCATATGTACAAGAGAATTTGTTACTGCACGCATAACTGGCCCTTCTGAATCATCATCAATTACCTACATTCCGCGCATTGACAAACTATTAAGATGTGAACAAGTCCAACGCAAAACAAACACGTCAGACTTCATCATCAATTTTACACGTATATTGCGGCCCTACCTCAAATCAAATGACCGTATATCAACATTCTACTAGCCAAAACCATTTTCAATATCCTAGATTTTAGTCCTGGTATTTTCCATTTTCTATCTTAATTTTTTCTTTAATCATAACCTAGTACCTACTAACTTGAGTTGGTATGGAGTCATTTCATCCGATCATAATATGAATCAGTTAATACGATATAGTTATTTAGCTGTGGATGAAAGAGAGTCTGCATCGAGATTAAGTTCTAGGTATTTCATACTTGATAGAGAAATTTGTATCTATCCAAGCAACTCAATACAGCCTCTGGGTTAAAGATTGCATAAATCCAAACATTTCAAAGTTACGTCTAGCACACTAATCGTCAAGGAAAAACGTAACTAAACATCATGAGGTGCACACCTCTTTAATGGAAGGGATGAGCAACAGGGATAGCGGCACAGATGATGACATGATCTTTGCATTTTCTTCTTCATCACTTGGTTGACGTGTTCTTGGGAATGCTCTTTGTGTATCAAAATATTCATGAGAACTTCAGGAATAAAATAAAAATAAAGATATCAACACAACCGAGCTATATAAAATTCAGCAGCGAATATACAAAAAGTTAGTTCTTTATCTGGTTTACCTGGAAGAGTCAGAACTCTTACTCATTTGATCTCTTCTTCTGCTTCCGTTTCCCGGACTACTGTTCTTGCTCATTGCAGACCTGTCCCTAGCATTTCCTTTCCTCAGCCCGGCTTGAATTGCAGCCTTTGCCTATACCAACACATTAAAACAAATAGTATGATCATACACTCTGTATAGAAGCTAATAATATATTTGAGTTCCATACTAAACTCGGATTTATATAGGAGGGGTCTGAAAAAGTACATGATCACAAAAGATGAGAAGTGAAAACAACCTCGGCAAGATTTGCTGTACTATCTTCAGCTGATGGAGTCATAGGTTTCCCTTGAATACCTAGCCTAGATCTTGGAGTTTGAGGAGAATCGGAGTCACCATGTTGGCCACGTAAAACAATAGTTCCACTGGTAGAAGCATCTTCAAAAGAAGCATATTCGCTGCTAGACTACACAACACATTGAAATCTAAAAAAATCAATGGCTGAGACACAAGATTTAGTCCCTGTACCATATTCAACTTGAGGATTTAGTCCAAATCACTGATACCAATATTATAGTCTTCAACAGCCGATTAACAAAAAAAAATTAACAGTACTAGTGATTTGGACTAGGGCATATCATTAATAATGATAAAGGATCAAATTATGCCAAATTAAAGTACAAGGACTAACTCCCCAAGTTGAGTATAGTACTGGGACAAGAACCATAATTTGAGGAAGAATTCATCAACTTCATATTTTTGTGAAGACAACAGCGAGTGAAGTGAAGGAGGCTTACAAGAGAACTTGGGTCACGAATCAAGGCAGATGATTGAAATCCTCTAGGAGATCTTACGACTACAGTTCCTGACCCACTGACTGATGTTTCATCCTGGGAATAAAGCAACAAAACCAGTTAGGAAGATCCAAGCCGAAAAGGATCATATAATAAGTGTGAGAGACATAAACAGACTATATCAGAAATGGCTGGTAATCCAGCTAAGTGATCTTCTCTAGTAAATTTAGTGGTAGACAGGAAAAGAATTCTCAAAAATTTTATTCATGTTACAACAAAGCATGTCAATTATAACATCATATATTTAGCTCCAATCTTTCAAAAAAGAAAAAGGTCTTTGAACCCCCCAAGATTCTCCCATGCAATGGAGCTTCTTATCGAGTGCATTGGACAAGAAAAGAACTTATGATTCCAAATGCCACAATTAATTGAAAAGTTGTCATTGCTTTGAAAGTTTTCTTTTGTCTGCGTGTGCGCGAGTCTGAAAGAGAATCTTACATCATGGTAATTATCCTGATTTTCATCAGAATCTGACTCTCTAGTGCCTTTTCCAAAGGAAACATCAGGGAATTCCTTAAGTGCATTCCCACTCTCTGGAGGTCTCGGTATAGCTTGATTGTATGTGACGTCTAGTTTCCTTTCTCTAACTTGAGGAGGTTTTGGAGCACTTCGAACAGTGCCCGTATCCTGCGTTCCACCAATACTGAAGTCCCATC
Organism: Hibiscus tridactylites; assembly: GCA_958450335.1. Lineage (NCBI taxonomy): Eukaryota > Viridiplantae > Streptophyta > Magnoliopsida > Malvales > Malvaceae > Hibiscus > Hibiscus tridactylites. Next base: position 3,787,671 of record OY288271.1, read on the forward strand.
CAGCACTTCTAAATGTTTTCCCCTGATTACTGTTGATCAGAAGAAGTCAATAAGAACCCCATCAAAATCAAGAAAGTAATGCTAATTAACATGATAAACCCACCTAGCTCGAACAGTTCCTTCACCTCTTATATCTCTTGCTACCTTCACAGTGTCAGTTGACTCTACTAAAGATTTGGGGCCATTTCTGGGGGTTTCAGCATCTTCCTTTAATTGGTACTTTGGCCGGTCTCTATTAAGAATAAAAAATGCAAGCGTCTTAACTACAATAACCAATGTAAGAATGATATTTGAACCTAGCCTCCCCTAGTCACTACATTTTAGAAACATAACAAACACCATAAGCATATTTCATATGCTCCTGGTGCTGACACTGAAAATTCCGTAAGATACAGATTACAATAACATACAGATAACGAAGAAACAAGTATAGGATGGCACCTAATTCTATCCAGAAGCCTCTGACTCTTCCTAGCACTCTTGATAAAACGATGCTTGAGAAGTTCCTTGGCGCTAGCTCTCTGAAATTTAACAGATTAAAGAAAATCATAAGAGGCAATTTAGAGCACTCAGAATAGGTTTAAAAGACAACAAATCAAGATTAATGTTGCGGTTTATTGGCAGCTTACAGAGTTCAAGAGAAAACAACATACTTAAAAATACAGAAACATATAAAAGCTGAAAGCATAATTGCTTACCTCAGCAGGTACCTTCTTTAAACATAAAGAAACAAATTCTTTAATAAGGCGGGAAAAATGCTCTTCCAACTGCAAGATAGAAATTTTAGGATTACATCTAAAATGTAAAGCATAATGATTCCAGCAAGAGAACGAGAAACATAAGAATAAATCATTATACACAAATTTCATCATGATAACAAAAAATACTGAGGTTTACCTGGGGTGGATTTTCTCGAGGTATTATAAAAAGAACTCTCATAGGGTGAAGGTCCGCCAGTGGAGGTTCTCCCTTGGCCATTTCAATCACAGTTATGCCCAAAGACCATATATCTGCCTGTAACAGTACAAATTGGGGTGATGGAATGCTCATTATTCAACAAACGGATGGCAGGTGAAAGCAGCAAAACATGTTAGAAAACTCAAGAAAGATAAGCACAGCTTTAGAAGTACCTTTTCATTGTATCCATCTGTATTCTGAATCACTTCTGGTGCCATCCAGAATGGTGTTCCTACAAAAGTCTGATTTTGTCAACCATGTTAGTTCATTGCTGATCATATGACTAAACCATTCTACCCACACAGGCGTGGGAGGCAGAGAAAGCAACCAGAAATTAGAGTGTCACTAATGGCATAGATATTAAGGAAAAATAGCAGGAGCCAAAGCCTGAAAAGAGCATTCAAGCTTATTGGGAAAATGATGTTAACAAAAGAAAATGCACTATACCTTTCTCCGTGATATCGTCCTCGTTAGTTGTGCTGAAACACCAAAATCTGCAACCTGCGTCACGGCCACAATCTCAACTTCCATCAGCAGAATGCATAATACATATACCAACTTTATACTTATATGCATTGCAACTCTACAGAAACAATTCATGCTAATTTTGAGTACATTTGAGAGGAAGAAAAGTACCTTAACATCACCATTCTCAGCCAATAAAATGTTTGCCGCTGCCAAAAGTTATAGCAAAAAATGTTGGCAGTAATGAAGAGTAAGTTGCTATATACAAACAACAGTTCAAATCAAATGGCTCGAAAAAAATGAGAAGAATAATTTGACGCAGGAAAATACCTAAACAAATCTCTAAACCGAATGTTCTAAAACTATTCTTCTTATCTATGTGTCACTATATCGTATAACTTATAAGTGGGTAAAGTAAGGGAATAAAAACAACCTTTGATATCTCTGTGAATCTTTCCTTCATTATGTAGGTATTCAACTGCATGAAGCAAATCCCTTGTGATACTGGCAATTGACATTTCATCAAGTGGAGGGCCAGATTGGAGCTGTACAGATAGAGTTGCCATTAACTTTCCAGAAGAAAAAAAAGAGAGCAGTTATTTGAGAATTATAGTGCACTGGAACAGATAACAAACAAGTTCAGACACAAATATAAGCGGACGAAGGCTAGTTCATATGCAAACCGGAGAGAAATATGATGAAATTGGTAGTTGCATTATACCCTCCAAAATATCAAAACGGAGATTGTGTGCTGAAATTAGAACAGGGAAAGAAAAGAAGAAATAGACCACCGATGTTTACTAAGAAAACTGCCTTGAACTTGGAACTAAAAGCACTACTATAGGAAAGATGGTAGCAATGCCTTGAAAGTTTTGCAATTATCTTTACCTACTTTAGGTGAAATTTAGCAATGAAAATAGTTCTATAGACCATGAGGTTAATATTTTAAATTACACAAGGTCCACTATTAGCAACCCTCTCCCTTTACCATCGCCTCCTCCCCTAACACCCCCCAATTGAAAGAGAGGAGGAGGAGAAAAGAAAAGGAATTCAAGGTCACATTCTTTGATCTACGAGGGAAATATTATTAGAAAGTGAAAAGGAAAAAGCTAGGGAACTCATCAAGTGATACATAGAGCAACTTTAAACCCACTCATTATCATTTAAGACATGATCTTAAGCAATGACACTTCCTAATCTATCTCTTCCTTGTAATGGACTAATGGTACACAAAAGACTTCATGTAAATTGGTAAGCAAAACTTCCTTCTTAATCTTCAGTCAAACATCTTGAACCAAACATGCAGAAGCAAGTAATAGAAGTAACCTACTAGGTCAGCAACTGAACCACCAGCCATGTATTCCATTATTATCCACAGTTTAGTTTGGTGAAGATAGGAACCATAATACTCTGTGATGTATGGACAGCGGCATTGTGACAAAACAGAAATTTCCTGGAACAAAAACAGAACATATGAAAAACCTAGTAACCTACTCATTGAAAACTTAGGATACTAGCTCCCAGGTAAGTAAGGTAATACATTCTGGATGTCGTCAATTTCATCCTCACTGCAAAACGCAAAGCAACACAACCATAAGAAACAGCTAAAAACCAAAATAAAAATGAACACAGAGTGAAATGAAGAAGATTTATATGCCCCAGCTACTTGTTAGTAAGTAAAGGCTTTTGAAACTCCCATGCGAGTTGATCAATTATAATGCTTCTAAGGATGATATTGATAAAGGGAAGATAAATTACCATGCTGGACATGAGCACAAACTATTGGTGCAATTAATTTACATAGATTGAGAGGAAGATGGGAAGAGGACGGAAAAAGGGCAATTTAATATTTTAACATAGCCTTGGCAGTTTGTGTTTTCTTGCTGTGTTTGTGTAATTTCATGTGTCATAATTGTGTTTAAGATATTAAATATTTATAAACTTTGATACGTGTTATTTTTTCTTGTCATGGCTGTGCTGTGTAATTATATTGTATTCAAAGTTGTCAAGTCTAACTTGAAAAATGAACTATAAACAGACGAGAGAATACAAATTAGAAGACTTTCTTGCTAATTTAACAAAGGTACCAACTTACGATTCCTCTAAATCAATAACTTTAATAGCAACTTGTTTGTTCAACTCCTTATCAAACCTGCAAATAAAAAAAACATCAGTTATCCGTCTCATTTTCATCAACCATGATTCATTGTTTAAACAACCACATATTTGCAACAGTCATTGCAAAGCCTATTTTATTATATGCACATTCTTACAGCAAGATGATCCAACTGCTACAAACATTACAAAACGAAATAAGCAAATAAAAAACACAATTGAACAAAGCAATTATAATGCTCATAAAGTTCAGATGTTTCCATATTTCCCATTTGAAGTGTATATGATTTGATAGTCAATTATTACTTAGCCAATCAACACCCAACAGCCCTTTAAGCTCCTTTTACCCCATTTGACAGGCAGATGGATATATTTCTTTGTATTTCCAATCTTAGGGACATGGACCACATGGTATATGTTCAACTTAAAATTTGACAAGACATCAATTCAACAAAGCAACGGTCGATAAACTAATCCCACAAACACAAAGCAACTCTAAATTAAGCACCGGTAAAAACGTTCTATAACGTGCAACATAATTAACATTCAATCACAAGTATGACTATCACATTGAAATCGTTTTCTTATAACAAAATGTAAATAAACAATGCAAATGTACTCAAGCAATGCGATTGGTAAAGAAATCGAAATAATAGACTTACGCTTTATAGACATCACCAAAGGATCCCCTACCGATCAACTCCACCTGACTAAATCTAGAACCTGCAGCTGCTTGTAAACCTTCTATATCAGCCATTTCTACATACAAACTCCTTGGACACCAAAGATTAAAGCCACCCCAAAATTCAACCCCTTAAAACATTCACATTCCACCCATTCTTCAATTACGATTCAATACCCACTTCCAAATTGCCAACACCAGCCTAAAAAAACCCAATCCCTGAAACATAAATGTTAAAAACATTAATATTCTCAAGTAAAAACCACACCTATAAATAACACAAACGATAGCATATCTTAAAACATTCCCATTTTTCAAGATCTAAAAAAACCAGACACAAAATAAATAAAGCTAGAAATGCCTATAAGCTCTCACACTGAAAGCAAAGAATGCAGGATATACACCAAAAAGGAAAAGGAAATCAATAAAAGATGGGTGTCCTGAAATTGACAGGCTAACATAAACAACAAGAATTCTTACAACCAAATTAAAAAAATACCCTTTGCAAGTTTCAATCTCCGACACTGGAACCACAACATCCCCAAGTGTCTAGCGAGAAGAAAAAAAAAACACAACAATTCCATTTGTTCGAAAATTGATTTTTTTTTAATTTACCTGTTGGGTTTTTGCAGATCTTTCTCTTGGGTTGTCTCGATATTTGTCTCTCTCGGATTATGTCAAAAGTTTGGATTTTTATGGATTTGAAAGAGATCGAGAAATAAGAGCATAAAAAAATGTTTGTTGATGGTGTTTCTCGACTTGGTATTTTACTTTTGCTGGTAAATTTGATTTCATGGTGAATTAAAACGCGTCGTTAGGATGAGTTTTGTAAAGGATTAAATATGTCAATGCTCCCTTTACTAATTTAAAACTTAAAAGTTAGTCCTATACTTTTTTTTACGAGATTGACTATTTTTTTTATTTGAAAATCTTGATCTCACCCTAAAATTTGTTCTAAATTACTATTAACTACTTATCTAGCATCTATAAAAAGACTTAACTTTTTAAATGCTCTATGTTTCAATATATATCAATCCCACCTTTAAAATTTGTAAATTAATATAAAAGAATTGTATTTTTAATTAATAATATTTTTATTTAACTTTACAGAATAAGTATTAAATTGATAAAAAATCATATATACAAGGATTAAAAGTTTTTTTTTCTTTTTTATAACTGCTAGATCAATAATTAATGGTGAAATTAATCTCAAGATAGACTAGAATAAAAATCTTCAAATAAAAAATAACACATAAACATAATTTTACAAAAATATATATATAAAAAACTAAATTTTAAGTTTAGAAATAATACAAAAAATTCTACGTACCATAAAACACATTGAAGTCAAGAAAAGGGATGGGCACGGCTTGGGTTTTTGGCCCACCCGAACCCGATCCAAAAATAAGCACCCTAAATCAGCACTTGACTCGAATTTTTCTTCAAAAAATTCGACTAGACCCAAAAATAAATATATTAAAACCGACAACAACTCGATCCGAACTATATAAAATAAATTAATTTTAGAGACTTAATTATAAAATATTATAATTTAAAGGGCTAAATTATAAATAAAAAATTAATTTTAAGGACTTAATTATAAAAGATATATATAAATAGGGGTATTATTATAAATATCCCAAAAAAATAAAGAAAAATTACATTATTAGTCCCGGGTCGAGTCAGATATTTTCTACCATAAACTTGAACCCGACCCGACCCAAACTTAATTTTTTCATTACACCTGATCGGGCAGGACCGGGCCGAATCGGACCGAAACCCGTCGGGTCTGAGTATAATACTCATCCCTACTTTTATTCAAGAACATGGCTCAACAAGGCCCGTGTTCGATTTGGACCTTTGTTATTAATTTTTTTTTTTCATTTTTTAAATATTAATTTTCTATGCCCGCATTCTAAACTTCGATCCGATTCTTAATTTTATTTTTCTATTTTTCGAGAATTATGGAATTAAATTCTTTATTTTTATAAAACCTTAATCTTTGTATTTTATAAAAACTGTAATTTTTTTTCCAGTTGTCGGTTAAATTCATGGAATTGAATCGTTAATTTTTAATATCTTTTATATTTTACAATATTTGTTAACACCTTAATATATATTATTGATCTATTTACATTTTAATTCAATTGTCTTATACCGTTAATAATTTTTAGAGTAAGTGATTAAAATTTTTCGTTGAAATCTTCCTCTTATCTATGTTGTGGGTTTAAAACCCATTAGGAGCTAATTCCCCCTTCTCATGTCATCCATAGTTACATAAAAGTTGAGTCGAGCCTATAAAATAATTTCTCCAAAACATAACTATGAGTTGCTTGACCAAATGCGAATAAAACTGCTCTCCTATTAAAAAGAAGACAATAGAAACTTGAGTTCAAATAACTTTATCTAATTCGAACTCACATATGAATATGAAATAACATAGATTTTTGCGATATTAATGAAACCAAAATCATGGACAAACCAGCAGCACTGCAGTAGCACTCTGCCTTTGCAAGGAAATCAACATCATCAATTTTCTTATATATATTTCTTTTACAGTTCACAAGAAATTTTATACCAAAATCCCAACAAATGACGTTCACAAACTCAAACAATATATATATATATATATGAATTATGCAACACTGTCAAGTTTCTTGGAAGGTTCCATGGCATGGCATTGTCTACAAGCCAACAAAAACAACCTCAAGAATCTGAAGCAAGCCATTGATCTTCCTTTAGAAACAGCCCTCTTTTCTCGATAACCACCTTGTTTCTTACCTGCTTCACCATTTTTCCTCCTGGAAACCTCACGTTTCAGAACAGGCACCGCAGTAATATACTGCCACCTCTGCGAATAACAATCCCCATATAACTGACCACTTACAAGCCTGCTTGCTTTGCTATTATATCTTCTATGGTACAGCAATCGCCTCTCCGAACTGTCGCTCGAGCTTGTCCTCGCACTGCTACAACTACTGCTCCTGCTGTTTGTGCTGTCGCTTCTCGACCACATCGACGAATGCTTGCCGTTGGTGCTGCTCGTTCGGATCGTTGTTGGAGAATGTTGTAATGGAAAGGCGTGTGGCATGAGTCGGCCATTGAAGAAAAGATGATCGGCTGGTGAGGTTTTATGTGGATCTAAGGACGTTGAATCGTTGCGGGTGAAACACCCGAATTCGAAATCGGAATCTGGGGCATTTGGGGCGCTGGGAAAGGAGAATAACTCACCGGAGCTTGACGTTTTCCGGCGACTCTCCATTGGAAAGATGTTGATTACACTTGTATTTTCTTTTGTGTGTGGGAGGTTGGAAATTGGAATGGCTCATATATATAAGTAGGACTCTGTACTTGCATTTATATTAAGGAGGTAACTAGATGACAGTAGAATAATAATAAATATTTTTAGGTAGAATAATTAATTAATACTACTACATTTTAATACTTTCTTATATAATTATTTCGTGTTTAAAATGATAAAATGTGAGAATTGGACAGCTTTGGGGTGATATGGGGCCCTTGTTGGGTGATAGGGGTGAGTTTTATGGTGGTGTAAATCATGTGAAGCCATTCTTGCCAACTCAATCATGTGTTCTTAAATCTGTGCGTACAACAACCAGTTAGTATAACGAGAAAAGGTGTTAGGTTTGAATTTTGATATTGCAAATAGAAAAAATTACATTGAGAGGGTTATCTCATAACAAACTTTTACAAAACTCGATTTAAATTAGTCGGTCAATAAATCGAAAATTTATAGTTAAAAAAATAATAAATTTTGTTGTTAGAGTTTGAATTTGGTTACACTTTCAATTTCTATTAAAACAAATTCATTGCTTGAACACTTTACAAGGAAAAAAATGTAAGATGATATGATTAAATGATCAACCTAGAGCTTGCCAAAATGAGGCGCCCAAAGGCTTTATAATATAATTGTTATATGAATTGACACAGTCTCCAAAAGAAATACTCTTCCACATAAAGCAAAAAAAGAGCTTATGGACCATGAATAGGAGAGACGTTGACTGCTTAATTGCTTTGAAATTAATGACTGCTTAATTGTTTTACTAATTTATTGGTTTGTTTAGCAAATGTGACACTGGTTTTTCTTTATTTAACAGTAATTAAGAGTTCGATTTTTATTATATATATAAAATAATTTAAAGTTAAAGTTAAAATTTACCCCAAATATATATGAATTAACTTGTCCCAGTGGTAAAAGGAATGATTGTTGTTCCTAAAGATTACATGTTTGAGCACTACCAGCTGCAGCCTAATAGTCATTGGAGATAGAAAAAAAAAAACATGGTTTTTTAAAATATATTTTAATTCCATCCAAGTCTTTGGATCAACCCTAGAAATATAGACAAAGAAGTCCTTGAGAAATTTCCTTTTGTCTCCCCTTAGGGTTTCTTTGAATGAACTTTTGGGTCCATTTGAGTTCATGATGTCTTTGGGGACCACCAGCAGTCAGCCTAATTTTGGTCTTATTTTATCCCTCAAATCTTTTCCAATCCTTTTGTTGATTCTCTTGAATTGGTGTAGGTCCTTTGTTTTACGATGAGTGTGGGCTCAGCTGACTCTTGACCCAACTTTTGACCCTCAGAACTGCTCAATTCTTTATTTAATGGTCCTTTATTTGGGCCACTTTTTAAATTTTTGAACTATGTGGTTAGGGCTGTCACAAAGTTTAATGGGCCACTGAGGTAGAAAAATCCCTAGTTTATTACAGCACCAAAGACATCCTACTAATCTTACAAAGGTTACATAAATGGCCACTGGTTCAATAGAAAACTCCATGGATAAAGGGTTTATAACATCATTACACAGCAAGGCGAGATCGCGAGAACGAAAACATCGTGGAACTTCGATAATCGAGTTCGATTTCGACTTTGATGCTTCACATTGTTATTAAAATCCTCCATTATAGTATAGTAAGTAGTACATAGTGCAAGACATTGAACCATGGGGTGACAGAAGAGAGGGAGCATGTTTTTTTTTTGTCCTTAATTGATTAAGCTCCCTTTTATCTGATCTGGGAACGCTTAAAGGATGAGTTTCCATGGATTGCCATTGGAACTCTGCCTCTTAGATCATCGGCATAGTAATGCGACTCTTTCATTCGAGCACTCGAACCTTCTGCTGCTGATGATGACATCTCAGCCGAGCTCTTGCGACGTCTTTCGTTATGTCCAGCTAACCGCCTCCGACAGCTCCGTTTCGATTCATCGAACTCTGGCAGCTCGTGGAACCTGTGGAAGTGCATATGTGTTTAAATAAATTGGTAAAGCTTGAGTGACTTGTTGAGCAAGTAATTAAGTTTCTTTAAAAGTAAAAACCTGCTGCATTGCTGACAAAAACGTTGCCTGAGACCACCAACAACCACAAATGGCGCCTTGGCATGAATCTCACACACTTTATGTCGCCTGTGGTAGCGCTTGGCGTCGGATAAATCGACCCCGCATTTCTCGACTTGACAAGAAGGCGACGACGCCCCACCGCCGGATCCTCTCCTTCCATGTGATTTCTTCTTCTTTTCATCATCCGGGAAACCGTGATCAGCACCACCAAGACCCTCTTCATCTTCGTCTAGCACGTCATTGTCGGGTTCTTCGGCCGAGAAATCCTTATTCATGGTTTTTCTTCGGAAGCACTGTTTTTTCCTCTGAAAAAACCTGCAGTGCGATTGCAGTGGAGCAGGAGATATAAATAATGGAAGCGTGCAAAGTTGTTTAAAGAAAAAGGATGTTGAGGACCACAAATGAAACAACATTTGCCCTTGTTTTTATGTTTGCTTGTACCTGAAAATCTTTCACAAACTCAACTGATCCTTGAGAGAGACATATCAAAAGTGCCATTTAAATGAATCCTGTAATGCACTGTACAGCACTGGAATTAGATCCGCTTATATTGAAGTTTTTTTTTAATATGCTGGTGTGATGCAAGGGTAGCATCTGTTCAATTTTTTTAGTCTTTTCAAAGACGTCACACACAACATGTGTTACTGTTACTCGAACCCGTGTCTCAACGAATGATGAACATCTAATTTTACTACCAGGACACAAAATGAGCCGCTTATATTAAAGTTAAACACATATAATTACATGATATGAAAATATATTATAGAATGTAATTTGTATATACGAATATTTCATGAAAAATAAAAATTACTGTTCTGAGTTGAACAAAGCTTTTATTGTATCAGGGTACTCTATGCCTTTCCCCCTCCATTTTCACCACTCTTCACTCCATACTTTATTCCTTTACCTAACTTTTTCATCCTCTGTTTTTACCAGACGTGAAATAATATTTCCTTTGATTTTCAACGGTTGAATTAAAGATTGTTTTCTTTTATTAAGCAATGTTACAATAATATTTTCAGAGTAAATGTTGGGATTTGAACGATGATATGGATGAACATTCATGATTACTAAACCAATCAGTGGATCTGAAAGATAAGTTTTTCAATTCATGGACGATTGAAACAAAAACTCACCGATTCTCAATGAATGCCGACGGTCCAATCTATCTTTGTTTACATTTTACCTCCCCACTCTTCCGCATCACAAATGTTTTGTATCTATCATTTCTTTTGAGTTGGGTTTTGGTCCATTTCTATCTTCTTAGATTCTTCTTCTTTTGGTTTTTTTATTCTATCTTCTTAGATTCTTCTTTGTTTTGGTTTTTTTATTCAATTTCATTTAAAAATATCGTAATATAAAAAAATTACACATTTAAATATGTCAGCTTACAAAAGTATTTATATAATTCTAACTCAATTAAATTTCAAACTTTGCATTAAACAAGGTTTTTAATAAGATACACAATTATATTTCTTCATTATAAGTTTATAAAAATTTTTAATGAGGCATATGATAATATTTTCTGTATGATTTTTTATTTTAATATATATATATATATATGGATTTTAACCAACCAACCGCCTAAAAACCCTAGCAATTTTTTTTGTTTTCTTTCAAATTATAGCGGCTTGTTTTTTTTTTTGTTTAATCGGCGGTGACACATGTATTTGCATTGGTTGTAGACCGTCTGTAATTCATATTTTATTTGCTTTCATTTATTTGTCTTATTTTTCTTTCTTCTCACATTTGGGTACGCTTTCCTCTGTCTATGTGGCACGTTTTCGCTGCCTTTATGGCACGTCTCTACCTTATGGCACACTTCTATAATTATTTTTGTAGGTTTTTGGTGTTCGTACAATGACCCTCACATCGCTTCTCTTCGATTCGTGTTTGTCGGTGGTCACATAAAATTTGATACCCTTTTGGGTTGTTTGCCGATGTAATCTACAACGAATCGTCGTTTTTAAGAATATGCGTGAAATGTTATTTTCGATTTTGGAGATTTTTTCTAGTTCTTGTTTTGACAACACTCATGGACCTTTCATATAATAGACCGTAGAAATTCTCTGTTGTGCAAAGAAGAAATGTCTGAATTGACTGGTGCAAAGCTCATCTTTTTTTTCTAAATTTATGATTTTTGTTGTTTTTTTAGATGTTTTAAAACCTCTATTATATTTTTATCAATAAAATTGTTTAGTTAATGCGTAAAAAAAATAAAAAAATGGTAGAAATAGGGCATTAAGATTTGAAGTAAAGTGTGGGAGGTTATAATATGATGACGAGTGAAGCATTTATAAAGTAAAGGCCAAAGGGATATACAGCTGTTTGATGAGACGTATGTTATCTCTACGTCTTTTTCAACAATATGCTTCCTAAAATGTCTGTATTTGGATGTTAAACTTTTTAACTTATGCCATTCGAGAGCCGTTCAAAGATTTTGAAGTATTTGTACAATTTATTAAAATAAATCATTAATTTATAATTAATAAAAGATATAATTTTTTTATTAAAAATACCTTAATTCAAAAAGTATTATTAGATTATTTTTTAAGCATTAAAAAATTAATTTATAAACATTTAAAAAGTAAACATTATTATTTAAAAATGTCATTTTTTTTACATGTTTTAAGTTTTAGATAATTTTTATATATATATACATAATTATATATATATATTAAAATTTATATTTTTTTACAAATATTTTATCTAATATATGTTATTTATTTTTGGGCTCCTTTCTCCTGAGACTTTATGCGGTCGCTCCTATTCAGAACTCCAGCGATGTTATTCTTTTACACTTTTTAAATCTTTCCCATTTTTTTACACTGGTTTATATTTTCCCGTATTTTTAATTAAAATAAAATATATGTTTGAATTTGAAAATTATTTAGAGTAAAATACATTAATAATCACTAAATTATAAAAATAATTATTTTAGTCGTTGACCTTTTAAAATACACTAAATACCACTTTTAAAAGATTCGGTAAATCTAACTATCATTTTGAATTTTTTTTAAAATAGTGATAAAAAATAATATTATTTTTTATATTTTAGTGACAACTAATATTTATAAGCAAATGAACTTAAAAAGAAAAAAAAACTTTTTCGGGTGCCCACAATTTGCTTACAATGGTTGATTTGGTGATGTGCCTTTGGAATGGATTCTTTTATAATGATAAAATCTATACATTGGCTCTTTCTTCCTTTGTTTTCTTATCGCATTTTTATTAATATCAATAAAGATTCCCCCAACGTGACATTTTAGTGTTTTAAAAGAGATCTGAACTTCAAACTTTACTAACGAGTTGGTTTAAGTAGCAAGTAGTAATTAGTTTGATATCGCTCAAACAAGTTACGAGTTTGAGGCGTTGTGTATACAAAAAATCACCGCTGAAAGACTCACCCACTAAAATTAGGTGCGCGACACGAATAGCCCCGGTATTTGCTTCCAAGTTTTTGTGGCTCAATTTACTCAATGATCTTCCATCCATTGCCACACAATTTTATAGTGTTGATCATGTTGTGATTGCTTGTGTAATTCAGTATATATGAACTTGAATTTTAAAAGACCCATTTCACAAAAAACATTGTTCGGATTTGAATATAAGATTTAATGTCAACAAAGACTTGAACATCAATTGGTCAATTTATAAATTAATTAGTTATTGGGTAGAGCTTAAAGATATCTGAATAAAACATGTTTGAAAATTAATGACGTTAAAGTTACCAGGCACATGAATTGTTATAAGATACGAATAGTAATTTTAAAACGGCCTAAATGGTGTTGAAACCAAATAATGGTAATTTTAACATTTTGGATCATATTAAAAAATTAATATTTTGGATTAAAATATGAACATTCTCAAAGCATGTAGAAAATAAAATATGTTTTTTATAGTAGGGGAATAAAATGAAAATTTTGTTATATTATAAGGACTTGCCGTAGACCTTAACCAAAATCTTGATATAAACTATTTTTAAAAGTAACACAATGTAAAAAAATTTAAGCTTTATACGTTTTCTGGATCGTTAGATGGGATAATAGATGGCTCAGATTAACTTCTTACTATTTTTTTCCAAGTGATAATCTTCACATATTTATTGTTAATCTCATTCATTCGTTTCATTCATCCAACGGTCCAAAAAACGTGTAAAACTTAAAGAATTTTACACTGTGTAAATGGAATCTATCTCTTACATTATAATGAATGGGTTTAAACCCAAAAGCTTATGCTCCAATTTAGGGGCCCAATCTATATTCAGAGATTCAATTAATATTTTGGGCCAGTCCATAATATTTTGGGTCCGTTCCTGAGACCCGTAGCAGCAGACTCTTTGCTTTAGGATTGGAAGTTGAAGATAAATATAAATATTTGAAAAATATAAGATAATTTTATAATTGATTTATTTTTAATAATAATAATAATAATAATAATAATAATAAATTGAGATTGAAAGCATAAGTCCCTCATTCTCCCGCTCCTTAACAGTTTCGTCCCTACAAATATATTAATATTTCGTCCAAATTTTAATAAACCTCCGATCATTATCAAAACTTGTCACTAACAAATTTTAACATTTCCGTACAAAAACCGTCATTAGACACCAATATATAATGAGACGATATGTTTTATTATTTTTATGTAATTAAATAGAATATAAGTGCAATTATTAGAAAGTTGTGAATATGTATAAATATATATTATTTTATATTTTTTAAATATTAAAAAAATTATTAGAAAAATAGAATACGAGTCAACAAATCAACTTAAATTATTAAAAGTATATCCCAGCAAAACCTGATTCAAATTAAATTCATTGACCCGTAGAAAGCTAACAGTTATGAGCAGTGACGGAGCCACAGCTCCCATGGGAGGGGCTGTGGCCCCCCCGGTAGGGGGAATTTTTTTTTTTTACCTTTTGATTTCTTATATTTTTCTGGAAAAAATTGGGATAATTGTGAATTTGCCCCCCACCTTTTAAAATTTATGTTTTGCCCCCCTCAACCTCAAATCCTAGCTCCGTCCCTGGTTATGAGTGAACACATACTCGCAGTTATGATGAAGTGATCAATTTGGCATTCTGCTTTGCTTTGCAGTGTGTTTCCATGTGCAATGTATTTCAAATAAATTATTAAAATTTTCAAATATACCTAAAATACGAGAAAGTATAAGATAGATCGGATTCACCACGTCATTCGTTGTCCCAGTCAATAAAATTTATTTATGTCAAAAAAACTTCCAAATAACTATTCATTCTTTTTTTTTTACATGTAAGAAAAAAACAAAAATTCATCTTGAATAAAATGACATGAATGGACCGGACCTTATTGGCTGGACCACATATGACGTGGTGAGTTAGGTCCAGCTAATAATTTTTTCTCAAATACTTGAAATGCATGAATTATTTTATTCAGTCAAAATACCATTTTTGTTGAATTGATATAATTTTTAATTGCAAGTCTATAATTTTTGGTAATATTTATTATTTTTTATGTAAATAAAATTTATTGTAAAAAGTGAATAATTTATGTGAGGCAGAAGGTCAAAAATAGCCCTCAACGTTTCATCTTTTGGTCATTTTAGTATTATCATTTTTTTGGTGCAAACAATCATATAATGTCTTAATTTTCGTTCAAATTTTACCATTGTTGGATGAAAACTTTTAGTCAACTAACGATCAACGCCTGAGGCTGACGTGACATGTCTGCAAGGCATGGGGAGATGACGTGACGATGTCACATTGCATTTTGCTGATGTGGCGATTGGTAAAAAATTTAAAAATTAATTAATTTTAAAATATATATATATTTTTAACCAAGCGCCACATCAGCAAAGTGCCACATAACATTGCCACGTCATCTCCCCATGCCTTGCAGACATGTCACACCAGCCTCAAGCATTAACCGTTAGTTGACTAACAGTTTTCATCCAACAAGGGTGAAATTTGAACGAAAAATGAAACGTTAGGCGGTTGTTTGCACCAAAAAAGAATAAGGCTAAAATATCAAAATGTAAAACGTTGAGGGATATTTTTGACCTTTTACCTTTGTGTGAAGACTTATTTAACGGGAAGTTGACGTTTATTTTCTTATATAATTGTTGAGGGATCTTGACTCTTTCAAAAGAGATACATGAAGTATTATTTAAGCTTAACAGTTAAATAAGTGACTAAATTGTCTCTGATTTAAATTGTTCGGTGAGTCCCTATTCATTGATGCACTCCGTCCATCGATTGCGCCAACATAATTGGGTGACAGAGTTTGTTTGGGATCCTAGAGAAGTTAATATGCTTGTTGATGGTGTTGTCAAATTATGCTCATCCTCATTTTATCAGACCGTACTTCTTCCATCATCCTCGCCGGTTCTTGTGAATATTCTTGATCGTGATGTGAGGATTCCCTTTATTGTAAATTTTTTTCTAGTTAGCTCTATGGCTTATGCCTTTTATTCGGAAAAATATAAGTGCCTAAATTATACATTTTTAAGTGTCTAAACTATATTTTGGGTCAAACAAGTGTCTAATATTTTTTTTTGTGACCCATTTAAAGTTTTACCGTGATGAACATTATTTTTTCCTATTAACCAATAAAATACTAACAAGTCCTATGATTTCTCATTTTCTAAACTTAAATCAAGTCTTTGGACTGATAACATACTCGATTCTTGATTTCTTCTGCGATGCAAGGTGTTACATTTTGCAGGAATGCACAATGACGAAAAAGGGACCTCACATGATCATCATCTAATAGTTTCAAACAATACGTAAAATCAAATATTCGAAAGGCAAATCTTGGTAAAAGATTTTGTAATCCGACAATTTACACTTTCAACAAGGGATTCAGACCCAAATTATGCAAGTCGCGTGACTTGGAATGGTGTGGAACAATTTTGAAATTTCGTTTTAAGGATAAAATTGAAAAAATTATAAATAATAAGGGTTAAATTTTATATTTTTTTACGAATTAAGACTAAATTGATTGAATGTGTAAATATGAAAGATTAAATGTGCTATTATACAAAGTTTTATAACAGACACTTTAAATACTTAACCGGGTTTAACGTCTTAATTACCATTTTGTTACAAAACACAAAATTTAATTGTCATTTTGTAACATTTAAAAATTTAGTTGCCGTTTTGTTTTAACAAAGTTTTGTTACCGTTTGTAAATTTTTCTTAAAAATAAATTGAATTATTTTATTCGTAAAAGGAATTGTGGGGAGTGAAAATCCATACTTTTTTGATTTTTTTATGGCGAGGTTGAAGATAGATAATAAGTGGTCAATTTTAAACTTTCTTTTTTATTTATTTTAATATAATTAGCGATATTTAATCTGTTAATTTATTTTATTTTGTTCATTTTAATATTTAAATTTTTAATTTTATTTAAAAAAATATATTGTCTCATTTCATTATATCTGATAAATAATCCTCCTTTTGTACTGTTTAACTGAATTAATATTAATTGTCGTTATCAATTTCCTGCAAAATCACTAATTTATCGATAGCATTGTTAGCTATCGGACAGATAAAGCTAAAGTCAAACATTGTGATTTTATTATTTTGAAGGGCCAATTTGTTTTTCAAGCGAAATTGTTATTTTTATTTTTCTGAACGGCAATTGTTTTTTATTTGAATTTGTCTTTTTGAGTTTAATATTAGTGAAAATCCGGTGTGATCTTATGAAGATATTTTTTTATTAAATTTTTTAATAATGCACGCAAGATAATTTGTTATAATCCGGATCTTCTAAAATAATAATATTAGATTCATTTTTTTAAATTATCAAATATTTTTTTGAATTTGTAAAAAAGCTTAAGTATAAAAATTATTAATAAATTGAGATCCACTAATTGGCCTTATGGCTAAGGAAGTCCATATTGTATCATCTTGTAAGAGTTCGAATCCTAATATGAGAATATAATATCTCTCTGTCTAATAAAAAAATTATTAATAAGTTTAGGGTCTATATAAATTTTAGTAGTTTTTTTTTTAAAAATAGTTAATTATAATAATAAAAAATAAGAAATGTTATGGTCTAAAAATTTATGTACAATTCATTATTGCAACCTATCTGCTACTGCTTTGTTGTAATGAACAAAAAACATTATCCATTTATCAAAATTGAGACAGCATGCAGGCAAAGCGGTAGGAAATGTATAACCTACGATAAGTTACGGTGCGGCACCAACTTAAAATGTTATAAGATTTAAAATATAGAACTGAAAATGTTATATCATATACTATAGATGTATCAAATATTAATATTAACCATAAATGATAATGAATTGGGGAGGAAAAAGTAGTATTTTCCAGAGTTTTTGTGCGCCGCCTAGTTTTTTAACTCTTAATTCTTTTCTCTCTCTAACAATTATGCGCCGTCTGCAGTTTTCTTTAATTTTTCTGCGTTAGCCGGCAATCGGCAATCACTTAGTTATTGGTTATCGACCGCTGGTGTTTATTGTTTTTTCCTTTTTAATAAGAATCTCTGTTTTTATGGCACATATTTTCTCTGCTCTTGTGACACATGTTTTTTTCTGTCCTTATAACATGTTTTCTTTATTTTTGTGGTTTTGTTTTATCTGTCCTCGTGACATGATTCAACATATTCTAGCGGCCAATCGGTGCTCGCATAGAGTTTTTAATCAGCGCTAGTTCTTGATTATGATTTTGTCGGTGGTCATGCAAAGTTAGATCCTCACTCGGTCGATGTAACCAATCTTGGGTAGCGGGACATTCTGTTTGATAGTTTGGATCGCTCACCACTCCTTGTTCATTAGTTATGTGTCCCGATTGGATAGAGACAAAAAGATTCAAAAAGCTTCTGGATTTTGATGGTATGCTTATCTTAATATAAGTTTTTCACTTTTCTTTATTTTTAAATTGTAAAAAATTTAGATAAATTAGTCTAATTATTTTACTTTCTAGATACATTATAATTGTAATATCTTTTATAGTTATAATAAATCTTCACCGGTCATATTTTAAAAAAATGATAATGAATTGGGTGAAGAAACGATAGAGTAATTATAAATGATCAAGTTAAAAATGTTTCAGGTAAAATATTTTTTTTTGAAAATAAGCCACTAGTTTTATTAATGAGAAAATACCAAAAATTACAATAAAGGTTTACAAATTATCATTGTAAACTAAATACATAATTTGGACTTCTTCCTAAAACTAGCCAATAAGATCAGATATGGTATCTGAACCATACATGAAAAGGTTATAAACCCATCCAAATACTCGATCGAAAATAGATACAAAACCTGATTGCATCGACAAAACGAACCACAAAAGGGATGAAGCTATTGATAGACCACCGAGAAAACGCAAATCAACTCTGATAGACCACAAAAGGTCCATAGCAGGGAAGATCAACATGATTACAAATAATCGCCATCTTGATCAGTCGTGGCGTCGTCAAATACCTTAATTTTTCCTTCCAGTTGTACGTAAGAGCGGTCTGCCAGTTGTAGCATGACTGTTGTGGGTCTTGCTTGTCCAATACCTAGCTTCTGAAAAACAGATTTGGGCATTAGACTAATACTAGCACCAAGATCACAAAACCCACAAATTTATCACCAATTATGAATGGCATGATGAAACTCCCATGATCCTTCTTCTTCGGGGGTGGACGCTTATGAAGGATTTCCATGCATCCTTCTGTCATCATTACAGTTTCAAATTCCCCAAGTCTGGATCTCCTAGACATTGAATCCTTAAGGAACTTTGCATAACCAGGCATCTGCTTAATGGCCTCCAACAACGGTATGTTGATATGTACTTGCTTAAAAACATCATAGATTTTCTTAAGCTGGTACTCCCGTTTCTGTTTCTGTAACCGTTATGGAAAAGGGGGTGGAGGACGACAGTCTTCGAGGCGTCCTTCACATGGGAATCGAATCTGAGGAGGCTTACAATTTTCAACTTCTCTTGTCTGCTCCTCTACTTCTTCTGCTGTCGTGGCAGGGGTGGCGACAATAAGTTTTTTTCCTTCCGTCGGGGCAATGTTCTGATAGAAAATAAATAATAGAAAAACGTGCCAAGAGACAAAAAACATGCTAAAAAGCAAAAAAAAAAAACGTACCAAACGGTAGAAAAAAACGTGTCATAAATACAGATTTATTGAATTAAAAAGACTAAAAATAAAAAAAAGAAACAAATAAATAAAAGAGGGTAACCGGCGGTCAACAAATAACCTGAAAGCTATTGTCGCCGCCAGCCTATGTTCGAACCAAAGAGAGAGAGAGCGGCGGCACTTATTTGCAATGTTTATTGTTTATTGAATTCGAATGAGCAAAGCAATTAAAAGCCCTAATAAATAGCTATATAATCGGGTAGATCATGTCTTTGAACCTTCAGGTAAAATATTTGGTTTAACTAATTACACTCCGCATTAACTTTTCTTTTTGTTAATAAAGTTGTTGTTTATCTCAATTTTTTTAAGGTATAATGTCAAAAAATGTTTATAATGTTTGACTAAATAATTATTGTACTCTTATTTTTTAATTAATTTAACTCTTAACGTTTTATTTTCAGTCAAAATAGTCCCCCCGCGGATGAAAATTGTTAGTTAACTAACGATAAACAATTTGAAAATTTTCATCCGCAGAAAAATTAATTTGACCCAAAATAAAACGTTGAGGGTTAACTTGTTTAAAAAAAGAATTAAAATCAAAATAATTATTTAGTCAAACATTAGAAGCGTTTTTTTGATATTATATATATTTTTTAGAATATGCTGGTGTGATGCAAGGGTAGCATCTGTTCAACTTTCTTTTAGCTTTTTTTCAACAAAGACACACACATCATACAATACTGGTGCTCGACCCCGGATTCCAAAGAATGATAAACATCAACCTTTACTACCAAGACACAAGGGGATGAGCATTTTTTTTTTAACATAATATCAGAATATGGTGCAACATTAAAGTAAAACAATATAAATTCAAATTAACCCGAATGTAATAAAAATGAAATATTATATTCTACAAAAGACCGGAGAGCAAGACTCACAATATCTTGTGTAATATAATATAGTATGTGACGAGCACCATCCATCTCAGAAGCAAAACAGGCTTTCCTTTTAAACCACAACAATGGCAGGTCCATTGAACCTAGAGTCTGCTAATGGCTGTAGTGCACAAGGAACCAATGGAAGGTGCTGGAAAAAAGTTATTGATTTCGCAGAGGCTAAGGTTCAGATCTTGTTTGCCGTGCCCATGGTGTTATGCAATCTTTTTTACTTCTCAATCACCATGGTTTCTGTCATGTTTGCTGGTCATCTTGGTGAAGTCGAGCTTGCTGGTTCAACTCTTGCAAATTCATGGGCCACTGTTACTGGTTTTGCTTTTATGGTAATTAACCTTAACCTGGTGTATGCTCTTCAGTTCCTGTCTGAAAATTTGGTCAACTCCCATTGTTGGTCTCTCAGATAGGTTTAAGTGGAGCGTTGGAGACTCTTTGTGGTCAAAGTTTCGGTGCAAAAATGTACAAAATGCTGGGGATTTACCTTCAAGCTTCATGCATTATTTCTTTCTTTTTCTCCATTATCATATCCATTCTGTGGTTCTTCACCGAGCCAATCCTTGTTTTGCTTCATCAAGATCCTGAAATCTCAAGAATGGCTGCTCTTTACATGAAGTATCTGATTCCTGGTTTGTTTGCTTTTGGTTTCCTGCAAAACATATTACGGTTTCTTCAGACACAAAGCATTGTTATACCTTTAGTCATGTTCTCTGTCATTCCATTGGGTATCCATTTCGGGATTGTTTACAGTTTAGTAAAAAAGACAAGCCTTGGTTTCAAAGGTGCCCCCATGGCGGCATCGATTTCGATATGGATATCGTTTCTTTCGTTAGCCATGTATGTGGTTTTGGCCGACAAGTTTAAGAACACATGGAAAGGATGGTCTTTTGAATCATTTCGTTACATCATACGGAACTCCAAATTAGCCCTGCCTTCTGCAGCAATGGTTTGGTGAGTTCTTTCCTTTAATGTTGAAAACTCAATGTTTAAGACCATAATTTTCTTCCTTTAATGTTGAAAACTCATGCTAGTTTGGAGTTCTGGGCTTTTGACATACTTGTGTTCTTAGCTGGTTTGATGCCAAATCCAGAAATTACAACTTCATTGATTGCAATATGGTAGGCTGTTCTCTTATTCTATTTCATCATACATGTTCTTATCCATTTTTCCCGAGCTTTAACCGTGACGAACTTTTATTCTCTTAATATGATCTGCAGTGTAAATACCGAAAACATTGCCTACATGATCACATATGGCCTTAGTGCTGCAGCAAGGTTAGTTCTCTTGCACCGAGTTTGATTTATGTTACTCGAACTTAAATATACGGACCGGTAAGATTCCGTTACGACCATTTTTCCCCACAGCACAAGAGTGTCGAATGAACTCGGAGCTGGAAATCCAGACAGGGCAAAGCAAGCGATGACAGTAACACTCAAGCTCTCGGTCCTTCTTGCACTTGTGGTTGTTCTAACGTTAGCCTTGGGACACAATATTTGGGCTGGTTTTTTCAGTGATAGCCATTCGATAATCAAGAAATTCTCACAGATGACGCCTTTACTTGCCGTCTCGATAGCGATCGACGCCATACAAGGCGTCTTATCAGGTTTGAAACATATATCAAACAATGTATATGCAGATATCATGTTCATTTTTATATGCACAGTTCAAAACTAAAATGCAGGGGTTGCAAGGGGAAGTGGCTGGCAAAACTTGGCAGTATTAGTTAATTTGGGGACTTTCTATTTTATTGGCATGCCAATTGCGGTTCTTCTTGGATTTAAGTTTAAATTCTATGTTAAGGTGGGAAAACTGATTCATAATAATTAATAATTTCTCAAATGATTTTTCAACATAATTTTTAAGATTGCAAATCAAACCACTTCATTAGTTTTCTCTCACTAATTATCTTTTTTTTTTGTGATTTATTCAGGGTTTGTGGATTGGCTTAATATTTGGTCTATTTTGTCAAGCTTGTACCCTTATGTTAATTACAATTTATAGAAAATGGACCAAATTTGATCTTTTAGAGGAGAATCACAATGATACTCAACTTTCTGTTTAATGTCTTTGTTAAATTATTTAACTCACTTAAAAACCAGATGTATGTCATTCGAATTAATACTCGATTAATAAAATTTTCGAATTATTTTTATTTGAATTAATACTTTGTTTAAGTCGATCACTCTAAACCAAATTACCATTGTGAGTTGTGTTTGGCTTTTATGGTTGTTGATTGACTTCGTGCTAGACCTACATGCACGTGCTGCGATCATTCATCGAAACTGATTTTGTAGTAAAAATCATCTGAAGATCATACTTAGAAATACGACGATGAAAATTATTCAACTGTTTTTTATTTTATTTTATGCAACTATGCTACTTTTACCTGAATTTTAAGCCTTTATTTTTTCGAATAATTCTTACCTAGGCAGGGACGGAGCCATAATTGAACCATCAAGTTAACTAACTTTGAAATAAATAAGGTTCTAAAAAGTAATTAAATCATAAAAACTAAGGGAATTAAGGTTTAAATTCACTAATTTTAAAATTGAAGGGTCTTAAAAAGTGGTTAAACCAGAAAAAATGAGGGGTCATGGCTTAATTTCATTAATTTAACTTAAAGGGTCTTAAAAATAATAAACCAATTTTTTTGGGAGGATCAAGGACTTAATTGCAAAAGTTATAAAACTGTCAATGGCCTAAAAATCATTAAACCATTCAAAGTTGGGGGCAATTGCCCTTCTCGCCTTCCTTTAGCTCTGTCCTTGTACTTACAAGGGGGGAAGGAGAAATTTGCTCCTAATGAGTCTAGAATCCACAACCTAGGAGAGGAGAATGTGTCAATTGAGAACTTTTAACTACTCGCTTTAGACATTGTTGACGAATTTCAAGCTTTTATTGTATTATGATTGTTCTATAAATCAAATATTATCATCAATTCTCATTTTGGTCGCTATTTTTTAAGCATTTTAACTCTCAATGTTTTATTTTTGAGTCAAAATAGTTTATTCGTGGATGAAAATTATTAGTTAACTAGCGACAAACAACTTAACAAAATGTCACATCACCCAAAAAAAATTGTATATTTTATAAACTAATTCTTGATTTATGTATCATTATGTTATGTTTCACTTTTGTTTATATGACATTGATACGTCAGCGTGAATTGTTATGTAGATTAGTCACATCATTTTAAGTAATTTATCGTTAGTTGACTAACAATTTTTTTTATACATGGGTTATTTTAACATAAAATTTAACGTCGATAGTTAAAATAATTCATAAAAGAATAAAAGCCAAAATGATTGTCCAATTAAACGCCAGGGGAATTTTTTTGACATTGTAACTTTATAGAAATTTTTTTTGACAATAATTGATCTTTCACAAGAAAATAAACCCAACTTTATGTTTAGTTTTTTCTTAAAAAATTGTAAACAATTTTTACTTAGACGAATGGAAGAGAAAATTTGCTTTTAAGGGTTTAGAATGCACACCTTAAAAAAAGAAATATGTCAACCGATAACTTTTAACTATTAAATCTAGAGATCATTGACAATTTTCCCTTAAATTACTTAGTCCATTTAAAGGAATTATTATATAGATATAGTTTGAACTAATATTTTTTTAATATTTTGGTATGACCATAAGTTAATATTTCATTAATTTTAGCTTTTAATAACGTACATATATTGTTTAAATAAATTGCTCAAAATCGGGTCACTTAAGAACATGGGTGTGCATTCGGTTAATTCGATCTATGGTCGAACTGAATTAACCGAAAATGGAACAATCGAGTTTTTTTCTTTCTCTTTAACCGTTAATCGAACCAAATTTTTTAAACTTATTAATTGAATTGAATAAATTTTGGTTAATTCAGTCGGTTTTCGAATTAACCGAAATTTGTTATAAATTTCTGGGTAAAGTACACAAATGGTCAGTACACTATGCTAAAATGATCTTTTTAGTCATTGGACAATCATTAAATTTATCGAACTATTACAAAATAATTAGTGCACGTTATAAATTATTCATAAATTTTGAAAAACTCAATGACCATTTTATAATAATTCAATAAATTTAATGATAATTTTGTGCTAATTTGATAAAGTTTGATAACCATTTTATAACATATTAGAAATTTTATTATTTTATAATTTTTAAAGGTTTAGTGAGGAAAAAAATATATGTAATATATAAATGTTATTATTTTATAATATTTAGTTAATTGGGTTAGTTAACTAGTTTTAATATAAATGTATTGACTATAATTATAATTTTATTATATTTTATATTAATTAATTTGAATTATAATCTTACCAATATATAAACTGTAACTATACTAATAATTTAAGAAAGAAATTAATTCCTGCCTAACCGTATCTGCTGATTATAATAATTATTCATTAAAAACTTACCAACATCTACATACATATTTATAATAATCATATGATACATTATCAATAATGAATTTAAAATAATTTAGTTTTAAAATTTTAACCAACCGGTAGGTCTAGTAGGATGAAACACTAAGACGCTTAAACAATGTCTGACATTCGAACCTTAATATTATGAACGATCGAGTAACATGAATTGAAATAGACACACTTATAGCAAATTTCTGTAATACTCAATCCGAATTTGTCGACAAATAAATTATACATCAAATATTATATAAAAAAAATAAAGAAGATATGCAATGAAAGAGATAATTTAATGAAAAACGTAACCGATTATTCAAAGCATTACCTTTCACAGTATTTTTTGTAATATAATATAGTATGTGAGGACTGACGAGCATCATCTGAGAAGCGAGATAGACTTCCTTTAAAAGTTAAAACTACAACAATGGCAGGTCCATTGAACGTAGAGTCTGCTAATGGCTGCAGTGCAGAAGGAACCAATGGAAGGTGTTGGGAAAAAGTTATGGATTTCGCAGAGGCTAAGGTTCAGATCTTGTTTGCAGTGCCAATGGTGTTAGCTAATGTTTTTTACTTCTCAATCACTATGGTTTCGGTCATGTTTGCTGGCCACCTTGGTGATCTCGAACTTGCTGCTTCAACTCTTGCAAACTCATGGGCCACTGGTACTGGTTTTGCTTTCATGGTAATTAACCTTAACCTTAATCTTAATCTGGTTCATGCTCTTCAGTTCCTGTCTGAAAAACTGATAAACTCCCATTGTTGGTTTCTCAGACAGGTTTGAGTGGAGCTTTGGAGACTCTTTGTGGTCAAGGTTTCGGTGCCAAAATGTACAACGTGATGGGGATGTACCTTCAAGCTTCCTGCATTATTTCTTTCTTTTTTTCCATTATCATATCTGTTTTGTGGTTCTTCACCGAGCCAATCCTTGTTTTGCTTCATCAAGATCCTGAAATCTCAAGAATGGCTGCCCTTTACATGAAGTATCTGATTCCGGGTTTGTCTGCTTATGGATTTCTGCAAAACATATTACGGTTTCTTCAGACACAAAGCATTGTTATACCTTTAGTCGTGTTCTCTGTCATTACATTGGGTATCCATTTTGGGATTGTTTACAGTTTGGTAAACAAGACAAGCCTTGGTTTCATAGGTGCTCCCATGGCGGCATCGATTTCGATATGGATATCGTTTCTTTCGTTAGCTATGTATGTCGTTTCGGCCGACAAATTTAAGAACACATGGAAAGGATGGTCTTTTGAATCATTTGGTTACATCATACGGAACTCCAAATTAGCCCTTCCTTCTGCAGCAATGCTTTGGTGAGTTTTCTCTGTTTGTAATGCTTTGGTTACAGTTTCAAGCTGGATTTTAGCATTATACCATTGAAGCAATGACACACATCGGACCGAATTTACTTTTAAGGCAGTGGTTATCCACGACACGACTGCTTATTCATTTTCTCATTCTACTAAAAAATTTAAGACCAATGCTGACCATAATTTTCTTCTGCTTTTATTGTTGAAAACTTCTGCTAGTTTGGAGTTCTGGGCTTTTGAGATACTCGTTTTCTTAGCTGGTTTGATGCCAAATCCTGAGATTACAACTTCATTGATTGCAATATGGTAGTCTTTTCTCTTCTTCTATTTTTCTCCATCCATTTTTCCCGAGCTTTAATCGTGACGGACTTATGTTCTCTTAATATCAATTGCAGTGTAAATACCATAGACATTGCCTACATGATCACATATGGCCTTAGTGCTGCAGCAAGGTTAGTTCTCTTGCACCAATTTCGATCTATGTTACTCGAACTTAAATATAATCGTTGGTACGATTTTGTCACAACCATTTCCATCCCCTCGCAGCGCTAGAGTATCGAATGAACTCGGAGCTGGGAATCCAGACAGGGCAAAGCAAGCAATGACAGTAACACTCAAGCTCTCGGTCCTTCTTGCACTTGTGGTTGTTCTAACGTTAGCCATGGGACACAATATTTGGGCTGGTTTTTTCAGTGATAGCCATTCAATAATCAAGAAATTCTCACAGATGACGCCTTTACTTGCCGTCTCGATAGCGATCGATGCCATACAAAGCATCTTATCAGGTTCGATTTCGAATATATATCAATGTATATGCAGATATTATGTTCAGTTTCAGTTTCATAGTACTTCTTTATTAAACATATCATGTTAGTACTATGTTCTGAAATCATGTCTGAAATTAATGAGCACAATTCAAAACCAAAACGCAGGGGTTGCAAGGGGAAGTGGTTGGCAAAACTTGGCTGCATTAGTTAATTTGGGGACTTTCTATTTCATCGGCATGCCAATTGCAGTTTTTCTTGGATTCAAATTTAAACTTTATGTTCAGGTGAAAAAACCATTTCTCTAATCAAATAATAAATTATTTGATTAAAAAATATACATATTGTAATCTTTATTATTCTAATAAAGATGAGAGATTGTGATTTAAATTGTATATTTTTTTTAAAAATAAAATCATTAGTTTTCTCTCACTAATTATTTTTTCTTTAATTTATTCAGGGTTTATGGATCGGCTTAATATGTGGTCTGTCGTGTCAAGCTTGTACCCTTATGCTGATCACAATTTGTAGAAAATGGACAAAAGTTGATCTTTTAGAAGAGAATCATAATGATACTCAGCTTTAATATATTTCTTAAATAATTTAACTAACTTGAAAATCATATGTGTGATTTGAATTAATACCCAAATAATGAAATTTACGGGTATTTTTTTCATCTGGACTGGTTTTAAGTTTGTTACATCTCAATTTGGTTTAATTGCGAGTTCAAATCGTTTATGCTATATTTGGGGGTTTGCGTTCGAACTTAAGGTATTAGATAATTTTGAATTTTAGTTATTTTAGGTCCAAATGATTATGATTTATGACCACGATTTGTATTGTGTTCGAATCATGTACCGTATGAATTATTTTACAGTTCAAATCAATTTTAATTTCAAGTTGAACTAATATTTATAATCAAATTAGGATAATTGGTTTGTGTTCAAAGAATAAAAGTGCATTAAAATCAATTAGATATTGTATATCATCAATATGCTTTATATCACGTAGCTTGCCTATTTTTATGACAGATCTGCGATCGTGTAGAGATTCTTACATTATTCGTATTTAATTTGCGATTATCGGTGGTTTTTTAGTGATTAAAATTCCTTTTGTGGTTGTATAACGAAATATGTTTTGAGAAACAATCTGTAAGTTTGCTTTGGTTCTCCACTCTTTTATTATCTCAAAAACGTCTAGTTGAATAGAGATAAAAAAATACTATTGATGGATATTGGATTACTATAGATGGTGGTCGTCTGATTCAAAAGAAGCCTTCAACTGTCATTATGCTTTTAAATTTTTTTTTTTCATTTGCCTTTGTTTGAGGTTTTTTGGGGACATAATCCCTAAAATTTTCTCTTTAAAAGGTTGCATTGTTAAATTGCACTTTATTTTGTTTTAATAAAATTCAGTATCGTTTCAAGATATTAAAGCTAAATAAATATGTTTTATTAATAACAACATTATTCTTTTCTAATGTAGATTAATATCTTTCGCATCTTTAAGACGTAATAATGTTGAATCACTTTTAGTTTTGGACTAAAATTTAAAACTCAAGATGATCGACTTCATTCAACAACTCAAAAATATTTGTCTCATAATATATATTTTTTCTTATATTTCGTTAACGACTCTTAACTAATCAAAAATAAATTATTTCCTTCCGTTCACGACTCAACTACTTTAAATATCATTTGAATTAATACTCGATCGACAAAAATATTCGCTTTATTAATAAGATGTAATTTTCTTTAGAGCAATTGATTTAGTGACGAATCACAACAACATTATTATCTCAAACCTTGTCTTCTTTATATATATATAAAAAAGCTAGTAACTAAGATTTGCCCTTTAATTCCTATGTGAAATCACGGAGAGTCTCTTAACCATTTTTCTTAGGATAAATTTAAAGAGAATGACATACACCGTTGAACACTATAAATTTTATTTTATAAAAAGATATTAGGTGAAAAATAAAGATGAGGTGGTTTTATTTAATTGGGTAGGACCATGGATGATGTGGTGAGAATGATTCGTAAAATAATTTCTTCTAATTTTGTTTTGAAATATGATTGATTGCATGTCGAGCTTTCGAGATTTTTAATAATCATTTAAAAGTCATTAGAAAGTTATTAGTCTTCAACGATATATTACAATAGTGGTGTTCAGTGGTGCGCGTCGCCCGTTCTAAAATTTTTATTTTTTTGCATAAAATTTAACACGTCTCAATTCGTTTCATGAATTACTTTTCTTCTAAATTTATCCATTTAACCGTTTCATTTTTTATGCATTGAATATGATTAAGCCATATTTGGAAACAAAAATGGAATATGATCTGGCAATTGGATTATTTCATTTATTATGCATTAATAAAGTTAACATACTGAAAAATAAATACGATTTCCCCAAGCATAACAAGAGTGTATTTTCTAGCATAATATTACAGAAGTGAGATTGGCTTACCCTCAACCACCAACAATGGGATATCGAGTTATGGATTTGGGCGAGGCTAAGACTCAAATCTTGTTTGCAGTTCCAATGGTTCTGTCCAATGTTTTCTACTTCTTAATTACTATGGTCTCGGTCATGTTTGCCGGTCACCTCGGTGATGTCGAGCTCGCTGGTTCAACTCTTGCCAATTCATGGGCCACTGTTACTGGTTTTGCTTTCATGGTATAAGTATAACCTTAATCTGTTTCATGTTCTTGTCTGAAAGTTTTGTAGATTCCCATTTTTTGTTTTTGTTTTTCAGACAGGTTTAAGTGGAGCATTGGAGACACTTTGTGGCCAAGGATTTGGTGCAAGAATGTACAAAATGTTGGGTGTTTACCTCCAAGCTTCCTGTATCATATCTTTCTTCTTCTCGATTATCATATCGATTTTATGGTTCTTCACTGAACCAATACTTGTTTTGCTTCATCAAGACCCTGAAATCTCGAGATCTGCTGCTCTTTACATCAAGTATTTGATTCCTGGTTTGTTTGCTTATGGTTTTCTGCAAAACATTCTGAGGTTTCTTCAGACACAAAGCATAGTTATACCTTTGGTCGTGTTCTCTGTCATTCCATTGGGTGTCCATTTTGGTATTGTTTACAGTTTGGTAAATAAGACAAGCCTTGGTTTCAAAGGTGCTCCCATGGCGGCATCGATTTCGATATGGATATCGTTTCTTTCGTTAGCTTTATATGTCGTTTTCGCCGACAAATTTAAGAACACATGGAATGGACTGTCTTCTGAATCGTTTCATTACATCATACAATATTCCAAATTAGCACTTCCTTCTGCAACAATGGTTTGGTGAGTTTTTTCTTGTAATGTCATTTTTCTCGACATATATGTAATTGTATCGAATACTCACACTCGAATATTTTGCCAGTTTAGAGTGCTGGGCATTTGAGATTCTTGTGTTCTTAGCTGGTTTGATGCCAAATCCAGAAATAACAACTTCATTGATTGCAATATGGTAGGTTGTTCTCTTTTGCCTTTTCATCATATATTTTCTTATACATCCATTTTTTGTTCTTTTTTATTCCATCTGCAGTGTCAATACGGAATATGTTGCCTACATGATCATATATGGCCTTAGTGCTGCAGCAAGGTTAGTTCTCTTGCCCCAATTTTGATATATTATTCAGACTCGAACGTAAGTGTTAGATACGAGTATATATAATTGATTTAATTATAATTTTTCACAGCACAAGAGTGTCGAATGAATTGGGAGCTGGGAATCCAAACAAGGCGAAACATGCTATGGCAGTGGCTCTCAAGCTCTCGATCCTACTCGTGCTTGCAGTTGTTCTCTCGTTAGCCTTGGGACACGATATCTGGTCTGGTTTCTTCAGCAATAGCGAATCGATAACCGATAGATTCGCAAAGATGACGCCATTGCTCGTCGTCTCTATGGCGACCGATGCCGTGCAAGGTGTCTTATCAGGTTTGAAAAGAAAGAGCTTATGATTCATGTATACGTATCGTGTTTCGTTTTTATTTTGTTAGTGCTTGTATATAAAACATGTCATGTTCAAGCATTTGACATTATTTTACGTACCTGAAAACCATGTTGCAGGGGTTGTAAGGGGATGTGGTTGGCAAAACTTGACCGTGTTAGCTAATTTGGGGAGTTTTTACTTCATTGGCATGCCAATTACTGTGTTACTTGGATTCAAATATAAACTTTATGCTAAGGTAAGAAACTATGGATCGAATTTCATTAATTTTTAAAATTGCAACTATATTTTTTTTATACAAATCTATTAAAAATGACCGATCGAATTATTATTATTATTATTAATTTATTTCCTCCCACTAATTATTGTTTTTTGTGTGATTAATTCAGGGTTTATGGATTGGTTTAACATGTGGTTTATTCTGTCAGACTTGTATTCTTATATTGATAACATTTTGTAGAAAATGGACAAAAATTGATCTTTAGAAGAGAAAACTAATGAAATGCAACTTTCTGTTTTTTTTTTTTCTCTTTAACTTTGATTTTGAATTCCTATTTTCTCATCTCGAAAAAATTGATATAACGGTGTCTCTTGAACTAATACTTCAATGATAATGATTATTTATGTTCGTGTATTTGATTAGATAATGGGTATAAATTATTCCAAAATTATAATATTATCTTTCGAGTAAAAAATAAAAAAATTGTAACACCTTATACTTGCCTATGCGTTATACCTAAGTTACCAAAGATTATCATAACATATATGTGTGACATGTATTCAGTTTTCATAAAAATCAGACATCACTATAGAGCAATCACGATAATGATAGATAAAAACATATCCATTCTAAAGTCCCGTAACGATGATACTCACATACCATCGAATCATCTGTCAAGTACATAATCTAAAACCATTTCAAAGTTTAAGTTACAAAATAACGCCATCATGGCTAACTAGTAAAGTATATCATAACAAAATATAGGCTCATGTCACCCAAAATAGACAGTACGGCGGATAAGAACATTACAACAAAAGTATAGTAAGAATGTGCCGATCCTCCAAGTGCCAAGTCCACGGGTAGCCTATCCAAAAGTATCTGAAAGGGGAAAGTTTGGGGGTGTGAGCTAGGAAGCTCAGTGTGTTCCGATAAGTGCAAAGAAACACACATATATATATATAGTTCAGATATGCATCAGACAATACAACATGCCATAAGAGCAACCAAGGTTCCATTTTAACCTATCTACCCTCCAACCTTACACCAGAATGCAATTCCCCATGAACTGCATACCGAAGGACTTATCCTAGGCCCGAAGGCGTAGGAGCCTACCAGAAAGTCTTACCCTAGGCCCATTGGGCGTAGGAGCTTAACCGAAGGTTTTACCAGCTGGATCAGGGCTGTACCTGCAGACACTTCAATCATATCCCAAAAGTATACCCCAAGCAGAGCAATTCAGTTCAATATACTATCAACAGAGCTCAGACATCAGACATATAACATTTCTATCATTTAGAGATCAGATATTTCTATTTCAGATCAGACATGAGGCATACCTTCTAACATATCACAATAAACATACTTTCATTACATTATAATCATGCTTTTCAAACAGAAGGTAATCATGCTTTTCAAACAGAAATCATGCCTTCCAGTAGTCATGCATTTCAAGTACAAGTATAATTTATGACATTCAGTGAATCGTAACGGGACCCATGTATACATATATGTATATATATATATATAACAGAAATGTAGCACACATGGAACACACCTCAAAAGCTGGTCAGCAAATCTATCGGGCTCCTGTCTCGCTACGGTCTGCCGCTGAGCTAGATCCTAAATCAATAAAGGACCATAGTTACTACAAGGAATAAATGTTAACTCTAATAGCTTACAAGGTTCACAGATTCATACTAGTAACTATCGGAACGCGCGGAGGAGCAGATCGGGAGGAACTAGGCTGAGCAGACGAACGGTCAGGGGAGTCTTGATTACCTTCAAACAGATAAAAGCGTGTATTAGACATTTATTCGATTTACTGATATCTGAATGGAATAATCAAGTACATATGCATGATTTGGGTTTAAGGTCAGATTCGGAGGTCTTAGAGTCGGAATTTCGCAAAACGGGCTTCAAAAACGGACTCAGGACGTCGAGAAACATAAAATAAGGTCTTTTCGAAAAATTTGACTTTTTGGTCAAAGTCAACGCTGACGTCAGCAAGTCAACGCTGACGTCAGTAGGTCAAAGTCAACTGGGCCAGGTCAACCGATGACGTCATGATGACATCAGCAACCAATAGGGTCAACTGAGTTGACTCGGTGAGTCAACACACTGAGTCAACTCGGGCGAGTTAACTCAACGAGTTGACTAGGACACTCGTCGGTTCGGGTCAGAGATGGGTCGGGCCGGACTCGGGTGGTGGGCTCGGGTTTGGGTGATGGGCCGACCGGTCCAGCCGGTTCAAGCCGGCTCACTTACCCCAACGGAAAATAACGTCGGACGGCCACCGGAAACTCGCCGGAGAGCTCGTACGGCTCGGTTTCACCTGAAAAAAAATTGGCAAAAACGATTATTGATTTAACCCAACCCACACAAGCCTGAAATATCGTCGGATTTAAACAGAAATCGCCGCGAAGAACCGAAGGGTTGTCGGAACTTACGTAGCTCCGATGGAAGCCTCGCCGGCGTCGGTTGGACGAAGGGTTGGCTGGGTTTTTCTTGACTCGACGCGGGGAACACGGTGGTGGCAACGACACACCGAACGGACGACTGACGGAGGCTGAAACGGCGGGCAACAGTTGACGGAAAATAGGGTGAGGGTGTGTCGAACCTTCAGCCCTCAAAACACGATGCCGGCGGCGAGGGGTGAGCGAGTGACCACCGGGGATGAGCTCAGGGAAGGGCGGCGCACACGCCAGTGGCGGCGGTGTTGCGCACGGAGCGACGGTGGAGGGGGAAACAACGGCGACAGGTCGGGGTAGGTAGGAGCGTTTGGAGAGGGGGTGTTTCTCGAAGCTTGAAAGGGCATTCAATTTTTTTGGTAGGTGAAACGTCAGATTCACATTAAAGGTGTCTCGAAATAACTCCCTGATTAACAGATAAATATTACCGTTGGTAATATTTGACAGAAAAGAGCACTTGGCTCAATCGGTTAGCATGTTGGGTGGTGAGGGCTGAGGTCTCGGGTTCGAGCCTCCACACCCTCACTTCATTTATATCTTCTTCTTTTTTTAAATCTTAACCGAGTGTTACAACTCTCCCCTCCTTAAGAAAAATTTCGTCCTCGAAATTTACCTGAATCAAACAGATGTGGGAACTGCTTTCTCAGGGATCCCTCGATCTCCCATGTAGCCTCACTAGGACTCCGATTTCTCCACTGTACCTTTACCATCGGAATGCGTCGATTCCTCAGAACTCTCTCATCAAAATCTAAGATCTGGATTGGTTCCTCCTCATAGGACAAGTCCGGTCTCAACTCTACATCCTGAACTTGGATAACATGACTAGGATCCGGATGGTATTGCCTCAACATGGACACATGAAATACATTATGGATACGACTGAGCTGAGGAGGTAACTCAAGCTGATAGGCAACTGGCCCAACTCTCTTCACGATACGGTATGGCCCAATGAATCTCGGACTCAGCTTACCCCTTTTTCCAAATCTCAGAACTTTCTTCCATGGAGATACTTTCAGGAAGACTTGATCACCGACCTCAAACTCAATATCCTTTCTTCTTCGATCAGCATAAGATTTCTGTCTGTCAAAGGCCTCTTTCAGGCGATCACGGATTAATCTGACAGTCTCTTCAGTTTCTTGGACCAACTCCGGACCCAAAGTCTTCTTATCATACAACTCGGTCCAACAGATAGGAGTTCGGCATTTACGACCATACAGAGCTTCATAAGGGGCCATGCGAATACTAGCTTGATAGCTATTATTATAAGCAAACTCGGCCAAAGGCAAGAAATCTTCCTAACTACCGCGGAAGTCTATCACGCATCCTCTCAACATATCTTCAAGAACCTGAATTACTCTCTCAGACTGACCATCAGTCTGAGGATGGAAGGATGTACTGAAATTTAAACGCGTACCCAAAGCATTATGCAAGGCCGCCCAGAAATGAGAAGTGAACCTTGGATCTCGATCAGATATGATAGATAAGGGTACCCCATGCAATCTGACGATCTCTGAGATATACAGCCTAGCCAGCTTCTCTAGAGAATAATTAACTCGTACAGGAATAAAGTGAGCTGACTTGGTGAGTCGATCAACAATAACCCAGACAGAATCCTTTTTAGAAGGAGTCAGAGGCAACCCGGTAACGAAATCCATCGTGATACGCTCCCATTTCCACTCAGGAATCTTAATGGGTTGTAACAAACCAGAAGGATGTTGATGTTCCGCTTTGACTTGCTGACAGGTCATACACTTCGATACATAATCTGATATATCCTTCTTCATACCCTCCCAGCGGTACCTTTGTTTCAGATTCTGGTACATCTTGTCTCCACCAGGATGCATAGCATAAGGGCTACTATGAGCCTCACTAAGTATGGTTCGCTTCAGGTCGGCATCATCAGGAACACAATAACGGCCCTTAAAGCACAAAACGCCATCCTGATCGAAGGCATAAACAGATGTGGATCCCTGCTCAACTTGCTGCATGACTGGGAGTAAGGAACTGTCTAAGAGTTGCTTGGCCTTAATCTCTTCGGCCAAAGTTGGTTTAACTTGCAACTCCGCTAGCAAACTGCCATCACTATAAATACTCATCCTGGCAAACAGAGATCTCAGGTCGGATATGGTCTTACGACTTAAGGCATCGGCAACAACGTTGGCTTTTCCCGGGTGGTACTCAATCACGCAATCATAGTCCTTTAACAGCTCAACCCAACGACGTTGCCTCATATTTAAATCCCTCTGAGTGAGGATATACTTCAAGCTCTTGTGATCAGTAAAGATATAGCACTTCTCTCCGTAGAGATAGTGCCTCCAGATTTTTAGAGCAAAGACCACCGCAGCTAACTCAAGGTCATGGGTCGGATAGTTACACTCATGTGGTCGTAACTGACGTGATGCATAAGCGATTACCTTCCTATCTTGCATCAGTACACAACCAAGCCCGGAGAGTGAGGCATCACTATACACTGAGAAGTCCTTCCCAGACTCGGGTTGTGAAAGGACTGGGGCTTGAGTTAAAGCCGCTTTCAGTTTCTCAAAACTAGCTTGCTGGGCATCAGACCAAGAAAAAGAAACATTCTTCCTCAAAAGCTTCGTCAAAGGGGCAGCAATGATGGAGAAACCCTCGACAAAGCGGCGGTAGTAACCAGCTAAACCCAGAAAGCTACGGATCTCAGAGACATTCTTGGGTGGCTTCCAACTGGTGATAGCCTCGATCTTACTAGGATCAACCTGGATACCTTGAGCTGATACAACATGCCCCAGAAATGTCACTTCTCTGAGCCAAAATTCACATTTGCTCAGCTTAGCATACAGACGATGCTCTCTCAAGGTTTGCAGAACAATCTTCAAATGTTCAACATGCTCAGATTCGGTCCGAGAATAAACCAAGATATCATCAATAAACACCACGACAAACTGGTCTATATAGGGTCGGAACACACGGTTCATCATGTCCATGAAGGCAGCTGGTGCATTGGTAAGACCAAAAGGCATCACAAGAAACTCATAGTGCCCATATCTAGTGCGGATAGCTGTCTTCGCAACATCAGATCCCTTTATCTTCAGTTGATAGTATCCAGACCGAAGATCAATCTTTGAGAAAACCGTGGCTCCCCGAAATTGATCAAACAAATCGTCGATCCTGGGTAACGGGTATTTATTCTTAACTGTCAGCTTGTTCAACTTCCGATAATCAATGCATAATCGGAGTGAACCATCTTTCTTCTTGACGAAGAGGACTGGAGCTCCCCAAGGTGAAGAGCTAGGTCGAATGAAACCTCGGTCAAGCAGCTCCTGCAACTGAATTTTCAACTCCTTAAGTTCTTTAGGGGCCATTCGATAGGGATTCATAGATACAGGTGCAGACCCCGGATAAGTCTCAATCTCAAACTCAACATCCCTATCCGGAGGTAACCCGGGCAACTCTTCGGGAAAGACATCAGGAAATTCGCTAACAGTGCGAATTTCTTCAATCTTGGATAGAGAACCCTTCGTATTCAGGAGTGAAGCAATGAAGGTTTCATATCCCTTCCGAATCATTCTATCGACGGTCAGAGCAGATACTACATTAGACAAATAACCTCGACGTTCACCGATTAGAACCACTGACTGGCCATCGGAAGTCCTTAAGGTTGCCCTTTTCAATTCACAATCAAGGTTCACCCGATGCTCGGTCAACCAATCCATACCCAAAATCAAATCGAACTCCTCCATTGGAAGCTCTATAAGATCAACCAGAAAGATTTCCCCTTGAACCTCAAGGGGACAACGCCTAAACACCTTATCCACGGTCACCGACTGACCTACTGGGCTCATAACTGTAACAACATTCTCTGTGGCTTCTATCGGAAATGGAAGGTCTCGGGAAACAGATCTTGAAATGTAGGAGTGGGTGGAACCATTATCGAGCAATGCAAAGTATGGAACAGAGAAAATGGTAAATGTACCTGCTATAACATCCGGCTCATCCCTATCATCACGTCGCCTGGTAGCATAAACAAGTGCTGGCTGCCTAGCCTCAGACAAGACCGGTCCCCCACTCTGATAGGATCGTGCTTTAGAGTCTGTCCTAGCAGCAGATGCAGAAGGTCTACTCTGACTACGACCCCTAGCTGGAGTCTGAACAGAAGCT
Organism: Hibiscus tridactylites; assembly: GCA_958450335.1. Taxonomy (NCBI): domain Eukaryota; kingdom Viridiplantae; phylum Streptophyta; class Magnoliopsida; order Malvales; family Malvaceae; genus Hibiscus; species Hibiscus tridactylites. The sequence continues at coordinate 3,825,555 of OY288271.1, forward strand.
TGTGATCGGGCAGGAGTCTGAGGTGATGCTCGATAAGAAGATGGTGGAACAGGGCAACCCTTCAAGAAATGATCTCCAGAACCGCAACGGAAACATGTGCCTATCTTCCTCCTACACTCCCCTTGATGCCATTTGCCACAATGCTCACAAAGAGGTGCCTTAGAAAAACTTGATGAACCACCTCGACTAGCTGTCGAGAGCTGAGGGGCTGGAGGCCTAGAACCGGTGTCACTCCTCGGAGGTGCAGAAGTGCGAGCCTTCTTACTTGCCCGTGCTGAAAACTCAGTGCTAGAAGGCCTCCTAGATCGGTCTCGATCTACTCTGTCACTCTCAGTGGTCATTAACTCAACTTCCTCTAAATCTTTTGCCAACTCGGTCACCTTATCAAAATCCTTATCTAGGTGGCCGATAACCTGTATGCACAACTCATGACGGAGTCCGAGTGCAAACTTGCGGCATTTTTCTTTTTCAGTGGGCACCAAACTGGATCCAAACCTCAAGAGGTCTAAAAACCTCGTCTCATACTCAGATACAGTCATATCCCCCTGTGTCAGAGTCCTAAATTGCTCTTGCATCTGTCTCATATAACGCTCTCCAATAAAACGGCTCTTGAAGCGTTCTTTGAAGAAGTCCCATGTCAGACGAGTAGCAGAGACGCTACTCACAACAGACTCCCACCAAGTTCGTGCACTCCCATAAAGCAGTGAAACAGCTCCCAAATATTTCTTGGGCGGCTCAAGGCCCAACGAATCCATGCGTCTCTCAAGATCATGAAGCCACTCTTCTGCCTCAGTCGGGGCTCCACCAGTAGGACCATCAAAGGTCTTAGCCCCGTTAGTGATTAGGGTCTGAGAGATAGGAACTTCAGGCACAACCCCCGCAGCTCTAACTGCACCATGAATCAGTTGTAAAAACTGCCTGCTAAGAGCCTCATCAGACACTATCGTGGATGGCTCGGTACGGGGTGCGGGTGCTCCTCTAACCGGAGTCGTCATATCGATACCAGAGGTAGGTGGTGGATCAACCGGGGCTGTAGGACTTCTAGGGGCAGGAGGATCTTCTGAGGCCGGAGGATTGTTAGCTACATTGTCAAGCGGGTCGGAAAACCTAGCAGGTCGACCTCGCCTCCGAGCAGGTCGAGAACCACGTCTAGTACTCATCTGTTGGTCTCGGCTCTACAAAAAGAAAAATCTAAGGTCAGAACTGGCATTGGAGTACCGAACACAATTTAAACATATAAAACTTGGTGACATGGCCTTTTTTTTTCTGAAAATATATAAGTATTTAAATCGTTTTATAAAACATAGCATTTAGGACCCACTCACAGTCCGAGGTTTATAAAACCAAAAGCTCTGATACCAATTAAATGTAACACCTTATACCTGCCTATGCGTTATACCTAAGTTACATAACATATATGTGTGACATGTATTCAGTTTTCATAAAAATCAGACATCACTATAGAGCAATCACGATAATGATAGATAAAAACATATCCATTCTAAAGTCCCGTAACGATGATACTCACATACCATCGAATCATCTGTCAAGTACATAATCTAAAACCATTTCAAAGTTTAAGTTACAAAATAACGCCATCATGGCTAACTAGTAAAGTATATCATAACAAAATATAGGCTCATGTCACCCAAAATAGACAGTACGGCGGATAAGAACATTACAACAAAAGTATAGTAAGAATGTGCCGATCCTCCAAGTGCCAAGTCCACGGGTAGCCTATCCAAAAGTATCTGAAAGGGGAAAGTTTGGGGGTGTGAGCTAGGAAGCTCAGTGTGTTCCGATAAGTGCAAAGAAACACATATATATATATAGTTCAGATATGCATCAGACAATACAACATGCCATAAGAGCAACCAAGGTTCCATTTTAACCTATCTACCCTCCAACCTTACACCAGAATGCAATTCCCCATGAACTGCATACCGAAGGACTTATCCTAGGCCCGAAGGCGTAGGAGCCTACCAGAAAGTCTTACCCTAGGCCCATTGGGCGTAGGAGCTTAACCGAAGGTTTTACCAGCTGGATCAGGGCTGTACCTGCAGACACTTCAATCATATCCCAAAAGTATACCCCAAGCAGAGCAATTCAGTTCAATATACTATCAACAGAGCTCAGACATCAGACATATAACATTTCTATCATTTAGAGATCAGATATTTCTATTTCAGATCAGACATGAGGCATACCTTCTAACATATCACAATAAACATACTTTCATTACATTATAATCATGCTTTTCAAACAGAAGGTAATCATGCTTTTCAAACAGAAATCATGCCTTCCAGTAGTCATGCATTTCAAGTACAAGTATAATTTATGACATTCAGTGAATCGTAACGGGACCCATGTATACATATATGTATATATATGTATATATAACAGAAATGTAGCACACATGGAACACACCTCAAAAGCTGGTCAGCAAATCTATCGGGCTCCTGTCTCGCTACGGTCTGCCGCTGAGCTAGATCCTAAATCAATAAAGGACCATAGTTACTACAAGGAATAAGTGTTAACTCTAATAGCTTACAAGGTTCACAGATTCATACTAGTAACTATCGGAACGCGCGGAGGAGCAGATCGGGAGGAACTAGGCTGAGCAGACGAACGGTCAGGGGAGTCTTGATTACCTTCAAACAGATAAAAGCGTGTATTAGACATTTATTCGATTTACTGATATCTGAATGGAATAATCAAGTACATATGCATGATTTGGGTTTAAGGTCAGATTCGGAGGTCTTAGAGTCGGAATTTCGCAAAACGGGCTTCAAAAACGGACTCAGGACGTCGAGAAACATAAAATAAGGTCTTTTCGAAAAATTTGACTTTTTGGTCAAAGTCAACGCTGACGTCAGCAAGTCAACGCTGACGTCAGTAGGTCAAAGTCAACTGGGCCAGGTCAACCGATGACGTCATGATGACATCAGCAACCAATAAGGTCAACTGAGTTGACTCGGTGAGTCAACACACTGAGTCAACTCGGGCGAGTTAACTCAACGAGTTGACTAGGACACTCGTCGGTTCGGGTCAGAGATGGGTCGGGCCGGACTCGGGTGGTGGGCTCGGGTTTGGGTGATGGGCCGACCGGTCCAGCCGGTTCAAGCCGGCTCACTTACCCCAACGGAAAATAACGTCGGACGGCCACCGGAAACTCGCCGGAGAGCTCGTACGGCTCGGTTTCACCTGAAAAAAAAATGGCAAAAACGATTATTGATTTAACCCAACCCACACAAGCCTGAAATATCGTCGGATTTAAACAGAAATCGCCGCGAAGAACCGAAGGGTTGTCGGAACTTACGTAGCTCCGATGGAAGCCTCGCCGGCGTCGGTTGGACGAAGGGTTGGCTGGGTTTTTCTTGACTCGACGCGGGGAACACGGTGGTGGCAACGACACACCGAACGGACGACTGACGGAGGCTGAAACGGCGGGCAACAGTTGACGGAAAATAGGGTGAGGGTGTGTCGAACCTTCAGCCCTCAAAACACGATGCCGGCGGCGAGGGGTGAGCGAGTGACCACCGGGGATGAGCTCAGGGAAGGGCGGCGCACACGCCGGTGGCGGCGGTGTTGCGCACGGAGCGACGGTGGAGGGGGAAACAACGGCGACCGGTCGGGGTAGGTATGAGCGTTTGGAGAGGGGGTGTTTCTCGAAGCTTGAAAGGGCATTCAATTTTTTTGGTAGGTGAAACGTCAGATTCACATTAAAGGTGTCTCGAAATAACTCCCTGATTAACAGATAAATATTACCGTTGGTAATATTTGACAGAAAAGAGCACTTGGCTCAATCGGTTAGCATGTTGGGTGGTGAGGGCTGAGGTCTCGGGTTCGAGCCTCCACACCTTTACTTCTTTTATATCTTTTTTTTTTTTTTTTAAATCTTAACCGAGTGTTACATATAAACTATCTAATGAAAAAATTATATCATAAGTACGTCTCGTAATATTAGATTAGATAAATTTGACTCATGGATAGTATAGCTTTTATCCCTAACTTAAGGTCTCATTCATAGATTTTTTTTCGTTAATGCGTATGTGTATTGGTGTAAATAATTTTATTTAAAAAAATAATTAAGAGTATACTACTGGAATGATCACTTATGTTTAGTATATGTACATTTTTTGTCATCAATTTTTAAAATTGACTGTGATGGTCACTTACATTTTCGTTGTGTAAACTTATGCTCACTCGAACACTAATTTTTGTTAAGTGTTGTTAAATGGGTGGCGTGACAGGTACGAAAATTTGTATAATAGCACATTTAACCTTACATATTTACACATTCAATCAATTTAGTCATAATTTAAAATAAATCATTATTTTTAGCTTCATTATTTAAACATTCTTCCGATTTGATCCTATTTTATATTAGAAACAATTTAATATTTTTTCTCCAACTAGATGATGACACATGTCCCAAGTAATAGGTTTTTAACTAGATGATTGAGCGCCTATGTGTTATACACCCACACTCTAGTTTTCGATTCACCATAAACCCAAGTTCTATCATTTATTTTCTTTTAACCAGATGGTGACAAATGTTAAATTATTTCTAATATAAAATAAGATCAAATTGAAAAAATGTATAAATAACGAGGCTAAAATTAATGGTTTATTTTAAACTATAAGTAATTGATTGAATGTATAAATATGAAAGGTTAAATGTGATATTATATAAAATTTCGTAACTACAATGTCACCCATTTAACATCACTTAACAGAAACTAGCATTCGAGTGACCATAAGTTTACACAACGAAAACGTAAGTGACCATAATGGTCAATTTTAAAAATTAGTGACAAAAAATGTACATTTACTAAACATAAATGATCATTCCAATAATTTACCCGATAATTAAATTCAGACATATGGATACAGTCAAATCCAGAACTTGTTGTGCATAAATAAATATCATATTGGCCCAACTCGTTGCCGACATCCATTGTTCTGTAACAGAAACAGGCAGGGATTTAATTTCTGAAACAATTAATTCAAATGGAAATGGAAAAGGCTTAATTTTGACAATACTCCATGATTTCAACTTTGGAACCTGCTCAAATGTTGCATTTTTTTGGGTTATGTGACTAGATCTTCTGATTAGGGCGTTTATGGTAGGCTAACCGTATTATTTATTTTAAACGTTTATCGAATCGTAATTTAACTATTAAAAAATAGTTAATTTTTTTAACCATGGATGGTTAACTGTTATTAACAGTTCAGTTATAGCTTAATATGTAATTTATTACAAATTTTTTTCACACGTTTATCGCTTTTTCTAGAATAATAAAATTATCTCTATGATAAATATTATATTAATATTATATTATTAGAGGACATCAAAATTATTTAATAACATTTAATCACTATTAACCATCATTTTTAACCGTTCGGTTAACTAAAATTATTTAATCTTAATGGTTCAATTAACTAACTTATAAATATAACAGTATATCGATTAACGATTACAGTTAATTATACACAACTCTACTTCTAATTATAAAATTACCAAAGATCTATCACACCATGACTGGATTCAAATTTTCTAAAATGTATTCATTCAAACTTTTATCGCCAAACACAAATTTCTATGTTAAACTTAAAAAATATCCAGGTAAAATACACAAATAATCACTAAATTATCTCTAAAATATAAAATAGTCATTGAATTTTTAAAAGTTACATAATATGCATCAAATTTTAGTTTTTATTACAAAATGGTCACTGAGCCAGTTTAATGCCCATTATGTACCTTCTGAAAGTTTGATGACAATTTTGTATTTTTGGAGATAGTTTAGTTACCATTTGTGTACTTTTCTCTATTGATCAAAGTCACATTGAATAATTTTCAAATGAAGCTGGTGTCGGTAACAAACTTAATAAATTACTAACAATCGGTTGGTCTAGTAAGATGAAACATTAGATCCCTTAAGTAAGATTAAGAATTTAAATTGTGACGTTGTGAATGAAGAAAATTAAGTTAAAATAGTCATCTCATAATAAATTTTTATAGTATTTAATCTAAATTAATCATTACCGATAGAAATAAAGTGTGATTAAAGAGAAAGGTGACACCACATTAGTTTCATTAGGTGTTCAAATCATACCATACGGGTAGGTCCAGTCCATTAAATTCCAAAAAAAAAAGTCAATTATTTTCTATTATTTCGCCACGTAATTGGACCAAAACTTAGCTTCAAAAGACTTGAAAAAAAAAACACGAAATAAACACTCCTTTGTTATTTCATTTCTTCAAATGATGATACTCTTAACAATATAGCCCCTATTTCACACTTTTTTTTTTATTTTCTTAATTAAAATCACAAAATTCTGTTATTTTCCAACACTGAAAGCTTTGGGATTCCAGAGGTTTCGTTGAAGCTTCATGCGTGTATATCTCTATATATTCATAACACACAGAGATCAAATTTAAACCTTTCCCTTTCTTTTGAGCTAAAAAAAACATGAAATTTCAGAGGTTTCTTTCCCTTTTCTTGGCTTCATTAGCTTCTTTTGTTTCTTCTTCTTATTGTTCTACTTTCTATGTTGGTGGCAAAGAAGGCTGGGTTTTGCAACCTAAAGAGAAGTACAATGATTGGGCTGGCAAACAGAGGTTCCAAATCAATGATATACTGAGTAAGTTGTTCATGTTTTTGGGGTTCTTTTTAGTGTTCTGATTCATTTTTTGTTGGATTTTTTCTTGATTTATATGTTTTTTTGTTTGTTTGTAGTTTTCAAATATGAGAAAGGATCAGACTCTGTTTTGTTGGTGAATAAAGATGATTACTACAAGTGTGAAGGAAAGCAACCTTTGATGGAGATGAGCAATGGAACTTCAGAGTTCAAGTTTCCTCATTCGGGTCCTTTCTTCTTCATTAGTGGCAAAGAGGGTCATTGTTCACAGGGTCAAAAAATGATCGCCGTCGTCATGGCGGAGAGACCGTCGTCACATCCGCCGACTGTTAAGCCTCCTGGGAAATCACCATATCCGGGGCCTATTGCTTATCCACCCACGGCTCAATCTCCCGGAAGCCATGGCCCTGTTGCTAAGCCTCCCACGGGTTCAACTCCGGGGCCAGCACATGGCCCGATTTCAAGTCCACCTTCTTCGGTCCCGGCTGGCTCACCCATGGCTCATGGTCCGATTCATTCACCGGTTCCAACGCAGTCTCCTTCTTCGGTCCCTACTGGCTCACCCATGGCTCATGGTCCGACTCATTCACCGGCGCCATCTACCAATCATGCACCACAGTACGGTCCTTCGCAGTCTCCGGTGGCTTATGGTCCTACTGCAAACCCACCTACGTCAACATCGCCGTCACCGTCTTCTTCGTCGCCACAAGCTTCAACTCCCACCGCTTTATCACCGGCACCGCCGACGGGTTCGGGTTCGAGTCCACCGGCACCTCCACAGGGTATTTCTCCATCTTCTACTACTACTACGCCTTCGCCGTCCGGAAGTCAAACCAGTACCCCGAACAGCCGGTCATCTGCCACGGCGACTTATACGAGTGTACTGGTGCTTGCTGCTGGCCTCTTGTTTAGTATGATCTTTTGGTAGTCTAGTGGGTGGGTTTGAGGAATGTTTAATATTTTTAGTGTTTTTAATTTGGTAATTATTATAGGTGATTTTTTTTCTTCTAATTTTTAGTTATGGTTATTCGATATTTCATATTACTTTGCTTTTTTCTTAAAGGAACTTCATATTTCTTCGCTATTAATTAATGTTGTGATATTTAATGAACAATATTTGTGTTTTTGAACTTTTATAATTTTGCCTTCAACCTCATGTTAATTTGCCCTTCTTATTATATATTCTTTGATTTCAATTTTTTTTGAAGATATTTGATTTCAAAAATTAAATTATTTGTGAAACTAACAAGTGATTTTAATAAAAAAATGATAATAATTATCTTAAAAGATTTGAGTTTAATTTTTTTGTTTGCAAAGTGATACATAAAATTTTATAAATAAATTTTATGTATGAAATTACATATTTTATAGAAACTAATGTATAATTTTAATATTATCTTAAAATAATACACAACAGTTTTTACCAGAGACGAAATTATGTGCTCATCTCAAAGAATTTTTTTTATATTTGTCCCCTTATTTAATTTTTTTTATAAATTAATTTATTTAAACATTTATAGTTTATCCTCACCTCAAATCCTGACTTCGTCTTAGTTTTTACTCTAATTTAGAGTTTCAATTCAACTCAAAATTTACATTTAGCCGATGTTGATGTGTTTATTGGACAATAGAATACAGGAGACCAAATTTTTTTATATTTGTTATTTGAGTGATATAGCCTTCCTTTTTTTCTTTTTTGGTTTGAAGTGATATACCTTTTCTAATTCCTTTGGACTATTCTTTCAGGAACATTCAATTTGAATTTATTGTTACTAGACTTTAGTGTATTTTGACACCTAATCTTCTAAAACCACTTAAAAATATATTGTTAAAAAATAATTTTTAAACGATATTAAGCGTTTTATTTTGTAAATTTTGAAGGTTAAAATAAATAATGGATCATTTGACATTATATTGACATTATTTATAAAATTATTATACTGATAGTGTATTAAATAATAATTCATGTTTATTATATTTATCAAAAATTATAATTAATGTGCGTTCTAAAAATAATTAATATCTTGTTGATTAAATCTTAGTTTAATGGACATCCTTACATGTTGCGGGTATGAATATATTTAAGCGTAATTTTCTTCAATAAGGTTGTTTCAGATATTTTCGGGTATTGAACATATGTTTATGTTGTTTTTTTATGAGATGAAATTGGTCTTCAATTTATGAGTTAAAGATGATTATGAGTAGTATAGATATGTATAAAGATTAACGTTAGAAAGTTAAGACTTCAGAGACTTTTAAGGGATGGCAAAAATACACGGCCTTGACTCAATCCGGGGTGCCCCGGCCCGACCAAATTTTTTTATTTATTTTGGAGATCGGGTCGGGGCGTGAAAAGCATGAAGTCGGGGCGGGTTCGGGTATTTTTTAAAAATTTTCCGCCCCGGTACATTTTTATATTTTTATATATTTTTTATTATATTTATAAAAATATCACTTTATATAAACACTTTTATGAGTTTAAGCTATTTTTTGTTTTTATTTTGGTTCGTGTTTATCGTAAAATTTTGTTAGATGTTGTTCAAATTTTAATATATTTGATTCTAACGGTCACTGATTCAAGCTTATTCTTTTAAATATGTAATTTAACATGTGGATAATTTAAAATTAATTTTATTTTATTTTTTTATATTAGTTTGAAGTCCCTTGAAACCATAATTTGTGATTGTGGTGGAAAATTAGTCGAATCTAACATTTATCATCGACAAAAATTAAATTTTTTTAAAATTTTCGGGGCAAGGTCGGGTTTAAACATTATTCTAACGGGGCGGGTAAATTAATATTTTAATTCGAGGCGATAAGAGTCGAGTTTAATATCTTATAGATCGAGCATGTTCGAGGCGGCCAAAAACTCGCCCCACCCCGTTGCCATCCCTAAGACTTTTTGAACCAGCAATTTTAACTAATTTAAACGGCAATAATATACTTTAAATATTTAAAAAATAGGAGTAGAATCGTTTTTTTAATATATATATATATGATTTTTAATTGGTAATAAATGACTTTAAATCAACCATTCTTTAGTAAAAAAAAATAATCCTTATTTTTTTTTTGCTAATACAATAGAAAAACGCCAAGGATCAGCTCCTTCTGTCTACATCCAGTAGATCCCGCACCGCCTGCGGTGGCTCCAGCAGCCGTACTTCACGCCGATCATCTCCCTTCAACAGCCGCGACAAATAGTCCGCTACCCGGTTCCTCTCACGCCCAACATGTTGGACCACAACTTCCCACTCCCGACAGAGCAAACCAACAATGAGATCCACCAACGCATCACCACGCAATGCCGAAGACTCATTACGAAGCATGCTGGCCACTTCCAGGTTATCCGTTTCAACAATCACCTTCCGATGGCCGAGTCTCCAAACATGTGATAACAAGTCGTATACTGCCCATAACTCCGCTCGCAAGACCGAACATCTCCCCACTTTACGCGAAAATCCAAAAATCCATTGGCCATTTGCATCCCGCAACACTCCCCCAATCATCGCGCACCCGAAGCTGCCATAAACTGCCCCATCCGCGTTTGCTTTGACCCAGCCCTCGGGAGGACATTGCCATCGCCCCACACGTATAGCACGCCTTTTGCCAGTGATACTAAGCGCACTCGCCTTGCTAAATTCAATCGCCGTATCTAAGCACCACGGCACAAATGGCCTAGTTTCCACGAAGCCCTCATCCATCACCATATTGCACCGTCGCTTCCAAAGCTGCCAACAAATCACAGCGAACATTGTCACCCAAGGCGACTGCCCATCAGGAAACCGCCCCTCATTTCGCAAGTTGCAACCAAGCCACTCTTCAAACTCCATTGTCTCAAACCCGTCAATATACAGCGCCGGCACCACTTGTCTCCAAACCTGCCGCGCAAACGGGCATCGTCGGAGTACATGATCGACGTCTTCTTGTCCCATATGACAAATTGCGCAAGTACCATCCGCACACATGTGACGTCGCTGCCGTTCCATGTTGGTTAACAACCCCTTCCGCAAGACCAGCCACAAAAATGTTTTCACCCGGTTTGGGAGGTTCAACGCCCATATCAGCTTCCACATTTGTTGGTTCGCCCCTCCTTGTCGCACAGCAAGCACTGAATAATCCGTACGTATCGTGCATACTCTGTTCTCCGTCCACCTGTACCCAGGGCAGTCCCCTCCAAACCACGGCCTCGGTGGAGGAATCGCAACAAAAAGCTGCACTATCGACGATGGCAGCAGCTGATTAAGCACCCCCCAATTCCAAATGCCATCCTCCGTGACCATCGCAGCCACCTTAGTTGGTGGTGGATTGCCCGGCAGCATGTAATGTGCACACAAAGGCCCTTCGTTGCCAATCCACACATCGTACCAAAGGTCCGTAGATTCCCCATCGCGTACATTCCAACAAATGCAACTTTTAATCTCATCCCATATACGACTCAGCCCCCGCCATAACCGTGAGCAACTTCCTCGAGTAATGCTAGCCGGCACACCTCCTTGCCAACCATATTTGTCCCTAAGCACCCGTACCCATAGCTTATCCGAATTCGTCACAAGCTCAAACCCAACCTTCATCAAGAAAGCCTCATTTTGTCGCCCAAGGTCTTTCATGCCCATACCACCATTCTCCATGGGTTGTTGCATGACTTCCCAACCGATTAACGACACTCCCCGCTTCTCTTCCGAACCTTCCCACACAAAACGGCGTATCAATTTTTCCATCTCTTTGCACAAGCCTTTGGGTAGCCATGTCGCTTGCATAACATACGACGGAATGGCTTGAAGTACTGATTTTGCCAACGTCACCCTCCCGGCTAACGATAAGGACTTCGCGACCCAACCGGACAATCGCCTACGCATATTTGCCAAGACATACGCGTAAGTAGACTTGGTCACTCTACTATGGAGCAAAGGAACCCCTAAATACTTCCCCAAATCATCTACAACCTCGAAGCCAAGCGTAACACCTACCAAAGCACGGATGCCCGGCAAACAGTTCTTAGAGAAATAAATCTGCGTTTTAGCAACGCTAACACGATGGCCCGAACACAAGCAGAAGTCTTCCAACACACCTTTAATAAGAGCTAATTGTTCCGACGACGCTTCTGCAAAGAGAACAAGGTCATCCGCAAAGAACAAATGGGAAATACCTGGACCATTACGCGATAACTGAATAGGCTTCCAACTTCCATCTCTAACGCAATCCTCAATACTATGTGCTAACCGTTCCATGCATAACACAAAAAGATAGGGGGAAAGGGGGTCCCCTTGCCGTATACCCCTGGATGGTCTAAACGACTCAGTGACGTCCCCATTCCAAAGAATTTGGGTGGAAACCGAACTCACACATTGCATGATCAAACCAATCAAACGAGAAGGCACACCAATTTCACACAACGTTTCCTCAATAAAATGCCACTCAAGTCTGTCATAGGCTTTCTCTAAGTCCACCTTTATCGCTATATAGCCCCTTTTTCCTTTTTTATAAGTCATCGAATGGATGATCTCCTGAGCCAGGATAACATTATCAGTTATATTCCGCCCCGGGACAAAGCTGACCTGGTTCCACGAAATCCATTGAGGTAGGAACTCCTTTAGCCGATTGACAATGGTCTTGGTGACAATTTTGTACAAAACCGTACACAAGCTGATAGGCCTAAAATGACTAATTCGTTCTGGCACATCGATCTTAGGAATGAGCACAATCAATGTTTGGTTTATCCTTTCATCCAGCGGAGCTCCGGCAAACAAATCTTTAACAAAATTAAAGACCGAGTCACCTACCACATCCCAATGCCGTTGGTAAAAATCCGCATGCACTCCATCAATTCCTGGCGCTTTAAGTGGATCCATCGCAAAAACCACCCTCCGAACTTCCTCCTTCGTCGCCTCACATACCAATCTCCGCATTGACGTGTCGTCAAAGGAGTGAAACTTCCCAGAAGGCATGCTCACGGTACAATCTTGCACTCCCGCGGTAAAAAGCTGTTTGAAATACCCTATAGCATGCGTCTTCAACTCGCGCATGTCGTAACACCATCGGCCATCGTCCATCTTCAAGGTTCGGACCATATTCCGTCGACGACGGACCATAGTACTCCTATGGAAGTACTTAGTGTTTCGATCACCCCCCACCAACCACTTACTTCGCGACTTTTGGTGCCACAGACTTTCCTCCTCCGCTAACACAATCGCAAGTTCACGCTTCAACTCCACCTCTAACTCAATAAGAAATTGTGAACTGTGCCTAGCCCGTGCCTTCTCTATACCTCTAATTCGTGCCAGTAATAGAGTTTTTTGCCTCCCTATGTGACCGAACACCACTCTGTTCCACTCCCCACTCTTCTGCTGGAAGTTCAGGACATTGTCATAGATAAGCTTACCCGGATGTCAACTTTCCTGAACAAGCCGTTGGAAATCAGGATGCTCATTCCAGGCGGCTAAATAGCGATAAGGCCTCGTTATACCCACTACAGAGGCAGTCCCCGTTTCAAGCAAAATAGGCCTATGGTCAGAACCCAACATCGGCAGATGATAAACCTCAGACCCCGGATAGACCTCATACCACTTATCATTGCAAATACACCGATCTAATCGCTGCATCAAGTCCCCTCTCTCCCATGTGAACCAAGGCCCCTGAAAACCCATATCAAGCAACCCGGAGTCGAACAAGAAATCACTAAACTTACCACAAACTCTATCTCTTCTTTGTGACCCCCCCCCCCCCCGCCTCTCCGAAGTGCAAGCAATCGCATTGAAATCACCGCCAATTACCCATCCAACGTTACGCCCAGGATCAAGCGCTCGTAAATAGTTCCAAAGCGCCGCGCGCTTGCTACTATTAGGACTTGCATAAACAAAAGTCATAGCTACGGCTTTCTTCTCAAAGACATCAAAAACCCATCCATGGACAAATTGCGACGACACCGCCAGCACATCAAACCGAACCGTAGGCTTCCAAAGCACCCAAATACCACCCGAAAACCCAGTCGCTTCTACTCTATACGAATAATCAAAACCCGACAATCGTATAAACTTATCCGCCTTAGCCCCACTAATGCGCGGCTCAACCACAGTAACAATATCAGGCTTTTGAACCTTCACCATTAGCCTAAAGTAACGCAAAAACTCGGAGCCCAACACCCCTTGCGCATTCCAAAATATAGACTTAACCATTAAAAAACAACAAAAGAGAAGTAACGTACCCAACAAGGCTACTGAGGATCCGAAGGAACCCCCTCAAAAGACATATTCTCGCGCCAAACCACTTTGCGCCCACCCATCGGGACCGACCCCTTTGAGTCACGGATACCCCCACTCGAGCCACCGGCTATGGCACTAAGTTCCCCGGACATATTGTTAATCCATTCCGCCAAAACCGGCTTGGATGGACCCTTCTCTTCACGCTTCTTCGGTTTAAGTCCCTTGGCACCACCACTCTTGGCTGCCAACGGATTTTTATAATTAGCTTTAGGAGTATTTTTCTTCAATCCGGCCTTCGTCAACCTTCCATTACGCTCACTCAAAACCCCACGCTCTTCCGCATCCACCACCCGTACCACCTTGTGGTTAGCGGCATCAAGAGATGATGCTTCTACAACAACAACCTGCGACGGAGCCACAGCAACGTCCTGCTCCATTCCAACAGCACCCTCACGCGCAACATCTACCTCCCTATCCTCCGACACTCCCGCGCTTGGCCCAGCAACACAGCCAGCGTCGCACATACCATTCTCCACAACAATCTCGACACCCTCCTTTCGTCGGACACTACCCTTCATCATTCCACTCCCACCATCCATCAGTGCCTTCCCCTTCAATTCCCGCGAGGCTACGCCATTCCCCAAACCTTCGATAGAACGATCATCCCCCTCTCTCGATACCGGTGCTTCAGTCCCATGATCTCCATCTCCACCAAGAGCCGCAAACCGCGACCCACCCACACCCTTGAGTGTACGCTCCTTTTGTACCGGCAAAGGGTGGGCCGAAACTGATTTTTCCACTCGCCTTCGCCTATTATTGACCTGCATCCATGGTCCATATACCTCATCATCCCTCGCTTCACCTAACGGAGTCTCCTGCACCGGCACTTGTTCCTTCCGATCTTTGGGGCACGACTCCTTAGCATGACCATACTTCCCACACCCATAACAAATCAATGGTAGCCCCTCGTATTCGATGTTTTGACGGTAACCATCAATCACCACTCCAGAGATAAGAGGCTTATCAAGATCCACCACAACCGCAAATCTCGCAAAACGCCCTCGTTTGCCTTCCAAAGTATTATAATCAATCTTAACTACTTTACCAACCACACTTGCGATTTGGCGAAACATGCTTCTTGTGTAGTATCTATACGGAAGGCCAAGAAGCCGAGCCCAAACCACAATACTTCGAAGGTATTCCTCTGCCGTCGAAAAACTCTGCGACCACGGCTGAACAGTCAGATAGCATCCATACACCACCCAAGGGCCCCCGGACAACACATTCTCATAATCCAATGGTTTCTCAAAGCGCGCTAGAAAATAACCATTGTCCAAGTCAATCAACGATACCTTCCCTGAGGGATTCCAAAGCGCATGGATTCTATTCAGTAATGCCTTGTATCCTATCGCTTTCCCTAACAATCGTACCACGAGAGAGTTCGCCAACTTCTCGTCAATTGAATTATGGACTCTATCCGAAAAATCAATCTTCGGCAAAGGGCCATCCAGATTGATACGAACATCCTCCGACAACACTTCCACATCCAGAACATCCATCTCCAACCGCGCCTCCGCATCACCAACCACCATGTCCCTTAAAAATAATCCTTATTGATAAACGTTTCTAATTTTTAACATGTAATAATATTTTCTCATAAAAAAGTAAATGTTCATTTAAAGCATGAATAAGGTTGGCCTGTCCAATATTTTTATTAGCATTACAAATTTGGGTAAGTGTATTAAGTGGTTTGTCACTTAAAGTTGAATATCTAACCTAATCCCCCTCCCCTAATTAAAATAATTAAATCCCCATAACCTTAATTATTGTATGCCATTTATTGTTTCACCAGCCTTTAGTTTAGGTCATGGTTTCATGCATAATTTTAGAGATTTAATTTTATGGAATGTCTTTAATTTACACTATCGCTAATCTATTAATGGTATTAATTAATTCTTTTAATTGAGGGGAAAAGAAATTAATGTTTACCAAATAACTGGTATCGTTTATATTAAAAAATATTCATAAATAATTTTAAAATATTATGTATTTTATCTATACCTAATTAGTGCCCTTTATATTTTACACATGTCCTCGTACCTTTATTTTTATTTCTAGGCTTTGAAGTGAAGAGACGATGTCGTTTTGACGAGTTTTGACATGACACTTTAAGGTCGAAGTTTTTTAGAATTAGGTCGGGTTGAATTTATGACGAGAAATTCTCCATCCGAATTATTAATTTTCATATATATTGAAGGATAATTGATATAATATATTTCTTTATGTGTATTTTAATTATTTTTATATTTTATAAAATGAAATCGTTTTTATTTATATTGAGTGAAGTAGAGTGGAATACAAGTTTTTATCTCAAAATTCGGGTTGAAATTGGTTCGGCCAAAATTCGACCCAACTAATATTAGGCATTATGTTAAATAATTCTGAATAGGAAGATCCACTAGTTGGGCTAGTGACTAAGGTTATTATTTATCTTATCTTATCTTGTATTGGTTCGAATCTCGACATAAGAATGTAATATACTTTTATTTAATAAAAAAATAATTCAGGATAGGAAGCATTTATAACACTTTTCTGACTTACAATGACAGGTGACTGAAGAAAAAAAGTCTTTGAATTTGAGCACCACAACTTTTGTCGTGTTGGCACACTTAAAACCCAAGATAAATTAAATTTTAATTTTCTGATAAAAAAAATCTTTTTAAAGTGTAGTAAACTTCGAATCCTTATCTTTTGGGGGAAAAAAAGAAAATTATCATTAACTTAAATATTCGATATGTCAATTTTACTTCTCCGCGTAACTTTTTTATGGTTTTAGAATAAAGATTTTTCAATTATTGTAAGAAATCATATGATGTGTTGTTATTCGGATGGAAAAAAGAAGTTATGGATATATTAATTAATGCCACGTGTTGGGGAGACATAGATAAAAGAAAATTGTTGATAATACTCGAATATCCACGTACACCCTACACATCAAACAAAATGACAAATCCTTTCGACAAGTACATTTTTAAAGAAAATAATTGAATTTAGAAAAAAGGAAATTTCAGAAACATGAAGTCCGAGAAAGTGGCTGTTACATATTTTTTCCCCGATTAACTTTTTAGTAGTCTAAAAAAAAATTGATCAATAAGGAAAACGGGGACGGTACACAAATTTTATGTTAGAAATGATGTATTTATAAAATAGTAAGAAAAACGAACTTATAAAATTGTAAGAAATCAAAAATAAATTTTTGATAAAAATATATAAAACAAATAATTTTTTAAATTTTTAGGGTACGACCACATTCTCTCGATCCACACATGAGTGAAAATCAATTTGTGTCGGCAAAGCGAACAGTTTTATCAAGGAGAGAGACTTGAATGAGGGTGACGCTTTTTTCAACTGTAAAAACTGTAACGGGGGGGGGGGGGGGGGGGGTAAAAAGTTAAAACTATGGCGTGTAGGGTACACACTTTTCCAATGGATTCTATTATGGGATGTGATACAATTTTCTTCATTTTTTTTCTAAATTTATCCAAATATGTTTTATTATAAAAAAATTATAAAATAATTTT
The DNA here is from genome assembly GCA_958450335.1 of Hibiscus tridactylites. Taxonomy (NCBI): domain Eukaryota; kingdom Viridiplantae; phylum Streptophyta; class Magnoliopsida; order Malvales; family Malvaceae; genus Hibiscus; species Hibiscus tridactylites. Next base: position 3,842,983 of record OY288271.1, read on the forward strand.
CAACAAAAATTATTTAACGAAATACCTCATTTCATGCAAGTACAACAAAAATACTTTTAAACTGATGCACTTTTTAAAAATATTATTGATCAACGTGACTTTTCTTTTATACTTAATTTTATGCGTATAAAACAAAAACATAATGTTAATATGTGTATTTTTTTTAATATATTGGTGCAATTATAATGTAGTATATGTTTAATTTTTTTAGCTTTTAAAGGCACACACACTATGCACACATGTTGCTCAAACCCGACTCACCTAAATAAAATACATTACTCTTTACCACTGAAATCGCTCTACGGATTCTTTATTAAGTGTTTTTTAAAGTACGTTATTTTGCTAAAAAAAATTCAAAAAGAGGAATGTTCAAATAAATTACCCTAAATTTTTGTTGTCAAAATTTTTAAAACTATATTTAAAGTATTTGTTTTAACTTTTTCTTACTGGAATGTATTTTTACTAAAATAAATAAATTGAATGTTCTAAACAAACTTATTTCACTTTTTTTTAAATAGTAGAGATAATAACGAGATATTATTATATGAACTCGGCTCACTACGTCATCCATGATTCATTTAATAATATTTCACTCATTCTAGTATAATTTTAAATAATTATCCACTTTTTAGGCTTAATTTTTTGTTACAATTCCAAACCTGGATTTGGGGGGCAAACGCTCATTTATAGAAGCTAGAAAATTTAGAGGCCTTGAAACGCCCGTTTGGGCGAAAAAAATCGGTGAGTGAACGAACTTTTCACCGCAATATCAACCAAGAACGCAGCCTTAGTTACATGTAGGAAAGGGATGAAGATTCACCTTAAAAATGACATGAAAAAATGTTATTGGATGAAACCATGAATGACGTCATGAGCTAGACTCATCTAGTAAATTTTCAATTAAAAAAATATTACACACCCAGTGGGACTCGAACCCACAATCGCTTGATTAGAAGTCAAGCGCCTTATCCATTAGGCCATGGGTGCTTGGTTAATATTTAACTTTTGGGAGAATTAAAAACGTTTGTTTTATTAACCAAAATGCATTTTTACTGCAGATATTAATATATGATAGAAGAAATGATTCAGTTTTTAAGTAAATTGAATTATTATAAGAATATAAAAAATAACATAAAAATAATATGAATATGTTGGCATAAAATGAAAATATTATAAATATATGATCGTGTCAAAATTTACATAAAATAAGTTCTAAACATAACAAAATTTAAATAAATAACTTTCCAAATACAATTATAGCATAAATAAATAACACAATTATAAATACAACAGAAATATATACATTTTTAATGATAACAATAATAAGAAAATAAAAATAACATGAGTTATTTATCAAATTATCCCAAACATGAACCTAAAGACACTGATTAGTTGTTTAATATCATTCTCCTTCAGATTATAAATCAACCAATGGCAATAACAAAAAAAAAGAAAAAAATATAAATAACATGAGTAATTTACTCAAATTATCGTCAAATATAATCTTAAATACATTGATTATTTGTCTAATAAATTGAATAATTCGAGTAAATTCATTGTCTTGTGTATTTTTTTTCAATAGTAGAAATAAAAATATAAATCAAATTATCATGAATTTATAGATAAATACACTTTATTAAAAAAACTTAAAAGAAATTCAAAAAATACTCAAAATAGAAAACATTTTATATTAAGAAAAACATTTTTATACATATATTGAACGAATAGTCACAAATGGAACAGTAAAAGATTTGTACAGATATTTATTAATATCATGTCCAATCCTTGAACGTTTAAATTATTTGAAAATGTCATTTTATTTAGAGATTATATAGAAAAAGAAAAGGAAAAGGAAAAATATATATAGTTATAATTAAGATGTAAAAGCACTGAAATTACACACGTTGAATTATTTTGATTATATATTTAGGGAGGAAAAAACGAGTCAACCACTGGGTCAAACAGGTTTACTTAGCGTAGGGGAGACTGAGCCGGACAATTTATGGGGAATGGTTAAACCCACTTCATTGTCATTTGTCAATCAATCATCTTCAACACACAGCTACTTTTTCAACAAAATAGGTTTTTGTTAATATTTGACCGAGTGGTCAAAAATACTCATATTATCTCATTTATTCGATCTTATATAAATTAGAATCTTGATATAAAATATGCCGATTTATATATCTTAATCTCATCCCATGTTATATGCTACACTTCCTCTTGCCATTGCCAGACGTGTTGTTTACGTTCAGAAGAGTAAACTTATATGACTAAAGAAGACATTTGAACATTTCGTAACTTAAGAAACAAGCTTAACTACAATGTTGTCGGTACCCATAAATTCCTAAATGGACATCAAGTCATGAACATGTCAGTTTAATATTTTCCGTGTGGAATAAGACAACTTTGTGGAATAAAACCTTTGGTCATGTTTTACTTGCATATCCACACTATTGATTTCCCCAATTTTCCTGAAGTAGTCGCATTCAACACATCCGAAACATAATCGAATACAAATGTAAGACATACGAAACATATTCATATCTAACACTACTCTAATCTGAGTAACACGGATTCCATCTAACTGATAAAAAAGTGGAGAAACTATATCAGCTATACCTATATCCAGGGGCTCTCCCTATGTCCGGCTAATGTAGATTTCTTCTTATGGATACATAAAAGTGGGAAAACCATATCATGCATACTCATATTCGAATCCGATATCCCAGTAACTTACACCGATAAATAATGTATTCATAAGGATCAATTTCCTGGAAACAATGTGTTCATTGCATATTCCACTACTTAATTGCCAAGGGAATATTTTATATCAAAGTCGATGATAATCAATAGTTTACCAAATCATAAAAAGTATAGATGAAACCTGGGCAAGTGTATAGGCACTGAAATTATCAGATACAAAAATGACTGAAATGATTTAGAAAAATAACCATCTCCTCCTGGATTTCTGCAACATAAACACAAATTACCAATATTAGTTAATCCCTTGCAATTTGCAATTAAAGTCTAAACGGCTACGTAGAGAACGTTTTTCTATCAAACTGGCTCAATGTCACCAAAGATAAGGTTACAGGGTCCTACTTTTTAGAAGTTGAATAGCCTTATGTTACTTATGGTGCAAGGGTCGGATGTGGGCATGCTAAAACTTTTTCTAAGTTTTTCCATGTATTTGGAGGGTCAAATCCCTATATTTATATTTGGATGTATGTCGAACATGGGATACTTCAAAAAAAAAATGAAAAGTTGAAGCAACATAACCATAGCTTGTGTAAAATTTCAAAGAATCCGTGTTGGACATCAATATAGCAATATGATCCCTTAAAAAATATGGAAAAACAATTTTTTAAAAATTGAACATGCCCATGTTGATGCATACCTTTATCAACACTCATGCCCGAGTCCGAATAACATAGAGGTAAACTATTCATGAATCGCGATGAAGTACAGATGAATATACATCAATGGGTTAAGATGAAAATTTCCCTACTTCCTTGGCCAAACTCAACTTATACATGAAAATAGTTTAAGGCCCAATATCCAATAAACAAACATAAAGAATCAAAGATCATGAAGGTCTGCAATTTGGGTGTACTCAAAACAAAAGCTCATAAACATTACTATCTTCCTCCTTGCTTCCACATAATATGTCTTAAAAATAGGCTTTATCATGGTTCGTGACCTTCTAGCATATTAGTGATTATACTATTTAAGGGAGGAACAAATATGTTATTTCGGTAAAGCTATTATAGAATTGAACAGGGCAAACAAATCATTTTTTGAGGACAAGCATATAAACTCTAATATGTGATAGAATGTAAAACAGGCCATTTAACAAGAGTAGAAATAACGCCCTGATGTTAACAAATAGCATAATATAATTTCCTTCTGGTTAACACCGTAAAAAAGAACATTTCTAAGTGAAGAAAGATGAGTTCTAACCTTCTGATTTCCGTTTTGCGAGTGTATTACAATTGGCTGAGGAAGGACACCGTTATCAATGTTCTGAATGTATGGCCGCACCTTTTCCTCCAACATCTCGTTTAACTGAAGACCAAACATTTAAGAGTCCATGAATAGAAATAATTGGTATGAGTATGACAGTAACTATTTCCAGAAAGCAAAGACAGACTGTTTTCCTCCCAAAATGCATGTATAAGAAGATACTAACCTTCTCTTGGCGCCATTTGGTTTCCCACTGAGCATCTAGAAGTTTATCAGCAATCTCTCTTTGAGCATTAAGAAGAACAGTCATTTCATACAGTTTTGCTGGATCTTTCAGGTCGTCTTCACTCCATGAAGAAGTATTTAGAGGAAGATCCAGGTTCTGCAAACACACTGCAGTTAGTCCTTTTAATAACATTATAATTTCTTTCCAATGGATAAAATATATGAACTATACAAAATGATTGTACTCACGCCCCAATTCTGTGGTCGGGGAGGAGGATCAAGTTTCATTACTTCCGTCTCCAACGCCTTCTTGGCCTTGTAATAAGGAACATTTTTCACTACTACAGGGTCTTCCCTAGCACGAACGGGATCTATGGCAATTAAGGCCTGTGAACATTAAATTTATTCACTGTTAGCTGTCCAAACTAAAGGTATCATATGTACTTACATATGAGTAAATTATACTTTATTACATAAAGCATCAACTTGGTGGAGATACATCCAAAAAATTCTATTAGGTTTGATCCCCCCCAAATATAATTAGTTTAGCAGTAAATCAACCATGCAGGTTTCAAGTAAAATTAAACTAGTAAAACACCACTTCATTAGCTCTATTTTAGATAACCACAATGTCTGAGGTCATAGCCTCTTTGGCCATTGAATAATTTAATACTCTTCCGTTTCAATTCTCTTGCAATGGAAAAGTAAAAAAACACATTTCGGTCACCAAAACTTGGAACTTCTTTCACAGGATGAGGTGGTAAGGTTAAAAGCAGAAATGAAAAGATGATCCCATCTTTCATGGAAAATGAACACATTTCACACCCAAAAAGACCTTGCAGAAAAAAAAGAAGAAATATAGTGTAATATAGGAATATAATCTTACTTCTTGCAAGTGCTCCCAGCCAGGATTTCGCTTGGCCACCACATCACGAAGTTGGTCATACCGCATAGATTCCTAATCCAAGAGAAAACCAAGCAATAACAATAATTCTTTGATTGGCTAATGATACATTTGAGTACAGATATGCATGTGCACTTAAACCTCTAATTTATTATTTTTACATATATTTGACTCCTAAAAAAAGTTTATTCACTATTAAATTAATCTCCTAAATATTATTCATTCATTATCTAGGATTGCTCACCACCTCCATAAATGTAATATAAGATAAATTCAAGAGTTGTGAGATCATAAACATCTATACCTTGTATTGCCACCAAATTTTCTGCTTCACATCATCATCATAGTCAAACCCACCCACAATCTGAGGTAGGGTAAGCAACCAAAATGCTGCAATGCTGGGGTCTTTCATGCTGTGAACTATGTGCTGGAACAGTAAATTTGACCGCGAAATATCAAATTAAATGAGCAAAAAGAAGTAAACAACGTGACAAGAAATCATTTATGGACACTAATCCTAGGATTGGAATATGAGCGGAAAAATAGAAAGAAGACTCTGTTTTTATTGTGTAGTGTATTCAAAACTAGCATATCCATTTTCTTCCCCTTAGCAATTCAGACATTTAATGATACAGAAATATTCTCCACAAGTTCTACCACTGAAAAGAACAGAAAGGGAGCGATAAGTTATGGTACTTGCCTCATAAGGATAGTCCATCTTCCTTAAGATGTTATATGGTTTCCATGGGGGTTCCATTATCTGCAGAGAGCATATAAATTTAAAGATGAGCATCTTAGCATGAAATAATACACAAACAGTAACTCTAATAGAAGTGAAGCACAATAAGTTGTCGGATGCTTTGAAGATATACAATCAATTACAAAGTAGAACGGGAAAAAAGAAACAGAAGTAGATAGTCTACTGCATAACCTCTGAATCCTCCTTAGTTTCTTCATCCATCTATTAAGTACAGTTTTTACATGGTTTAAACTATTAACCCTAAACTAGCCACAAATAAAACCCCTTAGCCCTAAGCTGGCAATATCTTTTAGAATATTTCAGAATTATGATATACATTAAGTTGCACCCTTCATTTAGACATTTGTGTCATTGATGCATTTGATTTTCTATCGATAAATTGTTATACCTTTAGAACATTGCAAAAAAGTATCCCATCTCTTGAGCAAAATCTACTGTCCACAATAAGAGCATAACATAAAGTTCATTACAGCATTAGGGCTTTCTTCCCACACTAAAAAGTAAAAAGGGACACAAATCTGTTAAAGACAACAGATAATCTCAAGGCATGGCATGCTCTCAACAAGACAACAACTAACAAGTGAAAGAGAACTCACATCATCCGCAGAGATCCTGACTTGTAATTTGTGCTTGCATTCAGGACAGTGCATTACTCCCTGCAAAAAATTACATGTTTCACCCAAGGATCAAAACTGAAAAATTGTCTAGTTAAGGAAATTCTTTAACAAAGGATGATAGTAGAATTGAACAGGTAAAACATTGGACAACTATATGCAATATGCCAAGAAATGTTAAGACTCACTGTTCCATCACAAGTTGGACATTCTTTAGATGGCAACGGTGTATTAAGATCTACGGCGGATGGAAGCTGCACCAGCTCTGCTCGATTATCAACAATAGCATCTGCAATGCATTCTGCAGTTGCTTTCTCCCCACTGCAAGAGATTCAAAGCAGATATTCAAAATTAAAATTAAAACAATCATCATTCACATACTGGATTGGGATTGGATTCCTAATCAAGTGAGTTAAGATCACAAAGCAATTCATACTCTAAATGTTATCCACACATAACACAACCAGAAAAGCCTGAGTCTTTATTCTTTTACAGCCAGAACATCTTTAAGAATCACTATTGTACCCAAGCACAATAAGCCTTTTTCTTTTGTTTGGCCTAGGCCATGTAAGAAATGGGGAAGAAGATAAGTAGAGTGTATAGCTACTAGTTTAAAGTCAGAAAACAATGACCGGAGGTTAATCTACCTTCTCAAGGAGTAGTTTTTCACTTGATAGTGCACCTTCCCTGATCCTTTACACATGGTGCATCGCAAAGCTTGCCATCCGTTGCAGGTAACACAGTTCCTGAACATGACAGACCCATCTCATGTAATAAAGCATTTTATTTAAAAGATACATTTCAAATTTGAAGTTACTATAACAGAAACAATTAGAAATAGTGGTTTTTAAGCTTCAAGTGAGTTGGGGTATGAGAAGGTAAAGAAATAATTCATGGATACCAATCTTTGAAACAAAAGCTGGCTTACTTTTTTTTCTGCTATATCTTCTTCATAAAAGAGATAAATGATACCGTTGATGTCAGAACCAATAGTTTGTTTTTAATAACAGACACCATTAAAAATGTGTCAAAAAGTTGAATGTCTTTGCTTTAACAAAAACATCAGAATCCTATTCTTTGCATGGATAATAAATCTTTAAGTGAAAAACATTTACTTTTTTTCCTTCTCCTTTTCACAAATATATAGTACACACACGCACACTATATTGAAGTGACGCAGAATCCAGCTCACATAACAGTAAACAGTGGCACATATAATGCCAAGAGTTCTAAAAAAACGGATCTAATAGACGATAATCAGAATCGACTATATAACTTTGAGGGGATATTGAAATTGCACCTTTGAGATATCACCTTCTTTCCCAGCTCTAAAGCAATATCATAGGTTCCCAAAGCAGCAATAGCCTGCAATCAACCATGATAAAAAGAACTAAAATCAATGGATCAAGCTACCCTTCTCTAATTCTCAGAAGGGTAAAACATTAAAAGAACAACCAATATTAATTCTAAAATTCTTAAACTTGGAAATGTACAAACAAACAAGTAGAACGTCAAAATCAAGCCCATACAAAAACCCATTGAATAAAAAGTAGAAAACATTGAAGCTAAATGAACCAGCAGGTAAACAAGTAAACAACTCAGCACTCATTCAGCAAAAGATAAATCTCACTCAAAATCAATAATAAATAAAATGAAAAAATTTTAGCACCAATTTTAACACAAATGCAAAATCCAATAGAACGTCGCTAAACAATAATAATCCAACAAAGAAAGTAGAAAAAAATCGAAAAAGGAACACCAAAGCTCAAAGCTTTTAACAGATTAAAAAGCTACCCATTTCAGCAAAAACCCACAACCCATTTAAGCAAAAGATTAAAACTTGACATGGGAAATCTTACAAAGACAGAAGTATAGGAGAGCTTGGAGATAAACTCAGGGATGCCAAAGCCACGAGGAGCAGAGCCAGCAATGTCAAAGGCAAGGGTGAAAGGAGAGAGCACTACTTTAATTGGGAACTCCAAAATGTCAATAACTTGTTGCCCATATCTGGTTGTGAAGGACTTGTATTGGGAATCTGCAAATTGTTTCACATTCTTTATCAGTTTCTCCGTTCCTCTAGACATGGCTGTCAAAGAGAGCAAAGAGAAGCTGAGAACTGAACGGGGGTATTAGATAATGTTTAAGCCGGGTTTTTTTATTGGGGGGTTTATTCCGGGGATTTGGATAAGCTTTTCTTCAGGATAGTTTAATCTCTGTAACCAAACACTTCCGTTTTGTCCTCCACTTAATTTTAATGGAAACTCTGAAATGTATATTTATTTTGGTGAAAAAAAATATATTTTATAATTATATTAAAAACATTTTTTTTCAATTAATTTAGATCAGATAATATAAAAAGTCGTTATGAAAAATAGTTCTTTTAGTACAATTTCTCTAATCCCGCTATATTAACCGATATTTTATATCTAATTATAATTTAACCTTCCCTATTATCATTCAAGATTGTTATGAAAATTTGACAATAGAAAGAAGGGAAAATTTTTTACTATAGTTTTGATTTTAAATGTTGGAAACTTAGAAAATACATGAAATTTACTAAAATAAAAGAATTCAGCAAAAAATTTTTTTTTACTATAAAAACAAGGATTATTATCTTAATGCGGTCAAAAACAAAATTTCCATAAGCTAAGTTATCTAGGGGTTAAAGGTTTAAAAATTAAGGGTTTATGGTTAATTTTTAAGAAATTTAAGGTCAAATATTTAAATTTTAAATTTAAGCTTCAAAATAAGCATGCTGGTAGTGTATCAAATATTAATCCTAAAAATAAGCATTAGCTTGAAACCAATAACAGATACTAAAATATGAATCTCAATATCTAGAATTATCAAAATCCAATAATAAAAATCCGCTGCTAAATGAAAAGAACTAAAAGAGTTTATTTATTGTTTTTTCCCTCTGTGGATTTGGTTAGGAAAATTTGCAAATAAATAACACATTGATTTCCCCCATTTTTTATGGTAAATTGAAATGCTTTAATTAGTTCCTCCATAGAACATGGCCATTGCTTCAACTACAAACATCCTAAGAAGCTTTCAATGCAAAGAGGTCATGGCATATGAATTGTCTGAAATAGTTTGCAGATCAAACTCTCATGCATGGGGAGCCGTAGACACTTGCGATTTCATTGTCTTCGCACGCAATCTCTCCATGAATGCCGGATTGGCTCTAAGTCGGTCCTTGACATATGAAGTACGAGCTTCCTCCGCCATTTTGTTAGCCTTTCCGGCTTCCTCAATGAGAGAAAAGAGCGTTCTAAGGCAATCTTTCCTGTTCTCTTCTCGGTGTTCAAACCTTCAAAAAAGAAAACGAATATGTTTATCCAGAAGATCAAAGAACAGTTCATGAACCCGAAGCTTAGCATTGAGTCATATGGAAAGCAAAAATGTAGTATCTTTACCTCTCACTAGTAATTGTAAGTTCATCTTTGCCTGGATGGTATCTCTTTCCAACAAGCTCACGTAACCGGCGGAACTGATGCTTTGAAAGCCCGAGCTCCTTCACTGTAACAGACATCTTTACCTTTCTGTTTTTGGGATGCCATGCATCACCACCAGGAGCAAACACTGCCCGTGTTTGCCACCGAAGGATTGGTCCTTCACCAGGTGGGTCATCGGAGTTCTTTTTCTTGTCTGGTACACCTGTCTCATCAAATTTTGGTGGGCCCTGAGCTTCCATCATCTTTCCATATTCCATGACCATCTGATTCTCGAACTCCTTGAATTGCTCATAAGCTTCTTCGACTTCAAGCTCGCCTCGTTCACACATATCACCTAGCTCATTAAACTTTTCTTCCACCTTTTTCTTCATTTCATCTGATCAAGCCAACATAATGCCATACAATTATCATTCACATAAAGCCATGAATTATAACAAACCAAAGTTTAACAAGTCGAGATGCCACGAAACTTCAACACTACTCTAGTAATCCCTTGATCCAAGTCACTTCAAAAGATCACCCAATTGAGTGAAACTTCACATATTGTACAAAGCTCCATGCAGTTCTTAGTTAAAAGAATATATAAAGTTCAAATGAAAGTCTCGAGTCTAGAGGCCGAAATGACAAATGAAATATAATTGAAAGTGTCAAATGTTATACTAGAGCTATAAATCTCCTTCCATAGAAAAGTTGAACTAGAAAGCAGCAACCCCAGTGACAGTAAAGTGAACTTGAAAAAAAACTACATGGACTCGTGAAACGAATCCTTTAATCTTAGCAATAGCCTTGCTAGTGATATTTACGTGCAATCACAAGTAACCGGCTTTCGAGAAATGAAGAAGTCTAGGTGGCTTCCTCGAGTCCAGAATAGGAAGTGAGTCTCTAGATTCAATTTTGTAACACAAGCAAGTTTAACAAATCTACTTTACTTAGTCATCTAACTACACAAAGGAGCCCTGAGAATATTACAGGTGAGCATTTCCACAGAAAATGGATTGATAATCTATACATGTATCAGTACCGTAGACAGAAAGCTAGAATCGGCAGAGATTTACAAGTCCATCGTAGAAAGTAAATCAATTCAGTATTACAGAACCAAGGAGCCTCACATAGAAAAGAGCATATGATGTTATTAAAATCAGTAAAAACCTGGGAGGAGCTTGTCCCAGCTAAGCATGTCCTCGAGAATCTCCTCACACTCCTTTGTGTCTTTAAGATGTCCGTGCTCAACGGCTTCCTTAATCATTTCATCCCACTTCTGATCATCCATGTTAAAGTACTCATCCTTGACCATTTTCTCTACGGCTATATCCCTGGCACTGTACAAATTATCGATGTCTTCGTCGGTCGAGTACAATTGTTCAAAATCCTCCTCAAACTCTTGATCAGTCACATCGTCTCGTGGTTGAACCACCATTTCCTCCATCAACTCATCATCTGTCTCCTCATGTTTCCCGGCCAACTTTCTTTGCAAAATGGCCTCAAGAATTGAAGGGAGTGCCTCTTCATCCCCTTGAAAGTACTTCTCGATTCGGGTTTTTAGTTCTGGCACCAAAGAACTAACAAAGTAAAAAACATAACTAATAAACAAACTATCACTTGCTTTTCTCATCATCCAAACAAAACATATATAATTTAGTTTCCATCGTTTTTCTCATCATCCAAACAAAACATATATAATTTAGTTTCCATCGTTTTTCTCATCAACCAAACAAATAACAAAAAGGAAGTAAATTCCAGCAAAGAAGAAGCACAGATTAAATCACCAGACCCATTTTAAAACATTTTAACAAACTAAAAACATGAACATTAACAAACCAGTGAAAAAAAAATCAAATTTCATTATCCATTTTCATTAACTTTACTCATCATCTAAACAAAGACACAACAAACAAATTGCCAAAAAGAAACTCAAATCCAATATTTTCTTTTACCCATTTTTTTACCTTTATTACTGACATCCTCCACAGCCAAAGCCACATCCTTGCCAGAAGCTTGAGCTACTGAAGCAGATTCAGGAACAGGAACAGGTTCAGGCTTCTTTTCAGCAGTAGGATCCGATTCGGACGAGTAGAACCTGAGTCGAGACCGAGTTGAAGCGGCTAGTGGGGTGAATGAGTGAACTGGGTTTTGGCTGATTTTGGTATAAGATTGAAGAAAATTGCGAGCGGTGAGTGAAATGCCTCTCAACAAAACCCTTTTCATGGTTTCCAAAAAGGGTTTTAGTATCCAAGTTTCTTCCTTTGCTTTTCAGTCTTCCTTTGATTTCATTTGGGGAACAAAGATTAGGGTTTTAGATTTGGAGAAGAAGAAATGTTTCTTTCTTGGTTTGGGTTGTAGGCTTAGAACCCACCATTGATTATGCCTGTTATATTGGATCAATTTCAGTTCTACATTGGTTTAGGCCCAGACCAGTGTTCTTTTTTCATTTTTTTAACATGAACAAATGAAGAAACTTTCCAATTAAAAGAGTTTGAAGGAGATATTTTGATTAAAAAAACTAAATTTGACATTTGATATTCTACTTAAAAGAAATTTTTTTGGGCATTTGATACCATTAGAGATATAACACAAGCTTTGTTAATAAGTAGGATCAATCTTATAAATGTTAAAATTTTAACTTGAATCCTAAGTCCAAAGGTGAGGTCCATGTACATTCATTCTTATCTTAAACAAATCAATACAAAAAATGTGCAACAGAAATTTGTCTTGTCCCACACTGAACAGAGAGTGAAGATAATAAGAAAGTAAGAGAGGCCATGCATATTAAAAAGCTCCCAAAACTGAAAACTCTCTTTTTATTTATTTAAAGATTTTCCCTTTTTCCTTTTATAGGATCCAGCAATATATAAAGAGAGAGCCTTTGTATTTTTGCAATGGCTGTACCAACAGCGGTGGCAGTAAACGGGGGCTTGTTGAAGATGGGAAGTGTTTCACAAGCTTATTTAGAAAGCAAAGCAGTGAAGGAGACGAGGTCTTTGATATCTGAGCTTTGCCGCCAGTTCTATAACCTTGGATGGGTCTCAGGAACTGGTGGCAGTATCACCATGAAAGTCCATGATAGTTGTATCCCCAAGCCTCAGCAACTCATCCTCATGTCCCCTTCTGGTATTTATTTCTCAATCTATCATTTTTTTCTTTTTTTTTTTTGGATTCTGGATATTTGATATTGAAGCTCTAAGCCTTTTGTGTTAACATTTCTGCTTTGGGTTTTAGATCATTGCTATTATATCTTAACTATTGAATTTTGTTGATTATGGCTGCTGTCTCTTTCTCTATTGAAGCTCAAAGTCTTATTTTTTTATATTGGGTTGACGTTATTTTAGCTGAATTACTTGTTTTTAAGTTTTTCGGTTTATGGGTTTTATTGTTCAAGCTTAAGGCTCTATTTTATTGTGATTAATTTGGGATCTTAGATAGTATGTTTTAGCTCAGCATTTATTCCAATGTTCTTTTGGCATTTGACTCTTTCACTTTTAAGTTCAAGAGAGTGTTTGTGTAGTAATCTGTAACTTTTTTCTGATAAAGTCATGATTATATTATTCCCCGTAGGAGCTGATAAACTACTAGATATTCACTGTCTATTTTTAAGGAATGTTTGCTACATGGTTTGTTGGTAATCTAGTTGAAGTTTTTGTTTTTGATTGTTCATCTTGCTTCTGGTGCATTTCATTGAACTAGAATTTGTTTTTTTTTTGGTATTAATCTAAGTGTTTGATATCTTATGTGTTGTTGCTGTATGGTCACACATTTGTTTCGCTTTGCACTTAGGTTTTTGGGTGTTATTTATTTGAAGTATGAAATGCTTTTAATATTACTCTGTATGTTTATTGTTTGGCATGTAGGCTATGGTTAATATACCTAAAAAAAATTTATGGCCTTTGGCTACTTGGTATATGCTTTTCAAGACCAAATGAGTGTTCTTCCATTAGTATGAGATGTCCCCTGGTATTTTTGTTGTTGATTTTACTCGGACTTCTATATGAGTCTGATGTGTTATTTACATCCACATTTTACTAGAGTTATGAAAATTAATTCTCACTTTGAACTTTTCTTTTATTACATTCTGTATATTGTCATTCATCTTCAACTGCGTGTTTGTCCACGGCTAGAAATAGAAAGATATTATTTTCTGCCATTCTTTTCATTTGTGCTTTAAGCTAGAAGAAGATCTTAATCTATAATGAAGAAATGTTAGTAGCTCCTTGTTTTATAAGCTTTATCATATTCCTTTGCCAATTACTGGAAGATTGTTTCTGGCATAGCTTAATTATGGGCTTGCAATTCGGTATTTTGATAGGTGTTCAAAAGGAGAGAATGGAACCAGATGATATGTACATATTATCAGGAGAGGGATCTATCGTATCTTCACCGTCTCCAAAGCCATACCCTCATAAGCCTCCCAAGTGCTCTGATTGCGCTCCTCTTTTCATGAAGGCAACTATTATATGTGTTTTTAGAAAAACTACTATTTGACATTGTTTAATCAATCCAATAGTTCATTTTACACAGTATCTTTTATAAATTTGCAATCTAGAATTTACTAAGGTGATATCGGTCCTATTTTTGATGCTGTAGCATTGGTTATAGTTGTTAGGATAGCAGGCTATTGTGATATGCTTTACTTTAAAGCGTTGTACTCCTTTTTAGCATGATATTTGAGCTTAATGTGTTTTACAAGAAAATATGTGCTTATGGTGTCCGTATCTTGTTGCTGGAGATAATGAGCATCATGTCCCTCATAATTCAGGCATATCATATGCGTGGTGCTGGCTCTGTTATCCACAGTCATGGAATTGAATCTTGTCTTGTAACAATGATCAATCCGCTTTCAAAAGAGTTTCGTGTAAGTTTTTCTTGACCGAAATATTTTTCTAAAGTGAGCTTCTCTCTCTTTCTCTTACTTTTAATTCCTTTCTGCCCTGTGTTCTCTTTGTTCTTTCTCTTTCAACAACTTATTTCCTTTTGAACAATTGCAGATCACTCATATGGAAATGATAAAAGGTATTCAGGGCCATGGTTATTACGACGAACTTGTGGTCCCAATAATTGAGAACACGGCCTACGAAAACGAGCTCACAGATTCTCTTGTCAAAGCTGTATGTTTCTTTTGTGTTCATCTGGTCAATGAACTATGAAATTCACTTTCATGATGATTATAAAATTTTCATGTAGTCAAATAAGATTAATGAATGCTCTTATCAACAAGCAGTATGTGTCTATTTTCTGGTTACACTTTACCCTTCTATGCTACTTTGACTCTTCATTTTCTTGAAGTATCCTTGCTGACACATATTCAGAGATGGGTATGGGTGCATGATCCTTCAAATATATAGGGAAAAAAAAGATTGAGCATATCCATGCTGGACACATACTTGTATCAAATACTTACCCCAAGTTCGAGCCACATAGTTACCAACAACCTTTTTTCACTCTCTGCATTGAAGTTCTTCAGAATTCCATATTGTTTTTGCTAGAATATTCTTTATGCATGAAATTATTAATGTACAATGTAGTCTTCGTTAAATTGAAGTTCACTTTAATGATTTTCAGATTGAAGCATATCCCAAGACAACTGCCGTGCTTGTTCGCAATCATGGCATATACGTATGGGGAGACTCATGGATCAGTGCTAAAACTCAGGTTTGTAAACTTGTACAAATCTTCGAGTTCAAACTGGTGAATTGATGTTTGCTATTATTGACTTGTCATGATTCATGTGTATAGGATAAATTTCGGATTCTTACTTGTATAAACACTTCATTACAAATCGATGCTCAGATTCTTAAATGTTGTGATGGTCATGCCGTCTTTCTTACTTCAGCCGTGACATACTATTTCAGGCTGAATGTTACCATTACCTCTTTGATGCTGCTATTAAACTCCATCAACTAGGCTTAGACTGGTCTACTCCAGATCATGGCCCCATTCAGAATGTTAAAGGATTTTCAAGAGTCAATAGAAGGATAAATGTGTCTACGAAAGCCGGGACAGTGGATTCAAATTGTAAACTTGAGCCATATCCAGTAAGAAATTTACATATTTTCCCTTCAATATGACATTCTGGGTTTCCTAGACATGGTAGTGTTTACATTGTAACAAAAATATTTGGCGTTCGGATGACATTGTGGTAGACAGACTCTTGACTGTGTTATTGCTAAACAGGAAGATGGTTGCATTCATTTATATGGAATATGCTCTCACTCTACAATTTTCCCCTGTTGCAGCGCTGCATTGTGCTTGACATTGAAGGAACTACAACTCCTATTTCATTTGTAATGGATGTTCTCTTTCCCTATGCCCGGGACAATGTCGGGAGGCATTTGTCTGCGACATATGATAGTGCTGAAACCCAAGATGATATTAAGTTGTTACGTTCTCAAGTAAGGTTTTTCTTTGGACCTTTTTACCTTTTATCATGTTCTGCTGACATCTGGTCACAAATTGTTTGCTTCGCTTGCTCGAGGCAATTACTTTTTAACATCTTTAAGAATTAAGTATAATGCAATCAACTCTCATTCTCTTTCCCCAAAATGGTATGCTTCCGACCTTTGTCCAATTTATATACATGAAACAAGAACATGCAAAGAACTAGTCTTTTGTGCAATATCATGCATAACTAATCAACCATTATCTATGACTTCAGAACCTTTACAGTTTCTTTGATTCTCAGAACTTTGCTTTGCATATATGACTTCAGAACCTTTACAGTTTCTTCAATTCTCGGAACTTTTGTTGTATATATGGAATCACTGTCTATCATTGTCATTAAATGGTCTGTTAGGTTTCTGTCATCAACGATTTGTATGCCAAACCTGGTCTCTTTTTTTTTGGAGTATCCATTTTGGTTGACATGCATTTGACACATGCATATAGGAAACCCGAAGAGATCTTCAATAATGTGTTTTGACGCATGCATATAGGAAACCCAAAGGAATTTAAGAATTTTTGTTCAGCTAATTTTCTGTGGTTAAGGCAGTGGGACTGTTTACCTTATAATTAGCAACCAAAGAAGTGTGGATTGACTCCTAAACGATATGTCTATATCGTGTCTGTAACATGTTTTCCACAGGTTGAGGATGACTTGAAGCAAGGTGTTACTGGTGCTGTACCTATCCCCTCGGAAGATGCGGGAAAAGAGGCGGTGATTGCATCTTTGGTTTCTAACGTCGAAGCAATGATAAAAGCTGATCGAAAAATTTCTGCCTTAAAGCAATTGCAAGTAAGCAAACATGAATTCAAAGAAAATACATTTTTGGATCTTAGCTTGCCTACAGGAGAGGACTAATATGAAGTTGAATAGGGTCATATATGGCGTACTGGATTTGAGAACAACGAGCTGGAAGGAGTTGTTTTTGATGATGTACCAGAAGCTCTTGAAAAGTGGCACTCTTTGGGTATAAAGGTATTCTTACGTGTTTCCTTTACTCTTCTACAACTTTATTTTCGGAATTTAGTTCCGGATACAATGAGGCTATGTTGGGATATGTTTCCATGCATTTGCTCCAGACTGCAGTGTATTCACAAGCTGTTTTAATCATTCTGCCAAACCGAGGCTAATTGTCTTAGTAGATAAGTCTGCTTGGACCAAGTTTAGATCCAAGTTCAGGTTATTGTATGTTCATGTCCTACCGAGTGATCGTAAAGCTGTATAATCCCTTAGCATAGCACTGGCATTTTCTATTACTTCTGAGAAGACAATATATATCCATGAGGGAAAACCGAACCATATCATTAATTTTGGTTTAATGAGTACTTGGCCCTTTAAATATCTCTGTCCGTTCGGAAAGGATCTTACTAAGTTCTCAATCTTTTACAGAAGTTCGAGTTTCAGTGCTAATCTCTGATTCCTCATTCATCACAGGTATACATATATTCGAGTGGTAGCAGGTTGGCTCAGAGGCTTATATTTGGAAATACAAACTATGGTGATTTGAGGAAGTATTTATCCGGATTTTTTGACACTGCAGTAGGGTAAGTTTATTACCTTCACAGTTTGGTTCTATACTTAATTTCAACTCAAAAATGACATTCTGTTTCGCCTTTTCTTGCCTGCAGAAACAAAAGAGAAACACGAAGTTATGTCGAAATCACCGAGTCATTGGGAGTCGATAAACCATCTGATATACTATTTCTGACCGATGTCTATCAAGAAGCCACGGCTGCAAAAACTGCAGGTATTGTATGGCTCTCTTTTTTCCTAGAGTCCGTATTCTAGCCCTGTTTGCTATAAGAATACAACCTGAAAGCCTAAACCGTAACGAAACACCCTAAGACAATTCTAAAGTATTCTGCCCAACTTGCATAAATTGTCAATTAAGCATGTTCCTAAAATGTTCGATGGACTTTTAGATCACCTTCTGATTACAGTGTTATGAACAACAAATGCCCTTTGTTTATTAATTAGTATTTTTCATCTATATCGGATTCATAGGTTTGGAGGCCATAATCTCTGTCCGGCCGGGAAATGGTCCTCTTCCGGAGAACCACGGATTCAAGACTGTCAACTCTTTCCTGGAGGTCTGATAGAAGCTTCTTACTTCTTCTGTGATAATGGACTTCTGTAATAAAATCGACCGTAACATTTCATGCACATAATAAATCCCTTTTGAATGCAATTTATCCTTGATTTTGTGACAATTTAAGTGTGAATATTGGAAGGCTCAAGTTTCACCATGTTATTTCCAAGCATTTTTCACTCAATCTGATATGAACCAACATTAATGTACAGCAAAACTTTCATCAAACTGATAACTCACTCACCTATAGTCTTCCTTTCCCACTAACAGAGACGATATCTCCGGTCCTGGAATTTCCGTGTTCCTTTGTAATGGTTGTTCAATTTACACGTACATTCCGAATATCGGGACGAGGTTCATCGGCATGCATAGTTCAGTAATAGATGTTAGGAGAACAAATTGCAACTAATGCTTCATCCAAAGACTAAATCCTTAACATAAAGGCTAACTTTAGCATCTCATTGCAATTTGGCAAACGGATAAAAGTCAAAATTTTAAAAATACTACAAACCAAAAGTACATGGCTTCGGTCACAGTAAAGCATTAAGACTGAACTATCAGCAACATTATGAGTTTTAGTACATCCCTAATGGGATGCAACGAACGAAATTAACTAACTTTAACCACTATCAACCGATAAAGTTTGTCTATATAACTCAGTTCCGGTTCGAGTTTAACTTTCTTCAGGCGAGATAATAGTAACCCAAAGCTACGAGTATCAGCAGCACCACCGCAGCTGGAGCGGCCCACATCCAGTAGTTGGTCGACTTCTTACGTTTCAGGATGGGTCTTGGAAGTGAATCGCGACCTTTAGTTCGATTCCTGTACCTTACAGGATTTTCCTTTTGAACTTTATCCTTCACCACAACAGGAGCAGGAACAGGTGCATCGGCATTTTCATCTTTTTCAGGTTCCGGAGCCTCTGCCACTGCTTCAGTCGGTTCCTCAGGATCAGCACCAGTTGTAGATGCTGCTGCCTTCTTCTTTGCTTTCTTCTCTCGCTCCTGAAGGGGGGAAATCAAAATAAGATCAGTTTCGACCCGCAAACTAATTATCAACAAGAAAAACATGATTAAAGAATGAAATAATTTCCTTGAGCTTCTTTTCGGCTTCTTTTTGAGCTCTTATAGCTGCTTTGGCTGCTTTTTCTTCAGCCTTCTTCTTCTTCCTTTCCATAGCTTGCTTTGCTTTTGCTATTTCCTCTTCTCTCTTCATTTCTTTCAGTTTTGCCGCATCGATTTCCTTGTCAGCAGACGTCTTTTCGGCTTCCCTTTGCAAGTTGCTGGATCCAGATATCTCTTTCTCTTCTACGGAACCATTCTCAGGAGACGATTTTGATTCTATTACTTTGGTCTCAGCATCTTTCTTGCCTTTTTTCGGTAGTTTAGTATCTGGTTCGGGAGAAGGTTTGGCTTCTTCCTTTGGTTGTCGGACACTGGGTTTTGGAATGATTTCAGGTGCAGAAGTCACTGGTGCCTCTTGTACAACCAGTGGTTTCTCATCGGGATTCCTTATCCGACCATCTCGACTTAATTGCCTCTGGTCCAAGGACGACAACATTCTTTTTTCATAATCATCCCTGACAGCTTTCTTGCTGCTCCACATAGCCATAAACTTCTCGACCTACACGAAATACGAAAGATAAGAGAACAGCCAAAAATTAAAGCACAGGAGATACTCGGGACGTAGCATTAATTGATAGTCTCAACAAACCTCAACGGTCGAAAGCTCCTCAAGACCCTTTACATCTTTCTTTGCAGCTAGCTCTTTGGCTTTGTTTAAGAGTGAACGGCTCTGGTAAAAGTGAGCATTCTGGAAAATTGAAAAAAAAGTTGTACTTAAGATGAGTCCTCCAAAATACATATCGAACAAATACTCATAATATCGTCACAATCAATGACCAAAACAGCATTGGAAATGACCAAAAAAGAAATGTTAAACTTTTTAAAATTTTGACATTCATAAGAAGAAAAAATCCCGATGTAAGAGAGACCTAATCGTCCTGCAAGGCTTGCATCCATACACGCACATACATGCAAAGAGCGAAATCGAAAGAAGCAAAACAGAGCATCACATTCTCACCAGGAAAATAACACATTTAATTTAAAGCAAAGAACGGCATACCGCCTCATCACGTTGTTTCCACAGTTGCTGCATGGTTTCATAAGCTTTGTTCCTCTTCTGGATCACGGCATTCAGCTCTTCCTGTAAAGCATCGATTTTACTCTCTATCGCAGTCACTTTTTCCTTAATTTGCTTTTTCTTAGACCAGATAGCATTTTGTTCCTTCCTTACGCCATCCAAATCATTACCCATAAGCTACAATGAAACACATATAGCAAGTTAATTAGTCTTATTTTACGATAGTCTTACTTATATACAAAAGGGGAAAAAAGCAAATTCCGATCGATAAATGGTGCAAAACAGAATTTTTCTTACTTTAACTTGATCTTGAATGGCTTCTTTCTGACCCAGTGATTCCTGAATCTTTGTTCTCACCGCAGCGTTAGCAATAACTTTGTCTCGGGTTCCCTCTAGTTGTTTGATTTCTCTAAGGATTTGCTTCTCCTCGGACAATGGGATGCTTTCATGCTGGATGCGATATTGCAAGCTATAGATCTGCAAATTATCAATTCCAGATAAATGACCAAAAAAAGAAGAGCAAAGGATAAACTACAGCTGAAAACAATGCTTAAATCATAATGCAGTCGAGTTTACAATAGTAGCATACAATATCATTGAGCTCTTCCTCAGACGAACATATACCAGCACCACGACCTCCACCATTGTTATTATTGCGAAGCTTGCCTAAAGCCTGCTGCAGTGGTTCCATTTCCTTCTTTTTCTCACCTAACATCGTCTTAAACTGCTCAAAATCAACATTCAGGGCTTTCACTTGAGAAAGCAACTCTGCTCGATCCGACTGCATTAACAGAAAGAGAATAATTTAGAAGGCAGCAGCAGAATGATTTTAGAAAATCTTTCACAGTTTAACTTCAATTTGAGGCAAATACAGCAATGAGGAACCGATATGCCAAATACTATACCGCACAATGTGTAAAAGAACAATACTATACATGCAATTATTCATATCCTGCTCGAGGACTTGTGTTTCCAACAAGCGAACAAATGCATCCGAGGATTTAATGTTTCTAGATTCATCATTATACAATAAGCACATCCAAATGCATTTAAATCAAGTTTTAAAGACTCGTCACGACAATTAATTGCACCTAACCTCTCAGAACCAATGAAAAGCAAAACAGGATGGCATATAGATATCTTAAGAGCACGATAACGATTAACGAACCAGATATCATATCCGACACATATCTTATTGATCTAGTTTTAAACCAAAATATAATGCTATCCAACTAATCGGACATTAATTGCACTTCACTCCTTCACTCACCTTGTACGATTTTAATTCATCGGTAAGCTGAAATCTAACTTTATTCAACTTTTGCATCTCCTTATCAACCTGGTCGACTTTGGCCTTTATCTTTGGATCATCAAAAGGGCGATACCTGATAAAATAAAAAGAGTGGATCTGCTTAGGCGCAGGCCACTCGGTGACAACATCACTCGGAAAATCGGATACATTTTTCTCTTCTCCCTTAATTGGCTCCTCAACATCGGAACCGCCTTTAATGGGCTCAGTATGAACAATATCCTTGTCCAGTTTCCCATTTTCCTTATCATGTAGAAGTGATTTGTCAACTTCAGTTGCTTTGTCAACAGATACTTTTGCCATTTCAGATCCCACAACCTCAACACCCATTAATCACTATAAAATTAAAAGCCTGATAAAATAAAAAACAAAGAGTAAGATATCACATAGTATAGCAATATATATATATATATATGAATCAAAAATAAATTAAGAAAATCAACCTAAAGCTATTTGTTCTGCTAGATTTATGTAAACTGAATTAAAAGAGTTGAAATGTATGAGATAAACAACAAATGATTCAAATTTTTGTTCTTTACTCTACATGAGATCTAGAAACAAGATCAAATCAGATAAACTGAACAACAAAACACACACGATTGATCAACTACATCAAGAGAAAATCCAGATCAAAAATTAAAAGGAATAAAAGAGTACACCAGACCAGATTTAAATAGAAAAAAAACACCAAGATCAAACCTTTATCTATTAAAAAAAACTAGCATGCAAATCAATAACCACACAATTAAGAAATACCCAGAATTTTCAAAAAGCGAAAGAAAAAAGGGTCAAAACAGATCAAAAGAAAAACAAAAACCCAGAGAGAAAAACATAAGAAAAAACGAAAGAAAGGTTAAAGGATTACCCTTTTAGAGATTAGTAAGAGAGGGTAAGGAAACCCTTTGAAAGATGAAAAAAGGGGGGTTTTAAGAGTTTTGGGGGTTAGATCTTAGTCCCTTTCTCTTCTGTTTCTTTTCAGAGAGAGAATGAACTACAAGATTGAAACATTAGATTTATAGGTATAGAATTAATGGCAGGTAAAAAAAATAAAAAGGAAATAAATTGGTTTTTTTTTCTTCCCTTTTTTTTCCAGTTTCTACATGCAGTAAAATAAACCGTTAGAAGATTTTTGTTAGTTTTGCTGTTTATGGAGGCCTTCCGAAAGTTCATTTTTTTGTATGAATATTTTTTATATTGCCAATTTCTTATTTTACATTCACCAACATGCTTTAAACATTGTTGGAAAAATATTGAAATTATATAAAAGTGGAAACTAATTTGGTGGTTAGAATGATATATATTTTAAAAAATTATTTTAATTGATCCTTTTTATTCAAGTGGTTTTAGTAAAAAAAATAAGTATTGTTGATAAAGTCTATGATTCAACAAAAGAATAAGAAAAAATAAATATTACTATAAGATTACACTAGATGCTCAAAAATGATTTTATAGAAAATTAGATTTATTTTATTTATAGTTATGATGTTATTTTTTTATAGAATTATCGATGAGGTTCAAACCTTGATTTTATATCAAAAACATGGGTGAGTCTAACGTGTGGTATGTCTAGGGTGTGGTTAAAAAGCGACAACTTTTAAAATTTGTCCTCAAGTTTAAAATGCTAAACTTCTTGATGATATTTTCGATTGTTTTTTTAATTTTTTCTCCAAGTATCGATATTTATTTGATAAGTTTCGATATTTTGTCTCAAACTGAAAATTTATCAAAAAATTAAATATCGGTTCTTATAGAAAAATTTAAAAAACAATCGAAAATGTTATAAAAAAAAAATCTAACATTTTCAATTCGATGACAAATTTCATAATTCATCGTCTTTTAGTCACACCCTAAACATGATGCACCCCAAACTTACCCCAAAACGTTAAGGAGTACTTTACCAATAACTCAAGCTAGATAAACTAATCATTATCTTTTAAGAATAAAGTAGAAGAACCCAACAAGCAGTTCTAATAAAAAAGCGGATAATATTTTTTCTTTGAGATTTTTCAGTTTAGTCGTTTTGTCTGCAATGTGTGTACGCATTGTCAAATAGTTAAAAATATCAATGAACAAATACTACCTTATAATCGCTTTGTTTGTAATGTGTGCTCCATTCCCATTGATAAGAAACAAATTCCATAAGGTGACATGAGCAACCACCACACTATATCTCATGATTTGTAATATATATATACATTAGTTTGAAAAAAAACAACAAAAATACTTTTTTAGTTTTCTTAACGGAAAAAAATTATAAAAGTATTTTGTTGATTTTTTATAGTTAATTATGTTATTAAATTGTCATTAAAACATTAACATATTTTCATAATAAAAATAATTTAATTGGATAAAGTCCATAGTAATATTGGAACGAACTTTTTATTCATATTAAATTGCATTTATTATTTTGGATTTACTATCACTCGATTAGTATTATAGTGATCCCATTGCAAATCCAATGAAAAAATAGATTATTTTCCTTTTATGAAATTTGAATTTTAACAGTTTTGTTTAAAAAGTGCTTGATTTTATCTAGTACAAAAAATATAATTGTTATTATAGATAATAATACAATATCATATTGATAACGCTAAAAAATTATAATACAATTTTATATGTATAAAAAAATATTACAATTTTATACTAAAAAAGTATTCTCAACACTACTATAAATAAATTGAATTATTATTATGGATAATATTTGATACACGGTTAAAACTTGTAGTTTCAACAATCGCTTTAATGTTAGAGTTTATGAATTTAGTTTAGGGGTAGGGTTTAAATTTAGTAATTGTGGATAGGATATAAATCCAATTATTATTATTTGATAAGTTCAGTTGTTATTATTTAATATTTAATACTTTTTATTGACAAATGCCAAAATTCGAACTCACATAGGATGAGACAATATGAGTATCATTCACCATTTAAATAGTTAGTAGATCTTAATGTTTGATACTTTTTAGTAGTATTTGATATTTTGTATTTTTTGTATAGCACATGTTCATTTCATGGTTCATTTTCGAGATTCGTGTTTCTCTCTCAATAATATTTTTTTTCTAAAATTTAAATTTAAATTCTCTTATTAAAAGAACAACGTGTCTTGTTATGACCCAAGCCATAAACTAAGGTTTTTTTTTTAGATACCCGCGTGTGATTTTGTAATGTAAAAGTGTAAACAATCGAACACTATATCAATTTTGAATTACACTTAATTTTAATTTAAATTATTATTATTACAACTAAATATAAATTTTGAATAGATAAAATCCAATGAACATTAAAGTATACTCTATATCTTAGTTACAATTTTATTATAATTTTTAACTATTCAAATCTATAGAAATAATATCTTATTATTTTAATTTATTTTAAACACTATAAAATATTTTTGTGTGTTTAAACTAACATTTTTAATGGATAAATTTCAATAAAATTTGAATTATATTTATTAATTTTAACTTACACTTTCTTTATTAAGCAAACTATAAAAAAATATAAGTAATACAATAATATGAAATGATTTATAGTATACGAAATAAATTAATATAATTAATTAAATAAAAATAAATAAATATATGTGCAACGTATGTATCGAAATAAGCTAATTATATAAAAAACAGTATGCATGATAACACATTATTAATTATTTTTATTATATTTTTAAAAAAATATATGTGTTATTCGATTAATTTTTTATTAATATTTTTTTAACTATTTTATTAATATAATTTTAAAACCTTAAAACTTTTTAAGGCCAAATTCTTAATTTGATAATATTTTTAGTTTTGGAAATACAACCTTTATTTAATGGATGAGTCTGCCACACTTGACGAGCACCGATAAGCATCACTAACGACGAGCACCGATGAACTTCATCAATTTAATTTATAAATATTAAAATTTAAAAGACTTATCATATAATTATAAATTGTTTAAAAATTAAAATATAAATAAAATAAAATATAATACAGTATTTTAAACATAATTAAATCAAAACACCTACCCTAAATTATAAAACCTTAATTTTTGTTCATTTAAAATTTAGCCGCCATCGTTGCCTACGCTGGAATTCATTTGAATTCACTGGACCTTGAAGAACCATTAGTTAATTAGTTTTGAAGCTGAAATTGATATAAAAAATTTAAATTTTATATAAATCATTTGATCGCGATTTCAAATAAACTAATAAGTCAATTTAATTTACTATAAATATAAGTGAAAATTTATTTAATAAAAAATATAAAAAAAAATTAATATTGAATAACGTGGCGAAAATGACCTATAATATAATTTCTCATAAAACTTATAGATAATGATAATATTGAATAAAATAAATAATTTTAATTTATGTTGTCAATAAAAAAAGTGAATCGGCCAACAAATACAACAAAATAAGGAAGCAAAAGAAGATAAATCCAATCTGAAATTCAGATGCGTAACGTGATGGGCTTTTGACATTATCGGTTTTCATAAAACACGTGTACTTCACCTTATAAATTACATCCAATATCTCACTCCCACGTCATTACGTTAGTCGGGTCGATGATTACGAGGGCCAACGCCTATCAGATATTTTTTTCATCATCTTCCTCACTCTGGGCCCTGGGCTTCAATCCAATAGGCTTTGTGTCTCAAAGTTCAGGTCGGATCAATATCGAATTTTCGCTCTAAAATTCAAGGTAGATTTAGAATCGGTGGAGCACCATTAAAATTTAAAGGTTGCAACGAATCATGATTGAATATTGATTTTTAATGTTTGAGTTGGTATCGGTTCGATTAAAAATTCAATTCACTCCGTCTCGTTGCCATTCTATTATGAGGAATTGTATCGGCATGTCTATGATGTTTTTCATTTATTTGTGCATGTTTTTCGTATGTTTTAGTTGTGAATATAGAGTTTTTTCGATGCGTGGATTTTTTAACCACAAATATTAAATTTATTGATTGATTAATATGGATCATGTTTACATAAAGGACTCTAAGAGAAGGAAATGTGTGCTTTTAATAAGTCTAAAACTTATGACCTAAGATAATATGATGGAACAAAGATGAGCAACTTAGTCAACGGCTAAATGTGTCTACTCCTAAGAGAATAAGATGGAACAAAAATAAGTGCTCAAACTATGTCTCTTTTTTGCAATATGTGTCTAAAATATTTTTTTTGCTAGAATAGGTGCCTACAATTTCATTTTTAGTTGAAATATGTGGCTAAAATATTTTTTTGGCTGAAATATGTGCTTAAAGTTTCATTTTTTTTTTTGTTGAAATATGTGTCAAAGTAGGTGTCTCGGTTGACTTTAAAACAAGCCAAAAATGAAATTTTAGGCACCTATTTCAACCAAAAAATAAAATTTGTGTAACTATTTCAGCCAAAAAAATATTTTAGACATCTATTAAAAAATAGATATAATTTAGACACTTATTTTTATAGTTTAGCCTAAAATTTTCAAAACCAACTATCATAAATAATTACGAATTCACGATCAAATTAAACACCGAATTATATTCAATTCAAATCAAAATAAATTGAAAAAAAAACTACGGAATAAATATAAGATATTGTATCATATATTTCATTCTGTTGTTCTATTTTCCATCAATTTCATGACTTAGTAAAATATTGTTCAAAAATTATATTAATTGATCTCGTGATTAAAAATATTTATATTATCTTATTTTATATAAATTTAAATTTCAACATTAAAATATACTATCTCTATTTAATAAAAAATATCTAAATTAATTTTAAAATAAAGTAAATCCCAAATATAAAACATCACCCACTTGAGAAAATATAAATTACAATCAACTTACTATTAATTTTCCGTCGAAACTGTTTATGATCCATTAAGTGGTGACATAACATATATGATGCAAGTAAAATCATCAGTTAACAAGAAAAGAATAATTACATCAAAAAGAAAAGAAAAGAAAAGAATAATGATGTAAAATATTTTATAGTAAACTTAATTGGGTGTTATTTTAAATTTAGGGTTTAATTTATATATATCTTTTATTATAAATCCTGGTAAAATAATGAAAATCGATTAAATCTTTAGTAAAAAAAAAAAAAAAAACACCCAATTAAACCCTTTATCAAATAATTCACGTCCTTTTCCATGTTATATGTTACATTTTCACTTAATGAATCATTAGGAGTTTTTTTTTTAAATAACTCGATTAATTGCAATTCATAAATCAAATTACTGAAGTGTTAGTTTTCACTTGGCTGCCAAAAACCTAGCCTCTCGTCTTTTTGTGTGTGTTTTCTTTGCTTATCGGTGGCGATAAAAATTTTAATATTGATTGCTAACCGTCTAAATTAGAAATGACAAATTGACTCGTGATTCGAACCGATTTTATTCGATTCGAGATTTGATATCGACTCGAATATGATGATCCGAAACCGAAACAAACTGACTCGAGTTTTAGTTGAACCGACATAGACCCGATTCAATTTTTCAACCGAACAAAATGAACCTGAACTGATTTTTAACCAAACCGAATGGACCTGAACCGATTTTATCTGAACCGAAAGTAACTCGAAACGAAGGCAGCCCGAAATAAATAAAAGATGTTAAAAGAAATAATGAAAGATTTGATGTGAATTGTCGCACAACTCACTAAAACGTCAAATATATTGGCTTTATAAAGTCGTATATGGGTTTAAAAAACTGATTCGGCCTGAAAATTGGCCGAAACGTACATCGGTTTTGACCCGACCCGAAATCAACCGACCTGAAAGTACCCGACTCGAAAATCAACCGAATCGATGTGACATGATCCGGACTGATACTCGACCCGAAACACTGTAGACCCGAATTAAAACATACCAGATCCGATCCGAACAGAACCGAAATCGAATGCAGTAAAAAATGATCTAGATGGTACGATTTAATCTGTCTTTGTGTCTCATTTTACTCTACTTTTGGTACGTTTTCCTCCTCCTTTTAACATGTTTTTTCTTCTTCTTTTATTGATCGTTTGACTGTTTTTATTTAATTTTTTATTAGAGTTGTATAATTTCGTCACGGCTGATTAAAATGTTGTTCTTCTAATTATCTAGTTGATATCTCTTTTTAGACTCGAAATAAATTTGGAGTCGCGCCTACAATCACCGTATTAAAAGAATGGATAGAGTAAGAAAATTGCGAAAAACGTGAAGATGGGCAGAGTACGAAGTTGAAGCAGATATTTGTTGGATTCCAACAAACCGTCCGCATTAAATCTGGGTAGATAGGCAGTTCATCTAAAATCCTGAATCCTCATTAAATTCTTCTATTCATATTTAAACAAGAGAAAGACAAATCAACTTATAGTTTCGAAACGTGCCAAACTTTTTTAAAAATATAATGATTAATTTTGTATTAACCATATTAATTTCTAATTGTTTAACTAATTATTTTTAAAATTTTATATTCATTATAATGATTTGATATTTTAAGATTATGTGACGTGACATACTTTTCATGGTACTATGTAATTAAAACAATAAAATAATTATCAAAAAATTATGTGATTTGATATTTTAAAAGTTTATATTTATAATGAGCATTTATAATACGGGTAAACTACAATTGAGGTAACTCAAATGTATTTTTTTTAAATATGAAAGGTGATCCAAATGTAACTTTATCTATAATTGAGTGATTCAAATATAATTTTTAATAATTGGATGACTGAAATGTAACCTCATCCATAATTAAGTGACGTAAATGTAACTTTTAATAATTGAGTGACCCAAATATAATCATACCTATAATTGAGTGACCTACATTATAGTTTACCCTTATAATATTTAATATGAATTAAAGGACTAATAAAAATAGATACAAAGATTTACTGATTGACCTAGTGACTAAGAATATTTATATTAATCAATTTTGTATTAGTTCGAATATAATTTCTATGACTAAAAAAATATTTACCCGAATTCCCCGGATCAGAATCATATGGCTGACAATCAACGATGTTATTATTGTGTAATAGCAGTCGGCATCAACCAATCGAATCTTTTGATTTCCGCGCCATTTGTTTTTACCTTAAAGAATGTCCGTTTATTTGCAACGTGGAGACTTATGTGTGGAGGGATCTCTTGCTGTGTATTCCACTCACACACAACCAATTTTTAAAATAAATAAAAGTAAATAAATATCCCAACCCAAACGCTCATAAATGTGTTACTATTATTTTTTTTATTTCTTTTAAGGGAAAACTATACCAGTGACCACCGAAGATATTGGGGATACCTATTTGAACCACTGAACTAAAAAAAACGTCAATCACACCACCAAACTTATTAAATCAACCTATTTTGACCACCGCCGTTAAAAAATTAACGGAGGGGTGACAGAAATGCCACGTGGCAGTTAACAAGACTTTTTTAAAATTACATGTTTAGTCCCTGTTATTTATTTATTAAATCAATTTGATCCTAATTTTATTTTAATTAAATAAAAATTAATCAACCAATCAAATTATGACACGTGTCATCACCCAATTGGATTAATTTAATTTATTTTGTTTAATATTTAATATATTTTTTCCTCCAATCAGGTGATGACACGTGTAGACCTAAAATTTGATGCTGAAACGCTAAATGAATAAATTGAATAATGAATAAAAATTAGCAGCAAAGAAAATTGAACATATATAGTAAATAAAGGCATCAAAACCTAAACAGGGTGACTGCTAACGGGCAGAGTTTTGGTTTGGCTTTAAGGGGTAAGCTCTTAGGGTTTACTATATGTGTTTTGGTTCTAGAGTAACGGTACCCGAACTGTCGCTAGGACATCGATTCGGGAGGATACATTTCCCTAGGTCTACACGGAGACAGAGGTCTCACGAAGACAAAGGGACCTATATCCTGGGAGTAAAAGTTGATGCTGTTATTATTTTCCCCTCCTCCTTCATTATCCATATCTGTTTATTCTTTAGCATCTATCCTTTCTTGGACTCATGAACTTGCACACAAGGCAAAATTTGATGACAGTCAACTTGTTTTTCTGGCATCAACTAAAATTCCTCCCACCTTTCATGTTTTACAATTGAAATCTCGTCGAGAACGCTCCCTGATTTCTTCTCATTCTACATTATTTCTTATTCTGATTTCTACTGTCAATTCGAAGAATTGCTTGATATTTGCAAGAAGGTTCCTGACACAATCAAATTTTCCAATGCAAGCTGAAGAGGATATTCCCCATAATCCCACCCAATTGAACGAAAACTATTTCAATCTATTTTTCTATCAAAATCACACTAAAGTATCAGCAGCTAATACTTCAAGCTTCGTTTATGTTTCTTTCAATTTTCCAGTAGAATTCAATCAAATACAAGGAATAAATCACATGAGTATAGTATAGATAAAAAAAATAAGAAGGAAATGTGGAACTCACCGGAGACGCCGTGGACAATTTGGCCATGCGCCAAATCGCTTTGGGGAAGAAGCAGAGAAAAGGAAAGAGATTCAAACGGGTGAAATGGGTTTTATATGTATATAAAAGGTGCAAAATAATAACAGTAAGAGCAATTTGGTTTAATGGTTAAGATTTGGGGGTTTTATCTCTTTGGTTCCAAGTTTGATCCACCATAATGTCATCTTCATTTTCTTCTTTAAATTTCCTTTAACCAGGTGGTGACACAATTGGATTAATTTAATTTATTTTGTTTAATATTTAATATATTTTTTACTCCAATCAGGTGGTGACACGTGTCATAATTTGATTGGTTAATTAATTTTTATTTAATTAAAATAAAATTAGGATCAAATTGATTTAATAAGTAAATAACAGGGACTAAACATGTAATTTTAAAAAAGTCATGTTAACTGCCACGTGGCACTTCCGTCACCCCTCCGTTAATTTTTTAACGGCGGTGGTCAAAATAGGTTGATTTAATAAGTTTGGTGGTGTGATTGACGTTTTTTTTTAGTTCGGTGGTTCAAATAGGTATCCCAATATCTTCGGTGGTCACTGGTGTAGTTTTCCCTTCTTTTAATGAGCCTTTATATTAGTAGTAATTTTGTTAAGAAAATTTGTGCAAAATTTATGAATAAAATTATTCGAATTCAAATGTTTATTTGATATTTCTCTTAAATGTTACTAATTTTGATAGCAGGAAATTAATTACGGTTTTAGCGCTAATTATTAATTACTATAAATTTAACTTTTTTGGTGTAAGTTATACATTAATGACAATTGATCAGTAACATTAGATTAAAAACTTAATTGAATTTCGTTAGAGTTTGAATTAGGTTCAAATTTTGATAACATTAGATTGTTCCTCGTTTTTGAACAGTAATCAAACAAAAAATATTAAAAAACAAGGGTACTATTCAAATCCAGAGTGTCCTCTATCGTCTTCAAATAGTGCCATCTTCAAAAATAAGGGTACACTCCACGTTTTTAAATAAAAAATATTAAAAAATAATAACACTATTCAAAGACATATGGTGTACAATCCGACTTTGAACGATAATATGGATTTTTAATGTTTTCTAGTAAAACACTATTTAAAGACGGGAAGAAATCCTTTGCTCTTCTGATTTAAACAATAAATTAGAAAATAAACAAGGATAAACCATATTGTTAGAAAAAAAAAAATCAAGAACTAGATTGCTGGAAGTTATCCAAATTTTAATTTTATTAAAACATATTAAAATGTTAACATATTACTTTTAATTAAAATTTTGGATAACGAGAGATTCACTAGGTGGTTTAGTGACCAAGAACGCTCATCTTGTACGAGTTCAAATTTTGACACGAGAATGTAATATATCTATTTAGTCAAAGAAAAATCTAGATAAGGAATAATATATTTAAGTTTTGATTTAATTAAAAAAAAACAAGTTGTTTATTGAACTTAATTTTATTAATATGGTTGATGTGTAACATATAAGATTACATAAGATTAAATATGTTTAAACATTCAATACTCTGAACTCAATAAGTGTCACACTAGAAAAGTATATGGTGTTCATTCTAGGAGACATGGATTCAAATCGCTTTGTCTACATAGTTTATGCGCATTGTCAAAGAGTTAAAAATATCTATGAACATATACTACCTTGTAATCACCTTTAGACTATTAAAAAATATTCAATATTCCATGATTTAAAGATGAACAAGCTCTAATGCATATGGTTAAAAGTAGGGATGTTCATGGACGGTTAACCGTACCGGCACGGCTAATCGGTACGGTTACCGAAAATTTCGGTTCGACATTTTAATGAACCGTTACCATCTCGTTTAACCCGGTTACCGCTTAAACGGTTAACTGGTTTATTCGGTACGGTTACTCGGTTAACCACGAACCGTTTATATATTTATTACAACTAAATTTATTAGTTTAAAAACATCAATCAAATAAAGTCTTCAATACTTATATTTTAAAAGTCCTAAAAAATTAAAAGTTTAAAAAATTATATTAATTACATAAATATTAGTGATAATCAAGCATTTATATTAATTACACAAATATTTGTATAATCAATTATGTGACATCGTTATGATTTAATATCATTATATTTTTTTAAAGAAAAAAATTTGGTTAAAATTCCCTTCGCATTTTGAGTCAACTAAAATCGAAACATAAACATTGAAAGAAAAAAAAGTACTCAAGATTTATTTCATTTCACGATCACAATAACATGAACACGAGCTCAACAAAGTTGTTTAAGAACAAATGTAAATAAAACAATGACACGGCAACATGAGCCATAAAAGGAGCTACAAGATCAAACCAATGTCCTATGACACAAACTGCCTGCAACCACACTGGAAACTCAACATAAACAAAAGGATGCAACATATATCTCACTATATTTCAATACTAGAATAGATGAACGTTCGAATAGACGCGCACTACACATTTGATTATTACTAATAAATTAATATCATTATAAATATAGTTTAAGTATGATAATTACACATATATTAGTAACAATTAATAATTTAATATTAATATAAAAGTATTCTCTTAGTTAACATATTCACATCTCTCCTAGATTATGGGTTCAATACTCATTAAAAGCATATTTTCCATTTCTTCCCTTAGGTAGGAAATGTTAAAAAAAACAGTTATATCAATAATAAAAGCACTATATAAAAACACAAAACTATACAACTTTACCACCAACTTATTTTTAACATGCTGAGATTTTAGGTCTTTAACAAAGGTCAAAAATTTGAATTTTGAAGTTGAAAACAAAAACTTAAATTAGGAGAGGGTTGCCTCCATAATAAATTTTCGCACAATTTAATTTAAATTAACCGGTAAATAAGTCGAAAACAATTAGTTAACCATATATAACTTTGATATTAATTATGTTTACGAGTTAAATCTAATAGTTGAGGGTTTGCTTTTAAACATTAAAAGAAAAAAAAAAGAGCTAACTTAAATTATTAAAATTTTGTGAACTTTAAGCTAACAAATTAAAATGCTTATTAGAACGTTTTATGCTACGGAAATTATTGTTTTATTTTTACAATAATGTTATTCAAATCTAAATTATCACCGAAATCAAGGATAGATAGAGAAAGGACTGAAGATGACAGTCGTTTCTTTAAAAAAATAAAGTTTAAATATGATTTAAATTTTTTTAATATATTTTTTATCAAAAATTTATTTATACCTCTAAAATTCTATAAATTCGTTTTTATAACATAAAATTTTACGTTCAATCCCGACCGAATCCGCTCGTTAAAATATTTAAGAATGGGACTTCAACAGAACTAAACCCTATTTTTCAAAGGTAAAAGAAGCTTTTTTTCTTTAAATGCTATGATTGATGACAAAATTCATATCTAAGCAATCCTCAAACATTAAGCTCCCACCCCACCGCACCTTTTTCTAGTATTCTATTGTTTTCAATTATTTCATTTATTAAAATATTATATTCTGGAATCTTCACTTGCATATTTTAGTTTCGACATTTTATTTTCCCTTTAAAACTATTATTATTATTATTTATATGCGTTGAAAATTACGTTGACGTGGAAAAGGAAAATTCTTAAAATATGATCGGTTTTATTAAAAAAAATTGACAAAGGACCCAATTGTAAGCAACACTGAAAAGGGCTTCCCCTGATCATTTAAATAAAGATTAAAAAGAAACATTAATTTTCTTTTTTCTTAAAAAATAGAATTTTCTTTTTTTAATTAAAGAAACATTAATTTTCAACATCAATTGGATCAAAGTTTTTAAAATATCGATTAAATTTAACTTATTAGAATCTCACTGATATAATATATAGAAAATTAAGTAAAAAAAAGTTATAATAATCATAATTTATTATAAAAATTGAATAATATAAATAGGATAAATATTCTATACACAGATGATGGAAACTGAAAGTTTCCACAAGCACCTTAGTTTTAGGGTATAGAGAGTTAGTTTAGGTAGAGAGTTTAGGGGTTTAGGTGTATGGGTTGGAATTTAAGGATAGTTGTTTCAATTTAAAGTTTAGAGTTATAATTTATAGTTTATAGGTTAAAACCTATATCCTCATCATATTACCCTAAAAACTAAACCCTAACATATAAACTTTAAATTATAACCATAAACCTTAAATTAAAACAACTATCCCTAAATTCTAAACCCATGCACCTAAACCCCCTAACCCCTAAACATTATACCCTAAACTAACTTCCTATACCTTAAAATTAAGACACTTGTATAAATTTTTAGTTTTCACCGCCGGTGTATATGATATTAATCTATATAAATATTATATCAAACTTTATTTTATGGTAAAAATAATTTCCATGACATCAAGTCAAAACTTTATAAACTGAAAGATTTTAACGTGTTTAAATTTTGAAGATTATATTTATGAAGTTTTTTTTTTGAATATATGTCTTTGGTCAATCAAATTTGGTCTTTTTTTCACACAGAAACATAGATTCCTAAGGTTCAGGGGAAGAAGAAAGAGCTCAGGAAAACAAAAAGGAAAGAGACATTCTTTCTTCTTTAATTAACATTTACTCAAAAACTCTGCTCTTTCACACCCCAATTAAAAACAACAAACCAAAAACGAAACAACCATTTTCTCCTTGTAAAGACACAATCTTTTGTTGTCTTACCAGCATCAAAACCCAGGTTTGTTTCTTCAGTTAGCTTCATTTCACGTTCTTTTCCCCCTCCAATGTTTTCTCCATGATGTTTTTCGGTTTGCATTCGTTCAACCGTTTTTCTGTTTTCAACTTTATATTTAGATTTTTTTTTTCTCATCAGTAGCTTTATGGCATGATTTCCAGATTTGGGTTTTGTTTCTTTCGTCCAAAGTTTTGATCTTTACTGGTTTTCTGTTTCTGAGCTTTGCTTATATTTTGACGGTAGCTACGAATCTTTAACCATATTTAGATTCCCAGATTTGTTGAAAAAACAGAATTTTGATTTAGATTTGCTCTTTTTAAGCATTGTAAAAATTGGAAATAATCATTTTTTTGTTGCCGACTTTTCCTTCACAGATATCTAAGTTACAACAGTAGCCTAATCACAATGTATATATTTAACTAATTGTTCAGTCTATTTTAATGATTTTTAGTTATTTGTTTATTTATTTGTCTGGTTCTTTTTCTTAGTATTGCCGTCCATTTTGTGTTTTGCTTTTTGTATTTTTATTACTAATTAGTTTTTATGTTTGATTCGAACGGATCTAGTTTCAGCTACTTCATGTTCTGGGAATTAGTAGAACATGTTATCATAGCATAAAAAATAATTTTCCTATGATATTATAAGCTAATTTTATGGTGGTTGTTCTTTTAACAGCTATTTTCAAAGGTATATCTTGGAATTATATGTTGGAGGGAAGGTATTTGATCTGAAGATTGATGGTATTTGCAGTTTCGATTTGTGTCTGAAGCTGGATAGAGGTTTTTTCTTCTTCGCTTTGTTCGAATCGTTGATGTTCGAAGGTTTTGCTGTTAAGATTGTCTGTTAGATCCTATGATAAGGTCCGACAATGGTGTTGATGTTGAACATGGAGAAGAAATGGGTGTTTCCCCTTGTGATAAGTTCCCTTGTGTGCACGATCCTTGTTGTTACTTGCTTTAATATGGGGCTAGTTTCTTCTGTTAACAAAATCAACTCGATCTTCTCCATTTTCCCGGCTCATATTTCGATGGATCAAAGGAAGCCGGACTATGCTGAATCGAAGATCGATGTAGGTCCTTCGCCACCACCTCCTGCTGGTCCGGCATTACCTCGTTTTGCATACTTGGTTTCTGGATCGAAGGGTGATGTGGAAAAGCTTTGGAGAACTCTTCATGCTTTGTATCATCCTCGGAATCAATATGTTGTTCATTTGGACCTCGAGGCACCAACAGAGGAGAGATTGACGCTTGCTTCCAGAATAAGAAACCATACAATTTTTTCGAACGTCGGGAATGTTTATATGATCACCAAGGCTAATATGGTTACTTATCGAGGGCCGACCATGGTCGCCAATACTCTCCACGCTTGTGCTGTTCATCTCAATAGAAGTAAAGATTGGGATTGGTTTATCAATCTCAGTGCATCGGATTATCCTCTTGTGACTCAAGATGGTAAGTCTTTATTACATGCCTTATTTGAGAACTGAGCCGGTTGATATTGTTTTCGGTAGTTGTTTATCTGGTTCTTTGTTATTTGCAGATCTTATTTATGCATTTTCTGATTTAAACCGGAACCTTAATTTTATTGAACACACAAGTCAGCTTGGCTGGAAAGCGTAAGTTCTCTTGTTCTTTCCATATCTAAAACCTCTATATACGTCGAATGCCGACATATTTTGCCGGTTCTTGTGCAGGGATAAAAGAGCTATGCCTTTGATCATAGACCCCGGACTCTACATGTCAACCAAGTCTGATATATTCTGGACTTCACAAAAGCGAACATTACCTACTGCATTTAAATTATTTACTGGTTAGTACACTGTCATATGCCGGATTTGTTTAATTTAATACCGGTAAGTATGAGCATTGCAATGTTTATACGTAAGTATCTCGTATGACTAGGGGATTGATTCCGTCTTCGTGGTCTCAATAGGTAAACCACATCTGTAAGACTGTATCTTCTTATTAGCAGCTGAGATTATTGTTTCTGATCTCATATATGGAGTATGGACCATCAATCTATTTTTAGTATATGTATATATATAAGTGAATTATCCGAATCTTGCTCGTTAAGCAAGCTCGGTTGAAACCCTTGAAAACATATATGCATTGGTTTAGTTATGCAGCTGGATGGATCATAGATCTTAAAGCAGTGCCCTGGTTTTGTTCTGCTTAAGTTGGAACTACACATTACATTGATACATGTATAATTTGTTTTGTTTTACGAAACTGGCGGTTAACTGTTTTCGTACATCCTCTTTGATTGCAGGTTCGGCATGGACAGTATTGTCGCATTCATTTGTCGAGTTTTGCGTCATGGGTTGGGATAATCTACCGAGAACTCTTCTGATGTACTACACAAACTTTCTCTCCTCCCCCGAAGGCTACTTTCAGACTGTTGTATGCAATGCTCCGGAGTTTGCTAAGACTGTTGTCAATCATGATTTGCATTATATTTCATGGGACAACCCCCCTAAACAGCACCCGCACGTCCTTACGCTTAGTGACTCGGACAAGATGGTTCAAAGCAATGCTGCTTTTGCTCGGAAATTCAATCAAGACGATCCTGTGTTGGATAAGATTGACAAGGATTTGCTTAGCCGGGAAAAGGGGAGCTTCACTCCGGGTGCTTGGTGCTCTGGCAAACCAAAATGTTCGGAAG
The DNA here is from genome assembly GCA_958450335.1 of Hibiscus tridactylites. Lineage (NCBI taxonomy): Eukaryota > Viridiplantae > Streptophyta > Magnoliopsida > Malvales > Malvaceae > Hibiscus > Hibiscus tridactylites. The sequence continues at coordinate 3,881,639 of OY288271.1, forward strand.
TCGGAGACTTGAACAAGATCAAGCCAGGTCCAGGAGCTCAAAGGCTTCATCAACTCATTGCTAAGTTGTCTGCAAAAGCTATTCTCAGCCGAGATCAGTGTAAATAGGTTTCATGGTGAGGATGTTCGATCAATGAGGCTGACACGGCTGAGAAATTTGTATCTAATATTTTTGCTGCCACCTATAGGTATTCAAACTCGTAGCCATGTTGAGGATAAAAAAGAGTACTCAATAATCAATATTCCTACTTTAGGTAAGAGTCGAATTCGACAAAAACAAGAGCTCTGTACATCGATATCCGATACTTGTTCCTTGATATATTTCTTCTACAGAGCAATAATTTTTTGGCATATTGATGTTCACAAACCTGTTGATTCTTTGATGTTTGAGTTTTTTCGGATACGATCCGAAAGGCTGGTACAGACAAATACAGTTTGGAACACTAATACTTTACAAATCTGGAACACATTTGACAATAAGCTCAACAAGAATGGACCATATCTTTCAAATTTACAGTTGCTGAGTGGAAAAAATATGCACATATGATGAATCACAAAGGTTTCTTAATAAGCTACAAAAGCTTCTCCATCTTCCTAAACACACCCGCCCTCTGATCCTTTGTTACTCGGAATTCGGAAACATATTTGTATCCGACACTAATGCTAGAGTCCGAGTAACAAAGCACCATCCTATACAAAAAAATATCCAATTGCCAACTTGGGTGGATATTTGACAAGTGAATCAACAGCCGAACTGCAAATAGTTATCATCTGGACAATGCTCAACTTTGATTTGCAGTTGTACAAAATTTAGTTCAACAACCAGAAACAAATAACGAGGTGGTTGATAATTGATTCCCTTCTAACTGAATCTTTTTCTTCTTTGCTTTATCGAGTCGTGCTTGCCGAACAGCTTCTTGGATTTGGCGATCATGATCCTTGAGCATTTGATCCGTGTTGCCTGATGGAACTAATAATGGACCTGAATAGTGAATCTTCTGACCTTTTGATCCGTAACCAAGCTGGGAACAAACATCATTGAGTAGCATGTATCAGAGAAAATGGATAAAAGCAATCAAAGTGTAAGAGAGAGTTGAACTGCAAAACCGGAAAACATAAAATACGGGAATCAATGAATTACACTGACTTCTTTTGCACAAAGTGGACTACTTACCAGAACTGGATCTTTGGTGTTACTTCTTCCATCTTCCTGCTCTGGGTCCTGTCGGATGGAAGATTCCGAGGCTTCTTTAAAAGACCCTGGAAATCTTGCAATTAATTTTGGAGCTTCAGATTGCGAAGAACCAGATCTTCCGTTGCTATCTTCAGATATAAGATTATTTCTCCTTGCTGCCACTAAACCTGACATCATTGACAGATTAGCCCCAGTAAAATTTTTTGGAGGATCATCCCAGTTTTTCCCAGATTTTGCCCATGCAGCACGGTGAGTCAGTGGCCCTGAATGGGAGGCTCTCGTGTGATGATTTCCATGTGCATCTGCATTTGGTTCTACTGCTTGTGATGGTCTAGGTGGATCTATAGGAAAGCCTGAGGCAACTTCTTCAGGATGCGGATTGAACTTCTCGCTACGGCTCTTTGAATTGGATTGATTTTGTCTTTTCTGAAGTGTCAAAGCAATTTGGTAATGTCAAACTAATGCAACAACTCTGAAAGACAATTTTGATGTAAAAATTGACAAACTATATTTCAACTGATTCGTTATATTTGCTTCCCTCCTCTCCCACATTGATTTTACCCAGATGTACAGAATCAGAAGTTTGATTCTGCCTCCCTTAGTTATTTAATTTTCAATTTGTTTTGGGGGTCAATTTCTGCATAAGTTAATGAAAGCCTGCTCTTGGTCGAATGAAGAAAAGGGGAAAGAATTACATCTCAACCATGTTTAAAGAGAGGGATTACTTAATAACATGTCTAGAATGGATGTTTTCTAATGTCGGAAAACTTATGGATCTTGGGAGAGTTTACATCAGTCCACATCTTGATGTATACATACACTAGTTAAGGATTGCCACGAACATGTAGAACAAAAAGCAAGGGACTGCAGAAGCTTTTAACCAAATAATAAGTTACCTGCATTGACAAAACTAGTTCGGCGTTAGCATCGGGTGCTGGGACAGCTCGAGACTCTCTTGTTGCTCTCCTATCAAGTTCAGGTTTCTGCCCCTTGGTTCCTGCTGCTCTTTGTCTGTCGATACGAACAGAAGTAGACTATTAGCACCTAGACCAACAACTCAAGATTTCAGACCATTAGGCAGCTAAATGATAATAATAGCTACAAACACCAAGTCTACGGCAGTCCGGATTAGGCTAAAGAACAAAGAGATTCAATTATTTGTTACAAGATTTTTTGATAATCCTTTTGAAGTGCTCTATTTTCGTTGGGAGTAAATGCCTCACAAGTATCTAAAGTGTTCGAAGAGAATTTTCCTTGAGCATGAGATTTTCCATATAGCATACATAACTACATTCACACACACACACAAATGAAAAAATAAGATAAAATAAATTATTATTTATTGTAATTAAATATATAACATGGGACCTTCTAGCTTCCTCGTCCCTCATTTTTGCATCGAGTTCTTTGCTAGGAGGATACTTTGGCAAGCTCGAAGGATCACAGGGAAGAGGCTTTGTTGTAAAGAACTGAAAAACATAAATAAAAAACAAGTCAAGGACACTATAATATCGATTGATCATTAGAACACAGAAGTACAGAAATATGATTTTAGGCTAAAAGAATTACATCCTACCATTTAGAAAATTCATACAGACACATGCTTGCTTACATGTATGTGTTATAACCTATGTTACTTGAACTTGGGTGTGAATATTAGATATGGATATTTGTTAGACATGGGTATGTTTAAATTTTTGAAAGTTTTTCTTTGTATTGGGAGGGTATGGTAAGTCATTTCCCCTTGCCCTATTCTGAATGTGTGCCGGGTACAAACACGGCATGGAAAATGAATAGATGGAGCAACAGATATTATAATTGTCTAAAATTTTATGAAACATGATTTCTAAAAAACATTATACCTCATTCTTGAGAGCAGAAGCTGCAGATCCACGATCAGAAGGGTCAATGGCAAGTAAGGTCTCCATGAGAGCTAAAGCTGGTGCAGGAAATTCCTTAAAGGTTTCTGCAACACAACGTCTATAAGGCCGCTGTGGCTTAAAAATGGTTGCATGAGGCAGCTTTGATTTTCTCCAATAATCTTCAGAAGGTGAGCCGCAAAGTTTGAAAATTTTATGCAACTGTTCCACCTACAAGGTAGAAAGACATAAACCTCAATCATTAATTTTCACAACCAAAGCTTTCCAATCAGACGGTTTGATGGAACCATGCCAGATTGCATCAAACAAGACAGACAAAACATACTTCAAGAAAACATAAAAGCTATCCCAGGTAAATACAAATGAATTCCTATTTGACAAATGAGATAATAACAACATGCATACACTTGAATGAAATATACAAGCGGTCTAACAAACACATAGCACACACTCTGTCTCACTTTGGACTAAAGTTTCAGCTAAAAACTCTTGATGCTTAGGCAGAAGCATTTTATTTAAATGATAAAAGCACACCTCAGTTCTTCCGGGCATAATAGGCTTGCCGGCATATAACTCAGCAAGTATGCAACCAGTACTCCATAAATCCACAGCGGTACTATAGTAGGTGGCTCCAAGTAAAAGCTCCGGTGGTCTATACCAAAGTGTTACGACACGGCTTGTTAAGGGCTGGTTTTGATGGGGAACATAAAAACTAGCCAGACCAAAGTCTGCAATCTTCAAGATGCCATTGTTGTCGATTAGAAGGTTGGAACCCTTTATGTCACGATGTAGGACACCACGGCTGTGACAATGATCAAGACCACTCAAAAGTTGCCGCTTATAACACTTAACCTGCTCAGTAATTCAATAAACTGTCAGAATTGCTAGTCAATGCAAATAAAAAATGTATTGCAGGATATTTCTACTCATTAAAATTGTAACTTCAAATTAAAAAGAATCATCTAATCCCCAGGTTTAAAGGACCTCTTATGGAAACTTATGTTGGACCACATTTACTACTTCTACTTACAAGCAAGTAAAAACTTTTTCAACGATATCAAGTACCTGTGATTCTGAAAACTTGAGATCAGGGTGTGAAGCAAGACCAGCCAAATCATGTTCCATGTACTCAAAAACAAGGTACAGGCTGCAAGACATCCTCGATGTAACAATCCCTTCAAGTTTTATAACATTTGGATGATCAAGTCTACGTAGAATGTGAATTTCTCTTGCCATAAATCGAACACTCTCTGGCTCGAGGTTATCAAATCTAACTTTCTTGAGAGCAACAACTTTTTTCTGATCCAAATCACAAGCCCTATAAACGTTACTATAGGTACCCTGGCCAATCTGCAAAGAAAATACAAGTTCATGTAAAGATGTGATGACTAGCCAACAAAACAGTCAATTAGTTCATAGAGATAGGTTAAGAGAAATCATACTGAAATACTGTAGCAATAATTAAAAAAAAAACTGAATTCCCAAAGTCTACTTTCTCAAACTTCATTGTTCCAATTACACACATCTAGATATCCATTAAAAGGTGAAATTTTCATGAGTAGAGGAAGACAAAAATGTTGAGAACTTAAGATGCCTTAAATTTTATTGAGCGTGATTTAGCACAATATATGCTTGTTTCAGTGTTTATATCGACAACTAGGATTCGGAATATAATAGCACAAGGAAAATCTTGACAGCTAGTGCGGAGTCTAACAGGGTACTACTTCAAAATCAACTGATAAGTCAAATAAAGAAATCACCAATGATATTTGCTACATGGGGATCAAGCATATACAAGTACAACAAGCAACAAAGTACGCAAAGAACTACATTTAAGTAAGAGCATGATTTATAATTACTTTATCTAGCTTCTCAAATGAGTCTGCACACCGTGGTAGCCATCCCCTGATTGCTTCCCCTGCCACTACAGCTAACCAAGCAGGCCACCCAGCGGCCACCTGCTCTCCTTCTATAGCTTTTGGAACACTACCCCTCCCTGGGTGGTGACTAACAGCATGCTCCATCTTCTCCCTCTTCCTATCCAAATTCTCACCATGGATTTGAACCAAACCATTCACTTGTTTATCAATGACCGTGGTCCTCCGTTCATTGTGATCGTACCGATCCTTTGTTCTACGTGCTTCCTCCCTCCTTGAAGAAGTTGTCTTTGGTACCCTAACATCTAATGAGGCCTTACTCGGAAGCCTCTCCCTAGTACTTTCCTTACTATCTTCGATAGCAGATGACTTACAACATATGCAACCCATCATGATGCACCAAATCCAACCCTCGATAAACCCTTCTTCAGTTCTTCTTAAGGTCACTAAGAACCCTTCTGTCCTTCAAGAAAATTCTACTTTTGCAATATTATCATCCTCATTCAATCCAATCATATCCAAAAAAAGCTTTTAAAAAAACTCAATTATAATCTAAAATATCAATCCAACTTAACCAAAAATCCCACATTTCCTCACCAGCATTCAATCAAATGACTATAATTCAAAACCCCATTTTTCCAGGGAGGAAGAGACCAAGCTGATAACTTTCCTAAAATCCAATATTCAATGCAAATTCTACAATCTAATCAAATCACATTTCTTCAGCAATATTGCGCGGAATGAACAAATGACAAGAGACCAATTTTCCATAAAAATCAACGAAACTACAACCTTTCTCTTTTTTTATCAGATAAAACTACAACGTTTAAAAAAAGATAATCCACTTCCAGAAATGAACAAAATAGTGCAAATTCAATACCACCATTTAAAATTGACCGCTATTTGCACCCTCTAATTTTCTTTTACTTTCCTAATCCAATAAATCAAAACCCACAATGCTAAACCACCTAAAAGCCTCATAAACCAACAAAAAGAACGTTAAAATTCTCCACTTTTTTCCAAGTACCTTCAAGAAAAAGCTTCTTCTTTTCCCGTGCAAAAAAAGAAAGGGATTGTAACTCTGAAAATCCTAGAGAAAGTCAAGTGCAAGTAAAACTGGAAAGAGAGAATAATGGATCTAAAAAGACAAGTAAAAAGGAAATCTTCATCTTCTTCCTATTTTGAGAGTTTTTGTCGAAAGGGCGGGGGAATTCCTAGACGGAGGAAAAGGAGAAATTACTCCAATAATGTCATAGGTAAATTACAACTACAACATGTCATTTAATGGTAATTTTAAAATTTTAGATCTTTTACTTAATTTGAATATTTATCAAATTGAATTTTGTTTTTTTTTTCGATTTTAAATTAAATATTAACTAAATTTATATTAGTATTTGAAATTAAAAAAAAACTTTATTACTTCAAATTTTAATGAAAATCTATGACATACTCGTCAAGAAATGTTTTTTTACTCGAAGAGTAAAATTCTAAAATTAATTCGAATATAACATTTTTTTAAAAAAATATTAAGATCTCGTTAAAAGTCCTTCCATAATCAACATTAAATTGATATTTGATGTCGGGTAGCGGGAGAAAGAACTAAATGACTAGGAATTAAATTAGTTAACAAAAACTTGTGGGATGGGACTTTAATAAGTATAAGAATTTGAATTATGATCATGTGGTTAATAAATTTCTATAACATTTGATCTGAATTAGTAGATTAATAAATTTAGATTCGATTCAAGTTGAATTGTAGCTAAATAGTATGATGAAAGTTGTTGAATGCATGGGACCAATGAAAGCCATGTGCTTGTTTTGTTTTAAAATTTAAAGAAATGAGATGGAAACAATATGTGTCCAAAACGTATAAAATTACAAATAGTAGGTTTTTTTTCTTTATCCATATGATCATATATGAAGTTTATGGCTTTTGTCTTGTGTCAGTAGGACAACTTAACAACATTTGACAAAGCTTCTCATGGTTATGGGCTTTTCCATATATTATCATAGGAAAATATGAATGGTTAAAATATTTAATAATATCCATTTATATATTTTAGGATCTTTTAAAAATTATTTAGTGCGATTATAATATAATATCTGCTCATTAATTTTTAATTTTTTAACGACGTATATTCATCGTGCGAACAAACTGTTCAAACTCAAAAATATAGAGATAATTTATTGTTCCCATGAGTAAGAAAACACATGCATTATGGGACTATCCTATGTATAATTCCCTAATTAATGGAGACGGTGGACTTCATCCAATTATCATATTAATTTAGGGGGTGAAGTCCAATATTTATGTTAAAAGTCGAGATAAAATTATAATTATTCCTAAGGCTAAAACTAATAGGCTTAAGGGTGTAAGAAGTCTTTGAACTTTTGAAAAAAAATCAATTCAGCCCCTAAATTTTTTTTACACCAAATTAAGCCCTTAAACCACAAAATTTAATCAATTAAGCCCTTAAACTAATAAATTGAATCAATTAAGCCATTTGACCAACTTTGACCATTAAATCTTAATAGTTTTGTTCGATCCATTGTTGCAGTGCACTATGTCACAATGTTTCCACTTGACAGTCTTCAGAATTTTTTATTTTATTTAAAAAATTCTTTAAAGGTTCCAAAAAATTCTAAAAAACTTATAAAATTTATAAAAAATACTTTTTAAATTTCTTTTGTAAATGCAACATGATGGAACTGTAGTGTATTATGTGCCGGTAATATCTGAAGAAAAAAAAGGTCAAGATTTAATGGTCAAAATTGGTCAAAGGTCTTAATTGATTCAATTTCTTGGTTCAATGGCTTAATTAATTAAATTTCTTTGTTCAAGGGCTTAATTGGGTGCAAAAAAAAATTAAGGGCTTAATTGATTATTTTTTAAAAATTTAATGGCTTCTTACACCCTTAAGCCAAACTAATAATGTTTGTATTAAAAAGAGTTCAATCACTACCCGGGTTTTGATTACTCTAATTCTTCATGCAATTAATATTTGATGATTTTTTTTCGATGACTTTGTAAATCTATCTTATAATTTTGATTTGGGTGTGTAATAATTTCATATGGTGTGTTTTTGTCAATTATATTAGAAAATCTTTGTCACGTTCAACGAGCATCCATAAACACCATTAATTTAATTTATAAAGATTAAAAATTTAAAGGAATCATTTTCGGTTGACATGATAAGTTCAAAAATTTACTAACAAATATAGAAACTTACCATAATATATAACATTTTCGGTTGCAACTTAAAATTTAAAAAACACGTCACTTAAAATGTTACCCATCAACTTAAATGTTAAGTTGACATGGTAAATTTAGAAACTTACTAACAAGTATCAAAACTTACTATGATATGTACCCACCAACATAAATGTTACCAAAAGAAATACATTTTAATTTTTAAGTTGACATGATAAGTTCAAAAACTTATTAACAAGTATGGAAACTTACAATAATATGTAACATTTTCAGTTGCAAGCTAAAATTTAAAAAACACGCACTTAAAATGTTAGCCACCAACTTAAATGTTAAGTTGATATGGTAGATTTAGAAACTTACTAACAAGTATCAAAACTTACTATGATATGTACCCACCAACCTAAATATTACCAAAAAATATACATTTTAAGTTGACATGGTAAGTTTCGAAACTTACTAACAAGTATAGAAACTTACCATAATATGTAACATTTACTGTACCATTATATATAACATTTTAGATTGTAACCTAAAATTTAGAAACTTAAATAACATTTTTAGTTGCAACATAAAATGTTACCAAAAGATATAACATTTTAAGTTAAAACCTAAAATGTAACTACTATAGATAACACTTTAGGTTGGAATGATACAATTTTTGTAAGTTTTAAAACTTTTGACTAAATTTCAATAATTGTTGTGAGTCAAGCCGAGTTTTAAGTTCTTTTAACTCTTTAATGGTGATTTTGTTAATTCCGAATTAAAGTTAAAATTTTTTATTGGGTAATGAAGATTTCTTAGAGTATATGAGTAATCTAGACAAATTAAACCCATAAATATGTATTTGAAGAAACAATTTATTTTTCAAGTTCTTTAACTTTTTAATGGTGATTTTGTTAATTTTGAACTAAAGTTAAATTTTTTTATTGGGTGGTAATGTAGATTTCTTAGAGTATATAAGTAATCTAAACTTAATTTTAACAAATTAAACACAGAATTAGGCAATTGAGAAAATAAATAGCTTATTTTCAAGTTTTTTTAACTCTTTAATGGTGATTTTGTTAATTCCGACCTAAAACTAAGATTTTATATTGGGTAATGAAAATTTCTTATGGTTTATGAGTAATTTAAACTTGATTTTAACAATTCAAACTCATAATTTGGTAATTGATGAAAATTGTAATATTGTTTTTAAGCTAGAATTCTTAGATTTCAGTAAAACTTAGAGCAAGGTTTCGATACTTGTCGTGAAATATTTTTATTCTTGAACGGTCAAATCTCATATAACAATTTAGATTGAAGTGGGTAAAATTTTAAGTTTCAACCTAAAATGTTATGCAAAATTATAAAATTTTAAGTTGCAATCTAAAATGTTATCAATTTAGATTTCAACCTAAAATATTACCAATAGATATAATATTTTAGTTTTGAAACCTAGACCTCAAATATTACTCAAAATCATAACATTTAGTAAAATTTTAAGTTTCAACCTAAAATGTTATACAAAATCATAACAATTTAAGTTGCAACCTAAAATGTTACCCGTTTATGTTTCAACCTAAAATGTTATCAATACATATAATATTTTAGTTTGGAAACCTAAACCTGAAATATTACCTAAAATTATAATAATTTAGGTTACAACTGAAATTATTATTAATATATATAACATTTTAGGTTGGTAATCAGGTAAAAAAAAGATACGATTACGCTGTATATTAGCCTTATTTTAACATGTTCTACAACAGAACCTACCCAAAATTTTATAATTAAACTGGTAATTATTATCGAAAATAATCAAAAATTATATATATATATATATATTAATTTTTATCTTAAATAACAATAATAATATCTTTTCATATAAACATTGATATTCGATTTACTAACTAATTGGAGTAATTATTATGGAAAACAATCAACAAATGTATCATGTTTTTACTTGACTTGATTTTTTTTGCTATAAAAATTAAAAAGGTTAAATTTCATGATTTTTCCTTACTGAAACAATCACAATCGAAGAACATTGAACAAAAATTTTAAGAGGCAAAAAGGAATAAAAAAATCTGAAGGGGGACCTACATTTTTCTTAAAGGTAAGTGATTTCACCCCACATTTTTACATTTTAATTCCCTGATTTGAGGTTGGATTTGAACTCCTGGAAATACAGTGAGTGATTTCATTTAAACTGTGATTAATTTTTTTGGTTTTATTGGCGTCGTTTTTGTTGCATTTTTTGTGGGGTTTGGGTCTTAACCATTTCTCTATGATTCCATGGATAAAGATTAAAGACCCACTTTTTAATTTAAACGAATTTTCTCAGGTGTGTATATTTTAATATATTGAATCATATCAGTTCTGAGAAACAGCTTGATGAAATTATAAACCGGGTTTTAATTCCTAATGCCAAATTTCTATTTTTGATGTATTATTTTGTTGTTGTTGTTGTTGGGTTAATAGAATTCAATCTCTTTGGTTTCTTGATCAAGTTAAGTTAAAGTGAATCGTGGTTTTTTCTTTATGCTAAGATTTATGTGAAAAAAAGTCTACATTTCACCACATTTTGATGGCTTCTCATTCTGTATGCTAAGATAATCTAATTCTTGTTCATTGTAAAAAGATGTTGATTGGTTTTTGTTACTGAAATCTGAATTTCCAAAGTACATTTGCAAAAAAGTTATGATTTTTGCCTAAAGTGTTTTGAGGAAAGGAATTCCTGACTTCCTGTTTTTCTGGTCTGTTTGTGATAACAGAAATCAGTAACATTGGCTTTGGGGAACAAGTTGGAAAGTTAAATGCTTCGGAGAACTGTGTTACGGGTATATCGTGTGATATGCATGATAGAGATTTGATCAACCAGTCAATATTTGCTGTATTTTTTTTTACCTTAAATGAGAATTGAGTGATTGGATTTGCTTCTAACTGCCAGCAAAATAGGCAATTATTCATTGTACTGTTTTTTTCATTTGTTAGAATTTCTGTGGAGTTGTTGTGAGTGAATGATAGGGTGAAAGGAAATGAGTGAGGAACTTGGGGTTGGGTTTGAGGTACAATGACTGGAGGGTCATTGGGTCTACGCACAGGGAGTTATGGGTCGTTGCCGAACATCAAAAATGTTTTCGCTGGTGGTGGAAGATTATTGCATTCTAAATCATTTGTTAGTACACGAAAGAATCCAATCATGATGCTTTCAGGTTCCAGGGAAAAGGAGAGGTCCCTCCCCTCAGTTTGGTATCGGTGTCTGGGTCGCCGGAAAGTTTCCATGCTGCTTCTGGTTGCCCTTACCCTTTTGGTCTTCGTCTTGGGTTCTTTTGTTCTTAACAGAGGTCCGTTCCTTTTTTCCGTTTCTCTGGATTCAAGTTCTAACTTCTTGAATTTTGATTTCTGGAGCACTAAGGCACTAACTTTATAGGCTCACTTACTGATTTACATAGCGACTCTCCGACTTTTCATTCTCAGAACAGTAATTTAATTGAGACAATAACTTATTCATCTTTTTCTGTTTTGCATTATGTATGATTAATGAGACAGTAAGCACTAGTCCAACCGTTGATCAACAGAGTGGAACAATGAGCATGGCTCATTATCTGAATGGTGCCCATAATGAAGCTTCACGGATCCTCAGAAGGAAGGATCAACATAAAGATAAAACGTATTATGCAGCAAATAGTGTGAATGGTGCCCATCCCTGCGCGAATTTCACATTTCCTCCTCCCCCTCCACCTAATCTTAAACGGATTGGACCTCGACGTAAGTTTAGGTTCATTGTTATTTTTCTCATTCTCATCTTATCATGCTTGCATCAATATGCGCATATTTAGAATATGTGTCGTTATCTTGCTACTAATTTTATTCTTGCTCATCCCTTTTTCAGCATGTCCAGTATGTTACCTCCCCGTGGGTCAGGCCATAGCTAGCATGCCAAGTTCCCCATCAGAATCACCAGTACTTCACAATTTGACATATGTTCATGATGAAAATCCAATCAAAACCGAACCACATGGTGGCTCTGACTTTGGTGGATATCCATCTCTAAAGCAAAGAAACGATTCATTTGATATACAAGAGTCGATGACAGTCCACTGTGGGTAGGTTTCACTCCCCTATCTCTTCTTCAATATAATCCACTCACTGACAACATTTCAGGTAGAGATTTCTAAGATTCTAATGTTATTCGTGGCGCATTTAAACGATTCAACGAATTACTTGTCTTCATAAATTGATCTGTCCTCCCTGTTGCATTTTTATATTGTAATTCCATGTACTTTCTCTGTCAGATTCGTCAAGGGAAATCAACCTGGTCACCGGACGGGATTTGACTTTGATGAGTCTGACCTGGAAGAGTTGCAGCAGTTCCATGAGATCATTGTTGCGTCAGCGATATTTGGTACTACTCGACATTCAGGGTTCCGCAAGATTTTGTTGCTTTTATCTATGCTTTATCCTCATCATTTCTTTGTTTATTACTCTCCAGGGAACTATGATGTAATACAGCAGCCCAGGAACATCAGTGAAGAAGCAAAGAAAAATGTTCCTTTCTACATGTTTATCGATAAAGAAACAGAAGCATATATGAAGAACAAAAGTATGATCGATGACAGTAAAAGGGTAGGCTTGTGGAGAATTGTTGTGATTGACAATGTTCCTTACAGTGATGCAAGACGTAATGGCAAGGTTTGCACTTCAATTTTTTTTATCATTATTTGGACCTTTTTCAATCTGATTAACCTTTAAACATTTATCAAGTCCTGGTTTATATGGACCCGGCTGTATGTCTCATCGAATTTATGATTAGTACTAGTAAACCAAATTTGATGTATAGTCTCTTCTAATTTAAGCAACAATTATGAGCTTGTCCTAGGGTAAGTTGGATTCATCGTACAGTTCCGATGCTACCAGTGTTTTATTTTAAAGCATTTTCGACGGTGGAAAGAGATAAGAGGTCGTAAAGGGGATTTGGGTCATTGATTATCACTGTTGTCTCTGTTTTTCCTCTTCGAAATGGACCTATAGTTATATACTTCAGTTCACAAAATAAGTGTAACAAATAGGGAGTCTTTTTTATGTTATCACACTTAAGGGAGTCTTTTTTATGTGGCATGTTTTCCTAGCAGGTCCCAAAGCTTTTGTTACATAGAATCTTCCCAAATATTCACTACTCTATATGGATCGACGGAAAGCTCCAGCTTGTTGTGGATCCTTATCAAATTCTTGAGAGGTGCTCTACGTCTTATGATTTCTAAAAAGGATTATTATTAAATATTGAGCTTATATGATTTCTGTTGTGTTGGATGGACTGCATCTCCGAGTTATAATGAAACATGAACTCTTTGTCATTCAAGAATATTAACCACATTATTGCTTCATGGCTACCTAAATATAATTTTTTCTTTGGTTTAATATCCGTTGTTGGCAAAATGAGAGCTTCTGCCAATGTAATCAGATTCTCTAATTACATGAATCTTGGAGTAAAGCTGAATATACTCGTGTTCGACACTCGCGTCTAAGTCAGTAACATAGATTTGAGTTTTTTTTTACTTTATATTTGACGATTCAGTTGAATTTATTTGACCATTTCCTTATTTGGCCATTCTTCTTCTCAGATTCTTGTGGCGTGAAAATGCTAATTTTGCGATCTCGAGACACTACAGACGATTTGATGTCTTCGTAGAGGCTGAAGCAAATAAAGCTGCAGGAAAATATGATAATTCATCGATTGATGCACAGGTGGATTTTTATAAAAAAGAGGGATTAACACCATATTCTGAGGCCAAGCTTCCTATAACCAGTGGTATGTACAATATTTTGTACAAATACAAATATGTACATGCGTTACACGGTTTTTCAGCCATTTCTCTACTAAATACATCTATCTCTATGATGCTCGACTGGTTTTCTGCAGATGTTCCTGAAGGTTGTGTACTCATAAAGGAACATGTACCGATCACGAATCTGTTTACCTGCCTGTGGTTCAATGAAGTTGATCGTTTTACACCCCGGGACCAATTAAGCTTTGGTATAGTAAGGGATAAAATAATGGCAAAAGTGGATTGGCATATCAATATGTTTATGGATTGCGAAAGACGCAATTTTGTCATACAGGTACATATTCTGTATTCGAGTATTAACTTCATGAGATTACGAATTTCGAGCTTGATAACATACATATTAATTTTCAAATTCCTCTAGTACGCTAAAGCTAGGACTGAAGAAGAACACATGTTTTAATATGTTGCCATGTAAAACATCACTTCCATTAGTACATTATATGCTTGACAAATGAATTGTGTTTTTTTTAAAGGGATTTCTTCTACTTTTATTGGATACAACATGCAGAAGGTGCTTGTAGGTTTGATAGGTTCATGTAATCGTGTTCGACTGCTTTTCTTATTCACAGACATATCATCGAGATCTATTGGAGAACATGCCTCCACCAGTTGCAGTGATTCGATGCCCACCAGCTTTGCCGAATGCCAATTTCCGCGGGAGAAATCAAGGGAAGAGGACTCCAAGACGTGGTAGGGATAGGAGATCTGGTTCGAGGCATCACCGTAGGGCTTCTGCTGGTAATAGAGAAGAACAATTTCTTTTAAATGCTGTCTGAACCAAAAAGAAGAGAAGAAACCTAGCTCTTCTTCTTCTTCATCGTCATCTTTTTTTCTTTCGAAAAAAGCTGAATTCGCTTCCTAATTGTCGTCGCAGAATAGGAGGACTAGTTAGCTAATTTTAGGATAATGTAAGGAGTAAAATTGGCACAGATTTTGGTCTGCAAATTTTGTTATCTATTCTTTTATTGTTGTACATCCTGAATGAGCTTCATAAATCTGCTCTCATTGTCCTTGTATCTTTGCTTTTAATCTTGTTTCTCATTTACATTTACATCAAATTATTCTTTAGTAACCGTTTATATATCTCACGTCTTCTTGTATATTATACTAACAACGATCGTAATTGAATTAAATTTGATTGACCAACATTGATAATCAATTTCAATGTCATGACATATCCTATAAGACTATTTATTTGAAATAGATCTATTCATATTTAAGACTCAAAAGTTCTATTTTCGTTCTCCGCTCTCGATTTTGGTCTGTCATTACTTTTGAAATTTGATAATTCAAATATATGTTTTTGAAACAAATAACATTTTTTTTAAATTTGATGTTATAATTGAAATATTATTTGGAATTCAAATATTTTTGGGTTTTTTATGGGTTATTAACTTATTATCATTTATGTTATCTCAACTTATTATGAATTTTTATAAATAAATGTTAAAAATATCACTAACAATTTGATACGCGTGTAATTTTAATTTACACAAGTTTGTCTATTATAGTGTTTTGAGTTTAATATTTATAATTTTAAGATTTAGATTTAAAATTTAAGGGTTTAGGATTTAGAACTAAGGGTTTGAAGTTTATAGTTAAAGATTTTAATTTTATAATTTAAATAGTGTATAATGTATAATTTTTTACATAATTTATACATCAATTAAGAACTCAACAAGTGCTCCCAATTATAACCTTTATACTATTTAAATATATATTTGTATATTTATCACGTATATAAGAATATCTTATAAATATATTATAAAAAATAAATTTTGAAAAAGGTCAATTTATAAGTAGCATCGCTTACAAGATCAGAAGTCAAACAATCAGGCACATCAACAGAAAAATAAAAAAAATTCAATAGAAGTAAGGCTCCAATAAGCAAGAAAATGAACTACTTTATTTATCTCATGGCTAACATGTGCAACGGTAAAATAAGGATGAGTCTTAAGAATGTACTTAGACTCCTCCAGAACAATGGCGGCTAGGAAGAGATTAAGACCAAAAAAATAATCTGTTGACCATTCTTATAGAATCTCTTTCAATGATCACTTTACTCTAACTGTTAGAAGTCGCTAGCTTGATGCCTTTTAAAAAAAATTTCATATAAAACAAAAGGGTCACTTTTTTAAGTATTTTGTAAATGGGTAAATTACATAATTATCACTGAACTTTATTCTCAAATCTATTTTGGTTATTAAAGTTTCAAAATGTTCAATTTACTCACTAAAGTTCAAACATTAAATGTATTTTGTCACTCTATTATTTATCATCATCGGGCGCGCATAGTAGATGGTGATTGTTCGATACCAAATTTCACTAGTCGTTTTGTCTCGCCTCTGAGTTTGAATTCGATTTTCATTTTATCGGAAAGTACCCCGAAATTCACGAATGGAACAAAATTTTTTCGATTTCTCTTTTGTTGGTTTCTGCCCTCTGCCGTAGGATAGAGTTCACTTCTCAATATATTATTTTTCTCGTGTCGATGAAATTTTTTACCGTTTTGATCTTAATTTTTTTTTTCGTTTACCGATTAATGAATGTCATTGAAAATTAACAGAATGGTAATAAAAAAACGTTTAGTGTCTAAACTTTAATGAGTAAATTAAACACTTTAAAACTTAATATACTAAAATATATTTGAAAGTATAGTGCAACATGATTTACGTAATTTACTCGCTAAAATTTTAGCATTCTTCTAGGACCTACCATGTCCACGCGTGTCAAGAACCCATTTCTTTTCAAAAACCCTGAACCCTCGAGCCTCTCTTCAAAACCCATTGCCAAAAAACCTATAACTTCACCCTTCAATTTCCATCTCCCAAAACCTCCAAAATCATTACTTTGATCGCATCAATGGCAACAACAGCAGCTGTTGCAAGAAATCTGCTGAAAAACAGCAAATCGTTGCCCCAGATTCTGCGTGGCCAAATCCTTGGTCGGTCCAATGCTACCGCAAACCTCAATAACATAGCCAAGGATCACCACCAAATTGCTCAATCTTTGTTCGTTTCGAACCAAAAGATTCACGCCCAAATACCCATCTTCGATTTCACTGAAATCGGATCTCTCGTAGGGTCTAATGGAGGCCTGATCCTGCCGGAGAAAGGCGTGGTGGTGGAGGATGATGGTGATGAGTCTAAAGATGATTTTGAAGACGAGATTGATGATGGAGATGACGAGTTTGATGATGGTGAGGATGATGATGATGATGATGGTGCGTTTGATGATGACACAAACAAGATTAAGTTTTAAGCTTATTTGATTATGCAATCTTGATGTTTGAAGCCTATTGGAATAACTGAGGTTAACAGTTTAACAAAATTGTACTATCAATTATCTGCTTAAATTCTGTTCATCTGAATTTTCATTGTAGAATTGGTAGTTTGTGTTTAGATTTCTTAATCAGAAGTGTTTAAGTTTTATTTAAGGTTTTATTCTTGGATAATGAGAATAAGAAAAATATTATATTTTTAACATAAAATATTAAAATACATATAATAAGGATTAAAAAACCGACATATGATATTAATATAGGATTAATATCCTATAATAAGGGGCCGTTTGGTTGAATGTTATATTACTTAACATATTACGCGGAATGTTGCATTACATTGTTTGATTTGTTTGGCAGGAATTTAAGATTGCATTGTTTGATTAAAGGAATATAAGATAGGAAAAAAATACATATTTTACCAAATTGTTCTTGAAATATATTTTTTTTTTGGGTAAGCTACACAAATGACCACTGAACTATGAGTTTGGTGTTAAACTGACCACTATATTATTTTTTTGCAGCAAATGCACCACACAACTATTTAACTAAATTAATTTCCTCCTCCAATTAAATGCCCTTGGTAAGAATCGAACCTGAAATTTTGGGGTGTAAGGCGCGCAAGTTTGTCACTAAGACAAGCATATACTTGTGATATGCAAGACTAATAATAATATATGTGTCAAACCTGGTACCAACTCTTGCAAACCCAAAATCAGCCACTTTAGCTCTCGTGCTTTCTGTCACAAGTATGTTGGATGACTTCACATCTTGGTGAATGATTTGCATCCTGATTCATACTAAGGGCAATTCTTTGGTTTTCATTTTTCCTACTCCAATCAGGGTGACACGTGTCACCACCTGATTGAAGGGGAAATTAATTAATTTAGTTAAATAAAAATAATTAAAATCCCTAATAAGGTGGTGACATGTGTCACCATCTTATTGAATAATTAATTTATTTTATTAGATTAAAATTAGGATTAAATTAATATATTGTATAAATATAGAGGACCAAATGTGTAATTATACCAATTTTTTTAACAGTTCCGTCAACTTTTTTGTTTTTAACGGCATGTGGCTAAAATGAAACCATTTAAATAGTTGTGTGGTGCATTTGCGGCAAAAAATAATATAGTGGTCATTTTGACACCAAACCCATATTTCAGTGGTCATTTGTGTAGTTTATCCTTTTTTTTAACTAACTGAAATTTTAAGATTAAAGTCAAAACATTTACATAAAAGTTCATAGAAAATATAAAAAAATATAATATAATTTTTTTATGAAAATTGATCATAAATAATAAATGTAATAAAACACATATCAATAATAAAATTTGAATCAAACACATATATAAAAAAATCGAAAATAAAATAAAAATCTGATATATTTTTATTTTATATGTATCATATTATTTTATAACAAGTATTAAAATCCTAAACCACTAAAAAATAAAATAGATTTATACGTGTGTAATTATATAAAAAAAATATCATTTTAAAATAACTATATTTTTAGAGGTATTCTTGTCCAAAAGGAAGGAAATTATTTAATACCTAAGAAAAGGAAGGAACTGATATTCCTAAAAAAGACTAAAAAATAACTACTGTTAGGAATATTTTATTATCTCTAGAGGAAATGTTCTTGAGCCAAACGTGAGTATGTGATTCTGAAAAAATAATATTTTCTCTAATAATAATTTTTTCTGCGAACCAAACGCCCTCAAGTGTTGATGGCTCTGATGTACCAATAGGGAACTAGACCCTTGTGAAGCAAAAAACGTAACGTAGATCCTCATCACTGTACTTTTCTTCCCTTCAGTCATTGTTAAATTAGTAACTCTCATTTATACTATTTTATTTAATTTGTATTATCAATGATTTTTATTTTTGTCCTGAAACTTTGTATTCTTTTCGTCTGTAAATAATGTTATCGTAAAATATATATTTTTTCCTTGATTTTCTATTGCATATATGACGAATTTATTACTAAAAATGCCATCGTGGCGCACCTTGTGTTGCTAAAGAATCGACGTCCCAGAATATCCTAGGGTCATCTCGGAAACCAATCAGGCCGTTCACGTTTTCTTGTCCTTTACCGATCTCGTCATCCAAAAAAAAAATGTTCCTTTATTTACTATAATCCGATCCTCTCGCTCTCTTAGAAATCTCCACTTTGTTCTTAGGAATAATTTCCTTTTTTTTTTCGATGGCTTCCTCTACGGTTCCGATCACTGTTGCTGTCTCTGCCCCTTCTTTGGTTTCTGATCGGAGAAAATCCGTTAGATTATTGGAATTTCGAGGTCTCAAGATTAAACAGAGGTCGGCATCGCTGACTCAGTTCTCCAGATTGGTGACTCAGGATCCGCATCGAGTCAGTCGAGTTGGACGTGTTGTTTGTGAGGCTCAGAACACCGCTGTTGACGGTGAGTTTCGTATGTTTCGGTGAACATTAATTTGTTTCTTCTGTTCAAATTGTTTGTATTATGCTTTTTTTTTTCAGTTTGATTGATTGCTTGGATAGTGGAAGGAAATAAGAAAGGATTGTTTGATGAAAGTGAAAAAGGAGATTAGATTCAAGTAAACAATCTAACATTTCTTAGTTGAATTATCATAAATACTTAGAATTTAATTGTTTTGTGAACTTCAAACTAGCTTAGCAGGTGAGGTCACCTATGATAAACTTCAACTTGATTGTTTGTTTATATTGAACTTGAGGAGCAAAATTTGTTTAAGCTTTAGAAATTGAAGTAATTCACTCGCATCCCATAAGTTCCTAATTCCCCTCCCGCGGAATCAAACTATAGAATTATAGGTTGAAAGTCCTAAGTTTAAGTTACTACTTACTCGGACTCGGATATGAATCTCGGACACAATTTCCCCAAGTTATTAGAAGTGTTTAGGAGGTCTTGTACTCGGATATGAAGAGTCGAATTAACATAACTTCTAACCATCGAGACATCCGTTTTTATCGTGTTCGAGAAATTGATTGAAGTTCTTGTTGTTGCTTGTTCTCAAATGAAACAGAATGATGGAACAACAGAGGATCATGTTGTAGTTGTACTATTTTCCATAAACCTTTGAACTTTGACAAAATTTATATATTTGTTTCCTTGGATTCTGGTTATACATGTGTATGTATTACTATTAAGATTGCTCTCCAAATTGGCAGCGCCGGCAATTAAAGATGAAAACTGGCAGTCACTTGTTCTTGATTGTGAATTGCCTGTTCTGGTTGAATTTTGGGCTCCCTGGTGCGGACCTTGCCGTATGATCCACCCCATAATCGACGAACTGTCAAAGCAATATGCCGGGAAGCTCAAATGTTACAAAGTTAACACCGATGAGAATCCTGACATCACAACCCGATATGGAATTCGAAGCATTCCGACTGTTATGGTCTTCAAGAATGGGGAGAAGAAAGATGCAGTGATCGGTGCCGTTCCAAAATCGACATTGACAACTTGCATCGAGAAATTCTTGTAGGGGAAATCTCATTCTCTTTTATTTTTCCTGGAGGTTTAAGCTATTTCAAGCAATTCTCTCATGACTTCCAGTGGCTTATGTTATGATACAGTGTCTGAAATAAACTCTCGTCTGTTCCTCCCTGTATAGTTTACCAGAGATGATGTATTTTGCTCGTCTTAGTTAATGTTAATTAGTTGCATGATGCTTGTCCGTAAACCTCACAATTCATATACACGTGTTTAATGTATTTTATATTTGTTTAAATTTCGTTACGTTAATAATAATGTTTGCCATATAAATTTTCTAACATTTGTGTATTTAACTATTTGTTAACAATCTCTAGAGCAATTAGTTAAATTTTTTAGTTTACACTTTTCTCTTTTCTTTAAGTTGTGGGTTTAAAACTCGTTAGGAACAAATTTTTCGTTTTACAATGTAAAAAAAGACGTGTTATTTTTTCAGAGTATTTTTAATTTTTTTTAATAGGAGTGCTGGAGTATTTTTAACTTGTGTATTTAACTATTTGTTAACAATCTCTAGAGTATTTAGTTAAATTTTTTAGTTTACACTTTTCTCTCTAGAGTATTTTTTCGTTTCACAAAATTTTCGTTTCACAATGTAAAATTTTTATAATTTCGCACTTTCTACATTTCTAATATAGCTTTCTAACGATTCACAACCTCTCACATAAAATTCTACGTCCGTCTTTATTTCGAGCCTATAAAATCGAAGCTCTTTCCTTCAAGATTATTTTTGTTAAGTTGAAATATAAAATTGTTGTTTTTTCAGAGAGAAGATTTGTTGTTTGTTTTGAGAGAAAATTAACGTGGCCTTGATGATTCCTTCTGTTTTGATTTGGCAGTTGTTTTTCTTTGTTAGCACGATATTCGAATGAACCAATACTCTAGTTTATGGCTGGTTTAATGCCCATGCAACCTCTACTGGGATCAATAAAGCTTATTGTTCGAGTTCTATATATATATTTTTATAAAATATAACTTCTACTATTAAAAAAATAGCATCTAAAATCTTTTAAATATATAAAAATAAAAATATATCCATAATAAATATACATATATCAAACAATCACATCCCTACACAAATAACATATGATCAAAGTCTTTTATATAAGAATAGATAACTGTTCGATTAACAATGAAAACGACGAAATATAGTAATTTAAGAATAAAATAAAAGGTATTAGAATTTAAATTTTGAATATTTGAAACATATTACTTAAAGATGATAACATGAAATAATTAAAAGATGATAATAAGGAATGAGTAGATTGAGATCCAGTAATTGGTGGAGTGCCTAATGATGCTTATATTATTACATATTGTATGATTTGAATCCTCATATCTATTTCGAGAATATAAATATTTATACTTAATAAAAAGAACAAGTAGATTAAGTTTCAGGTTAATTTTAATAAATTTAGAGTTGAAGATAGGATTCAAACTTTTGGAGGCAATAAGTAGATCAGGAAAGGTTTCAATAAAAATTTATTTTTAGGGTTTAGAGAATTGGTTTAAAGTTTAGGGTTTATGGATTTAATTACATGTGTGTACTGTGTAGGGCTTGTGATTAGAATTTAAAGTTTATAGGTTAGAATTTTGGTTTAGGGTAATATGGTTAGGGATTTAGGGTTTACCCTATAAACCCTAAAACCTAAATTCAAGCCACACCCCATAAATTCAAAACACATATACTTAAACCCCTAATACTAGACTCTAAACCCTAAAACTAATTTATAAAAGGGTAATTTACACAAATACTACCTAATTAATATTTTTTCCACTCCTATTTGCACATTTTTAATGCATGGGGTTAGTGTTGCAGGCAAAACAAGTAAATTCCTAGTCATGCAATCCATGATTCCGGATGAAGCCAACAAACCAAGCAAAACACAATTAGCATTTTCATGGCTTTTTATTTCCCCACACATTTTAAGCCTATAAAATCTATTGATAATCCTTCATTTGATTAAGCATCCAAGGAGAAACCACATAAAGATGGCCTCAATAACAAAATTTACAATCTTTATCCTGTCGGTGTTTTTATCTTTAAGTTTCGGTTTAGGTCATAGATTCCTCTTGGAACATCACAATGATGAACACCACAAAAACATGGACCGTCTTCCTCACGTCGATGCATCCAGCTCCGGTCACGAGCAGAACAATGACGGTGACATTGAATCAAAAATCGCTGGAATTACTGAACCTGGTATAGTCGAGTTTCAATATGGTAGTCTTGGTTCCAGATGTCCGGGGAGATGTCATAACCCTAGTGGTTGCGCTCCACAAATCCCACAAGTTCCATCAGTCCCCGGTGGTTGCACTCCACAAGTCCCCGGTGGTTGCACTCCACAAGTCCCACAGATTCCGTCAGTCCCCGGTGGTTGCTCTCCACAAGTCCCACAGATCCCAGCAATACCACAGATCCCAGCAATCCCACAGATTCCACAAATCCCACAAATTCCACCAATTCCACAGATTCCTGCCATTCCAGCAATCCCACAGATCCCACAAATCCCAGTAATCCCACAGATTCCAGCAATCCCACAGATTCCGGCAATCCCACAAATTCCAGCAATTCCAGGGGCACCGGCAGGGTGTAACAATGGAAGGTGCTGCCAACAGCCGTGCAGTAGGTGTGACTCCGGTGGGTGTTACGAGCAGCCTTGCGGTGGGTGTAATTCTGGATGTTGTGAGCCTGTTGCACATGAACTAAATGTTAAAGAGATGGAAGATGTTCAGGTCAGTGAGCCTGTTCCACCAAAATAGAGAAAAGCCACGACACCAGACACAGTTTAAAGTATTAACTAATGAAAAGTTTGAAGTGTATTATTTATCTAAATAAAAAATTAAGTGATGTTTTAGACGTTTGCAATAAATCCTCCCACTGAATCAAAAGAGTAACTACGGAGAATAAAGTGCTCAAAACAATCTTAGGGTTTTATATTTGAAACTTGAAAGTTACTTAAACCATATGTACGTAATTCATGCATGCTCAATTTCACGTGCTAATATATAGATACATATATGATTAATGATTTTTTTTGTTTTAATTTCTACTAAACTTTCAACATGCTTCCGTATGTGAATCTATGAATCATTCGACAGGGAATGTGAAGAAATATTGTGTTAACGAGGAATATAAATATATAAAGGTTTTAATATTTGGGTAAACTATATAAACAGTCCTTTGACTATATGTCATTTTTTGGTTAAATGCTCTAATTATAAAAAGTTATAAAATATCACCAAATTTTAGAAAAACAATAAATTGGAAACATACAATACAAAGCCAAAAAATATTAATTAATATGCACTTGGCTATTTTCGTTGAATAGCTACAATTATCGCTAGACAATTTGTTAAAATAATACTGAGTTTTTTTATAGTACATATTTATTTTATGAGTTAGGTTTGAGATTCATAATTTTTTTCTAATAACATTGTCTATGATGTTTGGATTCGAACGGTCTCTTTAGAAGAATAATATGTTACATTATAGCCAACTTTTATTAGTAATAATATTATATTATTTAAACAAAAAAATGATCTCTAAAGATGAAAATAGATAAAATTTAGGATTAAACAAAAAATAAGTGTTTAAATTATATTTTATTTTGTAAAAATAGGTGTCTAAAATTTCAACGGTTATAATTTTAATTGTTTGGCCGTTTAAAAAAATCGTTACCCAATAAAAACGTGACACATTACATGTTATTTTATTATTGTATTAAAAATTTTAAAAAGAATATATTTAAAAAAATCAAAATTTCCCCAAAAAGCCCAGAATCTTTAATGCCCACGACCACAAATTCTTTAAATTGTCGCCGTCGTCGGACACCACCAATATTGGTGCTGGAGGCCACCCCTATTTTCTCCAATAATCTATTACTGAAAATCATTGGTATGTGTGTCAATAAGACGTAGTTCGAGTATAATCATTCGTGTTCACTGTCTAATTGGTACACTTTCTGTTAGTTACCGGTGATGGCTGATTGAAGGAAATAAGCGGCTACTTTCGACGACAGCTGTGGTAGTGTCCGGCGACGAAAAAAGCACCGACAACAACGGCAACTTATAGACTTTGTGGTTTGGGTATTAGAGATTAAGGATTTTTTGAAATTTTTGAGAATTCTAAGTTTTTTTAATATATATGTATTTAATTTTTTAATAATAATAAAAAAAGTATGACACGTGTCTCTTTTTTATTGGGTAGTCATTTCTTTTAAAAGGTCGGACACTTAAAATTGTAAGGGATGAAACTTTAGGCACTTAAAATTAAACGGTTGGACCTTTAAACACCTATTTTGATCAAAAAATACTTTAGGCACCTAAAATTCAAAAAAAGTATAGTTTAGACAATTGTTTTTCATTTAAGCCTAAAATCTAGTTTGGGAATAAAGTTGAATCAACATACCTTTTTCGTTTATCGTTTATCCAAAAGTTGGTTTATTAATTACATGATAAATTACGCATATCATTATTGAACTATCTTCTTACTCTTATTTTGCTTACTTAATTTAAAAATAAAAATTTATGCATTGAAATTTTTGTAACTATAAATTATTTTATTAATATTTTGGTATGACCTAATATATTTTATTATTATTAAATATAAAAATAATTTAAAATAAAAATATATTTTTTATTATTAAATACAAAAATAATTAAAAAATTTAAATCACGTAATTACAGAAAAAATCATTCCCAAAGTTCTTAGTCCGAGACAGTGGCACATAGATCCGCCCCAGAGGTTCAAGACGGATCATCGGGCTTGCCAAGACTACCAAACTTGGCCCGACACTTGAAGAATGCTAGTGAGCCCGTCTACATTGATTCGATAAACATGCCGGGAGACAACATATCAGAGAGAATTGTGGAAGAATCTTGTCATATTCGGTGTGGAGACCTATCCGAGGAAAGGTCTATTCGATCAACCAATTTAGCTCACCGAGTTGTGGAGAGATGGATATTTGGGTGGAAGGGTTGAGGAAGCTAAAATAAAATGTGACACAATGATTTACAGTGGTTCAACCTTCTAACCAAGGTCTACATCCACTACCTTAGCTCCCCACTAAGGATTTCACAATCAATCCACTATTGATTCGTCCCCTTTTCTAAGATTAGGAGGAAACCCTTTACACCGATCAAGCTTTTTACCCAAAGCCTTGATCAAAACCCTCTTTTACAAAGAGACAAACAAAGCAAACTTAAAACCCTCTAATAGGTGTTTGTTTGCACAATTAAGCACCCACCCAAAACCTAAAATACTTGAGCAAATTTGACAATTTTGGCTCACTAGTGTTTGTCTATACAAGAATTGACAATTTAAGCACTAAGACACTTTTTGATCATTTGATGTTTGATAATATGAGCATTAGCCTTTTCTTGATGCTTGGAGTTCCCTTTTATACTCCCAATTGAGTTTGTGGCCGTTACTAGCCGTTGGGGATGAATTGGAGCCGTTGAGGACTTTATTTCCCTTCATAAATGCTGTTATGCAGTTATCCGTATCGATACGCGTGAAACCGTATCAGTACAGCCTTCATAGGAACTAGCCGTTGGGCTCTTGCCAGCCTGGGCGTATCGATACGCTTGAGGGCATATCGGTACGAGTTCACATTTAAATGGCCGTTGGGGTTGGTTGAAAGGGGATCAGTACGCTTACCTGGCGTAACGAAACGATCTCGATCCGTATCGAAACGGCAAAGGCCTATATCGATACGGGTTTTGACAGTGGCCAAACTGGGGCAAAAATGTATCGGTACGGGTACAACCGTATCGATACGGGTACGTTGAAAATACGAGTTTGGCTATTAAAAGCATGAAAGATCTTTGCCAAAAACCTCTTAAAATACCTCAAACATAAATTCAAGTTGTTTGGACTTAAAAACAAGTTTTAAATTCTTTTCAAATTAGTCTAAAACATTTTTCAATTATTATATCAAAACATTAGTTCTACAATCTCCCCCTTTTTGATATAATAAAACTCACTTGAAAAATTGTTTGGGATTCTCCCCCTTTAACTTTAAAAATGTGAATAAGAGATTAAGGATATGAAATCAAATAAAGCTCCCCCTTATTCATTTGAAAATTCAATTTTTCAAACCAATTTCTCCCCCTTTTTGTTATATCAAAAAGAATTTAAAAGCATTAAGTTCAAAATAACAATAGAGGTAAAAACTTTGACAAAAATAAGAATTTGGTTTTAAAATGGCTCCCCCTTACTCAAAGCATCATTAAAAATGTTAGTCCAACATTTATGATCATCTAGTTGAATAAACTAAAGATAAAACAAATAAATGCTAAAACAACTAGATTTTTACCAACACTTGAACTCAAGGTAGGATGTGAAGCATTCCTTCTTCAAGTGTTCTTCCTTGTGTGCATGGAGCTCCCCCTCAATGTTTGACTTGTTGAACATCTCCATCACACCTAGCAATAGACAATCAAGTAATTTTTGGTATCTAAATTGCTTTGGATCCATGAACATTAGTAGCACAAATTTTAGTCCCCTTAGGAATCCATTTTTCAATGTCATCCTTTTTAATTGAAGTGGTTAGTCCTTTTGGGACTCAAACACTTCTAAAACATTTACCTTTTATAAATCTAGGGGCACTAGATTGTCTAACATAGAAATTTGATTTACCAAAGTTGTTTTTCTTTTCTAGCTCTTTGTAAATCAAATCCTTTTCTTCTTGAACTTTTTGAAGCAATTTTTGTAAATCAAAACATTTTAATTCAAACTCTTCAAGTTTTGCTTCTAGTTCAAGTTTAGTTTTAGAAAGCAAATCATTTTGAATTTTTAACTTTGAAATTAATTTATTGTTTTTCAAAATGTGGCTTTTAAAATCTAAAACCAAATCATCATAGTCATCTTGTAATTCATCAAAAGAATATGAACATGAAGTAGATGAATTAGAAGTTACCCTTGAATCTTCTTCGATGGCCATACGGCAAAGGTTGGCTTGTTCATCGTCGGTGGAGTCCTCATCACTCCAAGTAGCCACACGTGCCTTTTTCTTATGGCTTGAAGTGTTTGCCCTCTCCCTTCTCTTAGGTTCTCGTTCAAGCTCTCTCAAGGCTTTCTTCATGAACGGGGCACACTTCTTGAAGAGATGAACTATCTCTTCATCTTTATCCTCCTCTTCACTTGAGTAGACATGATGACAAGTGGAGGATTTGAGAGCCATGACACTTGCATTGATGCCAAGCCCTTTGATTTTCTTCTCTCCCATAACTCTAATTTCTTCCCTCCTCTTCTCATCCTCTTTATTCTTCTTCATGATTTGATGAGTAAGGAGAGACCCCATGAGTTCATCAAGCTTCAAAGTCTTCAAATTCTTTGCTTCGATGATGGCGGCCCTCTTTGAGTCCCAAGACTCGGGAACTGAGTAAATGAGCTTTCGAACAAGCTTTTCCTCCGGGATGGCTTCTCCATAGCCTTTGAGGCCATTTGCGATGTTGGAGAACCTATCAAACATCTTCTCGATGTTCTCTTCCGGATCCATTTTGAAGTTCTCATACTCTAAGGTTAGGAGCCCAATCTTGGTCTCCTTGACTTCATTGGTTCCCTCGTATGTGACTTCAAGCTTGTCCCATACCTCATTAGCATTCTCACAAGAAGACATCTTCTCATAGATGGATGAACCAAATGCACAAAATAAAATGTGCAAAGCTTTGCAATTTAGCTCCATCTTCTTGCGATCGTCGGCACTCCACTCCGCTTTACTTCTTTGAGGCACGGACAAACCATCTTCAACTACATCCCATAGCTTGTAATCTCTTGATTTGATGAAGAACTTCATCTTTGTCTTCCAATGGGCATAGTGAGTTCCGTCAAAGAAAGGCGGTTTGTCGATTGAATGTGCCATTGAGCTGGTTGATGCAAAAGTGATCGAGCTTGCCGGATCTTCTCAATAGGATGTGAATCCCCTTCGATTAAGCCAAGCTCTGATACCAATTATTGTGATTTTAGGGGCTCGATTCGATCAACCAATTTAGCTCACCAAGTGACGGAGAGATGGATATTTGGGTGGAAGGGTTGAGGAAGCTAAAATGAAATGTGACACAATGATTTATAGTGGTTCAACCTTCTAACCAAGGTCTACATCCACTACCTTAGCTCCCCACTAAGGATTTCACAATCAATCCACTATTGATTCGTCCCCTATTCTAGGATTAGAAGGAAACCCTTTACACCGATCAAGCTTTCTACCCAAAGCCTTGATCAAAACCCTCTTTTACAAAGAGACAAACAAAGCAAACTTAAAGCCCTCTAATATGTGTTTGTTTGCACAATTAAGCACTCACTCAAAACCTAAAACACTTGAGCAAATTTGACAATTTTGGCTCACTAGTGTTTGTCTATACAAGAATTGACAATTTAAGCACTAAGACACTTTTTGATCATTTGATGTTTGACAATATGAGCATTAGCCTTCTCTTGATGCTTGGAGTTCCCTTTTATACTCCCAATTGAGTTTGTGGCCGTTACTAGCTGTTGGGGATGAATTGGAGCCGTTGAGGACTTTATTTCCCTTCATAAATGCTGTTATGCAGCTATCCGTATCGATACGCGTGGAATCGTATCGGTACGGCCTTCATAAGAACTAGCCGTTGGGCTCTTGCCAGCCTAGGCGTATCGGTACGAGTTCACATTTAAATGCCTGTTGGGAAATAGCCGTTGGGGTTGGTTGAAAGGGGATCGGTACGCTTACCTGGCGTAATGAAATGATCCCGATCCATATCAAAACGACAAAGGCCTGTATCGATACGGGTTTTGACAGTGGCCAAACTGGGGCAAAAAGGTATCGGTACGAGTACAACCGTATCGATACGGGTACGTTGAAAATACGAGTTTGGCTATTAAAAGCATGAAAGATCTTTGCCAAAAACCTCTTAAAATACCTCAAACATAAATTCAAGTTGTTTGGACTTAAAAACAAGTTTTAAATTCTTTTCAAATTAGTCCAAAACATTTTTCAATTATTATATCAAAACATTAATTCTACAGTTTCCTACTAATGGATGTAATTAGATAGGATTTTGATTCTCTTTCCATAAATAGGTGATTTTGTAAGAATTTGGGCTAATTCTGGCCATCCATGTAATTCGATCTAGACCATTGATTTGGAGGGTGCTCAACTATAAATAGAGAGCTCCTCTCTCATTTGTATTCATCCATCATTTGAGTAATACACTTGGCTTTTACTCTAAACACTTTGTGGTGTTCTTTGCGTTCTTGAGCGTTCTTTTCACTGTTCTTGTTGCCTTTCTTTTTTAATCGCTTCCTCTAGGAACGATCTTAAGTTTGATCTTTCGGAGAAGGTTTTCAGGCTTAATTAGTCGTTTGTGTAAGAACATCGACTAAGGCCGCACGTTGGGCTAGTCAAGACTCTAGCCACATGACAAATGCTTCTGGTACAATTTTATGAATTCTCTCTCTCTTTTGCATACTTTTTCTTTATAAGGAAAACAATACAAAATATAAGCAAAACGATACCAAAGAGGCTATCAACTTCTTAAATTTCTTAGATAAGTTTTTTTCAAACCCCAATTTGCTGCGATTAGAAACATTGAGGATTACAAACAGGTAGATGACAAAAGAAATCGCCTCACAGAGTGAGAATGGCTTACGCGTTTACAATTGGATTGATGGTGCTCTACGTTGTGGAGTTAAGGAGATCGAGGTACATCCTCTCGTTTTCTCCAAAGTCACTATACCCAGACTTTTGTTTAATTGTCAGACTCTGGTGATCTTAAAGTTGAGCGGCATATTGGATATCAAGTATCCTTCTAAGATTGGTTTGTCAATCCTAAATACGTTACATCTTTCATCAATCATTTTCTAAAATGGTAGAGTACTCGAACTGATTTTAAGTTGCCCCCTCCTAAAAGATTTTAACTCTTCAGATGCATATTTAACAATATTAAAGTTCTTGATATACAGAACCCTGCACTTAGGAGATTATGTTCAGATACAACTGAATTTACTGGTGAGCGGAGAGAGTTCAACGAAATAAAATCAATCCTCCTAATATGACTTCTTTCAAATATGCTGACAAAAAGTTTCAAGAATGCAAAAGCACATTATGTGAAATGCAACATCTGAATATAGCTGAAGTTGATATCACTATATCGGGTCGAGATAAAGCAGCAAACCTTCTCCAACAACTTAACAATGTAAAATTTCTCCCATTATTCATTAAGGATGTATCGCAGACGGTAAGTGTACATCCAACCCATAGTCTTATATATGAATTTTTTTAATGTTATATAATACATGTTTGTTTTCTACAGATAGAATTCTTTACTGAACCATTTCATCTGAAGCTAGAATTTAACTGTATGGTTAAACTGTTCTTTCATATTGACAAATTTCACAACTTGAATGATTGGATAATCAACTTCTTACATGGCACACCAAACTTGGATGCACTTTATCTGGTATTAAAACTTGTCTAAGTTCTATTTTAGATTTTTATATATATATAATTATTGTTTGAATATTTTTTTTCATATGTTCAGTCATATATAGAAGATGAAGAGCCTAGCCCATTGACTGCCGAAGTCTCGATATGCCTGTTAATGCACATAAAAACAATAGAGATCTAGTATTTTGAGGAAGAACGTATGTGTAATCTAATTCGCTACTTCCTAAAATACGTACTAGTGTTGGTTCAACTGAAAATCAAAAGACCCCCTAAGGTCCGTAAGAAAGATATAACTGTCGTCATTTAAAAACTAAATGATTTACCTAAAGAATCTAAGGACTTGCAGAATTTGTTGTAAAAGATCCTCAATCAAAGTATTAATATCTGCCATGAATAACGTAGGAGTCTTTTTCGTCTTCTTTAGGGCTTTGAAGAAAAAAGTAGAAGAGATGAATGATAAAAGATAGAGAAAGTGAAGGTTTTGGTCTCTGAATAACGAAAGTGTTAGGAATGTTGAGGTCTACTGAACTATTAGTCTGGTAATATATTGAGTAAGGCACTCGCAAATAGGTTGTGTTAATGCATAGGCGGATTCTTGATTGCTAGTTGATAGCCAACGAGTTAATTGATTCAATATTGAATAGTGACGATAATGGCATCGCATTCAAGATTGACTTTAGGAAGCCTATGATACGGCTGACTCAAATTATTGGTTCGTATTTTAAAGAAAATGAATCAAATGATAGTTGGTTAATTTATTAAATTAAGTTTGTTATAAATTTTCTATTATGTATAAATTGTAGATTTAATTTTCATTTTTCTATTTAACCAATTTAAGATTTTTTTAATCATTTTAATAATAGAAAATCCAAACTATGCAATTCTTTTGAAATATGTGCCTAACATTTTCTCTTATTAAAATAGATAGAAAAAGTTTGATATACAGTCCGTGTAAATGAAAGTTTACACGTGTTTTTTAAATTTAGGGGTTAGTAGCTTAGTTTAGGATTAAAAGTTTAGGGGTTTAGGGTGTAGAATTTAAGGTTAGTGTTTTTAAATGGCTTAATACAATTTTTCCCCCTAAACTATACCCGTTTTCCCAACTTGCCCCCTAAACTTCATTTTGCCCACTTTTTCCCCTTAAACTTTTCAGCGTTATCCATATTCCCCAAAAAACTGACGCCGTTAAAAAAAACACGACAACCAATCACAAGCCGCCACGTCGCCTCTTTATTTCTAATTTTTTATTTTCTAAATATTAAAGATAAAATATAGAAAATAAAAAAGAAATTAATATAATAATAATAAATTAATTTGAATAAATATGTGTATATCAATGGATATAAAAGATTGTTCCCATGTTAAGCTTGTCTAGTATCTAATTTAGGTTAATCAAACAATACTATTTATAAAATCTTTTTAAATATAAGTAATTTAGAGGGGTGGGGTGAATGAGAGCGCTTATTTGAAAACTACAAATGTTGGATTTAAAATAAAAATCGAAAAAAAAACAATGTTATGATCCTTATTTTAGGTTGACATTCACTTTTAGAAAATACTTTGATGCGTAAACTAAAGTTTATACAAGCCCTTTAATTTTAGGGTTTAGGGTTTAGGGTTTTATGTTAGGGTTTAGGGGTTTAGTATGTAGGGTATATAATTTAAGGTTTATGGTTAGAATTTAGAGTTTAGAGTTTAGGGCTTAGGGTTTAGGTTGCTAGGGTTTGTGATTTAGATTTTAAATTTTATAAAAGGGTTGTGTAAAAAAATTTTACACAGCTTGTGCATCAAAATAAAACCCTTCACTTTTCCCCCCTAGATGAATGGTTAAAACATCAAAAACCACTTATAAAAATTGGTAACTAATAAAATTTATTTAAGCTTAACTATAAATTAAGTGCTTAAATTATAATATTTTTTTTAATAGGTGCCTAAACTATATTTTTAGCTGAAATAAATATCTATATTTTTTTGTCCGTTTTAAAGTCAACTTGTCAAAAAAAATTCATCACCCAATTATAACTGAACACGTAACTTTTACTTGTTTGTTATATATATATTTATTTTCATAAACAAACTGAAAATAAAAAATAAAATTTTCCCAAAATTCTAAAAAATTAAAAACAGTCTTAAAATCCCTAAAACTTAAAATTGACGTCACTATCTGTACTAGTAACGTTGCCGGAGTCTCCCGCCCATTTTCCTCAACCACCTATCGCCGGTAATTGACGGGAAGTATGTCAATCGGACAATAAATGGCGAACGTAAAAAGCTACAATTGTTCGACGTCCAATAGACACACCTCCCGCCGATTACTGGCGATGGGTAATTGAAAAAAATATGCGGAAGACTATGGTGATGAAGGTGGTGAGGTCCGGGGATGCTACCGACGTCAATAGTAGCGTCAATTTTAGAATTTGGGTTATAGACTTTTTTTTAAAACTTTAAGAAGTTTTATATTTTATATTTTATCATTAAAAAAAGAAATTAAAAAATAAAATAAAAAACATGCTAATATCTGATTGAATGTTCAAATTTTATTAACGGCGTTACTTTAAAACAATAACAGAATAAAATTTTAAGCATCTGTTTCAAAAAAATGTTAAACATTAAAAAATAATTTAGACACAAACTAGAAAAGTTGTATAGTTTAAACATTTATCTTCTAATTATCTACTTCACTAACTTTTTACCAAT
This sequence comes from Hibiscus tridactylites, assembly GCA_958450335.1. NCBI lineage: Eukaryota > Viridiplantae > Streptophyta > Magnoliopsida > Malvales > Malvaceae > Hibiscus > Hibiscus tridactylites. Next base: position 3,915,527 of record OY288271.1, read on the forward strand.
TGAATCTTTATTCTAAAAAAATTTCAGTAGAAGCAGATCTAGCTTTTCACTTCCGCGGGCGTAAGACAAAAGTAAAGACACCGAAGAGAGCAGATCTGAAACTGAAAGACGAAATGAGTGCTCCATTCATGTGTTAACAACGCAGAGAAAAATGGATCGATTATTGAAAGCTGCAAGAACCTCCGGCTCTCTCAACTTATCCAATCGATCTCTCAGGTAAATTTCATTTCTTCACCCCAAAACCAAATTTTCTTTTAATCATTCCAATTACTTGTTTTTTTTAAATTCTATTGTTAAAAGAGATGTTCCGGAAGAGATCTACCGAAGCTTGGATTCTCTTGGGGAGGGTGAAAAATGGTGGGAGGTAATTTAATTTAATTTAATTTTGATTACTGTTCCCTTTTTAGGTAAATCATGAGACATTCTCCTAATTATAAGATTAATCTCGATGTAATTTGATTTGAATTTCCAATTTTTTTAAAGGCCGTGGAGCTACAAAAGCTAATTTTGGCACATAACGATATTGAGTTACTGAAGGAAGACCTGAGGAATTTATCTTTATTGACTGTGTTGAATGTTAGTCACAATAAGCTTACAGATCTTCCAGTTGCGGTTGGACAGTGAGTTGTTTTTAAACTATGAAATCTGTTACTTTAAGGGTTTTTTTTCTTCCAGTTATGCAATTCTGTGATCTTATTTGTTCTTCTAATTTAATAGGCTTTCTACGCTGAAGTTGTTGGATGTGTCTTTTAACTCTATAGTAGCAATACCGGAGGAAATTGGCTCGGCAACTTCTTTGGTCAAGTAAGCTCCTCCTGAATCCATCAAATAAAGAATAGATGGGTGGCTTTCTTTTTCTTTGTGGTATTATTAGTTTTGAGATGCTAATGTCTTGTTCGCATTTTATGTTCTGTTGATGCATTCGTGTATTCCAATGGGCCTATGCTTATGTTTGAACAGCTATGCTTCAACACAGAAAATGAATGGATGGTCTTGCCTAATTTCTATGATCATTTATCTGCTGTTTCCTTATGTTTGAGATGTAGTAAATGTTCGTTTTATTTTGTTCTAGAGAGAATCAGATTATAATTTCTTTCGTAATGAAGAAAAGAGTCGGAATTTTACTTTACCGTCTCGTTGGATCATTCCTTTGTGACTTCCAGGTTTGATTGTTCAAACAATCGTATTAAGGAGCTTCCATCCTCACTTGGAAAATGTTCAGATTTATCAGACCTAAAGGTATTGTATTTTCTATTTATCTATCACCGGAGTTATTATTTAACCTTTTTAATGGCCTTCAAGAATATGCTTTTTGGATTAGTTTTTTCCACCTTTTGCTTTACATATATAAAGACCTTCATCTTTGAACAAATTTACCATTCCCAACAATAATGTTTAAATTCCATTACGAAGCCGCAAATAGTTTTGGTGTACGTTGAAATCTTCTTGTCATGAAACTATGAGTTCCATCTTGCTTTATTTAATACTATATACGATCCATAAATGGCTTCCCGACCTTTCTTGTTCTGACAGGCATCAAATAATTTAATTACAAGCTTGCCTGAAGATCTTACGAACTGTTCGAAATTGACAAAACTAGATGTGGAGGTATTTAAAGAAAGTTATTTTTGTACATTGTAATTTTTCAGGAGACTGTTGTAATTATTTTATTTTGATAATGGGGTTGTTGTAATCAGTTATATTAGTGATGTATTTGGAACCTAATTTATGCTCTATGTTCTAATTGTGTCAGGGGAACAAATTAACAGCCTTATCCGAGCATTTGTTTGCATCATGTACAATGTTTATGGAACTCAATGCATGTAATATTTCGTTGTTATATAAGCTTCCAGTTTATATTGGTTGTGTTTAAATCTCCAAGCTAAAAGCAAATTTTGACATCCGTGCAGCAAAGAACTTGCTGAGTGGTATACCAGAGAACATTGGGTGCCTTTCACGTCTCATCCGTCTTGACCTTCACCAGAATAGTGAGTGACATACAGAGTTAAGTTAGAAATCATCCTTTAGTTCTACATGATAAAGCATACTGATACTGTATGATGCAGGAATTTCATCAATCCCAGCATCAATAGCGGGTTGCTCTTCTCTAGCTGAATTCTATATGGGGTCATATTCTTGTTTCCCTGGTTACAAAAGAAGTTTAAATAGTTACCTGAAAGTGTACCTTTTGTATTTATATGGTATTTGCCACCTCAAAATTTCAGGAACAATGCACTGTCAATGTTACCCGAGGAATTAGGTGGTCTTTCTCGTTTAGGGACATTGGATCTTCACTCAAACCAGGTAGCTATTTCAATTCCTTTTGCCTAATCATTATATTTGAGCTTACTATTGGTCACACTGCTGCATTGGTGTCCTGATTGTGTGACTGTTATGGTTCTTTAATAGGAAACCATAGTGAGACGAACATAGATAAAAAAATGGTTTACTTTTAGCCAAACTAGATTAAAGTTTAGTCTGTCTTTTCCAAGATGTACACATGAAATGTCATTCAGATATTTTAAAATGAAATCCAATTAAATTCAATCCTACCGAGTACATGATTAGGTGGTCTTTCTCGTTTAGGGACATTGGATCTTCACTCAAACCAGGTAGCTATTTCAATTCCTTTTGCCTAATCATTATATTTGAGCTTACTATTGGTCACACTGCTGCATTGGTGTCCTGATTGTGTGACTGTTATGGTTCTTTAATAGGAAACCATAGTGAGACGAACATAGATAAAAAATGGTTTACTTTTAGCCAAACTAGATTAAAGTTTAGTCTGTCTTTTCCAAGATGTACACATGAAATGTCATTCAGATATTTTAAAATGAAATCCAATTAAATTCAATCCTACCGAGTACATGATTAGATGCCCACCACGATATTAATCCTCGCCGAAGCTGAATACCATACTAACAATTTAGCATCACATAGATACCTCGTCTGCCTTTTGTTTTGAACATCTTACGTCTACTTTGTGGTTAACTATCCATCAGGCCAGTATCTGGGCTACATTTTGATTTCTTTGCTGTGGTATTTTGGATCATGTGACATATCAGTGTAATAGGTGTTCTCGAAAAAATGTAATGTAATGAGTGTGTGCGGCCATTTGACTTATACTGTTATTTCATCGTGCTTTTTTGTGCTCGTGTTTTGTCGTCTTTTGCCTGCGGAAAATAGTCTGAATCTTACCAAATTGGAACTGCATACTGAATACTTCAAATGCATGCAGTTGAAGGAATATCCAGTAGGAGCATGCAAGTTATCCCTGTCAGTTCTGGATCTTTCTAATAATTCGTTGATCGGACTGCCTGCTGAGCTTGGTAAGTTTAACAAACTTTGGATGGTTAGTTATTCACTTTTGATGCATCTTTAATAGGAGCATGTAGCACATGATGCTCTTAGGATGCAGCAAAAGCATCGATTTTGGTTGACCATATAAACATTTTCTTTTCCCTATTTTACATTTGGTGGAAAAAACAATACAGATATGTTTGATACTTAAATATCCGTGAATGTATTTTATTCGAATCTAATTTGTTGTGCTGCCTAGGCAAGATGATGACTCTTCGGAAACTTTTGCTCAGTGGCAACCCTTTACGAACTCTAAGAAGGTCGGAGGCATTGAGGAATTTTTTGTTATTGTGTAAGTTTAGCGGTTGTGTTAGTCAGGGTTTTACCAACGAATAATCTTTATTTTCCCTGCAGTTCACTGGTCACGGGACCTACACCTGCCTTATTGAGATATCTTAGAAGTAGACTTTCTGAGGCTGAAGGTACATACATTTCCAATGCACATTCAAGTTCAACATAATACCATTTTAGTCTATAGCTTTTATCTGGTCTCTTTTGTACTTCCTCCTTGCTTCGGGTGGTGGTTATTGACCAAATTTTGAATTCCTTGATTTTGGACTCCGTATCATATCTTGTTTCAAGTAATAACAACGAAACACTTTTATAGATTCTGAAGCTAAATCTCCTGCCAAAGAGGAAGTAGTCACTATGGCAGCTCGATTGTCACTCACTTCAAAGGTGTCCTTTACTATATCAACTTCCCCCCTCCCAAGAACTTGAATTACTGCTTAATGAAAGCTTGATTCATCGAAATATAAAATTCATATTAGCATCAGCCTTTTATTATGTTCTCCAATAAATATTCAAATTCACTGACTTCAATTTTACAAGTAACAGTTCTTGTACATGTACTTCCAGGAACTTTCATTGGAGGGCATGGGTTTAAGTGCTGTCCCATCTGAAGCATGGGAATCGGGTGAAATCCTAAAACTCAACCTTGCCAAAAATTCTATCCAAGAGCTGCCAGTTGAACTCTCCTCATGTTTATCCCTTCAGGTATTTGCTATCTAGTTATCATTTCATCTAGAAGTATACTTCAATCGTTATAAAATAAAATAATATGTCTATCCATGTTTCTGAATCGGGGTAAAAGATGTATATCATGTATTGTTGCTTGAAGATTCCATTGGAATTATGCTTGTGATATCAATTCTATAGCCATGAAGGTTAAAGCTCCCGGCTAATGTATTACATATGTATTTTTTTTTTGCTTTCTTAAATCATATTAACTTGTATTTAAATTTGCAGACTTTGATTTTATCTAGGAACAAAATTAAGGACTGGCCGGTTGCAATTTTGAAGTCACTTACGAATCTCTCTTGTTTGAAGCTGGATAATAATCCCCTAAGACAGGTACTGTCATTTTAATCCGATGCTATTGGGATTTGGGAGAGAACTTCATGTTTGTACATGCACTGATGCACAGAATAGTCTAACTCATGAATTGCCTCATAGATATTAGCAAATAAAATATGCCAAGTTTATTCTGTATACTATGTTTAGTCGACAATGGATCATCAATGTAATGGATTTTTGCATCAGATGATTGGAACGATGATAGCCATCGGAATTTCTGTCTATGAACATTGAAATAAACAATTTTTTGGTGATTGATCTCGCAGCAGGATATTTAAACCACATCAATTGGTTGCATATTTCAAGACCTTTCTACTAGCAAGATTTGCTAATGATATATATCTAGTGCAGCTATTGCCAATAAATGTTTCTGTATCACAACACATGCATGTTCCATTTTAATCTGAATGAGCTGAACTTTTGCTTATCTACTTGATCACAGATTCCATCCGATGGATTCCAAGCAATCTCTATGCTCCAAATACTAGACATAAGTGGTAATGCAGGTTCGTTACCCGATAATCCAGCATTTTCTAGCTTACCACACTTGAAGGAGCTTTATTTGAGGTTAGTTCGTTGAAACTAATGAGATATATGTACAAGCATATGCACAACTTTCCATCTATTTATGCAACAATTGCTGTTTTTCTTACCTCCTTGCTGACTTGGCAGACGAATGCAGCTACGAGAAGTCCCATCAGAGATAATGAGCTTACGCCAACTACAAATCCTTGGCTTGAGCCAAAATTCCCTTCAGTCAATCCCTGAGGTAAATGTTCTCTTCTCTTACAATTGTCCTAAACACGTGAAAGGTGGTAATAAGACACAGAGTATTTTTCTTGTTCTCGGTGCTAATTATTGGTCAGCGTCGTATCTTTTTCCATGATTTTTCTTTGACACCCCGACTGTCTTTTAGGCTTTATCCCTTGTTGATTCATGCGCAGGGATTAAAGAACCTTACATCACTCACCGAGCTGGACTTGTCTGACAATAACATTTCTTCACTTCCTCCGGAGCTGGTCAGAATTAGAAAAGTCACTTTACTGTCTCCTTTTTAATAAAGAAAAAAATGTTTGGTTGTGCATGTGTTTCTTTTATAGTGTCCCTTATTCATATTATATATAATTAGTTAATTACAAAGTTCTTTGTTATCGGTCGATTTTGGGCAGGGTTTACTTGAACCAAGCCTCCAAGTTTTGAGGCTTGATGGCAATCCATTGAGAAGGTATGCTGCATTTGAGCTATAGTTCAGTCCAAATTGAAAATCAGTAACAAGAAAACATTAAAAATTTTCAAACCGAACTTAGTTCAGTTTCATGTTTTCTGTTTCGGTTCTAGCATGAAACGTTCTCTGATCATTTTTTCCCCTTCCCCAGCATTAGGAGACCAATTCTAGACAGGGGAACCAAAGCTGTTCTGAAGTATCTGAAAGACAAACTTCCGGAGCAATAAGGACAGAATGCCACTCTGTCATCTACGATTGTCTAAAAGCTTGATCTCAAGTAGTGAAGCTTTTGACTTTCTTGATTTAAGTTGATGGTGGGGAGAATGTAATATAAGGAGAAAATCTAAATTGCGGTGGTAAACACCTTTTCCGTTGTGGTTGCAGGCATTATGGATGCCGTTACAGTATTATCGGTTGCAGAGAGAGGTGCAACCCGACCAATAGTAACCGAAACATTATGTTGTTGCCTGTATTTTTCTTAATAGTTATTTTTTAAGATTTAGGGCATTGCAAAACTATCCGAAACTTAATTTGGAGCCTCATGCTTGTTTGTTTTCACCCCCATCCCTTGTTTTGCTTGGAGGGTTGTTGTTTTGGGTGCTTTAACTGTTTGAAACATACATAATAATGTAATATACAAGATATTCAGTAATTCTAACCTCTTTTTTTTCCTGTATTTTTGCTTATTTTAGTAGTTCAATTGCTTTCGGGTAGGCTAGATCTTAGTGCCAAACTGCCATTAACTGTTTCGGTATCAATTGTGATACCGGATAATTATTCTATACACAAGCTGTTGTGGATTTTTTTACACAAACGCTGTTTATGGGTTAGAGACTGTTTAGGGTTTAAAGTTTAGGGGTTGAGTGTAGTAATTTTGAATTTAGAAGATGTTGATAGAATTTTGGGTTTATAGTTAAAATTTAGTGTTTATGGGTTAAAACCTAAATCTTTAACCATATTATCATAAACCCTAAAGTCTAAACCTACAAATTAAAACCCTATAATTGAGGGGCTTGGAGAACAAAAAGTTTCCACTTTACAAAGGATAATAATCCTTAAATACCAACAAAAAAATGTAATCACCCTACTGCAGCTGCTAGTGCTCAAACCCGTGAGCTTTAAGAACAACAACTGTTCCTTTAACCACTGAGGCAAGTTAGTTCATACAAGACCAAAATGTTTCTAACACAATACAAATAGAATAGACCTAACGAAAATAGTCCGGAGTCACGATTTCACATTTCTTTGATTCCTTGGGTAAACTCAATAGTTTTTCAATGACAGCCGACAGTTCTTCCTCGCACACTTTAATATCTCTAATTATGAGCTTCTCCAGAACTGATCCATGTTTTAAGAAATAACTAACCATTTCAAACGTAGGCTCCTCTCCCTCGAAGTCTTTGATTTCGATCACCTTGATTCGAAATAACAAACACGGAGGCACTATTGTAGGCATTGACTCGAAACCTTCCGACTTACTTGGCTGAGCATACAAAACAGAAGAGAAAAAGATTAATAAGTTATATAACATGGATTTAGGTTCTCAACTCGATTTTCAAATTCATTGAAATATTTGCTACTAAAATGGTCAATTGCAATGAATATTCACAGTAGAATAATTCAAAAGATGTAAATTTGTATACTAAAACTTAAATGGTTATTAGAGAAGCCTTCATACCAGGTCAAGGATAAGTGTCTTTAGATTAGGCGTGCGATGTATAAACTCCGCAATCCATGTTCTTTGCCGATCATGAGTATAATTACTCCGAAATTCCAGTTCAACAAGGCTGTTAAACGCAGGCATGGGATCAAGAGGTGCCAGAAAAAACTGTACACAAAAAATTATGAACTATTATATAATGTTAAAAAGGAAAGACACGGTGACTTGAATATTACTAAGTACACTAACCGTTTCAGAGGCATCTTCAATGGCTAAATAAAGAGATTGTACATTGCAAACTCCCCGGAGAAGATTTGCTGCACGTTCACGATCCTCGTTGTCCATTAGAATGATTTCAATATGAGCTCTTTCTAGAGATTTCATTTCACTCAAAGTACACCCTTCACCCATTCCATTTACATATTTGAAATAAACAAGATTTGGAGCATTGATCTTGATGGCATTGTAACCTCTACGAGAATTGAATCCAGCTCCGAATGACCACCTTAAAACCAAACTCTTGAGTGAAAGACTACGGATATTGAGCTCACTTATCTTATGAAACCAACACATGATAAAAGCAAAACCTTCTAGCACAGGACAACTCGAAATTAACTTAAGAACCGAATTGCCATCTAGAAACTCGAAGAATGTAAAATGCAGAGTCTTGAGATTTGGTAAAGAAGCATTAGTTGGAACATGATTGACACCATTGATTTTCAACTTCAGTGTCACCAAAGAGTGGCTGGTAAACAGAAGAGCAGGTGAAGTGAGGTCGTCCTTCTTCTTTATAGAGAATATAACAATTTCCTTAACACCGCGCCGCAATGCAGCACATATCCAGCCATGAATGCGTAAATAATCATCGTCCCATGAAAAGTCACTATTAACCCACAAGTCATTCACCCTAAAGGATTCTAAACTTAACAGGTTGGGGTTAGAAAAAAATCTATCGAGAAAATTCAGAAAGGTGTCATCTTTTTTAAAAACCCCTATGCAACTCTTGAAATCAAGGATAGATATTGATGAGAGAAAAAGATACCTCCACCTGGGTGAAAGAACGGAGGTTCGAGCTGCTTCTTTAGCGGGAAGGAAAGACAGAATTTGACAAAGAATATGATCAGGTAAACTGTCGAAGACACCCACAGATTTTGGTTGTTCGGCCATTGAAGTATAAGCTAGAAAAAGCTAATCCCGCAAAACTACTGGCCGATTCGACGGCCGGCGACGGGAAACAGAGGTTTTTTGGCTGATAGTGTTGCGGAAGGACGGAAGTGGAAGCTTTTTGTTTTTTCTTAGAACCGAAGATGAAAAGAAATGTATAAATTGTTGGGTCCGTCTTTTATTGGGTGAATCGGTTCAGAAGAGATATAGTTAAGTTTTCTGTTTCCAGGATCGCTTTAATTATATGGTTTAGGATTTTAGTTTAGTGTTTAAAGTTTAGGAGTTTCAATGTGTGGATTTAAAATTTAGAGTTTATGTTTAGAATTTAGAATTTAGGGTTTAGATTTTAGGGTAATATAAGTAGTGATTTATGTTTAAATCTACAAACTCTAAGTTTTAACCATAAACCCTAAATTTTAAACAGAGTCCCTAACTCTTCAAACTAAGGCACTTGTGTAAAAAAGTTTCCATATATAAAATAATTACCCTTTAAATATCAGGTAAACTACTTATTTGGTACTCATCTATTATCGTGTTTCTATTTTGGTCACCAACTATTTTTTTTGGCAAAATGATACATAATGTTACGTCTTGTTTCTATTTTAGTACTCGTCGTTAAAAATTTAAGGACAAAACCGACGTGCTTTTTTTATCATAAGAGAAAAAAAATGAAAAAATGTCCGTCACGTTTGTTGTTAATTTTTGTCTGCAAAATGTTCTTACAATGTTTCAACTTCTTTATTTTTTGCTTGATTTTCAATAATTATATATGTCTTGATTTTTTTTTTGGCATTTCTACTTATTTTCTTTGTTCCTTTACTGTTTTTGCAGAGAATCTGACAAGTGGTAAGACATTCTTGCTGTTGAGGGATTATTTGCTAATGAACAATGTATCATGACAGAAGAAAATGGTAAAAAAAAAACCCACATAACATTAGGTTATATCATTGAATTCTTCCTACATAAAATTAGGTTTCATAGGCATTTCTAACACAATACAAAAAGAGAACTAACATAAGATATTAATCCATATGGTTATAGAGACGTTTAAATTGAAACCAGTTAGTATGATAATACTATAAATATTTACAATTAAATTTGAACAAAGACTTGAACAAGTCAACTTGACTCGACTCAAATCTCATAAGCTCTACTTGAAAAATTACAAATAAAATTTGAGTTATAGAGCATGACTCATCAACTCGACAAACCCTTTTTTCTATTTGACTGGACCAAAAGCTCACCCTTGAAGATCTTTGTCTTGCAATTCACAAATTATTTTGAAGTTAGAGAGTTGGATCTTAATAGTATAAATGAAGCAAACTGAATTAAGATAATTGTTCTCATGTAATATCTAATTTAGATTAGTCAACCAATAATATAGGATTAAAACTTTTTAAGTGTAAGTATTTTAATGGGCGGGGGATAAGAGCCTGAATATAAAAACTAAAAATGTTGGATTTGAAATGAAAATCGAAAAAACAATGTTATGATCCTTATTTGACGTTGATATTCACTTTTTTCTCATAGATGAATGATCAAAACACGAAAAACCACTCACTCGTTCGTGTCGTTTTTCTTTCTCTTTATTTATCGAAAAAAACACGAAAAAACCACTTATAAAAATTGGCAACTTGTTATTTTTGCTTTGCCCATTTTTCATATGGACAATGCCAGTCACCTACAGCCTACAAAAGAAGGTTTTACAAATTACAACAGCACACCATCTAGAATCTAAGATGCAAAGTTGCAAACTACATTCAACTGGTTTCTCCTCATAAATTAGGCCAATCCCACAAGTTTCTCACTCAGCTCCCATATTTTGCGTGCTTTATCCTCATCACTGGCTTCCTCGGACAACTGGTTCTCGAATGAAGCCGAATTTTTGTTCCAGCTCCAGTAAACACCCGATTTCGTCAAGCTTGGCTCGCTCACAACCTGCGTCGAAGCAATACAGTTGTGATGATGTACAAGACATAAGACAACAATCAATGCCATAAACTGGTTTCATAATACCTGCGCTAGTCTTTTCCCGGCTTCCTCTTCGGAGACAAATCCCTTGGTGATGTACTTTTGGAATGGAGGGAAGAGGAGCCGGAACAATGGGATGTGTTCCCTGAACAAGCCGGTCGTAGCTATGCAACCCGGATAAAGGGAAGCGAATGTGATTCCGGTTTCCTCGTGGAACCGCCTGTGGAATTCTTGCATAGTGAGCATATTACAGACTTTGCTATCCTTGTATGCCTTGGCACCATCAAATTCTCCACCATCAATCATGGTTGAGCTGTTCAGCCCATTTAGTCCCCCTGCCAGTCCCCTTAGATCCCCAAGGTTGGCCTTCGGAGGTACATTTCCGGCCAACGTATTCGTGTTTCCTATTCATTGTACAAAAAACAGCTCCAAGTTAGTACATCAATACAACAATCTTTTGTTCTATGATCATTTTGAATGTATTGGTAATTTGGTAGTAATGTAATGTACCTGTAATCGAACCAACGATAATGAGGCGTTTCGATGGATAATCCGATTGCTTCAGGTCTTCGAGCAATAACCGGGATAGAAGGAAGTGACCAAGATGGTTAGTTCCCACACTAAGCTCAAATCCTTCAGCAGTGAAAGAGGGTTCCTTGGCAGTCGGCTGGTAAAGAGCAGCATTGCAAACAAGCACATCAAGAGGCCTCCCCGATTGCTTGTAACTATCGACGAATTGGCGGACGCTGTCCAAGGAGGCGAGATCTAAGTGCATAATGGTGTAGTTTTCTTTAGGCATGCCAGCCGATTTTGCAGCTCTTTCTGCCTTGAGAAAGTCTCTGCAAGCCATGATAACATGCCATTTACCAGTTTCAGCCAAGGCCTTAGCAGTGGCTAAACCCAAGCCGGAGGAGGCACCGGTGATGATAACACTACCCTTTCTTAGTGTTTTCTTGCCATCCGTAGCAGATCTGGTGGCGGCCGGAGCTTCAGTAGCTGCCGTTTGGGCTCTGACAGCTCCAGTTCTTTGGTTGAATTCCCTCTACAATGAAACATAAGACCCTCAAATTACAGGCAAAAAAACAGCAGAAACATCAAATCCAACCCCTGTCACAGAATTCCAACCTCTTGAATCATATGACTGAAACATGTAAGTTCAATGTTTTATTCTTACAGAATTTAAGAAAATAAAAATGCAACCTTGCATCTTAATGCAGAAGAACTGAAATCAGCTTTGACATTGTCAGAAAGTGAAACTCCAAAGAAAGTTGAATCCTTGAAAGATGCACTACATTTTCCCTGCAAAAAAACAATAAAAACCCCACCATTAAAACAGAAGAAGAAAAAAAAGAAGCAATTCCATGGGTACAAAACTGAAAGACAAACCTCTTTGGGTACAGAGAAAGTAGCTGGAAGCAAAGCAGGTGTCTGTAGAGCCATCACCAACTTTGAAGCTGAGCTTAGAATTGTAAAGCAGTAGCAGTGTGGGAAACTGAAACATATATATAAGGTGGGAAGAAAAGAAAAAGGCAAAGTTAATGGAAGGATAAGAATAAGATAATTAGCAGGGAAATGTACCCGCCATATCGATTCTGGGTGTGTAGCCAATGAGGCTTTGAGTTTTAGATTTCCTAAAATTTATTTTCTTTCGCCTACTAGTAGTATGTATGGGGATATTTCCGTGCTGTCCAAATGATTTATGGGTCTGGTTTTATAAGAGGATTGAAAGGGACATTGGTCTCAAAAAAAAAAAAAACGGCCGCTTAAAAAACGACTGTATACAATTCTTTACAAAAATCGTAAGGAATTGTGTACATTGTATCGACATTCTTATAAAAGTAATAAGAATTTATGTATAATGTACACAAATACTTACTAATTTTGTAAAAATTATGTATATATATACACAAATTTTTACTACTTTTGTAAAAAATTCGAAGAAGTAAAGCCTGAGTTTCATATTCTAATTCTGTATTTGTATTATATTAATATCTTTTTGTGCATAATTTTGTTTAATTTAGGGTATATAAATTTAAATATTCTATTTTGTTACTAAATAGAGATTTTATATTCTCATGACTTAAGTCCATATAAGATGAATATTTTTAACTACTAGGCCAATTAATGGATCTTAACGTCTAAAAGACTTTCAAACAAAATCAAATATAAAACGAACTATTCACATATCAACCAACCCATCAGATATTGGAAGTCCAGCAAAACTTTAATTGAAATTAACCATTTTTTGCTTCACCTTCATTGGGCTTAGAAGAAAATAGCAATAGGAGCAAAAATAAGGGGGGGAAAGGCCAAAATTTCTCAGGCACCAGTGTTGAAGAACATAGGAATTGGTTGATGAATAATATGTAGTAAAAGAATTTCATTTTCAATTCAATAGGCTTTACGCCTCTAATCTTAAACTCTACAATTTCCGACATCGGAAATACATCGGAATCTAAATTCAGGGTGTAGTTTTTTTCGGGGTTTTCCCTTTCGAACGAATCTATATTTTCCTCGATGCTCAAATGCAGTGGCTTTCCATTTCCCTACATTCATGAGCATAGGCACAAACAAAGAAACGAAACTGGCTAATATTACAAATCTCAACCCATATCTCTCTATACACAAAGGTGGAGAAGAAATGGATTGTATTGACATATTATCAACTCCATTTCCCACCACCCTTGAGGTTCCTTACCCAATTAAATTCGAAATGGCAACCCGAAATTTTGGAAAGTTCTAATCTCACCTCGTAGCCCAGCGGTTACAATCACCATACCCCAGGCTGACATGTTTGGGTTAACCCCAGATAAGTCCACACTTGTCTTGGGGCTGCTCCAGGTCCGAGTTGCAGCAAGTAGTTTTTCCTCTGGCCATGTAGCTGAGATTCTGTCAAAAAAGTAGCTATTGGTGGCACTAGAAATGGTTCCATGGAGAGGGCTATTGGTGCACCCAGATGCTGATAATGAACCCTCATTTCCACTATACTCAACAGGTGTAGGAGGATGATTGGCCGTCGAAACTTCATCGACATTGTCATCAAAACAGTTTTGATCATTCAATTGTGTATCTCTTTGTCCCCAAATGTCACCCATGCCTGGCCAAGGGATGGCAACTGATACATCTTTACAGTGAAAATGTTCATAAGAGCGTGTCTCGGTGACTCCTTTACTTCTGCTAGGCCTTGATTCTACTTCGTGTTTCCACACGTAAACGTGGGAGTCCTCACTAGCACAGACAACATATTTTCCATTTGCCGTAACAGAAGCTGAGATTTGGCTATTTGTGTTCCGAAATCCTGTCAAGTATAGTCAACATCATCAGTGGCATCAGCATAATTACAGAATCTCATGTGGAATGTGGATATTTATGTAGTATGAAAAATTACCTTTAAACTTGTGAATTAGATCAGAACCATCAACAACCCGAATTCGTGAATCTGCAGATGTGATTAGTACTTCTGATGAACTTCCAGGTGCAAACTGTTTGAGAAAGTAACCAGCAAGGGGAAACATACAGTGAACACAAGATGGCAAGAGATATGCAAAAAAGGGTTCTAAGTAATAAATATGCCTTAAATATTTAGACACAGAATTTCAAGCAGCAGGGGCAGGGGATTACCTGGAAACCTGTAATTTTCCTTTGATGAGATCTCTTCTTTTTATTCTGCAAATTGATTTGACTTTTCTGTTGCAACTTGTTCTCTGGAAAAAGACGCAAAAGTGCAAAATATTTAAGAAACTTCTATGGCGTCATCAGTAAAACAAAAGAAATCATTTGCAGACGAGAGAGAGGCAGAGAGGGAATTCATAAACTTGTACCAGAAGCATTGTATAAACGACAGCTTCCTTTGTATGAGCCAACCAGTGCACCCTTCAAAACAATTAAAAGTTTCATGAGATTTACTTACTCATTGTATATTATATGGGAGGAACGTGTAATTGACTGTTCCCAACCTGGCCATCCGGTGTATAACAAGCAGCGGTGACCATTTCATGCAGATCATTCCAATCAACAACTTTACGATCAGGAATGCTCCATATGCGAACTTTAGCATCTAAGGATCCACTAATGAAGTATCTATCATCAACTGGATTAAACTGGATGCAAGTTACTGCGTCAAGGCAGATCCACAAGAATAAAGCATGATTAGTAATACATAAATATATTTCAAGAGACAAGAAAAGGTTAATTATATATTTCTTTATGTTGGATATTGGAATTACCAATTCCATTGAATCAACACCAAGCACACTTAACCTGAGTGAACTCTGTGCACATTCTAATTTCTAAGCCACAAAATTACACTAAAGATTTAGCTACTCAAGAGTCTCTTAGGTTTTTCTATGTTGATACAAATATTGATATTACACCTACGGAGAACAAAAGAAAATCTCAAATCATTCACGGCTCCAAGGTATTCTAACTATTTATCAAAAAAAAAAAGACTACAATTTATTGATGTTCTTAAGAGGGACATTATGAGGTTAAACTCCGAAGTTGAACAATAATTTACTTACCATAATCACTGTGTGAAAATATTCTCAAACAAGTCTTGCTTGTCAAGTCCCAAAGCCTGACTGTTTTGTCCATTGAAGATGAGAGCAATTGCTGAAAAGGAATAATAGAGCCAGAGCATGACTGATCATGTGCAAGACTCCTGAATTGTTTAAAATTTAAAGGAATTTTAAGGCATTCAACTACACCTACAAGCTAATAACATTCAGAATGGTTTATTAAACTTGTGTTGGTAGAACCAAAAATATTTCTAATCATTTAACTCGATATTTATTATTAGCGATATGCAAACTCAAAAGTGGTCCTAAGAAGATCTCAAAAAGTGCACAAATTATATTAGGGTATCACCAGGAACATTAACCAGAACTGATATAGTGAGGAAAAAGGCATCGCAGAAGCATCAAAGACAGTAACTCAAGCAGGATAGCAATAGATTTTATAGCTTGTGAAATTCACATTCATTTCAATCAGTTATGTTCACATATAACTTCTGATTAAGTAGAAGATAGACTTCTCGGATCAAGCTACTAAGTTTCTTCAGTCCCTTCAGAAAGTTAGTTCTAGTAAAAATCGAAATAATGTTATACAAGTCTGGGTTTAAATTTGCCACCAGAAACAAAAATGCATTCCTTTGTCTACCTTGGACCAGCATGAAAATATATCGAAAATGCTCGTAAAAGAAAAACCAACAAATCTATTTAACAGATCAGCTAAATCCAAGTAAATAGAAAACTACAATGACCCCGGAGATTTAGTTATATAAGGCTTCTAAAGGCTAGAAATAGAAATACTATATAAGGTTCTTCCCAATAACATTACTGTCTGAAAACCTGAAAATCAAACTAACCGAACATATACTTCTGATTAAAGATTGATAACAAACCTGAGACTTGGACCATGAGAGGTCGAGCACATCATCCGAATGTCCATGAAAAGAACAAATAGGCTTATCTGTAAGTGCAAATACAGTCTCTGGCACCACAATGTGGTCCAGGCTCATCGATTTCCGGCTTATTGATGACCTTCCTCTTCTCTTCTTCTCAGGATTGAGATCAGAACTCGGTGACGACAGAGTCGGTTCCGGAGATCCATTAGGCACAAGCAAAAAGCTCAAATTCCCATCTTCTGGCTTTTCCATCAACAACTCGCCTTTCCTCTCTGATTCAATTACCATCCATACATGAATTACACGATCCTCGCCTGCACTAGCAAGGTATTTGCCATCCAAACTGAATTTAATACTCCAGATAGACCCTGTATGCGCCTGTATCTCTTGACTCTTGTAAAGAGCGGTGAGCTCTTTACATGGTTTCCCATACTGCTTTACCCTAACTCTCTCCGGCCCATGAAACGAAACATCCTGGTTATCATCAGTGGCGGAACTCGATCTCCTCCCGCCTTTCTCCGACGAGGTATCCCTCTCGTCACTGCTTCGCCTTTCCTTATTACCCTTCACGCTATTTGCAACGCTCTTTATACTCTTGAACCAGCCCCCTTTCTTCTTCAACTTTGAAACACCGACAGCCCCACCGTTGACAATCGAATCGGCATTATCTTTATTACCCTCTTCCACATTCTGCCTTCTCATTAACTCTTGAACGATCGGAGAATGCCCGACACAAACCTCGAACTCCTCCATTGTCAACTGTCTCCCCGTCCCAACTTCCTTCAACTTGTTCCACATCCCATCTTCTCTAATCTCGTTAACCACAAACTTTTCTCCATTATCAAGGTTCTTGATAGTACACACTTGTTCACTGCAATCCATCTCATCGTCCACCGCAATAGCCTCCCCATCACCGAATGATTTAAAGCCAAGTTCCCCGTTCAGACTCTTGCTAATCCGCCCCGTGGGTGGCTTAGATCCATTGCTTTCGCAGCGTCTCAAGTTAGCAGCCGCGGCATTACTTTGATCGAATTCACTATTGTTGTTGTTGTTGTTATTTACAGTACCTAAGCCAACAGAACGAATCGAAGAAGATGAATTGGAACGAAGAGATAAAGGCGAAGAAGAAACGGCAACATCATTACAATCACCGTCTGATTTCGATCGTACAATTGCAGAAGAACGGGTCTCCTTTTCTCCTCCACGATCTTGCTCTTCCAACTCTTTGTTTACCAGCCGATCCGACGAAACTGATCTTCTTCCGAACTCTCCTCCAGCAGTACCACCACCACCACCCACTTCCCGTCCCACGCCGACATCCGTTTCTGATTCGGGTCTTATCCGGGAAAGACCCGGGTGGCGGCTGAGCCCCATTTCACGGAGCAAACGGGTTCTTCTTTCTGAAACGGATGCGGGTTCAGAGATCCAGATGTCGAACTGGGAAACAACCTTGGGGAATTTAGGGACGGGGAATGGGTGGTGGGCATTGTTAGAACGGGT
Organism: Hibiscus tridactylites; assembly: GCA_958450335.1. NCBI lineage: Eukaryota > Viridiplantae > Streptophyta > Magnoliopsida > Malvales > Malvaceae > Hibiscus > Hibiscus tridactylites. The sequence continues at coordinate 3,933,167 of OY288271.1, forward strand.
AATTGGGTCAGAATCCGAGTCAGAAGAAGGAGAAGTGGAGTTCGAACAAGAACAAGAATTAGAAGAAGCAATGCGGTCAAGGGATTCGTAAAAACACTCTTCTTCTTCTTCTTCGACTTCTTCGTTTACTTCAACTACTCCCCCCTCTTTTCGTTGCTCTTCTTGAGTCAAATCGCCGTCGTTTAACTTGCTGCTGTTGCTACCAATTGGGTTCTTGCTCATGCTTTCTTTACGAGCATTCCCATTTCAATTTGGGAACATAAAACCATCAAAAACAAGAGAAAATAAAGTATGGGTTTTGGTTGGATCGAAGTGAATGAAAAAGAGAGAAAAACAGTGTTTGGAGGGAAAGAAAAGGAGAGAAAACTCAGATCCAAAGCTGGGGTTTGGTGATGTCTTTGTATGGGAGAAACGAAGGGAGATTGATTTGATTTTGTTGGCTTTTGCTTCTGGGGGTTTGGGTATTGAAAGGTGAAGGATCTATCTGTTGCAAATAAAATATTCTATTTCTTAACAAACATATAATTAGAGGAAATAAAAACTAAAAAAAAGATAATTACGAAATAAAATTTCTTGACTTTATTTGATAAATTTAAATTTAATCATCTCTCTCTTATTTGGAATTTTTATTGAATATATTTTGTAAATAGTCGTCAGTAAATTTAAATAACCGTACAATCTTTTCACAATAATTATCTTAGAAGATAAGCCGGTTTTTGAGTTTTTAAACTCCCAAAGTTTTTTTTTGAACATTTAATTTCCATGTCTTCATTAAATTAAAATTAAATTTATAACGCATTCAATTAAAAATGAAATTAGAAAAAGCCGGGTTAATTTAATATTTCTAATAAAACAATGCCTTATTTCACATAAAAATTATATAATTCGAATCCAAAGTATTATATTCTAAAATAAATAAAATTAGGAAAAAAATAATGTTACTCAATCATAAGAAAAAACAAATTCATGTTCAAACAAATTATAGACATTTGCATTCAGATGAAAGTCTTTGATAGTATGCTGGTCAATTCAAAAAGTAAAAAGGACAAAAAAAAGTAAATTATTACTAATAATTAATAAAAAAATATTTATGCTTTAAATTTAAAAAGTTTTTTAGACGCATTTTAAAAAATTAAAATATCTAATATTTTATGTTTTCTATTCATTAAAAACTTTGAAAATGGTTCTTTAAATGTTTCAAATACTCTTTGTATTTCATTGTATTGAATGCAACAACTGGTACAATAATAGTAAGGGAACAATTAAAGATTGGTTCAGTAGAACAATTTTTTTTAATTAAATAAAAATATTTACGCGATCAAAATAAATATCAAGATTCGAATATTTATAAAATAAAATAACATAAATATTTTTAACGGATTGATTTCGGTTCAAGCGTTCAGTAGAACATTTAAGTATATCATGAAGGCAAAATTGACTGAATAATGCATGAATACGTGCTAAACGATCATCTGCAAATGAATGAAAATATGCGCATGTATTTTGTTTTATATTTAGGGTTTAAATCTTATTATATTTTACGGTGGAAGATTATATCATAATGAATATTATTAGTGTTGAGATCTTTTACTTGATTGAATAATTAAATATGTTTATTTGTTTTTTATTTTGATCGAATCTCAACATTTATATTAAAAATATAAATGTCGCTCTATTGTATACAAATGAACCTTTTCGGTACATAATTTGGATCAATTAACTAATAAAATGGATACAAATAGTTATAAGAAAATATATTGTATATGTGTATATACATATTATACAAAGTAAGATACACTAAATATGTTAATTAAAAATATGTAAGATACATCAATTAACTAAGGATGCTCATCTTGCCCCATCTTATATGAGTTCGAATCTCAACATGCGAATATAATATCTTCATTTAATCAAAAAAGTAATATCTATTCAATTTTTTAACCCCTAATAAAACTCGGGTACTTTATAAATAAAGTTGTTCGAACATAATAAAAAACTAATAAATAAATAATGCTATGCATCAAACACGGTAAAAAAATTAATAAATAAATAAAATTGCATGGGACATGGGAATGGGCCTAGAGTTATGAAAAAGCCCAAAAAGATAATGCCGTTTTTGCCAGAAAAAAAAAAGAATTCTATAATGCCCCCCCCCCCCCCCCCCCCCCCCCCAGCCTACCATATTTTTGGACCATTTTATTGATATCTCCTTTTGTCTATTTTCATTAACGTGATAATCGTATTTAAGATGTAATATATTAATAATTTTTAAATATTTATATATTCTTATTATGTCTATATTATTTCCCCCCCTAGAATAGCATTTTTTAATTTTTTTTCAATGCCGTATAATGTGATCGCATGATTTCTAATATTATATAGGTTTTAAACTTTTTATTTTTTTATACATTTGTTGGGTCTCTAATATGTTTTTTAAACGTAACCTATGCTTTGAATGTTGATGGTATTTTACTTGAGACATTCATTATATGACTTTATTCTTCATTAATAAGAGGGTTGTTTTTTTTTTCTTTCTAAAAAAGCCATATATTCCAGCTCTACATTAAGCGGCGGAGCAATGATTTTTATATATTAGGATCAGAAAAGGGATATAATTTCTATACTACTATAACAAATATTATTGATCTCATACCCTAATAGATTAGGCAGTGTTAATTTTAACATTTTCTATATAAAACGGTGATACAATTTTAATATTTACATATAGTAGCTACTTTTAGGTGTGATCATTTGCACCCTAATATTTTCACGTAGCCATGTCTATGTTTAAATTTACAAGAAATTATGACTATAAAAAAATCCGACTATGTATGATGCAAAATATTTTTTCTACTATTATTGCATAGAATAATAATCATCTCTTTATATATTAAATACATGTATGTATTCAGACACCCAAAGTCGATCTGAATTCAAAACTTCAAAGGTTTATTTATTTTTATCATATTTGTATATGATTCAATATTTCTTCCTAACCATTTCAATTTTTAATGTCAATAATGAATATAAGTTCATATTATAATTCTTAATTTTATGAAATTAAAGGGCAAAAAATTAGTCAAAATTCATATTAAATTTTCGAGTCTTTTTATAGATAAAATTTTCGATTTGAATCCGCTAATCATGCATTAATTCCAATTGTTTTCCACCACCTTTTCCTTTTTCCATGGCAAATAAAATTGACTTTTGAAACCAAATTGTTTTACAACTTGCAAAATAAAATAATTCATTAATAAAAACAATAAAAGAATTTTTTTGACAGAAAAAAACCAGAATATTTCCAACACTTAAAGGTGTGCATTCTTAAGATTGACAGATAAGTGCTTATATTAGGTAAAAACAACGCAGTAGATTATGTTGTTTAAGTTAACATTAAATTTCGGATTCGAATATCGATAATCTTTTTCCGTTGCTCTTAATCGATGCTTTTATTTAAATAAATGAGAGGATTATCCAAAAAAAACATGCTTAGCAATACAATAATTTTGATTTTAGCTGCCCAAGATCCCGTTTATTTTAACCCAGCTACAGGAAAATGAAGAGCTTCTCAAAGTATACAGCAAAAAAGGGTATGATTACAACTCATTGGTGCACATGATTTGTGCAATAATTTTATATTAATTAGCAAAAAGTAGTAAGAAATGGAAGAATCCTAGAAGCTATATAACGAAGAAATAAAATCGGTGGATTTAGACAAAATCAAGCTAATACTTATTTATTAAACAATTAATATATGGAATTATTAATCCATGCATGGGGCTGTTTTTTTGTACTATTTTGGTTTTTATATAATGAGGAATGATTTAATTGCATATGCGCAAAGTCCAATCACGAATAATATTTACATGAAATATATAATATTACCATCGAATACATATTTTTATATAAATAAATTTGTACCGATTTTTTTTCGTGAATCCTAGAAGTAATCAATTAATGTAATTATTTTTAGATAAAATTTAATTTTATTATTCAAGAAGCAACGAGCTGCTACAAAATTACAAACAACACTGCAGTTTTATATGTTCGTAAATTATTTGATTTCGATTATAAAATGATACATGAAGGTGTTATAAAGTGATGGATGCAATTTTTTTTTATCGGAGTGGATGCAATTTCGAGTTAGTAATTTATAGGTGCTTGTTGTTTTTGTAATGTATGTATTGTTTCCACTATTATCAATTGGATAGTTTATTCATAGATTAATTAATTAATTGATTGATTAATAGGTTTAAAAATATTATAACGAATGCAGACAATGCATGTGTCTTGATTCTCAACAGCCTGTTTAAGCTTTAAAATGGATTCCATTTTCATGTCTTAAAATAAAGATAGACCCGAAACTTGAATTTTCAACATGCTTTAGCATCTAATTGAAATTATTAAAATTTCCAAAATCTCATACCCAATATTTGGTGTCTTTCAACCATAATGTAGCAAACATCGTCTCAATTAATTAATCTAGTGGGTTTATATTAATTCACATTTATTTATTTATTTTAATTGCTCGTCTTACGGTTTATGTTCGAGGTGCGTGACTGACCCTCGCAACAATGTCGTCTCCAAAGTTTGAACTCATGGATGAAAATCTTCTACCCCTTTTCGGTGCCCCTACTTATGTGATGCCCCATGCTCAAAATTAGGTTTAGGGTTTAAGTTTTAGAGTTTTAGGTTAGGATTGTGGTTAGGGTTTAGAGAATTAGAGTAGAGTGTCTTTTTTTAGGGTATAGGGTGTAGGATTTAAGATTTAGAATTTAGGGTTAAGGCTTGGAATTTAATTTTATAGTATTTTTTAGTGTTGAGGCATAAGTAAGAACACCGAAAAGGAGCGAATGATTTTTATCCAGAACTCATGCTCTCTCCTTCGGAGTGCAATGTGCTTTACCTATATAAAAACATTATTTGGTATATTAATTCACATTTATTAGCTATAATAACTCTAGACTCAATATAAAAACATTATTAAGGTATGATAATAATTGTGTTATATTTGGATACAAAATAAAAGAATATTACACAACATTTTTTTAAAATCTTAAACATAAAATTTTAAACCTAAACTCTAAACCCTAAAATTCAAAACTTACAATCTAAACTCATAAACCCTAAATATAGCAAGCTTATGTAAATTGAAGTTTACACAAATGTATATTGAAGTATTTTCCAATAATAATTTTAACTCTCAATGTTTATATCTTTTGTCAATTTAATTGTTGTTTAGTTAGATTTGTCGATCGAGCAAGCACATTTGGCAGGTTGGCCAAACTAGTCATTTTTATTCCTTCATATTTTCTTAGATTGTAGGTTCTAGACCACTAGTTTTACTCAATTCCTCATCCCCTTTATATAAGATTAAGATTAAAATTAAAATTTATCAAAAAAAGGTTAAATTTATCGACCATCAACATTTCAAAAACAATCAACTTTGTCGACATGAAATCTTGTGTGACAGGTCACATATATTTTATAATGTGAGTTGTCCTGTCAACGGTGCTAAAGATTTAATGTTTTAGTCGGTATATTCGTGTAAAAACAACAATTCGAGCCTTTTTAAAACATTAGAGTCAAATTTGATTATTTATTAAAGACTAAAGATTTAAAATATGTAAACATCATAATTAATTTTATCATTCTGACAAATTGAAATTAAGAGTTTAATTAATTTGGTTTTCAATCCAACATTTTAAGTCTTTTTTTTATAAACCAACATTTTAGTATTGGTGACGACTTATTTGTCTTTCAAAGAGAAAAAACCCTTAGTGGAGAAAGTTTTCATTGAATTGGTGATGGAGAATATATCATTTTAAAAAATTTTAGTGTCAGATATTTAATATTTTTTTGTCACCACAAATGTATTCTCAAACAACACACTTTCCCTATGTCATATTATGAACTTACCAAGCTTGTTGTGGTGGTTGAAAATGGGAAATATTTCGAATGGTCATTCTTGAAAGTTCCAAATGGTTAAAACCACGTCTCCAAATATAGTTTACTTGGATCAAAATTCAAAAGCTACATCTGGGAAAATGAATTGTCTCTTCCATTTCAAATCAATGTATTTCGATGGAGAGTTTTATGTCGGTTTTCTAATGGGTTAGAGGCTTCGATTCTCGCCATAAGCAGAAATAACTTTAAAACTTATGACCAACGCAAAAACATTAGTCACTGGACTCGCTCTAGTAGATACATTAAAAAAAAGAAGAAGACATTTTACATATTAAAAGGTACATCTTTCTGCTACATCATTTGAGGGATTGTTTATAAACTTTTGACAAATAGTAAACAATCAAATTTCTGTTTGTTGTACAATGATCCACGATTGCTGGCCAATTATGGCATGCCTTGAAGATGTTAGAAACAATAATTTTTTTTTTCTGACAGAATTTTGGTGTAAAGAAATTCAATGGCTTGGAGAGTGAAACAGGAGGAGATAAATTTATTGTTTTCTTCGAATCGAGACAACTATATCTCTGATTAGATGTTCTTTCGCGAATACAACATAAAGTTTTCATGGTAGCTCGATAATGGTTGAAACTGATAGAAACATGACACCGCAATATCAAGGATGCATGACGGCCTGATTTGATCAGTAAGGTGTATTGTATACCTGCTCGAATTCAAGTGTAATCTAACTGAACCGAAATAAAAGTCGTAAGAAGTTCAAATTGAGTCGGTATAATTTTCGTTAAACTCGTTTAACAAATAAAAGATAAACTCAAATGTCATGCTAGACTAGATTATTTATTTCTAAATTGATTTTTTTTAAAATATGTGGAATGCCACTTCTCAAAATTAATTATTTTAATTAAATAAATTAACCTCATAATTTATTGAATGATTAATTCTTTATAAATTTCAGATTTGGAGTTTATGGTTCGGACTTTGGAGAATCTCTTAACTTCAATCGACAATGGAGTGCCCAATGCCCATCTTTGTTCAGTCACAATCAGGCTGCTTCCTACATCTTTAAATTGGCCCTGTAACTTGTAAGGTATAAATTCAGACAATTGGGCCTTGAAATTGGAGAAAATGGACTTTAAATTATCAATGTATCGTACTTTTAAATTAATAATTAATTTCTCGTTTTCTAAATACTTTTAAATGTTTCAATTTTTTAATAATAATATATGTCTATTTTATAATTTATGTTCAAAATTTATGGTTGTTCGTTCTAATAATATTATCAATGTACCTTATCATCAGAGACAGAGGGACATAGGGCATGCGAGATGGCATGCCCAAACTCAAATTTTTACCTTTATATTACATATTTTTAAAATAGATTAATTGTACATTTGCCCCCTCACTTTTAAAATATTTAAATTCACTGCAACCTTAAATTCTAGCACCGTCCTTCCTTACCATGCACCCAACCATTGTTGGTTTGTTTGTTTTTAAATTTAATTAAAATTTTAGAAATCAGTTGTCCCTTTTCAGTGACCTATTTATGCCCCCACACTAAAAAATTAGGTTTAGAGTTTAAAGAACGATAGTTTAAGGAATTTGGAGCATGATGTATTTTTAGGGTTTAAATTTTAAGTTTTAAAAATTAGATTTAGAACTTAAATTTTAATTTTTTAGTATTAAGACACAAAAAAATACCGAAAAGTGAGATTGGACACTTACGCTTTGTGGATGTCTGATACAAGTATTAAGATAAAATAATTCTTCGAAGATTATCCACTTATATATAATTCTTTAAAAATAAATACACCCATCTCCAAAATATAGCATCACGGCTTACAATCTGCCTGCCTAATGTATTGAACCCTTGGCACATGAAATAAAACTAATAAAAAAACAATAGTCACATAAACAGCCAATACTTTATTTGTGGCGGCGACGCCGATCCATCCGCCGCAAGCCTAGAGCTCGTGCCTGTTCTCCGTGGCATTGGAATAGCAAATATAGTAAAAATTGTTGACAACGGCAGTCAACAAAACGAAAGCCGCTCCTGCTCCAAAAACACCCTTCCTCACAGTCTCACAAGACGGAGGCTGCTCGCCGAAAATGGTCCGGTACTTGGTATGATACGCATTCCGCACCGATCCGGCGACCAAGCATATCTCAGCTACCAGGAAAAACAACCTGCCAACAAAATCCAGAACTGGGTTTAAATCGCGGTCGCGGCATTATATCGCGGTTTCGGGCAAAAGCGACTGAATTGCAGCGACCCCGAATTTTTTTTTACCCCAATCACAGTTTCAGACGGCGGCGCAACCGCTATATCGCGGTAGCGGTCCGCTTTTTAAATCCCTCATTCCAGAACACGAAAGGGATCCGAAAACTGTACGAACCAATTGAATTAATCAACAAAATTACTAGGGTTAAATGAAACCATGACGTACCAGCAGAATATGAAAAGGATAACCGCCCAAGCCCTCGGACCAGTAGGGTTTAAAGCCTTCCCACAGCAAAAGCATCGGCTTGCCACCATTACAAGAGCTTGGCCGGCAAGTAAAATAAAAAACGCGCCAACGCCATAGCTTGTTGCTATGTCTGAATCATATACACAATAGTTATAGTTTATTTCACTGTCCTCCACAATCTTTGCCTGCAGAAAAACACGATTTAGTCAAAGAAATAAACCCAGAAAATAATCCAAAAGAAGAAAATGCAGGAAAGTAAAGCTCACAGTGCTTCTTCTTTGTTCGGCTGCAACAGCTAAACCGAAAGCGATGAGATCAAGGACGAAGACAGAAATCAAAAGAAGCTTAGAAGCCATGGATTTATGGGCTACCTTCAATAACCCAGCAAGAGTTTTTTTGGTTTTCTTTACTTTGCTCTTTCTCCCCCAAAATTCTTACTCTCTAAATACATAAAAATCACTTTCAGTATTGAAGAAGCAAAGCAAATGATTAAAACGAAGAGGGAAAATAAAAACTGGGAATTTTCAGAAGAGAATGACACCTTCCCTTAGCATGAAAATGGGGTTTTCATCTTCTTTTTCAAAAGGAAATCATTTTTAAAACGTAAAGATATGTTGAAGCAATCGTTTCGGTAGGATTTCTGATTGATTTATACGGTTATTATTTTTAAAATATTATCAAACAGATTTGATTCTAAATTTAAGTCTTATTTAAAGCCTAGTTTTTAATTTAAAACCTTACGATGTAGGTTACATTCCTTTTAATAAACAATTCATTTATCATAGGTTTGAGAAAACCCTTTTATTGGGAGTATAACGTACAAATCAAAATGTAATAAAATATGAAACCTAAAATATTATTCAGATGTTACACTTTTTGATAACATTTAAGGTCGATGATTTTACGATTAATATCGGTATTCGGAGAAAAATTTCGATACTTAACATCAACCTAAAATGTTATTAGAAGTAACAAGTATCGATACTCAGAATCAAGTTTCGATATTGAACCACAGACTTAAAATATTTTCAAAAAATTAACATTTTAGGTTGGTGAGTAACATTTTAAGTTTTACCTTTTATAATATTTTAATTAGTGTCACACCGTAACCCTACTATACCTTAAACTTGCCGCCTTTATATGTCTCAGTAATAATTATATGGCACATGTATTAGTAATATTAATATTTAGAAGTGAACGTACATAAAGCTTAAAGCACAAGGTACAAGATGGGAATGCTTGCTTGGACAATAAAGTTAGTTGGAAGAAACACCCGCCATAGTTAACAACCTTTTGAAATCCTCAAAAAGGAAACTCTTGGTGTACAAATTTTCAACCACTTTGTATACCATACAAAAACAATACATTAAACCAATTAATCAAGGAAAATACACCACACCATAAAAATTAATATAATACACAGAAAATTATAGAACTTTCAATTTTGTATTTTATTCGCAATCTATGATGCTTTTTCACTCCACAAACAAATATAAGAGGCTATCTGATTTCTTTACAAAGTTTAATGTTTGAGAAAAATAAATAAATATCTTTCCATGGAACATAATATATAAAAAAATGTTTAAGAAAAAAAATTGAACGTACCAGGGCAGGACACATGAATACTCAGACCCGAATCCGAGTGGGATAGCTCAAACAACAAAGAATCTGAAGCAGAAGCAATATGGAATGGCAAGCTCACACACAAAGCTGCTAGCAAGAATTAACTATTGCTATGATATCAATCTAAGCAGGGGAGTTTTTCGTTTTTCTTCCGAAGAAAAGCAGCTTTCTAAACACTTTGGCTGCTCTGGGAGAGTTTTCACCTGTGTTCCATTTCTTCCTGGAGTGCACTGCAGGTTCCATCTCCACTACCTCATTTGGCGGCGGAGTCGATATCTCTATTTCAGAAACAATCCTAGGTGATTCATCTTCTTCATTCATTTCGATATTTACAGTCGAAAATGTGACGGTGTTGTTAGGCGATTGTGGCACGGGATCAACTGTGGTCATCTCAGGAATATCTTCATTAGAATCTTCTGCATTTACATGTTCTAATTCCACTGGCTTGTTATCTTCAATAGGATGGTTCCCCTTGGAGCTTTGACAAATTTCATTTTCTTCATGTTTTATGATCGAAGTAGTACTCTGCAACTCTTGGATGTTTTCGAAATCATCAACAATAGTAGTTTGCTGAGTTGCTTCGGGTTCGACTGTAACCTCTTTTGCATTTACATGATCTAATTGCACCACGGTATCAACTGTGATCATCTCATGGTCTAATTGCACTGGCTTGTTATCTTCAATAAGATGGTTCCCCTTGGAGCTTTGAGAAATTTCATTTTCTACGGGTTCTACGACCGAAGTAGTACTCTGCAACTCTTGGATGTTTTTGAAATCATCAACAATAGCAGTTTGTTGAGTTGCTTCGGGTTCGACTGTAACCTCTTTTGAGTCCTTTCCATGTGCACCAGAGTCACTGGAAGGAACTTTATTTGTGCCACTTTTCTTATCTGAACCTTTTACTTTGTTTGTGCTTGATTTAGTCTTCGTAGATCCGGTTGTAAAAGAACCGTTTTCCTTCAATGTCGACTTTTTCGGCTGATTTGGTCTTGATTCAGCTGACGTGACCTTTGAAGTGTTCCGAGCAGTTGCAAGGCGTTCGATAGTGGAACGTCTTAGTACTGGCTTTGGTACTTTCTTAGTGTCCTGAGTCGGAGGTTGATTCTTCATAGGAGTTGAGGAGGTTTTATTTTCCATGGAGTTTTTCCTGGAAGTAACAGGGCTAAAACCATTAGCTGCACTTCTCTCCATGATCCTCTTCTGGCGCTGAATCCGTAACTCCTCGATCTTCTTTCGAATCTCCTCTTCCTATTCAAAAACAAGCAAGGCCAAGGCCAAGAAATCAGAAACATGTTAATTGGAAGTTTTTATGTGTAAGCCATTAAAAAAGGCAATATGCTATGCATTACAATTCTTAGTCACATCAAGCATTGCAGTTTAGAGCCTAAAGGGTAAATAAATACCTGATCAAATCTAGATTTCCGGACTGCGGTTCTGCTTCCGGCCGCTGGCTTCCTCATCTTTGATGCCATGTCTGATTTTCTCTTGACAAGTGATCGGTTCGGAACTCTAGATGGTGATTCTTGAGTCATAAGTTTCCCTTTGGAACTTCCATCTGTTTTACCATCAGTATCCTTGTCATCAGCACCGGTTGTTTTGATATCCGAATGTCTTCCATTTGCTTCAGAGGATAATACATTCATTTCGTAGTCGATTTCTGGAGTCCGAGAAGCGATCACATTTATGTCTGCTGAATCACGTCCAAGCATCATGTAAAGGTCATCTGGTTCATATGAAACAGAAGCGGCCTTTTGTGAATTTTCAGCTTTGCCATTTTCGTATTGAGTAGTTTCGATTTCAGGAACCATGCCTACACCAATCCTTAACTGAGAATCAAGTTGATCTCCCATTGATGGACCTTGGATCATCGAAGAGTCGTCGACAAAAGCATCATTCTTGTTTACCTCGGTGTCAAAATGTTCGGCAGCTGAGGAAGAAGCATTATCCCCATCAAACATTTTGAGGCCTATAATCTCATCCTGGTTTGCTGATTTGTCCAGTTGATTGTTCATAAACCAGTCTCCTTTTCGACTTTTGGTCACGGTAGACTCTGTGGTAAAATCTAAGATACCATTTCGAGAACTGATCCGAAAATCATTGCCTTGTAGCATTAACAACTCCTCATTTATGCTTTCTCTTCTCTTAACAACCGGTCCATCGAATTCATTTGTTCCGTATTTTCGACCTTGAGTTTCACCTTCATAGACCCTTTCCATCTGTGTGCCTAGAAAGCGATCACCAGACACTCCAGGCTGATTTCTTACTGAAGAATCCAAATCCTTCTCCTGCAAGAGAAGGTTTTGGAAAGCATCCCAGGGATTGTTTGCAGTGGCGGCCTTAGTTTCGTGCTCATCGTCATCGTATGAAACAGTGTCTCGATGCTTGCTTCGATCCTGCTTCTTATGATGCCGTGAGGTAGATTTATGTTGTTTGTTCAATGATCCAACAGCCTCCTCTACTTGATGTTTGAGTGAATCTCCATCAATGAACTCATCCTCATCAGAAGCCTCTTCAGAATCACTGTCCTTTTCCCCATTCCTATTGGAAGAAATGTAATTAATGTTACGGATGACTACGTTTCTTGAGGCTTTCTTTCCGTGCCTTTTCTTTCGAACCTGCTCTCCCGGTTCGCCCTCAGAGCTTGAATCAGCAGGCTCACTCAATTCATCTTGCTTCGAAGTTTCATCTGCCTTACCACGCGAAGATTTCTTCTTGCTCCTGGAAGATGATCTATGACTTGTATGATCATCCAGTTCCCAACCACGAGCAAGACTCGAATCCTCTACACACGGAGGCCAATGCATATTCCCCGAATGAAACGGGGGAGGAGCATGCATACCGGGAAAAAGGTAGCCTTGATATGGAGGCATTTGTTGAAATCCAGGACCCTGAAAATTGTGCATGAACTGAGGAACATGGGGTGGCCATTGCATTTGTACTTGAGCTTTTACATCAGATGCATCAGCTGAACCATTCTGCTTTGCACTAGAGAAATTCGGATCATTTTCTTCCCCGGCAAGTACAATTCCGGATGTTCCGAGGTAAGACAAGTCTGGTCTAGGACTTGCTTGCATTGCTGCTAATTCAGCCATCCAAAGCCTATCTTCATTCTTTCTCTTGCATAGCTCCATGAAATTTATGCAGGCTTCCCTGACAGATCAAATCAAATCGACTATATTTCCGAATATTCAAGATAAATGGTCCTTTGTTCGATGTACAACATCAAACACACATGTATATAATGTTTATTCGAAGAAAAAGCGGAAGACAGTAAACTATGTAAATGACAATTCTATGCAAAGTTATGTTACAAAAATGAATAGAATCTGCATCAAAACATAGCTTCCATGGCTTCAAGTGTCTAATGCTGCAATTTTTTAAATGAAATGTCTTTTTCCATAAGAAATGACACATACACTAGGAAGCATTCATTACCTTAATCGTGAAGCACCGAAAGCATCCGCGAAAGATATGAGATCACCAATATTATCGGGTTCATAACCGGCAACCAAGGCACGAGCATAAGCCATTGCTTGTTCTTTAGAAAGTACTTTCTTCCGAGTTTCAAGAACTCGTTGAAGTCGAACCCTGCAGGTTAACCTCAGGTGAGAAATGGCTGCATTCTAATCTAAGCTAGTGTGAATAAATTGCAAAGAATAATGTAATTTACTTTGAATTTTCTTCTTGAACAGCATCTCCAGTTCCATTGAATTCACCATTTGACTGAATCGAAGCACCGAAATACAAAGTTTTGAATTAAGATTTTGAGATATCAAATCATTAAAACCAAACAAATGTGTAGTAGATCAAACAGAACATACCTTTGATGAAGAAAATGTTTTCTGGAAATTCCCTGAAATAACTGATTCGGTTCCTGCCAATTGCAAATTGGATGAAAATCAGACAATTTGCTAGATATAGACATGTAGCTCAGTAGAGTTCGAGATCTGTCGTTCATATTCGAGTCTGAATAACATACCATTCAATCATGATAAACATGACTGAATTCTAAAACATAGAACTCAACAGAACTGAAGAAATTTCATAAACCAAAATCCACCCTAACATCAAAAGATCTTCATAATGTAATGAAGTAACATGAAAAGAACAAGTTTAGACAAGGAAATTTTGGTCCAAACATACCATCTGTCTCTGTGACCACAGCAGCATTTGCTGCTTCATTTGATTGAATTGAATTCTCAATCTGCTGAATTTCCCTCTCTACAGTCACGAATCTCTCGAGAACTTCTGGTGTGCTAACAAACCTCACAAACCTGTTAAAACCATACCATAGTTCAGTTAGTTCGAAAACAGACAACCTTAAAACGAGACATTCGGTTTATTTAAAGTTCGAATCTCGATATCGGTAACATATTTACCTTTGCAGAGTGCCTTTAGTGAACCAGGAAGGAGTTGAGCCAAGTGGCCGAAGAGTTATAGAGTAGCCACCTTTTGATATCTGATCTTTAGCAGCTTTTAGATGTGAAATGAAGGGATCTAATAATCCAGATGCCAGTTTCTCATTCTCTTTTCCAGCATAAATCACAAGTTCACACCTTTAATTTCAGACAGATCGAAACCGAAACCGAAACCGAAACCAGATCAGATGAAATGACAACAATAATTAAGAAACAGAGAATCAAATGAAGTTTACCTGGTTCTAGTTGGAGTGAGTTGGAACAAAGCATAATCAAGACGTGTTCTGAAGTTGAACTCCATAGTTTAAACACAGACAGACAATTACAAATAAGCAAACACTGAATCTTCATAGGATGAGTTCATCCATTGTTGCAACTTTGTAACAGAAACATGTTCCGTTATGCTGACAGATTAAAACATGGATTTTTTTTCTCTCCAGGTAATGTGGGAAAACTATAACTGTTGGGAAGTTTTTTCTTTCATTGGAGCATGTGCTGTTTCATTTTCTTGGCAGGGTATTTTGTGTTTGGATGGAAAGAATGTTAGAGAAATTATAGACACTAAAAACCAAACATTAAAAACGGCAGTTGCCAGCAAAGAGTTGAACAAAGGCACGTAGCTTTATCACATGGGGAAAGTTATGAAGATCACAGGGGGAAGAAGGAAACGAGGTTTTTATGATAATTTTTATGAAACTCGGGTCCCATTTACCGACATCACTGTATTCCATCAAATTCATTTTTTATACAAATTTTGACCTTATATTTTTCATGGCGAGAACATGATCTTAATCTAGAGTTTTTGGTTTTTTTATTATTTAAGTTAGATCTTAAATGGCTTAGATCACAAATAACTATCTAAAGTATATTACTTTTTATGTCCGACTATATAAAGCCTTTTTAATCAAAATAAGTATGTAAAATATTTTTTTGTCAAAATAAGTACTTAAAGTGTACTTTGTTGTCAAAATATGTATCTAAAGTATACCCTCCTTTCATCTAGGTTTTTAAAAGTTGTCATGTGACATTGATTAAAAAAATACTTTAGGTACTTATTTTGACAAAAAGTAAAGTTTATGTACTTATTTTGACCAAAAATTATTTTAGGTGCCTAAATGAAAAATTAATATACTTTAAGTACTTGTTTGTGATATAAACCATCTTAAATTATAGTTGATATTTTATACATTTTTATACAAATAATTTGTTATGTAGGTGGAAAAATAATACTTACAATTACTTTTAGGATGTTGACAATTATATTTTTTATTGACTTTTAATTTTTAAATACATTTTAAATATATTTATCACAATCTTAACACACTTATAAAATTATTATTTTTTACTTTTACTAATATCAAAATATAATTCTCAGTTGAGATCTATTAAGTGATCGAGTGATAAAAAATATACTCATATTATCTTATTTTATATAAATTTAAATATCAAGATTTACTTATAAAAATAATATTACTCTACTTAATAGAAAGAGTATCCTCACTTATTACCAAAGTAATGAATTTATGTGAAGGACGAGACTTTCAAATTATAGGTGCAAAAAGAAAATGACTGCCAAGTTAGCCCGAATTTTAATTGTTGGTTCAAATATAGCTTGCAAAATAAATATGCCATTAATTGTATAATTATGAAAGCTTTACTTGGTTCTTGCTTATCAACAAATTTGGCACCCACTTTTCCTCTTACATTATTTGAATTTGAGGTAATTATCACCATGCCACATTGCACATAAATATATTCTATGCGGAACAAATATTTTTCTTATCATAATTTGATTTAATCCAGACTGCGTGGTGTGAATTGTGTCATGTGAAATAAATATTATTTTATATTTGTTATGATCAAAATAAATAATTTCAAATTGTAGTCTCACGAACCAAGTTGGGTCTAGCTAGCCATAACAAACGATACTAAATTATGCTTAGTAATTAGTTCTGATGCATCAAAAATTGGCTTTTTTATTTTCAAAGTTTTATTAGTTGTGGGTAACATTAGTTGGTTAATAGCACATGTGTCGAAGTTATTAATTTCTTGTCACATTAGTTGGGTCACGTAATTGAATTTTCAACGATTAATATTGTATTCGTATTATAATTTTATATATTGTATTCATATAACCCATGGGATAAAAATCTTATGTCCCTTTTTAATCCTTTTAAAGACGGTACATACAACATGTATTACTAGTGCTCAAACTCGAGTTCTAAAGGATGATGAACGTCTAACTTTATCACCAGAACACAACGGGATGAGCCCAAATCACAATACATAACTTAAATGAACTCGTTTTCCTTATATGGAAAATACAAGGGTTGGTAGTTGGTACATAAACAACTCGAGGTGGGATCTTCATGAAATGTAGGACATTCATTTCATCACATAACTGCTGCATTAGCTTCGGTTCTAGTAGCAATCATGGTACGTCTGTTTGCAAGAAAATGTCGAAACCATTTAGCGGAAAGCTTCGGAACTCGCTCCATAGTTGCACGATCGACGTGGTAAAGTCCGAATCTTGAACTGTAACCTCCTGCCCATTCAAAGTTATCCATCAAGCTCCATATAAAGTATCCTCGTACATCAGCACCCTTCCTGTCTCAAATCAACAACAACCCATCTTCATGTTAATAGAGCTCTTCTTTTTAAGTTTTTCGGTCCTCGAAAGGTCATATTCCCGTACTCATTCGAATGTGCATAAGGTAAAGAAAGATAACCTGAATTACCTGATTGATCTGGCCAAAGCAGCAAGGTAGCCTTTGTGGAATTCGATTCGGTTGACGTCATGCACCAAATTTGGAACTGCCAGTGGAGGAGAATATCCTGCAAGAATTTATTTATTCAAGTTGAAAGGAAATGTGTATACACACATATGGAGTTATGGAGAAAAAATAATGATCTTCTACACTAATTTTACAGGTTCAAATTCTATCAGTATCTACACCGACATGCCTACTGCTCGAATCTCTGGAAGATCATATCTTCGTACCAATGTCTGAAAATATGTTTGGCATGAGTCTCAAACATGAATACTTTTTTAAAAAATAGAGGGTGGTAACTGGTAGCACCTTAAACTATTGCTACTAAGGCTGCTTTGGAGCTTTGAAAATGGACTAATAGGCTTGAAGTTTCCTATCTACAATTACTTTTTAAGTATAAAAAATTACATAATTTCAATACGGTATTTACAAGATTTAAAACCCGCCATGGACAAAACATATAGCTCTGTGCTGTAACTTACCATTCTCTGTTACATATATAGGAATGTTCTTGTATCTTTTTGAAACATGATCCACAATCTTCTCCATGCCCCTTGGAACAACATAAAATCTTTGAACACCAGTCTGCCAAAAAAACAGCAAAGTGAACTTGTAATAAAACAAACCTGTGAATAGAACTAAATCATGCATTGTTAAATTTCAACTCATATACTAAAGCAGTCTTATAATCAGAAGTACATGTTAGCATTTAAGCAACTTTCCATAGACAGTAGCACACGGATTGCGTAGATACTTTAATCCGATGAAAACACATGAAATGAGACAATCAAGAGCAAGAAAAGGAATTACCGGTTCTCCGATTAGAATGCCATCTCTTTCACCAGTCGTGTATGCAAAGCCTCTGATGAAATGATCTCCGCCTGAGACGCAAGGAGAATGGATGCAGTCCTTGGCATATAATGTTGAATAATGATTAATGCCAATAAAATCAATACTGCCTTTCACATACTCAGTTTCTTCAGTGGAAAACCTTGGCAGTTCACTCCTATGGTACTGGCGCATTTCAGGAGGGTAATCTCCAAATACAACCGGATCAAATACCCTAGATTATCGGTGGCATAGGAATAGATAGCATTTTCCATGAGAATGTAGAAAGAAAAAGATCAAGCTTTTTCATGGGGATATAAGAAAACAGAGTGAATGGTGGTCCACAACTGACTTGCTTCCAAAATGAATATGACAGACTAATCCTAATGGCCCCTATATATGAATATCACCTCCAATAATTCTCCAAATACATATTGAATATATTCAGACATATTCACATCAAACATTCACACTCAGTCCAAGTAATATGCAATCAGATTGTGAGGTTCAAAACATTTTCATCCTCTTTTTCCATTTACGTATCTTCGTTTCATGCAGCTCGTGTATTCTCACAATGATTGCAAGATTTGTTATTTTCTGTGGTTCACAATCACACAAACAATACGTGCCCTTCAAGCCAAGTGGATTTTAATTGGTTTGCTTTGGTTCACAACTTTTGAATGTCTTTAATTGCATTAATTTTGACTGGTTCAAAATGTAGTAGATCAAGTGGTCCTTCAAAATGAAAGCTCATCTAACTTGTATAGTTTTATCTGGTTCATTGTCAAATGAAGACCCAAACAAATCTTAAGTTCTGCCATTAACCGTGGTTCAGATGCTTAAATGTTCAGTAAATTTAGAGGAAACAACATATAGATGCATTTATCTGGAAATTGCTTCTAGAATTATTAAAGCTTTGAAAGGTTGGAAGAAAAGGCAGTTTAATACTTCGGTTGAGATTACTTACCAGCCGCTTGTGAAAGCCAGAACTCGATCTACAGCTTGATGATCGGATTCTACATCTCTTAGCGGTTCATACATATGAGTATGTGCAACTATTCCTATGGAACCACCTTGTTTTGGCTGCAGCATCATCAAATTTGGCTAAGAGAAAAACATTATAAAACCAGGTTAAAGCTAGAAACATATATGGAATCTCATTCTTTAACCTGAAATTGTTCTCGGTATAGCTTAACAGCCTTGGCGTGGGCTAATAACATGTTGTGAACAACTATAAAAGGCTCTTTGTCGGAATTGCCAGCAGAACAATTTCCGAAAGGCTGAGAACAACGAGCAGGTGCAAAATCTCCCCTAACATATCCCATTTCTGCAAACATATTAGGTTCATTGATAGTTGTCCAGTACTTAACTCTATCACCAAAGCTCTTGAAACAAGTTTCAGCCAAAAGGACAAACTCCTCCCTGCAAAAGAATCAAGATTAGGCAACCTAACAGCATAATTTCTTCACAAGAAAAAGAAAACAAAAATATTCTTCAAACATGAAAACTTCAAATTCAGTAAAAAGGTATGGTTTTGTTTATAATACGGAACTACTTGAATGCGAGGAGAAAAGGAGAAATTACTGCATCAGAGGACTGAGCCAACCCCCAAATCTATCCCCCAGTTCTTGTGGATGATCGAAATGGTGTATTGTCACAAATGGTTCAATCCCTGTTTTGCATTTGCTTAATCAATTATATCATTTATCAAGATTCTCAAGAAATAATTTTAACCTCTTACCCCTTAGCAAGAGGTTGTCTATAACTTTGTTATAGAACTCGATTCCACCCGGATTAACTTCACCAAACCTTCCTCCTGTCCCACCATTGAAGGATTTTAAAATTGTTATAATCTAAACAAAATGAAGTAAAATTTTGAGTTTCAGAAACCATACTAGGTAGAATTCTAGCCCACGAAATCGAAAACCGGTATGCATTTACCCCAAGTGAATGAGCAATCTCGGCATCCTCCTGGTAAATTATACATAAAACAAAGCAACAATCAGACCCCTTTCTTCTCATTTCTAAAGGCTGAAATCAGTAACAAAAAAATGAATTTATCAGTTAGACAATACCCAGAACAGATGGTAAGTATCATCTGCAATATCTCCATTCTCATTGTTTTTAATGTTTCCTAACAGACATTTGAACAAATAGTTAAGCTTCAAACATATGTGCTAAACTCCAGCATCCAGGTGTCTACAATCTCAAAATCTGTTGTTTACCAGGAATATGACTGAAAACATCCCAATTGCTCAGGCCTTTACCATCTTCAAGATATCCTCCTTCAACCTATATACATTGAAAAACCAGAAGTGAGAAACAAAGAAACTTAAGCAAACAAACAAACAAACAAAGTGCTAATTACAGCCATGGAAGAACTTGGAAAAGCATGCTAGCATGCCTGGTATGCAGAAATGGCTGTCCCAAACAGAAAATTATCTGGGAATTCTGATCTCCTAACATGTTGGGCATTAGATGTAGAAGAAGAAACAAGTAGATATACGACCAAAAACATCAAGGAGACAGGAATTATGGCAAACACAGGCATCTTAGAGAGAAAAAAACAACAAAAACAGCAAGAAAATCTAATCTGGGGATTACTGGATAATAAAACATAAACCAATTTGCAAAGTTCCAATTATTGATAAACAAGTGGGCCCCAGCATGAATTGTTCATACTTGAATCACCCGCATGGGACATGAACAGTTGCCTGCCTGATATTAATATGGAAGTTCAACAACTACTTCTGATGTGTACTGAATCGGATTGGGCTGTCTGGTTAATATTTGAGGGGTGTTAATTTGATTTGTAAGAATTAATTCATACGAGTGATAAATTACGAATTTTATCACTTGATCACTTATGTTTAATTTTTTTTAATTTACTCACTAAATTTTTTATTTTCTCCTATTTTGATCATTCTGTCATTAAATACTTAACGGCGTTATGAACAGACGTATGTCTTTTAAAATTATGAAATGGTCGTTGAACTTTCTCTTTTTTGTGAAAAAACTCCCTAGTTTTATATTTCTTTTGATTTCTTAACAGTGGATATTGTAGATCAAGGTAGTTTGGGGTTTTGCAAGTTTTAAATTTTGGGTTGAATTTTGCGAGTTTTAAAGTAATTTTGGAAAAATCTAAACTAATTGAGTGATAGAAAACGATAAGACGAACTCGTTGGTGTCTTGAGTGGTTGGAAAAAACATCAGAGAATAGTTATTCTAGTGTCGGCGTAACAAAGGGATGAAGCTGTGAAACTTTCACCTTTAGGGAAGAAGATAAAAAGTAAAAAAATGACGTGGATGAAATGTGATTGTCACGTTAGCAAAAAACAGTTCACGACAACACATGTGGCTGATATGTCACCTTTTCATTTCTAATTTGACGTTCGAGTGATCAAAACAAGAACAAATTAAAAATTTGATGATTAAATTAAAAAAAATTATAAACTTAAGTGAATAAAATAGGAGTGAGAAGAAGGTTGAGTGATGTAATTTATCCTTCTTAGAATTATATTTTTGGAATATAATTATTTTACCTTATTTAGTTTATATAACATAAATGTAATTGTGGATAGCTATTTGACTCATACTTGATGAGTTCGACTCGACCCGATCTTATAGGATTGAGTTTTTTAAAAGAAAATTTTGGGTTCGGGTCGGGTTTGTGTTTGATTTTTTGATGATAAGGTCGGGTCGGGTTTGAGTTTAAGGTGAAAAATACCCTGCTCGACCCGACCGAAATAATAGTTTAATTGTATTCTAAATATTTAGATATAATTGCTACAATGTCCATCTTTTTATATATATATATTTCAATTATCTCCCTCTTTTGTCTAATAAAAATGAAATAATTATTACAATGCTCTCTCTTTATTTGTATTTTTTCAATTGGCTCTCTATTTTGTCGAATAATAATAACAAATGATTTTTTTATTTATGCCGGGTCGGGTTAGATTTGACTTTTTTTACTCTAGAATTCGGATTCGGGTTAGGTCGGTGGAGTTTGGATGGAGGTGTTAAATTTTTGAATCAGGTGCGGATTGGCCAAAAACCTAACCCAACCTGACCTATGATCATCCCTAAATGTAATATGTTAATCAATTTATTTAACCTGATTTAAATTTGAAAATGCTTAAATCTTAATCTAGAGATAATCAATAGACAATTTTATAGTAGTGTGCTTTTCGATTTAGGTAAAGATTTAAAAGGATTTAACCAACGTATTAAAGCATGTGATATTGACATCATGGAAACTAACCAAAGAGTCGATACAACTAATATGAATATAAGTTATAACTATGCGTTGTACATTTTAATTCACACGAGTAAGGTTTTTCTTTCTCGTTTTGTAAATCTGAAGTGCTTCTTTTTCGAAGGCTTTAGTGTCGACGAGTATGGATAATTTTTTTTTTCTCTTTACTCTTCAGATTGTGATAGCTTTTGTCTTTTTTATCTTGGTCTTGACTTTTCTTTGAAAATACCTTTAGTTGTTCGATGGAGACTCACTCTCTCGGCACCTCGTGGTTTATCTCTGAGAGTTATGGTAAGTTGTGGAATAAATTTTCTTCCCGTTAGAAGCTGTTGAAGAGGGAACGTCGGTGACGGCGATTTTTTTCGCTGTCCACCACCACTGTCGGCATGTCAAGCTTGGTGTGTGCCTCCTCCCACTCTCTCATTTGCTTCTTCTTCCTCATCGTCCGCCTCCAAAGCCCCCTTTTATCTTTGTGCCGATTAACCCTTTCTCTGATGGTTCTGTTTACCATTTTTGCTCTATTGTTGAGCTCATTGTTGCTCAAGGACAGTGTTCGCCGTCTTCAAGAGCTAAGCTGCCTTGCCGCACATTTGTCTTTGTAATTTTTGTTGGTGGTCCCACGGTGATGTGAACTGGAAACTTTAGCGTTCAAGCAGTTACTTCCGAGCAAAGAGCTCTCTCGAATCAGAAATTCATATCACCAAAAATGTGGATGGCGCTCGTTCGATATGTGGCGGACGTTTGTTCACTCAACCGTTTTTGGTTGCTTTTTTCCCTTCGTATTAGGGTTTGCTTTTGGGCTCTGTTGGCCTTGTTCTGTTTTGGCTCTTTTTTTTTGTTTTTTTTGAGTTTATGTCCCAATTTTCTTGTATGTGGCTTCGTTAGTAATGAACATTTCTTTATTTTTTTTAAAAAAAAATTGTTTTTTTTTATTTTTTTATTTTCTTTTAAGTCATGAGTTTAAGACCCACTACAAACACTTCATTTTTTCCCTTAGACTCTCTTTTCCTTATTCTCTAGGTAGAATTAGAATTTGATTTAAGATTTATATAAAAAAAACTATAATGTTTAATTTCAACGTCATATTACAAGGTAAAAATTTCATGTATTAATCTGTATATAAATTATACATGGTTAATAAATTAAAATATGATACATTAATAATCTTTCAAAAAAATACATTAATAAATTAAATCTAATTTTAAAACTTTATAATTTGTTCATTGATTATTGTATTCATTTAATACTTTAGATAGTTCAATTTAGGTTTGACCGTTATAAATGTGCTTAAACTAATTTTTTTAATTGGGTGCCTGAATTATTTTTTAGGTCAGATAGGAGTTTAACGTTTTATTCTATAATTACTGTAAAGTTTCTCCGTCAACCGTCGTTAATTTTTTCGTTATCCAATTATATATAGACACACGTCATTTGTTTTAATTTTCTTTATTTTTTGTTTAAAAAATCATAAAATCTTTTCATTTTTTAAAAACACCTAATATTCTAAAATCTCAAAATAACCCAAAATTCTAAACCCAAAATCTCTAAAATCTCTCCCCCTTCAGTCACCGGTTCAACTGTCACCAGTCACCCTCTCGATTGTTGGACATCCACAATGATGAATTGGTGGTGATGGTCAGCGACAACAAGTTGATTTGATGAGATTAAAGATTTAGAATCTTAGTTATTAGAGATTTTGAGAATTTAAGAATTCAAGACGACGGTAAGAGGCGGCCGACCAATAGACTTCGACAATGATATGGGTGGGTGGTGGACTGGTGGTGGTCGACAGAAAGTGATTTGAAGACTTCTTTTTTTAAAAGAATATTGAAAATTTTAGGTTTTTTTTTCTAGAAAAATAATGATATTTTTATTTTATAAAAAATTAAATGAAAATTGATAAATATGCCACATGTCATTTTGATTGGATGACAACTTTTTAATGCCTTTGACAGAAAAACCTTACAATAATTACAAAGTGAAATAATAGGCACCAATTTGACCTAAAAATTTAGATATATATTTAAAAATATGATACAGTTTGGACACTTTTCTGACGGTTAAACTTTTAATTTATTATTTAATAGAAAAAAGTTTTAAAAAAAAGTAATTAGTAGAAGTTAACTTTTATTTAAAGTTTTTTAAGGTAAATTATTATTGAGAGAAAGAATAATTACAACAAGCTAATAAAAGGAGAAATTAGGTCAGCATATTTGTTGACTTTTTGATAAAACTGAAGTAGTAGTATTGGCTGGGCATTAGACAAAGCACACTTCAAAGGTTTATGCTTTACTCTAGTGATAAAGGTTTGAGTATTTCATTCCTCCTCGTTCAAATCTTTCGGTTCGAGTCGAGTTTGCATTTCAAGCACACTGTCATACTTAAATATCTAAGAATTTTGAGAAATACAAAGAGAAGAAGTAGCATATAATTAAATTGAATAAGGTTGTTAAGATTTTCTACCTCTTTCATGTTATATATACTGTTGTTCTGTTGTGGTTTAGAATTCCCGATGTAAGAAACCTTTTAGTATTTTAATTTTAGCCGTCTGAAACACATAATAATTTATGGAAAAATGCAAAAGCTGTGCAAGTTAAGCAAGCTGAGGAAATTCAAGAAAAGAAAATGCCCAAATCAAACATAACCCATCTTCTCCTTTTCTGCATTGATCAATATCATCTTTCTTTTTAGTGTAACTTTGCTCTTTTCCCTCTCCTATATAGACTGAAAGTGATAGCTTTGATTTGTAACAATGGCGGACGAGTTCGATATCGAAGCGGAAACTGTGGCTGCTGCTGATCAGTTGGAGGCCACTGCCACTGCCACTGCCTTCTTTAAGAGTTCAAATCGCCCTGTTATTTTAAAGGTATGTGAATGTTGGTTAGATGTTTCATTTCGATAATTTTAGGTGTTCGATTTTGAATTCTGATATACGGTTTAATTGTTACAGTTTGTGGATGTTGTCTACAAGGTCAAGTCCAGGAAAGAGGGAAATTTCTTGGAAAATAAGTCGAAATCGGATGAACATTTAGTGATCTTAAACGGGATAACAGGGATGGTTCAACCAGGTGAAATGTTGGCCATACTTGGTCCGTCCGGCAGTGGCAAAACAACATTGTTAACCGCGTTAGGGGGTCGACTAACCGGTGGTCGCATCGATGGAACCATAACTTACAATGGCAAGCCTTTCTCCAATTCGATGAAGCGGAAAACCGGCTTTGTTGCTCAAGATGATGTTCTGCACCCTCGCTTGACCGTGACCGAAACGCTCGTGTTCACCGCCCTTCTTCGATTACCGAACAGTTTCAGTTTAGAAGAAAAGATTGCGAATGCCGAAAGCGTTATGAATCAACTAGGACTAATCAAATGCAAAAACACCATCATTGGTGGTCCATTTTTGAGAGGCGTTTCGGGAGGTGAACGGAAAAGGGTTAGTATAGGGCAAGAAATGCTTGTAAACCCGAGCTTGTTGTTGTTAGATGAACCGACATCCGGTCTGGATTCGACTACGGCGCAAAGGATCGTGTCGACGTTGTTGGAGCTCAGTAAAGGTGGAAGAACAGTCGTGTTGACGATTCACCAGCCTTCGAGTAGGTTATTTTACATGTTTCATAAGGTCTTGTTGTTATCAGAAGGGAATCCTCTGTATTTCGGACATGGATCAACCGTGATGGATCATTTTTCGAGCATCGGATACGCCCCATCCGTCGCCATGAACCCTTCGGATTTCCTGTTGGATCTTGCAAATGGTATGTTTCATACTTTTAATATCTTAATTAGACATTAAATCAACATGTGAAATAAAAACATATGCAACATTTGCAGGGATTTCATCAGATGAGTCACCAAAGGAGCAAACCCTGGTGAAGAAAACAGTGATTTCAGCCTATGAAACCAGAATTTATGAGAAATTAAAACGTGAGCTCGAGGAAATCAAAGATCATGAGCCTATTGATGAACTGGAAAACGGAGAGTTCGAAAAATGGCCGACGACTTGGTGGCAACAATTCACGGTGTTGCTTAAAAGGGGAGTAAAGGAAAGGAAACATGAATCGTTTTCGATCTACAACATTTCTGAGGCCCTGATTACAGCTCTTGTTGCAGGCTTGTTATGGTGGAAATCTGATATTTCCCGCTTGCAGGACCAGGTAATGTAACATATTCGAACTCTGTGAATAAGTGTCGGATACGAATATGTATCTTATTTTCGGAACATGCAGATTGGACTCCTGTTTTTCATGTCAGGATTTTCGGCAATCTTCCCTTTAATGCAAGCAATTTTCACCTTCCCGCAAGAACGAATGATGCTGCAAAAAGAACGGTCGTCCGGCATGTACAGGCTCTCCTCGTACTTCATGTCGAGAATCGTCGCCGATCTTCCCATGGAACTTATTCTTCCGACAGCTTTCACTGCAATCACATATTGGATGTCTGGTCTGAAACCCACAGCGCTAAACTTCCTTCACTGCTTAGCCGTCCTTCTTTACGGCGTCCTAGTCTCACAGGGCGTAGGGTTAGCCATCGGTTCACTGGTAATGGACCTTAAAGCAGCCACCATTCTCTGTTCGGTGCTGATGCTGATCTTCTTGCTGGCCGGCGGGTTCTATATCCAGCACGTCCCGCCGTTCATATCGTGGATCAAATACGTCTCGGTCACTGGTTATACTTTTAAACTCCTCCTCGGATCTCAATTCAAGCCAAATGAAACGTACCCTTGCGGCGGCGGCGGCGGCGGTGATGATGTGATCGGGAAGTTCTGTAAAGTTGAAGATTTTCCGTCGGTAAAAGCTGTTGGCCTGGAGAAGCAATTCGTTTCTGCTGTTGCCATGGGTGTGATGCTTGTTGGTTACCGGTTCATTGCTTATTTGGGTCTCATGAGAATTGGGGTGACCAAAAAAGTTGGACGATAATTAAATTATACCAATCTTTAGAAATTATCAGTGCAAAAAAAAAAGTTTAAAATAATAAAATAATTTGATCACTCAAAGTTTATGTTAGATGTGAATGTAAAAGGTGAGTGTAAAATACAAATATATTTAAAATAGATATACTCCTTTTTTATATGTATAGATTACAAAGTAGTATAAATTTATATTTTATTTTTAGTCTTTTGACAATGCACACATATTTTATAAATAAGGTAATTGAACTCGAGTCTTCTAGTATGAACATCATTCGTTTTTCTACTAAGGTCACTTATTATATTTCATTTTTATATATTCGAATATATATTAGACATAGATGATGAAAAACCCGGGAAGGATAAAGCTGAATTATGCATAGAAACAAGTGGCTCGGTTGCATGTGTGTGCGTGACGTGCATGAAGATGACATTTCATGCAAACCGCATATCTCCACATTCCGAAGGAAAAAGAGAAGAAAATAAAACTTGTTTGTTTTGTTATCATCATGATCATTTCGCTTTTGTAAAAGGGAGTTGGAATTTGTTAAAATCAAGTCATCCACGACTTCTTGGAATATTAGAAAGAAATACATAACCCTAATCATATATTTTCCACGTTTTCATCTTACAAACGCAATCTCCCATGCATGCTTTTATTTTGGTATTCGTACTGATAAGAGACGTACACAAGATTTTATGTAAAGGGTGTAAACTATCAGGAAGTTTTATTAGAAATGTAGAAGTGCGAAATTAGATTATCAATAAAAAATACAAAGGTATCTACCTATTTTTCATGTCCCTTTATATGCCCCACCAATAATTTTATATCACATGCATTATCAACAAAACATAAATAATATATAAAATAAAAAAATCATTAATACATGTAACATAAAAATATAGAAAAAGCATATAAAAGGACACAAAAAAGAGGAGACGAACTTTGTTCATTTGTTAGTGGACATGCATATTATAATTGAGATCTACAATTACATATTCTAAGAATAGAATTTAAACTGAATTGATAAAAATAATTTGTAATTATATTTAATTCAATATATATAATATTAAAAAAACAGTTATCTTGTGGATCATAATTATAATATGTATGCCAACTAACAAACTGAAGAACCCATTGCATGTGAAAGGGTCATGCAAATTGTGATATTGTCGAAATCTGTTGGGAAAAAAATGAGGAACAAATGGGGAACTGAGCTATCTTCAAAAGGTAGGTTTGTTTAATATGAGGAATAAATTTATTAAATTCGACTGAGACTTTAGGAATGTTAATTTTATAATATGATGTCTTTGTGCTTAATTTATATATGTGCATATAAACAAATTTCATTTATAAATAAATTTGAGTCGAAACGAATCGAATTGGATGCATATACTATATTTATACGTAATTAGTAATGTATATACTCTACTTACACACGTAACCAGCAATGTAGTTAAGCGTATAATTCTACATTACTTCTTTACTTACACCATGAAATACTTTGTTTCTATTTTATTTATAAACAAGCTGAAGAAATGCTATTAGCTTAAGTCTTATGCAATTAACTTGAGTAGACTATAGAAAGAATATTAAGCTTTTAAAAGATTTTTTTGGGTTCTTGTAATCAAATTTAATTATCTAGGTTCGACTCTCATATTGTTTAAAATCAGGGGCAGAACTAAAAAATTTAATTTGAAGTGTCAGAATTTTAATTTTTTATGAAGGAATTTTTTTAAGTACGTAGAAACAAACAATATGTATGATTTTTTAAGAGGCATCATATTCTTTTTAAGAGGTGTCAATATGTATTTAAAATTGTATTAATTTTATTTTTAATATTATTTTATATTAAATTTATAGGGGGATTTTTCTCATAAGTTTTTTTTAATCTCATTAGCGTGAGTCCTCTCCGTATATATTCGATTATTCATATGATTATGTTTTGTAAGAATTAATTTTATTATATGGGTCAGTTTGAAAGCTTCTAAATTTAGGAGGAGTTAATAATAAATTATATATATATATATATATATATTTAAGACAAAAAATCATTTTACTATCATCTTAATTTATTTTTTAATATTTTTAGTGCTCTTGTACTTAAGGACCACTACTTAATACTTTCAAGACCCAGTGGAATACTTCTCATTGCATTCATCACATCCTAACACTAGGGGTGTGCATAAAGAAAATCTAATATGACTGATTTGATCTATTTATATATTGATCCGAGCCAAAGATGTAAATATCTAATTTATTTTTACTTTTCAGATAATTTAGACCGAATTCGTAAATTTTGAATCAGATATATATAATTAATTCACATTTGATTAGATATCTGAAAATTCAATTTTTTATAGCTCTGATTGGCAATTAGCGGATAGCGGATTACATTAGCCGATAGCTGATTGTATAGTTAATTTGATTAGCGGATTGTATTAACTGATTGTATAAAAGTATTTGATAAAATTAACTGATAGCTGATAGTTGTTAGATTATTTAAACAAGTAAAATGACATATAAGTACATGATTATATTTAATACTTGTTTGAATAGTATATTAGTTATCAATATTTTGTATCTAATTAATATTAATTAAATCTATAAAATTATTTTTAATATAACTTTTCTAAACATATTCGAATGATTTATATATTAATTTATTATTTATATAATTTTTTAATATAATTTAATTAATTAATAAATTTAAGTACACATATAAATATGAGATAATAAAAATAAATAAATAAATAGGATTAGCTTATAAATATGGTGAGAAAATATTTAATTTAGGTTATTTTGAGCTTTTTGGTAACTGGTAAGGGTAAAAGAGTCTTTATAACTCTAATATTAAACCTCTAATCTCAAAAAACTCATATTATGAGCTTTTTGAAAATTAGCGGTTTCACCTCAATCCACTCTTTCAATCCGCTATTCACCAAACAAAAATATTAGCGAATTTGACTAGTCAAACCTCTAATTTTTGCCCAAACCTCTCTTTACCAAACATGACCTCTGTATATGAATTTTGTTATTCTATATTTTTTACTTGTTATATATGAGAAATTAAAATTATCATGGATAACAATTTTATTATATTCAATAATTTGTTACTTGTTATATTTAAAAATATAAAAATTTTATAGATAAGATCATCAAATTCGAAAGAAAAAATACTTAAATTAATTTATAAGTTCGAATATTTGGATATCCAATCCGAAAATCTATTGTCTAAAATTTTAAATATCCATTTTTTTAGATTAGAAATGGATCACTAATTTCCGACCTTAAAATTTCGGATCCGACCCGAAATCTGAAATGCACAACCTTACCTAACACCTACCGTAAGAGCGGTTGTTTAATGGGCCCCATGCCCAACTCACACCATCTATATAAAGTTATCTCATCTCTAGAAGAAGGCAAATCCACTTGTCCTTTCTATGACAAAACTCCTTCAAAGATTCTCTTCTTACACTTCTCGATATTACAATATAAACCACTGAATCTAAAACTGATTAAATTTATCGTATTCTCAGGTCTCCTTCTTTATTAAATTATTTTTCCTCTTTTCTTCAAAAAGAAAAAAAAAGTGAAACGGAGTGTATTCTTTTAATGCAATTATTAAAATTTTATTTGTCGTGGATTAATTAAAATTTTATGTAAACAAATATTAAAGATTGGGTGAGCCTCGGATACCATCACAATGATTATTTATTTATTCATTTTCCCCATTGTTTCTAAATCGCTCAAAATGTGGATAGATTAGGTGTAGGAAAATTGATAGGAGTTGAGGTTGATATTTTAGTGGTGATTTAATGTTTGAGGCTTTTTATTCCTCTTATTATGAAAAGTTTTATAACGAGGGACACACTATTATACATTTTTAAAATAGTACCTAAATCCTTAAACTCCTAAATTCGACCACTTTCGTTGGCGACGGCCGCGTTGCTGGTGACGGAATGAAGCGCCCTCCCCTCGTTAAACAGCTCACGCGCAATTCGTCGCAAATCGTTCGAAAGAACCATTCGAAAATTTCGTCAATTCGTACGGCGTCGGTTGATTTTCGGCGACGAAGTGGTGGGGGAAATGGTCGTGATGGTCCATCAACCGATTTGGTGGGCGGCGGCGTGGCAATTGGCGGTGGAATCGGCCCAAATCGAGATTTAGATTTTGGAGTTTAGGGATTTTAGAATTTGGGGGTTGTTTTGTAAAATTTAAAAAATTTAGAGAATTTTTAAAAATTAAATAATTTTATTTAGTTTTAATATAGTAATGGATTTTTCTTGAGGTAAAATGTGTCATTTAATGGAAAAAATTAACGGCGAACTTTAAATGGGTCATGGAATGAAACTTTAGGTCCCAAATTGACCCGAAAAATAATTTGAGCACTTAATTGAAAAAAAAAACATAGTTTGAGCACATATTTGACTATTGAGCTAAAAATAAGAAAAAAATGGGTTTAGCTTGAGAATCTCAAAAAAATAACCAACATGATACAATGGCAACAAAAATGAGGGGTCATATTTTAATTTTATTAATTTTTTTGAGAAAAATAAAAACTCAATTACAAAGGTTTTAAAACTATCAATTATCAATGACATAAAAATAAGGGTAAAGTACACAGACGGTCACTGAACTTTGATACAAAAAACAAAATGGTAATCAACCTTTCAAAAATCACGAAGTAGCAATTAAACTTTAGATTTTGAAACAAAACAGTAACTGGGGCGTTAGACCCCGTTAACCCCTAACGGAAATCTGACTGGGTATGCCACATCCCACCCAGTTTTCCACATCATATCTAAAAAATAATAAAATTATAATCCACGTCATATTTAAAAATTAAAAATAAATTATTTTTAATCACATTTAAAAAACAAAAAAACCCAAATAATCAAACCCCCATTCTCTGCCGTGGACGGAGGTTTGGTCATGAACAACCCCACAGCCGCTGTCGCTGCCCCACCATCCTTCCGCTCCCCACTCCGTTTGAAGTGACTCATTGTTGTTTTAACCATAATCGGAACCCTTGTTGTCGTCCTGCCATGTCGCTTGCCATTGCTTGTCGTAAAAGGTTGTCTCTTCAACCAGTTTCTTGATGTTGTCTAAATCCTCATTCTTCCTGATTAAAAGCACTCCCACGACCGCTACAAACAACAGAGTTTTGCAAAAGAAGTTGCCCATTTGATCAACCAGGCCTACTCCAGTCAAGCTATCAACCAAATATGCCATGAAGAACCCTATCATTGCTGCACGACCTGCACAACAACAAGTTATGGTTAAAACAACATAGATTTTCACAGAAAGAGAAAAGAAAACACAAGCTTTCACAAACCATTAAGCAATTCAGCTTCGGGTAGATGGAATCTCTTCATCCACGCCCACCAAGGTATAATGGATGTATCAAACACTACAGGGTCATCATTGCTGGTGGTTTCTGGATTATCCTGCAGCCATTTTCTCCTCCTCACCTCTGAGGAGACGAGTTCATGAAAATTTGTTACAGACAAAAGGAATCAGGAATAAATTAGACAGCAGAAATGGATGTTTCGAAAAGTAAAAATCTCACCAGCATCAATAACAGCATCCCAGTCAGTGGAACCATCTTTCTGAAACTGTTTCAAGTCCCAAGTTCCTCCAATCCACCTAGGCTCCTCAAACTTGGTCAAAACCTCAATTTCTGCAGCAGAGGTCATGCTCATAGCCGCTCCGTTAGACTCAGCAGAGGATTTTTCGAGTAGAGGGTCTTTTTGCTTGGGTGTTGGGTCTTCAACGGCGGCAACTGAAGTCGAAACCCCGACGCCATTGTCCGGTAAGGACTTGGGAGTGAATAGTAGAAGAAAGGGTCTCTTGAAAGGGAGAAAAAGAGTCGAATTGTGGGTGAATTGTGGTCTGACAGAGAAGAGTGGTGGCGGAGTGGGGAGCGGAAGGATGGTGGGGCAGCGGCAGCGACAGCGGCTGTGGGGTTGTTCACGACCAAACCTCCGTCCACGGCAGAGAATGAGGGTTTGATTATTTGGGTTTTTTTTGTTTTTTAAATGTGATTAAAAATAATTTATTTTTAATTTTTAAATGTGACGTGGATTATAATTTTATTATTTTTTAGATATGATGTGGAAAACTGGGTGGGATGTGGCATACCCAGTCAGATTTTCGTTAGGGGTTAACGGGGTTTAACGCCCCAGTTACCGTTTTGTTTCAAAATCTAAAGTTTAATTGTTACTTCGTGATTTTTGAAAGGTTGGTTACCATTTTATATTTTACATCAAAGTTCAGTGACCGTCTGTGTACTTTACCCTAAAAATAATTAAACCATTTAAAATTGGGAGGGCAATTGCCCCTCCCACCCTCCTTTTTAACCCATTTTCCCTTAATACTATTCCTTAATTTTAAAGTTTATTTTTTATTTTTTATTTTGCACATAATTAAAGTTTATTTATAAGTCAATTATACAAATCCATTTGTATTGTTTCAAGGGAGAGACGTGAAGCAATTATGTGCGAAAATTAAAAGGGTAGACGTGAAGCAAACAATATCATCCACCAAATAAACGAATAAAACAGAGCTACCATTTTCTCTTCCCTTTTCCCTCATTTTCTCTCCATCCAAACAATACAAATCAAATAAAACACAAAACCAGCCATTGAAATTTGCACTACAGAATCTGACCCAGAAAAGATGTCAAGACAAGCAACGTTTCCAGACTATATCACTGAAGAAATCTTACTCGAGATCTTCTACAGACTCCCAGCCAAATCCCTGGGGAAATGCATGTGCGTTTCCAAAGCCTGGAATTTTCTCATCAAGAACCCATTTTTCGTTTCCAGCCATGTCATCCATCAGTCAAAGCTTCGTTTCAGGAACAACAACAATAAAAATCTCTTCTTTCTCATGACTAGCCGCCATCAAGTGGAATACTCATTGCACTTCGATGACCTAGAATTCAGTAAGTACAGCCAGTTAGAATCCATGCCATTTGATAACCATCATTGTGTTGTTGGTTCTTGCAATGGGTTGATTTGTTTGATGGACTTTCAGTTTAGTTTCGATAGCGTCTTCATCCTCTGCAACCCAGTTATTAAAAAGTCTATTACGCTCCCAAAACCATGTTTGTGTCGCTTGCCGTATAAAATTTCCGTGGGATTTGGATTTGATTCTGTGAAAAATGACTATAAACTTCTGAAAATCACTAAGGAAAATGCGTTGGACAAGTTTGTTGAGGTTGAGCTTTACTCGCTTAAAAGGAATTGTTGGCGAATTTTAGCTCCGCCAAGATATGATCTTTATTCTGATGATTTCATGGTTTTTGTGAATGGAATTGTTCATTGGATTGCTTATGAAAGAGTGAAAGATCAAGGGGCTTATAGGTGTAAGTTTTTGATTATGGGGTTTGATATGAGGGATGATGTTTTCAAAGAGATTATGTTGCCTGAGAATCTGAGGAATTTGCCTAACCGGTCAGAGATCTATGTAATTCCATATGATGAATTGTCATCAATTGCTGTGATTGAGTTGGGGTGTTTACATACTCAGTGTAATATATGGGTGATGAAGAAATACGGTCTCGTAGAGACGTGGACTAAGATGTTCAGTATCGCGAATCCAGGTCCCGAGCCAATGCCAAGGGTTCTGGGGTTTATGAAAAATGGGGATTTGATGTTGAGCGCTTATAATAATCTGCAATTGGTTTCCCGTGATCCGGAGAGACGCGAACTTGGTTACTTTGGAATTCAAGGAACACGTACTTATGTTTCGACTTTCATGGAGAGCCTAGTGTTGCTTGATCAAGTAAATGGAGATGATATGACTGAGAATGGTGCAAAGTATGTGAGTAATGCTAGTCATTCAATTGAAAGAGCAGCTGACGGTTTTACTGAACTTGCTGCCAATGGTGAAGTAACCAATGGTTCGAGTGATGTCGAAGAATCTAAGAGCAATGATGTCGAAGAATCTTAGAACAGGCAAGTGTAGTTGGCTATTATTTGAATAAGGCTCTATTTTGTTCATTATCTTATACATGTGACCATTTAATCTCAGCATTTTACCGAATTTCATTCTAGCATTCCTTGCTATACATGTATTTGTATGACCTGCTCGGTTGTTTGGCACTCTATACTTTGATAACTTATTAGTTGTCGATTATAATTGGTTCTGAAATCATCTTTAACCGGTAGGATTCGGTAGGGAGAAACTTTGCAACCTACCAAAAGCTTGCATTTGTAGTTAGGTTCCATTGGGGGCTTGAACAAAAACTTGATGGGTTTTGTTGATGGAATTGTACTAGGTAGTGTGTAAAACAGCGATTACAGATTAAATTACACAACTCTTCATTTCTATAAAGTACTTGCGTCGGACACCTATGCTAATAGATTTTCAGACATTAATGTGTAGATCTGATTCATCATTTGTATGAAAAATACTTTAGAAACGATTAAACATACTTGTGTTGCACATATTTATATCTGATACACAGCTCTGAGTTGGAGTGAACATATTACATAGGTCACAGGGGATAGAAGCTTGTGAACTTTCGTTCCATGCTGTAAACTTCAGTAGCTATTACTCTTTCTGCAACTGCCTGCTTATAAAATAATTTATTTCTTTCATTGTTTCAATTTTGTTTATTTTCCAATGTATAATTTCAGGGAAATGAAGAATCAAATCGGTTTGTTGGGCTGCAGAAGCATAAAGAAGACACTGATAATTTTATATAGATTCTTTTATTCAATGTAGTTTGAGTACTAAAATGATAATACATATTTGCACACATAAAGAAGACTTTGATTATTGTACATAGATATGTTTATTCAATTAGGTTTGAGTACTAAAATGAAACATATTTTGATGTTTGTTATGTGCTTGAAGCTAGAAATGGGATGATTATTGTTCTTTCCTCAGCCTCCCCCTTCTCCCTATTTCCTCCTTTTTGTTGATATTGTTGGTTTGAGTACATGAACATGGCACCTTTAATCGGTACGAAAATAACGTAACGAAACACAACTCATTACTCGATACATCTAACAACACATACTTTTAATCTGTTAACAGCTTATAAGTTGTATTCAAAACCAAAACTTGAAGATGTGGTATCAAATACTCTTATCTGCACATGGTTCTTTTCCGAAGCTGAGAATTATAGACATAAGAACTGGGAATTGAATCTTTTTTTGAATAGTTGGGAATTGAAACTTGAAAAAGCTTGAGTAATCATCAGAAATATTCAATGCTGATTACCTTAAAATCTCTAATATTGAAAACATTTAACAAAAAGTTACACACCAAACATATAGTTTTACCTAATCAAGCAACTCTGAAAGGCTCATTTCTCAACTTGATATCATTATCAAGAGTTCATTAAGATCGCCGATGACCTCTTCCACCACTAAAACGACCACGACCTCGATGATACGGTTTTCTTCCACGACTTGATGATGCGCCCATGTTAAAGTTCTGGGATGATTCAAAGTTGCCTTGAACACCATTAGGTTGCATATTACAGTTCCCATCTACTGTAGGTCCATTTGTTACCATACTTTGTAAAGCACTGAGGAGTTGTTGGCCCTGCATATTAAAGTTCCCATCTGCTGTAGCTCCATTTGTTACCACACTTTGTAATGCACTAAGGAATTGTTGGCCCTGCATATTACAGTTCCCATCTACTGTAGGTCCATTTGTTACCATACTTTGTAATGCACTAAGGAGTTGTTGGCCCTGCATACCCATTCCAAATGGGCTTTGGTTAAAGCCATTTTGACCGGCAATCCCCAGCCTAGGTGCAGAGGCCGATCCAGCAAATGAGCTCGACTGGCCACCAGGTACGACCATATTAGGATGCGTACTCAAACTCTGGTCAAATCGCTGCTGCTGATATGGCATCATGGATGCCATAGATATTGCAGGGTTTGGCAAAGGAATAGGCTGCTGTGGGTAATTCTGTGAGAGCAGTGGCATTCCTTCTGCAGAAAACCTGTTCGGAAAATTTGTATTCTGTGGATGCTGGCCTTGCATTCCATTATTCCAAACTCCATTTGAAGGTGCAACAATACCAGAAGACTGTTGCATGACTGGAAATGGTGGGACAAAGCCAGATCCACCAACAAAATTTTGTTGCCCCACAACTGAAGATGAACAATTATGATTGACCATAGATGCTGAGACGGTGGCGATATTATATTGATTCTGATTAGGTGGAAGTTGACCCATTGATGTTGATGATGTTTGTTGGGCTGAGTTCCTATCGGTTTTCCAAGCTCCTTTCTTCTTATTGTTTTTCCGGTTTTCCACTCTCTGGTCATTCATGCCTCTCTTTGTCATTTTTTGCATCCTCTTGTATTCCGCCTCTTTTTCATCGTCAGAAAACTCGGCTTCATCTGACAACTCCTCATCATTCTCACCAGATGCATCATATCCTTTCTTGTGAAGACTCTTGTCGTTGAGAACGTGATTAGCAAATTCGGGAACAAAGGAGATAGAAGTGCCTTCATGGATCATTTCAGGGACATCACTCTCGGAATTATACCGTACTATATAGTACGGGTTTTTTACAGGTCCAAAGATTTCATCCACAAATCCAAGTGGAGATCTGTTCATGGTTATCCAAAGGACCGAACCTTCGTTCAGAGGGCTATGCCGTTCTCTTCCTTCAACAATAACTTTGGTACCAATCATCTGTAACAGTGTAAGAAACATCATTAGACTTAACTAGGCTGAAAAATGTGGCCAAGCTCCGAAACATAGGTATGTTAGTGTTAATAAAATTTGAATAAACTTTAAGGTTTCCCCTTTGAAGTTTGCAATACACGATCCAACTTAAGCTTAAGCTCACCGACAAAATAACTCCAACAGGCAGCATTTGGTGATGGGGTTTTAGTTCAACATCCAGTGGTGGAACTTTGGGAAGAACCTGACAAATTTAATAGCGTTTACTCAGAAATATTATTCAACAAAAATAACTCATGCATCATGCCTTGCCAAAATTTTAACTTCAGTAATAACTATACTGCTCATATTGTTCAGAATTACAGAACACATGCAAGAGAAATCTAGACATAGGTTTCCATGGCCGAGAACAGAGAGCGTGAAAAGCCTGATCTCTGGCAAGCAAGAATCACAATGCAATAAAGTAAAAAGTTTTGCACAGAACATAATATGTTTCAGTTTTGGTGAGTTAATATACATCCAAAGTTAACCAAATCTCTAATTGTAAACAAGGTTAATGTAACATATGAATGCACGGATTTGCTACGAGACAGCCTGGGAGTAATTTGAATGGATATGACATGGTTCCATTAAGAACTTAATCTGTCATCTTAACAGAGCCAAAAAAAAAAACAATAACTTTAACACAACTAAAGCTTCACTTGGAAATATTAGACACCATGCAGAAACACAAAACAATCTTACGAACATGATACAAATACACAAGTATATAAAAATCAATAAAACAATTGCTAAAATGTAAAAGTTCATATAAAGATAAAAAAAAAACATATGACAAAAAGCTACAAATTGTTACCTCAACTTCATTCTTAGACCTGATGGGACCTTTTGAAGCACCAGCCTCCACATCATCATCAACTTCCTCAAGTTCAATATCCAATGCACTAAGGATTTTGTCTGTTTCGTCGTCCTCCTCCTCCTCATCGTCGGTTCCATCGACGGCAGCCTCTTCATTACTACCTAGTATCTCACCTTCTTCAAGTTCATCTGCATCATCCACCATTTTAGCCTCCATCTTCACTTTTTCTTTATTCTCTTCCTCTTCTTCCTCGCTGTCGTCGTCTTCGTCATCACTACTACTACCAGAAGATGATGACGAAGAAGAGCTTTCGCTGTCGGACTCTGAACTACTACTCCCACTCTCTAATCCATCCTCCAAACTAACCTTCCCAATCACTTCCTCAATAGGTAAATTCGGATTCCCTTCTGGTTTTAACTCTTCTTCTTCCACCTTCACTGTACAGACTGACTCACCTCGAACCGGCTCAGACCCACAAACAGTTGGCTTGAACCCATCAAAATCTTCTGGCTTTGACTGCTCAATAGATAAACCCAACACCCCTTCTGGTTTTGACTGCTCAATAGATAAACCCAACACCCCTTCTGGTTTTGACTCTTCTTCTTCCGCCTTCACTGTACGGCCTGACTCACCTTCAACCGGCGCAGACCCATCAACAATTGGCTTGAACCCATCAAACTCTGGCTCAGACCCATTAAGGCCAAGGTCAGCAACATGGATTTTCCCAAAGTTAGCTTCTTTACCAATCTCCATAAGGTTCTCAATATCGTCGAATACACTCTCTTCTAACTCAATCCTATCTAAATTTGGGTAATCATCAAACCACTCTAAATTGTTGGTGAACATGAACCTGAAATTAAAAGAAAAATACACCCAAAGCCTTGATGTTTCTGTTTTATGAATGGAAAACAGGGAAACCCAAGAATTATATGGAGGAAAGAAAGTAAGAGCGGGTGTTAGGGTTTACATTAGGGTTTAGGAGACAAATATCACTGAAACGGCGCTGTTTTGATACAGGAGATTTCAAAAATAATAAAAAAAAGGTGGAGGCGGAAAATATTGGGTCCTGAGCTGGTTTATTATTAAATATAATATTTTTTTGTAATATCTATATTTATAATTAAATCCAAACAAAATTTATAAATATCTTTCAAATTTATAAAAAAAGATTATCCAAAATTAAACTCGCTTGTACATCAAATTAAGCTGACCATCTTATTTTGTATGCATGTGTTTATCGCATAATCAAATATGGTATCGATATGATTTTGGAAAATTTTAAGGAATCAAATTGAATTAAATATGTATTCGTACAAAATAATTATCTCGACATTAAGTATTATCGTAAGTGGATATGTTTTAGCGTGTTTTTGAAATTATTAATATCTTAATAATTATTAACTGATCTAATAAAATAAAATATTAAATTTTTTTAAAAAAATATATGACTCGAAATATAGCGTTTGAAAGAATAAAATGAATTAATTTCAATAAAAAAATGAATTAAAAAGTAACACCTGAAAAATCTCTGCACTAACTAACGACCCCATTAACTTTTTTAACATGGTAATAAGATATTATTGAATTGAATAAATAAAGCTTAGGTTTTTAATACTAGTGATCATAGATTCATTTTTTTAAAACGGTTTCTACTTAGAGGGAGGGAATAGAGAATTATTTTTATTGGGACTAGAGCTCAGGATCTAGAGAAAAAAATTAAATGTCAACACGATTCTTTAATCATCTGTTTTAAGTTGTGTCGAACTATTTTAAATAACTTTATATATTCATAAATAAAAATTGACTTTTTTCGTGACATAACGAGAAATAAATAAAGCAAGATACAGAAGTAGAAATTCAAGGATATAAACACAAAGATGAAATTACATTAATTCACAGTATAAGTTAATAAACTATGTTACTACTGATTGAAATCAGATAAAACAAGAGGGTGAAGTTTCCAGTTTCCACACTCTCAGAAGCAAATGTCCAGGCAGCAGTAACAACACAAGCCGCTACAACTGCACATAAACCCCAAAAAACAAATATGTAAAAATAAATCCAGTTTGATTTACATAAAAATTAAAAGAAAAAGAGAAATTACAATCCAGTCCAAAATCCAGAGCCTTTGGTGTTGGTTTCCCCCGTAGGATCTTGAGGATAATATGCCATATGGGGAGCTACACAGTTAGGATTTGGTGGTGTATCTGGTATCATCACACCCAATTTAAAAACTACTATATTTGCAAAAAAAAATATGATAATTAAACAAAGAAGAAGCTTACCTTTAGTATAGTTTTGATCGTACGGAACCGTGTCGGACCTCGGCATGTAACTCATATCAATCTTGATTTGAAATTCAAAACAAAGACAAAGATGAAAGATAAAAGTTGTGGAGATTAAGCAACTTAAACAAAGGGTTAATATAAAGATGCAAGTAAGTGGAGTAGTTATAGCTTTATCCTGGTATTTGTTACACAGATGATGAGAAGGATAAAGTAGTGTAACTTCTAAACCATGTTCGACATAAATTTGTTCGATTGATTGAGTGTCTATTATCGTCATATCTGTTAAAGTTTCGTTAATTATTTTATTTTATAGAATTTTTATAACATTGTTAGTGTTGTTTTTCTTACAATTGAGTTGTTCACTTGCTCTTTATTCTTATCATGTATAACTACTCAAACAAAGATACAATTTGATGTTTTTTTATATAATCTAATTTGACCTATTGGTATTTGTCTTAAGACTTAGTTTTCTTTAACTTTCTTATGTTGAAAGCATCCAATCAAAATCAATTTAATCGAGGTTTTATATGTTTGGTCTAAATTGCTTTTGTTTGTTTATGATTTCACCACCTACTTTTGTCATTTAACCATCTGTTTTTTTATCCATTGGTTCAATGAATGTTTGATTTGTACCATTTTTCTTTCATATATTAGCTTTTTTTGTTAAATAACTTTTTGAGTTAAAATTAGAGATTTAAAGTATTTTTAGAGTTTTAATCAGTCAAATCTGACAACTTAGATGTTTGGTAAATATATGATTGTAATAACGAATTGGGGTGAAACTTCTCCTTTTGAACTTTTGAAAAAACTCATTTTAGGAGCTTTTTGAGTTAAATGTATAAAAAGACTTGTAAAATTTTTTTTGCCATTAATAATTATATTTTTTTAAATAACTAATAAAATTAAAAATATAACTTCAAAAATAATAAATTAATATATACATATAAATTTAATAATTAATAAAATCATATTCAAAATATAATTTTATAATTAAGAAATTAATCTATAATCTAAATTTAATAATTATAAAGATAGTTTTACAAATAAAAAATAATATATACATCCTTCATATATGTTTAATAATGATAATAAGAAAATTAGTTTTTATAATATAATTAATATTAATTGATACACAATAATATAATAACTAATAAATTATTCAAACAATTATTGAATATAATCGTGTCTTTATATGTCATTTTATTTGTTCAAATAATCAAACAACTATCATTTATCAGTTAATTGTACCAAACATTTTTATACAATTAGCTAATGCAACCCATTAATCAAATCATCTAATATCAACTATCTGCTACCAGTTATCTGTTATTGTCTTAATTTATAGCATCATTTATTTATTATGAGAAAAGGGTTTATTTTTGTATTTTTTGAACAAATTATTTTTTCTTTAAATAGTAGCCTTCATTAAACATTTGAACATAAATACAAGAATATGATCCTTGTAAAAATTGAAGTGAAATTGAACCAAAATTTCCGTGTTATCGTCTTCAATTTATATATATTTATACTGTTATTATTTTAGGTGCTAATGTTTTATTCTATTCGTATTTTAAAGTTGATTTGTTTAAAAAAAATTTGACACCAAATTATAATTTTACGCAAGACTTTGATTTTGATTTTTTTTTATTTTTTAATCTAAACTTCTCATTTTTTTTAAAGAAAACTCCTAAAACTAATTCTAAAAAGACCTTAAATTCACAAAATACTGTCGATCAACACGCCACCGCCACTACAATAAAATTTGTCACTTGTAATTGGCTAGTTTTTTTTATTCAACGAACGTTAATGACTAAACAATAATATATAATGAACGGAGATATAACTTGGTCACTCTTTTTAATTAAGTAAAAAATATACAAAAGTTTGTTTTATGTATAGGCTTTGGATGAACATCAAATCATGACTTTTGCATTAGGAATATTTTTTTAAATAATTTAAAAGTGATTAAAAGGTAGTATTTATTTATAGTATTAGGAATATTAAATTAAACTCTTTTATACGAAAAAGAAAATAATGTGGAAAAATAAATAATGTGTTTTGTGAATGTAACAAATGCATAATTTTAAGAATTAATATTCAATAACATCGGTGAAACAAAAAGACATATAAAGACACTATTATTTTACACTAATTCGATTGTGGGAACCTTTTGTTTCGTGTGTATTAAGTAATTACACTAATTTAAGATAAAAAGTAAAAAGAAAACAGAAAAACTTTAGAATTTTACAGATTAAAACATGTACACCAGAAACAAATTAAAAGAGATTCATTCAAAATTTACCGTTGAAACTCAATGAAAATCAACTAACTCCAAGGTTTCTTCCAATGTCAAAAGTCATATAGTTGAATACTTCTCTTAAAGATTACAAGTTTTGCATTTTTCAGCAACTTTTGGCATGCACATATTACTTTCCCCATCACTCTCTGCTCCCTCTTCGACGACCTCATCTCTACT
The DNA here is from genome assembly GCA_958450335.1 of Hibiscus tridactylites. Taxonomy (NCBI): domain Eukaryota; kingdom Viridiplantae; phylum Streptophyta; class Magnoliopsida; order Malvales; family Malvaceae; genus Hibiscus; species Hibiscus tridactylites. The sequence continues at coordinate 3,976,641 of OY288271.1, forward strand.
ACCAAACTCTCTAAAGCATGTGCCTCCTTCAAAACATACTCAATGAACTCGATTTGCTTTCTTTCGACTGTCGAAAACTTGACCGCCTTGACACGATGCAGCAAACCGGACGGAACCTCCTTTGTTATACACCAATCTGCAGGACTATAGCCCTGAAAACAACAACAACAACAACAACATTAAGTCATAACTGCAACATGAAACCAGTTCCAAACTGTAATATCCATTGATTCATACCATGAAGTCGAAAGCAACGGTTTCGAGACATGGACTAGTAGTGAACAATGTGCCCCATCCTGCATAGCCTCCGTCCATCTTCAAATGAGTCAGCTTAGGGAATATCGGAATCTGATCGCTGGCACTCAGAAGGACAGGCAGCACATCTACCGCTGCGTAACCACCGGTTAAATGAAGTGACCGAACATGACTGATTGCTCTCATCAAGTCTATTGCAGCAACGGTGCGTTTGCAGTTCGCGTCGGGAGAAAGGGTCAGTCCGATACCGATGCGTGCTTCTGAAAGAGAGCTTAGGTTTATGAACGAATGCTTTGTTTCTGTGCAGTAGTAGTAATGGAAGTGGACTAGATTTGGTGTGTTGATCTCCAATTCATAACCAGGGCCTTCAAAACTTGTTACGGTTAGCCTCTTAAGTATAGGGCTGCAAACACTGAGCTTTTTTATGTTGCTCAAATCACAGTTTTCCACAATAAATTCCTCGAGTGAATCGATGCAGCTCGAAAGCAGCCTTCGGATGGATTCTTCGTCTGGTAATTTCAGATAACTAAAATGGAGAACTTTCAGATTCTGCAGACAACAATTTGTTGGAACACTGGGGATGAAACTTAGGTAGAAAGATAACTTCAATTTCTCAAGCGTTCTACAAGTGAAAACCCCAAACTGCAACAGAGTAAACTCTGTTGTTCTAATGCCTAAATCGAGCTCCCTAATGCCGTGCCGCAGTGCATAATGTATCCATCCATTGATCCTGCAAGGATCCAGACCAAATTCGCGGCGGAGACGGAATCTGTTGACACTTATATCCTTACGCAAGAACAGAAATCTGTCCACAAAGTTCATGAAACTGCTACGCAAAGACTTGTTCTTTAGAAAACAATCGAGGTCAATATCGGATATCGAAGTGAAAACATCAGTCCATCGTTTCGACAGAATGCACGTTCGAACCGCTTCTTTTAACGGAAGTAATGAGATGATCTTCAAAGCAATATGGTCTGGCAAATCACTCAATCGGTCGACTGTGTCTTCCTCGTCCACTGCTTTATCTTCAACCTCCCTAACATAAACTCTAAAACAAGAACCAAATCAAGAACTCAATTGAAGTTGCTTGTCGAAAAAGAAACAAAAGAATCAGACAAAACATACAACATACAGACCTGGTTTCATTGTTTTCAAGACTGCCGGTACCTCTTTTTCTTTTGTTGGCCATGGGATTTGGGTTTGATTCTCACAAAGAACGGCGAAAGATTGAAGAAAAGAAGATGAAGAGAAACCCTCAAATAGTTTTTGCCGCCAATTTGATTAGAGGATTAACCATATTTTACCTCTAAGCTACGTTTAAATAGATTATTTTGATAATTTCGGTCACGTGGGCTTAGGAAAACAAGATATACAAATAGAGTAATTTTACTCTTTAAAAAATAACATCAAAAACTCGAAAAATCTTAAATTCTAATTCACACGAACTAAACTCTTAAACTTTAAAGTTTAAACTAAATTTTTAATTCAAAAGCAAAATGGTCGTGTGATCAATATGCTTATTAATTTTTTCCACACATATGTGTCTTTATATTTATATATATTCATGTTAAAATAGTGATATATAGTAAGATTAAAGTCTCTTCGTCAGGGTTTTACTTATTATTTTTTAATTAATATAATTTTTTGTTAATTGATAATAAAATTTATTTTGAGTTAAATTATAAAACATGGAATTTTAATTTATGGTAGTTGTTTGTTTAAAATAAAGTATGCCATGCAAGCTTTTTTTTCCGAGCAATATATGTCTTCTAAATAAATTGGCAAGCTAAGAGATAAAACCGACATTCTTTAAAAATAAAATAGGTAGTAATTGTTTGAATTTGTTGATTAAACACTAGTAAAAATTAGGTTTAAATTTCATAACATGATATATATAATAAAATATTACAGAAGCCTATTTATTTATACTATAAATCGAAATTAAACATAAATCTTAAAAAATTAAACCTCAAACTCTAAATCTTAAACCTACAACCCAAACTCTAAACTAAACCCTTAACTCTTAAAGCTAAAAAAATTGTGTAAGTTTTAGTCTTTTTTATTAAATAGTGAAGTATTACATTCTCTTACCGAGATTCAAATTCATACAAGACAAGACAAGATGAGCATTTTTAGCCACTAGGCCAATTAGTGGATCTCTGTGTAAACTTTAATTTACCCATTATGTATTTTGAGTGTGTTTAGAAAGAAAGAATATAAAATGATCTTTTTACATCTTGTGATAAATAGATGACATGAAAAATAATGAAATAGATGATTTTCATGAGTTAGGACGATGAATGATGCGACAGAACGAGCCTATGATATAATTTGTAAAAATGGGTTTGTGTATTATTGATTTACCACTGAATAATAATACATTGTTATGTACAACACTTTAATATATAGGAACATTTACAACTGACTAACAATATTCAGAAACAAACTTAACTACCTAACCAACCCTACAACCGTTTCTAACTTCAACACTCCCCCTCAAGTTGGGTCCTGCTGAAAACGTTTTTGATCCCCAACTTGGATGTCAAGTAGTAGTGTTGTTGACTCCCCAAAGCCTTTGTCATGATATCTGTCAGATGTTCATATGTTGAGATATGTTCAGCTTGCAAAATTCCTTGTTGCAACTTTTCCCTCACGAAATGACAGTCGATTTCTATATGCTTTGTTCTTTCTTGAAATACTGGATTTGCAGCTATCTGAAGTGCTGTCTTGCTATCACAGTAAAGCTTCACTGGTTCTAGTTTTTTCAAAGTCAACTTTTCCAGCAAGCCTCTTAGCCAGACTACTTCAGAAGTGACTACTGTCATGACTATATATTCTGCTTCTGCAGAAGATCTTGCAACAACATTTTATTTCTTCGACTTCCATGAGATTAAGGATTCTCCAAGCTTAATGCAAAAATCTGTAATCGATTTCCTGAACATTGGGTAGGAAGCCCAATCTGAATCACAATATGCATTCATCTTGCAATCAGCAGAGGCCTTCAACAGAATTCCCATGCCAGGTTCCTTCTTAATGTACCTAACCACTCTTAAAGCAGCTTTCATGTGAGATCTTTTTGGCTGATGCATAAATTGACTCAAGGTATTAACAGCAAAAGTAATGTCGGGTCTTGTGTAAGTCAGATAAATCAACCTCCCTATGATCCTCTGATAAACTGAATTGTCCTCCATTAATTCATCTTCAATATCAAATTGCAAATCTTGATAAAAAAACAACTGAAGTCAACTTTAAATTTTGCTCTAATAGAGTCAAAGCACATTTAGCATTCTCTAACCCAACATCTTTGATCAACTCAAGGTCATACTTTATTTGATTCATTAGTATCCCTTCTTCTGATCTAAACACTTCAATTCCCAGGAAATATCTCAGATGACCCAAATCTTTCATCTTAAAATAATCATTCAGAATTTACTTCAACTCTTGAACTAGAACTTCATCATTTCCAATAATCAACAAATTATCAACATAAACTAGAATCATTACAATCTTATCCTTCTACTTTTTATGAACAGAGAATAATCATGTTTACTCTGAATATAACCAGCAGAAGTAAGAGCTTCAGTGAGCTTCAAATTCCACTGTCTTGAAGCCTGCTTGAGTCCATATAAGGATTTTTGCAGTCTACACACCAAATTCTCCCCCTGACTGCAAAATTCACCAGGAAGATCCATGTACACTTCCTCATACAGATCTCCTTGAAGAAAAGCATTGAAAACATCCATCTGGTAGATAGGCCAGTGAAACATAGAAGCAAGAGATAAGATGGTGGGAATAGTGACCATTTTCACCACAGGGGAAAAAGTCTGCACAAAGTCAATACCTTCCTTCTGATTATATCCTTTAGCAACAAGGCGGGCTTTGTATCATTAAACCTCACATGTTGCCTTGTACTTAATCCTATAAACCCACTTGCATCCAATAGCAACTTTTTCAGGAGGCAATGGAACAAGAGATCAAGTATTGTTTGATTGTAAAGCAAGAATTTCATCGGCCATTGCCTTAATCCAAAGAGGATTTTGACTGGCCTCAGAAAAGGACTGAGGTTCAGAAGATGCAGAAATGAAAGTCAAAAAAACTTGAGAATGAGAAGGCAAATGAGAAAGAAACAAAGAAGAAGGGTATTGAACAACAAGAGAAGAGGAAGAAGAAAGACACATATTAGTATAATTTTGTAACCAAGGAGGAGGTTTGAACACACGGATAGACCTCCTAGGAACAACAAAAGGTGCACTTACTGAATCATTGGGTGATGCAATAGAAGAATTAATTGGAACAGAAGATGCAGTAGTATTTAAAACAGGTTTAGGGTTTAAAATTAATGTAGGTGTAGGATTTGAAGTTAATGTATGGTTTAATAGATGAAGGTTCAGGGTTTGAAGATGATGAAGGTGCAGAGTTTGGCATAGATGTAGGTTCAGGAATGAGAACTGATGTTAGGTAAGGAATAAGAGCTGAAGTAGGTTCAGGAAGAGGAGCTGATGTAGGTTCAGGAGTAGGAACTGATGTAGGTTCAGGGGTGGATACATGGAGATGTAAAACTAAAAATTCAAAATCTGGAATAGAAGCAGATGAAGGAAAAAAAGAAGAAACAGTGGGAAAAAAGGAGAAGAAGAATGAAAGGGAAATTGATTCTCAAAAAACTTGACATCACGACTAACAAACAAAACCTTAGAGACAAGATTAAAAAGAATATAACCCTTCTGAGTAGGGGCATATCCCAGAAAAATGCAAGGAGAAACACGAGATGTAAATTTATCAGAAAGAACTAAGTTTGTAGCAAAGCACAAACAACCAAATATACGAAAATGATCATAAGATGGAGATTTCTTGTAGAGAAGCTCAAAAGGTGTTTTCCACTGTAACACAGAAGATGAGAGTCTATTTATAATGTAGCAAGCAGTTAAAATGCATTCACCCCAGCATTTTAAAGGAATTTGAGATTGAAAACGAAGAGCTCTAGCAACTTGAAGAAGATGTTTATGTTTTCGTTCAGCAACTCCATTTTGCTGAGGAGTATGAACACATGAACACTCTGAGTTAAAAAACTCACGTCCATTATCACTTCTAATGATTTTGACAGAGGTGGAAATTGATTTTGAACCATTGTGAGGAAGGTTTTGAGAGAGAGAACGTCATCACTTTTTAACTTCAGTAAGTACACCCAAGTCATCCTAGAAAAGTCATAAACTATTGTTAAAAAGAATCTATGTCCTGAATGAGTAGACAACCTATAAGGGCCCCAAATGTCTATGTGTATGAGATTAAAAGGTGCAGAAGAAGAGGCACTAATAGGGAAAGGTAATCTAATTGCCTAGCTAAAGGACAGATAGTAAAATCATTTAAACCAGTGATATCTAAAGAAGAATTGTTAAAAATGGGTAAACGAGACAATTGAGGAATAGGAACATGCCCTAAACGAGCATGCCAGATTGTAGTTTTATTTGAATTCAAGAATTTACATGTATGAACTTGAGTAACTAAATGCAAAGCATTAGAATGAGAAACAACAGAAGCAACAGACTTACAAGCAGAATTAAGCAAAAAAAAGAATATTGAAGGAAATAAAGTCCCCTAAATTTCCTACCAATCTCCCTCACCATGCCACTTGAGAGATCCTACAAAATACATAAATCAAAAAAGAAATGAACAACAGAATTTAAATCTTTGGTGAGTTTAGAAACAAAGATCAAATTGTGAGTGAAATTTGGAACAAACAACACATCAGACAATACAAGACCATTTGGTAAATGTACAGAACCAATATGAGATACAAAGGAAAATTTACCATTTGGAAGTTGAACAAAATGAGAATTGGGTATGCAAGGACGAGAATCAACCAAGCTAGACAACTTAGACACTACATGATCAGTTGCACCAGTGTCGAGGATCCATTGCAAAGAGGAATGAACAAGAGAGCAAAAAGGAAAAGTATCTGCCAAATTCATAGAGGAATTTGAAATAGAGCTTCGATTCAAGAGCTCAAGAAGCTCGGAATGCTGATCAGAAGTGAATACTGGAGGAGAAGAACCATCAACAGTAGATGAATCACCAAAAGCCACAGTCAACGCAGCCTGAGAACCACGCCTTTTGTTGAACTTGAAATCAGAGGGGAATCCAATAAGACGATAACACGACTCCTTTTTGTGTCCTTTAATCTTGCAGTAATCACATATCCCCGAGAACTTCTTTCGTGTGTTGGAGACATTAGAATAAAGGGCAGTAGACTCGAAAGAAGGAACTGCACCAGACATGTGAAGACGATAGGACTCCTCACGAACAATCATAGAGTAGGCGTTGTTGACAGAAGGCAATGGTTGCATCAGCAGAATCTGACTCCGCAGAGCAGCATAAGACTCGTTGAGGCCCATCAAGAATTGAAACAACCGTTGATTAGCAATATGATCCAAATTGCGTCGAGCCAAATCGCAGTTGCAGGTGGAAAAAGGCACCAAAACAGAAAACTCATCCCACAACAATTTCAATTTAGTAAAATAAACTGAAACAGAAGATTCACCTTGCGTAAGTGTCGCAAGCGGTGAAGGAAAAAGACATGCAAACCGTCAACCTTGTTGAATCTCTCCTTGAGATCATCCCAGACTAAGGCAGCACTGAAGGCAAAAATAATGCCCGTCGAGAGCTCCTTGCTAACAGAGTTGATGAGCCACGAAAGCACGATCGCATTGCAACGATCCCACTGCGCTTGGAGAGAAGACGAAGAATAGTCCGTTCGCTTACAATCTCCATCAATGAAACCGAGCTTGTTCTTCGCAAGAAGAGCTATGCGCAAAGAACGACTCCAAATGGTGTAGTTCTCGATTCCGGTCATCTTGTGAGAAATAAGAACCGTCCCCGGCGTATCAGATGGGTGAAGGAACAACGGGTGGCTGAAATTAATGACGAAATCGGAATCGGTCGAGGAATTTGGCGGTGAAGGCATCACAAAAATTAGGGATTGGGAAACAAAAAATTTAGGGAAAAGGGAAAAAATCGGGCAAAGGATTTGGGAGTAAGCTACCCAAAACTGGAGAGAAAAAAACAGCCCAAAAAGAAGCCCAATTCAGTGGTGAAAAAACCTAAGACTCGTGATACCATGTAAAAATAGGTCTATGTATTATTGATTTACCACTGAATAATAATACATTGTTATGTACAACACTTTAATATATTGGAACATTTACTACTGACTAACAATATTCATAAACAAACTTAACTACCTAACCAACCCTACAACCGTTTCTAACTTCAACATAATTTATTATCTTTAGTAAAATATTTCGAATTAAAAAAAAATATTAGATAAATTCAGCTCACCACATCATCTGTGACCCCAGTCAATAAAGTCCTCGTATCCGTGAGATTAATTCCTATCCACTCTTTAATTTTCATGGGCAGAAACTCAAATCAACACCAACCAAATTGGTCATGCCGAAGGACAATAGCAAAGAATATGGCTAACATCCTCAACGGTAGCCATGCACACCGGGCAGCTACTATCATTTGTGAAACATCGACGAATGCATTCAATATTTGTCAGCATTTTATCACAATACGTGAGCTGAAAAAAAAGTTTAATCCGTCATAGCCCACAGGAATTATGAACGATACGCCAAATGGGATCATCAACATTAGTCAATGAACCAGTCGAACTTTATATGCTGATTTCACCGTAACCCGCTGATCCTCGCAGACATAACTTGGAAGCGACGCCTTTGATCCTTTAATGGCCACGATGCACAACAATATATCCATTGGTCCTTTAACATAATTGATTTGTTTTTTATATTGAAAAGAGAGAAAGGAAAAAATTTAATGTTTAATACTACGAAAAAAAACAAACCAAAAAGATAAGGGGAAAAAGTTATTTTTCTTGTGTTGAACAAAATAAGTTGAAACTTAAACATGATGAACTAATAATATAGTTTCTTCAAAATATACTTAATCAATTGGAACTCATCTGGGTATCTTTTGAATGCAGAAACCTTGATTGCCTTAATGTGCTACAGTAAACAAGAGGGAACTTCCTTCGGTGTACGCCGCCAATCTATTAGACCGCGACCCTGAAATGCAATATTAAAACACAGCTGAAATATAAAACTAGTTCCAAACTATAATCATATCAATGTTATATAAGCAGTTATTCCATTCATTAATCCATACCACATAATCAAAATCAAGGGTTTCAAGATATGGACAAACAGCTAGAATGTTTCTTGCACATCTTCAAATAAGCCAGGTTAGGAAATTTCGGGATCAGACCGGGAGTACTCAGTAGGTTATCCTGCACCAAAGGAAGATGTACATTTATAGTTAGTGACTTAGTCATTGCCTTTTTCACAAGAAAAAATGAAATTCGTAGTACCTCGCGGATGGTTAAATGAAGCGGCCGAACATGACTGATTGCTGTCATCAAATCGAATGTAGAAGCAGGGTCGTTGCAGTGCTTGGAAGAAGAGTCAGTTTACTGCAAAACGAATACGAGCTTTGGAAACAGAGTTTAGGTTTATGAATGACTGCCTTGTGGTAGAATAATGTGTGTATTCGAAGTAGATCGAATTCGGGGTGTTAATCTCAACTTCGTAACTAGACGAAGTGTACATAGAAGTAGGACCAATGGTTAGCCTCTTAAGTTTAGGATTGACAACAATGAGTTTATCCACGTTTGTCACGTTTTCAACAAGCAGTTCCTCGAGTGAATTGCAGCATGAAAGTAGCCTACCAATGGATTCATTGTCTAGGAATTTCAGATCAATAAGATGGAGAACTTTGAGATTTGGCAGGCAACAGTTTGTCGGAACAATCACTATAAAACTTGGGTACAAGAAAACTTTCAATGTCTCCAATGTTTGAAGAGTGAAAACCTCGGGCTGCAACCGAGTAAACTCACTTTTTTCTAATGTTTAAATTGAGCTCTATAACGCCATGGTGTATGGCGTAGTGCACCCATTCGTTGATCTTGCAAGGATACCCGCCGCATACACATTTGAGGCGAAATCTTTCGACAATGATATCCTGGCGCGAAGACAGAAATCCATCGACAAAGTCAGCCAACGTATTGCGTACAACCCTGTTCTTTGGGAAAATCAGGTCAATGTCAGATATCCAAGTAAAAACATCCTTCCATCTGTTCGATAGAATGCATGTTCGTGTTGAAGGAAACGCTGAAAACGAAAATGATTCTCCACAGCTAGAATTGCAGCTGTCATCCACTCCCCAAGTTGTTGGAAGAAAATCAAACTAGAATCCAACACATGTCGTCCTTATCCCATTAGGGTTTCTATCTAGCTTGTATTTAAACGATTGCTTCTATTGAATAAAACAAATTCTCAGTGATTTTTCAGATCATTATTTCTTCTTCATTTATTCATACATTTTGTATGTTTGACATGGTACCAGAGCGAATTGACCCTTGACATAAGGGATTTCTCATCAGAGGCCGCTGTAAATTGAGTGTCACTGAGAAGGTATTGTGTAATATCCTCTAGCATTTCCTGACAGTCTGGTCTATTTTGAGAGGACGGATCCAAGGTCATATGTTCTGAAAGACAGTGTCCAATATGGTTCATAAGATCACTCATGGACATAGATGGGTGAAGTCCTGACACTTTTATCTGGTCCCAATTTCTTGAAATGATCTTCAAAATAACATGGTCCGGCAAATCACTGAGTTTGTCGACCATGGCTTCTTCGTCTGTTGTTTTGTCTTTTAAATCAAATTGAGGTTCTTTACTGACAAAGTGAAAACAAAGCAAACAAACCATACATAGTTCTTTGGATTTCAGGATCGAAGAGATACTCAAGTAATTTTTTTAAATACTCAAACCCGGAGGATCTTCTGTCGGCCATGGGAATATGGGGTTGATTCTCTAAAATGAACAGAGGAGTTGAAGAATTAGATAAACGAAAACCCTAAAATAATAAATGAAAAATAAGTGTTAAATTATATTTCTTTGATCAAACTTAAAGTATTTTTCGTAAAAATAAATGTTTAAAGTTTACATAGTTATAATATTAAGTGTCAATAGTTAATTATATTTTAAAAAAATCCTTAACCAATCAAAAGATGACATGCTGCATGTTTATTTTATTAAAAATTAAGAACAATTTTTTACACAAAAGTTTAAATTTGTAAAAATCTTTAATCTCCAAATTCCTATTTTTTTTTTAGAATTAAACCCTCAAATCGCCGCCGTTTCTATGGACGGTCGTCGTCTATGAGCACATCTCTTTGGTCGCGCAGACCTAACGAATTATTTTTTCGGTCCGACTAGATGCTTTCAATACCCGTCTTGATCCCTAAAATTTATAATAAAAAGATTTGATCGAATTAAATCGGGGTCGAGTAATTTTACCATCCCTATTTGGTACAAAAGTTAGAACAGAAGACTTGCGGCAAAAGATTGATTCTTTTATCTTTTCAAAACTGTCAAATAATCTGTTAGCCAAAGTAATGAGCGGTTATCCACACATATCAGTCTTATTCGGGCCCATCTTTCAACGGGACATTTCTGACCCCATATAATAATTAGGCCCATTAAGATCCAAACCAACCTCCTCGTTCCTAGTTCCCTCCATTCCAGATTGGGAAAACTACACCACTGACCACCAAATAAATTGGGGATACCTATTTAAAACCACTGAACTATAAAAAACGTCAATCACACCACCGAACTTATAAAATTAACCTATTTTGACCATCGGCGTTAAAAACCTAACGGTGGAGTGACGGAACTACCACATGGCAATTGATGGGTATATTTAAAAATTACACATTTGATCCCTGTTATTTACACATTCTTTCAATTTAGTCCTAATTTTCAATTAATAAAATAATAAAATATTTAATTAAGTGGTGACACATGTCAAGACCTTATTGGAGGATTTTAATTATTTATATTTAATTTTATTAATTTATTTCCCCCCTCCAATCAGGTGGTGACAGAGGAGAAAAACAATTTTCCCCTCACATGCACGCCAAGGGATTCGAACTTGAGTCTCCCAGGTGTGAAGGCAACAACTCTGCCACTGCAACAAGCATATCTTTGCGCTATAATTCTCCAGATAATATATATATATATATATATATATATATATATATATAATATATCTTATTAGTTTCTACATTTATAAGCCAAAAGCTCAAACCCTAAACACTAATTTCACATATATAAATCCTAAACTCTAAACTCTAACCCTAAATATTTCAAATTAAACCTCAAACCCTAAAATTTTTAAATTAATTCACCGCTAAATATTTTAAATTAAACCCTAAACCCAAACCCTAAAAATCTCAAATTAATTCCACGTTAAAAATTTCAAATTAAGCCTTAGACCCTAAACCATAAATATTTCAAATTAAAACCCTAACCCTAACCTTAAACCCTAAATTTCAAATTAATTACACACTAAATATTTAGGGTTTAATTTGAAATATTTAGCGTGAAATTAATTTGAAATATTCAGGGTTTAGATTAAAATAGTTAGCGTGTAATTAATTTGAAATTTTTAGGGTTTAAGGTTAAAGGTTTGAGGTTTAATTTGAAATATTTAGCATGAAAATAATTTGAAATATTTAGGATTTAGGGTTTAAGGCTTAATTTGAAATATTTAGCGTGGAATTAATTTGAAATTTTTAGGATTTGGGGTTTAGGGTTTAATTTAAAATATTTAGCGTGAAATTAATTTGAAAATTTTAGGGTTTGGGGTTTGGGGTTTAATTTAAAATATTTAGCATGGAATTAATTTGAAAATTTTAGGGTTTGAAGTTTAATTTGAAATATTTAAGGTTATAGTTTAGGGTTTAGGATTTATATATGTGAAATTAGTGTTTAGGGTTTGAGCTTTTGGCTTATAAATGTAGAAACTAATAAGAGATATATATTATATCTGGAGAATTATAACATAAAATTGTGCTTGGTGCAATGATAGAACTATTGCCTTTACTTTTGGGAGACTTAGGTTCGATTCCCCCGGCGCGCATGTGAGGGAAAAATTGTTTTTCTCCTCTAAATTGGTGGTGACACGTGTCACCACCTGATTGAAGGGGCGAAATAAATTAATAAAATTAAATATAAATAATTAAAATCCTCCAATAAGGTCTTGACACGTGTCATCACTTAATTAAATAATTTATTATTTTATTAATTGAAAATTAGGACTAAATTGAAAGAATGTGTAAATAATAGGGACCAAATGTATAATTTTTAAATATACCCATCAATTGCCACGTGACAGTTCCGTCACTCCACCGTTAATTTTTTAATGGTGGCGGTCAAAATAGGTTGATTTTATAAGTTCGGTGGTGTTATTGACGTTTTTTATAGTTCGGTGGTTCTAATAGGTATCCCCAATTTGTTTGGTGGTCAGTGGTATAATTTTCACACTTCTCGACGTCACCTGACGGGAAAACCCTAATTAAACTTCCACTACCCGACTGAAATCCCCCTAATTCGCGACTCAATCTGCCTCTTGTAAAGGTGAGTCACCCACTGTTTCTTCTCCTCAACACTTTCTTGCATCTCTCGTTTCATTTTTTAAAAAATTCTTTTTTCAGAATCAAATTGAGTGCTCAGAGCTCTAATTTTGATGTAGTTTTTGTCATTTTTAGTAATTGTAAGTTTATGAAAAGAAATGAGGTTTTGTTGCTGGAGTTGCACTAGTTTGTTATTTTTCTGTAATTCAAGTTTGTCCGAAATTATATACAATTTGGACAAAATACAGGTAGATTCAATTCTTTATGCGTTATTTCATAGAATTGTGAAAAAGATGAGAAATTCACTGAGTTCTTTGGAATTGTAGGGTCGAGGAAATGCCTTCTTATTAGATTTTGCATGAAATGAACGCTTGTTTTGGTTGGATTGGTGATCTTCATGCATTGGGAAGGACTTTGAGGAGTTGATTTTGTGAAGAAAAAGTGATATGGAGACTCCCGTTTCAGAAGTGTTGGTGTCGAAGAGGTCATTGAGGAAGAAATCTGGACAGAAGAACTATGATGAGAATTTAATGGATGAATTCATAGAGAAGCACATAGGCATTAGGACGAAGGAGGGTTTGGAGAAAGAGACTGAAACTGAGGCAATGATAGCATTATCTCTGGGGTTCCCTATTGATGCACTGATTGAGGATGAAATTAAAGCAGGGGTGGTAAGAGAATTAGGTGGAAAAGAGCAGAATGATTATATTGTTGTCAGGAATCATATTCTTTCTCGGTGGAGGAGTAATGTTCGGATATGGTTAACTAAGGGACAGATAAAAGAAACTGTGAGTAATGAATATGAACATTTGTTGTCTGCAGCTTATGATTTTCTTCTCCATAGTGGGTATATTAATTTTGGAGTTTCCCCATTGTTTTCCTCTTACATCCCAGAGGAGGCAACTGAGGGTTCTGTGATAATAGTTGGAGCTGGGCTTGCTGGCTTGGCAGCAGCAAGGCAACTTTTATCTTTTGGTTTCAAGGTGGTTGTCATAGAAGGGAGGAATCGACCTGGTGGAAGAGTTTATACTCAACAGATGGGTAAGAAAGATAAACGTGCTGTTGTGGATCTCGGTGGTAGTGTAATCACCGGCATCCATGCAAATCCTCTTGGGGTTCTAGCTAGGCAACTTTCTATTCCACTTCATAAGGTCCGAGATAATTGCCCTTTATATAAACCTGATGGGGTGCCTGTCAAGAAGGACATTGATTCCAGGATTGAAATGATCTTTAACAAGATGCTTGACAAAGTTAATGAACTGAGAAAAATAATGGGTGGATTTGCTAATCATATTTCTCTAGGATCAGTTCTGGAAAAGATCAGACAATTGTATGCTGTGGCTAGAAGTCTGGAGGAGAGGCAACTTTTGGAGTGGCATCTTGCTAATTTGGAATATGCAAATGCAGGATGTCTTTCTGACTTGTCAGCTGCCTACTGGGACCAGGATGATCCTTATGAGATGGGTGGAGACCATTGTTTTCTTGCCGGAGGGAATTGGAGATTGATAAAAGCATTATCTGATGGAGTTCCCATAATCTTTGGGAAAACAGTTGATGCTATTAGATATGGTGTTGAAGGAGTTGAGGTTGTTGCTGGTAATCAGGCATTCCAGGCAGATATGGTTCTTTGCACTGTGCCTCTTGGAGTCTTAAAGAGAAAGACCATTAGATTTGAACCGGAGTTACCTCAAAGAAAGCTAGCTGCGATTGACAGATTGGGCTTTGGGCTCCTGAATAAAGTTGCCATGATTTTCCCTCATGTTTTCTGGGGAGAAGAACTAGACACGTTTGGATGTCTCAACAAAACTAGTGATAACCGTGGGGAGTTCTTTTTATTCTACAGCTACCATACCGTTTCCGGAGGTCCGGTGTTGATTGCCCTGGTTGCTGGTGAAGCTGCACAAACATTTGAACGCACAGATCCTTCACTCTTGCTCCATCGAGTTTTAAGCAAACTTAGAGGTTCTACATATTTTTTGAACTTGTGACATTTTATTAGTCTATTTTTTCATGGTTTTGCTTTTGTATTTTCTATATCTTCATTGGGAAAGCAATGTTATGATCTATTGATTTTCCTTGCAGGTATTTATGGTCCAAAAGGTGTAGATGTGCCTGACCCCGTACAGACAATTTGTACAAGATGGGGAAATGATCCCCTTTCATATGGTTCATACTCTCATGTTAGGGTACAGTCATCCGGCAGGGATTATGATATACTTGCAGAAAGTGTAGGCAATAGATTGTTTTTTGCTGGTGAAGCCACAACTCGGCAATATCCAGCCACCATGCACGGTGCCTATTTGAGTGGGTTAAGGGAAGCTTCACATATTCTCCGTGCCACAAGAGCTCACCAAAACTACTTTAGGAGGTCTGTGCAACGGAATGCTGGACCAAGCAGTGATCAATTGGCGGATCTGTTCAAGTGGCCTGATCTAGTATGTGGGAAGTTCTCATTTGTGTTCAATCCGTTGACAGAGGACCCTAAATCATTGGGACTCTTGAGAATTTCTTTTGGTAATTGCAAAGTTGATATGAGAAAGGTGCTGGAGAAAAGCTGTGACCCTCTATCAAATCAACCATTGCAGCTGTACACGGCGTTATCTCGTGAACAAGCACACGAGCTACAGATGGTAACTGGAGAAGAAAGTAAATTGGTTTATTTGATAAATAATATTGGATTAAAGCTTATGGGAGCTAATGCTGTCGGAATCACGAATAACTCTTTGGTTACCAGCATATCCAATGCAAGAAGAGGTAGGGGGGACAGGTATCGTATATCTGCTCCGCTGCTAAATACAGTCTAAATTAACTATCGATTGCAATTTTGTGTACTCTTTGTTAGAATGAAATCCTGATGCATAGTAGCGCACCATGAGTGGACAGTCACAGAATATAATGTCCTCTCTGGTGCATGTACATAAACCTAATTAGGTAGGTTATTCTTCATTGACGTCTAGAGTAATGGCTTCATAAGAATTTCAAATGTCGTAAATTCTTTCTTAGCCAAAATTGGTTGCGAATTCAGAGATCCATTGGTCCATTATGTAGGTGTAGCAGTTTCCGGTTGTGATTGAATGTCATTGTTTTCCCATAATCGGACGTCAAGCTAAAGCTTAGTTCTGTTGTATCTTGTATGCTGTATATAGTAAACTTTTCATCTTTGGTACCAGTCAATATATATAGTTCGGTCGGAATGACTTATTGATGCAATGTGTATTCCAGGAGCCATATTTTTTTACCTTGGTCAAGGCATATTGCTAATTCTTTGTGTTCATGATTGTGAATTGTGGTGGTCCTATTGGATTATATAAACACAAATAAAGTTGGATTGAAACCAACTTTTGGAAACATTGCAATCAATCCATAACGCAAATATTAAACAAGCAAATGCAAATACAAGCCATGAACTGTATATAGGTCAAATTACAATCACAACCTTTGAATTTTGTCCCATTAAAAAATCTTAAAACGTTTTAAAACTTGCTGGCAAATGAAAGCCCTTCTTTTTTAAGTTGATCCAAGTTCTCAACTGGACATTTGAGCCTTGAAACTTTAGCAAGCGCCTTGTTTTCTTCAGGAGTCCCACCTTCAAGGAAAGCTCCAACAACCTTTCCATCTTTGATCCAGTAAGATCCAAACTTCGGCTTTGGTGATAATGGGTTGTTGTCTCCGAAAAATACGGTTTCACCAACATTGTCTCCATAGAACTGCCATGAAAGTTCGAAGGATCGAGAGTAAAAGTATGGAAGATAATCATACTCTTCAAGTTCTTTACCTGTTTCGTTTGCTTTAATAGCCTTAACTGCTTGCTCAGCCGATTTCCGGGCATGGTCGACATGTTCAACTCTCCTTGTTTCGTTGTATAGTTTCATGGGGAAAGTGGCTACATCTCCAATTGCGTATACACCGGGCATGCTTGTTTTGAAGAATCCATCGGTTTTAATCCCACCTTTGTCTTCATCAAGCTGTCCTTTGAATAATGTTGTCAGAGGTCTTGCTCCGACACCGATGACAACGATGTCAGCTTCGGCCACCCTGCCATCCTTGAGTTTCACTCCCTTAACTTCTCCACTTGTATTAGCATTGAAGCCAATTGCAACTGTTCCTTTGATGATTTTGATCCCTTTATTTTCATAGTAACTTTCATAGAATGCAGCTATGGGAGGAGTGAAAAGCCTAGGCATGCACCAGGGCTCAGGGTAAACCATCGTGACATCGAAATCGTTGATTCTCATAGCTGCTGCAACTTCAAGACCAATGTACCCTCCTCCGACAATCACAACCTTTCCATTTTTCTTCATTTTAATCGCTTCGACAAGCTTATCGGCATCTTCGAGTTCTCTTAGATAGAAGATGTTCTTGGCATCAGCTCCTTCTACCTTGAAATCTGTCAACCTTATTACAGTGGAACCCGTTGCAATTATCAATGTCTGAAACTTAAAGATTTCTCCAGCAGCACTAATAAGAGTCTTCAAACCAAGATTTACTTTAATAATTTCGGTTCCGAGGATCAATTCAATTCCTTTTCCTTTATACCAATCAGGAAGTAATCTGTCACCTCCACTTCCAACACAGACATAGAATCCAGGCAGTCTTGCAGCTGCCTTCAGATTCAGATATCCCTTGCTTAAAGCAGGACGTTCATAAGGTGCCACCGTCTCTTTCGAAATAATCGCCAACTGCCCCGGCTTAAGGCCTTGCCGATCGAATTCCCTAGCTGCATACCCTGCTGCAACTCCGCCACCAATAATTATGTACTTGAAAGACTTTATTGTGCCAAGAAATGCTTTGCCTTTCCTGAGAAATGCCTTGAGTTCCACGACTTTTTCCTCAACCGGCTTTCTGAGGAACACCCGTGAAAGAAACTTCTTTTCTACAGCCTTTTGTTCGATGATTTCAGTTTCGGTTTCGATCCTCTGAACGTCATCCAACCAGATTTTCACTTCTTCCGTCTGCATTGTCCCACCATGAATCTCTGCACTTATTCTTAGTTCAATATCTTCCTTAACAGCATTCAACTCTTTCAACAGCTTTTTCAGAATCTTCATACTCTCATCGAAATTTCTGTTGAAGTTCAAGCATCTTTCAATGGGGGCAAATATAAACTTTGCAGTTCCAATAACTAAGTTGGACGAAGAAGCCATTGACGAGTAGCTGATGAAAACCTGAACTGAATAGAAAAAACACATCTAATCTTCAGTTTGTTTTTCTTAATAATCAAAGTTTAGAACATGTATTTGAATGGTCCTCAAATGTTTATATTTTCATTCCCATCTCCTAACCTAACATTACTTCAAGAAAAACATGAAGTCCGAACAAGTTCCAATAACAGTAGGTTTTGTCATGTGCGAGTGCAAGCGTTGGATACAAGTATGTTCAATTTTTTCTAAGAAAAAAATAAATCAAAACAATGTAGAGAAAAACATAGAACAAAATAGAGTACGGATTGGTCTAGAAGATATAAACAAAAAACCAATTTTCAAGCAATAGTTTAGAAGAATGGCAATTACCTGTTACTTTTTGGCTAATGTTTCAGATTGTCAGTAGAGAAAAACACCTGGGAAAAAATAGCCAAGATAATAAACTGCAACTATGAAAGAGACAAGGGTAGAGATTTATGATGATTCCTGCTAAAAGCTTTGCTTGTTTTGCAAGAAAAGTTGAGAATCAAGCAAATTAAAATTCATGGAGGCAAAGTATCAGATGCAAGATAAATGAAAAAAGGAAAAGAATTGCAATTAGAGAAACCAAAGGATCAACGAAGATGATACTTGGATTCGATTGTGAGTTTCGTACACAGGCAAGTTCAGTTTTTTTTATCCCAATATCTTCATGTATTTGGGAAGTTCTTAGAGAATCATATTCCATGCCATATAATGTTATAAGAATGAAGAGTCGAAGCAACATTAGTTGTAACCTACTGGTTCATGCTTGTTCAAGCAGTTACCCTTAAGACATTGTTTTTCTCCAGAAAGTTAGGGGTTTAAATCCCAACATTCGAGCTAACTCGAGGAAGCAAACATAGAAAACAACTAGTAGAACAAACATCTTGCATAATTTACTAGAATAAAACATTGTTTTTCTCTAGAAACATGTGTGGATCATACTTGAAAGTGAAACACTGGTTTTTTTCCTATGCCTACACTTGAACAAAGACATTAGTACATGCACAAACATTGTGATCCTTGACACAGTTCATACAGCATAAAAACATGCGTGGGTCATTATACTTGGCACTCTTCCACCATTTCAACCTCTAGAAATGGCTACGGATGAATTCCATAATCGAATGAACTTGATTCTCGCCTTCTGGTTTCACAGAAGCTTCAACTTGCTGGCACAGAACACTGACTTCTTTCTCCAGTTTGCTCACTGTGGCTTGCAAAATCTTCAACTCTTTCTTCTGTTTCTTAGACTCGTTCTCACTTTCTAGCTTCTTATCATCATCACTTATCGATTTTGAGACAATTTTATAAGTTGGATATGCACCTGCAAACATATAGTAAAATGCTAAAATACCCATTGTACAAGACAAAATCACTCAGACTCCGGTTTTGTTTTTGGACATAAGTATGTGTTGGACACGCATATGTTCGATTACATCATATGTATGTATGTATGTATGTTGATTACCAGGGATGGATTTAAGGCCCTCAATGGTAGCATTCTTGGCAACATCAGTGGCAACCCTGGAGATTTTGGATCGGGTTTGAGGATCCGACAAGTGATGGTTCACCTTCTGCAGTGCATCAACCGAGACCTCCTTGCCCTTGGTGATGGCGACAGAACCGTGATGGTTCACCTTTTGCAGTGCATCGGCTGAAACCTCCTTGCTCTTAGTGACCATTGCGGAACCATGATTGTAAGAGCTCAGCACAAGGCCCTTCACAGCGTCCGTTGACCCAGAGATGAAGTCCCATATCCCCATTTCCTTTACTTTCCTCTGTCTTTGTGCAGTAATAGGTTCAAGAAGAATAAAGCACCCAAAAGGGAACAATGGGCACCAGTTGTCTTCCTTTATTATATTCATGGTACAGTGTACTAAACTGACTAGTAGTAGAGTTGTCAAACGGGTCAATCGATTCGGGTTAGGTTCGGGTCATTTCAGTTTCGGTTATTTTGGATTTGATATTTTCTGGTTAGGTTCGGGTCATTTCGGTTTCGCTTATTTTGGATCTGATATTTTCGGTTCAGATTCGGTTTAGGTTCAGTTTTAGTTCGGGTCTATTGTGTTTCGGGTCGGTTGATTTTCGGTTCGGTTATTTTCGGTTCAATGAGAGATCAGTCGATTTTAATCAAATTTTTAGGTTTGTCAGATTTTTACACCCTATATATGATTTTATAAAATCAATATATTTCACATTTTAATGACTTGTGCGGCTGTTCATATTTTATCTTTCTTTATTTCTATTAATCGGGTCTATTCGATTCGGGTCTATTTGGTTCGGGTCCATTCGGTTCAACTAAATTCGGTTCAGTTTCGGTACGGTTTATTTCAGGTTAATTTTCAGTCTCAGTTCGAGTAATTCGGTTCGGATTTCGAGTCTCAGGTCAAGTTGGTCAAATTTAAGTAGTGGTGACAGTGTAAGGGGGAATCCTAAACCCCTGTTAAACATAACTTAATTCTAGTTTCTATACGTAATTCTAAATTTTTTCGAGATGCACCACGATTAGTGGCGGATTCAGAAACATTTTTAAGTTAAGATTAGCATTTCATCTGATCTAATCAGGTCGGATTTTGTTATGCGTCTAAATATTAATTTTGAGTCGGGTTCAGGCTTAGGATAAAAAATATACAACCTGACCCGAGACTAATATTTTTTAGAGATATTTACAATAATGTCAAGTCTTTATTTTATTTTTTAAATTAGGTGATTGAAATTGATTTTTTTACATTGAGACCCTACAATTATTTGTTTTAGAATTAGATCCCTAAATTTGAGTTTTTTATGGATTGGGTCGAGTGAGGTTGAGGTATATAAGTTTTAGGTCAGGTCACGTTTTTTAAATGACGGGGTCGGGTCGAATTTGAGTTTATGATGATTATTTTCGGTCGGGTTCGGGTCGGCCAAAACTCAAAATCTCAAAATTTTATAGTGAGCACAAGTCATAATTTTTTTATAAAAAATAAAAAATGATAAAAATTAAAGTCAAATGTGTGAACTTTAAAATTTCAGGATGGGCACAAGCATATCCAACCATACACATACATCTGACATTGTTAGTGTAAAAAATTTTACAAAACATGTCCATTTTCAACTTAAAATCTAAAATCTTAATACTAAAACTCTAAATTCTAAATTCTAAATCTTACATTCTAAACTCCTTATCTTTAAACTTAAATTAAAATCCTAAACATTAAATAATGGAAAATACTTTGATACACAAGCTTGTGTACAACATTTTAATTTTAAGCTTTAGGTTTTTAAGCCGCCCTTCATATTTAAACTATAAAATCTAAAACCCTAGCCCTAATTTCTTAAAATCTAAACTTTAAACACTAAAATTTAAATTCTATTCATAAATTCTACGCTCTACACTCTTAACCCCAAACCACAATCTAAATATCTTAAAATTAAAAGACTTATGTATCAAAGTATTTTTTTTATAAAAACTTATTTTTAAGCGCCAAATTTACTGTCTACAATCTAAACCATAACCTAAATCTACAAACCCTAAAATTTATTTACCTAGAGTTGTTCAATTAAAACGGAAGGGAACCGGCGAACCGCAACCTTTCACACGTACGAGGTAACCGTAGAATGCAAAACCCCGCTGCGCTAACGAAACCAACAACTCTTCACACGCGCCTCAAAAAATCAAAGAGAAAATATAGGGACTTGAAAAATCGAAACCGAAAAATAATAACAATAAATCAGATATAAAACTAAAGAGAAGAGGGAGATTATTTTTCATTTTTTTGAAAAATATTTTTATTTATTTATTTCGCTCCATTTTCACCAGAATCGAATAATTGGAAACCGAGAACAAAAACCAAGAGAAGAGGGCGGGAAAGCAAGAGAGAAAGAGAGGCTTAGAAAAAGACCAAATCCACCTTATCTTTCTTTCGATATTACCCTTTCTTCTTCGACTTCGCCCATTCGTAATCGTCTTTCTCGCACGCGCGCGCCATAGATTTTCCGCCCGTTTCCTTTTGATTTCTTGACATATGAACGAGAAGGCCCACGTTTCCAGGGAACTCAATGAGAAACATCGGAAGGTGATCTTAAATTTATCTCCTTTTTTACGTCTTAATTCCGATTGTTAATCGCATTTTCATTTTGTTTTAGCTTTGTACTGATTCTATCTGTGTTTGATATATCGTGTTTCTTGTTTCTTTTCACCTGGTTTCTTGTAATTTCCTCTGAATTTGTTGGTTATTTGATTTAAATTTCATTTCAAGGGATTTGATTTGATTCGAATCGATGTCGAATGGAGAATATTAGCTGATTAAGACATTCTTTTATTTGAATGAAAATGTGATTGCATTCATTGAGATCAATGGAATTCATCACTAAATGCATTTTAAATTAGCATCATATATGTTATGGTTTGCCAGTCTGGAAGATCTAAACTTGGGTTTCCTCAATCAATTTTGTTTGAGAGTTTAGATCCCGCCCTACTTGTGCATTTCTTTTCTAATATCTTTGACGAGTTTGCTGATTATACTTGATTTGTTCATATATTTATATCTTTTGAAGGGTTGATTTTTGGACTTTGGGATCAGTTTTATGCAATCTTCTTATATAGGAATGAGGCCTATAATTAAGTCGTGGAGGGTGTTAAATTCCTCCCTATTCTTTGTGTGTATATACTGATACGTACACTTACATACACACACATTCTCCTGAATTCTCAATTCTTGTGCATGCATGTTAACCTATATGGTATGATAGACTCGTTTAATGAGTGATTTTGGTTGTTGTATATTTGGATTCAAGTTCTTATCTTTTGATCTCATATGTAGATTCTGGAAGGTCTTCTAAAAAATCCGGAGAATAGGCAATGTGCTGACTGCAAATCCAAGTAAGTAACAAGAAAATCAAGAGAGAAGATTTGCATATCATAATACCAAATAACGGAGTACCTAAAATAGAATGTCTTAATAAAATGGAGCTTTCTGTATAATTTTTTTTGATGAGTTGGCGATGATATCATTCTTTCTTATCATAGGTGCTAATAATTGTGTCACATTTCATTGCAGAGGTCCGAGATGGGCTAGTGTGAATTTAGGTGTCTTTATATGTATGCAATGCTCTGGGATTCACAGAAGTCTCGGCGTACACATATCAAAGGCGAGTTTCTTGCCTCTCGAGTCAAATTCATACTTCATCTCTTCCTGACTCAAAAAGTTTATTGAATTGCTGCCACTGTCTCAACTTCCATGCTTCTGTCTTGGAAACAAAACTTGGTGCCTCGGAAATGTATCTCACATTTTTTATTGTTATGCCTAAGACTGTAAAGGATTAGATTGGTTTGGAATTTACTTTTTAAAGTCACAGGCTGTTTTACATCGTAACAAACCAAGCTTATGTTTCTCTGGTCCTTATTTGCATTTTACTGTCTCTTGCTGCAGGTTCGATCTGCTACCCTGGACACATGGCTCCCTGAGCAGGTTGCTTTTATTCAATGTAAGCTTTTTTGTTTGGCCATGATTCTGTGTTCTGACTTATATTGGTTTTTTATGTTAAGATGGGGTAGAGCCTACTAATATGAAAATGGTTTTTCTTATTATACAGCAATGGGAAATGGGAAGGCAAACAGTTACTGGGAAGCTGAATTGCCCCCTAATTACGATAGAGTTGGAATTGAGAACTTCATCCGTGCAAAGTAGCCACTGTTCTTTTAGTATTTAGTTTTTGTGAAGAGCTTATGTATTATTCAAATTTTGTTGTGTATTTTTGTAGATATGAGGAAAAGAGATGGGTTCCTAAAAAACAGAGATCCAAATCATCACCTAAAATGTTGGATGAAAGGGCTCCTTCATATGGGCAGGGACCAACAGAAAAAAGTGGTCATGGACATGTTACTAATTATGAGAATTCATTTGAGGAAAGGACCATTCAAGCATCTAGCAGAAACGAAAATCTTCCTGCAACAAGAATTAGTCTTCCTGTTCCTCCTAAGGGACCGAATCCAGTTGTGAGTTCTATTGCTGGTTATGAGCTCCTGTTTCTAGTGCTTCTAGAAAACCGTAGTTATTCATGTTTCTTCATGTATTTTATGCAAATAGCCTAGTAGTGTTAGAGTAAAAAAATATGAGAAAAATGGAAGACAAAGATTGCAAACAATAGTATGAATTAGAACCGTGGTCTTGAAAATGCTTTGCATATTGTTCAGCTTGCTTTCTTGCTTCTCCTCATGTCGTATTTCTTTTATTAATCTACTTTAATATTCTAAAAAAAACTTTCATAATATTGTGCTGATCTAACAGGTTACACCTGTCCGTGAGCCTGAAACAGTTGTTGTGGCACCAGCTGAGGCAACGCCAACTCCTCCCACTGTCGCGCCCCCTAAATTTGAATGTGCTACGGACCTTTTCAACATGATGTCCATTGATGATGCTCCAAGTGAAAATGCTTCTGATTCTGGAGCAGCTTCTACTGATGATAATGATTGGGCAGGCTTCCAGTGTATGCACTAAAATTTCCCCATAATTTTTGTTTATTGGCATCACCTTACATTTTTGTTTATTATCTTGTTAACATGCTTTTTGCCAAGTGCCAACCACCTGGGTGTTGAGAACGATGGTGGGAGCATTTTATTATTGTCATTAATTTTGTGACGTGATAATTTTTAGCTGCTGGAGACACTTCTGTAACTGACAAAAATGATCCACCAAAAGCTGGTGAGAAGAATGCCCAGTCTGCTACTGGAATTGAGAATTTATTTAATGATTCGCCTCCACTAACAACCAACCAAGTCCCAGAGAAGCCACAAAAAGATGTCAAAAATGATATTTTGAGCCTCTTTGAAAAGGTATATCTTCAACATTGTCATTTGCCTTTTGGAGCTAGTTAAGATTATTCCTTAACATTTCCCCTCTGTTATGCGTTTAAATATGGTTTTTTAACTTCTTTAGTGTGGTCTTATGTTGTTTGTTTTCATGGTTTCAATCGATTTCAGTCCAATACAGTGCAGCCTTATGCAATGCATCAACAACAACTAGCATTGCTAGCACATCAACAGTCCCTTCTGATGGCTGCTGCAGCTAAATCTGCTCCTGGAAATACTCAACAGTCACCATCCAATGGCGCAATCATACCCACTCAACAACAACTAGCCTTGCTAGAACAACAAAAGTCCCTTCTCATGGCTGCTGCAGCTAAATCCGCTCCGGGAAATACTCAACAGCCTCCATCTACCACCACAAGCATTCCCACTCAAGCTTGGCCAAACATTGGCTATCAAATACCTGGAATTATGATGCCAGTTGGTGCACAGGCTGATTTGCAGAAACTTATGCAGGTAGACTCCGTAGTATAGATAGTTGCAACAGTTTCTTTAAAGAAATATATGAAGCAAGTTTATCATTTTTTTCATTGCTTTAGACAATGCAAATGGGACAGACACAACAAGTGGGAAACAATGTTGCATCATCGAGGTACATATTTAATCTCTTTATTCTTGGTTTTGTGTCCACTTTACCAAGATTTTGGGGTTTGTTATGCAGTACACTTAATATCCATATGGTTTTAAATGCAGTGTTAAGTTTCTAATTGTATTCCGAGAATCCCACACCACAATCATGTTACAACCATAAGTTCCACGATCCTAACTTTTGCCAATTCTTGTCTTGCAGCTTTTATGCATTGGGGCAAGTTACCCCAGCAAGTGGTGCTGCAATTAATGGAGCAAGCAAGCCTCAAACGGCTTCCTCAGTTTCATCGACGAACTCTCCGCAAACAGGAAAGGATTATGATTTTTCATCATTAACACAAGGGTTGTTCACAAAACGCTGAGTTGAGACAACCAGATGATGATTGTTTGCTTCCGTCACATTCATCATTGACACAAGGGTTGTTCACAAAATGCTGAGTCAAGACAACCAGATGATGATTGGTTGCTTCCGTCACATTCATCATTCTCGATCACACATGTTTGTTTTGAACAACATTATTTTGCAGTTTATCTATATTTGTAAAAGAGAAATTCAAGTTAATTATACAATCAAAAAATCTGTAAAAGAGAAAGCACATACCAACATTGACTTAGCATTTGCCTACATTTGTCTATGTTCCAAGTTTACCTTGTTTTTATCTGATCAACACGGAGAATAACACTCCTTTACATCGCCATTGTGGCTGGGAAAAGCCTATCCAAGAAAGTGTATACACCCCCGCCGAGTAGGAGTGCGCCATTGTGAAAGAAATCAAGTTTTAACCATTACAACAAAGAAATACACACAGATGCTTCCCTGCAGCGGAATAATATTACTTTACAGTGGCTGAGCGAGTACCTCATTGGGTTGATCCATGCAGAGAACTTCCTGAATGACAGCAGACTCTGCCAGTAGCCATATAATTAATTGAATTATGAGGTAAAAAAATAATTTAAGTAAATTAGCAGCGAAAGACGGGAGTAAGGTAAGGTGGCAGCAATTAGTTATGAAGTTCGAACAACAGAAGTATGCCAATAACAAAACAGCCAACATGATTCAGTTCTAAACAAAGGGCTTTGTGCATACCTGCAATGCTCTGGCAAAAGAAGCGGCAAGAAGTAGAGGAGCAACGTAGCCGGTTGTGTATGTCAAGAGTAAGCTGCCTCCTATTAGTGGATCCTGTTATACAGTTGTAATAAATTACTTATTGGATTTATGCCGAATTAAGAGAGATTTCATTCTTTTATAGACTCGAAGATGTATTCATTTGAACATCTATCCAGTCACTTTATCTTCGAGTTTACCTTGGATGTGGCTACGTATCCGAGCAAAGTGGCTAGCACTGGTGTGCTGCAAGGTGAGGCAGCTAATGCAAATGTAAGCCCAGCTAAATATGCTTGCACTCCTAAAATATAAAACAATTTTGAGATTAACACATTTTAAACATTTTATATATTCATGCATATAATTAACTTTTGTTCAGTAGGGGGAAATTATTGAGTCGTTTACCCGATGGGAAGTTGGCAGATGCAGCATGAGGATCAAAATTGTTAAAGAAAGAGGGAAGTTGTAACTCGATGATCTGTAATGTTAGTTTGGAGCATAAGAATAATTTGATCGTAAACGTATAGAGCAGGAAACTCTGATACATGGTTGAATACGACATTGCTAATCTGGTTAGCTGTTCTGCACAGTATTTGAAGCCATCTAAAGTTGTAAATGTCTAATTCAGACAGAAACAGTAAGGCATACGATGACATGTATAACTTGTAAGATCTGATTCTGACCTCCCGGAAATGGAAAAATGATTAGAAAACACAGACAAAAGCATGGATGGCAATACGAGAGACAGAAACATGGAGTTCCATACACACTGAGAAAATATGTGAACTTCAAAGGCAGAAGTGTAAGAATTCCTTCAATGTAAACAAGAGAAACTATATGATTGATGCCATATATTGAACGCTACCATTGGAATATTTAACCCCAAAAAGCTGCATAAATCAAATAACATTAGTAGCTTGATTCAATACCTCAATTAGATTAAGACCCATAACAACAGCCAAACCAGAAGCAACCAATGGCAACCCTTGCCCTATCTGTCCATATGCCTTCCCAGCAAAGGAGGCTCCTACACCGAGGAGTGCTAAAGTAGTCGCTAATCCTAGTGAGAAAGCCACCGAATTCACAATGACCTGACCATAAAAGAACCCGAGTCATTTAGGAAGGAACACTTGTTACATCCATGATTGCATATGTAATTGTATGTCTCACATGTAAGAGAGGAAGGACCCATATATGTTTCAATTGGATGTGAGTTATGGGTTATGTGTTCGGCACAAGTATTTCTTCATTTTCTCCAAGTTTTTCCTTGTATTTGGAAGTTCTTTGGAGAATTGTATTCACCCATGACTCATGTCTGGAACGTGTCGGATATGGGTGTCAAACATAGATACTTCAAGAAAAATGAAGAGTTGGAGCAACATAGGATTTAGCAACACAGACATGGTACACATGCTATACTTTACGCAGTGGTTCAGAAGATAAATCCTCAGCTATAATAAGAAAATTAAAAGGTAAAGAAAATAAGGAAGAGGTTGCGCCAGCATTGCAGAAAACTCAACCTGAACCTATATATATAACTTATTGGCCTTTGGTTTAGGTCACCTATGAGCCGAAATGTTTTTGAAAATTTACTTGTTTCAATTTTCTAATGATAGGAGCTAGCACTTACAAATACTTCCATGCAAGTTTCAATGCTTCAATGAAGAACAAAAGGTTCTATCGGGAAATCTAATAAATGCAGTAAAGAAAATGAATCGCATAGCAAGCTATTACCTCGGTTCCGCCCTTGCCGGAACCAAATGCACCTGGAAGGCAAATCAGACTCAAAAGACCAGCATCAAAAAAGAGAGGGACATGCAAGAAAGTAACAGAACAGATGATATAGGCACCAACCACCAAATAGCTACAGATTCTAACGTGGGAAACAAGGAAAATAACCTAGTAAAACTCAGAGCTGATAACTGGCCCTGAACAGCTTCATTAGCTTGCAGGCCAGCTGAATACAGTAGACCTCCAAACCCATCTCCTGTACTTCCATCAGCTAAAGTGTAAAGTGAAGCAGCTCCTTCCTGCTTCCAAGGAAAATATTATCATAGCTATTTGTGTCGGGCACAAGCCGAAAAACCCGAATCCGATTAACATAGCTAGAGAAGACCAATTTAATCAAACCAAAATTGAATGAAGTTTCAAGACACTACATCCCAGGAAATTGGACTTTGCGAAGATAACAAATAGATGAAAACATTAAGCTCACCAAAATATTATCTTCAGTTAAAGCCTTTGCAGAATCAATTGCAACCAAATTTGCCACTAAAAAAAGAAAGAAATGAAAACTCAAAATATTATAAAACAAAAACCCATCACTTGTAAAGTAACTCACAACCGAGTTAACTATTAGAACAATCATAATTTAAGATTAAGAGCATTTATTCTAATGGAAGAAGACAGTGGTTACCTGCTATAGTATTTGCAAGAGCAGTTAATTTCAAAGTCTTTGCAAAGATCCCCACTTCCTGTTGGTTTATTAATTGCATAGTATATTTACCTGGAAAACAAAATAAAAACAAGTTTTAGAGCTTAAAAATCGATAATTTTTTCAACAAATTGAACTACTAATTGTTTTGAACTCACCATAGCTGGTTCTTGGGTGATTTTTGATTTTGGAGAAATTAGAAAAGGAAGAGCTGATGACGTGGTTTAGAACTAAAGTCATCTTCAACAGAACAGACTCTGTTTGGCGGCAGAGAAAATTTGGTTTTGAATTTGCGGAGGCTTTTTTCTTTCTCGGGAACCAAACAGAGAGTGGGAGATATTTATGACATGTTACGATGATGTTTCGTGTGTTACACGGTTTTTCAAGCTCTAACTTCAACCGATTGATGTGAACGGTTTAATTGGATTGATGATATATTGATACTACGAAAATATGAATTAAGTTGGGGGAAAAAGATTATAAAATATTTGTAAATTATGGCATTTAAATCTTTGCAATTTTTTTAGAATTTCGTTTTGCATTTCTTTTTTTTAGCAAATTCTAATCCCCGATGTTAACACTTCCGTTCATTTTTCAACAAAATCGGACACGTTTTAGTCCTTTAATTTGTTCTCCGTTCATTCCTTTTTTCTTTTTAAAAAATTTTTCACCTTAAAAATATTTTTTAATTTTTTTTGTTTCGAAAATCTTTTGGCTTTCTGTTTAGCAAAGAATTCAACATGAATTTCTAAAACAATCGCTTTTTTCTCCGTTGATTTTTGGGTGTTTTCCCCCTTCCAGAAGCGATGTTTTCGTTTGCGAGAAATTCGCTGGAGGAGATGCTGGAATCTCTCCGGCAACGAGACGATGGCGAAAAGCCCAAAGACGTGCCCCCGGCATTACCTTCCCGACCGCCTTCCAGGGCAAGGGTTATCTCGGGACGCTGGGCTGCTCAGCCGACCTTCAATGCCGATGGCGAAAACGGTGGCGTTGATGACATAGTGAAAAGGAATACACTTTGGGGCAACAAAAGGAGGAAAGATGTGAATGTGGATTCACCCTATAATTTGGACGAGGAAAAGAAGGATTTGGAGGGGAGTGATAATATTGGGTATTTTATTGAGAAAGTAAGTATTAAGGGGAAAATTAGTACTATTTTTTTTTAATTTTCTTGTTCTTTAAGTAAGCTTAGAAAGAGGTTTTTGAAGCTCAATATTGATGAATGGTGAATCTATTAAGTAATTAGTAAGCATAAAAGTACTTTTGAGTCAAATATGCATTTTTTGTCTTCCCGGTTTCCAGGACTTTTACATAACTAATTCGGCACACACCTGGTCGCACACCTGATTTTGGTGTATACTTTCTAACAAATATTTAAATTCTTTTATGAAGTTTTGAATGTCTTTCTAGTCAGATCGTTCATGCGTTTGCATATGATGTATCATTTGAAGCATTAGACAACGCTGATAATTTCCCACAACAATTTGGTAGAACAATGTGAAACACTTAAATTAACAAAACCACATTGGTTTAATCAACTTTTTTAGCGTGTTTAGGAAGAGGACTCTTTAGCTCTTACTTTATGTTAGGTTTGATATATGAATATGATATATCCATGAAAAGTTGTGTTTTCTTTGCTTTTTTGGGGTTGATACTATGTGAATTAGTGTGTTCTTTTTTATTTCATATGTATATAATATTGCTTAGGGGGTGTTTTTGATGATGAGTTTAGGATTGTCATAATAAATCTATTTATTTAGAGAGGATTTGGTTTTAGAAACTTCATGTTTGGTGCCGGCAATCCCGTGGGGTTTGGGCATTGGGAATGATAGAAGCTACATCTGGGGAAGAATCATTTGTCTCCCTTGCCAATGAAAATGTGAGTT
The DNA here is from genome assembly GCA_958450335.1 of Hibiscus tridactylites. Taxonomy (NCBI): domain Eukaryota; kingdom Viridiplantae; phylum Streptophyta; class Magnoliopsida; order Malvales; family Malvaceae; genus Hibiscus; species Hibiscus tridactylites. Next base: position 4,007,411 of record OY288271.1, read on the forward strand.
TCATGATTTCTGAAATTGTTCATTAGTCTCGACTGTTCTTTTTTGTTATCCGGTGTATGATTTATACAACATCATCGTTACAGGTTGTAAAAGTCTCTACCAGCCACCTCTTTCCTGCAAACCCAGAAATTCTGGATGGTGTGGATGATCTCATGCATCTTAGTTATTTGAATGAGCCCTCAGTTCTTCACAACCTTAAGTACAGATATTCTTGCGATATGATTTATGTAAGCGGGATATGAACCTTTGGCGATGTACTTATTAATGAATATATATCCACTGCCACACTTCATTTATACTTTTTTTCTCTATGTAGAGTAAAGCAGGTGCAGTGTTGATTGCAGTCAACCCATTTAAAGATGTCGAAATTTATGGGAAGGATTTTGTCACTGCATATAAACAGAAAGCTACTGACAGCCCTCATGTTTTTGCTATAGCAGCCACTGCTTATGATGATATGATGAATGGTGAATGAAACCATTTTTGCTCTCCTTTTTCTTTCATTTTTAAGTTACATTAAACAAGTGATCAATTGCTCATGGTGATACAACAACTTGTTTCTGATGTTCTCTTTATCTTTATAATTAAAATTTTGCAGATGGAGTCAGTCAGTCTCTGATCATAAGGTTAGTTGGATGTTCAAAATTTTTAGTTATACATGATAATGTAATATTACTGTTCATCATTAAGCATAGTTTTTGTTTTATGAACTGTAGAGTTATGTGATATAAATTTATCCTGCAGTGGGGAATACGGAGCTGGGAAAACTGAGACAGCAAAATTTGCAATGAAGTACCTGACTGCCGTTGGAGGTGGCAAAGTTGAGATAGAGGGTCAACTCCTCTATGCAAGTTGTATACTTGAAGCATTTGGGAATGCAAAGACATCTAGGAATGACAACGCTAGCAGATTTGTGAGTTCTTTCCCTTATTTATTTTAAGATTGGTCTCTGCTGAAGGTAGATATATATAGAATGTCTCATGGCTGAAAGAATCTTTGCTGACCTTAGTGAAGGAGTTCCTACTTTGCTTTATGTATTTCATATCTGCTATAGCTTAGAAAGTGTCTTATTAATTACTCTGTTATGCTAAACTGATGCAGGGGGAACTTGTGGAAATTCATTTTACTGAAGTGGGGGAGATATCTGGTGTGAAGATTGAAACTTGTAAGCATGTTGAAAAAGAAAAGATTGCTACTATTACTTGATACATTGTAGTAATAAATAGTATTTGATAAATCTTGGTGACTGACCAATCTTTGTGTTAATGTTGATTCACCAATAATTCTGGATAGTTCTTCTGGAAAAGGTGACTTCACGACTCCATTAAACTTCATATTGAATTTTATCACTGTTATCATGTATAATATCTGATGTGAATGATTTTTGATGTTACCCGAGCAGACGAGAGTAGTTGAGCTAGACCCTGCTGAAAGGTCTTACCATATCTTTTATCAGCTTTGTGCTGGTGCTCCACAAACTCTAAGGGGTACTATTTCATTTTACAGCGTTCTACAATTCATGCAAGTTCAGAATAGGTTGTGAGTGTGTATAACATTGGCTCTGCCCTATATCATCTACATAGAACTATGCTAGTTCGCTTGCACCTTTTATCTCTTGAAGCTGTAGAACTTTTAAAGAATGGTATCATACCATTCAAATCTCAAGGTTGCTCAAATTATTCTTGCCACATGGCCTTTTTATTCAATAGATTGAACCAATTAAATGCTATGGGTGCTATTTTTTTATAAAAAAATGCCAGAACCCCTCACCATCTCCTTTAAACTAGGCATGAATACATCATAACGTCTACAACAATGCAACTCATTAACTTGAATCTGTGTAATTTACTTATGATCTTTTTAATCCTGTGTTTGCAGAGAGGCTGTTTCTTAAAAAGGTTGATGAGTACAACTATCTGGCCCAGAGTGACTGCTTGGTGATTAATGATGTCGATGATTCTGAGGAATTCCATAAGCTTATGGTAACTCAGAAGACTAGATTTTAATGTTACCATCCATAGTGCTGGCATTCCTGTTCCATATCATTTCTATCGCATTGGTTTTTAAGCCATAGTTTCTCCATTTCTGTAGGAAGCCCTGGACATTGTTCTAATTTCCAACGAAGACAAAGATCAAGTGTTTAAAATGCTTTCTGCAGTGTTATGGCTGGGAAATATATCATTTCAAGTAATTGACAATGAAAATCATGTGGAGGCATCGAATGATGAAGGTAATAATATGGATTTGCCTTGCATAATGGTAAGCTTCAGAAAAGAAAAAAATTGCATTTGATATTGTATTTACATTTTCTGTTTCTTTTCTCATAGCTGAGAGAGAGAGAAAGAGAGGATTCTTTCTTTGTTGTAGCATTTTTCAGGAAACTGAAAGCCTTGCGTGGTTTTATGATGGTGATGTCTCATTGGCAAGGTGGTGGTACATAAAATGAAGAGTAAAATTGAGTCAAAAAAAATGAAGAGTAAAATTGTCTGATAGTCAATGCACATACCAATTTGTTCTATTACTGGCAGTGGAGTCGTGAAGCTCCTACTTTAGAAGCTGGATTCATTTATTAATTTTAACATTGAATGCAGATCTGCAGATCGATTGTCTCCTAAGCATTTTCTGCTAACCTGTGCAATGAACATGGTCCAACCTCTATAAAAGTTTTATAGGCTTGCTTGTTACATTGGGTGACTTTTAAGTGTCCTATTTTTGACAATGTATTTTCACTACAAGAAAAGTAACATATCATGGACCGTTTTCTGTTCAGAACTCATCAGTCATCATACACGATAAAATACAATTTACAAAAAATGCATGTGCTGTAAAGACCTTGTAATATGTTATCATCATCATCATTAGTTTTGTGCATTCTAATTTTACTTTTTGTTGCACCTGTTAAAGCCAAATCTTTAATTAGCTTTTTTGTTAAACATAAGAGCATGCTTGTTAATATGTTATGTTTATCCTTGTTGAAGACTCAGATATTTATGTGAGATGCTATTTTTTATTCCTCGTTGCAGCTTTAATTAGTGCAGCCAGGCTGCTGGGTTGTGCGTCGCATGACCTGAATCAAGCTTTATGTGCCCATACCATCCATGCTGACAAGGGTAGTATTGTTAAAAAGTTTACATTGCAGCAGGTTTGTCCTGTATTTGGTTAACAAAATTATTCTTCCTCTGTCCTTTATATTTACTGTGATGCACTTGTTGACAATATATAATTCATTAATCTACTTGTAATTTAGGCCAGTGATGCAAGAGATGCTTTGGCAAAATGGATCTATGCTTACTTGTTTGACTGGCTTGTGGAAAAAATAAACAAGTTACTTGACGTGGGCAAACAGCACGATGGCAGGTCCATAAGCATCCTTGATATTTATGGGTTTGAGTCCTTTAAGGCAAGTGCATTTTGGTTAGCTCTTTAGAGTATATATTTGTTAAGTTTTTCCAGCTGTTGATTTTTCGTCTTCTCATATTCAGAAGAATAGCTTTGAGCAGCTTTGTATAAACTATGCGAATGAGAGGTTGCAACAACACTTCAACCGGCACCTACTTAAGCTTGAGCAAGAGGTTAGCAACATAAATCTTTGACTTGTACAACATTTTTATTTTTTTACTGTTCTGTAGAAGAACAATACCTCTACACTCCTAAGCGAGGATTCCATTACTCTTCCCTCATTTATTGCGCATACAGATTAATTTTCAAAAGCCAAAATTCTGTATATTCTTGTTCTCAGCTGTCTATTTTTTTTATCTCTGGATTTGGTTTACCTTCTATCTCTGTAATTGTTTTTTTGACCAACTTCCTGTTATTAAGAGTCTTTTCTTTTTTTAAATTTCAGGAGTACGAGTTGGATGGGATTGATGGGGTTAAAGTTGATTTTGTAGACAACCAAGAGTGTTTGGACTTATTTGAGAAGGTAATTTGAAGTTTGAAGGTTGAATAGTTTTTATTTGTCATCATTGTTCATTTGGAATTCTTTGGATTATGTAGCATGTGGATTTTGCATATATAGTTGTTTTTCTACTTAGAAATTGAGCTTGGTCTTGCCAAAGTATGCTTTTATTTTGAGTGCTAATTCTGGCTGATACTTTTATTTGTCATCATTGTCATATCTTGATGCGATGAAAGCAAAATGTTTGTGGGCATTCTGTCAGTTTTCTCTTTGCTAGTCATTTTGCAGAAATCAATTGGGCTACTTTCCTTACTGGATGAGGAATCGAATTCCCCCGATGCAAATGATTCAACCCTTGCTAGTAAGTTGAAGCAGCACCTGAGTGGTAATTCTTGCTTCAAAGGAGATAAAAGCAGAGCCTTTGGTGTTCGCCATTTTGCGGGAGAGGTTAGTTACTTTCTTTGTGAACAGACAGAAATCTTTGTAAGATTTTCATTCAACTCAATATCAAAGGCAAATGATCAAGAAAATACAAAATATCCTTTATTTAATATGGATTATTTTATATTCTGTTTCTAGTTATCTTTTGTTTACAAAAATATTTATTTATTTTTTAAGAAAAGAAAAAGAGAAATGGAAATTGAACAAAATTAGTTCTGACATACTTGAAAGTGATCAAAACATTGGGTAGATGTTGGCCACTGTAACAGCTTTAATACGTTTTCTTTGTTTCTCCAGGATCTATTATTTATAAGTTGATTTAAATTTTTATTGCTGTAGTCAAATTACAAACTTCTTTGTAGACTTTTGTTATTAATTGTAGTTTGGTTTATCAATGACTGAAATTGCAAACTTCTTTGTAGATTTTTGTTTGTTTTCCCTATTCTGAATTAGATTGTCTATTTTGGCAATAGCTTTAGATGCATGTATATCTATTTTAACCATGTAGCTTTAGAACAATTATTTGAATCGGGTGTCTTAAAAATTAATTAACTTGATATTTTAGTATCTCACTCAAACCATACAACTGAGAAAGTCCAGTTTTCGGAAAGGTCGAGTTTGTTTGGGAAGATGCGTACTGCTGGTATGGTACTGCGCAAGGGATACAATGAATTATTGATTTTCAGAGTTCTGCCAGGTACTCTATGATACAAATGGCTTTCTGAAGAAGAACCAAGATACATTGAACACTGAGTTAATCGAACTTCTATCATCATGTGAGAGCCAATTCCCGCAAACATTTGCCATTAAAATGCTTAATCAGTCTCTGAACCCAGATGTTCCAAAGCAAGGTGTCGGTATACAGTTGAAGGTAAGTTTACTTCCTTAATTGTGATCCAAGTTTATCCATGGTTGTAATGTAATTCAAGCTAATCAATTAAACTACAAATCTTTTTTGCATGGTATCAATTCTTTATTGGAGAAGCTTTCTTACATTAGTCTTCAGTATAAAGCATAAAAGATTTATTTATTAGGAATTTACTGCACAATCAGATGTACCTGTCGCCAAAAGCATGCTTTGTAAGTGTTGATGTTTTTCTTCCATACTTGCAGGGTCAACTCTTCAAACTAATCCACCAGTTGGAGAATACAAAACCTCACTTTATTTGCTGCATAAAACCAAATCGCAAGCAGCTCCCTAGCATGTATGATGACGATCTTGTCTTGCAGCAGCTTAGATGTTGTGGAGTTTTTGAAGTTGTTAGAATCTCTAGATATGGATATCCTGCTCGAATGACACATCAGAAATTTGCAGAAAGGTAAAGGCGAAAGCCTTCTTTAGTTCTTTTTAAATTTTTATTATTCCCTCTAACTAGTTCCCCATAATTCTTCTCCTAATATGTGTTTAGGTACGGTTCCCTATTGTTGGAGACTAATGTATCTCAGGATCCATTAAGTATTTCAGTTGCTGTTTTAAAACAATTTAATGTCCTCCCTGAAATGTATCAAATTGGCTACACCAAACTGTATCTTCGAACCGGGCAGGTAAGTTGTTTTTAATAGCTTTTGATTGTTAGCTGTAATTTTCAACCTTGATTTCTCTTTCTCCAATTACTTCCAGGACCTATGTGACACTTTAGATAATTGCAAGAGTCAACCAAGTTAACCTTTTGATTTATTCATATCAAGAGCCTGTACTTAGACTTCATATGAGGCCAGCACCCTGTTCTAGCCTAACTTACTAGCTTTTCTACTCTGCTTGAGGTTGGAGATATGGCTTTCTCTTACTATGGCTAAAAACCATGTTAGCCAAATTAGTCTTTGTAAAAATCACTGAGAATCCTTTTTCAAGTGGAGCCCAAGTAACCTGGTATATATATTGCTATGCCAACCAGGTTTATATTTGACTGTAAATGAATCAGTCTTGCATATAAATGCTTGAAATATTTCTTAATGCTTAGAGCTGGACCTTCATGTTAATATGCCGGGTAATGAAAATGGATAAACAAAGCTATTTCGTTTTGTTTATGGTTATCTTATATAATAGTTTCTTTGATGCTCTTATGTCCGGCTGGGTTGCAGATTGGTGCATTGGAGGATTGGAGAAAACAGGTTGGTGCAGTGGAGGATAGGAGAAAAAAGCCGTTCCTGTCAGGTGTTGCAAAAACCATTACTTTTTTTTTACATTGTTTCATGCAATTTAGTTTATCATTCTGCATGAGATTTTAGATTTGGTCTTTAAACATCTTCATCTTCAAAGCACCTTTTTATACTTTAGAGGCTTGAAACTGTAGATTTACTTGTGTTTGCACCTTAAGTTTATTCCCTTTTAAGATCACGGGCAGCTATATTTTGGCAATTTTTACATTTCTTTTTGTGATCGACTGGATGTTTCCTTTGCGATGCAGTTGCAGATGGCGAAATCCAAGGGAAGTACACTAATGAGGATGCAAGTAGCTACTTAGCATCTGATTCCCAATTACTTGACGAGCAGTTGACAGCAATCATAGTTTTACAATCTGGTAAGTTCTTTATGTGCTAACTAAATTTGTGTGTTCTGTCATCTGTAGTTTCCTTGTTTATCATTATCATCATTTTTTTTTCTGTTGCAGTAATTCGTGGATGTTTGGTCCAGAAACATCTCGGTAACTTGCATGCTTTGAGACAGTTGAGATCTAGACGAACAATGTCCAGAAAATATTCTAAAGTAAAGTTATCATCTTCTCTTAACACTATAAAATTACTTTGGTCCTTTGAAAAAACCATGATAACATTACCGAGTCTCTGTTTCCTGAAGATATTTTCTTTCTTGCCATGTCGTTTTTCTCTTAGTTGCATGCCTCCAAGCATGTTTTACTTCAATAATTTGTTTATAGTTTCTGTTAAGAAACTCCAAAGGACTTGAAATGTGATCCTCTTTTCTGGGCTGACCAGGACATACCAAATGAGCAGCCTTCAGCAATGGCAGAGCTTCAAAAAAGGGTTCTCGACGTGGAAGCCACTTTGGGGCAAAAGGAACAGGAAAATGCCACATTACGAGAACAAGTACAACAATATGAGGAAAATGTGCAAAAAGAACAGGAAAATGCCTCATTGCGGGAACAAGTACAACAGTATGAGGCAAATATGCAAAAAGAACAGGAAAATGCCGCATTGCGGGAACAAGTGCAACAGTATGAGGCAAATATGCGAAAAGAACAGGAAAATGCCACATTGCGAGATCAACAGTACGAGACGAAGATGCAAAAAGAACAGGAAAAGATGAAAAAAATGGAGGAGACGTTGCAAAAGCAAATTGCATCCTTGCAAGTAAGTTGGTGTGCTCGTAGATAAATATAACTAATTATAACATGTTTTAAGCAAGGTGGTTGTTTTTACCTCGACATAAAAGGTCCTGAGAACATCGATGCAAGTACAAAAGTAATGCAATCCTGGTGATTGCAGCTAATCACGTAAACTTGTCTATCTTGTTAAATAACTGGTGAATGTACATTGATTGGGAGCTCACAGCATGTATATGCCATTATGAGAATTTCATGTTTAATGTAAATATACACGCACACAAATTACGTGTTGAAGAGATTACAATTACAATTGATAACCTTTAACATAGATCCAACAGACGAATGCATGTATAATAATTTAGTGAATTAGATGCTTATTGATTTCAATTGCATTTTTTGCAGGCAAGTCTTGCTGCAGCCAAAAAGAGTGATGGCTCTGATGGTCAGCTAGGAAGAGGTGAGCTTGATTCAAAAGATAATGTGTCCATGCAACCTCGATCTCTTGGTGGAAATAAAACTGATGTCGGGGGCAAAGAAAATGGTGTGAGCGGTCTGGCAAAGGAATTTGAGCAGCAGAAACAAAGTTTTGAAGATGATATGAGCAAAATGGATCCTAACTCGAGTTCTTACGAAGAACTACGGAATTTAAAGCGCAGCTTCAGGGCATGGAAGAAAGATTACAAGACGAGATTAAGGGAAATGAAGGCAAAATTCCCAAAAAAGCAAGGACATAAAGAATCAGACAAAACACGGAAAACATGGTGGCCGAAGCGAGGTAAAGTGTTACAAATGCAGACGTGCACTAAACCAACTGGACATAAAGGATCATAGTCTGTCCAAGCATGTCGGGCTTCCATTCTCTGGTACAGTTTCGTAATATTTTATGGCAGCAAATATAAACATTTCTATAGTCCATGGACATCAAGCGAGACGTATGTTTCTGTATATCTACCAATTTTTGCTTCTCGGTGGAAGGAATGATAATGTGCAGAAACAGATGGGAATTTGTTGAGTCGAGACTGGTTTCTTCTTCTGATGGTTGGGTGTAGGTTGTGTATATTCTTCTGTTGTATACTGATGTAGGATCCAACTTTGTAGTTCCTTTGGTGTGCACAAAATTGAAATTCCAGGGAAAAATTTTCATATGCCCTTTACCTGGAATTTCAATTATACCTTGTGCACTCCATCTTTTTCTTGCACTTGACATGTAGCAAACTGTTGAAGGATTAGGGTCAAAACTCGACCCAGAAATTTTGAACATAGTCAAAATTTATGTAACTCAAATTATGAATGTGTTTATAATAAATATATATATTGTGTTTATGGATAAATGTATATGTGTGTGAAAATGATATGAAAATGAAATGAACACATAAATTCTCAGCTTTAAGTCATTTTTGAAGGATCATATAAAGTTATCAACATATCTAAGATCGAATATTTTCGGAGTATAAATATCGAATATAAATACTTGAAAATGAAGAGTCGAAGCAACGTAATACACAACTAAAGTTGGTACAAGAAGTGGAGAAATGTAAATGAATGCTAAGCTTTGATAGTCTCTAAATCAGCAAACTGGTTAACCTCATCAGCCTCTGGAGCAGCAGAACCTCGGAAAAGCAAAACTGCAAGGCTGCCGACGGAAAAATAAATGAAACAGCCGGAACAGTGTGTCACGAATGAACCAAAATCAGTTCCGACAATGCATTGCCACCCCGGTCCGTTTGTTCTGTCAAATTCCTGTAACAAATACAAAAAGGCTTCATTAACAAGATTGCAGATTGCACCAATCAAACTCAGAAAACAAGGGTAATTGTTAATTTACCTTCTTGATGAAGCAAGCAATGTCGGTGGACTGAGTGACGTCGAAGAAATCGAGGGCTTTAGCAGCTAAACCAACAGCATCGTGCTGCATGGTTTCAAGCATGTCGGTCTCTTCAACCACTGCCTTGCCTTCTAGCATGGCTGCTGATAATATGCAACCCAGCAATTCACAAAAAAAAAAAAACCTTTTAATTCTGCAGAAAGTTTGGAGCTGATATAATATAACAGTGAAGCCAAACGTACTGTTGAGTAGTGGATTAAGTAGGGACAAAAGTGGTGGATTGGGTGGATATTGTTTTTCCAGCTTTGGAATAAAGTGGCTATTGGCTAATGCTGCTGGCTCAACCACGTCAGGGATTTCGATGCTTGTGGTTACAGACGACTGAGCTTTATTTTCTTTAATTGTCTGTATCTAATATTCGTATTCGACTCGTATTCGGATTTATATAATAATATCATTCGTTAAATATTTTTTAAGAATATGAAAATAAACATAAAATTAACATGCGTGATTACTACATGCTATGCTAGGTAATGAATATTATTACTAAATATTAGAATAGCAGAAGGACAAAGAATCTTCAACCTCAGAAACTTGTGGTTCAGTAGAGCCTTACGAATCAAGTTAAATTTAAGAGAAATAAAACGTGGAAAATAAGTTAACCCATCTATACAAGAGTGAGTGGCAAAGTTGAAGACTACTCGATATTTTTCTGGTTTCCCATTGTATTTATCGGAGAGAATCGAGGGACTAATCTTCCGTATTCTGTTGAATCATAAAGAAAGTAAATATTGACCAGAATACCAACAACAAATCTTAATTTTTACCATAAAACAAACACAGAAAGAAAAATCATTTAAACATCACAACAAAACAAAATTCTTATCAAGATAACATCTTTTCCTCGGTTTTTTTAACTGTTAACTTTCTCTGTAAACCCTTGGCCAGAATATGCTTGTTTTGTTACTATGTTAGCACCCTACTGAGAAAAAGACAACATGTAAGAACATAAAAGAAAGATGTTAAGATAATAAAAACATGTAATAATTTTGAGGTCATTCAAAAAATGGAAATGTTCAAAAACCCTCATAACTCTTAGCATCTTCTTTGCCACATTTCCCTCTCTACCATTCTTTCCAATGGCAATCACCCCAACAAAAACTGTTTTTTTTTTCACTTTTCTTTTTTTGTTTATGTGGTCTTTTATCATTGAATATTAGTATAATATTTCAAATGTTTCATCAATGCCATGAGCTGATGACACCACGCCATTAGACTTTTAAGTTTTAATCCCTGAGGAGGAGCTAAAGAGAGACGACGACAACGATGGGCCGTCGTCTCTTTTCTTGTTTCTGCAAGTGTTCCTCCTCATCAGGGACTGAAAGCCATGGCAAAACCAATGGAACAGTAGACGAACCACCGCCGCCCGAAGGTCCGATCATGGTCGAATTGTTTTCTTCCCAAGGCTGCGTGACGTCCCCGGCGGGCGAGCTGCTGTTGTCGAGGCTAGGGAGAGGCGATTTCGAGCTCGAAACACCGGTGATCGTGTTGGCTTATCACGTCGACTACTGGGACTACAATGGGTGGAAAGACCCCTACGGATCGAGCCTATGGACAGTCCGACAAAAGGCTTACGTCGAAGCCTTGAAACTCGACACCATGTTTACACCACAGGTTGTTGTTCAAGGTAGGGCTCAATGTTGGTAAAATGAACTGCAAAAAAGCTGTTAGCACTGACTGGAAACTATAAGCAAAAACAGAACTTGAAATCGTTGACCGTGTCGTGGTATGGTGGCCACTGCCTTAGAAACAAAACTGCCCCGAACAGTGTAGTCGCTTCACGGGCAGGCTGTCCCCCGAGGTGCACACGGACGCTCCTTGAATCGTACACTCGACTCTCGGAGTGAACTACAGTGAAACTGCTCAAACAAGTGGAGAGAAAACAGAGAAAAGCTGGAATGCTTTGTGAATGTGTTTGATGATATGAAATGCTGCATGCAGCAGCTCTATTTATAGGCTGTAAAACATGTCTATAAATGACATTTCACATGCACAAATAATTACAGAAATTAATCTGTATAACAGCCATCTTAAATCTGCTGTAACAGACTCTCATAAACACCATTTTAATTCTGTAATTATCATGCCATTACAGTGCTGTTACACTTTGAATTTGACTGAAAAAAGTCTAAATTCATCCACTGAACAGACTGTATATATTCGAATTAATTCGAATAAACTGCACTGTTCTGAACGTTCGAATTAAGATAGTCTTTTATTCATAAGAAAATTCCTACGAATTTTCTCCAAAAAGAATATTTACGCGCGCGTACGTGTCGAAGACACGTGTACCCCTTCTACATAGTTGGGTCACAAAGGCGTCATATGGTTATCTGATACAGAAAATTAAAGACAGATTGAATGGGTGGAAAGCGAGAATGTTATCCTTAGCGGGGCGTGTTACTTTGGCTAAGGCGGTGATCTCGGCAATTCCAGCTTATACAATGCAAACGGCTCTTCTACCTAAGAATGTCTGTAATGAAATTGAGAAAATTACAAGAAACTTCATTTGGGGTGGTCAAGAGACGAGGACAAGTATCCATTTAGTGAATTGGAGTGACCTTTGTAAACCTCTTGAGTATGGCGGGCTTGGTTTCTGAAATCTCCATGTGCAAAATGCTGCTTTTCTCATGAAAGTAGCATTTGGACTCTTAACTAAAACGGACCATCTGTGGGTGCGTGTTCTCCGAGCAAAATATAAATGGTGGGAGGGTCTTCCGGACTCTATAAATAGACGTAATTGTTCCAATTTATGGAAAGGCTTATGTATGGTGTGGGAGGATATTCGAACTAGTGTTGTGTGGAACCTTGGTAACAGAGTGAGCGTTGACTTTTGGAGAGATCCGTGGATTAGTGACATTGGTCCTTTGATTAATCATGCGACAAATCCATCCAATGTGCCTTGGATGTTTTCCGCGGTTAAGGGGTACGTAAAGGAGGATGGGACGTGGGATTGGAATAGTTTTGCAGACAATCTGCCTGCGCATATTGCCTTGCGGATTGCGGCAATTGCACCGCCTCTTGAAGTGAATATTAGTGATCACCTGGGCTGGAAATGGAGAGATGATCGTCAATTTTTCGTGAAATCGGCCTATAATATGAGGTCAGCTATTACGCCGGTGGATGAGTCCAAATTATGGAAATTGATTGCACGATACCCGGGCCTCCAACGTATCAAGATGTTTTTGTTGTTATTAGCGAAAGGGAAACTTCTTACGAATGTGGTACGCGCTAGAAGAAATCTAACCACTGATGTTAGATGTGGTATTTGTGCCGAAGCTCCCGAAAATTTGAACCACCTTTTTCGTGAATGTGCCACTGCTCAAGGCACATGGCGTTGCTTAATTAGCAGAGCGAAGTGGTCTGAATTTTGCACCACGAATCTTCGGACATGGCTGATCAGGAATTTGGAGGGGGATTGCTACTATGCGGTTGATGGTGCTGATTGGCCGGTGCGCTTCGGTGCTACTTTGTGGGCTATTTGGTTACACAGGAATCAGCAAATTTTCTCCCCTGAGGAACCAAGTCTGCTGTCGGTTTTGGAGCATAGTAAGCGGTTATTTGATGAGTTTTGAGCAGCGGAAAGCTTGCGCATAAGTCATGGAACGTCACAGCTACAGCTGAATCATGAAACATCTGGTTGGACTCCTCCTCGAAACGGAAAGTACAAGCTAAATACAGATGCTGGTCGTTATGCTGCAACCAGAGTGGCGTCTTGTGGTGGTGTAATACGAGGGTCCGATGGAGGATGGATTGTTGGTTTCTCACGTCTCCTTGAGTGTTGCTCGGTGTTGGAGGCGGAGCTTTGGGGTGTTCTTGAAGGATTGCGGCAAGCTTGGCGAATTGGGTTGAGGGCGTTGGATGTTGAGGTAGATAGCAAGGAGGTTGTGGAATACTTGCAAGGAAGTAAGATGGCGGTAAACTCGCCTACGATCATCCTACACTTGAGACAGCTGCTTCGGCAGGATTGGGTCGTCACTTTCACCCATGTGCCGCGAGGGTGTAATAAGCTTGCGGATGGCTTGGCCAAATGCTTCTTATCAAGATCCATAACGACAGTGGTGTTTGAGTCTCCCCCACTGGAGGTGGCTGCTATTTTTGATGCTGATAGGCTAGGTGCTGGGCATTAATGGTGCTTTGTAATTTTGGTTTGATGTATGTTTTGCAGTGTTGTTTTAAATATTACTACGTGTACTCTTTTTTCCCCATCTAGGTTAGGGGGTTTTTAACGAGGCACGTAGTAATATTCCCCTTTATTATAAAAAAAAAGCGTTAATATTACAAATATTTAAAAATAATATTACATATAGTAAGCTAAACAAACAAATATCACATCATATCGCTTCATCGTCGAGTAAATAACATTCATTTTTTACAAAGTCATTATCATTAGAGTATGATTAAATAACTATTACTCTCTTAGATGGAGTCATGATCGAATATTAGGAGGACCAAATTATTGAGTTTATTAAATGTTTAAACTAAAAATGAGTGGCAATGCCTTATTTATCTAATATTTAAATTTAAAAGACCTAAATTATTATCAGACCGACAAATTAAAAGAACAAATTAAAATTTTAAAAGATTTAATTAAAAATATTCAAAAATTTTAATGTTTATTATGAGTTTTAAAAATTAAACGGGCCAAATTAAAATATTTAAAAAATAAATAACTTGTTATGAATTTTCTAATTGTTGGGGCCTTGCCCCCCTTATAAACCATCACTATGCTCCGTCCCTGCTCCATTCTATTCCAATTTTTTTTTATCTTATTATTATTATATAAATATGGATATAGATTAATAAGGGAAAAACAAAAGAGCGTGGACGGCAGGATTCGAACCTGCGCGGGCAGAGCCCACATGATTTCTAGTCATGCCCGATAACCACTCCGGCACGTCCACAAGCTCTGATATGAAGCTTCAATACTATACTACTCAAACATAAATTTACTCATTGAAGAGACCTTGTTCTACTCAAGAACAGAAGGTCCACTGAAACACCTCCGCATACCCAAACCCAAAGCTGTGGTATGGAAGAGAAGGATAAACTACGTAAATCGTCACTGAATTTTGTTCTCTTGCCTGTTTTGGTCATCAAAGTTTTAAAATATTTAATTTACTCACTGAACTTTTTATATTAAATTTTTATTATTTTTTCATTAAAATTTTAATATTGTTGACTTGAAATAAAATAATAATAATAATAATTAGTGGGTAAAATACATAAATCATCACTAAATTTTATTTTCTGACTTATTTTAATCATTAAAATTTCATATGTTATGATCGTGATAAATAGATAAATAATAAAAAAATAATATTTTAAATTCAATGATTAAAGAACAAAATTCAGTAATAGTTTACCCAAAAACCGGTTCCAATTCAATATTGTTTTCCCATGGATGATGAGGAGTGAGAAGTGGTTTCACTTTGCTTTTGTCGACTTTGTCTTGTCTCCACTTCCCAGTCTTCAAACTCAACTTCTTCTCCCTTTTCCTTCCACTTTCCTCTCCAAAACTAACTATCTAAAACACTCCCTTCACCTCAAACCTATCTCCTTTTGTTGTTTTGAGCAAACACTATGAATCCTACAGATAACACTGATCATCCTCAGCTTCCAACAATCAGGATCCACCACCCCTCTTCCCCTCACCACCCAAACTCCGCCGCTACTCCCACCCCAACCGCCGGCGCCCGCCGTAAGATCGGGGTAGCCGTCGACCTCTCCGATGAGTCTGCTTTTGCCGTGCGTTGGGCCGTCCAGAACTACCTCAGACCCGGGGATGCTGTCGTCCTCCTCCACGTTTCGCCCACTTCAGTACTCTTCGGAGCTGACTGGGGTCCACTCCCTCAAAGCCCGGGAAACCCAGAAACCCCACAGTCCCAGCAGCAACTCGAAGACGATTTTGATGCCTTCACGGCCTCAAAGGCGGCGGATTTGGCCAAACCCTTGAAAGAAGCCGGGATTCACTTCAAGATTCATATAGTGAAAGATCACGATATGAGGGAAAGATTGTGTCTTGAGGTGGAGAGGCTGGGGTTGAGTGCTGTTATAATGGGGAGTAGAGGGTTTGGAGCTGAGAAAAGAGGCAGTGATGGGAGATTGGGGAGTGTTACCGATTATTGTGTGCATCACTGTGTCTGCCCTGTCATTGTTGTTAGGTATCCTGATGATAAAGACACTGGGAATGCGGTGGAGGGAAAAGATGGCAAAGGTTAATTCCTTTTCGGGGTCTTATTTTTATTATGTTTCAGTTTGATCAGAAATTTTGGATATTTGTACTTGTTTCAATGCTTAATTTGGATGGATTGAGAAGTTCTTTTAGCACAGTTGGCTTGCATCATGTGTATCCATATAGCTGATCCAGGCATACTTCGTTTTTGGTTTCGAATGAGTGAAATTTGGTTTCTTTCCTGTGACCATCTTAGTGTTTTTTTCTTGTTTTTAGATGATGATTAGGTGCACAACAGCATAATGTAATCAATATGGCAGATGACATGTAGTGGGAAAGGTATCAGTTTGTTGTTGTTATGGCAGACACATTATTTAAGTTACCATAGGTTGGCCTTTTCTTTGTAAATTTTGACAAGTTTTTGTTTAATTTGATTGGTTTCAGAGATTGTGTTACATTAGCTGATTAATAGGGCATGGTAGTATAATATGAACGGTGTAGGCTTCATACGTAGTGGGAGAGTTTAGTTCTATCCGTGTTCTTGTAGCTTAGAATTATTTAGTCTGATTCTTACTATAAGTTTTTTAGCAATGGGAATCTTTCTTCAGCATTCAGAGTGTGGCTATTCTTATTGTTGCTAAGTTGGCATAATACAAGTGAGCCGTGCATAAATGTTCTGAAGATATATGATAGCAATTGTTATTGTGTTTATATCAAGTAACTAAATGTGCTTAAATAATTGACAGTAATAGTTCTTTCTTTTGAGTTTCGTTACGGATGTTATGTTGTTAAGTTTTTGAAGCTAATTAAAATGGGAACCTGTGTTTGGAAATGATGACTTAATAATGGAGGAGGAGGATATATAGTATTGGAAATTGGAATGGTTGGTTGGAGCTAAAAAGGACTACCAGAAAGCTTATGGTGAGGGATACCCAATAGTTTCATAGTCATGTTTACTTTAGCCGGCATAATGCTTCAGCATGCTTTTTTCTCTCGATTTCATATATTTTACTTCACGGCACACCATCAGGATGTTTGATCTGCTAGAGTGGATAAGTTTTAGGAATATTTGGATTCCGATTTGGGGAGTTAATTGAGACTGAAAAGACAAATCCAGATGCTGAATTACATGCCTTGATTGGGAAAAGACACTTGCATTTTGTGGGAAGTTGTTACATACCAATTGATCATACACAATTGTCTCCTTGTCTTTATTTGTTTATTAAGGACATTGGTTGTGAATCACAGTCGAACAACGTATGAATAAGAAGACTTAGAATGGAAAAGATCTTTATGTGGTTTCCACGCGAAAGCATCTTGAATTGTTATGAAATCCGTAGCATGTTCCAGTGGGAAAGCTTCCCGAGTTTCTGTCACTTACTTCGGTTTATGTATTTAATTTGTATGAGTTGCTGAATTGTTGAACTTACCACCTCTTCTTGTTAATTAACACATTTGTTTAAAATGCTTCTTTCCTTGCAGATGCTTAGCAAGTTCCCCATAAGTTCAGCTTTATACTATCAAGGTTATTGGTGTTGAAAACATCTTAAATAATGTGATGTTTGTTATTCTTTTAACAATAGAGCCTGTAATCTAATCGTATTATCTCGCTTTTCTCGTATTGTGACATAGCACAGAGAAGGCTCCGATCATGAGACGAAGAGAAGTCATCAAAATGCATGGTTAAAATTGATCCTAGGTTTTCCTCCTCCTGTTTTCGTCTCATCGTTGTACGAGTCTATATATATTGACAATGGTTGTTGTATGGTTGATGAGGTTCTTGATTCCCATTTTAATGACACTCGAGGCGATTATGTTTTACTGCAACATGATATACTATAAGATGATGTTTATATTGTCTTGTAAGAAGTTCATACAATGCTTCAGTGACTATTAATACAATCAATTCCAAGGAATTAATAACATTGAAAAGTTCTTAGCTTTTCTAATCTTTTATCTTGCTTCTGACATTGTAATGGTGAAATCATTAGATGATAGGAGTTTTTGGGTGCACGATGAAGTCGATTCGACGACATCTCGTTCGGTGAAAAAACCTGGTTGTTTAGGGTTTGGCAATGGCCCTTGACTTCCCAACATCATTACTACACTAGCCATGTTCGGTCGGTCCTCCGGACTTTGTTGCACACACAACAGGCCAACATGGATTGATCTCAACATTTCAGATGTATTACAAGTTTCCCTCATTGTTGATGCCATCAACTCCATGGATTTTCCTTCACAAAACAGTCTCCATGCCTACATATTCAGCAAACAAGCACTCAATCAAACATGGTACGTTCGTTATTGTCCGGTTTAAATCCGTGATTTAAGTTTGACAAAGACTTACATGGCCAAGAAGATTAAGATGATGATCTGGATGGCAGAAACCTCTGTTTCGCTTTCCGGTTACAATCTCGAGCACCAATACACCATAGCTGAAGACATCAGATTTAATGGAGTATAGACCATCAATTGCATACTCTGGAGCCATGTAACCACTGCAGATAGTTTCGAATTTTATGTCAAACCTCGAACAAACATTTTAAAGACAAGACCATGAAAAAACCAGATTAAAGCTCGGGTTGTTTCGGATTTTTACTTACTATGTTCCAACAACTTTCTTTGTATTTGCCTCGGTTTCCTTTTCTCCAAAACTTCTAGCCAGCCCGAAGTCTGAAATTTTAGGGTTCATTTCATAGTCTAACAAAACATTAGCAGCTTTCAAATCTCTATGTATTATTCTCTGTCTTGAATCTTGATGGAGATAAAGCAGACCACGAGCAATCCCATTGATAATGTTATATCGTGTAGGCCAATCCAGTGGCTTGCTCTGAGTTTCATCTGTTCAGATTTTTTTCACACAAAAGTCAGCCATATGCATTTTCGTAGTAATTACGGACGTGACGAATGTTATCATAGTAAAAATCTCGACTGAACGGAAGCAGTTCGGATCGGAAACTTGTACCGAAAATAAAGAAATCGAGGCTTTTGTTGGGCATAAATTCATAGATCAAGATATTTTCATCGGCATGCATGCAGCATCCTAAAAGCTTCACTAAATTTCGATGCTGAAGTTTTGCAATGTGCATGACTTCATTTTTGAACCCATCAAGTCCTTCCCCAGAGCTTCTCAACAACCTCTTTACTGCAATTTCTCGCCCATCCTTCAAGATCCCCTGCAAAATTGCACAACTATATATTCATCTTTGCAAGCCAGATATCTTGCTGAAATAATTATTTCCGATATTAAGATATCCATGTCCGATATTTATATCGGATCTAACACCGACCCCAAGACTATATAAGCAACATGTTCATCCATGTAAGTATTACAGATAACATGGAGATTGAACAAGAATGCTACCTTATACACGGATCCAAAACTGCCTTGTCCGAGTTTATTCTTGCTCGAGAAGTTATCAGTTGCAAGAACAATTGTGGCTAAATCAAATGATGGTAACTCGAACTCTTCATTCTGATTTTTAACACTGAAACTGCTTTCAGGGGCAGATGTGGGTGTGGCCAATCCTGCAATGTAGAAGTTGCAGAAAATGTAAAGGATACATACTCATATATCCGTATTCATGTCCAATTATGCGTCGAACACGAGTGTCGATATTTCTATCCAATAAGGTATAGAGATATGCCAACAGAAATACCAGATTCAACATGGAAAGTTTCTGTAAAGTCTAAAGATCTGATGAACAATTATAATAAAAACAAAACAACACAAGTGGAAGTGTTAAATAGTGGATTTGTGAAAGCTGTGATGCATATATACCAGGTTTGTCATGGCGTCTCTTCCTCCAAATATATAAGATCAAGGTTAAGCCAAGGATCAACACTGCTGCAGATAACATTAAGATGAATGCAACCCTAATTCTTTCCTTGTCCTTGGATTTTGGACTCTCTGTTTCATCGAAATCATACGAGAAATCTTCGAGTTATAAATCATTGAAGAGAAAAGATACTCGAATTCAACTTGCTTGATAGCTCGAGCCGTCCAAATTCGAATGTCAAGCATCAAGGAGAAAAGAAAATTTCATACCTAGTTCTGATGCAGCCATCCTTACATATAAATCTTGTCCGTTTTCACTGAATTGTTGAATGTCAACCAGATCAACAAACCAAAGCATGCACCCACTTCCTCCATCTCTAATATCCAAATTCGAATATGCAGTACAAGAACAATTTCTAGTACACAAATTCTTACACTCGTCAAGATTCATACTGTAATTAAACCAGGACTGTCTCGAATCCGGTAACTTCGCATTCGAATACTTCAAAAACCCGTCACTCGAGCAGTTCAAAGTGGTTCTTCTAACACAACCGTGAGACCAGTTTTGAGTGTCCCAAACCTTCTGAAATTTCGGCACAAATCCTTTCAGACAACTACATTTTACACTGTTGCTTGCATTGCAGCTGCCATATGCACCACATAGTCCATAACTGTCACAAGGGTCCATTTGAACCGTCACGAACACTTGCCAATTTTGGGTTCGATCGATCCACGTTAGCCGCTCCCAAAGTCCGTCGTGACTCAACACCATCATCGAAAGAACCGAGCTATTATGAAGCACAAATGTGTCATATACTTCCTTGTCATTGATCACAACAGAAACTGTGAAGAACTTGTTCGGTTTTAGTTCCGGTGTGCCGCTAAACCGTACACCATTCCAAGGACCAGGCCGGAACCGAATGATGGAGCCTTCTCGAAGTATAAGTTCCGGAAAACCACCGAAGTCGAACCGATACGTAAAATTACCAGGAGAAGGATCATCAGGAGTTCTCCAGGATAACAGGGGTCGATCCAGGCCTGTGACTAAGTCCCTCCCAAGCTTCATCCCTTGAAGCAACTTATCACACGGATAATCAAAGCTTTGCCACAAGGAATTCTCCGGATCACTCTCGTTTTCGTCTCGCACGACGAAGTTCCCCGTATCGAAAAGCGTTGCGGACGGATTCCGAGCCGGTTTCGATGCTTTCGAACGCCAAATGATGGTTCCATTATGGATCTGAATGATTAAAATCCCTTGTTTGGTGAGTTTCAAAACAGCTGATGAATCATTGATGGGGGATTCTCGGTTGGCTACCCATACAGCAGTTTTGAGTGGTATTTGTTTGTACCAAATTCCCAGGTACTTGTTCTTGGTTGAATTACTTGGAGTGAAGAACCCTAGCTCAAATCTTCCGGTTGCTGAAACTATTGTGTCGCCATCTTTAAGTATTTGAGTTGCATTCAAGGTGTCCACTGCTGTGGATATGCTTAGATTAGCAAACAAAAAGGAGCAAAGAAGAAGAATGGCAAAGGCTTCCATTGATATGATGAAGAGCTAAATGCTTGAAAGTTGCTTCAGTAAATAATTTCCATAACTAATGAAAACATTCTGAATTAGAATTCGAATCTTAAACCAATTGAATTGATTTTTCTCGGGAAAAAATGTTTGTTCACATTACTATAGTAAGAAACGAGAGTTGAATTTAAGAGATTTTTTTTTTTACTTGTTCTGTAGATAATTAATTTCCTGCATCAAGCAAGTGGTCCAGATTTCTATGTCATTTGGCATATTGATGTATGACTAAAAGAAATTGTAAAGAAAATTGAAAATGAGTGGACAAGTATTTCTATGTCACACTTGACCTAGTCAACAATTAATTAACCCTTTTGTTTTATCTATTGGTTGCTTCTGTTTTTTTTTTATATATAAAAACACAAAACTGAAATATAATATAATATAATATAATATAATATAATATAATATAATATAATATAATATAATATAATATAATATAATATAATATAATATAATATAGCGGGATCAAAATTTAAAATTATAAATACATATATCTTATGAAATAATAACAAATTTTAATGAGAAATCATGTTATCTATGTTGATATCTGGAAGTTGAAATTAAATACAAGAACAACAACCCAAAACCTAACATCACAATAAAGTTTGCAAATGGTTAAGCTTTTTAATAACTAAGGGTACAACTACCGCCTCAACTACCCAATTTATGCCTTCAAATATAGCATTCACAACTATTTATATTTGAATAGAAATTACCTGACTTTTTCGGTAGTTTTTTTATGCCTACATATTAAAAAATTAAGTTTAAAATTTATGGTTAGGGTTAAGGTCTAAGAAATTAGGGTTATAGTATATTTTTTAGTGTTTAAAATTTATGTTTTAAGATTTATAATTTAGGACTAGAGTTTAAAATTTAATTTTTTTTAGTGTTGAGCTATGAAAATGGTACAAAAAATGGACATGAATTTTTTATCCTATATATTTAGGGTCTACTTAATATTTTAAGATGCTGATTAAGAATTATTCGATTGCCAATTTAAGAAGTTTAAAAGAAAAATTGAATATTTATAATAAATAAAATTTATGAAATCTTAAAATGTAAATATTTTAGAAGAAAAGTAGATCCAAGACAAAAATATGGACCCAGGGATACAACTTTTCCCCTGCATGCACGGAATGAATTGATGACATCTGCAAATTCATCCATACAATTCAATCAAGTGCGACTTTTTTTAGTGTCAAATTTTCAACACATCTTTTTCATGTATTTCCTCATTTCCACGTTACTTGTATTGGACGTTTACCATACATTACGAAAATAATGGTTTTTTAAATAAAAGAAATATTCCAAACACAGTCTGAATGTCTGCAATCTTCATGGCTTCCAACAAGATACTAACAGAGATGTTGATCCTTCTTCAGTATCGATACTCAGGCGTCCGAAAAACGTGTCTATAATCCCAGTCTCGAGCAGATGACATGATCCACATCCGAGCCTGTACATCCATGTCTTGCTCTTAGATTTTCGATAAGTATATCGAAAACTCGAACATGAATGCAGATTGTGACATCTACATAAGAAAAGATGAACTTTGACCACAATCTGACATAGATGTCACGATATGCATCCATGCCAGCATCAGCATGTATGGGTCATAATTTTTGCTAAGCGAAAATTCCAGTCCCGTGACAATGACATAATTATTAGCAAGTCAACCACAAGGACTTAACTGTAAAAGAAGTGATTTCGTGGGACCTTGGTTAAAAGAAACTTCTGTTTATTGTCGATCCAAAGAAGAAGTCGTTTGAGAAACTACAACATTTCTTCCATTGAATTGACAATTGTACCCCTATCCAACCTTCCTGGAAAGCTTGGCATGGCAGGCCATCGGTTCCAAAAACCCTGAACTGACCCGATTACCTGTATCTTAGTTGTCTCAAAGGACTCCTCTTTCTTGGAAGCTTCAACTCTTCCATATATTCCACACCATTCCTCAATCAACCCAACTTTCTTTCTTCCATGGCGAAACCTTCGGCTTCTGCAGATTCTTCTTCTTCTTCTTCTTCTTCTTCTTCTTCTTCTTCTTCTTCTTCTTCTTCTTCTTCTGGTTTGGAGGATTTCTTGCCCCTGATGGCTAACAAGCTGGGAGGGGAAGGACTGGTGGGTGAGCTCTGCAATGGGTTCGAGTTGTTGATGGATAGGGAGAAAGGGGTGATCACTTTCGGTAGCCTGAAGGAGAAGGCGGCGGTGTTGGGGTTGCAGGATCTGAGCGACCATGAATTGAGGAGCATGGTGAGAGAAGGTGATTTTGATGGCGATGGGGCGCTTAACCAGATGGAGTTTTGTGTTCTCATGTTTAGGTTAAGCCCTCAGCTGATGGAAGCGTCGAGGTTTTTGTTGGAACAAGCTTTTCAACATCAATTCAAGGATTGTCTTTGATCTTCTTTTGTTTCGTGTAATGAAAATTGAGAATAAAAGTTTATCAAAGATTTGCTTTGAGTTTGGCAAATACAATAATATGATAAAAAATCACAAAATTAAAATATTTAAAAGTTTGAGGATCTATATAAAATAAGAGATATAGTTTAAAGATAAAATCAAAAATATTAAAAGTTTTGAAAGTAATTTTGAAGGAGATCACAATATGATGATGAGATAAAATGTTAAAATAATTTGATGATCAATTTAAAATGAGCATCATAGTTTGGGGATATATGGTGCTATTAATTTTTTTTAAATTATAATTGGATTATTTTATAAAGCCCACCACTATTGTAAAGGTTGGGAATGAAATTGAAATGCTCAAAAATTTGAAGATCAATTTAAAATGAAGATAATTTGATAAAAAAAATTAAAATAAGATAAAATTAAAATATTTTAAAGACATTTTAAAATGAATATTATAGTTTAAAAATATATAGTGCAATTAATTTTTTTTTACAGAAAATGTAAAATTGAACTATTCTTTAAAGCCCAAAACAAATTGTGGGTTGGATTTATTTTGTTTAGGACAATATTTTTGGATAAACAATTGGAGTTGGTTGCATCTTATTTAATACTTTCTAGTCTCATTAATTTTATTTTTTGTTAACTTTTTAAAAATTAATTTTTTAAATTTTGATCATGGTTATTTTAAATAATTAAATTTTATAAAATATATAGTTTAAAACCACTTGATTGAAGGTCTGTGAAATATTATATATATATTTATCAATAATAAATTTTAAATAATAATAAGTAAAAATTAAAAATTTGACCTAAAAGAGTTAATTAGGGACAAATTTAATGGGACAAAGGGAGTAAAAAAAGTTATTTTTTAATTAAATAAAAATGTATTATATTTTTTATGTCAAGATTCTAACTATACACAATGAGACAAAAATAAATATTTTTAGCCATTAAGTCATTAGTAATTTGAAAAAAAAAGTATTTTTAAACAATTACCTACATTTTTTAAAATCGTTGTCCTTCTTAAAACACAAAAATTATTTTTTAAATTATTATTTTAAGTGTCAATTTTTAGTAAATAAAAAAAGTTTTTAAAATTATTTATTTATTACTTTATAAATAGCCAATGTCTTTGATTAACTGAATGTAATCCATAGTTCCTTAATTTCTCCGAAATCTTCATTCTTATTTTTAATTTTTTTTAAACTTTCTTCGAATTAGCAACATGGGCGGAGGAGTAATGAGGGCGGCGGCGAAGGTCGCCGGGACCAGTATTGTTAACACCGGCCTTCGTGGCGGTGTTCAGGTGACTCCATCGTCTGCAGAGTACACCGTCATGCGCGTCCCCGCTTCTCGTTCGGCTTCTTCCGGAATTTCTGTTTCTGGCGGTGGGGTTTGTTCCGCTTCTGACATGACGGTGTCGGTTAATCAGATGGCGTCATGGGAGATGGTGGATGATTGGGAGTTTGCTGGTGGTGTTGAAGAGGAGGTGCCCACCGCCATCTCCGGCGGAGGAAAGCCGATGGCTCGGGTGTTGTTTGGCGGTGTTCCAACCCTTGAGGAGGCTAAAGAAGCCACTACTGATTTGAAAGATGCACTGGATAAGTAAAAATCATTGCTTTGAGAAAAATTCTATTCTTATTAAAAAAAATCATTGGCTTCATTTATTCAATACAAAATCCATCTTCACGAAATTTGAAATGAATTATTCTGATATATGAGTGATCACCACTTTCCTTTGATTAAGATGTTGAATTTCATGAAAAATTTGTAATTATAACGTGGGAAACATCATTTTAAGGACTAAAACTTAGCATCCAATATTAGAAAACTTGAATCTTCCAAGTTATGGACTGGATTGGATTAATTTAAGGGTTACATGGATCATTGATGTTCTAATTACATAATTGCTTGTCATGATCTGCTAGATAACTTGTTTTTGTTTTCAGGGCTTATCTATCATCTCCGAATTCGACCGCCGATGCTCATTCATCTCGATCGCCATTGCTTTCGGAGGAGACTAAAGATTGCATTGCATATGATATTAAAGCCACTTTAGCACCAAAGCCTGCTGTTCAAGCATTCAAGTTACTCAATGACAGTCCTGGAGTTCAGGTTGTGGTTTAACTCTTTCGTTTTTCGTCATGTTTTCTTTATCATGTCGAAACCATTAGAGGAATTTCCTTGAAAATGTTGGATTATGTCTGGTCTTCAAGTTGGTTTTCGACATGTTCGAATACGAAGCTTTCATTGAAAGTATAACTCTGTTTGTTGTTGGTTTTGGTTTTGTTCCTAGTCTATTGTTGCGTCGATTGCTGCGGATCCAAATGTATGGAATGCTGTACTGCACAATCCAGCTTACATGGACTTCATCCGGTCACATAAGACCGGTACGAATTGTTCGAATTGGTTCCTATATTTGATGCTTCTATTAGTCTCTTTTTTTCATGAATTTGAAAGAATGAATGTGTTGCAGGTTATGCATTTGAAAATATTGGATCCCCTGGGGGTTGTGAATCTTGTTCGGTAAAGATCGAAGACTATTTCGATGCAAATCAAACTCAAGAAGTCAGGAATCCATTTCTGGATTTTGTAGAGAATTGCAAGACTAGTGTGGTTGAAATGGCTAATAAAGCAACCGATTTCCTCCAGAACCTCTTTACTTTACCCTCTGGTGAAACAGAGAAAGGAAATGCCGGATCGAACTATTTCGAGAAGACGATCGGAGCTAGCCTAATGGGGTTGGCCGTGATGGTTATTATGGTTGTGCTTCTTAAACGAGTCTAGATTAGAAGTATGTGAATGTTTTGATCTTAACAAAACAAAAATAGTCATTTATGCTTTTTATGGATGATAATGGTGCACTGATATTAAATTGCCATGGATCAATGCTGGCTAATAATAGCTGATT
The DNA here is from genome assembly GCA_958450335.1 of Hibiscus tridactylites. Lineage (NCBI taxonomy): Eukaryota > Viridiplantae > Streptophyta > Magnoliopsida > Malvales > Malvaceae > Hibiscus > Hibiscus tridactylites. The sequence goes on from OY288271.1 coordinate 4,033,768, forward strand.
CCTGGCTTATGCAACTTTTTCATATGTTCGCCACCGTAACATAAAATCATGTGTCCGTCACGTTTATATATATATATATATGTGTGTATACACGCCTTATGTAACACACATCTAAACAGGCAATATCGGCTTTCTTTATCCGATGTTAACTCATTGGCCTGTGAGATTCTCACCTCCACTGTTTATTTAACCTTTGTACTACAAATTTTGCAACCAAAATTACAAATGAAGTGGAAATTTCTTAGAACCTTCATGCTGAAAGCAATGGCTTACAACTACAATCTGTAAACCTACAAAACAATTACATGTTTGTAGATCTGAAACAAGAAATTGGCGTTGAACAAGAAGTAAAGTAATGTACAATACCATTCTAGGCTTTAAATTGGAATTAAAATTTAAGAGATTCGGGCTCGAACACCTGAAGATTAAAAAATTATGAACTAATATTACTATTAAATAAATAACACAAGTATATTAAAAAAATTATGTCAGTCTATAGATAAAACAAGAAGCTTTATTAATCGAGGACGGAACAAAGACTATCCTAAAAATTTATACTTTTCAGCTCGATTTTTCTTCTAAAACTCAACTCTGAACTTTGTAGCTAGTTATGCCGTTCATAAATTAAGATCTAATTATGTTCAAATATTAAACAGTAATATATATAATTAAAATTAATTTCATTTATAATTAATTTGTAACTAGTTTATGTATGGAAGGTCCTGAACCGAAGAGATTTTAAAAAAAAAAGTTATACTTGAATATAAAGTAGAATATATGTTCAACCAACGGGTTAGTACAAGTGGTAACCGATTTTTTATCATTTAAGCAAGGTTTGTGTAGGAATAAAATTTTCGCTAGGAACACACCCATCAAAGTCATGTGTGCTACACAAATTGGTCCGGATTAGTCAAGGTGAAGGAAGCCCGAAAAACTGAAAGGGCAACAAAAAAATAAAATACATGTTCAGTTTTAAATCTGAATACACTCATACACATTTATAAATTAAATTATTCAAATTCGAATAAACTAAATATAACATACCATTTTTTTTATTAGTGGGGTCACTCTTTAAAATCAAACAAAATCACTCCATTTTGCAGCTATTTATTAGATGATTGTATGATTCGAATTTACCGCAAACAAAATCTGAATTTGATCTCCTTCAAAGATTATGTCTTTAATCTTCGCACGCATGTTTATATAAAATTTTTGAATTTTTTTTATTTCATTGAAAATAAGATTTTTAAAATTTAACATTTTCAATGTTTTTTAATAATTATATTCAAATTTCACTTAATAGAAAATTTCAGAAAGTGTTGGTTAAGACAAATAAGTGGTCATTTATCAATTAATATTAAACAAATTCAATTGTTTTTATCTTTTCAAAAGATTATATTTAAAACAAGCTATCTCATTTAAAATAATTTCAATTCTTGTATTTAAAATTAGTTTAAAGTATAAAGTATCTAAACACAATATAAATATTATTTTAATAATATTAAAAATAACAAATAAAGCAGTTTTGAAAACAATATTTACTTTTATCAAACAAAAGAATTATATTTCAATTCTTATTTCGTACTATTTTACCAAACAATTCTCAAAAACACCAAATTTCACTTAAAATTATCAAACATAAAATTTCAAGTTCGAACTGTTTAATGAAACAGAATCTTAATCAGAATCCAAATCAATCTACAAAACAAAATTTTAAGGTGTCTATTATTTTTATCCTTATAAGAAACCAAATTAACATAAATAACGTTACAAACGGAGTGTAATGTTTTGATCAGAATTCAGCTTCAGTAAAAATACAAAAAGAAGAAAAAAAATTGGAACTTTTCGGCTCAGGGTTAGCTTTAAACGATGAGTTCAGACACTTTTGATTTTCTCCTAAAACCCATTTTCCTTCATGGCTTTTCCGCATCATTACACGTAGTTTTGTTGCTTTCCTCGTTGGTCTTATGGGTAGTGAACAGAGATGAAGAAGCTGGCGGGGAAGGTTCAAAGGAGAGGTTCAGGCAAAGGAAGGTATCCTCGTACAAGCAAACTTTAGCCTGCTGTTTTGTTGTTTCAGCTTTTAATATTGTCTGGGGTTTGCTAAATTATTTTTATTGGTATTCAAATGAATGGTCGGATGATAAGTTACTAACGCTTTTTGATTATGTGATAAAAACACTTGCTTGGGGTGCAATGGGTTTTGTTTTGCATTGTCGATTCTACAATCACAGTGAACAGAAAAGGTTCCCGGTTTTGTTGAGAATTTGCTGGGTTTTTTATTTCTCAATTTCTTGTTATAGTCTTGTTGTAGACATTGTTTTTATGAAGAAACATGTTTCTTTCCCAAGCCAGTATTTAGCATCCGATGTTTTCTCTGTTATTACTGGTTTGTTCCTGTGTTTTGTGGCGTTCTCTTCTAGAAGAGAGGTTGAAGATGCCTTACTTGAGGAACCCCTTTTGAATGGAGATTCTAGTGTTAGTAATTTTGCGGAGTCGAGTGAGAAAAAAGGCGGGGATACCATAACGCCATACTCGAATGCTGGTATTTTCAGCCTTCTCACATTTTCTTGGATGGGGCCTCTCATTGCTGTTGGCAATAAGAAAACTTTAGACCTTGAGGATGTTCCACAGCTGGATAGCAGTCTCAGTGTCATCGGGGCTTTTCCGCAATTCCAAAACAGGCTCCAGGCAGCCGAGAGTGAGGGGTCTGGAGTTACCACACTTAAGCTGGTTAAGGCATTGTGCTTATCAGCTTGGAAAGATATTCTTTTGACAGCCTTGTTCGTGTTTATGCACAGTGTGGCTTTATATGTCGGCCCGTATCTCATCGACACTTTTGTTCAGTACTTGAATGGGAGACGGGAGTTTAAAAATGAAGGGTCTCTCCTGGTTACTGCTTTCTTTGTTGCAAAGGTTGTAGAGTGTATATCTGAGACGTGGTTTATCTGTAAGTCACAGCAAGTTGGAATTAGGTGGAGAGCAGTGCTGACTGCAATGGTTTATAACAAGGGCCTAACCCTTTCATGCCAGTCGAAGCAGGGCAAGACAAGCGGGGAGATCATCAATTTTATGACTGTCGATGCGGATAGGGTTGGTGACTTTTGTTGGTACATGCACGATCCATGGACGACAGCTTTACAAGTTGCTTTGGCCTTGTTGGTCTTGTATAAGAACCTTGGGGCTGCAACCTTTGCAGCTTTTGTCACAACAGTACTTGTTATGTTGGTGAACATTCCTTTGGGGAAGGTGGAAGAGAACTTTCAGGAGAGGCTGATGGAATCTAAAGATAAAAGGATGAAGTCCACATCTGAAATTTTGAGGAATATGAAAATTCTAAAACTTCAGGGGTGGGAAATGAAGTTTCTGTCTAAGATTATCGGGTTAAGGAACATCGAGGAAGGATGGTTAAAAAGATTTGTTTATACCAGTTCTATGAGTAGCATTATTTTCTTGGTTTCACCTTCATTTGTTTCTTTGGCCACATTTGGTGCTTGTATATATTTAGGCATCGCACTCGAGTCCGGTAAGATCTTATCTGCACTCGCAACATTCAGGGTTCTTGAACAGCCAATTTTCGGTCTTCCTGGATTGATTTCAATGATAGTTCAGACAAAGGTGTCCCTTGATAGAATCGCGTCCTTCCTTCGACGTGATGACTTGCAGCCGGATGTTATTGAGAAGCTTCCAAGAGGAAGTTCTGATATAGCAATAGAAATCATTGATGGGAATTTCTCATGGGACTTGTCTTCTCCCACTCCAACACTTGAGGACTTAAATTTGAAAGTTTTCCATGGTATGAGAGTTGCTGTTTGTGGTACAGTTGGCTCTGGCAAGTCGAGTCTACTTTCCTGTATTTTGGGGGAATTACCGAAGATATCCGGAACTCTCAAGTTGTGTGGTACAAAAGCCTATGTTCCTCAGTCGCCTTGGATACAAAGTGGCAAGATTGAAGACAACATATTGTTTGGTAAACAGATGGAAAGGGAGATGTATGAAAGAGTTTTGGAAGTTTGTAGTCTTAACAAGGATCTCGAAATCCTCTCATACGGTGATCAGACAGTTATAGGTGAGAGGGGAATCAATTTGAGTGGTGGACAGAAGCAAAGAATACAGATTGCTCGTGCTCTATACCAAGACGCCGACATATATCTTTTTGATGATCCTTTTAGTGCTGTGGATGCCCACACCGGATCTCATTTATTTAAGGTAAAACAGCATGCATTTTTAGAAGTTCTCTACTCTTAGCTTATGCAGTAAGCTATATTGTTGTATCTGAGTTAGTCAATTGAAATACTAATATTTTCATTTTGTTCGGTTTAAGGTAAAATCAATTGATCTAATTATATATGTTTTTTCGTTGAATGGCAGGAAGCTTTACTTGGCCTTTTGAGTTCAAAAACAGTGATTTATGTCACTCATCAACTTGAATTTCTACCTGTTGCGGATCTAATCCTGGTAAGCTATTTATCATTTCAGTGGTTTTTATCCTATTCCTCGGATCCATGAAACAATATAGTTACAAAGTTCAACTTCTTATTAATAGGTGATGAAAAATGGGAGGATTACACAAGCAGGAAGGTATAATGACATTCTCGATTCGGGGTCTGATTTTATGGAACTGGTAGGTGCACACCAGAAAGCTTTGTCAGCCCTTGATACCGTTGAGGCAGGATCTGTTTCTGAAATGTGTGTCAGTGAAGCAGATGGTGCTGCTGGGGGAAGTGTTATTCCTGAAATGAAGAAAGAAGGAAATGAAAGTAACGAGAGTGGCGAAGTGGATGATGTTGGTCCAAAAAGACAGCTTGTTGAAGAAGAAGAGCGAGAGAAAGGAAAAGTCAGGTTTTCGGTCTACTGGAAGTATATCACTACAGCATATGGAGGAGCTCTTATACCTTTTATATTGCTGGCAGAAATTCTTTTTCAGGTTTTTCAAATTGGTAGCAATTACTGGATGGCTTTGGCATCTCCCGTTTCTGCTGCTGCCGAACCTCCTACTGGAAACCTTACACTTATACTTGTCTATTTTGCTTTTGCCATTGCAAGCGCTTTTTGTGTATTTGGCAGTTCCATCCTTGTTAGAATTGCTGGATATAAAACAGCCACTCTTCTATTCGAAAAGATGCATTTATGCATTTTCCGTGCCCCCATGTCATTCTTTGATTCGACACCTAGTGGAAGAATTCTAAGCAGAGTAAGTATCTGGTATTTTCTCGTCTGGGTTTCAATTATTTCATTCATGTTCATGTCTCCCTTGGTTCTGAAGGTTTCTGAAATTTTCTTCTCCCGACTCAGGCTTCTACAGACCAAAGTGCTGTGGATTTGAACATTCCAGATCAGGTTGCGAGTGTTGCCTTTTCAGTTATCCAACTCCTTGGAATCATTGCTGTCATGTCTCAGGTTGCTTGGAAGATCTTTATCATTTTTATACCTGTGGTTGCTACCTGCATTTGGTATCAGGTAAATATTGTTCTACCTTGTTGTATGACAAACTGGGGATATCTGACGCATGATACTTTGAGATACAAATTCTCATGAACTTGTAATCATGCAGCAATATTACATATCTTCTGCTCGAGAGCTTTCACGGTTGATTGGAGTATGCAAAGCTCCAATAGTACAGAATTTTTCTGAAACAATTTCGGGGGCAACAACTATCAGAGGATTTGATCAAGAATCAAGATTCCAGCAGAAAAACATGGTACTAATGGATGCGTATTCTCGCACAAGGTTTCATTCTAGCAGTGCAAAGCTATGGTTGTGCTTCCGCCTCGACATGCTGGCTTCTCTTACTTTTGCCTTCTCTTTGTTCTTTTTGATATCTATACCTGATGGAATTATTGATCCAGGTAAGTGATTGCAGGTTGGCATCTTAATTATAGTTCACTCTAACGGTGAGTGACTGAATACATTCATATTTTGTTTTTAGGCATTGCCGGGTTAGCTGTGACCTACGGGCTCACTCTAAATTCATTGCAAGCTAATTTAATATGGCTAATTTGCGGAATGGCGGACAAAATTATATCTGTTGAGAGAATTCTTCAGTACAGTATCATCCCTAGCGAGCCTGCCCTTGTTATAGAAACTAATTGCCCTGACCGATCTTGGCCGTTTCGAGGAGAAGTCCGTATTCATGATCTGCAGGTAATGCAGTTGTACGATACTCATGGCTAGTTTTAATGTATTTTCAGAAATTTATGATGATGGTTGGTCTAGGTGCGGTACGCCCCACACATGCCGCTTGTCTTACGAGGGCTGACATGCACATTTCTTGGAGGGTTGAAAACCGGCATTGTGGGGAGAACAGGAAGTGGCAAAACAACTCTCATACAAACACTTTTCCGGATTGTTGAACCTTCAGCAGGCCGGATTATAATTGATGGTGTCAATATCTCATCAATCGGACTGCATGATTTGCGGTTACGGCTCAGCATCATTCCTCAGGATCCTACCATGTTCGAAGGGACCGTACGGAGTAATTTGGACCCTCTCGAAGAGTACAGAGATGAGCAGATTTGGGAGGTGAGTTCATTTCGTGTTTTATCCGTACCGTTTCTTTTCTAATGAAATGCAATCTTTTTATGACTAGTATTCGAATTCCAACATCTATATCATGTAACATGTATGTACTATGTAGGCATTGGATATGTGCCAACTTGGGGATGAAGTTAGAAAGAAGGAAGGCAAGCTCGACTCTCCAGGTTCGATATTTCAATAAAATAACATACAAATTGTTTGAAATCTATGTCGATTTAATATTTGAAAGCAAAATTTATGTTATTATGGCAGTTAGTGAAAACGGAGAGAATTGGAGTATGGGACAAAGGCAGCTGGTGTGTCTTGGGCGTGTGCTGCTCAAGAAAAGTAAGATCTTAGTACTCGATGAAGCTACGGCGTCGGTCGATACAATTACCGATAATCTGATCCAGACGACCTTAAAAGATCACTTCTCTGACTGTACGGTTATAACAATTGCCCACCGAATAACTTCGGTTCTTGACAGCGATATGGTTCTGCTTCTAAGTCGGGGTTAGTATTGCAGTAATTTATGAATTTGCTTATAAGAACTGTTTGAAGTTCATTGCATTTAAAACTTTGGTTTTAATTGTTGCAGGAGTTATTGAAGAATATGATTCTCCAGGTAGTTTACTGGAAAACAAGTGTTCATCATTTGCACAACTTGTAGCAGAGTACACTACGAGATTGAAATGAACCTACGAATGATTCCAAAACTACATCGTATCACTGTTTGAATAGTTTTATATTTATCTTCTACTCTTTATCTAATTCGAGCAATATCTTGTAAATTTTCTCAAACTTTTTTTTTCTTTCATTTTTCTAATATTGGCCAATTTTGAATATAGTTGCATGATCAAATAATGTAATTATAAGGCTTAAATATACATTTGGTACCTTAACTAGGCACATTCTCTCAAGTTGGTACTTAATGAATTTTTTTTCTTAAATTAGTACTTAAATTAGACATATTTTCCCAAGTTCGTACTTAAAGAATTTTTACTCTGGTACTTGAACTAGAAACATTTTCCCAAATTGGTACCATAACTTATATATTTTATCAATTTGGTCATAATTCGAAACAAATCAATAAATTTAACACTTTATATTTACAAATTCTGTCAAATTATCTTTTTGTTATTTTCCTAAATTGTTTGTACACATTCTCATGAATGTTAGGTTACTTTCCTAGTATAATAAATGTTTAATAATAACTTGTCGTTTTATCGTGGAATGCAGTTGTTCAACTGTTTCTTTGATGACTCACTTGATTTAACAATATCATAATTTTTTACTAAATTGATGTAATTTTAAAATATTAAGAGTTAAATTTATTGAATTGTTTTAATTAGGGTCAAATTGATAGAATGTAAAAACTTTTAGGACTAAAATTAATAATAAAATATCAAAACCATGAATGAAATTAGAGTTTGGGTACCAACTTGAGAGCAAAAAATCTATAGGCACTAACTTAAGAAAAAATGTTTAGTTCAGATACCAACTTGAGAGCAAAATATTTTTAAGTATCAACTTGGGAGAAGATACATAATTTAGGTACCAAATATATATTTAAGCGTAATTATAAAATCTAATCCAAATCAATTGGATCCGACGTGCAATTGGTTGTTAGAATATAAATCTACTTTGATTCTTTTTGAAACATTTTTCTATAATCAAATAATTTAGTTTCTTACCTTTTATAAAATAAATTTAATGCTAAATCGATGGGATACCAATCAGAAATTCAGAATGCATAAAACGTAGATTGTTACCAAAACTTAAACCTACGTAATATTTTTTCCTAAAATAAAATATTTTGTTTAATTTTCTCAAAAATTATATTCAAAATAAACTATCACTTTTAAAATATTATCTATTATTGTATTTAAAATTAGTTTAAAGTTTAAACTATCTAAAAACAATATAAATATTATATTAATAATATTAAATCAAGAAATAAAACATTTTTAAAAGCAATATTTACTTTTATCAAACAAAATAATTTTATTTCAATTCTTATTTTTGAACTATTTTATACCAAACAATTTTCAAACAATCCCTAATTTTACTTAATATAATTTAAGACAAAAATTCCAAGTTTGAACTGTTTAACAACGCAGAATCAAAATCAGAATCCAAAATACAATTTTAAGGTGTCTATTATTTTTTTCCTTAGAAGAAACCAAATTAACAAAAATAACGTTACAACGGTGTGTAACGTTTTGATCAGAATTCTCCTTCAGAAAAAATACAAAAAAAATTTGGAACTTTTCGGCTCAGGGTTAGCTTTACACGATGAGTTCAGATACTTTTGATTTTCTCCTGAAACCCATTTTCCTTCATGGCTTTTCTGCATCATTACACGTAGTTTTGTTGCTTTACTCGTTGGTGTTATGGGTAGTGAACAGAGATGAAGAAACTGGCGGGGAAGGTTCAAAGGAGAGGTTCAGGCAAAGGAAGGTGTCCTGGTATAAGCAAACTTTAACCTGCTGTTTTGTTGTTTCAGCTTTTAATATTGTCTGGGGTTTGCTAAGTTATTTTTATTGGTATTCAAATGAATTAGTAACGCTTTCTGATTATGTGTTAAAAACACTTGCTTGGGGTGCAACGGGTGTTGTTTTGCATTGTCGATTCTCCATTAATCACAGTAAACAGAAAAGGTTCCCGTTTCTGTTGAGAATTTGCTGGGTTTTTTATTTCTCAATTTCTTGTTATAGTCTTGTTGTAGACATTGTTTTTCTGAAGAAACATGTTTCTTTCCCAAGCCAGTATTTAGCATCCGATGTTCTCTCTGTTATTACTGGTTTGTTCCTGTGTTTTGTGGCGTTCTCTTCTAGAAATGAGGTTGATGATACCCTACTTGAGGAACCCCTTTTGAATGGAGATTCTAGTGTTAGTCATGTGGCTGATTCGAGTGAGAAAAAAGGAGGGGATACCATAACGCCGTACTCGAATGCTGGTATTTTCAGCCTTCTTACATTTTCTTGGATGGGGCCTCTCATTGCTACTGGCAATAAGAAAACTTTAGACCTTGAGGATGTTCCTCAGCTGGATAGCAGTCTCAGTGTCATCGGGGCTTTTCCGAAATTCCGAAACAGGCTCCAGGCAGCCAACAGTGAGGGGACTGGAGTTACCACACTTAAGCTGGTTAAGGCATTGTTCTTATCAGCTTGGAAAGATATTCTTTTGACAGGCTTGTTCATGTTTATGTACAGTGTGGCTTTATATGTCGGCCCGTATCTCATCGACACTTTTGTTCAGTACTTGAATGGGAAACGGGAGTTTAAAAATGAAGGGTATCACCTGGTTACTGCTTTCTTTGTTGCAAAACTTGTAGAGTGTATATCTGAGACGTGGTTTATCTTTAAGTCACAGCAAGTTGGACTTAGGTGGAGAGCAGTGCTGACTGCAATGGTTTATAACAAGGGCCTAACCCTTTCATGCCAGTCGAAGCAGAGCAAGACAAGCGGTGAGATCATCAATTTTATGACTGTCGATGCGGATAGGATTGGTAACTTTTGTTGGTACATGCACCATCCATGGAAGATAGCTTTACAAGTTGCTTTGGCCTTGTTGGTCCTGTATAAGAACCTTGGGGCAGCAACCTTTGCAGCTCTTGTCACAACAGTACTTGTTATGTTGGTGAACATTCCTTTGGGGAAGGTGGAAGAGAACTTTCAGGAGAAGTTGATGGGATCTAAAGATGAAAGGATGAAGTCCACATCTGAAATTTTGAGGAATATGAGAATTCTAAAACTCCAGGGGTGGGAAATGAAGTTTCTGTCTAAGATTATCGGGTTAAGGAACATCGAGGAAGGATGGTTAAAAAGATTTGTTTATACCAGTTCTATGAGTAGCATTATTTTCTGGGTTTCACCTTCATTTGTTTCTTTATCCACTTTTGGTGCTTGTATATATTTAGGCATAGCGCTCGAGACTGGGAAGATCTTATCTGCACTCGCAACATTCAGGGTTCTTGAACAGCCAATTTTTAGTCTTCCTGGTATGATTTCAATGATAGTTCAGACAAAGGTGTCTCTTGATAGAATCGTGTCCTTCCTTCGACTTGATGACATGCGGCCTGATGTTATTGAGAAGCTTCCAAGAGGTAGTTCTGATATAGCAATTGAAATAATTGATGGGAATTTCTCATGGGACTTGTCTTCTCCCACTCCAACAATTAGGGACTTAAATTTGAAAGTTTTACATGGTATGAGAGTTGCTGTTTGTGGTACAGTTGGCTCCGGCAAGTCGAGTCTACTTTCCTGTATTTTGGGGGAATTAACGAAGATATCCGGAACTCTCAAGTTGTGTGGTACAAAAGCCTATGTTCCTCAGTCGCCTTGGATACAAAGTGGCAAGATTGAAGACAACATATTGTTTGGTAAAGAGATGGAAAGGGAAATGTATGAAAGAGTGCTCGAAGCTTGTAGCCTTAACAAGGATCTCGAAATCCTCTCATACGGTGATCAGACAGTTATAGGTGAGAGGGGAATCAATTTGAGTGGTGGACAGAAGCAAAGAATACAGATTGCTCGAGCTCTATACCAAGACGCAGATATATATCTTTTTGATGATCCTTTTAGTGCTGTTGATGCTCACACCGGATCTCATTTATTTAAGGTAAAATTGCATGCATTTTTAGAAGTTCTCTACTCTTAGTTTATGCAGTAAGCTATATTGTTGCATCTGAGGTAGTCAATTGAAGTACTAATATTTGCATTTTGTTCTGTTTATGGTAAAATCAATGATCTAATTATATATGTTTTATCGTTGAATGGCAGGAAGTTTTACTTGGTCTTTTGAGTTCAAAAACAGTGATTTATGTCACTCATCAACTTGAATATCTACCTGCTGCTGATCTAATCCTGGTAAGCTATTTATCATTTCAGTGGTTTTTATCCTATGCCTCGGATCCATGAAACAATGTAGTTAAAAAGTTCATTTTCTTATTTTAATAGGTGATGAGAAATGGGAGTATTATACAAGCCGGAAAGTATAATGACATTCTCGATTTGAGGTCTGATTTTATGGAATTGGTCGGTGCACATGAGAAGGCTTTGTCAGCCCTTGATACCGTTGAGGCAGGATCTGTTTCCGAAAAGTGTGTCAGTGAGGCAGATGGTGCTGGGGGAAGCGTTATTCGGGAAATGCAGAAAGACGGAAACGAAGGCAACGAGAGTGGCGAAGTGGATGATGTTGGTCCAAAAGGACAGCTTGTTGAAGAAGAAGAGCGAGAGAAAGGAAAAGTCAGGTTTTCGGTCTACTGGAAGTACATCACTACAGCATATGGTGGAGCTCTTATACCTTTTATATTGCTGGTAGAAATTCTTTTTCAGGTTTTTCAAATTGGTAGCAATTACTGGATGGCTTTGGCATCTCCCGTGTCTGCTGCTGCCGAACCTCCTACTGGAAACCTTACACTTATACTTGTCTATTTTGCTTTTGCCATTGCAAGCGCTTTTTGTGTATTTGGCAGTTCCATCCTTGTTAAAATAGCTGGATATAAAACAGCCACTCTTCTATTCGAAAAGATGCATTTATGCATTTTTCGTGCCCCCATGTCGTTCTTTGATTCGACTCCTAGTGGAAGAATTCTAAGCAGAGTAAGTATCTGGTATTTTCTTGTCTGGATTTCAATTATTTCATTCATGTTCCTTTTTAAGCATGTCTCCCTTGGTTCGGAATGTTTCTGAAATTTTCTTCTTCTGACTCAGGCTTCTACAGATCAAAGTGCTGTGGATTTGAACATTCCAGATCAGGTTGCGAGTGTTGCCTTTTCAGTTATCCAACTCCTTGGAATCATTGCTGTCATGTCTCAGGTTGCTTGGCAGATCTTTATCATCTTTATACCTGTGGTCGCTACCTGCATTTGGTATCAGGTAAATCTTGTTCTACCATGTTGTATGTCAAATTGTGGATATCTAACGCATAATACTTTGAGATACGAATTCTCATGAACTTGTTATCATGCAGCAATATTACATATCTTCTGCTCGAGAGCTTTCACGGTTGATTGGAGTACGCAAAGCTCCAATAATACAGAATTTTTCTGAAACAATTTTGGGGGCAACAACTATCAGGGGATTTGATCAAGAATCAAGATTCCAGCAGAAGAACATGATACTAATGGATGCGTATTCTCGCTCAAGGTTTCATTCTAGCAGTGCAAAGCTATGGCTGTGCTTCCGCCTCGACATGTTGGCTTCTCTTACTTTTGCCTTCTCTTTGTTCTTTTTGATATCTATACCTGATGGAATTATTGGTCCAGGTAAGTGATTGCAGGTCGGCATCTTAATTTTAGTTCACTCTAACGGTGAGTGACTGAATACATTCATATTTTGTTTTTAGGCATTGCCGGGTTAGCTGTGACATATGGGCTCACTCTAAATTCGTTGCAAGCTAATTTAATATGGCTAATTTGCGGAATGGCGGACAAAATTATATCTGTTGAGAGAATTCTTCAGTACAGTATCATCCCTAGCGAGCCTGCCCTTGTTATAGAAACTAATTGCCCTGACCGATCTTGGCCGTTTCGAGGAGAAGTCCGTATTCATGATCTGCAGGTAATGCAGTTGTACGATCCTTATGAGTTGTTTTAATGCAGTGTTTTCAGAAATTTATGATGATGGTTGGTGTAGGTGCGGTACGCCCCACACATGCCGCTTGTCTTACGAGGGCTGACATGCACATTTCTTGGAGGGTTGAAAACCGGCATTGTCGGGAGAACAGGCAGCGGCAAAACAACTCTCATACAAACACTTTTTCGGATTGTTGATCCTACGGCAGGCCGAATTATAATTGATGGTGTCAATATCTCATCAATCGGACTGCATGATTTGCGGTCACGACTCAGCATCATTCCTCAGGATCCTACCATGTTCGAAGGGACCGTACGGAGTAATTTGGACCCTCTCGAAGAGTACAAAGATGAGCAGATTTGGGAGGTGAGTTCATTTCGTGTTTTATCCGTACCCTTTCTTTTCTAATGAAATGCAATCTTTTTATGACTAGTATTCGAACTCCAACATCTATCATGTAACATGTATGTAGGCATTGGATATGTGCCAACTTGGGGATGAAGTTAGAAAGAAGGAAGGCAAGCTCGACTCTCCAGGTTCGATATTTCAATAAAATAACATACAAATTGTTTAAAATCTCCAAGTCGATTCAATATTTGAAAGCAAAATTTATGTTATTATGGCAGTTAGTGAAAACGGAGAGAATTGGAGTATGGGACAAAGGCAGCTGGTGTGTCTTGGGCGTGTGCTGCTCAAGAAAAGTAAGATCTTAGTACTTGATGAAGCTACGGCGTCGGTCGATACGGTTACCGATAATCTGATCCAGACGACCTTAAAGGATCACTTCTCTGACTGTACGGTTATAACAATCGCCCACCGTATAACTTCTGTTCTCGACAGTGACATGGTTCTGCTTCTTTGTCAGGGTTAGTATTGCAGTAATTTATGATTTGATTATAAAAACTGTTTGGAGTTCATTGCATATTTAGGAACTTTGTTTGTAATTGTTGCAGGGGTTATTGAAGAATATGATTCTCCCGCTAGCTTACTGGAAAACAAGTTTTCATCATTTGCACAACTTGTAGCAGAGTACACTACGAGATCGAAATGAACCTACGAATTATTCTGAAACTACATCGTATCACTGTTAGAATAATTTAAGGTTTAAGATTATAATTTACATCGTATCACTGTTAGAATAATTTAAGGTTTAAGATTATAATTTAGGGTTTATAGATTAGGGTTTAGTTTTTTGGTAATATGATACTTTTTACTATAAATTTTAACTCATTTATATATTTATGTCGTGTTTGTTTTTGATATAATGTTATTAAATTAGTTTTATTTATAGGGTAAATTATACCGGTAGTCCTTAAATTTTTTGAGCGCTTTTAATATAATCATTAAAATTTTTAAACTTTTAGTACAGTCACTGAACATTGATTTTATTTCATTACATTCTCCGTTACCTTTTTTTTCAGATTTACTTTCCTCTCTCTCTCTATTTCTTTTTTGTTCCTCACAGCATTCAATGGGATAATCCCATGAATTAGGTAAGAAAATTAAGGAGATTTTTTTAAGCTCGCCAATGGAAAGAAACCCAACAAGACAATGTTCAATGGATTCAAAGTAAAAGGGGAAAGAGGAGATGATATGTTGACCCTGATAAAAATAATTAGGGACCTCCAGTGTAGTATTGTTTTGTGATATGTTAACCCTGATAAAAATAATTAGGGGAAAATACTCTAACCAATAGGAAATAATATTTTATTTATTGGAAGTAGAAACAATTTTTTTTACAAGCGTTTTAGTTTATAGTTTATGTGTTTAGAACTTAAGGTTTATAAGTTGAATCTAGAGTTAATGATTAAAATTTAGGGTTTATAATTTGGAAAATACTTTGATGCACAAGATTGTGTAAACTTTAGTTTACACAAGCCCTTTAATTTTAGGGTTTAGGGTTTAGGGTTTTAGGTTAGGGTTTAGGGGTTTAGTATGTAGGGTATATAATTTAAGGTTTATGGGTAGAATTTAGAATTTAGAGTTTAGGATTTAGGGCTTAGGTTTTAGGTTGCTAGGGTTTGTGATTTAGATTTTAAATTTTATAAAAGGAATGTGTAAAAAAAAATTACACAGCTTGTGCATCAAAATAAAACCCTTATAATTTATGTGTTTAGAATTTAAGGTTCATAGGTTGAATTTATAGTTAAGGATTAAGATTTAAAGTTTAAATATCAAGTTTACATTTTAGGGTAACATGTTAAAAATTTAGGGTTTAAATCTATAAACTCTAAATTTTAACCATAAACTCTTAAACCTAAAATTAAGTATTTGTAAATTAAAATAGGATCGTGTCTCTTTTATTTTTTCTATAGATATTATAATTCTTTTTATTTTTTAACCTATTTGCCAAAGAGAAAGTCGGAAAAAATCTGTTACATTATATATAAGACTGAATTTTAAAAATTAAAAGAAAATAGAGGTCAATTTCAAGTTAAATAAAGATTTTTAGGGACTACATGAACAAAAATATTATTATATTATAATTATTGGATTAAATATAAAAATTAGAAAGAAATAAGAGTAAATTTTGAGTTAAATAAAGATTTTTAACGATTAAAATGAACAAAATTAAAATATAATAGACTTAACATATAATTTACCCTTTTTATTTAAGTCAATTGAGTTTTAGTTTTTTACAAAGTGACACGTGGTGCTTTGGTATGTAAGGTTTTTCTTAATGAAATTAAGAGTTTGATACAATTGAAGTAATATTTAAAGTTTAGTAAACTAAGAAAATTGAACAGATACTATCTTGCAATCAAATTAAATTTATTATTTTTAAAAAAATAATAATTAGATTTCGCATTTTAAGTAAATCGGTTTATATATTTACCGTTTAAACGATTCATCATACACTTAAATTTTAAGTAATTAGATTTATGTTGACCATATTTTAACCGTACCTTTAGAGTGCCGCACCATCAAAACAGTGGGACATTTGGGGTCTGTATTTGCTAAATGTTTCATATAAGTGTTCGGTCATCGAGTGTTACATGGAATACCCTTTAAGGATATTGTTCTTTTGGGTTAAAACAACAATTTTACCATAGAGTTTTTTTTTTTTAAACAAAGAATCATTGTTGAGCTGATCATAATACATAATCCCTTTAAAATATTGTATTTAATAGATATGAAATTCGAATTCTATTAATACATTTGTTCCAAACGCTTTATGTTTTTTGTTTGAGCCCAACACAAAATCTCTATCTTCACGCCTGTCCTTAAATATTGATAATAAACAACGAATTGCCCTTTCTTCGTTATCCATCGTTTGCGTGCATGGTTTTTATCACACATTGCTATGAAACTAATCAAGGGTGCCAAGGCGGTTGCCGTCGTTGGATTTCCGAACCCCGGCTTCACGTTGCACTCACCTTTACTCCATTCCAACAAGGTGCCCGAATGGGAATCCGGATTCGAACCGGAGAAGCTATGCATAGACGACATGTTAGATGTATATTGCGGCGAATTCGGGTCATGGCAATTGAGACATTTTGTTTTAACGAGCCTTGCTTGGGCGTTGGAAGCTTTGCACACCATGGTTATGATATTTGCCGACCGGGAACCCGATTGGCGGTGCGTAAAAAGGTTGGGGTCAGGGTGCGGCGAGAATGTGACAAGCGTTTGCGGGCTCGAACCAGGGTCATGGGAATGGGAGGGTGGTTCGGAGGGCTCCACCGTGACTCAGTGGGGGTTGGTTTGTGGGCAGAAGTATAAGGTTGGGCTTGTTCAAGCCTTGTTTTTCGCAGGCTGCACGATTGGTAACTTGTTTACATCCATTATTGTTCTCTTCTGATTTCTTGGTACTCGATAATATCATACACGATACGAAAGATACGGATATAAATTCTTAAATTGTCACGTCTAACACGTTAATTTTGCTACATAAAAAATTTCAGGTGCAGGTGTTTTTGGTCGTCTATCAGACTCTGATCTAGGAAGAAAAGGTGCCTTAAAAGCAGTGTGTATCTTAAATGCCATCTTTGGTTGCCTAACATCATTAGCCCCGGACTACTTCACATATTTGCTGCTCAGGTTCCTAACAGGATTCAGCACCGGTGGGGTTGGGCTTTGCTCCTTTGTGTTAGCCACCGAACCAGTCGGTCCAACCAAGCGTGGTGCTGCCGGAATGTTCACATTCTGTTTCTTTTCAACCGGAATTGCCTTACTTGCAGGCATTGCTTACGTTTTTCCTACATGGCGTGATCTTTATGTTGCCTCCTCCGTCCCCTCTATCCTTTACCTCCTCCTCGTTATTCCGTTCATTTCCGAGTCCCCACGGTGGTACCTTGTTCGGGGGGAAATGAACGAAGCGATGATAATCATGCATGCTATAGCAAAATCTAATGGAAATAATCTCCCTGAGGGGGTTATTCTAGCACTAGACGATGAAGTTATCGACGCTTCGAATGAAAACCAAAGTTGTTCCCAGGAAGAAACTGGCTCCACCGGAGATGTAAGCCGATCACCGGCCATCCGTATTCAACTATTCTTATCGGTCGCGATCAACTTCACTTGCTCGGTTGTGTACTATGGCATTAGCTTGAATGTTGTCAACCTGGAGACAAATCTTCACCTAAGTGTCCTGCTTAATGCAGTGGCTGAAATGCTTGCATTCACAATAACAACAGTTTTATTGGATCGATTTGGAAGGAAGCCATTGGCAATTGGGACACAATGGTTCAGTGCTATATTCTGTTTAATGGGGTGTTTTGTGGGAAATGTTGGGATTTGGAAAGTAATCAAATTGTGTTGTGGGGCTTTGGGGATATTTGGGATGGCTGGGACTTACAATATGTTGTTCATTTATACGGCTGAGCTTTTCCCAACAGTGGTGAGAAACACCGCCCTCGGAAGTGCCACTCAGGCAGCACAAATGGGGGCTATCTTGGCACCGTTGGTGGTGGTTTTGGGTCGCCTTCTTCCGTTTCTGGTGTTCGGGTTATGTGGATTGGTTGGTGGATTGTTTGCATTTTACCTACCGGAGACACTGAATAAACCCACCGGAGGAATTGAAGAAGAGAGGGCTGATTGGAGAATTACTTGAAACCATATTTACTGTAACTTTTTTTTTTCAATTTTTGACACTGTTTATTATCTTCATGCCATTTTTTAGCATTGTAAAGCTGGTACAATATGGAACAAAAATATGATAGAGAAATATAGAAGTGAGGGCTACGCAGTCATTTGTTTGCTGTATTAAATTAGGGTTTAATCGGAGCTTGAACCCGAAAATCTATTTTTACTATTCAAGTTTTATTAAAACACTAATATTAAATGGACAATGAGAACCAACACAAGATGCATGGAATTCTGCACGTTACATGCCCTGCTGGACAAACAAAAAAAAGGCATTTAACATTAAAGGTAAAGGGTCAAGACATACACTTAGACTAATAGGTATGTTATGTTTGCAACCATATGCAAAATAATAGTTAAAAGTCTTTTACTTCAGCTATTATTGTCGATGAAAGTGTGTTTATTGTTTTTAAGGAGAGGTTCCTCTACTTTAGCTTTAAATGGTTGTGTTTTTTTTTTTTACGAGTTTGTTCCTCCACTCTTAGGATCAGTTTCTCATCTATATATAAGACATTAAAAAATTAATAAAAAAATTATGTACAGGTTTTTCAAATTCTAAATGATTACATGATTGAAGGGGAAGAAATTCCAAAATAAAACTAACATGAATAAGTCAACATGCACAAAATAAGAACAGAGAAATATATAAAATATATAATAAATCAACATATTAAACAAATTTACCAATAACCCAAAAAGCACTTAAATCAAAACAATTAAAAGTACTTTTTTTTTCTTCCATTTCCCACATTTCCCCAGCAAGTAAGCTAATAAACCAGCATACATGCAATACCGATAAGAAATCCCATAAAAGGACACTGAAAAACATAAAAAATATAATTTGCAAGTGATGAATATTCTTCATGCAGATAAGAATCGTTTTCTATGTTCACTTTCATATACGTATTCTTTCATAAAATGTTACATCACATGTAATATTTAATGATTTTTTCGTTTTGTTTTTGTTTCAATTAACTATACATTTTACATGTTTTTAATTAATTTTTTTACTTTTATTTTTCTTAAAAAACATATAAAATTATTGACGAGACTCGAATATTATTATTTTTTTCAAAATACAAATAAACTCAATCAGTTTCAATAGATTTAAAATTCCTTTTTGTTACTTCAGAAAGATATATTACAGACAATGACAAATATCAATACCTAAAATATCGAATTATAACCGAAATCTTTAGTTGCCTTAAACTTAATTGTACCTTTACACTTTTATCTTATACTATATGTTACATGTAGAATCTTCGGGTTGTTTTGTATTATTGAGCTTCCCGAAGCTTGCGTTATTTTTACCATCGTAGGTTAGAAGAAATATATCATAATATAATAATCGACACCAGTGTTTGGAGTTCTCTTGGCGTTGTATTTGGAGTATGATATTGGTAAAGTTAGTGGGCATGTATATCATGTATAATTTATTTCGCTATCTATAATATATCTTTCTAAACTACTGTTATATGTTTAGATAATTTTTTAAAATTATATTTTGAACGATATATTGTTTTACATATTTTTTATGTATTTTAAAAAAATATATTTTTATGTAAATTTTTAATTGTGTGTCGCTTTAGCGACCATAATGTGACTTCTTAAGATCTGTTGTAACCCATAGGCGAGTCTAGAGGGTTACATTTAGTGGTATCAAAGCGACACACAATGAAAAATTCAAATATGATGTTTTTTTAAATAAATAAAAAACATGTAAAAAATATAAGTCCTTCAACCTTACCACATATATGCATATAATATATAAATTAAATATGTAAAAAAAATCAAAATTCCCATAAAATAGTTTCATCGGTTGCCGATAAAAGTAATATAAATTCAAAGGTGGCGAAAGGCTCAATTCACATGATCATAAAGGATAAACGGTTGAACCAACGTTTAATTAAAATGAAAAAAAAAACATTGGGCGGCAGTGGGCTTTGAACCCACGCTCTCTTTCAGCCAAACACAAGCCTACTATTCCCTATAAATTCACGCTACTATAGTCGGAATCGTAACCCAAACATAAGCAAAATCTCATCTATTCCTTCAAATGCTCTGTCGTTCGACTTTCTTTGCAGTCTTTGTTTTGCTCACCATGCAGCTGCAAGCTGCTCCTCCTCTCCCTCCAATCGCTGTTAAGCTTCTCTCTCCCACCGCTGCTAAGCATTGGGATAATCTATTCCCTAATAGTACCTTGCCTCAAGTTTTGGCTGAACTTCTATTGGTCTCCCCTGAGGATTTTACTGGTTTGTTACTTCTCCTCCTCATTCGTGTTATTTTTGTATATTGCGTTTACATATTTTCAAAATTTAATATATATATATATATTTATATTTTAAAAATTATTTTTATAATTGTTTTGTTGTGTTCGTTATAATAAATTATTATTATTATTATTAACTTCCCTTTTCTAACAGTTATAACTATAGCGCTGTAAATAACTAGTTATTTACTATGACCAGTAGGAAACAGTTCTTGCTGCAATATTTGGTGAAGCTCTAGTATAGATACTAGATTGGACATTTTAAAAGTATATGCATTATATTGGACATTTTCATTTATACAAGTATTGTATTGGGTATTTTATCAAAGCATAACTATCACACTGGGCATTTTAAAAATACATGCCCATTATTTTTTCTATATTTTTTCAAATTTAATATTTTCACTCAAAAAATATGAATAAATATTTTGTTTAACATATGATTTTTTTTTAATTTTAAAATTAAAAAAAATAAAAAAAATATGAACCAGGTACCGAATTTTACGGGTACCCGGATATAATGGGCCGGGACGCGGGCTGTTTAATGAGGTACCCGGTTTTCCGGGTACCCGAATCCCGGGTACCCGACAATTCCTACCCCTAGTTATATGTTTAGATAATTTTTTTAAATTATATTTTGAACAATAGATTGTTTTACATATTTTTTTATATATTTAAAAAAAAAGATTGTAACACCCAAAGTATTTGAGTAAAAAAAAGAAGTAGAAGAAAAAAAATGTTTGAAAGAGGTGCAGCCAAGGGGTTTTAAACCCGTGCCCTTTGGCCTTGTTAGACAAAGGATAAATCATCAGAGCTACATGTAATTTTGGTTTCATCTTACACGATCCAAATTTTATATTATATGTTATGTTTATACCCAAATAAGTTAAGTTTGATCTGACTCTCCAGCTACCCCTCTAAAAAAAAATGTCTGTTCGAATTTTGAGGGAACCTAGAAGGTTCCAAACTCTCTCCTCAAACACCCCCTCATCGTTGCCGATCTCGGCCACCAGCCGTCCGTGGGGAGCACCGTTGCCACCATTGGCTCGCCGCTGTACTTCGACCACGACCATGGCAGCCACTCGCGATGTTCTGTTGCCGTTCACCGTGGAGGTCGTGTTGAAGCTACGAAAAACTCTCCCGCGAACCTCGCTGTTTTTCCTTCGATTTCGGCCGCTCTCGTCGTCGACTGAGCGCGTCGTCGGTGCAGACGTGGTCGGCGGGTAGAGATCCACGAAATCCCTCTGATTGATCACCGTTCCGGCATCAGCAAGGGCCTCACCGGAGCCACATGATTTCCGGCCATTCTATTTCTGTTGGGGTAAGATCCGGCGAGCTTCCGGTTAATTTTTTCTTGTCGTTTTCGATGGAATGAAACTCAAGACTAACGAGCTTCATTTTCCAGGTTGAAAATGGATTTTTCCGATCGCCGGCGAGGGTTCCGGTGACCGTCCGACGACCCAGGAAATTTTTGGGTAAGAACCGGTCTGAACCGTCCGGCCCAAGCAGCCTGACCCGACCCGTAACCGGCCCGAGTCCAACCCGCTTCTGACCCTGTTGAGTTAACTCGTCTGAGTTGACTCAGTGAGTTAACTCGTTCGAGTTGACTCAGTGAGTTGACTCGTCTGAGTTGACTCCACTGAGCTTGACCGTTGACCTTTTCTGGTGACGTCATGCTGGCGTCAGCGTTGACTTGACTACTGACGTCAGCGTTGACTTTGACCAAAAAGTCAAAATTTTCGAAAAAGCCATATTTTATGTTTTTCGACGTCCTGGGTTCGTTTTTGAAGCCCGTTTTGTAAAATTCCGACCCGAAAGACTCTGAATTTGATCTTGAACCCAAAAATGCTTATACGTTTCTTGTTCAGTTTAAAGGCAGTGTGATTAATGATTAACTGTGGATTTTGTTTGATTGAAGGCATCCGCATATCTTCTTATCCGCATGGTTGTGGGATGTTAAATCTGAGTTCGAGGGTATTCGAATGCCGTATCTTGAATCGACTGATGTAGCTCGGAGTTAAGGTAATACATTACTACCCCTTGTATGCTTTATGTACATGTTGATATCTGGTTAACGCATGCATGCTTATGATGAAGTGTTTTGTAAACTCTGCTTAAGCCGAATCAGATACGAGAAATAGGTACGTAAATTATTAAAACTAAAATATTCGAATAAGAACACTAATATATCAGAAGTATCGAAAGTTTTAATAATAATAAATAATACAGTTAAATTCGCAACTCGATCAATAGTGTCTAAGATTCAATGCCCATAATATGGAGTAAGGGATATTGGATATGAGATTATAAAAATGCCCTTGAGGTATAAGAATGACTAAACTGCCTATAATAAAGGAAGTGACCCAAAATCTGCATTTGACTTGATTGAAAAATTACCCTACCTAAGATATATGTTCTTTTAGAAAAGACTTCGGCATCATTATTCGAATGCGTGTGATGCTAAAAGAAACTTGGATAATCCCTCAAATTATGTATAACACATGAATGAGAATTCTCTGGAAATATTGTTGAAACCTTAAGTCGATCCTTATGACAGTAATGCGTGAATTATATGAGAATGATCGTAATGACCAAAAAGACGGTAATGCCCTCGAGCACCGAAATGTCTGATTAGTTTGAATGACGTTATACCCTCAAGTTCTATAATGAATGAATCGTCTGTAAAGGGGCAGAGAGTTAGGACGACTTAATCTCGTTTGAGTACGTGATTAATGGAGGTACCAAATGATAATTCAGAAAGAAATGGTAGATTTATCTTAGTCTAAAATAACGAAATACACTCTTGAGTTAATCGGTAACTATGTATTTGACGAAATTCTGGATTTGTTAATAAGACTTAAATAGCTAAGGTTCCCTTAAGTGTTGAGAAATACGACACATGTATGCCCATCGCTCACCATATCGATGTAAGGTAGGAAGATCCGCATAAATTGTATGTTCGATTGCTCAAAGTTAAACCGTATAGTAAAGTATGAGGGCGACTGTTCAGACATACAATACAGTTAGTGTTAAGTTCTGATGCACGCAAATTACTCACATCTGAACGTTGGTAAGTACTGTCAAGTTGGGTTATGCTGCATTAAACAAATTCTGGAGATATGATAAATTGTTAGAACCCCTGAGAATTATAACTTTCGTTCTGATATGATTGTGCTATAGTATATAATTGAAGAAGTTTGCAGATAATTAATTACTAGGATAGACCAATATCGGGACTAGGGGTTTAAGGCCTAGATTATTAATGCAGAATACATTCTAGATTGATGACATAACACAAACACTTAAAGATGGCTACACAAACTTAGTCTTAATTACAGTTTAGTCAGTAAGATAAAACGGACAATGAGAACCAACACAAGATGCATGAAATTCTGCACATTACATGCCCTGCTGGACAAACAAAAAAAGGCATTTAACATTAAAGGTAAAGGGTCAAGACATACACTTAGACTAATAGGTATGTTATGTTTGCAACCATATGCAAAATAATAGTTAAAAGTCTTTTACTTCAGCTATTATTGTCGATGAAAGTGTGTTTATTGTTTTTAAGGAGAGGTTCCTCTACTTTAGCTTTAAATGGTTGTGTTTTTTTTTACGAGTTTGTTCCTCCACTCTTAGGATCAGTTTCTCATCTATATATAAGACATTAGAAAATTAATAAAAAAATTATGTACAGGTTTTTCAAATTCTAAATGATTACATGATTGAAGGGGAAGAAATTCCAAAATAAAACTAACATGAATAAGTTAACATGCACAAAATAAGAACAGAGAAATATATAAAATATATAATAAATCAACATATTAAACAAATTTACCAATAACCCAAAAATCACTTAAATCAAACCCATTAAAAGAAGTACTTTTTTTCTTCCATTTCCCACATTTTCCCAGCAAGTAAGCTAATAAACCAGCATACATGCAATACCGATAAGAAATCCCATAAAAGGACACTGAAAAACATAAAAAATATAATTTGCAAGTCATGAATATTCTTCATGCAGATAAGAATCGTTTTCTATGTTCACTTTCATATACGTATTCTTTCATAAAATGTTACATCACATGTAATATGTAATGATTTTTTCGTTTTGTTTTTGTTTCAATTAACTACACATTTTACATGTTTTTAATTAAACTTTTTTACTTTTATTTTTCTTATAAAACATATAAAATTATTGACGAGACTCGAATATTATTATTTTTATCAAAATACAAATAAACTCAATCAATTTCAATAAATTTAAAATTCCTTTTTGTTACTTCAGAAAGATATATTACAGACAATGACAAATATCAATACCTAAAATATCGAATTATAACCGAAATCTTTAATTGCCTTAAACTTAATTGTACCTTTACACTTTATCTTATACTATATGTTACATGTAGAATCTTCGGGTTGTTTTGTATTATTGAGCTTCCCGAAGCTTGCGTTATTTTTACCATCGTAGGTTAGAAGAAATATATCATAATATAATAATCGACACCAGTGTTTAGAGTTCTCTTGGCGTTGTATTTGGAGTATGATATTGGTAAAGTTAGTGGGCATGTATATCGTGTATAATTTATTTCACTGTCTATAATATATCTTTCTAAACCACTGTTATATGTTTAGATAATTTTTTAAAATTATATTTTGAACGATATATTGTTTTACATATTTTTTATGTATTTTAAAAAAAATATATTTTTATGTGAATTTTTAATTGTGTGTCGCTTTAGCGACCATAATGTGACTTCTTAAGATCTGTTGCAACCCATAGACGAGTCTAGAGGGTTACATTTAGTGGTATCAGAGCGACACACAATGAAAAATTCAAATATGATGTTTTTTAAATAAATAAAAATATGTAAAAAATATTTAATTAAAAATATAAGTCCTTCAACCTTACCACATATATGCATATAATATGTAAATTAAAAATGTAAAAAAATGAAAATTCCTATAAAATAATTTCATCGGTTGCCGATAAAAGTAATGATAAATTTAAAGGTGGCAAAAGGCTCAATTCATATGATCATAAAGGATAAACGGCTGAACCAACGTCTAATTAAAATGAAAAAAAAAATATTGGGCGGCAGTGGGCTTTGAACCCACGCCCCCTTTCAGCCAAACACAAGCCTACTATTCCCTATAAATTCACGCTATTGTAGTTGGAATCGTAACCTAAACATAAGCAGAATATCATCTATTCCTTCAAATGCTCTGTCGTTCGACTTTCTTAGCAGTCTTTGTTTTGCTCACCATGCAGCTGCAAGCTGCTCCTCCTCCTCTCCCTCAAATCGTTGTTAAGCCTTTCTCTCCCACCGCTGCTAAGCATTGGGATAATCTATTCCCTAATAGTACCATGCCTCAAGTTTTGGCTGAGCTTCTATTGGTCCCTGAGGATTTTACAGGTTTGTTACTTCTCCTCCTCATTCGTGTTATTTTTGTATAGTGCGTTTACATATGTTCAAAATTTGTAGGGGATTATTTTCGGTCTATTTTGTCTGATATGGTGGCTCCGGGTCCTCCTAACAGAAGCCCGAAACTCAAATATGAGATATTAGGAGATGAAAGTTTTTTTAACTATGAGCTTGCACCATGATGCTTTTTTTTTTCTGAAAGAAGAGCTCCGCACTGGCAGCCGCATGGATTCAACCGAGCTAACTATGGAAGCAAACAATGCTTCCTTTCTTCCTCACTCCATTGAGCAGACGATACCGTTTTCGAGAAAGATTATCTTGAAAATCTTGACCAGCTTCCACTTGTGGCCGAAATCTATGATAGTAAAGCAAGTTATTGATCTATGTGAAAGGACTCCATTGCCGGGTGAACTGAAAAGCTGTTGTAGAAGCATCGAGTCTCTCTACGTGAAGAGTGAGCAGCTTAATGCGTTTTCCCAAAACCTAGGCAGCAAAGTCGAGCAGGGACTCGAAGCTTCTACAGCAGCTTTTCAGTTCACCCGACAACGGAGTCCTTTCACATAGATCAATAACTTGCTTGACAATCATAGATTTCGGTAATTTCGGAAATTCCGGCCGCAAGTGGAAGCAGGTCAAGATTTCTGAGATATTCTTGCTTGAAAACGGTATCGTCTGCTCAATCGAGTGAGGAAGAAAGGAAGCATTGTTTGCTTCAATAATTAGCTCGGTCGAATTCATGTGGCTGCCAGTGCGGAGCTTTTCTTCCAGAAAAAAGCATCATGGTGCAAGCTCATGGTTGAAAAACTTTTATCTCCTAAAATCTCATATTTGAGTTCCGGGCTTTTGCTAGGAGGACCCGAAGCCACCATATTAGAAAAAATAGACCGAAAGTAATATACTACAAATGTTGAACATATGTAAACGCGCTAGACAAAAAGAACACGAAAGGGGAGGAGAAGTAACAAACCAGTAAAATCCTCAGGGGACTTGTAGAAGCTCAGCCAAAACTTGAGGCATGGTACTATTAGGGAACATATTATCTCAATGCTTAACAACGGTGGGAGAGAGAGGCTTAACAGCGATAGGAGGGGGTGGAGCAGCTTGCAGCTGCATGGTGAGCAAAACAAAGACTGCTAAGAAAGCCGAACGACAGAGCATTTTGAAGGAATAGATGAGATTCTGCTTAAGTTTGGGTTACAATTCCAACGACAATAGCGTGAATATATAGAGAATAGTAGGCTTGTGTTTGGCTGAAAGGGGCGTGGGTTCAAAGCCCACTGCCGCCCAATGTTTTTTTTCATTTTAATTAGACTTTGGTTTAACCGTTTATCCTTTATGATCCTGTGAATTGAGCCCTTCGCTACCTTTGGATTTATCATTACTTTTATCGGCAACCGATGAAACTATTTTATAGGAATTTTGATTTTTTTTACATATTTAATTTACATATTATATACATATACGTGGTAAGGTTAAATGACTTATATTTTAAATTAAATATTTTTTACATATTTTTTATTTATTTAAAATAACATATTATGTGAATTTTTCATTGTGTCGCTCTGAAACCAATAAATGTAACACTCTAGACTCGCCTATGGGTTACAACAGATCTTAAAAAGTCACATTATGGTCACTAGAGTGACACACAATTAAAAATTCACATAAAAAATATATGTTTTTAAAATACATAAAAAAATATGTAAAACAATATATCGTTCAAATATAATTTTAAAAAAATTATCTAAACATATAACATTAGTTTAGAAAGATATATTACAGACAGAGAAATAAATCATACAAGACATACATACCCACTAACTTTACCAATATCATATAATTAGAAACATGTAAAATGTAAAATTATAATTAATTTTTTTAAATAAAACTAATTGTTTGAAATATAAAACTCAATTGTTGACGTGGCAGCAATACAACTCCATACATAATAATGTGACATTGAATATATCACACCCAAATGACAAAAAGGAATAAAGCAAAAGGTTGATAAATACTAATAAATTAGCATATTAACTTCATACATTAATGTAAACTGATTAAGTTCATTGCAAAGAAAGTAAGCTCGATAAGTTCAACTTTAGTACACTAAACACTTATTTAACTTAAATTTCCCCCCGCTCTTTTGCTGCTCAACTTGCCGCCGGCCATGGTACCCACACAATTGTTCTTGTCTTAACAAAGTGACAGATAGGAACAGTACCCGGCTTCACCTTCAGAACTTGAAAAGCTGGGTGATTGGGGGTCAAAGACGACGTGTCTTTGTGACAAGTAGCCAAGGAAATACCGGAAGAGCCATCATCCCCGATTAGGGGAACCACATAGACATTGGTTTTCTCCAATTTATGGCACAAGAAAATCGCATACGCAAAGTCAAGTTTGTGGCAGACGAGATTTGAATTGGCGACCAACTGCACTCCATCAGCAACGAAAATCTCTGGTTTCAAACTCTTGAATTCCACGTGAGTGAGCAGCTTAATGCGTTTTCCCAAAACCAAGGCAACAAAGTCAAAAGTTTGAAACCAGAAATTTTGGTTGCTGATGGAGTGCAGTTGGTCGCCAATTCGAATCTCGTCTGCCACACTTTGCATATGCGGTTTTCTTGTGTCATAAATTGGAGAAAACCAATGTCTATGTTGTTCCCCTAATCGGGGATGATGGCTACTTGTCACCAAGACACATCGTCTTGGACCCCCAATCACTCAGCTTTTCAAGTTCTGAAGGTGAAGCCGGGTACTGTTCCTATTTGTCACTTTGTTAAGACAGGAACAATTGTGTGGGTACCATGGCCGACGACAAGTTGAGCAGCAAAGGAGCGGGGAAAAAATCTAAGTTAAGTAAGTGTTTGGTGTACTAAAGTTGAACAACTTATCGAGCTTGCTTTATTTGTAATGAACTTAATCAGTTTAAATTAATTTATGAAGTTAACATGCTAATCTATTAGTATTTCTCAACCTTTTGCTTTATTCTTTTATGTCATTTGGGGTTATATATCCAATGTCACATTGTTATGTGTGGAGTTGTATTGCTGCCACGTCAACAATTGAGTTTCATATTTCAAACAATTAGTTTTATTTAAAAAAATTAACTATAATTTTATATTTTACATGTTTCTAATTACATGATATTGGTATAGTTAGTAGGAATGTGTGTCGTGTATGATTTATTTAAATGTCTGTAATATATCTTTCTAAACTACTGTTATATGTTTAGATAATTTTTTAAAATTATATTTTGAACGATATATTGTTTTACATATTTTTTATGTATTTTAAAAAATATATCTTTTTTATTTGAATTTTTAATTGTGTGTCGCTCTAGTGACCATAATGTGACTTCTTAAGATCTGTTGTAACCCATAGGCGACTCTAGAAGGTTACATTTAGTGGTATCAGAGCGTCGCACAATAAAAATTCACATGGGATGTTTTTTTAAATAAATAAAAAATATGTAAAAAAATATTTATTTTAAAATAGAAGTCCTTTAACCTTACCACATATATGTATATAATATGTTAATTAAATATGTAAAAAAAAACCTTGTTTGCTACCATTGTCAGCTCGGCCGCATCCATCTCGCTTCGGAGCTTAGTGTCACGGACCGTTCGTCGTGACACGCGGGACTGCGCGAGATGCTTGCTGGTTGTGCTTGATGTAGGATGTGTGGGATAGCATTAAGGGTGTAGTACGTGCCGTACAACCGTCTAGTCCTCGGACTGGCGCGTTGGTAGGCACCACACTGGTCGGGAGTTGTCCCCGCTTCCCTGATGAGCCCATGGGAGGGCGAAACCAGTGAGCATCGGAGATGGAAAAGGCTTAGCCCTTGGATGGTAATAGCCCTGGGTTGCCGCACGGGTAGATGTCCCTGCGCCAAGACTCTGACCCCGTGACATTAGTCTCCAAAAAATTATCCTAGTGCACGATTTTGATCTATAACTGGTCATTTTTATTTTACAAGAAATCATAATAAAGTTCTTTATTTAGAGGACCCGCAACGGTCACCATCTCGGACAAAATAGTCCGAAAATAATCTCATACAAATGTTAAAACAAATAAAAATACACTAGCCAAAATTAATTAAAAGAGCACAAAAAAAGAGAAACAAACATGTAAATTTGTCCGACGAGATTAATAAGAGTTCGACCAAGACTTGAGGAATGGTTCTATTGGGAAACATAGTGACTCAATACTTAACCGCGACAGGAGCAAGAGGAGGAGCACGTCGGTATGCAGCTTGCATACATATTATTACAACAAAAATTGTAAAGACAATTGAACGACAGACTATTTTCATAGAATAGATGAGAAGCTTAAAATATTACGATTTAAGCAACAATAACCGTGAATTTATAGTGCATCGAAGGGTTATGTTTGGACTGAAAGGGGTAAGGGTTTAAGCCCACCGTCACCCAATATTTCTTTCATTTTAATTAGGCCCATAACTTCTTAATCCATCATCACAAATTTTATATTTAAGAGAGTTGTTGAAAGGATTAAGAGATGATGGATTAAGAAATTATGGGCCTAATTAAAATAAAAGAAATATTGGGTGGTAGTGGGCTTGAACCTTTGCCCCTTTTCAGCCCAAACAAAGCCCTTCGAAGCACTATAAATTTACGATTATTGTTACTTGAATCATAATCTTTTAAGCTTCTCATCTATTTTATGAAAATAACATGTCGTTTGATTGCCTTGACAATTTTTGTTGTTCTGCTCTGCATGCAGCTTAAAGCTGCATACCGACGTGCTTCTCCTCCTCTTACTCCCACCGTAGTTAAGTATTGGGGCACTATGTTTCCCAACAGAACCATTTCTCAAGTTTTGGCCGAACTCCTATTGATCTCGTCGGATAACTTTACATGTTTGTTCCTCTTCCTTTGTGTTCTTTTAATTTATTTTGGCTAGTGTGTTTATATTTGTTCAACATTTGTACAAAATTACTTTTAAACTATTTTGTCCGAGATGGTAACCGTTGCAAGTCCTCCTAATGAAGAATTTTATTATGACTTCTCGAAAAATGAAAACAACCAGTTGTCAACAAAAAAACGTGCACTAAGATGTTTTTTTCTAAAGACTAAGCTCCAGAGCGGCAGCGAGATGAATGCGTCCGAGCTGACAATGGTAGCAAACAATGCTTCTTTCCTTCCTCGATCCGTTGAGCAGTTAATCTTGTTTTCCAGCAAGAATATGTTTGAAATCTTGACCCGCTTCTACTTGCAGCCGAAATCACCGAAATTCATAATCATCAAGGATGTGATCAAACTCTGCGAAAAGCCTCCGCTGCCAAAGGAACTAAAAAATTACTGTAGAACTTTTAAATCTCTGCCTGACTATGTTGTCTCGTTGTTGAAAAAGCACATCAAGCTCCTCACTCCTTACTTGGAATCTAAGAGTTCGAAACCAAATTTTTTCTGTTGGCGATAAAGTCCAACTGATTGGCAATTTGGATGTCCTTTGCCAGAAGCTTGACTATGCTTACGACGTATTTTTGTGCCATAAAATGAAGAAAACATATTTATGTCATTTTTTGTGTCATAAATTGGAAAGAACAGACATTACACATGTCTCTGATTGGGAGGCACCAGTTGGACTTCATCACCAATAAAAAAGTTTGATTTCAAATTCTTAAATTTCAGGTGAAGAGTGAAGAGCCTGATGTGTTTTCCCAACAGCGAGGCAGCATAGTCAAGCAAAGACTCAAGTTCTATAGTAGTTTTATAGTTCCCCTAACAGCGGAGGCTTTTCGCGGAGCTCGATCAAATCCTTAACGATTATTGATTGTGACGATTTTAGTTGCAAGGAGAAAAAGGTCAATATTCTCTTTGCAGCCGAAATTGTCGAAATCCATAATCATCAAGAAAGTGATCGAACTCTGCGAAAGGCCTCCGCTGCCAATGAAATTGAAAAACTCATGTACAACCTTTGAGTCTTTATTAGACTATGTAGCTTCGCTGCTGGGAAAACATATCAGGATCCTCACTCCTCACCTGAAATTCAAGAGTTTGAATCAAAACATTT
This sequence comes from Hibiscus tridactylites, assembly GCA_958450335.1. Classification (NCBI taxonomy): domain Eukaryota; kingdom Viridiplantae; phylum Streptophyta; class Magnoliopsida; order Malvales; family Malvaceae; genus Hibiscus; species Hibiscus tridactylites. The sequence continues at coordinate 4,065,680 of OY288271.1, forward strand.
CAGTTGGTAATGGAGTCCAATTGGTGGCCAATTTGGATGTCTTTTTCCACAAACGTTACTATGCTTATGTTGTATTTTTATGTCATAAAATGAAGGGAACCCACAGCTATGTGGTGTCCTTAATCGAGGATGTTAGCTCAAGGGGACATCATTGGCCGCCTATTATTATGACATGTAATCGTGGCCCCCCAATCAGTCGACTCTTAAACTTCTAAAAGTAAATCTGAAAACTGTGCTAATTTGCCATTTCGTGAAGAAAGACACTGTTGTATAGATGTCATTGCCGGCAACATGTTGAGCTGTAGATGAATAAGGAAAAATTTTATTTTTTCAGTTAAATAATATTGTTTAGGGTGAAGAATGGTTGATATATTTGTTTTGTGTGTTTTATTTTATTTTGTTTAGTTTGTTTATAGGGGTTTTAAGCAATAAGCTAATTAACCTATTGGTTGAACTTAACTTAAATCGCATATCAAATCCAATAATATATGAAAAAGTTGATCTATTTGTGAATAGATTCATTTATCGTGTTCGAAGTTTATCCTCCCAACTCCATCTCTCAGCATCTGGTTCTCATTGGAATCCAGGGACAAACTTTATCGAACGACTCTTCTTCCTCCCACCACGCTGAGTTTGGAGAGAATGACGGTTCAAATTCTCGAACAAGAATTTTGAATACCTTCGATTCAACCTCCAATTCCACTGTTTCATTGATGCTCTCAAAGACTCTCGTCAATATTTGGAAATAAGCTTTGTAAAAAGAACTTGGTTTCAAAGTTCTTTCATCAATGGAGATGATATCCCCCCAAAGTGACGCGAGATTGGCAAAGGTATCTTCACTCCATGCATGAATCGGAATTCCAATACATGAAACCCATGCCCTGCGATAACAAACTGAAAACTCTTCACCCCATACCTGAATATCACTGAACCATTTATTTAAGTCTTCTTTGTGCTTTATCCTAAAATTTTCCATACTTACAATGTCCTTAAAAATCATCAAAAAATCTGCTCCTGAGATGTTCATAATAGAAACATCTCTAATTCCCTCGTCATGGAGCTCCTTGGCCAAAATGCCAGCATGAAAGAATTTCTTGCATCGACCAACAAGGCAGTTATTAAGAATGTTTCTTTTGTCCGAATCTATTATTCCGGTCGCTTTCTGCAATGACTTTGGTCTTTCCGCTGCCCGATTGTTCTCTTGTTCATTGTTTTTCTTCCTCCAAGGTTCCTTACTTCTCCCTTGCAAACCGTCAAGATTGAGCCTGGCCAACTGGACTCTAACTCGATAGCCATATATAAAGAATCTGTCTAACCTTTCTTGTGCCCTCATTGCGTCTTCCATGGATTTATATCGAACAAAGCCAAATCTTTGACCACCTTTACTTCTCTTTCTCGGGATATAAGCATCTAAAACATCTCCATGGTAGCTGAACAGTACCCACAAACCTTTCCAATGAAGTTTCTCGGGGAGGTTGAAGACAAAGAGAGTCACTCCCTCTCTCATATTTTACACTAATTATTATTTGTTATATGAAAGCATAAAGTGTTTGGTTATAAACTAAAGCCAACATCCAACAAAACCAAAAGATAAGTCGTATCAAAATATAGGCATAAGTCACCCAAATACAGTCAGTTTGAAAGATAAGAACAGTACAACAGTCTAAAGCTAAATGTGTCGATCCTCCAATTGCCAGGTCCAAAAGGGTAGCCTATCACAAGTATCTGAAAGGGGAGAAGATAAGGGCATGAGCTAGGGAGTGCATGCAAGTGTTTACTAGTGACTGCCCTCCAACCTTACACCGAATGCAGTCCCCCAGAATTGCACCCATAGGGACTTACCCTAGGCCCGATGGGCATAGGTGCCACCTAAGGGGATGCCTTAGGTACATAAGGATTTACTCGTGCTAAAGCATCGGAACCTACTCAAGGGGGGACCTTGAGTCCATAAGGATTTACCAGCTGGATCAGGGCTGCACCTGCAGAAACTTCATAACATAACCCAACAGTATACCCAGATAGTAATCAGTGTTCAGATTCCAGACATGAGTAATAGAATACATGTGACAAACATATTCTATTCAGAGTATCAGAAACGGAAAATTCATGCTTTTGACAGATAAATGTGCATACCATTGAGCAGAGCAGACATTTTCATCATTAATCATGCAAACAGATTGTACCATCATAGATCAAGCTAACAGATCATGCTATCAAATTCATCAGACAGCCAAGCATTACCATCACAGATCAAGCAATCACATACCAAGTATACAGATTGAGCAGACATACATCAGGTAGGCAGAGAATGCCATCATATATCCAGTTCATCATTCCATCTCATTTTTCTAACATAGTGTTGCAATCTCAATAACAACTGAACATTCATCAAACATAGCATTGTTCATGATTAAATCGCTAGATTGTTTACTAATATGTAATCATTATACAATTCATTCAATAGAATGTATCACACATGGAACACACCTCAAAAGCTGGTCGGAGAGGGGTCTAACGGACACCTGTCTTAGTACACTCGGATACAGGGTCGGATCCTAGATCATGAAAGAGTAACAGTCATAATGTGAAATAAGTGTTAAACTTGTTCTTAAACACAGAATTCAAATCCATACTGATATTCACTGGAGCGTGAGGGTGAGCGGATCGAGAGGAGCTAGGCTGAGCTGGAGTGTAGTCACACGAGTCACGAGTACCTTTCCACAAATAATACACTATTTTAGTCACTTATTCGTTTTACTATTATCTGATTTAAATAATGAAGTGCATATGCATGATTTAGGTTTAAGGTCAGATTCGGGGGTCTTAGAGTCGAGATTTCGCAAAACGGGCTTCAAAAACGAACTTATGACGTCAAAATACATAAAATAGGGCTTTTCGAAAATTTTGACTTTTTTGTCAAAGTCAACACTGACGTCAGCGGGTCAACGGAGCCAATCATGATGACGTCAGCAGCCAACAAGGAGTCAACTCGGGCGAGTTGATTCACTGAGTTGACTCAGCGAGTTGACTCGAACACGGGTTGTTTTAGGTCAAAGACGGGTCGGGTCGGACTCGGGCGATGGGCTCGGGTTGACTAGGTTTGGGTTTAGTTTATGGGCCGACCGGTCCAACCGGTTCAGGCCGGCTCACTTACCCAAATAATCAAACTTGCCGACCGGTCACCAAAAATTGTTTCCGGAGACGATTTGGGCACCGAAACTGTCGAAAAAGAAGTAAAACATCATACCAGAACGTTACCCTTTGAAACAACTCGAAACAAACCGGATATTCGCTAGATCTTACCCCAAAATTGTTTGAAACGACCGAAATCCACGTAAGTTCGGCAAGGGCTCTATCGGCGGCGGACGAACGGCTAACCAGTTGGGTTTTGTTTGGCCTGACGAGAGGAATTCAGCCGTTGCTTCGACGCTCCGAACGGAGGTCTGTGGCGGCCAAAACTGAGAGAAACAGAGGCGGCGTTTGGGAGTTCGACGAAGCTTCGATCGGTTCTCCTGTCAGACGACGGCACGACTATGCGCGTGGCCTGCGACGCTTGGCTCGGAACAAGTCGGCGCACACGCCGACGGTGGCGGTGTCGCGCACGGAGGGACGATGAGGGAGCTAGGGCGGTGGCTGGATCTGGGTTTTGGGGAGGACGTTGGGAGAGAAGATGGTTCTCGAAACGGGAAAGAAAAATGGGCATTTAATTTGGGTAGGTGAAAAGTTAGAGTTAGATTAAAGCCAACTCAAACTAACTCTTTGATTAACAAACAAATATTACCCTTGGTAATACTTGACAGAAGAGAACACTTGGCTCAAATGGTTAGCATGCAGGATGGTGAGGGTTGAGGTCTCGGGTTTGAGCCTCCACACCCTCACCTTCATTTCCCATTTTTTTTTATTATTATCATATATATATATATATATATTTGTCGGGTGTTACAAAAGTAGTCCTTAAGCCTAAAATCAATTTTAAGGACATTATTGCAAAAAAAATTATTTTAAGGACTTAATTATAAAAAGGGTAAAGTACACAGACGGTCACTAAACTATACCCGAAAAAACAAAATGGTAACCAACCTTTCAAAAATCACAAAATGGCAATTAAACTTTATGTTTTATAACAAAACGGTAACTAGACGTTAAATTCCGTTAAGTTTCTGTTAAAACTTTGGTATAATAACACATTTAGTCCTTCATATTTATACAATCAATAAATTTAGTCCTAATTCGAAATAATTTACTAAATTTAGCCCTCGTTATTTATGCATTCTTTCAATTTGGCCCTTAAAGCAAAATTTCAAAGTATGGTAACATGATAAATAATTACAATTAAATTTTATAGGAACTCGAAAACTCGACTCGACTCGAATCGAAAAAATTTCAAATAAAGTTTCAGTTGTAAAATATGACGTGTCAACTTGAATAACTCAAAATTTTTTGACTCGACTCGATGGAACGCTCACCTCTATCTTAAGATATGACGTGTTAACTCGAATAACTCGAAATATTCGAATATTTTAATTTTTTTTTCTTTTAAATCGAATATTTTTAAAATAGAGCATTTAATGTTTCATATTTACATCACATTGAATATTTAATAACTACTTTAAATATTCAATTTAATTTAAAAACATTCAATTTAAAAGAAAAAAATTGATTTAAAATATTCGAATAATTAATTAAATTTTTATGGGAACTCGAAAACTCCACTTGACTCGATTCGAATTGAAAAAATTTCAAATAAGGTTTGAGTTGTAAAATATGATGCGTCAAGTCGAATAACTCGAAATTTTTTTGACTCAACTCGATCGAACGCTCACTTCTATCTTAAGATATGACGCATCAACTCGAATAACTCGAAATATTCGAATATTTTAAATCATTTTTTCTTTTAAATTGAATATTTTTAAAATAGAATATTTAATATTTTCGTATTTTAATCACATCGAATATTTAATAACTTCTTTAAATATTCGATTTAAAAAACAATAGATTTAAAATATTCGAATATTTAATACCTACATTAAATATTTTTCTTTTAAATATTCCAATATTTAATAACTACTTTAAATATTCGAATATTTTAAATTAATTTTTTCTTTTAAATTAAATCAAATATTTAAAGTATTTATTAAATATTCAATGTGATTTAAAAGAAAAAAATGATTTAAAATATTCGAATATTCGAGTTGACGCGTCATATCTTAAGATAGAGGTGAGCGTTCGATCGAGTTGAGTACAAAATTTTCGAGTTATTCGAGTTGAAGCATCATATTTTACAACTCAAACTTTATTTGAAATTTTTTTATTCGAATCGAATTAAGTCGAGTCGAGTTTTCGAGTTCCTATAAAAATTTAATTAAATATTCAAATATTTTAAATCAATTTTTTCTTTTCAATCGAATATTTTTAAATTAAATCAAATATTTAAAGTAGTTATTAAATATTCGATGTGATTTAAATATGAAAATATTAAATATTATATTTTAAAAAATATTCGATTAAAAGAAAAAATGATTTAAAATATAAGAATATTTCGAGTTATTCAACTTGACACGTCATATCTTAAGATAGAGGTGGGCGTTTGATCGAGTCGAGTAAAAAAATTTCGAGTTATTCGAGTTGACGCGTCATATTTTACAACTCAAACTTTATTTGAATTTTTTCGATTCGAGCCAAGTCGAGTCGAGTTTTCGAGTTCCTATAAGAATTTAATTGTAATTATTTATCATGTACCATACTTTGAAATTTTGCTTTAATGACCAATTTGAAAGAATGCTTAAATAAAAAGGGCTAAATTTAGTGAATTGTTTCAAATTAGGACTAAATTAATTGACTGTATAAAGTTGAAGGACTAAATATGTTATTATACCAAAATTTTAACAGAAACTTAACGGAATTTAACGTCTAGTTACTGTTTTGTTATAAAACATAAAGTTTAATTGCCATTTTGTGATTTTTGAAAGGTTGGTTACCATTTTGTTTTTTCGGGTATAGTTTAGTGACCGTCTGTGTACTTTACCCTTATAAAAAACATAAAAATGAGGCATTGTTGCAAACATCCCTAATATATATATGGGTAATTATTTGATACACTGGCGGTGGAAGCTAAAAATTTCCACAAGCGCCTTAGTTTTAGGGTTTGGAGACTTAGTTTAGGGTGTATAGTTTAGGGGTTTAGGTGTATGAGTTTTGAATTTAAGGATAGTGGTTAAAATTTACAGTTTAAGGTTATAATTTAGGGTTTATAGATTAAAACCTAAATCCATATCATATTACCCTAAAAACTAAATCCTAACCTCTAAGCCCTAAATTCTAACCCTAAACCCTAAATTCTAAATCCCTATACCTTAACCCCATAAACCCTAAAATTAAGGCGCATGTGCAAACTTTAAGTTTCCACCGCGAGTGTATAGGATAATAGTATATGTATTAATATCCTATACACAGGCGGTGGAAACTGAAAGTTTCCACAATCGCCTTAGTTTTAGGGTATAAGGAGTTAGTTTAGGGTATAGGGTTTAGGTGTTTAGGTGTAGGGGTTTAGTATTTAGGTATAATTATTTCAATTTAATGTTTAGGGTTATAATTTAGGGTTTAGTTTTTAGGGTAATATGATGAGGATTTAGGTTTTAACCTATAAACCCTAAATTATATCCCTAAACCTTAAATTGAAACAATTATCCCTAAATTCTAACCCCTATACCTAAACCCCTAAATCCTATACCCTAAACTAACTCTCTATTCCCTTAAATTGAAACTATTAGTTTTAGATCGGAACAAATATTTTTTACTCTAAATTTGAACTTAACCTGACTCGAACCTAATTTATATATAAGATCATTTCGGTTCAAGTCGGAATGCAATCGGGCAGGGTGAAATCTCATCCAAAAGTAGGACGAAAGTTTGTCTGATACTAATAGTCTAATACCATAGTAAAGAATCTGACACTTTCTTGGTAGATGCCGGTGATCATTTTTATGAAGTGTAATCACATTGAATTTGGAAGGAAAGTATAGTATTAATGTTTTTTTCTTTTATTATATGAGATTTAAGGAGATTTTACTCGAATATCATTTTTACTTTGAGTATTTTTTTTCTGACACTCATGTAAAATTATTTTTAGTTTAATATTTTTTAGCAAATTCGTCAGACTGATCTGACAAGTTCTATTTTTTTTTTAATTTTTAATAGAAGTCGCAATATTAGTTTTACGAGTTTCACAAACTTTAAATTTTTAATGTAACTTTTCAGATTGGCCTGACGAGTTCACTCAAAGCATGTTAGATAAAAATATAATTTAAAACGAATGTTAAAAAGAAAATTAAGTTTTTAATAATAATATTTGGGTAAATCCGCTGAGAAATAAATCATTTTTAATTAATTATAAATTGACCAAGTTAATTATAATCACATGCAAACAAGTAACTCGTTTTTCAAAATTTAATAAATGATACAACTAATTGGATCACATTGTCTAATTATAAATTAATCCGCCATTTTTAATAGTTTTCGCCGAAAATATAGCTCCGGACGATCAGAGGTGGAACCAACACGGGCTTGGCGATGATAACTTTAAAGGTCTGTGCCGGGATTTGCATCCTTGTCCGGTCAGCCTTTTACATTGGAGTGGAAAAGGGAAGCCATGGGCGAGGCTTGATGCTAAAAGATTGTGCCCTTTGGACGCTTTATGGGCACCTTATGGTCTATTTGGCAGGTGATTGTGGCATATAAACGGCCCATTTTTAAGAATTTAACAGATTTCGTTAGTCAATGACAGATTCCATCGGTCAAAGGGTTAGATTAGTTACATTTTGAGGTTTGAGGGTGACATTGAGTGCAAAAAAAACATTAAAGACTTAATTGATTTTTTAAAAATAGTTCAGGGGCCTATGCTAGCCTTAAACTTATTTTTAACTAATAGGCTATTTAGAGGAAAAACTTATTCATTACTTTGATCTAAGAATTAAAATGGTAACAGCTGCACAATAAAGATGACAAAGAATTTTATTGGATTAAAAAGAGGTGAAGAATACTGATTTCTTCATTCCTTTGTACATAAAAGTACAAAAATAAAGTTACGGTTTCTGAATTTAGACTTTTCTCTTCAATTAAGTACAAACTTGATAGAAAACAACCATCAGAAGAGAGGCCAATTTTTCAATGTTCAAAGTGGGATTGGATTGATCAACAAAGAAGTGATCCCACCTTTAGCCGCTTTCCCAACATGAGTGTAACCATCGCCTTCTCTGTAAAGCACATCCATAACCCTCGCAAGGTTGAGACTCCGGCAAAGAACCGGTGTCGGCATTTCCGTCGGCTTCAAGAACTCTTCGTTTACGTCTTTCCACGAACTCTCGATGTGTTTGTTGAATTCATCGTATGCTTCTTGCGCTGTCGCGCCGTATTGTTCCATGTAACACTCGATGGCCGAGCAATCGTCTTCTCTCCTATGTTTGAACTGCACCCATATGAAACATTTAGCAAATGCAGACCCTAAAAGTCCCACTGTTTTATGGCATAGATGATCTTTAGAAATTCGAAATGTTGGAATGTAGCAAATATACCTTGTGTTCAGCGATGTCGTCCATGAACCTACAAATAATGGTGGAAGCTTTGATGATCTTAGGATCATTGGCTGCCCATTCGAAGGTCTCGGGGGTTATAACATCGCCCATCCCGACGAACGCCGTGATAGCAAGCATGGCATAGCCGGAGGTCGGCAATGCATTGTCCTTATTAAAAGATACTTTGATACCTTGAACAACATAGATTCACATTTCAGTCCTTATTAAAAAATACATATAAGCAAATCTCAAATTCAAGATCAGATTCAGAGGCTTTCGGGTTAGAATTTTACAAAACGGGCTTCAAAATCGAACTCAGAACATCGAAAAACATAAGATAGAGCTTTTTCAGAAATTTTGTCCTTTTGGTCAAAGTCAACGCTGACGTCAGCAGACAAGTCAACGCTGACGTCAGCATGATGTCATCAGACGGTCAACGGTCAAGGTCAGTTGAGTCAACTCGGACGTGTTAACTCACTGAGTCAACTCAGAAGTTAACTCAGCCGGGTAAGAAGCGGGTTGGACTCGGGTCGGTTACGGGTCGGGTCGGGCTACTTGGGCCGGACGGTTCAGACCGGTTCTTACCCTAAAAATTCCAGGGTCGCCGGAATTTTCGTCGGAGACGTCGAATCACCGCGATTCTGTCAAAATTACATAGATCATGACATGGGCTTTAAAAATAAACGACTAACCTTCAGAAAGTTGTCGGAATCTTACCGGAGATGTCGAAAATAGAGGCAAACCGGCAAAAATTCGCGTAGCTCCGATGGAGGATTCGCCGGCGTCGATCGGACAAGAAACCTTAGGGGTTTTGCGCGTCTCCCCTCGAAGAACACGGCTGAGCCGACGACGCTCTTAACCGGCGACGCATTTGGCCGGAACCGAAGGGAAAACGAATGTGGCTTTCGGCCGAACTGAAATCACGATTTTAGGCAGCAACGGTTCGACGGAATGGCGCGTGACTGCCGGATGTGAGATCAGATGGTGAGGTGGTCACTGGGATGGTGGTCGTGCACGCCACGTCACGGCGGTGGCTAAGATCGGTGACCACGGTCGGTGAACGGTGCAAGTTTGGTGAGAGGGAGTGGCTTTTGGGATATCACGAGGGCTTCTTCAGATTTCCCAGGAAACAAAATCGGTAGGTGAGGAGTCAGACCTCTATAAATAATCGGGTCAAAAAAAATATAAATTATTATAAAACAATATGCAATCCATAAGCAAGGATTGCCTTGGCTCAGCCGGTAAGGCTCTTGTACATTACTCAAAAGGTCACGGGTTTAACACTCCCAGGTAGCACTCTCCCTCTTCTTTTTTTTTATAATCTTGTGGGTGTTACAGTGCCTCAATACTTAACCGCGACAGGAGCAAGAGGAGGAGCACGTCGGTATGCAGCTTCAAGCTGCATACATATTATTACAACAAAAATTGTCAAGACAACGTGCTTCTCCTTCTCTTACTCCCACCGCAGTTAAGTATTGGGACACTATGTTTTCCAACAGAACCATTTCTCAAGTTTTGACCGAACTCCTACTGATCTCGCCGGATAACTTTACAGGTTTGTTCCTCTTCCTTTGTGTTCTTTTAATTTATTTTGGCTAGTGTGTTTATATTTGTTCAACATTTGTACAAAATTACTTTCAAACTATTTTATCCGAGATGGTAACCGTTGTAAGTCCTCCCAATGAAGAACTTTATTATGACTTCCCGAAAAATGAAAACAACCAGTTGTCAACAAAAAACGTGCACTAAGATGTTTTTTTCTAAAGACTAAGCTCCAGAGCGGCAGCGAGATGAATGCGTCCGAGCTGACAATGGTAGCAAACAATGCTTATTTCCTTCCTCGATCCGTTGAGCAGTTAATCCTATTTTCCAGCAAGAATATGTTTGAAATCTTGACCCGCTTCTACTTGCAGCCGAAATCGCCGAAATTCATAATCATCAAGGATGTGATCAAACTCTACGAAAAGCAGACTATGTTTGAAATCTTTGCTTGACTATGTTGTCTCGTTGTTGACTAAATTTTTTTTTGGGCGACTCATGAACTTTAGAGTACTTTTTGACAAAATGGAAGTCGAATCACTCAGGGGGCCAAGACGAAGTGATTGGATAAATTTGAGACCGAACGACTGCCATCTATGATCGTTTGGGGTTTAAGAGTGACAAAAACATTAAATGTCTAAATTTTAGTGACAAAAACGTTTAATATCTAAACTTCAGTGAGTAAATTAAACGTTTTGAAACTTTTAATAATCAAAATAAATTTAAGAGTAAAATTTAATAAACGTATACATAATTTACATTTTAAGAAATATATACCATTATTGAAAGACAATACTTTCTGTAATAAATTTTATTTTTTTAGTTTTAGAATTTTTTTTTAAATTGGTGTATGAGATCTATTCAATTAGTCACTTATATAGCAACAAATATTTAAACATATTACGAATATATTATTATTTTCGTATTAAAAACCATCCAAGACAATTCCCCACAAGTCAAGTGTTGAAAATTCATTAGTATTGTGTAAACTGTCAAGGATTATTATGAAAGACAAATTAATTCAAAAAAAAATCCACACATGAGCGCCGGTCACTCATCGAAGATTATATGTTAGAGTTTATGGTTTATGAGTTTAGTGTTTAAGATATCAAATTTAAAATTTATAATTAAAATTTAGCGTTTATGATTTAAAATTTAAGTTTTAGGGCGTTAGGGCTAAAAATTTTATTCGATTAACAGGAGGTGAAGAATTTTGATTTCTTCATTCCTTTCTACTTACGTAAAAGCAAAAATTAAAATAAAAAAATTATGCATTTATACTTTTCTTTTCAATTAAGTACAAAAGTTATTAATAATACTGATTTATTATTTAAATATTATTTTAAATTATGTATTTGAAGCGGTTCAGCACGCATGAATTCAAAGGTGGATTACTTTGTTCTAGGAATTAAAATGGTAACAACTGCACAATAAAGATGACAAAGAATTTTATTGAATGAAAAAAGGTGAAGAATACTGATTTCTTCATTCCTTTGTACATAAAAGTACAAAAATAAAGTTATGGTTTCTGAATTTAGACTTTTCTCTTCAATTAAGTACAAACTTCATAGAAAATAACCATCAGAAGAGAGGCCAATTTTTCAATGTTCAAAGTGGGATTGGATTGATCAACAATGAAGTGATCCCACCTTTAGCCGCTTTCCCAACATGCGTGTAACCATCTCCTTCTCTGTAAAGCACATCCATAACCCTTGCAAGGTTGAGACTCCGGTAAAGAACCGGTGTCGGCATTTCCGTCGGCTTCAAGAACTCTTCGTTTACGTCTTTCCACGAAGTCTCGATGTGTTTGTTGAATTCATCGTATGCTTCTTGCGCTGTCACGCCGTATTGTTCCATGTAACACTCGATGGCCGAGCAATCGTCTTCTCTCCTATGGTTGAACTGCACCCATATGAAATATTTAGCAAATGCAGACCCCAAAAGTCCCATTGTTTTATGGAATAATTGATCTTTAGAAATTCGAAATGTTGGAATGTAGTAAATATACCTTGTGTTCAGCGATGTCGTCCATGAACCTGCAAATAATGGTGGAAGCTTTGATGATCTTAGGATCATTGGCTGCCCATTCGAAGGTCTCGGGGGTTATAACATCGCCCATCCCGACGAACGCCGTGATAGCAAGCATGGCATAGCCGGAGGTCGGCAATGCATTGTCTCTAAACTCCTCGAATGTTGGTTTGTAGTTCAGATGTGTCCATTTCGCCTCTAGAAGGTAAGCTTGTGCAAGGCGTATCATCTGAGGATTTAGGACATCAAGTTCACAATTTTATTATTGGACATTTCAGATTTTTATATATTCATGATCAAAGCAAGTCAGATGATCGTATCATTACATACCGCTTTTCTTGCATACTCGACTCGGTATTGTCTCCCTTGATCAGCCAAGAGTTGTTCCATTTCTTCGTAAACATCCAACAATGCCTTGTAGCTTATTTGCATGTACTCCGGGAGTTCATCCATGCACTTAAGATCCCACCTGAAACACAATTATCACAAGGTTAATTTGAAACCCAAGGCTTTAGTTCATAGATTCCCATTGAAACTTGTAATGCAAGAAAACTAACTTTTCAATAGCATCCGTATAGGGAATGAGTTCATCATATGTAGCAAAAGAATCATATGTGTCATCAACAATGGAAGCCATAGCTATGACTTTGGTCAACATCTTCCTCCCAAGAGAGTATTGGGGTTCAAAGTAAACTCCCATTATCCAAAAATACCCTTCCACCACTCTGTCTCTTGCGAATGGCAACTTTCTTGTAAAGTCTAAATCCTTCCACCACCTGAACAAATCATAAAAAAACAGGGGTTTAATTCATTTGTAACAAAATAACTTTAACAACAATAATATGATTCATTAATGAAGTGTTAGGCTTCATAGCTTTAACAAAACTTACCTACAGATCTCACTTAGCTCTTTCCTGTGCAAAAGTTGCAACAAATTGAAATCAATCTTTGCAAACTGAAGCAATGCTTTGTTATGGGATTCCATATCTTGGTATATCGAAATGAAATTCCGGGCCTCCACCCTCGGCAACCCCCTTCGGATCGTCTGCTTCAGGGCATGATCCACCTGTTCCGATAAAGGATGGTCTAAAGTTGGTAATGCAAGTCTAAGTTGAGCTGTGGCGAAAGAAATGGCTTCATCAAGTATATCATCCCCATGGATCCTCATGTAGGAAGCTTCGTAAAGTTCCAACAATCCTCGCACATCACTCGTCAATGATGCCTTGAAATTCCCTTCCTCGTCCTTCAACTTGTTGAAATCACCGCTGGAAACACGGTAGCCGTGCTCTCGGAGTAATCGGAATCGAAGGGCTGTGGTGTAGAGATCATCCTCAACATCATTGCTCTTCACGTCATGGTAAATCTTCTCGAGTTCATCTTCAATCTCTTTCTCAAAATGATAACTCACACCCAATCTTTGAACTGCATCAATCAAGGGCAACTTGCTGTTCAAATCATCGGTAGGTTCCACAATCATCTTCCTCACTTGTTCTTTCAATTCTTTGTATTGTAATTTAGTTGCGGCATCAACATCCTGCTCAAGTACGACAATTAAATCTAGGGACTAAAACTTAAAATCCATAAATAAAAAATGTGTTAAAAGCATTAAAGAAATTATAGAATACCATATTGGGACATTGGATGAACATATCGCCCCAAATTCCTGGATGGAAATCAGCCTTGGGTCGATTTTCGGTGTCGGACGGAATGACGGAAAGGGTTGAAGCAGGAACTTGAGAAACTTGGGTTGAAGCCATTATCAAAGATGTCTTGAAGGAAAAGGAGTAGGGTTTTTGGAAGCAAATAACACAAAGATTAATATGCTGCCTTTTTCCTACTCTTTCTTATAAGGTTAAAACCAGAGATTTGGGATGAGACTAAGTAAGCAATTGTTGCATGTATTTATAGATAGATGCTTGCTCATTATAGTCAAAAAAAGACGACGTAAATTGATGATATTTTTTTACAATATTTGAAGTAGAAAATGTGCAAATATACTGATAAAAGCTATTAATATTCATTCTTTTGTTTCTTTCTACTTTCTTTTCTACAATATTGGTGCCTCAGATACATTATTTTAAGGAAAATACTTTGATGCACAAGCTTGTGTAAACTTTAGTTTACACAAGCCCTTTAATTTTAGAGTTTAGGGTTTAGGGTTTTAGGTTAGGGTTTAGGGGTTTAGTATGTAGGGTATATAATTTAAGGTTTATGGGTAGAATTTAGAATTTAGAGTTTAGGATTTAGGGCTTAGATTTTAGGTTGCTAGGGTTTGTGATTTAGATTTTAAATTTTATAAAAGGAATGTGTAAAAAAAATTTACACAGCTTGTGCATCAAAATAAAACCCTTATTTTAATATGTTTAGAATAGTGGGACACACGCATATATAGTTTGACTGAATTTTAGTATAAAGAAATAAATGTAACCCCGCGGAAGATGACAAATTCCACATAATTAGATTTTATAGTATTTAAAATACCAACGTATATAAATAATTCCAACATTTGGTCTCACGTTTTTTCGGTGATATTCAATAGGTATATGTAAAATGAAGTCACACAGTCAATTTTGACTCAAATTTAAATAAGGAAAATACTTTGATGCACAAGCTGTGTAAACTAAAGTTTACACAAGCCCTTTAATTTTAGGGTTTAGGGTTTAGGGTTTTATGTTAGGGTTTAGGGGTTTAGTATGTAGGGTATATAATTTAAGGTTTATGGTTAGAGTTTAGAGTTTAGAGTTTAGGGCTTAAGGTTTAGGGTTTAGATTGCTAGGGTTTGTGATTTATATTTTAAATTTTATAAAAGGATTGTGTAAAAAAAATTTACACAGCCTGTGCATCAAAATAAAACCCTTTAAATAATGGAAAATACTTTGATGCATTAATTTTAGGGTTTAGGGTTTAGGGTTTTAGGTTAGGGTTTAGGGGTTTAGTATGTAGGGTATATAATTTAAGGTTTATGGGTAGAATTTAGAATTTAGAGTTTAGGATTTAGGGCTTAGGTTTTAGGTTGCTAGGATTTGTGATTTAGATTTTAAATTTTATAAAAGGAATGTGTAAAAAAAATTTACACAGCTTGTGCATCAAAATAAAACCCTTAAATAATTCCATTAATTCATCCAAATTCAAACTTGATTAATTCTACCCAACGTAGTACAAAATGGAAAATGTTTGATAAACAAATGACACCTAGTTCAAATGAATATTGATTTTTATGAATATATTAAAACGATATGAATTTAAATTAATTATAATTTTATTTTCAAAATTATTTTAATAAAATATAATTGTATCATACAACTAAAATCTGAAAATTGAACTTAATAAAAAAACTGAAAATTGAAACCATAAACTAAGTTGAATGGATTGTAAACGGGTTAAAAATACTTATGGGTAAGCAATGAGTTTTCCTTTTAGATATTCTGGTTAGGCGTGTTCAAAAATATTCGATTCGACCGATCCGATTTGAAAATATTGATATCTGATCCGATTTTTATTTTCGGATCAGATATCCGATCCGATTATAGATTTTTCAGATCGAATACGAATCACAAGATTTCAAGTTTCAGATTATCCAAAAATCCGAAAAATTATTTTTTTAAATATTAATCTTGTTATATTTAACATTTGGATGCTTGTTATATCTGAAAATTTAAAAAATCGATTTTTTTTCATAGATGTGAATCTTGTTATATTTAGCAATTTGTTGTTTGTTATATTCGAAATTCCAAAATTTTCCTAAATACGACCTTCAAATTCGATTTATTGTTGATTTTGAGAGAGTTCTATGAAAAAACAATATCAAGAGAAAGAAAATGATAGAAATGAGGATTCTCTAATTGGTCTAGTGGCTAAAGATGCTCATCTTACTCCATTTTGATACACAAAATAAAATAAAAATTACACAACCCTTCATATTTAAGTTATAAAATTTAAAACTTAAATCTTTAGCCCTGACACCCTATAACCTAATCATTAAACTTTATACCCTAAATTCTATAATCTAACTATAAACCTTAAATTTTACGCCCTACAACCTAAACTCATAAACCCTAAATCACAATATAAATCTTTAAACCTTAAAATTGAAAGGCTTGTGTAAACACAATCTATATCTCTAAACCTTAAGCTTGTGTAAACTTTAGGTTATATTTTGATACACAAGTTGTATAAAAAATACACAACCTTTTATATTTAAGCTATAAAATCTAAAAATTAAATCTCTAACTCGAATACCCTAAAACCTTAAACTCTATATTCTAATCATAACTTAAATTCTACGCCCTACAATCTAAACCACGACCCATACACTGGCGGTACCGAAAAAATATATTATTTTAAAGTGGTCGTTAATTTATCAAATATAAATTTGTAAATATTCTATTGTACATGTAAAAGAAGTAACTCATTTTCTAAAATTTAATAAAAGGTACTACAACTAATTGGAACACATTAGGTAAGGATTTATATTTAATAAACGGTCGGCGGAGTTTAGGCATAGGGTTTATGGTTAGAATTTTGGGTTTAGATATAAGGTTTAGTTTTTAAGAAAATATAATGAGGATTTAGGTTTTAATCTATAAACCTTATATTCTAACACTAAATCTTAAATTTTAACAACTATCTCTAAATTCTAAATATTTACACCTAAACCCCTAAACTAAGTCCTCAAACCCTAAAACTAAAACACTCGTAAAAATTTTCAATTTCCACCGCGAGTGTATAGAATAATTACCTCATGTAAATATCATCTTATAACAACAACAATAAACAACTGGATAAAAGAAATAGTTTCAGTTAAAAAGAAGTTGTGATTTTTCCTAAAAATTTGAATAATTTTATTTATAAAATAGATCTAAGTTTTAATAAGAATTAATAATTAAACAAATATTATCATAATATTATCAAATCAATTAATACTTGATGTATCAACTAATATTTAAACATATTTATGATTTTTTTATTATTATCGTACTAAAAACCATCAAAGACAATTCCCTTCAAAAGTATTGAAAATTCATTAGCATTACATCAATTCAAACATGTGCACAGTGCGCCCTCTCTCATCAGTCTTTCATCGTCCAAACCATTCAAAGAAGACCGCTATATTATAATGCTTTTATGCTTACAATTTATTTTAAAATATTATATAATTATATAATTTTTTTTAATAAATACTAAACTTCATTAAGATAATGAGAAGAAATACAAGATAAGCATACCCCTAAAAAATAAACGTAAAAGAGCAAAGGGTATACAAATATGAATAGTAAAATTAAATCTTTTCATAAGATCTTCATCGGTGTTCTTTAAATCTATCGCCATAACGATATCTTGGAGTGCTCATTGGTAGAACGCACATCGTTGAATTACTCCAATCAACAAAAAGAGGGAAAATTGTCTTGGTTAACTCCATAAACAACCAATCCATGCAAGATCGTGCGATAAGATTCAACTGTAGCATTCACCAGGTTGAAGACGTCTTTAATATCAACATGCCATAGAGGCAGACAAAGAACGTGCCAAGCGGCAGACGAAGAGCAGGCCAAACAGTCGACAAAGGTAAAAAAGAAAGCAAAGAAACGAACAAAAGAAGGAAAATAAAAAAAAACAAAAAACAATAAAATAAATCACCGCCGGTAAACGGCCAAAGCCGCCACCATTGGTTTGAAAAAAATCAAAAACTACTTACAAACTCTTAAGAGAAAATAACCGCCGTAAAAAAATGTGAGAGTAGAAAAAATGTAAAGGTGATTTCACCTTGATTTTACTTATATAAATTTTTTTGAACAAATAGATTGATATAAAAATTTCAATAGATTTTATAAAACGTATATATAAACTTTAATTTATTTATATATTTATATTGTATTTATTCTATTTTATTATATAATCTGATTATGAAATTAAACAATAATTCTTTTATTAAGTGAAGAAATATTACATTCTCAATAAAATAAGATAACATTAATATCTTTAATCGCTCTGTCTATTAATGAATCTCAAACAATACTTTTGGTATGAGGCTTAAAAACTACTCCTATATTTTATCAAGGCATATACATTGAACGTAGACAAAATCAGAGTCAAAGTACATTTCACCAACTTTCATCAAAGGATTTAATTATTCAAGTGAAAAAAGGGAGGGTTATCATTGTAGAGTTCGTTTTTAATATATAATTAAGAGATTAACACATGTTTTTTATACTGGTAAGTTTTCTCAAAACTTCTTTAAAATTCATAAAATTAAACTAAAAATTTCATCATTTTTAGGGGTTTGAAAGTTTATCGAGTTTAAAAATTTTATGTATTTATTCGAAATTCTAAATAGTGAGAAATATTCTTCTGAGAAAAAAAATATAACTCAAAATTAACCTCATCAAATAATCAATTAAGAATATCAAAACATTAAAGGTTGAATTTTTGATTGGATCATTGTTGATTTTGAGAGAGTTCTATGAAAAAAAAATATCAAGTGAAGGAAAATGATAGAAATGCCAACGTTTAGAAATTCGCCTTGCTGCAAATGGTGACCAACAACATTAATTCAATGTAGAGAAAATTTATTACTTAATTATTAGAAATGTTATATTTTATATATAAACCGTGTAAAAAAATTTACACAATTTTTCATATTTAATCTATAAAATCTAAAATTTACACAACAATTCATATTTATGATGGAAATCATCTGCCTTTAAGTATGCCTCCATTTGTGCCTCCACTTTAAAATAGTAGGTTTAGAGTTTAGGGTTTATGGTTTATGGTTGGGGCTTAGGGTTAGGGTGTAGGGTGTAACACCCCAAGTTTTTATGTTAAAAAAAAGAAGAAAAAAAAAGAAAAAAAAGAAGTGGAAGTGTTGTTAAGGGGTTTCGAACCCTTAACCCATCACTTGGTGAACCCAAACCTTAGCTAATTGAGCCAAGGCTATCTTCTTTTAGAAAATGCCATGACTCCTTTTTGTGTTGTGTTGAATGAGTTATATTAGATGAAATAATTGAAAACCCATCAGTATCCACCTACCCCATTTATTTTCAGTGTTGGAATCGAAGAGATGAGCTCCTAGAAAGTCTGGAAACCCATTCGACACCTCACTTGTCCCCGTCCGACATTGCCCACCGCGCCGCCGTGAGATGCACCGCCGTCACCCCTACGTCCATCGCTGAACCCCGACCAAAACCTTGTGCTCCACTCGCAGCATCGTGCTGTCGGCCGCCGTGGAGAACGCCTTGAAGGTTCGTCAAGAACATGGTTGCCCCTCTCTGTTTATTTCTTAGATCTAGCCGTCTCCGTCGCCGGTGGAAGTCACCGCCACCACCAGCTGGTGTGCCGTCCCACCCCGATCCTTCAGTCGCCTGTCACGCGCGCTACCGAGCCGCCCAACGCCGGCGAAAACCCGTTGAAGGTTCAACCTAACAAACCCCTCGCTGCCCCTGTTTTTTCGCATTTCCGGCCATCCTCGCCGCCCGTTCGTGTCACGGCCACCAGATCTGGGTTCCCCACGTCACGACGGATAAAACCCAGTCAACCGATCATCCATTCGACGCTGGTAAGACGCTTATCGGAGCTTCAAGCTTTCCGACGGATTTTAGACATTTTCGGTAATTTCCGACAAGATTTCGGCATATTTTTTTCGTGTTGTTAATATTTGGGTGATCTAACAATGATGTTCTCTATGTTTTTCCGGCGAAAATGAGGTTTTTGGGGCTTCCGGCGACCACCCCGACGACCGTCCGATGACCGACCGGCAAGTTTAATTTTGGGTAAGTGGGTCGGTTCAGGTGTTGGCCCAATAGCCTGAACCGGTTACCTTTGGGCCAAGCCCGTTTCTTTTAAACCGGTCAGCCCATAAACTAGACTCAACCGACCCGACCCGCTCTGCCCTATACCCGATCCGTTGACCCGACCCGACCCGTTGACCGAGTCAACACAGTGAGTCAACTCATCCGAGTCAACATGTTTGAGTCAACTCAGTGAGTCAACCCAGTTGACCAGTGACATCAGCGTTGACCTGCCCGTTGACCAAAATGTCAAATTTTCCGAAAACTCCTGTTTTATGTTTTTCGACGTCCTGAGTCCGTTTTGCAAAATTCTTACCCGAAGGCCTCCGAATCTGACTTTAAACCCGAAAGTGTTTGTGTGTTTAATTTTGTTAAGAGCCCTTTGGATAAGGACTGAAATGTGAATCTGTTGTTGAAGGTATCAAAGTATCCTTGAATTCGAGATGTTGGGAGCCGTCAAATCTTGGGATCGAGTGCGATCGAATGAGGTGTCATGAATCAACTGTTATAGCTCGGAACTAAGGTAATACACTACTACCCCTTGTATGCTTTATGAACATGTTGATATTCGGTTAATGCATGCATGCTTATGATGACGTATACTGTAAATTTTGCTTAAATTGAATCAGATCCGAGCAATAAGTATGGATATTAATAAGACCAAATTATCCGAATAAGATTACTAATGGGCTAACAGCATCAAAAGTTCTAATAATTAAATTTAGTTAATCCGCAACTCAATCATCAGTGCGTAAGAATCGAGGCCTATGATACAGAGTGAGAGATATTAATTATGAAATTACGAAAATGCCCTTGGAGCATAAGTATGACTAAACTACCCCTCTAATAAAGGAAATGACCTAAAATCTGCATTCAACCTGATTATGCAAATTACACTACCCAAGGTGTATGTTCTTTTGGAAAAGACCTCGGCATCATTATTCAAATGTGTGTGATACTAAAAGAAATATGAATTTCCCCCAAGCTCTGTATATCACATGAAGGTATAACGCCTAAAGGTGAAATTACTGGAATTATTATTGCATTCTTAAGTTGATCCGTACGACAGTAAGGAATGTATTAATCGAATTGATCGTAATGACCAAAAAGACTGTAGTGTCTTCGAGCACCGAAATTCTTAGTTAATCAGAATAACAATTTTACCCTTAAGTTCTAAAATGAGTAAACCGTCTGTAAGGGCCGAAGGGATTAGAATGACTTAATATCTACCGAGTACGTAAACGATAGAGGTGCTAAATAGTAAGATTTGACAAAACGGTGAATTTATCCCGATTTCTAAAATGACTGAAATGCTCTCTTGAGCTAAATATAAAATTATGCATTTGATTAAACCCTGGGAATTCTAATGAGACTTTAAGGGCTAAATTGCCCCTAAGTGTTAGGAAGCACGCTCATGTCTGTTAATCACTCCTGATATTAATATAAGAGTTGGTTAGTACTGCAAGATAGGAATATGTTAGTTCGAACAGTTGGAGGCTTGAAAAACTTCTGGAAATATTAACTTTTGTAAATCGTCATTTTATCATTACTGGGCTAAACTATAAAATCACCTCTGATAGTTAAATGACCAAAACGCCCTTGTTGGCCATTGTGACCAGAACAACCATAGATGTATCTGATATCTTAAAAGATCTTATCATAGAAATCTCTAAATGCATGACTGAAAAAGTGATGAGTAAATAGAATTTCCTGAGCGACTGTTTATGTCTCGTTGGTATAAATTACTAAAACGCCCATGTATGATAAGATGACCATAATGCCCTTGTAAGCTTAAATGACTAAAGTACTCATGATATATCCAAACTTTCTAAGATCTTGATGTGCCAATTCTTGAATACATAATATGAATCGTTTTACGAACCCCTTTCTAATAGGAACCTCGTTCTGGAAATTCGTCTAAATTGTCAAAAGTTTAATGCGTCCCCTTCTGAAAATGCCGAGTATCTTCAAGAAATAAAATATTCCATCTAGTGTGTTCTATATGTGATATATTCTGTTGAATGAATTGTATAATTATTTGATCATGAATAATATTATGTTTGATGAACTTGATATATGATGACATTCTCTGCCTACCTAATATATGTCTGCTCAATCTGTATACTTGGTATGTGATCGTTTGATCTGTGATGGTATTGTCTGACTATTTGATGAATTTGTTAGTATGATATGTTAGATTGACCTATGATGATACAATCTGTTTGCATGATGAATGCTGAAAATGTCTGCTTTGCTCGATAGTATGCCCATTTATCTGTCAAAAGCATGAACTTCTGTTTCTGATACTCTGAATAAAATATGTCTGTTACATGTATTATGTTACTCATGTCTGGAATCTGAACACCGATTACTATCTGGGGTATACTGTTGGGTTATGTTATGAAGTCTCTGTTGGTACAGCCCTGATCAAGCTGGTAAATCCTTATGGACTCAAGGTCTCCCCTTGAGTGGCGCCTACGCCCATCGGGCCTAGGGTAAGTCCTTATGGACTCAAGGTCTCCCCTTGAGTGGCACCTATGCCCATCGGGCATAGGGTAAGTCCTTATGGACCTAAGGCAGCCCCTTAGGTGGCACCTATGCCCATTGGGCCTAGGGTAAGTCCTTTTGGATGCAGTTCTGGGGGACTGCATATTGGTGTAAGGTTGGAGGGTAGTTCTTGTAAACTTCTGTATGATCATTAAACATTTGCATTTAATTTGTTATGTGCTCATATGATATGATGTTAAGTACTTATGTATGTTTATCTGCACTTATTGGAACACACTAGACGTCAAACTCTCTGATTCCTACCCCGTATGTTACCAGCCTATATAATTTTCGTCTAATTCTCAAGGTCTGATTAAAGAACAAATACCATTATTCTTGAGTATGATGTAACCTCGAAATAGTAGCATAGAAATAGAGGATTATCACTGCTTGAAACATCATGAAAATGTTATGCCTACCATATGTCTGCATGAGCTTATAGCATCTTTTGGTAGTTCTGTATTACTGAGCTTTCCCAAGCTCACATTGTTTTTACCATCGCAGGTTAAAAGAAAATATCATGACCTAATGTTTGACATCAGTGTTCGGAGTTCTCTAGGCGTTGCCTCTGGAGTACGGTATTGTATAGTTAGTGGGCATGTATGTCATGTATGTCATGTATGGTTTTGTGTTAGAGTCCGTAAAGCACTTTCTGAAATTTTGTTATATGTTTAAATGTTTTGCTGAAATTGTATTTTAAACAGAAGTTGATTTTTTTCAGTTTAATAAGTGTTTTGAGAAAGAAAAATGTTTTCATGTGTATTTTCATTGTGGGTCGCTCTTGTGACCCTAATGTGGCTTCCTAGGATCCGTTGTAACGCATAGGCGGGTCTAGGGGGTTACATAGGGAATTAGGGATAGAGTGTATTTTTATGGTTTAGGATATGAAAATTAGGGTTATGGGGCAAGATTTAATTTTTAACTATTTTTTAGGCAGGGGCATAGAATGAGGCATGGTTAGGGGCAGAAGATTTTTACCCTCATATTTAAGGGTTATATTTTGATACATAAACTGTATAAAAAATTTACATAACCATTCATATTTATGTTATAAAATTTAAAACTTAAATCCTAGTTCTAACACCCTAAAACCCAAACTTTAACCTTAAACCCTAAACTCTATATTCTAACAATGAACCTTAAATTCTATGACTCATAAACCCTAAATCTCTAAACCTTAAAATTGAAAGGTTTGTGTATCAAAGTATTTTTCTTATTAAGTTATATTTTGATACACAAGATGTGTAAAAAAATACACAACCCTTCATATTTAAGCTATAAAATCTAAAAACTAAACTTCTAGCCCTAACACCCTAAAACCTAAACTTTAAACCTTAAACTCAAACATCTATATTCTAACTATAAATCTTAAATTCTACGTCTTACAACCTAAACCACAACTTATACATCTACGGTGAAAACTCATAAATCTTAGTTTTAAGGTTTAGGGACTCAGTTTAGGGTATGAGCTTTAGGGGTTTAGGTGTAGGGATTTAGAAATTAGGGGTAATGGTTAGAATTTAGGGATTATGGTTAGAATTTAGGGTTTAGAGGTTAGGGTATGTTTTAGTGTAATATGTTGAGGATTTAAATTTTAACCTATAAACCTTACATTTTAGCCCTAAACTCTATATTCTATGACAATCGCTAAATTCTAAACTACTAAATCTAAACCCCTAAACCCTAAACTCTAAACTAAGTCCCTAAACCTTAAAATTAAGACGCTTGTAATATATTAAATAACTTTTTTAATATGATTCAATGCAGAGAAAATTTATTTTTTACTAAATTATTATTTTATTTTAAATTGCATATTCGAAGTGGCTCATCACAAATTAATTCAAAGGTGGATTACTTTGATCTAAGAATTATAATTAAAACAAAAACTGCACAACAACGACGACAAAGAATTTTTTTGGATTAAAAGGAGGCGAAGGATATAGATTTCTTCATTCCTTTGTACATAAAAGCAAAAAAAAAAAAAAATCAAATAAAGTTATGAATTTATACTTTTCTTTTCAATTAAGAACAAACTTTATTAATAATACTCCGTAGAAAATCATCTTCAAAGAGAGGCCAATTTTTCAATGTTCAAAGTGGGATTGGTTCGATCAACAAAGAAGTGATCCCACCTTTAGCCGCTTTCCCAACATGAGTGTAGCCATCGCCTTCTCTGTAAAGCACATCCATAACCCTCGCAAGGTTGAGACTCCGGCAAAGAACCGGTGCCGGCATTTCCGTCGGCTTCAAGAACTCTTCGTTTACGTCTTTCCACGAACTCTCGATGTGTTTGTTGAATTCATCGTATGCTTCTTGCGCTGTCGCGCCGTATTGTTCCATGTAACACTCGATGGCCGAGCAATCGTCTTCTCTCCTATGTTTGAACTGCACCCATATGAAACATTTAGCAAATGCAGACCCTAAAAGTCCCACTGTTTTATGGCATAGATGATCTTTAGAAATTCGAAATGTGGGAATGTAGTAAATATACCTTGTGTTCAGCAATGTCGTCCATGAACCTGCAAATAATGGTGGAAGCTTTGATGATCTTAGGGTCATTGGCTGCCCATTGGAAGGTCTCGGGGGTTATAACATCGCCCATCCCGACAAACGCCGTGATAGCAAGCATGGCATAGCCGGAGGTCGGCAATGCATTGTCTCTAAACTCCTCGAATGTTGGTTTGTAGTTCAGATGTGTCCATTTCGCCTCTAGAAGGTAAGCTTGTGCAAGGCGTATCATCTGAGGATTTAGGACATCAAGTTCACAATTTTATTATTGGACATTTCAGATTTTTATATATTCATGATCAAAGCAAGTCAGATGATCGTATCATTACATACCGCTTTTCTTGCATACTCGACTCGGTATTGTCTCCCTTGATCAGCCAAGAGTTGTTCCATTTCTTCATAAACATCCAACAATGCCTTGTAGCTTATTTGCATGTACTCCGGGAGTTCATCCATGCACTTAAGATCCCACCTGAAACACAATTATCACAAGGTTAATTTGAAACCCAAGGCTTTAGTTCATAGATTCCCATTGAAACTTGTAATGCAAGAAAACTAACTTTTCAATAGCATCCGTATAGGGAATGAGTTCATCATATGTAGCAAATGAATCATATGTGTCATCAACAATGGAAGCCATAGCTATGACTTTGGTCAACATCTTCCTCCCAAGAGAGTATTGGGGTTCAAAGTAAACTCCCATTATCCAAAAATACCCTTCCACCACTCTGTCTCTTGCGAATGGCAACTTTCTTGTAAAGTCTAAATCCTTCCACCACCTGAACAAATCATAAAAAACAGGGGTTTAATTCATTTGTAAGAAAATAAATTTAACAACAATAGTATGATTCATTAATGAAGTGTTAGGCTTCATAGCTTTAACAAAACTTACCTACAGATCTCACTTAGCTCTTTCCTGTGCAAAAGTTGCAACAAATTGAAATCAATCTTTGCAAACTGAAGCAATGCTTTGTTATGGGATTCCATATCTTGGTATATCGAAATGAAATTCCGGGCCTCCACCCTCGGCAACCCCCTTCGTATCGTCTGCTTCAGGGCATGATCGACCTGTTCCGATAAAGGATGGTCTAGAGTTGGTAATGCAAGTGTAAGTTGAGCTGTGGCGAAAGAAATGGCTTCATCAAGTATATCATCCCCATGGATCCTCATGTAGGAAGCTTCGTAAAGTTCCAACAATCCTCGCACATCACTCGTCAATGATGCCTTGAAATTCCCTTCCTCATCCTTCAACTTGTTGAAAGTACCGCTGGAAACACGGTAGCCGTGCTCTCGGAGTAATCGGAATCGAAGGGCTGTGGTGTAGAGATCATCCTCAACATCATTGCTCTTCACGTCATGGTAAATCTTCTCGAGTTCATCTTCAATCTCTTTCTCAAAATGATAACTCACACCCAATCTTTGAACTGCATCAATCAAGGGCAACTTGCTGTTCAAATCATCGGTAGGTTCCACAATCATCTTCCTCACTTGCTCTTTCAATTCTTCGTATTGTAATTTAGTTGCGGCATCAACATCCTGCTCAAGTACGACAATTAAATCTAGGGACTAAAACTTAAAATCCATAAATAAAAAATGTGTTAAAAGCATTAAAGAAATTATAGAATACCATATTGGGACATTGGATGAACATATCGCCCCAAATTCCTGGATGGAAATCAGCCTTGGGTCGATTTTCGGTGTCGGACGGAATGACGGAAAGGGTTGAAGCAGGAACTTGAGAAACTTGGGTTGAAGCCATTATCAAAGATGTCTTGAAGGAAAAGGAGTAGGGTTTTTGGAAGCAAATAACACAAAGATTAATATGCTGCCTTTTTCCTACTCTTTCTTATAAGGTTAAAACCAGAGATTTGGGATGAGACTAAGTAAGCAATTGTTGCATGTATTTATAGATAGATGCTTGCTCATTATAGTAAATTGATGATATTTGGGGAGACTGCTTAAGTTTCATTCTTTTGTTTCTTTCTACTTTCTCTTCCTCAATATTGGCGCCTCTAAAACATTATTTTAATATATTTTCTTTCTGATGTAGTTGTTTGTTGAATTTTCTCGAGAAGCAAACAGTGAAAAGTTGGCGAAACCAGCAATATGAATATTTCTGCAGAAGATTACAAATAAGTGGAATTAGATTTTATAGTATTTAAAATACCAACGTGTATAAATAATTCCAACATTTGCTCTTACTCTTCCTCAGAGGTACATATAAAATGAAGTCTCACGAATTTAGTGACAGTCAATTTTGACTCAAAATAGAAAATGTTTGGCATACTAAATGATATTAATTTTTTACAAATAATAATTCGTCAATTTTATTAAGCAAAATATACAATAAGATTACAAAAAAAGAGTTTACAAATAAACTAGAGCAGACTAATCTTATTAACAAGTGATTCAAACTAGCCACTAAGACATAAAATATAATCATATAAGGGTTAAAACATAACCAAACAATTCGTAAAAATGATAGATAAATAAATATCATTATCGTCACTAAAGGATAAAAGTCACTAAAGCATAGAATATAACAATGATAGCACGTTGACAAAAATAATTTTATCACAACTCAACCGCGAACTATCTTTGGTGATTGCAACTTTCAAGTGCCTATCAATACAAGAGAACTAATCTAACAGTCCAAACTATGACTAGATCAGTATTATAATCACTCTGTTCATTAGTAAATCTCAAATCTAATAATAGTTTTGGTCGAGGCTAGGAAGTTATATTTTATCAAATAAATACATTGAAGATATACAAAATCAGTGAGTCAAAGTGAATTTCACCAACTTTCATCAAAGGATTAAATTATTCAAGTGAAAAAAAAAGGTAGGGTTATCATTGTAGACTTCGTTTTTAATATATAATTAAGCGATTAACACATGTTTTCCATACTGGTAAGTTTTCTCAAAATTTCTTTAAAATTCATAAAATTAAACTAAAAATTTCATATTTTTAGGGGTTTGAAAGTTTCTCGAATTTAAAGAATTTTAGGTATTTATTCGAAATTTCAAATAATGAGAAATATTTTTCTAAGAAAAAAAAGAATATATCTCAAAATTAACCTCATCATCAAATAATCAACTAAGAATATCACAACACTAAAGGTTGAATCTTTAGATAGATTATGGTTGATTTTGAGAGAGTTCTACGAGAAAAAAAAAATATCAAGAGAAAGAAAATGATATAAATGGAGATTCACTAATTGGCCTATTGGCCAAAGATGTCCCTCTTGCCTCATTTTGATATACAAATTGTGTAAAAAAATTACACAACCTTCCTATTTAAGTTATAAAATTTAAAACCTAAATCCCTACCCGTGACACCCTACAACCAAAACATTAAACCTTAAACCCTAAATTCAATATTCTAACCACGAACCTTAAATTCTACGTCCTACAACCTAAACTCGTAAACCCTAAATTACAACCTAAATCTCTAAACAGGGGCGGAACTAGAAATTTATAAATGAGGGGACCAGAATGAGATTAAAAGTTTTGAGGGGGCTAAAATAAAATTTTATAAAGATTAAAGGATTACAACACTAATTTTACATTCTTTCTAAAGAAATTAACCTACTATTGCATTGAAAATAAAATATTGGCGGGGGCCACATCCCGGTAAACCCCGATGATGTTCCGCCCCTGTCTCTAAACCTTAAAACTGAAAGGCTTGTGTATCAAAGTATTTTCCTTATTAGATTATATTTTAATACACAAACTGTGTAAAAAAATACAAAACATTTCATATTTAAGCTATAAATCTAAAAATTAAATCCCTAGCCATAACACCCTAAAACCTAAACTTTAAACCTTAAATCTTAAACTCTATATTCTAATCATGACTTAAATTCTATGCCCTACAACCTAAACCACAACTTATACACTGGCGATAGAAACTCTATAATAAAATTTTAAGGATGTATAACCAATACACTAGCGGTGGAAACTTTTAGTTTCCACAAGCACCTTAGTTTTAGGGTTTATAGACTCAGTTTAGGGTGTGTGGTTTAAGGGTTTAAGTGTATGGTTTAGAATTTAGGGGTAATGGTTAGAATTTAGGGTTTAGGTTTTAGGGTAATATGGTGAGGATTTAGATTTTAACCTATAAGCCTTAAATTTTAACCCTAAACCCTAAATACAATCACTAAATTTTATATTACTAAACTTAAATAAAAATTATTCAAAAAATGAAGTCTTAATCTCATGTT
The DNA here is from genome assembly GCA_958450335.1 of Hibiscus tridactylites. NCBI lineage: Eukaryota > Viridiplantae > Streptophyta > Magnoliopsida > Malvales > Malvaceae > Hibiscus > Hibiscus tridactylites. The sequence continues at coordinate 4,094,881 of OY288271.1, forward strand.
GGAATATGTTAATAGGTAGACGTGGACCTTCATACATAGAGTTTCACATGTCTTGTTAGGCCATTAAAAATGTTGAAAGTGATTAATGATGTACATAAAGGGATTAGTATCATAGGGAGGGGGGTTAGTCGTTGCACTTTGAGTATATTAAATTATATTTCTAATTATTTTTACAGTTATCAATTGTAACACCCACAAAAAATATATATCTGTGAATTGGGGCTGGTGGGGTTTGATCCCACGACCTCACCCCTCTCTTCCACCTTGGATGCTAAACCAAATTTAATATCCCATTTGACCCTTCGGATCTAAGTCTAGTGAAACAAGCATCTAGAGAATTCTAAGAGCCTCTCACCTACCCTTTCTCCATTCAAGCTCTGACGAGATCTCGCAGGCCGTCCATGGCATCCGCCGTTCCCACCATCGCCACCGCCACCCCTTCGCCACAAAAACCCGACCTGCCAACCTTTGTTTCTGCCCGTCCTTTGCACGAAAATAGTGGAAAACCGTTTGGCTTCACTAACCCCGATCTGCTTCATTGTCGCTCCGTGCGTGACACCGCCGCTGCCGGCGTGTAGATCGTCTCACTCCGGTCACCCAGCCTTCGAGCACGCGCGCTGTTGTGCTCCCGTTCACCGTATATAACAGTTCGAAGCTCCAACGTTTTTAGTTGTCGCAATCGCCCCTCTCTGTTTCTGGCCGATGGAGGAATCCGTTTGAGTCATGGGTGTGACCGTTGAACTCTCCGTGTCGATCCGTACAAAAACCGACCATTTGTTTGGTTGTTCGACTCCGGCAATGGACTCGTCGGAATAGCGCACCTTTCCTCTTTGACCCTTCATTTCCCCTAAATCACCATTCGGCTTCTGATCCGATCTCCGGCCACCGTCGTCACCTACCTGTTTGTCATTGTGCCCTGAATAGAACCTCGATCACCACGCACAAAACCGACGCATCATCTATCGTGGAGATCGGTACGAAGATCCGACGGAACCATACATCTCGCCTCTAATTTTTGTGATTTCCGGCCGCCTCGACCGTTCATTTGGCGCGTCACCACCTCTGGCGAGTTCCTTGGGCTAAGGCGAGCAAAACCCAGCTAGTAGATTACTCGTCTAACACCGGTAGAAGCTTTGTCTGGGCTACCTTGCTTTCCGGCCACTTTGTTTCTGTTTGGGTAAGTTCCAGCGTGTTTCCGGCTTTTCTTTTGGAAATTTCTAGCTTGGTTGAACTGAGTGTGTTATGGGCTTCGTTTTTTCAGCAAGATTATGACCATTGGAGTCACCGGCAAAAATCTGACGACTTTCTGACCCGTCTGCCTGACCCGTTGACCTAAACAGTCTGCCTGACTCGTATGCCTGACCCGTTAACTTTGATCGTTGACCAAAAAGTCAATTTTTCTGAAAACTCCTATTTTATGTTTTTTGACGTCTTGAGCCTGTTTTTGAAGCCCGTTTCGCAAAATTCTGACCCGAAAGTCTCCAAATCTGACCTTGAACCCGAACTTGTTTATGTAGTTATTTATTCAGTTAAGAGCTCTATGAATAAGGACTGAAATAGAAATTTTTGTAATTGAAGGTATTCGCGGTTCCTTGAATACGAGATTTTGAGGGACGTCAAATTCGAGTTTAAGAGTGTTCAAATGTCAATTTCAAGGATCGACCGATATAGCAAAAATTTAAGGTAATACTTTTCTACCACTTGTATGCTTTATGAACATGTTGGTATTCGGTTGTAGCATGTGTGCTCCTGATAAAGTATATTGTTAATCTACCTAAATCAAATCAGATACGAAAAGTAGGTATGAAAATTCAGATAAGTATGACATATTCGATAAAAAAGTAATAATAATATGAATAAATTGAAAAGATTCGGAGTTCTATAATTAATTTTGAATAAGATTTTAATTGATGCGAATAAGGAATTGTTGATCAATGAGTGATCCAAGTTCAATGGTTAATCGGTAAAACAATGCACTTCGAAACATCCAATTCAGACTATATTCTTGATTTTAGGTTTAATGCTCAGAATGATTGGTTGTGAAGTGACAAAGACGCCTTGATGTATGAGAAAGACAAAAAAAAATTACCTCTGTTAATGGAAGCGATCTAGAAACCTTCACTAGATCTGGTAACACAATCGATTCATCTGTAAACCTTGATTTTGCTCCGGCCGTTATGCTAACGAAGCCTAAACCTTCAAAATTGCAAAGTGCTAAGATCTTCTCGAGTTCTGAATAAATCTCTGAAGATAACTGTGAAAAATTTATTCGCATGTCTAGATTAATCTAAGTGGCATAAAAGTTGAATTGATCTGAAATGACAAAGGATTGAAAATGCTGATAAAGATGAGCTAGTCAGAATGTGTATAATGACCAAAAGAACGGAAATACCCTCAGGCACTAGATGCCGAATTAACCATAATGATGGATGTACCCTCGAGACTCGAATCGAATGAATATTTTAGGACTCGAAAGGCTCAGGATAATTGAAAAACCTTTGAACACTTAAATGACTGAAAATACCTCTAAGTCTCGTGTTTGCTGGTCGTTTGATATATATGAATTTGAGTGAATACCATATAAAGGCATATTCGATCTATTTGGAGGAATATATATAGTTAATGGTCAGAGTAGTCTGTTTAAGGGTACGTTCGATACTATGGTTTGAGTTCGGGTGTACTGCCCATGTTCAAATACTTGGTAAATATCGCAGTATTGGGATCCGTAAGTTTGACTGAATTTGGAAACCTAATAAACCGTGGAGATCTTCATGCATGCAGATTACTAATTTGTCCTTTGTATGTGGAATTACGGAATCTCCCCTGACAGTCAAATGACCAAAATGCTCTCGTTGGCCAAAATGACTAGAATAGCCCTAAATGTATCTGATACCATGAAAGATCTTGTTTTAGAAATTTCTAAATGCTTGGTTGGAAACCTGATGGGCAAATGGAATTTTCGACTCTCCGTTTATGTCTTGTTGTATAAATTACCAAAATGTACATGTATGACAAATGACTATAATACCCTTGTAGGCTTAAATGATTGAATCACTCATGATATATCTGAACTCTCTAAGATCTTAATGTATCAATTCCTGAATATCTAGTTTGAACCATTAGTACGGACCCTTTTTAATAGAGATCTCGTTTTTGGAAATTTGTCCGCATTGTCAAAAGTTCAATGTGTCACCTTTTGTAAATACCGAGTATCTTCAAGAAATAAACTGTTCTATCTAGTGTGTTTCATGTGTGCTACATTCAGTTGAATGTGTTGTATGATTATTACATGTTAGTAAACAATATAATAACTTAATTATGAACGATGATATGCTTGATGAAATGATGAACTAGACATATGATAATATTTTCTGCCTACTCGTTGTAAGTCTGCTTGATCTGTATACTTAATATATGATTGTGCTATGTGGTTATTTGATCTGTGATAATATTGTTTGTCTGCCTGATGTAAGTAATAGTATAATCTGTTAACTTGGCCTATGATGGTACACTCTGTTTGCATGATGAATGATGATATCGTATGCTTAATGGTATGCCCATAAATGTGTATAAAGAGCATGAACTTCTGTTTCTGATGTCTCGAATGGAATATGTTTGTCATATGTATTATGTTACTCATGTCTAAAATCTGAATATCGATTGTTATCTGGAATAAACTATTGGGTTATATCATGAAGTCTCTGTTGGTACAGCCCTAATCCAGTTGGTAAATCCTTATGGACTCAAGGTCTCTCCTTGGGTAGGTTCTGATGCTTTAGCACGGGCAAATCCTTATGGACCTAAGGCAGCCCCTTAGGTGGCACATATGCTCATCGGGCCTAGTGTAAGTCCTTATGGATGCAGTTTTGGGAGACTGCATATTTGTAGTAAGGTTGGAGGGTAGTTACTAGTAAACCCTTGTATGTACTTGAACAATTTGCATTGAATTGTTATGTGTTCTTATGATATGATTGGTATGTATTTATGCATGTTTGATCTGCACTTATTGGAACACACTAGACACTAAAATCTTTGTTTCCATCTTCGTAATTTATTTGCTTGTTTAATTCCCGTTGTTACTCGATGATTGAATATAGAACAAGTATCGTTATTCTCAAGTATAACGTTACTCTGAAATAGCGGAAAGGAAATGAAGACTGTTACTACTTGGAACATTATAAAAATGTTATGCCTACCATATATCTGCATGAGCTTATAGCATCTTTTGGTAGTTCTGTATTACTAAGCTTTTCCAAGCTCACGTTGTTTTTACCATCGCAGGTTAAAAGAATATATCATGGTATAACGTTTGACATCAGTGTTCGGAGTTCTCTCGGTGTTGCCTCTAGAGTGCGGTATTATATAGTTAGTGGGCATGTATGTCATGTATTGTTTTATGATAGTGTCTGTAAACCACTTTCCGAAATTTTGTTATGTGTTTAAATGACTTCCTGAAGTGGTATTTTAAACGGAAGTTGATTTTACAGTTTAATAAGTGTTTGAGGGAAAAAAACGTTTTATGTGTATTTTTACTGTGGGTCGCTCTTGTGACCCTAATGTGAATTCCTAGGATCCGTTGTAACGCATGGGCGGGTCTAGGGGTTTACAAATCACGTTTTAAATTTTATTCAATTCGTAATTTCCTACATTAAATAATATACTATATATTAATTTCCAACATCAAAGTGACAATAAAATATAAATTTTTAATAGTCAAAAAGTGATGGCAAAGTAGTATTTGTTTATACATATTCTTAACTCGTTGGCAATGCGCATACACCTTGTAGATAAAGCAATTTGAACCCGTATTTTTTAAGATAAAGATCATCCGCTTTTCTATTAGAACACGTTAGAGTCAAAATAAGATTTCAACCTTTATAACACAAGTGCAATTTTAACGAAATAAATTTTATAAAAAAAAATACAATACGTAAACTACTTAGGATGATTATGATGTGATGAAAAATAAAAAGATAACATACTTCGGAAAATTTCTAACATTTGATTTTTTTATTAAATATGAAATGATTTTCATTGGATAATTTTCTAAAGAAAAAGTTAAATATTTTGAGAAAATTCAGAATCGTCCGCAGTGAATATCCAATACATGAATACAACGCATAAGTAAGGTTGGAAGGTTAATATGTCTTATTATAATCATGTGCAGAGCCATGTAATGAGGTGTCAAAATATTTTTTTAATACAATTTATATATAAAAATTATATATATGAATGATATTTTTTATAAATAAAATGACATCTTTTTTATAAATAAAATCATACTCATTTATAAATAATTAACTTTTTTTAAATATCGTTAAAAAATTGACATCCCTTCAATAAATTTCTGACTTTGACCCTCCTTATGATGTAACATATTTATAAAAAAAATAAACATAGTAACTTTCACAATACATTTTTGGTATATAGATATATATTTAAAAAATTTCCATTAGTGATATATAGAAAGAAAAAAAGTGCTAACCTCTTAATCAATATGTAAAAAAAATTACATTTTTAACTTGAATAATTAAATCGTTTGATATATGGCAATGTTTGGTAAAGAGAGGTTTAGACAAAAATTAGAGGTTTAATGCATAATTAGAAGTTTGACCAGTCAAATCCGCTAATATTGTTGTTTGGTGAATAGTGGATTGGGGTGAAACCGCAAATTTTGAAAAAGCTCATAATATGAGCTTTTTGACATTGTAGGTTTGATATTAGAGTTGTAAAGACTTTTTTATCCTTACCAATTATCAAAAATCTCAAAATAACTTAAATTAAATATTATTTTATCCTATTTATAAGTTAATCATATTTATTTTTTTCTTTTTATTATCACATATTTATATGTGTATTTAAATTTATTAATTAATTAAATTATATTAAAATAATTATATAAATAATAAATTAATATATAAATCATTTGAATATATTTAGAAAAGTTAAATTAAAACTAATTTCATAGATCTAATTAATATTGATTAAATACAAAATATTGATAACTAATAAACTATTCAAACAAGTATATAATCATGTCTTTATATGTCATTTTGCTTGTTTAAATAATCTAACAACTATCAGTTAATTTTACTAAATAATTTTATACAATCAGCTAATACAATCTGTTAGTCAAATCAACTAATGCAATCAGCTGTCAGCTATCAGCTAATGTAATCCGCTATCAACTATCCGCTAATTGACAAACAGGGTCATAATATCGTTTCATATAATTATATAAATAAATTAAGATTTATATAATACATGATAAATTATTTTAAAATTTATATAAATCCACAATATTCTTTTTGACTAAATGAATACACAATATTTTAAAGTAAATTACAAGCTTAAAACAAATTATTATATATAGCGGTATTGTTTGAATGGTTTGGAATCAAGAAAGGCTCGACTGTCGAGGGAGGGCGCACGTGTTTTGATTTTTATGAATTAATTTATCCTTTAGATAAAATAATTAATGGATTTTCGACACTTGACTTGCAGGGTAATTTCTCAGATTTTTTAATATGATATAATTATATGAATATTAATACCAAATTATTAAAATATCAATATTTATATAAAATAAAAAATGTTTTAGATACAATTATAACTACTAAAATGTATAAACATAGGGTTGATTTCGGGGACAAATTCATATTGACACAGAATGAGACTCTTGCCTCCCATGTATTAAGCGTCCGTTTGATTTTAATTTTAATATTTTTTATTTTTATTTTTAAAAAATAGTTTTTATTTTCAGATTTTTAAAATACAGAAAACATGCTTGATTGATAGAGATAAAAATTTGTTATGACTTGCATATTTTTTAAGTAAATTTATTATGATTTGTTCCTATTTTTTAAAAAATAAATTTATTATGATTTGTTTCTATTTTAAGTAAAAATATTACTACATTAACATAGTACATTTTGTAAAATATTATTACATTAACAATTAGGTACACGTAGACCACCATAAGTTGTCAATCAACGCAATACAAATATCTGAGTCGTTATCATTTAATGGCCACATTAATATTTTTATTTAAATATGATTAATTTATTCAAACTTCAAATAAGTTGTGCGATGATAATATAATACATTACAAGATGATAATATTTTTTTAGGGAAAACTACACCGGTGGTATCTTAACTATGCATGTATTCCTACTTTGGTCCCAAAACTATGTTTTTCGGCAAAAGAGTCCCTTCCGTTACATAGTTTTCCTGTTTTGGTCCCCGACGTTAAATAACTAACGGTTTTGCTGATGTGGCATTTTTAAATATTTTTTAAGGCTGACGTGGCATTTTTAAATATTTTTTTAATCATTTCTCTCTCCTCTTATATATTATTTTTATTTAATTTTATTCACCCAATCATGTTGTGACACGTGTCACTACACTATTAGGTGAAACCCCCCCAAATATCCTAAAAATCAAAAGTGGTGGTGCTGCTAGGATTCGAACCCAAGACACCAACGCATCAAACAAGCACTTGAACCAACTAGCCTAAGCTAGATACTTGATTCAAATTTACTAACACTTATATTTAAGCTGTACAAATTAACCCAAAAAAACCTAAAAACATAATTGGTGCCCAGTGCATAATGCATGCGCGTGAACCAACTATGCTAGGTTGATTAACTGATTCAAATCTACTAACATTTATATTTAAGCTGTACAAATTAACCCAAAAAAACCTAAAAACATATTTATTTATTATAAAATTAATATTTATTAATAATATAAGAGGAGAGAAATAATCAAAAAATATTAAACTAATAATATTTATTAATATTAATAATTGTTAAATTTTTACTTATTCAAATCTACTAACATTTATATTTAAACTGTACATCCTAGCACTAGACAATGAAGTTATCGACGCTTCGAATGAAAACCAAAGTTGTTCCCAGGAAGAAACTGGCTCCACCGGAGATGTAAGCCGATCACCGGCCATCCGTATTCAACTATTCTTATCGGTCGCGATCAACTTCACTTGCTCGGTTGTGTACTATGGCATTAGCTTGAATGTTGTCAACCTGGAGACAAATCTTCACCTAAGTGTCCTGCTTAATGCAGTGGCTGAAATGCTTGCATTCACAATAACAACAGTTTTATTGGATCGATTTGGAAGGAAGCCATTGGCAATTGGGACACAATGGTTCAGTGCTATATTCTGTTTAATGGGGTGTTTTGTGGGAAATGTTGGGATTTGGAAAGTAATCAAATTGTGTTGTGGGGCTTTGGGGATATTTGGGATGGCTGGGACTTACAATATGTTGTTCATTTATACGGCTGAGCTTTTCCCAACAGTGGTGAGAAACACCGCCCTCGGAAGTGCCACTCAGGCAGCACAAATGGGGGCTATCTTGGCACCGTTGGTGGTGGTTTTGGGTCGCCTTCTTCCGTTTCTGGTGTTCGGGTTATGTGGATTGGTTGGTGGATTGTTTGCATTTTACCTACCGGAGACACTGAATAAACCCACCGGAGGAATTGAAGAAGAGAGGGCTGATTGGAGAATTACTTGAAACCATATTTACTGTAACTTTTTTTTTTCAATTTTTGACACTGTTTATTATCTTCATGCCATTTTTTAGCATTGTAAAGCTGGTACAATATGGAACAAAAATATGATAGAGAAATATAGAAGTGAGGGCTACGCAGTCATTTGTTTGCTGTATTAAATTAGGGTTTAATCGGAGCTTGAACCCGAAAATCTATTTTTACTATTCAAGTTTTATTAAAACACTAATATTAAATGGACAATGAGAACCAACACAAGATGCATGGAATTCTGCACGTTACATGCCCTGCTGGACAAACAAAAAAAAGGCATTTAACATTAAAGGTAAAGGGTCAAGACATACACTTAGACTAATAGGTATGTTATGTTTGCAACCATATGCAAAATAATAGTTAAAAGTCTTTTACTTCAGCTATTATTGTCGATGAAAGTGTGTTTATTGTTTTTAAGGAGAGGTTCCTCTACTTTAGCTTTAAATGGTTGTGTTTTTTTTTTTTACGAGTTTGTTCCTCCACTCTTAGGATCAGTTTCTCATCTATATATAAGACATTAAAAAATTAATAAAAAAATTATGTACAGGTTTTTCAAATTCTAAATGATTACATGATTGAAGGGGAAGAAATTTCAAAATAAAACTAACATGAATAAGTCAACATGCACAAAATAAGAACAGAGAAATATATAAAATATATAATAAATCAACATATTAAACAAATTTACCAATAACCCAAAAAGCACTTAAATCAAAACAATTAAAAGTACTTTTTTTTTCTTCCATTTCCCACATTTCCCCAGCAAGTAAGCTAATAAACCAGCATACATGCAATACCGATAAGAAATCCCATAAAAGGACACTGAAAAACATAAAAAATATAATTTGCAAGTGATGAATATTCTTCATGCAGATAAGAATCGTTTTCTATGTTCACTTTCATATACGTATTCTTTCATAAAATGTTACATCACATGTAATATTTAATGATTTTTTCGTTTTGTTTTTGTTTCAATTAACTATACATTTTACATGTTTTTAATTAATTTTTTTACTTTTATTTTTCTTAAAAAACATATAAAATTATTGACGAGACTCGAATATTATTATTTTTTTCAAAATACAAATAAACTCAATCAGTTTCAATAGATTTAAAATTCCTTTTTGTTACTTCAGAAAGATATATTACAGACAATGACAAATATCAATACCTAAAATATCGAATTATAACCGAAATCTTTAGTTGCCTTAAACTTAATTGTACCTTTACACTTTTATCTTATACTATATGTTACATGTAGAATCTTCGGGTTGTTTTGTATTATTGAGCTTCCCGAAGCTTGCGTTATTTTTACCATCGTAGGTTAGAAGAAATATATCATAATATAATAATCGACACCAGTGTTTGGAGTTCTCTTGGCGTTGTATTTGGAGTATGATATTGGTAAAGTTAGTGGGCATGTATATCATGTATAATTTATTTCGCTATCTATAATATATCTTTCTAAACTACTGTTATATGTTTAGATAATTTTTTAAAATTATATTTTGAACGATATATTGTTTTACATATTTTTTTATGTATTTAAAAAAAGGTATATTTTTATTTAAATTTTTAATTGTGTGTCGCTTTAGCGACCATAATGTGATTTCTTAAGATCTGTTGTAACCCATAGGCGAGTCTAGAGGGTTACATTTAGTGGTATCAAAGCGACACACAATGAAAAATTCAAATATGATGTTTTTTTAAATAAATAAAAAATATGTAAAAAAAATATGAGTCCTTCAACCTTACCACATATATGCATATAATATGTAAATTAAATATGTAAAAAAATCAAAATTCTCATAAAATAGTTTCATCGGTTGCCGATAAAAGTAATGATAAATTCAAAGGTGGCGAAAGGCTCAATTCACATGATCATAAAGGATAAACGATTAAACCAACGTCTAATTAAAATGAAAAAAACATTGGGCGTCAGTGGGCTTTGAACCCACGCTCTCTTTCAGCCAAACACAAGCCTACTATTCCCTATAAATTCACGCTACTGTAGTTGGAATCGTAACCCAAACATAAGCAAAATCTCATCTATTCCTTCAAATGCTCTATCGTTCGACTTTCTTAGCAGTCTTTGTTTTGCTCACCATGCAGCTGCAAGCTGCTCCTCCTCTCCCTCCAATCGTTGTTAAGCTTCTCTCTCCCACCGCTGCTAAGCATTGGGATAATCTATTCCCTAATAGTACCTTGCCTCAAGTTTTGGCTGAGCTTCTATTGGTATCCCCTGAGGATTTTACTGGTTTGTTACTTCTCCTCCTCATTCGTGTTATTTTTGTATATTGCGTTTACATATTTTCAAAATTTATAGGGGATTGTTTTCAGTCTATTTTGTCTGATATGGTGGCTCCGGGTCCTCCTAACAGAAGCCCGGAACTCAAATATGAGATCTTGGGAGTTGAAAGTTTTTCAACCATGAGCTTGCACCATGATGCTTTTTTTCTGAAAGAAAAGCTCCGCACTGGCAGCCGCATGGATTCGGCCGAGCTAACTATGGAAGCAAACAATGCTTTCTTCCTTCCTCAGTCCATTGAGCAGACGATACCGTTTTCGAGCAAAAATATCTCGAAAATCTTGACCAACTTCCACTTGCAGCCGGAATCTATGATAGTCAAGCAAGTTATTGATCTATGTGAAAGGACTCCATTGTCGGGTGAACTGAAAAGCTGTTGTAGAAGCATCGAGTCTCTCTACGTGAGGAGTGAGCAGCTTAATGCGTTTTCCCAAAACCTAGGCGGCAAAGTCGAGCAGAGACTCGAAGCTTCTACATCAGATTTTCAGTTCACCCGACAACAAAGTCCTTTCACATAGATCAATAACTGGCTTGACAATCATAGATTTCGATAATTCCAGAAATTCCGGCCGCAAGTGGAAGCGGGTCAAGATTTTTGAGATATTCTTGCTCGAAAACGGTATCGTCTGCTCAATCGAGTGAGGAAGAAAAGAAGCATTGTTTGCTTCAATAGTTAGCTCGGCCGAATCCATGCGGCTGCTAGTGCAGAGCTTTTCTTCTAGAAATAAGCATCATGGTGCAAGCTCATGGTTGAAAAACTTTTATCTCCCAGAATCTCATATTTGAGTTTCGGGCTTTTACTAGGAGGATCCGAAGCCACCATATTAGACAAAATAGACCGAAAATAATCTACTACAAATGTTAAACATATGTAAACGCGCTAGACAAAAAGAACACGAAGGAGGAGGAGAAGTAACAAACTAGTAAAATCTTCAGGGGAGACTAGTAGAAGCTCACCCAAAACTTGAGGCATGGTACTATTAGGGAACATATTATCTCAATGCTTAACAACGGTGGGAGAGAAAGACTTAACAGCGATAGGAGGGAGAGGAGGAGGAGGAGCTTGCAGCTGCATGGTGAGCAAAACAAAGACTGCTAAGAAAGTCGAACGGCAGAGCATTTTGAAGGAATAGATGAGATTCTGCTTATGTTTGGGTTACGATTTCAACGACAATAGCGTAAATTTATAGGGAATAGTATGCATGTGTTTGGCTGAAAGGGGGCGTGGGTTCAAAGCCCACTGCCGCCCAATGTTTTTTTTCCTTTTAATTAGACTTTGGTTCAACTGTTTATCCTTTATGATCCGGTGAATTGAGCTCTTCGCTATCTTTGAATTTATCATTACTTTTATTGGCAACCGATAAAACTATTTTATAGGAATTTAAATTTTTTTACATATTTAATTTACATATTATATACATATATGTGGTAAGGTTAAAGAACTTATATTTTAAATTAAATATTTTTTATTTATTTAAAATAACATCTTATGTGAATTTTTCATTGTATGTCGCTCTGATACCACTAAATGTAACACTCTAGACTCGCCTATGGGTTACAACAGATCTTAAAAAGTCACATTATTGTCACTAGAGCGACACACAATTAAAAATTCACATAAAAATATATGTTTTTAAAATACATAAAACAATATATCGTTCAAAATATAATTTTAAAAAATTATCTAAACATATAATAGTAGTTTAGAAAGATATATTACAGACAGTGAAATAAATCATACACGACATACATGCCCACTAACTTTACCAATATCATGTAATTAGAAATATTTAAATGTAAAATTATTATAGTTAATTTTTTTAAATAAAACTAATTTTTTGAAATATAAAACTCAATTGTTGACGTGGCAGCAATACAACTCCACACATAACAATGTGACATTGGATATATCACACTCAAATGACAAAAAGGAATAAATCAAAAGGTTGATAAATACTAATAGATTAACATGTTAACTTCATACATTAATGTAAACTAATTAAGTTCATTGCAAAGAAAGCAAGCTCGATAAGTTTAATTTTAGTACACAAAACACTTATTTAACTTAGATTTTTCCACGCTCCTTTGCTGTTCAACTTGCCGCCGGCCATGGTACCCACACAATTGTTCCTGTCTTAACAAAGTGACAGATAGGAACAATACCTAGCTTCACCTTCAGAACTTGAAAAGCTGGGTGATTGGGGGTCGAAGTCGACGTATCTTGGTGACAAGTAGCCAAAAAAATACCGGAAGAGCCATCATCCCCGATTAGGGGAACCACATAGACATTGGTTTTCTTCAATTTATGGCACAAGAAAATTACATACTCAAAGTCAAGTTTGTGGCAGACGAGATTTGAATTGGCGATCAACTGCACACTCCATCAGCAACGAAAATCTCTGGTTTCAAACTCTTGAATTCTACGTGAGGAGTGAGCAGCTTAATGCATTTTCCTAAAACCAAGGCAGCAAAGTCAAAAGTTTGAAACCAGAAATTTTCGTTGCTGATGGAGTGTAGTTGGTCGCCAATTCGAATCTCGTCTGCCACAAACTTGACTTTGCATATGCAGTTTTCTTGTGCCATAAATTGGAGAAAATCAATGTCTATGTTGTTCCCCTAATCGGGGTTGATGGCTCTTCCGGTACTTCCTTGGCTACTTGTCACCAAGACACGTCGTCTTGGACCCCCAATCAACGAGCTTTTCAAGTTCTGAAGGTGAAGCCGAATATTGTTCCTATCTGTCACTTTGTTAAGACAGGAACAATTGTGTGGGTACCATGGCCGACGACAATTTGAGCAACAAAGGAGCAGAGAAAAAATCTAAGTTAAGTAAGTGTTTAGTGTACTAAAGTTGAACAACTTATCGAGCTTGCTTTCTTTGTAATGAACTTAATCAGCTTACATTAATTTATGAAGTTAACATGCTAATCTATTAATATTTCTCAACCTTTTGCTTTATTCTTTTATGTCATTTGGGGGTTATATATCCAATGTCAAATTGTTATGTGTTTAGTTGTATTGCTGCAACGTCAACAATTGAGTTTAATATTTCAAACAATTAGTTTTATTTAAAAAAATCAACTATAATTTTACATTTTACATGTTTCTAATTACATGATATTGATAAAGTTAGTAGGCATGTGTGTCGTGTATGATTTATTTAAATGTTTCTAATTATATGCTTTATTCTTTGTAATGAACGATATATTGTTTTACATATTTTTTTATGTATTTTAAAAAATATATCTTTTTTATTTGAATTTTTAATTGTGTGTCACTCTAGTGACCATAATGTGACTTCTTAAGATCTGTTGTAACCCATAGGCGACTCTAGAGGATTACATTTAGTGGTATTCGAGCGACACACAATAAAAATTCACATAGGATGTTTTTTTAAATAAATAAAAAATATGTAAAAAATATTTAATTTAAAATATAAGTCCTTCAACCTTACCACATATATGTATATAATATGTAAATTAAATATGTAAAAAAAAACCTTGTTTGCTACCATTGTCAGCTCGGCCGCATCCATCCCGCTGCCGCTTCGGAGCTTAGTCTCCAAAAAATTATCCTAGTGCACGATTTTGAATGATAACTGGTCATTTTCATTTTTAAGAAATTATAATAAAGTTCTTCGTTTAGAGGACCCGCAACGGTCACAATCTCGGACAAAATAGTCCGAAAATAATCTCCTACAAATGTTAAAACAAATAAAAACACACTAGCCAAAATAAATTAAAAGAGCACAAAAAAGAGGAACAAACATGTAAAATTGTCCAACGAGATTAATAAGAGTTCGACCAAGACTTGAGGAATGGTTCTATTGGGAAACATAGTGCCTGTAACCCTTTAGACCCGCCTATGCATTACAACGGATCCTAAAAAGTCACATTAGGGTCACAAGAGCGACCCACATTAAAAATACACATAAAATATTTTATTTCTCAAAACACTTATTCAACTGAAAAAAAATCAACTTCTGTTTAAAATTCAATTTTAGAAAAACATTTAAACACATAACAAAAATTTCGGAAAATATTTACAAACACTGTCATAAAACAATACATGACATACATCAAGTAGCCAGAGAACGTCATCATATATCAAGTTCATCATTTCATCTCATTTTCCAACATAATGATACAATCTCAATAACAATTGAAATGTTCATCAAACATAATATTATTCATGATTAAATCCTTATACAATTCATTCAATAGAACATATCACACATGGAACACACTAGGTGGGACATATCATTTCTTGGAGATACTTGGCATTTACGAAAGGGGACATATTAAACTTTTGACAATTTAAACGGATTTCAAGAACGAGGTCCGTATTAGAAAGGGGTTCGTAAAACGATTCATATCATGTATTCAAGAATTGGTACATCAAGATCTTAGAAAGTTCAGATATAATATGAGTACCTTAGTCATTTAAGCATACAAGGGCATTATGGTCATTTTATCATACATGGGCGTGTTGGTAACTTATACTAACGGGGCATGAACAGTTGCTCAGGAAATTCTATTTACTCATCAGGTTTTCAACCAAGCATTCAGAGATTTCTATGTCAAGATCTTTTACGATACCGGATACATTCAAGGCTATTTTAATTATTTTGGCCAACGGGGCATTTTGATCAATTAACTAACATGGGTAATTTTGTAATTTAGCCCAAAAACATAAAATGACGATTTACCATATTTAAGATTTCCAAACATTTTTCGAGGCTCCAAAACCATTCAAACTAATGTATCTCAACCTTGCAGTGCTTACCAACTCTACTAATGTATCCAGTTGTATCGTATATCTGAACGGTTGTTTTCATATTTTACCACAGGACTCGTCACGGAGTAGCCGAACTTATATTTTGTGTGGAAAACTTCCAACCTTATATTAATATCAGGAGTGATTAACATACATGAGTGTGCTTCCTAACACTTAGGGGCACTTTAGCCCTTAAAGTCTTATTAGAAATCACAGAATTTTATCAAACGCATAACTGCCTATTTAACTCAAAAAGGCTTTTCGGTCATTTTGAAAATTGGGATAAATCTACCACTTTTGTCAAATTTTACTATTTAACACCTCCATCATTTACGTACTCGGTAGAGATTAAGTCGTTTTGATCTCTTCGGCCCTTACAGACGGTTTACACATTTTAGAACTTAAGGGTAAAATTGTCATTCTGATTAATTAAAAATTTCGGTGCTCGAAGATACTACAGTCTTTTTGGTCATTACGATCATTCCAATTAATTCATCCATTATTGTCGTAAGGATCAACCCAAGAATACAATGATAATTCTAGTAAATTCACATTCATGTGTTATACATAGCTAAGGGAAAAATCCAAGTTTTGAATCACACGAATTTATGCAAAAGTGTCGTAGTCTTTCCAATAAATTATACATCTTAGGTGGAGTAAAATTTTCTTAGTTAGACAGAATGCAGATTTCGAGACATTTCTTTATTAGAGGGGTAGTTTAGTCATTTTATAACCCAAGGGCAATTTCGTAATTTCATAACCAACATCTCATACTCCGCATTCTAAGCATTGGTTCTTAGACACCACTGATAGAATTTCAGATTTAATTGTATTATTTATTACTATTAGCACTTTCGATACTCCCGATCTATTAATATTCTTATCCGAATATTTTGATCTTACTAATTCTCATACTTATTTTTCGTATCTGATTCGACTTAAGAAGAGTTCACGAATACACTTCATCACAAGCATGCATGCGATAACCGAATATCAACATGATCATAAAGCATACTAGGGGTAGTAGTGTATTACCTTAGTTTCGAGTTACAACAGTTGATTCATGACGCCTCATTCGGTCGCACTCGACCCCAAGATTCGACGGCCCACGACATCTCAAATTCAAAGATACTTTGATACCTTCAACAACATAGATTCACATTTCAGTCCTTATTAAAAAATACATATAAGCAAATCTCAAATTCAAGATCAGATTCAGAGGCTTTCGGGTTAGAATTTTGCAAAACGGGATTCAAAATCGAACTCAGAACATCGAAAAACATAAGATAGAGCTTTTTCAGAAATTTTGTCCTTTTGGTCAAAGTCAACGCTGACGTCAGCAGACAAGTCAACGCTGACGTCAGCATGATGTCATCAGACGGTCAACGGTCAAGGTCAGTTGAGTCAACTCGGACGTGTTAACTCACTGAGTCAACTCAAACGAGTTAACTCAGCCGGGTAAGAAGCGGGTTGGACTCGGGTCGGGCTACTTGGGCCGGACGGTTCAGACCGGTTCTTACCCTAAAAATTCCAGGGTCGCCGGAATCTTCGTCGGAGACGTCGAATCACTGCGACTCTGTCAAAATTACATAGATCATGACATGGGCTTTAAAAATAAACGACTAACCTTCAGAAAGTTGTCGGAATCTTACCGGAGATGTCGAAAATAGAGGCAAACCGGCAAAAATTCGCGTAGCTCCGATGGAGGATTCGCCGGCGTCGATCGGACAAGAAACCTTAGGGGTTTTGCGCGTCTCCCCTCGAAGAACACGGCTGAGCCGGCGACGCTCTTAACCGGCGACGCATTTGGCCGGAACCGAAGGGAAAACGAATGTGGCTTTCGGCCGAACTGAAATCACGATTTTAGGCAGCAACGGTTCGACGGAATGGCGCGTGACTGCCGGATGTGAGATCAGATGGTGAGGTGGTCACTGGGATGGTGGTCGTGCACGCCACGTCACGGCGGTGGCTAAGATCGGTGACCACGGTCGGTGAACGGTGCAAGTTTGGTGAGAGGGAGTGGCTTTTGGGATATCACGAGGGCTTCTTCAGATTTCCCAGGAAACAAAATCGGTAGGTGAGGAGTCAGACCTCTATAAATAATCGGGTCAAAAAAAATATAAATTATTATAAAACAATATGCAATCCATAAGCAAGGATTGCCTTGGCTCAGCCGGTAAGGCTCTTGTACATTACTCAAAAGGTCACGGGTTTAACACTCCCAGGTAGCACTCTCCCTCTTCTTTTTTTTTATAATCTTGTGGGTGTTACAGTGCCTCAATACTTAACCGCGACAGGAGCAAGAGGAGGAGCACGTCGGTATGCAGCTTCAAGCTGCATACATATTATTACAACAAAAATTGTCAAGACAACGTGCTTCTCCTTCTCTTACTCCCACCGCAGTTAAGTATTGGGACACTATGTTTTCCAACAGAACCATTTCTCAAGTTTTGACCGAACTCCTACTGATCTCGCCGGATAACTTTACAGGTTTGTTCCTCTTCCTTTGTGTTCTTTTAATTTATTTTGGCTAGTGTGTTTATATTTGTTCAACATTTGTACAAAATTACTTTCAAACTATTTTATCCGAGATGGTAACCGTTGTAAGTCCTCCCAATGAAGAACTTTATTATGACTTCCCGAAAAATGAAAACAACCAGTTGTCAACAAAAAACGTGCACTAAGATGTTTTTTTCTAAAGACTAAGCTCCAGAGCGGCAGCGAGATGAATGCGTCCGAGCTGACAATGGTAGCAAACAATGCTTATTTCCTTCCTCGATCCGTTGAGCAGTTAATCCTATTTTCCAGCAAGAATATGTTTGAAATCTTGACCCGCTTCTACTTGCAGCCGAAATCGCCGAAATTCATAATCATCAAGGATGTGATCAAACTCTACGAAAAGCAGACTATGTTTGAAATCTTTGCTTGACTATGTTGTCTCGTTGTTGACTAAATTTTTTTTTGGGCGACTCATGAACTTTAGAGTACTTTTTGACAAAATGGAAGTCGAATCACTCAGGGGGCCAAGACGAAGTGATTGGATAAATTTGAGACCGAACGACTGCCATCTATGATCGTTTGGGGTTTAAGAGTGACAAAAACATTAAATGTCTAAATTTTAGTGACAAAAACGTTTAATATCTAAACTTCAGTGAGTAAATTAAACGTTTTGAAACTTTTAATAATCAAAATAAATTTAAGAGTAAAATTTAATAAACGTATACATAATTTACATTTTAAGAAATATATACCATTATTGAAAGACAATACTTTCTGTAATAAATTTTATTTTTTTAGTTTTAGAATTTTTTTTTAAATTGGTGTATGAGATCTATTCAATTAGTCACTTATATAGCAACAAATATTTAAACATATTACGAATATATTATTATTTTCGTATTAAAAACCATCCAAGACAATTCCCTACAAGTCAAGTGTTGAAAATTCATTAGTATTGTGTAAACTGTCAAGGATTATTATGAAAGACAAATTAATTCAAAAAAAAATCCACACATGAGCGCCGGTCACTCATCGAAGATTATATGTTAGAGTTTATGGTTTATGAGTTTAGTGTTTAAGATATCAAATTTAAAATTTATAATTAAAATTTAGCGTTTATGATTTAAAATTTAAGTTTTAGGGCGTTAGGGCTAAAAATTTTATTCGATTAACAGGAGGTGAAGAATTTTGATTTCTTCATTCCTTTCTACTTACGTAAAAGCAAAAATTAAAATAAAAAAATTATGCATTTATACTTTTCTTTTCAATTAAGTACAAAAGTTATTAATAATACTGATTTATTATTTAAATATTATTTTAAATTATGTATTTGAAGCGGTTCAGCACGCATGAATTCAAAGGTGGATTACTTTGTTCTAGGAATTAAAATGGTAACAACTGCACAATAAAGATGACAAAGAATTTTATTGAATGAAAAAAGGTGAAGAATACTGATTTCTTCATTCCTTTGTACATAAAAGTACAAAAATAAAGTTATGGTTTCTGAATTTAGACTTTTCTCTTCAATTAAGTACAAACTTCATAGAAAATAACCATCAGAAGAGAGGCCAATTTTTCAATGTTCAAAGTGGGATTGGATTGATCAACAATGAAGTGATCCCACCTTTAGCCGCTTTCCCAACATGCGTGTAACCATCTCCTTCTCTGTAAAGCACATCCATAACCCTTGCAAGGTTGAGACTCCGGTAAAGAACCGGTGTCGGCATTTCCGTCGGCTTCAAGAACTCTTCGTTTACGTCTTTCCACGAAGTCTCGATGTGTTTGTTGAATTCATCGTATGCTTCTTGCGCTGTCACGCCGTATTGTTCCATGTAACACTCGATGGCCGAGCAATCGTCTTCTCTCCTATGGTTGAACTGCACCCATATGAAATATTTAGCAAATGCAGACCCCAAAAGTCCCATTGTTTTATGGAATAATTGATCTTTAGAAATTCGAAATGTTGGAATGTAGTAAATATACCTTGTGTTCAGCGATGTCGTCCATGAACCTGCAAATAATGGTGGAAGCTTTGATGATCTTAGGATCATTGGCTGCCCATTCGAAGGTCTCGGGGGTTATAACATCGCCCATCCCGACGAACGCCGTGATAGCAAGCATGGCATAGCCGGAGGTCGGCAATGCATTGTCTCTAAACTCCTCGAATGTTGGTTTGTAGTTCAGATGTGTCCATTTCGCCTCTAGAAGGTAAGCTTGTGCAAGGCGTATCATCTGAGGATTTAGGACATCAAGTTCACAATTTTATTATTGGACATTTCAGATTTTTATATATTCATGATCAAAGCAAGTCAGATGATCGTATCATTACATACCGCTTTTCTTGCATACTCGACTCGGTATTGTCTCCCTTGATCAGCCAAGAGTTGTTCCATTTCTTCGTAAACATCCAACAATGCCTTGTAGCTTATTTGCATGTACTCCGGGAGTTCATCCATGCACTTAAGATCCCACCTGAAACACAATTATCACAAGGTTAATTTGAAACCCAAGGCTTTAGTTCATAGATTCCCATTGAAACTTGTAATGCAAGAAAACTAACTTTTCAATAGCATCCGTATAGGGAATGAGTTCATCATATGTAGCAAAAGAATCATATGTGTCATCAACAATGGAAGCCATAGCTATGACTTTGGTCAACATCTTCCTCCCAAGAGAGTATTGGGGTTCAAAGTAAACTCCCATTATCCAAAAATACCCTTCCACCACTCTGTCTCTTGCGAATGGCAACTTTCTTGTAAAGTCTAAATCCTTCCACCACCTGAACAAATCATAAAAAAACAGGGGTTTAATTCATTTGTAACAAAATAACTTTAACAACAATAATATGATTCATTAATGAAGTGTTAGGCTTCATAGCTTTAACAAAACTTACCTACAGATCTCACTTAGCTCTTTCCTGTGCAAAAGTTGCAACAAATTGAAATCAATCTTTGCAAACTGAAGCAATGCTTTGTTATGGGATTCCATATCTTGGTATATCGAAATGAAATTCCGGGCCTCCACCCTCGGCAACCCCCTTCGGATCGTCTGCTTCAGGGCATGATCCACCTGTTCCGATAAAGGATGGTCTAAAGTTGGTAATGCAAGTCTAAGTTGAGCTGTGGCGAAAGAAATGGCTTCATCAAGTATATCATCCCCATGGATCCTCATGTAGGAAGCTTCGTAAAGTTCCAACAATCCTCGCACATCACTCGTCAATGATGCCTTGAAATTCCCTTCCTCGTCCTTCAACTTGTTGAAATCACCGCTGGAAACACGGTAGCCGTGCTCTCGGAGTAATCGGAATCGAAGGGCTGTGGTGTAGAGATCATCCTCAACATCATTGCTCTTCACGTCATGGTAAATCTTCTCGAGTTCATCTTCAATCTCTTTCTCAAAATGATAACTCACACCCAATCTTTGAACTGCATCAATCAAGGGCAACTTGCTGTTCAAATCATCGGTAGGTTCCACAATCATCTTCCTCACTTGTTCTTTCAATTCTTTGTATTGTAATTTAGTTGCGGCATCAACATCCTGCTCAAGTACGACAATTAAATCTAGGGACTAAAACTTAAAATCCATAAATAAAAAATGTGTTAAAAGCATTAAAGAAATTATAGAATACCATATTGGGACATTGGATGAACATATCGCCCCAAACTCCTGGATGGAAATCAGCCTTGGGTCGATTTTCAGTGTCGGACGGAATGACGGAAAGGGTTGAAGTAGGAACTTGAGAAACTTGTGTTGAAGCCATTATCAAAGATGTCTTGAAGGAAAAGGATTAGGGTTTTTGGAAGCAAATAACACAAAGATTAATATGCTGCCTTTTCTTACTCTTACTTATAAGGTTAAAACCAGAGATTTGGGATGAGACTAAGTAAGCAATTGCTGAATGTATTTATAGATAGATGCTTGCTCATTATAGTAAAAAAAAAAAAGACAACGTAAATTGATGATATTTTTTTACAATATTTGAAGTAGAAAATGTAACTTTAATATTCATTCTTTTGTTTCTTTCTACTTTCTCTTCCTCAATATTGGCGCCTCTAAAACATTATTTTAATATATTTTCTTGCTGATGTAGTTGTTTGTTGAATTTTCTCGAGAAGCAAACAGTGAAGAGTTGGCGAATAAGTGGAATTATATTTTATAGTATTTAAAATACCAACGTGTATAAATAATTCCAACATTTGTTCCTACTCTTCCTCAGAGGTACATATAAAATGAAGTCTCACGAATTTAGTGACAGTCACTTTTGACTCAAAATAGAAAATGTTTGGCATACTAAATGATATTATTTTTTTACAAATACTAATCGTCAATTTTATTAAGCATAAAATACAATAAGATTGCAAAAGAGAGTTTTCAGATAAAATTAGAGAAAACTAGCCACTAAAACATAAAATATAATTATATAAGGGTTAAAATATAACCAAACAATTCGTAAAAAATAGATAAATAAATATCATTATCGTTAGTGAAAGATAAAAGTCACTAAAGCATAAAATATAACAATGATAGCACGTTGACAAAAATAATTTTACCACAACTCAACCGCGAATTATCTTTGGTGATTGCAACTTCCAAGTGCCTATCAATACAAGAGAATTATTCTAAAGTTGACGAATTTAATTAAATATAATTTGAATGATAGGTGTTTTTGAATTTAAAATTATATATACACTATTGCTTTTAAATAATCAAAAGTTTAAATAAACTTTAGTTAAGTGTCTGCATTATGTTTAATTAAAAACATTACCGATATATTAACATACTATATTTCCACATAAAAAAATATGCTCATCTTGTAATGTATTTTATTATCGTCGCACAACTTATTTGAAGTTTGAATAAATTAATCATATTTAAATAAAAATATTAATGTGGCCATTAAATGATAACGACTCAGATATTTGTATTGCGTTGATTGACAACTTATGGTGGTCTACGTGTACCTAATTGTTAATGTAATAATATTTTACAATATGTACTATGTTAATGTAATATTTTTACTTAAAAATAGAAACAAATCATAATAAATTTATTTTAAAAAAAATAGGAACAAATCATAATAAATTTACTTAAAAATATATACAAACTATTTGCGGCAATGGAGCCGAGGACGTGCTTCACGTGCTTCGGGACTGTAGCGTTGCGCGAGGGGTGTGGCGGACTTTTTTGAGTGAACGTAGCAGCTTTTTTAGCCTGGGCCTCGATGATTGGGTGACGGTGAATATTACGGCAAGGAGTACGGGCGATGGTGATGGTCCGGATTGGCATGTTTTGTTCCCGATAATATGCTGGAAACTGTGGTCGAGGAGAAATCTTAAGCTGTTTGATCCTGATTTTGTTGAGAAGGAAGATTTGCGTCATGCAAGCTTGCGATATTTGGAAGAAGTTAAAGGTGCGAATGGGACAACGATGGGGGTTGGGAACACAATGGTCCATGGGTTTCCACGGGGAAACCGGTGGAAGAAGCCGGAGAATGGGTGGGTGAAAATAAACGTCGACGGCGCTGTGCATAGATTGACGGGGAAGGCATCGGTAGGGGGTATTTGTCGCACGGAGATGGGTGATTGGTTGATGGGCTTTGCTCGCCAAGTCGGGTGTTGTTCGCCTTTGTTTGCGGAGCTTTGGGCGATTTTGGAAGGGTTGGTTCGTGGTTGGAGTCTTGGGGTTTGGAAAATCATCATCGAATCGGATTGCCGGGAGGCGATTTGTCTTGTTCAGAGTGGAGCCCCGGTGCGTACTGATAACGCTCTTGTTATAGCAATTGCGGAGTTTGTGAATCGAGGGTGGGAGGTTTCTTTTGAGCATGTTAATCGGGAATCCAACTGTGTTGCGGATTGCTTAGCAAAGGAGATCATGGGTACTGAAGTGTGTAACAAGATCTGGGAGGAACCACCGGCGAATGTGCTGGCGTTGCTCGATGCGGATATGAGTAGTGGTTTGGGCATTGTTTCGGATGGTATAGGTTGACCTCGGGTTGGTTTATGGTGTGTGTTGTTGTTGTTGATTGATCTGAACTCTCTTGTAGCTCTAACACATGTACTCTTTTTCCTCCATTAGGTTTAGGGAGGTTTTTTAACGAGGCATGTGTTAGACGCTTTTTCCCTTTAATCGAAAAAAATATATATATACAAACTATAACAAATTTTCATCTCTATCAACCAAGTATGTTTTTAAATTTTTAAAAAATTGAAAATAAAAATTATTTTTTAAAAATAAAAATAAAATATATTTTCTAAAACCAAAAAAACCCTTAATACATGGGAGGCAACAGTTTCATTCCGTGTCCATATGAATTTGTCCCTAAAATCAACCCTATATTTATACATTTTATTAGTTATAATTGTATCTAAAACATTTTTTATTTTATATAAATATTGATAAATTAATAGTTTGGTATTAATATTCATATAATTATATCATATTAAAAAAATCCGAGAAATTATCCTTCAAGTCAAGTGTCGAAAATCCATTAATTATTTTATCCAAAGGACAAATTAATTCATAAAAATCAAAACACGTGCGCCCTCCCTCGACAGCCTTTCTTGATTCCAAACCATTCAAACAATACCGCTATATATAATAATTTGTTTTACGCTTGTAATTTACTTTAAAATATTGTGTATTCATTTAGTCAAAAAGAATATTGTGGATTTATATAAATTTTAAAATAATTTATTATGTATTATATAAATCTTAATTTATTTATATAATTATATGAAACGATATTATATATATCAAAGGATTTAATTATTCAAGTTAAAAATGTAATTTTTTTACATATGGATTAGGAGGTTAGCACTTTTTTTTCTATATGTCACTAATGGAATTTTTTAAATATATATCTATATACCAAAAATGTAATCTGAAAGTTACTATGTTTATTTATTAATTTTTTTATAAATATGATACATCATAATCAGGGGCGGGGCCATAAATTTATTGAAGGCAGTCAATTTTTTGACGATATTTAAAGAAGGTCAATTATTTATAAATGGGTGTGATTTTATTTATAAAGAGATGTTATTTTATTTATAAAAGATATGTGATTTATATATATATATATATAAGAAAAATATTTTTTAAAATTTTTGGGTGTTATCAGATACCCCATTTCATTACATGGCTCTGCCATTATCATAATAAGATATATGCGTTGTATTGGATATTCGCTGCGTACTATTTCTGAATTTTCTCAAAATATGTAACTTTTTCTTTAGAAAATTATCCAATGCAAATCATTTCATATTTAATAAAAAAAATCAAATGTTAGAAATTTTCCAAAGTATGTTATCTTTGTATGTTTCATCACATCATAATCATCCTAAGTAGTTTGCGTATTGTGTTTTTTTTATAAAATTTAATTCGTTAAAATTGCACTTGTGTTATAAAGGTTAAATTATGTTTTGATTCTAAAGCGTCTCAGTGTAAAAGCGGATGATGTTCATCATAGAAAACATGGGTTCAAATCGTTTTATCTACAAGATATATGCACATTGTCAACGACAACGAGTTAATAATGTGTATGAACAAATATTACCTTGTAAGCACCTTTAAACTATTAAAAAAGTTATATTTTATTATCACTTTGATGTTTGAAAATATTTTTTGTTTAATCTACCATGGACTTTTCTTCTATGTAACTCCACTCGATTCTAACATTACAAAAAAAATATCATGTTACACATAATATGTATTAATTTCGAAATTCATAATTTTTAAATATAGTTTTAGGCCAAAATATTATATAATCCTAAATAAAACACAAACTAGTCAAGACTAATATATTAATTAAGAAATTTTGGCTGCGGAATTAATGATTCAATACCTTGGAAACTCCGGCGTCTCATTTATTCAATAAGGGAACATTGTGTTTTCCAATAACCTTTGGAAATTTAGAAATTGTCAAGAAGTCTAAAGAATGAGGCGAAAAGCGAAAGACAAATCTGATAGCAAATGAATATCAAACTGATTCAAAGATTTAATATTCATAACAACTATAACTATATTAAAAAGTTCAACAATTACCAAAATTGTAACATACATATTTTTTTAATAATTTTTACCTAGGGGAAAGAGTAGAAGAAATTTGTTTCTAATGTATTTTGAACTCACAACTTAAGGAGAGGGGAAGGTATTCAACGAGAGTTTTAACCACTTTGCTTTAGAGATTATTGACATGTATATATATATATATATATATATATATATATATATATATATATATATATATATATATATATATTTAAAAAACATGTAAAATTCATTTAATTTTATATCTTTTATTTATATTTAAATAATTATATTAGAAAGATCATTATTTTGGTCCGTTGTGTTATCTGCTCCAACCCAAATCTCTATATTTATGGATCCTATTGAATCCATCATAAAAGCCTGTCATCGAGGTGGTATGGATCGTGGTCGATGTGGAATCAGCTGATTGTAATGAGAATCTGATCAGTGGTCATCTTGGTATTAAAATTGAAAAATACTTTTGTAATTTACATAATTTCTTTAATTTAGGATTTATAATTTTAGGCTAGAATTTAAGTTTTAAGGTGTAGAATTTAAGGTTTATTGTTAGAGTTTAGAATTTAAAATTTAAGTTTTAGGGTGTTAGGGTTAGGGATTTAAGTTTCAAATTTTATAGTTTAAATATGAAGGGTTGTGTAAATTTTTTTACTTAGCTTGTGTATCAAAATATAACTCATTAAAATTAGAAAAATATTTTAATACACAAGTTTTTGTAAACACAAGCCTTTCAATTTTAGGGTTTAGGGTTCTTAGTTAGGGTTAAGAGTTATAATATAAAATTTAATGTTTATGGTTAGAATTTAGAGTTTAGATTTAAAATTTAAGTTTTAAGGTTTGAGATGTATGTTTTAAATTTTATAAAAAAGTTGTGTAATTTTTTTTACTCAGCTTGTATAACAAAATATAAATATAAACCAAATTACAAGCAAGATGTCTAATGGTATTTGAAAAAATATCGGAAAATGCCCCCTTTGTGTATTCAAAATACAATGTCATCATCCATTACTATACCAAAGAACAAAGTTATCTATATCTCTAACCTATTCGTATAAAAATGAAGTGATTATTTCTACATTACCTTTGTATGTGTCTCCGTTTTAGCAGTGCCAAGCCGAAGCCGATATAAGGTTCCGATCCTTCCATCCCAACAACATAGCTCCATCCTTCTCCACCAGTGTATAATGTTCAGAGTAGCACCTCAGCAGGCTTCCTATCACTGAATTGACATAAGAGCTTAAAGGGTATTGTCGAAATCCGGCCATTGTTAACCTGGACTTCCATTTCCCGAACAGCTCGTGGCGCTCCACTCTCTCTCTTCCCTCACAAGCAATGATGTTCACGATATCCCGAGCCAGGCAGTGCTGCTCCACGTTGATTCTCTCTTTTCTGTCCCTTGGAAGTGTCTCGTCGATGGACTCGAATATTGCTAGGTAGTACTCTAGAGTCTCAATGAACCTAGGGAGGAAAGGGGCTGTGTTTGTGTTTGATTCTTGCTCTACCAATGTGGTAACGTGGGGGGAAAGTGACTTCACTAACCGTAGAAGCCCGTCCCTAGGGTTGTTCACATCAACGCTCTCATCGGGAGTGTGATGGAGCTGCAGCGGGAAGTTGACAGCCAGAGCCTCATCGGGCCTGACATTAAGCATGTCCCTTGTGATATCTGGGGCAAAAACTGGCACTCCATGAAACTCAACTGATATATTGAACTGTTCAGATAGTTCCGACAGACGCCTTCCAACAGCTTCCAAACCACCACCACGAGCATAATTTGAAACAGGGTCATCAATTCCTGTAATCCGGACATGAGGAGCTCCACCTGGTCTGGCGGCAAGTGCTTGCAACAGGGTCACCCATTGAGTTCCCTGAGCAATCTGGAAATCGATAATGTGAATGCGATCTTCAGTTCTACATGCTTCAGCGATGGCACCATTGGCTGCCAAGTAGCCAAACTTCAAGTATGGGCAAATACCATACAGGATATGCATGTAGGAAAGCAAGTCCTTGCCTTCAGGTTCTCTGCAATGAAGAGCACGATATATGTTCGAACCTGATGCTTCCTTCCTTGCAACCAACCCTTCCACCATGTAAGCACCGAGACGCTGGATCGGTTCTCCACATATAGACACAGCATCCTTGGCTTTTGCAATCAACTTATCAAATTCATCCATATTGTTTTCGGAGAGTGCTTTAGCACATGCAATCAACAACTGCTTCAGATTGCCTGGTGGACTACAATGCGGAGGCAAATTGGCTATTGCTTTCTGACGTTTCTCGTCATGAACAACTTCAGTCGAGACAAATGATGTCTGAGGATGAAGCATCAGAGATCGCCGGCGCTCCTGATTCAACGACCTAGATCGTGGGACTGTTTTCTTTGGTCTACTACTCTCTCCGTAGGAAACACTTGGGGTCGTTACTTCTTCAACCCCTTCAGGTTCCATGAGTGTTGTCTCTAATTCCTGCAAACTGTATAGCCTTTTGTTGCTGGAGTTTGCATCTTGTGAAGTTCCACTAGAATAGATTGGTAAGCTTTTACTCCTGCAGTTTACAGAGGGACTCGATGGATGGAAATAAGTGTTAGATTCAAGTGAAGAGTTACTAGAAGGGCCGAGTCCCGAGAGATTCTTGGTGGAACTATGCTGCTCCTGGTTGTCACTCAAAGAGGTATTGGTATCACAATCAAATTGAATCGAAAAGGCCACGTTGGGTGAGTTTCCTATGTCGGATTTCAAATAGCTAAACACCCTCTTAGGTGTTGAAGGAATAGCTGAATAAGATGTTGAGTTGGATAGGCCTGCACCAGTCACACCGGATGGTCTGAAAAGCTGGTGTGAATCCATGCTATGGGTTTAGCATCAGCTTCCCAACATGATGAAGAGATCACAGAAATTTTATCGGAAGCATAGGACAAGATTGTCGAACCCCTTTTGTCACAATGACTACAAGAAACTTCAACACTATTGTAGTGTTATCCCTTCAGAATAACAAATTTGACCTGAAAAACAAAGCAAAGAATAAAGTTCTACATGTTCGCATTTGCAGGTCCGAAATCAACCTTTAATGGACAGTACGGATATTCTATCATAATCTGTAATTTCTCGGCAGACAATCAAACCGCAAGTATCAAACAGCAATCTAGTAGGTTGACAGCTATACACATACTCAAAACAGATACATAACTAACTATTTAAGAAAGTCTCTCATAACTAAAACAACTACTTATTAACACAAACAAGAAAGAAGAAATGCAAAGGCGGCAAAAACCATATATCCTTGAAGCAATTCTGTATAAGGTTCCTAAACAGCAACAACCTAATTCTAAACCTACAACTAAGCTTATGCATTCAATCAATTCAGTTTATTAGGCTTTAAGACTGAAGCAGACCTAAAAGCTAAACAAAAGACCCCTAGAATCGAAACTATCTGAACCAACATAAATCCGATACTCATGAAGTCATCCTAACTCACAAGGTTATAAAAAGTCCCCTGTAACTGAAGAATTCGATGCAGAGTGATTTAACTCATTTGAGTTGATAATAACTTTTTCTCTTTGTGTGAACTAAATCAAATTTCAGTATGAGAATCCTAAGATTTCTCAAATTCAGACATCAGCCATCTGCTTGAAAAGCTGAAACGTTTAACAATTACAATAAATACAGAACAAAGTGAAATCCCGGCTCAACAATACCAGATCACCGGCCATATTTCCTAATCAAAATGTATATAATATTCAACCCGCAATGACATATGTGTATGTGTGTGTGTGTGTGTGGAAGCTTAAAGCAATTCTTTCTATTCATATATATAATTAAGTTGCCAAAACAAGAGAGCTAAATTTAGTATAAGTAACCCTGAAAGAGAAAATCTTTTGTAATCTTTTTAACTGAAAACTAACCAAGTTTCTCACAAAACAAACAACTTCTAAGCACTTAAAGCTCAAAAGCTTTTAAATTCATACATAAAGCACCGGAATCCAGCTACTTTTTTCATCTAATACTAACTAAAATGAAAACCCAGAAAAAACTAAAAATCTAAATTAATAATAAGAGCCAATTAATAACCGAAGAACTCAAAAGAAACACAAAGAAATAAAATCAATTTAACCGTAAATTTTGCAAGTTTACCTGGAAATTCTTGCTTCTCAAGGATCAAATAACAAAACCCAAAGCTCCAAATTAAGAGAAAAAAGGATATATTTTTTTCTTCTTATGCTTAAAATCTAGGAATTTTTCAAAAATAATCAAAGCTTGAAAACGAAAGAGGCAAGAGATTCTTATATTTATAGGAGGGAAGCGAGGACGGTTGTAACGGAATTTTTTAACGGGGAATTTAACGATAACTGTTTTTTAAAAACAGTTGAGGTACTTGAGGAGGTCGTTTTTGTACTGCGGATGCTAACGGCGTTAAAGCAAACGAACGGCCGCCGACCAGACACACGTTCGACAGCATTCTCCGAGATTCCTTTTTTTAATGCGTGGCAGAGGACAATGTCTGTCCCACGCGCCTCCATAGACTGTGTCAAATAAACTCCGTCAGCCCTTGCGCACTCGCGTGATTTAGTGATCTCGTTAATCTTTCTATAAACACCCGATTAAAAGTTAATGAGTTTTCTTATGGAATGTTTTTTTTATTATTCCTTTTAATTTAATTTATGCATTAAGTTTTAAAAATTAAAGGATAAAGTACACCATTGGTTACCGAACTTTTAGGTCGCATTTATTTTGGTCATCAAACTTTTACAATTTTTATTGGGGTCACCTAATTTTTATTTCGGATTCATTTTGGTCCATCCGTTAGTTTTCCTTTTCTTCAAGGGTAAACTATATAAATGGTCACTGAACTTTTAAAATGTTTTAATTTTGGTCACCGAAATTTTAAAACTTTCATTGGAGTTGCACAACTTTTATTTTGTTTTAAAGCAACTTTTATTTTTCTTCAAGGGTAAACTATATAAATGGTTACTGAACTTTTAAAACGCTTTAATTTTGATCACTAGAATTTTAAAACTTTCATTGGAGTCGTACAACTTTTATTTTGCTTTAAAGCAACCCTCTTGATTTAAGAAAAAAACTTTTTCAATGTATAAAAAACAAAAGTAAAAGTAGATTTTACCTTATGATTATCGATGAACAATATTTAAAGTTGTGTATATTGATATATTTACGAACATAAAATATTTGTATATATAAAGTTCTTGAATATTGTCTGTAATGTAAACCCATTATTTTGATATATTGATCACATTGTATGCAACCTCATCTTCAAGCTACTTCAAGGTTAATAAGTACAAGGGGATAAAAAAACATTGAGGTTAATTATTGACCAAGAGTATAGCATTTTAGTTTAATTCTAAAAGTTGTATCCAAAAGATGTTTGACAAATTTCTTAGAATATGCAAGCAGAATTATGCACCTTGTGTTTAAGTTCAAACATTATTTTACTTTGTCATTAGAGATGGAGTTAGGACCAAAGATTAGGAGGGGAAGAGTCTATTAAACCTTTAAATATAAAAATTGGGAGGGACAAAATTCTTATTTGATTAGTATTTAAACTAGTAAGGACCTAAAATATTATTATACCTAAAATCGGGAGAGGGAATCCATACATCCCTTCGTCCTTGTTCGCCATCATGTTCGGTGTTGTTTTGATAGATGCATTTGTGTTGGGTGACTCCAATGAAAGTTTTAAAATATCAATGACTAAAATGAAAGCATTTTAAAAGTTCGGTGACCATTTATATAGTTTACCCTTGAAGAAAAGGAAAATTAACCGGCATTCTAACGGAAGGTAACGAGAATGACCAAAATAAAACTAAAATAAAAGTTGAATGACCCCAATAAAATTTTTAAAGTTTGAACGCGCTCTAAAAATTCGGTGACCATTAGTATACTTTACCCAAAATTAAACTTCAACAATTTCGAAATTTTAATGCTGTCGAATTGGAAGATGATTAATTGACTACAGTGAGCACGTCATGGGCGGATTTTGATAAATTAGTTTGAGGGGATCCATTAAATTTCTTTTTGAAAGGTTTAGTTTAATTTTTTTTTAAAATAGGGGTTTAATTAAAAAATGAAATTTAATTTGAAAATATAATAATAATTTTTATTTTTTTTAAAGAATTTAAATTAAATATTTTTCAGAATTAAACGTCAGTTTTTTAAAATTTTTGAGGACCATGACCATTGACCCCATCGGCTTTTATATCGGTCCGCCCTTGGAGCCGTGACGTTTGGGTGAGAATCAGTTGGGTTTGACGTCGGGGAGACGTGGCAGTACAAAAACAAAGGATCAGGCACGTGGCTAAAGGATGCATGTTCTATTTGTCTGCTTTGAGCTGACGTGGCAATCTTGGATTTATAGCCGAACTAAAAAGGAAATGTCTATTTAGTTATGATTGAGAATGGGAAATATTGTTGATTGCTTTAGTTACGAGTTTTATAGTATTTACGATTTTACCTTATTCGACCAGATTAATTATGACTTAATGAAAGATATTTATAGTTCACATCAATATTAATATATTTTATAAAAAATTACTTGATTCTTATTGGCATTTACAAATAAAAAAGAAACATCTAAAAAAATTTGATAAAAAATATGAATGTTTCCTTAATGTAATCATTAATTACAGGACTAATAAATCATGTGAACCTTATGAAATTAATTTATTTGCTGTTGTCGACATCAACAAGGTGAAGATGGATAAGGGAAAGACAAAAACAGGTGGCGGGTTACTAAACTATTGATTAATTGGGAACATGCATCTAGAAGGTTTAATGGAATTTTTTTTAGTATAATTATCTATATTTAATTTATTGATTGGTTAATTTAAATTGGATACTTTATAAGTTTATTAAAGGTGCTCTTCTCAACCCAATTTATTTTATTTGTAACATCGAAAAAACTGACCTTTACTTAATTAAATCAATTGATTGTTGGTTTTAATAGAATTTTTTTATAATATATTCAGATAGAGTTATAAAGAGGAATATTTTCACATCATTAAAAAATATTATCTTTAAGAAAGAGTATATCTAAATTACTATATTTTTTGTTTATGGACTTTTTTAATATACAATATTTATACTATTCAAAAAAAATATTCATAAATTAAAGGACATTAAATTCTTAACGTGCTCGATCTCATATTATTTTATATATAGTATAAGATATGGCAACTGAGTAAAATTCAATCGATATTTTTTAATATGTATATGCATAGTATTATCATATTTATAAATTAAAATATATTAATTTATTGTAATATGTATATACATAATTATTATACCCTTGAATAACTAAATTATATTAATTTTAATTGTAATTACTAATTTGTTTTAATAAAAGCACTCAGATTTTTATCAAATGATTTTTTTGTCATATAAATATCCTTTTAAATTATGTTTTTATCATATTTTTCTCCATTAAACTGTTGAGTCGGTATCAAGTTATCTTTTATGAAACTAATTTCCCAAGACTTGGTCATAGTCATAGAGGAGAGACAACAACTACTTTTTTCTTCGATTTGTGAATTAATTTTTTAATTAACCGTTTTTTTGGGCAAAACTTAAAGGTTAATTAATATATGGGGGCATGTGCTTAAATGATGTCTACACTTCATAGTCATTGATTAATGATTAATTCATCTAACATTGACCAAGTTACATATGTAATGAGAGAAAATAATAATAATAACGAGTCTTCCATTAACATTACTCTCAAGTTATATTTATCCTATAAGAGATAGATATTTATTTAATATCTTGTTTTAGTTAGCAAACTTTTTATAAAAAAATTATTTTAGTCCTTAATTTTTTAGTATCATTCGCGTCAATTATTTTATCATGTTGTCTTTTTTATATATATTTTTATAAAATTTCCAAATTTAAATTGTTTAAATATTTTATTTATATTTTTTCAAATTTTAAACATTGTATATATATATATATATATTAATTTTTTTATTTTTTTATCCTGACGGGAGGGATCGCTATAAGTGGCGTGGATCAAGGAATACATACTGAAAAGGGGTTAGCTTCTGGCAAGTTGAAACAAAACCTCATTGAGCTGAACCCTTAAAAAACTTCTCAAAATGAGACCCGAGGCCGAAAGATTGTTTGCGAACGGTGTAACTAACACACTTATCTAATTTTTTTATTTTTCAATTTTTAAACATTTTATATATTTATTAAATACTTTTATTATTTTTAATATTGTTTTTTAGTTTTTACCCATAATTGATATCAGCATCGACTAAGAGACAAAATAGATGATGTTAGCATTGCCAAAGATAAATTTGTTTTTTTATCAGTTGATTTAGTTTGTTAAAAAAATTAAAAATGAAAGTTAAGAAAGAGAGGAAAAATATTTAAGAGTTAAAATGATTGTTTAAAATTCGAGGGTAAAAAATTGGCATTTCTCCTCAAAGTGTGACACATGAGAAACGCAAAACCGGAATATTTGGTAACGCCGAATGAAGGTTTTGTTATCATTTCTCGCCTATTAAATCTAGGGTTTATTTTGGCAGATAATCTAAAATGGGTTATTAATTAGGGATATAGGGGACCTTGGGAGATATTTTGGCATCTAGGCCAAAATTTACAGGACCACGCCACCCCCTTATGGCGCGGTCACCTTTTAACCTGACCTCGTCACCTCCTTATGGCGAGGTGCTTGATGGCTCACGTTTAGCTGGTTGCTCGGCTCGAGTGTTGGCTGGTGGCTTGATGGGAAGAGTGACCTCACCATAAGGAGGTGGCGAGGTCACATGGGCCATGCATCCTACGTTAATTACATGCTATCCATGCATGGTTAAAATAATTTCGGGGTTACATGGGCCATGCATCCTACGTAAATTACATGCTATCCATGCATGGTTAAAATAATTTCGGGGTTCGGGGCTCATTTGCGGTTTAGGGTTTAGGATGTACGAAATTTGGCCAATAGATTGGAATGTATATTAACCTAAGTAAATCAAAATAATTTCGACACTGATTATATTATTTCTCAAAGTACAAAATCTTTACATATATATATATATTGATAGAAGATATTTACATATATTTTAATATAAATAATTTATATTATTTTTATAATATTTATCATATCATATCATATCGTGTCTAAAATTACAATTTAATGGTAAATGTATCAAATTTTAGTAAAATATTTAATGAAAGGTGGAATACAGCTCATCATTTATTGCATTTTACATTTTTGCTCCTATCTAAACTTTAATTCGAATAAAATTTATCTAAACTTTTTACAAATAGAATTATAAGATCATATTATTTAATTTTAGGGGTGAGTATGAGATTGAGTCGAATAAAAAGATTGAGTTAATTGAGTTAGTGAGTCTTATTTTATAAATCAAATTTTATTTAAATTTTTTAGTCGAGTTTATGATATTCGAGTCGGGTGAATTTAAGTCGAGATATTTGAATTTCTGTTTAAATTTAATTGTAAATATTTATAATGTTATAAATTATAATAATATTTTGTTACAATTTAAACGACACTCTATAACTATACATTTTATCCATATATATTTATTCATATTTTTTACATAATATATATATAAGATAAAATTGAGTGACTCGATTCGAGACAAATTTTATTCACCCTGCCCAAAATTCAATAATTTCAATAGCCAATCACGCCCAAACTCCAATGCTTTCTCTTTTATCTATACGGTCATGTCAACTGTCAAAAGTGGATGAAAATACCAAAATCCAATAGTCTCACAGACATGTGAATGAAAAAATAATAATTTTCTGATATTTTAAATAATTTTAAATAATCTCACAGACATGTGAATGAAAAAAATAATAATTTAGGGGTTAGGTAAATAATACTTTAGGAGATAAAAAAAAGTAGTTGCATTAACACAAATTGCAAATTACATTAGTTTGATGGTCCGACATGATAGTTTGAAAAATTGTGTTTGTTCGGACATTTGGTTCTATTATGACCCGGTGCCCTACAAAGAGTACAATGCTTAACTAGAACTCCCCCCTCTCTATTATTCTCCGCATCATCCATATTCGTATGAATTCGAGTGGACTTCGGTCGACCCTTCAACTTTCTACGAAGCTCTGGATTTGGTAACCATTCTTCGTATATTGGCTCTACCGGCCAATAACCTTTGTTTGGGATCGTGTTAAACTGATTTCTGTAAATATTTGCAATATTCTCCAGCTTATAACATTGATCCGCAAATTCATAAGGGTCGAGACGAAAATACAAGCATGCGGCGTGTGCGTGAGAGCATGGGTATCTAAATGCTTGGAATGCACCACAATCACACCATCTCCGAGCAAGGTTTAAAGTGTACATTTTGTGCTCACCTCGGACCTTAGCTTCGACCGTAAATTGATAACCATCTGGGTCGAATGTTCTGACTCTCATAGAGGTGGCTATGGCTTGAAGTTCGAGCATTTTTTTTTGTAGGGTTTCAGACCAACTGAACCCGTTGTTTATCCGGGCGTTCACTTCCTGGCCTTTGTCGGCCCACACTTTACCCAATCTAAAATAAGTCTCCCACGCAATGCTTGCAATTGGCAGATGGCGTGTTCCTTTAAGCACTGCGTTTATAGCCTCTGCAAGGTTCGTTGTCATATGGCCATAACGTCGACCTTCATCATATGCTTGTGCCCATCTTTCTCTGGGTATGTCGTTTGCAAAATCAAAAACATCCGGACCATACCGCTTCAACCTATTTATCCTCGCGACAAATTTTGGTTGAACTAGTTCGTTCCCTATTAAAAAGAAATTAAATAAGTCAGCATGATCAATTTAAAAGATTTACGTTAACTATTTTTTTATAAACAACAAATAAGAACTTACCCGCGTTATAAATATCTCTTCGGATTTGATTGTGTCCGAAACGCTGCTTCGCATTTGACATAATATGTCGGATACAATAGGCTGGATATGCATGTGG
Organism: Hibiscus tridactylites; assembly: GCA_958450335.1. NCBI lineage: Eukaryota > Viridiplantae > Streptophyta > Magnoliopsida > Malvales > Malvaceae > Hibiscus > Hibiscus tridactylites. The sequence continues at coordinate 4,132,020 of OY288271.1, forward strand.
AGGCTTCCATAAACTGTTATCTCTGTCAATTATTGATAACAACGCAGTCCCCCTATCAGAAATCATGCAAATCCCATCTTTCTTCACTACATGGTTGCGTAGATGCTTCAAAAAGAATTCCCATCCTTCCGCGTCTTCTTTTTCAACAATGGCAAAGGCAATTGGGAATATATTATTGTCTCCATCTTGTGCAACGGCCACGAGTAATATATGACCGTACTTTCCATATAGCCAAGTACCATCCACTTGAATCATCTGTTTACAGAATGGGAACCCTTCGATGCACGCATTGAACGCCCAAAACAACTTACTAAATATTCTTTTACCATAGAGTATTTCGCCTTGTGCGTTGACCGCGACCTTTGTTTCGTATTCCACCTTGGTTCCTGGGATGAATATTTGCATTGCTCGTAAAAGAGTTGGTAGGTCATTATATGATGTATCCCAATTATCATACACTTGCGCCATCGCCTTCTGCTTTGCCATCCACGTCTTGTAGTAAGATGGACTATATCCAAACTGAATCCGAATTGATGCCACTAAGACTGCAATCGAAATTCTTGGGTCCTGTTTCACCAATTCGATAGTGTAAGCACAAATTAGATCAGAGTTTAAATTAATGTGATCTTGGGATAAAACTCTATTTGAACAGGTGTGCTCATCAATGAACCGTGTCACCACCCAGTTGTCAGTCCTCTTCTTGTATGAAGCTCTTACCCACCAAGGACAGTTGCTTTTCCAATTTATACACTTTACACAATAGGTAATTTGATTGGACTCATTAACAAGACATGATGTATGGCGTTTGACGCAGTACTCTTGAATTGCCAACTGGGTAGCTTTTTTTGTGTTAAATTCAGCTCTCAATGCCAATTCTCCAAACTCGGAATGCGATGAAGAACCAAACACATGAGCTTGATATCCAGCATCGTGCATTGCAGAATAGTCGACCTCATACATACGAGCTGCTGGAGCTTTATATGCTGGATAAACTGGTTGCGCTTGTTCGGGCTCCGGTTGAACATAACCCCAAGCTGGTTGGTTATTTCCCAACCCGAGCTTAGCAACAGCCGCGGCCCAAACATCATCTTCAACATCAATATCGTTGCCCATTGACACATCTGACATAATAGCCTCAACATCATCTATGTCGAGTAAATGTACGTCGTCGTCTTCCATAGGAACAATATTTTCTTCATCATCACTGAAGTCTGCAAGAGATTCGCCAAAACGACCGACTAAGGGTTCGGTGTCCCAATTTGTTGATGAACTCATTCTCTGAAAAATTTGAAGTAATCGAACAAAACAATATGCTCCAACAACTAGGATTAACTCTCTCAAATTTTCAACTAATAAGAATTTTATCTTCTCTCTTCTCCCTCCACTAAATATATAGATAGAAAAAATTTTTTGAATATTTTTACAAATATTAATCCCTACCCGACCTTGCCACCCCTACCACCCCTAAACCCTGCATGCATGAGAATAAAGCTACCCCTACCCTGCCACCCCCTACCCTGCCTGCCTGCATGCATGCATCCCTAAACCCTTTATGAATAAAGACTTAAAAATATATGTTTTAAATTTTGGCAGATGGAGAAATAGGATGACAAATGCGGGTGTGGTGCACAACACTGTCAGAGAAATAAGACTAAAAATTCAAACAATAGGGAAAGATCAGGTATCATAATTTTATTTTTTGGCTTTGTAATTTATTAAAATAACACGTTTGTTTGTTTGTTTGTTTGTTTGTTTGTTTGTTTGTTTGTGTATGCATATTAATAATTGTCTTTTGCAGTTCTTTTGGCAGCCGTACGTGACTAGCACGATCTGGGACATTATACCGCTAAATTTTCGGCAAATGTCATCAATGTGGGGTGCGGTTGTGCCTTTGATACATTTTTCTATTGTTGAGTTTCATTGCGCTGACAGAGTGTTGCGGCAGTTTAACTACCATCAACCCATTCCTAGAGCTCTACCACAACAAATTCATACTGTTCATAGGGGTCGATTCAACGAGAATTGGGTTGCAAAACAAGCGGAGTTCATCCAACTGTGGCGGGAAAGACGGAGGTATTGGTATGCCAACTTGAGTCCAATTCAAGCCGATGATTTTGACTTTAATTCAGAGTACTATTCATGGTTTTCATCAAATGGAAAACCGTTCATAGTACCTCTAGAAGAGGCAAATCAATGGATTCAAGATCCACGGTGCTCAAGACGCGTACAAATGCCGTACAAATTTGGTCAGAGCTCTCATCAACCAAACTTGGAGGGTTCACCAAGTTGGCATTTTTCGGACCAATCTCAACCACAGTTTGGAGAAAGCTCATCTTACCAGCCTGCTTACAACGATGATGAAGGATACATTCCACAATTTCAGAGTCCTCAAACACCCTTCTATGGGGAAGGTATGACTGTTGGTACTATGACATCCTTGTTGTCGACTACCACGATCAGTAGCTCGCCATTAGATTTGCAAGGCATGTATAGTACTCCACCTTCTATGCAAATGATGGGTGACCAATGTGACAACGATGAGCAGACTCCGAATGAGCAGACTTCAGATGAGCAAAATCCGAATGAGCAGACTCCGATTCGACAACGAAGACAAGTTCGACCCCCGGAGTTGTACGATCAAACATCATCCTTCCACCAGCAAGTGTTACCAAGGACCCGTAGGAAATAGATTATATTTATTTAATTGTAAATATTTTTATTTAATTGTAAAAATTGAGTGTTTTTTTAAATATTTTTTATATTTTTATCTTTTAGAATTAAAGTATTTTTTTATGTGAAAGAGCACAATCTCCAACATTTATTTGTGTATGAGTTACCAATATTTATACCAATTCTTTTCTTAATTTTCAATTTGGTCACTAAACTTTCAATTATTACAAAACAATCATTAAACTATATTTTTTAGTAGGGACATTATTATTTTAGAAAATACATGAATTTACTGAAAACTCTGGCAAATTTGTATACTATATTTTGATGTTCCTTTCCCAGAGGCATCTAATGAGTTGGACAAAGCAATTAAATTCATCGTATTGGAACCTTTAATTTCTTTGTTGTTTGTATGTTGTTACACGTATCAATTTTGAATTTAACGATTAAAATTAAATTTAAAAAACTTAAATTCATTAGATATCATCTTCTTTTTAAACCCCACATATTTAATTTTAATTTTTTAACTTTTATGAATCGGTCCTTCATATTTTTTTAATCTTTATGAATTGTGTTCACCTTGAGATTTTGAAATTTGATGTGTACTCACTCTAAAAAAATACTTTTGAATCCATCTTGTGTGTGCTAGTATGGTTGCATATAAATACTTATATAATCTATGGTTTTGATCGGAATTGAATTTGAAATAAATTTCAAACGTTATAGATAAAAGAAATTTTTGCAAACTCTAAATGAAAAATTATAATAATAAAAAATTTTAATATAAATGAGAGAGAAAAAGTTTTAGGGCTTAGGGATGTAGGGTTATTATTTAAAATTTTTGCAAACCCTAAACCGTAGACCATGCTTACCATGCATGAACACTACGTAAAATGACCACGTCATGCATCAACCCTACGTAAAATTTTAATAAATTTAATTAAAACATAAGCTATAACCCTAAACCAATTCCAAACACTCGTCAAGCACTAATTCTAAACACTAAACATAAGTTATGAACCATACATAAAATGCATGGGCCATGTGACCTCGCCATGCATCAACCCTACGTAAAATTTTAATAAACTTATTTAAAACACAATCTATAACCCTAATTCTAAACCCTAAACATAAGCTATGAACCCTACGTAAAATGCATGGGCCATGTGACCTCGCCATGCATCAACCCTACGTAAAATTTTAATAAACTTATTTAAAACACAATCTATAGCCCTAAACTAATTCCAAACCCTCACCCTAAACCAATTCCAAACACTTAACCTAAGCCCTAAACCCTACTCTGTACAAACTCAAAACCCTAATCAATTACCTAACCCCTAAACCATATTAACCATCATTGATATGTAATATGCATGGCTTGAACCCTAATCTACATCAACTTAAAACGCTAAACAATACTAACAAATTATGTAAACCCTAAACCAAATTAATATTTTTTGTACGAGGGTTGCATGGCCCATGTGACCTCGCCACCTCCTTATGGCGAGGTCACTCTTAAGCCAGCCACCAACCACGAATGGAGCCGACCAGCCGGCCATAAGGGAGCCACCAAGCACCTCGCCACCTCCTTATGGCGAAGTTGGGCAAAAAGTAGACCACGCCATAAAAAGGTGGCGTGGTCCTGTAGATTTTAGCCTAGAATCCAAAATATCCCCCAAAGTCCCCTATATCCCTAATTAATAATCCATTTTGGATTATCTACTAAATTATCCCTAAATCTAATGTCCAAAACAGAGTTAAATATTTTTTCGTGTGACAAAAAATGGAAGGATATAAATACCGAGTTATCAAATTTTGTGGGCCACGATGGGTGATGTGGAGGGATCATATTTGGCTGGGAATATTTTAAGTAGGCCCCATTTAGAGTCTTATCTACCAATTCCAAGTAATGAAAAAGTTAAAATCAAACATGCGGTTATGCTTAGGGCAAATGTCCAATTATTTGACCATCCATTTGGTAAATATTTTACGTGCATGTCTTGTTTGACCATCATCGGATTAGGAATTCAACACTTAACATTAAGATTGGTAAGTTAGTTGTTTGGCTTAGAATTAAGCAATACTTTGCCATAAACTAATGGAAGTTTGAAACAAGTCATTTTGAAAAAATTAAATTGTTTTTGAATTTGATGAATGAAATTACTTTTCTAATAATAATAATAATAATAATAACTCTTCTGTTTATTTTTTTTATTTGAACAAATGCACATGCATCCATATGTGTAAATCACACGTTATCTTTGGACCTAGAGATGCACACATAATTTTATGGTAGAAATGAATTTATAAAATTTTAAGAGACGTAAATAAATTTTTAATAAAAAAATATATAATTTTTTAAAATTATATACAAATTTTAAATTTTTAGGGGACGACCGTTCCTTTAGTCCTGCTTGTACCCAACCCTTAAATGGACTAAACCTTCGCTTTGTTTGTCATTCATGCTACCAAAAACTATTAAAACAAGGACAATGGTGGCACGATGCGATTTTATCGTGATAAATGATAATGTAACATATACCATAATATGAAAATATTACACGAGCATGGTATAATTATATAAAATATTGGTTCGTTCCTTTGTGTCCTGGTGGCAAAGGTAGATGTTCATCATCCCTTGGGACTCGAGTTTGAACACCAGTAGTACATGTTGTGTGCGCCGTCTTTAAAAAAGACTAAAAAAATTTGAGCAGATGTTACCCTTGCATCACACAAGCATATTTAAAATAAATTATATAAAATATTGAAAGAAAATTCCTATTCAATTATTTTAAATTTCTAATTGTTTTTTTTTTTGTTTTTTTGTTTTTGAAACAGTCTTCGGTAACCTCTGTCAAAAACATTCAGCTACAAATTTCCATGTTATTAATATTAGTCTAAATTAATCCCTCTTGTCATGTGTCATAGTGGGGTACTTTATTTTATTAAAAAAATGAGCAATGTACATTTTGCACATTATTATTAGTAGTAGTTTAACATTGACAGCCACTTTTACATATTTCTTCTTAGATATTTTTTAAAAATAAAAAATTACTTTAATGAATTATAAAAAATAATGTAAATTCAATCAAATAGAACTTATTTTGATATACCACATCTATAATTATGTTTAAACACTGGTAAAAATCAAATTTGATTAATATTGAAATTTGTTGATCGCATATGTGAGCAACACCTCTACTAGACGGTATTTTGAGTTGCTCCCCAAGTAGAAATGAAGGATCTAAGTTGAGTTTTTGGGGGTCTAGTTTGGATACTGACACTTTTTTCTTTTGCTAGGAGGTGCATGATATCTAATAGGAGTCTCAATAAAATGAGATATGTGTCAATCGAGGAGGACAAATGTCTTAGTAAATTGAATTTGTTATAATTCGAGCGTCGGTGTAAATCACGTGTATCATCACGTGATCTATGATAGTGTTAGCTTGTTAAGTTCGCCATGGACTATTCGTAATTTGTCGGCATATTCACAAACAATCTACTGATCAGGTGTCCACTAGTTATAATTTGTTGGTACTAACAAAATTTATGGGACAATTTAATGGTTTATATTTGGCAATATATAGGTATAGGACATGAATTCGAGTTCAATCGAATCTCTGGCACGACGATGAATATGTTTTAAGAATAAAGTATTTTATTGATATTATATTTTGAGATTAATTTTATATTCCCTTATTATATAAGAAAATAAGTTATAAAACTATGTTTTCTATATAAAAAATAAGAAAAAATGAAAATTGAGACGCCAGGCCACTTAAGTTAGTTTAAAGATTTGAATCATGTGAATGAAAAAAATTAGATTGGAATAATCGTCTTTATATTAAACCTTTATAAAATTCGATTCGAATTAATTACTTAATGAATTAAATATCGATGGTTAAACTAAAAACAACAAATTTTAAAGAATATAATTAGTCATTTTCATCCAGGTAAGATGTGAGCTTCACCTATTTTTATTAAAAAATCCAATTTATATAAAATTATTTTATTTTAGTCTTTCCACTTCGATTAGGTGCGTTAGGTTGAGGGTTAATCCCTGCTTCCCATATCTGTTTAGGAGGAACTCTCACAAATCACATCCACTTCATTTGGTGAAATCCAGATTTTAAACATATATTTATTTTTATTAAATATTTGTTACATTTAATACTTATTCGATATTTATCATTTTTACTTTAATATAACCAACTAGTTATATATATATATATATATATATTAAAAAAACCCAACTGGTTTGACTTTCAATTATGTATTTCCAAATATTCCATCACATTAATGTACGGCAGCGACAACATTATGTACGGCAATACATTTAATTGTATCCCCAATTTTATAAACTATTTAATTTATGTTTAAACTCATTGATTTACCCACTTTCTTTGTGATTGAGATTGAGATTGATAAGTATTTATTTATAGTATAACAAAAGACAAGCCGATAAGTACTTGTATCATTTAGGAATTATGAATTAATTACATGCAAAGCTCGTGTTTAATAATATATCAGAATGATTTATTTTTAAGCTAAAAAGGTGAAGATTAGAACTTAATTTATTTTAATATATAATTTTGTAATAAATAAAAAAAATTATATGTAACATGTTAGTCAATACTAATAAAAAAACTAAACAACTTTTAAAATAAAAAATGTAAAAAATACTTTTGTTTAATATTATTTTTTTGAACAGATTATATTTAGTATTATTGATTTAACATTATGGCCCTATTTGGCAATTAGCGAATAATTGATAGCATATTATAATATCTGATAGTTGATTGAATTAGCTGATTTGACTAACTGATTGTATTAGCTGATTATATAAAAGTGTTTGACTTGTCAAACTTTTAATTATGCTTAACCTCAAATTTTTGCCCAAACCGCTCTTTACCAAACAAACACTATAATTTTTTTAGGATTTTATAATCTATTTAGTGTTATATTTTCAATTTAATTATGTCAGAGTCACACTGCAACCCAATCAATTGATACTATTAATATAATTAAAATAAGTCCCATAATAATTCCACAATAATTAAAATCTATCTTCTCAGACCTCAAACTTAAGATTCTTTGTTTATAATCCTACTCAAAGAATTTTCTTAGCCACATTTGAACAGTCAATGTTTTTGTTTGATTTATTCATCAATATATTTAATTTCACCTTTTTCACGGGAAACAAATTCTGAGTTTTTTTCATGTCTCATGGGTTAATACTTTTCTGGGTCGGTTTTCTTTTTCTTGCATTGTACTCTGTTTGGTTGGTGGGAAAGCTTGGGAAAGGGGAACTGTCAACTGAAACTGAAAGTGGGAGATACTTGCTGGTTTGCTCAAAAGCACTCTGTTTTATTGAAACTCTTTTGGAGTTCATAAACTTTCTCCTTTTTCTTACCGTCCAAACAGATCAGTATAGTAGTAATTAACTAATTATTGTTCTGTAAGCTGTAAATAATCAGATGAAAGTTTCAGTTTTTATACTTTCAAATGCTAACCAGATCGAGTATATTTTCTTCATAAACTTTACTCAAATTTTCTCTTCTTTTTTTGCTTTCAATATTAGAATTTGGGCAATTTTAGTTTAAGACTGTTCAAATAGAAGACTGAAAATTTGATCTTTTTGTCATGTATCTCAATTTTGACTTTGATTTCACCTGCTATATAAAACATGACATTGAATTTCTAGATAAAATTAACATTCTTTGACTCAGTATTTGTTATTGTCAATTTGTTGGTAGTTTAGAGGTGGCTTAATTTGACCTCAGAATTATTTTTGCAGTTGTTTCAATGGGCTGCAGGCTTGAATAGCAAATAACAAAAGAGAATGGTGGAGTCATCTGGTTTGATCATTGGGATTTCTATTGGAGTAGTGATTGGTGTGCTTTTAGCTATTTCTGCATTGTTTTGCTTTCGATATCACCGAAGGAGATCCCAGATAGGAAACAGCAGTTCCAGGAGAGCTGCAACTATTCCTATCAGGGCTAATGGAGCTGATTCTAGTACTATATTATCGGATTCGACTATCGGTCCCGACTCACCTGTGAAATCCGGAAGAGATGGAATGTCAGTGTGGTTTGAAGGGTTTAAAAGGAGCAGCGTTGTCTCCGCTTCTGGAATACTTGAGTATTCGTACAAGTATGTTTGTTCGAAACTCGTTGAATCATGCATCGTAGCAGCTGGTTTTGGTTGGTATTGGTATAAACAAATATTTTCTTTACTTTTTATATGTAATTATGATTCAACATGGTTTTTTGGTGATTAGTTTGTGTTGTTTTCCATAGGACATGATCAATGATTTAATGGCTATGGAGTTCTTTTGGTTCATTGTTGAATCATAATCACAAGGTAGATGATACTATGATAGCATGATATGAACTTTTCGAGGTTTTCCTGCCCTGGAACCTGTGAAGTTGCTTGTTTTCGTTTAAAGAGGGCATTCTACATGAGAAATAGCTGAAATTATTGTATTTCATTATATCACACAATTAGTATCTCGAAAACCGATCTAATGGCTATGGAGTTTGTGTTGCTTTGCTAATTCATTGGTGGCATTGATAATATAGAGATTTGCAAAAAGCAACCTGTAATTTCACAACACTAATTGGACAAGGAGCATTTGGTCTGGTTTATAAAGCTCAGATGTCAACCGGTGAGACCGTGGCCGTGAAGGTGCTTACATCTGATTCTAAACAAGGAGAGCAAGAGTTCCAGACGGAGGTAGGGATGGTTAATGGTTAACTCACTCTCATCGTCGTCTTTCCATCGCAATATCTATAAATTCTGTATTAAAATTTGCATAAGCAATTGTGCAGTACTATTATTCGTAGTCTCTAACTTATTTAATGCTTCAGGTTATGTTGTTGGGAAGGTTGCACCATAGGAACCTTGTAAATTTGGTTGGATATTGCGCGGAAAAGGGTCAGCATATTCTTGTCTATGTATATATGAGTAATGGCAGCTTGGCTTCTCATTTGTACAGTAAGTTGTCTCGATTTTCTGTACATGATCAGTATATTTTTATGAATGACCAAAACTGAAATACTGTATTATAGACTTGCAGATCAGCGTATTTTTGTCTCTAGTCCATCGAGTCATTGTTGCCATGTCATTGCTAAAAAACTCTGTTTCTGAGCTAACATGAATAGGTTATGCAAATGTGTGATATGGTTAAAACAAGTATGCATAACAATTAACTTGTAGTTTCCTGCATTTTAAAAATTCAAGCATATACACGATTAGAAACCGTGTTTCATCTTTGTGCAGGTGAAGAACATGAATCTCTGAGCTGGAATTTGAGGGTTTATATCGCTTTAGATGTAGCAAGGGGCTTGGAATATCTTCATGATGGGGTAATATTTCTTCCTATTTGGACCATACATGGACCTGTCTCTGTTTGCAGGCATGTATTTGTAGATTCGCGTGCATGCATTTTATGTTTGTCGAATTCGATACACGTAATTTATTCGTATCTCCTTTCAGGCAGTCCCTCCTGTAATACACCGGGACATCAAGTCATTCAATATCCTGCTGGACCATTCCATGAGAGCTCGGGTATGTTATATATACTTATAAGAATGTAGGCCTTAATCTTATGGGATTGTCATCTTATGCAGGTAGCTGATTTTGGGCTTTCAAGAGAAGAGATGGTAGACAAACATGCAGCTAACATTCGCGGAACTTTCGGATATCTCGATCCAGAGTATATATCGACGCGAACTTTTACGAAGAAAAGTGATGTTTACAGCTTTGGGGTATTGCTCTTTGAACTCATAGCTGGCAGAAATCCTTTACAGGGTCTCATGGAACATGTTGAGCTGGTAAGATCTTTAACTTCCTCTCTTTATGACTTAAAGACTTTCATGTTCTGAATATGTATGGTAATGATATGACAAACAGGCAGCTATGAGTACCGAAGATAACGTCGGTTGGGAGGAAATCGCGGATTCACGACTGGACGGGAAATTCGACGTGCACGAGCTCAACGAAGTAGCCGCCCTCGCGTATAAATGTGTCGACCGTGTTCCCAAAAAACGGCCTTCGATGAGGGACATTGTGCAAGTGCTAACACGAATCCTTAAAACGAGACACATCAAGAGGCATCGGACGTCTCTATCTGCCGTCACCACGGACGAGGCTTCGGTTGACTTAGAGCAAGGAGAAACTAAGATTCCGATAACCGTGCACCGGGGAGACGAGTCCATGGACAGCGCAGCTTACTCCATTTTTTAATGTGTTTGGTTTGACCTTTGTTTTTGTATAATGTAGTCCGGATGTAAAGGCTGTTTAGTGTTGGGAAACCATTGTTTGTAATTTGGTGTAACATAATTTTTTATGATTTAAATTTTTATATTAATACTTCAGATACGAAAATGAATGAAAACAAAGATATGTCTTTTTTAAAAAATGTGTTTTTTAATATTTTACAAAATTTTAATTATAATAATTCAACCCTAATTGATTAATACCATATTCAATTAATCTTTTCAAGTTGTTCAACAAATTGTTTTCTTAAAAAATAATATGGACAAAAAACCTCAAACTTGCTATTTATGTTTAACATGCAACTTAAATAGCACATGATATTTAATTTCATTCATCAATTTATACTTTTTCATATTCGATCGTATGGATTCTGCGGTACATATTCGATCTTCATCGGAGCGGTACATTGATTTTTTGGTTCTTGATTCTGCGGGTAACACTTGCTGGAGAGGTACTGGTTTCTATGGGGCTCCGGAAGAATCCAATCGTATAGATTCTTGGAATCTTCTTCGAAGTCTTAATGATTCCCCAGATGTTCCCTGGCTAGTTATTGGGGACTTCAACGAGCTCATGTACTCTCACGAAAAATTAGGTGGTCGGCCACGCAATGCTCGACAGATGGAGGATTTTAAAACTGCTTTGGCAGACTGTAGTTTGATGGATTTGGGCTACGTTGGTAGCTGGTTTACTTGGGAAAAGGGGAGGTTATCTTCTAACAACATTCGGGAGCGGCTTGATCGTGCGGTGGCTAACAGCTCTTGGTGGGATCTTTTTCCGAGTTTCGAGTTATCGCACTTAGCTCACTCTTTTTCCGACCACTGTCCGCTAATGCTACAGCTGGATGTCCAACCCAGATCTCAGAAACAATGGCACTTTAAGTTTGAGGCTTCTTGGCTGCTTGAAGACTCTTGCGAATCTGAAGTCCAAAGTCTTTGGTCTTATTCTACAGGCTCCATTCCAGAGCGATTGCAGCAAGTTAGTGAAGGTTTGGTTATTTGGTTTCGGAAGATTCGCAAGGAAAAGAATATAACAAAAGTCGAGCTTCGGAAACGGATCGAACATTTAAGTGATCTTTTCCCGTCGGAAGAGGTTTTGCATGAGACTATTGAAACAAAATTAGCCTTGAATTTAGAATTGGACAAGGAGGAACTCTATTGGGAGCAGAGGGCTAGGGCTAATTGGTTGGCAAATGGTGATCGGAACACAGCTTTTTTCCACCGTTTTGCGTCTCAGCGACGTCGGAAAAACAGAGTTATGGGACTTGTTTCGGATGACGGTCATCACTTTTCCGATCCTCCTGGTATGGCTTCTATTGCTTTGGTCTATTTCCAAAAGCTGTTCTCACAAGGCCCAATTACACAGCTGGACCAGGTCCTTGATGGTATCTCACCGCGCATAACAGCGGAGATGAATATGTCTTTGGCCCGAAAATTCAACATGGATGATGTTCTAGTCGCTTTAAAGTCTATGAGCCCGTTAAAGGCAGCCGGGCCGGACGGTTTGGGGGCGGTTTTTTATCAGCGTTTTTGGCACATCGTCGGTTCGGAAGTGGGTCGTTTCTGTTTGGACCTTATTGAGGGGAAGGAAGCATTGGAGAGTATCAATTTAACCCATATCGCTCTCATTCCAAAGGTACCTTCTCCGTCTTCTATGACTGATTTTCGTCCAATTAGCTTGTGTAATGTCATCTACAAGATTGTGTCCAAGATGTTGGTGAATAGGTTTCAAGAAGTTCTGCATTTTTGTGTCGATGAAGCACAGAGTGCTTTTGTACCGGGCCGCTTAATTACAGATAACTTGATTGCTGCCTATGAGATTTTGCATTCCTTCCAACATAGACGTTACAGTAAAAAAGGGTCGTTTGCTTTAAAGCTTGACATGAGTAAAGCTTATGACCGTGTCGAATGGCCTTTTTTGGAGGCGGTGTTGGGAAAGATGGGCTTCTCGAATGACTGGATCCAATTGCTTTGCAGATGTGTCACTACGGTATCTTATTCGGTTGTGTTAAATGGTGATGTGGGTCCTCGTTTTGTTCCTAGCAGAGGTCTCCGACAGGGTGACCCGTTGAGCCCTTATTTATTCCTAATCTGCAGTGAAGGTCTCTCGTCTTTGCTAAGGAGGGCTGTGAATCAAAATCAGATCAGTGGTGCAAAAATTGCTCGTTCAGCCCCTACAGTCTCGCATCTGCTTTTTGCAGACGATTGCCTCATTTTCGGGGGTGCTACGAACATTGAAGCAAGGACTATTAAAGAGGTACTTCATATTTACGCTAACTGTTCGGGCCAATTAGTGAATTTTGATAAATCAAGGCTTTTCTTTAGTTCGAATGTGGCGGAGGATACAAGAGGTGACATCCGAAGAATTCTGGGGATATCGAGTACTAATAATCCGGAAAAATATCTGGGCCTACCTACACTGGTTGGGAGAAATAAACGACAGGCTTTTTCCAATTTATTTGATAAATTTGATGTTAAGGTTAATAGTTGGGCCATCCGTCCTCTTTCAGTTGGAGGAAAAGAAGTATTTATCAAATCCGTTTTACAGTCGATCCCTATGTACACAATGTCTTGCTTTTTGCTTCCGAAAACCTTTTGCAGAGAATTGGAAGCGAAGGAAGCAAAATTCTGGTGGCAGAAGGCACCGGGGAGAAGAGGGATCCATTGGTGTGATTGGGCAAGCTTGTGCGATTTAAAGGAGGATGGGGGTATGGGCTTTCGTGATTTATGTAAATTCAATATTGCTTTGTTAGCCAAACAGGGTTGGAGGCTGGTTATCAACCCAACATCGCTTGTAGGTCGTTTACTACGCGCTAAGTATTTCCCTGGGCTGAATTTTATGACGGCCCGTCTTGGATCCAATCCATCTTTAATTTGGCGTAGCATTTGGAGTGTCAGGGGCCTTTTAGAAAAGGGGCTCAGATGGCAAATAGGGTCGGGTAATTATATTTCGATTTGGGATGATCTATGGCTTTCCCTGAATCCCCCAAGTTACGTTACAACGCCACGTGTTCCGGGCGTTCGATGGGTTGCAGATTTGATCAACCAAAGCTCGATGTCTTGGAAGGAGGATTTTATTAAGGAAAACTTTCTTCCTAATGAAGCTGAGTTGATTTTGGCAACTCCCCTACCCCCTGAACCACAGATGGATATGCGAGTGTGGTCAGGAGAGCATACTGGAGAATACACTGTTCGAAGCGGCTATCGTCTACTTCAACGTAACGTTACTCAACCAGGTCAGTCACTTGGTCTCTTTAAACAACTTTGGGAATTGCCTTGCCCTTCTAAAATTCGTATCGCAGTCTGGAAGTTCATACACAACTACATTCCTACTAAACACAATCTTTGCATCAAAAGAGTAGCTACAGATCCTACGTGTTTCAGATGCAACAATGGAAGTGAAAATTGTGATCATTTGTTTCGGGATTGTACCTATGCTACTCGTATCTGGAATATGTTGCATATTAATTGGCCTACTCATGCTGCTAGCTTAAACTTTAAGGAGTGGTTAGCGTGGCTTTTTTCGAACAGCAATTCTCAAAGAAGGCTTGAAGTAGCAGTTACACTTTGGGCACTTTGGTTTTCTAGAAACAAGCTATGGCAAGAAGCCATCACTCAGAGAGAGGAGGACCTTACCACTTTCGTCCGAAGCTACATTGGTGAACTTTTGCAGTCGTCCCGTCTCAATCCCTCTCCGTCTATTTCCCCTTTAGCAAAATGGAAACCGCCTCCTACGTCATTAGTGAAAGTTAATGTAGACACAGCTTTTTCTCAAGAGCAACGAAAGTCAATTTCTGAAATTGTGGTGAGAGACGAATGGGGTTACCTGTTGGGGGCATGTCATCGGAAGATCAGGAGGGTTCAATCGTCATTTGCTGCGGAAGCTTTCGCCGTGGTACATGGTCTTGAATTTGCGGCGGAGCTGGGTTTTCGTGCCGTCGTCCTTGAGGGCGACTCTCGATCGGTAATTCGACGGATGGACTCGTCAGGCGTTGATTTATCGGAGATCGGTCCGATTGTGGCAGCTGCGAGAGCTTTTAGCCGGCGATTTGAAAAGTGTCTCTTCCGCCATACTGGCCGAGAGGCAAACCTAGCGGCGCATGTAATGGCCAAGGCTGGTCTCCAGTCACC
Organism: Hibiscus tridactylites; assembly: GCA_958450335.1. NCBI lineage: Eukaryota > Viridiplantae > Streptophyta > Magnoliopsida > Malvales > Malvaceae > Hibiscus > Hibiscus tridactylites. The sequence continues at coordinate 4,147,097 of OY288271.1, forward strand.
GGAGGACTTATCTTGGATTGAAGATGCACCGCCGGCCGTTCGAGATATTGTGACAGTGGACCAGAGAAATGTTTGAACCACCATAGAAGACCGGTGCGTTCCCGTTCTCGGAAGGGGCATCCCACATTTTTCCCCCTTTCAAGCTTTACTCCCTTACCCGTCTTCTTCTAGGGTTTGAGTTTGCCGGACTGTCTCCCCTTTGTTTTTTCTTTTCTGATTTCTTTGGACACTTGCCTCTTCGCTTGCCTTTTCTTTCCTTTTGTTCCTTTTGTTTGGACACGTGTGGGTTTTCTTTTAATAAAGGTTTCAGCCGGTTTTTATATTAAAAAAAATAGTTTAAGATCACTATAAATTTTATCAATAAGGATTGAGTCCAATGGCAAGACACGTTATTCTCCTAAAAAATTTTAAAATTAAAAGCCACAAATCTCGAACATAGACTACAAAATGAACATGCACTTTATAAAAAATATTATAAAATTTAAATTTTTATAGTGTGTAAATAGATCCTAACTAATACATACCGATATTTAGATTTTAAAAATATTAAATGCTGATTTCAAAAAATATTAAATGTTTGTACATCCCACACTCGATTTTGAACGTGAGCAAATAGCAATTGTTTAATAGTATGTTTATAGTTTAAAAGAACTAAAGGTAATTGCAATCGATACCTCTAAACTCTAATGCATCTTTAAAATATTTTAATCGAGTATTTAAATTTTTAATATTGTATTTAAAATACGCAGAACAAATGTACAATTACGACATGAACATTTTAAATTCGATATGTTAAGAATGTAAATAATACAAAATATAGCAGAATAATTTTTTTTAATCGCATTAAATCTAAATTATCCATATAAGCATGCGTCTAAATTTGACCTGTATATTTTAAATATATTTCACGTTAGATTTAAATAAACATTGAACAACCGAGCTAGCAGTTAAGTTGATAAAAGTATTGATTGATATGATACTGAAAATTTAAGAATTTAGTTAAAATGTTTTATTTTAAAATTTAGGTTATAATTTGGGGATGCATATTGAAATTAGACGAAATAATTAATAAGAAGTTGCTCATTGACATTTTACTCTATTCCAATAAAATCCCAAATCAAAAGAGAAAGAAAACGAAAAAAAAAAACTGATTTTCCCTCAAATTTTAACCAACTAATATCCGCAAAAGCAAAAAGGCCGAAGCGGCGTTCGGTTCAAATCGGAGCCCTTCATTTTTTGACCATCCAACGGTTTATACTTGACGATCCGTGTCCTCTCTTCCCATTGGCTAGCACCTTTACGCTTTCCACTATATGTAAACCTAAACAACCATTTATTCCGTCACTTAGATCTCTCTTTCTCCTTCCAAAGCTTTCCACTTTTGCATTTCACACATATATTTGGGAAAGTTCATTGTTTTTGTTCGGGTCTAAAATGGCTGGTCGGGGCAAGACTCTCGGATCCGGGTCGTCAAAGAAGGCAACATCGAGGAGTAGCAAGGCCGGGCTTCAGTTTCCCGTGGGTCGTATCGCTCGGTTCCTTAAGGCTGGGAAATATGCTGAACGTGTCGGAGCTGGAGCTCCGGTTTACCTCGCCGCTGTTCTTGAATATCTTGCGGCTGAGGTATAGTAACCTTCTTTCCTAATTTGGGTTTAATTTGTTTTAAAATCTTAGGGATTAGTAGGTATGTTTTTTTCTTTCAAAATTGTTCATCTGGTTTTTAAACATTGTATGCTTGTTTTAGGTTCTTGAACTTGCCGGAAATGCAGCCAGAGACAACAAGAAAACCCGAATTGTGCCTCGTCATATCCAGCTCGCCGTTAGGAACGACGAGGAGCTGAGCAAACTACTCGGAGATGTAACGATTGCCAATGGAGGTGTGATGCCCAACATCCACAACCTCCTCCTCCCCAAGAAAACCGGAGGCTCCTCCAAGGCAGCCGGCGGTGATGACGACTAGGCCCAGATCGATTAGTTTAGATTCCGAAATCCGACGAGTTCCCGTTTTGCTACACATCTATATGATTCTGAGATGGAACAGGTCTTGAATTTTAGCCTCAATTGTTGTTGTCATTAGTTGAGTAAGAAGAAGAAAAGTCTTTTAATGTCTTTTGTTTGTTCACAGTGTTTTAGTTTGGTAGGTAATTTAGTTTTTTTATTTACTTTAATGTGTATATAATCTAATCATAAATCTTAATCTCCTGCTTGTTTAATAGAAAATTGTGACCCCTTTTTTCCCATTAATATGTTATGATCCATTGAATTTTATATGGTTGATAATTGATATAAAGTTAAAAAATAGGGGCTAAAACGACTACTTAGTTAATGTTAGGATAATTTTTTTTATATATTATGCCAAATATAAATTACCTTAAAATCGGATCAAATTGATGAATAAACCTACTGGGCTACTAATATATCCGCAGATATCGAGCAATTTCATGTACCCTAAGTCAATACAATGATACGTCACCTAATGTTTATTTTTAGAATATAAAAACATTAATGATGAAAATATAAAATAATTTTGAATTAGTGCACAATCGAACGGTTTTTTAAAACCCAAAGAAGTTTTGGTTTGAGTTTTACATTAGGGGTATTTATTTTTGAATTTAGTTCAATCTTGAAATATTGGATATTCGATTTTTTGAATTTATAAAATTACAATTTGTATTCGATTTAAAAAAATCAAATATTTAAATTTTGGAATATTGAATTTATAGTTATTGAAGGCTGAATCAATTCAATTCCATTAAAATCTAGTATCCGATTTTTCACATTAAAATCTACGAACAAAGTAGGCCCAAGTTTGATTGGTTCCATACTTCACGACAGGAATGTAGTTAGAATTGAGGTGGAGGATCTAATATAAATATTTTAAAAGTGAGGGTGAATTTATAATTAACTAATTTTTAAAAATAATTTATTTATATATAACAAAGACAAAAAATAAGGTTTAATTGACAAATTTGAAAACTCATGTATTTTTCCTTTAAATTTATTTCAATGAAATGTTTGAGAAATTTATCACAAAAAAATTATTTATATGATGAAAAGAATTAACCATTGTTTGATGATGTTACGTGGAAAAAATGTTGAATAAAAATAAATATCAAATTTAGTTATCTAAAATGTTGAATAATATAATTTGACCGAATTAAAATTTTATAATTTAAATAAAATAAATATCAAATTTAGTTATCTAAAATAGATTAAATTACACAAAAATTTAATGTAATCTTTTGTAAAATTTCTACCTACAGACGGAAGAATGAGAATTTGCTCCTAGTTAATTTATGGGAGGAGAAGACAAGTTGAATTGTCTGATTCACCCTTCAAATATGATAAAATTACAACATGAAAAACTAAAAAATATATTTTCTGATGCAATGGGCTGGTTATGGGTTTTGAGCCCACTTTGCTTTCCTAAATGGCTAAGATTTGTATCCGATTAAATTTTATTATTTAAATAAAAATAAATATTAAATTCAGTAATCAAAAATATTAATTACACAAAAATTTGATCTAATTGATAATAAACCTACCGGCTACTAATATATCCGCCGATATCACCGTCCGGTATCTCCACATATCGGTGGTTCACCGTTCACCACTCAAGTGTTGGGTACTTCACCGTTTATCATTCTCACCCTCTAATTGTCAGTTAGAAGTTTAATCGATCTATTTTCTCTTCACCGTTTAAAGATTTAGGAGTTTTTTCTTATAAAATTAATTTTTTTTTTAAAAAAATATACCAAATGTATATCACGTGTCGTGTTTTTATGAGAATATGAAAAAACAAAGATTAACACCAACTGTCAAATGTGCTTGCTCTAATTATTTTTATATAATGAAAATAAAAATATTTAATACGTAACGATCCATTTAACTTTTTTTTAAAAGGTCACGATCCATTTAATTTTATATGGTTAATAACTTAATATTTGATATACAGTTAAAAAATGGAAAATAAGTATAAGGTCTTTTTCTAAAAAATTCTATAATAGCCCGTGTTTGGTTAAATTACGTAATTAACCTTGTTTTTGTCTCAATTCTTAGATAGGAAATTATTAGTTGAAAGAAAAGAATAATCCTTTCAAAACAACTAGTAATAATTTTCACAACTTAATATTTTTTTATTTTCCCCTAATCAATGTATAACCTGTCATAATTACTCTACTAATTACCTCACTTTTAAATCCCAAAATGTCTTTCTTCAAAATGCATTTCCCCCTTGTCTACACTCATTGTTCGTTTCAAACCCACAAAAAATAAGATAAAAATAAAAACAAAACAACGCACTAAAAATAAAATGGCTTAAGGGTGTAAGAAGCTCTTAAACTTTTGAAAAAAAAATCAATTAAGCCCCTAAACTTTTTTTACACCCAATTAAGCCCTTGAACCACAAAATTTAATTAATTAAGCCCTTAAACCAATAAATTTAATCAATTAAGCCATTTGACCAACTTTGACCATTAAATCTTAATAGTTTTGTTCGATCCATTGTTGCAGTGCACTATGTCACAATGTTTCCACTTGACAGTTTTCAAAATTTTTTATTTTATTTAAAAAATTCTTTAAAGGTTCTAAAAATTCTAAAAAACTTATAAAATTTATAAAAAATACTTTTTGAATTTCTTTTGTAAATGCAATATGATGGAACTGTAGTGTATTATGTGCCGGTAATATGTGAAGAAAAAAAAGGTCAAGATTTAATGGTCAAAATTGGTCAAAGGGCTTAATTGATTCAATTTCTTGATTCAATGGCTTAATTGATTAAATTTCTTTGTTCAAAGGCTTAATTGGGTGCAAAAAATGTTTAAGGGCTTAATTAATTATTTTTCAAAAGTTTAAGGGTCTCTTACACCCTTAAGCCAAATAAAATTAATAGCAGGAAACTTTACCTTGGAAACATTGTATTCTAAATCTACCCGTTGATTCTAGGAACCCTTGATCCAAATAAAAGCAAGATTACGTGTATATATACATTTGTGTATTTCCCCCCCTTCTTCAATGAGTTGCAATTGATGGGATCCCGTCGTAATGATAGGATCCCATCTTTGCCATCTCTTGTTCAAATTTTAACATCTTTGAATCACCCATACAAATTAAAAAGAAAAGATTTTGAAATTGATTTGTTTTCCATTCCTTCTTTTTGAGCTCTTTTCTGTTTTTTTAATCAAAATATGATCCTCATCCCATTTCCTTTTGGCTCTCCGAGGGAAGATAAATTCTGGGTTTTGCTTGGTTTTTGGAGTTCTGATTCCAAGTTTCATTCTTTCATCAAGTTTTGGAGGAAAATCTGCTTATTTTTATAGCAGATTTTTAAGGTTTCCTTCCGAGGGAAAATTGAATTGTTGGTGCTAAACATTATAAGGAATTGAACATTTTACTGATAGAAATTTATAGGGTTTTGGGATGTGTTGGTGGCGGGGGTTCTGCTTATTGATGAAATGAAAAGGAACCCTTTTTGTGTCTTTGATGATGCTGATGACACAAGGACAAATGGGTGTCACAAGAACAAAATGTTTGGGGTATTTGGTAGTTCTGCTTTTTGTATCATTTGCTATCCGATTAGAACCAGCAACCGGACAGATTGATGATAATCTGGTAAAGGAGATTGCTCCACTTGTTTGCTTTTATCTTCAATCAACTTGTCTACTATAAGCTCATTGCACATAAACAGTTTGGTTATGTGATTGGTTTTGTTTACTTTAATGTCCATTGAATGCAATTGATTTTGTTTGAATAATGTTTTGTTTATGGATAGGAACCAATTATGGATTTCTTTGCTTAAAAATTACTTCATGTTCATTGAAACAGTGTTCAAGCCTTTTATTGTTGGTGTCTAAATGGTTGGCAGCACCTTTAATGAAACCTTGAGAATACGATGGAATCATAATTTAGCAATTAACCATTGTTTAGATGTATAATGTAGTTTCAGCGACTTCCGTATTGATTATCTGTGAGGTATGTTTTATAAATTGGTCGGAACAATATTAGAGGTTGAAATAAGTAAGCACGAATGCATTGAAATATCTGCTGGAATACAGAAGTTCTTTTTTTACGATACCAGCAGCTTGCATATGCAGATGGATGGTAGTGGTACATACTCAACTTTTGAGAACTGGAAGAGGCATTACATGTTCTACTCTTTGTGAACTGCTGGAATTGTCTTCAAACATGTTTCATATTGTTTTAAGGCTTGCTATTGCCATTTTCTGATGTCAGTTGCATTGAATATTGATAACATAAAAAATGAAAATGTATGTTAGGTGATGAAAATCATTATTCATAATGTTAAAGCTTGTAATTTGCACCCTAAATAGGTTAGGACATTTATACGTTTTTCGTTTCTGTTTGTTCCTGAAGCAACAACTACATTCTCTTTCCCTTTGTTCTGGCATTGTTTGAATTAAGTTGTTTACATACAGGCTGAGCTGTTATGGATGAGTTGCAAACAAGATGTGAATGATTTGAAGGAAGCTTTTGAAAATCCCAAGTTACATCTTTCGGAGGAAACACGAAGTACAACCAATGTTATCTATAAGAAAAGTCACTCATTAGCGAAAGAAAGCTTTAAGAATTTGATTAACGTTCTCCGTCCCCAGTTAAAGCTATCTCTTTCTGACTGCATAAGAAAGAATAAACTTCTATTCCAAGAATCTGGAAAAGACAGTGGCTTTAAGACTTGTTACCCCCATTATTCTGAGTCATTGATTCGCTGGTGCGAGGTTTCTAGAAGGAGTTTAGCTACTCAGAGCTTTGCAGTAGACTCTGCCTCAAACTTAGGCCCACCCTCACCCCGACCCTCAGCTCCAGCCCCCTCACTTTCTTATGAATCTCCTGGTTCTAGTACAGATCTATTGCTAAGTGTCAAATTATCAACTTCTCAACTAACTATACATAAGAAACAAGCTGTAGAGGCAAAAGAAGGATATTTAGAAGAGGAAGAGGCAGAAGAAGTAGACAATACAATAATTGTCATTGCTTGTGTCAAGACTGCAGTAGTAACGTCTCTTATTGCATTAGTGGCACTATTTTTCTTCTGTCATAGTGATTCTGGATCTACATTAAATGATGAGAGTCCCCTCCTCAGTTTAAGAAGTAACTCCTCAGGTGGTATTGACTTTCTCTTTCGAGCTTGTTGTTGCCTTCCAAAAGCTTTTTCAATTATTTTTTATTTATCAAAAGTTCATTTTTTCCAGATTCTTTTCATGCTGCAGGATCTAGTAAAGAATCAAGCTTGCATGAAAATGCTTCAACTAATGGCATCGAATCCAATGCTCTACAAATCTCCTTGGATGGAAACGCATCAGATGGAAATGCCGCCAATGCCTCAGCTGAATCTTCTGAGACACCAGGCAATGCCGATTCGCAGTTACAGTTGCCTCCAGGAAGGGCCGGTCCAGGTGGATTACCTCCTTTGAAGCCTCCTCCTGGCAGAGATGCTCCTCAACCTCCTGCCCCATCTAATGCTCCTCCTCCTCCTCCACCTCCCTCTGCAGGCCCTCGACCTCCTCCTCCACCTGCACCTCCAGGTGCTAAACCAGGTCCTCCACCACCACCTCCTCCTCCAAAAGGTGGTGGTCCTCCACCTCCTCCAAAAGCTGGTGCTCCTCAGCCACCTCCTCCAAAAGCTGGTGCTCCTCCAGGACAGCCTCCATCCTTAGGTTCAAAGGTACCTCGACCACCAAATGCCTTGGGTCGTGGGGGACCTGGCTCAGGGGAGGCTAAAGCCAAACTGAAGCCATTTTTTTGGGATAAAGTTGCAAATACCCCTGAGCAAGGACAAGTGTGGAAACAGATTAAAGCAGGATCATTCCAGTATGTAACTATTCCTTTCTTGTTTCCTTTTACTCTTGATGGCAACGGATCAGTATGAGATACTTGGTGCTAACTTTGCAGGTTCAATGAGGAGAACATAGAAACACTCTTTGGGTATTCGTCCGTTGACAAGAGCAAAAGTGATAAAAAGGAGTCCAATAAGAAGGAACCTCAGTTTATTCAACTCCTAGATGGCAAGAAAGCACAAAATTTAGCAATCCTTCTGAAGGCATTGAATGTGACCTCAGAAGAAGTTTCTGATGCACTTGTTGAAGGTGCTTTCCTCCACCTTATTTATCCTTTCAAAAATGTGCTTCCGAGAAACATATGTTCAGGTTTTTGAATCAGCGGTGTGGACAGATTTTTATCTGGCATACATGGGTAATAACAAAGTATGCCTAGAGATTACTGTCAGAAGCATTTGCACCACTAACTATAATGTCCCTGCTTGCAACTACTGGTGGATAATCATTGATAATTAATAAAAGAATTCAGCTGGGTTTTTTTAATGCCTATTAGTATTGATCCTTCCAAAGTAGAACTACCCCGCCTTTTTCCCTCTTAGTTGATTCCTTTTGATTTTTCCTACATTGTGCCTCAGCTTGAGAAAGAATCTTGGTTCCCATGTTTTATATGTCTTCCATGACTATAGTTACACAAGTGCCTGAATCGAACATGGATATCTAGTTGAAGCTAACCATTTGGGATAAAACAGCCTGAAGTCTTTTTGTTCATCCTTCGTTCAGTTTTGGGTCAAGGAGGAGAAAAGTGATTATCATATTGAATGAGCTTTTCTACACATGAAGTTAATTTGAGCGTACGTAGGCTCAGATGTTCCACTAAACCCAATTTGATGTTCGGAGGAAATGGACATAACTACATAAGTTAACGATTTGTGATTTAAAAGTATTTTCTTAAATATCAAGTGAGGGAATAGTTCATAACTGAAAGAGCTTCAAGAAACTTTATGTTCTTGGTCAATCATGTGTTTGATTGGCTTTATGCTGTTACACTCTCTTGCAATTTCAATTGATATAGTATTAGTAATGTGTTCAGTTTTCAATCTTGATAATCTAACCAGTTCTTCTGGAATCAGCAAATGAGCTCCCCACTGAACTCCTTCAAAATTTATTGAAGATGGTACCGACAGAAGAGGAAGAACTCAAACTTAGACTGTTCAGCGGTGAAATTACTCAACTTGGCCCTGCTGAGAGGTTCCTGAAAACTTTGGTCGACATCCCTCATGCTTATAAAAAGATGGAAACACTGCTATTTATGTGCTCTCTTCATGACGAGCTTATTGCAAGTAGAGAATCCTTTCAAACATTAGAGGTGGGTCATTATATTTTAAACTGTATGACTTGCATGAAAAATATGGTTTGATAATTCCTGCGGGGTATGTCATTCATCGAAAACATATTTTAGATAGTGAACCAAAGGTAAATTTAAGGATGTGTATTTTCAGGGGAAAACACAAACTCTTCTACGCAATGATATCTAGTCTCTTTCCTATTTTCAGTCTGCTTGCAAGGAACTCAAAAGTAGCCGCCTTTTCCTCAAGCTCTTAGAAGCTGTCCTTAAAACCGGAAATCGCATGAATAATGGGACATTCCGTGGTGGTGCACAAGCTTTCAAACTTGACACACTTTTGAAGTTAGCAGATGTTAAAGGAGTAGATGGTAAGACAACACTATTGCACTTTGTCGTCCAAGAAATAATACGCACTGAAGGGTTGAAAGCTGCCCGTGTTGCAAGAGAAAGCAAAAGTTTTGGTAGCATAACATCCGAAGATCTTCTTGAGGATGTTTCCCCTGATGAAGAAGAGTACTACCGCACCCTTGGTCTCCAGAAGGTTTCAAATCTGAGTAGTGAGCTTGAATGTGTCAAGAAAGTTTCTGCTCTTGATGCTGAAAACTTAACAGCGACTGTTGCCAAAATTGGCCAAGCAATGGTAAAGGCACGTAATTTCTTGAAAATGGAGATGAAGGATAGCAACGAAAAAAGTGGTTTTCATGACACACTAAAGAGTTTTGTGCAGAATGCTGAGGCTGATGTCATGTCGTTGCTTGAGGAGGAGGAGAAAGTAATGGATTTAGTGAAGAGCACTGGCGATTACTTTCATGGTAATGTAAAAAAGGATGAGGGCATACGATTGTTTACCATTGTTCGAGACTTTTTGATTATATTGGATAAGGTGTGCAAAGAGGTTAACAATGCCCCTATTAAGCCACCACCTAAAAAGCAGGGGTCCAATGCATCTTCTATATCTGAGTCTTGTGCTGCACCGCCGCCTTCTCCTGATCCTCGTCAGAAGCTTGCTAATGCAATTTCTCAGCAAAGGGTGGATTATTCTAGTTCCGATTCTAGTTCAGATGAGAAGAGTTAATATTTGTTCTTTTGGTAAAGGTATGATGTTCTTACCCTTGTCAAGCAAATCTTTTTCCTTGCCACATTATATACTGAAACTTAGTATTGAGACAATATATGATTTGAATAATGTTGCATGTGAGATCTAAGTTCTGTTTTTTGTCAGATGCAAGATATCCGTGGAACTAACATCACAAAGTGCCGTTGACCTTCCTCTAGTACCCGAACTTGTGCTTATATCAATTTTGAACAAATTTTTAACTGGGTGTTGAAACTAGAATCTACTTTATCTTGAAGGGAAGAAAACTTTGGTATATATGATTCTTCATTGAGTGAACGGTAATACCCTTTTCTTTCCTTCTTGACACGACATTAACCGCTCCGCCCCCGCTTCGGATTACTTAATGCTCCGCTCGGTAGGACTGAACGATGGAAAGGGATTGGAATGGAAAAAAAAATCAATTCAATTCTTTCTATTCTATTTAATGTTTCACTTATATCTGCATTTTGTCTGGGATGGCTGAAACATGCAGACCAGGAGATCAGATAATCTTGTATATATTCATTGAAGAAACTGCAACATAAGGGCAATGAATAAAAATCGGATTATTTTAATTACAGACTCGATATCAAATATTTTATCGTAAATTCGATCAACGAACGATCAAATTATTCAAAGATTGAGAGCACAAAGATGAGCATTTATCTCAAGGAAAGGCATTATTTATTATATTCCAATATGCCAAGTGGTTGCTGCATTTCCACAGCTACAAATCCAAGCATCTATGAAGAGAAAAAGAAGATACCAATTCTTTTTTTTCCCAGGAAAAGTAGCTCTAAAAGATGCCAAAAACCAGATGCATGCATATGTGCCATCCAAATTGCCACTCAAATAAAATGAGAGGGAAAAAAAGGCCTCAACAGGTGGAAACGGAACTAGACAGCAGGCATCCATTTACTTGAAAGATATACTTTTAAGTTGCTTTGATTTTCATTTTTATTCGGTCTTCGACATATATTCAGACATAAGTAAGGGGATGTGATATTTTAAGTCGAATCCGGATAAAAAAATATGCTTTTCACACACCTTTAACGTTTATTTTATTTTATTCTGTTTTTATGCTGTCCGAACCAGTTTCTGATTAGTCTTTTCGGTCTGTAATCTTTTGAATACGAACAATATCGAAACTTCATGAAGGTTATGGAATGATTGTTGAAATTTATTGGAGAGCATGGCATCCAGAATTGATGTTTCTGCAAAATTTTCCAGCAAAAAAGCATCAATTCATGCATAGTCTACCAGCTGTTAGTACCTGGACTCGAAACTAAGTCACGGATTCTCGAATTTTTTTAAAATATTTTTTATATATTTGGAGGAACATAGTGCTATATCAAATGTGAATACTTTAGGACAAATGAAGAGTCCATGTTTCTTCTCATAGTGATCAATTTCCAGAAGAGAATGATTCCTTTTTCTACTTTTTTTTTTACTTTACACTCTTCAAAATGTTCCCAGGGAATCTGTCCACTGCTTTATCAAAAAGACTCTCATTCACACTATAAGATGCCAAATTCCACAAAACTCACGCAGGAAAACTCTGAAAATCATATTTTTTTTCCTTTTTGTTTGGTTTTGCAATCTTTCAATGACTAGTTTTCTTAAACTTGAAGTTCAAGCAGAAGATCAAACTCCTCACAAATGGTATATTTCATTAGCAGAAGACGAATTCAAGAGGCTTCTCTCCCAGGGAAATCCAACAGTGCATAAGGTATTTGGGGAAGGATCATTGTTTAGTCCACTGTTGTTTGGAAAATTCTTTGATCCATCAGATGCTTTTCCTCTGTGGGACTTTGAATCAGATAGCTTATTATCAAATCTAAGGAACTCCGGTAAGAGCTCGGTTGATTGGTTTCAGACAGACCAGGCTTATGTTCTTAAAGCAGAACTACCAGGTAAGTGTTCTTTTCAGTCACCCTTTTAAGAATTCCAAACTTTGAATCTAAATTTAATGTTCATAAAGCTAGATATGAACCCTAAGTTGGAAGCTGTGTGTGTCTTGTAAAACAAGGAACCTTGTTTACAGACCAGTTATGGCATCCCATAGGTTTAGTAGTTGTTTATTTTTGTCGAGGCTGATCGATGATGTTTTAATGGTCTTAAAGATAGATAGGAACCCAAGTGCCTTGTAAAACAAGGAGCCTTGTGTTCGAAACATTTTTGGTTCCGAAAACGGGAAAACTAAGATGAAGTTAGTCATGGGGAATCCTTTGAAAGAGTAGGGATTAAGAGATTCCATAGGTTTAGTGGTTGTTTATCTTTGCCAAGGCTGATCAAATGATGTTTTGATTGATTAAACCAGGAATAGGGAAAACGAATAATGTACAAATCCATGTCGAAAAGGGGAAAATTGTTGAAGTTTTTGGCCAACTAAAGCTGCTGCAAAGGGAACCTCAGAAAAAGGATTGGAGAAGCTGCAATTGGTGGGAATATGGATACGTAAGGCGGCTCGAACTGCCAGAAGATGCAGATTGGAGAAGAATAGAGGCATCCCTATGTAACGATGTGGTTCTCGAGATCCGGATTCCTCGAAATCCTTTGCATATGGATACTTCTGCAGATGGAGTTGGAAAAAAGACCTGAATGATTGTGAAACAAATTGACACAGAAGAACTCTAAGAACATGATAATCTGGAAATGATGAAAACTTTTTATATGATATTACAACATGAGCTAGACCCTGCAAGAATATGTGTAGTCATAAACATTTGGTTTCAGATAGCAGATACAGTGCCTGGTTAATTATCTGCAATTCAGACCTGGATTCTTGTCTCCTTTGTTACTTGGACTCGGGTACGAGTCTGGGATACAGGTATTGTCCGACACGGATATGTTCTAGACTTTCAAGTTTTCCATGTATTTGGATGGTCCGACATTGGTGTTGAACATGGTTACTTCAGAAAAATGAAATGACAGAATAACATGTAACACATGACATAGCTTGTTTTGAATTTTGATACCAGTAGATACATCTTACATTAAAACCAACAACCTAAAAGTTAAATAATGTGTCTGAAATCTAAAGAATAGGTCAAAATCTTCAACAATGAAATATGGATTAGTGTTATTGGTACTTGGGAGCTTGAAAATCTTCAGATTCTTGCTTCAGCTATGCTTGTGCCGATATGGATAATACTCAATTTCTTAAAGTATACCTCATAGATATGTCAAATATGTATCGGACACAAGTACTTTCACATAAATAAAAATCGGGAAATTGATTCTTGTCATCAAATTGAAATCAGACACAATCATCTTTGTTTCTTTTTCTTCATATATGCTAATGTATTCAAGGACAAATGCGCTGCATCAATGTGTTAAGCATATAGAATTTGCCCAATATTTGACAAAGAAAGATGCTGCAGATTTAGGCCATTCTATCCATGACCTCTTGGAGAATAAGTGTTGTGTCTCGATAACACGACTCGGTCTGGGGAAAATTACGCATCTTCACAGCATCTTCGAGCTGCAAACAATACCAGAAAGCATTTACAATTCTTAGCCTGATATTAAACATTCATTTTCTGCAAAGATTGATTCTTTTACCTTTTCAAAACTGTCAAATAATCTGTTAGCCAAAGTAATGAGCGGTTGCTTATCATCCGCTGCTGCTGCAGAGATAATCTTGTCGAAATCGAAGTACATAACGGTAGATTTAAGTCTCAAATACTTCTTAACATAATTCAAAGTGTCTGGTCCAATCAAATCCGCCATTGCAAGCAGATCAAATGCATATTTCTTGAGCCTATACATGCGGTTCTTGGTGTTAAGATTAGCCACATATAGTCCTGTCTTGACGAAAGATCGAGTTCCAGTCTCTGGATTCGTAATATCTTCTGTCATTGGAGAGAGAGAAAAAATGGAATCACCTTTCAATTCATATCAGAGAAAGCTTACTGTTAACACCAGCAAGAATGAGCACATGATCATAAGAAAACTTACTGTTTTCGACCGAAGGAACGGGCAAAAGATCAGTAATCCAATAACCATTATCTTCAGCAAGGGAGATACCGTTGCCAGAAGTTCCAACAAGAGCAATGGAGGCAAGGGCCAATGCCATTCTTCTTGTAGCTTGTACAGGTTGTTGTTCATGGAAGTTTGAAGTGTTCTTGCCGAGAAATCCAATGATTTTCGATGTTTTTCGGGTTCTTTGGACCGTTGGAAGCTTTGGGATTGCGGGAAGGGTCTCACAGATTCCATTTAAGCTGGCTAAATGCGCCATTTTCATGAAAAAATTGAGGATTGAAGAAGAGTTGCAGTGTTAAGTTAGAGATAAGAGTAAGGTTTCTTTGTGTTTCGGTTTATATCCGTTGAAGCATTGGCAACTACTGACCACCAGAAGGATATCCATCTTAAGGATAGTTTTGTCATTTCAGCCACATCTATTACTATGTTTTTATTTTGGTCAGTCAACTAATATTTTTGACAAAATCATACCTGATGTTATATCTTTTTCATTTTGGTCACTGCCTGTTAAAAAACTAACTGTAATAGTTAAAAAATACTGCCAAAGAATGATTAGTATTTGAACAAATAGAAAAGTCCATTTTATTTCCGTCCGGAAAGAAGAATTCCAGAAAACCAGAAGCCTTTTTGTAACATTTCAATCCTAAAATCTGTATTTCAGGCCATGAATTCGTTGCTCATATACAACATGTACTCTTATCATCCTTATGTCTCACTAAAATCTCTCAGCACCCCTCGTTTTCACGACGCCCGAATGTGACAACCCTTGATGAATTTATCCGAGAAATCGATGTACTTAGCCCACAGAGGTCGAAGTTGAGGGAAAGCAATGTCAAGCCAAGGCTTAGCTCTGCCATTGAAATGGATAACGCCAGCCGTCTCGGCATCAGATAAAGTTGTATTATCTTGGTAGCCTAATCCCAACATGTGCCAGAATGGATCGATAACTCGAACTTGACCATGGAATGCTATTAGTCCAGGCGGCAATGTTCCCAGCTGCCATAAACTCAGGTCTGATTTCAAGTTCTGCAGCACCAATGGAATTAGTCAGGACACCAAAGTTACAGGGTGCCCGAATATTATATTTCAAAATCGAATATGTTAGCTTACCTGTTCGAGCCAATGATAATATGTGAGGGTAATGTTGGACTTCCTCCAAGCCTCGAGATCGAATATGTTCATACCATAAGCCCATGCACATTCATTAGGATCAAAACTATGTGCAATCAAAGGATGTGAAAAGTTGAGATAGCTCTTGAGTCTCTTCGACATTACGAACGAATCTTCGCCTCTACATGTCTCCACTGCTCCGTTTACTTTCCCATTCATATCGATGTCCCACAGAGGGGAAAGATCGGTTTGTATCACGATATCGTCATCCAGGAAGACTACCTTGTTCAGGCTGGGAAACAGCTGAAAAACAGAAACGGAGCTCAAGAAAATGTGGGGATATGATATGAGTACGTGTTCGACACGGATTGTATGTTACCTCGGGTAAATGTATTCGGATGTGATTCATCAAGGAGTTGTATTTAGGACTAAGTGCTTGTAGTTTTGCTGCAATGACTTGAGGCTTCTCGGTGTTATTTGCTACTATTGCTGATGAGCCCCCTCTGAACTTGGACCTTACTCGTTGATCTTTTTCCATCGCCTCCAAAACGGGGATCTTCCCTTTCGAAATCCAATCGAATTGATTCAATGACTTGACCTCAATAACAGCAGGAGCTAAAGGATGCAACGAAAACCATGCCTGCATCGGGGCATACGTTTTTTCATCAGTTATGATGTGTAGCACGAAATTTCGAGGGCGCAAGGCGTTTTTAACGAGGGATGTCGCAACGACCGAGGCGGCAAGCACATTGTCAGACGCCAAGACAAAGTGGAAGTAGGAGTTGTCGACGAGGGCAGGGACGAGCTCGGCCGAGGGGAGCTGGAGGCGAGCGGCGGCATTGTTGGAGTGTTCATTGGCTAGCTTTAGTGCCAAGCAATGCAACTGTTTTGGTATGCTGCTTGATGCTACATGTCGGTACAAATATTCTTGGATTTTGGCATTTCTCGTTCTTTGTTCAAGGAGAAGTACCTGAAAAAACATGTCAAATTGTTATCATATCTCTGAATATATATATATATATATATAACATTTTCGGAACAGAACACTGACCATTTGTCTGAGCTTTAGAGCAAAGGATTTAGCATCAGATTTGCTGCTTTCTTTGATTTCAGCCATGAAATCTTGTAATGTCTGAGGTATATCAGATTTTCCTTGTACTTCATCTTCGCTTACTGGTTCATCTAATATTCGGTATATCACCTCTGGAACCTTCAAATGTAAAACCCACAATTCATTTTATTTTCTTTCTTTTTAAAAAAAGAAAAACCCTGATATTTTTTTTATTATTGTCAAATATTTTAACAAACATAAGATAAATATTTAATGAAAATAATTTGTTAATAACTAGAATATATGAGTTTCAGAATTTACATTTGACTGAATCCTCCTTCTCAAGATCTTTGGCGCTATTCTTTTTCCCAAGCAACCTATCATAAACAAAACAAAACAAAACCGATAATTAAAATTCAAACCCCAAATTTGTTTCTATTAATCACAATTATCATCACAATTTTTCATTTTTTTAAAAATCCATATTTAATGTTTGTTATTAGTATGAATTTGGATATACATACAGAAATAAGCTCATATAAAGAAAAACTCTTATCCAGACCTAGAATAATAATAACCTATATTTTGTTTTCTTTAACCACCGATATTAACTCATTGGCTGATTCAGATCGAATTTTAGAGATACCAGATATGAGGAGACCCTCCTAACTCAATTTTTTCCATTCATAATATCAAAATTCGAACTTCCGGCCTTATTTAAGGGAGTTAACGCCTCACGTTTCTAGACCAATGAGTTGTTTGTAGTAATAATAAGCTAAAATATATATGATTTTGCAAAGAAAACAAAAGGGAAATACCAATGGTGGAGCACTTGGAATGATCCCCATCAATGGCATCAACAGTGGACAAAACGAAGATGAATCGAAGGAGGAAAGTGAAGAAGAGAAGAGAGTAAAAGAGCATTCGATAGGAAGCCCATCGGGGACCAACCCTGACCTTGATGAACTCTCTTACACCTTTCCCCGGCAACACCGTTACATGTCTCAGGCTCGGCGACACATGCAGCTGCATTGCTCTGTCTGTGTTCCTGAAACAAAGACAAAAGCCGCCGCACGCCGGAGTTGTTCTGAAACGGTTTTCAGAGGTGAAGAAGGAAAGAAGTCGAAGGTGAAATGGGTGTAAAAATGGAGGGTTTTGAAAGGAACTGTAGTTTTCAACAGTTACCTAACATAACATTGCTTGGAAGCTGTAAGGTTTTCTAGAAGTTTAGGGGTTGTTGGAGAGAAAAAGACATGGGACTTTGTTCTTGTTGAGTTCGGAGGTTTTCGCTTGGTTTTCAAGTTGAGAAGTTGAGAGATCAAAAAACAAAACAATATGTTTGGTGTTACTTAGCTTTGCCTCCACATGAAGGCATATAGATATGTTAAACATGCATGTTAAAGTAACATATTCATTGGATAAAACTTTAAGCATGGAGTTTATATCATAGAAATCAAAGTTTGGAAATAACTGTTTAGCTTATATTACAAATAAGTATTATATTATTTTTTTCATCCATGTATTTAAAGTATTTTTTGATTAAAACAGATGTTTAAAATTTACTTTTTCGTCAAAATAGGTATTTAAACTATATATTTTCGTTCATCTAGGTTTTTAAACTTTGACATGTAATATTCATTAAAAAATACTTTAAGTATTTATTTTGTCCAAAAAATATATTTTATGTACATACTTTGACGAAAAAAATACTATAAAGTATCTATTTTGACCAAAAATATACTTAAAATATTTTTTTAACCAAAAATATTTTAGGTACCTAAATGAAAAAATTAGTATATGTTAGGTATATAAGCCTAACTATTTCTTACAAGTTTATTAAAGAATTGTAAATTTCACAAATTAAAATTTATTCGTAAGTAAATATATTTGGCCGGTTGGTCAAGCTATACATCTTTGTTCTTTCACATCTCTTTAGGTCAGGGGTTCGCACCCCTTTCTTGTTATTTATTTATATTAAATCCAAGCCCTAAAAGGATATGTGAAAAACTGGATTAATTGTCAAAGTATCATTTATTGTTTTCTTTATGAATAAAAGAGAATCAATATTTTCATTCGAACTTAAAATTGAAAATTGATTTGAAATTTTGAGTTCATAAGTCATAACAAAATTATGCATTACTTGATTTGATTTAAATAATTAAATCATATAATTAGTAAATTATTTATCTAAATCCTGACAATGATAGAAATGATGCCTCAAAGCTAGTAAGAAAATTACGTTATACTACAATTGTTTATATGTATAAACATCACCTTGAATATCAAAAGAGAGTTCTATAAATTAACATCAGATGGTCAAAGGGAATAGATTATATCTCGTAAACTAACACGATTCAATAATTTAAGAGATAATGTGTTATTTATTAGAATAAAGTTTCCAATTTTAAAAGAAAACTATTATTTTTTATTTGTATGTGTGTGTAATATTAATTTTTGAATAAAAAATACTCTATTTAATATGACCCAAACATAATCTTACCCATAATTAAGTGAGTTTAACTTAAAATTAAAGATTCAGAATTGAGAAAACTAAATTAAAAGAGTTACCCCATAATAAATTTTAACAATATTCAATTCAGATTAGTCCATATACATAAGCTTTTTTTAAAACATTAGCAACGGAACTTTTATCCAACAGGTCGATGAGGCTAACGTATTAGATTCATGACAACATCTTTGACTTGAAAAAACATTTTTGGAGCTGAAACTTCCTATAAATAGGAAAGACAAGACAAGCAGTTTAGCATGTTTGTTTTTTCACTACATAATTTAACACTCAGTTAATAGCAAGTCAGCAACATGTTGGAAAAAAGCTTTCATAATGTTTGTTCTGGCTGACTAATGGGAATGATTAGTTGCTCGGGACAGCATCCCATCGCCATATCGTCCCGTCCTCACAGCAACTGAGAATGGTGCTGCAACAATCAAAACCAATGTTTGTTATGCGGGGGGTGTCGTGTTTCATTGATAAAGGCAGGCAGCATCTGAAATGTGGGCGATGGTTACCTTCCGTCAAAGGACATTGCAGTCTGTCTAATTGGAGACTTTGACTGCGCGTGAGATAATCTACCAGAAAGACGATACAAAAGACCGTTAAATATGTAAAGGAAGAATTTCCTTTCATTGCCAACGAGAGCAAATCAAGCAAACCTGGCAATGAGAACAGGAGGGCTACTTTGCACTTCCCAGACAAAAATCTTGCCTTCTCTATTCCCTGCCACATCCGGAAATACGTATAAATGAGTACAAGCTCTAACAATAATACTAAACTTACCAAAATGCATGGTTTTGTTTGGGAGATCAAAAGATAATAAACGAGTAATAATCAGATAGGTGATAAGGATAATTGTACCTGAGCAAGCAATATACTGTAATTGCTAATATTATTTACATACAAAAACAAAATAATACAAGGCATTTGGCTTTCCATATTACCTATTGCAACGGAATTGTAATGAAAGTCGTAAGAAAATTTGATGAACCAAATGTCACACTCCGGGACAGGGTACTTTTGAAGGATGTCAACCGTACCCTAAACAAGAAACGTCATGAAGGTCATCATAGTAGAAGTTGAGAGCTTCTCAGAAGATATATATCTGTAACAAGAAAAATAAAGAGAAATCTCAAAGATCAAACCTCTCCGGGAGATTGCTCCTTTGTCTTTGGTTCCCATAGCACGATTTCGTTGTCAACACTCTGTAATTACACCATACAGCAACTTATATCTCCCCATGTGACATGAAATTCATATATTACTGACTGTTCAAGCTGACATATTATCAGACATGGATACGGGAATATGACCCTTCAAGGATCCTCCAAAAACATGGAAAAGCTTTTAAAAAAGCTGAACATATCCATGCTGGACATATGCCTGTGTCCAACACTACACCCGAGTGCAAGAGACGCAGCAAAATTCCAGCATATGACAAAGAAGCATAAATGAATATTTACAATAACAAGCTCTAGGAAAGTTTCACAAGAAAACCTCAACTCGAACCTTCTGCCAGTAAGTATAGGAGTTCTAACTTAATAAAAAGAAAGTTCATAAGTATTGTATCTCTAACAATGTAACTTGGTTTCTAAAAGAAGATAAGATTCCATCTAAAAAATGTCTTTCATCTTAGATCCTTACTTCAAGTACCCAAGCACGACCTTAGAAAATGAGGGAAATGTAATGCATAACATTTAAAGTAAGACATCCGAAAGCTGCCAACAATTTATACTACTTAGGCAAGTCATGAACACAAGGCTGTTTAATTATACTTAACAAAAATAGCTCAAGTTACTCAAAAACGATGTGGTAATCCTTGCTAAATCAAATTTGAGCTGTCCATGAAAGATGATGTAACAATATATAGAGAAAAAAAGTTTACCTTTGACAGAATGAAATCACCAAGCCACCGATTACAGTCCACATAATTTGAATGAATTGAAGCTAAGAACACCTGAAAACAATAGATGTAACCATTAAAATATTAGAGCAACAGTCATGATTTACATAGAGAAGAAGAAACAGCAGCTACTCACAGGGAATTGCACATATTTTGTTGGGAATTTTGAAGGAAGATCCGTCCATGTGAATGATTTCTCAACATAAGTCCAGAACTCTGTAGAAAGATTAAAAACATGATAGAAAGGAATGAATACCTAACTCGGTGTTTACTCGATGCTAATTCTCACATGAAATCACCCGTCCGACAATCATAACATCATTCAATTCTTTTTGGTGCTAGACAATATCGAACCTCAGATCCAAACATTCCAGCTTACCCCGGAACCCCAAAAACCAAGGTCCTAGACAACATACAACCAGTCCTTGCCCAGTAAAAACCTTGGACACCCCTAGTTTTTCACTCTAATTCTCCAATTATATCAGAAGATTCTGTTTGCTGCCACCAAAAACAACAAGAACAACAAAATCCCACAATGATGACTTTCATTTCATAATCATACCTTTCATTGACCAAATCTTAACAGTGTTGTCCATCCCACAACTTGCAATTCGATAAATGTCTGAAGGATGGAAATCCTACAATAGCAATCATAATCATCTGTAAATGATTGGTGGAAAATATGGAAGTAGAAAACATACCAAATATTAAAAGCATGCTTCCATTCTCCCAAGGGAAAGACAATTATAGGATAAGTAAATATTCTCGGCACCTACCACACTCAAAACTTCATTGCGGTGACCCCCGGCACCAGCAAATATCAGGATGCATATTCCAGTATGGACATTCCACAATCTAACGGATTCATCCTGATCCAGCTTCAAACATTAGCCGTTTGATAAAGAAAACAGTTATCAAGTTCAAGTAAAGGTTTTGATGCTTACTTTACTTGCAGACACTATAAGTGATGGTTTCAATGGCTGAGTCCTAATTTCATTTACCGAGTCCCCATGGCCAACATAACTCTGCACATACATGTCCATGCAATGGAATGAAAACAACTATGTATAGTATAACAATATCAATTTTCAACAATGCTGAATGGACATAAAAATAACAGTCTGATTGTGCAAGGATGATACCTTGTGTATTTTCTCATTACTTGCATCAATTACACGGATTATGCCATTAATACCTCCGGCAACCACAAATGGGGTACCGTCAACGTTGCAAGCCCAACTAACAGTGTAGAAAGACTCATCCTTCTGATCTACAAAGCACATGGAATGATGCAGTAATTCAAAAAGATAACTTCAAAGGAAGAAATAAATACAATCTAAGTGTTGTTTCTTACATCTTCATCTACATAAGATTGTAAAACAGCTATAACACCGCCTTCGAGGCATTGGTATACAGTCACCTGTAAACAAAAGGACAAATTAACATTCATTAACATCACTTCAATAGATGAATGAAGGTAGAAAAACAAATAAAACTAGTCGAGATTGAAAATTTTCTAATCAGAATAAGAATAGAAACTAAAACTAAAATAACAAAGTATCAGCTAATATAAATTAGTCCCAAAGAAATGGGTTTTCCCAAGGAAAATAGAATGCTATCAGCTAATATAAAGCTTCAGATATTAAAGTGAACAATTAAAGCTACTAAAAACCAAGGCAAAAGGGTGTCTTTTGCTCAGCAAATTGAAGCAAAATCTTGCATTTGAACAGGTTAAACACAAAATAAAAAGAAACCCATTAATTCACAGGGAAAAGGGTACCCAAAATGACAAAGACTGACCCGATTACCACCGACGGTAGCAAAGACGTTGAAGTAACGAGAGTCAATGAAGTTGAAAACGACGGCGTACAAGGGACGTTTGCCCTCTTGGAGCCGATTAGTGACTCTGTATTCTCTCTTCTTAGATGACGTTAACGATCCCACCACCGGTTCTAACCCTATCGGCGTCTTTGCCATTGCCGCTTTCCAACTTTATTTCCCAACAAGACCAAATTCAAGGTTTTAGTTCCAAGTCGGTTTGTTTTCTATGTTTCACTTTGAGTGAGATTTTACTAAATACATAAAACACATCAAAACTCAAATTATGTTAATAATTAAAAATCTTGACTGATTTAATGTATGAGTTTAGGCCAATTAATTTAATTAAAATTATTCAATTATCTTAATTTATATTATAATTAATATGGTTATAGAACTCAAACAAGTGTATTAGTAAAAAAGCGGATGATGTATATTTTATGATATACGAGTTTAAATCGTTTTGTCTACATATATTTATGAATATATATTATCTTATAGTCAGACTAATTAAAAAAATTATTTGTATATAATTTTTACATAAAATTTCATTCACATTGTAAGTATGATAAAAATCAATTTATAATAAAATTTAAAATGTTTCTTTCCTAAATAATTACATCCAACAACATATTGGTTTAATTTATTAATTATTTACAACTATACACATAATACCATTGTCATTGCCAAACCCCTCGAATTTAAGAAAATAGTGTTGTATCTCAATATTAAAATTATTATTATTGAAATATATACATCAAACTAAAAAATTATAATAAAATGGTCTTCAAACCATATAATAAAATGAATAAAAATATTCTATTTTTTAAAATAATTACACTACAATGGACGTGGTGGTAATGGGCCTTTGAAGTTTATCTTTATTTGGGCTTATTGTTAAAATTCTTGAAGGAACTGCTCTTGTTTTCGTGTGGTCTCATTTAAGGTGAGTTAAATTTTACTTAAAAATGATTTCTTTGATTTGATATAGATAAAAATCGATGTGAATTACAATTTTATAAATACAATTTCACTCGAAAAATTCTAAAAAAAATTTAAATAGTAAAAACAAAATTTCAAATAACTCAACTAATTCAAAATTTATCAACTTGATTTACCAAATGTTCACCCCTAGTCCTATCTCATTCAAATTTCATCCCAATAATACGTTTTCTCTAAAATTTAATAACCTTACCGATACAAACATAATTGTACTAACAATTCATTGTGATAATAGATTATCTAGAAAAATTTAAAAGTTTTCTAAAAATCTTATCTAAAAAATTTAAGGTAAAGTAAACAAATGGTAACTAAAATGCGATAAAATATTTACTTTAATCACCCAACTTTTAAAAGTTATAAAATGTCATTAAACTTTGATATTTATTATAAAATAATTACTAAACTGTTAATTGCATTTAGAAGTTAAGAAATTTTGTATAGTAACATATTTAGTTTTCATATTTACACAATTAATTAATTTATTCTTAATTCAAAAGAGTTTAATAAATTTAATTCTCATTGTCTAAACTATCAAAATCGTACTATTTTTAATTAGAAATAATTTAATAAAATTAAGTTGATAGAATGTAGATCAAATTAATAAAATATGTAAATAACAAATATCAAATTTAATAATTTTTTTCGAATTAAAATTAAATTGATTAATTGAATAAACTAGTCAAGACCATAACCAGACTCGTGCAAATATTTTTGCAATATCTCCAGCAAACACCAATAAATTTTTTGGCGGCCTTATCTCCTTCAGCTCACTCTGGTTTTTACAACATCTCCCATGGCTTCCACTCTGCTTCACTTCCTTTCTCCCCCAACCCTTCTTCATAATCATACACTAAACTCACCAAAACCACTCCATTTCACCGTCAAATGCACTTCTCCAAACTCAGACAACTCATCTCCGAGTCCAAATCATCAACCCGCAGGTTTCCCATCTCCACTCAACCACGAAACCACCATCAGCCCAGAAAATTTCCCCATCGAGAAACGAAGAAGGTCCGAAATCATCCGAGAAAGAAAGCCAAGACCCGAGCTCGCCAAATCAGAACCCCCGAATTTCGAGGTGGGATGGAAGCGGACGAAGGATATCAACCTGGAGAAGCCCACGGGGTATGTGATAATGGACTTTTTGGAGAAGCTGGAAGGGCTGATGGGGAGAGAGTTCGGGTCGACGGAGCTGTTGGCTAAAGCGGGGGAAATCGTGGCGGAAAGAGCGAGGGAAGAAGCCGAAGTGTTGAGAGATGAAGGGAAAGTGGAAGAGAGGATGGTGACGGAGCTGTCTAGGGTTTTGAGGCTGATGGAAATGGATTTGGCTATGGTGAAAGCCGCTGTCAAAGATGAAACTTTGAATGAGCGGCTTGAACAGGCTAAAGCTAGGTGCAGGCAAGCCATTCTTGTGGCCAATTCTTTTTGAACAAAAAGGTATCAACTTTGAAATTTTTAAGAAATGTTAAGGATTTGGTCTGCGCCAGCGGTATATTCCATCTGCCAACGATGTGGCAAATCCTCAATGGCCTGCTTCTTTGTTCATCGAAAGTTTAGATTTTGTTTTAACTTTTACTTGATGAAAATGAAAAGCATAATAAAAAGGAATCAATGGAGGTGAAAGATTCAATGTCATTTGTACAATTAATCCAAAACTATTGTTTTTGTTTCTTTGGATCAACGTTTGAAAAGGCATAAAATGTGAAAACAAATTCTAATCTTCAGAATATAAAAATGGCTGTGGCTGGCCAATCAAAACAAAGCTCTATTGCAGAAGAAAGTTTCTTCTTTTCTTTGAAAATTTTGCTATGCGTGTTTGACACATTAGACAAATGAGTGGCTGGAATTATTGAAACCAACATTCATTCTGCTGTCGAAAGATGCTCAAAGCCGGCCGATTTAAAAACAAATTTGATCAATTCCATTTGTCATCGGCATAGAAACTGTAATAAACTAGGACAACAAGGTAGATTCTGCCTGCTAATAGATTGAAGATGACTGTACATATAGTCAAGTGTATAAAACTCGTCTAAGCTTCCATTAGAGTTGATGAAAGGAAACAAAAATCAAAAGACAGGTTCTCATTTCTGCTGAAAGGAAGCATCACTAATGGCTGCCAAAGATGGCATGTTTCAATATGCCGACCGCATCGACAAGCTGTTGATGTTCTTCGGAACTTTGGGTAGTGTTGGAGATGGATTGCAGTACCCTCTTACAATGTTTGTTCTTAGCAAAGTGATCAATGATTATGGAGGTCCCAGTTTCAAATTGACTAATGATACTGTAGATGAGGTATGTGCAGCTAACCTCTATGAAATCTAGTTACCAGAATGACAGTTTATATTGTCTTCGGATCAATCCGAGATAATATAAAGGATCATCAACAAAATAACTACACCGAATTGTTCAGTTTCCTTAACACTTATCATTGCAATAAACACTTTTGTTTGAGATACATAATTACTACAAATCTGTTCTGCAGTATGCAATTAAGCTGTTCTATGTTGCAATCTTAGTCGGACTTTCTGCGTTTGTTGGTAAGTTCAACTATGATAATTGGTGCAGAACCTTTTCAAGAATCATTTGTTCCGTTTGACTGAATGCCATTTTATATATATACAGAAGGGGTTTGTTGGACACGAACCGCGGAGAGACAGACTTCTCGAATAAGGACCGAATACTTGAAATCCGTCCTTAGACAGGATGTTGCTTTCTTTGACACCCAGGAAACTGGCGCCTCCACAACCTTCCAAGTCGTGTCAACAATATCAGCTGATGCCAATGCAATCCAAGTTGCAATATGTGATAAGGTCTGGAATCAACTAGCACCCTTCTTCCATTTAATCTTTTTGCATACAAAACTGATTCAATTATGTTCAACATTGTTTCCCGTTTTTCTCTTCATGTAGATCCCGAATTGC
The DNA here is from genome assembly GCA_958450335.1 of Hibiscus tridactylites. NCBI lineage: Eukaryota > Viridiplantae > Streptophyta > Magnoliopsida > Malvales > Malvaceae > Hibiscus > Hibiscus tridactylites. The sequence goes on from OY288271.1 coordinate 4,173,632, forward strand.
CTCGCATTTCTTTCGACCTTTTTCTTCTGCCTCGTGGTTTCCTTCATACTGTCATGGAGACTTACCTTAGCTGCAATTCCTTTGACACTGTTCTTCATCGTTCCCGGACTGGTATTCGGGAAAATGATGATAGATGTGATAATGAAGATGATTGAATCTTATGGCGTTGCTGGTGGGATTGTAGAACAAGCAATTTCCTCCATAAGAACTGTATATTCATATGTAGCTGAGAATCAAACAATAGAGAAGTTCAGCCAAGCACTTGAAAACACTTTGGAATTGGGAATAAAGCAAGGCTTTGCAAAGGGCTTGTTGATGGGAAGCATGGGAAGCATTTATCTAGGATGGGCTTTTCAGGCATGGATTGGGGCTTATTTGGTCACTGAGAAAGGCGAAAAAGGCGGTTCAGTTTTTGTAGCTGGAATCAATGTCATAATGGGAGGATTGTAAGTCACATTCTTCCTGATAATGGACTTCATTTTCTTATATCCTGATTGAACTTGTTAACTCGTTTTCATTTTGATTTGACATTTCAGGAGTGTATTAGGTGCACTACCAAATTTAACTGGCATCACTGAGGCAAATGTTGCTGCAACTAGGATTTTCGAGATGATTAACCGGATTCCTTCCATCGATGCAGATGATAGGAAAGGAAAGGCTTTGTCGTATGTAAGAGGAGAGATTGAATTTAAGGACATATATTTTGCCTATCCATCAAGGCCCGATACACCTGTCTTGCAAGGTTTGAACCTTAGAATTCCAGCCGGTAAGTCCGTCGGTCTCGTTGGAGGCAGTGGTTCGGGAAAGTCCACAACCATTGCTTTGCTTCAAAGATTTTATGATCCTACTGAAGGAGAGGTTCTCTTGGATGGATACAAAATAAGGAGACTTCAGCTGAAATGGTTGAGATCTCAAATGGGACTAGTTAGTCAAGAGCCTGTACTCTTTGCAACATCCATAAAAGAAAATATATTGTTCGGGAAAGAAGGAGCATCGATGGAAGACGTAATAAACGCAGCTAAGGCGGCTAATGCGCATGACTTCATTGTGAAGTTACCGGAGGGATACGAAACTCATGTAAGCTAACTTCTATTCTCTCAACCAGAAAACTGTTTTTGAATTGTTATACCTTGTTATAAAATGAAAACTACGTGGACTGCAGGTTGGTCAGTTCGGGTTTCAGATGTCCGGTGGCCAGAAGCAGCGAATCGCCATAGCAAGGGCTTTGATCCGGGACCCTAAAATCTTGCTTCTTGATGAAGCTACAAGTGCATTGGATGCACAAGCTGAAAGGATAGTACAGGAGGCTATTGATATGGCATCGGTAGGGAGGACGACGATCATCATTGCTCACCGCTTATTGACAATCAGGAATGCAAATCTGATTGTGGTTCTTCAAGCTGGTAGAGTAATTGAATCAGGGTCCCATGATGAATTAATGCAAGCGAATGGCAGAGAAGGTGGAGAATACTACCAAATGGTACAGTTGCAGAAAATGGCATTGCAAAATGAATCTTCTGATGATTCAGACTACAAAACCGAAGGAAGAAATCACCACAGGATGCATGTTGCTCAAAGTCCGATGAGTTACAGATCGAGTGTTCCGAGCACTCCAGCATTGAACCCTTTCAGCCCTGCTCTATCTGTGGGAACACCCTATTCCTACACCATCCAATATGATCCTGATGTTGACAGTGATGATGAAGACTTCAAGCAAGTAGCTCATCCTACTCCATCTCAGTGGCAACTGTTGAAAATGAATAAGCCGGAATGGGGAAGAGCCTTGATTGGAAGTGTGGCTGCAATTGGCTCAGGAGCAGTTCAGCCTATAAATGCATACTGTGTTGGATTACTTATATCAATTTACTTCCGCACAGACAAGTCCGAAGTCAAGTCAAAATCCAGAACTTTGTCATTTGTTTTCTTAGGCATAGCTGCTCTTAACTTCACATCCAGTCTCCTACAACACTACAATTTCTCTGTTATGGGAGAGAAGTTAACGAAAAGGGTACGGGAGAAGTTCCTTGAGAAGTTGATGACTTTCGAGATCAGTTGGTTTGATGAAGATGAGAACACAAGTGCAGCCATTTGCACAAGATTGGCTACTGAGGCCAACATGGTTCGTTCCCTTGTTGGGGACCGAATGTCATTGCTGGTTCAAGCCATTTTTGGGTCCATTTTTGCATACGTACTAGCACTTATACTTACCTGGAGGTTATCGGCCGTGATGATTGCAGTTCAACCATTAGTTGTTGGAAGCTTTTATGCAAGGAGCATCTTGATGAAGAGTATGTCGGTAAAGGCGCAAAAAGCGCAGAAGGAAGGAAGCCAACTAGCAAGTGAAGCAGTGGTGAACCATAGAACTATCACTTCCTTTTCATCTCAGAAAAGAATATTGGGGCTTTTTAAGGACACATTAAAAGGTCCGAAAAAGGAAAGTGTCCGGCATTCATGGCTTTCCGGTTTAGGCCTCTTTAGCTCTCAGTTTTTCAACACAGCCTCTACAGCATTAGCTTACTGGTACGGTGGGAGACTGTTGACACAAGGGTTAATATCATCAGAGCACCTCTTTCAAGCATTCTTGGTGTTGCTGTTTACAGCTTATGTCATTGCTGAAGCCGGAAGTATGACCAATGATTTATCGAAAGGAAATAGTGCCATTCGATCAGTTTTCGCGATCCTTGATAGGAAAAGTGAGATCGATCCTGATTATACATGGGGTCTAGAGATTAAAAAGTCAATTAAGGGTCGAATCGAACTGAAAAATGTGTTCTTTGCATACCCAACCAGACCTGACCAAATGATCTTTAAGGGTCTAAACCTTAGAATTGAAGCAGGGAGGACAGTGGCACTGGTGGGACAAAGTGGTTCTGGAAAATCTACCGTTATCGGACTTATTGAGAGGTTTTACGATCCAATGAAGGGATCCGTGTTCATAGATGCACAGGACATAAAGAACTATAATTTGAGAATGCTGCGAACGCATATTGCACTTGTCAGTCAGGAGCCAACCCTGTTTTCAGGAACGGTCCGTGAAAACATTGCCTACGGGAAAACGAATGCTAAAGAATCCGAGATACGAAAGGCTGCGAAGCTTGCCAATGCTCATGAATTCATAAGGTATGTCAATTGCATGGTATTAAACATTTATGAAATCAACAAGATTAGGTAGTCTAACAAGATTGCCTGATAAAGAAGATGACTGACACTAAATCAGCCCTGAAGAAGGACTAATCAAGAACCGGAACTCTGAAATGCTAGTCATTATCCGAACAATCTGCAGAAGATAGATATAGATTGCATACTTTTGTCAGATAGTGTTAGAGTTTTAGTAGTTAATGAAAATCCATTTTTGTATTGTGATTTGCAGTGGGATGAAGGATGGCTACGACACGAATTGTGGAGAAAGAGGTGTTCAGCTATCAGGGGGTCAAAAACAACGGATCGCACTCGCACGAGCCATACTGAAGAACCCTTCAATTCTCCTACTGGATGAGGCCACCAGTGCACTCGATAGCGTATCAGAAAACTTGGTTCAAGAAGCACTTGAGAAGATGATGGTCAACAGAACATGTGTAGTCGTCGCTCACCGTCTATCGACCATTCAAAAAGCTGATTCCATCGCTGTTATCAAAAACGGAAAAGTTGTGGAACATGGTTCACATAATGAACTGGTTTCCTTGGGTCGCGGCGGAGCATACTATTCACTGATAAAACTCCAGGGTGGTGGGAGTTCTCCATATAGGTAAACATGATATTAGAAGTTGAAGTCAAATGCATCAGTCATTCACTAGTTCTGTATACTTGAACAAAGATGTTTGTGGTTGATTTGCATTTGATATGTAGACATTCATGCCTTCATTGATAAATTTATTTACATTCCAATCTATCAATAAATGAGAGAATTCCCTGTAATTTGTTATTTTTAATGAGACTTAATACAAAGCAACAACCGAAAGAAACTGTGATCTCTAAACAATTCAAGACAAATTGAAGAATCACACACTGCTAGTTGCTGTCAACTATATTATTAAGACTTGGGTGAGTGTCAAATACGAGTATGTATCTGAAAATATTTCCGAGGCTCGAACACAATGAATTAACTCAGAGAAAAATGGGATGTCAACATCAAAGACAGAAAAGTAACAACTCACCAAAAATCAAGCAAAGTGAAGACCAAGAAATTCACCAAAGCTCCCAGCACCATACAAGAATTTCCCATCTTCTGTGCCATAGACCTAAGCCTGATCCCTTTCGGATCAACCTTAACACCACTAGCATTGACCACTACATTTGCTCCGACCCTAATCCTATGCCTCTTCGAATACCGGAGTAAAGTCTTGAACTTCACAGCCGTCGCCATATCCACCTGGAAATGTCCTGTTCCATTCTCCGGTACCGCACGTAAAGCCATCGTCATGTTAGCAGTCCCTTGGCCAAGCTTTGAAGCCTTCTTTCTGTATACTTGGTAAAACCCTGGCATCAAAATGTTACCTATGACATTACTTTTGTTTGGAAAATCATAAACTGTGACGTTCAAAGGATCATACTGGACCCCTTTGAGCTGGTTCGGGTTGACTAGCCTTAGCGTGAGGCTTAAGGTAGGGTCAGTTGTGAGGTTTGAGGCTCTGTTAAGTGAAGATACGGAAAGAGTTTGAATGGAACATTTGGGGTTTGAAGTGTGTATCCATAGCCACAACAACCACAACCTTCTCTTCTACGGTCAGCCGGCATATTTTCCGGCGACTGAAAACGGTTTTTCCCGTGAAGTTTTGCAAAGGGTTAAGAGTTTAAAAAGAAAGAAATGATGACAAATGAAGGACTTAGGAGTTAGGACAACACATGACTTTGAAAATATCTACAGATCTACAGTACATAAAGAATTATTGATTTGCATTGTCCTTTGCAATTTTTTTTTTTACTTTTATAATAGTAATAGTGTCATTAAAGAAAGACTGCACTTGAAAAAATTATTACTCAAACTATATTCACATTATTTTTTTTCTTTCTTAGTCTTATCAAAGATGACACACACAGCATGCACTACTGGTGCTCGAACTCAGGTCCCAAAAGATGATGAACAACAACCGTTCTCTTAACCACTGAGTCAAGTTGGTTCGTGCAAATGAATCATTTAAAAGGATCAATAATATAAATTATATATTTGTGGAAAAAATTATTTTACACATTAATATTTTCACTAAAAATATTTGTCATACACTAAATGTTGTTTAGCGGGATTAAATCTTTTAAGTAAAGTTAATGCTTAAATTATAATGTTGTCAATAAAATAAATTAGATTGAAATAGTTGTCTAATAATAAATTTTTAGAGTATATAATTTGATAGTTGACTAATTGTTTAGATATAGAAAACCAAAATAATTGTTATGTCTAATATTTAAATTTAGATAAAATTATTGTTTTCAAATATAATTAATAAGTATATTCTTCCTGTATGATAAATCTTATTCAAATCATAATGATATTTGAATAATATCCTCTAACAATAACAACTCTGAATTCAACAATTTTTTTTTTATCTTTAATGCACTATTCGATATCACACATACTTTACAATAGTTTACATACAATTTACTTAAATATAAAAATTTTAAGAAAATAACCCAAAAAATTCTAATGCAACATGAAATTTACTATTTATTATTAAATAAAGTTCAAATTTAAAGAATTATCCCTAAAGCTAAAAGTCTCTATTCCTTAGGTGTCCCACAAACAATGATTTCTATTTTACAATCAAACAATTTCTTTTTATATATATAAAAGAAGGAAATTATTATTTTAGGCTTCATTAAAAAATTCCTTAATTTTAATTAATAAAAAAAATCCTTAATTTTAAATAGAAAAAAATACATAAAATAATAATTAAATAACACCAGATAAAATATGCAAGCAACTAACGACCAACTCAACAAACTACATAAAACTATTTATTAAATAAAGTAATAATCAAACAATTTTTCATCTAATGCAACATGAAATTAACTATTTATTAAATAATATTTAAATTTGAGATTCACTAATTGACCTTAATGACTAAGAATATTTATTTTGTCTTATTTTATATGGATTCAAATCTCGGTATGTAAATATAATATCTCTATTTAATTAAAAAATAATATTTAAATTTAAAGAATTATCCCTAAAGCTAAAAGTTCTTACTCCTTAGGTGCCCCACGAGGCACAAGCAATGATTTCAATTTTACAATCAAACAACTTCATTTAATTGGCGTATGTTTTTTTTAATTAAAATAGAACTAATAAAATTATTCATAATCTTTTTAAAATCTTAAATCAAAATAAACTCGTGACTCAGGGATGGCAACAAGGCAGATGGGATGGGTTTTTGACCGACCCGACTTTTACCAGACATAATTAAAGCATAATTCGATTTCGATCCAACCCTGAAATTTTAATAAAATTCGACTAAATTCTTTTCGCACGAAAAAAATTATTAAAAATAATATATATATATATATATATATATATATATATATATATATATATATATATATATCAGGTAGGTTCAAGAATTTTCACTCTAAACCTAAACCTGCCCCGCCTCTACTTAATTTTTTTCAAGACCCACCCCGACTCGAACCTAATTTTTAATTAAAAAAATGTCCCTATCAGGCCGGGTTGATCCGAGACTCGGCAGAGACGAGTTATTTTGTCATCTCTACTCATAAGCACATTAAAATTCACTCTTTGGAAGAAATCTATTAATTAGTCGAAATGATTAAAAATGTTTATATTATTTTATTTTATATGAATTTAAATTTGCATTTATTTTAAGAATGTAATATCTCTATTCTTCCCAGAAAAAACATTTCTATATTATTAATAGAAATCTTCATAGATCAAATTAAATTTAAATTAAGTTTATACGAGAATTTAACATTCTTGGTATTTTTCGGTCAAAAAAACATTCTTTATATTTATTCAAGCCTGGCCCGATCCATAATATAAACTTAAAATTGCGTCCAAACATATTTAACTCTTGTAAGTTGTAATGGTTAAACCAAATCCGTTTTGACTTTTCTATATAATTGTTTATTAAATTGACTTGAAAACTCCAGGAAATTTACGGTGCGATCTGCTTATGATGTGCGCGCTTGCCCGAATAATATTGTTGCGGATCCGGTTTGGACGGCAGTTGCTAAGTATCGAGGATTGCCGAGAGTAAGGATGTTCCTTTGGCAAGTCTGCCATGGCCGCATTATGATGAATGCAGAACGTGTTCGAAGGCACCTTGCAAATAACGCTAGCTGTGTTTTATTCGGGGCTGTTATTGAAGACCTTTCTCATGTTTTACGTGAGTGTTTGTTGATCAAGAATACTTGGCTGCAGCTTATCAGAACTGATAGGATTTCGGCTTTCTTTGATTCTCCTATTAGTTCATGGATACGCGACAATCTTGTTGATGCGCAGCGATATGCTCGGTGCCCGGGGATTGGGATTTGCTGTTCAGATCTTTGGTTTGGTTGGCTTGAAAGCGTCGTTGTTCGGTTGTGTTTGGTTCTGATTTCAGCACCCAGGAGACGTTGCTGCAACAAGCTCAAAGGCTGTGCGGGGATTTGCTGTTGGCAAGTCTTCAGCACGATCGTCGTGTGGCTGCCGTGACAATACCACGTACTGCTGTGCCGTAGAGCAAGCCCCCGAGAGGCTGGATTAAACTCAACGTCGATGGAGCAAGAAGTACTTCCTCCGGTCGCGCTTCATGTGGTGGCTTAGGGCGTGATGCTAATGGGAAATAGTGCTTCGGCTTTTCAAAGAAAATTGGTATATGTTCCGCGTTTGATGCTGAGTTATAGGCTGTTTATGAAGGTCTCGTGACAACTTGGTCGCTCAGTTACACAAAAGTTATAATTGAGACGGATAATAGGGATGTTTACGATGGTTTGATGACTCGAGAACCTTGGCGTTTTGCATCTAGCCTCCGTGTTCATCTATCGAAAATGTTATCGAGATCTTGGGACCTTCGATTCTCTTGGGTGCGACGTGAGACAAATGGGATTGCGGATTGTCTTGCTAAGATGGCAACGGAGCTTGAGTTTGATTACTATAGATTTTTGGATCCTCCCTTAACTGTCCGTGATATGTTGCGTAAGGAGGCTTTGGCGCATGGTAATTTGGAGGGTGTTGGCTGATGCGAACATGGTTCGAGGGTGGTTCTGTGCTGGTGCTTGCTGCTGCTGGCAAGTGCAAGATTGAGGCTATGGCGTCTTGTTTGCTGGTGTCCTTGCTGCTGGGCTGCGTAGGATGTGCATATTTTTGGCGTCTTTGGTCGTGGTTGATGCTACCTAGTTGTAGCAGTGGCTTGTGGGTTTGACTCTTTTTGCTAGTTATTTGTTTGGTTTTTTGGGTTGTAGCTTAGGTCTTTGTTATTTCCCTGACTTGGTCCGGTATGCGCTTTGTTATCTTTTGTTCTTATCGCTCTACTTCACGTACTCTTTTTCTTTCATTAGGCCTAGGGAGATTTTTTAATGAGGCATGTCGTAGGTGCGTTTCCCATTTATTTAAAAAAAATAACATTTATATATTTTAGTGCAATAGAAATTATATGAGCTGTAAAAACAAGATAATACAATATATTAAAAACACAAAAGTGGCTGTACTTGAGCCTTGAATGTTGAAATTAAAGTTTGACCCATATTTTAAACAAACTCAGTTTTTCATAAAATTTATTGTTCAAGTCTAATAATTTTATTCAAATCCTATCGAATATTTTAAACTAACTTTAGTCTTAGACAAATAATCCGACTCATTACCAGAATAATGATAGAATAATAAATTGACATAAAACAAAAAAATGTCTCTAAGGTTTGATTGAATATCACTTTAAATTATAAAATTTTTAAACAATTTAACATTTAATGTTTCATTTTGGGTCAAAATAGTATATCTACAGATGAAAACTATTAGTCAACTAACGGTAAATGACTTTAAATGACGTGACAAAACATATATAGCACTGCATGTTGATATGATAATGTCATATAGACAAAGGTGATAACTTGAAAGAATATCACATCAGTCAAAAAATAAATTTATAGAAATATATAAATTATAAAATTATTTTTTATGATGATATTTCATTTTGTCAAGTTATTTTAACCTATTTATTGTCGGTTTACTAACAAATTTAATCCGCGAAATGATCATTTTGACCTAAAATAAAATATTAAAAGTTAATTTTTTCAAAAAAATATTAACCTAAATAACTATTCAATCAAATGTTAAGGAATTTTTAACATTATACCTAATAAATTAACAAATTTTCCCATGTTAACTTATCTGACCTAATTTCTTATTTTGGCTCTATATTCACAACTAATTTTTATAAAAGATATTATATTATGTCTTTGACATCTTCAATGCCTAAATAGTGAGTATCAATGTTCTTTTATCTATACAAATATAGAACAAAAATGATCGAATATTGGGCGTAAATATAATAATAACATTAACATCACAGAAAAAAAAATAGTTTAATTTAAATTTGTTCATTTTGATGTCATCCAAGCGCGTGTTCTGAAATCGCTTCAAAGGGGCGTGTTCGGCTGGAATCTCCTAATAAATATCTACCACTCCACGACAAGAATCCTATCATAAATCCTGTCGTGCAGGCCAAATAAGAGCGGAAGGACATGAGTATGACACGTGTCCCTATCCATTGGTTGAGATCAAGCCCTTTTTCGTCATTTGACGTGCTAAATCGGCCTATAAATTAAGGCGATTTAGGCCTGGCATTCCTCGTCTCAAATTCAAGAACAGAGAGATTAATCCATCATTTACGCCGTCTTCGATTTTCTCCTTTCAAGGTAATTAAAGTCTTTATTTTTATTTTTTCGTTTTCCTTGTTTTTCGATTATAGTAGATTTGTTTTTAAATTAGTTTGTTTATTTCTTTAAATTTTCGCAAGAATTTTATGAATTAAGGTTAGGGGTTTTATTCTCCTATCGATTTTTAGGGTTTCCTTCTAGTTCAATTGCAGATCATAAATTTATTTTCTGTTTTTGATTTTGATTCTATTGGATTGGATTACTTCCTTTCATCTCCTGTGTAAATGTTCCATGAACCTTATGAATCGAAGTTAGGAATTCCCCTTTTCTATTCTAAGGTTTTCTTTATATTCAATTGCAGAAAATAAACCTATCTTCTATGTATTTGGTTTGACATGTAGATTTTGTTTATTCTTTTAAATTTTTGATCTCTGATTTATTTATTTTTCATTATTTATGGCTTGGATCTTATTATTTAAAGAATTTAGGTGAAATTGGGGTTTACTAATCAAAACAAGATGAATAATTGTATTAGTTAGTGCTGGAATCGTGATCTGTTAGGACCCTCTTCGTAGGATTTTGTATATAATTTTAGAAAAAGATCTATTAAATTTGCTTTGCTTGGTTTGGACTTGTTATATATATACTTCTGTTATTTTCTTTTGGTTTATTTCTTATTTGTGTTTTATTTTGATTCAATGCAGATGCAAATTTTCGTTAAAACCCTCACTGGCAAGACCATCACCCTCGAGGTGGAAAGTTCCGATACCATCGACAATGTAAAGGCCAAGATTCAAGACAAGGAAGGAATCCCACCAGACCAGCAGAGGCTTATCTTTGCTGGTAAGCAGCTGGAGGATGGCCGTACTCTTGCCGACTACAATATACAGAAGGAGTCCACACTCCACCTGGTCCTTCGATTGAGGGGCGGAATGCAAATTTTTGTTAAGACACTCACGGGAAAGACTATCACATTGGAGGTGGAGAGTTCAGATACCATTGACAATGTCAAGGCTAAGATTCAGGACAAGGAGGGTATCCCCCCAGACCAGCAGAGATTGATCTTTGCTGGAAAGCAACTTGAGGATGGCCGCACATTGGCCGATTATAACATCCAAAAGGAGTCCACCCTCCACTTGGTGCTACGCCTTCGTGGTGGGATGCAGATTTTCGTGAAGACCCTGACTGGAAAGACCATCACCCTGGAAGTGGAGAGCTCGGACACTATTGACAATGTCAAGGCTAAGATTCAGGACAAGGAGGGTATCCCCCCAGACCAGCAGAGGTTGATTTTTGCTGGTAAGCAACTCGAGGATGGTCGCACCTTGGCCGATTATAACATCCAAAAAGAGTCCACCCTCCACTTGGTGCTCCGCCTTCGTGGTGGGATGCAGATTTTTGTGAAGACCCTGACTGGAAAGACCATCACCCTGGAAGTGGAGAGCTCGGACACCATCGACAATGTGAAGGCTAAGATCCAGGATAAGGAGGGAATCCCCCCAGACCAGCAGAGGCTGATCTTTGCTGGGAAGCAACTTGAAGATGGGAGGACCCTTGCAGACTACAACATCCAGAAGGAATCAACTTTGCACCTTGTTCTCCGCCTCCGCGGTGGCTTTTAAGTATGAATTGTGGTGGGGGATCCGACGACAGTCCAGTTATATGTTTGATATCGTTTGTGGTTTATGTTGATGGTTTTTATGCTTATGTGAGCTTACTGCTATGTAGTGGCAGCTTATAAGTAAAATAAATTGCTTAAGTAACTTTTAGTGTTCTTGTTGGTTAAGGTTCAAGGTCTGCAGTACGATGTCGTTGGATGAATTTGATTTTTCATAGAAGTTTGATTTATTGAAAAATTCTCACTAAAATTCTATAAGATAAACAGATAGATAATTACTTATAATAATTAAATATTATAATTAGTTAGTTTTATTTTCTAAAAAATATTTGATATAAATCATTTACTTTTATTAAATTATGATATTAACCTTTATTCTAAACTATTTAAAATAACATAAATATTATATTTATAAGATTAAAAATTTAGAATAAACTTTTTAAGCTAATACACGCATTTTTCTATTCAGTGACATTTTAAAGTTCAAATGTTATCACTCTTCTTAAATATTTTGAAAAATATAGATACTTACTTTTGGTTAATATTTTGAACTATTTAAAATAATATAATTTGTAACATTTTAGTCTAATGTAGACTCATTTCTCTATTACCCGCATCAATATTTTTCCTACAAAAACCTTCTTAAAAATAATACTGTAAATATATTATATAATTTTTAACGGTATTTAATTATTTTGCTCAACCAAATCAATTTTTATTAGTAATAAAACAACTGTGAAGTCGATTTACTAACATATATTTGATTTACTAATTATTTACAACTGAAGCAACCACTACAAAAACATATATTTGATTTACTAACATTACAAATTTTATTTACACCTATAAAAAATATGAAAATATATACACCCATATCGAATATGTATAAATATATTAAACTAGAATCAATAAATATCATAATATTATAAACAATTGTAATTAAATTTAAACAAAAAATTGAACAAACTCACTCAACTTGATTAGATTTAAATTTCAAAAATTTAACTCAAAAAAGTAAATTAAAAACTGTCAGTTTTTTATTTATTTATTAAAATCGACTTGATCGATACTTCTAATCCAAAACTAAATCCACTTCTGTCCTAACCTATGCAATCCATTAAGACATTAGACAACTACGTACGTGCCGACTTTGAGATTTTCCCAGATGTAAAACGACGTCGAACTTGAACCAAAACCAGAGATTCCACATCCGTTGACAATCCTACCCCTCAAGTTCAATAACTCCCTCCTTTTTCCCATACCTCACGCTTCATCCCATCACATGCCACGTTTCCTACTTCAATCATCGAAAGGTTACCCTGGCGAGTACGAATTCTTTATCATATATGTCGCGAGTACAGATTCCCATCACCCTAAGTTGCGTGCTACTTCCGAAAATAAAAAATTGCCCTTTCCTTTTAATTTCCTCGCCGCTCGAGAACGAAGAAAAAAATTAAACCCCACCACCCCCAATTCCCAAACGCCTCTCAGACTTTATCCGATTTTTAGGGTTTTTATCTGATAATCCCGAATTTCGGTTATCTAAAAGAAGCCCTAAAATCCTCGGATCAGGTAACTTTTCCTCTCTATCCTCTCCATTTTCTTTTCCTTTTTTGTGTTAAAGATCGTTTCTTTATCGACTGTTTGCTTCATCTTAGATTTTCTGATCTTGGGTTTTGATTATATGGATATGATCAAAGTTTATAATTCATTTTTGGATTAAGAATATTTTCGTCTGAAGAAAAGGCACAGAATTTAAGATTAAAGGTTAAATTGTCTTTGGGGAAGTTGAAGATCGAACAGAGAATTTGCAACTTATGCTTTGATATTGCTAGCTCGAATCTTGGTTACTGAAACTAGTTTGATTCTTGTTATGGTTGTATGTTTCTTGTGTTCTGTTTAGCCTATGGTTTTGATTTCAGAGTGATCAGATGCATGTTTGTGTTATTTACATCTTTGTTTTGCTAGTTTTGTTAGGCTTTTGTTTTACTGATGAACTTGTTGATGGTAATCATTGAGATGATTTACTTTTGTTTGGTTTCTGAATTAAATTCTACTTATTTGATATTTTGATTGTTTTACAATTACCTGAAAATTATTCTTATTTTTTATGGAGATCTAATGGTGTTATTGCTCTGTATTTTTAGGTCTGAGCTTGTGGTTGTTAGGCCTCTTTGATCAACTAAGTTTCATGTCTGATCTTGACGTTCAAATTCCTACTGCTTTTGGTATGATTCTATCCTAGCTTCCTTGATTTCCAATATTCACCACCGATTTTGATCTGTCTGTTGTCGTTAACATGTGTTTAACTTATGTATTTGCTGTGTTAGATCCCTTTGCTGATGCAAATGCTGAGGACTCGGGTGCCGGAACAAAGGAGTACGTGCATATTCGTATTCAGCAAAGGAATGGTCGGAAAAGCCTGACAACTGTCCAGGGGTTGAAGAAAGAATTCAGCTATAACAAGATACTTAAAGACCTGAAGAAGGAGTTTTGCTGCAATGGCACTGTGGTCCAGGACCCTGAATTAGGACAGGTGTGTCTATAACCCCTTACTATGAGATTATTCGCCTTAGCTGTACTCGGTTGTTAAGTTTCTCATGTCGCTGTTTATATTCAGGTTATTCAACTTCAAGGTGACCAGCGTAAGAATGTATCAACCTTCCTTGTTCAGGTAATTGTGTTATTGCTTCTTGGAATATTTTGATGTCTTAAGTGAGTTCATGCAAAAGTGCATTGGATGCTGTGTGGTGTTTGATATCCTAATCGGCATTCGTGCTTCGTTTTTGATCAGGCTGGCATTGTGAAGAAGGATAACATCAAAATTCATGGTTTTTAAGCCTGCCTGCAGCTTCGTGAAGTTTTCTGCAAAGTCGCGGCCCTTGTGTCGAAGCAGGAAATAGCAGCTATCTGATTAGGTTATATGTCTATGCAGTTGTATCGTTTCTTAGTTGGACTGATATCTAGTGTGTCTCGTGCTTTTAAATTCACTGGATTCTGTATTGTTGGATGATGATGATGATATCTATGGGAGTTTCGCTCTGTTTTTCGATGTTAAAATCTATGTTGCTTAGACCTTCCATACTTGTTTGAAGACTGACTGCAAAACAAGTGTAACTATTTTTTTTGTTATGTGTTAATTTTTTTTTTGTTAAAGTAGGTGTTTAACATTTTATTCGTCTCCGATCAAAATTTCATAACAATTTCCAAATCTTTAACCTTATATCTCTCTTCTTCGCCCGTAATTTAATCACCGCCACTCTTTTTTCGTCGGACCCTTAAGAATGGTCGATTCATGAGGGTTTGATAGAAGAGGTGGACGATAATGATAACGGTCGGACAATGAGATTAGAAATTTAAAGATTTGATGATAAATGGAGACGATTGAACAATGGAGGGAAGAACCATAGTGGTTGACAACTAATGACGTGAGATTAATATTTATATCTTTTATAAAACGTGACACAAACACCTGTTATGTTATGATATAAAATTAATATTTATGCCCGATAGTTTGTTCGCTTAGCACTCGTTTTTATCATTATAAAACGTCTCGTTTAGATAGAGATGAGGAGATGCAAGAAGATTTTTAAATTTTAATATGTTAATCTGGATGGAAGTGTCTGTTTTTTTTTACATCATTTTAAAGCGTTCCTTTTGAAATCAATTTTAGGTAATTTAATTTATTTTAAAAAAATATTAATTTAATATTAAAATATTTAATTCAATTTATTTTTATTAAATATTGAAATTTAAACAATATAATATTATTAATAATAACAAATATTGACTACATTATAAAAATTAAAAACAAATATAAATCAATTTTAGGTAAAAATAGACTTTTCAGTGACTAAATTAAACAAAAAACAAACATGACAGACCTGACATGTCATTTATCATTTAAATAAAACTAGACAAGTTGATTTAGTCAAAAAAAGATGACGTGACACAAGGTTATTGGCTAAATTTTTTTTGACAGCAAAGATAACGAAATGAAATAAAACGGTACAAACGTTAAGGGACAAAAGAACCCAAAATAAACTTTAGGTACTAAGTTAAAAAAAAGTGATAAACGTTAGGGGTCAAAAAGTGCATTAAGCCAACTTTAAACAACAAATTGAAGAATTAAAAACTTTATTCATGAAATAATAATACCAAGTTACGATTATCTTTGAAATACTTAGGCTCCGACAGAGGCTTGGAGGTCTTAGCAAGTTTACCTGTGGGAGCTGGTTTAGGGTTCTCAAATTGTTTTTGAGATGCAGCTTTTCCCTTAACTCCTTCCCTCATTTGATTATTAAAAAATAACAATTGCAGAACAAATTGGGGGGGGGGGGAGCAATTTTACGGTTCATCAATTGTTGTCAATAAGAATTGACGGTGGCCCGTGTAGTGGCCGATTGCACTAAATAGTTAACTGGATCTGGGTTGTTTTGGAGAAAAATAAACGTTTTTTAAAAATTAACTTTTATAAGAGTTTAAAACGGCGTGGTTTTGGTGACTTTTTATAGAGATTCAAAACTACGGCGTTTTAGCGAGTCATCAAAATATTTACTATGTCATCACGCAGTTTGTAATTTAACGGTTGAGTGATAAAAAATCACACAATATTAAAGTTAAGTGAGCAAATTAAAAAAAATTAAAATTCAATGCCCAAAACAAGAGTGAAAATAAAGTTAAATAATAAAATTTATAATTTACCCTTCCATAAAACAGTTTATCCATTCAAAAGATAAAAGAAAAACATAACAAAATTATATCAACGAAGTCTCGTGAAATTCTATATCGTTAATATATCAAATATTCAATTATAAATTACAAACGATTATAGTTCGAATAAATTATTATAAAAGTATCAATTAAGATTAACAAGATAAGTTTATGTACTAATTTGAATCAATAAGTGTCGTGTTTTGGTACCTAATTGTACAACAACAAAATTTAAATATCAAACTGATCCTTAAAGTCAAATTTTAGTGAAAAACATAATTGGTTAAAAAAGTTGATATCAAATTAAACTTTGAATCAGAAAGTCACATTTTGATAACCAATTAGACAA
The DNA here is from genome assembly GCA_958450335.1 of Hibiscus tridactylites. NCBI lineage: Eukaryota > Viridiplantae > Streptophyta > Magnoliopsida > Malvales > Malvaceae > Hibiscus > Hibiscus tridactylites. The sequence goes on from OY288271.1 coordinate 4,190,116, forward strand.
AAAAACTATAAGTATCAAATTGTACTTTGATGTCGAATTTAAGTACCTAATTAAATAAACAAAACTTGAAAAATACCAAATATAAAACAATATTTATCTGTTTAAGATGAAAACCAATGTTTATTCATTTATTTTGGGAACTTCAAATCCAATGAATTTGACAACTCAAAAAAGTAACAAATCAAAGAAACGACATAGTTGATGAACCACAAACTAAAAATAGCAAAAGAAACTAAAAAAAACTTTATTACAATGATTGAAACACCATGATTAATTCTCACCTTGTCCGAAGCAGGCGCAGAGAAAGTAGAGGAAGAGAATTGTGCTCAACTTTATATCCCCTTCACTCCTCCCATTCAACCTTTCAATCCCTTAACTTGATAGGGGGTTTCACTCCTAATTCCCATTTCCCTCCTCTTTGCCGCGTAGTTCCTGCGTGGCGCTTCCTTCTTTCTCTTTGTTTGCTTCCGCTCATAAAAAAAAGTTAAAAAAAAAAAAGCAGACATGAAAATGCCATGGATGAAACTCGTCTATCTTGCGTTTCTATTTATCCATTTAAGACTTCAGTTATGTTACGGCGATGACCTTGCCGACGACTATGCCGATGACGACGAGAAGCCGGCAGCACCGCCCCCGGCGCAAACCAAGTGTAATGGCGTGTTCTTGACCTACACTTTTACGGAAAGGTCTAAAGAATTACCGCTCCTGAAAAACGTCTCGGCTCAAGCATGGGCGTTTAGATCCTCGGCCACCATACTGAATACTGGGTTGGAAGTGGTGAAAGGATGGAAGATCTTTATCGGGTTTCAACATAGAGAGATACTGGTGTCGGCGAACAACGCTGTCCTCGTCGACGGTGCCGGGGATTTCCCGGCCAATGTTAGTAAGGGAGCAACCTTAGCAGGGTACCCCAATGCGGATCTTGAGACCTCCGTTGATACTGCCGCAGATTATACAAAGATGCAGGTTCAGATCGATTTCACCGGTACGATGTTCGGATTGAAGCAGAAGGCGATTCCGTTGCCGAAGTCGATCAGGCTGGTTAACGACGGTTGGAAATGCCCTAAGCTTACTAAATATAGTAAGTTTTCACTTTTCCCTTTTCCCTTTTCCCTTTTCCCTCTTGGTTCATGCATGGGACATGCATATATATTTGATCGAATCACAATTGTATGTATTGGTTTGGTTTTACAGGTACGTATATGTACTCGTGTTGCAGAAAGGACCCGAAATACAAGAAAAAGAATGCCAATACGGGAAAGTTCGCACCAAGGCAATATGGGGACGTAAACTTCGTGTATGATGTCCTAAAATCTTATGAGGGCAGCTACGAGGCTCAAGTCACTATTGACAATAACAATCCTTTAAGTTGTTTAGATAATTGGAACCTAACATGGGAATGGATGAGGGGCGAGTTCATCTATTCCATGAGAGGAGCCTACACTCGGAAAATCGATTATTCCGAGTGTATTTTCGGGTTACAAGGGCAATACCTTAGCGGTTTCGATTTCGGACAAGTGATGAACTGTGAGAAAAGGCCGGTGATCTCCGATTTGCCACTCAAGAGAGCTAATGACTCAGATGTTGGCCTTATTCCTTATTGTTGTAGGGACGGTTCGATTTTGTCGCCGGTGATGGATAAAAGCAAAGCGAGGTCGATATTCCAATTAAGGGTGTACAAAATCCCACCTGATGTGTCCAAAACCGTGTTGTATCCACCGCAGAGGTGGAATATAACCAGTTTGGTCAGTGCTCAATACAAATGCGGCCCTCCGACTCGAGTCGACCCGACCGATTTCCCCGATCCGGACGGGCTCGACGCCAAGACATACGCGGTGGCAAGCTGGCAAGTCGTCTGCAACATGACGAAACCGGAGAAGAAGAAAGCCAAGTGCTGCGTTTCGTTCACGGCTTATTACAGTGACGCCGCGGTGCCGTGCAGTACTTGTGCGTGCGGATGCGATGGTCTTAACACCGACAAATGCAACCCTGATGCCAAGGCGTTGGCGCTTCCGACGGACGCTCTTTTGGTTCCGGCCGAAAACCGGACTCTGAAAATCAAAGCCTTAGCGTCATTAAAGCACAAGGAACTCCCCAAAAGGTTGCCTTGCCCTGATAATTGTGGGGTTAGCGTAAACTGGCATATCATTTCGGATCATAAGGGCGGATGGACGGCTCGGATAACTCTGTTCAACTGGGGAGATTCTCCGTTTAAAGACTGGTTCGCCGCTGTTCAGTTCAAAAAGGCTTTCGCCGGTTACTCCGATGTATATTCTTTCAACGCAACCAAGTTGAGTTCCCCTAAGAACACCATATTCATCCACAGTTTGAAAGGTTCGGAATATTTGGTCGGAGAGGTAAATGGTTCCAGTCCTAGTAAACCTAGGGTTCCCGGGAAACAACAATCTGTAATTGGATTCACCAAGAAAAACATTGAAGGGTTGAACGTTAGAAAAGGCGACGGCTTCCCTTCCAAAGTGTTCTTCAACGGAGCCGAATGCGCGTTGCCCGGTAGCTTCCCGAACGCGGCGGCGACGACGTCGGTTTCATCCATGGCTGTCATCTTCTTGTCTGCCGTTACTTCCTTGCTGATGATGACAAATCATTTCCTTTGATGATGATCATCATTGGGTTGTCTTCTTTTTTCTTTTTTGCTTTCTAGTGTATTTGCTTTGGTAAGGATTTCAGATTTCTCTTTTTTTCATGTTCTATAATCATATGATATGAACATATACATTATTTATAACTGGAGATTTTGATTTGTTGTTTTAGGGAAATCAAATAATGCATTTGCCGATGGACTGAACAAAATTCTTGAGGGCGGAGAAATCTGACGGTTGACAAAGACAGATGGGGCAATTTGTGAAGATTGAAGAGTTGTTGGAGCAAAGATTTTGATGGAAATATTTATGTGTGGAAAATAAAATGATTCTTAAGAATCAAGGTTGAAGATCGACCTGGTTTGGTGTTATGTAATATATTATGATGTAGATGTAAAGATTACAATATATAATATTATGAACCGATAGAATCAAACTTCTTGAGAAGTTTTAGATGTATGAAACATTGGGGAATGCAATTCAACAAAGGCATTACTTTTTGAGTTTTAAACAGATTCATGATGTGCATACTTCATACCACCTGTCTTTGTCTCAAAGGATTTATTCCTTTTCTTCTTTGAGTAAACTACCCATTTAGTGCCTAATCTTTACCCGTGTTTTTTTTTGGTATCCCATGTATTTTTTTGAAATATAATATTTAATATGAATTAATATCCTATGCACCGGCGGTACAAGCGATTTAATTTTAGGGTGTGTTTGGTTCGCGGAAAAGATGATTACCATGGGTAATTATCTTTTCCAAACTTACATTCCCATGTTTGGTTTAAAAGGATTCCCACTATGAGGTATTATTCTTTTCCCAAAAGTGGCTCTTTTCCCCTAAATGGTGGGAATGCTATTCCCCTCATTTTCTTAGGTATTACACAATTCATTCCCCTTTGGACAATATTACCCTTATGATTATGAATTATGTTCATGTCAATCCTTTATTGCATTTTTAATTAGGTAACTAATTATTTATGGAGTAAATTTATTAAATATTTATATTTAATATTAGTTTAATATATAAATCATGTTGTATATATTTAGATAATGTTGTAATATTTAATAGTACATTTTATTAATATTGTATTTACGATGTTTCTAGGGTTATAGGATGAGATTGTATGTTGCTTGAGACTGAATGCGTTAAGACTTGATGTTATTAATTTTATTATTTAATTTATAAGATGTTTTTATCTTAAAAAATCAGTAGGTTAATTTATTTTTATCATTTTTTTACTATTTTTAGATTTATTTTATCATTTACTTTAATTTGTTTGATAAATGGTCGAAAGTAATAAAAAATTAAAAATCTAAGCATATTAACGTTTAATATTTTGATGTTCAAAAAAATTAAAAAGGAATAAATGTATATAAATATGAAACATTTTAAAAAAATGTAATTATATTATAAACATTTTTTTTTGCAAATTTTAGGCAATGTAACGAAAATAGTTTTATAAATTTTTATGTAAATATTTTTAATTTAATAATTAAAAATTAAACTTGTTAAAATATATATATATCATAAGGACAAGTTAGTAATTTTGCTTCCAATTAATCTTATATTTCTCCAACTAAACACTACAATCTTATATTCCTATCAAATGAACCAAACAAAGTAATGTAACATTCCAGTAATGTGTCAGGTAATGTTACATTCCGGGAATCCTATTACTAGAGGTAATCTTACATTCCGTGAACCAAACGCCCCCTTAGAGTATAGTGAGTTAATTTAGGGTATAGGTATAGGGGTTTAGGTGTAGGAGTTTAGAATTTAGAGATAATTGTTTTAATTTAAGGTTTAGGGTTATAATTTAGGGTTTATAGGTTATGGTTTAGTTTTTAGAGTAATATGGTGATGATTTAAGTTTTAACCTATAAACCCTAAATTATAACCCTAAACTTTAAATTAAAACAACTATCCCTAAATTCTAACCCCATACACCTAACCCCCTAAACCCTATACCATAAAACTAAGGCGTTTGTGGAAACTTTCAGTTTTCACCATCAGTGTATAAGATATGAATTCTTAGTACTTTACGTTAAAAAAACAATAATATGATAACAAGAGAAAAAAATCACACATGATAAACTGCCACATTATTTTATCTCTTATAGTCGACTTGTCACGTCAAATAAAATCATAAAAAATCACACATGATAGACTGACTAGAAAAGAGAAAATGACGTCTCAATCTACGTGTAATTTTTTCTCTTATGGTTAGCTTTGTCACAATTATTTTCTTTCACATAGTCAAGTTGTCGTTAATTTTTTACTAAAATAAAAACGAAACGTAATATTAGTTTAGTTTACTCTTTCTGTTTTTGGTTGTTTCTAATTCTATGCGAAGATCCATGAATAATTCGAGGAAGAAGAAACTCTGATAACAAATTACAAGGATTAATGGTTCTTGAAAAAAAAAAACATATCATGTAATGTGAAAGCAAATTCCATTAATGTTATACAAAGGAAGAAAAAAATGAATACTCTTGCTTAAGGAAGCAAAGCATGAACCCACAATAAAGCAAGTAATATATATGATTCAAAAGAGTGTTAGTGAACTACACCGGTGGTCCCCAAACTATGTTTTTCGGCAAAATCGTCATTTCTGTTACATAGTTCGCCTGTTTTAGTCTCGGCGTTAAATAACTAACGGTTTTGCTGACGTGGTCTTTTTTTAAGAGGAGAGAGAAATGATTAAAAAATATTTAAAAAATGCCACACCAGCAAAACCGTTAGCTATTTAACGTCGGGGGACCAAAATAGGAGAACTATGTAACAGAAGGGACGGTTTTGCCGAAAAATATAGTTTAGGGACCAAAATAAAAAATCAATAATAGTTTGGGGACCACCAGTGTAGTTTTCCTATTATGATATTACGACTTTTATTTTTCTTAAGTCTGTATTCGATATTTGTATATATTATGAGCAAAGAGATATGAATGATCATTCAAATAGAAAATATTGAATATATTCGTATCGAATATGTATTATATATCTAATATTACTCGCATCCGAGTTCGAGTTACATAGCTTAAATCTATAATACAGAGAAAGATATATGCTTTGCACCATAAGCCAAGAAATGCAAAGGAAAAGGAGAGAATATGGAAAAGAAACAAAAGCTTCTCTGCCACAGTTTGTAAAGTCGCCATGCAAACTGGCCTACAAAAACCCATGTCTTGGCACCCATTGTTGCCAACCCTAAAGTTCAGCTTTGATCAGTTTTGGGGGTTAAAAAGCAATTAGTCCTTTGTTTTTCCTCCTTGTTTTGCAATGACTAACTCCATTTTCATATCAGATTATCAAAGAAAAGCCTTTAATGTATTAGGGTTGGGGCTTTGTTTCATGGCGCTGATGACAAAGAAGGGTTATGCAAGAGATTTCCCAGTGAATTGGGGCATTCACAATGCTGAGAATTACAATCAATGGGCAGAAAAGAACAGGTTTCAGATTGGAGACTCACTTGGTACGTTCTTTGTCCCTTGTCGAATTAAGCGATAACAAATTCGCTATAAAAAAATTCGGTTAATCTAGTTAGTTTATATGTAACCATCTCACATGTGTTGATTTTGAATCCCGACATTTACAATTCTTAAATTTCAATTTAATTTGTTGTGTGCGTGATATGTCACAGTGTTTATCTACACACCAAACGATGATACAGTGCTTCATGTGACCGAATTGGCATACAAAAACTGCAGTGTGGAATCGCCACTCTCCAGCTACACCGATGGACACACTGTTTTCTCACTGAGTCATTCCGGTCCTTACTATTTCATCAGCGGAAACAAAGACAACTGTGAAAAGAATGAGAAGTTGGTGGTGGTTGTTTTAGCCGATAGGAGTAACCGTTCTTCGACTGCAAACGAAACCATCCCTCCTTCTCCTGCACCTTCTAGTTCAATCGATATAATGCCACCTCTACCACCTTCCGCGGAGTCTCCTGCTGCATCTCCGCCGACCGAAACAGCTGAAACTAACCCTACACCAGCACCAAGTGATGAATCTAAACCGCCAAACGCAGCTTCAACGGTATTCATGAGTGTTACTAGTTCTTTAGGGGCAATATTTGTTGCTTCAACTCTTCTTTTAGCATTCTGAAAGTAACATTTAAGTCATGAACTGGATTTCTTCTTTCGATATATTTCTTTGTTTGATTTTCCTCAAATCCTATTTTCCGGGTTCAGCCGGGTTTATCTTGATAATTGACTGATAAAAAAACCAAGGAATAATGTGATGCTTTGTATAGTATTTGGTGTGCTTGCTGGTAAACAGAGAATAATTAAATGAATGGATTTCTATACTGTGTGAATTTCAATGACCAGCTTTTCTTTTCTCTGTTTTCTATATGTTTGAACACAGTATCAACACAAATAGTTTAGAAAAGAAAATCCAAATAAAATAGTTTCCTACTATATATCAACTAGAAAATGAGAAATTAAAAATTCGGGCTTCATTTTATATGTAAAAGGGCTACAACAAATTCGTTTTTGTGCCTGTCTATCGAAAATTTTTGCCTAATTCCGTTTTTTTCGTCAGTCTAATTGTATTATAAAAAATCGAATCCAAAATCCCAGCAACCTGCAATTGACAGTGACAGAGAAGATTTTACCGATAACGTAGAAGGCAAGTTTCGAAACGAAAAGGAACTGTTTGGATGGGGGATATAGTAAGATACTAACCGTGAAAACACCTCCAATTATAGCGCAGATATTGGTGATAAAATGTGAAAATGATTTTGAATCTTCTGTTATCAAAACCTGAGTTCGAAAATGGAAGAAAAATCCGTTTGAATAAACGAGAAAACAAGACTGGAAGGTAGATATAAGTCTATCGTTTGAAGACTACGAACCTGCATCGGAGATAACTCGAAATGAAATTTCGCTACAGGTATGTGCACACTCTGTGCCAGACTGCTGTGCGCTGTGTACTCGTATTGCTCGATAATTTTATGGTCGCCAGACGATTTTTTCGTAACGACCTCTGTTTTGACTACTTGAAGGTAATGCTCTATCTGAAAATGCAATCAAGCAAGGTGAAGCAGTTATGAGCTTTTACACATTGCAATTGCCACAATCTCTACTCGAGACCTTAACATTTAAAATTTCTCAATCGAAAGAGCAAACTTACAGTAACATTTGCATCTACATCGCGGTCATTGATGAATGATCGACCATTCAACTTATCATGGCTTCTACCATGATAGGGTACTAGTCGCTTGACATCACTTAATACCAGAGGCGAAACTGTTTTACCAAAAGAAAGATGGCTTATGGCATGAGACATGTTCATTTTAGAAGCATCGAAAGAATGGGCTGCTGAACGAGCAGAGATGATAAGGTTGCCAGGAACCTGTAAAGTGCAACTCAAACGTAATACTTTCAGCTGCACATTTATCTCAAGGTAAAACATAAATGATTGGACAAACTAATGATATGCCAAATATGTCCGACGGTCAGTCTAATCTAATATCATAATTATCACCTTCTTTACGCGCACATATCCATCAATTCTGCATCCTCCCGTCAATGGTGCTGGTCTTTTTGTATCATGGGATTTATCCTCTATCGCCAGCTTCTGGTTCTCCTGTGGAATAGATGCTACCAAATTTTCCATTGTCTGGAAGAAACAGACAAGTGCATTAGGTCATGTATGTACATTTATCTTATAAGATTTCTGTAAGACTATAAATGATCTATAAACTCAAATGGCCAATTCAAAACTAATTTAGTCATACCTTAACCAGGCTTTCTGTATCACGATCCCCATAATAAGATTCGTGTTCGTGCTGTCCATCAGACTCCCTGAAACCCATACAGGTCAGAGAACAAGGTGAATCTGTATTGCACATATCATAAAGTTCAAACGGTACTCAATAGCCTAAAAGAAAGTAACAAGGGTCATATTGGAATATAATATTGTTGAGTAACAAGCAACATAAAGAAAGGGAGGAGTGAGGAAGAAAGGGGAAAAGTTGAGAAGGGACATCAAGTCATTGATATTAAGGGTAGAAAATATGTTGGATTATTCTTCTTTTACCTCAGATTGCTGCCTTTACGAAAAATACGAATGGATGGATACCCTTGGACGTGATGACTGTGTTGAGAAGAAGACGGAACAAGTGAGCAAAATAGTAATTAAGAAACCAGTGAAGGAAGGGAGAGAGAGAGAGAAAAGATTAAACATGTAGTAAAGCAATAAAAAGATGCAACATTCGGGAAGTAATTCTATACAATAAGAAAGAAAGCATAGTTTAAATATATGAAGTGATGAATGTTAATATGTATCTGCAATGTCAAAGAGATCAGAATGTACTTTTCAAAAGAGAAAGAGATCAGAATGCAACAATACGGTTACAGGTCAAGTATGACATATACTCATTCCCAAACAAGAAAGCATTAATGTACATGTGATAAACATCAAATAAGAAAATACCTCTTACACAACTCAACTTCTATGGTGCAATCAACCTTTGCCAAAAGAATACGCCCATCAGTTTCTGGATCATATCTGTAAAACGAAGGATGCAAAATTCATTGCCAAATCGAGAAACTACTTATAAATTTGTTCCATGGAAGAGAAATGATGTATTCTCAAACCTCTCCTTTATTATCTTGGCAGTTTTCTCCCATGATGGTTTCTGAAACCCAAAAAGAACATGCTGAGGCTACTATAAGTGAAGAAGCGACTCCAAGCACTCAGTCATAGAAAAGAGCAAATGTAGTTAGTCATAACTCATAACAGCTCAAAGCATGTCATTTCTATCAGTTTGGCCTAAGATTAATTAGAAGCAAGGGTTTAATTCATTCAAAATGCTATTTTATAGAATATGGAGACAAATATGTGTTTGTTTAAAGGTAGACACAGGGCCTAACAAAGTAAGGCCCTATTAAAGAAAATGTCACATTATAAAGTACATTAGAGGTTATTAAAATGCTCACTTATCCTTAAAAACAAGAAAAAAGAAGAGAGGGTTATTAAATATAAATGAACATAAAGTCACAAAAGGGATTACTAAAAATAGAAGATTTGGCAATTATATCAGTATAATAAGTTATGCATGAGGACCACTATACACAGCTGAAGAGCTAAACAAATAATGCTTTCAGCAAGTAGCTTCAAGACAAAGATTGTGCATGCTAATAGTAGATTACCAGGCGAGTACTCCAGTAGCACCAAGGAGCATAAAAATTAACAACTAAAATTGGATACCTGGAAAAATTGAAATCAAGTAAATGGAGGTATCACCAAAATTGGTATTTAACAAAGAAAGCTCCATGATGGGTACATAATCCACAAAATTAAATGGCTTGAAACTTTGAATTATCCACTTACTGATGTGAAAGTTTCTCAAAGTTGATACCATTTAATGGTACGGCACCCTCAACGGTTTCTTCATCAACTTCATCTCCATGCTTAATGGAATGAGGAACAGGTCCAGGATGAAACTCAGCACCAGTGGGTTTTAAATGTGGATCTATTGAAAACTTTCGGATTGTTTTTGTTATATTCAACCTGTTCTGAAAGCAGAAGACACAAATTTAGTCATATGAACAAACATGTAAATGGTAAATGTCAATCAGGAAAAACATTAAGGCATCTTGAAGAAAGAAGTATGAACAAAATAATGACAGGAAAATATAACACAATATCCAGGTGAGCTGCATGAAAATATTATCAGATAAGTTTCTATGCCAGGCATTTGAAGTGCATTACTAAGCTTGCAGCTACAAAAAAAAAATACTTGAGAACAAGGAAAGGATCATCTTTAAAATTAGTGCTAGACAGAAGTACAAGTTATTTTTTAAAATAAAATTAAGCAAATGAACATGTTTGAGAATAGAAACTTACAGTTCCCAAGACATCACTCACGTCAACGGATGCAAATTCACATGACAGCGCTGGAAAACTGGAGATCACTTGGAACAGTCAGCCAAAGATAAAGCTTGAACAATGTTAAGGATATTACAGAAATGAAAAGATACAGGCATATTAAACCTACGACAGTTTTGAAGAAAATCCAGAGAAGTATGTCCAAGTAAATATAGACCGACAACTAGAAATTTGGAGTTTGGACCCAACATTTTTGAGGAAAAAAATGTATAGAAAGCTTCTACTTCTGTCTAGTCAAGCAAGAATATTGCATCAGAAATTGGAGCCTTATTGCATGGAGGAAGTCTTATGTTATCTTATCGTTCATTTGCTAGTAAATTGGCAATATAACTATATATGTATTTTGTTTTGGATCTCATACAAGTTAAGTTTTCCATTTCTCACTTTTTTTAATCTATTTCATTCTCTTATATAAAATGAGTAGCATGGTTGCTTTTTTGAAGCTTATAACTAATTAGGTAATAGTGTGACTTTAAATATATTATTTCAAACAACTTTAAACAAATTACATATGCAAATATATGAGAGACGATAAATAAATAGTATTGAACATTATATTGCAATTCAGAACAATGAAATACATTACAAAGAATCGCCTTAAACTTTCAACATTATATTACCATCTCTCTTTTAGACGAACTTAAAAAAATAAAACGTAAAATAATCACCAGTGTATTATTTACAATTCTAAGTGAAAACACTTATCCTTTATTCACAATCCAATTACTTATAAGTAAATTATTTTTCTGGTTTTATTATATTAAGATTGATTTAATTTTTATATTAATTGTTAGTAATCAGACAATAGATATTCTTATTAGATGGTAGATTCATCAATACATAAAAGGTTAAAGTTCCAGGTTTAAAATAAAATTCTTTGTATACTAAAAATTATTATTTTTTAAATAAATCATTAAAAAGATAATGCATTAGAGAGGATAACTAATACGTCCTTTTAAAAAAATTTATTTATTACAATTCAATAAGAGTGGAGTAAGAAAATTTAAATTGCAGTGTCAAAATCTAGAAAATTTTGTTACAAAAATTAAGTGAAGGCTAATAATGAGTGTTAATTTCCTTCAAGAAATGCCAATTATATTTAAATGGTGTAATGTTCTTTTAAAATGGTGTTCGTTTTATTTTTAATATTTTTTTATAAAAAATATTTAAAATTTTTTAAAAAATTGATGTCAACGGGCACCCCTTTCACAAGGGTGGCTCTGCCCATGAATTCAATTTTTGGTATTAAATTCAGGTTTATAATCTGGGTGGTCTTAGTTCAGATCAGACAAGGTTAATATTTTGTTTGGAATATTTCGAGTTACTATTAGTCTCATATTTTTTCAAGTTCAGACTTTTTTGGATTCGATTTTAACTTGGATAAAATTGAACTTTAAGGGTTTGAGTTATAGATTTTTCAAATGGATTTCAGGTTCATGATCATTTTGTCACCAACGTATACAGTATTAAAAAATTGTTTTTTTTTGGGAAAAATAATCCAGTCACCCAAAACAATATACATATATACACACACAAAGATTTTGAGTTTGATACAAAAACTATTATTTTGAAAAGATAAAAACTTGTAATATAAAAAATTGAAAATTTGAGAGGATGCAAATTTTTAATTCATACATTGAGGAATAGTAACACATTTACTTGTGACAAAAGTTTTATGCTCAGTGATCTAATTACTCTTGGTGATCAAAGATAATTCCGAGTTCTCAATGATCTATCACTAGGTGTAGGTCATTATGAGTTTTTGAATGAGCAACCATACCACACACCAAAAACACTCTTACTACGAAAAATATTGCAACCAAATGAGAACGTTGAAGAATAACAATGCCAGAGAAAAGTAATGCACCTGATGTTGAAATCAATGCGTAAAAAGTCCCCATCAGAACTATTGTCAACAACAATAGATGTAGTGGTACTGAGTGTTAAAAAATCATTCAGTTCCTGCAAAAGAAATTCAATGGATTACAATGAGTGCAGGTAAAGAAAACAGAGGAATTGCTTTCATTTCAAGGCAAAAGTTTTAGTAATAAACTACGAATGTAAGATAAAAGAATGTTGAATCAGAAATGTTGTTTTGGGATGAAAAATCAAAACCAGAAGCCAAGTGCGTCAAAAACAGATCGAATTGAAGTTGGAGTGAATAGAAAGGCCGCCAACCATTCCAAATAAAACAATCATAGCAATTGCTGCTATAATGGATAAGCCTGCACCGCTTAACGATGCCTCTGTCAAATCTCTAGGGATTTTCCTGTACAGAAATAAAAGAAGAGAAGAAAGAAACTTCACCATTATAACATTTACTTAAACAAAATATATCAGCAGATGGAAATAGACCAGTATACTGTATACATGTGCTTAAAACTCAATAGAAAAATGAAAAAAAAAGAATAATAAAGAAATTTTTCAGCTCATTCACCAATGTAGTATCGAAATTTCATCAACCAAACAAGAGTTCCTCCAAAATTGTTCAAACGAATACAATTACAATCCAATGCTTGTTTTGTTTTCCGGTAAACAAATAAACAAAATTTCAATCCAAATATAGTAAATAAAGATTAGTTTAGCTCTTTCCTGTAAAATGCTCAGATCCATTCTTCTGATTCAATCATCAGAAATAAAAATAAAAATGCGATGAATGGAAAAGAGAAATGAGAGATCTGAACCTGTAGAAATCGACGGATTTGATCTTGCTCGAAGAAATCATGGCTGCCGATTTTATTAAATCAAAATCAGAATGTTTTTTTAGAGAGAAATGTATGAAAAAAAGAATAAAAAATGAATTTAAATCCGAATAAGAAATCTGGCAAGGAACAAGAGCCTATTTTTTCATGGAGAGATGAGCTGAGGAGGGAACTGCATAACTTTCGCGCGTGTTTTTATTTATTTATTTAATTTCTTTCTTTTTTATCCAAAAGTTTTCCTTCTTTTAATCAAATGGGTCGTAACTGCTGTGGGTGAGACTAAAATTTTACAGTGCAAGTAAAACGGAGAATTGTCCTCTTAAATCTGCCACGTTGCATAGTGAGGGCAAAGCTGGGTCAAAAATTTATCTGAATATTTCAACATTTTTTTTCTTTTAATGGAAAGAAATATAATTTTTTCCAGCTTGTCATTGTTATTAGTATACTAATAATTTAATTCCATAAATATATATAATTTATATCCAATACACTAGTTGTGAAAACTTTATAAGTGCTTTAATTTTAGGGTTTATAGATTCAATTTAGCGTGTATGATTTAAGGGTGTAGGGTGCAAGTGTTTAGAATTTATGGTTATGGATGATGGTTAGAATATAGGGTTTAGTTTTTAGGGTAATATGATGAGGATTTATGTTTTAATCTATAAACCCTAAATTCTAACCACCATCCATGAATTCTAAACCCCTACACCTAAACTCTTAAATTATACACTCTAAACTCTAAATTTAAAGCCGCCAGTGTATTGAATATATATATATATATATATATATATATTCAACTCATTCTTTTACAATAGAATAATATTTATAGGGTTATATTTTAATACAAAAGTTGTGTAAAAAATTACGCAACTCTTCTATAAAATTTAAAGCTTAAATCTCAAACTCTAGCACGTAAAAACTTAAATTTTAAACCCTAAACTCTAAATTCCAATCATGAACTTTAAATTCTACACCTCACAAATTAAACCCCTAAATTAAAACCCTAAAAATAAAAGACTAATGTAAACTAAAGTTTACGCAAACTTGTGTATCAAAATATTTTCTCTATTTATATTCTTAATATAATTATCAAAATTCAAACTCATACAAAATAAAATATAAATAAATATCTCTAATTACTTAACCAATTAAAAATTTCATATTTAATTTATTTTTAAAAATGCAACCCTGTAATTTTGATGTGGTGTTACCGTTATATAATAATGTAACTGCTAAATATGACTTGAAGGTTAAAATAAACATAAAGCCTTTTAAATAATAATGTATAAACCTTTTAATATTAAATTGGAGTAAATAAAAAACACAAACACGCTATGAATTTAACAAAAATATGAACCAACGATTTTAAATGAAACATCGTTATGGACTCATAAGTTGTCATAGTTAAAAAATTTAAAAACTTCTATTTGGCCCCTATAAATTTTAAGAATTCTTATTATATTTAAAATTGTTTGAATATTTTTAATTGAGATCTAAAATTTTAAAACTTCTCATTATTTTTAAATTTTTTAACTAAACACATTTTTTTGAAATTTAAAAATAAACCAATAATTTTTTTAAAAAAAATTCAAGTAAGCTCATCTAAACTCTGTTGTCAATATTTGTCCCGTTGACGTTATTGTCTCTAAATCATGGGCCTAACGATCTTAAATCTAGCCGGAGTGCTTGTAACCAAATTAAAACCCAAATTATTTTGGGCCAACGTGACACTGATTTGAACAAAAGAATTAGACTCGAATACAGACGGAAAAGAGGGCTTGACGTTAATGGTAAGGAAAGCGATTCGTCGAATTAGACAGAAATGGCGTCTGGTTAAGGCGGCAAAACACTATAATAAATGGGTAAGTAAGAACACAAACCTCTGTCGCCGGAACAAAAGGTAAGGTTTCAGGTATATCGGCGACTGAAATTGGACTTAGAAACTGAAATTAGATCTTGGAAATCGGAATTGTTTTTACCTTGTTTATGCTTAAATGGCAAAGAAAGTGAAATCCGCGGCTGAATTAGATAGGATCAGCAGTTTGCCCGATCCTATTCTTTGTCACATCTTGTCGTTCTCCCCCACTAAAGATGCAGTTCGAACCTCCATTCTTTCACGCCGATGGAGATATCTCTTTGCTTCAATGCCTACCCTTGATTTTTATAGCTGCTTGCGGGATTTGCCTCGCAGAAATGTTAACAATTTCTGGGGATTTCTCGATAGGTTATTGTTTTTCCCCAATCGGGTGAGTTTAGAATGCTTTAGGCTGCATGACCCTACTTCAAAGGACGATGATCATTTACGCCTTTATGGTTGTATATCTGCCGCACTGTGGCGTGGTGCTAAAGAAATCGTTATATATTCCAGAAACTGTCCCGTGTTCCCGACTCTTCTGTTTACTAGCCAATCGCTGATGGTACTGAAATTGAATATCGAAGGTGAAATGAAGATTCCGGCCGATGCTTGTTTACCAAATCTCAAGACTCTGCATCTTACAAACCTCGTGTTTGTAGTTGGCTCTTCGATTCTTAGGTTAATTTCCAGTTGCCATGTCCTAGAAGATTTGGTTCTTGATCTATGTGATTTTCATAACATAAGTGTGCTTAGTATTCATAGTCTTTCACTTAAGAGATTGGGTTTAAGTTTTCTAGAGATGGTAGTCGGAAGTCCCGGCGACGATCTCAATTGTGCGGTTGAGATTAACACTCCGAATCTTGTCTATTTACGGTGCACTGAGCTAATAGCCGAAAGCTATACTTTTAGTAACATGAGTTCTCTAGAAAAAGCTCATATTTCGATCTATCCGGTTAATAGGGATGCAACAGATAATGTGGATCGCATACGAGGTGTAACTAATCTCTTTCAAGCAATTCGCAATGTACAAGATCTATCTTTGTTCACTGATAATGCTGAAACGGTTAGTTGGCTTATATTTCAGTCATTGCCATGAATATCCAAGTTTTTTCTTTCAACATTATGTAATAGTTCAAGTTTTGTTGTGCAGCTTTTTGGAACCTGTCTTGAACCAGGACTTGCATTTCCCAACCTTGTTGAACTGGAATTTGGTAATCCTAACGGAGATTGGAAAGGAACATGGATCATGGAGTTTTTGTGCTGCATGCCTAATCTTAAGAAACTTATACTTGATCTGGTATGAAAGCTTCTCTAAATACTGTTTCAGATTTAGTGTATCGGTTTGATATACATATATGTACACACACGTATACGTATTTTATTACATTTGCATTGCGATTGGCCTTCTTAGCTTAAATGTATGATACAAATTAATCCAGTAACCTTTTTGTTTTGTTTAGGGTGTTCCTGAAGAAGGATTCAGGGTAGTGCCTGAAAAAGTGCCTTCATGTGTGTTATTTCACCTCAAGGAGATTGAAGTTCCATCCTTTGAGGGAGACAAACATATGTTTGCAATGATTAGCTATTTGCTGAACCATGGAAGAGTTCTGGAGAAGCTAATAATTGATGTTTATGACCCGTGTGAGGAACGTCGATTGAGTCTCATAGATGAACTATTAAGGTTACCGAGGAATTCAAAGAAATGCGAAGTCGAGAGCCTCTAATGTTTTGTATTGTTTGATGTTTACCGAAAACTCTTCATCGTCTTTTTGTTGCCTTGAATAGAATTTGGCTGCTTTGTTTTTCCTCAGCGAAGTCGTTTTATTAATCCCCAAATGACGAGTTGCAGGAACCCGCAGATACCGGCACTATAGAACGTTTCAACTCGTCTTTAACCGATGCATTAGCTAATCTATTCGCATCTCGGTGTCGACCAGTAGTTTAAAACACCTCCCATACTATTCAAGGAGTCCAGGACTCCTGTCTGGTAAGTTCACCAGGTAACTTATGCCTGCAAAACATAAGCAGCTGTCCCTGCAAAGCAGAGCATGAGATAGGAAACAACTGCCCTTACAAAACCAGAACATACACTTAGATGCAAATGGTGTAATCAGAACCGTGCAAATGAAATGCCAATGTTGCAGAATCATTATAATTCGTTGGAAATTCATAACGAAGATCAAATTCATGTACAAATGCATATGACATATGAAGCTAGTTATAAAAACTTAGTCGGCTAAAATATGATTTGTTAATTTTGAATATTAAAAAATAGAAATCGACTTGACTTTTTCTGTGCCCTTTGTTTATGTTTCATCACCAGAAAAATTAATTTTAGAGTTTAAGATTATAGTTTAAGGTTATGGTTTAGGGTTAGAGTTTAAGATATTGGGCGTATTTTGTAAGGCATAATGTTTACGGCTTAAGAGTTAAAATTTAGGGTTAGAGCATATGAATTGATAGTTTAGTGTTGAGTATTAAAAAACACAAAAAATGATTTTTGTCCTATTAGAAAACACCTCGACATGCTATGAATATACACATATATAAATAGGGTAATTGTTCTATACACAAGCGCTTGTGGAAATTTTTTTACACAAGCGTCTTAATTTTAGGGGTTAGAGACTCCGTTTAGGGTTTAAAATTTAGGGGTATAAGTGTAGTATTTTTGAATTTAGGGATTGTTGATAAAATTTTGGGTTTAGGGTTAAAATTTAGGGTTTATAGGTTAAAACCTAAATCCCTACACATATTACCCTAAAACTAAACCCTAACCCTAAACCCTAAATTCTAAATTGTAAACATGAACCATAAATTCTAAACATTTACATTAAAACCCCTAAACTCTAAACCCTAAGCCTTAACCCTAAACCCTATAATTGAGGCGCTTGTGGAAATAAAAAATTTCCACCGCCAGTGTATAGGATATTAATCCATATAAATACATCAATTGTTATCAATATTTAGTTGATCGAACATGATGAAAAATTAATCCGTTTATGCAATTAACTTTTACGGTATTCAATTCAAATTAATTCGTGTGTGTTTAGTTTTTCGATGGTAAAATTAATTTTAGATCATCATGATTTTATAAAGTTAATTTTTGTATAATTGATTTTAAAGTAATGTGATTTATGTTTGAGAGTTTTTTTCTTAAAAATCACGATTGTGTAAAAATAATGTAAAAATCACGACAAAACGCAAAAGCTACTTCTACCTTATTTTTTTAAAATCACGTTTGAAGTCTAAAATTAATTTTAAATTTTAAATTCAAACATGTGTACACGACGTTCGAAGTATATTTTTCCGCTGAATCGAGATTTTGAGCCTCCAATCGTCATTAAATTAAAAATCGGTGGCTGTAAAAATAGTCAATGGTTGATTTTTTTTTGAATTAATGAAACCCTCCATTCTTTAGAACTTGACGTTCTTGTCCCTCTTTCTTGGGCCTGATGAACTTAAACAAAGTCCGTGTGTTTTTAAAACCCTAAGGGAAAGTAAGACATAGGGGCTTTACGGTAAAAGGTAGAAATCTGCAGAATGATTCGACATGAAACCCTGAATCACAAAGAAGAAGCAAAACACTGAAGAAATGGGGGAAGGAAGAAGACAACCCGATGCTGCTTGAAGAAAGGTATGGGTTTCAGTATCAGATATATTGTTGACTGATAGTGGAGTTAGAAACTGAAATAGGGTAATTCTAATAGAGTTGTGTTGGAATTAGATTACAAGCCCTTTAAGCCCAGAACCCCCCTGGAATTTGCCATTTTCTAGTTTATGGTTAAATGGCAAAGCAAGTGAAATCTGTGGGTGATTTGGATAGTATCAGTAGTTTGCCTGATGCTATTCTTTGTCGTATCTTGTCGTTCCTTGGCACTAAAGATGCAGTTCGAACATCTATTATTTCACGCAGGTGGAGACATCTCTTTCCTTCTGTCTCCATCCTTGACATTGATGATTGCAGAAGGTTTACGGATTACACAAATCTTAACAACTTCAAGAACTTTGTTGATAGGTTATTGTATTTTCCCAATCAGGGTTGTTTAAAATGCTTTAAGGCGACTCATTATTCATGTGATGGTGATTATTCACACCTTTACGGTTGGATATGTGCTGCATTGTTGGGTGGTGTTAATGAAATTGACATACGTTCTGATGAATCACTCATGTTACCGCCTTTTCTGTGTACTTGCCGGTCATTGGTAACACTGAAATTGGATATCTATGGGGACATCAATGTTCCATCTCAGATTTGTTTACCAAATCTCAAGACTCTGCACCTTTCAAGATTCGACCTTTCAGATGATTCAGTTTTTAGATTAATTTCTAGTTGCCTCGTGCTTGAAGACTTGGTTTTGGAATCTGTGGAATTGCCTAGAAACATAAATTTCAATATCCACAGCCTTTCACTCAAGAAATTGGTTTTAGATTTCGAAGGTTTGATAGAAGAATTCCGTAGAGATTTCAATTATGTGGTGGTGATTAATGCTCCGAATCTCGTCTATTTCAAATATGCTGACCTATTAGCTGAAGGCTATCGTTTAAGTACCATGAATTCTCTAGTACATGCTGATATTGGAATCTTTCGATTTGATAAAGAAACAACATATGATGGGAGTTGTCAACTTTGTGCTATTGATCTTCTTCAAGCCGTTTACAATGTAAAGTCTCTATGTTTAACCATTGAACAGGCTGAGACGGTTAGTAAACTAAATTAATCGTCTTGCATATTAAGCCTTTTCATTTTGAAGATTATATAACAGTTTCAAGCTTTTATTTACAGCTTATACAAATGCCTTGTGAACCACTGCTCTCATTTCACAATGTTGTTGAATTGAGAATTTATAATAGATTTGTAAACCGGGGAACATGGGATATAGAGTTTCTCCATTGTGTGCCTAACCTAAAGACGCTTCACTTAGTTCAGGTACTTCAGGTATGGAGCTCTAACTAAGTATTGTTTCATCTAAACATTTACTGTATAAATCATGTGTTTAAATAGTAATCGTAACACCTCATCTCCTTTTGCCATCGATACCTGCCATAATTGACCTCAAAAATATTATTTACTAAACGGTCAATTATTTATCTGCAAGATGATTTAATTTCCTGATGCAAATCTGCAATCTTTTTTCTGGTTTTAAGGGAGAAGCAGAGAGAGGAACCAAGCCTCTACCAGAGAAGGTGCCTTCTTGCTTGTTATTTCAACTTGAGGAGATAAATTTTATACATTTTGAAGGAGACGAACGTACGCTTGGATTTATTAGTTATTTCCTGAAATATGGAAGTGTTCTGGAGAAGCTCATCATAGGAATGAATTCATTCCTGGAAGAATCCGAACAATTGAGCATCACCAAAAAATTGTTGGGATTTCCAAGGAATTCAAACAAATGTCAAGTTCTGACTCGGTAAACTTTCTTCTTTCTTTCGTTGTATATTGTTTAATGTTACAGAGTTTGAACTCTTGGTTGTATTTACTGGTTTGATTTTGAGTAGTCCTTATTGTTGGAATCAAACAGTCAGCTGTTTAGCATAATTGGATCAATCTTTTGAGGTTCTAATTATTCTTTTACTATTGCCAATTAGTGTTTATACTTATTGGCAATTGAAGTAGACTTCAATTTAATTTTTTTTTTCTGGGTCATGTTTCCACCTTGAAACACCATTGGTACATTGTTAATCAGCATATCGGAGTCCACCTATCCCTACATCGGAAATGATACGCTTTTTTTTATCGTTGCCGAGCTGCATGCGAACATAGTTCCGAAATTCCTTTGTATTCAGCTAGTTATAAAAATACATACATATTAGTATAAATAAATTTTTAAATATTTTCTATATAATAATGAAACTCGATTTTTAAACGATTTCCTAAATGATGTGTAAACTTCCCAAACCTTAACTCGTTAAACTAACTGATATTACACGTTAAAATGTGCTCAAATTATATATATATATATATATATATGGACATCTAATCTGGACATTTTCTATAACCATTAAAACAAAAACTAGTCACTTGAGGTCATGTAAAAAGGTAAAAAAATTTAATCAAATGACTCGAACAAAAGATAGATACAAACAACACCAATAATTGGTGGTGAAATAAAATTACCAACACTAAACATTAAAAAATACATATAACTCTTATGGCAGTTTGACATACGATCATTATCACAACTCAATGATGAACAAGAGACAATGATTGTGAACATATGTCTAAATTAGGGATGGACACGGGTCGAGTCGGGTTTTCGGCCTACCTGAACCCGACCCGAAAATTAATTTTTACAAGACAGTCTCAAAATCTCTAAAATTGCCCAATCCAAAACACCTAAATCGTCGGCGCTTTTGCCGTGAATCGTCGCCCCTAAAACATACTCTTTTAGTCGCCAAATTTAGGCGGTCATTTCCCCCAACACTGCGACGCTAAAAACGTCGAACGACATACCAGTCGAACGTCGATCTCGCGACGGAAGGGTGAGATAATTGGTAGTGGGGTATAGCAACGAAAGAGTGTTGCCTCGTTTGTCGATTTGGTGGCGCCAAGAGAAGAGATTTAGGTTTTTTTTTTGGAATATAGGGATTTTAGTGTTTTCTTGAGAAATTAAGCCATGTGTTACGTATTAACGGAATGAAACTTTAGATACGTATTTTGACCATGTGTCATGCATTTGTTGGTTGAATCAACATATTTTAGTTTTTTTTTTAAATTGAAGGAAATTAAGAATCAAGCCACATGTCATACATTCGTTGGGTGACGATTTTTTTAATAAACATTAACGGTTTGATTTGACCTTAAAATAGTATCAGAATGAAACTTTAGACATCTATTTTAACAACAAAAAAAAACTTCAGGCAAGGCAAATCTACCATGATTTGTGTGCTTATTTTTTAGTTAAGCCTTCTAATAATTGCTTTTGTAGAGTGTAGTTGGCCTTATTTTCTGCATTTTCCATGCCTATCTTATTACTTCATACTGCAATTGCAAAGAATATGATAATCTCCCTTAAAGTAGAAAACATGGACGAGATCCTTATAAATTGACTCGTTCTCTCCTCATTGCCTTTTTCTTTATTTATTTATTTTGAGGATATCGATTTTCTCCTTTCAAATTATAATTTTTTTTTTTTGTTACTGCATACTTTTTCAATGACCAAGTTAGTTGCTTCTGTTTCCTCATGCAGTGTTTAAAGGTATTGCCTTGTAAGACGCTATTTCCTACAAGGCTATAACCTAAGGGTCATATGAGGAGCTTAGTGTGAACCAATCTTTTATTTCTTTTTATTTATTCTCAATAAAAGAATGTTTTTTAAATAAAGGTAACTTGTTTTTCCAGAAATTGAAGGGATGGTGTCCTGCTGGATTGCGACTTTCTTAATTATTTAATATTCACAAAATCAAGTGGACAAAATTTTTAGTATTTTCGTATATTGGTAAAAATATATTTTGTTTTCCAAAAAAGTTTACTCCATCAACTTAAAATTGCATTTTATTCAAGGATCATATATTAATTTTAATTCCACTTTCGTAATTTTACAACAACAACAAAAAAAATGAGATAAACGCGTGTTACTTCTAATTTATAATTTCTTATCGTCTTTTTATCTAAAAACTGGCATTTCGTTATTGTTTTCATTCGTACTTATTGATATTATAAAGGAAAATTCTACAACGTGCGACGAACACCGATGAACATTACTAATTATGAACACCGATGAACACTATTAAATTAATTAATAAAAATTTAAAATTTTAAGGATCCATCAAATAATTAATAATTACTTTAAAAATTTTAATTAAATTATTTTTTATATATTAAAATTTTATTTTTTTAATAAGGATAAACTATATATTTAGTACCTCACTTATTTTCACATTTCTATTGAACCCTCATTATTTAAATATTATTTCAATTTGACCCTATTCTTTATAAAAATAATTTAACCCTTAACCCTCAACCTTAAACCCTAAACTATTAAACCTTAAACCCTTAAACTCTTAAACCTATACCCTAAACCATATACCATTAAAAATAATTTCACCATCATCGATTCAATTCAATGAATTGTTGAATTCTCTTAAAAATTCAATAATCAACAATTTGAAGGGAAAAAAAGTGATGATCAAAGTCGGTACAAGTTCTTCATTATGATATCACAAAGATTAAAAAAACATGGACTTGAGCTCTTTAAATATGACTCACTGTAAACGTCGGTGATACAGGTGGTTCAAAGGCTTTTAATTTCTCGAAATTTCGATAAACAAATACAAAAGTAAAAAATTGCAGTGGTTTATATTTGATATTGCGCTTGATTAAAATCCAAGTTGTCTGCAAAGAAACAAGAAAAATGAGTTACGAGTAAAACGGTTTAACAATCGTGGCTTTTTAGGAATAGCAGTTTATTTCAGGCTTTGGGCTATTCAATACTCTATCTCTTCTGATGATGCTGACTTGATAAGGTAGCTTTATATGAATTTTGGGTCTTGATTAAATTAGGTTGATTTGAATTCTGGGTTTTCAATTTTCTTCTTAAATTGTAAATAAAATGGTTTTTTTTTTTGTGTAATTTCTTGGAGAGAAGGAGGCAGTTTGATCTTGCAAACAAAGAGGCAATGGACGAATCTGCGGAGTGGAGGCTGAGGTTTGATAAAGAGGCAGAAAAGGCTTCCAAGTGTGCCAAAGAACTGGAAGAGATATGCTCTTTTCTTGTCGCCATTTTCATTTTCTTATTAAATTTGGATCAATATGCGAGTTTAGGTTTTCAACTGCCATTCTTGATTTTTTTCTCAATTTTGAAGATAGAAAATTATTTCAATTCCGTAGTCTTTTGGGGAAGAATTAAGATTAAAAGAGTACTATAATAAGAAAACATAGTTGATCTTGTAAATTTTTTATATATCAATATGTGCCAATAAAATTTTTCTTGTTTCATTGTAGATAGCTTGGATTTTAATCAAGCGCAATGTCGAATATAAACCATTGCAGTTTTTGGCTTTTGCATTCGTTTATCGAATTTTCGAGAAGCTGAAAGCCTTTGAACTACATGTATCACCGACGTTTACAGTGAGTCATATTTAAAGAGCTCAAGTCCATGTTTTTTTTAATCTTTGTGATATCACATAATGAAGAACTTGTACCGACTTTGATCATCACTTTTTTTCTTCAAATTGTTGATTATTGAATTTTTTAAGAGAATTCAACAATTCATTGAATTGAATCAATGATGGTGAAATTATTTTTAATGATATATGGTTTAGGGTATAAGTTTAAGAGTTTAAGGGTTTAAGGTTTAATAGTTTAGGGTTTTAGGTTGAGGGTTAAGGGTTAAATTATTTTTTATAAAGAATAGGGTCAAATTGAAATAATATTTAAATAATGAGGGTTCAATAGAAATACGGAAATAAGTGAGGTACTAAATATATAATTTATCATTATTAAAAAATAAAAATTTAATATATATAAAAATAATTTAATTAAAATTTTAAAGTAATTATTAATTATTTGATGGATCCTTAAAATTTTAAATCTTTATTAATTAATTTAATGGTGTTCATCGGTATTCATCATTAGTGGTGTTCATCGGTGTTCGTCGCACGTGGTAGACTCATCCTATTATAAAAAAAATGGTATGTTAATTAAACATTTTTAATTTGACCTAATTATGTGTTCATTCTTAATTCGATTTCGATTAAGATACTTTAATAACCTTAATTTTAGAAATAATTTTTAAAAATTTTAAGGTACGAGTAATCAGCTCACATTTCTAACAAGTATTTTGTTCTACTTATCGGTAAAAATGGTATGTCAGATAAACATATTTTTGAACTTTTTAGAAATAATACGGAAAAAATATAAAATGAACTTGATTATTTAGATATATTAATTATATTTAAAATGTTGTTAGTTTATAATTTTATTTCTCATGGAATTGTTATTGTTAGGATTTACTATTTTAATTACTAATTTTCGCGTTCCAAAGAGGAAAAGGAAATGTATTGTAGGAAGCAGTTAAGACATAAAGTTGTTGACATTATACGTTCAAAATAAAAGTTGTTGACATTTTGACATGAATAAAAATTATTTGTCATTTTAAGTGTTACTATTTATATTTTCACATCAAAAATTTAAATTTAGGGTTTAAAGTTAAAGTTTAAAGTTAGGGTTTAAGATTAAAGTGTAGAGAATTAAGAGTATGGTATATTTTTTTAGAATTTAAAGTTTAAAGTTTAGGATCTAGAAATTACGATTAAAATTTAGAATTTGATTTTTTTTTGTTTAAACATAGAAAGAGGCACTGAGAAAAGGCAAGACTTTCGTCCCTGATCTAAATTTTATTAATAAGGAAGCAAAGAGAAACTAATTAGATTCTAGTCATTACACTATGCTATGCAACAATCTTTAAAAAAAGCATCAGCCATGATTGGCACAATTTTCATCAGCAAATTGGAGTTGACCAAATATACCATCATAAACGATTCGTTTATTCTGCTGCGACCATGCACCGAGGATAGTTGCAAAGGTTCCCTTCATTATTGCCACGCAGAAAATATCCTGGTTGAACAGAATCATATATTGTCCGGGAACGGTGTAATCGGCTCCATTAAAATGGAATGTTAGAGATGCATGGTCATTAAAATTCCGTGTACGTTCGTAACACAACTCGAATCCTCGAGCTGTTCGTATACTTCTGAGTCCTCTCGATCCGTAATAAGCTCGAAACACTTGTATCACTCTCTCGTATGCGTTCACTCCGATCGTGTTGGCGTCGATGTGAGTGAACAATGTTCCAGAGTCTATGAAGCAACCACCTTCCCCGCCTGCTCTAACCTACAAATCAAGATAAATACAAGTTTTAAATATTTCGATATTATTTTATCTGTTTTGACCGATTCGAATAAATGTTACCTCAAAAGCAGAGGGAGGCAGTCCTAGACGATGACCACCAACACTTATATCCAACAATTCCAGGTTGTAGTGATAGTTGTTAGATGATTGCAAAATCAATGTTGATTCAGCATTCGGAGGCAGCTCCGGAATGTCGCTTCCGAAGTTTAGAGCAAGTGATTCGGGCACAACCTCGGTAAAAGGGACCAAGCAGTAGGAGAATCGAGAGTGAATTGTAGACGAAAACTGTTGCATCATAGATTCGGGCGAAAAGTTCAATCCGAATATCCCTGAAATAGCACTGTTCCTAAAGAAAATGTCCCGGTTATCGTTAGAGCAACCGAATATGACATTTTCGTATGTTCCGATGTGAGATTGGTCGATAAAGAAATGGAAATCTTCTGTCGATGCAATACCCCGACTCGAGGCGCCACCGCCGTATCCATATCTGTAGACGCATACATCATTTACACAAGTAAAATGTCTTCGCTCGGCGTGGCAGAGAGGATGGCTACAAGGAAGTCTGGCGTAAGTGGTTGAAGCTCTCGAATCGTAAACCGGGGGAACTTGGGGGAAACATTGTATGCAAGGTTGACACTGCGTCCAAATTAGACCACTCGCGGTGTCCAACAACAACTCCACTTCGTGATTTTGGCTTCCTATGGTAAACTTTACAGCATACCATAAACTCTCTCGTACTATCGGAATCCGAATATTATCGGGGAGTATCCTCCAATCCGGATTCGACATTAGATGTAAATAATCGGCTCTAGCATTACTAACGTTAATCAATCTCTCTATCCTTTCAGCCACGTTCAGATTCCGAATACGGTACATAGGAGACCCCGGAGAATCGTCAACGTTAGCCCTTAGAGTTAGACCAGTAGGATTTGAAGCAGAAAATGTGAAATGGTGTTGAAATGAAAGTGTGACACAAAGGAAAAACAACATTTTAGAATTAATAAAACCAAGGGATAAAGACATTTTTTGAAGTGAAAAATAAGCCTGTAATGAATTGGTAGTGTCTTGTTTTCCCCCTCTTTTATAAAGCAATGGTATTGGTTATATGAGCATTTTTTTAGGAACGTATTAATGCCCTCTGGTATTTAAGATATGAGCAAACGGGTGCTTATTTGTTATTTGTTTTCGGTCAACTATTTTTATGATATAATAGGAATAATTTAATTTTTAAAAAGGAAACGCATCATAAATGGGGAAGGATATTAAAGGAGTTCGATCTTATCTTTAGGGCAAATGGGCAATTAAACTCCATATTTATTTTTTGCGAACATAAGGTCAAATTAAGCCTTAATGGAAGATGAAAAAATTAATTAAATTCTTATAAAAATTTATGGATTAATATCCTATACGGAGAAAACTGAAAGTTTCCACAAGCGCCTTAATTTTAGGGTATAAGGAGTTAATTTATGGTATAGGGTTTAGGGGTTTATGTGTAGGAGTTTAGAATTTAGGAGTAGTTGTTTTAATTTAAGGTTTATGGTTATAATTTAGGGTTTATAGGTTAGAGTTTAGTTTTTAGCGTAATATGGTGAGGATTTAGGTTTTAACCTATAAACCCTAAATTATAATCCTAAACCTTAAATTGAAACAATTATCCCTAAATTCTAACCCCCTACAGCTAAACCCTAAACTAACTCTCTATATCCAAATTTTATACCCAGTTTAATTTTCATTAGTTGATATCGTTCGCACTCAATTTAACTCTTTTATGAATCGAAGGTCAAATTAGGGTTTAAGTTTTAGTTTTTAGACGTTAGGGTTAAAATTTAGATTTTGGTTTTATAGTGTAAATGTATAGGCTTGTATAAAATTTATTTTACACAGCTTATGTATTAAAATTTTTCCATTTTAAAAATATATATATTATATAATTTTTTAGATTTTTCTTTGATTTTTAATTTATTTTACAATTTAAAATATATATTTTAAGATTGTTTAATTTTTTTAATTTTTCTTTAATTTTTTTTAAAATAGATTCTCAACCATTTTCCAGTTTTTATGACACGACGCTTCCTAAGTGTGCCACATGTCATCATTTTAATGCTTGTGTGTGAGTAAATAGTCAACATTATCGAGAGATTAATTAAACGCAATTTAAATTTTAAAGGTCTAACTTATCACAATTTGAATTATAAGGGCCAATCTGAGTAAAAAAATTATAAAGTCTTAATTAATTTTTTAAATTTTTGTTGAGGGCTAATTTGACTTAAAAAAAATAAAGGTGGATTACAAGGTGAAAAGAGGATTTTCAAAGCAATATATAAATTTTATATTATCAAAAAGGCAACTACTTTGTTTTTTAATTTTCTTTTAAAAGTGGATATCACGAACATGGGACAATTCCACGAATTGTTAATAAATTGATTAAGATAATAAAACAATTACATGAATTAAGAAATAATCAATTTTTTGACGGAGATTTATTCTTCTATTTTCGACCGCACTTGTTTTACTAAAAAATGACTCTTTAATAATTAAGTCCATGTACCTTCGCATCAAATAATTTTCTTTTACTTTTTTATGCCCTAATATTATAAAATATTAAAAAATTAAATTTTAAGTCTTAAGCTTAAATTCTAAATCTTTAAAAGAGAATTTTCAAAGCATGATATAAATTTGATATTATCAAAAAGGCAACTACTATGTTTTTTAAATTTCTTTTAAAAGTGGATATCACGAACATGGGACAATTCCACGAATTGTTAATAAATTGATTAAGATAAGAAAACAATTACATAATTAAGAAATAATCAATTTTTTGACGGAGATTTATTCTTCTATTTTCGACCACACTTGTTCTAATAAAAAATGACTCTTTAATAATTAAGTCCATGCACATTCACATCAGATAAAAAATTTCTACCTTTTTTTATGTTTTTTTATGCTCTAATATTAAAAAATATCAAAATAAATAAATAAATTTTAGGCCATAATCTTAAATTTTAAATCTTAAAACCTACACTTTATATGCTAAAAAAGATACCTTAACCACAAATTCAAACTTTAAACCCTAAACATAAATTTTAATGTAAATACATAAATAGGAACACCAAAAAATGTAAAAGGATTTCTATTCCTTTCCAACTGAGAGGCCTTCCCCTAATCTTAGAGATCTCTTATGATTTATGTCTAAAAATGAAAGAAAGAATATGAGCATTTTGTATTATTTAAATAAAACAGATTGAAACAATGATTCAAACATCATTGGCACAATTCTCATCAGCAAATTGGAGTTCACCGAACAAATCATCATGTATGATACGTTTATTTTGTTGATGCCATGCACCAAGTATAGTCGACGAGGGCCCCCTTAGTACACCTACGCAGAAAACCCCCGGCTTGAACACATTCACGTATTTTCCGGCAACCGTGTAATCCGCCCCATTGAAATGGAATGTTAGAGTTGCAAATTCATCATAATTTGGTGGACGTCCATAACACACTTGGAATGATGATCCTTGTGGTCTTTCTAGTCTTTTAAGGTTTTTTGACCCATAATAAGCTGTAAACACTTGCATTACTCTCTCGTATGCATTCACTCCGATCGCGCCGGAGTCGATGAAGGTGAACAAAGCTCCGGAGTCTATGAGGCAACCACCCGCCCCACCTGACCTAAACTGAAAATCGAGACGACTATGATTATCAGATATCGACACCGATGTTAATTAATTACCTGAAATGTAGATGGAGGAAATCCGATACGGTAAGTGTCGACACTTATGTCCAACAATTGCAAGTTGTAGAAATAGTTGTTTTGTGCTGGTCCTCTCATGACCATTGTGGATTGAAGATGTCCCGGGGGAAAGCGTGGGACATCTTCTCCGAACCTTAGAACGAGTGGCGGGGGTACCGCTCCGACGATAGGGGCGAAACAGTACGAGAATCGAGAGTGAGTTTCGGTAGAAAACTGTTTCGCCATTGAATCAGGGGAGAAGCTTAATCCAAATACCCCTGATATCTCAGTGTTCTGAAAAAAAACATTACCACTCTCGTCCGAGCAACCGAACACGGCTTCGAAAGGCCTCGTATTAGTTTGGTCGATTAAGAAATGGAATGCTTCCGTAGATAAAACGCCCCTAGTAGACGTGCCACCGCCGTAATTGACAACGTAGCGACATACACCGTTGACACAAGTGAGGTCTTTACCCGGGGTCTTGCATAGACGATGTTCGCATGGAAGTGTTGCGTAAGTTTGTGAAGCTCTAGGATCGTAAATCGGAAGCTTTTGAGGGAAACACTTCGGGCAAGGCTGACATTGTGTCCATGTTAAACCACCACCGGTGTCCATCAACAACTTCACTCGGTGCAGTTGGCTTCCGATTTTAAACTCCGCGGCATACCATAAATTCTCTCGTAGTAACGGAATTCGAATATTATCCGGAAGTATCTCTGCATCAGGATTTGAAACTAGATTCAAATAATCGGCTCTAGCATTGGTAACGTTAATCAATCTTTCTATTCTTTCATCGATAGTCAGATTTTGAATTCGGTACAGAGGAGAGGTTGGAGAATCATCCACAACAACCTTTAGTGTTAGACCAGTAGGATTTGCAGTGGAAAATGAGAAATGGTTTTGAAATAATAATGTTACACAAAGGAAAAACAACAGTTTGGAATTGAGAGAAGTAAGGGAAAAAGACATTTTTTGGAGTGGAAAATTAAGCCCTGAATGTAATGGTATTGTTAGTTTTCATACATTTATAGTGATGAAATGTATTGAATTTAGAGACAAGAAATGACAAAATGGTATGGTAATTCCTCGTGCATTAAAGAGCATTAAAGCCCTCTGATTTTGGAACTAATTCGTAAATATTTTAAGATATGATAAGGTAAAAAATTTATAATTTTTTCGGTCTCTTTCTTTATGGCCCAAACGCTTAAAATTAAATTTTAAATTTAAATTTTAAATTCTAAAAATATATTATACCTCTAATTTTAAACCTAATAATAAATTCTAACCTTCAACATTAACCATAAATTCTAAATCTAAATTTTAGTACGTGGCAGTCACAAAAAAAACATAAGATTTCTATTCGATACTATGATTCACTATAGCATCAATCAAGGGCGGAGCCACCCTTTGAATAGGGGTGTCTCATGACACCTCAAATTTTTTGGGAAACCTATTTTTCTTATATAATTTGTATATAAAAAATTAAAAATATGAACAAATGACACCCCTTTTTATGAATAAAATAACACCCATTTATAAATAATTAATCTCTTTAAATATCGTTGAAAAAATGATACCCTTAAATATATTTCTAGCTCCGCCCTTAGCATCAATCCCCTCTAATTTAGGCAACAAAACGGAAATTTAGTACTTGATAATCTAATTTATTTTCTCAAGATTGGAATATATTTTAGTCAAATGTTAAAAATCTCACTATTCGAAACGGCAAATTATGGCTTTGGTTTGTTTCTTCTACTACTCTCAACCTAGATATTTACCACATCTATATATATAATGTCACTAATTAGGGTAAATAATTAAATGCTAGTCGATATTTTCATATTATTTTATCAATTCAATTGAGAGTTGCGATCAGTTTTTTAGTAACTTAAACTACCTGAATCAATTTCTACTATAAAAGAATGAGATTTTACGTGATCGTATAAAATTCCCTCCAGACATACCATTTCCCAAATTCTCTCTGAAAATTGAAAAGAAAATGTGGCTAAAATGGTTATTGAACAGTAAACCCTAATCATTTTTGTTTATTCTAGAGAAAAAAACCTTTAACCCTAATCATTTTTGTTTATTCTAGAGAAAAAAACCTTTAACCAGGCATTATTTTGTTAAATGAAAGTTATTGATCCAAACGCACCGTTTTGCGGTGATAACACGTGGCGTGCACACAATAATTTATAGGAAAAATTACACGGATGGTCATTAAACAATCACCTATATTTTTTTCGTAAAAAATGTCCATGACGTTACTTTTCATTATTAACTAGGTCACCTTCCGTTAAAAACTTAACGGAATTGCTTATCTAAATTATTTTATTATTTTTCTTTTTAATTATCAAATCAACTTATATTATTATTTATTCGGTAACTTGGCTTTTCTACAAGAAAGTTCACATTATTTAAAGGATTAAAACCTTACTTTTCCATACTTTCCTTTCATTGTTTTTTGCAAGAAACAACATTGAAAGACAGAAGGAAATCGAAGCAAACAACAAATAGAAGGAACTAGAGTGAATCGATTTTGTTATTGTGATTGTCTATGTGAGTTAAGAACAAGTTGAATATTAGATATTTTGACCCAAAAATATTTAGTTGTTCAAATTTCAACAAAAAAGTATAAAATTTTATTTATTTAAGTAGTTTGATGGTAAAATTCATGAACGCGTCGTAGTTGTTCTGCTAAAAACAGGAGAGTCATAGAAAATGCAAGGAGTAGGGAACATATGTGTTGACTGTTTTGTCTTATTGTTCTTGCCTATATTAACATCTTTTTGGATAATTCTTAATTTAGGGGTAACGTTGTAATTCTTGAGCTAAGGATTGATTCGATGGTGAATTACACAATGAACAATAGTGTGGTGTAAATGTAATTGGTTAGAAATTAGAATTGATATATCGTTTGTTAAGATTACTGTTTGTGTTTAAGGTTTTACAGATTTTTGGTGAATCTTTGTAGTTTATATAGAATTGATGTTAAGATTATGGTTGATGTATGCTTTTGTAAATGTTCGGACTAAAATGAATGAAATGAAGTGATTTGTTTTAAAATGTAATACTCTTTCTGTAAAGTTTAAAATGTATGAAGAAATTTAAAAAATAAATTTAGGGTTTATGATAAAATTATTTAGGAGATAACGCAATGGTGATGGTAAGAATATAATAAGGAAAAGAATTTATTAAATTCTTGAGGTATCAAACTGAAATTTAAAAAAATAAAAACTAAGCTCTTCGATTTGTGTGGGTAGGATATTTGAAGCAATTAGGTTATTGGATCTAACACCAAAGGCCAACCTTTCAGCGCTCGAAACAGTGCAAAATAGACTAAATATAATAACATTATAAATTTATATAACATATATTAATTTGGATTGACATCTTATATATATATATATATAAATCTGATTAAATCAAAATCGAATTTGATTGAACTTTAAATTAAAAGTTTATAATTTAATGTAAATTTGATCAGTATTATGCTCAAACTATAGTTTGTTATCGAAAAATAATAGTAGTAATAATCATCAGTAAAGTGACAAAAATTATATACAAAATTATTAATTTTGTATTTAACGTATTAGTTTTTAATTATTTTATTTAAAAATTATATAAATATATAAAACATAAAAAATTTAATATAATATTTAATTATATTTTAAAATAAGACTATAACAATCCTTTCTAATTAATAATAGAAAAAAATTTAATGTAAATTTGATGGATTAATATCCTATACACTGGCGGTGGAAAATTTTTATTTCCACAAGCGCCTCAATTATAGGGTTTAGGGTTAATGTTTAAGGTTTAGAGTTTAGGGGTTTTAGTGCAAAGGTTTAGAATTTAGGGTTCATGTTTAGAATTTAGGATTTAGGGTTAGAATTTAGGGTTTAGGGTTAGGGTTTAGTTTTAGGGTAATATGGGTGAGGATTTAGGTTTTAACCTATAAACCCTAAATTTTAACCCTAAACCCAAAATTTTATCAACAATCCCTAAATTCAAAACTACTACACTTATACCCCTAAATTTTAAACCCTAAACAAAGTCTCTAACCCTTAAAACTAAGGCGCTTGTGTAAAAAAGTTTCCACAAGCGCTTGTGTATAGAACAATTACCCAAATTTGATTAGTATTATAATAAAACTATAGTTGACACATGTTTGTCAAATTCAGAGGTTAAAAAATTACAATTTAAGAATTTAAGTTATAGGATTTAAAATTTAAGATTTATAGTTAGAGTTTAATATTTAGAATTTAGAGGGTTAGAGTCAAAATTTTAAATTAAAAACTTTTTTATAATTTTTTACACATATTTTATATCAAAAATATAACCTTTAATAATATTCTCTCAATTAAAATTTTATAGGTAATCTAGATGAATGAGTATACGAATTATGTATTAAAATAAACCTTAATAACATTCTTTTTCAATTGGAATTTTATAGGTAGCCAAGATGGATGAGGACACAAATATTAATAATATTATCTCTCATAGAATCTAACCAATTTAATAAATAAATAAGAGCTGTGGGATTTCACATGAAATAAATCAAAGAGTTTGGTTTGGTCTCTAACCAATTTTATCTCTCATAGAATCTAACCAATTTTATAGGTAGCCCAGTCGGGTTGTGGACTGAGAGAGTGAAAATTTCAGAGCTTTAGTGTGTTTGGATTGAAGTTTGAAGGCACAAAATTTCGATTCAACGGGAAAATATATTTCGAACGTCATACAATAAAAAAAATTTTAAACATAAATTATATTATTTTAAAATTAATTCTACACAAAATTAATTATATAAGATGATTCAAAATTAATTCTTTAAAACTAAACACACAGTTAAGCCTTGTTTTTTTTCTTTTTACCAACTCAAACACACTTTTTTTTAAGTAAAAGCAACCAAAAATACTTTATCAAGTATTAAAACTTTGGTTTGCCCACCTTTTTAATTTTTTAAACCTGGTTTGTCCATCGCAAAAAAAAATAAAGCTTTAATCTCCAAAAAAAAATCAGAATATTCAGAAGAAGAAAAAGAATCTTTTTACTTTCTTTACTCATCATAGAGAAAAGAAAAGGCGTGCAATTTGTCCAAATTTCACTTTTCTTTTTTATATAAATTTATAAGTTGATCAACTTTTGAACAAACACCCAGTTTCAGTTTTCTCTCAAAGAATTGATCTTGATCCACCGCTTAGAAAACAAAAATGAGTTTCAGCATAAAGCAATCAGCTTTAGCTACATGCATGGATCTCTCAAATTCTTTTGTTCACAGAAGATCACAGTCAACAATCTGCAGATCTTCGTTTTCACCAGCTTTGCTTCTCCAAAACGATCTCAAAAGAACCCACCTTTCTGTGTTAAAGCCGTTGCATATCTCATCGATTGAGATTATCGGTAAGGAGAAGAGGCCGGTGATCCAATGCAAGGCTTATGAAGCTGACAAGTCGCAGCCTATTGAAGCAGCTGCGGAAGTGAAACCCGAAACCGCGAAAAGGGTGAAAATTGGGATTTATTTTGCAACTTGGTGGGCTTTGAATGTTGTTTTCAATATCTATAACAAGAAGGTTTTGAATGCTTACCCTTACCCTTGGTTGACGTCAACTTTGTCCCTTGCCTGTGGTTCTTTGATGATGTTGATTTCATGGGCTACAAGGATTGCTGAGGCCCCAAAAACAGATTTTGAGTTTTGGAAGACTTTGTTTCCGGTGAGTTTTTTTTTTCCTTTTCGTGTTTGGTTGGTGAGAAAGTGAGGGAAAATGAAATAAAATGATAGAAACTAGAAAGCCTTCATTGTTTTTCTAAGGTTTTTAATATTTCTGAACATTTTTTATAGGATCATGTGTTTTTTATTTGGACGGTAGGAGGAAAATGTTAAAAAGAACATATGGTCTTTGTTTCAGTTTGTCTGATTGCAGAGAAAACGAAGGAAATTGAAAGGAAACTAAAATTTGGTATTATCTGTCTTTATCTTAAATTTAAAGAAGAAAATATTGATTAAAAAACTAAAGGAAATTATAATTTGATGTATGTTTTTGTTTTTGTTTTTGTTTTTGCAAAACTGAAGTTAAGAGCTTCAGAACCTGAATCAGAGACTATGAATTACAAATTTTACTCTTTTCATTGTTTGTTTCTAGGTTGCTGTGGCACATACAATTGGACATGTAGCAGCAACTGTGAGTATGTCTAAGGTTGCAGTTTCATTCACCCACATAATCAAGAGTGGTGAGCCAGCTTTCAGTGTCCTTGTTTCTAGGTTCTTGCTTGGAGAGACCTTCCCTCCGGCTGTGTATCTGTCCCTTCTTCCAATCATTGGTGGTTGCGCTCTTGCTGCCGTAACCGAACTTAACTTCAATATGACCGGTAAAGTAAAAACTTAATTGCTCTGTATAGATATTGAATTGTTACTTTGATGTTTTAATCCTTATTAAAGCTGTTGTTGAATTGTTGCTTCTATGTTGTTGTAATGTACTTTATTAGGTCAATATCCCATTATTTGAAACTGAATTTGCTAAGCTGCCCTTTTTCGATAACTTTGGATGTTTACCTCAGTTTTCTTAACATCCGCTAAGCCACCATCATTCCGCTGCATGTGTTTTTTCCAGTGTGTTTCAGTTTCCATGGTCTTGTTTTCGGTTAGATTGTGATTTTAATCAATTTGATTTTAAGGGTTGTCATCAGTGTATGGGCTTGGTTGTTCTATGTATTTCAGGTTTTATGGGAGCTATGATATCGAACTTGGCATTTGTCTTCCGTAACATATTCTCCAAGAAAGGCATGAAAGGGAAGTCCGTTAGCGGGATGAACTACTATGCTTGTCTATCTATGTTGTCGCTTCTAATACTCACACCTTTTGCGATTGCCGTAGAAGGGCCGCAGTTGTGGGCTGCAGGATGGGAAAAGGCCATATCTGAAATCGGACCGCAGTTCGTCTGGTAATTACATGGCAATAATAAATCTAACTGTATTGGTTCATGATATTTTTACTTCTTCCTGTTTGCTAACAAGTTGTTCATGGACTTTATCATATTTGATAGGTGGGTGGCGGCCCAAAGTATTTTCTATCATCTCTACAATCAAGTCTCCTACATGTCCCTTGATCAGATCTCTCCCTTGACATTTAGCGTCGGTAACACCATGAAACGTATTTCCGTTATAGTCTCCTCCATCATCATCTTCCACACGCCTGTCCAACCCATCAATGCTCTCGGAGCTGCCATCGCCATCCTTGGAACCTTCTTGTATTCTCAGGTTAGTATTGCTATTAATTTTTGAAACAACTTAACATACTTCTGAGTTCTGACTGCTAGGCCTGTTGGACTGTTATTGATCCGGATTAGCCGATTAGATAAACAGACAAATGTCTAGATTGTACACATATGACTTGTATGTTCATTTTTGTCTAATATCATATCATAGTACAACATATCAAATTCAGATATTTTGGAGCTCCAGCAACAGACAATTTGTTTATTAGTGGTTTGAACTTTTATGCATCTTTTGAATCTACGATAGTTTCGGGCATATGACTTACAGATTTTAGTAAGGGTCAAGAGGGGTGCTGTAGTTAGTGGAGAATTATAGTCCATAGATGTGGACACCGGGGCGGGCCGGCACTAGCATGCCAATATGACAGTTGACATCTTTCAGTGGTAGGTGGCTTCAATGAACCGGTAAATTATCTGAACCGGTGTCTACCTAACCGAAGGCGTCTGATGGGAATATGGGATCATGTGATGGTTTATTCTTGTGTGCTTTAGTCAAAGATGCTTCATTCTAAGTAATTAGAGAATATGCTTGGTTTCTTCTCCTAAACACATTTCTCTATTTCATAATTAGCTGTATCTTATACCGGGAATGATCGGTTCCCGCTACCCCTAATCTTGTGTGAACTCTTTTGCAGGCAAAAGCATGAGAAAACCGGGGCCTCGAGATTTTCAATTAGTCATGTATAACCCAAATGATGGAAGGGAAAAAACTGTCTGGAAGCTCGGATTAATTAATAAGCTTACCGCCTTTCGGGACCGATGATGGCTGGATTTTGGGGTACCACCAGCTTTGTCATATTGTAGATATCTATAGTTGTGGTGATTATAATTTATAAATAATGTTCACACAGTGGATTAGGCACGTTTCTTCATCTATATTTAATGTGGCTGCTAGGGATCCCTTTGAATAACAAGGTTTTAATGTTGTCAGCAGACATGATCAATGTATTTCTTCATTAAATTATGGTCTTGTTTTTAAATACATAAAAAATGAGGGGGCTAACATGCTCATGTTGGATACCCCTAGAGTTAAAATAACATATTTATAAGTAGTGGAGGGCTGGGGTTGGATACCTCTAAAGTTTATGGACTATGGTTCACATTGAAAATATTTGGCGTGAAAGGCATGCCATATTGCCCCCTTTTATTATCATCCATTGAAAGATTTTAAAGGCATTGGATCTCTAAATTCAAATTTAATAAAGTTCCAAAAGAAATTCAAATTTATTGATCCAAGGTTCTTAAAAATCGGATCAAACTTCAGTCTTGATTAAAAAGAAGTAAAAGTATATATAGTAGCTCGGGATTCAATGCACGAGAATTTCAGAATATACACGCAGTGAGGCAAACATGGTCTCGTATTCTTACCATGACAGGATTCGTTATTTTCATGAAACTTAAACGTGAATTTTTAGGGTCTGTGTTCGGCAAATCTTGTTATAACAAGTTGAGAAGATTAATTTAATTTTTTTAAAAATTTTAAAGTCTAATTTTTTTTTTAAGATTGAGAGTTAATGAAAAATTTAAAAAATTTAAAAGATGGCTTAATTAAAAAATATTTAAAAATGAAAATTTTAAATTTTTTCAGAGGACTAAACTTGAGAGACTACATGTAAATTGTCCAAAATTTTGGAGAGCAGAGCCTATTCAAGTCCTCGCCGCCATGGTGAAAACCCTCAAGCAAGATAGTCGCCTAAGGCATTTTAGGCACATGCAATGCAAATTCGAAATAAAATTAAATTAAAATAGTGTTTATTTACGATATGTATATTCAATACAAGATAGTGCATAATTTTGATATGACCTTGCGGGGCCGCAACATTATAAGATGTTGAAATGCTGAAGATGAGATTGATTAACTTATAAATTCAACTAGTGATTTTAGTGGGAAAAAAATGATGATATTTATTTTAAAAGATTTACATACGAACATTTGTATGTGTAAAATATGTGTACGTTATTAAATAATAATAAAATATAAACAAATATTATCATATAATCACATCAATATATTTTTAAAAAATTATTCGACCCTGACTACAAATATTTTGATGTAGCACAATTGTGTCCGTGATTTCGAGATCATTTGCATTCATCTGATTGCTCCATGTTTAATTATTATTGATTTTTTTATTAATAAAAAGGAAGTCTGATGTTGGCCGTTCATAAGAATAGAAATATCTTAGAGGCAAAAAAAAAGTAGGTCTACAGTACGCAGATTTTGGTACGACACTAACTAAAAATATTATAAAAGTTAAAATATAGTACTGAAAATATCACTTTTTTATAACATTTTCAGTTCTTATAACTCGAAAGTACAGGTAGTTCTGCGGTACGGCAGCTTAATATGCGGCTAATATACGGCATTACCGGAAACATCATTAAGAAATACCGAAAACATCATTAAAAATACCGGAAACATGATAAGAAATACCGGAAACATGGATTTCGAAAGTATGGATACTTTCGAAATCAACATATCCAAAAGTATGGATACTTTCGAAAGTATGAATACTTACGAAATTAACATATCCAAAAGTATCGATACTTTCGAAATCCATGTTTCCGGTATTTCTTATCATGTTTTCGGTATTTTTAATGATGTTTTCGGTATTTCTTAATGATGTTTCCGGTAACGCCGTATATTAGCCGCATATTAAGATGCCGTATGGTAGAAAAATCCCGAAAGTACATTTTTAATATATTTCCAGTACCATATTTTACATTTTCAATTAGTGCCGCAGCATAACATGCTGTATTTTAGACAAACCCCAAAAAAATGGATTCAAAGAAATCTTCAATTCATAGCCGTTCATTGCCTAGGCCTAGCAATCAACACCTCAGTGGGAATAGTCGAATAGACATAGTTCCCTACCAGACCCCTTTTCTTTTGTCTCAGCTAAAAACCACAAGTTTAACAAAGATTTTATATATTCGAACCAAATACTGGACCATCGGCCAGGCCCAGGTTTCGCTAAGAGGATTGCAAAAAATATGGACTGGTCTAAATTGTAAGAGATGAAATCCAAAATTTAATAATATCAAATTCTAAGTATATTATTATAGGTTAAAAGAAAGGTTTTCCCATCTCGAATTACAAAGTAGTACATATAAAGTAAGACTGAAAAAGAAGAGTGGCTGTAAAAGATGGGATAGCCATTTATTTCATGGGATGAAGAAAGACCGAAAAACGCCATAATTACTTACACCTTCAAATACTTGATTGCAGTATGAACGTCTTTATCGCCTCTGCCACTGCAGCTAAGCACAACTTTGGTACCATTAGGGAGAGTCGGGCACAGCTTCTCCAAATAAGCCAGTGCATGAGATGTCTCCAGCGCCGGGATTATGCCCTCCAGTCGAGATAATCTCTTGAAAGCTGCATATCTCAAATCAGTTGGTTAGTTACAAAACAAGAGCAAACAGGTATAAGAAGTTGAATGAAATTGGTACGAAATAGTGCTTTTCATGATAAAAGCAGACCGAAAATGCGGATATAATAAATTGTTTAAAGTACAAGAGTGCAAGGAAGCTGATCAAATTGCATTCACGGATTTTGGTAAAGATATTCAAGCAGTCAACCAAAGAAGTGGACAATATCCAGCATCTCCACAAAAACCAGCATTTGCAAATGTTTAGATATGCAAATTTAGACGATTCATTACACAAAGACAACAGGTTATATACACAATATCTCAAGTGGAGATGCGGATATAATAAATTGTTTAAAGTACAAGAGTGCAAGGAAGCTGATCAAATTGCATTCACGGATTTTGGTAAAGATATTCAAGCAGTCAACCAAAGAAGTGGACAATATCCAGCATCTCCACAAAAACCAGCATTTGCAAATGTTTAGATATGCAAATTTAGACGATTCATTACACAAAGACAACAGGTTATATACACAATATCTCAAGTGTAAATATCTGTGTGGAATGAGAGAAGGATGAAAGAGAAACAGTTCCTCCTTCAAGAACATTTTATGTATAAGGTTATCATAACCAATTTTGAAGGAGTAAATGATAAATCAACAACCTGTGATGGAGCACCGAAAATAAACAGTGGCAAAAAAGAGGCGGAGATTCCAGATGCATTGGATGAAGCAACCGGAGAGACATATAGCCTTTTAAGGTTTAAGATGCCATTAAAAAATTTATTTAAAAAAGAGTTGAAAGGAATGTTGTGCATCTATAACTAATCATTCTCTTAGAAGACCAAACAACAGGCAGTAGCACAATTAGATACGACAGGATGAAGCATCAAAAGCAATTAGTCTGTAGTTTCATACCTTCCAATGCTTCTTCATCTGTGACACTGTGGTACTCAGCTCGCCCAACATCTTTCAGAAAACTGTGCTCGGGTCCCACTCCAGGATAATCCAAGCTGTATAGCCACAACAAAAAGTTTCATTCAAAGTACAATAAAGCAAGCCACATAAAAATGAACAAATTCATTACAAAATAAGCTTTACCCTGCGCTAATGGAATGAGGTTCGACTATTTGCCCATCTTCATCCTGCAATAAGTAGCTCATAGCTCCATGCAAAACTCCCACTTCTCCCTTGGTCAAAGTAGCAGCATGCTTGCCACTATCCAAACCAAAACCAGCAGCCTCTACCCCAATCAACCTAACATCCTTGTCATCAACA
Source organism: Hibiscus tridactylites (assembly GCA_958450335.1). Lineage (NCBI taxonomy): Eukaryota > Viridiplantae > Streptophyta > Magnoliopsida > Malvales > Malvaceae > Hibiscus > Hibiscus tridactylites. The sequence continues at coordinate 4,231,680 of OY288271.1, forward strand.
AACTCATGGAAAAGTCCCATAGCATTTGAACCTCCACCAACACAAGCAACCAATACATCTGGTTTCCCTCCCCATTTTTCCAGCGCTTGTTTTCTTGTTTCTTTGCCAATCACTGCATGGAACTCCCTCACCATCATAGGATATGGATGTGGACCAGCAACAGATCCCAAAATATAATGAGTTGTCTCCACATTAGTCACCCAATCCCGGATAGCTTCCGAAGTAGCATCTTTTAGTGTTGCAGTACCCGAGTGAACTGCTCTAACCTATATGATAAACAATACAATTTCAAATCGGCCAATCCAGAGAGAAGGTGATAAATAACCTATATTCTAACAAAGTATAACAAATGGTGGCTCATTTACCTCTGCGCCAAGAAGCCGCATTCTGAAAACATTAAGTGCCTGTCTTTCCATATCTTGAGCACCCATGTAAATAATGCACTGCAAGCCAAACCGTGCACACACAGTAGCTGTAGCAACACCATGCTGACCGGCCCCAGTTTCAGCAATAATTCGTTTCTTGCCCAACTGTTTAGCTAACAATGCCTGCGCAACTGCGTTATTGATCTTATGAGCACCAGTATGGTTAAGATCCTCCCTCTTTAGGTAGATATCCGGTCCTTCACCATTAGGATGCTTGTAATGCTCGGACAACCGCTCCGCAAAATAAAGTGGACTTTCCCTGCCAACATAGTCTTTCAAAATCCCAGCTAGTTCTTCCTGCAAATCAAAAACACTTTTCCTCAAAATCACCATTTTCAGTAGCAAAAATAAAAATTCTTTCAAAGGGTTTTTTTTCTTATTATTATTATTTCAAAGCTCAAATTCTTAAAAAACTCCCTACTTACCACCTCTCTTCTCTGCTTTAAAACAAAATTTTCCTCTAATTATTTGTAAAAGGGAAATTATTAAAAAAAAGTTATAACTTGCTTATATAGGATCCAACAAGCCTAAAAAGTAATGCCAATTCAAATCTAACGAACATTTTATTAATCATTCAAAAAAGTGAAACTAATTCATAAAAAAATAACTTTATAACAAAAATGAATTTGTCTTTCGTTAATCAAAGTCAATAAAATTTCGCTTTTCATCGTTTTGTCCATAATAGATTAATTGTAATAAAAAAAGCCAAATACATTTTTAAAAAATTCCTATTATCAAACACACATGCACAAAGAAAGGCCAAGCTCAACTATTGTAGATACTTATTCATAATTACATACGAATAAAAAATTGTTCAAGTATATAGTGGGGGCATTGCGAAAATAACCTGAAATTTGTCATCTTTAGAGAGGGAATGAAACGCCGTTTCCAGCTCAGAAAGGGCAGACATTAGGGTCTCGGGAACATATTTCCCACCAAACTTCCCAAACCGACCAAACGAGTCGGGTCGTTGCCATCCGTTCGGGTCCGAATCAATTGAAACCGGGGCAGCTGGGATTGGCTCTCTAGTCAACGTACAAGAAATGGAAAACTTTTTCACAGGCGATGTCCGAGGCTCAAGTTTGTTGAAATTGACAGGCAATTTCGAGGAGGTAGAGATGGAAGAAGAGGGATTGCGTAGACGGAGAGTGGCGGTGCTAGCGGCGGCGGCGGCGGCCATATTCGATAGAATTTCAATTGCAGGGGTTAATTTGGGTGGACTGTTTTACGCTTGTGGGAGTCGGGACAAGGATAGTAATGAAAAGTTAGTAGGGCCAGTTAATATACAATTTGAAAGATTTGGTAGAGATGACGTGGCATATTACTGTCTTATCAAATGTTTCATAATTGGAAATTTGTTTTTGCTTGCCTTCTTTGTTGTAACAAAAATGAAAATTATTTTAAAGAAAAAAAACGTTTTCCATCGTTTCTATTGTTTTATTAGGATAAAATACATATAATACTCTCAGAGTTGTTCATTTTCTCATTTTACCCCTCAAATAGTTTTTTCTTATCAATTTACCCCTATAAAGACAGGAGATAATCTAATTCTATATAGCCTTCAAACTATTTTTGAAAAATCAATTAAGTTCACTCCAACCTTTTTGCAAGCAAGTGAGTCCCTTAACCGTGAAATTAAACTAAATAGACCTTTTGCTCAATATTAAATAATATATATATATATATAAATAAACTGGGTCGGGCGGGGCGGGGCAGGACGAGAATTCTCACCATAAACCCGGCATGCCCAAAAAATCAAAAATTCAAAAGAAAAATGTGACTCTATCGGATTGATTAGAAGTTAGAACCTACCAGCTTCAAGTTTTTTTAGAGAAAACTACACCGGTGGTCCCCAAACTATTACTGTTCTCCTATTTTGGTCCCTAAACTATGTTTTTCGGCAAAACCGTCCCATTTGTTACATAGTTCTCCTGTTTTGGTCCCCCGACGTTAAATAGCTAACGGTTTTGCTGACGTGACATTTTTTAAATATTTTTTAATCATTTCTCTCTCCTCTTAAAAAATGACACGTCAGCAAAACCGTTAGCTAATTAACGCCGGGGACCAAAACAGGAGAACTATGTAACAGAATGGACGGTTTTGCTGAAAAACATAGTTTGTGGACCAAAATAGGAAAATAGTAATAATTTTGGGACCACCGGTGTAGTTTTCCCTTTTTTTTATTATCCTCACTCCCCTTAAATTGTTGGTTTTAAACTCAGTAAAAGTAAATTTTCGCTTTCTTCACTCATACGTGAGAATTGTTCAATTTTTTTTATCAAAAAGAATTCCTAACTTGTTGATGTGACATATAACTAAAACAAAATATTCACGTCAAGAAGATTGATTATGTTGACAAATGACAATCATACGTAAAATAATTAATGGTGTCATTATTTTTAAACCAACACAACATCATGTCTAACTGTCAATGCCAACTAAAATATCTATTTGATTAAATTCTACGGTTGAAGAATTTAATTGTGTTAAATGTCACTAGATGCTTAAGTATTTGGAGCATTATTCCTTAAAATTAATACACTAATTTATTTATAAAAAATATTTTATACACAGGGCGTTGAAATACTTATTTTATATAAATATCTATTATTTAAGGATTATAGTTTAGAATTTATTGTTAGGGTTTTAACATTTGTGGTTAGAGTTTAATGTTTGATAACATATTTTATGGTTTGTAATTTAAAGATTATGAATTAAAATTTAGATATTAGAATTTAAGGCCCCTATAAGAAATATGTTACAGCTCTAAAAGTCCGCTTGTAGAAAAAAAAAATATTTTCACTAGTTGTACACCAAATTATTATTTGTTTATATTTGATAATAGTGACACATGCATTTTTATTAGTGTCATGATCATATTACATTTACTTTAATGTTTATGTATCAATTTTGCAAAAAAATAAAAATTATTAGATATACCCGGCTCACTATGCCTTCTGTTGTCTCGACCAATAAAATTCATCTATTTCATTTTTTCAAAGGTGAATCTTCATCTCTTTTCTACATGTAAACAAAGAGCGAGTAATTATTTGAAAGTTAATTTGAGATTGATATATCTCATTGGCTGGGACCACAAATGATATGATAAGCTTGGTCCATCTAATAATTTCTCTAGTTTCACGTTAATATAATTTTACGTCATATCATATATTAATTGGTTTATTATATTTCGTTCACCTTAGGAGATTCGAGTTCGAATACTTGTGTGTGCTGTCCGTTATCAACAGGTTAGGGAAAAGTATGACCAATGCTACCATGTAATCACACCTGGATATAATTAAGGGTTATGTTTTGATACACAATGTGTAATTTTTTACACAACCCTTGTTTAAAATCTAAAACATAACCCCCAAATTATAAACCATAAACTCTAACTATACATGTTAAATTCTAAACTCTACAACTTAAACCCTTAAACTCTAAGTCTTAAACTAAATCCATAATCCCAAAATTTGACAAACATATGTAAACTAAGTTTACACATGATGCGTATCAAAGATTTTCTCTATAATTAATATCAATTTATTTTATAAAATAACTAAATCATTATATTTTTCAATATAATTAATTTGTGGTCAAAACATTACTCTAATATCTCAAACCAGGAAAGCTTCTAATTTATTTATATATTGTATCTATATTATTATAAAACATTTGGTTAAATTGGTGTAACAAATAATTGAGTATAAATTCTGTTGAAAAAGGCTGAAAAGACAATTTTAATTGATAATTATATTTAAATAAAATAATTAAAAAATTATTATTTTTGGATAAAACACAAAGACTATAGATTTGTGAACAAAATTTCATTGCTCCATATATATTTATTTTTTGAATTAAATTATTAAATATAACTTTACTTAATAAATTTTTTAATCTATGAAATTTTTAATAAATGTAATTTTTTTGGTTATATGCATGTCTGTCTTTACGATCTATGTTCGGGGTGCAAGGCTACTCCTAATAATGTTGTCTGACTTGTCATCAAAGTTTGAACTCACGTCTTCTTATTAAGAGTGAAATTTACCTTACTAATGCACCTAACACTTGTTGTTAATAAATGTAATTTAAATTGAATTTGAGCATTGAAAAGATAATTACAAATTAGGGTTTTTTTTTTTCTTTTAGAATTAAGTTGTTGGATCTGTTAATTTTCAGATTTATAAGGCCTAGATTTGAGCAATTTGGAGCTAAATATTGGGCTTTACATTGAATATTGATGATTAGTTTTTGGGTCTTTATTTCTACTTGGGCTTTAACTTTCTTTCTTTCTCCTTTCTCTCTTTCATCGCTCATAAACCCTTATCAAATCAGAATCTGCAGTTCTCCCTTTGCTCTTCTTCTGTTTCTGAAATTTTACTACTTAGCATCAAACAGTGTTTTCTTTTTCCTGGTAAACAAGTTATTGCCTTTTTATTTTCCTTTAAAAACGTTACCTTTAGATTATTTTTTCGTTCTCTCATGAAGCTAAGGGTCGAAGCATTTTTTTTCTTCATTTTGGTTGTAAAATATGTTCGCATTGCCATGAATTTCGAATAAATTATTGTTTTTATAAACATTTTGACATTTCACGTTCTGGGTATTATTTATTTTGCCTGTTTTTGGTCATTTCAGATATGGTGATTGATGGTGCTTCAGTGTTCTAACTTAGACAGTCCTGTTTTATTGTTTTGCTTGTTGTAACTTTTATTAATTTCCCATGCTCTGTAACCTAGTTATTTATGTTTTTATTTGTCTTTAGAATCATGTTTGTGCCTACTTATCAATTTTAGCTGACGCTTAAATTATTGTCTTAGGCTTATGGTGTAATGTTGTTGAAGTATTTTAATTTTGCCATGTTGTATTGCAATTGTTGAAACTGTGTTCAAATTGGTTTACACTTTTTAGGTAATGCTACTCTTTAATCTTAACTCAAACTAAGCTATGGTTTCTCATGTTCTTTTTAAAATTGTTGACTTGGTAGAGGAAAAGGACACGAGAACCGTATAAAGGTTCCCCTCCCCCCCAATCTTATATAGCATCACTGCTTATAATTTGTTCTGGATTGCTGAATCTATGTTACATATTTCAGCCTAAACCTGTTGGCAGACTTTCACTGGCAACAGAATGGGACGCAATTCGTCCAACCATTCCGAGTCGCCAGTTAGGAGGCGAGGGTCTCCTCATAGGAGTCCATCCTATAGAGAGAGATCACCTGGAAGACATAAGAGTTCACATAGAGAAAGCTCCCCTATAAGAGAAAAGTCTCCTTCTCGGCTCAGGAGGTCTCACAGGGATCATTCTTTGGAAAGAGAGAAACGCTCTGGCCATACAAAGTCTCCAAAACATCCGGGTTCACGATCTCCTTCTCCCAGGACAAAGAGGTTGAGGAGAGCACAGGATGAAGAGGAGGTTGAGAAAGTGAAGGAGTGGGAGTATGAGAGAAATCATAGCAGGGGTAGTGAGAAGAGTACACATAAGGATAGAGCTTCAGGGAAGGAAAGGACGTCTGACAGGGAAAGGGGCTCGGAGAGAGAAAGGGGGAGTGACAGGAAGGATAGACGGTCAGGGCAAGATGATATGGATAGCAAGTCTAGCAGAGGAAGACATGATCGGTCTGTTTCTCCATCTGATCGCCACCACAGGAGCAGGCATAGATCTCGCTCACCTGCGTCAAATTCAAGAGCTCGGGATGAGGTATTCACTTATATCAAATTTATTTCTGTTTACAATTCTATATTCCATCATGCGTGGCTGCAATTTCACGTTCTCATGCTAACAAACACAATAAAAACATATGAGGATATGCATTTTCAGGTATAATATGTTTGCTGTTTCTCTTCCTCTTGAATTGATGTATAATGATTTATTGTAAAAAATGTCATTTCAGGTGACTAATTCAAGAGGTGCTGAACATTGGTAAGCTTCTTCTTAAGATTAAGCCTCTTCTTTTAACCTTCAGCCAGAATTTTCTTAATATGTAGAAATTCAATTATTAACAAGTTTGATTTATGTCGTTTTTGATGCCCTCTTGGCTCCTCTCTTAACTATTTTACATATTTGCTATTTTCTTTTTCGTTTTCTTATTATTACCTTTTTTGTAAGGGAGGGGTTTGTTGATGTAAAAAAATTACCAAATCTAAAAGTTTATGTCATTATATGAGGTATTTTTTTAATTAAGAAAATTAATGTCCACTTTGACCTGAACTTTATATTTTTATGATCTATTAGTTCCTTTGCTTTATATGATGAATGTTGCCACATGATCTACTATTTTCCTCTCTGTTTTTTTGGGGAAAATATGTTGTTGAATCTACTTGCTTTTTTAGGCTTCTAGTTTACTACTCTTATGGCTATGCTTGTTATTCTCATTCTTCATTTCTCTTAAAACATCCTTGCTTAGAACCCCATGTGTGTGGGAAAACTTGGAAAGAATTGAACATACTCATTTCGGACACACATCCCTACCCTTATTCAACATGTCTTCATACCTGTATCTGACACACACTTAAGTCTGAGTAACATGCTTTTTGCTTCATTCTTGTAAGTTCTAAAATAGTAACAGTAGATTCTGTGTTCCCAAGCAGGGATGATGAAGATGATTCTGTTGCTAAGATGAAGGCAGCTGAGGAAGCCTTGGAAGCAAAACAAAAGGTAACAAATTGCTTGGCTGCTTGCTTTCTTACCTAGTTAGGTACCCTGTGGTTCTATTGTATTTATACTGCATGACAGCACCATACTTTTCTTAACTTAGATTAATCTTATGTCTGATGTTTAATTTTTCTTTTCTTTACTGTTGTAACCTGCAGCAAAAACCTACATTTGAGCTCTCAGGAAAGCTTGCAGCGGAAACCAACAGAGTTAGAGGTGTGACTCTGCTATTCAATGAACCCCCTGATGCTCGAAAACCCGATGTAAGATGGCGCCTGTATGTTTTCAAAGCTGGCGAAGTACTCAATGGTTAGTCCAAGACAGCTTCCTTCCTATTTCATGTGTTCTCTTCCTACTATATTTTTATTCTACAGTTTCACCTTTCTTATCAAACTGAAGTTTTTCAACCTTTTACAGTTTTACCTTTGAAAAATATTTGTCTAATAATCATCAGAGCTATGTAGAATAGATACAAAATTAATGCGCATCATTTGTTAGCTTAACTCCAACTACGTGATGGAGGTTACCTTTTGGTTTTAAATTTGGTCTATTCAAGATCACACATCATCACTGATCACAGAAGTCGAGAAAAACTTTTACGTGTTAAGTGATCTATGATTTATGTTGCTTTTTCATTTGAACCTGGACATTAGAGCTTGTTCTTGCTATATTGGCAATTCAATTGGGTTAAAAAGTTGATCACTGTTCAAGAAAACATGAAACTTATCCCCCTTGATTTTGGTTCGTTTTCAAATTTATCTTGTTGGCAGAGCCGCTTTACATACATCGCCAGAGTTGTTACCTTTTCGGGAGGGAAAGGCGAATTGCGGATGTACCAACAGACCATCCATCCTGCAGCAAGCAACATGCTGTCATTCAGTTCCGGTATATTTATTCTTAGCAATTCTATTCTCGGCATTTGTTCTGAACATTGTTTAACTAAATTTTTCTTCTTTATCAGGCAAGTAGAGAAGGATCAACCTGATGGTACATCAATCAAGCAAGTAAGGTACGTTAAGCTGATTTAGAATTTTACTTCTGTTGCTATGATTAATCATGATGAATTCTGGTCTTATTTTTTTTGCTTTTGCCTTGTAGGCCTTATATAATGGACCTTGGAAGCACTAATAAAACTTTTATTAATGTGAGCAATTCATCCCAAAATCTTTATTAAATTGCATAGAAACTTGATCGGATTCCTATAATTTCATCTAAACTTTCTTTTTGCATTTGCAGGACAATCCAATCGAACCCCAACGTTATTATGAACTTATTGAGAAAGACACCATTAAATTTGGTAACAGTAGGTAGGGCTCTCAGACAGTATTCCGCTTTTACTTTTTAGTTGCATAATAGGAACGAAAGTAATATAGAACAACACGTAAAAGACACTATGCATGCATACATGCTGTGGAGAGGGATTAGTAACAGTTTGCCCAAGCTACTATGATATTGGTTGATAAAAGGCTTTCCTGTTTTGGTCATTCTCTGGTTGTCACACTGCATTCTGCTGCTGCTTTTATTGTTTTGTCATCGTTATCAATTCATCGATGTCGCTTGAGCCACTGCTCTATTGTTAACAAAGTCTGCTGAAAAAACCTCACATCGTATCTGTTGGAGGAATTAGTTCTAATCTGTTTGGTTTCTATGATGAAATAATTTGATTGTCATCTTGATTTGGTCGCTGAATACTAGCTGGATGCCTAATCCCCTGGCCTGGTTGGGAAATTGTGTATGCTTAAATATCTTTGTTGTTGTGCATTGCTATCGGTAAGCCTTTTAAATAATTTGTTTCGGTTTTTGCAGCCGAGAGTATGTTCTACTGCACGAGAACTCCAACCAGTGAGACGTACACGTACAATTAGACAACCACCACCATGATAATTCTGTCTCATCAGCATGCTCTAAAGGCGAGATTATATTTGTTATCAACATCCTTATCACAAAATACAAAGAACGACATCGATGTATTCATTTTTTCCGATTTGTAAATGAAGAGGTTTCATGTAGAACTAGATGGTTGGGATGAATCTTGTTCGAACTCGTGTATGCTGATGTTCACTTCAAAGTAGCCATTGTTGTTTGTACTTGTTTTCATGGTTCACGATGTTTTGTTTATTGAAAATGAAATTAAGATTATTGGTATCCTTAATATGACACAGGGACGATCTCTCCTTTTGCAATCAAATAAATAAAGGAAAATACTTTGATGCACAAGCTTGTGTAAACTTTAGTTTACACAAGCCCTTTAATTTTAGGGTTTAGGGTTTTAGGTTAGGGTTTAGGGGTTTAGTATGTAGGGTATATAATTTAAGGTTTATGGGTAGAATTTAGAATCTAGAGTTTAGGATTTAAGGCTTAGGTTTTAGGTTGCTAGAGTTTGTGGTTTAGATTTTAAATTTTATAAAAGGAATGTGTAAAAAAAATTTACACAGCTTGTGCATCAAAATAAAACCCATAAATAAATGAAGCGTTTATGGTATTTTTTCAGGATAAAATTTTGATATATAGTCTGTAAAATAAAATTCAAATCTTAAATTCTTAACCTTATACCCTAAAAAACTAAAATTTAAACTTTAAACCTTATGCCTTACATTTTAAACTCATAAATTTTAAACAGTAACTCTTAAAAACTCATAAATTTTAAACCCTAACTCTTAAAATTAAATGAATATATACGGGACATTGAAATTATTTTTTAATTGTGTTTCCAATGAACACTAACAACACTTTTGCAACAATTTAATGGATAAAAGAAAATGGTATCAATCACGTGCGTGACACGTGATATCACCTTCCTTTATAAAAATCCCTAAAACTGGCGGGAATGTCACTCTTCTCAACCCCCAACCCCACTTAACTCCCTCTATTTTCCGTCATTCTCTCTTCACTCAAAACGACACCAAATCATGAACAAGGGCGGCAACCCAAGGAAGAGGCCACCGGCTCCGTCTTCACACCAGCCAGCTCCGGCAACGAAGCCCTCAAGCGACTGCTGTGACTCCTCCCCTGCCGTCGACGGAGGACGAGTTCGTTGATGAAGATATCTTCCTTGATGAAACCCTTATGGGTGAAGAAGACGTGGAATCCTTAATTCTACGCGACTTAGAGGAACGCGAAGCTCTCACTTCTCGCCTTTCCAAGTGGGCGCGACCTCCTCTCTCTGATGCCTGCATTTCCCAGTCTCGCAGCATCGGTAAGTTCAAAAATCAAATATTTTGCTGTAAGTTCAAAAATCTTTTATCGATCGAAAATAAAAATAAAATAAAAATGCGTCAACAATTTTTAGAGTGTATGGATAAAAAACTCTCCATTAACATCATTTTTTTTCTTAAATTGCGAGTTTAATATTTATTGGAGTAAAATACGTCTTTTTTTCCTAGATAAGAATTGTTCAAAATAAAAACAATACTAATACTATTTTTTAATAATAATAATAATAATAATTTTTGGGTGACCGATGATAATTTCCTTTTATTTTATTTCATTATAAACTAAGGGACGAGGAATACACTAATATCAGGGACAACACAAGAATTTGTGGTTGTTAGAGTTGTGATCCAAATTCTTTTTTGGATTGGGTTTAAAGTTAGAATCCTACAAAGTAGTAGATCTTATTTACTTTAAATTAATTGAATTTAGAAAGAATTTATTTATATGCAAGTTTACTTGGTAAACAAGAAACCTATCAATATAAATAGATACTAGGGATTAGGGTTTAGACAAAAACATATAAGTCAGTTATTTTTTTATGCGCTTGCTTTTTATCGTCCGGGTAGAACAAGCAGCAAACACAGATTTGCGTTGAAACCTGCCCCTTCAGAACATAACTTGGAGCTAAAAGCAATGGGAGCAATGGGAGAAGTTAGCTGTGGAAGCGATGGAGACCATAATAAGAAGAAGAGGTGTTCTAGAAACATCACAGAAGAGGAAATTACTGAGTATATGGCCGAGAGAGCACAAAATAAAGCATTGCGAGCTGCGAAAAAATTGAAAGGACAAACAGTTTTTGGTTATTCAAATGATTCTAACCCTTTTGGCGATTCGAATCTCAAGGAGAAATTTGTTTGGCGGAAGAAAATTAAGCGAGATGTTTCCCTAGGAGTGCCATTGGACGCATTTTCAGTGAAAGCTGAGAAGAAGAGACAAAAAGAGAGAATGGCCGAGATTGAAAAAGTTAAAAAGAGAAGGGAGGAAAGGGCACTTGAGAAAGCACAACATGAGGAAAAAATGGCTTTGCTAGCTAGAGTACGTGCTCGAGCGGAGTTTGACGATTGGGAGAAGAAAGAGGAAGAGTTTGATTTTGATCAAAGCAAAGTCAGATCAGAGATTAGATTGCGTGAAGGCCGTATGAAGCCTATTGATGTTTTTTCCAAGCACCTTAATGGCTCGGATGATATGGATATAGAGTTAAACGAACCATATATGGTTTTCAAGGGTTTGACAGTTAAAGAGATGGAAGAGTTTCGTGATGACATCAAAATGCATCTCGATTTGGACAGGGCAACTCCAACACACACAGTTTACTGGGAGGCACTTATGGTGGTGTGCGATTGGGAGCTAGCTGAAGCCCGGAAGAAAGATGTACTTGATCGAGCTAGGGTGCGTGGGGAGGAACCTCCTTCTGAGTTGCTAGCAGAAGAAAGGGGTCTGCATTATAGTATTGAAGCAGATGTCCAGAATCTCTTGGAAGGGAAGACCCACAGTGAGCTGGAGGCATTAGCATTACAATCCCAGATGCGAACTGGCACAACCAAGGTTCCCGAGTATTGGGAGGCTGTTCTTAAACGCCTTCATATTTTCAAAGCAAAGGCCTGTTTGAAGGAAATACATGCTAAACATTTACAACGCCTTGAGCAACCTTCAGAAGGTGAAACATTTTCTCCGGAACCGATAATACAAGAAGATATTCATGAGGCTGGATCTTTTTCACCACAACTGTTGCATGGTGATGAAAATGAAGAAGCTATTGACCCAGAGGAGGACAGGGCTATATTGGAAAGGAAACGTATGGCTTGGTTAGAGGAGCTGCAAAGACGGATGCAAGAAGATAACTTGGAGCTAAAAGCTGTGAAAGCTATGGGGGCAATGGAGGAGGGTGATGCTGTATTTGGCTCTGGCGCTGAAGTTAACTTGGACTCGCAGGTGTATTGGTGGCATGACAAATACCGGCCTAGAAAACCAAAATATTTCAACCGTGTTCACACTGGATATGAGTGGAACAGGTACAATCAGGCCCATTATGATCATGATAATCCTCCTCCCAAATCTGTACAAGGATATAAATTTAATATCTTCTACCCAGACCTTGTCGACGAGACAAAGGCTCCTGTATACACGATTGAGAAAGATGGTAACAGTTCAGAAACATGCATCATAAGATTCCATGCTGGACCACCCTATGAGGACATTGCATTCCGAATTGTAAACAAAGAGTGGGAATATTCTCATAAGAAAGGATTTAAATGCACATTCGGGAGTGGGATTTTGCATGTATATTTTAACCTCAAGCGCTATCCCTACCGCAGGTAATATGTGGCTGATTTTGTAATTTCAACTTTGCAAGCTGCAGCTGCAGGTGCCAGCCATGAAAATTTTCTCATATAACATTAAGGTAACTTTAGGATTTTGTCACATTACTACAAAAAATGAAAACTATGTGAAGAAATTTTATAATTTAATAATTTCATTTAAATAGCTAGGTTCTCAATGCTTTAGTGTCAATAAATTTCATTAGTGGTTGTTGTTAAAGTGATGATGTAATTTTTTTTACCTTTATACTATCATAAGTTTACATTTTATTCATAAAGGATGTGCAAATGGTCGATTTATCTAATAATAAGTTTACATGTGAAGAAATTGAAAGCTCAACAATTGCAGGTTATTCAACTTTACCTGGAGTATCTGGTTTTTTGAGTTGATTTGTGGTCTTTTGCTCACCCAGGTTTTAGTTTTTAACTTTTTTTTGTCCTCGGCTTGTTCCTTTCTGCAGATTCATGAATTTTGGGTTTAATTGTATCTATATGCTTTCTAATCTTTAAAAAAATTGGGGTTTTAAAGCTTTTATTGATTATTACATAAATTTGTGCAGTATTATCATTTGGAACACCAAAAAAATGATTTTTCATCTGAATTTTTGTGTCAACACTTAACATACATTGTCAGGTGCTCAATTTTGAAACTTTTGGAAGCTAAAATTTATTTCACCGCTACCACTTATGAACCTTGTTAATTACGACATTGAGAGTTACACATGGTCTGTAAACGGTTCGGGTAAGGAAGAGTAAATTTATTAACCATGAAAGTAGTCAATTTTGAAACTAGGAAGAGGTCCCAGTTTCCTGTTTTATCAAGCTTATGTGTGCCTGGTTTTGTAACATGTGATCTGTTGCTTAATGTAGTTACTTAGATAACTAAATCAAATTTTCATGCGATAGTAAATTGTCACTATCATCCAAGAAAAGTCGATTGATGGGGTCCGAAGGTAACCATCCATGTGACTGATTTTAAGAAATTTCATGGAGTTCCACAGAGTCCAACTGAAACAATTGTTAGTAACTTAAAAGAGTATAGAGAAAAGAAAGGTTTGCCAAAAGGTGTAATTCTCAGCGGTTGTAGTGTACTCTAGACTGCAGGTCAGCGAGCACTCACTCAACTATACCAGACATTGCGATCTGCCATACCCGGGAAGGATTCTGAATCTTCTTGTTCTGGCAGAATTATTTGGGTTAGTCACTCGCTTTCAATTCTTTAGTAATAACTTATTTTCATACATTCATGTCAATGGTGATTGCAACAACGGATTTTCAATATGTAATAATTCGTTTTAGCTTTTCATAAAGTAGGCCGAAGCCTTTTCAAGTACCAGATTAATGCATAAAAAGGGTAAGAAAGACACAATTGAAATCCTTGGATAATTTACTGACAATAAGTTGCACTTTAGATCAGGCACAAATAACACATCTTTCAAAATTAAATATTGAGTAAGAAAGACAAAACCTTTTCCCTGGAATTTATAGTAAGACCCATCAGCTATCTTAATGGAGTTCTTAAAAGAAGAGGTATGGAAGTCATAGAACAGTTCCTTATTACCAGTCATATGGTCAGTGGCTCTAGAATCAACAATCCAAGTAGATGTATTTGAAGTTGAAAGAAAAGCAACATAGGAGGGATTGTAATCCATACCTTCAGGTTCTATACTGGCCAAATTACCTTCAATATTGCCAATTAGTGTACGAAACATCTTTTGTAACTGAGCCATTTGTTGCTTAGTAAAACCCCTTGAAGTATTATTTGGACCATCATCAGAGGAGGAGGCAGATTGGGTTTTACTATTGTCAGGCTTCCACTCAGAAGGCTTCCCATGTAATTTCCAGCAATTTTTCTTCAAATGGCCTTGCTTTTTGCAGTAGCTACATGTAGCTCGTCCCTTCTTTGTTTTAGGGGTGGAAGTAGACTGTGTAACCATGGCAGAGCTGTCGGGAACAGGAGTTTCTGGAATCATGTAGAGCCGTCGGCTTTCCTCTCTTCGAATTTCAAAAAAGACCTCTCTCAAAGATGGAAGGGGATTGAGTCCAAGAATCCTAGATTTGACTGGATCAAAATCCCTATTTAATCCATTGAGGTACTGGAAAATTCTTCTCTGTTCATTGACCTTTCGAAACAGTCCAGCATCAGTTGGGGTCTTTCATTCAATGGCTTCATACATGTCCATTTGCTGCCATAAGTTAGTGAGAGTCAGGGGCGGTTCAAAAATTTTGGGGGCCCTGTACAATATATTAAAATGGGGCCCTTAATTTATAATCAATAATAGATATAAGTTGTTTTTTTCAACAAAAAAAACTTAATACAAAAAATTAACTTATATACACACATAATTATATATATACACATAATTATATACATAAATCTATAATTTTTTTACAGATATTTAATTTAAGTTCTCTATTTTGGGGCCCGTCTCTATTGGGGGCCCTGTGCGGTCGCTCCTATCGCGCTTGTCCAGAACCCCCACTGGTGAGAGTTGTGTAGTATTGAGTAATAGTCATCCCATCTTGTTTCATTGCAGCAACGGTGCTTTCAATCCCAAACAATTCTGAGTTGTTTGTGCTGGAGTAAGTATCCCGAGCAGCATCCCAAATCTCCTTGGCAGTCTTGTAGAGAAGAAACTGAGAACCAAATTCAGGGGCCATAGTGTTAATGAGCCAAGACATGATCCAACCATTATCTTGGATCCACTTTTCAAGGCCTTCATCAGCTGCAGCAGGCTTTGAAGTTTTCCCAGTGACATATCCCAGGGTTCCTCTTCCGATAAGGAAGAGCTTGACAGACTGGGACCATTGAACGTAATTGGTGCCTGTAAACCTATGGCACAAAGCATTAGAACCAGAAGGTTCCAAAAAATCTGCATGGAAGTAGCAGATGTTGAGGATGAAGATTGCAGTTCACTAGAATTGGAATTTACCATCGAAGAAGAAAAAGAAAATTCGATTTGGATCGAATTAGGCTGATACCATGAAGATAAACTGAAAACTCTTATGTTTATTAGATGATCAAACTCAATCGATAAATTACAGAGTACATACAAACTCCTATACAAACTAGAATACTATGCGCATTCTTACATTTGTCACTTTTGGTTATTACTAAGGTGAGAAATATATCCTTTATTCCTCATTTGACGGTGCTTTAGTCTTTGTGAAGGGTGTAAATCTGTGTCAGTCTTTATTTTAGCTTCATTCCTGCTCCTACGTACAGGGTCTGGCAAAAACTGGAGATGATTATGAGGTAAAAGCTGCTAATGTTGAACTTGCTGAACGCATGCGCAAGGTTTTTATTATGCCTTTTCTTGTTATATTTCAGCAATCTACACATATGTTTAAGGAACCTCATTATAATACTTGGATATGATGGTGTCATTGTTTTCTGGGTGACTTGTTACCATTAATTGCTAGATAATTGTTAGATGCAATAATGACTGGTGCTATTTTTCATTTCTAAATGAGATAAGGTGCTGTTGCCTTTACTAGATGCCAGTAGTAGTGGTTCTCTTGTAAGGCCGCCCATTTGATACCTCTGTAAGTGCTGATTGATTTTAGAGCATTAGGATGAACTTTTTGTCTATAATTGACAGCGAGATGCTGCAACTGCTCCAAATGTTGGGGATCGGGCCATATGTCATTAAAAAGGCTGCAAAAGGTGCCGAGGTAATCTTGTTGGTGATATTTTCGTGAAAAGAACTCTCTTCTACTGCAAATGATTGTATTGTTTATATCCTGGTACAAATACTCTCTATGAATTCAGGCTTATGAGAGGTCAGAGGACCCAATCTATGTGCTAGAATAGAAAATAACATCCCCATAGATCCCCAATATTACCTTGAGAATCAAATTAGCAAGGTTAGTTTAATGCTCCAATATTTCCATTTTAGTTTATAACAAACCTTTTTCCTTGTTTTAAAATTTCTATTAATTTAACAGCCACTTTTAAGAATTTTTGAGCCCATTTTAAAGAATGCCAGCAAGGAACTTCTCCATGGAAGTCACACAAGATCCATTTCCATATCAACTCTGTCAAACAGTGGAATAATGAAATTTGCAAAGAAACAACTTAGTTGTATTGGCTGCAAAGCGCTAATCAGGTATGAGTCTACTTGCTTGTATGTTTTATATATAATGTATTAGTAATTTTAAGCATTTTCTGGAAAGAATTTGAAGTTATCCAGGGGGCTTCAATTCTTATGACTTTGTGCTTCATAAGTCAGGTTTCCTATGATGTCTTCGTTGAATTCCTGAATGCTCAGAAATATTGCATCTTCTGGGTTATAATTTCAATGTTGAAATGCGTTCTAACAGACTTTGGCTTTGATTTTTCCATAAAATGATTCTAGGTTAGTTTGGCTTCATTATTTCCTTGTCTCTCACTCTCACATATATGCACACACACACACAGGCACATATACTTTCCCTTCTGAAACTTAATTGAACCAAGAATAGCCTAGAGGTCTGCAAATACAAAGTGTGTTGGCGGACACATAGGTTTAAAAATTCGTAGAATTATCTGCAAGAACTTTATAGAGGCCACGTACACATTGATTACTGCACAATCATTCAAATACATGGCATATCTTTCATGTATAAATACCATTTTTTGTTTTACCCTCAGCAATGCAGATCAAACACTATGTTTTCAGTGCATGGGAAGGGAGGCAGAACTTTACTATAAAACAGTTTCTCAAGGTGTGCATATCTTCCCTTGCTGTTTTTCTGATGCAAAATAACAATTTTTAGCACTGGAACAACCAAAGGTCTTTTGACGTTATGTTGTAGAAACCGAGGAGATGGGAACTCTGGACATCAAAGTGGTCGCAGTTAAGATTCTTCAGTGTTCCATTGAATCTTCTGTTACTCAAACGCTTTTATACAATTTGCAGGTTTTGACCGGTGTTTAAAAAGGCGTGCCTAGGCGGGGAGGGGTGAGGCGAGGGTGAAGCGCCTAATTGGGTCTAGGCGAGGCGATTTTAATGAAGCACAACAAGGTGCCGAGGCGCAGAAAGGCGCCGCCTGTTCACTTTTTTTGTTGTTGATATTTTGTCTTTATTTTTTATAAGGGTAAACTACTGTGCAGGTCCCTTATGTTTAACGAGTGTACAAAGTTAGTCACCACTTTTGAAAAGTGCATATTAGTAGTCCTTCACGTTTTCGATGTGTAAATAGTTAGTCACTCCGCCGTTAGACTCCGTTAGAGACTAACGGATTGCTGATGTGGCTTAGTTAATTTAATTCAATATACACGTGTTTTTCCACGTGGATTATTACGTGGAACCTTCCCCTAACATTATAAAATCCCCAATTTGTATAACCCTAAACATTCTCTGTAAAATTAGAAGAAGAAGAAGAAGAGTTAGTCCCCAATTTGTGTTTGTTTCTCACTCGCCCTTGCCCACCCGCGATTTCGAATTTCAAACGGCACTTACCAGCAGCAGTAGCAGAGCTTACTTCAACAAAATTAACCCACTGAACTCTGCACCTCTTCCATTTTGTTATGGTTCATGTTCTTCGCCACCATCACTTCCGATGGTGGAGGACCTATTTCCGAATCGGTCCAAATTTTCAGCGCATCCCTTTTTTTACGAACCATTAAGAACCGAACTTGGTTTCATCTTTGTCCCAGTACTTTTGTTGAACACATAACTGACCAAGGAGCTTCCCCTTGAATAAACTTTGTAATTGTTTTTTTTAATTAAATGCTTTGTCTTTTAATTCCTTTAATTTCGAATTCATTTTTCTTCGCATCGCTTCTTTATTTTGTTTCCTTCCCCCTTTTATTTTATCTTAATTTTCAATATCATGTATATTTCTAGGTCAAACTCAAACATGTTTTCGTCTTTTCAGAGTTTGATTTTGCTTAAAGATCTTAATTTCTGTTGTCTGGTTAAACTTTTCATCTGTTTAAGTTGATGTTCATTCTTGTTTTCCGTTGATTTCCGTGTTATCCTCTTTATAGATTCCAATTATTGGCAATTAATTTGAGTGTTAATTTTAGGGTTCTGTGTGTAATTCTCCTCTCTCTATTTCCCCCCAAAAATGTTTATATTTTTGTGAATTAATCGAGAGGAAAAAGAAAAGAAAAGAAAAAAGAGATGCATATTGAAGAATTGAAGGAAGGGGAGCAGCAGGATCAAGATCAGAGCCAATTGTGCGGAGATAGCCTGGTTGTTTGGGATGCAAAAAGGGTTTTGGTGGGAGCTGTTTGTTTCTGAGGAGGAGGAAGAGGAGGGAGAGGGCGGCGGTCGGTGGCGGTGACATGGTGGTGGAGAAAGAGATGAGGAGGAGGGAGAGGGCGGCGGTCGGTGGCGGTGACATGGTGGTGGAATTAGAGGTGGCGGTGACATGCAAGTGATGTTGTGTGCATTGGAGTTTGACTTGAAGACATGGAAATGGTCGGCCACATCAGCAACTTTCCAACGTTATTATCCACGTGGATATTACAATTTAATTAAGTCAGCCACATCAGCAATCCGTTAGGGGAGTAACGGAGTCTAACGGCGGAGTGACTAACTATTTATACATCGAAAACGTGAAGGACTACTAATATGCACTTTTCAAAAGTGGTGACTAACTCTGTACACTCGTTAAACATAAGGGACATGCACAGTAGTTTACCCTTTTTATAATGTTTTACATACTAACTTGGGCCAAAAATAACATTAATAAAATGAAATTTGAATTAACTTAGTCGTGTAATTTGAACTTAAAGCATAACACTACATATACAAACATTAATTAAATGTAAATTGCACAGGTCATCACTCATCAATATTTTCACTCATATTTTGATCACTTAATTTTTAAAAAAAATTATTTAATAACTGTATTTTATACATTGAATGTTTTTGTCACTCACGAATATTTTGTTATTATTTTAGAATGACATGATATTTTTATTAATATGAAAATAATAAAAAATAAAAAGAAAATTCAAATTGTTCATTGACCACCATTTGCCGCCACCGTTAGGGGCCGTATATGGTGGCCGTTTGGACTCATATTTCATCGGTCATTTTGTCTCACTTTCTTGAGTCTGAATCTGACATTTATTTTGCCATAAAATATTATGAAATCCACGAAAAGGAGATTGAAAGTGAGGGAACCAAAGTTTTTATATCGAGATCACGAGTTTTAAAATATTTTTCGGTAAAATAACTACTAGATTTGAACTCAGCGTGTCAAAACGAGTTGTTAAGTTCAACTTGGGGTTAGACGACCACAAGTAGTAAAGGTCGTCGGTGATGACAATCGGCGATAATTATTTTAAATATTTTTAAAATTTAATAATAATAAAAAAAAATATTTTATTATTTATTTTAAATTATTTTTTATATTTAATAATATTAAAAAATCAAAAATAATAATAAAATATTCGTGAGTGACCAAAAATATTCAATGTATAAAGTTCAGTTATTAAGTAAAAAATTTTGAAAGTTGAGTGACCAAAATAGGAACGAGAAGATTGTTGAGTGATGATCTGTGCAATTTACCCTAATTAAATTGGTTGTACCGGTACTAATTTTAGTTTTTAGAATTTTGTTGTATCGATACATGGTCTCGTATGCTGGTACGCATAGTAAAATTTCTGCACACCATATCGGTACGGAGTCTCTTGTAACGGTACGTGTGGTAGTTTTTGATTGTTGGATTCTGTTGTAGTTTAGATTCTTTACAAATAGTCCATGAATGTTTATACATTAATTGATGAGTTTGGACAGTTCTTTTGAGCTAAAATTGACATGTTATCATGAAATATGATTAATTAAATATCGATAATTTAAAATTTAATTAAATTTTTATAATTATTTAAATTTATATTTTATTTTTTAAAATGTTCGTATTTACATTTAGTTGTCTATTAATTAAATTTAATTCAATTTGGGCTAACTAATGTGATCTCCTTGATTTCGGTCTAGTAATTAAGCTAGGTCTAGAGGTTACACAATTGAAGTTCTGTAGTAAACGGTTCGATTGCGTCTTTGATGTTCTAAAAAGAAAACATATTAGATCTATTATGTAAGCCAAGTGTGACTCAAATCCAACACCGATAAAACCTCAATTCAAGTCATGCATATTTATACGTCCGTTCAAGCTTACATAGTTTAGGATTTAAGGTTTTAGTTTTAAGGAATAATTTTTTAATTAAAAATAAGAATAATTTGAAATAATGTGTAAATAATAAGAGTTAAATATATTACTTTTATCAAATTAGGACTAAATTGTTTGAATGTATAAATGTGAAGGACTAATGTGTGATTATACAAAATATTTAACAGTTATTAACGGGTCAATGGTCAAATTGGAGCAAAACACAAAGTTTAATGGTAACATTGAAACAATTGAAAGTTTGGTTACTAGATTAAATAATAGATCAAAGTTTAGTGAACATTTGTAAACTTTACCCTAAATAAAAGTACTAAGATTAAAAATAACTTTTTCACTCTTATAAAACGAGGCACATCTTCACTATTATCTGTTTCTCATATGACTATCTCCATCTTTCTTGCAACAAATGAAACTTTTACCCTTATTTATAGAGTTCATTGGTCATTGGATAATTGACACGTGTCAACGTCTTAGACATTACTCTTACAAATGTCTAGAACATTCTATGGATAATTCTACATATAAATATTATATTTAAATTTTTTATAGATATTTCTAGACATAATTTTTTTATTTCACTAAATAACTATACAATTATCAGAAATTATCTAGAAAGAAAGAAAAATTGATGAATATTTAGTATAGTGACTTGACTAATTGATTACGAGTTGTATTAACTTCTCAGTTTTTTGAAGAAAAAAAGAGAGAAGGAGTCACAACTCAGTGTGTAAACCACAATCGCTAAAAATCTAAGGATGTTAGATTAAAGTCCGCAATTATGGGCATATGTAAAATGGGTGATGCTATTATAAAGTATGACACAAAAGTAAGTGACCAATTATGTTAAATGTGTCATAAATGTTAAAGTGTCATGTAAATAAAAATGTAGATGCAATAAGATATATTTATAATTTCTCTACCCATAAACTTTACAGTCTCTGACACCGAATTATCAAACATAACCTTTTTTAATGCCACTATTTTGCGTATTAGTAGATCTCTGTCTTTGTACACATTGCTATAAATCCCTTGCTCAATCTTCAAACCCAAAATGACAAACCTAAATTGTAAAAATTAAAATATAATAATAAATAATAAAATAACCCAAAATTGTTAGGAGAAAGCTTAGAAGACTTTATAAATGACGAATTTATGATATGAGACACGGATGTGAGCCTCGTTAAAAAACTTCTCTAAGCTTACGTGAAGAAAAAAGAGTGCAACATGTCCATGCCATGAACATATAATATCCACAGTGCCTATCATTCGAAAGCAAACAAAATACAAACTTCACTCAAGACATCTATAAGGACTGTGCAACATGTTACGAAACAGACATTACTGAGTCGAATTATCAAACACGATCATGACCCAATCTAGATAGCTAAGGCCAGTAAAAATCCATCATATTAGATCCAAATGCCCCTTACTTGCAGTGGCAGAGCCTCTGCCACTTGTATGACTGGGTGGGCATAAGTCCATCTTGAACTTTTCACACATTTGACTTTAATTTTTTTTTAATTTTTATAAATTAGTCTATAAATTTTATGATTTGTGCCCACCCTAAAATTTTGAGATTTTTATAACTTGTGTCCACCCTAAAAAATATTGACTTGAGCCCACCCTCAGAAAAATTTCTAAACCCGCCACTGCTTACTTGGATCTAAACAAATATCAGATCTTTATGTTTTGACAAGGAACACCTTTATTGATTAAAGTCACCCGCATGGTCCTCAAATAGGAATATAACTGGATCAAAACAGTAATGAGAATGTGCAGCCATTGTATCTGCCAAACATCTCAAAAGGAGCCCCAATAACGTTAGTTCAGTGAGAAATTACGCATATCTACCATACACGATATCCTCTTTTTAGCCAAATTGTCCACTGAAGTATTGACTCTCAAGGCACAAGCTGGATAGACCAATCCAAACTTTCACATAGGCTAAGACATGATGCAATGATATATTTACATGCTACATGATAGCCATGAGGCTTCGAAATCCAATCGGCCGCAAGACAACAATCACAGATTCACACTCAATGACGAGTTTGTGAGACTTAGCCCAAGGCATGCCCGTTTTTGGGACTTTGGTAGCCCTAGAGTGAATCAACAAATTAGACCCATAATCAAGGAGTTTAATTACGATTGCGGTTACGTTCTCGGTCGCGTTGCGTTTATTGTAATTGCAGACATAATGGACGTTATTGTGGTCACTGCGAGTATCGTAGCTGTGAATTATTAATAACATATATTATTGTTGACAAAACTGTTGTGAAGCGTTATTTAAATCATCGTCCCTAATAACAAGTGTTAAAAATAAATTTTAAGAGTAGCTTCATAATAACAAGTATTGAAAAAATTAGGCCCTTAATAAAAAGTATTGAAAAAATTGGGCTCTTAATAAAATGTATTGAAAAAATTGCACTCCTAATAACAAATAAATATTAGAAAAAATTAAATTTTAAGAGTACACTCCTAAAAATAAATTGGTCCCATAATAACAAGAATTGAAGAAAATGGGTCTATAATAATAAGTATTAGAAAAAAATGAATTTTAAGAGTGTCCAAGATAAGAAACATTAGGGGAATTAGGCACTTAATAACAAATATTAGAAAAATAATTTATAAGAATATGCCCCTAGTAATAAACTTTGAGAAAAAATTAGACTCTAATAATAAATATTTGGAAAAAAATTAAGTTTATAATAACAAGTATTAAAAATAATTGGGCCATATATTTAATATAAAATATATTTTTATTAGTATAATACACTATAAAAATTTTGGGCCCTGGGCAGTTGCCCCTCCTGCCCGAGCCCAGATACGGCTCTAGCCCAAGGAGACTTGCTGAACAAAAAAACATGCTTATCTAATCGCTAAGATTTTTACAATAGTTGCGGTAGGGTTTCATAGGAAATCAAATAGATTTAAACATGTAAAAAAAACGCAGCGAAAAAATATCATACGAAATATTTTAAGATCTTATGCAATCATATTAATGAATGATAGACATAATTATAAGGTTACCTCGATAAAAGATTATGTAATCTCGTTGTATTGAGGCATTGCTTTTCGATAATGATGATATTGAACATATTGATACATCTGACTTACCTATTGCTAAAAGAAAATGTGTTAAGAAATGTACAAGTTATCCGATACAGAGATGGCTTATGGAAAGCTAATGCCCTCATTCAAGGCTTTCACAACCAAGATTGATAATGTTCAGATCCCTCAAACAGTACATGCGGCCTTGAAGGACCCAAGATGGAAAAAAGCTGTAGAAGATGAGATTCAAGCACTGTAAAAAAATAAAACTTAGGAGACGACTTCTTTACCTCCAAGAAAGAATGTTGTAGCTTGTAAATAGGTATCTACAGTTAAATATAATTCGATTGGAAGCATTGAGGGGTTCAAAGCAAGGTTGGTTGCGAGGGGATTTACTAAGTCCTATGAGATTGATTATCAGGAGACATTTGCTCCAGTGACAAAACTCAACAAAGTCAGAATCTTATTGTCCCTTGCTGCGAATTTGGACCGACCTCTTCATTAACTCGATAATGCCTTCTTAAATGGGGATCTAGAAGAAGAGGTGTACATGCAAAGGCAACCTGGTCTAGATGAAAATGCGGATCCAACTAAGGTATGTAAATTGTTAAAATCGCTCTATGGTCTTAAACAATCACCTAGAGCTTGGTTTGGCAGATTTACAAAGGTTGTTCTAAAAGCTTGTTACCTTCAATGCAAAGCTGATCATACTATATTCATAAAGACCTCTTCTGAAAACAAAAAGGCTATTTTAATAGTCTATATTGATGATATAATCATCACTGGTGATGGTATTCTAGAAATCAAAAAATTAAAAGAATTCTTGGCTACAGAGTTTGAAATAAAAGATCTAGGTCATACTTTCTAGGAATGAAAGTGGCAAGATCAAATGCTGGGATTGTGATAAATCAGAGAAAGTATGTTCTAGATCTCCTTTCAAAGACAGGGATGTTGGGTTGCAAGCCTGTCGAAACACCAATGAAGCATAATTTGAAGTTCAGAACTGACAACAATGGAGTTCCTACTAAAAAGGAACAATATCAAAGGCTAGTTGGTAAGCTTATTTATCTATTACTTACACGACCTGATATTTCTTTTTCAGTTGGTATTAGTCGGTTTATGAATGATACTAGAGAAGAACATTTAGAAGCAGTGTTCAAAATTCTGAGATATTTGAAGATGACACCATGCTATGGCTTAATTTTCACAAAAAATGAGAACAAAAAAGTGAAAGTCTTTATAGATGCAAATTGGGCAGGAGAGCTTACATCTAGAAGATCTACAAGTAGATATTGTGCTCTAGTCTGAGGAAATTTAGTGACATGGAGAAGCACGAAACAGTCTGTAGTATCAAGAAGTAGTGCAGAAGTAGAATTTCGAGCCTTAGCTAATAGAATTTGTGAAGAGATTTGGATTCAAAGGTTGTTGTCAGAACTAAAACTCAATCAAGTAAAGATTTTAACTTCATTGTGATAATCGGTCAGTAATTAGTATTGCTAAGAATCATGTACACCATGATAGAACAAAACACGTGGAGCTAAATCGTCATTTTATCTTTGAGAAGATCACTAGTGGGACAGTCAAGCTAAATTTTGTTCCATCTCACAAACAACTAGCCGATGCACTCACCAAGGCACTTCCTAGAACTACCTTTGATGAGTTCACATCCAAGCTTGGTCTCTACAATGTGTATTCACCAGTTTGAGGGAGAGTGAAGAATACAGTCGTATAACACTAGTATAGGTTGTAGACGATATACTTCAATTATTGTAAATATTATTTGTTAATTATCCGCCAATAATTTAGGATTAATTCTAAAGGGATAAAACTCTTATCTCCTAGCATTATCCTAGGATTCTTATCTCTTAAGGGATAGAGTTCTTATCTCCTATTTAGATTCAATTTTAAATTAGAGTAATTTGATTGTAACATAACTCTTTATTTTCAGCCTCTTTAAAGGCATTGTACTGATGCATTATTCAATTCAATATCGAGAATTCATTCTTTCTCTAAAAACAGTTTCTCAATTATTAACACATAGCAATGAGAAAACAATAATAACAGCAGCAAAATGCAGTATGACAACCGGATAATGACCAAAACAGAAAAGCCTTTTATCAACCAATATCATAGTAGTAGCTTGGGGGAACTGTTACCAATGCCTCTCCATAGCATGTCTGCTGCAATATTGTCTTTTGCTTGTTGTTCTATATTACTTTCATTCATATTATGCATAAGTATACCAGAATTGAATGACAACATGTTGCTTGTTGCAGGATGGATGGTCAGTGGGTACATCCGCAACTCGCCTTTCCCTCCCGAAAAGGTAATAGCTCTGGCGATGTATGTAAAGCGGCTCTATCAACAAGATGAATTCGAAAACTAACTAAAATCATGGGGGATAAGTTCCATGTTTTCTTGAACAATGATCAACTTTTTAACCCAATTGAATTGCCAATATAGCAAGAACAAGCTCTAATATCCAGGTTCAAATGAAAAGGCAACATAAATCATAGATCACTTGACATGTAAAAGTTTTTCTCGACTTTTGTGATGATGTGTGATCTTGAATAAACAATTAAAAAACATCTCATATAATAACATAAACTTTTAGATTTGGTACTTTTTGACATAAACAACCCCTTCCCTTACAAGAAAAAAGGTAATAATAAGAAGACAAAAAAAAGAGAGAAAATAAGTAAAAACAATTAAGAGAGGAGCCAAGAGGGCGTCAAAATATCAAACTTGATAATAATATTCTTCATGTTAAGAAATTTCTGGCTGAAGGTTAAAAGAAGAGGCTTAATCTTAAGAAGAAGCTTACCAGTGTTCAACACCTCTTGAATTAATCACCTGAGACTGAAATGACAATTTTCTAGAATAAATCATTATACATCAATTCAAGAGGAAGAGAAACATCAAACATATTATAACTAAAAATGCATATCCTCGTATATACAGAAATAAACCAAACAAGAAATAAAGTTGATATAAGTGGATGCCTCTTCCTGAGCTCTTGAATTTGACGCGAGTGAGATCCATGCCTGCTCATGTGGTGGCGATCATCTTGTCCTGGCCATCTATCCTTCCTGTCATTCACCATTTCTCTCTCGAAGCCCCTTTCCCTCTTAGATGTCATTTCCTTCTCTGAAGCTCTATCCTTATGTGCACTCTTCTCACTGCCCTATGATTTCTCTTATACTCCAACTCCTTCACTTTCTCAACCTCCTTTTCATCATGTGCTCTCATCAACCTCTTTATATTGGGAGAAGGAGAGCATGAACTAGGATGTTTTGGAGACTTTGTATGTCTAGAGCGTTCCTCTTACCGAAGAATGATCCCTGTGAGACCTTCCGTGCCGAGAAGGAGACTTTTCTCTTATAAGGGAGCATCCTTTATATATACTCTTATGTCTTCCAGGTGATCTCTGTCTACAGGATGGATGGACTCCTATGAGGAGACCCTCACCTCCTAACTAGTAACTCGGAATGGTTGGACGAAATGCGTCCCATTCTGCTGCCAGTGAAAGCCTGCCTACAATTTTAGGCTGAAACCTTTATATGGTGTGTCCTTTTCCTCTACCAAGTCAACAATTTCTTTGATTTTCTACTTATTATTAGTTTTTTTTAGTTTTTTATTAGCTTTTTAATCTTTTTAAATTTTGAAATAATAAAAAATTGAGAGGCATAGAATTAGAAATTTCTCTTAAACAGCGACAAGTACAACAAAATAACTAATTAATTCAACCATACATGTGACTGCTTCAAACTCAAGAAATTGTTAAGACTTTACAAGTATTTCCATTCAATGGGGGAGTTACAAATGGGCAAATGGACGATTGCTCATACCAGTAGAGGCAAAGAGTTCAAACTCATTTACTAATGGAACACCAAACATTTTTTCAAAACCTTTGCATTGTTTATAAAATAGTTAACTAAATCGAACATGCATGAATCTCCTTCAAAATATGAAAACTGGACCTCCTTGAGGTGCAACTCCAAACATGCAGGCACCTTCTCCGGTAGAGTATTGATTACTCTCGCTGCAGAATGCTTAAAACAAAAAAAAAAGATAATTATAGATTTTCATCAATAAATTAAATGTATACAAGAGAAAGTAAGTGAGATCTTCCATACCAAGTCTATGTGAAGATATTCTAACTTAGGCACGAAATTGAGAAAATGTAAGATCCAAGATCCCTGCCTGTCTAGAAATGTGCTATGAATGCTCAGTTTAGTTAGATTGTGAAAAGTTAACACTGTTTTGGAAGGAAACTGAATAAATTGTAGACAAAAAAAATTAAAATGTTAAATAATCTCCAAATAAGCTTAATATTCAATGGACAAATATAATGATTTTACATTCTGTGTTGATTGGAGAAGACCAATAACACACAGTTCACAGTGAGCGTCAGATTCTGTCTCGATATCAAACTGAAAGAGACGAATGTCGGTGTGTACAAGTGAATTCATCGGGCTTAAAGAATATGATCCAGCGATTAAGTCGGCATATTTAAATTCAACCAGCTTCGGAGCAGTAATCACGACGTGATAGATAGCTTATTTGAAGAAGATGGAAGGAATTGTTACGGATGTTCGAACTGTATCTTTTATCAGAACAGATGGAAGGATCCGAAGAAGAATATCAGTGGGTAAATCACTGATCCTACCGATAAAAGATGCAGTTCGAACATCCGTATTGGGGAGAAGATGGAAGGAACTGTTCACTTGGGGGTGAAGCTTACTTGGGGGTGAAGATGATAGAGAGAGAGCGACGATTAGAGACGATTACACTGTCATGGACACATGTGGAGAATCGAACGATTTAGCGATTTTTGATTTGGGACCGAAAGAAAGGGAAAAGTCGGAAGTTTCGAAGAGCCTGTCAAGTGAAACCAAAGAGCTGAACTCGCAAATGTCACGCGAAAATTGGGCCGACTGACTATCAAGCCCAATAGCTGATATCCATTGGTGTGGAATTAAAGGGATATGCATTGCTCTGGTTGTTAGACTTATTTTTACCAGTTGTTTATATATAATTTGTACGAACCATATATATATATATATATATATATATATATATGGTTGAGTGCGATTTTTATGTTTGATGAATGAAATGAAATTTTCTCCCCTAAAATCTATCACTTCTATTCTGAAATCTCTTTTTTTTTTTAATTCTAACTTGAACGTTACATACACCGATGAGATAACAAAGAGACACCGATGAGATAACAGAGAGTGGAGGCCTTAGCTGCTTTCTCGGCTAAAAACTAGGCTAGTAAAAGCTTACAAACTGAAGTGAAAGATGAATGAAAATGACTAAGGTTGAGCCTCCTTTTATAGTGAGGGCTCTATACAATCAACGGTCAAGATTACAAAGAATCAATGTTTAGGATGAGAGCCTATACTATCTACAACACTTTGAAATTTAAATGGGAGATAAAGTGGGAATTATCTCTACAAAAAATCACATAAATGATAAGTGAGATGCCTTATCTATTTATCATGGTAATTATCCTCCTTTGTGCATTTTACCAAGATAAAAAGTCAGCTCCTGGGCCATTCTGCAAGCCCAAAATGCTACAAAGATGCTCTTGGGCTGCCAATGTGGTGCTTATCTCAGTCGCGGGCTGGCAGTCCGTGACATTCTCCCCCACTAGTTCTAGCGACGCCCTCGTCACGCGGCTAGAATGGAACTGGTCAATCTGCTCCTGAAACTGCCACAAGGCATCGGCGGATTTTCAACTCGTCTCGCTTTCGGGAAGACCCTTCCAACCAATGTGACGTACAAGTTCAATTAGACAACCACCACCATGATAATTCTGTCTCATCCTTATCAAAAAATACAAAGAACGACATCGATGTATTCAATTTTTTCGATCTGTAAATAAAGAGCTTTCATGTAGAACTAGATGGTTGGGTCGAATCTAATTCAAACTCATGTATGCTGATGTTCTCTTCAAAGTAGCCATTGTTGTCTGTACTTGTTTTCATGGGACATGATGTTTTGTCAAAGCCTTCTATTGGAAATGAAATTAAGATTATTGGTATCGATAATATAACACAGGGATGATCTCTCCTTTTGCAATCAAATAAATGAATGAATCGTTTATCCTAATTTCTTAGAGTAAAATTTTGATAGTTTGTGTAAAATTTATTTCACACAAACATGCATATATATTATAAAATTTAAATTCTAAATTTTTAATCCTAAACAACTGAATTTTAAATTTTAAAACTTTATATTTTATATTTTAAAATTTAAAATTTAAATTCATAAACTAAAAAATCTTCAACTAAAAAACTATACAGGGGCATTGAAATTATTTTTAACTGTGTTGCGGGTTGCGGCTGCAACAATTAATGGATAAAAGAAAAGGCTTAACCACAAAATTAGTGTCTAAACTATGTTTCTCTTTTACAAGAGGTGTTTAATGTATTTTTTAGTTGAAATAAGTGTTTAAAGTTTTATTTTCGGCTGAAAATAGGTGCATAAAGCATTTTTTTAGGCTCAAATATGTGCATAAGGTTTTATTTTTTTGCTTGTTTTAAAGTCAACAGAGACATACTTTGGTACCTATTTCAATAAAAAAAATGAAATTTTCGACACCTATTTCAGCAAAAAAATACATTAGAGATTTATTTCATCCGAAAATAAAATTTAAGCATCTATTTCAACTCAAAAATACTTTGAGCACCTATTAAAAAAAAAATATAATTTAGACACTTATTTTGTAGTTAAGCAAAAAAAAATGGTATCAATCATGTGCAGACACGTGATATCACCTTCCCTTATAAAAGTCCCCAAAACTGGCGGGAATGTCACTCTTCTCAACTCCCAAACCCCCTAACTCCCTCCATTTCCCGTCACTCTCTCTTCACTCCAAAAACGACACCAAATCATGAATAAGGGCGGCAACCCAAGGAAGAGGCCACCGCCGCCGTCTTCACACCAGCCTTCTCCGGCAACGAAGCACCAAGCGACTGCTCCGACGCCTCCACCGCCGTCGACGGAGGAAGATTTCGTTGATGAAGATGTCTTCCTTGACGAAACCCTTATGGGTGAAGAAGACGTGGAATCCCTAATTCTACGCGACTTAGAGGAACGCGAAACTCTCACTTCTCGCCTTTCCAAGTGGGCGCGACCTCATCTCTCTGATGCCTACATTTCCCAGTCTCTCAGCATCGGTAAGTTCAAAAAGCAAATATTTAGCTGTATATATATTTTTAGATTTTTAAGGCTGTTTTGGAAAATTTTGAACTGCTTCCTTCTGTGGTGCTTTAGTTTTCCAGCAATTGGAGATTGATTATGTGATTGGAGAGAGTCATAAAGGTTTGCTGCCTGATTCTTCTGGCCCGGCTGCCATTATCAGAATTTTCGGGGTTACTGGAGAAGGTATTTTTCCGAAAATCTATTAAGTGATATTTAGCTGCTAAGAATGATAAAGACATATTAATACTATTTTCCGCGTTGTTATTAATTTTAACGAAAACCCAAATTGTAAATTTTATGTAAATTTGATGAATTGCTTATATCGGCTACTTATAGGACACAGCGTTTGTTGTCTTGTTCATGGATTTGAGCCGTATTTCTACATTAACTGCCCACCAGGAATGGGTCCGGACGATATCTCCCATTTTCATCAAACGCTTGAGGTATTTGGTTTTATCTCTTCCCCGGGTTACACATTCACCTCTTGCGAGTGGTTTCTTAATTGTTTCAGTTACATGATTCCAGGCTAGGATGAAGGAAAAGAACAAGAACAGCAAAGTACCAAAGTTTGTTCGACGTATTGAATTGGTTCAGAAAAGGAGTATTATGTATTACCAGCAACAAAAGTCTCAGTCTTTTCTCAAGATTATAGTGGCACTGCCAACTATGGTTGCTAGCTGCCGTGGTAAAATTCCTGATTCTTTTGTATGATATATATTCTGTTTGAGTTTCCTTCACTGCATGAAATGCCTTACTTAGTTGAAACTGTTTTTAACTTCTTTTCTTCTTGATGTGAACTCTTCAATTTGTACATAATTGAAATCTAGAAAACTGCACGGTTCTTTTTATATCTCCAGGCTTGTTAATCGCCAATGATTTGCAGGCATTCTTGATAGAGGCATACAAATTGACGGTCTTGGTATGAAGAGCTTCATGACATATGAAAGCAATGTTCTTTTTGCACTGCGTTTCATGATTGATTGCAACATCGTTGGTGGTAATTGGATTGAGATACCGGCCGGTAAATATAAGAAGACATCAAGGAATATGTCCTGCTGCCAATTGGAGTTTGATTGCTTGTAATCTCTTCTTTGGTCTATTAAGAACATTTCAACTGTTTCATAGTTTGTCTTTATCCTCCTGGTTTAATTCTCTTCTCGTATTGTTCTTAGGTATTCAGATTTGATTAGCCATGCCCCTGAGGGGGAATTCTCAAAGATGGCTCCATTTCGCATATTGAGTTTTGATATAGAGTGTGCTGGTCGCAAAGGTCATTTTCCAGAGCCTACACATGATCCTGTAATCCAGGTCTTGTTCCTCTGTTCAAATCACCCATTTGTTTTGGGGAAAAATGTTATTAGCTATTATGTTTGTTCTTTGGATCCTGGCTCCATGTTGATGAAGGGTTGATTGAACACTATTTGATCGTTTTCTTTCACTAGTTCTGAGGATTTTTTTTTTGTTTCTTTATAGGTAGCAAATCTAGTTACTTTGCAAGGAGAAGATCAGCCATTCATTCGGAATGTTATGACCCTCAAGTCATGCTCCCCAATAGTTGGTGTTGATGTAATGTCTTTTGATACAGAAAAAGAAGTATTTCTTGCTTGGAGGGTACTGGTTTGGTCCTTAAAACTTCTCCATTTTACTTTAATACCTGGGCATAAAAAAGAAGGCATCCATCTGTGCATATTACTAAACTCCTCAATAAGTGATTCCCTTTTCTCATCTTAGTTGTTCAATATATGTTCTAAACCTTTTAAGAGATTCGTTAAGCAACTTCCCAATTCACCGTTATTCTACCTTTATGCTGTCTTCTATTCCATCTGTTAAAATCATTTGTATTGAATTGAGAAACTGCCGGAAATGCGAAAAAACTGAAAACACATGCTTTCTGAAGCCAAATATAAGACTTCCTTTTCTGCAATTTACCAAAGTGCCCTACAGAAATCATCAAAATGTTATCAGTAACCCTAAGTTCACGTCTAGCAAACTTCTTCTTTAAGTTTCGGTGGCTCTTAAGCTAATATTATGATAAAATCCCATTTTACAAAACCGGTTCCATGAAGACCATAGGCAATCTCACATCTGTCTCACATGAAAAGAAAATCTTTCTTTCACTGCACCTTTGTTTAATAAGAAGGTTTTGCTTGCAGGAGTTTATTCGTGAAGTGGACCCTGATATTGTAATTGGATATAACATTTGCAAGTTTGATTTGCCATATCTTATTGAGGTAAATGAAAAACTAGCTTCTGTTTTATTCTCCATGAATGTTGCTGCAGCAAAGGTTTCTATTTAGTTCAATATGTTGGGTTTCCTTTTATTTGTGTAGGAGTTGTGTGATTGAATCATCTGACATTTAATTTTCTGGTTAACAGAGAGCACAAACGTTGGGAATAGCAGAGTTTCCCATACTTGGCCGTATCAGGAATAGTAGGGTTCGTGTAAAAGATACAACATTTTCTTCAAGGTAAAGGATACATTATGGTTTTTATTCTTATAATGCTTACTTGAGAAAATAAGTGTCCAAACTATACTTTTTTTTATGGCATCTAAAAGTTTCATTTTGTTACTATTTTAAGGTCGAACCATTAACGTCCGTTAAAAAAAATCTGTAACCCAATCATTGATTGACACCTGGTCTTGGGTTTTAATTTCCTTTATTTTTTATTTAAAAAATCTAAAATTCCTAATTCCTTAAAAAGAACCCCTAAAATCCCTAATTTTCTAAATAAAAAACCCTTAAACATTTTCCTCCTCTTGCCTTACTGCAAGTCTGTGTGTCATCTGTTATAGCATAAATAACTATCGGGTTTTCTTCAAGTTCTGTTTCATGGTTTCTGGTTGATTTAAGAGTTGCTTTCCAGGTATATTTTCTGGTTATTGATGCTGGCTTGTTTTACAGACAATATGGAACTAGGGAGAGCAAAGAAGTTACTGTGGAGGGGAGAGTTCAATTTGATTTGCTCCAGGTTTTATGCATGCAGTTTTTCAACTTCTGAGTTTGTAATGTCTATCTGAGAGTTAAAATGATTCATATTGATAAATTTTAAAATTTTGTTTCTTTTTGTTGTAGGCTATGCAACGGGACTACAAACTAAGTTCGTATTCATTGAATTCAGTTTCAGCGCACTTTCTTTCTGAACAGGTTAGAATTTCTCTTCTAAGATTAGACCTGCTTCCAAAATTATGTCTTAATAGTTAAATTATCCCGTTAGATTTCTGCTAGTGGTTTCTAGGGCTAATTTATTTATATGGATTTTTCTGCAGATGTGTTCACCTCTCAACATTTGTTGTTTCTTTTGTTTTTCACTCTTCTCTGAAAGTTGAACTCAAGTTTTGTGCTTGCTTTGCTTTTGTGCAGAAAGAGGATGTCCACCATTCAATAATATCAGATCTTCAGAATGGGAATGCTGAGACTAGGAGGCGTCTTGCCGTCTATTGTTTGAAGGTGCATAATTGGTTCCAGTCTAACTTGCAAAATTTGAATGCACAAACAATTATGGTTGCGGAAGATACTATTGAGTTTTTTCAGGTTCCATCAGGAATTGAGAGGCTAAAAGAAGATTTTACCTTGTCCTTATTGTTAAATAGAATTGTTTACTTGACTTCCACTTTGGTTGATGACCGTTAGTGTTTGAAATTAAGGTTTATTTGCTCTTTGTCTTCATATGTATTCAACTCATTCATTGCCCGAGCCTCCAGAGGCATTTGTGATAGCAGCTCCCACTCCCATCTAGTTGATTTCAAAAAAATAGCTATCATTTAGTATTCTTGTGAAGAACTTGTTTGACGTCTTTTGCACCATGCTTTTGCATTTCTTTTTTCATTTTTGGTACAAGGGAGGCAATATCTGGGGGATAGGGGAAGTTTCTATGGGCATCGAACACCAGCCTTCTAGAAGTCTACCTCCTAAGCGAGTTGGTTAAGCCATTTTGGGGCTGAAGTATTTGCAATTATGACTGAATCATATTCTCTTTCTTGCATGGCTGCAGGATGCTTACCTTCCCCAGAGGCTTTTGGATAAACTAATGTATGTTTACAATTATGTTGAGATGGCTCGTGTCACAGGTGTGCCTATCTCTTTTCTTCTTTCTAGAGGACAAAGCATCAAGGTTTGTAGAACTTTTAAGTTTCTGTAGATGAATCAAGTAATTAAAAGATCTAATATAAATCTTTGTTGAGTTTTTCAGGTACTTTCTCAGCTTCTTAGGAAGTCTAAGCAGAAGAACCTTGTTATTCCAAATGTCAAACAGGCAGGATCTGAACAGGGAACGTATGAAGGTGCAACTGTAAGTTCGTTCTAAAATTCCTTACCCTATAATTGTTTGCTATCTAAAACTAGAGCTACCTCACTAAAGGATTCAACTGACATATATATCATTGATGAACTCTGTTTCAGGTGTTGGAAGCAAAGGCAGGATTCTATGAAAAGCCAATTGCGACACTGGATTTTGCGTCTTTGTATCCATCAATTATGATGGCATATAATTTGTGTTATTGCACCCTGGTGATTCTTCAAAGTTAATTTTGTTTTTACTGTCTTGTTCAGCTGTTATTTTTATTTATGTTTCTTTTACTTGGATCAATAATTTAAGTTGCGAGACTTTTGGGGAAATTCTGATCTTGGATGGTCTTTGTGAAGGTAACTCCTGAAGATGCTCGTAAACTCAACCTCCCACCAGAATGTGTTAACAGAACTCCATCTGGTGAAACATTTGTTAAACCAAATCTGCAGAAGGTTGTAATTATTTCCTCTATAAATAAGTAACCTTTAAGGGTCTTATTTTATTTCTTGTCGATGAATACCAAATTTTTTAACTGATTAGAAGAATGGAAATCTTCAGGGGATACTTCCAGAAATATTGGAAGAGTTGTTAGCTGCTCGTAAACGAGCAAAAGCTGATTTGAAGGTGATTAGTACAGTTCTTCTTCCTGTTGCTATTGGTTCTACATTGTGCTATCAAAAATACTATCTCTCTTCTCTTTGATTGCTTCTTTGCCTCCATTCTTTTTACTCATTCTTTTTATATGAATCTAGGAAGCGAAGGATCCACTTGAGAAAGCTGTTTTAGATGGCAGACAGCTGGCCTTGAAGGTAGGATCATCACTTTTTCCTCCTCATCCATTTTCATATGGTAATTTTTGCAGTCAGGAGTATGATTAAATGTTTCCGTATATGCTTTTTGATTGCATTTGTTTGATTTATTTTTTGTTTCAGGTTAGTGCGAATTCTGTATATGGATTTACAGGAGCTACTGTTGGTCAGTTACCATGTTTAGAGATTTCTTCAAGTGTTACAAGCTATGGTACAATAAAATGATCTTATTAACAGCATTGCTAGGAAGTTTTCCTTCTCTATAAATAATGTAAAATGCATTATTCTAGTTCTGTTTGATCTAACTTGTTGATTACCTTGTGAAGGTCGACAAATGATTGAGCATACCAAGAAGCTTGTTGAAGATAAATTTACTGTGCTAGGTGGCTATGAACACAATGCAGAGGTAAGCCATGCCAAAAGCTTTAGTTATAAAGTTTACTGTTGAAGGCTTATATGTATTGTACAAATCAAAATGAACTAAGATGGGGTTAAGCATTTGATCGAAGGTTTGCTGGAATCTCAGGGTCTTTTTTTTTTTACTTTTTAAGTTTCTGATGTATTCATAACATGGATCCTATTTCCTCTCCTATGTCATCTATTTCAGCTTCCCAATCTTACGCCTGCTTTGTCTTACCCAGTTTTTGGAAGTTTCACTCTCTCCTGGCCAAGGAGATTAGAATGAGACAATATTTGGGCTTGCATGTGTGTACTTATTGTTTCTTGACGGTCTTGCTTCTTATGTTTTGAATATTGTGACAGAAATTGTACTAATAATAATAATATTTCATAATCAGGTTATTTATGGGGACACAGATTCGGTAATGGTACAATTTGGTGTGTCTGATGTAGAAGCAACAATGAAGTTGGGGAGAGAAGCTGCTGAACACATCAGTGGAACTTTTACAAAAGTAAGACCTTTTTAGTAAATAGTGTCTCATCTTTTTTTTTAAAATAAAGAATTGAAGTAAGCCTAGTCTGGCCAAGTGTTCTGCAACTGTACGAGCCTTAATTTGTTAATTTCTGGTCAGTTTTAATCTTGAATTTTGATGTATCTTGGAGGTTACCTTTCTGACCATGGATGCTACAGATCTCAATCTCATTCAATGAAATAGAAAATTATCACTTGAAAGTTAATTTTTATGCTTTTGTCAACCTCTACTTTATTTATTGGTTTATCTGCTTGTTAATATTCTCTTCATTTGTTTTTTTTCCCTTTTTTCCCTTTCTATATCGGCTTGGTGTTTTAGCCGATCAAACTAGAGTTTGAGAAGGTTTATTATCCCTATCTATTGATTAGCAAGAAAAGATATGCTGGATTATTTTGGACAAATCCACAAAAGTATGACAAAATGGACACTAAAGGTAAACAAGATATTTCTCAACCATGTCAACTTCTGAAACTTTATTGAATTTGAATGCTAATTCATCTTTCACCATGAACAGGCATTGAAACTGTTCGAAGAGACAATTGTTTATTGGTCAAAAACCTTGTAAATGAATGCCTGCACAAAATATTGATTGATAGAGATATTCCTGGTGCAGTTCAGTATGTCAAGAGTACCATTTCAGATCTTCTCATGAATCGAATGGATTTGTCACTTTTGGTTATTACTAAGGTGAGAAAATGTCCTTTATTCCTCACTTGATGGTGCTTTAGTTGTTGTGAAGTTTTTGTAATGCTTGGTGTAAACCTGGGTCAGTATTTATTTTTGCTTCATTCCTGCTCCTACGTATAGGGTCTGACAAAAACTGGAGATGATTATGAGGTAAAAGCTGCTCATGTTGAACTTGCTGAACGAATGCGCAAGGTTTGTATTACGCTTTTTCTTGTTATATTTCAGCATTCTACATATATGTTTGAGGAACCTCATTATAATACTTGAATATGATGGCGGCGTTGTTGTCTTGGTGACTTGTTATTTTTTTCAGATACCTGTTAAACAGTTAAATATTGCATGCACTTGCTGTAAATTTTATGCTGAGTTTGCATGTTAACATTAATTGCTAGATAATTGTTAGATGCAATAATGACCGGTGCTATTTTTCATTTTCTAAATGAGATAAGGTCTTGCCTTTACTAGATGCCAGTAGTGGTGATTCTCTTGTAAGGCCGCCCATTTAATACCTATGTAAGCGCTGATTGATTTTAGAGCCTTAGGATGAACTTTTTGTCTATAATTGACAGCGAGATGCTGCTACTGCTCCAAATGTTGGGGATCGGGTGCCATACGTCATTATAAAAGCTGCAAAAGGCGCCAAGGTAATCTTGTTGGTGATATTTTCGTTAAAAAAAAACTCTCTTCTATTGCAAATGATTGTATTGTTTATATCCTGGTATCAAATGCTGTCTATGAATTCAGGCTTATGAGAGGTCAGAGGACCCAATCTATGTGCTAGAAAATAACATCCCCATAGATCCTCAATATTACCTTGAGAATCAAATTAGCAAGGTTAGTTTAATGGTCTAATAGTTTCCATTTTAGTTTATTACAAACTTTTTCCTTGTTTTAAAATTTCTTTTAATTTAACAGCCACTTTTAAGAATTTTTGAGCCCATTTTAAAGAATGCCAGCAAGGAACTTCTCCATGGAAGTCACACGAGATCGATTTCCATATCGACTCCGTCAAACAGTGGAATAATGAAATTTGCAAAGAAACAACTTAGTTGTATTGGCTGCAAAGCACTAATCAGGTATGAATCTACTTGCTTGTATGTTTTATATATAATGTGTTAGTAACTGAATGCTCAGAAAGATTGCCTCTTCTGGGAGTTAGAAATAGATTATGCTTTCAATGTTGAAATGCCTTCTAATAGACTTTGACTTTGATTTTTCCAAAAATGACTCTAGGTTTGTTTCCTCTCTCTCACTCTCACATATATGCACACACAGGCACGTATGCTTCCTTTCCGAAACTTAATTGAACCAAGAATAGCCTTCAGAGAGGTCTGCAAATACAAAGTGTTGGTGGACACATAGGTTTAAAAATTCGTAGAATTATCTGCAAGAACTTTATAGAGGCCACCTACACGTTGATTACTGCACAAGCATGCAAATACATGACATATCTTTCATGTATAAATACCTTTTTTTTTGTTTTACCCTCAGCAATGCAGATCAAACACTTTGTTCACACTGCAAGGGAAGAGAGGCAGAACTTTACTATAAAACAGTTTCTCAAGGTGTGTATATCTTCCCTTGCTGTTTTTTCTGATGCAAAATAACAATTTTTAGCACAGGAGCAAGAGCAACATAAGGTCTTTTGATGTTATGTTGTATGAAATAAATGCAGTGTCGGAACTAGAGGAGCTTTTTGGGAGGCTATGGACACAGTGCCAGGAGTGTCAAGGCTCTCTTCACCAGGATGTGCTCTGCACTAGGTTTTACTCTCCTCTCTCTTTGTGACTTGTGATGAATAATGCTATTGCTGTTCCCGGAAAATGCTTGGTAAAACCAGGGTCTTGCAATGCCTTAATGTAGTGCTGATATACAAATACGAACGTAGAGCCTTGCACAGATAATGTGTTTTCTTTGGAAAAGAAAGGGAATGACAGGCTGCTTAGACCAAGTGTGATGGCATTTTGTTGCTTCATCGTTTTATTGTAGTTGTAAACTATGTTTTATCATGTTTGCAGTCGGGATTGCCCAATATTTTACAGGAGGAAGAAAGCACAGAAAGATATGGCAGAAGCCAAGCGGCAGTTGGACCGGTGGAACTTTTAAGTCTGCCGGTCGTTTTCAGCTTTCCAAAAAATGCATTTGCCGCCACCAACAAGCCTTTGACAAGCTGTGTATGGTTTCGCTGGTATCCCAAGCAATTTAGTCAAGAAATGGGTGTTTATACCAAAGTTTGAGGGGAAAAGAATTAGAAACCAGGCGGAGCTTCTCTTTGTCGAAACCGAGGAAGATGGGAACTCTGGACATCAATGTGGTCGCAGTTAAGATTCTTCAGTGTTCCATAGAAAGCTTCTGTTCCTCGAGCGCTTTAATACTTTTGCAGGTTCTGACTTGTAAATGCTAATATTGAGTAATGTAAGCATTTTGTGACGCAGTGGGCATACTGATCCATGTAAATGCTAATATGTCGTATATACCATATTTTCCATGTTTCGGTACACGATTTCTACTTTAGTAAGATTGATTATTTGGTCAGTCTCGGTCGGTAGGTAATATATATATATATATATAAGCAAATACATTTAGCCGGTTAGTCAAATTGTTCATCTTGCTAAATTAATCGTACTTTAATGAAAAACTTGAAACAACATCCTAGCACATCTCAACCAACTGTTCCTAAAAACAGAAGCCTTATGATAATTCATGTGTATGTATATTTAAGAAATCTCTTGATGGAACATCATAAATATGGATATGATAAATCATCTTTTTGTATTGCATTTAAGACTATTATTTGATATATATAATCAATTTTAGTTTACCATCACATGTCTTTAATATTTAACTAAACAGCTAATAACACATGATAATGAAAAATTTTACAACGTGCGACGAACATCGCTAAATATCACTAACGATGAACACCGCTGAACACTATTAAATTAATTAATTTTAAGAACTAAACTTATAATTAAAATTATTTTTGAAAAATTAAAAATAAAATTTAATAATTATTTTTATATTTCTTTATACTATTTTTAATTAATATATTAGAATCAAATACTCTAAAATCTCTTTTTAATATCAAAAACCCTAAATATAACCTCTTTATTTCCCATTAGACATCAAAATCAAAATCAACGGTTGTGATCTTCCCATTAGACATCACCTCAAACCCTAACACCCTCTACCCTCCAAAAACGAAAGGAAAACGTTCTAACTATCAAATTTAAATTCTTTGAATGTTCCTTTTTATCCTCTTTTTCACCAAATCCTGTAAAAGAAAAGAAAAAATCAAATTCCTCTCTGTTTTTCTTCACGCTCCTTAGATCTCAGCTTTGTCTCCCCTTTAACTCAATGTCTTTACTCTAAATTCTCTCTTTGAATTCTCAAATCTCTCCCTTCATTATTATTATTATTATTTAATGTACGCAAAATCTTCAAAATCCAATCCATTTTCGCACTTCGTTCCAATCTTTATATTCCCATTTTCAACAAGTTCCTTCATTTTTCTTTCTTGTTGAATCTGTAAATTCCCATTTCCTCAAAATCTCGTCTTTTTCCCCCGTCGTTCAATCTTTGAAATCTTATTTCTTAGAAAACCCATTTTTTTTTCTTTCTCACTTTTGGAAATGAGTAATTCCCAAGCACCCAAATCAACAAAACCTTCAAAGGTTTCAACTTTACCTCCTCCTTCAAACCCTCTTAAACCCTCTTCAGTTTCATCTCACCATGCAATGGTAGAGCTAAAGCAAAGGATTTTAACCTCACTATCCAAGCTCTCTGATCGTGATACTTACCAAGTTGCTGTTGAAGATCTTGAAAAGACCATCCAATCTCTTTCCCCTGACAACCTTCCCATGTTACTCAATTGCCTTTTTGATTCTTTAAATGATCCAAAACAGGCTGTAAAGAAAGAATCTTTGAGGTTACTTTCAGTGCTATGTAATTGCCATGGTGAATTGGCAGCTTCCCATTTGACTAAAATCATCCCCCACATTGTTAAAAGGCTGAAAGATGCTGACTCTGGGGTGAGAGATGCTTGTCGGGATTCAATAGGGGCGCTCTCAGCGCAGTATTTGAAAGGTGAGAATGGAGGGAATATGGTGGGATTGTTTGTAAAGCCGTTGTTTGAAGCAATGGGAGAGCAGAACAAAGGGGTACAATCTGGTGCAGCAACGTGTATGGCTAAGATGGTGGAATGTGCATCTGATCCTCCTTTGGCAGCTTTTCAGAAATTGTGTCCAAGGATCCGCAAGCTGTTGAATAACCAGAATTTTATGGCCAATGCTTCTCTTTTGGCAGTAGTGGCAAGTTTGTCACAGGTTTGTGTTTTGCTGTTGTTTTTAGCTTGATTCTAACCATGTTCATTGTTTAATTCATAGGGATTGTTGTGTGG
Organism: Hibiscus tridactylites; assembly: GCA_958450335.1. Taxonomy (NCBI): domain Eukaryota; kingdom Viridiplantae; phylum Streptophyta; class Magnoliopsida; order Malvales; family Malvaceae; genus Hibiscus; species Hibiscus tridactylites. Next base: position 4,273,788 of record OY288271.1, read on the forward strand.
ATGTTACTTAAATGAAAATCTCTTAGTTTCTTAATTGCTTACTGTGTGCTTGTTTATCTGGCTGGTATTTTAGCTCCTTTTTTTATATATATTTGATCATTGCTTCAAAAATAATATTTTTGATCATGCAAATTAGGTATCTAGGTGAGGAATAGGTATAGAAAATTCCACAAATAAGAATAAATTGAAGTTCTGAAATTATGCTAACCTTGTTGCAGGTGGGAGCAATTCCACCTCAAAGCTTGGAAGCTTTGCTGCCAAGCATCCATGAATGCCTTGGGAACACAGATTGGGCCACGCGGAAGGCAGCTGCTGATGCTTTAAGTGCCTTGGCACTGAATTCAAGCAACTTGGTTGCAGATAGAGCGTCTTTGACGGTATCCGTACTTGAGGGTTGCCGCTTTGATAGGGTAGCTTTCTGGAGCCATTTCTCTTTTATATAATGCTTTTTTAATGTATGGTTTGTGTATTAAATTTTGATGCTTTTTTGTACATGACTGGTCGAAGACCATCTACATCTTTTCATGATCTGATCTGATCTTGACTTAGGTCAAACACCTACATCTTTCAGAATAGAATTGGTTTTTTTCTTGTAGGGACTTAAATAATTAGAATTCTTAGAGTTATTTGTGTGACAAAGTGTTTAGGGCTAATAGATGATGCGGGTTTGCGTCGGACGCATCCTTGCTTCTGGTTTGATTTTGAAGGGACTTTTAGTTGGCACAGTATGATTCAGGAAGACAAAGATTGAGGTCCTCTAAACGATGTTACTTTTAAGCTTTTACCCTTCAGTCTCATCTCTTCAAATGATGCAGATATGATGGGTTTACATTACTCAACATGGTGTTATGGAAACTTTATTCTGTTGTAACGTTTAATCATTTGTTAAACAGATGAAACCTGTGAGAGATAGCATGACTGAAGCATTGCAATTATGGAAGAAAATTGCAGGAGAAGGGGAAGTGGGAGCTGCAGATGACCAGAAAGCCTTGTCTCGTGGTAAGCATGTTAGTTATGTGCTTTTAAGTTTTATGGGTTTTTCTTCTGATTTGTCAGACTATTTCTCTTATTGGAATAAATTTGTTTCGGTTAATGATGTAGATGGTGACAATGCTCAGTCAGCTGAATCATCAGAAGAGACTGGCTCTAAAAATCCAACTGCGGGTGATAATAAAACACTTACTTCAGATTCTGTTTCCGAAAGCAAAGGTGGAAGTATTATTGACAAAGCAGTTGTAATTTTAAAGAAGAAAGCATCTGCATTAACAGACAGAGAGTTGAATCCTGAATTCTTTCAGAAACTTGAAACAAGGGGTTCTGATGATTTGCCGGTTGAAGTAGTTGTTCCTCGTAGATATCTTAATTCTTCAAACTCGAGGAGTGAGGAAGAGTCCGAATCAAATAATCCAGGCGCAAAAAGGAGGTTGAGTGGTGTGGGAAACAGCCAGACAGATGACTTTCATGCATCTTCCAGCAGCAAAAACCATAACATAGAGAGAAGAGCTGCTGGTATGCGGGATAAATGGCCCGAAGAGAAGGTAAATGGCAACGACTTAAGAAAAAGGGCAACTGATGCTGATGACAGGATAGATGTAAATCAAAGAGAGACATCTGAAAATCGTTTGGGTTTCTCGAAAGTGGATGAACAGTCTGAAGGGTCCTTTATTAGCAACAAAGGAAGCTGGTTGGCTATCCAGAGGCAGTTAGTGCAGCTGGAAAGACAGCAAGGGCATCTCATGAACATGTTGCAGGTATTTCTCAGTTAAGCATTTATACATGCTTCCAAAAAGTGCTCATTTGATTTGGAAGATTCCTTGTTGTTGCAGGATTTTATGGGTGGTTCTCATGATAGCATGGTAACTTTGGAGAACAGAGTTAGGGGCCTTGAGAGAATCGTTGAAGACATGGCTAGGGATTTACCGATATCATCAGGTAGGAGAGGTGGTAGCTTTACGTCAGCATTTGAAGGATCCTATAATAGACCTTTAGGGAAGTATAATGGTTTTTCTGATTATGGTTCCAAGTTCAGTGGGCGAATTCCGTTTGTTGAAAGATTTTCCCAATCTGATGGAATTGCCCCAGGTGTGAGGGGGAGGGGACCTTCTTGGAGATCTGAAGTGCCTGGTGATTGGGATTTCCCTGCATTCAGTGCTTCCAGAAATGGACAAGTTGTATCGAGAAGAGCCCCAGCTAGCAGTAACCGGGATAGTAGATCACCCAAATCGGAACATGAGAGTGATCAGTTTGGTGGCAAGAGAGGTTGGGATAAGGGTCCTGGGACTGCAAGGCTTGGTGAAGGGCCTTCTGCTCGAAGTGTCTGGCAAGCATCAAAGGATGAAGCTACCTTGGAAGCAATTCGCGTAGCTGGAGAGGATGGTGTAACATCTCAATCAGGACGTGTTCCTGAATTGACTGCTGAAGCTGTTGGCGATGATAACGTTGGACCGGAGCGAGACCCTGTCTGGACTTCTTGGAGCAATGCAATGCATGCCCTTCAAGTAGGTGATATGGATTCTGCCTATGCTGAAGTTCTCTCTACAGGGGATGATCTCTTGCTTATAAAGCTAATGGATAGATCAGGCCCTATGGTTGACCAACTATCGAATGAGATAGCAATTGAATCCTTGCATGCTATTGTTCAATTTCTTATGGAGCAAGATTTGTTTGATATCTGTTTATCCTGGATTCAACAGGTATGGGTTCTATATCTTCGATCCTTTTTCTTCAAGCTGCTCTATTTAGACATTTTCTTTTGTAAGTTCCCTATTAATTTCTATTTCTCCTGTAAATTTTTTCAGCTGGTCGAAGTGGTGTTAGAAAACGGACCTGATGCATTGGGCATTCCCATGGAGTTGAAGAAAGAGCTTCTGTTGAATTTACATGAGGCAGCTTCCACGATGGATCCACCGGAGAATTGGGAAGGTGCGGCACCTGACAAACTTCTATTACAATTGGCATCGGCCTGGAATATCGAGCTGCAACAGTTTGATAAGTAAATCTGCTGGTTTTGGTTTTGGAATCCTGTATTGTGCTTTTGCAAACTTTATATGTTACTCTGGTTGGATAAGTTTTTTTTATACATGAGGTGAATGTTAAGTGAAAGAAAAAAAGGCATCAAATAGCTAGGATGGACCGGTGCTACAAAATATTGATTGATTCTAAGCCACCGGAGGCTACTTTTACGTTTTTGTATGTACTGTATGATAGTGGCCTCTGATATAAGTGTAAATGTAAGTATATTTTACATATGCTGGAAATTGCAGAAAATCTGAACATCTAATTATTTTGTCTTAAAGTAATCCTGCTTTAGTCTCTAACCATGAAGCAGTGCAGAAGATTTCTTGAAAGGAGACTCATGCTAATGCAGTTATCCAATAAAACAACGAAGCTGAGATATAATAAACGGGGATATAATAAAGTTGTATATAATGTAACTAAATGGAGCAATAAAACAAAGAAGCTGAGATATAATAAATGGAGATATAATAAAGTTGTATATAATGTAACTAAATGGAGATATAATAAAGTTGTATATAATGTAACTAATGATAGAAGCTGAGATATGCTTTCCAAATACTCCATGCAAATTAACAATGTATAAAGTTATATGCGTATCTGTGTATACACACACCAATCTTCTATGCAAAAACATATACTCAATAGGTCAGCTATGGCAAGGTTTTCTGTAGCTGTGCTTTGGTTGGGTTTCTTCCAAGCTTTTGTGCTGCTTTAAGCTCAGAAACTATTCTTTCGATTCTGGAAACCCGAGCTTCAAGTCTGGTAGCTATCCGGTCGACTTCCATATAAGTACTGCTTTCACCATTCTTGCTGGTATTATCTTTACTATAAAGCGAAAACTCGAATTCATTCTTAACTCTTTCTGATCCTTCGTTACGATCTTCCAATATCTGTGCTGGTGTCATGGAAACCTTCATCTTTTCAGATCGTCCATTATCTGCCCCTGAAGATGAGAGGCGTTGAGCCTTAGCCAGAGAGCAATTATCATGACCGAATGGTCTAGTAGTGACACTGACTTTTTGGTTGGACACTTCTAAAGCTTCAGGCTCAAGTTCATCAACAGAAGGCTCAGGTTTCACAGTAATAAATTTGGCAGGGAAACCAGGAGGAATGCTGGCCTCATTCTCTCCTTTTCTTGCTTTCAGGGAACCTTGAGCATTAGCCGGAGAGCCATTGTCGTGACCAAACGGTCTTGTAGCAACACTGTTTTTTTGGTTAGACACTTCTAAAGCTTCAGGCTCAAGTTCATCAACAAAAGGCTCAGGTTTCACAGTAATAAATTTGGCAGCAAAACCAGTAGGAATGCTGGCCTCATTCTCTCCTTTTCTTGCTTTCAGGGAACCTTGAGCCTTAGCCAAGGAGCAATTATCGTGACCGAATGGTCTAGCAGCGACACCGGCTTTTTGGTTAGACACTTCTAAAGCTTCAGGCTCAAGTTCATCAATAAAAGGCTCAGGTTTCACAGTAATAAATTTGGCAGTGAAACCAGGAGGAATGCTGGCCTCATTCTCTCCCTTTCTTGTTTTCACCCATGGAATTTGTTTCGGCCTCTTCCTTGAACTCCTTTGTCTCTGCACAATACCCTTTATCGCATCCTGCCGAACCACCATTTCCATCTTCTTCCACCATTCCGAATATCTGGCAGTAACGTCGGACTCAAAGAAACGGGATGGGATATACAATTTTCTACCGTTGATTGGCCTCATGTAATTTTTCCAAGCGATTTCCGGAGACTCGTTGGACCGAGCAACATGAGCCGGTACATCTTGATCAATTCCAAACTGCATTGCTACTCGATGCGGCAGGTACTGCTGTATGCATCCTAACCCAACCAACTCAGAAGGCCTCAAACATAGAGCAAAAGATACTAATTCTTTACTCGAGTTTCCATCAATCAATATCCACCCTTCTTTCTCTTTGTAAAATCCATGACTCTGCTTGTTATTAACAACTTTAACATACGGCCTCCAATCGAAAGTCTCGCCGGCTGAGTCCAAAATCATCCTCACATTTTCGACTTTCACAATTTCCGTATCGTTCCATCTAGCCAATCTGGTTTCAAGGTCTTGGATCACCTTAGGCTGTGGCTGCAATGCCGGGAACCTTTCCCATGCCCAAAGTTGAACCAACTTCATCGGTGAAAAAACTCGAATTCTTGTCACACAATCATCAAATTCATCACCATTAAACTTAGTTGAACCAACAATGGTTTCTTTCAACAAAGTCAAGTCCTTATAAATACTAGCCAACACAGCTGGTCCTAGTGCCACAACTTTGCCTCTAGCTAAAAGGCATGCAATTGGAAACAATCTTGGCCTAATAACTGCATCATTGTCTTGGAAAACAAACCTTGTTAACCACATTGAAAGAAAGGCTTCATGCTCAATATCTCTCCCACTTCCAATAAAGTAATCCATCCACTCTTTTAGACTGATCCTTCTTGCTGTACCCCTTCTGATTTTCCTGTATTCTGCAACAAGTTTATCTTCAGCTTCCTTGAGTTCTTGGCTATCACCAGAGAATGTAACAGGGAAGCCTACAACGGAATAGCCTCCCAAAACCAACACATCTTCTAAAGTGATTGTTGTTTCGCCCCAGGGGAAGATGAAAGTGTTGGTTTCGGGGCTCCATTTCTCTGCCAAACCGAACACTAAATCAGTATATCTTTTGATCAAACAAGTTGAGTTCATTATTGCTTCAAAGATACCGGCTTTTTCCCATACTTGTTGATACATTGGACGCATTATATCAACCCAAAACACCCAAGCTTCTTTTGGGTTTGCCCAACCGGAGAATCTGACATTTAGATGCCACTCTTTAGGCTGGAAACTGTAGGGTAGAGAAGAAAAGGAAAGTGGGAAAAGCTCTGGGATTTGTTCATCAATGGAAGATGGAGTTGGTTTAAGGAAATGGGCACTTCTTAAATGTGGTTTTCCATTGGCAAAAAGTGAAACCATAAGCTCTTGTCTTTCTTCAACAATGGCTTCATCTTCATTTCCTGCTGGTTCCACCATTGCTTCCAATGAATGATTCTTACTTAGAAAAAACGACTGGGTTTACAGAAAGATAGTATCAATAAGAATGCAACATGGCAACATGCAGCTCTTGTTTTCAATCTTTAGTGTCAGAGATAGCTTTAAGCCTGTATAATGGCAGGAGGGTACAAATTACCCTTCTTTTTCATTGCTTTTGTATTTGAACTATAAGTGTATTAATATGATAAAAATAGAATAAGTAAAGGAAATTTTGGCATTGGGCATTATGATAATAGGATCTTTACGTAAAACTCAATTATTTTTATATATTTTTGAATTCGGATTTGATGAGAATAAATAAATGATTAAGATAATTACAAATTTTATATTGTGTAAGAAGATCTTATATCATACATGTATATATATATATATATATTAGTGAGTATCATGTAATTCTATATTAAGACCTAAACGTGAACAGCAATAAAAATGGTATTTTCTGGTGATTTTATAGATTATTTAGTGTTAATGGTTCGAACTTCGAATTATCTGACGATGATGAAATTAGAATATGAATCTATTGTTGCATCACTAGATCATTTTTCTCTCATATATTAATTTTCGTATTTGCTCCTCCGCTTACTCCCTCTTAATTCTGCCATAAGAATTTACAAAGAATTCTACTGTTCAGGCACAAGCCTTGAACATCAAACAAAATGGAGCAAATATCACCCACCAACTGATAATCTGCAAATTGAGCAAATACCAAACATAAATCCCTAGTTAATGTTGAAATAAACTATTCCAAGATGATAATATATACATCCCTCGGATCATCCGATCGTAAACCGCCGTCACCACAGGGATAACAACCGGCAGTCCAGCATCACCAACACATCTTTTGATGTAGTAAGTGTTGGTTTCAAGGTTCCATTTCTCTGCTTAAACTTTGAGGGGAGACGTCGACCGCCCCCTCCAGCTCCCTCTGTCCATCCTGGTTCCACCATTGCATCCAATAATTCTTACTACAAATCGGCTCACTTTACAAAAAAGATAGTATCAGTAAACATGCATATCTTGTTTTCTGTTTTAATGATAGCTTTGAGGCTTATAATAGCTGGAGAGTAAAATTACCCTTCTTTTTTTACTGGTTTTGTATTTGAACTGTAATTGCATTACAGGGAAAAAGTAAAAAATAAAAGATGAAGGGTGTTCTTAAAAGCAACAATATGCTACAAATAGCAAAGGTCAGCGTGAGAAATGCAGTGGACAATTACTGTTGCTGTTATTTCAATGGCATTCTGATAATGACGTGAACAAATCAAATAATACAGGTAATTTTTCAAAATATTTCTGCATTTTCAATCCAAGTTAAGAGATGAGACGAAATACAAAAAAATTTACTTATTGTATCCCTCAAAATTATATATTCTTCAAATTGAAGTCAGGACTAAAATCAAAAGATCTGAATTAACCAAAGAAAAAAAGAAGAGAAATTCCAAAGTACAAAATAATAGTAATAAATAAATAAATAAAAACAATCATACATCGGATTTGGAGAATTCGTGCCTGTTGATGAACCTCTAATTAATTTATAATTATAGGAGGAGATGACCAGTTGAATTGCCTGTTTTGTCCTTCATAATCATATAATGATAAAATTACAATAAAGATAACTTAAGATATTTTCTGATGCAATGGGTTTTGAGCCCGATTAATGGGGAGAAAAAGGACCCCTTAAACAGGAAAAAGCTAGAAAAATTATCAGAGCCAGGTTTCGATCCTGGGACCTGTGGGTTATGGGCCCACCACGCTTCCGCTGCGCCACTCTGATTCCAATTGATGTATTACTCTGGTATTCATTTAAAACTAATAACAAGGCATCTGTGAAAAAGGGTATCTTCTCCTTTTCGTGGTTGCCTTGTTATTTTTGACAACTGTTAAACGTGTACATATGCATTTATTTTTGTTATTTAGAATTTATATAAATTTTAAAATATATAAAGTTAAATTATGGTTGATCATCTTTATACAATGGCGATAACTTCTTTCTTTTCATGTGCCTGAAAATTGTTATTGGAGTCTGCTAAATCCTAGAGTTAAATTGTCAGTTATCCTACTACCTGCAAACTTTATTCTAAGCAACATAAAAGATGGCTTTTCTACATATCTATAAACTGAAAAACAAAAACCTTTATTCTAAGTAATGGAAACTGCTTTGATCCTAAAAGGTCAGAGAATGGAAAATTTGATGCAGCCTATTGCAACTTATAAGGTTAACCCTCCAGGGAAGTCTAGCTCCTACACCTTTTTTTTCAGGATTGAAAACATTTTACATTCAATTCAACTAAAAACACTTTACAACATTTGCAACATTTGAAACTCATGACTGCTTGTTGGAATCACGTCTTTCTTGATCTCCGAGCTCGGTTTCTTCAGAACCAATGGCTGGCTGTTTGATCCGAGAAGCTTGGTTTTCCCTCATGTTCTCTTGAACAGCCTTGAAAAGAAGTGCAGTACATCAGTGGCTATGTCAAACATCAAGGTGCATAATGGATTAGTTCGATATGGAATTTATTATACCTGCAACAACTCAGTCATCTTGCCAGTTCTGAACTTTTCCAAAGGTTTGAACAAAGACGAAGGATGAGCGGGTTGTACGGCCTGTAGTGGTTCAATTGAGAGTGGCTGATCATTTTCCATTTTATGTCCGAAATCTTTGATCGACGAATTACCATCTTGAACTTCCGGTGGTTGTGAGGGGACTTGAACCCTTTTCATGACTTCAGTTAATAGTTTCTCAAAAGGCATGCCAGTCATCGACTTAGGGTCTTTATCCTGTAAACCCTCGGTTGGGAGTTGACCATATGGAATAGTTTCACTTAGCATGTCTTTCGGCACAGTGTGGTTACTACTTTGAGGTTGAATAGGAAATATTTGGTTTCCAACTGTTGGCATCGGGTTGACGGGCTTTTCCCCTGCCGTATCGGCAGCTCCAGACACTTGTTTGCCTTTAGAGGCTGCCAAATGAGGAGGTTGGCTTAATTGTTGAGTGGCAACTTTGCCATTCGATAAACCAGCAGGTTGTAGCACAACAGGCACCACCGTGCCCCTGGACAATAGTGGAGAAACATATTGTGTTGCCCCCAACTGCATATGCTTGCTTTTTAAGGCTCCACTATTCGAAGCCCGGGCTCGTGGCACCTGGATGGAGAGAGCTGATCCATTGACTGGAAGTGTAGTTCCATTCCTCTCGCGTGGGGAGAGAATCTCTTTTCTTCTAATCATTTGGAGATTTGGAGCCACATCATTCTCAGCTGAAACAGGAACATAATGCCCGGGCTTGAAAACCACACCCCTTAAAGTTGTATCAGTTTCACCAACCCTAACAGTAAGCAAATATCCTGCATCAAATGCTGCATCGATAATACCACCAACAGCCTGACCAACCATTATATCATTTGCATCATTGATTGGATTCACTTGATGTGATCGAGTGTCATTCACCCCTTCAAATCCAGGTGGGCTACGGGTATTCTCTGCACGGTTCAGGTTCTGATTCCATTGAGTCAGAGCATCTCCCCCCTGATTTAGACCATGTTTTGGATGTTTTCTCGGGCGACCCCGTTTGCGCTTCAGCAAAAAATCTTCTGATGCATCAGGGCTATTCTCTTGCTCAATATCTTGATTCATTGTACTATTTGCAGCAAAGGAATAGCCTTATCCACGAATATTATCACTGTTTCCTTCCTGGAAGACAACAAGGCAGCTATAACCAACACAGAAAAAGGCAATCATTCGACATTTCAACTATGTAAACAGTCAAGCAAGAGTGCTGCCTTCTAAACATCAATGCAGTTTCACATTAAGGCCACAGTCAGCAATCAAGCATCTTAACTCCGACTAAAATGGGCGGTCACAATCATGAATCTTACCAAAATAGGCCATGTGAATATCAATAATACTCATGGAAAGAACCAAGACCCGAAACCATAGCCACCATATATGTTAGCAAATTACAAAAGGAATAAAAGGCTAAAAGCAGAAAATGACTGATCTGATTTTGTTACAATAACAAAAGAATTTCCTCTAGCTTTTCCTGGAATGGAACAAAAATCTCTTCAAACCTTGATAAGAAAATTTTAAACACAACCTTATTGGGATTCTAACCATTAAATTCAAGAAGTTCTAAACTATTCTAATAATTCGATCTCTTGAGTAAAAAGGACATTTAACTTCAATATAAACAACACAATATCGATATCTCCACCCTTAATCCATTGAAGACTAAGGCTAAACCCCATTAATTCAAGAACACCGGTCGCCTCTGTTATCCGCTCTCTCCGCCTTTCCTAAGTATTCATGTCTTAATATTCAACAAGAACATAGTAATCCTCATATATGAAAAAATTGGTGTACCCACGTTGGACAGATACCTATATCCAACACAATGATTTACACAAAAGGAAAAAAAAATTATCTCATGCATGCAATCTGTGAGGTAATCTACACAATGATTTACTTATAACATAACTCATAATTGCACAATAATAAAAGCAAAAAACAGAACTTTAAAGCGCTAAAAGAAACCCCATTGAAACGTAATAAATAAAGATACCATAAATTACTGGAGTATTAAGAAAAAAAGAGAAGAGTAGACCTTTTTCACAGCATTTTCATCAACTTCCAAGCATAAGGAAAAATCCTGCAACAAGCATAATAAATTAAAGCTTAAGTCAATGAAATATGAAAAAAATCGAAAACCCAGATATGGAAGTGAACAGAACAGACGGGAAAGGAATTGTTTTTACTAAAACCCAAATAATATAAAGAAAAAATCCTTAATTTTCTTACAGAGTAATATGAAATTAGGGATTAGAAGAAAACAGCTGACCTTTTTTGGTGGTGTCTTTCACTTTGTTCCTTTGGGTTTTTGCTTAAGAAAAATTAAAACTTTGATTACAGATAAATCGTTTTTAAGAAAAATCTGGGGTTTTATTTTAATTTTTTTCATATCATAAATTTTTGTTATTTTGGTAGCGGGGAAAGACAAAGTGACAGCACATATGAAGGGACTGTAAAAAGGAGCAATGAAAAAATGCCACGTGTAAAGAATGTTAGCAATGAGGCTAATTAGTGACACTTGTGAGGCGGGAGTGACACATAGGTTAAAATGGGTCCCTATAAAGGTGTTTGTTGGCAAAGTTGGGGGTTATCGACTGAAATATTATTTTTAATTTCAAAATTAAGTGTTTTTTAAAGTTGGATTTTGAGTAGGGGTGTTTATCGAGCGAGTCGATCGCAAGTTGAGTAGTGCTCGACTTGTGCTCATTAAAAAAAATTCGTTGCTCGACTCAGCTCGTTGCTCGTTAAGCACGTTAAAATTTTGCTCGATTCATTCTCGCTAAAAAATCTCATTGCTCGACTCGTTGCTCGTTAAGCTTGCTAAATTTTTACCTTATTTTTTAAAACATAAGTAAAATCTAATAATACTTTTAGAACTTAATATGAACATGCAAATTCAGGAAAAACGTGAGGACAAAAGAGACAAAAGTGAGCAAAACGTAATTTAAAGGGCAAGTAGAAAAACATGTAAAATTTAGAGGAGAATGTGTAATAAATTTTTTAACCGTGGAATTGGCCTCCTAGAACAATAAAACACAATTCTCCTTTAAATTTTAAAGTTTTAAGTTTAGGGGATGGCAAAATTACATTTGAGTACCCCATAAATGATAATTTTTTAATTTTCTTTTTTAAAATTATAAGTTAAATACATGATAAATATTATATTTAACCTTTTAAAAGTTCGCGGTTTAATCGATTCTAACAAAATTAAGGGTAAATTACGTAAATGACTACCATACTATATGTTAAGTCGCGATTTGATCATTTTATTTTTTACGAAGCAATTAAGCTATCATACTATTAAATTAGGCTCAATGTGACCACCAGCAATTAGAGACTAACGGAATGAGTGACATGGCAGTTAGTAAAAAAAATGTATAATTAGGACCAAATAGAATGGTGTTTAATTGCTTTGGAAAAAAATAAGGTGATCAAATTGCGACCTAAATCATAATATGGTAGTCATTTATGTAATTTACCCTAAAATTAATGACTTGGTCCTTGCACAACACCAGATGGAAATCGTCTGCCCCAAACTATGCCTCCTTTGGTATTCTTACTTAAAAAAGTGAGTTTAGGGTTTTAGATTAGAGGTTGTGGTTAAGGTTTAAGGAATTAAGTGTATGATGTATTTTTTTTAGGATTCAATGTTTATGGTTTAAGATGTGAAAATTAAGGTTTGGGTTTAAATTTTAATTTTTAAGTATTTTTTTAATGTGAGACATAAAAAAATAGTTAAAAGGCAAAAGATTTTTATTCACACAATACCACATTTCTATAGTGATTACAAACACGTAACAAGATAAGACATTCAACCGGAGAGTACAAAACATCAATAATGATAACTAAGCATTCATCTATTAGAAGGGAGACAAATTCAACATTAGAAAAATATTTGTAAAAAACGAGAGTAAAACTTATTGGAGAGAAAACAAAAACAACCAGTATTATCATAAGAAAAATAAAAGAATTATTAAAATAAAAAATAACAAATCTCAACTCGTAAAAGAAAACATGCAAAACAAAGGTCATTGGTATGATATGTCCGTGTGCTTAGCTAACAAACATATTACGAGATTTGAGAGTATATTTTATGATAAATTTGAAAGATTAAAAAGAAGTAAAAATAGTTATTTATAACATATTAATGAAAAAGAGAGAGAATGTCAAAATGGGACGGATAATCATATTCTATTACATTGCCTGACCATAATTGATTTACCAACTCATCTGTACTAAAAGTAGTAATCCTAAATGAAGACGATGAAGAATCAACGGACCATAATTTCCTACAGTGATTTGTCTTCACCCTTTTAATCTCTACTGATATTGGATCCTCCAGATATTTGAGCGTTGGGATTAAAATAAAGAATGAAATCGGTGGATCAACTATTCCACTACAAAGTTTTAGGTTAAGTTCCATGAGATTGTTACTTTCGGACAAGAGGATCCAAACTCCAGATTTGCACAAATTTGCATCGTCTATGTTGAATACCCTGAGTTGCACAAGATTTGCAGCTATAATCCAACCGTTGTTCTCGTCTAACAGGAATCTAGGCTTTGTTGAAAAAGAGCCGAACAAGTGTAGTTTAGTCAAGTTCTTACAATACGTGCCCAATTTTCGAAACAACCGATCTGTATAGCAATGGTCGAGTGGTCCGATCGACAGCTCTTCAAGTTTTCTCCAGTTTTGGATTATACCTGTCAATTCTTTTACATTGATATCGTACGAGTCCGGTAGCATTAGCGTTTTAAGCTTCCGTGACCTAATACAAAAAAAAGTTCGATATTGGTGCGAAGAAGTGTTTTTAAGTAGATAAGAAGCCTATTTTAGACATTGTCTTGAAAATATAAAAGAATTAATGATATGAACAAGGATAAATGAGTAATTATACTCAAAAGTACTTTTGAAAAAATTAAAACTCGAATGCCAGAAATTGCAGCTTTTAAAAAGTACTTTTCAAACCAACTTGAAAAATATTTTTGAATTGAAAAACAATTTTGAGAAGCAATGCAAAACGAGTTTTTTTTATTTGACAAACGGGATCAAGAAAGCATACCTTTGAGCAATAAGAGCGAGATGAGTGTGTTTGAGATGCATGAAAGGAGCAAATATGATGTTCTTGATGCATCTTCGACGGTGTTGTATGGTTTCCCAGTTCATCACAGACTCAAGTGCTTGAGACAAGTGTTGATCTAGTTCCAAACCATGATCAGATTGTTGTTTAAAAAAGATGTTTAATGGAGTAAAATCTAAAGTCTCATAATCTTTCCAAAATAAAACAACTCCAGTTACTGATCTCCAATAACGACATATGAATGAAACTGAACGTAATAAATCTTCAGCAGGCAACAATACAAAAATATGTCGTAAAAGGTCATAAGGCAAGTGCCCCCAACTGCTTTGAAATTCCTTCATCTTTATTTTGCTTCCCTCCATATTGTTTCAATGTAGTAGAAAGATAACAATTTAAACAAGAAATCAATTGCTTTTTCGAGTTTTGACACTATCTTGTCAGAAAAACATCGATACGCTTTAAAGGTTGAAACAAGAAATCACCAAACTTTTATAGTCATAATTATAATACAAATATTTAGCAGTAGTATAGAAAGATTAGAATTTAAATTTAGGAGATGTAGTTTAAATACAACTAGTTAAACCGATATTTTTTGTGGTTTGTTAGAATTTAGATTTTGAAATTCTAATTTAAATACAATTATGTTACCTACAAATATCTTAAATATTATTTGGAATTGAGCGCTGTGAATTAAACAGAAACATTACAGTACTTTAATATTTTTTTAATGAAGAAGAGAAAAGCTTTTTAGGACATTACATACAAGTTCTGAGTTATTCACTTCCATAATAATTCAAGACGTATCTGAATTTCAAACACATCACAATCCCTTATAGGGATTTGATTTCAGTAAGATTTGACCGCATTGACTAGAGTAACTCTTCATCTATCACATCTTATTTAAAATCCTATGAAAAAAAATTTTAGATACACAAGTTGTGTAAACTCAAGCTTGTTAATTTTAGGGTTTATGGTGTTAGTTTAGGGATTAGAGATTTAGGTTGTTGGGTTTAGAATTTAGGATTTAGATTTTAAGGTTTAATACTTATGTTTAAGGTTTATATTTAGGGTTTTAAGTTTAAGAATTTAGATCTTAAAATATAAAAAATAAAAAAATTTAGTATATTATATTTTCGAATAGCTCGTGAGCTTTTCGAGTCGGGTATCAAGTAGCTCGATCGGCTCGGCTTGTCAAGAACTCAAACCGAATTCGAACTCAAAAAAAAATTTAATCAAATCAAAATTTAACCGAGTCGAATTCGATTAGCTTACGATCTGTCTTGTCCCATTTACGGAACTAGATGTCACTTTTAAGTACAGGAATTATAATCTGACTTCCTTTATTATCTAAGACAAAGCGCATAAAATTTGATATTTTTTTTACATTTTCTTTATTTCTAATTATTAATCATTACACTAACCAGTGTATTAATCGTGTTTTAGGCTGTCTGCTAAAATAAGGAGTTTCGAGGATTTTTTTTAATATTTTCTAAAGATAATGTTGATGGTTAATTACTTAATATTAAATTTGACCGAGGATCTAGAGCCCTACGAGACGTAATCATAGTACAGGTGTCAAAAGCATGGATTGGTTCGTCTCTATTTGTTCAAATTATTATAATAATTCGATTAAGACATTAAAAAATGTTTAAACATTTTTTTATAACTATCCAATTTAAATAAAAATAACCTCTTGTTATTAAATTATGTATTTCTTTCTAAATAAAGAGAAAGTTACCACCTCATGCCTTATTAAAAATTTACATTTTTAAATTTAGTTGGAGAAAAATAAAACACATGATGATAATAAAGAAATTACAAACCAAAAGGCCTCTAAAATATTAAATTACATATTTACGGTCGCTCATTAAAATATTATTCATTTATTAAACCAAACGGTTGATGGAGGTGTCTTGCGTGATAATAATGGCACTTAGTTGTTTTATTTTACCCGAAGTGTTAGAATTTGTTCTGTTTTATTGCAGAACTCTGAGGTATTCATGACGCTCTCTTTCGTGCATGAAGATTGAGTTATCGTAGAGTAGAGTTGGAGACAGATAGTCATGCAGCAAGACAGATTTTATCGCGAGTCTCTCCAACTTTGCAAGGACATTATTTAATTGTTGCTATTTTTGAGCTGCTGGAACAAAATTGAGAGACGCAAATTTGACATGGGAAGGTAGTGTATGCCGGCCAGCGGTGTGGATGGTTGCGGCAGAGGGCTCGGAGCGACGAGGCACGGTCGCCTGTACAGGCGGTGCTGTATGCCGGCCAGTGGTGTGGATGGTTGTGGGTTGCCGAACTTTGGGAAGGTGGGTTTCGGTAAGAGAGAAAAAGTTGGGTTTGAGATTTGAAATGGACGAGGTAATTAAACGAGGGTAGGTGGAAGGTCAGATCCAATTTTTATTATATTTGATATAATCGTACCATTTGTTTAAGATTAATTTGTGGTAACATGTAACCAAGTTATCCTTTAGCCCAAATGGTTAGAATGCAACCCTTTAACAACCAAGGTTGTGGGTTCAACCCTTTAACTGTCAGTTGATTGACAGTTTACATTCAACAGAGGTTGGGGGCATATTTAGACAAAAAAAGAATAGGGGGCTAAATGACAAAACATGCAAATGTTGGAGGCATCTTTTATCATTTTGCCTTCTAAATAAAGAGAAGGTTACCACCTCATGCCTTATTAAAAACTTATCTTCTAAAATTTAGTTGAAGAAAATAAGACACATGATGATAATAAAGAAATTACAAACCAAAAGGCCTCCAAAATATTAAATTACATATTTGTAGTCGCTCATTAAAATATTATTTATTTATTAAATCAAACGGTTGATGGAGGTGTCTTGTGTGATAATAATGGCACTTAGTTGTTTGATTTTACCCGAAGTGTTGAAATTTGTTCTGTTTTTATTGCAAAACTCTGGGGTATTCATGACGCTCTCTTTCGTGCATGAAGATTGAGTTATCGTAGAGTAAAGTTAGAGACAGAAAGCCAAACAGCAGTATAGATTTTATCGCGAGTCTCTCCAACTTTACAAAGACATTATTTAATTGTTGCTATTTTTGAGCTGCTGGAATAAAATTGAAAGACGCAAATTTAACATATTTGTCAGGAAAGAAATACTGTTGCAGATGCACTTGCTATTATGATCAGGAACTCACAGCCGAGGAACGACACTTCCATGATCCACTGAGTGCTATGCGAATGCTTTCTACAGGACAAGATGGACTTGAAGGACAAGATGGACTTACCGCCAGAAAGGTTGAGTTTCAAGAAACTCTTAATGAATTCAAAGTTTAAATGATCCTATTTGAGAAGGACATTTTGAATTCACCGACAATGAGGTTGAATATTTATTCTTAATGATTTCTTATCCCAAGACTGGGTGGTTCATTTTAAATGGACTTGAAGAAATCACCATAAGTTTATAAGAGGTTGAGCCATTACAAATGGTTCTTAATTATTTCATAGCCCAGATTCAGGGTGGTTTATATTGAGATAAACTTGATGAAATAACCTATGTAAGTGAGAAGGATTAGCCACCTTCTGTGAAAAACGTTGGGCCGTTTTTCTAAAAACACTTACTAGAATCCTGAGGGTAAGATGGCCAAATATACACTTGTGTATATATATCTTACACATCGAGAACTTCGGTGGATGAAGGAGTTAGTTGTGTGTTATGAGTTTACCCCTATCTTAGAAAGTTCAAGACTAGTTTCACTTATCTAAGAGAAAGATCGCTCATTATCACTATGTACTAGTTCAAGATACGTTCACTAGTGCTTAAGCAACTAATTTCGCTATTGCTCGTCTGAGGAAGTCTGTGTTTGAGATACAGATGAATTCTTTCGCATTAGTGGGGGAATGTTGGTAATGCTTCAAGTGTTACCAAAGCTATATCCCACATTAGTTGGGAAAATAGCTAGGGAAGGGTATTTATACCCATGCTTCCTCCCTTCCTTGTTGAGTGGGAAAGAATAAGGGAAGTCCTCGCGCGCTGTCGCCGTCCGGCCGGCGCGGTCCGGTAACACGTGTCTTTGACACGTACGCGCGCGTATATATTCTTTTTGGAGAAAATTCGTATGGAATTTTCTTATGAACAAGCTAAGGCGATTATAAGTAGTATATGTTCTAAATATACTCTCAATCATTTGGCAATGCATGTTTAATCAAGGGTAGCATCTGTTCAATTTTTTTTATTTTTTTAATAAAGCACACACATTGTACAGAACTGGTTCTCGAACCCGAGTCAACAAGGGGTGAGCAATTGTTCCTACAAGTTAAATTAATTACTATTTAATAAATTTATTATTAAATAAAAATAAATCATCAGTAGTCATTATAAAAAGAATCAAGAACAACAAGAGTCCAAGACTAAAAAACAATTCTATAAATCATCAGTTATATGCATTCATCGGTTGTATACATTCATCAGTCAAGAACAAAGAGTCCAAGAAGCCTCTCGTTCAAAGAAAGGATTTGTACATCACCAGCTCTATACATTCTTCTTTTCTGTAACTTTGTTCTATAGATTCATCAGTTGTATATGTTCTTTTTAGTTTTTAGTAACTCTGTTCTTGACGTTTTATTACTTTCTGTTATCTGTTTTGTTCTCGCTCAAAGAAAGGACTTGATACATTCATCAACTCTAAACATTCTTCTTTTCGGTAACTTTGTTCTATACATTTATCACTTCTATTCTTTTTAGTAACTCTGTTCTTGATGTTTTATTGGTTTTTATTCTTTGTTTTTCGCAAGCCTTAACTTTGTTATTTTGCAGACGGAAGGGAAGAAGAATTTCATTCCACGGCACATACTTTTCTTTTACCAAAGGGAAGAAAATTTTCGTTGGATTGTTCTTTCTTCTTTATTCCTATAAGTCTTAACTTTTTTATTTTGCAGAGTGAAGCACAGTGCATTGATTAATCATGGCAAATAAGTATTTTTTGCAGCGTGCTAGGATGGACGGATTGATTCCACCTCATATGCCGACATATCAAGGTCCAAGGAGGCCAAGAAAATTCTTGGAATCCGTCGACCCAGATTTACCATCTCCGATCACACTAAAAATATTACTTGAAGGCAGGCGAATCGATAGAGCCGACACTGACATGCGTGGTCCTGGTACTCATGGTTATGTGCTCCGGTCCCAGACTAGTCAGAATAATTTTGAAGATAGGGTGTTCCGCTGGGGTAGGAAGGGAAGGAGGCGTTACACTGGCCAATAAAATTTCTCTTCTATATTTTTATGAATTAGTTAGCATTTCACACTAATGAGTCCTTTGATTGCTGACCAAGGTTCCTGGTGCGTATGAAAGACTTTGAAGGAGCTGGAGGAATTGGTGTTTGAGTTCACAGGTATATGATTTCCTTCTTCTGTTAGTTTAACTTTGTGGTGAGCCTTCTTCCATACATCCTAATGTTTTTGTAATCAAGAAACAAAAATGCAAAGGGAATTAAAGTGCCAAAAAATATGTTGGATAAACTGTGCTTACAATGAAAAAAGCACTTCTAAACTGATGTAGCAGGTAATCTAGTTTTGATGGTTATTCCCTGAAGTTGTGTTTGTGTTTATAAGTGAAGACTGTCTGGGATTGACAAATGATTATCTTTCAGTGGGATTTATTCCTCAAGTAGTTGATATGCAATGGAACTCTAAAATCTAAACACTTCCAGCCTTTTGCTTCTAGTCTCTTTACCTTGTTTTCAGATTTATCTGTTGCCAACATACTTCAGTTTTGTCCGAGTACCAGACTCGAAGGAGATCAAATATGGGTTAATTTTGGGTTAAATTTTATCAAATATTTAAAAATATTTTTTAAAAAAGTGATGTAATTATTTTAATTTCACAAAGGAGATCAAGAAAACATACCTTTGAGCAACAAGAGCGAGATGGGTGTGTTTGAGATGCATAAAAGGAGCGAATATGATATTTTTGATGCATCTTTGACGGTGTTGTATGGTCTCCCAATTCATCACAGACTCGAGTGCTTGAAACATGCGTTGATCCAATTCCAAACCATGATCAAAATAGATAAAAATTCTCTGTCCCTTTTCGGTGCCTTTACTTATGCCCTGACACTAAAAAACACAACAAAATTAAATTTTAAGCCCTAACCCTAAATCCTATACCTTATACCCTATACCCTAAAAAATACACCCTACCCTAAATTCCTTAAACCCTAACCATAACCCCTAACCTAAAACCCTAAACCTAATTTTGAGTGTGGGGCACCGAAAAGGGGTAGAAGATTCCATCCGATCAAAATATTGCTTAAGATAGATGTTTAATGGAGTGAAATCTATAGGTGTTATAATCTTTCTAAAACAAAACAACTCCAGTTGTTGATCTCCAATAACGACACACCAATAAAATTGAACGTAACAAATCTTTAACAAGCAACAGTACAAGAATTTGTCGTAAAAGGTTATAATGCAAGTGCCCCCAAACTGCTTTGAACTTCCTCCATCTTTATTTTGCTTCCCTCCATATTGTTTCAATGTGGTAGAAAGATAACAATTTAAACAAAAAATCAATTACTTTGTAAGTTTCTTACCCTATTTTATTGGAAGAAAATCGATGCTCTTTGAAGGTTGAAACAAGAAATCGCCAAGCTTTTACAGTCATAATTATAATACAAATATATAGTAGTAGTTATACAAACGGATTAAAATTCTAATTTGGGAGTTCTAGTGTAAATACAATTATTTTAACCGATAATATTTGCATTCATTACAATTTGTATTTTGAAATTCTAATTTAAATACAATTATGTTACGTACAGAAATCTTAAATATTATTTAGAATCGAGAGTCATGAATTAAACAGAAACATTACATTTTTTTGCTAATAGAAACATTGCACTTTATTAATATTAAACAGTAATGTTATTCACTTTAAGCAGAAAAAAAAGTCATTTATTTACTTCTTCGGCTGACCAGCCCATCCACAATGACACTCACAATCATTCACCAATCACCACTCACTGCCATCACGGCTATTTTAACTAAATATTCTGTTTTTTTATATTTATTAAGATAATAAATACCCAACATTTGAAGGACCGTACCTCATATTCATATTTAAATGTGACACATTAATATGGATGGTACAGAGGAAATGAAAAATCTAGGAAATGTTCTTTCTGCATTGTTAAATTGGGCTAGTCAGCATAGTGTTATTGAGAATCTCATAAAATGTTTTGGTTCACGAAATATAATATTATTTTTAAGTATAAAATTTTTAAGTTTGTTTGATGATTGTCTTTTCACCATGTGACAATCAAAACATCAAAGTATTAAAAAGTAGATGAAAATAGTTGTTACTTTATCAAAGTGTTTATAAAAGATGTGTATTTTATTAAATAATAATAGTGTATTAAAAAAATAAACGAAAGATGGTTGTTACATCATTAAGGTGTTTGGTTGTGAAATTTGTGATAAAGTTGAAATATAAGTGTTATGTATAAATGTACATTTTACTTTTAAAATTTTAGCTTCATATTTTTTCTTTTTTTGACATTGATTATTATTTTATTTTAAGGTTTATGGTTTATAATTTAGGGTTTAGGATTAGTGTTTGTGGTTTAAGGTTTGGAGTTTAAAGTTTTTTGGGGTTTGATGTTTATGAATTTAGGTTTAGGGTTCATGATTTAGAGTTTGTGGTTTATAGTTCATATTTAAGGGTTTATGGTTTGGAATTTGAAGTTTAAGTTTATGGTTCATGGTTTGAAGTTTGTTGTTTAATATTTGGGGTTTAGAATTTAGGTTCATATTCTAGAGTTTATGGTGTAATGATTATGGTTTGAGGTTTGGGGTTTAGAGTTTGTGGTTCAATGTTTGGTATCTATTGTTTATAGTTTGGAGTTCATGGTTTAGTGTTAGGGTTTCATATTGAGGGTTATGGTTGATTGATTGAAGTTTGAGGTTCATGGTTTGGGGTTTATTGTTTGATTTTTAAAGTTTAGGGTTGAGTGTGGGATCATTGTTTAGGGTTTAAGGTTAGCATATTTACGATAATGTAAATACATGAAAATAATACGAGGATATAATTTACAAAACTGTCGTAAAATTGGTGTGTTAAATAAACACCATCTCTATCTCATGATAAATATCACCTAAATTGCGAATAAAATAATACGCTATATTCAGAAAATATTTTGTATAATACTTGTATAAAAGTAAGTTTTGTAAAAGAGACATTGCTTTTGAAAAGTGTGTCCAGAAAATATTTTAAAAAAATTAAATTTTAAATATTTTTATATATAAAGAAAAAGGGTAAAGACATATTACTGCGAGCTTCATTAAAAAATCTTTAAACTTAAATTGGAAAAAAAATAGTACCTATACTAGTACCTACATAAGTCGAGCGAGTAACTAACTCGGCATCACAAACATCCAAGACTTTACGATCTCGATCTACCTAGACCAAAACCTGCAACACCTAATCACAATCATCCTGGATCATTAGATCCATGCATGAGAGCCGTCGACGATGTTGCATCCGCACTCTCTTCTGCCTGCAGCCTCCACACCTCAAGCTGCCGTTGATCTTCAGCCACAGCAATGGCCACCACTCCTGGTTTTATCGCAAAAATCGTCTCTTCTTGTGATTGGGCACGTCCCATTGCAACCAACTTATCCGCAACCTGATTTCTTCCCCGATGGGATATGGCACACCCGAACCTACTAATCCCGCTGCAACAATTCATGAATCGCATGAACTAACGCGCTATTAGCGAGAGTCGACGATGATCGCTCAATAATACATGCCACCTCTTTGTTATCTGTTTCCAACTCAAAATTTTTGAACCCAAATAACCACGCATGCCTCAATCCATCGTGTACCACCCATAGCTCACCAATAATGATCGAGCACCGACAAGAAGCCGAGTAAAACCAAGCACCCATTCGCCTTGGTCCTCCATAAATACACCTCAAATCGCAGCTCTACCGTCTATCGAATTCACCGTCGCGCCCATATTCCTCTTTATCCAGTCCCTTCTCGGACCCAACCAACCATTAGCGCTACAAGGCACAACCATCCTATTTGTTTCATTGCGCACAAAGACTTGGTTGCATTCCTCAATGAGCCAAAGCCCTCTTTCAAACACACTTTTCCTCATGGCATAATTCTCATCAAGGCTTCCGCAATAACCAACAGAAGATAAAATGTTTATTTTAAACATTGTGTTATAAAATTAAAGTATGTTGATTTTAAATTATATTTAAATTTATTAATATTATATATATGACAATTTTTTAATATATTATATATGACATATATATTTAAATTGTAATAAAATATAAAAATATTTTATGATAACTCATTATTAATATTCTTAGGGTTAACGACATCAATGGCCTCTAAAGTATATACTTTATACCAAGTGGCGCTTAAAAAAATTTGGGGTAGTTTTGACTCCTAAATTTTAAATTTTGCCATCAATTGTTATCTACTGTTAACTTCCGTTAAAAAATTGTGAACCAATTTGAACACGCCATGTGTTATTAATAAACAAAAATAATCATTTGACTTTAGTAAAAGAGGTAAATTGCACATTAAGTCTTCCAAATTTTTATTTTTGTTCAATTTAATCCTAAAAATCTTTATTTAACCAGAAATTGATCTCAATTTCTATCTAGTTTTTGTAAATTAGTCTAATATTTTTAATATGAAGATATTTTTTGTTTAATTTAGTCCTCAAAATCTTTATTTAACTCGAAATTGACCCCTAATACTTTATCATTTTTATAATTTAGTTCAATATTTTAAATATAATTATATTCAATTTAGTCCTAAAAAATCTATATTTAACCCGTAATAGATATCTATTTCCTTATAATTTTTATAGTTTAGTCTACTATTTTAAATAAAATCATTTTTTGTTTAATTTAGTCCTTAAATTATTGTTTAACCTGAAATTAACCTTAATTTCTTTATAGTTTTGTCTAATATGTTAAATATAATTATATTTTTTGTTCAATTTAATTCTAAAAGTATTTATTTAACCCAAAATTATCCCCAATTTCTTTCTAAATTTTATACTTAAGTCCAATATTTTAGACATAATTATAATTTTGTTCAATTTAGTCCCAACAATCTTTATTTAACCCAAAATGAACCCCAATTTCTTTCTAAATTTTATAATTTAACTCGATGTTTTTTAATATAATTATATTTTTGTTTATATTAGTCCTAAAAATCTTTACTTAACCAAAAATTGACCCATATTTTTTTCTAATTTTTATACTTTAGTCTGATAGTTTTAATGTAATTATATTTTAGTCCTAAAAATCTTCATTTAACCCTAAATTTCTCCATGTTTCTTTCTAAATTTTATAATTTAGTTTAATATTTTTAATATGATAATATTTATAATTTATGAGTGAATTGAACATAATATAATTATATTTAAAATTTTGGAACAAATTTTAAAATTAGAAAGAAATTGGGGTTGATTGTGGGTTAAATAAAGATTTTTAGGACTAAATTGAACAAAAATATAATTATATTTAAAATATTGGACTATATTATAAAAATCAGAAAGAAATTAGGGTTAATTTTAGGTTAAATAATGATTTTTAGGACTAAATTAAACAAAAATATGATTATACTTAAAATATTGGACTAAATTATAAAAATTATAAATAAATATGGATTAATTTCGGGTTAAATATAGATTTTTAGGAATAAATTGAACAAAATATAATTATCTTTAAAATATTGGACAAAATTATAAAAATTATAAATTAATAGGGGTCAATTTCAGGTTAAATAAAGATTTTGAGGACCAAATTGAACAAAAATATCATTATATTAAAAATGTTAGACTTATAAAATTTAGAAAGAAATTGAGGTCAATTTCGAGTTAAATAATGATTTATAAGACTAAATTGAACAAAAATAAAATTTTGAGAGACTTAACGTACAATTTATCTCTTTTGTTAAAGTCATATTATATTTTTGTTTATTAGTGACATGTGGCGCATTGTGATCGATACATGAATTTTTTTAACGGGGGTTAACAGTAAGGGGCAATTGAGATCACGATTTAAAGTTTAGGAAAACGTCCTAAAAAATTCTTTAGGGACCAACTCGGTATAAAGTACTTACTTTAGGGGCCATTGGTGTCATTAAGCCATATTTTTATACATAAAGTATTTAAAAATAAATGAAAATTTATCAAATTAAATATTTCTCCATAACAATAACATGAATCAAATCAAATTTTGACTCTTTCTACTATTTTTTTTAATAAAGATGTAATTCATTTCATCCGAAATTAAACAGACCAGTAGCATAAACAAGCACAAAAGAGTTCTTTATATCTATTCAAAAATGATTAGAAGAGTTCATTAATTTTTTTCAAAATGATTTAAAGAGTTCATTAAATCAGAATATCAAGAAAATTAATAAAAAAATTAATGGCGTTTAATAATTAACAGATAGAGACAAATTAAGGCTTAATTTGCTGCTGTTTTTAAAAAGTACAGTAAAAAAAAGTGATTTTTAAACTAGTTGTTGAAAAGTAGTTTTGAAAAGCTGATTAGTGTTTGTCATTTATTTTAAAAAGTGATTTTGAAGAGATAAAATGTCTATTTTAGACATAATATTAAAAAGTAAACTTGGGTGATGTTGAAATTAGTTAATGTTATGATATATGAAATAAATCAATTTTAATTATAATAAAAATTTTATTTTTTTTTATAAAATTTAATTTGAAAATATAAACTATATTCTAGATTAAGGACATACCACTTACAAATTAATAATAAATATAAAATAAATTAAAATTAAAATAATTTTATTCTTAATATAAATATTATAAAATATATATTATTTTACATCTATGTATGCATAATGTATAATAAATTATAATTAAATAATAAAGGTAAAAAATAATTTTATTTTTAAATTAGCTTTTTCACCCAAAAACTATAAAATCTAGTCTTTTGGTTTTGGTGAAAAAGCTAGTTTTAAAAGCAACTAAAAACACTAAAAAACAAGTGAAAACACTTAAAAAAAGCTCGTTTAAGTTGCCAAACACAACCGCAAACGAGCCATAATGTCACAGACGTATTCTCTCTAAATGATCTGTGTAGCGTTAGCAACACTCGACAATAATAACCAGCCTTGTACTTCCACGCAACAGAATGGCTAGTATTAAACATAAGAGAAGGCAAAGAGCTTTACAAACAAAGTGACTTGCATTAACTTAAGAAATATAGCTTACAAGAGAGCTTTAGAGAATGCTTACAATACTTAACTCTGGCCACTTAGGTGCACTCACGCCAACCAAGATAAAATGAAGTGTCTTGGGCGTTTTAAGGCCAAACATGAACCATGGAAGGTTCTAGAACGGTCTGGAGAAGTCTACAACCCTTTTAAAACGCTCCCACAAGGATCTAGGGGTTCCAGAAGTCTCTACCCGAGTTCACACAAGTCCGGAAGACCCTAGAAGGTTCGGGAAGGCTTGGGTAAGCTCGAGACAAGTCCGGAATGACCGGGACAACTCTGGACGTCTCTAAAATATTCTAGAATACTTTAAATAGTTGTAGACATGTATGGATACATGTAGAGCTCTCTATAATAGTTTAAGTCTTTTATATATTTTAGGAGACACAATAATAACCGTCGGATCAAAACGTTCTCGACTGTCCATTGAGGAGGTGGGAGCCTATAAATAAAGTCACCCCTCTCATTTGTAACACATCCCATAATCCACAAGTTTCTTTTCTTTTGTAAGTGCTTTAAGCTTTAATACAAAACTTGCATTTCTAAGTTCTTTGTATTCTCTACATGTGTTTGCTTGTTTGCCATAGCGTTGCGTGAGTAAAACTTATTAACATTGTGTCGAGAGTGTTAGCGCCGCACAGATTAACTCGGGAGCAATTTAAGTCCGTGACACTAAAGAAGGTTAAAATTTAAATTTCCTTCTCAATTGAATTTTTAAGCGTCAAAGCTTCAAAAAAACCAAAAGTGTTGGCATTGCTTCTCTGCCCAGAAGTGCTTTTGGAAGGCTAGAAGGACTGCCTATGTCATAATTAGAGCCTCAAAGAAAGAATCCGAAGGATTTGAACAACAGAGCTCTAGAGCAGGGCCTTGTACATTCATTTGTTCGTCATTTTTACGCATTCGTTTCGATAACTTTGTTCTTGTATCTTTTATTTGTTCCTTTTTAAACAATCCAAAGCACTTCAACAGCAAAGCTGAAGTGCATTGATATTCTCGTACATAATTTTTATGCATTTTTATGGTCATTTTGTTCTTGTATCTTTTATTTGTTTCTTGTTAAACAATCCAAATGACTTCAACAATAAAAGTCATGTCAAATAAACATTTTCTACATCGTGTTAGAATGGATCGACTAAACCCAACATTTCAATTGCCAAGAATTTTTTAACAAAGGCCAATAAAATTCTTGAACTTCATCGACCCCGATTTTCCACCTCCCATCACACTCAATGTATTTATTGAGAGGTAGGCCGATTAATGTAGCGTACACTAGTAGTGTCTCTGGATTCGACACTAGCAGTGTTTCGGATAGCGGTAGCACTGACTCGGACATGCCTCGACCTGGTCCTCAACTCGAGCATCAGCAACAGAATAAAGATGAGGGCTTCCTTTGGGGTAGGAAGGGAAGGAGGAGTTGAAACTGGGACCCGATACAAGCTATTTAAAGTTATTCTATTTAATCTCAACCCTTTATGTCCCCTCACTTCTATTTCAACATACTTGCAATAGGAAAAGCAACCAACATTAAAATTTTAAATTTGTGTACCGAGATGTTAAATGTGTTAGGAGTATGTGATCAAGGAATCAAGAATAGTGAAGAAAGCTGGAGGAAGTTTGTTATTCTGTTATAGTTGGTTATGTTGTAAAGCTGTATTTGTTAAACAGTTATGAATCTGTTAACAGAGCTCTCTGAGTTCTCTTGTGTTGTATAAATACCTTGTGATATTGAATAAGAAAGTAGACTGGTTTTGTGATCATTTCTTCTACATTTTCTTTCTCTCAATTCTTCTTCACTCTATATTCAAACATGGTATCAAAGGTTTCTAAAGGGAGTGAAACAGGTTCGTCAAAACCATTCACGAACAAGACGATTTCAATCCGTCTTGATGACACCAATTACCTGTTGTGGAAGCAGCAGGTGCTCTTTGCCATTGAGAGTTTGGCGCTGGTGAACCATGTTGATGGAACACTGGCTGTCCCTTCTCAGTGTATTGTTCAAGATGGTGCCAAGATGCCTAATCCTGAGTTTGTTGCCTACAAACAGCAGGATAGTGCTTTGTGTTCTTGGTTACTCTCATCTGTTGGCCCGTCAATTCTTCCTTCTCTGGTCAATTGCCGCACGGCGCTTGAGATATGGGAAAAGATTCAGCATCTTTTTTCGGTTTCTTCGACGACCAAGATTATGCATCTTCACTGTTCGTTGAAGAATCTAAGGAAACGGGATCAATCGATGCGTGAATACTTGGCACAAGTTCAGGCGATCTGTGATAGTTTGGCGGCTTGTGGAAATCCGTTGACCGACACCATGCATATTTCTGCCATACTTTCAGGCTTGCCACCGGAGTATGAGCCGGTGGTGGCTGTCATCACCTCCAGTCAGCAGGCGTACAAGATAGATGGGGTATGCAGTGTTCTACTTGATACAGAGGCTCGTCAGCAAGACTTTATTGCTCAGGTTAATCTGGCTCAAGGCCCATCTGGTGGTAATATTCAAAGCCCACATTCGTTGGGTCGAGGTTATTCCAACCAAGGCTATCATCAGACTGCTTACCCTAATGTTGGCAATGGAGGTACGGCGTTTCAACGGCCGTTTCAAGATACACAGAGGAGTTTTCAAGATCAGACGTTTCAAGTGAATCGGGGCGGTTCTTTCAACCGTGGTGGTTATCCTTCTCGAGGACGTGGTGGTCGGACCTTTGCTGGGCGTTTCAATGATCGTTCGCGAGTCCAGTGCCAAATTTGCGGGAAGATTGGTCATCTGGCCAGCCGTTGTTATTTCCGGTTTGATCAGATGTATGAAGGTCTTGGTAATTCGTCTGCCAATCACTGCTTCATAACTGATGAAGCTATGGAGGAGCCTTCGGAATCTCCGGTTGAAGAATCTGTTCATATGGTTAGTTCGGATCTGAATGCGAAAGATGAAGGTCCTACTGGGTATTCCGACGCTGTCTGGTATCCAGATTCTGGGGCAACGACTCATTTGACACCGGATGTAGGTATGATTGTTCAGTCTTCACCTTATTTTGGGTCAGGTAAGGTTTCGGTTGCTAATGGAATGGTTGTTCCCATTTCGAAAGTTGGGTCTGCTGTTTTAAATTCTAGTAACAGGTCTTTAATGTTAACTAATTTGCTTCATGTCCCTTCGATTAAGAAGAATTTACTTCCGGTTTCAAAATTTACTAAGGATAATAACGTATCTGTTGAGTTTTATCCGAATTTTTGTGTTGTGAAGGATCTAGCAACCCAGCAGGTGATTCTGCAAGGTTTGGAAAGTGAGGGGTTATACAAATTGCCTTCTGCTGTTGCTTTGAGTCATAGTGCTGTTGCTGATTGTTCAAATACTCAAGATGATGCTTATGGTGATCTTTGTTTAGGAATAAATAGTTTGCCTATTCATTCTGTATGTACTGATGTTTGTGATGATGTTCCTCGATCTGTTTCTGATTGCAATTTGATGTCTTTATGTTCTTTAGAAATCTGGCACAGAAGGCTAGGACATCCTTCTAGTGCTGTTCTATGTAAAGTTCTGAAGCATTGTAATCTTCCTTCTGAAAGTAATAAAAATTTTTTTTGTGAAGCATGTCGTTTGGGCAAAAGTCATAAGCTTAAGTTTCAAAGTTCTGTAACTGTTTATTCTAAACCCTTTCAATTGGTTCAAGTTGATCTGTGGGGTCCTGCTCCTTTAGTTTCCAATAATTATACGTATTACATTAGCTTTGTCGATGCTTGTACTCGTTTTACATAGATCTATTTTCTATCAAGGAAGTCTGATGTAGCTCAAATTGTTATGGCTTTTCATAAGTTTGTTGAGAGGCAGTTTGATACCAAGCTTAAAGCTTTTCAAACTGATTGTGGCAGTGAGTTTAAGCCTTTATCTTCTTATTTTGCTCAGAATGGTATTAGTTTGAGGAATACATGTCCCTATACCTCTCAACAAAATGGTATTGTTGAAAGGAAGCATAGGCACATTGTAGAGCTTGGCCTTACTTTAATGGCTCAAGCCTCTGTACCTTTTAAATTCTGGTCAGATGTTTTTTTTACTGCTGTTTATCTCATTAACAAATTGCCTACTGTTGTTTTGCAAGGGAAGAGTCCTCATGAAAAGCTCTATAATGAGTTACCTTCTTATGATAGTTTAAGGGTGTTTGGCTGCCAGTGTTTTCCTCTGGTTAGGCCTTACAATCAACATAAGCTGCAGTACAGGTCTAAGCCTTGTACTTTTTTGGGTTACTGCTCTCATCAGAAAGGCTTCAAGTGTCTTAGTGAGGATGGTAAGGTTTATGTTTTCAGACATGTTCAGTTTAATGAGGATGTGTTTCCATTTGCAGGTGTTGCTCAGCATGGTCAGAAGGTGCAAACTGAGCCTGGTGGTGTTGTGGTTGCAAAGTTCTTTAAACCAAGGGTAGCTGGTGGTGCACGTGCTGTTGTTGAAGAGATAGTTACCAGTGCTTCTAGTTCTTCAGAGTCACCACAAAGGCTGTGTTCACCTAGTACTAGCTCTCAAAGTCAGGATCAAAGACAAGCTGGTGGTCAACAAGTATCAGCTCCTGTTCGTGGTGGTCAACAAGTATCAGCTCCTGTTCGTGGTGGTCAACAAGTATCAGCTCCTGTTCGTGGTGGTCCTACAGAGTTGCAAATGCCAGCACAAAGTCAGGATCAAATTCAGGATGGTGGTCAACATGTATCAGCACCAAGTGTTCAAGTGCAAACTCCTGTTCATGGTGGTCCTACAGAGTTGCAAATACCAGGGTTGCAAATGCATGTTGTTCCTGCAGGATCGAGTAGTCCTGATGGTCCTACTGTTATGCATGGTTCTAGTGGTCCTGCAGAAAGGGTCCTTGGTCCTGTTTCTTGTACACCTGTTTCTACTGAAGTTGCTGTCCAGATGCAAGAGCCTGGTACTGCTGTGTCTTCATCAGGTGCCTCAGACTCGTTTGATGGTTCGAGTTCAGCTGTTGGTGAAGAATTAGTTCCAACTTCTATTTGCTCAGGAGGTGTGTTGGATGTTGGAGTTTTTTCAGGTGCTTCAGAGTTGAGTGCTAGTTCTGTTCCTGTGGAGCAAGAGCAAAGATCAACTTCTGTGCATAGTACATCTTCTTCCTCTACTTCAGATTCAGTGAGGAATTCACATCATATGGTTACAAGATCAAAAGCAGGTATTTTTAAATCTAAGGCCTTTAATGTTGAAGTTATGTCTGAGTTTGATGAACCAGTAGACGTTTATCAAGCTATGAGTCATGCTAAGTGGAAAGAAGCTGTAGAGAAAGAGTTTGGAGCATTAGTTGGCAAAGGTACATGGGAGTTAGTTTCTTTGCCCAATGATAGAATACATATAGGCTGTAAATGGCTGTTCAAGGTTAAAAAGAATGCTGATGGTAGTGTGGCTAGGTATAAGGCAAGACTAGTAGCTAAGGGTTATTCTCAAAAAGCAGGATTTGATTACAATGAAACCTATAGTCCTGTTGTAAAACCTGTGACTGTTAGAGTTTTGTTAAGTATGGCTCTTAGCAAAGGATGGGTGTTAAGACAGATAGACGTTGACAATGCTTTTTTAAATGGGGACTTAGAGGATGAGATATACATGGTTCAACCACCAGGGTTTGAACAGGTTGATGATCATGGGAAACAGTTAGTGTGTCGGTTGAAGAAATCCCTATATGGCCTCAAGCAAGCCCCCAGGGCATGGTTTGAAAAGTTTCGGGCTTATTTGGTAGATGTTCTTAAATTCAAAGAGTCCTTAGCAGATGCTTCTTTGTATTTTCGAGGAGACAGTGGTCATAAGATATATGTTATGGTGTATGTTGATGATGTGGTGATCACAGGGGATGATGCAAATGAAATTAATGAAGTCATTCAGGATATTAACTCAGCTTTTTCTCTTAAAGATCTGGGGAAACTTGATTTCTTTCTTGGCATGACTGTGCAACATGTTGAACAAGGAGTCATTCTAAGTCAGAAGAAACATATACTTGAACTTCTTGAGAAATCTAAGATGGTAAATGCTAATCCTGTTCCTACCCCAATGATTACTTCACCTCAGTTGTCTGCTGCTAGTGGAGATCCTTGCTTAGATGCAACCTTGTATAGACAGATTGTAGGCACTCTACAGCATGTTTGTACAACTAGGCCTGACATTCAGTTTGCAGTGAACAAGGTGAGCCAGTTCATGCAATCACCTTTGGATAAACATTGGAAGGCTGTTGGTAGAATCATAAAGTATCTTAAGGGCACTCTGGACCATGGCTTATTTTTTAGCATGACACCAACTCTTACAACACTTGTAACGTATTCTGACTCTGATTGGGGTACCAATCCTGATGATAGAAGGTCCACAGCAGGACATTGTGTGTTTTTAGGGGGCAATCTTGTTGCTTGGAGTTCGAAGAAACAAGGTGTGGTCTCTCGGTCGTCCACTGAGGCAGAGTTCAGAAGCTTAGCTAATGCTATGTGTGAAGCAATGTGGGTAAAGTCTCTCCTTATTGAGCTTGGGATTTCTATAACTTCTACACCAGTTATATGGTGTGACAATACTAGTGCTATAGCACATTCAGCAAATCCAGTTCACCATGCCAAGTTGAAGCACGTTGAGCTTGATCTGTCGTTTGTAAGGGAGAAGGTTGCAGAGGGTCAGTTTCAGATTAACTATGTGCCTGCAGCAGATCAAGTTGCAGATATTCTAACCAAGCCTTTGTCAGCATCCTTCTTTGTTCATCTTAGAGAAAGGTTGTGTGTGTTTTCTGCTGGGGAGTTGAGTTTGAAATCTACAAACAAAAATTTTTCAACATAGGTGTGAATATTTCTGATCTGTCAAGGTTGTCTGTTGTCTTTTAAAAATCAGTAAAGAAAGAAGATGAATATGGAAGTGTGTTAGATAATGAAGATGTTCAGTCTTTTGTAAAGGAAAGGAAGAGGAGAAACATGGAAGTATGTTAGGAGTATGTGATCAAGGAATCAAGAATGGTGAAGAAAGCTGGAGGAAGTTTGTTATTCTGTTATAGTTGGTTATGTTGTAAAGCTGTATTTGTTAAACAGTTATGAATCTGTTAACAGAGCTCTCTGAGTTCTCTTGTGTTGTATAAATACCTTGTGATATTGAATAAGAAAGTAGACTGGTTTTGTGATCATTTCTTCTACATTTTCTTTCTCTCAATTCTTCTTCACTCTATATTCAAACAAAATGTTTGCTTCATTGCTTTAAGTCATGTTTCTGTTAAAGTGCTGAGGCTTGGTATGTCACACTTGTTGACCCTTGTCCCTTGATGCGTAGTTATTTCATATGATGGGGGCCGATTAATGTGATTTGCAAAGGCTGCAAGGAATAGTTATTATGCATGCATTTGTGTAAAGATGCCCAGATTTTGATCTTTGCAACAGTATGTGCATTTGTACCATTATCTTTTCATGCTTATGGACACTTTTCGGTCTCTCTTAAATGAACAGGCAAGGCACATGTTTGATGAAATCGATTATGTATTGGAGGCTAAAAATGCTGAACATTTTACTTCTCTTTATGGTAGCTATTGTGGGTTTGCATTCCTAAACTAATAAATGCATTTGATAATTTGTTTAAACTACATCTGAAAGTTCTTCCTATTGCTCTGTCTTTACTAATACATGTACTTATTGTTCTGCGTCTTAATTGATCGGTTGTAGTTAAGCGTGTTATGAAAGTTTTATTTTTATTCTGACATTATGAGTTTTATTATGTCGTAATTCCATGCAGCCTGGTAATGGTTTTGTCAGTGTCCTTGATGATCTCTTGTGCAAAGAATGGCCTCCTTGAGCTCCTTAGAATCTCTAACTTTTTGTGATAGGAAACCAAACCTGCTAAACCTGCATTCTATGGTTTCTCTTAGTGGGATTTGTTAGGTTCCATTTTGATGATCTTGTAAAGAAATGGAATGTTCTTGTTGTTCCTTTTAGCATTTTGGATGTTACCAAAACCAAAGCTTCGGTCCTAGATAAATGCAGAGTTTGTTGATATGAAAATTTAATCGATTTCTTACTCTTCTGATCGTAAGCTACTTTTCTCCTTTTTAAGGTCGGAGCCTTTAATTCAATTTTCAAAAAGAGTTTCAATGAAGCTTCGAGAGGAAGTCAACGAGGAAAGATAGATGTTGCAGATGGCTGAGGTTTGGCGGGAAGAACGTGGAATAATGAAAGACCCTTTGCCCACCTGCTTTAATCCTGCTACTGAGATGTTTAGCATTTGAGCTTTCATGCCCCTAGGGTTCAACTGCTTAAGTTACTTATGTTGAGTGGAATAATGAAAGACCCTTTGCCTTTATTTATGGAATTTTTGGAACATTGATTTGATGTCATATCATTGGCCATTTCTTCATGCCTTGTCGATCTGTGTTTGATGAACAATGTGGATCGTATAATTCAAGTTTTCTCTAATGGAGCTCTAATGTTATGTTCAACCTTAACATTGTTATTGTTTACATGATGATAACGTGCAAACTTTGCTCTTTGCCAATTGTAGTTATTGTTTTTGATGCAAGCCCTCTGAATCTTGTTGCAGACCTTCGTACCTCCATGGCTCAAGATGCTTTAGCTTTCGATGCATCGTATTGTTTTGATGCACCGTTTCGCAGATGTTCGAGAAAATCTATCACCATATTATCGGTCCAAGGAGCTCCAAAGGGTGCCTCATCGCCGGCAACCCATCCTAAATGACCACCCTGGGGTGTTACTATCAACATGCTGTTCGGATTTTTCTTGATATCTTCATATGGAGTTGCCTCAATGGGAGCAATCGGATCATTTGCAGCCTGCAGACCACCATTAATGAATCAGGTTTTCAAAGAATCAATCTTTTAAACATTAGCACTTTCAAAACCAAATCCAATAACAGTATGAAGTATGAACTGCTCATAAGATTACCTGGATGCAAAGCAAAGGAATCCGAACATGTTGCACGACATGACAACTACATGAATTTGAGTAATATTCATCCACTGATTTGAAACCCAACGACACTGTAAGATGTTAACGATAGCATCTCTAGTTAGCTGTTGAGTCTGTCATGACACATCCAATCCCGAATCCGAATAACATAGGTTTGGTGTACGAGAAAACATACCTCGTGTTATTGCTTCATCGTATTCACGTACAGTACGAGGATTCAGACCCGC
Source organism: Hibiscus tridactylites (assembly GCA_958450335.1). NCBI lineage: Eukaryota > Viridiplantae > Streptophyta > Magnoliopsida > Malvales > Malvaceae > Hibiscus > Hibiscus tridactylites. Next base: position 4,308,866 of record OY288271.1, read on the forward strand.
TTGGACATTATATTCATCATTTACATCTTCAAACAGGGAAGCATGTCTATCATTGTAGAATAATTTCATGTCATATTGTAATCAAAAAACGATATCTTAACATTTCAATGCAATTAACAGTAACAATTACTTTGAAAAAGTTGCAGAAAGACCTCCCCTAAGTGCTCTGTCATAAATATTGTTGAAGCCCTTTCGGAGATTTTCATCTGCAATCACTAAATTGAACGGATTGCAGAGTGATACTGCACCAGACAGAGAGCATCTATGGTGCTCCTGCAAGCCAAAAATTCGGAAACTTAAACACGAAGCGCATTATGTTATCCGAACTCTTCATTATATACATCGGAGTCGAATTAAGTCGGGACATAAAAAAGAAGTTAAGTTCCCTTACCCTTCCCAAGTAATTAACAAGGATGTTCCCCCCTAAAGACCAACCCACACCATAAATACTTGCTTTTGGGAACATGGAGGAAACATGATCTACAACATGACAAGTATCTTCTGTGAATGAAGCTGTTTGGAGCTGCAAAACATAGATAATATTAAGTATACACATCCGCAATCGTAATTTAAATCCGTAAAAAATAATTATTTTAGTAGTATAGTACCTGAGGAGTAGTAACAGGGCTATTAGCACAGCCCCGGCTATTGAACACCACAACCCTCCAGCCTTTGCTTTTGGCTTTCACCAACATATGCTTCACATATGAATCTTGACTCCCTCCTGTTAGCCCTGGCTGCAAACATTTTCCCACCAACCAAACAAAAGGGTAGAAAATTAAACCTTTAAAATCCACTACTTTGGTATTTAGAGCAGGTAATGCAGGTTAATTCGAGATATATATATCATATATGTAAAGACAAACCAGTAAAATGAGGATTGGAGAGTCGGGAGGCAAGCTGCTGTGGTCTCCACCACAGTCCCAATCCAAGGCTATGGTGCCGTTGTCTTTGGTCCGGAGGCACTCACGGCGGTACTTAACGTCGGGGAAGGTACGGAAGAAGGCGGCGAATATGGTCTCGAGATGGCGGTTCCAACCAATGATGGGGAAAGGCTTGTAAGGAAGGTGACGGGTGCTGAGAGCAGGGAGGAAACGGTCAGTTCCTCCGCCAGTGATTTCGAGTGAAGGGTGGTGGTCTGGCATTGAAGTGGTTGTTGTGGCGGATGTGGCACTGACACGGACGGTGGATAGCGGCGGACGTTGGAGGTGGAGAAGGGTGATTGATGGTGGTGGTGTGGAGGTCAGTGACAAGGGTGAGCTCGGCATTATGGAGTTAAAGTCTAGATTTTGTCTTTAGATGATTTTTTTATATAGAGAGATTATGAAGCTGTGGCTGTTAAGAGATGACACAGATTTCTTACATGATTCTTTTTGGAACACAATTCTTACATGATTTAGCTTCATGGAAAGTCGGAACATACAACATAAGTTATTGATTACGATTTACGGGAGTCACGTTTTTGTTTTTTATTTTGCATGTGCACCATTGAATTTGGACATGAGAATTGGGTGGTTTAAAATTATGTTGATTTTTTTATTAAAAAAATGGCAAAAGTATGGTTTTAGAAGGTTTGGAAATTTCTATTGAGAGGTCTAGTTTTCTTGTTAGTAAATGGTGAGTTTGAGTTTAAAAAAACCGTACGAGAATTTTATTGGTTATTATTTATTTGGTTTTAATTCAAAATAATTGAATAAATTTATAAATTGTGTCAATTAGTGAGTCAGTAGAGTTATAATAGGTATGTTTCATTAATTTGTTAGTTGTTTAATAGTGAAATGATATTATGTATCGATTAGTGAAATAATATCATGTATCGGTTATCGAGCTAATAGACAGTAGTAGGAGTGTGTCAAGTGGGTAGATGGTACAATGTCATAATTTTTAAATATGAATCGTTAAATTTATTGTATTATTTTAAATTATAATCAAATTGATAAGAATATATAAATTTTGAGAATAAAATTATTATTATATCAAAATATGTTTCAATTTTAATGTCACGATGATCTATTTGTAACAAAATTTTTATAAATTCTATCTTTTAGAAAAACGTGACTCATTTATAAACGAACATATAATTACGTGACTTGGGGCATATTTTATCTAAAATAAATTTGGTATTATTAAAAGAATTGATAACTTAATAATACTATAGATGTAAACTAAATATTTGTAAAATTATTACTACGATTGGAGATAAAAAGATAAACTTATTTTAAGAACTTTTGATCATGATCAAATCTTAAGTAATGAATTTTAGTTATTTTACTTGAATGTTGTATAAATGTAAAAAAACAATAACACCCTTAAAATAATTTATTATAATCCTTAATAAATGAAATTTTCTTAGTCAATTTCTAATTTAATATCTAATTTATCTGTGACATCAAATCAATTATATTATTTACAATCAACTCTATTTTTTTTTTTTTTTTGCCAAGGTCAACTCTTAAAAATTAAAATAGGTAACAAAATTTTAAAAATCTTATTATTACTATTTTAAATTTGGGAATTAAATCAAAAGGGATGGGAATAAATTTTCATAAATTATAGGTTACCCCATTTAAGATTTTTGCTAATCACCTTTCCTAAATTATTTGTTCACCACTATGCATATCGTAAAAACCCACAAAAACCATTAAAGTTGAAACTATAAAAACTCATTTTATATGAAATAGAAATACAAAGGGGATACCTATTCAAAAATTAAAAATATATATATACAAAGATGAAGTTATCAACAGCAACCGCAGTTTTATTATTGCTCATGCTGTTCCTTCTTACACCTGGTAAGTAATATATATGGTTAGGATCAACTAACACAGTGTAAAACTCTTTTAAGTTTTACACATTTTTTGGATCGTTAGATGGAGGAAATGGATAACTGAGATTAACTCCTTACTTTTTTTCTAAAATGATAATCTACACATATTCTATTGTTAATCTCATCCATCCGTTTCACCCATCCAACGATCCAAAAAGTTACACTGTGTAACAGGATCCTATCCCATATATATATATATATATTTGCATTCTAATTCGATTACAGGGTAGTATCTTAGTCTGGTATCAAATTTGGTTCAAAATGATTAAAGTCCAACAAAGAAGAATCAATGGTGAATACATTTGCAGGTAGGGTGAAGGAAGTTAAGGCAGGAATTGCATGCTCAACTAATTTCAATTGTGACAACAAATGCACAAATTGTCAAGGTTTGTGCACTTGCATCAGTCATCAATGTGTTTGCTTCAACCAAAATGTTGCTTCAGAATCCATCCTCCCACCACTAAAAACCCAGGTTGAAGGAAGGTCTTAGAATTACTTGGTCTTGTAATTTAACTATTACTGTCAAAAATAATTCAATAATAACACTAATAAATATTTTTCTACTCTTTTCTTTGCTAAGTTTTATTTATATTGCCTTTAACCAAAACAAAAGTTCCTTACTTGTTCATAAACATGGTCTTAATGGTTAATTGATCCCTAAGTCAAATACATGATTCAAAGCTCGGCTTAAGCATGAACCATGCACATAAATTCATGACAATTTGTGGATTCTTGTCTCAAACGTTATTAAATGAAAAAAAAATCACAACCAAAGTTGATCCGGTGAACCTGCTATGCAGCAATTGTTTTTTTTTTTCCTAGCTTTAACTGGAAATCAGACAAATTCTTAAGAGCATAGTTTCCTACCTTAATAACTTCAAACTCCCTGTCATTATGCCTTGAGTGCTGCAATGCATTCAATTTCGATCTTGGCATCCAATGGCAATGCTGCTACTTGATATGTAGATCGAGCTGGTGCAGGAGAAGGGAAGTCTGCAACACAAACCATTTTCCGGTACTTAATTAAAATGTATAGTTTTTATGATATTGTATCAGCATAAAAATTCTTGTCAACGATATTGATAGGTCACAACTTTCTATGAGAGATTTATGAATCAAGTACACTCCTGCAAATATAACTTTTGAACTTTATGTCGATGCAATACTCGAATTAATATGGGTGTCCTAGAACAAGCTGGTTGATTGTAAAGCCCAATGTACGATATGACAATTCAAGGGTTAAGTCTGCTGCACTTTATTAACTCAAACTCGAATACCAAGTTATGTCAATGATCTTGTTTTCATTTATCAGTTTTGCATATGAATACGGGGTTTGAGACAAACTGGTGAAACCATATAATTTTGAACATAAAACAGATTTTAACTTAACTATTGTACTCACATTTAGCGTAGATCTCATTTACTTTCTTGAAGTCTTTCAAGTCAGCTAGCCTGCACGAAGGAATCCCGAGAAACAATAAAGATTTTATTGATTTTAAGCTATCCAACCTTGTCAAAATAACAAACAGAAATGGAACAGAAAAAACATACATAATTGTTGTCTTAACCACCGAGGAATAGTCAGCTCCACTAGCTTTCAGTATTTCTCCCATATTTTTTAGTACCTACAGAATCGCATTAGAAAATTCAGTTACAAGCATATCTTTGGCTACAAAAATTTGAAACATTAGTTCATATGTTACTTAGTAAGATACCTGCTCTGTTTGATCCTCTACACTGTCTGAGATGAACTTTCCAGTCTAAAATAGAAAAGCAATACACGTGATAAGTACATTGAGCATATAACGGAAACCTAGGATCTGTGTTACCTTAACTCTTCATTTTCCTTAAAATACTACATACCAGAATCAACCATTTTGCTACTAGCCCGAGTAACACAGTCTAGGAATGCAAGCTTAATATGTAAAGAACGTTTAATGAACATGCCACGAACCTCCGGAATAAGACCAAGAACACCAGAGACAAAGAGAAGATTATTGGCCTTGATGGCCTGAGAATATGGTCCCAATGCTGCTGGAGCTTTGTCAGTTGCCACAGCCTCCTTAATCCCTACAAGCAAAAAGTAATCACAAACCTTGGGAGCATCATACAAAGCCTAAATTGCCCCGACTTCTCATATTTTCTAAAGCATTCGTGTACAACACCTAATTTCTCGACACATTTCTAGAAATGAATATGCAAATATAACCCTCCAAAGATCCTACAAATACATTAAAATAAATTGAAAACAATCATAATTCATATGTGCATGTCCGGACACTCGCATGTCGACATGCATCTAGTCCGAGTAACATAGACTGAAACTACACATTAAATAAGTGACATCCATTCGGTATAGGTTCGAATCATGGCATCTGTAAGTAAGCCCTTCCTCATCCTTGGATTTCAAATACTTGACTTCCAAACACAATAATGTTCCTAAAATTGCAATAAATCATATATAATTTCCCCAAATTTCTCTTACCAAGGCGACTAACAAGCAAACTATCAATTAACCATCATAATCCAAACCCATATGTTTCATAACCCTGTTCTTTCCCTTTCACATTCACTTGATTGAAAGTGACACTTTTTAAGACTCGAAAGCTAAAATTCAAATCCAAACGGATTCACCCATTTTCAAAAGCAGCTCATCGGAAAAAACCCAAAATCAAACAGTTATAAGAAACCCATTATTTAACGGATAGTCTATGTTTTGTTACCGGGAGAAGTGGAGAGGCTTAAGCAAGCGAAAGGAGAGCCATTTCTTGAGGAAGATCGCCAAAAGGATGAGCCGGCAGCGGCTCCTCCGACGGCGGCTAAAGGAGAGCGAGTGCGAAGTAATACCACATCAACGGTGGGAACATGAATTGGCCTTAAACTACACCAAGCCATTTCACCCTTTGTCTCTTTCTCTTTCTCTGGTTCTTTGTCTTCACTCGTTGGTCTTGTGCTCGTGTTCGTGAAACTAAGCTGATTTATAAAGTTTTTTTGGGGGTAAGGTATACAAATGGTCGCTAAATTATTCTATAAAATACAAAATAGTTATCAAATTTTCAAAAATTACATAATGACATTAAGATTTTATTTTTATTATAAAATAATTACCGAATCGCTTTTAAATGGATGATATAGTTGATTGAATATATAAATATTAATGATTAAATATGTTATTTTCAAGATATTGTAACTGTCACATCATTTATTTAAAAAAATTCAGAGATCAGCGCCTTCGAGGTGACTCGAACACAACCACACAATTGTTATGTACAGGGGTGATAGATAGGTATAATTTGGTGGATTCCATTCCGCACCGCAATCCCCCCAGTTGGGTAGGAGTGGGTATGAGTTTGGTGAGTAGTGAGCGGGTGTGGATGTAAAAACCCATCCCGTCGTGAGTAGGTGATGGATTTAAGACTTTACTCGCACCATATATGCCTGCATCCGTTAGCCTACTAACTACCCAGCATATGAATTTTGGATCATTTATGTTTGAAAACTTTGGTTATGCCTTTTATTATGGTGTTTTATGTACTAAGATCTAAATTTTTAATAAAAAAAATTACGTCAAACCTTAAGTTCGTAGACTTTGGACTCAATTAATTTAGTTTGAAAAATGATAGTTTACGATAGAACTTGAATTTATGGTATATGATCGAACATTCAAATTTGAATTAATCGGGTTGTAAATTTGTAATATGTGTGGTTAAGTAGAATTTATACAAGAGTAAACATGCTTTAGTTAAGTTAGCTATAATTAGTTAGTTGTTATTTAGTAAAATTTATACCCGTGAAAATGTGCTTTAGTTAAGTTAGCTATTGTTCGTTAGTCAATTGTATTTAAATTTATATTAGTACAAATGTATTATACATATGCACTCATCAATCAATAAAGTGTATGGCGTAAATTTATTCGCTTCTTATCAGCTCTTTGTTGCCCCTCATCATCTACTCAAATCCCTTAAAGACATTGCGCATAAATTTTTGAGCTTGCCCCTTCAAAGAAAGGTTGTTTATCAGTCATCGGTTAGTCCAACTCCACTAATGGTGTAATTTTTTTAGATTGGCACACTTCCTTTGAACATCATACAAGTTATGTTCTATGTAGTTTAGCCGATGAAACTGCAGAGCATCATTTTTGTGACTGCAGCTATGCAAAGAAGCTTTATGATTGCTAACAAATACTCGAATCGAATACTTCCACCCGATTCCGAATAACATGTAATTTCGAATAACAAAATGGTTTATAACTCTATATATACAACTCACAGCTTAAAAACAAAACCCTCAAGTTTTTGTGAATTAAATTTTCATGATTTACCATTCATCATCATCACTAAGAACATGCTCTCTACACATGGGACAAGTTCCTTGCCTGCTCAGCCATTCATCTATGCACTTCAAATGAAACATGTGCCCACATCTCGGAAGTTTTCTTGCCATTTCTCCATCATTTAGTCCCTATATATATATATACAAAATCTCATTCCACTGCTCCATAATTCGGAATTAAAAAAAAAACTGTAGATTTTGAGACCTTACCAGTATGCAAATTGAACAAGAAGATTCATCCCTTGATTTGATCATGTCAATGGAGCGTAATTCATGCATCGGAAGCTTTTGAATGCAACTTCTAGATAAACCCTTTCCTCCATTTACATCATATATGTCTGAGATTTCTCTGTAGGTCGATTCGAGTGAATTCATCTGTAACATTTTGATCAGCTTCAACATTGCTTAAAATGTGACAATAATACTGTTTGGTTACTGAGAAAGTTGCTTACCTGCCATTGATATGCTTTTAGCACTGCTGGACTCACCCATTCAACGAAAACCTTCCCGTTTACTAGACTAACCAATAAGGCCACCTGTAAAAGAGAAAATTTACACTAATTTGTAAAACATTTTTTTCTTTTGATGTATGGTACAAAAAAGGGTTACCTTAGACAATGACTCCCCATCAACCAATGATTCCAACAATTCAACGGCTGTGATTGCACCAGTGACAACTCCAATTCCAGCTCCCCTGAAAAACCCAGTTTCTGTTGTTTGCCCTTTCATTGCTCCTACTACAGTTCCCACTATCGCCCCACCTACAAAAATCAAGCTAATGTTACACCAACTCTTTATTTTTTTACTAAATATTCGTGTTCGACACATATCCGTACAAATAATAATACAGGAGATTATAATTATATAATAGAATCTGCAGCAAAAAGCCAAGAATGATGGGCAAAAAACATTAAAAAGAAGCATATACCTATAGCAAAAATGCAGATGAAAGTGGCAAAGACTGATCTGCTGAGCAGCTTGAAGAAGAAGCAAACTCCAAGATCTCTCATTTCAGCAAAAACCCAGAAGGAAACAGCTTCTACACATCTAGATGCTACCTCTGATATTCCTGGGAGCCAGTCCTTTAACATTGGGAGAAAATATCTAGAAAAGGGGACAAAAGAAGTAAAGAGTTTGAACTGTGAAAGGTTGCATTGAATGCTGCTAATGGAAGAAGTTGGCGTTTAACAAGTGAGGTGTAAATTCAAAGCATTTATTGCCGGCATGGTGTTGATGAATTTGCAGAGGCCTAAAGCTAAATCAATGCTTGCATTTTGCATATGATATGAATTAGCAAACCCAATTTAGATTATCATAATATCCGGGTTCGAACAGTTTTTGTCTGCGAGGTATGTGCCTTGTCAAAGTTTCGAACAGCATTACAAGTGTTTCTATCAATATGCATGGTTTGGTGAAGACAAATTAGAAAGCTACACTTTGGCCTTTGATGTCTAATGTTGCTTTCAATTAGGACAATAAATCATGGCCCATAATTTTTTGAAAAGTGTGTCCAATGAAACATATTAAATGTAAATAAAATAAATTTTAATAAATTTAAATCCAAATGCACATTAGAGAAAGAACCACATGAATTTATCATCAAAGAGCTAATGAATTGAAATTTAGTGACATTGGTTGGCCAACCATACCCAAATTTTCAGTCTATATTAAAAGTCAGTAGATATTTTTCATGTGTTAAAGTGTTACTCTGGCCCATGAGTTTACCTTCAAGAAAAACAATGGGTACCCATTAGTAACTAAGGTAGATTATCATTTATGAATCATTGTGTGTATTTATTGTTCAAAAAAATATCTTGAAGGTAAACTGTTAAAGTTTTAATTATTTATTCATATAACATGGTAATGTAGTCTGTAGAGTATTGGTTAAGAAGAAAAAGTTTTGACATTATTATGCTTTTGTTTCTTAATTTTAAAAATTAAAAATTAATTTAGAATTTGAGATTTAAGGGTATTATAGAAATATAAATGGGTATTAAATGGATTTAGCTAACTGTTATTTCCACAAAAGTCTACTTCATTGATTTATTCATAGTAAAAAATAAAATAATGTTCATTTTAGAAGATTTGAGTTTGAGCAGTTTAGTCTGCAATATGTATACGCCTTATTAAATGGTTAAAAATATATAAACATATATTCTCTTATAATAACTATTCGAAAAACAAAAAATGAGACATGTATGTATATATCACAAGTAAATTATTTATACTATTTAAATTCAAATAATTTTTAAAGATGGATATTCACCAACAATGGAGAACACATTGATGACTCCTAACGTGGCACTTATTATTTAAGGTTACATCACATGCAAGAGAGGTTAGTGCATACATATTTATGTGTATAACTTATTTGTATAATCTTTTCGAACGATAATTATATATATAATCACAATAATTTTATTTAAAAATCGAGTCCTTGATGAACTCGTGGAGTAGTCCCTAATGGTAGAGATAATGTATTTCATCTAGGTGACTCGAGTTCGAGTGTCATGTGTGCACGGTGTGTGTCTTATTAAAGAGTTAAAAAAATTAAACAGATACTACCTTATAATCACACCAACATATTAAAAAATCAAATCCTTGATATGTAGATCAAATATCGGTTAAAACTTTAATTTTTTAAGTTAGTGCTCCAAAATCCAAATTCTAATCAGCCGCTATGTACCTTACTAATTTTTAATGTATTATCATGGCTAAAAAAGGTTCGTGATTTATTGTTTAATTTGTTACTAATTATTAATTTGATTTTGTATTTCTTTGTTTTTTTAAATATACTTGGATAAATATCAAAACACCATGTAAAGAATCAAATAAAAGACAATTACGAAATTACTTTGAAATTAAATTTCATTTTTATTTTCTTTCAAGTCAATATTTTCAATGCATCTCTAAAATATAAATATAGAAATAAAACTAAACAGTCAAATATATAACTTACAAATCGAGTCGGAAATAGACATTTAATAAAACTCGAAATTATCCAATATATAAACTTTGATTTTGAGCAATTGTATAAGCGAAATATAGATATCATTCAATTTTCACAAATGATTAGTTGATATAACAATTTTTTTTTACGTATTGCATTCACGACTAATTATATATATTTTTAATATGAAGATAAAGTAATGTATTTGTTTTACGGTGGCTAGAGTTGAATTAAAATTAAAATTTTACGTATAAATGAACTAAAATCAAAATTATATATATACAAATATATCAAGTTAAAAATAATGTTTTATATTTTATGTTTGATTAAAAATTCATATTAATTTAAAATTTTATCTATTAAAAATAATATCATTTATTTAAAAAATTACAAACACTCAAATTAACACGTGTCGAACAAAGAGATTCAATAAGTGTGAAGCGAAGAGCCCAACACATGTCAAGCAAAGACTCATTGGCATTATTTTTATACATTATTAAAGATGTTAATGTTAATTCAAATTGATAGATATAAAAATAATTCTTAGTCAATGATATCTAGAGCATATAGTTAAAAAAATTCAATTGACATTTTTCTTTTTTTTTTCTAGGTTATGAGTTCAATACTCATTAAAAGTAAATTTTTCATTCTCTCTCCTAAAGATAAATTATTTAAAAGTTAAAAAATCATCCTTAAAACATACATCATAATTTAAAATATCTTATTAAAATATCTATGGCTATAAATAACTCTAGCTGAGTCCTCTACGCTATTACTCGTACTTTCGTTTCTTTATCGTTGTTTGAAATTATCTCAAATAATTTTTTTTTCAAAGCCATCATTTTTTTTAAATAAAATATTTATAAATCACAAAAAATTACATAAAAAATTATTTCGAATAAAAAACTTCTAAAAATTCAACAAAAACAAAATACTAGATTATGAAGAAAGATAGTTGAGTTACTTTACCCCGGAATCAACCATTGTAGTCACTAATGCATAAATTGATTTGTATTTTTGTATTAGAATGTTCTAATTATTTGTATTCTAAATTTAGATTTTATAGATTTGATAAATGTTTATGTAACACATCAAACTCATATTATAATATTTGACGGGCTCAAATGTGTCAATCAAAACATAATAGTAAAACAATCACATATCAAAATATACGCATAAGTTTTTATAAATACATATGTGATATAACTAGAAAATACAGACACATTAAATATATAAAAAATATTGAACGTTATTTTCTTATAACTATGAATCAAATAAATAAAAATATACAAGTATCAAACACTAAATATATTGTTGTAATAAATTGTATCGGGAAGCGAATGAGATGACAGATGTCCTTGGAAAAAGAAGTAAATCTCTCAACATGGTTCCGAGATCTTATATCGCTTGATATTGTGTTGTAGTTGTCACTGGCAATATCAAAGGATATGAGATCTTGGGTGCAATTGGTCAACCTGCGGGTGTTAGGTGTGTGTTGTGGGTGGTGTTTTGATAAAGGGGTTGTGTGATTTGGGTGCACCTAGTTCAGTCCGAGGGTAATATGTAGGAGCTATGGTAGGTGCTTGGTTCTTTGGGTGGTGTTGGTTTGTTATTTGGTTGGCTTATATTGGTGTTCTGTTTTCTTTTTCTTTTTAGTGTTGTTTATTTTAAATTAGTGAAGTGTACTCTTTTCTTCCATCTAGGTTTAAAGAGGTTTTTAATAAGGCTCCTGATAATTTTTGTATGATTTATTATCAATGAAATCATACTTGATCAAAAAAAAATTATTGTGACATTGTTTGTGAGTTACTATTTTAAACATAATTTTTAAAACTTAATACCCTAAATTCTAAATCATTAATACTATATTCTAAACGCTCAAACCAAAAAGTTGAATCAATTAAATCTTTAAACCAATTAATTGAATTAATTAATATTATAGACCATTAATCACTGCCCTAGAGCACACTGAGTTTTTTACCTTGTGAAAATTATATATTTTCTTATATAGAGAAGTTTATTAAATTCTAAAAAACAAAAAACTAAATTCTATTAATTTATTAAATTTCAAATAAAATTTTGAATATGCATTCCGACAATATCATCGTATGACAGATAGAATTAACTAATTTAGAAACTGTTAAATTTAACAGTTAACCTCAATTAATAGATGAATTATTAAATTTTAAAGCATAATAATTCCAGTTGTGAAAAAATTTCAGAAATTGAATATAAAATATAAAATTCATTTTTTTTTCAAAAATTCAAAAACTTTGAATACCCTTGGCCATAATTGAAATTCACTAATATAATTTTTTTAAAGATAAAGTAATTACAAGTAGTATCCCTCAACAATAATCGTTCCCTTAACCAAATTCTAAACTCTAAAAGTTAAATCCTAAATTGATCCCTAAACTTGTAAACATTTTAATTTTATCCTCAAACTATGACATTCATTCTAAATTGATACCCAAACTTTTGAGCATTCTAGTTTCACCCTTAAACGATGACTCTTATTTTAAATTGGTCATCAAACTGTTTGAACGTTCTAATTTCATCCCCAAATAATCAATATATGCTAACCGTGTTTTATGTTAATAGAACCGGTATAAAATATTTACTTGTCTTGAAACATTTATGTGTATTATGTAATAATATTATGCGGTATAAATGATAATTTGAATATGAAATTGAAATATTCAAAAAGTTTGGGGGCCAATTTAAAATGATGGTTATAGTTCGAGGATGAAAATGAGACATTCAAAAGTTTGAAACCAATTTAGAATGAGAGTCATAATTTAAGGATAAAATTGAAATATTTAAAAATATAAAGATTAATTTAAAATGAGGATTATAATTTGGGATAGAATTAACTCTTTTATCTTTAATAATAATGGTGTAGTTTACGCGTAATTCAATGTGCGAGACAGAACTCCATGGTTGACCAAATCAGCAAGCAAGCAAAGCCAAGACTCCAATTTCTTTTCTTTTGTCAAAATAGTCATCGCCTACCCATCTTGTTAAAGCCAGAAACTTTGATTTCATTTCATTATTTTTTTACCCTTTAAAAATCCTCCCTTTATGATCACAAACCTAAATTTGGATTCTTTTTCATCACAACCCTTGGCGTATTTAGTCCCATCTTGTTCTTTTTTGGCTTTCATTCTTCATCAGTGTGAAAAGCAACCACCTTTTTTTAAAAATTTTATCTAGTTTTTCCTTCTTCTGAATCTGGGTTGTTTTGTTGTTTTTTCATTCCAAGTAAATCAACTGAATTCTGATCCAGTTTCTTCATCTGGATTTTCAGCCTTGGTTAACTTTGACAGTTTCAGACATGGGTTGTTGCCTGACAAAAAACAAAGATCCAATGCCCCAACACAATGTCCGTAGATCAGTAGAAACAACAGCAGCAACTGTTCATCAACAGAGACACCAGGAACCTATTAGACCCGCACCGGTTCAACCCCAAGTCTACCACATCCCACAAAAGCCAGGGACTCAAACACCATGGAAGCCGCCTGCTCCGGCACCAAGCCCCAAGCCTGCCCCGAAAACCGACACGATTCTAGGCAAACCATATGAAGACATAAGGATGCTGTACACGATTGGTAAAGAATTGGGGAAAGGTCAGTTTGGTGTGACTTATCTTTGTACCGAGATTTCAACAGGGAAACAATATGCTTGCAAGACTATATCCAAGAGGAAATTAGTGACCAAGAACGATAAGGAAGACATGAAAAGGGAGATACAGATTATGCAGCATTTGAGTGGACAGCCGAATATTGTGGAGTTCAAAGGTGCTTATGAGGACAAGCTCTCTGTTCACCTTGTGATGGAATTGTGTGCTGGTGGTGAGTTGTTTGATAGAATTATTGCTAAGGGACACTATAGTGAAAGGGCAGCGGCTTCTATGTGTAGGGCAATTGTTAATGTTGTCCATGCTTGTCATTTTATGGGTGTGATGCATAGGGATCTTAAGCCTGAGAACTTCTTGTTGTCTAGCAAGGCTGAGAATGCTCTTTTGAAGGCTACCGATTTCGGGTTGTCGGTGTTCATTGAAGAGGGTAAATTCTTGTCAATCTTGTTATAGTTTTTGGTTCTAATTTGCAGGACATTAGCTTATATTCTTCTTGGTTTACTATGTTAGAATGATAGTGCCATATTTGATCTTGTCTTGGTGTGTAGTGTTTTGCTTAGTTTTGTGGCCAGAAATATGCTAGTAATTGCAGTACCTTTTTAGGCTAGCAGTCCATAATCACATGTTTCATGTGAAATGTATATAAGATTCTATGTTTTTTCCTTAACCCCTAAATAGTATTTTGACTATTGAAAGAAGAATAAGTCAATTATAATCTAAACTTAATTAAAAAAAATTATGGCTAAGATGTCATTTGCTGCTAATTAAGATGGCAGGTGAGGTTCCCCAATCTGTTTTAACCATCTCTGCTTTAATTAAGTCTCTTCATGTTTATTCACTAATTATTATAGTTATATATATGATATTTCGACTAAAGCATTTTGAAATTTCAACTTCTGCTCCTTGCAGCATCATTTGTTACTAAATAAAAACCGCAAATGAACTTAACTGAAACTGAGCTTTCTGCATTTTCATCTTGGTTTCCTCTTATGTTTATGTCATGATCTTCATGCCAAAGAATAAGTTTCATTTACATGAAAGTGGGATTTGACCTTTGCACAGCATTTATCTTATATCGAGTATAAACTTGCATGTAAAAACACAAATACAATAGGGATGTGTCATGTGTGTATTCACATCCTCGTTCACAATAACATGTATTATGCTTGCAGTAATTGGTTTTGAAAATGAATTCTCTATGCAATGAGAGAAAAAAGTTTCAGGTGCCTTCATGTGGTAATATAATCATTATCTTACTTTTCTTGTTCTTGATGCCTTTGGCAGGAAAGGTTTATCGGGATATAGTCGGGAGTGCTTACTATGTTGCTCCTGAAGTATTAAAGCGCAGATATGGAAAGGAGATAGATATTTGGAGTGCAGGAGTTATATTGTATATCTTACTCAGCGGTGTTCCTCCATTTTGGGCAGGTAAAATAAAGGTTACTCGCAGAAAATAATATCATTAATATCCGAAAGCTAAGCTGTTATTTTATAAACTGCCTTCAAAACTGCTAGTTGAGAATTTTGATTAACGCTTTTCCCTTTTAGAAACGGAGAAGGGAATATTTGATGCTATTTTGGAAGGAGAAATTGACTTTGAAAGTCAACCATGGCCATCAATTTCGGACAGTGCCAAGGACTTAGTCCGCAGGATGTTAACGCAGGACCCAAAAAAGCGGATTACTTCTACTCAAGTCCTAGGTACTTAACCACATAAGTTTTTTTAGCTAATCTTTGTTGTAACTTGTAACTACACAAAATTATGCTCTATTATGCATGTGAAACTTATCATTTAGCATAGTTCATGTCAAAGCTTGAGCCAGAGATCGAAATCCTGTGGTTTATGCAGAGCATCCATGGATAAGAGAAGGTGGAAATGCATCGGACAAGCCACTAGACAGTGCGGTTCTTTCGAGAATGAAACAATTCAGAAGAATGAACAAACTAAAGCAACTTGCCTTAAAGGTAAGTTTGTATTGATTTATACAGTATTGTTTTCCCCCCAGTAAGTTGGTAGTAAGAGAGAGGTAGGCATGCGATTTGTTAGTTGAGATCTGCCTTGTTTTCATAAATGAGAGCAAATTAGCAAGTCGTTGTTAGAATCTCCGTTCGTTGAAAATGTATGATTTGACTCGAACATCTTAATTTAGTTGCCATCTGATAGCAAGCCTGCTGGATTATAGGTTATCGCCGAAAATCTTTCCACAGAAGAAATCCAAGGTCTGAAGCAAATGTTTGCAAACATTGACACCGACAACAGTGGCACAATCACATATGATGAACTCAAGACTGGATTAGCTCGACTTGGATCAAAGCTCACAGAGGCTGAAGTTCAGCAACTGATGGAAGCTGTATGATCATTTAAATCTATAATATTTTATATCCTTTTATAACAAATCATATGTACTCTCTGTCACTCGTGCTCTAGCATAAGTATGGGTACTGGAATGTTAAAATATTTTGTAAGTTCTCATATTTGGAGCAACATAATACATAACCTTGGTTATGTGTTGCAGGCTGATGTGGATGGAAACGGTTCTATAGACTACATCGAATTTATCACTGCTACGATGCACAGACATAGGCTTGAAAGAGATGAACATTTGTATAAAGCTTTTCAACATTTTGATAAGGACAACAGCGGGTGAGATTTCTATACTTCGTATAATGCATTGTACTTCTTTTTGGAATTATCCGTGTCATGCATATCGGGACGTAAGTGTGGGGTACTTTGAATGTGTTGTGCATTCCTGTGTTAGACAATACTGATATCCAACACTCAGATCCGTGTCCTAGTAGCATATGATTCAGTTGCTCTGAATTTGTCGTGTTGGGTCACGCTACATCGGAGATATGGTAGAAATCAATAACTAGTTTGGAACGTTTTGTAGGTATATCACAAGAGATGAGCTAGAAGCTGCCATGAAAGAATATGGAATGGGCGACGACGACACAATCAAGGAAATCATATCTGAAGTCGACACCGATAATGTAAGTTCAGTTTCTACCTTTCGAAGCACATTTTCTTTTGCATCACGGTACATTGGTTCTCACTCCTTCCACCTTCTTTACAGGACGGTAAAATCAACTACGACGAGTTCCGTGACATGATGAGAAGCGGAACTCAACACGGGCAACTCTTTTAGATTTACCGGAATCGCAACGAAACAGCAACAATTCGGTTTAAGATGTTGGCATCACATAAAAGTTGTGTGGTTTTGGTTATTTTTATCTTCTCGAGTGTAACATGTTGGATATAGAGACAAATGTATGATGTAAACGTTTCTCATTCACTGCATCATCACTTCCATTACAATCATAATACAATAATTTGGACAATGAATCTAGGCATTGCACATGAATCTGTAGCCTTATCAAACAAAATTTGGACATAAACGTGGACAAATCCGACGAATGTTCTCATTATTGTCTGAGAAAAGGTTCCTCATTGGTTATTGCAGATTTCTTTCATAAATTCATTTTTGTCATTTGGGAATGATGATGGCCCACTCTGTCTTGGTTTTGTCGGAATAAAACTTCCTTTTCATCAATTTGACAAAATGTGTAAATTGTCTTATGTTCTAATCATTCCTCAACTTCTGGAAAATTGTACAACAATTGATTCTTAGAGCAGAGGAAAGAAAATCTTTTGGAACTATGGCTAATACCCTTCAATTTAATCTTTTGATATCAACGATCCACATTAAGAAAACATATTATAATGACAAGATTAAATTCGTATATGAGGTAATATTTTGATACACATGCTGAAATCAAATCCCGACATGAAAATGTAATAAAAAAAAGTAGTAGCTAGTGAGAAGGAAATACATTTGTAAAGAACAAAATAAGTGTAACGTCTGTCTTTGTCATTAGTTCTTTTGTTTTTTACGGCCCTTTAGCTTCCTTTTTAACCTATGCCACTCCCTTTGCAAAACCCTGCCATCTCTCAAGTTCCTTGTATCAATTTTTCTACAGGTAAGCTTCTTTGAATTGAAAAAATAAAGAAAATATTTATTTTCACTGTTTTTTTTTGTACTATTTGTGCAAATTTTATGAAATCTGGGGGATTTTTGGATGTTAAAGTGGAGCAGATGATGTTCTTTTCTTTTTTTTTGTAGGAATCTGGCAATGGAAGATAGAAATAGTTATTCCAAGAGAAGCAGGGGTGTACTATGGAGATCCTTGAGAGATGGGGATTTTGAGGAAGAAGATGTATGGGCAGTTCCCAAGGAAAGTAAAGATTCAACTTTCAAAGCTGGCCAATCCATTGAATCTTCCAATATTGCTGTTACAAGACATCTCCCAAGTGCTGCAAGAATGATCCCAACATCTTTGTCTGCAATTAGTAATGTCGGCAGCGCCTGTTGTTCTACTAATGGTGGTGTTAAGCAGCAATCAGTCCCTGTAAACATCCCTGATTGGTCAAAGGTCTCTACAAAGACGAGGAATGGTTCATGGCATCACGACGAGGACGAGGATGACGACGACGACGGCGGCTGTGATGCAGGCAATGATGATGATGATGAATATAATATCAAGTTTCCGCCACATGAAATCATTGCAAGGAGGCTTGCAAGGAGCCAGATTTCATCTTTCTCAGTGTTAGAAGGCGTTGGTAGAAAACTCAAAGGGAGGGACTTGAGGAAAGTGAGAAATGCTGTCCTAACAAAAACAGGTTTCCTCGAATAATGTTCATCAATTAGACAATGATCATTTGCCATGTGTTTCGATTACAACATATTAATCGTGTTTCTGTATCATGTTGGATTACCTAACTCTACACACGCAGTGAATCGATTTTGCTGAGTCGAGAGCTGATGTGATGCAATAGGGGTTGTAAATGAACAGAGCGTTTGACGAACGGTTCGTATAACGTTCTCTTATTAAGCTAACGTTGGATTACCAAAAATTGGGAGTTGGGACCATTAGAGCAATTGAGAATGTTCCTTTCTGCCTTTCTGTCAATTTCAAAATAAACACACTGCAACTCCGTTCAATGAATTAGGTTTCGTTTGTTCCTTGCGCTGCTTTCTGTCATCACCATTAGTGAACTCGACACGCATATTGTTAATATTTAACTACTATAAGGTATAAATTCACGTAAAATGATAAATTAGGTTTTTTTTTTTGTTGCCCTCTCTAAAAATTCTAAGTAATCTGGACTGATCCGCATCGTAAATCTAATTTTAGTGGGTGAACCTCTTAGCATGAGTTTTTTTTTTTTGCATACACAAGACCTCCAACTCGAGACTTGCTTGAGCGATATCAAACTGCTTACCACTTGGACTAACCCCATATGGGTAGGGGTGTTCAAACGGTCAATTAAACTGGAATTAACTGACCAAACTAAACTAGTTCAGTTAAACGGCTGGTCATCGAATTTTTTTTGTTAGTGAGTGGTTAAAACAATCTTCAAAGTTTAGTTATCGGTTAATTCAGTTCGAAATTGGTTAACTAACCGAATTACCTGAAATATAACAAAAATTAAATATATTATACACATTAAACCTATACCTGAAATATAACAAAAATTAAATATATTATACACATTAAACCCATACCTATTAAAATTTTAAACCTCACTTCTAACCCAAATAAAAAATAATATAATGTTTAATCTAAAATTCTATTGTTTTTATCTATGTTTAGATATTGTTTAAATAAAATACAAATTATTTTTGTGAACTAAAATGTATTTCCCATATTTTTTTATTGTATAATAATTTTGATTAGAAATTTAATGATAAATTTCTGTTAATTTAAAAATCGACTGAATTAATCAAAATTTTGTTCGATAGTTAATTTTTTTGAAAAAGTTCAGTTCGAATAACTATTAAAGATTTAAAAGTTTCAGTTCAGTTCAGCCACCGAACGAATTAACCGTTTGAACACCTCTACATATCCGGATTTCTATTATGAATTAAAGGCTAAACTAATGATGATTTCAAATCCTGGGCCTATTTGTTTTTTACCAACGCCACGGCCTCTAATTCCAGTAGTGGGCTAAACTAATGACGATTTCAAATCCTGGCCCCACTTGGACCTCCTTCAAGCTCCATTACTCAATTCGTTTCCATTTCTAGATTTGTTTTTGACTTGTGGGAATTGATATCTCATCTTTTATAGAAAAATTTCAGCAGATCAAAGACATGACTGTCACTACATTCGGATTCAGGTTCTATAATTATATAACGATCGGAATTCAAACATCTGACATATATCCGAATCCAATACTTATTTCATGTTCATATTGAAAGTACTGTTGAACATTTTAGTAGATATTTTCATCTCAAGGCATATTATTAAAATCAAAGAATTTTCATTCTTTAGCAAACGTATGGCTGACCACCAAATTTGGATACATGCAGAGAGTTTAAGCATTGAATTGAAATTTTGAAACAAAAGACTGAGCTCGAACTTGAATACAACTCTTCAAGTTCGGCCTCAAATGATTAACTCATTGTAGCCTAAAATTCTTCCCATATCAAGTTAAACTTAAAAAACTAATGTCAATTTAACATCTAAAGATTATCGTTCTTAATTTTAGGGTCATTTTCAAATTTCATGATGCAATTTGACCGTACGTACTAAGTCCAAGTGACAACTAAGGTTGACTGAAAAAAAATTAAGGGTTAATTTGATAAAACTTACCAAGTTTAATAGCCAATTTGACTCAAAAAAGGTTCAAGTACCAATTTACCCAAAGTTAACAAGTTCAAGAGTGATATTCCCTACTTTGGACGCTCGAATTGAATTTGGATATGTAGTTTGCGCTTGTGGATAGTTTCTCACGACACTCGGCTCTAATTTGCGGTTCTCAGTGGTCTTTCAATAGCTTAATCCCCTTTTGTGGTTCGTTTACCGATGCAGTTAGATTTGTTCGTGTCTATTTTTCGATCAAGTCTTTTGGATGAGTTTTTAACTTTTTCATGTATGGTCATTGTATGATCCAAAGTGGGTAGTTTTAGGAAAATGTCCAAATTATGTATTTAGTTTACGATGATAATTGTAAACTGTTATTGTAATTTTTGGTATTTTCTCGTTTAATAAAATTAGTGGTTTCTATTCAAAAAATAAGAAAAAGGTTAAAGTTCACAAATAGTCACTAAAGTTTGGTAAATTATTTAATTTGGTAACTAAATTTTCAATTGCTTCAATGTCACCATTAAATTTTGTGATTTGCTTCAATTTGGCCACTAAGCTCTTAACGGGTGGTAAAGAGATGACGTGGCAGATAATAAATTTTGTATAATAACACATTTAGTCCTCCACTTTTGCACATTCAAATAACTTAGTGCTAATTCAAAAAATAATGATAAATTTAACCATCAATATTTACACATTATTTTAATTTGGCCCTATTTTTAATTAAAATGATTTAACCCTAAACCCATAAACTTTAAACCAGAAATCTTAAACACATAAACCATAAACTCAAAATATTAAACCCTAAACCTAAAACACTAAAACTGTAACTCAAAACTCTAAATCACAAAAGTTTAAATTTAGAGTTTAGTGTTTAAGGTTTAGTGGTTTATGATTTTTAAAATCTAGTGATTTATGGTTTATGAGTTTCATGTTGCAAGTTTAGGGTTTAGTGTTTATGGTTTTAGATTTAGTATTTAATGTTTAGGGTTAGTGTTTGGGATTTAGCTCTATGGTTTTAGTGTTTAGTGTTTTAATCTTAGGGTTTATGGGTTTGAGGTTTTTAGGTTGGTGTTCATGGATTTGTGGTTTTATGTTTAGTGTTTTGGATTTAATTATTTTTAATTACAAATAGGCCCAAAATGAAATAATGTGTAAATATTGATGGTTAAATTTATTATTATTTTTTAATTAGGACTAAATTGTTTGAGTATGCAAATATGGAAAACTAAATGTTTTATTATACAAAATTTATTAATTGTCACGTCATTTTCTTAAGTTAAGAGCTTAGTAGCCAAATTAAAATAAATTATAAAATTTAATGGTAATATTGAAACGTTTGAAAATTTATTTACTAAATTAAATAGTTAATCAAAGTTTAATCATCATTATTTGTAAACTTTACCATTTGAAAACTTAACCTGAATTATTTATATCTAGGATGATGCGTTAAATTCAAATTATATCTGAATTTAATGGATGGCCAGTTTTATATTTAATACTTAACATAATGAAAATTATAAAAAATAATTAACCTGAAATCTTATTTAATAATGAAAAATAAAAAATATTTACATATAAGTATAACTATATAAATATTTGTATGAACAACTTTAATGTATTTTAAATAATAAAATGGGTTTTTAGGGTGGGATAAATAATATCAAACTATTTTTTTAAAAATTTGATCTCTAAAATTATCTGTCGACATTAGTATATGAATTTAGTAATTTTTCATAATTTTGTCTCTAAATTTATATTCCGATCACACATTTTAATCCTTGAAAAAAAAATTAAATTTAAAAACTAAACAATATTTTATCCTTTTTAACAATTCATCGTATATTTTATAGGAAAATTCTACAACAGACGACAAATATTGCTAAACACCACTAACGATGAACATCGATGAACACTATTTTTTTTTAATTTTAAAAATCTAAAGGACTAAAATTATAATTAAAATTATCTCTTAAAAATAAAAATTAAATTTAATAATTACTTTATAATATTTTTTAATAGGTTAGAATCAAATATACCCAATTCTCTTAAACCCTAACAAAATCAATTTTTTTTAAAAAAAATAGAAACCAGTTTATAATTTTTAATAGATTAGAATCAAATGTACCAAACTCTCCTAAACCTAAACCCTAACCTATTAAAAAATTATAGGAGAGTTGAGTATATTTAATTCTAATCTATTAAAAAATTATAAACTGATTTCTATTTTTTTATGAGATTGATTTTATTATGGTTTAGGAGAATTGTGTATATTTGATTCTAACCTATTAAAAAATATTATAAAGTAACTATTAAATTTGATTTTTATTTTTCTAAGAGATAATTTTAATTATAATTTTAGTCATTTAGATTTTCAAAATAAAAAAAAAATAATGGTGTTCATCGGTGTTCATCGTTAGTGGTGTTCATTAATATTCGTCGCACGTGGTAGACTCATCCTTGTACAACTCAGGTAGGTTTAGGGTATGATATGTCTAGGATGCGGTTAAAAGACAGCAAGTTTCGAAGTTTTCTACGAACTGGAAATGTTAGACTTCTTGATAATATTTTCGGTTGTTTTTTTTAGTTTTTTTTTGTAAGTATCAATACTTAATTTTTTGATAAATTTTTAATTTTGCACAAAGTATCAAAACTTACAAAATAAATATTGATATTTACAAAAGATAAATTCAAAAAATTAATAAAAAATATATTAAAAAGTCGCGGTTAGACTCGCCCGTATAACCCTTCAAGAAGTGTTAGACATTAATGTCGCGTAGTCCCAGGCGAAACTTCCGATTTTGTATGCTTGCTTCGCATGAGACATTCGATCCTATCAAAGGGACATATGGATAATACAAAATGCTTGGAAAATGTTTCATTCCAAAAATCTGAATGACGGGTTTGTTTTATTATTCCATGTAGTATCTTATCCAATTTATGAGATATTTGTAAAAAGTAAATAAATTAAATATATATAGCCGTTTTTATTGAGTGGGGATAATAAATTTTTATGTCGGGATTTTAAATTATATAAAATGAGGTAAGATGAATATCTTTGATACAATACGTGCACATCTAAGTTAATATTTAACATCTAAATTGATG
This sequence comes from Hibiscus tridactylites, assembly GCA_958450335.1. Lineage (NCBI taxonomy): Eukaryota > Viridiplantae > Streptophyta > Magnoliopsida > Malvales > Malvaceae > Hibiscus > Hibiscus tridactylites. The sequence continues at coordinate 4,332,368 of OY288271.1, forward strand.
TTTAAACTAATAGAATGATTTGATCGAAATAATATTAATAATTTGACGATTTAGTAACAAAATTTAAATTTCGGGACCAATTTAAAATTGAACCATAGTCTGGGGACGTGTTTCGGAATTAACTCAAAAGAAAACGATTCCCTACTACCTAGTTAGATACAACTACAAGTAGATAAATTCCTGGAGGATTTCACGAGATCAGACCCTCTTGCGCGCGCGCTCAACCATACGGCCTGGCTGGGGTCCCAAACGCACGGTCACCGTCGCCGTCACCGTCGCCGTCACCGTCGCCGTCACAGGCACCCGCCTTGGCCCTTTCGAGGCTTGTATGGTAGAGGAAGAAAAAACCCAATACAACTCTGGGAAATTACCCTCTCTGTTTCTTTCGTTTTCATATCTCTGCCGAGTTATTTGTCCTTAATCCCCACAGAAATTAACTCCGAAGAAACAGCCAGGGCCACTAGCTTCGTTCAGTACCCATTTCTCCAAACTATAGCCACAATACCTTGAGAAAACAGACACCACATTATTTGCCTTCTCCTTCATTCCCCCCTTATCTATTTAGTATATATATATACCTTCCATATCGTTGCACTGGCAGATCGGGAGAAAGTAGAAATCGGAGAAAAGTTTCAGTCTTTGGGTGCGCTCCAGGTGTTCGATTATATGTTTATTAGAAGCTACAGAGGTTGGGTATTTGGTTGAAGTAGTTTAAAGGGGTTTCTTTGAAATTTGGGGGGTAATACCCAAGGTTGGACATTGTAGACATCACGGCTATACTCAAAGTTTCTCGGTCTAGTTTTCATGTCCGAGCTGTACGACGTAAGGGTTGTGTGATCGAGAGAAACCCTTCGCCGCACGGTGGACGTGGAGCTTTGCCTTCTGAAGGCGGTAGTCCTTCTGATCTCCTCTTCCTTGCTGGTGGTGGTATTGTCTTTTAGACTTCAGTAACCTATTTAGCGAGCTTATAATTCTATAAATTAATAATATCGAAGAAGCTTGTTTTTCGTTGTCTACGTTGTAGTTGTTTTGGGTGTTCTTTGTTTGATTTTTTATTGAAAGAAGCGAAGTATTAGCAAAGATGATGCAGCTCAGTATTAAGAGGGTTCCCACTGTTGTTTCGAATTACCAAAAGGATGAGGCGGAAGAGACTGCTCGCCGGAGCGGTGGATGTGGAAAGAATTGCCTTAGAAGCTGTTGCATTCCAGGTATTTTTTAGATTTACTTTGTAAACATTGCTCGGTTGGGTAACTTTTGATAGAAATGAAGTGTAATTGGAACTGGGTTTTGGTTTATAGGAGCAAAACTTCCTTTATATGCTTTCAAGAAGGTGAACAATATTGAGAATGAAAAAGATGTGCTTGAAATTGAGAACAAAGAGCCTCCAATTGCTTTTCTTGATTCCCTCGTTCTTGGGGAGGTAAAATTTGCTATTAAGCTTGGTGAATAAGCTTTAAGTTCTTTGTTATGTTTAATGATTGTTGTGCTTACAAATGGCGAGGTTAAAAAATATTTTATGGTTTTATGGTAGTGGGAGGATCGCATGCAAAGAGGGCTCTTTCGATACGATGTCACTGCATGTGAAACCAAGGTCTTATCTAGTGCTCCTTTTCTATTACATTGCTTTGCTTGATTATCTGAGTTTGTGGAAACTATAAGCTTTATTGTCAATTGAGTTGTTGTACCATCTAATATGTGTGTGGTTATCATTCTTTAGGTGATTTCTGGTGAATATGGCTTTATTGCCCAGCTGAATGAGGGCCGGCACCTTAAGAAGAGGCCAACTGAGTTCCGTGTTGATAAGGTTCTCCAGCCCTTTGATGGGAACAAGTTCAACTTCACCAAAGTCGGACAAGAAGAGGTGCTTTTCCAGTTTGAAGCAAGTGAAGATGGTGAAGTTCAGTTCTACCCAAAAGCTCCCATTGATGTTGAGAATTCTCCAAGTGTTGTTGCCATAAATGTATGTTAGTCTACTTATTCAAACTACGGAATCAACTAATTGATCAAGAGTGCTAGACTCATATGATTTGAGCATTGTTTGTATACAATTTTACGGGTTAGTCCTATCGAATACGGGCATGTGTTGTTGATCCCCCGAATTCTCGAATGCTTGCCCCAGAGGATTGACCACAAGAGCTTCTTGCTCGCACTCTATATGGCAGCTGAAGCTGGGAATCCGTACTTCAGGTTGGGTTACAACAGCTTGGGTGCATTTGCGACAATCAATCACCTACACTTCCAGGTATCTAACCTCCCAATGGCACACTTCATGCACTTCAACTGTTAGATAAATGTGTAATCGGAAGAGAGATAGTGGTTTAATTATTGCAATTGCTGCAGGCCTACTACTTGGCAGTTCCCTTTCCCATTGAGAAAGCTCCTACTAAGAAAATAGCCACTTTGAATGATGGTGTGATTATCTCGGAGCTTTTGAAGTATCCAGTCAGAGGTCTTGTCTTTGAGGGTGGTAACACTCTCCAAGACTTGTCTGACACTGTGTCTGATGCCTGCATTTGCCTTCAAGATAACAACATACCATACAATGTTCTCATCTCTGATTGTGGAAAGCGAATCTTTCTCCTTCCTCAGGTAACTAACTAGAAGTATGGTCGACACCTTTTTTGGTCATCTCCATGATAACTATTAGTTCTTACAATTGAATTGCAACATGTAAATTGAACCAACAGTGTTATGCTGAGAAACAAGCTCTTGGGGAAGTGAGGTCAGAGCTCTTGGACACCCAGGTCAACCCAGCTGTGTGGGAAATTAGTGGTCATATGGTGTTGAAAAGGAGGAAGGACTATGATGAGGCATCTGAGGAAAATGCTTGGAGGCTCCTTGCAGAGGTTTCCCTCTCTGATGAGAGGTTCCAAGAAGTGAATGCACTTATCTTCGAAGCCATTGCCTGTGACGAAGATGGCATTGAAAATGTTGCCGAGGTTGAGAAGCGTGATACCGAAGCTCAATCTCTTGAGAAAGAGAATGTCGTCGGCGAAAGCTCCCACCATGCGATGGTGGTTGGGACACAAGAATGCCTTTTTAAGCAGTAAGGATCAGCATTCAGTAAACAGAACACTGTTTAGAATTTCTATTGGAGTATGGCACTTGTAGCCTAAATAAGCAAGCTCAGTTTGCACTGCTGTTATCGTCTTTGTTTAAACTGCTATATGCATATTAGCTTCATGGACTTCGTTGGACTATGTAAAATGCAATGTAATGCTTGCTGTTATGAGAAAATAAATGAACGTCATTGTGTGCTCGCTTTTAATTAATTTTTAATGCATTATTTCACTTAAGTCGATAAAATATTTTCAATAATTGTAAATAATGCGTTAATCGTGTAGGTTAGTAAATATTTTCCCTGGGGGTTCCTTCCGGCCTCATTTCATTTCGTTTCTTCTTTTACGGCCCGGATTGCTACAAATGAAGTAAACCCATACCCATCTTTAAAAGTCCCACCTTTCAAAGAAAAAACAAAGCTTGAAAGAACTGAAAAACTAAAACTTTACTCCAAGATTCTACATGATTGTGCTTCAAAAGGGTCTTTGAGTTTGGCCAAAGTTGCTCACGGGAAGATAATAAGAATTGGGTTTGATCCAGATTTGCATTTATGGAACTTTTTAGTGAATGTTAATGTGAAATGTCGGAGCTTTGGATATGCCTATACAGTGCTTGATAGAATGCCTGAAAGGGATGTTGTGTCTTGGACTGCGCTGCTTTCTGGTTTAGTTAATGAAGGTCATGGATATCATGTGTTGGATTTGTATTGTTTTATGAAGAAAGATGGTGTTCTGCCAAATGGGCATTGTTTAGTGACTGCTTTGAAAGCTTGTTCTTTGAGTTCAGTGTTGATTTTTGGGACATTGTTGCACGGGGAAGGTGTTAAAGTTGGGGTTTTGTTGGATGTTTTTGTTGGGTCCTCTCTTGTTGATTTTTATGCGAAATGGAACTGGCAGAGAGAGTGTTTGTTTACATGGATAAAAAGAATGTTGTGTCATGGAATGCATTGCTTAATGGATATGCTCTAATGCGTTATGCAGGAAAGGTTTTGAATTTGTTTCAAGGGATGGTGGAATCTGAACTGAGGTGTAGTAAGTTTACTTTGTCAAATGTGCTCAAAAGTTGTACGTACTTGGTAAACTTAAAATGGGGCTTGATTGCACATTCTTTGGTGATTAAGACCGGTTGTGAGCATGATGAATTTGTTGGTTGTTGCCTTCTTGACATGTATTCAAAATGTGGACTGGCTAAGGATGCACTTATGGTCTTTAGAGGTGTTCAAAGACCCGACGTAGTAGCCTGGAGTGCAATGATTGACTGCCTTGACGAGCAAGGCCATATTCAAGAAGCAGCTGAGTTGTTTCGCCTAATGAGACGCGAAGGGGTATGCCCCAATCAGCATACTTTTGCAAGCATTGCTGGTGTAGCCGCGGATTTGAGTGATCAGTTCTATTGTGAAGGCATTCATGCTTGTATACTTAAATATGGATTTGAATCTGAAATCATTTTGAGCAATGCACTTACTGCAATGTATATGAAAACCAGGTCAGTCCAAAAGGGTTGCCAGGTGTTTAAGGAAATGAGTTCTCGGGATTCAGCTTCATGGAATGCACTTCTTTTTGGATCCCATACTGATAAAACTTGTTATCAAGGACTGAGTATCTTTCACAATATGCTTGCTGAAGGTTTTAAGCCTGATATTTGTACATTTACTAGCATTTTAAGATCTTGTTCCAATCTTTTAAATCTAAAATTTGGACAGCAAGTGCATGCCCTATAATAAAGAATGCCCTGAATGAGAATAATTCAGTGGGAACATCTCTTATTGACTTGTATGCCAAAAATGGATTCTTGGTGGATGCAGAGGTTTTGAATTTCCATGCTCATGCTTTTGTTTACTTAATTATGAACTTGTATAGCTGATGCTTGTTTCTTAACTTGCTCATGCTTTTTTCTAAAATTCAATCGTTTAAATTTGTAACCCCAATCTTCTTAACCTGTCGGTTCCATGCCGGGTCATCCTTTTTTGTTGGTTTAATTTGTGAACTTTAATTTGTTGCAGTAAAATCGGAGAACATCAGCACTCGTCCCATCGGACATACTTGCTTCTGCTTCATTCTACTTCTGGTCACTGTGGATGCTTAGGTCCAGAAGTCTTAACATTCTTCGAAATCAAGTAATTCGATCGAATGCTTTCATGGTCATATGCCGACGCTTAATTTATCCTTACGGACACTGTTTGCTCGGAGTTTACTCGAAAGGAACACAACTGTCATGTCCGTTACAGAGGCCCTTGTTTTCAGGGGTGTCAAAATCTTTGCTTCGTTAACTAGTGTGTGAGACTTTGCAGGGATGGGAAAAATGTATAAAGCTGAGTTTGAAATCCCTATAGATTTTGGTGGGATTAATAAAAATAATAATAAAACAAAATGATTGGTTATCAAATTATATATTTTTATCACTAACCCACTTAAGAGAAAGAACTAACTTATATTATAGAAGTTAAAATGATAAAAGATGTCGTAACGTTTGCATGTTTTGTCATTTGCCCCCCTATTCTTTCTTTTGGTCCAAATATGCTCCTAACGTTTCATTTATAGTCTAAATATGCTCATGTTGGATGTAAACTGTCAATCAACTGACAGTAAACGGCTTATAAAAAAAATTTGACGTGGCATCGGCAGATCTTAATACGTGGCAAGTCCAGTCAACATCAGCTGTTGAACGTCAGTTGACTGACAGTTTCCATCTAACGGGGTGCATATTTGGACAAATTGAAACGTTGGGGGGCATATTTAGACCAAAATAAAGAATAGGGGGTCAAATGACAAAACAAGCAAACATTAGGGGCATATTTGGACAAAAAAAGAATAGGGGGCCAAATGACAAAACATGCAAACGTTGGGGGCATCTTTTGTCATTTTACCATTATAGAATACAAATTATAAGATTAATGTGATGAGAAAAATTACAAATTTTATCCCTTTAACTCATATTTATCAATTTGATAAGTCCGTATTTATTGTATTGTCCTTATACCATTTAGACAATTCAAACCCAAAAATTATGCATATGGTCCTCTCCATTTAAGTCATTGTACTATACATAAGTTGTGGATTTAGTTCTTGTACTTTAATATTTAGCCCCTATATCATATATTAGTTGTAGATTTTGTTCATAATTTTCTAATTTTAAATTATGTAATTTAATTATATTATTTCTGTAGTATTCAAATCATGATTGAAAATTCAAAAAATAAAAAGTAAAGGAACTAAAACTGACCCAATTATAGTACAAGGAGTGAATACACACCTTATACATAATACAAGTATTAACCATAGAATTTGACCAAGAGTTTATATTTGGTTTTGTGCAATTTGGTTCTTAGATTGTCGTTTCATGAATATTACGCTCGCCGTTTTGAACAACCCAAGCAACCTTCTTAAAGAGCCCTCATGCTTTCGCATCCCTTTCTCTCCCGTTCTCGACTCCAAAGCTTGAAGTTTGGTATTCAGAACTGCTCCTATTTACGGTATTACCCCTGATCTTTCCCGCCATCCATTTCTCTCCAGGTAAACGAGCTTAGTTATCTTCTAATTCAGCTCTGTTAATTTTCGCAATTTAAAACTGACAACCAAATCAGAAGGTTGTGAATTTGACAAACTAAATGGCGCCAACTGTTCGATAAAATTCCCCAGAAGCTTGTGCTTTTGCTTCTTTTTAGCAACAAAGATTTTTTTTTCTTAAACGTTGTTGGGTATTGATAAAAAAATTTCTTTGTCAAGTGTTTGATTTATTGTTTCTGGATTTATAGAGGGAAAGAAGAGAAGAAAGTAGAAAAATGCTGCCGCAGAGACTGAAGAAGACAATTACTGATAATCCCAAGAAGCTTGCTAACTTGATTGACCTTGTAAATCTTCCCTCCCCGGTTAGAGAATTTGTTGGTCAGTCTCAGATTTCTCGTTTGGGTTGCTTCATGCGTGTTTGGTCTTATATCAAAGAGAATAATCTTCAGGTAGTCTTAAGTCTCCCGTTCAAGTTTGCACCTCTCAGTTTAAAAACTGGTTCTTTCTTTTCTCTTTTTCCCTCAATCAAATGTTTGTGAATAAATTATGGAGAGGCTTATTGGCACATATCTTTTTCCTATTATTTTGCACTCTCTGGAGTTGCATGTAGATTATTGAATAAGTTTCATGGTTCGTGTCATCCTATTTTTTTATTAAAAACATTTGGCTTTTTTATGATTTTTTCTCGTTAATGGTAATGTTTTATTGCCATTTATGGAGATGTATGTCCATGAAGACAATGATCTCTTCTCTTTGCAAGTCTGCAATATATGTCCCAGGAAATGTTAATCATGTCTTAGATCATTCATTTTATGATAAGAAAGTTTGATGCCATAAGAAGGGAATCCTAAAGTTTGTGGTTTTTATTCATAGATTGATTTTGTAAGTGTTAAGTCTTCATGCTGTAGCATATATGTATACAAATTTACCTGAACATCTCTCAGTGTGCCACTTTTTCTTGCTTAGGATCCAAACAACAAGAACCTCGTCAATTGTGATGAAAAACTGAGGAGTATTTTATCGGGAAAGTCTCGAGTTGAGCTGGCTGAGCTTCCTGCACTTATCAAACTGCATTTTCCTAAAGTGCCAAAATAAGCCAAATGATCAAGTATGCTCCAAAGTGTGTCTTCTCTACCTTGTCCTTGAAGACCCTAGCTGCTTCTTGTTCTCTTAAGTCAGTTGATTATTACTTTTATATTTCTGATATTGGCTGATCTTATTTCTTAGTAGGCCATGTCCAGTTCTATGATGGGAATCTCATAGAAAACATTTGCGAATCGAATTGTTTGCGCTTCTGACAGAAATATCATCTATTAGATGTTGAAACATTGGATGATACTTTCATGCAACTATTCTGCAGAACCTTGTAGATCACGACAAGATGTCATCCAAAATAGTGGTTGTCTTGTGGGCTGGGGGCGGAGGATAATCTTTGTTGATTTAATGTTTAATCATGTTCTTATGTTTCTTCATCTAACATGCATCTTTTTATAGTTGACTTATATATTGATATGTTTTCCTACATGAAATGTAGTTGAAAAAGGCTATAATAAGTTATTTGAACAAACCAGCACTTCTGATGTCGGATAGAGAGTGCTTAACAGTGAATGAAGGCTTCTTCTGCCTCTTCCTCACCAGGCCATTGAACACTGCCGTCGAACCTTACCAGGCCGGTCAGCCTCGTGGAACCTACTCCATCCATTCAATGTTTCCTAACTTCTCGGGTCCATTTTTTTTATTGTCTTCCTGGTTTTTGGGAGCTTTGCTTTGATTAATCTAAACCGACACGTGTCGCATACTTAATTTTGGTCATAAAGCCTCGAACTCGAGACCTCCTTAAGTAAGGATGGTCATGGGTCGGGTCGGGCTTTTGGTTGACCCGCACTCGACTCAAAATTTAACATCTCCATCTGAACCTGACCCAACATTTTATAATGCTCCATCCGAATCCGAATTTTATAGTAAAAAGTCAAACTCGACTCGGCTCAACATAAATAAAAAATATTTTTTTATTCTTATTTGATAAAATAGAGAGTTAATATATATATATATATGAGGATAATAGCAATTAGATCTAAATATTTGGAATAAAATGTAACTAATATTTCGGGCATGATATTTTTCGACCTTATACTTAAAAAAAACGCTATACGAACCGAAAATTTTCTTAAAAATACTCGACCCTATAAGGCCAAATTAAGTCAGAACCCGTGGGGCATGGATCAAATAACTATCTTTATACTTAAATGATATCAAACTGCTTATCAGTTAAACCAAACCCGTTAATTAAATAATGGACAATTTTAAAGGACAAGGGAGTAATAGGTTTTTATCAAATTTGTCTGTTCCGCTGTCGGATTTGAAGTGTTTTCAGGGTTTTAACATCTTTCTTATCTAAGAAAGTGTTTGGCAGACATCAGCAACATGTTGAACTCTGGTTCACTTTGTTCGGTCAAATCCAACTTTCATCAAGCTGTGAATCCAATCTGCTCTTTTGAAAGAAACCACAAGGGATTTATCATGGCTAATCTCTCTTCATCGCCTTCCAATGCCAATAAGGGGTTCGTCGTGGCTTCATCTCCTTCAACGGTTCCGGTTGAGCCCGTCAATCGGAAGTTGAGTGGCGACTCTTTCATCCGACCCCATTTGAGAAAATTGTCTCCTTATCAACCCATTTTACCTTTTGAGGTAATTGGAATAAAACCCATTTCAGTAGTATTCGTATCTTATTGATTCCTTGATGATTGGAGTAGAAATCATTAAAAAAAATCCCCTTTTCACATTTTGGATGTTCTTTAGTTGCTTCCAGTATAATGACAGATTATCTGTTTATTTGCAGTGTTAGATTATTGAACTGGTTTTAATAGCCCGTTATTTCTTGCTGATTCATGTTGTTTGGCAACCTGCTTCCCGTATGCATATCATGTTTAATCAATTTGGTGGTTTTTATTTCTTAATGAGTGGGGTTGGGTCTTTGCTTTCTAGGTTTTGTCAGCGAAATTGGGGAGAAAGCCTGAAGACATCATCAAATTGGATGCAAATGAAAATCCTTATGGTCCACCTCCGGAGGTCATTCGACTTACTACTTCCTTCTTTTTGTACCAGTTGCAGGCACCATTCTTGTAATTGGGTTACCTATTGTTCCCTGATTACGTATTTTGGATTTTTTGTAGGTTCTTGAAGCTTTGGGGTCGTTAAAATTCCCGTATATCTATCCTGACCCTGAATCTCGTCAATTGCGTGTTGCCCTTGCTGAAGATTCGGGGATTGAATCTGATTATATTCTTGTCGGCTGCGGCTGTGATGAACTTATTGATCTGATCATGCGGTTAGTATCGGGAAACTTAATTGGCCTAGCTAGCCCATAGTTTCTGCTCTCTACGTGGAGTCAAGCATTAAGTATTTCTAACTAGTTGCTTTTGTATTTTCGATTAATATTTTGTTGCAGATGTGTGCTTGATCCTGGGGACAAGATCTTGGATTGCCCTCCGACCTTCACAATGTATGAATTTGATGCTGGTGTGAACGCAGCACAAGTTATCAAAGGTAGAAAATATACTTTCCACTAGTTTCACACTTTCATATGCATCTGCATTTTGTAATTATCTTTGTTTGCTTCTTTGGCGTGGATTGTTCTCTTGGTAATCCCTAGTTAATCCACGAGTATATAACATTTATGCGCTAATGTTATCAGCTGTTTATATTTTCAATCTGCTGTAATATCTATAAACATATTCATATTCTGCGCAGTTCCTAGGAAGCCGGACTTCAGCCTGAATGTAGAAGCCATTGCTGAGGCTGTTGAGCGAGAAAAACCAAAATGCATATTTCTAACTTCTCCAAATAATCCAGATGGAAGGTAAATGTTTTCAATGGCTTTCCTTTTTTGAATCTGAGGGACATATCCATTGTGTTATGTTCTATAAGAATGCTGTTTGATTGGCACTTTTTTTCTAGATGAAATATATTCCATTAGGCAAAAGGGTCCTAAACCCTATTTTTTCTTATCAAGAGCGACGGATAATTGTTTGATGGAACATGCTTTCTCATTCCTTTGGATTTGTTATACATGACTGTCTTTTCTTTTCCTGGTGTCTTGCTGCTATAATTTAGTTGCTTCTTTCTGAATATCACTTGGGTGGTGCTTCTGAAATCATTAAGGCCTATGGGGATTTAATGAGCTTGTGGACTTCATTTTGAATTTGCAATGTTGAAACTGTAACTATATGTTGCTCTGATCTGTTCTTCTATGTACATATCGTTTTGATACCTCCATTTCTTTGTTAATTGGAATTTGACAGTATAATTAGTGATGAAGTTCTCTTGAAGATCCTTGACATGCCAATATTGGTGGTGCTGGATGAAGCTTACATTGAGTTTTCAGGAATCGAATCTAGAATGCAATGGGTGAAGCACCATGATAACTTAATTGTTCTTCGAACATTTAGCAAAAGAGCCGGTATTGCTTCTGATTCTTTTCTCCAATTCTTGAAGTCAAATTTCGCATGAATTTAAATGTTTCCCTTCAGTTCTCTTTGGTGGTGCTTCGATTCTCGTTTTCTCCTTTTTGTTGTTACTGTTGATCCTTACCTTTTTCCTTGCTGGTGCTATGCAACCTGCTAATTAGAACTCCCAACATCGTATGTTCTGTCGCATTGATCAGAGAATTGGTAGTATGTTTTGAGCTCAAATACAGGAAATATTTAGAAACAAACCTTGCTTTTAGTTTTCTGGAAATCACAGTTTGACTGGATTATATTTCCTTGTTCAGCAGGGAGTATTTTGGCAATTACATATTTGTCAATGGATCATTCTCTCCACAAAATAGTTTTAATCATTCCTTTTTTTACTCATTGCCCTATGTGTGAATGTGTGCGAACGTTTACCACCCACCCACCCATCTAAAGAAAAGAAAAAGAAAATGTAAATTGATACTGAAAATTATTAATTATTGCAGGTTTAGCTGGGATCCGTGTCGGATATGGGTCATTTCCTTTGAGCATAATTGAGTATTTGTGGAGGGCAAAGCAACCATATAATGTTTCTGTCGCTGCTGAAATTGCTGCATGTGCGGCATTGCAGAACCCGGAGTATCTAGAGGTTCCTACCGTTTCCTTTTCCCTTTTCAGTTCTTAATATGACTTGGTATTTATGTTAGGTGTCTTTAGAAACTGTTCGAAAGATATCCAAAAATGGGATTATTTTGGTATCTTGATTCCCGTATGCTTGAAAGTCATTCCTAATACTGCTCTGCATATCTTTTACAAGACGGTGAAAGAAGCTCTGGTACAAGAACGGGATCGGCTTTTCAAACTCCTTCAAGAAGTACCATTTCTGAATCCGTATCCTAGCTATTCTAATTTCATTCTATGTGAGGTGACATCTGGAATGGATGCTAAGAAATTGAAGGTACATAAGCTCCATCTGCAAATCTTTTTATCTTAGTACTTTTCAGAATAATTCCCAACTCCATCATTGTTGCAGCTTCACCTTTCGATCATAATTCAGAATAACCGGGAATAAGTTTCTTTTGTAACACAATTTTATGAACGATCCATGAAAATGCATCTTCTTATCATAATAATCTCTACAGGATGACCTGTCAAAAATGGGAGTGATGGTCCGTCACTATAACAACAAAGAGTTGAAGGGCTACATCCGTGTCACTGCCGGGAAGCCTGAGCATACAAACGCTTTAATGGAGGGCTTGAAGCGTCTGTCTTGATTTCATTCCCTTGCAAAACGTTGTAAGTGACACCGAACACCGAATCAAACACGAGACTCTTCATTAGAGTTTATCTTCGAAACAACTCTTTATTTAATAAAATTATGAACACCAAATCAAAATGCAGGTGACACTTTCCTGTACATGTTTTTTATAGCTTTAAAAGTTAAATATGCTAGATAAAAAGTATTCCTTTGCTGTAGTGGCATTGATTTAATAGGAGAATTCTGTAAATTTTGAACGAAGGGACAAAACTCATGTGATGGTTTTGGCAGGCTCAATGCAACCAGACATTATTATTACATTGTAATATAATGTCCCATATTGATTACATAAGGTAAGGCCTACCAGTCGTCTTCATTAGTCTTATTTTGTCATAACATAGATTTTGGGACAACTTATCAATGGTGGAATGATTAAAATTCATATACCATTTCCCCCACATGCTTCTGTCCATCATTTGGTCAAATATCCATATTTGTAGTCAAACTTCAATTTGTTTATGGGTTTTTTTTCAATTCCGACTTAATAATGGGTGTTTATTGACATTTTAAAAATATACTTTTTATTTTAATATTTTAATTGATTTTTTTAGAATATATATACTTGTATTTTTTTCAAATCTGCTTATATCTTCAGAATAATTCTTCCGGAGAATGAATATATCTCCGGAGAAAATTGCTATGCTCCGCTGTTGTGTTCTGCCGAGTTTTTGAAAGATTTATATCTAATATATTGGCGGAAGAAACTTTTAGTTTCTACAAGTACCTTAGTTTTAGAATTTATGGACTTAGTTTAGGGGTAGCTGTAGCTGGGTAAGGTTTATGGGTTTAGAATTTAGGGGTAATTGTTAGAGTTTAGGGTGTAGGGTAATATGATGAGGATTTAGGTTTTAACTTATAAACCCTAAATTCTATTTACAATCTCTAAATTTTAAACTATTAAACCCTTAAACTCTATAACTTGAATTGAGTCTTTAAACCCTAAAATTAAGGCATCGGTAGAAACTAAAAGTTTTTACTGCTCGTGTATCGAATAATTATCCCTTTTTGAATATATACTCTTAATTGAATTTATTTCATTTATAACGTCAAGATTTTAACTCTTAACCTTATTTAAGGGGTCTAATTTTTTATTTCGTTAGGCCAACTGACAATTAGTAAAATCAGAATTTATTTTATATCCATTTACATAATATAACAGATTTAATATATCTGCCCAAAAAAATCTAAAGAATCCATAATTTTCTCTAATTATATATTGAGAGTATAATTATTTTCCCACTTCAATTTCTTCCTTTCTTTTCTATATCAGTTTTCCATGCAAACTTTCAAGAAAGTATAATATATATATATATATATATATATATATATATATATATATATATATCAGTATTCGATGATCAACAGATTAGTTTAGATTAAATGCTGCGCATATTTATTATAACGTGGTTTTTTAATTCAGTTTGTTCTATTCACAACATCCAAATTTAAATTCCTGGTCTTACTTAATATTCTTAATGACTTATTTTACTAAACAATTGATTATCTAATGAAAAAAAAAACATCTAATCTAATTCACAAACTTAAGGAACACGACAATAATTGTATAACACACACTAAATTAAATTAGTCAGAAACTTGTGTGAAATGTTTTTGTTATTATAAATAAACATTTTTTTTCTCAAAAATAGAAAGTTCTTATAGAAGTTTCATTTAGGACAATTATGGATAATTTACGTATTATCCACTAGTATAATATTAAATATAGTTTACAAGTCCTACTTCTCCATCTTGGGTTTTATTTATTTTTATTTTAAATTTGTATGAAATTTGGATCAGACAAGTAATGATATAATTATCCCACCTAAAACACATACAATGAAGCAATTATGCTACCTAAAAGTGTTGTGTTAATATATTATTTGTATTAAATTAAGTTGTGAACCATCTAAACATAGACATTTAAAAAAAATCTCTAAGCTTTAATAGTAACATTGCTTTTAAAAGATATCATAATAACCATTAACTCGTGAAATTTATATATTCAATTCATTTTTCTAAAAAAAATTGATTTTGAAATATTTTATACCTTACTTGAGCAAAGTGCTAAGATCCAAGTGATGCTGAGAAAATATGATTCCGTGATCTTTATAGCTTTATTTTAACCCAAAAAAGACAACATTAGATATGGTCACATGGGAAGCTAGTGAGCCTCAATAAAATCTTAAATAAAAAATTTATACTGGGATTTCTAGTAGCAATATATTGGGCAACAACAACATTATTATCAGGGGATAATCATTAAATTACACAATTTTTTATTTAATATGCAATGTTATACATAAATTTTGATTTTTGTCATTATATATATATATATATATATATATGAAGTTTTGATATTATTTTTTTTTACTAGAAGTTTTGATATTATTTAATTTTCATATATTTATAAAGGCATAACGCTAAAAAAGTTCCTTAACGTTTGGCCACTATTCTCTTTTTAAAAGTAATTTAGCCCTCAATATTTTATTTTGGGTCAAAATATTCCCTTTGTGAATGAAAATTGTTAGTCAACTGACGATAAACAACTTGGAATGACTTGGCAGAATGACACGTTAGAAAAAAAATTATATTTTATACAATTTTTTAAAATCATTTTTAACTATGTGTCATTTTGTATAGCTAGCATATTTGCTTATATAACACTGCTATCGCGGCGTGCACTGCCATGTAATTTTGTCACATCATTTCAAGTCATTTGTCGATGGTTGTTTAACAGTTTTCATCTGTAGAGGGGTCATTTTGACCCCCAAAATAAAACGTTAATGGCTAAATTACTTAAAAAATATAGATAGGCTAAAATAACAACTCAGTCAAACATTAGGAATATTTTTTTTTGACATTATGTCATTTATAAAATTTTTATCTATATATCATCATCTAGGTTTAATAATGATAATTATATCTCCTGTATGAAAATAAAGGACTATATTTATTTCTAATAATTAAATCAAAATCAAAATCAAAGTTTTTATGTGCTTAATCAAATCAACATTAAAACTTCACACATATGTAGAATCAAAATTTACGTGCAATATTACAATATTTAAGAAGTTAACATGGTGAAGCGGCTATTAATAAATAATAACACATATTAACAATTAGTTGGTCTTGTGAGATGATACATTAGATCCTTTAAGTAAGTTTAGAAGTTTGAATATTGACATTATGAATAATAAAATTTAGGTTAAAATTAATTTTTTGTAAAATTCAATCTGAATTAGTAAGTTAATAAGTTAGATATCAATAATTAAAAAAATAGCAAGACCTTTTTGCATGGCAATGATGCTTTGTGTAAAATTGAGACTTGTTTGATTCTGCTGCACATCTAACACTGACTGACCCATTACCTTTGCCTTTGTCTCACCATTTCTTTAATGTTTTCTTATCATTTTTTAGGTGACGAATTTGATACATATAATATATATCCATCCGCTTTAAAATTTAACATTTCATTCATTAAATTAACTGATAATTAATAAGGTAAAGTACACAAATGGTCACTAAACTATCTTTAAAAATATAAAATGACCATCAAATTTTCAAATGTTATATAATAAATATTAAACTTTAATTTTTGTTACAAAATAGTCACTGAATCGTTAACTGATGTTACTTTGTTAGTAGGGTGACGTGAAAGTTACAAAAATTTGAATAATATAACATTTAATCCTCCATATTGACACATTTAATCAATTTATTCCTAATTTAACCCTCATTATTGATGCCTAAATTGATTGACTGTATAAATATTAAGGATTATATGTGCTATTATACAAATTTTTGTAACTGTCACGTCTGCCAGTTAATGGCCCAGTGACCATTTTATAATTAAAATTAAATTTTAATAACTATTATGTAATTTTTAAAAGTTTGGTGACCATTTTATGTATTTAGGGATAGTTTAGTGACCATTTGTGTAATTTACCCTAATTAATAATTCGATCGAACTTTATTAAAAAGCTTGAACAATAATCTTAAGATGATTGGAAGCTGACAGACTGACAGTGTTATCTTCGTAAATAACACAAAAAAGAGGGGTACTTAAGGATGAGAAGAAAACTTATCAAGACAAATAAATATGTACCACAGTCCGCATTTATCGTTTCTGTTCTCTGTATCAAAGCTTCTCTCACTCCCACAAGCTCATTCTCTGCAAAGATCAAAGCTTTAGATCTGAAACTAAAATTAAAACCCAGAAATCTTTGCTTAAAATAAGATCTGGGTATGCTTCATTTACTCTTCTACTCTGTTTCTTTCTTGTCTTTGCTGCATTTTCAGCCTTTTCTTTTTTACTCTTGTTTTGTTTTTAATGTGAACAAAGTATGTTTCTTTCTTTTTAGTTGGGTTTAAAGAAATGAACTTGTGAATTTTTAGTGTGGGATTGAATGTTTAGTGAATTTTGAGAAAGAAATGAAATTGTGAAGTTGTTGTTCATGGCTGAATGTTTGGTGCAAGATTCATGATCTTTTTGTCCTTGTAAGTTTCCATCTGATTCATTTTTATTGGCTTTGAAGTAAGATGATCAAGAACTTCTTGTTGGTTCTTGCAAGAATTGTTCAAGATTCATTTCTTCTCCTTGTAAATTGCCATCGGATTAGTTTTTATTGGTTTTGAAGTAAGATATTCAAGAACTTTTTGCTGGTTCTTGCAAGAATTGTTCAAGATTCTTATCTTCTCGTAAATTTCAGTGCTTGAGCAACCAATTTTTTTTTGCAAGTTTATTTGCTTTGGTCAATTTCACTTTTTACTTCTTTTCTGCTATGATCTGAACTCAATAATACTTCCTGCTTGCCTTCTTATTGCATTTTTCGAAGACAAAAAACTTAAGAACATTATCTAGTTTGTTTGTTAAAATACCATTGTTGCATTGCAGATTTTACTGCCTTCAATGTTCTTTTATATCACATCTTTTTACTTTGTAAAGTTTTCTTCTTTTTTTCCCATGATATTCTTTAGTTACTATAATTCATGAAACTTCTCCTAACTTAATGATTTGACATTGTTTGTGACTTCTACTGTTAAGTGTATGTCGTATAGTCTGGTAAGCTGCTGTTTCTAGCTGCTCATTAAGGTATATACACATAGTTCTCTAGTTCTGGTTCGTTCTTTTCTTTGTATCGCAAGGTTTAAACGAAAATTGCGGTAATGTCTATTAAATGCTTCCCTTGATACAGCTAGGTTGAAGTTGAAGAGTAAATGGCAGTAATGGATGCACAGAACCCTCTTCTAGGAGAAACCACCTGTAGCACTTTACTGCAGAAACTGCAGGTAATGTGACTTCTAACTTTGTTCTCTCCTATGAAATCTTTGTTTCTCGTACATATCTGTATGCAGAAATATAGAAGGTAAAATGTTCTGCAATTGATTGAAGGAAATATGGGATGAAGTTGGCGAAAGTGATGAAGAGAGAGACAAGATGCTTCTACAGATAGAACAAGAGTGCTTGGATGTGTACAAGCGGAAGGTTGAGCTGGCTGCAAAATCAAGAGCAGAACTTCTTTTGACCTTGTCGGATGCCAAACTTAAACTATCCACACTTGTAGCAGCTCTTGGAGACAAAAGTTTTCTTGGCGTCGTGAGTAATCACTTAATTTCATGTTATAATCGTATAGGAAGGTATTACTCTTGGTACGGAAATTAATGTTGTTTATAAGTTCACTGTAGGATACTGTTAAGGCATCAGGGACAATCAAGGAGCAACTTGCTGCTATAGCACCTGTGCTCGAACAGCTGTGGAAACAGAAAGAGGAGAGAGTTAAGGAGTTCTCCGATGTACAATCACAGATTCAGAAGATATGTGGGGAAATTGCTGGGAACACAAGTGAGCAGACCAGTGCTCCTGCAGTCGATGAGTCTGACTTGTCCCTAAAGAAGTTGAATGAATATCAAGCAAAGCTCCATGAACTTCAAAAAGAGAAGGTAAATTCATTGTCTTATATACTCTGGCATCAAGTCTTTATGTGCATCAATACCCCCTAACTTCTCATTGCATTGCAGAGTGATCGGCTGCATAAAGTCCTTGATTTTGTTGGCACTGTGCATGATCTCTGTGCTGTCCTTGGAGTGGACTTCTTTGGTACTATAACTGAAGTTCATCCAAGCTTAGATGAAGCCACATGTGTGCAGTCAAAAAGCATCAGCAATGACACACTATTAAGGTTGGCGAAGACAGTCTCAGATTTAAATGAAGATAAGAAACAGAGGCTTCGTAAGGTATTTCTGTTGTATATAGTAGTTATTTTCTAGTGCAAATGTACTCCCGATTTCTCTTCTTGATACTGTCAGTGTTAGACATAGCTATATGACCTAATGGATTTGTCTTTAGTATGGACATAAAAATGAGCTTAATACTATATTCAACTTTATACCTCTATTCCAAGGAGTTATGATATTAAATCTACATGTTCCACTTTTGACAGCTTCAAGAGTTGGCAACTAAGCTAATTGATCTTTGGAATTTGATGGACACTCCTAGAGATGAAAGGATATTATTCGACCATGTTACCTGCAATATCTCTGCTTCAGTTGATGAAGTGACTGTTCCTGGAGCTCTTGCTCTGGATCTGATTGAACAAGTAATCAAGTTCCTCTGTTGGTTGTTTAAGTTCGAGTGAGAACAGTTGCTTACTTGTATTTATTTTCTTTTCTCTTGAAGGCAGAGGTAGAAGTTGAAAGGCTTGATCAGCTAAAGTCAAGCAGAATGAAGGAACTTGCTTTCAAAAGGCAAGTGGAGCTTGAGGAGATATTTGCCCATGCTCATATAGAGATAAATCCAGAGGCTGCTAGGGAGAAAATTATGGCTCTGATTGATTCTGGGAATGTTGAGCCTGCTGAGTTACTAGCTGACATGGATAACCAGATCGCAAAAGCGAAAGAAGAAGCCGTTAGTAGAAAAGAAATATTGGATAGGGTTGAAAAATGGATGTCAGCTTGTGAAGAAGAAAGTTGGCTTGACGACTACAATCGGGTACTAATCACTTCTCCCTCAACCTTGCTTTCTCTCCGGTTTCTTGCTCCCACCTATCTCTCTCCCTTTCTCGGTGGGACCAATAAGTGTATTGATTTGCAATTTTGCAGTTGACGATACCAGCAACTATTCTGATAATGTGTGCAACCTTTTCATCCTAACATGATATAATTGAGAATTTGGTCTGAAGTGGTGTGGTTTGATAAGTCCCCTTGATGCTGATCCTTGAATCCGCTAACTTATTTATTTTGACATCCCTGATAAATGTTTTGGATTTGCAATTTGTGAATGTTTTTTCCCCTTTTTGATGGAATGAATGTCTGCTAGCTTATCAGCTTTTTAAAGATGTATACCCTGTATCTTTATATAGAGAAAAGTGTGAAAATAATACTAAAAATGCAGATTTGATGATCTTCCATGTGAATGCTCTTAGCTTATTATATCTATCTGATACGGTGATTCAGTTCCACTGATATTTTCCTGCTGGAACAGGACGATAACAGATATAATGCAAGCAGGGGTGCACACTTAAATCTCAAGCGTGCCGAAAAAGCTCGTATTCTGCTCAACAAAATTCCAGGTAATGTGCATATAACTTAAGGCGGTCGCCATATGGGACATGGCTTTTTCTGTATTAACTGGTTTTATTGGCCCATTAGGTATGGTCGACACTCTGGTTGCCAAAACTCGAGCTTGGGAGGAATATCGTGGCATAACATTTAAGTACGATGGCGTGCCCCTCCTTGCCATGCTAGATGAATATGCCATTCTCAGGCAAGAAAGGGAAGAAGAGAAAAGGAGGCTTCGGGTAAATTTTTTATTCATTTATTAGTTCTACCTATGAAATAGCTGCATGGACCTAGATAGGAAGGTGAACTAAAAAAAGTCTTCAGCTGACATGGTCTTTTAATCTGCACATAAGAACTTAAAAGAGTTTTCTACTAAATGTGGGAAGTTATAAACCTACAGGATCAGAAGAAGTTTGGCGAGCAGCAAAACACAGAGCAAGAAGCCGGCTTCAGTCCAAGGTCAACCCCTATTCGATCAGCTGGTCCAAAGAAGGTGGTGGGGCCTCGAGCAAATGGGGGAGCCAATGGAACCCCTACCAGACGGTTGTCTCCAAGTGCCAATCAAAACGGAAGCAGATCTGCTGGTAAAGATGGGAAGAGGGACAGTATGAGGCTGGCGGCTCCTGCCAATTTTGTTGCCATATCTAAGGAGGATGCTGTGTCCCATGTTTCTGGAACTGATCCAATCCCGGCATCACCCTAATGATAAATTTAGAGGTTTTACATTGTCTTCTTACTAGAGTTATTACCTGATATTGTTTAGTATATCAATCTGAAGTTAAAGAGCTGTTGTAGCAATATAGTGAGTGACTAGAGTATACCGTTATTAGCTGTGTAATGTTGTGATATTTGACATTTTCAAGCTGGTTTCCTATTAATGTCTCATTAGCTGTGTGATATTGTGATCTTTGGCCAAACTGGTTTTCCGATTGAATCTTCATGAAAAAAGGGAAACAGTAAAGAAACAAGAAAACTCAAATTGTTCCGAAGGAGATTGCTCGATTTGTCCTAAAAAACTGAAATGACTTGACATTTGTTATAACAAGAAAAAACCCTTTTTTTTTCTTCTCTCCATTGTTGTAATCTCTTTTCATTTTGCAATGAAATTTACAGAACTTTTAAGGACAAATACACTGTAATATTCTTTTTGAGCTTTTACTTGTACATAATTTATGTACTTAACAATTAACACAGTCAAATTTAGTATGAACATCAAGCATTCAAGCCACTACTAATGAATTGGTACCTGGTTAAGAGATCATGTCTGTCTGCGTAGCTCAAATCACTGTGAACTATAACCCTTGAATCGAGTTGGATGATTTCAGCATTCTGAAGTGTAAAACCATGGGGAACTGGCAAAGGGAATCCATCTCTAAGATGTAAGTTCAGATATGGCATGAAGAAGGTTTTGAGGATGGTTGATATTTCAGCCTAAAACAACAATTCACCAGACTTTTCATTAGATGCATAAAAATGACTACTTATTTTCAGCACATCAGAATTCAGGAGTCACAATGGTTTTAAGCATAATCTTGCTCGGTATGGTTCGATTGTGATTCAAAAGTGCTTCTATGCGTTTGTATACTGAAAACAAGGAATACCAGATTGAAAAGAGGATCAAAATGGATAAAATACCTGAACAAGCTGCATGTGAAGATCACCGATATTGCTCCATGCCAAAGATGCCGTGAAGTCGATTAGTCTAATGCTGCCAGCAAGATTGTTCCTATGTATTTCAGCAGAACATGATGCATTTATCACCTGCATATAATTGTTACAATCATAACCGTCCAAGAGTTTGGTAAATGATCAAAATAAAACCGGCTTCCTCAGTTCAACGAGGTGATGAATAAATGAAGTAAAAGATGGAAGTCGTATTGCATACTAATGAGACGCAAGCGACTGGCACGACTTCATCGGAATTTAAGACCTTGAAAATTAAATCTGCATAAATGGCGGTGTTGATATCATGATCTGCAACTTGTATGATTGGTAGAGAAGTTACTGTCATATGAAGATTCATATCATCATCTGGATATTTCTCATACAGTTGAGGTATAATATTTCTCCATCCGTCAGTGTTCATCAATGACTCGGGTATTTCGTCAACAGTCCAATGCATATAATCCCCCTGACCACCAAAAGAACATATATCCATTTTAGATGCAATTTTCTGCAATCTCCATATACTTTCAAACAAAGCTAAGTTATTTCTATGAAGTTCAACGATGATTGCAGGTTTCACACCATAGAAACTTACATTGAAGTACACTGATGCAGCAGACTCAAAAACTTTTTCATGTAAAGAGATTTCAACCATCTTTGCCAAACCATTGCCGGAAAGGAAATTTTGTGATCTTTTACGGTAATAGTTTGAAACTGAAATTTCATTTGCTCCATTGAATAAGCCATTAATTTCAAGCTCCACGGAAGAATTAGTTAACAAAGGATCATCCATGAACGTAACATTCAATGCAACAACACTATTAACGTGCAGTTGTTTCGGAATTGACTGCAACTTCGCGTCGAGTTTTGTTATTCCTTTCTGGATGTTCTTGGCAATAGCATCTTCAACTGAAGACACTATTTTCCCTTGGAAAGCATCAATGATCCTGGACAATGTGTTGAATAAATACAACAAGTATCGTAACAGGAATGACATGGATCTCAAACAGAATTTGAAGATCAAAATGGGAAACCTCCAAGAATCAGATGTTTATACTAAAGTTTAAAACCTAAAAGATTACAAATATGTTATCAAACAAGTTATCAAAGAGAATAGTGTCCAACTATGTTACTCGGACATTGGTGTGAGGGTTCTAGGTGAGTAAATCCTAATACCCATGTTTGAAAATATGTCATACACGAATACTTTAGGAGAAACAAAGAATCGGAACAACGTAGATTACAAATAGGCAATGATAGCATACCCTTGGTAAAGCCAAGAAGCTCCACCATCTACATTTATGGAGATATCTTTCACATGGCATCCATGGTCCAATAATAATAGCTTGAGAGTTCCTTCTTCGTTTATAATAGCCGCATTAAGCCCCACCTCCATGCCTAGAACCTATGAACCAGCAAGTATAAAAAATAAGTTTACAAAGCATCTTAACAATCAAAATTATAAATGGATATTAATTTGCTACTGGTTCTTTTAGTATATGTTATATGACTATGACAAAGGCAAAGATTAGGATAATTGATAAGCATAGGGGTGGGGTGTAACTGAGACAGGCAGATTCAAGCTTAAATTGTAAGAAATAAACCCAATGCTCATGTTTGACTTCAACTGGATTATTTACACATGAACTCGAAATCGAGTTCGAATTGAGATTTTTCAAAACTGATTGAGAAAAAAAAGCTTAGTAGACTTGAGAATTATTCAAGTCAAGCAATATAACAAAGATACAACTAAATCAACCGTACCAATTGTTTTGTTCTTTCAAAGTTATCACAAAAGTTGAAAACCAATGTGGAAAAAGGTGCTATTCCATACCTCAACAGTTGCAGTTCCATGATCAGAAATAGTGATTACCCAATTTTTGTAAGAATATTTCCACTTCATTCTCAAATTAGCAGTAGCACCAGAAGCAATCAAAACTATACCAGAGTCTCCAGTTTCAACCGAGGAAGAAGGAAAATCAACACTGTAAATCACGATATCAGAAAGACCCAGATGAACTTTACCAATAAGTGGGATTTTTACAGACTTTTCAATATCAGGCAGGTGAAGTGGAACCATAGAAGAAACAGCTTTCTCAATCAGCAAATCTTTAGCAAAATCAAGACCTTTTTCGGATAGAACACCAGATATGTATCCTTCTTGGTGAGATTCAACAAGGGTATTTGCAGGAAGGAGAAGAAACGAAAAAAACATGAAGCATATAGCTTTTTCCATGGATTTTGAAGAGATTTTCATATGGGAAAAAATGGGTTTGACGTTTGAGAGAATATATAGCTCTAAGCATGAAAACCCAAAGCTTGATAAACAGACTTAGTTTTTCTTAGTAAGAACCGAGGAGGGTTACTTCCAAAAGATTGAAACTTTGAAAGCAACGGGTCCAATTATGAGCATTGGTTGATTAATTGGCTTAAAGGCTTTTTGGAAATTTGTTCATTATTTGTTGACCCATAATTTAAGACACTCGTAAGAAGATTTCACCAAAGATCAAAGATCCCATGTGTACTCAATTTAACAGTATATATCTTGTTAAGATAACCATGGAAGCATCCAAGCAAAAGATTCGCATACATTAGAGTCAGAACTCAGAAGTACGTATTTTTCACATTTTACAACCTACCTACCATAAAAAACATTTCAAAGGCATGGGACTTTGTTTTTATGTCAAAACAAAAAAGCTGCCTGTCAAAAAGAAAATTACATTCTAAATTATTATACTACTAATGATAAAAGGAAAATAAAAAGAATCTCGTAACGGAGCTGCAGCTGCTGGAGGAGTGCTACAAGACGATTAAAGGCATTGAATTTTCAACAAACTGAGTCGAACTTATCACTACTCGAACTCGTTTACACCGCTACTTATTTCAATGGTCCAAATTACACTTTTATTTCCTCTTGATGGTGATGTTAGCTTGAATAATTTTTTTTCACAATACAATGACAGGTCATATACTAATATGTGAAAATAGACAACTTTAAGGGAAGGGAAGAGAAAATCTTTAACCAACTGAAGATGAAGACAGAATGACAGATACTGGAAATAAGAAGAAAAAGTGTCCGATCAACTCCGCCGGTTGAGCCATTCGCCGGATCATCGGCAGACTGAAGAACAAAACTAGAGAGAAAATAGATGCAGATTCACACATGGTCATGTATATACGAAACAAAGAAACATGGTATTGGCATGGCATAATGAATGAGAGGTTCCATGGCCAATGATCTGGTGAAACAAAACCAATTTGAGAAATTCTCATATAAGAATCATAGTTGCAACAAACTCACTCTCCAACTGTTCCTATTTGAATTCTCGTTAAGAATCGCCGTAGCCGTCTCTGCTCTTCCTCTTTCCCTCTCTTTCTCTTCGGGCGATAAAATTACAGGGCAATACATGGATTCGGTAGCACATAACAGCCACTTAACACACGCACATAGTTACAACAAGCACACATTGATCAAAGGCAAGCCGAACAATCACAAACTGAAAGTGCATCTCTCGCTAATCATCGAGCAGCCTATCAATTGAATATTGTTCTGCTTTTATAGGCGAACATATGTGTCAAGTGACTGAAATTCTCTCGTCGATAAATTTAAGTGTAATTAGGTAGGAAAGCTAAAGCTTCACATCCCTTTCATAGAAAGTAATCAGGTGCAGGCTTTTTGGCAGGAGTACCTCTTGATTCCTGCATTGATGATTAACTTCAGTAAGGCATACTATGTAATCAACTTAATCGACAGTGCATGCGTAATGAGAAGGAAAACTTCGAATAGCAGCACTTGATAAGGTGGTAATATGGTACAGACCATTTGTAACATCTTTCCATGAAAAAACCGAATTACGAATAGTTTTCATGCATTTTCTGTATTTGGGATCAATTGCAAATTAGTACAAACCTGAGGTGCTGCGTCAAACACGCGAAACTGCTTGTTAAGATTTTCATCCAGCTCAAGAATTGCAGCAACATTACCACATCTGTGCCACATGCAAGAATGAACCTTTAAGCTACAGCACAATGGAATTGAAAATCTCAAGTTGATAATTTACCTATAACAATAATTGGGAGCTGACCAGACCGTAACTATCTGGTTATTAAACATCCATTTGTAACCTTCCATAACCAACTGATGTGCACGGCATATATAGTCGATGTTGTTTGTGTGGTTGAACGAAGTGACAACACTGCCGCCAAACAGGAAACCAGCACCACGGGGACTCAATCCCCAACCATCAACAATATCCTCAGGGTCAGACCACAACAAGTCACACATGGCACCATCATGTGGTACTTCTTGTTTCCGATCAATCGTTCGAATCTGGAAGAGATTATGTCAGTACCACAAACATAAAGCTTCGTAAAGAAAATTACCAAATAATTTAATGTAGCTTCTTTGACCTGATCCAAAGTTGATATTGCAGGAGATAGACCACCATGGACGCTAAAAATCTTGTTCTCAATAAGCGCTGAAAGACTAGCATACAATAATTGACAAAATAAAAGATACTCAGAAAAGACCTTAAGTTATATAGGTTGTCCGGCAAGTAACTTAAAAGGACCATGAAGAAAGTGCATTGGAGGGAGCTAGAACTGTCGGTGGAGCATATCAAGACAGCAAATGTGGAAAGCGGCAATTTTCAAATTTGGTTTAACTGTGAATATTTATGAGCAACTAAATAGCTCCCTTCACAATTATTTACCGGCAAACCATAATAATTTATATTTTCTAATGATAGAAACTGGCAAACCTTAAGTAATCAAAGATTTCAGTGCAATATCTCCAAACATTAACAGAACCATATTTACGCAGGCATTCGTCATAGAACCCATATACCTGTCAAGAAATGGCAGAAATTGAATACTCCGAAAACAAAAGAATCTAATACAGCAGCCAAAACAAAACTGTTTAACCTGTGTGATCTGGCGACTTTCATGGTTTCCTCTAATGAGCGTTATGCGATCTGGATATCTCACCTGATGATGCTCAAATTATCAGATAAGAAGAACATTTCAACAAGCCTTTCCAAAAGAAAATGATAATCTATAGTTTACCTTCAAGGCCAATAGAAGGAGAAAGGTTTCCACGGAGTAAAACCCTCTGTCAACAAAATCTCCAAGAAATAAATAATTCGTCTTAGGGCAATCACCTCCTACTTTAAAAAGCTCTTTCATATCATAAAACTGCCCATGGATATCACCACATATCTATGCAAAAAGCATCAAAAGAACTATAAGTATTCCAAATTGCATAAGATTAGTATCCAAATTAAAAACAGCTTCATAATTTCTATAAGCTATTTCCAGGTAGCTTTATTCCCAACCCAAGATTTCCGGTAAGTAACAGTAACCTAATCCTCCCCCGCACATATGACATATGTACAATAATTGTATACCATAGACTTATACCAATCCAGCAAAACACTCTGTAAACCCTTAAGTTCATGACAAAGGAATGATGGCATTAAGTTTAAGAGAGCTATAGACTTCAGAACCAGAAAAGCAACCTAAATGCTGTCCGAATTACTGTTCCATTGAGATAAAATCTAACTGAAGTAAATATTTTCTAATTTGGCCAAACTTCAAAGACCCTAGATCCTAATTCCATCAATTTGACTTCCACCCTTGTTCAATTCTCCAATACATAAAGTTTTTGTTTCTTTTAACCAAATCCAATCATTCAAACAAAACCCCAGCTTCTAATCCTGTAAAAGAAAAGGCCTATTTTCTTCAATCAACTCTCCTCCAAAACCCCCTAGCCAATTCCATTTCTTTCCCCAAATACAAATTAGACATAATAATTCATATCCATATCCATAAACACCAAGCTTTAAAATGCCAACAAAAATCAAAGAGCCAAAAAAACCATTAAACAAAACAATCGAACAAACTCCAATTACCAACTAACACAAAGCTAAAACCTTTACTTTCACTAAACCAAAACCCAAAAGCCTAAAATAAACCACCAGCAAAAACAACAACAAAAATCCCATCTTTAAGAACAATTAAACACTTACAGTTACAGGGGCATCGACCCTTTGAACATTACTTTCTTCGACAAGGATTTCCATGGCTTTGAGACAAAGAGCTTTCACTTCTGATTCTTTCAAGGGTTCACACTTCTTCAGCTGCTCTATTTGTCTGTCTAGGTCTGACATGTTTTTGTTCCGCGAAAAAACCCAGAAAAAAAAAACAGTAGAAAGCCGAGATTCAAGGGCTGGAAAAGCCTCCTAAATCTATGAATCTCGGGGAGCCTTTGGTTAAAACAAATGAGTTGGTGGAAATTATTTTTGGAAGGGCGGTTCGATTCTTTTTTGGACTTTCTCTTTGTTAGCTTGAGGTTTTTGCTATGGTGGCACCTCTTGTTTTGTTATTTTGCTGGTTTAGTGCTTTGTATTTAAGGTGGTTTCCAAAATTCACCCAAATTTGCAGTCTTTTTCATTCATGGCTACCTTAATTTGGAAATATAACTTATATATTTTAATAAAAAATATTATTTATATTTTATTTTTCTGTTTAAAAATGACCACTTGATGAAAATATGAACAGATGCGAGATAAATGGTCCACATTGTCGGAAGAATTCTTTGTGGATTAATAGATTGGTTTAAATATGATAGGATTTTATATCATTTAAAATTTTGAAATTTAATTTTTATATTTTAATTTTAAGATAATAAATTCTTATATAATTTATTGAAAACTAATGTTTTCGTTATTTTTTGTTTACTTTATCGTAAATTATTGACTAGCAATTATAAAAAAATAAAAAATCCTCTTGAATCTTTGACTATATTTTTATCGGAAGCTTATCTATTCATGACACTGCAAATTAATAAAATAAATAAATATGATAATTATTCTATGCACAGGCGCGTATGAAAATTTTGTTTATACAATCGTATTAGTTTTAGGGTTTAATAACTCTGTTTAAGATTTTAAGTTTAGGAGTTTAAATGTAGTAATATTGAATTGAGGGGCTATTGATAAAATTTTTGATTTAGGGTTAAAATTTATGGGTTATAGGTTAAAACCCAAATCCCTAACCATATTACCATAAATTCTAACCATAAACCCTAAATTATAATCATGAATCATAAATTTTAAGTCCTTGCACTGAAACTCATAAACTCTAAACCCCAAATTAATATCATAAACCCTAAAATTAATACGCTTATAAAAACAAAACAAAAAATTACCGCTTGTATATGAATTAATAATCCAAATAATTATATCAATAATAATCAAAGATACTCCCAAATCACAAAATGTAACCTCGAAAAAACAGCTAATAATATAATTAAATTAAAAAAATGGCATATTAAATTGTAACCAAAAGAAAAGAAAGAACCTTTACGAGTAAAAAAATTGGGTAAAGCTTGGGCTATCATAGCTCAACATGACAAAATATTTAGCCCATTTAGTTCATTTTGGAAGATCAACAACTAAAAATCTAAAACCTCAATCGGAACGAAGCTTCCTAATCATTAAGAAGATCTCAATTCCTGTTATCTTCTTGCATTTCCCTCCAGAAATCCAAACGAAAAGGTGATTGGATTTGTTGCCCATCTCCAAGTTTGTTTTTAGTTTTTGCTGAGCTTAATATCTAACCTTTTTTTTAATAAAAAATCGTTTATTGTTTTTTCTTGCAGGAATTATTGTGTAAAACCGAGATCTGGAATATGGGTTTCTTGGTAACAACCCTAATTTTTGTTGTGATTGGGATAATTGCATCACTTTGTACAAGAATCTGTTGTAATCGGGGTCCGTCTGCTAATCTGTAAGTTCCCTTTGACAATTTCTAGGATTAAATTTGATATTTTATTATTATTCTTTTCTCTCTATTTTGTAGATTTTAAGTTCATATGCTAAAAGTTGTAGCTTTCTCCCCCTTCAATGCGGTTTCGTGTTCCTTTAATCATGTTTAAAGGGTATCTTTGGGTTGGTATACAGTAAAGAATTGTGCTTTAATTTGGTAATAGAAGTGAATAGCAGGTTATCACTGTGAACCAATGTTAAATTGTTTGTGCTGTGATTGTTTACTCTCCACATGCATGTAAAAACTTGAAAAAGAGAATATACCCATATTGGACATTTGGACTCATGAGTCGTGCCCGACATTCACACTCGAGTCGAAGTAACATAGGTACTACATGGCTTGGTTTGTCATCTAGATTCTAAAGACTGAGAATTTTCTCTTGTTTGATTGTTATCTCCTGCCCATGAGATTAATGCCTTTTCTTGATTTTCCTTGTACTCACTGAAAACCTTTGTTCTTGTTTCTTTTTGCAGGCTCCACCTAACATTGGTCATTACGGCAACTGTATGTTGTTGGATGATGTAAGTTTATGCTTGTTTTACATTTTCTCTTTCTTCATAGTAGCTTCATCTTTATATATATAGTTGGTAAAGTATTAACTATCTGATATCTTGAAGTTTTTTGGTGAAGTATTAGCATTGGTCTCTGGTTAGCCGTGTCATTTTTCCTAAATTTTGGTTTGGATGAACAATATAATATAATGCCAGTTCTCTTCTTCGTCACATTTGTGCAGTTGGAAATTGCTTTTTTTTTTCTTCCCCTAGGGGTGTGTCTATGCATGTTTGTGTGTTCTAGTTTTAGGATATTGACATAATGCTAAATTTGAACGGCACCACAAAGACCTAATTCTAAGCTTCTTATAAAAACTCGTGGTCTAGCGTTTCAATTAGATTCTTTAGCAATGATTTCACTGAATAGTATACCTTTTAAAGGCTGGCTCTTTATGTACCGTGCTTTGTTATTGGATTTGAGTGAGGAACTTGACTCAGCTAGACTCTATTACGCCAGCACTTTCAAGGGCTCGTGTTTTACGTCGTTTACCTTAGTTACTGGGGTTTACTGGGAAGACCTATGTGGGGCATCTTTGGGGTGTGGTGGTTCTAGCTAAATTAACTTTGTTGCTACTCTTTTCATGTAGAGCACTTATTAGTAAGTAAATATAATCTTTATTTGATTGTCTTTCTAGGTTTTAATGTTCTTTTTTCTTTGATAGGTGGGCAATTGTATATCTTGCACAAATGAAACCACTCATTGTCCCCATTTTAAGTGAAGGGGAATGAAGTTTTGCACTAGATCGTCCGGAAGATTATCGTAAACCGACAGTCAGACTGCGAACAGACATCTGAATTTAGTTATCAAGAAGTATTTGTGTGTCTCCTGGTGTTGGTTCTGTATGTAAAGCCTAATTCGAGCTTGAACTTGGCACTTGATGTTATCAGTTTCTCATTTGTTACACTTACATTATTATCTATTATTCATTTTTCATAAAAAAAATAGTGTTCTTCTATCAGACATTATATGTTTTTTTTTAATAAAATAAAAGATCATATTTCAGTTTTCCTCTCTGATTCCATGTTGCAGCTTAAAAGCAACTTCTATAATTTCCAATTCAGTCATTAGTTATTAAAAAAAGTTAAAAAATTCTGTTTAGATGATTCATGGTTTTGAGTTGTCAAGGAATTGAATAAAATTTAATTAATTTACGTAATTATTTTAATTTTTTTTATATGCTGATGTGACATAAAGGTAGTATCTGTTTAATTTTTTTTTGTCTTTTCACGTATTTTTATAACTGTTTTTAAAACAAATTATAAATTTAAAATGTATTTTTAGATAATATGTTGAAGTATTTTAATTAATTTTTGCTGAGACTTTATTTTGCTCTCAAATTTTGCTTAATCTAATCTCTTATTTTTTGAACTATTAATATGATTCGTTCAAGAAAAATGGCAAACAAATATGAATGAAGAAGAGCAAACGACATCGTTCTGGTGCTCTGTTGCTAAAACCTGAGATGGTGAGACCGCTAAAAGCAGTGGCACCTAATCTGTTCAAGTGGTCTCTCAAGAACATTTCCCCTACACATGAAATTCTGAAAATTTACCGAAAATCTCAGTAAAATCATCTCTCTATTTTCTTCTACATTCGATCAAACATTATTTAAGAGAAAGAAAACACTTTATTCCACCCTTTTCTTCTTCTTTTTTTCTGTAAAAAAATGGTGACACTTCAAGTAACAAACCCAAAGGAATTAATACCAATAAGTTCTTCTTCTTCGTTGTTCTCTTCGAGACCACGTTTTTCTTCAAAAAATCCATTGAAGAAAAGCTTTTTGAGGGTGCGTCACCGTTTTGGAGGGATAAGCTGTTCTTTTGCTCCAATGGAAACTGCTAAGATAAAGGTGGTTGGTGTTGGTGGAGGTGGTAACAATGCTGTTAATCGAATGATTGGTAGCGGTTTACAGGTTAGTGTTCAGCTGTTCTCTATTGGGTTTTGCTTAAAGTTTGCAAATTTTGTGAAATTCCAAGGGTTCTTGTACTCTCAAATTCATAGAATGTTGTTTCTTGTGTGTTTTTTGCTTAAAGTTTGAAAAATGGAGAATTTTTGTGGGGTTTCCCATTTTTCTGGACTCGGAAACTTGAAAGTGTTGTTTTTAAGTGGTTTTGTTGGTGGGTTTTAGCCGACATTTTGGTTAGATGGGTTCTGCTTGTCAATTTGAGAATTTGGGGAATTAAGTTTGAAGCTAATTTCAAGTTTTCATTTGCATAAACTCAGTGCCATTTTCAAATTATTTTTTGATGATTTGTCAATGGTTTTTATGTGAATTTGCCATTATGCTACATGAGCTAAAAACTTAGCCTTCTTTGTTTCCTTTTCCTGAGATTCTGTTAGGTTGAATTTAAACTGCATCTATGAAGGTAATGGAGCTGATTAACTGGAGGCACTTTGGTCTTAAATGCTTTAATATAGCAACAACGTTTAACTTCCATGGAGGAAATTACTGATGTAATTGCTGCTTTGTTTTGGAATTAGGGTATTGATTTCTATGCGATAAACACGGATTCTCAAGCACTACTACAGTCTGCTGCTGAGAATCCACTTCAAATTGGAGAGCTTTTGACTCGGGGACTAGGTCGAGCACTCTCGCCATTTTGTCTGGGCTATTTACTTGCTTTGTATTTGATTTAATGATGTGAATCAATTGACTGAAATGTAGGAACTGGTGGAAATCCGCTTTTGGGTGAGCAAGCTGCAGAGGAATCTAAAGATGCCATTGCAAATGCTCTTAAGGGCTCGGATCTTGTCTTTATAACTGCAGGCATGGGTGGAGGCACAGGGTCCGGTGCTGCTCCAGTTGTTGCCCAGATAGCCAAAGAGGCTGGTTATTTGACTGTTGGTGTGGTAACCTATCCCTTCAGCTTCGAGGGACGTAAACGAACCGTGCAGGCATGTTTATTTGACTCCCTCCATTCAATGTTCGATATATTGGGAGATTTTCGATCAGTTAACGCCAAAGTAGTTGTCTTATATCTCTATACTTGCAGGCACTGGAGGCTATCGAAAAGTTGCAAAAGAATGTTGATACTCTCATAGTGATTCCCAATGACCGTTTGCTTGATATTGCTGATGAGCAGACACCTCTACAAGACGCTTTTCTTCTTGCTGATGATGTTCTGCGCCAAGGAGTTCAAGGAATTTCAGATATAATCACGGTCTCTGACTTTTTTACATGCCACACTACATTTTTCAGATATTCTTCGATTGCACTGTTTCAAGATGTTTTTAGATTTTGCCTAATCACTCTTGTTAGACATTATATAAGGTCATGCTAGAACCATTTGAACTTGGTTTCATAATTGTTTTCCCTGTATCGTGTTTTCTAGTTTTTAGCTTTATCACTTAATGGAATTTCTTCCTTTCTTATTGCAGATACCTGGATTGGTGAATGTGGATTTTGCAGATGTTAAGGCAGTCATGAAAGATTCTGGAACTGCAATGCTCGGGGTAGGAGTTTCCTCTAGCAAAAACCGTGCAGAAGAAGCGGCAGAGCAAGCCACTTTGGCTCCATTAATTGGATCATCAATTCAATCAGCTACTGGTGTGGTATATAATATTACTGGAGGAAAAGATATAACCTTGCAGGAAGTAAATAGAGTGTCACAGGTACAGATGGTGTTCGGAGCCATTGATTTCTTCTTTGCTGATTTGATCATACTGCATTTATGGAAAATGCAATACATTTTAGTTACACGCTTCTAATTTTCAGACATTCTCTTTGTAATCTGTTTTATTTTTTGTCGATTTTCAGGTTGTGACAAGTTTGGCTGATCCTTCAGCTAACATCATATTTGGTGCTGTCGTCGATGACCGTTACA
This sequence comes from Hibiscus tridactylites, assembly GCA_958450335.1. Lineage (NCBI taxonomy): Eukaryota > Viridiplantae > Streptophyta > Magnoliopsida > Malvales > Malvaceae > Hibiscus > Hibiscus tridactylites. Next base: position 4,366,128 of record OY288271.1, read on the forward strand.
ATGGGGAGATCCATGTGACTATTATTGCTACAGGCTTCTCACAGTCGTTTCAGAAGACATTATTAACCGACCCCAAGACTGCAAAACAGACTGACAAAGGTGTAGGAGGGCAAGAAAGAAGGGGGATATCCTTACCCGTCAATCCGTCATCACCTTCAACTGTTCCATCTCGAGCACCTCCACGAAGGCTATTCTTCTAATTTCCTTGATCTCTTCTTTCTTTTACCAGCTTTTTGCCCTTAGTTGTTTAAAGATCTTGAAGCTTGAGTATTATAAGTTGCCAACATGAGCCTGAAATACTTCTAGGTATGAATTTGATCCAAAAAAATTACTTCTAGGTATGAAGTTGTGAATGTTATCACACGGATTCAATCTTTGTTAAAATTCTACATTTTTCTTGAAGCACCCTTGTTAAACATTATTATGCATTTTGATTATCAGTCTGTTTGTGTTGCTTGTAATCTAGGCCTGAGCAAACCACATCATACAAGCAAGTCTGATGTTGCTTGAGAATTTTCATATTATTGTTAAAGATGAATCAAATATGATTAAACCTGAATTTGATAAAAAGAGACAGTCGGACCGGGTTTAAAATTAAAATTCATGCCGGAGCTTGGTCTATTGCAGACGGAGGCATATAATCCGATCCATGGTAACCTCTACTCGATGCTGGCTACAATGCTTTAGATTCAACATCAAAAGATATAATACATGATAAATAGTTAAAATTTGTCTACGGGACTTAAATTACTTGTAATTTACATAGTTCGAGCAGAGCTCAGCATCTTCACACACAGCAGGAAAAGATATAAGAGGGGGCACAATGCCATATAATAAGTTTCCAACAGGGAGGTAATAACTGAAAACCAATTCCACTCACGACACCCACATACAAGCTTGGTGTGTTTGCAATGGTTGGTAATTACAAATATTTGATAAGAAGGTATATGGTGACAACCAGAATCACAATTCCGATAACAGCTAATAGCATGCACATACAGGAACAACCACCTTTGGTTCGCTTGTTCAAAAATGCTAGGTTTTTCTGCACTCGCTGTTAGCACAGAAAACACAATTCTCAGAATCCACCATGACTGTATAATTCCAATAAACTAAAAACCATGTAATTCTTTGTTTACTTGAGATCTTTTTGTAAATTCTAGACACAAATTGAATGACCATGAATTCTACCCTTGCTCCCTGACAAGATTCATCACCAAAGATTTCACACCACATGACATATTCTGTGTATTCTGAGGCTTAAAGTCACTTATAGGAACGCTTATTGCTAGAAGGGAGGCAGGATGATGTTGTGCTATGCATTTAAAATGTTAATAAATAGTAAGTGTTTTACCCGTAAGCGAGAATCAGTAACATCCACATGTTCATCCAGGTCATCCTGCATTGAGGGAGCACAACATAAAGTTTATTGAGGATGAATCAATCATCACCAAGCATTTATTTTAAAGAAATTAGAAGCAAAAAACTACAAAAAAAAGAGAAACATACAATGAGTCTGGTATGCAGATCGAGTTCTTCATTGACCGCCAATGCAATATGCTTCGTACTTAATACCGTCTCCTCCAACTTCTCAAGACCCTCATCTTGCTCTGCTCAATAAAGACACCATCGTTAGTTGAGGAAACTAAAGTCATTTTACAATCTAGCAGGGATACCATTTTGAAACTAAAATAACTTGCCTTTCATAATTTGTCGTTGAAGACCAACAAGGCCAGAGTTATCCAAACCAACTGTTCTATTCATGGCATCAGTCTTTGTTTCTGGCCCCAACAAGCTATCTCGGTTCGCAAAATTTGACATATTGAATGCAGAAGCCATCTGACTCGCTTTTGATCTCAAATTTGCAACCATATCCTTGCGACGGTTCATCTCCTTCTCCGTTCTGTGACCAAAATATGAAGCATTGACAAAAGGACAGTTTATTCTTCATATTATATTAGATTCCAATTTGCAAAAGAACAACAAAGTGACACATGTTACGAAAACCCCAAAAGACATACAATCAATTTTTTTAAACACAACAATGATTCACTCCGATTTGCACCTCAATTAAGATAACTTACAAGGGCTTCCCAGTAGGTCTAGACATAAGGGACTGCAATCCATCAAGTCTAGTCCCTAAAATTGTAATCTTCCTTCTTATAGCCGATGCATGACGCTGAGTTTCTGGTCCCGATGCTGGTAAGGAAATCCTATCAGATATCATACCATTGATATCATCTGCAATTTTTACTGCTTCATTATATTCTTTAATCCATGGGTCTGATGAAGCTGCCATTGACCTTGAATGAAAATCAAGATAAAAGGTTATTTGAAGGACCAAAAAAGCATAAGATATACACAAAACCAGAGAATGAAAGAAGAACAAATAAAAGCAAACTGAAGCTAAATCAAGCTTTCAAAATTAACCCAGAATGGTCCTTAGAAAACCCTTTCCTCTTTATTTTCTCCCTCTGATGGCTTCTGTTGAAGAATCAGAGCATTTCACACAAGAAAAAAAGAATATTTTCTTTTACAACTGGATTATGAGCTTAAATTCAAAACAGGATACATATAAAGAAAATCCAAAAAAGAATTAAGCAATCAAATTATACCCAATTGTCCACCTTGTAAAATTAACTTTACTTAGGGCCATAAAAATTCCACCTTTACTTAGTATGATGCTAATTTAAGCTGAATTCAGAGAAAACCCTATATTTAATGGGTTCTTAAAGACCTTAATTAAACTGCAAAAGGGAGGGGGAAACCCTTTTCTTGAACAGGGTATGTATGATCTCAATTATTGAAAATTGGTTGAATATTTACAAAAAAAGAGAAAAAATTAGCAATCAAATGAACCGCAATATAAAAATTAAAGACAAAGAAGGAAACTTGATTCAAACCCAACAACAAATTCCCAACTTTCCCCAATTCTAGTGAAATTAAGCAAATACCCAAATCATTCAATGCAAATTTAATGAAAAATAAATGAAATTCATAAACAACTTACAAGGATGAAAACTGAAACCGAATGAGCAGTCAATCAAACCCCAAAGAAAACGAAAAGTTTGGAAAATCAGGTGAAGAGGGAGAGAGGATTGAATAAAAAGTATATAAAAACCAAAACTGAAATTTTAATGGTTGAAATTGGGGAATGAAACGACGGCGTAGAACCGAAGCAACGTTTCCGTCGTTTAGCACATTATTAGGTGGAATTTTGTATTTGTTAAATAAAAAAAGAAAGAAAAAAGGAACTATTCAACTCTTTGTATTCTTGCATTTGTTTGATTCTTGGAAAAAGAAATTGAAAGAGGACCAATAAATTTCAGTTGAATCATGTCATTTTCAATGGAAGTCCATTTTTTAGGGAGGAAAAAGAAAGGAAATTTCACTCTTAAAAAAGAATGGAGGGAAATCTCATAGATGTTTCTTCATGTTTTCAATAGAAGTACATTTGTTACCATCGGATTAAAAAAATGTAAAAATAATTAAGTTTTATACAATACAAATGGATCTTAATCTTTTATATATATATATATATATATATATATAAACTTAATAATTGGTCTTAATGGAAAAGAGTGATATTTATCTTAGAAGACCTGAATTTAAGTAGTTTTGTCTACAATGTGTGTTATTATAGAGCTGTCTCAGACATTTTTTGGGACCTAAGCGAAAACTCAAAAATGAGTTTGTATATAATGAAAAAATATATTCTATTATTTTAAAAAATTAATTTAATATTTCATTAATAAATTATAAAAGCATAATTAAAATTTATCAAACACCTTATTTTTATTGTTTTGTTAAAAAAACATTATATATACAACTAAATAAAAACAAGGGGCAACCAATAACTTACTAAATTGTCAATTGAAAAATCTATAAAGTTACAAAAGTAGGAGGGGCCTGAGCGATTGCTCATACTGCTCCCCTTGTCATACCCCACTATATTATTAAAAAATTATGAACAAATACTACATTGTAATCTCCTTATATATATATATATATATATATATATATATATATATATATATATATATATATGTGTATATGGGTTAGGATCAACTTACACGATGTAAAACTCTTTATGTTTTACATATTTTTGGGTCGTTGGATGAGTGAAATGGATGGTTGAGATTAACTCCTTACTTTTTCTCAAGTGATAATCTTCACATATTCTACTTTTTTCACTCATCCAACGATCCAAAATATGTGTAAAACTTAGAGAGTTTTACGTTGTGTAATTGGATCATATATATATATGGTTGCACGGAAATCATATAGGAAGAAATAACAGAACGTGTGCAGCTCCCTTTAGAAACTCGACACAGTCATTGAATTCATGGATAATCATTTCATCAACACCATTTCTCAAGAGCTGAGTATAAGATAAGCAGGCAGCAGAAATTGCTATACTTGCCAACGCCAAGGCTCCTGAAACCGCCCCGGGGAGCTTCAACTTTCCGGTGGCCACCAATTTCTTCTTCAAAACAATCTCTACATCAATCAGAATTCCCTGTAAAATAAAGAACCAAGTGACCTCCCACGTAGGGTTTTCCCGGGTCATATGGAAATATATCAGTTCATGCATCAAACCCGAAATAAAAAACGTTGCCAAAACAGCAGGCAATGAAGCCCATCTACGTCCAATAACACGTGCAGAAATGGTTTTTACAGGGTTGTATACGGTGGGACGAAGTATGTCGGACACCCTAATGTTCCATCTATGGCCCCAAAAGTCCTGCAACGATGTGGCTCGAACCGGTGTTTTGAACTGCGGTTCGAGTTCCACACCGAGCATGAGCTGAGCCGGGATGGCTGCCAGAGCTAACTCATACTGAATCACAAGATATGTATGGAACAAGTAAAGGAGCAACAAAACATGTTGATGGAAATACTGCTTGAAGTTGTAAGAACAAAACAATAAAACCAGCAATCCGCATTTGTTTGCAGCCTCTAGGACCATACTGTGAACTCTTGGTTCAGTTTTCAGAAATGGGGTTTCGCCATTTTTAACCTTGACTGGTTTTTCTTTGATTTTGAAGGGTGAACAAGCTGTGAGAATAAAAAGAGTATGATTTGGAGGGAGAGGTGCAAGGGGACCTTGGCCAAAAGCAAATAAAATAAGCTTGGAATTGGCCAGCCATGAAAGGAGAAACACAAAGGGTGATCCATAATGGAAAGTGTGAAGATTAAAGGGGAGAATTAATAGCAGAATGAGAACTGGGAAGATTGAGACAAGCCTTGGGAATCCCTTTGAGATCTTTGATGAAATGTGGGAACAATAAGATAATGACAATATTGTTAAAAGCCATAACCTAATAAAGTTCTTGAGCTCACCCTCCATTTTCCTTTTTTCTCGTTGAATACATAATGAATATGATATGGCACTATATATACACACATCAAGTACATTGGAAGATTAGGCGGGGCCGGGAGGAATAGAAATCATCTGCTCTTTCTGATGTCTCTATTTATATTTCATATTAAAAAATTAAATTTAGAGTTAATGCTTAGGTAATTTAGTTTTAGGATGTATTTTAGGGTTTTGTGTGTATTTTTAAAGTTTAGAGTTTAAAATTTAAAATTTAGTGTTAAAAATTAAAATTTTATTTTTTAATATTAAAGCATAAAAGATACATAAAATTTAAGTTTGTCTTGAATTGAAATACTGCATTGAGTGGGGATCAATCAAAACCATGGGAAATTACGTCAGTCCGTTTGATAGGTAGTTAGTGATCCTGCATTTTGGAACACTGAAAGTGATCAAATTACTACATTGAATTGGCATTATGATTTTTCTCAAAAAAAGGTGTAAAACAAATTTACCCATTTTATGTATTTTTTTGGTACCCTTCGTTTTCATTTTAAATATAATTTAAATAAGTTAAAATATTTTTATTTAAATTTAATTATTTATATATAATGATATTAGTATAAAATTATATTTTATTATTTAATTAAATGTATAATTTAGACAAGGCGGGTCAGGTCCAGGCCTAGAAACTATATGACTTGGTTCAAGAATCAGGATACATCTATTCCAAATAAACATACATATATATATATTAGTTGTATTAATATATTAATTATATAAATCAATCAAAAAATATTAATTATATTATATATATTAATGTAAAATTTAGTTAGAGTGTGGAAAGAGTTCTACAAACTTTCTTACAACTATCTTCTAATTTAATACTAAGGTTAATTTGACGAATAGATTTTTTTTTCATTTTTCGAATCAGGTCTGAGAAAAATTCTCTGCAAACCAGCATGGGGAGTCTCGGCGCCGGAAGAGGTAAGCACTTTCAGCCTTCCGTCAACAGTGTTTTCGTTGACAATTTGAGCAAGAGAGTTTCTAGAAGGGATATGTGGGAATTGTTTGGCTTCCATGGCAAAGTTAGGAAGGTTTTCATCCCCTACAATAACTACAAACCAAAATATAAGCATTGCACGTTCGCGTTTATTCATTTGGCTAGCAAAAAGGATCTCGAAAGAGTGATTGAGAAGGTTAATGGGACAATGATTGACGGCAGAAGGGTGAGTGTCTCCCGGGCTAAATTCCATAGAAGGTCGTCGGTGGTGAGTCCAAAGAGCAGGAGGGCAGTGCCGGGGGTCGCCTTCCCTAAAGGGCCTCAAGCTAATACAGCGGCTGGCTTTAATGATAGAAGGTTGTACATGGAGGCTCTGCTGAATAGAGTTAACAACGGCCCGGCGGAGAGAACTGTTGTTCCAAAAAATGTCGAAGATTCTTCATCGAAGGCTCAGGCTATGGAGTTCACTATGCCAATTGTGGACACTTCCTGGATTGAGATGTCAAGCACATGCATATTGAGGAAGGATTTTGATATCGACTTTGTTGAGAAAGCTTTGGCTAGTGATGGAATATCGGTGAAGTTGGCGTTTTGGGGCCTTGCGAATAATGTTTGTATCATCTTGTTCAATTTGTTGGAGGACAAAGAATCGACTTGGGCAAACAAAAGGGATGCTCTAGCTTTTTGGTTTGTTTTGCTGGAGGAACACACCTTAGTGGAGGGTATTCCTCTCTTCTTTTGTTCAATATCACTGCATGGTGTTCTCTTACATTGCTGGTCGGAAGAGTTTTTCATGTCAGTAGCAAGGAATTGGGGTCTCCTAGTGAAGGTTAATGAGAGGGCAAGCAAAAAGCTTGACCTCAATGTGGCGAGGATTATTGTTAGAGTGGCAAGCCATCTTGATATCCCTGAGTCGTTCAAAATCAATATGTTGGGAAGGAATTTCGCTATTAAAATTACCACTGGTGAGGCCGATTGTGAGGAGCAGTTTTACGGGGTGGTGAATGGGGAAGAAAATTTTGCAGATGTGTGGCCGGAACATGGGTCGCCGGAAAATCTTAGGGGCGGGGGATTTCAAGCGTTTCACGGGGCTTTACCGGTGAGCAACCAAGAAGCAGTTCGATCGCCATCGGGAGTGGTTAATGTTCAGAGGGACGGTTCATTGGGAATTGAGGTTGAGGTGGTTCCCAATTCAGAACCTTTAAGGAATATAAATGAAAATGTTGGTTCCGCGTCCCAAGTAAAGGAAGCAGTCGGCGTTCCAACTGTTGTGGAATTTGGATTGGCAAATTCGGGGCGGGCCCCATCAGTCCCTATGGAACCTGGTTGTGGGATTTGGGAGAAATCATCCCAGTCATCTGCCGCGTTGGGGGCTCAACAGCCTTTTGGCCCGAATTCAACGCTGGACCAGTCTTGTGTGCAAGCTTTGGGTGACATTGCCAATGTGATAGTGGTCGATTCTTTAGATAATGTTTTTGCGGGTGGCTCTCGTTCAATTGATGTGGAATATGTGTCGGACAATTTAACTGAAAGTTCTAATTCGAGGGTGCGCTCGTCCATTATCCGAGAAGTGGTGGGCCCATCTCTGGAGAGGAATGCCTCTGTCCAACCTCAATCTTGTCCCCGCTCAGGTAATTTAAACATTGCGGGAAATTTCTATAATGTGGACTATAGAAGAACGATTAGAAGGCTTCATCAGGGATTCTCTTGAGAAAATTCAGAATGGGACAGTGTCAGAAGGCTCAGGGTTCTCGCATGATTCAGTCCACTTAAGCTACATAGATGAGGCGTTGGCGGTTTGGGGCGTGAGCAAGGTTTTGGGTATTTCTTTTTTCGGGGAGAAATCAGCCCTAATCAAGAAGGTGATGGAGATTGAATCGAAGTCAGTATAGGTCTGGTCGTGGCTTTCAACTATTCAGGTATTTCTTTACTTTATTTTATGGATATATCTCTAATTTCTTGGAATATCAGGGATTTGGGAAAGGTAGAAAAATCTGGAGCTATTAGGTTGGTAATTCGTAAGTATAAACCTAAAATTCTTTTTATTCAAGAAACTAAGTTGTCTAACTTTTCTCCGGGGGGTTTTAGAAGCATGGGTTGTGGATATAAATTTAGAAAGGAATTTTTTCCTTCGATAGGCGCGTCCGGGGGTATCTTAAGCGTTTGGGATCCTGAATTTTTTGATGTTTCTAGTGTCTTAACTAATAGAAGGTTTGTAGCGCTAATTGGAAAGTTTTCAGGATATGATCTGGACTGTGGTTTGGTTAATGTGTATGGGTCGTCCAATGATTCTGAAAAATCAGCCTTTTTTCGGGATTTATTGAACTTGATGAATAATCACAATGTGGCTTGGTGTCTAGGTGGCGACTTTAATGCATATTTAAGTAGTGAGGAAAAGCAGGGGTTGAATGTCAGTCGTACAAGTATGGACCTTTTTCGCTCATTCATCAATGATGGAAAGCTGATGGATCTCCCCTTAAAGGGTGGGTCTTTTACTTGGTCTAATTATAGGGAAAATCCAACCTTTGTTAGGTTAGATAGATTCCTTGTTGATGCTAACTTTCTAACTAATTTTCAGAATATAGAGCAATTCTTATTACCTAAATCTATTTCGGACCACAATGCTATCCTTTTGGAAAGCAAGGGTGGTGGATGGGGTCCGAAGCCCTTTAAACTGTTCGACTATCTTATGGACATGGATGGTTTTGAGGAGGTGGTTATGGACTCTGTTATGAAACAGAAACATCGGAACAACCGGGTTGGGATCTTTAGTCTTCTCAGGGGTACTAAGTCAGCTATTAAGGTCTGGTCCAAGGAAAATGTGGTACCTCAGAAATGGGAGATTGCCTTATTGGAGGATAAGATTGAGGAAATGGAGAGGTGTATTCTCTCGAGTTCGGCATTCTCAGATGCTAGGAAGACTCTCGCTGAGCTCAGGAACAACTTGTGGTGCCTCTTGAGGAGGGAAGAGAGAATTTGGCTTCAAAACTCGAGGCTTAAATGGTTTAAGGAAGGGGATAGAAACACCCGTTTCTTTCACCTAACCGCTTCCAATAGAAGAAGAACCAATTCAATCCATTCCATTTCGTGCAATGGTGAGAGCATTTCCGAACCTAGCCTGGTTAAGAAAGGCATATTCGATTATTTCTTCAGAGCTTATAACTACAAGAACACATTGGAGGTTGAGCAGATGTCTCTAGATTTTAAGAAAATTTCTTCGGAGGAAAAAGCTACTTTAGAGTGTCAGTTTAAGGAAATGGAGGTGTGGGAAGCTATTAACTCCATGGAGAGCTCTAAGGCCCCGGGCCCTGATGGGTTCAATATGGGGTTTTTTAAGAAGTATTGGAGGGTCATTAAAGATGATGTGATGAAATTTTTCTCAGATTTCTATCACGGTCGAGATTGGGAGAGTGGGGTGAACCATTCTTTCATCACTTTAATTCCTAAAAAACTAGGAGCTTCGTCGCTGGATGAATTTAGGCCCATTAGCCTGGTGGGTGGGATTTATAAAATTCTAGCTAAATTTTTGGCAAGACGGCTAAGGCGTTGTCTGGATACGATGTAAGCAAATCCCAATTCGCCTTCATCCCTGGGAGGCAAATCCTTGATTGCTCTTTGATTGCCAATGAAGGCATTGATTTTATGTCTAGATCAGGCCTGAAAGGGGCTGTTTTCAAGATTGACTTTAAAAAAGCCTACGACTCAGTAGATTGAGCCTTTCTGATTCAAATTTTGGGAGAAATGGGCTTTGGAGAACTCTGGCAGAAATAGATTTTTAAATGTGTCTCCACAGCTTCTATATCAATACTCGTGAATGGAGCCCCTACCGATCGCTACTCTCTTGCGAGAGGGCTACGCCAGGGCTGTCCCTTGTCCCCCCTCCTTTTCAATTTGATTGGCGAAACTCTTCATCTTATCATAGGGAAGGGGGAAGGTGTCGTCCACCTTTCTCATCTTCAGTTCCCAGACAATCTCATGATTTTCTATGGAGCGACTCAAAGGGAAGTTCTGAACGTGAAAAGAGTGCTAAGGATTTTTGAGATTGCCTCGGGGCTCCAATTGAATTTGGCGAAGAGTAGATTATTTGGGATTAACGTGGAGGAGGCATCTCTAGAGACGTGGGCCTCCAAGGCCGGGTGTTCGAAAGGGAGTTTCCCTTCGGAGTACTTAGGACTTCCGCTAGGCGCTAAGAGAAATTTCTCTGCCCTGTGGGATCCTATTGTGGAGAAGTTCTACCAGAATCTGGCTAGCTGGAAAGGCAAACATCTTTCCCCTAGTGGTAGACTCATATTAATTAAATCGGTTATGTCCCCTCTTCCAACCTACTACCTCTCTCTCTCTTCCAAATTCCTAATGAAGTAGCTCGGAAGATTAATGGCAATGTGTCGAACTTCCTCTAGGGGGATGCTGAGTTGAGGAAGAAAATCCATTGGGTGAACTGGTCTTCAGTTTGTCTACCTCTTGAGTTGGGTGGGTTAGGTATTCGGGACATTGTTAGATTTAATAGGGCTCTCCTAGGAAAATGGGTGTGGAAATTTGCAAATGATAGGGAGGGTGAGTGGCGTAAGGTGATTTGTGGTAAACTCAATCTAGATCCAAAAACAATTATGTTAGACACTTCAAAGAACAAAATGGAGTCGTGGATTTGGCGTGCATCAAGAACTCCTTCTTGAAGCAAGACGATTTCGGCGAAGTGTTTAGACAGAATTATCGTCTTCAGATTGGCGATGACAGTTCATTCTTCTTTTGGTCTGACTGCTGGTTTTGTGCTGAACCCTTACAATCTTGTTTCCCTCGCATCTTCGCGCTAGCATGTAATAAAAAAAGGATAGTCAACGAGTTTGGTAAGCAATTAAATGGCAATTGGCAGTGGGAGATTAAACTTAGAAGAAGACCATTTGATTGGGAGAAGGAGCAATTATCTTCTCTTTTGAGTGAATTGGCCCTGGTTAAGTCTGGAAGCTTTTCCCACGACTGCCTAATTTGAAAAGGGAATGGGGATGGCATTTATTCAGTGAAGTCGGGGTATGACAGTTTGGTTCCGATTATATCGTCAGATTTTAATTGGAAAAAACTGGTCTGGTTAGGTTTGGTCCCGCCTAGAGTTGAATTTTTCCTGTGACAAGTGGTGAACAATAAAATTTCGGTTCGATCGGAACTTGCCAAGAGGAGATCTTCGACCATTTCGTCTGTGATGTGCCCTTTATGCGATGAAAGTCAGGAATCTGTTAACCACCTCTTTCTCCACTGCAAAATGATTTGGGACATTTGGGCTTGGTTTGTGGCAGTGTGGAATTTGGAGTGGGTGGTGCCGCATTCTGTTGGCTCGCTCCTCTTAACATGGCAAGATTTGAAATCTGTAGGCCACCCAAATTTGATTTAGAATTTCATCCCCTTTACTATTTTATGGTCTATTTGGTTAATGAGAAATGATGTTTTTAAAAACTGCAAATTCGATAAATGGCAATTGTTATTTCTAACTAAGTGCAGGTTGGCGGCTTGGTTCAAAGCGAGGTTCCTCGGTACGCTGGTCTCGGCTGAGGATATTGTTTCTAACCCATATATTGCATATACTTCTCTTTGTAATGCTAACAGGTTATGCAGGGAAGTTAGATGGCAACCTCCTCCTGTCGGGTATGTCAAGCTTAACTCTGATGGAGCCACGTTGAGATCCTAGGAGGCTGGCGGTATTGAAGGTTTAGTTCGTAATCACAAATGCGAGACCCTTCTGTCCTTCTCGAAGTCCATCGGCCCCGGCCCTCCTCTGCTGGCTGGATTAATGGCAATCAAGGTTGGCCTTTCTGAGACCCTGGATTGCTCTCGACGCAATCAAGACCGGATCATCGTGGAGTGCGACAGCTCTATTGCAGTGGACTTAATATCAGACCCGGCGCACTGTCTGTTGATGTTTAGAAACTTGGTTGAGGAAATCATCGCATTAGGGCTTCGTGGTCATTGTGTTTTTAGGAAAATTCCGCGTGCATGTAATAACGATGCTGATGCAGTCGCTAAGAGGGGGATTGGGTAGGGATATCTGGGTACAGTATGTGAAGGGGGAGCCCTCGATTTGGCTCTTTCTTTTGTAAGGTTTTGGACTGAGACGTTTCGTTGTACTGTTTGATAATGATTTATAATATTTTTTGTGACACCCTTTTCCTCCTTCCGCTATTGGCGTTCGCACGTTTGTGTGAGTGCCGATATGAAGGGGGTTTTTAACGAGGTCACCAATTCCTATAAAAAAAGAAATATTTTATTTTTGAACCCAACAAATATCCAGTAGAAAAGTGGATGATGTTCATTTTAGGAGACATGTTCAATCACAATGTCTACAAGGTGTGTGCATTGTCAAAAGTTTAAGAATATCTATGAACAATACTACACTGTAATCACTTTTAGGGATAAAAATCCTCTGCCCCTGTTCGGTACCCCTACTTATGCCTCAACACTAAAAAACACAACAAAATTAAATTCCAAGCCCTAACCCTACACCCTATACCCTAAAACATACACCCTACCCTAAACCTTAACCTAAAACCATAAACCCTAAACCTAAATTTTAGTGTAGGGACATAAGTAGGGGCATCGAAAAGGGGTAAAGGATTTCCATCCCACTTTTAGACTATTTAAAAAAAACCTTCTATCTTTTCAGTGTCTATATTTATGTCTCACGTTAAAAAATTAGGCTTAGGGTTTATGTTTAGTGTTGGGGCATAAAAAGGGCGCCAAAAAGATACATGATTTTTGTTCAGCCCAACACTAAAAAAATAAATTTTAAGCCCTAACCTTAAATTTTAAATCCTAAAATTTAAACCTTAAAAATACATCATGCCCATAATTTCATAAAACTTAACCCTAAACTCTAACATTAAATTATAATTCTGAACTCTAAACCTTATTTTTCCTGATGAGGCATAATAAGGAGCCTACTTTAGGCGGATGATTTTTATCTATAAAAAATATAATTATAAAAATTATTATGGGTAAAATGACAAAGAATTTGGTTATAAATAAATTGATCTCATGTTTGATCCTTAGATAACATATTTTCACTTTTCAGTAATACATTATTTAAAAATTATATAAAAGTATAACAAGATAGAAAATAATAATCTAATGATATTATTAATCATCAATGCCATTTCTAAAGAGTTGAGTATAAGATAAGCAGGCAGCAGTTAGAGCTATACTTGCCAACTTTAAGGGTCCTGAAATCCCCAAAAGTCTTGCAATGAAAGGAAAAACACATAAGCTGCAAACTAGTTTTTGAGATTTTGGTGGCTTAGAACTAATTTAAAATTTAACTTTTAATAATAAGCAGGATAAAATACACAGATAACCACTCAATTATTTTCTTATTTTTATTTTGGTCACTCAACTTTCAAATTTTCAATTTACTCAATCAACTTCTGAATTGTTTATGTTTTGGTCTCTGCCGTTAAATAGTTAATGGCGTTATGACATGCGTATACTAAAACGACGTATATTTGTATTAGATCTCTAAAAGGTAAAAATTTAGACTAAAATGACGTCGTTTTAAATTTTTATTTCATATATAAATAAAAAGTAAAAATTTTCTTGTCTCCTTTCTTCATTTCTTTTTTTCTCCAAATACTCAGATTCCGGCCACCGTTCCTCTCCAAAATGGACTCATAATTTCATACATGAGTTGTTGTATTTCTAAATTTCACACCAAACATATAACATATCGATGGTATATTTGTACAGTGCGACAACTTTTCTTGTACTGCACCGCTGCGAACAACTAAATTTACTGTCAATTTCGACGATCCCGCCACAACTCCACTGCTACATTTAGTTCATTTTTTGTTCTCTAGAAATAGTATCCAAGTGAACCGAATGTAAAACACTATCAACTTGAACAATAGCACTCTTCACTAAAGTCTGAGTACGAACCAGTTTGTTGTTGGATGCTACACCACATCCAAGATCCAAGTCTTACTCTTACAAGTCACTGATTGATTGTTCAAACTCACGTCTCTTATAATCAATATTATTCTTTTTTCTATTATGACCACTCGTAAAATTTAAAATTTATGATCATTCTTAAGATATGATATTCGATTATAGTATATATTTTCTTAATAATTTTCAAATCACTTAACAAGGCAAGTGGTGCATTGATTTTTGAGCCAATTGGGAACTCTCCCGAGAAGGCCAATACCTGTTTTGATGGGGATGCCACATGTTCTACTCCCAAAATCAGACAGTTTGTCTTTCATTATTATCACACGTGTTGGCCACTAAATGGGAAAATGACATTCCTTTGAGGATGATAGTGGATGCCAATTAATGGAGGGTTAATTTAGTTATTTATAAATATTTAATTTCTATTCTACTGATTCAGATTAATTCTGAATATTTTAATTCTTATATTTAATAGATATGAAGCGTATATAATTACATAAATGTTAATTGTCGAATATCTTGGAAATGTAGAATTGTTTATGCATATCTGGAACTAATGTAATATAAATATGTATTTAAATTGCTCATCCTTTTGTGTCCTAGTGGCAAAGATAAATGTTCATCATCCTTTGGAATTTAAGTTTTAGCACCAGCAATGCTTGTTGTGTGTGCCGTCTTTAAAAATACTATAAAAATTAAACAAATACTATTTTTACATCACACCAGCATATTAAAAAATATGTATTTAAATTTTCAACTATAAAAGTACAACTTTCTCTCATCTTTTTCTAACTCTTTGATTTGTCATATATATTAATATATATATATATATATATTATGAACTCTTAAATATATATATATATATAATTTTTTAAGATGGTTAATAATGAAATAGTTCAACAATTGAATGACACATGATAGTATTTATGTGTTTTTATATTACATCGTAAATTATAGTTTGTTATTTTTAATAATAAATATTTTTATATACTATTACTTTTGATAAAAAAATAATTTAAAGTCAAATTTTATCATTTAAGCCCCTCTCTCTCTATATATATATACATATATATATAGCAAATGTCGGAGCAAGTCTTTAAGGCCCCGTTTGTGGTTGCGCTTAGCAACTCAAACGGGCTTTTTTAAGTGTTTTCACTTATTTTTTGGTGTTTTTGGTTGCTTTTAAAATTAGCTTTTACACTTCAATCTAAAAAGCTAGATTTTATAGCTTCTTGGGTAGAAAAGCTAGTTTAAAAATAAAATTACTTTTTACCTTTATTATTTAATTATAACTTATTGTACATTATCCATACATAATTATAAAATAATATATTTTTTTTATAATATTTATATTGAGAATAAAATTATTTTATTTGTAATTTATTTTATATTTATTATTAATTTGTAAGTGATATGTCTATATATAATCTAAAATGTAGTTTATATTTCTAAATTAAATTTTATAAAAAAAATTGTTATTATAATTAAAACTGACTTATTTTATATATCATAACATTAACTATTTGAACATCACCCAAGTTTACTTTTAATTTTCAATATCATGTTTAAAATAGACATTTTATCTCCTCAAAACTATTTTTTGACATCAATGACAAACACTAACAAGCTTTTCAAAACTACTTATCAACAGCTAGTTTGAAAATTACTTTTTCACCGCATTTTTTATAAGCAACTGCAAACTAAGCTTAAGTTTCTTGCTTTCTCTTTTTTTAGATCTTGAGTTCAATATCATGTAAAATTGTTATTTTTCTTCTTCTTCTCCAAATTCTTTTTGAACATAAAAAAACCTTAAAAAAGAAAAATATTTCTATTAGATATTAAACTCAAAATCTAAAAAAGCTAGAGAATGTTAACACGGGACTTAAGTACGGTTAAAAAAAGTCTCCGTATATATTAAAGTAAAGATGGTAAGGTTTTGCTTCTGTTATTTATATGAGCATTTAGACTTCGTTCGAGAATACTTTTCAAATGGTTATCGGACAACTGAACACACAAACAATATTAAATAGTTATTATAAACAGAGTTAGAATTTATGGGTAGGGGACTAAGGGGTGGTTGATGGGCACTTGAAAATGTAGGGCCATGGAGTCACATGGTGGTGCCTAAGGACTGCTTCTTACAAGGTTAATGGCCATAAAACTCAACCCCCTCAGTCACCCTTTGCTATATCCTTTCCTTTATGCACAATTCCACGTGTTTAGGCATTATTTCTTACAAATATCTCCCACCTCCCAAATCCCTTTTTTCTTGTCGGAAACCCAAAATCTACACCCCCATGCCCTTTGCCGACACAAACTTCATTTATTTCTTCATTTTTTTTTTTGTTCAAAACATTAACTTCATTTATTTCTTCATTTGCTTGCATTTCATTAATTGAAATCAATCAATATATAGGACTCCCACGTCCCAATTATGTGATTGATTGATTGATTAGCATCTATCGAAGGAGACTTAATTTAACAAACTTGATTAGCTAGACAACACTTGCGTTTGACTTTTTTTTTAATTAATTTAAACTCTATAACTTTTGATTTACAAAATTAAAACAAAAAATATGTAATTTTTATTAAATAAAGAAGTAGTATTACATTTTAAGGTAAATATTAGAATTCGAATTTATATAAGATAAGATAACATGAAAAATTTTATTATTCGACCTTTTTGATTGATACAATTATTAGTATTGTATACCATAGGGGGTGGAACATAGAGAGTTTTAGGGGTTTAGTCCCAACCAACTTTTTTCCATTAAGAATATGATAGAATTTTTTTAGAAAAAAGGTAAAATTACCTCTAAAATTTATAAAATTTTAGTTTGTCACCCTGAAAATTTTTAATTTTATTTTAGTCTCCTTCATAAATTTTTAGTTTTTTTTAATTTTATTTTGGTCCCTTTTAAAAATTTCTAGTTCCGCAACGTTTCAAATTCAAACAAAATTCTTAATTAAAGGACAAGATGATGACCGTCTCCAAAATTTAATTGAATTAAATTCGTTGTTCCAATGAAAGTTATCGACTCTTAATTTCACTAGAAATAAAGTCTTCATTCCTCAAGCTAGCATGGAGTTCATACGTTTATCATATTTGGGAGGAAAGAAATCACAGAAAGTTTAGGGGCACAAATAGAAACTGTGGTAGTCTCATAGAATGTATAAAGGAAGTTATAAGGATATGTGCTCATAGTAAAAACATTAGAATAGATACTGTAAATGAAGATATTTGTATAACTTGGGAACTTTTTTAATCAGTCTTCCAAGTTTTCATAGGTTGTACTGATGCAGGTATTGCCTGCTTTCTTGGATAATACAAACAACACACATTTATCCAAAAAAAAAAGAAATAAAGTCTTCATTACAAAAATACTCCATAGACTGAACCATATTTTTATGTGTCAAACACTTAACTATAAAACGTAACGTATAATATTTTTAAAACTAACATGAAATTAATATTGAGACTTGAATTTTAATAAAACTAAAATAATAATAAGTATTCAAATAATTGAATAAATCAATATATAAATTATTAGATAATGCATAAAAATCGAGCATATATATATAATCTGACAAAAAATGTAACTTTTGTATTATTTACATAATTGTTTAAACTAAGTGGTGTCATTGCCATCGGCAGAGTTAGCTGTTATGTTTTAATCTACTGGTTGATTAATTAATTAATTAATTATGCTTACTAAAATAAAATAAAAACAAATTCTGATATTTTTCAGAATAAGGAAAACATTACAGGAAGCTCGAATGGAGCTTAAAAAGAAAAAAGAAAAAAGAAAAAAAATAGTAGACGATAAAATACATGAATTTAACTATTTAAGAACCTCACTAAAAACAAAAATAATAGAATAATAACCACCTTTTTGCCGATTTTACTAGTTGACATTAGAGCCAAGTCTATCAGCCGGCGACTGTACTCCACCGTCATTGCCGACGGCGAGAAACTCCGCGATTGCTGTCATGGCTCGAACTTGCATCTCTAAAGCCGCTATGTAATCGCTAGTCTCTTCTAGAAGGTTCGAGAAAGATAGTTTCCGGCAACCGGGGACAAGACGTCCCAACGCCACCAATTTCCTCTCAACGACCGGCAATTTTCGCTTCTCACTGTTACTCGCCGGCTTCCTCAACTTCCTATTGGCGCTGATCTTCGCTTTCTTATGTTTCCTCATCTTGGCATTGAGTCGACTGATGAGAATCGCTCTGCTCCAATGCGTCGTTCCCTTGGCCGAGACGGCGAGGACTCTGTAAGCCGTGTCACGAACATCGTTGCCGTTAGCGGAAGAGGAGGTCCGAGGAGAACGAAGATGGAGAGCTTCGATGAGCTTGGAGGAGTAGATCTGTTGCTCTCGTCCGGTTCGCCATCGGTTCATTCTTTGGTTTCCTTGCGTACGATGATAAGATGCCGGTTTTCCAGCGGTTTTCCTCCGTTTCTTCCGTTGAAACTCCGGTGATATCTCAGGGCTTGGTTCGAGTTCTGGCAATGGCAAGAGAGAAGCCATTGATTAGTACTAAAACTGCAGAAAAAGGAGTGGGAGGAAAGAGGCGAATAATACACAAAAAAACGTTTTTGGTTTATCCTCTGGTTTTGGGAGGACGGAGGGACGAGCGGATTCAATTTATTGCAAATTTCTCTCTCGATTTTTCGTAGCTTTATTTTAAATCATCAATATTCAATTTATTTATCGATTAATTCATATTAAATTATAATAATGTAAATGTTGATTATAAAACAATTTTTATAATTCATTTTTCATTCGTAAAATTAGAATTCATGACAAAAATTAATATTATTTAAAAAATCTAATATTTAATATTATTAAATCAACCGATAATTTCTTAAAAATAACCATAAATTTACTTATTTATTTTATATTCGCATTAATGTGAATGTCCTCAAGGAATTCATGACCTTGCCAACTTTTTTTTATATCTCTACGCTCCAAGGTAATTAAATCACGAGCCATGAAAAATACATTCATTATCTTTGATCTATGGGATCATCATTAAATTGATCTCTTAATTTCAATAATTATGATTTAATAGTTATTATGTTAAATACCAAAATAAAAATAGAAGATAAGCATTAATAAATATATAGTGGGTCTAACTTAAAGCTTTACATTCCGTATCATATTTCATGTAATTTCATTAATTATGATTGAAATATATAGTTGGTCTACGAGAAATTATATCATAGGCCTGGCTCGCCACGTCATCCATGGTTCCAACCAATAAAAAGCATCTATTTCATTAATTTTTTCCATGTTATTTTTTACCGAGTGAATCTTCATTCAGATTTACTGTAAATTAAATTAAAAACACTTTTTACCAATTGTAGATTCACTTAGTAAAAAGATGTGGAAAAAATTAATAAAATGGATGTTTTTTATTGGTTGGGATCATAGATGACGTAGCGAGCTGGGTCTATAATATAATTTCTCGTTGGTCTAGCCTAAATTTTTTGTTTTCCTCATCATATTTCACTTAATTTGAATGTATTATAATTTGGCAATGACCCTTTAAATCTTATATCCGATTAATTTAAGGTAGAACTAGGAAAATAGTAATATTTACAATCAAACAACATAAAAAATAAGGGACATTTGAACCTTTACTCTATGTACTTTATCAAATCTTTTCTATAATAATTTTAAAATATAGAGATAACTGAATTGGGTCCAAGTTTATGGAAGGGTAAGAATACTTAGAAAAAAAATAATCCTATAAAGAGAACAATAATCTTAAAATCAAAAAAATAAAATATTTAACTTTTTTCTCGATAGATTCCCACACGAGATTGTTTATGTCGTATGAACATAACTCAAAATGGATGTTGTTTCATGTTTGTTATGTGATAATAGTCTGAAATCTAGGGATCACCTATTTTTTAAATGTCCCTTTGTAGGTGCGGTTTGGAGCGTTATTTTACAGAAATATCAAATGCATAAAATTAAAAATTTTGCATTTAGAGGGTGAGCTGGAATAAGCTACGAATGGTTTCAAGAGGATTCTCTCATCGCTCATGTTTTGTGAATTACTTGGTCTGCCTGCATATATATGGTATGGGAGGAGAGAATTTTTAAATTTTTTTGAAGAGTCTTTCGTACAGTGAAAGATTTGATAGAGTGTGTAAAAGAAGTGATCAGAGTTAAACTCCAAAACAGATGTATAGACATAGGTGATAGTGTAAATGCCAAATTGTATACAGAATGAAATATCCATACATAATTAGACTCCCTTGATAGATTTATTATAGCTTGTTGTTGAATTTTGATGAAGAATAAAACACAAATCTTATAAAAATATCAAAAAGTAGTAATTCAAAAGACACATTAAAATTTAAAAAAATATAAAAAGCCACATTAAAAGAATTACTAAATTAATATATATCACTCTTAGCCAATATTGCTAGCACGTTATTTCAATCATGTTAACTTTCTTGCAAAGTTAACAATGGAAAAGAAAAGAAATAGATGAGATCCAAATTCCAATAGCAATTAGGTCAACAAAAATTATTTAAGTTAGTATATATATATATATATATATATATATATATATATATATATATATATATATATATATATGGTGGGAAAAGAAAGGACATAGACATTCTCATAGAGTATTATGTCTATTTATTTTACATTATTATTACATTTTTTTAATTTTTTTGCAAGAGATATCTTTATTTTAAGGTTAAATTAAATTATAATTCTTCAAAATTTTAAAGCATGTGATTAAAGCTTTTAGTTGAAATCTTCTTTATCTTCCTCAAATTGCCAGTATAATACCCATTAGTTGTAAAATTTCAACTCCTCCCTTAAGTAAAAATTATTCATAAAATATATTGTAAAAATAACAATTTCAGCTGAACTTGAACTAAAACGTAATTACAATATATTAGAGGTTTAAAAATAAGAAAATGAATTGTAGATTTATAGATAATAAATTCCAAATTTCAAGCACATTAAAAATTATTTTTAAAAACGAATCCACACTCAACTAATTTAGCTTATGTTTATTGTTAATTGAATGGGGTTGGATATGTGGGAACATTGTATTGGATAAGGAAGAAAGTACATACTTAATGGCTAATTGAATTTGTTTATGTTAATAGCAATGATTAGCTGGGATTGCACAGAGAAAGGGTTAGAACTTAGAAGAACAGAAAAGGGGTCATGTGGTTGTATTAATGGCACTTTATTTGCACCCTCATTTATTTATTTATTTTTGTAATTTATTGCTCACCTTCTCTTGTGAGTTGTGGACAGGTTTCATCCACATTGCCTGCAGATAATATTCTTTATGAATTTTCACCCTATCTTGTATAGGTCAAAGTGTTTTTCGTATAATCACCGATATTTAATCTATCGATCGATTAATTTATATTTAATATAATCAGGGGCGAAACTAATAAGGGATTAAGGGCTATAACCCTCAATTTTAGAAAAATAAATTGTAACGCTCTAAATTTAAAAAAATGGTTTAATTCGGCCCTCAGAATTTTTAAAAAATATATATATTAAGCTTCAAAAATTTGAATATTTTTAATAAAATCTCCTATTATTATTTTTAAAAGTCGTGATTAAATTTTTTAAAAATTATTAAAAAATTTAGTTAAACCCTCAAAAAACTGAAAATTTTAGTTTAAGCCTCCAAAATTTTAAAAAATTTAAATTGCTCTCCCAAACTCTTACCTCAAGTTATGCCATTGAACATTGTAGAGGCTTATTATAGGGACGATCCTTCAAATCCAATTTTTTTCATTCACAGTATTAGAACTCGAACGTCTAACATTGTTTAAGATACCTAAACCCTAGGGGTGAGCAAAACTCTACTCTACTCGAAAAATTTCAAATAAATTTTGAGTTGTAAAATGAAAATTCGAATAACTAGAGATTTTTAATAATTTGAGTGTTCGTTTTTTATAGCCACTTATTTTTACTACTGGTTAACGTACAGACTTTAATAATATTGTAGTTAGATTTAGAGTTTTGTTAACAGATACAACGCATTGAGGTAATGGTCCGACAAATACAACTTTATTAGGTCATAAGTAGTGTTTAACAGATAGCAAACCCAATAATTCCATAATTATGCTGTACAAGACATGGAAAGCTTAACAATACAAGATTGATTAATTGCATATTACTGGATTTTAATAGAATTGAAATCTTCTATCCAATTTTTGTGGCCTATATCTCACACTAAAATTAAATTTAGGATTTAGAGTTAAGAGTTATAGTTAGGGTTTAAGAAATTTAAGATAGAGTATATGATTTAAAATTTAGATTTAAGACTTATAATTCTATTTTTAATATTTTTTAATATTGTAGCATAGAGAATAATATCGAAAAGGGTTAAAAGTTTTGTCTGATTTTAATATTGGTTTAGAAGATCTGATAAGACAGAGGGGCTGCTTCCTTGTGTGAGACAGCCAAGCCAAGCTATTTATTTCAAATTCCAATGTCAACAAGGAGGAAAAATAAGTCAATCCATCATTTTTATTAGGATAACTATGTATTTTGGTACGTAAATTTGATGTTGATGTTTTAATTTGATATTATGTTTTTTAATTAAGTATTCAAATTTGATTTTTTAAATTTAGATTCATGTTTAAATTTGATTTTTTGGCTCACATATGTACTTATAATTTTAAATAAATATGAACTAAATAACAAGTTAATGTATTGATTTAAACAAAAAAAATTAAATTCATGCACCAATATATATATATATATATAATTCAGTATCTCGCGGAATATCGGTCAAAATCTTTTCCCCGCTGAGGCCTTCTTGTTTGGTTCATACGTTCAACACCATTCTCTGTCGTTATTGGCCGCCGTTTGCTCTCTCTATTTTGCCATTGTTTTTATGTTAGCCTTTGTTAAAATTGATTACAATGTAGTATATGTTTATAAGTATTTTTAATCTTTCGACAATGCAAACACGCTTTACAGACAAAATGATTAAATACGGGTCTTCTACGATAAACATTATCCGTTTTTTCTATTGAGACTATTTTTTTTAACCGTGCTGAGACCATCTGTTAAATTCTAAATACTTTATATTTGTATTTTTTGAAGCGTAATAGTCCGTATAGTATAGATTTTCACGTATTCATATTTGTTCCTTGGTGTACTTTTCTATCAGCTACATTCATTTATCATAAAAACTAAATTAATTTTATATACATTCATATTTCGTTATACGATT
Organism: Hibiscus tridactylites; assembly: GCA_958450335.1. NCBI lineage: Eukaryota > Viridiplantae > Streptophyta > Magnoliopsida > Malvales > Malvaceae > Hibiscus > Hibiscus tridactylites. The sequence continues at coordinate 4,389,617 of OY288271.1, forward strand.
TCTATAATAATCACAGAGAAGCCAATTAGGCTTACTTTAGTGTCCTCCAGCAATTATATATGTATGATTGAAACTTGATAACTAAATCAACAAAATAAAACAATTAATTAATCAAATCCCATTATTACAAAAGACAAACAAGGTTTGGTTATAACTTTGTTGCATTGTTCCCTAACATGGGTTTTCCCAATTAATTAGGGAGCAAAAGATAAGCATTAGATTAGGTGAAGACAAATGCGGTTTGGGAAAAAATATTAGATGAATTCGGCTTACTGTATTATCTGTGATCCCAATCAATAAAGTCTATACATCTCACAATAATTTTGAAATAATCATTTACTCTTTATTTACACATAGGAAAGTGGTGAAAATTCACCTTAAAAAAATATGAGAAAAATAAACCTTATTAATTGAGATTACAGATGGCGTGATTAGTCGGATCTATCTAATACTTTTTCGCGGTTCAGGGTCTCAATCCTCTTTTCTATGTTATAACAATAATTAACCTAGACTAGAAGATAATATGTAATACAAATCTATTTAATCGGTTAGACTTATTTGATTGTATCAGAAAACTTTAAATATTAAATGGTATAACAAATACTTAATAAAAATATGTACGGTGCATTGTTATTTTAAGGTTAAAATTTAGGTTTAAATTTTTGAAGACGATGTTATTAGAAGAAAGAACTATGAAACTCGAATATTATACCAAAAATAATATGTATATTTTTAGTGAGAGAAATTTTAGTAAAGGGGTTAAATGTTGAAATCTCAACAATAAAAAATAAGGGTTAGAGGTGCTTGAAGTTCTTAAACTTTTGAAGAAACAAAATCAATGAAGTTTTTGAATTTTTTTGCACTTAATTAAACCCTTAAACTAATAAAATGAATCAATTAAGCCCTTTGACCAATTTTGATCATCAAATTTTGACGATTTTTTTTATGATATTATTGCCACGTAGCACACAATAGTTCTGTCCTGTAACATTTTACATATTTTTTTAGAAAACTATATAATTTTTTTAGAATCTTTAGAACATTTAAAGAATTTTTTAAATAAAACAATTTTTTTAGAAATGTCAAGTGACAACACTGTAACACAACACGTTGTACCAAATGATCTAAAAAAAACTGTTAAATTTAACAATCAACGTTGGTCAAAGGAGTACAAATTTTTTAAGACTTTTTTTTATCAAAGGGAACCATTTCATTACTAGAAGAAGAAACAACTGGCCTGAAAGTCACCAAACACAGCACAAGAACCGAAAAAAACAACAACAGGATAATAAAACACCCGTGCCCAAGGGCAAAGGGCAACAAAAGCTAACTTAAAACCTACAACTGAGACAAAAGCTAAGCAACCCTTGCAAAGGGAAAGGAGCAAGCCGAGGCCATCGTCAAAAGCGAAGGAACCTTCGGTAATACGTAACCAACATGAAGGCAAATTACTTGGGACAAAAATTATTTTTCACGGACCTGTGAGCGTAACAGCCACCGGAACAACGCCTGAGAGCTCTATCCAGAAGCAGGCTTCTATTACTATGGTTCTTGTCAAGGCAAATGCTACGATGATCCACAAACAAGAATGTGGAGGAGCAGCGAGACCCAAAATCATCCATTTAAGCTGGGCATACACACTTCGAACGATTCGATATTGCAAGACAAAAACAACACAACACCTAACAAACCTAAAACCTAGAGAACACCTACGTTCACAAAGGGGAGGAGGAAAGGGACCTTGACGTTTATGCCCCTCCCTAACATAAACGTCAACACCAAACCCGATCATAGTGAGTGCGGATAGCTCTCGAAGGAGCTATCCACCATTGAGTCTGAAGCATTTGAAAGGATCGGAAATAAAACTATTTCCTCATCACCGTCACTGATTTGAATCTCTTTATTGAGGCAAAAATTATCGTCCATGCACATCGAAAAAACTTTAGTAATATGTTATATATATATATATATATATATAATTAAAGACTTATGATACTCATAAGTCTAAAAATAATTATAGATTCTGATTATTTAGTATTCTGATACTCTAGGCCAATTGCAGAAAATATGCTGTATTAGGGAAATAACCCTGACTATATGGTATGTTAAATTATATTGTAGATTTATATATAAAAACAGGGATTTATATTCAATACACTGGTTGCGATGAAAACTGAAAGTTTCTACCTGCGCTTTAGTTTTAAGATTTAATATTTTAGTTTAGGGTTTAGATATAAAGATTTAGAATTTAGGGATATTAATTAGAATTTAGGACTTAGGGGTTTAGGTGTAGGGTTTAAAGGTTGTGGTTTAGTTTTTAGGATAATATGATTAGGATTTAGGTTTCAACTTATAAACTCTGAATTATAACTTAACTTAAATTTTAACCAATATGCCTAAATTCTAACCCTCTACACTTAAACCCCTAAACCATACGCCCTAAACTAAGACCATAAACCCTAAAATTAAAGCGCTAGTAGAGACTTTCAGTTTTCACCGTCAGTGTATTGAATAATTACCCTAAAAACAATACATTATAAGCTGTATATTCTTCAGTTTTCAGAATCTCATTTCCATTAAGGTTCCATAACTGGGACCATCATTCTAATCTAGTATATCAGTAAAAAAAGTATGTTCTAATCCATGTATGGTAGAATATCTGCAGATTCTGTCTTAATATTGTTTTCCCACATAAATTCCCCAAAACATAAAGAAAGAAAGAAATACAAATTTCCAATTCAACCATAAGTGTTTTTTCTTTAAATTCTTAAGTTTGACCTGAACTTGTTATTGGGAATACATTCAAAATGCAGCTTTTTAATTTCTTTCTCCATAGTTCAGTGCTGGTTTTAGCCCTTTTCATGTCAACAAAGGCAGATGATGAAGTTAGACTTAGAGCAATGGAATATGCAATTAGCAGGACTCTCATAGTTGATCAATCAGGCCATGGCAATTTCACCAGTGTTCAAACTGCCATTGATTCTATTCCATCAAACAACAATGTTTGGAGACTTGTTCATGTTAAAGCCGGAATCTACAAGTAATTACAGCTGAAACTCTTTCACATATATATGTATGTATGTATACATACGTTTATATATAGCTATAATATTGTTATGCCTCAATCTGTTTAGTGAAAAGGTGAATATCCCTAGAGATAAACCAAAAATTCTTCTTCAAGGAGAGTCGAGGGGATCGACTATTATCGAGTTTGGAGATGGGGGTCATTCCATTGAAAGTTCTACTTTTTCTTCCAATGCAGATGATTTTGTTGCCATGGATATAACATTCAAGGTTTGAATAGCTTTATCTTTTTTGCATGTTGTAATTCGAGCTATTGATATTGAAACTGATAACCCTTTTTTTATTTGACAGAATACTCACAATCTTGAACCAGGAAAACCACTTACATGGGCACCAGCAGCTCTGATCAATGCAGACAAGGCATCGTTTTATCGATGCGGGTTTGTAAGTGTGCAGGACACGTTGACGGATTCCGAAGGTCGTCACTACTTCGAGAAATGCTATATCGAAGGTGCTGTGGATTTCATATGGGGCAATGGCAGATCAATTTACCAAGTAAGTATTAAGTAGGCGTCTACCGCTTGAATCTCTGTTATGTCTCTAATTCATTTATATTCACACTGGAATTTTATGTAGGAATGCATGATAAATGTAACAGCATCACCAGGAGGCCTGGCTGGTTATATCACTGCTCAAGCTAGAGATAGCGCGGCCGATAACACCGGTTTTGTGTTCAAACACAGTTTGATCTTAGGAACCGGTTCCGCTTATCTAGGAAGAGCTTACAAGCCTTATGCCAGAGTATTATTTCACCGCACGAAGATGTCCGATACAATTGTTCCGCAGGGTTGGTCGGCATGGAATTATGTTGGCAAAGAGTAACATTTTTGGCCTTGGAACAAATGTTTTTATTTTAAATCTTTATTAGAATGAGTGAATCAATTAATTAAGCATTGTTTTTGATAAAAATTGTGCAGAAATACTATAGTTTTTGCAGAGGTAGAGTGTACAGGAGCAGGGGCAGACAAGTCCAAGCGTGTGGCATGGGAGACAAACTTGTCGCCCAAGGAATTGAGCTATTTGTTAAATCCCAAAACTTTCATAAACCAAGGAGGATGGATCCAAAGACAGCTCAAGGCTATGATGGTACCTTAAAACATCATGTTTTTTAGTTTTTCTATTTCTTCCCATGTTGTAATGTCTAAAAGCATGTTTCTAAGACACCACTGTGTAATTCTTCATTTTAAATACCAAATCGATTTGTTCATACCAGAACCAACCATCCAACCATAATACCTCGCTTCTAAAAATCTGTTATGTTCGCAACCGCGATAAACTCAACGCGACCGCAATTTAAACCCCCAAATAGGAGTTACATTGCGGTACTTTGAATCGAGTTGGTAGACAATTTGTATCTGCAACTAATCAAATTCTGGTCCATTAAATACTGAACCAGACTGACCATGAAATGGATTCAACAACACAAGAAAGAAGCAAATTTTATATTTATGCTAGGCAAAAGCTTCAAATCTCAAACAAAACTTTCAGTGTACATTCTCAGCACTTGATAAATTCTACAGATGACAGCAAAAACAAAAATGGCCCACCCATTAGTTAGCTGTAGGTAACCTTCCCTCATTTGGTTTTCGTCAAGGACTTGCAGAACGAAGAAAATGCTCCTTTCAGCTCATCTGGAAGAGGGATTGAAAGCGGTAGTGCTAAAGTACGAGGTCCCTTGTAGTGCACGTCCACGTTTCTCGGAGAAAACGAATGTGCCAGCGCTGGCTGCTGCTTGTTAAGCCCTTCGATGATAAATGAGAAGGCCCCAAAGGTTAGACAGCTCTGTAGAAGTGCCTGGGGTGCACCTGCATAACCGTTTCAAGCAAAAAAATAAGGTTCGAACTGAAACCTATGTTTTTACTACAAAAGAATGAACTTTGAGATTCTAGTACCTGGGAAACTTAGAGCAAGTCCAGTGCAACATCCGGCTATGCTGGCATTAATAACTGCAGAGAAAGATAACATTACTGTACATCGGCAACCGAAGCACAAAAACAAAAAACGCAATGCTAAACTGATTTTTACATGGCATACCATCATCTTTTCCACGTAGCCTCTTCAGAAAGCAAACAACCAAACTGTGTACGCCGGACAAAACTGCGAATGTCTATAAAGAGAATAATAATATATAACCAAAAGATTTGATGAGGGAAAAACTACAAAGTTAGCAATTAGTTAAAGATGATCCTTAAAGGATCATGAGATTCTCATACCTTGGCATGAGATCCTGCCTCCACAAAGGAACCTTTAAAGCCTTTCTTTTTAATCAATCCCGAACCTAAGACGGACGCAGAAAGATAAAATTATAGAAAGTATAGACCAGATTTCAAGCAGACAATACAACTCCGTGTTCAGATGATCGAGTAGAATATCCCGCCCAAAAGATAACTCAGTTACTATACGCCAAGTCCTAACCTTGAAATGCCAACCAAAGAAACAAAATTTCATGACATCGAACATGCATTTCTGGACAACCTAGAACGTAAAAAAGAAAGCACACGATCCTATTTCTAACACAGAATCAAATACGTAAATGCTCAACCTTTAAAAGGTCTAAAGTTCTCAAAAGGGTAATGTTCAAGCTTAAAGATATGGAAGTTAAAAAGTCCCCAAAGGAAATTATCCAATCTAAATTACAATTCCAAAAGCTGAAAAACAGAACAATCCATTGTCCATATCTAAGTGACTATCTTCTTCGCTGAACTACTATCCATATTCCATAAGTATATAGCTTTCAATTCATATAACCAAATCTTAAAAGAAAAAAGAAAGTTTTGATCTGATTCAAAATTGACCAAAATCCAGACTAAGAAATAACATCAAAACTAAGCATACCGAGAAATTCAATGAAAAAATTACAAAAGTTCGTTATTTACCGAACTTTCCAACAGCGCCAAGAAAACCCAGAGAGAGAGAGAGAGAAGACACATCAAATGTTTTCAAACGAAAAGAGAAAAGTAATACCGTAGCCAAAGATGGAGCCCATGAAGGCACCGGCGGCGGAGTCTCCGGCGAATTGGAAGAGGCATACGGCAGGGGAAATGGAATTGGACGGAGTCGGGATTACAGCTTTTGAAGGATTGGGATTAGGGTTTGTTTCAATATCAGATTCAGCGGGAGTGTTTGGAGAATCCGAAGTAGCCATTTTTTTGCCCAGAAAGCTATATCCGTTATTTCAACGTACCTATCTTGTTTTCTCTTTGGAATATGCCCGATATTTTGGTTTGCTTATCCACAAACGACGTCGTTTTATAAAGCTACTATATTTAGTTTCTTTTTTCTTTCCTATTACCTCTTTTTTTTAACATAAATTATCTCTTTACTTTACTAACCTCTTTGTATTTATGAAATTTTACCGTAATTTGGTAATTATTTAATACGCTGACTGCGGAAATTTTTAGTTTCCACACACGTCTTAATTTTATAAGGTTTAGAGATTTAGTTTAAGGTTTATGTATACAAGTTTTAAATTTAGGGGTAGTGATTGAAATTTATAATTTAAAATTATAATTTAGGGTATATAGATTAAAATTTAAATTCTCATCATATTACCCTAAAAACTAAATCATAGCCTTTAAACCCTAAATTCTAAATCCCTACACCTAAACCCCTAAACCCTAAAACTAAGATGCTTGTAAAAGATTTTAATTTCCACTTCTAGTGTATAGAACAATAATCTTTCAATATATATATATCACATCATAGAGAGGATGATCATATCTTAAACTAATATCTAAAGTAAATTCTTAACATGGAGTCCAATATTTTGTTGGAAAATGCTCTTGTCCAACGGTTGCGGAGACTTGTCCTTCAGGAGTGGAGTTTGTCGGTGAAGTTTATTTATCGTGAAGCGAACATGGTCGCTGATAGATTAGCGAGTTTGGCTCAGAATAGGCAGTTCAGGAATCTGGTTTTTGATAACCCACCATCAAAAGTGATCCAGTTGCTTGCAGATGATATTGGGTGAGGGTTTCGATTGATTATTGTGGTGATCGTCTGTATTCTTTTGTCCGTAACACCATGTGTACTCTTTTCCTCCATTTAGGTGTAAGAGATTTTTAACGAGGCAGTGGTGTTACACCACCATTTTTACATAAAAAAATAGTTCCCTTGAAGTAATTTCTTAAAAGAATATAATTTCTTTCTGAATTAATAAACCCAAAGAATGTGTATGTAGACATGATATAGAAGAAGTAGAATACAAGAGAAATAGAGGGGGATAATGCATACAATACAAGAATAGCCGTAAGTATCTATCTTGCTCCCAACCCATGTCCAACATATATTTGGACACAAGTTTGAGATATGACTAGTACCATCTACATAAATGCAAAAATTTAGAAAAAAAAAATAGACATGATCATGAAAGATTCATACTCGTATCTAACACACACAACGTCTTAGTAACATAGGTAGATGAACATAAAATACAATAGGATACGAATAAAATAGCATGAACTTGTAATATCTGTGATTCTATAATATGACATAACTGATGCTTCACTCTGCCTCATTATGTAGGTAGATGGCTTATTGAACATAAAATGGATAGAAACCTGCAAAATCAACGAAAGCCATACAATTTTTCTGGCGATGGTGCGAAAATGGAGTATAAGAAGAACATATTGAAGAGCCTGCTAACAATTTGATCCCGGAGTGTCCCAAGTTTCTGGTATGACAGTATGAAGTATGCAGATGTCAGATTGGCCTGATTCCCAGGAACATATCGAAGTAATTGAACGATCATCGTGTGCGAGCAAAGCGTCATCGATCTTTTCCGATACCTCTAATGCAGTTGGTCTATCTTGTGGTGAATGAGATACACACTTGAGAGCTATATTTAGCAAAGGAATTGCCCACTTCAATGCAGCTTTGGGGACTTCTTTGTCAAAGACCTCTCCGGTCCATTCTTCCCTCACCATCGACTTCACCCACTTCGGAAGGTCTACTCCGGTTTTTTCCACCATCTTGCCGGTTAGTAACTCCAGTAGGATGACTCCGAAGCTGAAAACATCACCTTGTTCCGATAAACTTTTCTCCGGTGCAGCATAACCATTGGCGAAAAGACAATTCTTTTTGGGGTCTAAAAGCCTTGAAATCCCATACTCACTTATCAATGGCTCCATGTTTTCACCCAACAATATGTTTGAGAGCTTTAGATTTCCATGAGGAATGCTCTCGTCGGCATCGTTCCGATTCTGGTATATGAATGCCAAGCACTTTGCAAGGCCACTTGCTATTGTCAGTCTTAATCTCCATGGAAATTCTCTTTTGCCCTCAATGTAGCCTGCAAGTTAACAAAACATAGACAGATTCAATAAAAGTCCGAAACTTGGATCACAAGAAAACCGGCCTCATTGGTCTTAAGTTTCTCGGCGTACCTTGTAGCAAGTTTAGGAGGCTGCCATTGCTCTGATACTTGTAGAAAAGAAGCTTTTCGTCATTAGTACAACTGTAGCCAACAAGGGGAAGGAGATTTCGATGCTTCAAGTTCCCAATCCGCCTCATCGTTTGGCTGAATTCTTCGAGAGACACCTGCAATTGCTTCAGTCTCTTGACAGCATAAGTGACATTGTTCTTAAGTATTACCATGTAAAGGCTACTGCAAATGCTCTGGCTTCGTAAATCGGCTGAGGCTTCAAGGAGATCATCTAGTTTGAAGCTTTCACAATCTTCAACAAAGAACACAATATCTTGTTGCCTATCCTCTTGCTTCACTTCCTGTTCAGCATCCATCGGAGGAAGTTCGACCGGCGATTCTTTAAGCACCTTTAGCGCCTCCACTTTTGTTTTTTTACCGGCCTTCTTGTGGCTCATATAGTATAAGAACACGAAGAGGAGCCCAAAGCTAACAAATAAAGGCAACAAAACGACCAATAGACTGGTTGAATTCTTTTCACTAGAATCTTTGGAGGCTCCTGCAGCTTGTTCATCCTTTCTTGTTGTATTTACCTGACCATCTCTTCGTAATGAAACTGGTTTCTTGAAATAATGTTCGGATCTATTTCCGATATTTGAACCGATGATCGTAAAAGGATTGTTAGAGATGTCCAAGCTCTCGAGACACTTCAACTTGCTTAGACTCCAAGGAACTCTCCCACTCAGTGAATTGCTGCTCAAGTTCAGATACCTCAGCCTAGTGCAGGACAATATCGAGCTCGGTATCGTTCCATGTATAAGATTTCTCGATAAGCTAACAACTTCGAGCTTTCGGAGTTTGCAGAGGGAATCAGCATCTATAACACCACTAAGATTCATATTTTCGAGCCTTATTTCTACAATCGAGGTAGCCTTCGGATTGCACTTCACACCATTAAGTTTAAGCAAGCATGGATTGTGTAACAACTGATTCCATTGAATCCCAAGATTATTTTGTGGATCAATAGATCTAATGAATCTATAAAAGGATTTGGATTCATGTACCTCACCTCCCATGCAGGCTTTGATTAAAGCAGAAACAACTGCAATGCACGTTAGCAACTTCATGAACAGATCAAAACCTCCCTTTCTCTTCATTTTTTCGACTCGGTTTCTTCGACTTGCTCGAAGATTACTTCGATGGCATCATTGTTCCTCCTTGTTTTTCATATATCAGATAAAAAGAGCATTTGTCTGTCTTAGTTTCCAAAGCTTTTTATCTGCATTTTGCTGTTAACTTATATGAAACTTTGTGTAATCCGTCATCTGCAGAATTGTGGTGGTAAGCAACTAAAAGAACTGGTTAGTCTGATTATTCGTTTGTTCTCGGTCGAGGAAATTTGTCAGCAACATCATAATCAAGGGCTAAGTGGGACAAAACCAATGTTTGGCGGTTCCCAAGCTTTTGTTTGGTTGGTTTTGCTGTCAATCATCCCAAAAGCTCAAGGTTTGGACATTATTTGTTTAGTCTAAAACTTGATTATAAACTATGTTATTTGGATTCAAATATGACTAAACAGATACTCCAAAAACATGCAACAGTGAGAATTAACAGATATTCCAAGAACATGCAACAATGAGAATTAACAAGTGTTCTTTTTTTATCTGTTTCTAAAAAAAACAGTCCTTAGCTGTCCTCCGAAGAAAAGAAAATCAAAGATTAAAGCTTTATATGCCAGCGATATGATTTTCCTAAGGTAGGATTTAGGTAAATTTCTTCTTTTAATCCCTATATACCATGGGATGTCTAAAAATTAGGTTTAGGGTTTAGGGAATTTAGGATATAGTATATTTTTAGGATGTAGTGTTTAGAATTTAGAATTTAAAATTAGGGCTTAAAATTTAATTTTGTAGTATTTTTTAGTGTTGGGGTATAAGTGAAACACCGAAAAAAGTAGAAGATTTCCATCCATATATACCATGCGTAAGGTGTAGATTTAGTCTCCGTCTCTAAACAATAGTGTAAAATTTATTAAGTAAATATTTACTATTAGCCTTTATGGTAAAAAAACATTTTGGTACATGACTTTGACATTTATGTGTAATGCGGTATCCAAATATTTTTTTAGTACAATTAGGCACCTGACTTTTTTTTAATAATACAAGTAGGTATTTAACTTTTTATTTTTTTGGTACAAATAGGTACCTAATATTTAAAAAAAAGTTACACTTTTTTGTACTTAAAATTTTAACACGATAAATATTATCTTTTTAACCAAACGATGTTAAAATTATAAGTGTGTGTCAACGAGAATTGAACATGTGTAATTAAAAAAAATGTTTGATATCTCATTATACCCCCCCCCCACCCCACCCCACCCCCACCCCCCCCCCCCCCCACCCCCAAAAAAAAAAAAGGTAGCACAATGCACACAAGTTCCAAAAGTTAGGTACCTTAGTCTTCATATCATATGCAAGTTCTATATTTAATTCATGTTTTCCAATTTTGATCCTTTTAAGTTCATATAATTTAGTAATATTGTCCTTTCATTGTCTAAGTCAAGAATGAAATTCTAAATTCAAATGAATGCATGAACTAAATCAACATCATACACATATTACAAGTACTAGTAACAAAATTAACCCAAAAATTTGATTTTTGAAACATGAAACCCTTTCTACGCCAAATTAACACCATAAACCATAAATTTTAACCCTAAATACTAAATTCTAATCACACCCCTAAAATTCAAAACACATCCACTAAAATACTAAATACTAGAGCCTAAACAAAATCCCTAAAACTAAGGTGTTTGTGCACATAATAATTACCCTTAATATATAATTATGATCAAATGTGTACACAATATATATGAAATTTGATTTGGAGCAATATGTAAACATTAATTTTGGTTAAATGGTACAATATTATATATGGTAAATAAATATTTGTACATATGATATGTTAACATAAAATGATGCCGAGTCGATAGGTGTTTAGTAATCTTTAAAAACTAATAAAATTAAAAATTTATGTATATATCTGTACAAAAATAAAATTTATGTATAAAATTACACATTTAGTCAAAATTCATGAATAGTTTTAATATTTATCTCTATATTCTGATATGGATATAGAATTACAACAATTCGAAATACGTAATTTTTCTAAAAATATATTTCGTATTTCGAATTCGATGGTGTAACTAAACACATTAAATGACTAGGTAAAAAGTTAGGCAAATTGGAGTCACAAGCTCATTTGATGCCAAATTCTGCAACAGTTTTTTTTTTTTCTGAAAAGGAAAGCCAGTGAGGGGCAGGCAGCAACAGCAATTGCAATAATTTCCCAACAAATTCGAGTGTGGCAATATTAAAATAAAAGACTTCTTTCTCACCTAATTCCTTATCCTATAATTAAATAAATATGTTCCCTGCGTCTAGAGGTGGCAAATTTACCCGAAACTCGAGATTCAAATTGATTTTATTCGATTTGAGACTTGATATTGACTCGATTTAATTTTTTAACTGAACAAAATGAACCCAAACTAATTTTTAACCGAACCGAATGGACTCGAACCGAAGGTAACTCGAAATAAAAAATATATTAAAAGAAATAATGAAAGATTTGATGTAAATTGTCGCACAACTCACTAAAAAATCAAATATATTAGCTTTATAAAGACATATATGGGTTTAACAAGCTGATCCGGCATGAAAATCCAACTAAAACATATCGGTCTCCTATTGAACTGATCTTCACCCGACCCAAAAATACTCGACCCAAAAAGCAACCGAACCGATGTGACCCGATTTGGACTGATACCCAACCCGAATCACTATAGACCCGAATTTAAACCAAACCAGACCAAATCTGACCCGAATAGAGTCAAAACCGAATGCAATCAAAACCGACCCTGACCCGATCCAAATGATATGTTTGTCATCTCTACATGCAACTCCAGTTCAATGTATTGAAAAGGCTTAACTGTGTTGCCGCTGTAATTTAATAATATGAATACAACTCAAATCACAATTCAAACTTGGATAATATATTGTATGCTTGAAAAACAAGTATGTACAGGATTAAACTTAAACCAAACCCTTCCCTAAGCTGGCTCTCCAAGTTTTATCCAATTCTCCTACTTGAAAGAGAAATTTGAAGGGCACAACGCAACCACTAATTTGGATTTTCCAACTAAAATCAATCCTTAGAATATCAAAATCTACACCTACATTGACTATTAAGCTTTAGTCATGAAGAAACTACATCACCATTTTCATCATCATCATCATCATTATCAACTTCATTAAAAAACGGATCCTTGAGCAGCTCCGCCGCGGACGGCCTTGCCCGAGGCTGAGCGAGGCATCTCTCGATGAACGCTTTAGCATCCTCATCCATAACCTTGCTCATGGCTTGAGGCCTCACACCGGTCGAAACTTTCTTGTAGATTTTAGCCACATTGTCACATTCACTATAGGGAATTTCCAAGGTCACCATCTCCAACACGCACATCCCAAACGAGTATATGTCGACGAGTTCGGTGTAACGCTCCTCGTATAACTCCGGTGCCATGAATTCCGGTGTCCCGAGGATCGAATGCGCGGAATGGCCCTTCCCCACGATCGCAGCCAATCCCAAATCACCAATCTTAACCTATATATATCACTCATATAATCCATAATGTTACAATACATGAACTAAATGCAATTGTCCGAATTCGAAATGTAAAACAAATTTAAAGGCATGTACCTGTCCAGTGTTGCCATTGACAAAAACATTGCTGCAATTAAGATCCCTGTGGATTATACAAGGATCATTAGTGTGCAAATAATCCAAGCCTTTTAAGATCTGTTTGGACCATTTCTTCAATGCCTTCATCGAAACTTGCCTATGTTTCTTCCTATATTCCCTCAAATTCCCAGAAGTACAGACTTCGGTTATGAAATTCAGTGTGTTATGTTCCTCGTCACGCCAAACATTGAACAACGAGATTATGTTCTTGTCGGTTAACGAGCTTAACAATCGAACCTCCGAATAAAGCCGGTCGATCATCAACGGATCGTTGGAGAAGTTTCTTAGCCTGACTTGGTTCCATGCAACTTCAATTCCTTCTTCTTGATCAAATGCTCGGTATACTTTCTTGACAGCTCCGGATCCGAGAAGCTCACCGTACCGACCGTATCGACCGGTCGGATCGATCTCGACAAAGGGTTCGGAATCCTTGTCGGATTGGTCTTGTTTGACGCTAGGCATCTGGTCATGAAAATCATGCAAATTATAACACATAAGTGATCTGATTCTGAACAAAAAACTGAAAATTCTGGATTTAAACAAAAACCCTAATTAATCCATACAATATAAGACTCATTAAAGGTAAAACAACAATTTATATCATCAAAAACTGGAGTTCCAAATCAAAAGAAAACAAAATAATGAAGGGAAAAAAAGATTTAGAACTCACCATTAAAGTTAAATCTGATGCAGACGAACAAAAGGAGTGTAACCGAACACAAGAATAGAGGGGTTTGAAGATAGTATTTATAGGAGGTTTTAAAAACAAATATAAATTAATTTGTAGGTGGAGTTTATAGGTTTTATGGTAATCAAATTTGGATTAGGAATTTTGAATCTTTTTAATTAGGGTTTCCGAAAGCAATTAATGTTGCAAATTTGAAAAAAAAATAATAAAATAAAACAAGTTTTGATTCGTTTTTGGCAGCTATCTTTAGGTTATACCAATTCAATTTCAGCACAATTTTTACGATATTCAATCATAATCGTCCACGTTAGCATATTAGTCCATCAAGGATGGTTTTCGATAATTTGGACGGCCTAGATTAAATGAATATTAATAATTAAATTTTCTATATTCAAAACTTAATGAATTTATAATTTAAAAAGATTAATTAATTTGGATTTTCTAATACCTTTCGAATTAAAGTTGATGCAGATATGAATACCATGTACATTATGATTCCTATCAAAATCCACACAAAACCTATCACAAATAATAAATTTGAAACGGATCGATCTAAATGCAAAAATTTTATTCAAATATTAATAAAAAAATTACATTATATAATATCAAATATTTTGTTCTTTGAATAAAAATTCTCTACCTTTTTCGGTACCCTATTTAAGATTATAATTTGTGATTAGGGTTTATGCGATTTAGGGTGTGGTGTATGTTTTTGAATATATGGTATAGGGTTTATAATTTAAAATTTAGGGTTAGGACTTGAAATTTAAATTTTTAGTATTTTTTAATGTTGGACATAAAAATAACACCGAAAAGGGAATGATGATTTTTATCCTTATTCCTTACCTTATACTGCCCATCTTATATTTGGAATGTGTTCCAAGCAATGAATTTGTTAAAATGTAGTCAAATTTGGTAAAAATTATTTTCATAAAAAAATCAGGCCAAATTATTAATTATGCAGGCCAATGCATGATCCTGGTAAAAAAAAGGAAAATATTATTTTTTTTAAATTAAAAAGACCGTTTTATAATAAATTGTTAAAGTATCTGATTTAAATTAAAAAGACTCATCCTTTCTTCGGATGATGGTTGCACTACGTTAAGAGTTGTTTCGCTTGTGTAGATGGGAATGTTGATTTGTACGAAAATGTCCAGCCTCGGCTGCGCTCTTTTTCCTCCACTTTAGGTTAGGGAAATTTTTTAACGAGGCACCGGGGCTTGGTCTTTTTTTATCCGAAATAAAATCTCTTGATTTCAAAAAAAAAATTACTGATAGTTATACAAAAAATAAGTACTATATTAGAAATGTCGAGTTAGTATAAGATATAAATCTTGTGGTTCTTAATTTCAGACATAAATTTATGGCTCTTGTGACATATTCTTGAGGTGCTTGTTTCTTGTGACAACAGCCTAAGCTTTAGCTATCTAAATTATTAAAACGTGAAGGAACATGTGATTTAATGGTCCAATATTGTTACCACTAGTAAAGTTGCATGTGACCTGTATATAATATATATATATATATACCTCTATTATAATCAATTTCATATTGCACAGCTTTAATGCATGTAGGTATTGTTTGGTAAATAGCGGTTTGGGCAAAAATTAGAGGTTTGAGGTATAATCAGAGGTTTGACTAGTCAAATCCGCTAATATTGATGTTTGGTAAATAGCGGATTGGGGTGAAAAGGTTAATTTTGAAAAAGTTCCTAATATGAGCTTTTTGAGATTTGAGGTTTGATATAAGAGTTGTAATACCTCTTTTAACCTTAACAATTACCAAAAATTTCCAAATAACTTAAATTAAATAATAATATTTTTAATATAAATAATAACATATTAAATATTCGACTTATTTGTTGTTACTACTAATTTATATGGTAATATTTGTAAGTTAATTCTATTTTTTATTATCACATATTTATATGTGCATATAATTTTTTTAATAATTATATAAATAATAAATTAATATATAAATCTTTCAAATATGTTTAAAAAATTTATATTAATTTTTTTTACAAATCTAATTAATATTTATTAAATACAAAATATTCATAACTGATAAATTATTCAAACAAGTATTGAATATAATCATGTCCTTATGTGTTATTTTGCTTGTTTAAATAATCAAACAACTATCAGCTATCAGTTAATTTTATCAATCACTTTTATACAATCAGCTAATACAATTCGCTAGTCAAATCAACTAATGCAATCAACTATCAGCTATCAGCTAATGTAATCCGTTACCAGCTATCAACTGTCCGCTAATTGCCAAATAGGGTCATAGTTATTATTGGCCAAATATAATTTCATTTAATTTTTTTTTATCAATTCTTAAGTTAGTGTCATTTAATTTGAAACAATATATGTAATAAGAATAATGTAAGTTGTTCTATTCATATCTTTGTTTTCCATTTGTGGAAATTTTTTCTAATTTTGGTGTAAAATATTTTATCAACCTCATTAATTAAATTTATACCCATTCCTAATATAAAACTGCCGATTGAATAGCAAAAGCTTTTAGACGGAATATTTATAATGTTAATTGGGTTTTTTTTCTCAGCCCATTGAGTTGCGTGCTATTTTGTAATGACTGTTTTTTTTAATAAAAAAATATCGTTATTACGTGTCTTATTAAAAAATTATTTAAATTTAATGGAACAAAAAGAGTACACATGATAATAATAGAATAACAATATAATAATTGCATACTAAAAGGTACCAAGTCCTCACTTAACAAATCAATAAACGAGGCAGAAACTAAAGTAACTAAGTCGAATTCCGAAAATTTTGTATGTTTTGCCAATGTATCCACAACTTGATTTAATGACTGATTTTTTAATGAATTGGTTATGATAAAAAAAATATTGGCAAATTGTGACATAATTCAATTGAAATTTTAAGGATATTTTATGAATGAAAGTAATGACAATTTAAGGCCTAACAAAAATAAATTAATTGAGTGATAAAAATGTTTATATTTTATTTGTATAAATTTAAATTCTAACATTAGTATTAAGAACATAGTTATCTTTCTGTTTAATAAAAATAACGATAATTTATTTTTATACAGACTAATTCAGTATTTTGTTATTTCAATAAAAGAAATAGATTAAAAGAGAAAAAAGAAAATAAATAAATAATGAAGAAAGAAATAAATAATGAAAAATATAAGTTTTTTTGTTACCCTTTTGGTTTTTAGGTATTCGCTATGACTAATTCGAATCGACCCGTGTCACACACCTAATTTTGGTAGGTGAGTCTCCCAACTGATTTTTTTTGCATACACAACACCTCGAACTCAAAACTTTACTTAAGCGATACCAAGCTGCTTATCACTTGAACCAACCTCGTTGATGTGTTTTGTACAAATTTTGATATTACCTTTACAAGTTAATTTTTTTTTCTCAACTTTAAATAAAAATATATTTTGTAATAGAATGATATTATTGCCTAAAGTCCAGCCCAAAATAAAACCTAATTCTCAGCTTTCATGTTACCCAGCCCATAAGAAACAGACGTGAGTTACTCTATTTTAAATGTTTTTTTTCATCTAAGATTTAAATGTTTATTTTTAAAATTTAATTTTTATCATACTATTCATTCACGTATGTCTTAGCTTAGGGATTTTATTTCATCAAAATTCGCCTCCGTAACACAATTGATATCGGAAAAGAATGTCGTCGGAAAATATCCCGTCGCTCGGAACAATAGAATCGGCAATCAAACTCATTGACGTCAAGAAAGACCAACTCAAGAAAGCGTTCGATGACCTCCAAGCCAACTCTCTGCACCTCTCCTCTTTCTCCATCTCATGGTCCGACCTCGATTCTCACTTCACCGCAATTCAGAACTCGGTAACTCAACGGTTCCGCATTCTCGACTCCCGCGAATCCCTTCGCAACCCAATCGACGACGTGTCCGTTTCGAAGCACACTCCGTGCTCGACTCAATCACCCGCGTCAAAACAGGGAGACCCACCGGTTCCCAACCCGTTAACGGAACAAGACCGAGTTGACTCGGTCACTGATTCGGTGGTGAACCGGCCGTTAAATCAGCTTGTACCGTTAGATGTTGAGAAACCATCGTCGTCAAATTCCGTGGGCTTGCAGTCTGATGGTTCGGTTCCGCCGTCAGGCCACATTGATTCGGTGGTGGTGACTCGACCAGAACTGAAGAATTTTTGTGAGAGAATGGATGGGAAGGGGTTGAGGAAGTACATATACGACCGCGTAAAAGAGCGGGACGCTATCCGGATGGAGCTTCCCGGTGCATTGAAGAGTGCTGCGGATCCTGGGGCAATGGTTTTGGATGCAATGGTGGGGTTTTACACTGAGAACTCGCAGTTGAAAGATGATACAGAACCGGGATTGCTTGGATTAAGAAGGGTTTGTGTGGTTTTATTGGAGCAGTTGATGGAAACTGGTATAAGCATCAATGAAGAAGTGAGGGAGAGAGCAAAGAAGTTAGCCTTAGAGTGGAAAGGCAAGGTCAGGTTGCTCAAAGATAAGTCTTTGGAGACATTGGCGTTTTTGCATTTAGTGGCAACTTATGGTTTGGGACCTATGGTTGATAAAGAGCAGCTTGTTGATTACTTTTTTGCCATTGCTAATTTACGGCAAGCTACTGCTTTGTGTAGGTCGATTGGTTTAGGGGACAAAATTCATGGTAAAGTTATTAGTTCCTTGATTGAATGCAATTCTTATCATGTGAATTTGGTTTTGGGATTGACTGTGTTCCTTGCTTTCCTATGTTTTATGTGTGTGTAAGTTTTGCTAATTGGTTTGCAGTTGACTGTTTTGTCATGAATGCATGATTTAGATTATTTGGTGTGTGAAGGAGCTTTTAAGAATTGAAGTTTCCACGTATGGATTGATATGTCAATATTTCTAGCTGTTTAAGGTATATGATTTGCGGTGGGGTTAGCGGTGTCTTGGTTGAATTTGGTTCTTTCTATGTTCACTTTGGCTTATTTGATTTCTTGTTGGTGTTTATGCTTCTTTTACCGCCACTTTTTATGTTTTTAAAGTTCTCTTATGATAAAAAGATCTTTTATGAGATGGCTTACTGCATATCAGTGAATGGTTATTGGTTAGATGGGTTTTAGTTTCTAATTTCGTGTAGTATCGTATGGAAACATAAAAACTTGAAACTCTAGGTGTTGTATGATCTTTTTTATTCTGGTGTTGGATGCCTTGGATTTTGATGTAATTGCTTACTTAGGAAATGGAGGTATTTTTTCTTGCTATATTAAACATGAATTATCTTAGTTAGGCTTAGTTTAGATAGGAAACTTGTGATGATTAAAAGTTCTATGGTTAGAGTGGTTTACCGTGTGCTCAGTGTGGTCACTGGCAAGAACTTGAAACACGTGAACACAATGATTTCCGAAAAAACTGGAATAATTTCATGGATTAAGAAAAGAAAAAAGAAAAATATGGGTAGATATTTTTGTTCCATCAAGTCAATGTGTGCATGTGTGATTGGTGTAGCACATTGTTCTCTCATTTAAATAATCAGCTCAACTTGTAATGGTCATTGATCATACTTTTCCATAGGATTTACATAATTTTCTACCCCCTCTCAGATTTAGAATTCTCTCTCCCTCATATCAGTAGTTCTGATGGACATGGCCTTGCCTTATGCATTGCAGATTTGATTCAGAAACTGTTAGATGATGGCAAACAATTGCTTGCTGTGAAATTTATATTTGAGTTTGGGCTAGCAGAAAAATTCCCACCTCGACCTCTTTTGGACGAGTATCTGGAGGAGACAAAGAGGCACGCAATGCAAGTATGCAAGAAAGGAAAGAACTCTCTCAAGTCACAGGTAAACTTTCATTTCCTGAAAACTTTTCCAAGTACGAGACATGAGTATTCAATTTTTTTCCTTTTACTAATTTCATTTCCTTGTGCAGAATATTGCTGCTGATAGAGAAATTGGTGCCTTGAAATCTGTCATTAAAATAATTGAAGAGCACAATTTAGAAACTGAGTATTCGCTGGAGCCCCTTCAGAAATGTATTGAGCAGCTTGAGAAGCAGCAGGCAGACAGAAAAGCCCCTGCAACACCTGCTGCTTTCAAGCTTCCGCTGCAGGAGGCTGGTCGGAAGGTCAGGAAGCTGTTGGCTCAGCAGGCAAAGAGGAAGATGCAGGTAGCGGGAAAGCAGCAGCAGAGTGGCAACAAGCATCCTAAAACAACTGCATCTGTTGTTCATGCAGTACCTTCATTGAGTGCTGCTGGTACAACTTCTGTGATTCATCCGTTCCAGCAAGCTCATCTTCAACCAGCAGGTTTATTGCCAAATCACACTGCTGCATATTTAAGGTCACCAGCCGTTCCGTTTGGCTTTCCAGGTTCTACTCCTGCTGCTAATCCTTATGCAGGCCCATCAGCTCCAATGTATGGTTTGGCAGGAGCCCCTACGGGTTTCCCTTCAAATCCAAACCCTGCATCCCATTTACATAATAATGACTGGCGGTATACTTATGGTACGTATGGTTTACCGCCACAATACCGTCCATCTTACCACCGACAGTAGCTTGTAGCATACTTCTGGTTGCTAGGGCATTGGTCTCGCATTGACTGACATAACCGGATTGTATTACATAAACCTAAATTTGGTCATTTATTGATAATTTTGCTAACTAATCAGAAGATTTATGTAATTATGGTTTAGTTTTCAATCTAGAAAGCACAAATCCTAGCAGCATTCCATTCTATGTTCACTGTTGTACTTGTTTTTATGAATAAAACTAGACAGACAACATTGCTTGGGATTTGGAAATCACTTTTCTGTTTCCCTAATGCCAATATATATACATTCTATTCTATGTGGTTAGCCATACAAGCAGTTCTAAACACTGGGGTTAGCCCAACTGTCTTTGCTTCTTTTTCGTCACTAAGTCGGTCTATCTGAGTTTTTCTTTCTTTCATACAACAGTTCTTGCTTTCCATGATTTGTCGAACTTATTGTTCTAGATATAAGCATTTGATGACTGATCATATATGGTAATATCTGATAACCGATTATTTGCTCGTTTTGTTGTTCGATTTGGTTAATGTATCTAAATTTGAGTGAATGAGAGACAGGGTTTAATGTTGTTGTTTGTTAATCATGTAATTTTTCTTGGAATCATTATTCATTACTTTCTTGATTTGCAGACAGTAGTTACAAGATTGCTCATTTCTGAAACTTGCTTTACTATAAACAGTTCAAGGGAAGCTTTGCTGTCCTCTTTTGATGTTTATATCAAACTCATTGTTTAATAATAAAATACTATTTTGTATTTAAATTTGTATACACCTTAAATAAATCTTTAATAGACATCAATTTTAAGGATTTATTTAGGGGTTTTAAAAATAAATACTTGAGCTTTATGTATACTTTATTCTACTCAATTCATTTGTCTCATTCTACAAAATTTCAACCTATAATCATGAATGTTTATTAGTTTTGCAGAAACAAAGTTTGTTTGGTACTTGCAATAATGTTCATTTTTAAACTTTTTGAGACAATGTCACCAAATTCTTACTTTGGTCCCCATGGTCATAATTGCATGTCCCTTATAATGTTTCATATCAATGTTTTTTATTTTATTTTATTTTATTGCAGGCAAGAACATTAATTAATGTTTATTTTAGGGGCGGAGCTAGAAATATATTTAAGGGATGTCATTTTTTCAACGATATTTAAAGATGATTAATTATTTATAAAGGGGTGTCATTTGTCCATATTTTTAATTTTTTATATACAAATTATATAGAAAAAAATAGGTTTCCCAAAATTTTTGGGTGTCATGAGACACCCTAATTCAAAGGGTGGCTCCGCCTTGGTTTATTATACTTTTTTAAATGTATTTAGTAAAATTAAAATTTCAATATTTATAATATACAATATTTATTTTTTTTTACTAATTTTTAATATAAAAAACTATCTTGGCATAGATTTTCAATTTTCAACTTTGGGTTATAATTAAAAGAAGTTTTTTTTTTTTTTTCTCATGACTTATCTAGGAGCCTAATATTATAGGATAAATTTTCTATACACAGGCGGTGGAAACTGAAAGTTTCCACAAGCGCCTTAATTTTAGGGTATAGAGACTTACTTTAGGGTATAGGGTTTAGGGATTTAGGTGTGGAGGGTTAGAGTTTAGGGATAGTTGTTTCAATTTAAGGTTTAGAGTTATAATTTAGGGTTTATAGGTTAAAACCTAAATCCTCACCATATTACCCTAAAAACTAAACCCTAACCTATAAACCCTAAATTATAACCCTAAACCTTAAATTAAAATAACTATCCCTAAATTCTAAACCTCTACACCTAAACCCCTAAACCCTATACCCTAAAGTAACTCCCTAAACACTAAAAATAAGGCGCTTGTGGAAACTTTAAGTTTCCACCGCCAGTGTATAGGATATTAATCCAATATTATATAGGTAATTATAAATGGATTAATATCCTATACACTGGCGGTGGAAAGTTTTTATTTCCACAAGCGCCTCAATTATAAGGTTTAGGGTTAGTGTTTAGGGTTTAGGGTTTATGGGTTTTAGTGTAAAGGTTTAGAATTTAGGGTTCATGTTTAGAATTTAGGAATTAGGGTTAGAATTTAGGGTTTAGGGTTAGGGTTTAGTTTTAGGGTAATATGGATGGGAATTTAGGTTTTAACCTATAAACCCTAAATTTTAACCTTAAACCCAAAATTCAATCAACAATCCCTAAATTCAAAACTACTACACTTATACCCCTAAATTTTAAACCCTAAACGAAGTCCCTAACCCCTAAAACTAAGTCGCTTGAGTAAAAAAATTTCCATAAGCGCTTGTGTATAGAACAATTACCCATTATAAATTAGCTTAGATGTGTTAAAAAAGGTAAAGGTGATTTCCATAATCAAGCCCAATTTCCCCCCACCAATTATTAAAGGGTGTTGCCCATTTATCTAATTTTAGAAGTTTGTTTATATTAAATTACAGAGCTTGAAAAAGGTATAAAAGAACCTAAAGGGAACTATTAAATCTTTGTTAGATTTGGGATTGATTGATATAGTTTAACCAACTTAGTAATTTTTTTTGCAAATGTTTTACATTTTTAATGAAATTATATCATTGAATTTATTACTAGGATGTTAACATTTTTATTTTAATAAATCAATAATTATGATTAAATAACAACATCAAGTAAATTGTTTTTTTACCTTTTAATTTAAAACAAAAGTCACTTCAAAAAAATTAAAACAAAAATGGATATTGGTTATTACACTTCTTTCGAAGTCATACTCTTAATCGTTTTGAATACAAAAAATGTATCCTTAAAAAATCATACCGATTGAACAATAATTCGTTTGACATCGTTATTATAATATTTAAGAATATGTAAGTTCAATTTAGAAGTAAACAATTATGAATTATTTAAATATTGTAATTTGTACAGAATAATAATACTTTAACAATAAATAAAAAATAAATAATTTTAAAGAGATTAAACATTAAAAAAAATTACAAATATATCTTTATAACAAATCATTGTCAATCTGTGTCACCCTCCGGTTACACTAAACTAAACTTAAACAATTGTAAAAAAATATTTTCAATTTAATTAATTAATCTGAAGACAACTACTAAAAAATCAACTTAATTTACTTATATACCCCTCCCTCTTTTCTTGCTTACAGGCATAAAAATCAACTCCATTTTGACTCTTTTTGCTTCCACTGCCTTGCCTTTTGTGTTTTTTGTTTGTTCTTTGGTGATGGAGGAACAAACATTAGCTTCTTATTCTTCAGCTGCTGCTGCTTCTACTACTCAGCACGATCTATCGGCTTCAGCTTCGTCTGGTGGAGCTCGCTACAAGCTTGTGGCTCCGGCTAAGCTACCGATCTCAAGGTCGGCTTGTATTACGATCCCACCGGGGCTTAGTCCTTCTTCTTTCTTGGAGTCTCCTGTTCTTCTTTCAGATTTTAAGGTTAGAGCTCGGTTTTATGTTTTTTTGAGGTTGGATCGGTTTTGGGTTATGTTTGTTTCCCGAGAAAATAGAGGAAAGTTGGCTATTTTCTAAAAATTCACTGGTAAAATTAATTTCTTTTATTTTTTCTTTTTAAATAAGAAAAACCCAAGATGATTTTTAAATGATCGAGGAATTTAACAATGTGAGCTTCAAAGTTTTGATTTTTATTTTTTTAGGTAGCTTTTAGTGGGGGGAATTTTTTGGGGGTAGGTTTCTGTATGATGTGATTGGATTTAATTTTCAGCTAAAGAGATGCTTCAGCGAAAAGAATGGGTTACTGAATTTTCATTTGTGTGCTCTTTAAAATGCTTGATTTTAAATTTGAAGTGGTTCATAATGTTGGGGACCTTAAAGTGAAAAGAAGAAGAAAAGATTCCGATGCTTTGATATTGCAATTATTAGATAAATTATGAGAAATGGCACCTAAGTGTGAAGTGTCCATTGATTTGTACATTGTGGAAGGAGGAATGAGGCTTTTCTATATGTATCTATATGTTTATTGTGTTGTCAGTATAAAATCTTGATTGAACTCTTTTTATTTATTTATTTGTTCATAGCTTTGATTTACTTTTAAATGCTACTGTTGTTGTTTTTTGTCATTATGAACTTTCCTCTTTTGGTTGTGGGAATTGTGGCTTTATACATATTTGGTATTTTCAACTGGTTTTATAGGTGAGGGCATACTAGAGATTTTCCCCCATTTTTTAAATGTAAGAATATGGAATAAATGCTGGTTGTGAGGTGGAGTGGATCAATGAATTGATGCTTGTTTGAAGGAAATTGTTTGATTTAGATCAAAGGACAGGTTTTTATTTAAAGTGTGGTGCTAGGTGAGGGTGAAATAAATGGGTGGCAAGTAGTTGGGTCAACATGAAGAGACATGATTGCCGGTGACTTAATGGAGGATTTTATTTCATTAGTTAAGCTCTAGGTTCACTTAATGGATGACATAACATCAGAGAGTTGAATTTGCAAGTTAGGGTATTGGTAGGCGGTTTTACGAACCTGTTTTCCACATCTAGTGTGGGGTTAGCTGGAAGTACATGAATACTTTATATCTCCCCCTCTCCCTCCTTCCTTTATTTTAAGTTCTTTTAGGCACTAAATAATTGTATTGGAATTAGTTTGTTTAGTCTTAGATTGATAGTTGAGTTTGTACTTTTTATCTTGCTCATGCGGATGAGAATAGTAACCAGAAGTTAATACGTTGTTTTTTATCGGTGAATGAAAGTGAAGTAGTTTTGTAAAACTAGATCGAGTAATTTGTTGTTTTGCTTCTTGCTCTTCCAGGTTGAGCCTTCACCAACTACTGGTTCTCTCTTCAAGCCTCAGGCAGTGCATGGCTCTGTCGCTTCTAGTGCATATTCAGCGGCTGCTATGTGTTCCAATGCTATTGATGAAAGAAATTCCAGCTGCTTTGAGTTTAGACCCCATCCTAGATCAAATCTGGTAATTTCCTGACTAATTAATGAACATCTTGAGATTGAAATTTAAATAATATTCTCCTTTCTTGTTTCATTCCCCTTGAAATTAATGGACAATCAATTATATTTCCCTACAGCAATAGGTGTATGGTTAGGTGTTCATATGGAATCTTGATTTGGCATCCTGTTATTTCTGCTCTCTCTCTCTAGATTTTTCCGATGCTGACATCCTTATTTTTCGTTCATTATGTTCCGCTGCTTGTATGGTATGCGTATTGTCCTTGTCTAAAGGTTTTTGCTTACTCAAGGCACCTGCAGATTTAAACCATCTTAGAAGCGAACAATCTCTGCAGATTCAAGGTCAATACCAGACTGTATCATTTAATCCATCAGCTCCAGTCAAAATTGAGATGCCTGGCTCTTCAAATGAGTTGAGTCTCTCGGTGCCAGTTCATACAGCTACTTCTGTGGCTAGTGTTCCTGCTGAAGTCGACGTAGACAAATTAAACCAAATTGGGAACCCAAATAGCGGGACGCAGTCAGGGCAGTCTGATCATAGAGTAACCGGCTCATCCACGATATCTGATGATGGATACAACTGGAGAAAGTATGGACAGAAACATGTTAAAGGAAGTGAATTTCCTCGCAGTTATTACAAATGTACACATCCTAATTGTGAAGTGAAAAAGCTATTTGAGCGGTCTCATGATGGACAGATTACAGAGATGATATACAAAGGCACGCATGATCATCCTAAACCTCAACCTAGTCGCCGGTATTCTTCTGGAAATGCCATGTCTGTACAAGAAGAAAGATCTGATAAGGTGCCATCTTTGACTGGTAGAGATGGTAAGGAGAATTAAAAACATTCAGTTTTTCTGTGTTTTGACTACTTTTTAAAAATTAATTAATCTTTTCCTTTTCCCTGTTTTAGACAAGTCATCCAACATATATGGCCAGATGACTCATAGTATTGAGCCAAATAGTACAGCTGATCTATCTCTGGTCACAGTTAATGATGATAATGCGGATGATGTTGATGATGATGATCCTTTCTCAAAGCGAAGGTATTGTTATCGTCACTGGAGGCTTTTTACCCTGGTTTTGTCTGCTTGCTAAGTGATATTATTGAATATGAACAGGAAGATGGATGGTGGGATTGATATCACTCCTGTGGTGAAGCCAATACGGGAACCACGTGTTGTTGTACAGACTGTGAGTGAAGTTGATATCCTGGATGATGGGTATCGATGGCGCAAATATGGGCAAAAAGTAGTGAGAGGAAATCCTAATCCTAGGTACATATCACGAAGATTTGATTAAACGATAATAGTCATATGTTTAAACATATAGTTTTTACAACATTATATTGGTGGGCATGAAACTCCATTGGAAGCATGCTGGCTTTTGCGCATTGTCATAGTCATAAATTAGAGAAGACAACGAATGTCTGTCCTCTGTCTGACCTTCTATTCAGTTTGTGCTTAGCTATATTTGTTTTTTTGTTGTTTTGCTTATTCAGATCCAATATTTTCAGACTTCAAGGCACATACTTCAAGATTCTCTATTCAGTTTATGGCTACTCTTGAGTCTTGACCATATTCTTTTATTATGGTTTATTACATTATTTGATCATATTTTTATTTCCTACTTACTTCCTATGTAGGAGTTATTACAAGTGCACAGCTGCTGGTTGCCCTGTTAGAAAACACATTGAGAGGGCATCTCATGATCCGAAAGCTGTTATAACCACATACGAGGGAAAACACAATCATGATGTACCTACTGCAAGGACCAATAATCATGATACAGCCGGAGCCGTAAATGCACAATCAAGGATTAGATCAGAAGAAAATGGTGCCATTAGCCTTGATCTTGGTGTTGGGATTAGTCCTGCTCATGAAAATAGTTTGAACGAGAATCAGCAATTTCATCCTGAGCTCGTCCAAAACCACCCTCAGATTGGTGGTTCTAGTTTCAAGCCAGTTCAAGCAACTCCAATGACAGCATACTATGGTGTCCCTAATGGTGGCATGAATCAGTACGGATCTAGAGAAGCACCAAGCGAAGGTCGCCGTGTTGAACTTACACCCCTAAACCATTCTTATGCATATGCACAGACCATGGGAAGAATACTAACAGGTCCATAAATCTGTTAAGGCACAAGAAATAAAACACGGACAATATTTCTTTTTCCATCTTTTTGGCTGGTAAAAAGGTTAGAAATCTTATTCTGAATATATATGTACTGTTTCTATATATATAGTTTACCGTCTGTGCCGATCTTGTAATTGGCCTACAAACTACTTTCTGCTGCACAATCAGTCTTTGTATTAACTTGGGAGTTTGTACAAAAGTGGAACTGGTATATGTATTATTTTTCTTACAGGAAAGTGTTGTAAAACATGTCCTAGAAATGGAATTTGTAAGAAACATGTTTTTTCCATCTTGTCTTATCTTTGGCTAATTTGTGATTTATACAGTGTATACCTGTATTCTTCTTGGCCATTGCCTCTCAGATGCTGTGCCTCAAAACAAAGCATTTTGATGTATGATTTTCATACATTATCCAGAGAAAAAAAATGATTGCTAGAGGCTTTGGCTGAGACATACAAAAATGATTGACCAAACATTTGAAGAATCCAAGGCTAAGAAGATTGATCTTGTACATATGATTGTTGATTGAAAGGGTGAGATTCAATTGCATACAACTTGTTCCAGGTCCTGTGGTGTAAAGGGACAAAGCATGCTATAATTCCTTTTTGTTGGGATGTATTTAACAGCTACGTTGTGTTTTGGTGCATGTGATTTGTGAACCCTCTGGAAATATCATTTTAGAACAAAAACGAAAAAAACATATTCAGTATTTGTCGCTTTTTGTTGTCAAATCTTCACGAGTGTCGACATGACTTTTTATCCCTTCACAACATCCAATTTATCTCATTTGCATGGATAAAGTTTTAGTTGAGGTATTGTATTTCCATATAATTATACTAAGTATAAAAGTCCTCACGTCTGAACTTAAAATCATGCGTCCGTTCCTGTTTAGAACCACAATGTTGGCAGGGGGTTGAGTTAACAGTTATATAGTCGCCATGCTCATGATTTTACATTTGCTTGCAGTAAATACACAAGCTTTGAACATATGGGTGTTTTTTGTTGAACATCTTAGTAGGGTAGATATTATAAATGCACTGTGGATAGAATCCAAAACCCTTTAAATTCCCCAGATTTGTCTGTTTTTAGCAGGGATTGTTTCAGAAAGCAGCCACGTTGTGAGCCATATCTCCACTTGAAACCCAACATTTCTTACCATCTCAAAACTGAAAGCTATAGCTTTGTCCTTGACAATGATACTGCTCCGGATTACTTACTTTTCTCTCTTCATTAGTCAATTATAATCCATGATAAATACGAGGTTTCAATGTTAATGTCTGCAATTTACTATATTGTTTTGACCTTTTAGTTCTTATCCCCTTAAACTTATCGTTTTCAACTTATATAACAATAAGAGCATGCAAGTTTCAAACTATCTCTCTCTGCCTTAGCTTTTCAAGTTAAGGAACCTGTAAAGAATCCATGTCAAATAGAGGGAGAAAAGGAGAAATGCTGTCAGCTTGGGTTTCTTTGAAGGAGAATGTCAACTGTGTAGGCCGGCTCACCGATGTGGTCGGAAAACCAGACAAAGCCTGTGGGAATTCAAGAAACCATGTCCTGGAGAAACAGTTTGTTCATCACCTCAGAAACCCCTTTCGAGAAGCACTCTTCAGGCCAATCTATCCTAAAACACAGTTCTATGGTAAGTTTTCTCTCTTCCTTATACAGGGGACGACACAGGATTTTATGTCGGGAAATATTATATGACAGTTTGAAATTTCCCTCTAGCACCCCTCGGTCCATCCTGCTTATACTCACATTTCCTTTACCCTATATGTTTCCATTAGTAGAAATCACATATTTGTTCCTTTGCATGGGAATTTGAACCTTTTTGCATGCAATCTGACCCTGCTAGTTTTATTTTCTTTCATTAGAGCTCAACATTGGTGAGCCATCAAGGAACATCATCGAGTTGATCTTTCAAAGAGCATCCACGGATCCTTCAAAGCCATCATGGAAGGTCAAAAAAGTTCTAAAAGTGAAGAACTCCATTGAAGTTCTCAAAAGGTTCGAGGACTACAGAGAGAAAGTCATAACAAAATCCAACCAACAACACAAGAGACATCCAAGGAGCACCATAGATGGAAACGAGCTGTTACTTTTCTACGGCACTACCATGGCCTGCTGCAGGAAGCCGAAACCGGTGTGCGAGCTTTGCAGGGACCCGAGCTGTCGAGCGTGCCGGATTATCCATTCCCGATTCGACATGGAATTCACTAGGAAGAATGGGGTTAGATTGAGCACTAGCAGTGAAGAAGTGAGTGATAATATGGTATCTTTCAAGTTGAAGAACTTGAGAAGGGCTGTGATAGTTTGCAGGGTAATTGCAGGGAGTATTGCCAATACCATGGATGGGGCGTATGGAGATTTTGATTCAATCGGACGTGAAGGGCCTCAGTCTAACTTAGAGTATTTGATTGTACAAAATCCATGTGCCATACTCCCCTGTTTTGTCATAGTCTTTAATTAATATGTTAAACGTTTAACCTAATCCACCCAATTGAACCATTTATTTCTATTTGAAGGTTTTGTATTTGCTTTCAAATATTAGTATAGGGATATCAACTGCTGGTTGTAATGATAATACACATTAGAGAAGACACTATTAGAAGCAAGAGCTACAGATTTCGAATATGAATTATAAGATGTACATGTACTATACTAAAATATTAATATAGGGATATGATTGTGAGAAGAAACTTCAAAAATAATTTTTTGAATACTCTAATCTGATTATAAAGTAATATCTTTGTCTAGTTTCATACATGTATAAACTCGTGTACAAATGTTGTTCAAATCCATTTCACCTAGTAGGAACATTCGAACAAAAATACTTTGCCTCTATCCAGTAACCTTTCTACGCCTTAACACTAAAAAATCAAATTTTAAATTTAAAATTTAAACCCTAAACAATACATACTACTCCAAATTTCGTAAACTCTAATAATAAACCCTAACCTTAAATTTTAATCTTAAATCTTAAACCTCAATTTTTAGTATTAAAGCTTAAATAAAAGCACAAAAAATGGAAAGTAAATTTTTATTCGAAACATTCTATCTCTCACCACTGAGGCCGCCCAATACATTCAACTTAATATACTAATGTTCTCAGTACAATAATTTGATAATATCACTCTAAAATTAATGGGACAAGAAAAGCTTAATATACTAATTTTCAAATTTAGTGGTCATTATATAATATATTCAAATTATTTTTTTAATAATTTTAAGGTGATTATAAATATACTCAAACTATTTAAATACTTAATTTACTGATAAAAGTATATTTTAACAACAACAACAACAACAATAATAATAATAATAATAATAATAATAATAATAATAATAATAATAATAAGGATTAATATCCTATACACTGGCGGTGAAAATTTTTTATTTCCACAAGCGCCTCAACTATAGGGTTTAGGGTTAGGGCTTAGGGTTTAGAGTTTAGGGGTTTTAATGTAAATGTTTAGAATTTATGGTTCATGTTTAGAATTTAGAATTTGGGGTTTAGGGTTAGGGTTTAGTTTTAGGGTAATATGTGTAGGGATTTAGGTTTTAACCTATAAACTCTAAATTTTAACCCTAAACTCTAAATTTTATCAATAATCCTTAAATTCAAAACTACTACACTTATACCCCTAAATTTTAAACCCTAAACGGAGTCTCTAACCCCTAAAATTAAGACGCATGTAAAAAAATTTCACAAGCGCTTGTATATAGAACAATTACCCTAATAATAATCCATCTGGAAATATCTAAAATTTCCAAAAATCAACAAACACCAATAATTTTTCTCCGCCCTTTCAGTTTCTTAACAGTTAACACTCAACACGGCATAGTCCGACACCGTTTTGCCTAACCAACCCGTTAAACGGGTTTAACCCAGATTAAAAATAAATAAATAAAAAAGGAAAAATCACAATGAAATGAAAGAAAAAAATCACAATGAAAGAAAAAAAATCTTCTGACAGAGAAACCCCAGTAAAACCCCACCTTTCATTGACAGCCATAGCTACAAGATAAAGCTTTGCGGCATATGCTCTCATCTATTTTCTAGGGTTTTCAGTATATTCTTTTTTTAATCACTTTGTCTCTCTCTATCTCTCTTATCCCAGAAATGGCAGCTTTAACTCTTCATAATTTCAGTCATTTCGATTCTATTCTCTTCTTCCCTTCTCCTTCTTCTTCTTGGAACTTGAGCCTTGCTTTGAAGAATGGAGCTAGCTTCAAGAAAGGGAAGTTCTTGGTGTTTTTATCAACTCACTCTAATCCCAAAATTCTAAAGTCTAATAAGAAGTCAAGGTTTGGTCAAAGGATTACTCCTTATGACACTGATGAGGAGGAAGAGGATGATGATGAAGAAGATGAAGATGGAGAATTTGGTGACAGTGATGATGGCATGGCTGGAGATGATTGGTTGATGAATGTAAGTTCACTTTATAATCACTTTCCCATAATTAAAAAGCTACAATTTTTTTATATTATGTTTAATTGCTGCAAAAGTGTGTATGTGTGTAGAAACTGTAGTTAGAAGTATGTGTAATTGGTCATTTAAGATGAATATTTGCAATACTGATATTTGGTTTGGTTGGTTTGATGTTCTTTAGGATTGAGGTGATAATTGTTTCACTAGCAAGCATTTTGTGCTTTGGTTTTCTGTATATTTTTAGTTCTATATATTTTATTTCTGCAGAGTTGTATATTTGGTCTAAACTACAATTAGAAATATATGTAATTTGTTATTCAAGATGCAATCTTTGTAATAAAAACATATGTTTTTTTTTTGCATGGTATGAAGTTTATAGGATTGTAGAAAATTGACCCATCACTATGTTTTTACTACATTTTTATTGATGTTAAGATATTATTTGGCTTGCATTTTGTGCTTTGATTTGAAATAATTGAACAATTAGCTTATGTTTTAGTTGGACATGGAACCGCTTCTGGTCTGAAATGGATATTTTATTTCAGGATGATTTTGCTCAACCTCATGAATACTTTGTTAACGGGAAGAAAATTAAATCGCACAAGGGAAGTGGTAAAGAAGGTATGCATGTGAATTTGTCACAAGATTTGACATTGGTTTTTGAGGAGTTTTAACAAAGAGGGTTCATTTGTTTGTGCAGGAAACCAAAGACCGGAAGAACAACGCAAGGGCTCGAAAGCGTTAAAATCAAGACAAGGTCTTATAGCTTCTGAACATGGTAATGATGATCAAAGGAGGAATAGTGCAGGTGATTTTTATCATACTTCTAACAAAATGAAGGAAGCTGGTTCCTTTGGTGTGGATGAAGAAAGAAAGGTAAGATAAGCTGTCAACTTTTTCTATTTTCTGTACCAAATGTGTAAATGAGCTTTATATGCTTTCTCTATTGCAGATGGTTTCAAAGACATCTAAAGAAAATAGATATCAACGGCTGTATGATGAAATTGACTTGGATGAGAAATGGTTTCCTCTTCTTGATTATCTAAGTACTTTTGGGCTTAAAGATTCACACTTTATCCAAATTTACGAGAGACACATGCCTTCTCTTCAAATCAATGTGTGTTCAGCTCGGGAAAGATTGGAGTACTTGTTGAGCATTGGTGTGAAACAAAGAGACGTTAGGAGAATACTTTTGAGACAACCACAAATTCTAGAATACACAGTGGAGAACAACTTGAAGTCTCATGTGGCTTTTCTAATGGGTCTAGGGATTCCAAATTCTAGAATAGGGCAGATAATTGCTCGTGCACCTTCTCTGTTTTCGTACAGCGTTGAAAATTCATTAAAACCAACAGTGAGATACTTGATTGAGGAGGTTGGTATTAATGAACATGATTTAGGTAAAGTTGTGCAGTTGAGCCCTCAGATTCTAGTTCAACGGATTGACATATCATGGAATACTCGCTATATGTTTCTCTCCAAGGAGTTGGGAGCACCCAGAGATAGTATTGTGAAGATGGTAAAGAAACATCCCCAATTTCTTCATTACAGCATTGATGACGGATTATTGCCCAGGATAAATTTCCTAAGGAGCATCGGAATGTGTAATTCAGATATCTTGAAAGTTTTGACTAGTCTTACACAGGTTAGTTTCCTTGTAACTGCATGATAACACAGGAAATTGTTTCCTCTCTTATAATTTGGTTTTGTTTCTAGGTCTTATCTCTGTCTCTGGAGGACAATCTAAAGCCCAAGTACCTGTACTTGGTCAATGAACTGAATAATGAGGTGCATTCTTTGACAAAATATCCTATGTACTTGAGCTTGTCACTGGATCAGAGAATTCGACCCCGCCACCGGTTCTTGGTTTCCCTAAAGAAAGCTCCAAAGGGGCCATTTCCACTTGGTTCATTTGTCCCAACTGATGAATGCTTTTGCCAGCAGTGGGCTGGAACTAGTTTAGATAAATATTTGGCATTCCGTCAAAGGCTACTACTCAAGGAGTTTGCAAAGAAATACGAGAAGTAGTGATAAGCTTCAAAGCTTCCTTCCTAATACTAGAATCCGTGTAGCAGATTGGTATCCCGTTCGTCCACTTCAAGCTGTCCAACATCATAGCTCTCTGACACTAGTATGAGGTTTTTGGAATGATACCAAGACTACAATTTACCATAAACCCTGGAGTGATAAAGGATATCTGAAAAATAAGGATTTGGAGTGAAATTCAGATTATAACTTTCTAAAGACTGGTAACTGGCTCTTGTACCTTGGTAATTTTAAGTCGGTTGGTTTGCTTGTTGTGCACTCCACGTATTTTTATAGAGTTTACGTTGTGAAAAATTGCAACAGTTTCTTCTAGTCCAAGGCATGCAGATGAGAGATTATACTAACTACTGGTGACAAGCAAGGAGAATGAACTCGAAGCAACCTTCAAATTTATGGTCAGTTACTTTTTATAAACCGACACTTTGAATTTCTCAGCTAGAATAGATTTCCGTGTGCATATTGCATGGGTAGTTTGCCCTTAATAGAACTATCCATGCCCTTAATAGAATTTCTTGAAGTACTCGTGTCTGGATATTCCTCATGCCCTTAATAGAATTTCTTGAAGTACTCAATTCCTCATGCCCTTAATAGAATTTCTTGAAGTACTCGTGTCTGGATATTCCTCATGCAGTAACAAAGGAATTATCAATGATCTGTAAACCATTTGGATAATCCTCATGCAGTAAAACTAAAATGTTCTTTATTTTCTTTCAAGTTGTCTGTTATACCATGCATTGTATTGTTTTGACTATAAGTTTATGCTTTCTCATGATATGTAGATTCCGATGCAGGCCGACATACTGACTAATCAAGAGGAGAAATTCAGAAACAAGTTGCAGTTATCCTGTCGATACTAGCAGGGATTTTCCTTTTTTGCTTTAGATTTTATGAAATGATACACACTCCATTTACAGTCAAGCCCTTCTGCACATCATATAAATATTGTCTAAATGGTATCCAATCATTTATTTTTCTTACTGAATTTGTAATATTTCTTTTCTTTTCTTACATCCTCGTAACATGTAATGTTGAACTGGTATCCTTTATGCACAAGTTGGATATTTTTTGTTTCAATATGCCCCAATGCTTCAGCCTCATGTGAGTTTGCTGGGTTGGGTTCCTCAAGTGTTTCATTAATGCAACACAAGAGGAGACACATTAGGTAATGGTTAATATAATTCAATAGAAAGAGCAGAAGGGATATGTGACACTTTGGGGAGCCTAAAGGTATGGGGCCTATATTAGACTCAAGTTTGAAATTTGCAGAACTTTGGCCTAAAGACCTTTTAGTCCTATATTTCCAAAGCACAACTCCCATATTAGAATTTGTTTTAGGTTTTTGCTAAGTGCTAACAATAACTTTAAGGGGAGAAAGAAAAAAAAAAGCAATGTTTTAATGTTGAAAATGATAATTAAAATTGGTCTTGTTCACATTGAATATAATGTTATTTCTATAAGTAATAGTATTATTTTTGTAATTAATTGGTCTTGTTCAGACTATTAAAGCCAGCCTCAACTGGCATAATAATTCAAAGAATTTTACTTTCATTATTTCATACTCATGCTTAAATATGAATATATATATTTTTTTTAAAATAATCTTAAACTGATTAAGGTGGTATATGTTCATATATATCCTTTAATATTCTGATAATACACACGACTCACTTTGCAGATAAAGCGGTTTGAACCTGGATTACCTAGGATGAACATCACTTAGGATGACTATAAATATATACAACCGAACACTTTAATGAATAAATATCAATCAAGTTTGAGTTATAAAGATAACAAAAACTTTGGTTGAATGAATTTACGATCAACATTAAGTCATGGATTTAATATATACTATCACCATTGATATTTGAGGTCCAAGAAAAGAGAAGCTCCAAAAAAAAAGTTGCACCACCCAAATTCAACTTTTCCATGATTTTGCCTAAGGCTAAAAGGCAAAGAGATAGTTATCCAAAATTCCCTGAGATATGTAGGGGAAGGGTAGGCTGCTTTTGAGGTTGTGCCCACTCTTCCAACAATTGAGTTCAAAGACAAGAGTGTTCCAACAACAACAGCCCCATTGAAAGAATCCACTAACTATACCTTTCTTCTTCCATGCCATTTCTATCCAACAACTTCATGACAAAACACACAATATCAAGAGAGGGAAAAAAAGGCAGTCCAAAGACAAAGAAACGGATTTCACATACTGAAATTCGAACTTTAAACTGAGTGTGATCAGAACAAGTGAAAAGATAGAATGTTGAAAGTTGAAAATAATACAAGTATCCCCCACCAAAAAAAGGGACACCATCTTTCTTGAAAGGCCAATAGCACTTGGCAACAAGGCGACAGAGAATCAACCATCCTTTTATTCTGCAAAAGGAAACACTTCCAAATGCTACATTCCATCTCACTTTGGACTTTTTTTCAGACCCTTTTCTTCCTATCATCTATTTTTACCTCAACACATTGCCACATAACTCTGCCTGCTTGGACTTTGCATCTCAGCGGCTGATTCTACCTTTTTTGTTTCTTTCCTTCTAAATCATTGAGAATCAACTAAAGTGGCTTGCATTGAATAGGTTAATGATTTTGAAGCTTATAAATGTCCTATATATAAGAATATAGCAGCCTCAGATCACCTTATGAGCATTCTCCTCTGTACAATTGATAGGCTCCGGTGATGGGAAGGAAGAGTGACCCAGCTTCTCATTCTTCCATTGCTCTCTTGCAAGAGAGGTTCAGACAGTTGCAGCGAGCGAAGGAATTGAGGCAGGAACAAGAGGCTTTACGGTTGCTATCTGAAGCGGAGAGGATCAGTCCAGGCACCATGAATGAAGCATCTCAATTGTTTTTCCATTCCGAATTGATCCTTCAGCCTAGACCGCCTCTCCAAGGATCTGTACTCGGTGAATCTAGCATGCAGAGCATGCATAATCGACGTCAGGTTATTGAATCTCCAACATTGTTGAACTTACAGCAGAGGGATACAGGCATGCATACATCTACCTTTAATGATTCAGATGTTGACACTTCACTTCATCTGTGAACAATTGTACAATGTTAGCCTGTTCTCATTTTTGTTTTGTTCTCCAGTTCAAGTCTTTAACTCTTCTTATGGAGCTGTAAGAAAATGTCAGGGGAGAAGGGCAGTCTTCCCCCGGGGAAGGGGGGGGGGGAATGAGAGAGAAAGATATAGTGTAATGTATATATCATCTATATATATAACTATAGTCCATTAGGACTCTTCCTTATTCTCATTATGATCAGCAGTTATATATGGATCTGAGAGGTCATCCTCTTGCCTCTTTCGAAATGCGTCTTCACTATGGTTACTATTATTTGACTCTTCATCATTGCTCCGTTTCCTCTTCATGATTTTTGGAACTGTCGGAGTTACTGCCGTCGTATCTAATAGAGCTTCCTCATCCTTTATCCTTTCAAAACGAACAGCACTTACTTTCCGGGCATTTCCTGCCAATATCTGCACCAAGAACAAGTTTACCACATTAGAATGTTAGTAATACAGTCGATCAAGTTTTGGCCTTATAAGCATTTCGAATCAATAGAAAACTTGACAGAAAACATGTACTTATGTAAGAAAAAAACAACTTAAGTTCGCATTTGGGAAGGGAAAAAAATGCCAAGAACACTTGCATTTGTAAAGACAGCCGCCAATTGTAGTCATATGCAGCAGGCACTAATTCGAAAAGGCTACATCCTATTTGAAGAAGAGATGTCACAGCAACTGCTCATCAGTTTTTCCTTTGTAATAGTTTTTTTTTTCCTGAACGATGTAATATATGTTTAATGAAATTTTCTTGATGGTGCATTCTTGTTACTTTCATCGTGATTGAATACAACAATCAGTCCCATAATATCTCAAAAGAATATCTAAATTCGAATGATTCAGCTCAAACAAAAAGGGGATGGATCTTTGTACTTTCTCTGTCAAGGGCCTAAGGTAGAATGACACTGCTTTGTATGGAAAATATCATAGTGAATAATGTTCATCATAATTCCAATGACAATGTTTTGACATTTCAATTGTTGTGTACATGTTTCGGAGTTTCTAATTATTCATAATCCAGATGCCATAAGTACTAGCTGCATTCATTTCGTATGTATGCAACTGAACTCCTTTTGAGGAATGTTTAGAAACAATGACATTACAAATAACTCGAATGATTGTTGCATTATTCAAAAGCAATGTTATGCAATACAAATGAATATGCAACAAGTGTTCAAACCATACCTCAAGTTTATAAATTTGTTGCCTTTCATTCAGATCGTGGTGATCGGACCCAGTTTCAGAATTGTCATCATCTTCTTCGTCTCCCTTTTCAAGGACTACCTTAATACTCTCACCTGTCCTTGGTATATATCCAAAGGCCTCACAGACAAAACCCGACACCGTCTCATATTGATGTTCCTATAAAACAGAAAAAAGGAAATCATATAAATATAGCATGTATATATACAAGAGTTCCTGTGTATTTGACGAACTGGTTCTTCTTCATATGGTGAGGGGAGGTCCAATTGTTAGTTACTTTTCCTCTAGTATAGATATTTGGTATTAACAGAAGACATCCATTTTAACATTAGTATGCATATTATGAACATTGCAACTATACAAGCAAAAACTTGCAGGTAGAATGAAAGCTTATGCATTAGGATTTATATAAATGAAAAGTAATACAAGTAGCTTACTTCTGGCAGCTTGATTTTTAGATCTTCAGAAAGTTGATAAATAGATGTATTAGCATCCACATCAAAGATTCCCTCTGCTCGCATTACAATATAGCCGGTTTTCTTCTGGATCTCCTCCTGTCCGAAGGAAAATTTTAAAATCATAGAAACTTGAAAATAAAGTCCACAAGCTATAAAGGTCCAAGTATGTATTGATCGCGGATGAATCATATTAACTTATTTGGACTTTA
Organism: Hibiscus tridactylites; assembly: GCA_958450335.1. Lineage (NCBI taxonomy): Eukaryota > Viridiplantae > Streptophyta > Magnoliopsida > Malvales > Malvaceae > Hibiscus > Hibiscus tridactylites. The sequence continues at coordinate 4,428,555 of OY288271.1, forward strand.
GCCCTTAATGTGGAAGAACAAAAAAAAAGCATTTTGAATAAGTTAAAAGATGTAGCAAGCCTTACTTTTGAATCATTTTCATCGAAAATTTCACCGACAATCTCCTCAACCACATCTTCCAAGGTGACTATCTGCTCCAAAATAGAAAAAGAAGAGACAAATGAATATATGGTGCAAATTCGAATGAGAGTGTGGGAGGGAGGTATAGATTATTTGTTACTGTTGATTGTTTGCCAAGATTTGAGCATATTGCAGACTCCAATCTCAACTAATTTTCTAACAAGAGCTAAAGGGATTTTGGACATTTGAGGACTCATTCAATTCAACTGCAGGTAAGTTTTTCCATGTTGAATCTCATATTAATGTTGTATATTAAATCAGTTTAAGTTTTGCCATACAAATCAGTGATGCTAGTTTAAGTGGGCGCTATTAGCTATGCTATGTAAGCACTTTCATATAAAACATTAATCCTTGGAAACTGCAGATCAACAAAAAAAACATCTTACTTTGAGTTTCTTCAACAGGTAAGACTCATTCAAGAATACAAATCTCAATTCAAGATTAATTCGCAATTTTAAGTATAGCACGTACTCCAACAGTTCCACCATACTCGTTAAGAACAACAGCCATGTGGACCTTCCTAATGCGAAACTCTCTAAGAAGATTCCAGACTGACATTGAATCTGCAAAAAAGGGATTATTCTATGTGTAATAGCTTCTCAGATTATGATCTATATGAAAGTGACAGCTACCATTTGGCCTAATGGATATCTAGGTAGAAATGTAAAAGTCAGTTGCAAATTAACTCAAAGCATGAACTCAACAGAAGAAAATAAACTTAAAAATTACCGGGCACAAAGTATGCGGGTTTGTGAGCCATATTTCCCACAGTAATACTTTCTAGCAGTTCGCCCTTCAAAATCAAACAGATTATAATGCTGCACACTATGATATTGTAGCACAGTTTAATAAGCCAAGAGTAACGATGATAAAAGAGAAACTGAGTAGAAATTGTCTGACCTTGGGAACATAATCTAGTAGATCCATAGCATAAGCAATACCCACTATATTGTCAACACGCTGCTCGAAAACAGGCACCCTGCAAAAATGTCAAAAAATCTCTTAGAAAATTATTTTAAATTAGAAAGAACCTAGGAGAAAATTCATTAAGATTATCTTCTACCTTGAATATTCCTGATTTAACCACAGATTGTGGAACTCAACGAGAGTTGAGCTTGCATCAATTGCAACTACATCGATAAGAGGTGTCATCACCTCTCTAACATGGGTATCTTTTATCTCCAACACATTTTCGATCATATCCTGCAAGGGGATCCCAATATATCATAGCACCAGAACCAAAAACAATGAGTTAATAAAGTACGTCCCACTGAAATATTCATTCGAACAAACATATAAAGGGGGAAGAAAGAACGGGAAATTCATTTGGACTCATATCAAGACCCACTGGTCTGGGTCTCCAGGGTATAGAAGAGAAGGTAATAGAAAAATATCTATCACAAATACAATATATGTGTTGTTCAAATGTCCAACCAGAGTTATTATACATATCAACATATCAAATATGTAATATATATATGGTTACCTGTTCCTCCTCCTCTATTGCACCACTCAACTCTGCCCCTCGTAGCATTAGCTTCAATTCATCTTCCGTAACATAAGGTTCGCTAAACTTAAATAGAAAATGCATAAGGCATTTGAAAAGCATATAAAACAATGACCGCATATGTTGACAAACCATTGGAAATAAACAACAATGAAAATGCATGAGTTAGTAGCTGCAGATGGATTGAATGCAAGTAATTATTTTCTTCACCTTTTTCCTTTTAGACCAAGAATTTTGAGCATCCCCATGGATAGATAGGTGACAACTCTTCCCACTGGATATAGTATTACAGAAAGCCATGCCACTGGCCTAACCTAGAAATATTACAACCATAATCAGTCCACCAATTTCGAATTGGTGATAACTGCAAAGTACCATGAGAGCCAGGAGGCATATAGAGAGAAATATAGGGAAAAACAGCTAAATCTATTTTGATAAACATCTGGCCTCGAGTGAAATTTAAAGACCCGAATGTGGGGCAAGAACAGAAAAAACTTACCACAAATCTGGCAACTTCTGTGGGGCTGTGAACAGCTATACTCTTTGGAGTGATCTCAGTGAGAAGCAATATGGCAACCTAGCACCATTCAAGAGAAGTTAACCTGTTATCATATGTATGGAATGATGTATATTTGCCATTTCACTTGCCTACACTCTGGGCTGACCAACCACGACTTAACTGATTAATTATTTACTGACATGAGAAAGAAACAAATATGTGCAGGCATGCTACACAAACACACACCCGAAAATAAAAAAATAAAATAAAAAACAGGATATTGCAACATACAGTCATTACTCCAGTTGCTGCACTAACACCAGCTTCACCAAATATTTCTGTTGCAGCATCTGTGACTAAAGCCGTTGCTCCAATATTGACCACACTGAGTACAGAAATACAATCTACGGTAAGAAATGTTTTTAAGCTTTAGCTGAAAAGAAATGGAAGCAGTCCATATCAAGGTGATGGTAAGGAAACAGGAATACGTGGTGCCTATAAGAATGGTTGTGAGAAACCGAGTTACATCACTACGAAGCATTTTGAATACACCATCTTCAGACTCTTTTTCGGCCAGCTCACGTATCTGAGACAGATTAAACATCAAATGGCCAATGGATGATAGATTTCTTAAAGGCTTGATGACATGACAAAATAGAAATCTCCAGTATCTTTAAGAGATGAATATCATTAAAGCTCATTTCACCATAAACTAATAATACAATATGAAATTCATATGGAAAGTTGACATGGAAAATAAAAATTTGATCTTATATAAACTTGAGCCAAAAACATCAAATCACCTAGGAGAATCACACAACACAGGAAAGGGAAGATATTTAAAAGATTGCATCAAAAATTGATTGAAGCATCTACATTTTCCAAGTTGCAACAATCGGAAACTGCAGCATTCAGATTCCGATATCAATGAACAACCACAAATATGATTTCAATGAGTATAAAGCTGTTAAATCCTAGGGTAAAAAAAATAAATACCTTCCAAGGCCATAATGTAGTTATAGAAGTCTCAGCCATTGAGAAGAAAGCAGACAGAGCCAAAAGCACTGTCAAAACCACACCTTGCTCCTTGAACACTTTAAGAAGCATAGATGCCTTAGGCCAAGCATTCCTCAACAACAATATGGACTTCCCAATCACCCCATAGCCAGCATTACCCACTTCTTCTACAGAAAATACTCTTTTGCATACAAAGATCAATATACCACAGACCATTGCCACCAAAATTCCTCTTTTCAACAAATTCAAATTCTGATCATTGCCCACATCTTCATCGTCTTCACTTAAAAACCCCAAACGTGTTTGATTTCCAAAAGTACCAGGTTTTGGCAATCCAAAGGATTTGAGAACTCGGGGATTGGGAAAGATGGAGATTAGAGGAGTTGGGTAGTGCTCAGTTTTGGATAAAAACTTTGATGGGAACTTCAAATTTCGATTAAAAAGCATGAAAGATGAGGACTTTGTTGAAGTGATAAAAGTGGGTTGGCTTAGAATGGAATATTCAAGCGTCATTTCCATCAATAAGAATAAGCCAATATTCTAAAAAAAAATCAAAACTTTGGAACAAAATATGGAAGTGAAAAGAATAAAGAGGGGACTTTCAGGTTTTATTGGGATGAAGAGAATTCCAATGGAAGGATGGGCTCTTCAGTTTTCATCACTCTCTTGTTTTCTGGTGAAAGGGAGGAATTTTGCTTACAGCTACTTTCTATCTACTGAGAAAATATGTGGTAGAAATTAGAAAACACGGCTTGAATTTGGAAATTGGGAAAACTCCAATCCAACTGAATTAAAAGGATGAATAGAATCTGAAAATGACAAGAATTTCAATATGAACAACTGAGAATATAGAACAGTTCTACTAAATGGATAATGGTGAGTCAAAGAAGTAAGTGCCAAGCAATGAAAACTAGAGTTTGTAACTATGCGTAATGTTCTTTTCAAGATAGTTCAAGACTCAAGAGTAAGCCAAGTTGGCAACTTGATATGTCATTCCTCAAGCTTTTTGGAGTGTGTTTAAAATTTGAATATTTCAAACACCACCCAGCAGCTGTTTCATTATAAGACATCAATTTCGAATACGTAGGGAACCAGTCCATTGTGAAAATGATGAAGACTTGTTTTCCAGTACTCTAGTGGGAGAATCATATAAATTACTGCAAATCTGCAATACTAACCTTGACTTAGAAGCAGAACCATGTCACTGTCGAGAACCGAAGTTATTCGGTGGGCGATTGTTATAACTGTACAGTCAGAGAAGTGATCCTTTAAGGTCGTCTGGATCAGATTATCGGTAACCGTATCGACCGACGCCGTAGCTTCATCGAGTACTAAGATCTTACTTCTCTTGAGCAGCACACGCCCAAGACAGACCAGCTGCCTTTGACCCATACTCCAATTCTCTCCATTTTAGAAGCCTGAGTTGGATAACTTCGATTTATTGACCGATCAACTCGGTTCAAGTTTTGCAGATGTTAAGTAACTCTCTCAATCAAATTTTTTTCATTCACAACGTTTAAATTCAAATTTTTAATTTTATTTAAGTGACTTATCATCTTACCCCGCTAAAAAAAATATTCATATTCCATTCCTAAAGCTTATAACTTTATATAGCAAACAAATTTCAGATTTGGATTTTTATATTCATATTCTCAAAAAGGATAGACTGAACTTTTGAGGTCATATAATAATTATTCATGGCTTTATGGACACGTAAGCAATGACATTAACTAACTTGTTTCTCGTAGGCTTATATAGAATACAACTTTTAAATTATAATTTTTATGAGTTATATTTTAATATATAAGTTATGTAAAAAAGTTATACAATTTTGTTTATAAAATTTAAATTTTAAACTCTTATATTTTAAACATTAAATCCTAAACTCTAAATTCTAATTTTCATCAAAAAAATTATAGTCATAAACCCTAAATTCTACACCCTACAGACTAAACTCATAAACCCTAACCTAAAACCCCAAATCCTAATATTATAAACTAAATTTTACACATCAAAGTATTTTTTTATTTAGGTGTTAATTTTTTTTCGAAGTATCTATTATTTCGTTAACTATTTTAAAGTTGAAATATTAACTTTCTGTTAATAAATTTATCAGGCAATGAATATATGATATGTGAGATTATTCTTAATTTAATTTATTTTAAAAGACTGAAGCCTTTAATTTTCTCAAACCAACCCCAAAAAACCCTAAATTCTATAAAAAAAAACCCTAAAATCTTATCCTATTTATTTTGTCGTTATCAAATTAATCACCACCACTCACCTATTTATATAGTCACACCTTCAATATTGATTATTTTATTCTTCTGTCACGGTAAATTGAAGATTACGCAACGAACGGGTGATGATTGTTCCTAGCTTTATGCCCCATAATCAAATGATTGTAATCCATCAAATGGTTCACGAAATGTTGTTATTCTTAAGTGACCCATATTCGAGTAGTATGTTTGTACGGTGTGTATATTATTAAAAAGTTAAAATTAACGAACAAATATATCTTACAATCAAACCAGACTGTTTAAAAAAATCAAATATATAATTAGATTCGAATAGTCTAGTTATTGAAACAAATTTCTCCAATGATTTTGGAATAATACACGACTTGTTCTTGATCAAGCATGTCGGAGAATTATATTTCCATCGTACACCTTGCACTAAAGGAAGTCACAAACAATCTACTTAAAAGTTCATCTTCTGGCAAGCATATCATTAGTAGGGATGTGCATTTTATCCGACCCGGTCAAATCAGGTCGAATTTTTTTAATAAAAAATCAGGTTTGGGTCGGGTCAATTTTTTGTTGGATGATCTCGGGTCGGGTTTAGGGTGAAAATACTCGATCCGACTTGAGACTAATTGTGTAATTTTCTCCTAAAATTTTTAGGGATATCTATAATAATACTCTTTTTATATATATTTTTTATAATTAAGTCCTTAAAATTGAATTTTATTTACAATTTAGTCCTTAATTTTATATTTTTTACAATTATGTCCCCTAAATTTTTTTTTACAATTAGGTTCTTAAAAATTATTTTTTTTCTATAAGTCGGGTTTGGTGTGTTTATTTTCGGGTCGGGTGCAGGTATATTGTATTTACTTTCGAGAACAGTCGAGCCAGAAAAGTGTTATGTTACTTGGACTTCGGTGTAGGTATCGAAAATGAACAAATCTTCGATTGTTCAAGTTTTCTGACCCTAGACAAACTATTTGCCTTTCGAATTCTCGTCGTTTCCGATGTGTTAACACGGGGAAGAACTGAAGAATTTACTCTACTTTTACTGATTGCAACCTTTACAATTAGAAGTGAATCAATAAACAATAAGAACATGATCAACAATAAAATCAAATTTGCCATCTTTGACATTCCTATTAATATCATCAATCAACAATCTCCCAAACTCGATCTCGCAATGTACTCGGCTACAAGTTGCGAAAACGACGACGACTTGTTTTCTAGCAGTTTAGCTGGAGAATCATATTCTTCAACAAGTCCTGCAACAGTTGAAAAGTTTTAAATGAGTTTGAACAATCCGACTAATCCGACGAGCAAAACATTAAACGGTCATACTCACCCTGGTTCAAAAACAGGACCATATCACTATCGAGAACAGAAGTTATCCGGTGAGCAATCGTTATGACCGTGCATCCCGAGAACTGCTCTCTTAGGGTTGTCTGAATCAAATTATCTGTAGCCGTATCAACCGATGCCGTAGCTTCATCAAGTACTAAGATCTTGCTTTTCTTGAGCAGCACACGTCCCATACAAATCAGCTGCCTTTGACCTATGCTCCAATTATCTCCATTCTCGCTCACTATAGAAGCAAGATCATAATTTTAGTAAAATTTTCTTTCAATAGTGGAATCTATCTATATGATAAGTAATCGGATTCGGACCTGTAGAATCCAGCTTGTGTTCGTTCCTTCTAACGTGCTCGCCGAGTTGACACTTATCCAATGCCTTCATTAAAACATACATCAATACATGTCAGACTTCAAATTAAAATCATTAAGGATTGCATCTTATAGGGAAAAGAGTGAATAAGAAAAAAAAGTTTATCATCTCATATGAACTCACCTCCCAAATTTGTTGGTCTGTGTACTCTTCAAGGGGGTCCAAATTGCTTCGAATAGTCCCTTCAAACATGATAGGTTCCTGAGGAATGATGCTAAGGCTTGACCGCAAATCATGCAGTCCAATTGATGAGATATTGAGGCCATCAATTGTAATCTGGCCAGCTTCTGGTTCAACCATCCGGAAAATCGTTTGTATAAGAGTTGATTTACCACTGCCCGTTCTCCCTACAATGCCGGTTTTCAACCCTCCTGGAAACGTGCACGTCACCCCGCGCAAGACGAGTGGCAGGTGTGGGGTGTAACGAACCTACATTGATCATTTTCATCAATTATTTCAAAACCAACACATAGGAATCAAAGTCATAAACAGCAGAAACTGCATTACCTGCAGATTAAGAATGTTAACTTCTCCATGAGATGGCCAAGACTGTTCCGGGCGATTCGTTTCTATCACAAGAGGAGGCTCAGTAGGAATATTACTGTACTGAAGCATTCTCTCAACAGATATAATTTGATTCTCCATACTGCAAATATTCAACACTATCCAAGTTTGCAATGTATTCAGAGTGAGTCCGTACGTCACAGCTAACCCCGCAATGGCTAAACAATAGAAAATACATTCGGTCATTCTCCATTAACATTCCTTATCTAGAAAACAGGGTAATGAATGAATATGCCAATCTGCAATCACTTACCAGGATTAATAACTCCCTCGGGTACACATATCAAAAGGAACAAACAGAAAGCAAAAGTGATAGAAGACAACATGTCTAGCCGGAAGATCAACCATTCCATTGCACCGGCAAAATGGAATTTTGGACGAGAATAGCAGTCGGTCAGTATCATGTTTGTCTCTCGGAATCTTGATTCTTGATCAAAGCACCTGATAGTTGTTGCCCCTAAAATCGTTTCAGCAAAATGCTGTATTATTGGAGCTTTGCATACTCCAATCAACCGTGAAAGTTCTCGTGCAGAAGATATGTAATATCGCTGCAAAATTACAAGTTTATGAGTATTAATATGTCCATGTATCATGCAAGGTTGAATATATATCAAAACAAGAATTACCTGGTACCAAATGCAGGCAGCAAGCACAGGGATACAAATGATATAAATCTGCCAAGAAGCTTGAGACATGACGACAATGATTCCAAGTAGATAGATTATATTAAAGGCAAAATCACCAACTTGGTATGGAATGTTCAAATCGACTGCAGTTTGATCCGTAGAAGCCTATAAGAGCAAGGAAAACAATTAGAATCCTTCAAAAACAATGGGGAATCTTCCAAAAAAGAAAATGAAAGAAAGTAAAATGGAATGTTTAAAGATCATAGAGGAAACGACAGAGACTTACTCGGTTCAGAATTCTTCCACTAGGCGTAGAATCAAAGAAAGACATAGGGGCCCTGAAAATGCTTGAATGCATCTTTTCGAAGAAAAGAGTGGCTGTTTTGTATCCAGCTTTGTTAAGAAGCAATGCTTTAACAAGTACAGCAAAAGCACATGCTATGGCCAAAACTAAATAGACAACTACTAGCGTAAAGCTCCCAACGGGAGGCTTGACATCGGCAGACACCGGAGAAGCCCAAGCCATCCAATAATCACTACCATTTTGGAAAATCTGGAAGAGAATGTGCACCAGCAATATAAAAGGCACAAGAGCACCTCCATATGCTGTTGTGAGATATTTCCAATAGATTGAAAACCCAACTTCTCCTTTCACTCGCTCTTCTTCTTGAACAAGCTGTCCTTTCGGTCCGCCGTCATCTACTTTACCACTCTCATTACCTTGGTTTCCTTCTTTCTGCAGTTTTCCACCAACACTTCCCACGACTGAACCTCGTTCACCAGTACTTTGTTCTGAATCAAATCCGGGCTCAACGGTACTAAGGGCTGACAATGCTTTCTTATGTGCACCCACGAGTTCCATAAAATCAGTTCCTGATTTTAGAATGTCATTATATTTTCCAGCCTGTGTAATCTTCCCATCTGTCATGACCTAATAAAAATTTACAAGTTAAATCCAGTAATTACATATCTTTCTTTCCAAGAATCCAAAGGAAAATCACTGATGTTAAAAAGCTTACCAGGACTAGATCAGCAGCCGGTAAAAACTCAACTTGATGAGTGACATAAATCACTGTTTTTGAACTCAAAGTGCCTAGTAGAACTTCCTGTAATTCATATATAATATAAGTAACACCGTCAATGCACCAAATGAAAAACAGTACACAGACAAATAGATGATACCTTGAACAAATGAGATCCTGTATGAGCATCCACAGCACTGAAAGGATCATCAAACAAATAGATATCCGCATCTTGGTATAGAGCTCGTGCAATCTGTATTCTTTGCTTCTGTCCGCCACTCAAATTGGTTCCCCTCTCGCCGACAATGGTCTGATCACCAAATGAAAGGATTTCAAGATCCTTCTTCAGGGTACAATCTTCAAGAACTTTGTTATACCTCTCCCTGTCCATCTCCGTACCAAACAATATGTTTTCTTCAATCTTTCCACTTTGTATCCAAGGTGACTGAGAAACATAAGCCTTTGTACCGCACAACTTAAGAGTTCCCGATGTCTTAGGTAATTCCCCCAAAATACAGGAAAGTAAACTCGACTTTCCTGAGCCGATTGTTCCACAAATGGCTACTTTCATGCCATGGTGAACTTTCAAATTTATATCTTTTAGTGTTGAGGTCGAAGAAGACGAATCCCAGGAGAAATTCCCATCAACAATCTCAACAGCAGTATCAGAACTACCTCTTGGAAGATTCTCTATGACATCAGGCTGCAAGTCATCAAGCTGGAGGAAGGAAGCAATTCTATCAAGAGATACCTTCGTCTGAGTTATCTGAGAAATCGAGTTAGGAAGATCGGAGATTGCACCTTGAAGATTGCTGATTGTTGCAAGTGCAGATAGGATCTTCCCCGACTCGAGTGGAACTCCTAAAAGTATACAAGCACCAAAAGTGGCTATAGATACAAAAGAAGGTGCAACCCAGGAAACAAAGGTAGTTATGGCCTTCATATTAACACATCTTTTTAACCACCCTTCCTCGACATTCCTGAACCCGATAATCTTGGAAAGAAACTTCATTTCCCACCCTTGAAGCTTGAGAATCCTCATGTTCCTCAAAGTTTCGGATGTTGCCCTCATCCTTGTATCTTTCAACTCCATCAACTTGTCCTGAAACTTCTTCAGCCTTTTTGCCAAAGGAATGTTTGCCAACATAGCAAGACTTGTTGCAACCAAAGCTGCAAGGGACGCCAGCCCGAGTTTAGTATACAAGATTGACAAGGCCAAAGCCACTTGCAAAGCAATGATCCATGGATCATGCATGTACCAGCTATACTCATCCACCCTCTCTGCATCAACAGCCATGAAGTTAATGATCTCCCCACTAGTGTAGCTCCGCTTCGACTGGAACGAAAGGGTTAAACCTTTGTTATAAACCGCTCCCACCAGAACTGCTCGCTGCCTAAGTCCGACTTGCTGCAACTTAAAGAAACATCGCCTTTGTGATACGGACTCCACTAGCTTTGCAACAAAGAAAGCCATGACCAGAAAATACCCCTCATTTTTAAACTCATATTGCCCATTCAGGTACTGAACAAAATCGTCAATGAGATACGGTCCAACAAATGAAGCCACATTGTATATAAATGCGAGCAAAGCTGTCCAAAGAATATCTTTCCAAGCTAAGAAGAACAATGCTTTCACCAGTTTAAAAGTGGTAACTCTGCTCCCCTCACTGTCATCCGACTCTAGCCGGTTTTTAAAATTCGGAAAAGCCCCAACAAGACTATCATCGCTATCTAGCTGAGGAACATCCTCAAGGTCTAAAGTTTTCTTATTGCCAGCAGCAATAAGAGGACTTATCCAAGAAAATGTAAGAACACTGAAAATACCAGCATTCGAATATGGAGTTACAGTATCACCCCCTTTTTTCAAGTCTACACCATTACTAACATTAGACTCCCCTTTCAAAAGAGGCTCCTCAAGGAGGGTAATTCCACCTATTCTTCCCCAAATCCCCATAATAAACAGGGACAAACCAGTAATGACAGAAAAAACATCGGACACTAAACACAGGCTTGGCAAAGAAACATGTTTTCTGAAAAGAATAATGTCTGTAACAAGACTATAACAAGAAACAGAAAAATAAAAACCCCACCAAATTCTCAACAAAAACGGGAACCGTTTCCGTTCACCGAAATTGATGAATTGACAACTCAAATACACATAAGTTGCACCCCAAGCAAGTGCTTTTACTACATAATCAGAAAGGGTCATTAACCGATCCTCAGACCAACCATTTCCATTCCAATAACCATAACTTAATAAGCTCAAGACAACATTAAAAGCTGAAACAACCAAACAGAAGGCTAAGGTTAGCTTATACCATAGAACCTTCCTTTGCTTTGGCCGCTCCTTTGAACGCTCCACGCCAGCTTCTTTAACTCTGTTCGTTACCCATAAGAGTAACAAGAAAAGCAATAAAACCAGGTGCAATGAAGCAGAGAAGCCATGGAAAAAAATGGGTTTTAGAAGAAAATCAAAATGAGAAGCTGAGCTCAGTAGTAAAGATGATTCTAAAGCAAAAAGATTCATCCTTTTTTGGCTCAAAGAATAAAAGAACTTTGGGGTTTTTACTTTCAACAATGGAGGAAAGAATTTGGTAGCTTGTGTGTGTTAAAAGCTTTCGGTTTCGTGTTTATATACATTGAAGCCAACAATATTCGGATGACATGGGAAGCATGAATGCAATAAATGGGTAATCGGAATGACATCATTCCACTTCGGGGGCCGCCATCGAAAGAAATAGTCCCAAACAGGGATGGCGGCTGACACCATGGTGGACCCCACCGGCCCATCGATTGGCGGGAACTTTATCCTTAAACATTGTACTGGGAATAATGGAGGTCAAGAATGGACTACTCTACGAATCCCATTTGTTTGTCTACTACTTCAGTCGTTCTTCAGACAGTAAACCGACGGCTGGATGCTCGAGTTAACCACTCTTTTTGACGTGTGGAAGACTGCAATCCAGTTTGTGGTTTCTGAAACTTTGAAAACAATTTGAATGTTGATTTGTCACCAAATGGGTTGATTCCGATACAAGAAATAGACTAATTATTCCAAATCATAAATTATTTTTTCTCAAATATTTGGAATTTGTTTTAGTTGATTGTTAACATTGTCGACTTGAGAATTACGAAAATAGTGAAAAGATTTATTTTTTTATTATACCAATTTTTTTTAATATGAGTACATCCAATTTTATTAAAAGATGAATAAACTCGACTCAGACATATTCTTTAAAAAAAATTATGTTATTTTAGATCATAAACATGATCATACAAAGAAAAGTTAAAAGCTCTTACTCAAAACTCGAAACAAAATAGATACAAATATTGACAAAGCTCAACAATAAAAGGTAAAAATTAACAACAAACAACATTAAAAAATCATATTACAATAATATGACATGTTAACAACACGATCATTACTACGACTCAATTGCAAACAAGAGTATTGATTGTGAGCCCGTATTTAAATATAATTCGAAGTCTAAAATAAGGAGATTAATAGGATAATTAAAAGAGCGTCATCTTGATCAGTCATGACGACATCAAATTCAATCTTGATAGAAAAAAATAAAAAATAGCCATACAACCTATTAAAAGTGAAAAATGTGTCAAATAAGAGAGAATATAATCAAATGGATGGGCATGGGCAAAAGATTGGATAGGAGAGATGGATATATCAAAGCACTCATGGCGGAGTGGTTTGGTTTATAATCATTCAACTTTTGAACTTTTTTCGTTTTTTTTTAATTTCAAGCCAATACAAATATTTTGATGCAGACAAATTTTTTTTCGATGTTATTTTTTATGTTTAAAATTATAAAATATTAAAAAATTAAAATTTTAAACTCTAACTATAAATTTTAAATCTTACCTTTTAAAAAATATATTTCATCTTAAATCTCTTAAATTTTAACTCTAAATTTATTTTTTTGTATAAGAACATAAATAAGGTAAAAATAGAGGATTTATATTCTTTAATGCTGGTCCTGGATATGACAAGTTAATTGAATACTTATTTTTTCAAAGATATAAAAGAGAATGAAAAGGTGTTCTTACGTCTGTAATCTTATCAATAAATCACGTATTAAAATCGGATGTGAAGTATAAAACCCAATTCAATTCATTTTTGAACCTAAAGCTTTTGAGTTCTGTGAGTCAACTAATTTTTTAAAGGGTAAACTACTCGAGAATATTTTTGACCACTAAATTATCAAATTTGTCAATTAGATCATCAAACTTATTAAATCAACTTATTTTAATTACCGTCGTTAAAAAACTAACGGAGAGATGACGTGGCAGTTAACAAAAATTTATAAAATTACGCATTTAGTCCTTATTATTTACTTTTTAAATCAATTTGATCCTAATTTTATTTTAATTAAATAAAATTAATCAACCAATTAGACGATGACACGTGTCTTATCTATTTTTTAAATTTTAATTTAATAGATTTAACCAACCAACTAGATGGTGACATGTGTCACCATTTGATTAGCCGTAAAGAATGAGAGAAAATAAAATTAGCATGAATTGCGCGTATGGTGACATGTAAAGAATAGGAGGAAATAAAATTAGCATGAATTGCACATATGAGGAATTGATCCCATGCCAAACGCATGGAAGGCCAATGCTAAAACCACTGAGCCAACTTCATTGGTGCAATATAAAATACAAACATATTTTCTTCCATTCTTTACGGCCAATCAAATGGTGACACGTGTTATCATCTAGTTGGTTGGTTAAATTTATTAAATTTAATAAATTAAAACTTAAAAATTAGATAGGACATGTGTCATCATCTAATTTGTTGATTAATTTTTATTTAATTAAAATAAAATTAAGATCAAATTAATTTAATAAGTAAATAACATAGACTAAATGTGTAATTTTACAAATTTTTGTTAACTGTCACGTCTCTCTACTGTTAATTTTTTAACGACGGTAGTCAAAATAGGTTAATTTAATAAACTTGGTGATTTAATTAACGAGTTTAATAGTTCGGTAATTAAAATAAGTATTTTTAATTAGTTTGGTGGTTACTGGGTTAGTTTACTTTTATTTTAGGTTAGAGAAAAGGAATCTGGTCTCCTGTTAAATTACCCTTATCCAAACTTTTCTACTCTCTTATTGTTTTTAATCTCATAAGATTTTTTCCTAGGGGTATAAATGGAATCAACGGAAAGAAAAGCATTGTTTTGGGGCCCTCCGTCCATAGAAAAATGAGTTTCAATCATACATCTTTTCTTTTCAAGTTAATACGTAAAGGAAAGGTTATGTCTCCTCATAAAAAAAAAAAAAGAGAGACGAGAAGTTATCATATGTTCTTTCTTTTCTCAAGTTTAAGAAAGTTTAAATTACGTCATGTTTAAAATATTAAAAAGTGACAAGTTGTAATTTATTCAATAATTTAAAATATTAAATTTGTTGATAACTTTTTAGATTAAAATTTTTTGTAATTTTTGACAAAATTCGATACTTATTTTTATAATATTTTAGGTCTTGAGCAAAGTTTAGAAACTTATTTTTGTAAAAATCGAAGCTTATCAAAATTCATAAAAAATTAACTTAATTTGTTATTTAAAAGTTTAATATTTTAAATATTTAGATAAATTTTAAAATTTATCATTTTTTAACTGTACGCCGGACTCTTTCAAAAAAATAAAGATTTCGTAAGGCTTCAACCTAAAGAAAATATCTCATGAGATTATTTAAGGGGTAAAAATGAAAGAAAAAGCATTGTTCTTTGTCCCACTCTACATCAAAATATAGGTTTAATTATATTTAATCATTTCTTTTCTTCTTCAATTGCAAGTTGGTTATCTATTTAGATACAATTATTTCAAGAAATCGTACGAGGTAAGAATTGTTGTTTACAATTAACTTTTGAGTTTGAAATCAAGGTTTCAATAATTTTTTAAATCAAAAGTAATACAAGACAAAATATATAATTTTTGAAAAATATATTTTTCGGTTTGATTTAAAAAATACAATTTAAAAACTGCTTTTCAACTTAAAAAAAAACAATATCATGTTCTCTATACAAAATCTTCCGAATTTTATTTGCTAAATAATAAGATTGACTACATTAATCGCAAAAATTATTAGAAAAGTCGTTGAATAAATAATTGCTACAATATGATCATGGTCCTTCTTTCCCCATTTGTGAATCAGAAATAGTTTATAAAATTAGTTGTTATTCTGCTTTGGGCCTGACTATTCAATGTGCATTTCTTTTGTTAGGCCGCTTAAGCCCTTGTGATTGCACTAGACTATGTGTTAATAAAAAGAATTACTATACGCAGCCCTGAGGGCTATGCTTAAAAACTATAAGATTCTTATAATTAATGATTATTTTTTTTAGTAATATGTATGTCTGTCTTACGATTCATGTTTGGGGTGCGAAGTTGCCCGTCCCTTCTCAACAATGTCGTCTCTAAAGTTTGAACTCACGTCTTCTCCTTGGAAGTACAATGTGCCTTACCAATTGCAGATAGAATTAATACTCATAAAAAATTATTCCATTAATTATCCTGAAAACAAATATCAAATATTGCCATGAACTATAAACTCTAACCCTTAAACTCATGATCACTAAGCCCTAAACCCTAAACACTAGACATTTAAAACATTAAACCTTGAACCTTAAACATAAACTTTAAATCATAAACACTAACACTAAAACCAAACCATAAACACTAAGCACAAACCCAACCTAAACCCTAAACATTAAACCATAAACACTAAGGGTCTGTTTTTGGTTGCGTTTCGCAATCAAAAATCACTTTTTTAAGTGTTTTTAGTTAAAACAGGCTGTTTTTGGTTGCTTTTAAAACTAGCTTTTCCACCCAAACCAAGAAGCTAGATTTTATAGCTTCTTGGGTGGAAAAGCTAGTTTGAAAATAAAATTACTTTTTTACCCTTATTATTTAATTATAATTTATTGTTAAAATAATGTTTATGCATACATAATGTAAAATAATATATATTTTATAATATTTATATTGAAAATAAAATTATTTTATTTGTACTTTATTTTATATTTATTATTAATGTGTAAGTGATATGCTCGTATATAATCTAGAATGTAGTTTATATTTTTAAATTAAATTTTATAAAAAAATATTTTTTTATTATAATTGAAATTGATTTATTTCATAAATCATAACATTAATTAATTTGAACAATCACCCAAATTTACTTTTACTTTTCAATATCATGTCTAAAATAGATATTTTATCTCATCAAAATCACTTTTTGACATCAACGACAAACATTAACTAGCTTTTCAAAACTACTTTTCAACAGCTAGTTTAAAAATCACTTTTTTCACCGCACTTTTTAAAAACAACCACAAACTAAGCCTAACACTAAAATTTAAACCATAAACTACACGCCCTGAATCCTAAACTCTAAATTTTAAACCATAAACTCTAAACTATAAACCCTAAATAACTCGTACTTGTATATGTATCAGTGCAACATACGTCTATTCAATTCCCTAGCTGACAGTGCAAGGTAATGCAATGGAATTATGTATAATCCAATCAACTCTACTTATTTAGTCAATTTAAATGAAATTGTCGCTTTGTTTGCTGTTTTCTTAGTCAACAATATTAAGTTCATTATTTAAAGCCTATCAATTTTGGCTGCCTTAAAATATTAAACTAGTTTGACTAATTAAACTAGTTCATTATTTTCTATGGATGATTTAAACACCTGTACGTAGTTGTCTAAATTCAATGATTAAGAAACATGTTATAATATTTCGGAATATTTTTTGAAAGTAAATGTATTTTCGAATAAGTAGTTACACTATAAAATCATTCAACACATAGAAGAATTCAACAAAGCACACACCTTCTTTTAACTTCGAACGGATTTTTCTTATTTTAGATAGTCTTAAATTATAAAGTAATATCAGTTTATATATATTATAAAAAAAAAAATTTGAACCCGAATCTTTTAAGACGAAGATCGCCTTCTTCTTCACCACTCCACTTTTTGGGTTCCAAATAGGTTCTTTTGAATAGTGCAGGACAGGAACAATAAAAAGATGGCATTAGCTTATTTTGTATTACAAAATACATGACGTGGACAACTTATTATGTTTTGGGTGTACAATAGGATCATTAATCTTACATGATGGCGGCTACGACATATATTGCAAGAAATCCAGACTTTGCTTCCTCTGTGATTCTAATGGACAATTTTAGAACCATGATATGGAGTTGGAACAAGAACAAGGTCATTTTTCCTCTTCACAGTTATGCCAAAAACCTCAGTCATATCCAGATCCTCCCCTCTCATTCCATTCGGCAACTTCCAGTCAAAATGGAACAACAGCTGCGCCAACGGCAGCTCGAGATTCGGTGTGGCGAATGTGATCCCCGGACACATCCTTCTTCCGGCACCGAATGGGATGAACTCGTAATTCGTTCCCATGTAATCGACTGAACCGTTGAGGAATCTCTCGGGGTAAAACGTTTCTGGGTCGTTCCAGTGTTTAGGGTCTCTCCCCAGTGCCCATGCGTTGACCAGGACTCTGGTTTTGGCCGGGATTTCGTAGCCGGCGATTTCACAAGCCTGGTTGCATTCTCGGGGGAGCAACAACGGCACCGATGGTTGAATCCGGAAGGTTTCTCTAATCACGGCTTTCAAGTATTTGAGTTCATGGAGACCGGATTCGTCTACGTTTCCTTTTGGTCCGAAAACTCGCCGTACTTCAGCTTGTGCCTCTTTCATCACCCGTGGGTGTTTAATCATTTGGGACAGTGCCCATTCCACGGTTGTCGACGATGTTTCACTTCCCGCGCCAAAAACGTCCTGTAAACCATTTTAAAAAATTTACATTTAATTTGTTCGAATATACTGATATGATTACATGACGATAAAGAAAGGGTTAATGAATACCGACCACGATGACTGATTTGATGTTCTTGTCTCCCAAGGGGAATTCATTCTCCTCTTGAATCCTTAAAAGAACATCGACAAGATCTTCTTGTTCACCTTGTTCATCGCCATTTTTGACTCGCGCCCTTCTCTCCCTATGTTCCCTAATGATGTTCTCGATAATCCTATCGTTCTCCTTATGCATTTTCATGACTTTCTTCTCCACGCCGTTTAAATACTTAAGCACCTTAATCGACGGGAAAAAATCCGACACGACGAACCCGGAAAGCAACTTGGTGAGTTCCGTGATGCTGTTTATGTATGTCTCTTGATCCTTGCATTTCCCTCCGAACGCAGCTCTGGCAACCACCCCATACGTCAACGAGAAAATCTTGGAGCTGAGGTTCACCGGCTTCCCGCCGCCGCCGTGTATCGTCTTCACGAGATTCATAACCTCTTCTTCCCTTATCGACCGGAACGACTGGACCCTAGACGCGCTCAACAGCTCGGTGGTGCAGACTTTACGAAGGTGTCTCCAGTAGTTGCCGTAGGGTGCGAAGGCGATGTTGGTGAAATCGTAAGTGTAGATTCTGGGGACGTCGAGTGCTGGCCTGTAGGAGAAGTTGATGTCGTGTGTTTTCATTACTTCTCTCGCCACTTCCGGTGAAGAGACGATGACCGTCGAGACTTCGCCGAGCTGGAGGTGCATGAGTGGTCCATGCTTGAGGGCCAAGTCTCTGAGGGTCTTGTGGGGTGAAGGGCTGGCGATTTGGTGCAAATTTCCGATGACCGGCAATCTCCTTGGCCCGGGGATTGAGTTTTTGGGTTTTGATTTCTTTAAACTTCTGAATATGAAGAAGGAAACAAGGAGGATGGTGAAGAGGACTGGGAACGAAGGAAGCTGAAACTCCATGGCTGAAAAAGAAAATTTCTGAAGCTTATTTGGACATGGCCTTGAATTTCTGAACTTATAGAGTACTTGGGATTACAAGACAGGAGATACAAACAAATGGGAAAACTACACCGTTAGTCCCCAAACTATTACCATTTTCCTATTTTGGTCCCCAAACTATGTTTTTCGGCAAAACCATCCCTTCTGTTACATAGTTCTCTTATTTTGGTCCCCGACGTTAAATAGCTAACGGTTTTGCTGACATGGCATTTTTTTAAGAGGAGAGAGAAATGATTAAAAAATATTTAAAAAATGTCACGTCAGCAAAACCGTTAGCTATTTAACGTCAGAAGACCAAAACAGGAGAACTATGTAACAGAAGGAACGATTTTACCGAAAAACATAGTTTATGGACCAAAATAGGAAAACAATAATAGTTTGAGGACCACCGGTGTGGTTTTCCCCAAACAAATTTGCTTGTCTCACGCTTAATTACGCAAATATAATATAAGGAGAATATTATTAAATATAGCAGTTCAGTTTGAAGTCAAATGTACAGCCAAATAAGTTTGAATCCCTCTAAAATGGCTGCTTATTTCTTATTTCTTTATTCCGGTCAAGCTGATGTAAGGCCACCAACTATTTGTCTTGGTTAAAATATTGACAAATCGATGGACTAATTCGGTGGGCAATTTTAAACATTAATGTTTATCGAATGGGTCCTTTTGTATATTTTCATTTTATCTATATTACTGAAATTTATTATTTTTATTGAAAGATAATTTTTTTATCTTTGCAGTAATCTCAAATTAGTAATTTTATATATATTTTAAATTTCATTAATTTAGTTATTATAATTGTGCAAATTAACATGGTTATTTTTGTTTTTAATTTCATCAATTTAGCTTTTGAATTCTTTGACTTTTTATCAATTTCCTCATTTGGCTATTGTCGACCAACATAACTGTTATTACAAATTGTCTTTTATCATGTCAAGCACTCCATTATTAAATAACTAACAACGTTTGAGTCAGTATGTCTACATGACATTTTTTTAATAAATTAATGATTCAATAACATAATGACGATTGACGAGTCAGTTTTAATGGCGTAAAAAATATTTGACGTGTTTTTTAATATATGTAATGTTAAAATAAATTATTAATTCTGAAACACTCCATCATATTACCACGTCATCAAAATAACCCGTCAACATTGACATGGCAAGACAAATGACAATAATAGTTGATGTAGAAGTAGATAACGACCACAAACATAAAATTTAAAGACTATGTTAGTTAGTGATGATTAAAGGAAAAGACTAACACAATTCAAGAGTTTGAAGATTAAACTAATTGAAATTAAAAATAACAAATAAAATTGTTGATTTGAAATATTACAGGGCTGAAATTGATGAAATTAAAAGAGAAAAACAATATTATAGATTTGAGGATTATTATACAGTAAAATTACTCATAAATTTTCTTTTACAATGAGAGCAACAAGATTTGAACCAAGGTCCTCTTGGTTAGTGGTGCATTTGTTTACCATTAAGCCAAACACACTTTTGAGATTTGTTATACAACATTTATTATTTATTTTTAGTTACTTTATTTTTGGGTTTTGATTTAGCACTTGTTAGATTCATTCCCATGCTCACTTGGAATGAATCTAAAAATTTTCTAAGCTTCTGTTTTACTTGCAAGAAGAATCTTTCTCCAGGAAAAGACATCTACATATACAGGTTAGCCTTCTGTCATGGAACCTGTTTACATTGTGTGCTCGCTATTTCTCTAATGTTTTCGATCCATATTCGATAAAATTTCACATTTTGCAGAGGGGAGAAGGCATTTTGCAGTGAAGGATGCAGGTACTAAGAGATGATGCTTGAGGAAGGGGCAGAAAAACCAGAATCTGATGACATTTTTGGGGCTTATTCTTGACATTTGTTTCAAGTTTTCAACATCAGTAGCATAAGTAAAACCAGCTCAACAGCTTTTTTTCATAAACCATAATGATAATTGTGTATCACTTTGTTTGCAAATTAGGCTATCAACTCAAATTGAACTTTGGTTCTTGGTATAGCTTGATTATACGAGACATCTGGTTTCCTTTCTTTTATTTGAGGAGGTTTTGGGGCACTTCGAATGGTGCATGTATTCTGTGTTCCATCAATATTGAAGTCCCATCCAGAACTTTTAAATGTTCTCCCCAGATTACTGCTAATAAGAAGAGGTCAGTAAGAATCCCATCAAAATCAAGAAAAATAATGCTAATTAACACAAGCAACTCACCTGGCTCGAACAGTTCCTTCATCTCCTATATCTCTTGCCACCTTCACAGTGTCAGTTGACTCTCCTAAAGGTTTGGGGCTGTTTCTGGGGGTTTCGACATCTTCTTTTAATTGGTACTTTGGCCGCTCTCTGATAAGAACAAAAAAAAAAGAAAGCATCTTAACTAAAATAACCAATGTATGAATGATATTTCGAATTTAGTCCTCTAGTAACGACATTTTAGAAACATAACAAACAACTTAAGCATATTTCGTATTAGGTGCAGACACTGAAAATTCCATAAGAATTTCTATAACATGTACATCACAAAGAACCGAGTACGGGATGGCACCTAATTCTTTCCGGGAGCCTCTGACTCTTCCTAGCATTCTTGATAAAACGATGCTTGAGAAGCTCCTTGGCGCTAGCCCTCTGAAATTAAACATATTAAAGAAAAGCATAAGGAAATTTAGAGCACTCGAAAATAATTTAGCCAATAAATCCAAGTTCACTTGACTTTTCCACATTTAAAAGACAACACATCAACATTAATTTTGCGGTTTATTGGCAGCTTACAGAGTTCAAGACAAAACAACATACTTAAATAACAGAAGCACATGAAAGCCAAAAGCATAATTGCTTACCTCAGCAGGTACCTTCTTTAAACATAAAGAAACAAATTCTTTCATAGAACGGGAAAAATGTTCTTCCAACTGCAGGATGGCGGTTCAAAAATTTTAGGGGCCCTGTGCGATTTATTAAAATATGACTCTTAATTTATAATCAATAAGAGATATAAGTGTTTTTTTTAATATTTTAATACAAAATATATTATTAAATTGTCCTCTTGAGAACCAAAAAAATTGACTTATAAACATCTAAATATCAAATATTTTCACTTCAAAATTATCATTCTTTTTGCATGTTTTAAGTTTTAGATAAATTTTTTACATAAACATAATTATATATATAATTTTATAACTTTTTACAAATATTTAATTTAATTTAAGTTCCCTATTTTTGGGGGCCCTCTCTTTTGGGGCCCTGTGCGGTCGCTCATGTCGCACCTGTCCAAAACCCCTAAGGATTACAACTACAATGTAAAGCATAATGGTTCCACCAAGAGAATGAGAAACATAAGAATAAATCATTTTATAAAAAATTCATCATGATAACAAAAATTACTAAGATTACCTGAGGTAGATTTTCTCGAAGTATTATAAAAAGAACTCTCATAGGGTGAAGGTCCACCAGTGGAGGTTCTCTTTTGGCCATTTCAATCACAGTTATGCCCAAAGACCATATATCTACCCGTGGAATGATGGAATGCTCATTAGTCATTATTTAACAAGGCTTAGCAACAGGCTGTGCACATGTACCTAAGAGAGAGAGAGAGAGAAAGAATGCACAAATAGATAGGAGATCAAAGCAGTATAACACGTTAGAAAACTCAAGAAAGATAAGCACAGTTGTAGAAGTACCTTTTCATCGTATCCATTTGAATTCTGAATCACTTCTGGTGCCATCCAGAATGGTGTTCCTCCAATAGGAATGAATCTGACAAGTGCTAAATCAAAAGCCAAAAATAAAGTAACTAAATATAAATAATAAATGTTGTATAACAAATCATAATTGTGTGTTTGGATCGATGGTAAACAAATGCACCACTCACCAAAAGGACCTTGGTTCGAATCTTGATGCTCTCATTGTAGAGGAAAATTTATTTTCTTCCTTTAATGGGTGGTGACACGTGGCATCACTTAATTAAATAATTAATTATTTTATTAAATAAAAATTAGGACTAAATTGATAGAATGACTAAGTAATAGGGATTAAATGTGTAATTATATCAATATGTTTTTAACTGCCACATCATCCTTCCGTTAGGATTTAACGGCAGGTGGCTATATTGGAACCAATTAAATAGTTATGTGGTATATTTAACACAATTGAAAATATAGTGGTCAAATCGATACCAACCCCATAGTTCGGTGGTCATTAGTATAGTTTACCCTAAAATAAACAACTGTTTATTTAATACAGATTTAGATATCTAGCAGTGGAACAAATATCATCTTCCTCGTGCTGCTGTGCATGCTTCTAGGTAACAGTAATGGAAGCACTGCAAGGAGTGGGAAGCAAGACAAGTTCATTTTTCCTCCTCACAGACAGCCCAAACATCTCTGTCATGTCCAATTCTTCTTCCTTCATTCCACTCGGCAACTTCCAATCAAAGTGGAATAACAGTTGGGCAAGTGGAAGCTCCACATTTGGCAGTGCAAATGATATGCCTGGACATATCCTTCTTCCAGCCCCGAATGGGATGAACTCGAAATTTGTCCCCATGAAATCCACTGAACTCTTCACAAACCTTTCAGGCTCGAACTTCTCAGGCTCTGCCCAATGATTCGGATCTCTCCCGATTGCCCATGCATTGATTATGACTCTGGTCCTGGATGGTATTTCAAATCCATTAACCTTGCAGTTTTGGCTACATTCTCTTGGCAGCAACAATGGGAAAACGGGGTGCAGCCTTAAGGTTTCTTTTATAACACAGATCAGATATTTGAGTTGGTGAATGCCTGTTTCATCCACATTTCCTTTGCTTTGGAATGCTTTTCTTACCTCACCTTGTGCTTTTGCCATAATTGTTGGGTTTCTAATCATTTCTGCCATTGCCCAATCTACAACTGTTGCTGATGTCTCACTTCCACCGCTGAATATGTCCTAAAACAGCATTACAGATAACATTAAAGCCATTCAATTTGTCAATGTAATGAAAGGGGATGGACTCACAAAGATGATGGCTTTGATGTTGTTATCAGTTAAGGCGATTTGGCCATCTTCCTGAAGCCTTAAAAGAACATCAACCAGATCTTCCTTGTCTGCTGCATCTTTAGTACTTCTGTCTTTTGTTCTGCTCTCTTTGTGGTCGTTAACAATGTTCCAAAGTATCCTATCGGCCTCTCCATGAATCATTTCAACTCTTTGCTTTAGACCCGAAATGGTATCCAGGAATTTAAGTGAAGGAAAATATTCGGAAATAAAGAAACCAGAATTCACCTTGGTTTCTTCTGATATAGTCGATATGAAAGCATCTTGATCTTCGCATTTCTTACCAAAGGCTGCCCTTGCTGTTATGGCATAAGTCATTGCAAAAACTTTCTCACTCAGATTCACACCCAACCCTTCATTTGTTTTTATTGTTTCGACAAGATTCAACACTTCCTCTTCCCTTATCGATCGGAACGAACCGACCCGAGCCGCGCTCAGAAGCTCCTCGTTGCAAATTTTGCGCAGTTGTCTCCAGTAGTTTCCCAATGGTGAGAAGGCAATATTAGTGCACTCGTAAGTTGTAATCATGGCGACAACAAGGAAAGGCCTGTAAGCAAAGACGAGATCATGCGTTTTCATAATCTCTTTAGCCATTTCAGGAGAAGAAACGACCAAGGTGGAAACTTGACCGAGCTGCAGGTGCATGATGGGGCCATGTTTAATAGCCAAGTCCCGTAGGGTGCGATGGGGTAGACCAGAAATCAATACTACTGATCCTTGAACCTATGCCTTTTGTGAGCAGAATGATTGACAAACCCCCTAAGGGATAATTTTAGATATTCCGAGGGGTCAAATTAGGGATGAGCATGTATCGGGTTTTTGGCCAATCCGAATTTGATCCGACCAAATTTTTTTACAAAAATCAACCGACTCAAAAATTATATACCCTAACCCGACCTAAAAATTATATACCTCAACCCGACCCGACCTAATCTATATATATAAAAATCCAAATTTAAGGACTTAATTGTAAAAAATAATTATAAGGACCTAATGGTTAAAATATTAATTATTTTTAGGAACCTAATTGTAAAAAAATTAATTTGAACGACCTAATTATAAAAAATATATAAATATGAGATATTATTACAAAATATCCTTAAAAATATAAGAAAAAATTACATTTTTAGTCTCGGGTCGGGTCGAATTTTTTTCCTACTAAACCGACCCAAACTTACTCTTATTTGTGGATGTCAATCCTTACGTACCATAACTTAAATAGAATTATATTTTCATTTTTATTAGGAATATATTAGAATACGCTTTTAAGGGTTAGTAAAGCTAGCGGTGATTTTAGTATTATAACTGTCATTATGTAATAAGTTTACCTCTTGATATAGTATTATAACTGTCATTATGTAATAAGTTTACCTCTTGATATATAACTCATGTTTTGTAAATATCAGAGATGAGGGTTTTTACAATGAAATAAATTTAAAAACTCTATATTTTCTGTTATAAGTTAATGTTAAAAATAGAACTATGACATATTTTTTTATGCCATGTGTATTATTAATAAAATAAAAATAATTAATAAATTTGTAAAAAATATTATTAATAGATTTGACATAAAACTATTAGTATATCATATAAAGGACATAAAAACACATACGAATTTTGTTACCATAACTTGAGTTGTCATGCTTAGATCAATTGTCATATTTAATGAACAAGAATTTTGGTCAAACTTCAAAGGCTCAGAACAGACCCTCCCTAGATTTTTCCAAAATACTAATAGGAAAGCTCCATGAAATCACTACTTTCTTTCTCAAGTATCAACATTATCTATATGACATGTTTTTCTTTTTCACTAGAAGTTGGTGGTGACCGTGGCTAGCGTTAAAATTAGTGTTCTTATGTTATTCGGATTTAAATATGAGTGTTCGATATAAATATATATCTAACACGGATATGTTCAAAAATGATAAAAGAATGTGGATTAAAATTATAAATAATGTAAACCAATAATCCTTCAAGCTGATAGCAATAAAATGGGACCAAATAGAACCTTTTTTACAGGGACGGAACCATTAGTGGTGTGGGAGTGGCTGTTGCCCCTCTCAAATTTTTTGGTATAATTGTATTTTTAGTCCATTTTATTTTAAATGTTTATCAAATAAGGCTTTTACCCCTCCTAATTTTTAGATTTAAAGGTTTAATACTCTTGCCCCTCCCAACATTAAATCCTAGTTTCGTCCCTGCTTTTTTATCATCAAAATGAAAAAAAAAAGGAATCGTTTTTAGTATATGCTACAAAGTCTAGATTATTTGGACCATATAACATCAATGCATTAGCCACCCCATTTCAACATAATAAGTGGTAATAAAGATGTGCACTATTTATCAATGTCTCAATCTCCCATCTCATCTCAAACTTTCTTCAAATGTCAAAAGAAATTAGGGAAAGATTTTAGAGTTAATTGCATTACATGTTCCTAAATTATGACATATATTTTAAATTGGTTACTAAACTTTAAAACATTCTAATTTCATACTCAAACTATGATCTTCATTATAAATTGGCCCCCCAAACTTTTGAGCATTCATGTTTCATCCTCAAACTATGATTCTCATTCTAAATTGGTCCTCAAACTTTTTTAACGATCAAATTTCATCACCAAATTATTGTTTATACCATATCATATTATTACATAAAACACATCAGTGTTTCATGATAATTAACAATTTTTATAACATTTTTATTAACACAAGATATGATTAGCATATATTGATAATTTGAGGATGAAATTAGAATGTTCAAAAAATTTGAGGATGAAATTAGAATGTTCAAAAAAATTGAGGATCAATTTAAAAAGAAGGTCATAGTTTGAAAATGAAATTGAAATGTTTTAAAGTTTATACACAAATTTAAAATTAGTATCATAGTTTAGGGACGTGTGATGCAATTAAATCAAGATTTTATCACAAAATTCTACATAAAGCAGAGATTGTGGTTCCATTTATGATGAATATATAAAAAAGTACATCATAAATATAAAAAAAGAAATAACAAGAAATATTATTATTATTATATATTCTACTTACAGCAAAGCTGACTTTAATAAACAGCTTAAGTAGGCCGGTTTAGCAAGCATGGGCTCAGCTACAAACTCTTCCCTTTGCTAAAGGAAAGAACTTCAATTCTTTCTTATAACACAAACAGAAAGGCTCCAAAGCATTGAAAAATGAAAACTTATTAGCCCTCTAAATGACATAATCAGACCATTCAGTAATGTGTGAAGTATGATCCATGACCAAACTTGGAATCTTGTCAAGCCTAATGGGGTTCTCCTTTCCTCCGATCAGTCTAGCCGGATTCCCGACCGCGGTAGTCCTCGGAGGCACTTCCTTTAACACCACAGAGCCAGCACCAATCTTAGCTCCATCACCAATCCTAATGTTCCCCAAAATACAAGTGCCAGCACCAATCAAAACCCCATCCCCAATCTTTGGATGTCTATCACCACAAACCTTACCAGTTCCCCCTAATGTCACATTATGCAAGATTGACACATTGTTTCCAATAACAGCAGTCTCTCCAACAACAACTCCAGTAGCATGATCAAGAAATATACCAGTCCCAATCTTAGCCCCAGGATGAATATCAACAGCAAAGACCTCAGACACCCTACTTTGTATCAACAAAGCCAGAATTTCCCTCCCTTGGGACCATAACTTATGTGCAATCCTATGTGCTTGACATGCAAGGAAACCTTTATAATTCAAAAAGCAATGCACATAACTTACACATGCAGGGTCTCTTTCTTTAACAGCTTCTAAATCTTCCTTAACAGCTTTTATGATTCCATTATCTTCCAAAACGACTCCCATGAAAATATCGAATAAAGTACAACTAGGAAGACTTGAATGGCTTAATTTGATAGACAAATGATTAGCTAAAGCACTTCCTAGTGAATTCTGAGACAAAATTGAGCTGTAATAGTAGTTTGACAAGATGGGTTCTTGTTCAGCATCTAACCTCGCTTCTTCCTTCATTTTCAGCCATAAAGAACCAATCTTTGCTTCTTCTTCAAAAGAAAAATCAGAAAATTTTCTTGTGTGGATGAAATTTGTGTGGTTTTCACTGAAGGGTATGCTGGAAACATGGTCAGGGAAAGTGGGTCTGCAGAAATTTACAGACTTGTAATGGTTTTCATCAGGTGGAGACCTATTTGGACACTGGGAAACTTGGGATTGCTCGGTTGTTCTTGAGGTGTCGATGCAAGTAGCCATGGAGGAAAAGATTGATGGAGAAGACTGGGTGAGAAAGAAGAGAATTGTTGGTATCTAAAGGAAGAGGCAAAGGACGAGGTATCCTAAAAATTTTCATGGAAAATTGAGACTTTATAGGAGTTCTAAGGTGCCCCACCAAAAGTGTAAAAATGGTCTTTTTGAAATATATTTATATTTGAATAAATTTTTTATTCAATTCTTCTTAGTCAATGGGTTCAAACAATTTTGTTTGCAAGAAATATCAAAGAGTTGAAAAAATAGTTATAATGTAAAAAAAAGTTCTTAATGTTTAATTAAATAGTTATTTTGTCTGCAAGAAATTTAAGCGACCCCTCTACGGATAAAAATTGCTAGTCAACTTGAAACGAGTTAACAGAATGACACGTCAGCAAAAAATAATTTTGTATTTTTTATAATTTTATAAAAATATTTTTAACTTATGTGACATTTTTTCAAGTTTACACATTTGTCTATATGACATTGTTATGTTAGCGTGCACTACTATGTATGTTTGTCACGTCAATTCAAGCAATTTTATTATTAATTGACTAACATTTTTCATCCGCAAATTGATAAATTTTTTTTTATAAAAAAGGAAACATTAAGAGTTAAATTAATTTTAAATAATAGGAACTAAAGTGTCTATTCAATTAAACATTAGGAGATTTTTTTTTACTTTAAGCTTAAAAATATAAACATATGTTATATTGTAATTAAAAAAAACTTTCTAAGTAAAAAAATATTTGAATAAAAAACAAAATGTAATACTTTATTTAAATGCAGCAACAACAACAACAACAACAACAACAACAACAACAACAACAACAACAACAACAACAACAACAACAATAATAATAATAATAATAATAATAATATCCTATACAGAGGTGGTGAAAACTGAAAGTTTCCGTAAGCGCCTTAGTTTTAGGGTATAAGGAGTTAGTTTTGGTATAGGGTTTAGGGGTTTATGTGTAGGGGTTAAAATTTAGAGATAATTGTTTCAATTTAAGGTTTAGGGTTATAATTTAGGGTTTATAGGTTAGAGTTTAGTTTGCAGGGTAAAATGATGAGGATTTAGGTTTTAACATATAAACCTTAAATTATAACCCTAAACCTTAAATTGAAACAACTATCCCTAAATTTTAACCTCCTACGCCTATACCTCTAAACCTCATACCTAAACTAACTTCATATACCCTAAAACTAAGACGATTGTGGAAACTTTCAGTTTTCACCGTCGGTGTATAAAATATTTATCAAATAATAAAAGGCATATCTCGTACTGAAATCAGTGTAATAAATCGTATAAAAGACATAGTTAGTGTAAAGCTTTGAGGACGGTGTATAGATCCATTGGATTATGTAAATACTAAATACTTTACTTTGTACAGTATGAGGGATCTAATGTATAGCTTGGATCCTCCATTATAGGGATACGTTAGAGTGTAAGCAGGTTTTCTGATTTGAAATGGAATACAACGAAATCATTTATCTAAAAAAATAAATTAATAATAATTAAGATTTCTTTTAATAATTTAATATATTAAACAATATCCACAAATACTAGTACTCTAGCTGATAATAAATAGCCATTTACCATATCAAGGTTTAGAGTATTTAAAGAGCATTTAAAATATTTAATGGACCACATGACGTATTTTAATTGAAAATGTTTAAGAAGAAAGAAAGAAAAGTTATGAGATTAAATTGATCGTAAAAGATTAAATGTTTAAATAAAAGTTTTAACAGTTATTGTAATACGAATATAATAATATATAAAAATTACTAACAGAGTTGATCAAAGTGGTAAATAATTTAATATTGTTTAAACATATCTCAAGTTCGAAGCATTGTGTATATAAAAAATCTCCGAAAAAAGACTCACCTACTAAAATCATGTTTCAACATTTTGTGTCACTTCATAACGGAATGGACATCACTAAAATAGGTGATATCCAATTCAAACAGCACATTTATTATAAGTGGTATAGATTTATTTCTTAGGTTAAGTGAAAACAACCATTTCTATTCATTCTAAAAACCGAAAGGAATATATCATAGGCATCCCATTTTGTTCATATATCAATTGTTTTTTTTCATATAAAAGTAGAGCATGTAAAGCTTGGCCTTTGCCATTATATAAACACTATGATTGTGAATAGAATGTATACTCCACTTCATGCTAACCTATAAATGTAGCACTACCTTTACTCTCAACAATTTGCGGTCCTTATTATCTACTTTTTTTTTGTATATATCTTTATGGAACATATGTTTTTCTCATTCTTTACTCTCTTTTTTAAGAATGTTAGGTCTCTTAAATAAGGTTAGGAATTCGAATTCTGAAACCGTGAATAAAGAAAACTAAATTAAAATGGCCGTCCCCAATCTAT
The DNA here is from genome assembly GCA_958450335.1 of Hibiscus tridactylites. NCBI lineage: Eukaryota > Viridiplantae > Streptophyta > Magnoliopsida > Malvales > Malvaceae > Hibiscus > Hibiscus tridactylites. The sequence goes on from OY288271.1 coordinate 4,459,402, forward strand.
AACGAGTCTTTGTAAAATTCGATTTGAATTAGTTGGTCAATAGGTTGAATACCGCCATATGTAGGGCTGTAAATGAGGCGAGACAGATCGCGGGCTACTCGAGCTCGACTCGGTCAAAGCTCGACTCGAGCTCGAACTCGGCTCGAGTTCTTGACGAGCCGAGCCGAGCTACTGGATACCCGACTCGAAAAGCTCATGAGCTACTCGAAAATATAATATACTAATTTTTTTATAATTTAAAATCTAAATTCTTAAACTTAAAACCCTAAATATAAACCCTAAACATACGTATTAAATCCTAAAAACTAAACTCTAAATTCTAAACCCAACAACCTAAACCTCCAAACCCTAAACTAACACCATAAACCCTAAAATTAACAAGCTTGAGTTTACAAAAGTTGTGTATCAAAGTTTTTTCTTTATAGGACTTTAAATGAGACGTGACAGATGAAGAGTTACTCGAGTCCAATGCGGTCAAAGATCGGTCAATACTTGACTCGTTTGGGCTCGAATCAAGCTCGAACTCGACTCGAGTTCTAAACGAGCCGAGTCGAGCTCAGATTTTTCAGGCTCGTTAGAAATTACTCAAGCTCGAACTCGACTCAAAATCTTAACAAGTCGAGCTTAGCACTACTCAAGTTCGACTCGGCTCGTTTACACCCCTAGGCCCATACAGATGGTTAAACAAAAAAATAATTTATAGTAATTTGTTATAGGAATCATTAAAAATGAATATTTATCTAAGTTAAATTGAAGAATGCTATTAGAACATTTATTATCAAATTCTCATTTTCTTAAACTATAATCTTTAATTGTAGGGCTATTTTTTTTGGTAAATTAGGTAGATAGTCCATTGATTATAGGGCATTGCTTGATTAGACTACTAGACTGTAAAAAATTACAAACTAATCACTTGAGATATTGAAAGTGACAAAATGAAATAATCCATCAACATTGCACGTATTAGATTGTCGTGCCAAATGAGATGGATAAGATGCAAAGAGGCTTTGATTGAAGGAATTGCATGGCAGCTCCAATAATTAGTGTGGTTGATTAGGTGCTTGGTGATGGTCGATGAAAGTGTTGGCGAGGGATGCTGATGAGTGGAGTTGCGATAAAAGAAAACAAAGTAAAAGGACTAAATTATCATTTAACTAAATTTATTAACTGTCACTTATCTCATGTTAATTATTCAACTAAAGAGGTTTGTTTGTAACTTTTGATAATTCAAGTGATTATTTTATAATTTTTTATAGTCAGGTGATTCAATTAAAAAGTACCTTATAATCAAGGGACCATCTTTGTAGTTCAACTTCTTTAGCAAAGTAGAGTAAGGTTCAAACTTTTTTTATGTTCAAAAAAGAGTTTGAAAGCAAGGTGTGACGTGGGCGATGACGTGCCTTGGAAAATAATAATTCTGTTGAGATAAAAGGTGAAAGAGGAAAAATTATTAGATGAATTGACTTATCATGTTATTTGTTGTTTTAGTCAATAAAATTTATTTATTTTATCTTTTAAAAATAGTTTTTTATATATAAATAAAGAGTGAGTAATTACTTAAAAATTATTTTGAAGTAAATAAATTTTATTGATCCTAATCATAAACGATGTCATAATCGAGTTCTATTTTAAGGTAGAAAGAAAGGATCGAAAAAGACATTTGACGTTGTGCTTTAAATTGTGATATGGTCACCGTAAATGACACGTCATTTTCAAGTTTAAAGTATGAGTAGTTTTTTTAAGGATAATTATATCAAATATCGACGGTGAAATTTTTTATGTATATTGTCGCTTTAATTTTAGGGGTTAGAGTTTTAGTTTAGAGTTCATATTTTAAGGGTTTATAGCTATGTGTTTAGAATTTAGAAATTGTGGTTTGAAATTAAGGATAGGTTAAAACCTAAATCTTAATTCTAACCACAATCCTTAAATTCTAAACTTGACTCTAAACTCATAAACCATAAATTAGATCTCTAACCTCTAAAATCAAGGCACTTGTGGAAATAAAAAGTTTTCGCCACCAGTGCATGAAACATTTTCCAACTTTGAATTGGATTCCGAAAGCCATTTTTGTTATATATATTTTCTGATTTGAACATTTAACTTTCAAAAATTACATTTTAGTCATTTAATTTATTGCTTTATAATAAACTCATTCCATTAGTAAAAGTCATTAAATTGATGACTTGAAATATTAGAAAAATAATATCTATTTTAACCTTAATTATTGCTAGAACACCAACTAAATCCTTCAACTATTGCTTCATATCTAATTCTAAAATAAAATCTGGATAACTATCAAAGTTTACAATCAAACCCCTCTCAATCAATAATTTAACACATCTCCGATTCAACAGAAATGTTGCCTCGAAGGCCTCCACCACCCTACCAACGACCTCGACCTCGACCTCGACCCCACCACCACCAACCGCTCCGATTTCGATCGCCGCAACCGCAAACGCTGCAGTTACATGAATGTTTTAAAATTTATTAAGTCAGGCCAAAGGGTTTAATTAATCTCAATCTTAGCAGAGAAATGTTTTTTTTAAATAGTATTTAAGGTGATTATAATTTAGTCTCTATTCATATTTTTTCTTAATTCTTTTATAACGCACACACACTTTGCCGATAAAGTTGTTCGAACCCAGATTGTCGGGAATGAACATTATCATATTTTGTATGCATGTTAGATAACTCTCATGAAAAGAAGCTGAAAGGTGTTGCTTTGCTTCCTCAATTTCTTTAAACAAGAACATCAAGAAACCACATTCTTCATGTTCAAAACAAGCTTCAAAGTAACACATTTTAAGCCCTCTCTTTAACCCCTTTTCTTCTTGGCCATGCACAAAACTCTCATGAACTTCCTTCTTCAATTCTTTACTTCTTCACTCGAATCGAAAACTTCATTTCAATTCAATTCTAAATTGATTCTTGCAAGCTTTAATAATCCCTTCACAATATATATGCTAGAAACTGAAATACACAACATGGGATTCTCTTGGCTTTTGGTTCTGTTCAATGCCAAGGCTCTGATAGAATCCGAGTTATGGACTGCTGGCGCGGTTTGGTAATGGTTATGGCTGCTTTCACTTGTTGTTTTCGAGTCGGTTCATCGAAGACTAATGAGGTAGTATATAGGAAGGATTTCATCAGTTGGGATGACATGAAAGTTGATGAACATAAAACCAGATTGAATACTTCAACAGCTAATCATAATCAAAGTCGAGTCATTGTAGTCGATAGAAATGGCAGCGGAGATTCCATCACAGTTCAAGGAGCTATAAACATGGTTCCTGAGAATAATCAACAAAGAGTTAAGATTTATATTCTTCCTGGGATTTACAGGTTTGTGTATGTGCATTTTTCATAATTTACATTCATGGGGAGTTTGAACATTGATGAACAATGTTTTAGTCTTTCTACTGGTGACATTCATTTCGATTCTTCTTTTTGTTTGCAGAGAGAAAGTAATAGTTCCGCGTTTGAAGCCTTATATATCGTTCGTTGGGAACGAAAGTCAAATGGCGAACACCGTAATTTCATGGCACAACAAAGCTTCTGATAGGTACAGCCATGGTGGTAGCCTTGGAACTTACAGATCAGCTTCTGTCACCATAGGATCTGATTATTTCTGTGCCACTGAGATCACATTTGAGGTAATAAATGAATCACCTTCAGCATTATGTGAGTTTCAGATACGGTTATGTATCTAACACGAGTCGTATTTATATAGCTAAATACGTGTATTTCAAGAAAAATGAAGAGTCGGGGCAACATAGCTTACAATAAACTGAAATCAATGCTTTGCTGCAGAATTCAGCTATTGGAGCTCCTGGAGAACCTGGAAAGCAAGCTGTTGCACTCAGGATTTATGGCGACAAGGCAATGTTCTACAAGGTCAAGGTTGTAGGGGGACAAGACACACTTTTAGACGAAACCGGGTCACATTATTTCTACCATAGCCACATTCAAGGCAGTGTGGACTTCATCTTTGGCAAATCAAGATCACTCTATCAGGTAACTAATTTTATCACAAAGTTCGATACAAGATTTGACAGATTTTTGCTTCACAACTAAGAAACCGGGACTTGAATGCCGGTAAAAAAGCAGGAATGTTTGATTGAATCCACTGCTAAAAAGACAGGAGCCATTGCAGCACACCACAGAGATTCACCAAATGATAATACAGGCTTCTCATTTGTAAACTGCATAATCACTGGAACTGGCAAAGTTTTACTGGGAAGAGCTTGGGGAAACTTTTCAAGGACTGTATATTCCAACTGTTATCTTGACAATGTCATAATTCCTGCTGGATGGAGTGACTGGAATGAACCTTCGAGGCAAAAGTATGTTCCTCGTTTCTGGAATAAAGCTCGATAAATTGTTTATCTAATTTCAATGCAGAAATCTGATATATGAACTTAATCTTTTTGTTGTTGACATTTTTCAGGACTGTAGTATTTGGGGAATACCAGAGCTGGGGAACAGGATCTGATACAAGGGAAAGGGTGCCATGGTCAAGGAAACTTAGTTATGAAGAAGCTAAACCTTTTATGGACATGAAATTTATAGATGGCAAACAATGGCTAAAACTATAAATTCTTCTCTCATTTTCATTATTTAAGGCCGAGCCTTGTCTCCCTTGCACGCGGGCGCGCACACACAATATATATCTTTCTTAATGAAATCAATAAACTCAATCTTAAGTTCTTTTATATATCTTTGCATGTATGTCATAGAGAACCATAATCTTAGATTTCACACAAACTGTAATGACCAAAAGAGAAACTGTACATGAAAAGAACAAATAGGTCTAATGGTAGGAGCTGGTATTTACATTGCAAAGATTACCAGGAAAAAAACAGCACACTTGGCCCCAAAATGTGATTTACCCAGATCTCCCCCATCATCACTCTATACTGATCAATAAAACATAAATCATTGTAATAAGCAACCACAAAAACAGTTGAAAAAACTTCATATCTAACAAACAAAAATCAATTGACTTGGACGAGAAGAAGAAAATTGGCATTGATGGGATATTACTTCTCATGTGCCAACATTGGGAGCTGGAGTCGATATAGGAGGGCCATGTGAATATCTCCATTGATCACATGCCAAGCATTTATCCAGTTTCACACAGTTTTCCAAGGTGCAAAACTTGCAGGACCAAAATTTGTACTTGATGCCAACGTCTCTAGGCCTTTCCGTGAAGCAAAGCTCACATATTGGGGCTAATGACTGCAACGTTTTAACATCAAGGATGTGCAAAGTAAGTTTCTATGAGGGAGAAATAAAACAAAACAAGGGGGGAAAACGTATATTTATCCAGTTCAAGATGCAAAGAAACACAATGAATCTCTCATTGAAAAACATGTTCCATGCCAACATTAAGTATATCATGGCATGTGGGTATTAAAATTGCTCAACAAGCTTCAATTCATGATTATTAAGCACAATCAGAGTGAAAAGTATAATATGTGTGCCCGAAATGTCACACAGGATAAAGACCATACAACTTAGAAAGCGAGACTAAGCATGCCAGCATGTACATTATAAATAAACATACTCAAAATGTTTCAGCACACAAAATTCAATAGAAAACATGGTGAACATATATGTTAAACGATATGATATTTCTTCATAAGCAACGTACATGAACAAAGTGATATTGATGCATGAAACACTTACAGGATTCAATAAAGTGCATGATTTGCATTCCCACATAGCAGTTACTTCTTGATCATCTGGAGAATCATCATTAAGCATGGTAACAGAAGACGAGGCACTCGAAGGTATAAGGTTATTGGATTTACAGATTCGTTTAGGATTTTTGACACCTTGGTTATAAGCAGATCCAGATACTGGAGGTGTAGTTAAATCCACAAAGTTGGATTCTGGTTTATCTTGCCCCTGGCTTCGTTTATGAGAGGTTCCACCAAAAGCGCGTCCACTGGAAACATCTTTGACACCCGGTTTCTCTGCTCCTTGATCTGAGTCCAAATGATCCTGCAAAGTATCAGCACAACTTTCTCCACCTCCAGAAATCTCAGAACAGTGAGAACCGCACCAAAGATCATCTTGCAATCTCCTTTCTGCAGCCATCGCAGCTGCTTGTATAGGACTAAGTGCATCCTTAATGGTGCTGTCACCACCAAGACGTTTAGGTCCAGAAGGTAGTAGAGACCCTAAGCGTGCTCTGTTCTCTGCTGCAGCTAATGCAGTCTGGCGGAGAGATGAGAGTGAAGGTTGTCGGGAAAATCCACCCAAGCGCTTCCCAGGAAGATCAAACCCCTCCCCTGTGCCAGTTATTCCTTTTGACATGAGCTCCTCACATTCCTGCATCAATATAACAAGCAAAAATATGAAAAGAAATAAAATAACTAGCATGCTGCCCTTATTAAATATAGATTCTCCAAATTATTTTCATATATCAAGATCTTCAACAAAGGGTGTCTTTCTTAAAAAAACTTAACTAAATCCTTACTTAATCGTTGCATTTCCAGAAACACAAGTAAATCAACGACAACAGGAAAAAAACATTAAAAGAACAGTGGAGTAGAGATCAGTACAATTCTCCCAAGAAGACATACATCCCAGATGGATTAAAACTAACACAGAGCTCAAATACATTGTAAACAACAATCGAACATTCAACGAACATATCCTCAAGCAGCTTTTCAATTTTCCACATTGATAATATCCAACCATGAACCAATTTATAGGCAATATCTTGACAACCTCCATAAACAGCTATTAATGATTTTTAATAATATAGACATGAACTTAAAGATTAACAGGAAAATTAATAATATAGACATGAACCATCCATAAAACATCATTTGGCACTGGATATGATGATTAGGGACTATCTAAAAGAGTGAAAAATACCTTTCTAAGTTCATCCCAAAGCTTGTAAAAACTAGCATTGTGAGGACCATGAGCATTATGGCAAAGCTCGTGAAGCATTGTGTCAAGAACTTGATCAAAGGGATAAAAATCCCAATCCCGGTTCGGTCTCCTTAGCCTTAACTTGACGTGGATGCCACGTCCCACATTCACCCCTAGCAAAGCTGGATTATTTGGACTATACATAAGAAAAAAAATCAAAATCAAATTCAGCACAATTGAAAAAAAAAAAATCCTCTCCTTTAACAAAATAAGATATACAAAAATGAATAAAACTTAAACAGATACCAGAATTCTGAGAGGACCTTGACTCTCCATTTATGCTTACGCATAATGGGTTGAACTTGTTTGGCGATTTTGTCTAAGAATTTTTTGGCTTCTTCTTCTCCAGGTTTCCTCTTCAATGCCTTGATTTCCCAAACGTTATGTAAATCCCCCGAATTCATCTTCCTTTCCAGCAAAGTTTGGGCAAAATCAAAACCCTTGATTTCTAAAAGGTTGGAACTTTGGGGATAATATGCGAATCCCGTGGATTTTGGGGTTTTTAGTTGGTAGCGGGATTTCAATTTCAAATGGGTTTGCTCTGTTTGGATGCAAAAATTTGGCTTTCCCAAACAAATGATGAGGTTTTTTCTTCTGTTTGTTTGGCTGCTTAAGAATAATGGAAAATTGATAATTTTGGGAGGAAATTTCGAAGTTTTGCATAAATTATAAATGAAGTAAATGTGTTTAGGTGGTTAAAGGGGACAGAGGAAATTATTTTCTTTCGAAAATTCAAGAATCTTGGTAATTATTTAGAGTTGTACATATTTATCATAATTTAAATTTGATTTAAGAGTGTAATAATGTTTTTATATTTTTTTAAAAAATTTAATTAATTTCTTAAAATTTTACACCTAATTAAGTTATTGACCAATAAATTCAATCAATTAAATTTTTTACCAATATTGAAGGTTGAATCTAACTCTTAAACTCAAAATTTGATATAAAAAATTTGAGTTCGGGGTGTAACAACACGAGTTTTGAAAAAGATGAAGTCGTAATGAGATGGTTTCACGTTTTAGGGTGGCAATTTTTCACCCAACCCAATATATTTATAATTATATATTTTTTATATAATATATTTAATATCTTAATTAATTTTTTCGAAACCGATTGTGTTTAATCGTTTTTTTGTTAAAATATCGGAGCTAATTATGCTTTTATTATATTAGGTAGGGATCGAATTGGTATAAAACATATTAAATTCGAGACGAATCAAAATCGAGTTAAAATTTCTAAATTTTAGGTCGGGCTGAACATGAAAAACATGTTGCGGCCCAGCAGTTACCATCCCTAAATTCTACTTACTATGAATCAAACCTCTTTAATTTTAAGGATCTATATTCAACACACATGTGGTAGAAAAACAAATCATTTGTATGATCGCCTTTACTTTATGGTTTAGATGTTTAAAATTCAGAGATTGTAGTTATGATTTAAGGCTTAGGGAATTTAAGGATTATATGTTAGGGTTTAGAGTTTAGTATAATATAGTTATGGATTTAGATTTTAACTTATAATCTTAAATTATAACCTCAATCCCTAAATTCTAACCACAATCCATCACTTCTAAACCACTAAATCTAAGCAATAGCCTTTAAACTCTTAAACTAAATCGCTTATAAATTTTTTCCCTCTATATTAAATAATTACTCTAATTTTAAATTTATTTCTTCCTCTAAAAATAATTACTTGCATTTTATGATAAAACAAATACACAAAATCCAACGAGCAAGGAAATTATACACTAAAAAACTTATAAAAAAAGGAAAAAAGAAAAGGAAAACTTCGAAATTTTCCATTTTCTTACAAAAACCGGATCTTTAACCCTTAATTTATTTATTTTCCAATCAAAAGCTCAAAAAACCCTCGACTTTTCCCAAGAAAACCAAACGGTAGAAAGGCTGGAGCTGATCATCGTTATGGTAGTGATATAAACCAAAGTGGGTCTCTTTTAGTAATCGTTTCTAGCTGAACAACAACGATGGCGGGGATAGCAATATTGCTAGATCTATACAAGAAAAACCAAAGCTTCCACTCTTCTGGGTCCTTCTCTGCCTCCGCTGCCGCTGCATCAGCTGCCGCTACCGTCGCTGCCGGAACCCCTTTTGCCTCAAGGTTCCTTTTTGGGTATGTTTACATCCATGTATTTGTTTACTAGTTTTGTTATTTGCTCGGTGGATAGTGGCCATTAGCAGAACATTTTGGCTTTTAGGCAATTGTATCAGTGCCCATGTCATCATGTGTATGTGTATTGCTCTGTGAACAGTGATGATTTGATTGGATTAGAAAATGGGTGTTCATGGAATTTAGGGATTTGGGTGTTTCGTTTTTTAGGTTTTATATACATTTTTCCATGTGTATATGTATATGTATTGTATGTGTATATGCATGTTTCTGAAAGTACATGTCCTTATCTGTGTGTTTAAGTAACAATATGCCTGTGTTTGCTTTGTGTATTGAGTATTGACTAATGAACAATGCTGATTTTGATTGGTTTAGGGTTGGGTTTATGTTAGAATGATTTGATAGTTTCCATTTTTTTGTTTTTATTACTGTAATAGGCTGCTAGTTCAGTTCTGAAGGCCATGTTCTGATTGTTTAGTAAATTGTTGATGTAAATTTGCTCAATTTTAATGCATGAATTTGACACTGTTAGTCTATCAACTGTGCTGCAGTTATCCCAAGGTTTCTCATTGTGATGCTGGTGCGGCATTGCCTGAAGATTACATTTCAAATATAAAAAGAGTATCCGAAGATATCATTAGGAATGTTAAGAACTTAAAGGAGGATGCTCTCAAATACTCTGCGAAGGAGTATAATGTTGAGTTGAAGCCTCTTTATTCGGCTTTTGAGTTGAGGCCATTTGCTATGACAACTTTGAGGTCATTTCTGATGTTCTATTTGCCTCTATTGGAGCCTGCTACAAATGTGGAAGAGGACGATGATGACGACTTCCTGAAGGATACTCCGGAAGAACAACATGTGGATTTAGTTGTCCCCTTTAAAAAGTCGGTCAAGCAAATAGTTCGTGAGGTGAGTTGTTTTTGTTTGGTCTTTCCTTTGACTTTCTTTGAAGTCCTCTGCTGAGCCAGTTGCTCGATAATGTTAATATGCTTCTCTCTTTATTGTTTGTATCTTATGATGTCTTCTATGCTTTTTAAACTAGAGATAAGCAAAAGCGTTCATATACATATTTGGAGTTATCCAATTTAGATGTTATTTAAATTCATATTTACGCATGAAAAATATGTTTGATTCTTCTTAAAGTGGTGTTCATCAAATCTATGCTCTGGTCGTAAGTCTTTTTGCTGTATATTGTTGAATCTATGTATTTGAAGCATTGACTGCAATAACTCGGCTTTATTATGTTTTATATGACTTCTCAGACTACTGTTGTAACGACAAGAAGGGTTCTCGAAAGACTTGCTGTTATCTATGTTTCGCAACGCATGGCATGGAAACTCCTTAAAGGTACTTTCTGTTCATCATTCCACAAAGTCATAGTAGTGGATCAGTGGTTGTTTATTATTATTATTATAATATCTATATCTATGTCTATATATATGTATTACTATCATTATTAAGCGGCTCATGAGTTTGATAACATAAGCAGATGTTCCGAAATCAGCTATCCGGAAGTCCCAAAGGGGATTGCCGACCACAGTTTACTTCTTCAGAGTTAGCAGAACAACTTTCCGAGGTCAAGACCATTACCAATATGTCCTCCGTTATATATTGTAAAGTAGTTACTTGCTTTAGCTTTGTAACATCTCTTTCCTTTTTTCCCCAATGTTTATTCAGGACACCTTCTTGGAGTTGTGGCTGCGGGGCTTGTTCAAACTGGTATTGAAATCTACCGATTCTTTGCTCGCATAAAAGACTCGGAAGAGAGTGATGGAGTCAACACAACAAAGCAAGCTAAACTTCTTGGAAAGAAGGTTTCTGGTATTACCATCAGGTGTGGAGCATCATTGATATTTGCTTCCATTGGAGCCGGGATCGGTGCTACACTTCTCCGTCCTTCAATTGGTCAATGGATCGGTAAATTCGTCACCTATACAGATAGACAATACTTACCCTGCCTGTTATTGATATCCCAAATTTGCCTACAAGTTTAACTGACCTACAATAGCATCATTTTAAATTATGCAATGTTCTTTTATATAGGCTGTGCCGCTGGAGACTTGGCCGGGCCAATTGTAGTATCGGTTTGCCTCGAGAAAGCTCTTCACATGGACCTCTAGAGCAACATCAAATTTCACCTTTGTATTTTTAGTACCTTCTTTTCAGAGAATTAAATGAAATTTTACCAATAATATACTCTTTATTGTAAGGCTTTTGGAAGCAGAAACTGCTGCTTCTCGAGCTGCTAATCCGGAATTTTCCCTTTCGGGGACAATTATTTTTCTGAGATTTTTACCTTTGAACTTTTCATAGCACTGCATCAGATAAATTCAGGAAGACAAGAAGCATTACAGCATCAGATGAATCTGATGTTTTGTCCTAAACCAATTCGGCATTATTGTTTAATAAATGAAAGTAAACTCCAAATGTAATGTGTATGTCAGATTAGTTTTGGCAGATTCCACGATTTGTCCAAACTTTCCCAGGTTTTGGTTCATCATTTTAAATTAGATTCCAAATCTATATCCATCACACACACGCATGCATACGTAATTTCTATTCGTAAAAAATATACCAAGTTTTATACGCCCATATAAAGGCAAAACAGTGTATCAGTTTGCAAATGAACCAACGCCGGTACTGTATTTCACATAGGTTCAAGTGTCCCAAATCATTACAACAGCAATCACTCCGACACCTAACAACACAGCCAATAACTTGTAAAGAGGCTTGTCCACTGAAACCGTCTTATGGGACGTGTAACCTTTCGATAACAAATGGTTTATCGAAACATAAATGAACACTCCACTGGCTAACCCCATCGATATGGCAAAGATCCAATCAGCCATAGCACCCTCCGTTGTGGCGTCGATTATGATCCCGATGGCTACACCGACCGGACTCGAAACGGCGAATGCGAAAGCGTAGGCTATGCATGACAACAACGGACGGTTCGGGATCATGCGGAGCAGTGCTATCCCCATTGCAATGGCTGCAAATATCTTATGCAATGAGATTGTCCATAAGGCTTTCCATGCATCGAATTCGGTCTCCGCGATTCCGATGGAAATGCCTTCGAACACCGAATGGAAGCACAAGGCAACTATGAGCATAACGCTGTCCCCGAAAGAACTCACCGATGTGAGCGACGGGGACTGCTCGCATGTGGTGTCGGTCCCGGTGCCGGTCCCTACAAGGCGAGAAAACTAGAATAATTAGTCATTGTAACAGTTCAAAACAACCGAGTGGAACCAAACACTAGTTGTTACCTTGAAGCTCCGAATCAGTTTTATGACATGAACTGTTTCCTTTCCCGTACACGTACGAAACCACAGAATCAGCCGCCATGGTCAATAGATATCCAACGCAGGCCAACATAAAAGCAAAAGGGTATTTCTTAGGACTCAAATCCTGAAACGTTTCATTAGCGTCACTCAAGAAATGCATCATGGCAGTCCCCAGGAAAATCCCACCGGCAAACTGAGTCCCGATCACCAGAAAACCCTGGTTCCATTTAAGGAAATAGGGTGACATCCCACCCATGAATGTCCCTACAAACACCAGAATCAAGCACCAGATCTTGACCAGAACCAAGGATTTGGAACGTAGGTTATGTCGCTCATTGCTATCACGTGCCCCATCATCATTGCCGCCATGGGAGGTGGCAGAAAGCAAAAGAGAAAGGGAGAGAAAGAAGAAGAAGAAGAAGAGAAAGCTCGACACTTTCATTTGAGAGAAGTTGAAGTTAAAATCTGGGTTTTGAGTTCATTGCATGAAAGATATGATTATATAGAAAACTGATAAGAATCTGAAGTATTAGAACCTTTGATCTGTATTATTTGTCAAACATATTTTGATATAAGAAGAAATTGTTGAGTGAATTTTTGTTTGAATAATTAAATTTACCTTTCCTTCTCGTGATATATGTATCGACGAAACAGATGGAGAAATGTATATTAATTTAAGCAAAGGTCAGATATTTGAGTTAAAAATAAAAGTTTAGAAGTTGAGTTATTTGAACAACACCAACAAAATGCAGACAATTTATGATGTAAGGAGCTAGTATGAACGGATGGAAATCATCTGCCTTAAAGTAGCTCCCCATTTGTGCCTTCATTTTAAAATAGTAGGTTTAGAGTTTAGGGTTTGGGGTTTAAGGTTGGAGTTTAGGGTTAGGGTGTAGGGAATTAGGGGTATGGTGTATTTTTTAAGGTTTAGGGTTTGAGGTTTAGGATATGAAAATTAGGGTTATGGGGCAAGATTTAATTTTTAAGTATTTTTAGGCAGGGGCATATAAGGAGGCGTGATTAGGAACAGTAAATTTTTACCCAGTATGAACAATGTTCACAATCGTTATGTTCGAAAATAGATCTAAATATTATTTCTATCCATTCATTTTTTTATGGACCACTCGATATTTAAGTGGGTGGATGAAAACTTTAATTTGAAATACGAGTTTAATAAAATAAATATATTTTAAAAATTAAATATAAATATCATAAAGTAAATATTAAAATTAATTATGAATTGATCTAAAAGATGGAGTTAATATTTACTTATAATTTAAATTTTGGTATGATGGACTGAATAAATTGAATTGAAAAATAGCTTTTTAAATAAAAAGATAAATATGTGCGAATCAACTTGCCTCAGTGGTTAAGAGAACGATTGTTGTTTTTAGGGCTCACAGGTCCGAGCACTAACAGTTGCGCCAGGGTGATTGAGCATGCAATGTCAAATGGAGAAAAATTAAAAGATAGATATTTGAATAGGAATAGAATATAAACTAAAAGGGTTTAGGAATCAGTTTTCCCCCTTAAAATTCTAAACATTTAGCCCTAAAATAAATCCATAACCCTTAAAACTAATATACTTATAGAAATTTTTTATTTACACCGCCAGTGCATGATATAATTACCGTTATAATTATTTTATTTTTATTTGTAAAATATCATATATATATTAACGTAGGATCCGGTATCAGATAGGCTTTGCCGTGAAATTGGGTTTAAGGCCCAATGGACTACCATAATTGACACTCACCCAAGTTCTTATTTCTAAGACCTTTGGAGTTTGGACAAAGATGGGTTAATCAAACACCACAAAATAGAGTTTTACTAATTATATATTGGTTTAACGGGATGAAATGTTAAAATTTTTAAAGTAAAGTTAGAGTTTTAAATTTCGAAATTTTAAATGGAGTAAATTAAATTAGAAAGATTTAATTAGATTTGTTGATTATATTTAATTAAGGGTAAACTACTGTAGGGGTCACTTACGTTTAGCGTCTGTACAGAGTTAGTCACCACTTTTGAAAAGTGCATATTAGTAGTCCTCTACGTTTTCGATGTGTAAATACTTGGTCACTCCGACGTTAACTCCGTTAGTCCCCTAACGGATTGCTGATGTGGCGAAAGTAAAATAAGGATAAATTACTGCAATAGCCATTAAAATTTATCTCATGTACATTTTTTCTCCTCAATTTAAAAAAGTAAACATTATAGTCACTAATAAAAATATCTTTATAATTTCACCCTTAAATTTTTAAAAATTCATTTTTCAATCCTAAAATTTTACAATCAATTAACACAATAATATTATAAATGCTTAGATGAAAAATAGGTGCCCAAAGTATACCCTTTGAAACTTAGGTGCCCAAATTGCTCCTATTTAATAACTCAAACTTAAAAATTTAGTCCACTAATTACTAAAAAATTCGAGTTATTGGAATTTCTATTTTATAATTCAAACTATATTTTGAATTTTTGAGTCGAGTTTATGAAATTATGAGTCAAATATTTTCACATCAAACCAAAAAATTTAATTTTTTTCGAGTCAAGTCGAGTTATTGGAATTTCTATTTTATAATTCAAACTTTATTTTGAATTTTTGAGTCGAGTTTATGAAATTATGAGTCGAGTATTTTCACATCAAACCAAAAAAATTAATTTTTTCGAGTCAAGTCGAGTTATTGGAATTTCTATTTTATAATTCAAACTTTATTTTGAATTTTTGAGTCGAATTTATGAAATTATGAGTCGAGTATTTTCACATCAAACCTAAAAATTTAATTTTTTCGAGTCAAGTAGAGTCATTGGAATTTCTATTTTATAATTCAAACTTTATTTTGAATTTTTGAGTCGAGTTTATGAAATTATGAGTCGAGTATTTTCACATCAAACCTAAAAATTTAATTTTTTTCGAATCAAGTCGAGTGTTGCACTTCCCTACATATAATTTTTAATTTTAATCCGTGTTTGTCCCAAGAAAAACTTCGGATTAAAATTAAAAATTATATGTAGGGAAGTGCAACACTCGACTTGATTCGAAAAAATTAAATTTTTAGGTTTGATGTGAAAATACTCGACTCATAATTTCATAAACTCGACTCAAAAATTCAAAATAAAGTTTGAATTATAAAATAGAAATTCCAATAACTCGAATTTTTTAGTAGTTAGTGGACTAAATTTTTAAGTTTAAGTTATTAAATAGGAGCAATTTGGGCACCTAAGTTTCAAAGGGTATACTTTGGGCACCTATTTTTCATCTAAGCATTTATAATATTATTGTGTTAATTGATTGTAAAGTTTTAGGATTGAAAAATGAATTTTTAAAAATTTAAGGGTGAAATTATAAAGAAACATTTTTATTAGTGACTATAATGTTTACTTTTTTAAATTGAGGAGAAAAAATGTACATAAAATAAATTTTAATGGCTATTGCAGTAATTTATCCTTATTTTACTTTCGCCACATCAGCAATACGTTACGGGACTAACGGAGTTAACGTCGGAGTGACCAAGTATTTACACATCGAAAACGTAGAGGACTACTAATATGCACTTTTCAAAAGTGGTGACTAACTCTGTACAGACGCTAAACGTAAGTAACCCCTGCAGTAATTTACCCTTTAATTAATCGACTAATAAATTAAATTCAGATTGTTATAAAAAAAACAGAGATGCGATTTAGAAGCCTCGATTCGATTTGTTGCCTATATTATTTAAAGGACTTAATGTAGTACCAAAACAAAGTTAAAAGTAAACCATTAATGGCATGGGAGAATAGAGCCTTTCCATGAAAAAGAAAAGCAATGAAATGTGGCTAAATTTGTGAACACATGTATGTAAATGATGCAGCCCGTTATCAAATTAACCCCCGCAATTAATATTTCCAGAAATATAAAATATAAGAAAATGACATAATTTCAGTACAAATGTAAGAATATGATCGTATTTAAGAAATATAAATCTAAATATTCTTAAATGTGAATATGATGTTTTGTTTTTACTTTCTTCTTAAGGATTTGGGGGTCCCATCTTCCTATCGATTGCCACGTTAATCCTAGGATGTCACACGGGTATAATTTTGTGGATTCTGCACCGCATTCGCCCCAATTGGGGCGGGGTGAGTATAAGTTTGATGGGTAGTGGGCGGGTGTGGATGTAAAAAGTCATACCCGCCGCAGGTAGTGGGTAGGTGGTGGATTTATGACCTTACCCGCCCCGCATCCGCCCACCACGCATCCTATCCGCCATATAAATTTAGACCATTATGAATTTAGATGTAATTTCACAAACTATTATATAAATCCTAAAATTTTATAAGATATTGCTTGTAATTTATGTTTTGTGGTTGTTCTTGAATTTATGTTTTATGTGTATGGTTGCTGCCAGGCGGGTATAGGCGGATACGAGATGGGTAATGGGTATCCAATTGGGTGGTAGGTGTGGGGATGGATTTGAGAATATACCCGCATGGGCGGGTATAGATTTGAAAATTGTACTTGTCGTGGGTGGTGGGTAGGTGGCGGATATAAAAATTTTAGGTGAGTATAGAGATGAGGGAGAGAGTATCCGCACCCGCCCCGCCCGTTTGCTATCCCTAGTTAATCCTATATTTAAAGGGGTGATTATTAGGGGTGGACAAGACTAAGTACCCGATCAGTTTGTCCAAAATTGGTCTCTGCACTTAAAAGCCTCCGTCCATCATTTCAATTATAAAACTAAAAATAACAGAAATAATTTATTTGTATAAATGTTATAGCATTTTTTTAATAGTTTAAAGATACAAGGTATTATATGTCCATATATATTTTTAACCCTTTGACAACTCACGTACATATTGTAGATAAAACAATTTGAATTTGAATCTTCTAAGATAAACATCGTCCACTTTTTTATATTGAGACTCTTTGGGTTCATAAATGTTACAGATTTGTATAAAATTTTATTAATTATTTTTATAAACAAATTTTATATACAACCTTTTATATTTAAATTATAAAATTTAAAACTATTATTTTTAATTTATAAACCTAAACCCATTATATAGTTTTAAATAATATTACACTTCTACCAAATACTTTTTCAGGTAAAAATCTTCCACCCTAATCATGTCTCCTTTTATGTTACACACTAAAAAATTATTTAGAAAATTAAATTCTAAATTTTAACTTTAATTTTTATTTCCTAAACTCTACCCTCTAAAATATACACCATGCCTGTAATTCTCTAAACCTTAACCATAATCTTTAATCTTAAACACTAAACTTTAAACTCGCTATTTTGAAGTAGGGAATAAATTGTGGCATGATAATTGCAGAAGATTTCTATTGTACTTTTTCATACTACATTGTTTTATCTCCACTATAAAACAGCCCTTTGTTTTCTTTGTAAAACCAACTACCCAACCTCTCATTCATAACCTTCCAAGTTCAAACTTCAAAACACCAAAACAAAAGAGTTGTGATGAAAAAAATGGATCAAGCAGAAAAGCAGAAGCAGCAATGTTTGAGTCAGCTTTTGAAATCTGAGTTTCATGGAAAACTCACTCATTTACTCCTTTCAGTTTCAGTTTGTTCTCTCTTCTTTTCGTATCCATATTGGCTTCCTTTGCTCCACTCCTTTAACTTCAACTTCCACGATTCACTTCCTTTCCAGTTGTTTAGCCATACCCTAGACAAAAACTGCATGTTCCTCGTTTGCAATGGACTGCTTATTTTGCTCGTCAAAAACTCGGGATTAATCGGTTCTTGTTCTTCATCTACGTGCAACTATGAGGTTTATCAGTCTTTCCAGAGTTGTGAAGATGTTCCACGAGCTGAAGAAAATACTGGTTTTGCTGCAGAAGATGAGGTGCTTTTTGTAGCAGACATTGGAGAAGAAGAAGAAGAAGAATTTGCAGAAGGGAATGGGATTTTAAGTACAGAAGAGCTGAACAAAAGGGTTGATGAATTTATCGCAAAGATGAAACAAGAACTCAGGGTCGAAGCTGGACATAAGTTTTAGTTGTATTTTAATCAATGGGGGCGGTTGCATACTTGCATGTAAATTATGTGTTGTGTTCATACAATATTTAGCCTGTGGTTCTATTGCTCACTTTGCTAGAGAATGTGTTCACAAAGATTCATAATTTATGTGCGTACAAGAATTCGTTTTTCAAGTTTGTTTCTTATTTCTTTTTATTTTGTCGAATTTTTATTTAACTCTACTTTTATGACAGTTCTTTTATCTGCTTGGTGGCAGTTATTTCGTCTGTTTTTTAACAGTTTTTGTCTGTCTTCATGACAGTTATGCGTTCGAGTGACGAGTATCAACGAACGCTTTTCAACGAAAGAGGTCGTTCTATACATGTTATGATTCTTTTTTGTGGTTGTGCCGACGTGCCAAGAACAAGTAGCAAAAGAATTTTTACTATATTCAAAGAGCATAGTTTTTTTAGATTTTTATTTCAGAAGATTTCTTTGTATTCCTTTCGATGTTGAATGTAATCCAGTTTAAAAAACACATCTAAATTTTTTCCGTGTCTTTTTATAATACCATATAGATAATTTTATGATACGTGTTCTAAATATACTCTCAACCATTAGACAATGCATGCTCAATCACCCTGATGTAGCTGTTGGTGCTCGAACCTGTGACCTCTAGGAACAACAATCGTTCCCTTAACCACTGAGAAAAGTTAGTTCGTGCTGATTGTTGATATTTTATTAATAATACACGTAACATAAAATCATTAACGAGACATATAAAGGGATAAAAAAACAAACGGATTCTAAGCCCCTATGTATATCATATGGTTTTTATGTTATCGGGTCCCTTCGGTTTCTAGGTTAAGCATTGAAATGATATTAATTTAGCGTTACATTTCATTTAGACAGAAATGACCCTTTGAAAATGATGACAATTAAGGCTAGCTTTTAATATCAAAGCCACTGTTCTAGCCGTAGATTTATTTCGGTAAAATTCAGTTATTAGTCACTACATCATACATAAATTACAAAATTAGTCTCTAAATTTTAATTACATTTTTAGTTCTTTTACTTGTCAAATTTTAAAACACTAGTCCTAACCCTAAAGGCATCCATGGAATATTTACTATAAGCAACTTGTAGGTTTAATTTTTATTTGTAACTTAATGATATTTACTCTTATAATTTAATTATATTGTCCATATATCATCTTGAATGATTGAAATTTAAATATTTAAAAATTAAAATTGATCAAATTAAATATAGCACTTGTTTATTTTCCAAAGGTAAAAGGCAGGTAGGTAAGAAGAATATTTATGTAGATACACACGGATGGAAATTCTCTACTTTTTTTAGTACCCCTACTTATGCCCCTACACTCAAAATTAAGTTTAGGGTTTAAGGTTTTAGGTTAGAGATTATAGTTAAGATTTATAGAATTTAGGGTATGATGTATTTTTTAGGGTATATGGTGTAGGGTTTAGAATTTAAGATTTAAGATTAAAGCTTAAAATTTAATTTTATTATATTTTTTAGTGTTGAGGCATAAATAGGGACACCGAAAAACAACAGATGATTTTTATCCATGTACACACCACTAGATTAGTAGGGTAAAGATATATAAGCTAAAGAATGCAAATATGATCACGTATTAAATTTGGAATTTTAATTTTATATATTTTTAATAGATTTGATATTCCAAATCCCAATGTATTTACGATTTATAATGTTGAGTTAATGTGTATGTAGTGCCTAGTGCTTTAAGTAGCTAGGGTGCTTTTCTGAAGCCATAAAACGTGACACTTGGTATTGGGTGCATTTCTTTTTACATGCATTTTTCAAAGAAATAATAATGGCATGGAATCAATGATTCATATCTGTCCTAGTCTAGATCCTACCAAATTGTCATCTCACGGTATAAATAAATGGTTCTATTTTAATACATAAATCGTATAAAAAATTATACAACTCTTCGTATCTAAGTTATAAAATTTAAATTTTAGATCCTTAATCCTACCACCTTAAACCCTAAACTCTAAATTTTAACCATAAATTTTAAATTCTACACCATACAACCTAAACCCTTAAACACTAAATCATAACCTAAATATATAAACCCTCAAATTAAAAGACTTGCGTAAACTTATCAAAGTATTATCTATAAATAAATTTCCAAAACTAGGAAACCTTTTATCGTTATTACCCTTAGAGTGCGTTTGGTTCACGGAATGTAAGATTACCTCTAAGAATATGATTCTTGGAATGTAACATTACCTGACATATTATCGAAAATGTTACATTACTTTGTTTGGTTTATTTGGTAAGAATGCAAGATTGATGTGTTTGGTTGGAGGTATATAAGATTATCTGAATGTAAAATTTACTAAATTGGTCATGTGTTATATTTTCTTTTTAACACGTTAAACTTTCAATATATTTTTTGAATAGGTTAAACTTTTAATATTAAACTAAAAACACATGCACAAAAAGTAATATAATTGTTTTTGTTACAATATCTAAATTTTGCAATAACTATATATTTAACATATTATTAATATAATTATTATATTAACTATTTAAAAAATATAATTTATATTTACATAACTTCGTTACCATCAATTAAAATATTTTTGTAAATTTTTAAATGTTAAATTTTTAATATGTTCAAATTTTTAAATTTTTATTACTTTGACAGGTTGTCAAGTAAATTACAATAAATAATAAAATAAATCTAAATATTGTATAATACTGAAAGGAATTTATATCATAATTTTAACCTACTAAATTGTTTTATAAGATGATAAACATCTTATAAATCAAAGAATAAAATTAAGAACATCGACTCATAACTTATTAATTTTTAAGCAATATGTAATCCTAACATATAACCTATAAAACATCATAAATATAATATTAATAAAAATATATTAAATATTTAAATAATATTTAAATGTGTAACACCATTTAAATGTTAAATTAATATTTAATAAAAATATTTAATTAATTTACACCACACATATTTAATCACAATAAAGGGAATCACAAATATTTAAATAATATTTAAATGTGAACAAAATTAATTAATATAGGGGTAATATGGTCCAAAAGGGTGAGAATTGACAAATACCTAAGAAATCCAAGGGAATCACATTCTCACTATTTAATGAAAAAACCGCTACTGTTGGGAATACAATATTATCCCTTCGAGGGAATACTTTCCAACCAAACGTTGGTATGTGATTCTGAAAAAAAATTATTCCCAAGTAATATTTTTTTCCGCGAAACAAACACACCCTTAATTATGTTTCTTTTCATTAAATATAATATTAATAAATATACAAGAACAAAATCATCCAAAAAAAATTATCAAAGAACAAAAAATGAAGAAAAAAAAAACTGTAAACACAATGTTTCTTTTCTTTTTTTTCTTTACAACAAATAGGCACAGAAATTTCTTTCCCCGTAGATTGAAATGTGTCATCTGCTAACATTGAACACTCGAATGATGGAGACCAAATAATTATGGTTCCTTTATACATGGGTGGCTAGAAACCGAGGAGCTTTCATTTTCAGTAACCCTACGTGGATTCAAAATTTAACTTTAAAAATGATACAAATTGTAATTGTATCAGTGATATACAATGTCCAACGCTTCAACTTCGGTCTTACAAGATTTATCATGTATAATGAACGACATATAGGTTAGGGTAAATTTGGAGAGGCAGGTTTAGGGTACGGTTAAAAACTAATAAGTTTTAAAATTTGTCTAAGAACTTAAAATATTAGACTTTTAGATAATATTTTAGGTTACTTTTTTTTCGTGATTTTTATAAGTTTCGATACTTTATCTAAGAACTTAAAACGTTATTAAAAACCCAAACTTGCCTATAGACAAGGCTAAAACCAGTAAGTATCGAAACATGTCAAAAATCACGAAAAAAAAAATCAACCTAAAATATTATTAAAAAAATTAACATTTTAAGTTCTTGGACAAATTTCAAAATTTATTATTTTTTACCCGCACCCCAAACCTGTTGCACTTTACACTCGCCCTATATACAAGGGTAACAAAGTTTTCATATAAATATGGGATTTTATCCTTCAAAATTTCTCTTTTTTTGACAACAATTAATAAAGAAGAAACAATAATAGAGAGTTCAGATTATGAACAATAATAATTAAATATTTATGACTAGGTTTGTGCTATTCAAGGTGTTGCATTTTGCATGGTGACTGGTTGTTCTTTTGTCATGACTTAATTGTTGGATAAAATTTGTAATTATAGGCATATATGTATAATTTGCGATAATATTATAAAATATATTATAAAATTAAATGATCAATTATGTTATACGTATCATAGGTATTAAAGTATTATAAAAATAAAAGTATAAATAAAATTTTTATTTATAATTCGACGAGAGACAATTATAAATATATAAAATTTTATTTAATAATCAATTATGCAAAAAGATAGTGATCCTAATAAATAGGTTAACTTGTATTTCTCTCTTTAGCCGTTACCATTAGAAAGTTTTGCAACAAAAAAACAATATCTTCTTAGTAGATCATTTAAGGATTTTAATATTATCGATTGGTTTAGGTATGCTTCTGTATATAATATTTTATTATCTTATGAATTAACATAACATATCCTAAATTAAATCTGATATTAAGTTATGTTTTAATTCTGACATAAAAAGTTTATTCGATAGTCATTTTGTTGTTCCTGCAACCTGAGCTTCATTAGAAACCATAGTAGGATTGTCGGAAGGTGAAAACTCAGTGTCAGATGACATGCACCTTAGAACAGAAATCATCTTTATCTTTCTTCGGTATTATTTTTATGCCCCACATTAAAAGATTAACTTTAGGATTTATAGTTAAGGCTTAAGATTATGATCTAGAGTTAGAGTTTATAGAATTATAAAGTAAAGTGTACTTTTAAGTTAGAGCTTAAAATTTAATTTTTAGTGGTTGAGCATAAAAAATAACACTAAAAAGAAACAAAGGACTTTTGTTCTTCACCTTAATTGCCAACTTATGATGCAGAGAGCTTGGGCCTTGCGGGCCTCCAAATTCTTTTGAGTAATTGCATTAAGAGATGAAGCTAGGATTCAATGATAGGAGAGGTAATAGTCTATTAAGCTATTAAATCTAAAAATTAGGAAGGGTAAAAATTTTATTTGATTAACATTTAAACTAAAAGGGACTAAAAATGTAATTATACCAAAAAATTAGGAGGGAAAACAGCCCCTCCGACACCCTAGGTGGTTCCGTCACTGATTGCATTAGTTTTGTTTAGAGAGGGGAAAAATTATAACTTCTCATTCACCATTGACATTTCCCGTTTTGGATGTTCATGCGAAATTTCCCACAAATTTAGCACATACTCAAAAAAACCAGAGAAAGTCCTTTCCACTCCAAGCTGCAAATTTATAACTCTGCATCAGAAAACGATACTGTTACGAATATACGGTACGATAACGACAAGCAAACTATAGCAAATCAAAAAGGGAAAATAAAGAACATAAAGATTTACATGGAAAACTCTTGACGAAAAACCACATGCAGAGAAGAGAAATTTACTATAATGTTTGAAAAATACAAAGTATCACAAATTGGCTTGTTCGGCTTGAACTATAAGTCTTCTTCAACTAAGTTTCCTAACTTGACTTGATATCAATCACATCACGTATATCTGTGTACGAAGACTGCTTCGAGTCGGACGGCATGGTCGATATTATTTCGAGCCGGGTCAAAATGGAATTCGGATCACAATCTCTAACGGATATCAACTTGGGGTCTTTCCGGGAACTTTCCAATGTGTTTGGGATCTACTTTTCAGGCATTTTAAATTGAACTGCAAACTTGGCATCTAGGCTTGCTACTGAAGAAACTTTGCTTGATACCAGGTTCCTATAGTATTGTTGTAATCGAAATCGAAATCCGTAAATTTCCGAAATCTATATCATCCTTTTCTTGTCTCTAAAGTTATTTTAATGTCTATAAACATGTTATAATTTAGCAATTTTATGTTCTGATGCTTCTAGCAGGTGTTCTCAATGTTGGGTCACTTCAACTCAATCATTCCACTGGCTTACAATGCTGCAAAGCAGACCAAGTTGCCAATGGCTGCAAATGATCCCAAGGAAACAACGATTCAGAGTAGTAATGCCGCTTCGGCGGCTGCAAACCGTGTCTTTCCGAGTACCATTCGGACAGTTCTCCCGGATCTTAAGAAGCTCGGGATGTACTATGCTTTCTATACGGTTGTGGCAACTCTAAGCTTGTCGGTATTGATGAACCACATGAGAGGCCATAAAACAAATAATTTCATCGATTCGATTTACATGTGTGTGGTGACAATGACCTCCGTTGGTTACGGAGACCTTTTCCCCGGCAGTGTCGTTTCGCAACTGGTGTGCAGTGTTTTAATTGCCGGGGGGATGCTGCTGTTCGGAATTGTAGTGAAAATAGCTGCTAAATACTTGGTGTTCAAGCAACAAGCGATGCTGCTTAACTCCCTTCATGTGGCTCGGAAAATTGGACCGACGGATGCCCTTAACGAGATCGAAACGCTGAGCATAGACTACAACAAGTGTATAGTATCATTGTTTGTTATGGGAGTGCATTTCGTGGTCGGGATCTACGTTCTGTGCACCGTCGAAGAAATGGAATTCGATAATGCATTCTATTGTGCTAGTAGCACCATGACCACCGTAGGGTTCGGAGACGTGAGCTTCATGAGCGAGTCCGGTCGAATGTTCGGCATGATATGGATATTCACCGGAACGTCCTGTGTAGGCCAACTGTTTCTATACATTGCAGAGGTTTATACAGATATTGAAGCAAAGAAATTTGTGAAGTGGGTCATTTCGAACAACGTTATCGACAGGAACGAAATTAAGGCCGATGAACTTGAGAAAGACAAAGTTCATAGGTAAAATTACCATGTTTTATTCCCATAAAATCACTTCATTAATACATTTCTAATGCTGCTAATTGTTCTGTTTGTATTGTAGGGCTGCTGATTTCATTTTGTATAAGCTAAAAGACATGGGAAAGATCACGCAAGAGGATATTTCATCGGCCTTGAAGGATCTTGATGTCGAAGATCCATCGGTTTTCGACGTGATTCCGTCTCAATCATCGGAAAAAAAGACGACGACGGTGATTCTGCCATCAAAAAATTTATAAAAATATTAGTGATAACAACAATGGTTAAATAGGTGAAGCTCATGATATTAAGGCCAACAATGTAGATGCTTCGAGCAATGTTTGAAAGTGAAATATTTAAAGCAACGTGATAATCTTCAATTCTCACATCTTTTCTTTTAAAATCGTATGTAATTATGTAATTTCGATTAATCATGTTTTTATCAATAATAAATGCTTATAGTTTCATGGGTTTATTTTTTTTTCTTTTATTCCCATTAATTAGTTCCGGTACTTACATATAACTTATGTGATTAAAGTTTTTTAATCATTGAACTAGTTTTAGTGGATACTTGGGAAACTAAAAATACTAATATGATATTACAAAAAAAAACTATAAATAAAGAAAGAAGTCTTGCTTTTAAGCCTTTTGGCCATTGTTTGAAGTTAATCACCGCATCATTTCTAACATATAAAAAAAATCATCTGCTTTTTTCGATGCTTAACATTAAAAAACACAAAAAAAAATAAATTTTAAGCCCTACACTAAATTTTAAATCCTAAATATTACATCTTATACCCTAAAAAATATACTCTACCCCAAATTTTATAAACCCTAACCTTAAACTCTAAACCTAATTTTTAATATAAGGACATAAATAGGGGCACCAAAAAGGTAGATAATTTTTATTTTCATTCAACTTATGCTTCTTGGACTAGAAGCTTGACCAATATGGAAGCTTTATAATTTTTTAATAATTATTATATTTTCAGAACTCTCTAGGATTTTTATAATTTTTAAATATTTTAATAATATTAGAATTTTTAAACATTTTGTAATTTATAAAATAATGGATCAAGACCCTCTCTGCCTCGATACTTTGATATTTATTTGGATTTACATTTGTCAGAATCCATCTTCTTTATTTTTGAGATGATTTACAGATTAGCGAATTAAAGATTGAGATTTAGGATTTGGTTTTTAACACAAAGTGATTCGGGATGATGAATTTCAATATTGAACTGTTATTGAGAAAAAGGTTCATAATTTGTAGACTGAAAGTAGATTGACCTTGAAAAAAAAGTTCATAATATGTATGGTAAGCCATTTCATGCTCAAATGCTGATGACAGACCATTTTTCGAGTTTTCAATTGGCTGCAAAAGCACAACAATTCTCAATTTCCAGGCCAATAGCTTTCGAAATATGATTCCCAGAAGAAGAAAAAAAATCCTCCAACGTTCTCCCATCGGCAGACTTATGGCTAATTGCAGAATCGCAAATTCGCTGGTTCCTATCATCTTGTACATGATTAAGACGAAACGGCCAACATTTAGCGCATAGTGTTACGTCTGAAAAGAGGCGGGAATATTAATCACATTTCATAAATGAAAAGGAGGTCTTCAAATATAGATGCAATAGCGCATTAATCCCATGACAATAATTTTGTTTAAGGAGGGAAATGAATATATTTAACCTCTC
Source organism: Hibiscus tridactylites (assembly GCA_958450335.1). Taxonomy (NCBI): domain Eukaryota; kingdom Viridiplantae; phylum Streptophyta; class Magnoliopsida; order Malvales; family Malvaceae; genus Hibiscus; species Hibiscus tridactylites. The sequence goes on from OY288271.1 coordinate 4,486,372, forward strand.
ATTGACTATTGAAATTTCCCATTTTGGATGCTCATGCGAAATTTCCCACAAATTTAGCACATAACCAGAAAAACTAAAGAAAACCCTTTTCACTCCAAGCTGCAAACATATATCTTTGCATCACAAAACGACATCAATTTGGGGTCTTTCGAGGAACTTTCCAATGTGTTTTGAAACACAATTTCCTTCTACTTATAAGCATTTTAAATTGAATTGCAAACTTGGCATCTCGGGCTTATTACTGAAGAACCTTTGCTTAATACCAGATTCTTATAGAATTGTCGAAATTTCCTCGGAATCGGTAAATTTCCGGTATCTATATCATCATTTTTCTAGCTCTTTAAGTCATATAAATGTCTATAAAGATGTTTTGGCTATGAAATTTCATGTTGTAATTGCTTCCAGCAGGTGGTCTTAATGTTGGGTCACTTCAACTCAATGCCAATGGCTGCTGCAGGCTCTCCAAACTTAACAAATGATGAAAATGATCCCAAGGAAACAACAATTCCGAGTTGCAAATCAACTTCCGTAGCTGCTAATTGTGCCGTTCCGGGTGCGATTCGGACAGTTCTCCCGGACCTTAAGGAGCTCGGGAAGTACTATGGGATCTACACCGGTATCGGGACCATGTGCCTTTTGGTATTGAAGGACCACATCAGAGGCCACAAAACAAATGATTTCATTGATTCTCTTTACATGTGTGTGGTGACAATGACCACGGTTGGTTACGGAGACCTTTACCCCCACGGCATCGTTCCGGAACTGGTGTGCAGTGTTTTAATCGCAGCAGGGATGTTGCTGTTCGGAATAGCAGTGAAAATAGCTGCTAATTACTTGGTTTTCAAGCAACAAGCAGTGCTGCTTAACGCCTTGCACGTGTCTCGGAAAATCGGACCGACGGAAGCCCTGCACGAGATCGAAACCCTGAAGATAGACTACACCAAGTGTATGATATCATTGGCCGTTGTGGGAGTACATTTCGTGATTGGAGTCTTCGTGCTGTGTACTGTGGAGAAAATGGAGTTTGAGGATGCATTCTATTGTGCTATTAGCACCATGACGACTGTAGGTTCCGGAGACGAGAGCTTCTCGAGCGAATTCGGTCGAGCGTTCGGCATGATATGGGTATTCACCGGAACGTCCTGTGTAGGTCAGCTGTTTCTCTACATTGTAGAGGTTTATATGGATATTGAAGCAAGGAAATTTGTGAATTGGGTCATTACAAGCAACGTTATCGACATGAACGAAATTGAAACGGTCGATGATCTTAAGAAAGAAAAAGTTTACGGATAAAATTACCATGTTTTACTCCCATAAAATCACTGGGTAATATGTATGTTGTAAAAACTGTACGCTGATTATGATTTTGAACAATATTAAACGTACGTGTAATGTAATTTTTATTGTAATAATATGGGGTTGTTCATTTCATTCTATAAACCTGATATGTGTTTTTTTTAAATTTATTTTTTAAATTATTAATTAATAAAACAAGCCGATACAAGACACGTGTCTCAAGTTGAATGATTGTGGTATGGACCCAAATAAAACAGCGAAGTATCGGATCAGGGTTGGAAGTGGAAATTCCCTCTTTGAATTTTCTAGCAGCCGCATCAATTGTGGGACCCGTTAAAACACCCCACATCAACGGAGCGTATACGATCCACAAACATAAGAACGTATGCACTGAATAGTAACCCATCTTAGCCCCACTTAAGAGGATCAACGTCTCAGATTAACCGTGAGGGAATAATATGGATTACACCAACGGTGTATCTAATTCTTAAGCATCTATCCCTCAAAAAGAAGATCTAACAAACCAACTCTAAATTCATTTTTATTAAATAAAAATATATAAAAATTATTAAAAAATTATTTTTTAATATACAAATTGTGTAAAAATATTTTTCGTAATTTTAAATTGTAAACCATAAACTCTTTATTATAAATTTTAAAATCTAAATCCTAAACTAGTTTCTTAAACTCTAAATTGATGAAATTGTATAAATTAAAGTTTAATCATCATCCATATATCAAAATGTTTTTTAAAAAATATTTTAATGTAAAAAGAAGTCCATACATTAATCAGAATTAAAATAAAAAATAATTATCTGTACTTTTTGTTATATTTCTATTTTGCCAAATTATTGTACCCTCATGCTCATCTCATTTCTCTAATTTTTTTAGTGCTATATTTTCCCTAATTTTGTCAATATTGTATGAATATTTCTATTTTTAAAAGTTTTATTTATTTTTTTCATTTTAAACTTTATAAATTAATAAAGCATATGAAACAACTAGATCCTAGATCAATCACTGTCAAATCACAATCATACTTCATTAAAAAAGAGAATAATATATTATATAGTATTATTTCGAACAAAAAAGAACTACTTGAAAATTGAAATTAAGTAATTAATTATTAATAATATTATTCCTCCCAAAATTTACAGTTCAAAGTGAAAATACAGCAGACTGAGGAAAGAGAGTTAGAGATTATAGTACCGAGTTGAAAAAAGAAGCTACTCAGACTTGTAAGAGTCAACGGAGAGTTCGGGGTGGCCGGCAACATAGTCGAGGAGGCCTTCGCCGGGCTTCTCCGCCGGAGATTCAGAAGCGCCGGAATGAGGGGAGGTTTTGGCGAAGAAGACGACAGCTACGAGGAAGAGAGCGGTGGAGAGGAAGAGAGGCCAAAAGTAGGTTAAAATGGTGAGAAAAGAAGGCGCAAAAATGATGAGCGAAGAAAGTGTGAGCGAAAGAGCGAGTGTTAAGATTATTGGGTACTTGAACTTCACAAGTTTTTGTGGGATCTCCATGGTTGTTGATTTGGGAAAATAAAGAAGGAAGATTTTTGAAGGGTTGTTTTTAAGGAAGAAGATGAAGAAGAAAAGAGTGAGTGTTTTTGGAGTTTCTTAGTGAGCAGAGCAGGGTTGGTGATTGATTTCATTTCGTTTTTCTTACCCATGTTTAATCCGGTGAAATATTGCTTTCCCAATATGCCCTTTCATTTACTTTTTAGGCTTAAAATCAAAATAAGCGTTTAAATTATCTATTTTTTTAGGTGTTTAATTTTTTTCTTTTTAAATACTAAAACTATTATATTTTTAACCAAAATAAATGTTTCGATTAATCTTAAGAAAGACAAAAAAAAATTATAATTTAGACACTTAGATTGGGCAAACAAAATTAGGCACTTAAAAGAAAAAACGAGATAGTTTGAATACTTATTTTGATATTAAGCCTTCTTTAGGAGTTTATTGTTTTTCTTCGGTAAAGTTTAAAAATGGTTATTGAACTATTTTAATATTTGGTCATCAACTTTCATTTTTTATAAAATGAACATTAAATTTATGATTTTATTATAAAATAGTCGCTTTGATGTTAACTCTCCTTAATGGGTGAATGACAAGAAGTTATATCATAGGTCATTCTCGTCATGTCATTCATGAGACTAACTAATAACAATCATTCATCTCATTATTTCTTTTCATGTCATATTTTTCTCAAGTGAATCTTAACTTGGTAAAAACTGTTTTTAAAATTGGTTTACAGTAAATATGATTGAAGATTCACTTAGTAAAAACATGACATGGAAAAAATAATGAGATGGTTAATTTTTATTGGTTGGTCTCATGGATGACATGGCGGGAATGACCCATGATATATTTTCTCGTGAATGACAGTTAAAAAAAATTATATATAGCATAGTTAGCCTTCATACATACACATTTAATCAATTTAGACCCCCACTATTTACATATTTTATCAACTCTGTCTTATTTTTAATTGTAAATAATATATGTTATGTTGGTGAAAAATAAAGAAAAATATTATATTTTTATTAAAAATAGGACCAAGATGATGGAATGTAAAACAATGAAGACTAAATTTATTGATTTTTAACAAATTAATTAAATGTCTAAATATCTCATTATATAAATTTTCTTAATGGAAATGTCATACCTTCATAACAATTAATGGCACGATGACTATTTTGTTAAAAAATTATGAGTTTAATGTTATTTTGTATCATTTGAAAATTAGATATAATAATAAGATTCATATTCTTACGAAGATAATTTAAGTTTAAATCATAAATGATAAAACGAGATAAGAAAAAAAAAACACTCAACCGAAAATGCTACAAGCATCACTTGATTTGATGAGATATCTTGTTGACATCACACGAAATGTTTTTTTTCATCGAAAATGCTACCAACAGGGAAAAAAACTCAAGTCAAAGAAAAATACAGCTCAAGTTATTTTAAATGTCACTACCACCAAGTGAAAAGACATTTATCATTCTAAAGAGGAGGGGAAAGAAAGCCAAGGAACTAAGGAAAAATTTGGAGAATAATCCAAATAAAAATAAATATTTGAAATATAGGAGATATTGAAGAATATTTGGAGATATAGGCTATTTTCTACAGTGCACAGGAGACCTCGCCATGTGTAGGTGGCGAGGTCTAATTTTTTAATATTTTTTTCTCGAACCTCGCCATGTGCAGGTGGCGAGGTCCAATTTTTTAATAATTTTTTTCTCAAACCTCGCCATGTGCAGGTGGCGAGGTCCCCGTGTACTGTAGAAAATGGTCTATATCCTCAAATATTTTCCAACATCCCTTATATTCTAAATATTTACTTCTATTTTGGCCTACAAATCCAACGGAGCCAGGAACTAAAGAGAAAGAAAAATGAAGAATGATTCGCCGGCAATGGTATAAAAAATATTTAATAATAAAATAATATTTTATTTAAATTTTAATTATATTTTCCATCTCAATAAAACTGTTAGTTTTGTGTTTCAAAATTGTCACACAATTGTTACTTTTAAAAATTTTAACAATTTTTATAAGAAAAATGTATTTTTCTCATTTTTTTATTTTCCCAACAAAAAATAAAAATGAACTTTTTAAAGGTAAATTTGTCATTTAAATTATTTTACACTACACAATTTTTTCTTCTTAAAACTTCCTAAAAAATCAACATGTGACAAAATAAGTAGACGAACGACAGAGTATAAACTATAGACAAAAAACTATGGACTATTCTATTGCTCTAAACTTGACCCGCTTCACCCGACCCAGATTGAATACGTGTCTAGTTTTTTTTAATATTTTAAAGGTGATTATAATATAATATATGTTCATGTATATTTTTAATCTTTTGACAATATACACAAGTAAAACAATTAAACTCAGATCTCTTAGAATAAATATTATCTACTTTTCTATTGAGACCACTTGTTGCATCCATGAGATAAAAATTATTTGCTCGTTTTTTGTGCCCTTTTCTATGCTCAAATACTAAAAATTAAATTACAGACCCTAACCTTAAATTCTAAATCATAAACTTTACGTCTTATACCCTAAAATACACTCAACCCCAATTTCCTGAACACTAATTACAAACTATAACCATAAATTTTAAATTTAATTTTTAATATGAAAATATAAATAAAATTACGAAAAAAATAAGAGTTTTTTATTTGAATTCATGTCTCGTTTTTTTAATAAAGTGGAAGAGAAGGTGGTATGCATCATGGGACATTTCAACGGTAAAATAAATGTCAAATACAGACCTTCCACTGAAATTGTCGGCTACTTTTTTTTTTCAAAATTAAGAGTGTAATTGTTTTTAACTTTAAACTAAAGTTTTTGTTAGCTTGTGAGCAGAGAGGATCCAATCCAACGTATGGTGCAGAAACCAAGGGTCTGAAATTATTCCATTTTCAGAACAATTATAACATAAAAACGACAACTTTATTTGCTATAGCTTGGTCTGGTTACAAACCAAGGAAACCCACCGGTTTAATTATAAATAACCGCCTAAACTATATTATTTTTTATTTTGATAGATATTTAAAAAAAATAGTTGTTTAATATTTTCATTGTTAGTATTATAAGTGTTTGATAGTTAATAATTTAAAAAAAATTGTTAGCCAATCAAAACATGACATGTGATATGCTTTATTTTATTTCATTTATTTTATAAAAAATTTAAAATTTTCAAAAATATTATAAAATTCTCAAAATAGTCTTCAAATCCCTTAATCCTCAAACTCTCAAAATAGTCCCCATCACTTTCGTCATCGGACTCCTAAGATTAATTCGCTCATCTTTTTATCGCCGAAATTCGACGACCGACGTGTCTAACGTTAAAATAAAGTTAAACGACGAGAGGAGAAAAAAGAAACTATAGGCGGCAAACGATGGCTGATCAAATGACGAACGACGTGTGGATCTTAAGACGACTGAAAGAAACTTCATTATGTCGCCGATAGCGTGATGAACGACGACAACAGTAGCCGAATTTGAGGATCTAGGAATTTTGAGTTTATTTAATGAATTTTAGATAATTTAGGAATTTTTAAAAAAAATAAACTTAAAGGAAATAAAAAATTATAATCAACGTCACTTGTTATGTTTTGATTGACTAGCAGAGTTTTTTTAAAGGGTCGTTAATGGTCAGACACCTAAAATAATAACGATATAAATGTTAGACATTTACTTAACTCTAAAAATACTTTAAGCGTCTATTTAAAATAAAATGTATAATTTAGACACATATTTAACATTTAATCCAAACTCGCCATGTTTTGAATTCTGTTTTCAAGCCTTTCAGTTCTGGTCATTTTTTTTAGAATATGCTGGTGTGATGCAAGGGTAGCATCTGTTCAACTTTCTTTTAGCTTTTTTGTCAACGAAGGCACACACAACATGTAATGCTAGTGCTCGATCCCGGGTCCTAAGGGATGATGAACATCAACCTTTGCCACCAGGACATAAGGAGATGAGCCAGTTCTGATCATTTTTGATGTACTTTTGCTGGTCACATTTTTTTTGATCGATAAAAACTTGCATAGATAAGAACTTAAGAGTACAATAAATATGACGGAAGGACTGTAGGATTCCAAAATACTTGGTCACACTTTTATTTGGTAGAGCTGAAGTTACAACTCAAAATCTTGATCTAAACTTAATAAAATTTATTAAAAAACCTAAATTGGAAATTTACATGACTCGTGAAATAATGCTAATAATGTTAAATTGGTGTTGTCTTTTCACTACGTAAAAGATAACCCCAAAAAGAAATTATCACCAAAGTCCAAATTCAAACATTTCTATAATGGAGAATTATGAACCAGTTTTGGTGCGCATTATTTCAAGATAAGCTCGACAACAACTCCAAAGAATCGTATTCGGATATTGCTTGCACAGACATGAGATATGTCATCGTTAGGGAAAACACAACTTCATGGAAGACAAGACTTCTTGGGTGACCCTTTTATGTCTCAACAGTTCGCGATCTTTCGAATTTAAATTTATTCATTCATAACATTAAAATTCTAACATATAACTTTGCTTAAGGATTTAGCGTCTCATCTCACTATACCAACTAGTTGTTGGTAGCATCTACAACATTTTAGTTCTTGATAAAACTCATAAAATCTTACACACAAAAAATTTTGAATTCAAATCTTCTAAAATATATCATCTTTTTTCAAAAAGACCGCTTCATGCATTCTTTTTTTTTTATTTTTTTAATATAAATGATTCATATAAAAAATTTCAAACCGCATTTCGATTGTTATACCTATATATCATAGGCGAATAAAAATTCTCTGCCCCTTTTCGGTGGCTCTTTATATGCTCTAACATTAAAAATTTAAATTTCAAACCTTAAATCCTAAATCCTACACCCTATATCCTACACTAAAGTTCTTAAACTCTAAACTTAATTTTTAGTGTAAGAACATAAATATGAACACCGAAAAGAGATAGATAATTTCTATTCGTGGGATATACGGAAATTTGGAGACAAATTAGTGGAAAATGTCATTATTTTATACTATCCTTTACTGAGTAGATTAGCAAATTGGTCAATATCAGTATCAAATTTATGTCTAATTTTTTACTAAATGGGGAAGATTTATGGATTTTTCATATAAATATATCAAAGTAGAAATTATTTTGAATTTGACAAAAAACGAAAGGGGACCTTTAAGAGGATTTCCAATGTACTGAGAATAGCATGTATTAGGTGGTTAGTTTCATGCTACTAGGCGAAAAACATGGAAAATAATCTCAAAATCTTTTTAAATAAATTTATTAAATTTAATTGTATATAAAGCTTAAAAATATGAAGGAGCACACATATAATTATATAAACGATCAAGGTAAATTTTTTGGAGTTTTTAAATTTTTATTGCGCGTATATTAATCTTCAATAACTATAAGTTACTTACAATTAATTAGAACACCGAATATTTATTTTAATTATCGAACTACCGAATTTATCAATCAAACTATTAAACTTAATAAATTGATTTATTTTAAATACTGTTGTTTAAAAATTAAAGAACGGATAGCGAAAGGATGACGTAACAATTAATGAAATTTTAAAAATTATACATTTGGTCCCTAAAATTAAATTTTAAGTTATAACCTAATTTTCATATCTTAAACCCCTAAACTCTAGAAAATATACCCTACCCCTAATTCCCTACACCCTAACCCTAAGCCCCAACTTTAAACTGCAAACCCCAAACCCGCTATTTTTATAATAAAGGCACCAATAGAAGCATAGTTAGGGGCATGGGCGGAGCCACTCTTTGGAATGTGGTGTCTCTTGACACCCAAAATTTTTTAAAAACTTATTTTTTCTTTATAATTTATTTATAAAAAATTAAAAATATAGACAAATGATACCCCTTTATAAATAAAACGATACATCTTTATAAATAATTAACTTTCCTTATATATGGTTTAAAAAATGACACACCTTAAAAAATATTCTAGCTCCGTCCCTGATTAGGGTGGACGAATTTGTGCCAAAATTATTAAGGTAATTATATAAAGGCTCGTAGCAGCTGTCAGTGTGCTGAATTTTATGCACCATCGTAATCTATGCTAGTATAGGTAGTGATTAAAATCTGAAGTGGGATAACGAGACACGTGGCTTAATCAAATGCATCACTTCAATGCAAATGCTGCTTCACATAGCGGTGGTGGAAATCTACATTAACGTAGCAGTAATGGCGTAATGGGTACAGTACCAGACAAATGGATAACCTCTAAGTTCAATATAACTTGAAACTTACCAGAAAGATCAGCAAAATCCAGGCTTTTTCATCACTTCATTTCTTTTCTTTTTTTTTTTGTTTCCAAGCGCCTCTTCTTTGTGCTGATGGAGTTCCAAGTATCCTTGTTCCAGGTTATAATCACCTTCTTCCTGGTTTTGTTTATGACAATCAGGATATCCAGAGCTAGGAATTCAGCTCCAAACTTGATTCCAGGCCCATGGAAATTACCTTTGATTGGAAATCTGCACCAGCTCGCCGGTTCTGCTCTACCCCATCGCACCCTACGGGACTTGGCTATTAAACATGGCCCCATCATGCACCTGCAGCTCGGTCAAGTTTCCACCTTGGTCGTTTCTTCTCCTGAAATGGCTAAAGAGATTATGAAAACGCATGATCTCGTCTTTGCTTACAGGCCTTTCCTTGTTGTCGCCATGATTACAACTTACGAGTGCACTAATATTGCCTTCTCACCATTGGGAAACTACTGGAGACAACTGCGCAAAATTTGCAACGAGGAGCTTCTGAGCGCGGCTCGGGTCGGTTCGTTCCGATCGATAAGGGAAGAGGAAGTGTTGAATCTTGTCGAAACAATAAAAACAAATGAAGGGTTGGGTGTGAATCTGAGTGAGAAAGTTTTTGCAATGACTTATGCCATAACAGCAAGGGCAGCCTTTGGTAAGAAATGCGAAGATCAAGATGCTTTCATATCGACTATATCAGAAGAAACCAAGGTGAATTCTGGTTTCTTTATTTCCGAATATTTTCCTTCACTTAAATTCCTGGATACCATTTCGGGTCTAAAGCAAAGAGTTGAAATGATTCATGGAGAGGCCGATAGGATACTTTGGAACATTGTTAACGACCACAAAGAGAGCAGAACAAAAGACAGAAGTACTAAAGATGCAGCAGACAAGGAAGATCTGGTTGATGTTCTTTTAAGGCTTCAGGAAGATGGCCAAATCGCCTTAACTGATAACAACATCAAAGCCATCATCTTTGTGAGTCCATCCCCTTTCATTACATTGACAAATTGAATGGCTTTAATGTTATCTGTAATGCTGTTTTAGGACATATTCAGCGGTGGAAGTGAGACATCAGCAACAGTTGTAGATTGGGCAATGGCAGAAATGATTAGAAACCCAACAATTATGGCAAAAGCACAAGGTGAGGTAAGAAAAGCATTCCAAAGCAAAGGAAATGTGGATGAAACAGGCATTCACCAACTCAAATATCTGATCTGTGTTATAAAAGAAACCTTAAGGCTGCACCCCGTTTTCCCATTGTTGCTGCCAAGAGAATGTAGCCAAAACTGCAAGGTTAATGGATTTGAAATACCATCCAGGACCAGAGTCATAATCAATGCATGGGCAATCGGGAGAGATCCGAATCATTGGGCAGAGCCTGAGAAGTTCGAGCCTGAAAGGTTTGTGAAGAGTTCAGTGGATTTCATGGGGACAAATTTCGAGTTCATCCCATTCGGGGCTGGAAGAAGGATATGTCCAGGCATATCATTTGCACTGCCAAATGTGGAGCTTCCACTTGCCCAACTGTTATTCCACTTTGATTGGAAGTTGCCGAGTGGAATGAAGGAAGAAGAATTGGACATGACAGAGATGTTTGGGCTGTCTGTGAGGAGGAAAAATGAACTTGTCTTGCTTCCCACTCCTTGCAGTGCTTCCATTACTGTTACCTAGAAGCATGCACAGCAGCACGAGGAAGATGATATTTGTTCCACTGCTAGATATCTAAATCTGTATTAAATAAACAGTTGTTTATCTTGGATTTGCTAATGCGGACAGACTACCCGAAGAAGTACCATCTTGTTTGTTACATCACCTCGAAGAGAATAGCATTGTATCATTGATGGAAAAAACACATATGCTAGAAATTGTAAGTTGTTTTCTGAACCATGCATTAGTTTTAGAGAAGCTTATGATAAGCATCGATGTTCTGCAGAAATGTCGATCGATTATTATGTTATGCTGATCAACATTGACCGTTAATAATCAAACGGATCGGTTATATGATAACATGCAACATAATAAAACACCTTAATTGGTTTTTTTGTTGATTCATAAGGATTCAATTGAATTTTTCTGAAGCTCAATTTTTTTACATTTTATAAAATCTTTTAGAAAAAAAAAAAACAGTTAAATCATTTATAGGGTATACCCCTAGTCTCCCAGCCATCTTAAGTTGATTGCAGTTAATGGGCTGGGAGAGAAACAACAATGACCATTTTAATAAATAGTTTTAACATTATAAAACTATTGGGCGGGTCCAAATTTTGTTTTATTCTCAAATCTGCCAGAATCATTGGCCTAATTCTAAATAGGCTTTTTGTCATAATAGTAAAAATATTATTTTTCAATATTTGCCTATCGGAAGGTGGAAGGGAGAATCTGCTCCTAATAAGTTGTATACCTACGACCTAAAAAAATAAAATGAGAATGTTAATTGAGAGCTTTAACCACTTACTTTAAAGATTGTTGGTAATATTATTATAAATTTTTTATTATTGATTTAAAATTTATTTTGAATGCACATATTTATTTTTTAATATTATTTGAATGGTTACAAAATATGAAAAATATAATTAAAACCAAAATAAATTATAAAGTGTGAGATTATTTTATCATGATTTATCAAATAAAAATTTAAAATTCAAACAATTGTTTATCAACGATGGAACTCAAATCTAAACATACAAAATCTCAAGTTACCTTACCCACAGGTCAAACATCTCGTAGTAAAATCTCAAAATTAATATATTATAACGTCAATATTTTTTTGTTACCCTCCCATTTTCTCATGATTTTGTCTTTATAAAATTGGAAGGTTTCATGTTATATATCTGATTTAGTATATAAATTTTTCGGTGAATTTTTTTTACATATGTAAAATCTCAAACACGAGATTTATTTATCCGAAGAAATTTGACAATTGTTTCCTGTGTGTTTAATTATTTTAACTTTAGAAAAATAAAAGGTTGTTAGCGTGTATAGTTTAATTTCAATACATGATATACGTATCTAGGGGATTTTGACAATTGTTTGTAGTCATTTTCAACATTTCGGTGGATCTATTGAACATGCGAGTGGAGAATAAACATGTTCACGTCAGTTCAGTAGAATTTTATATAATAAACATGTTTAAAGCATTATATTCATTTATAATTTTATCGAGATTTTAGTAAATTTAATTATTTTTTATTGAATTTTTTGTTATATTTTTTTTATAAAATATATTTTGTGTTTTTGCCCCCTCCCCCTCATATATGTATTGTATTATATGCCGCGCATTTGAAATCGTCAAAAGGTTGTAACTACCCACCGCTAATCTTGCATGATAATGCGATACAATATAACTTGATGTTGAAGACATTGCAGCTCATCCCATGTCCTGGTGGCAGAGGTAGATGTTCATATTTTTTAGGACCTAAATCCGAGCACTAATAATACATGTTGTGTGTATCGTCTATGAAAAAATTAAAAAAATTAAACAGATGTTACCCTTACATCACATCAGTATATTAAATATATATATATATATATATATATATATTTTGCAAGATATCCAATTCATACTTTGTTCATAATTTGTCTCTTTTTAATATAAAATTGTATATATTGGATTTGGTTTAGAATATATATATAATTTGACAAGAAGAACCCAAACTTAAGAAAACACATGATTTAATCATTAGAATAGGTCTAGTGAGAGTAGCTAAATTCCTCTAAAAAAAATTAAACGTTGAAATTTTAAACACTATAAATAGAATAAATTAAATTGAAAGAGTTGTTTATATAATGGATTTTTACATACCCAATTTAAATTAGTGAACTAATAAACTTAAAACCAATGATTATACCCAAAGTTATGGTCTAATCATTATTCTTTACACCTTTAATATTTCAAAAAATTTAAAACGGATGACGCACCCCGCTGCATATCATTAAATTTTTAATGACCCAAAAATACTATAAAACAAATATGAATGATTTATTAAATCAAAAATTTTATTTTATTTTAAAATAATTTTAATTACATGTTTAGTCCTTGAGATTTTTAATAATAATTTAAAAATCATTAAAATTTTAACAGTATACAATTGTGTATTACGTTAGTGATGTATAGCAGCGTGCGTCACTCGTTCTGGACTCATCCTAAATATTTTCCCTTCAAATAACCATTTCATTTGGTTGACCTCTTGTTACTCATTCCTGTGAAACAAAATAAATGGATACAGACTGACAATTTTTTTATGAATTTTTATCTTTGTTATCTACACACCTATAATGAAACTCAATGTTATTTTAGTTTAGTTTTGTTGGTTGGTTGAATTGTATTTCTAACTTGTAGACAAAGCTGTTAAAATTCGAATCTTTTAAAATAAATATCATTCTCACTACTTTATAAGATGACACACCTATAATGAAACTCAATGTTATTTACTGATAGAGTCATTTAAAAATATTTAAATTTAGAAAGACAACAATAAAAATTATATATTTTTAAGAACAAAAATATAATTTTATCAAATTTTAAATTTTTTTTTGGAGGTAAACGTTGCCCACCGGTCCATTATGTACTGCCCCTGCGACACACAGCTGTAGGATTTGCAATAATCTAAAATTGGTTTCCTATGTCTAATTTGATATTTGGATTTTTTTGGTTAATTTTTCTTTTGAACAGTTATATATTTGGTTAAGTTAGGTATTGGAATTTAGATTCTGTTACATAAGTTAGCCTAAAGTGTAATTCTATTAAAATGTGTAGGAGTTAAAAGTTTATTTTCGTACCTAAATCTGATAAACTCGTTTTTTTTAAAACTAATACTTATATTTTTCAACGAGTTTGAACCTAAAAAAAAACTAAATTCAGGTATCAATTTTAACAAAAATAAATAAATTCATACACCAATTTGAATCGTAACCCTTATAAACTTAATAAAAATACTTTTGAAAACTCGTCTAATAAAATCAAAGTTAAAATGTATAATTGAACTAAAAGAGTTTAAATACCAAATTAAATCTAAAAAGTGAGTTCATATGCAAAAAAATATGGATTAATATCTTATACACTGGCGGTGGAAACTTAGTTTTAAAGTATATTGATTTAGTTTAGGGTTTAGAGTTTAGGGGTTTAGGTATAAGAGTTTAGAATTTAGGGATAGTTGTTTCAATTTAAAGTTTAGGGTTTATAGGTTAGGGTTTAGTTTTTAGGGTAATGTGATGAGGATTTAGGTTTTAACCTATAAACCCTAAATTATAACTCTAAACCTTAAATTAAAACAATTATTCCTAAATTCTAACCCCTACACCTAAATCCCTAAACCATATACCATAAACTAACTCATTATACCCTAAAACTAAGGCACTTATGGTTCAGTTTTCACGGCATGTGTATAGAATATTTATCTAAAAAATATTAGTGTAATTAAACTTTTCTAATAATATTTTTTTTATCATGTGATGTAATTTGTTAAAAAAATATAATATTTTGGAAATTAGTTATAAAGTTGACCGTTAGAACAGGGGAATCATAACCGTCAAATGTTTATCGCGTTGCGAAACTCTTTTGTCGGTGGGATTTCGCTAACGTCACATACTCCATTCACTGCCATCCACGTGTCAACTTGTCAACGAACGTTTCCCGGCCTAGCTGTTTTTCGGGGCACGCTGCGTTGGGTCCCACCACTTGCATGAAACTTAACTCAAGTCCCCTCTCGTTTTGTCGAATCTACCCTTTTATTTCTCATAATACTACGGTAATACCCCAAACATTGAATGGTTATTTTCCCATGAAGTCGTGACCATTCTGATCCTTCGCCGACAGCCCTACACCATCGATTCGCACATGCGGTTAAATCGGACGGCGGTAATTTATCAAATTTTTTGAATAAAAACTTTCTCTTAACTTTTTCATAATTAGGAGAAGGTCTGAGCTTGAATCATAAATAAAAGGTTCTTAATGTAATTTAACCACTTAAATAGTAGAACTATCAGCAAATACTAAATAAACTTAAACAATTATATTAGTTGCAACCTTAATTAAACCGTTGAAGTTACTGGAATATTTACGTAAAATAATTATCTATATATTTCTGTAATTTTTCCAAATAATAACCTATGATTTATTTTTAAAAATTCATTTTTTATAGTATCCTCACAAAATTAATTTTTCACATTCACCTAAATATTTAGTAAATTTTCTTTTATCTTTGCAAGCACTATTATTTAACTTTTCAATGCATCAAATATTTTTTATATTACAACTTTATAGTATCCAAAATAATTAACGTAACCTTCTAAACAATTCCATATTATTATAAAAATCGCTAATGGATTCCTTAGAAGGCTTACATATTATACAATAATCAATTTTATAAGAAATAAGATCCGTTTACATTATATGAGTGGAACCTAACCTATTATGAGATATGATTCTTTTACATTAAGTAAAAAATTTAAGTTTTATATTTTTAGATCATTAAATCAGGGTAAATTGTTGACTGAAATTAACAATAAAAAATGAAATGATGTTTAAAAAGAAAATTAAAAAAATAATCTCAATCATCCAATTATGCTCATCAATGATAAAAAAAATATAAAACTAAAAGAGAAAAGGGGTTTTATTTCCTTTAAAGGGTTAGATACTATTATCAATTAAATTGATTCTATGTAAACACATTTATGAATGGATCCAAGGGGGTTGGAAGAAAGGTCATGCTAAAAATTTGGAATTTATATATAATTTAAAAAATTAAAATATTTTGTAATTTTTATTAAAAATCTATTTTCCTCCTCTAAATTTTTTTAAATTCGTGAACATACCTTTTTTTGGTGATTATATTAAGTGATTTGACCCCTAATCTCTGTTTGACTAAAAAAGAAAGAGAAAATATGAAAGCAACGGGATTTGGGGTGATTATTCTATGCTTGCAAAATGGTTTATTATAAAATAAAAATGCCTTGATTTCTGATGAAGAGATGCTAAGAGCACGTGCCTCTTTACTGAATCCCAAATTTTCCTTTTGATAATTAATTCCATTCCCAAAGTGTTTTAATGGCAGTGATCTGTGTTTACTTTAACCTCAAGCTTTGGGGGTCTTAAAAACTCAACTGACATTAGAATCATAGTTTGCCAAAAGTTTAACATAATCAAAACCTTATGATTTGGTAATAAAGCTTGATTTAAACAAATACTAATAATTATCTTACTGCTGGATGAATCAATTGCAAACCATAACATATATAGGTTTACTGTCCCCAACAGCTATCAATTGGTCCCAAAATCCAATCCTAATGCCCAAGCCTCTCTGACACAATCTTACCATATAGATTGTCTTTCATTCCCCTCCACTCATAACATTCCTCTATAAATGTTTTTTATAAATAAAAAAAAACTAGTTCTCTCTCAAATATATGTTGATCTCGCTTAAATCTCTGTCGACTGTAGTTTTGATTTTTTTTATTTTATTGATGGCCATAATTACTTTTAGTATTGGTTGTCGACCACGGAGCTATTATTATTTTTTTGTTTTTTTTTTATTTTAATAAGAATCTATGCTCTGCGGCACGCGTTTTTTTGTCCTTGTGATACGTTTTTCTTTAATTTTTTGTGGTTTGATTCATTTGTCCTTGTGGCATGATTTCAGCATACCTTAGCGGTCGGTTGGTGCTCGTACAAAGATCTTCACGACGCTAATTTCTAATTATGGTTCTGTCGGTGGTATTAGAAAGATGAATCTCCACTCAATTATTGGTTGGTTGTCGATGTTAAAAGAGGAATTAAAGATTAATTCTGATTTTATTCATTCATAATGTTAGATACACATGCCCTTATATACAGAGGCATTTACACTCAGTTACAAAGTAGTTACTACTAACTGATTCTAACATACATCTAACAATAATCTAACTGACTAACAAATTATTATTAACACTCCCCCCCAAGTTGGAGGTTGAAAGATATTTTTAACCCCTAACTTGGAGACTAAGTAATGATGCTGTTGTATTCCCAAAGCTTTAATAAACACATCAGCTAGTTGTTCTTCAGTTCTGACATGACCGGCACATATCAATCCTTCTTGAATCTTTTCCCGAGCAAAGTGGCAATCAATCTCAATGCGCTTAGTACGCTCGTGAAACACAGGGTTCGCTGCAATTTGAAGAGCAGCCTTATTATCACATAACAATTTTGCAGGTTGTATCAGTTGTATTCCCAAGTCCTTTAAGAGACCATTTAACCACACAATCTCAGAAGCAGTAACTGCCATACTTCTATACTCTGCTTCTGCAGAAGATTTAGCTATTGTAGTCTGCTTCTTTGCCTTCCAAGAGATTAAAGAATCTCCTAATTTTACACAGAAATCAGTGACTGATCTTCTAGTTTCAGGACAAGCAGCCAGTTAGAATCACAATAAGCAATTAATTCAAGAGAACTTGAGGAACTCAACAATATACCTTGTTCAGGACTGCCTTTGATATAACGAATGATTCTGAGTGCAGCTTTTAGATGATTTTTCTTAGGCTGTTGCATATACTGACTTAAGTGATGTACATCATATGAGATACCTGGTCTCGTATGAGTTAAGTAGATCAACCTTCCTATCATCCTTTGAAAAATAGATTTGTCTGTCAAAGGTTCATCTTCAATTTCTGTGCTAACACTTTGATCATATTCAACAGAGGTAAATTTTCTGTTTTGTTCAAGAGGAGTAAAGACTGGCTTGGCTCCCCCTAGCCCACTATCTTCTATCAACTCCAAAGCATACTTCCTTTGATTAAGCACAATTTCATCTTGGATCTCAAGATTTCTAAACCAAGGAAGTATTTTAGGGTTCCTAAATTTTTCATCTTAAAGTTATGATTTAGAATGCCCTTTAACTCTGTTATTAAAGTTTCACTGTTTCCAGTAATTATCAGATCATCCACATAGATGAGAAGCACAACAATGTTAGAAGCTTCCTTCTTTGTAAAAAGGGAATAATCATGCTTGCTCTGCTGATATCCAACACTGATTAAGGCTTCAGTAAGTTTGAGATTCCACTGTCTTGGAGCTTGCTTGAGCCCATACAAAGACTTTTGCAGTCTACAAACATGAGACCCCCCTGGACTGCAGACACCCTCTGGCAATGACATGTAAACTTCTTCATTGAGATCCCCTTGAAGAAAAGCATTAAAGACATCTAATTGATAGAGAGGCCGCTGAAGAATAGAAGCTAAGGCTAAAACAGTCCGAACAGTCACCATTTTTGCCACAGGAGAGAAAGTATCTCCATAGTCAACACCCTCTCTTTGACTGTAGCCCTTAGCAACAAGGCGAGCTTTATACCTCTCAACCTCACCAGACGCCTTATATTTAATCCGAAAGACCCATTTACAGCCAATGGGAGACTTGCTAGAGCGTAAGGGTACAATAGACCAAGTGTTATTTGACTCCAGAGCAAAAATCTCCTCATTCATGGCTTTGATCCACACTGAGTTTTTTATGGCCTCAGAATATGATTTAGGTTCAACTAATGAGGAAGAAGAGGATAAAAAAGACTGAGTGTGAAAAGATAAATGAGAATATGAAAGATAATTAGAAAGAGGAAACTGAAGTACTGGAAGGAGATGAGGATGGAAAAGACGTAACAAAATCATGTAACTAGTTTGGTGGTCTAGAGATACGACTAGATCTCCTAGGTTGAGGTGGAAGAGAAGGTAAGGGTGCACTTGCTGAAGCATCAGGAACAACAAAAATAGAGTTTGTAGGTAAAACATCTACAAGAACAAAATCTGTAGATAAAGGAGAAGAAACATGAGATGGTTCTGTACAAGTAGGAGACGCAGAACCAGAAGAAGGAGAAGAAGTGAGGTTTAAAAAATCTTCATCAGAATACATGTGCTGAGCAGAAACATAGAAGTAATTTCAGAAGAATGAGAATGAAAAGAAAAAACAGACTCAACAAATTTGACATCCCTGCTCACAAAAAAAAAACATGCTGATCAAGATTGAAAAGGATATAACCTTTTTGAGTAGAAGAATAACCCATAAGAACAGAAGGAATAGTTTTTGGAGAGAACTTATCATGATGATTAGTTTGAGTGGCATAACAGAGACAACCAAAGACCCAAAGGTGAGTTAAGTTTGGAGGTTTATTATAAAGAAGTTCAAAAGGACATTTATTATTTAACACAGAGAATAGAGTCTATTTATAAGATAACAAGCAATTTTCACACATTCTTCCCAAAACTTAACGGGTACCTTAGAATGAAATTTTAAAACCCTAGCCACATTAAGAAGATGTCTATGCTTTCTCTCAGCCACACCATTTTGCTGAGGGGTCCTAGCACAAGAAGACTGATGTATAATACCAAGAGAATGAAAAAGAGTAGAACACTCAGAATTGAAGAATTCAGTGCCATTATCAGATCTAATAATTTTCACAGACACATAGAATTGATTTTGAACAAGAAGAAGAAACTGCCTAAGATACATAACAGTTTCAGATTTATGCTTCAACAAGTACACCCAGGTCATTCGAGAACAATCATCAACAATGGTGAGAAAAAATCTATGCCCAGAATGAGTTGTGGTCCTATAAGGACCCCAAAGATCAAGGTGCAACAAAGTAAAGGATACAGAAGAACGAGAATGACTTGTAGGAAAAGGTAAACGAGATTGTTTGGCTAAAGGACAAATGTCACAAGTAGCAATGTCAGAAGAATGAAGATCATGAGACAGTAAAAAAGGAATATAAAGTAACTTTGAAGGAGAAACATGCCCTAAACGAGTATGCCACAAACTAGTTTTATTAATATGAGAAGCAGACATACAAGTATCAACCAAGGAACAAGATAAACCAGCATCCAAAGAAGAAAAACTGGAATGAGAAGCTAAGGACAAACCAGAATGATCCAGAAATGAATCAAACAGGTACAAGCCATGATGTTGCCTACCAATCCCCATCATCCTTCCACTTGTACGATCTTGTAAGACACAAAATTCAGGAAAAAAAGTAACTGAACAATTGAGATCTGTAGTTAATTTAAAAATAGAAAGAATATTATGCTTAAACTGAGGAACAAAAAGAACATTAGAAATAGAATGACCTGAAGAAAAAATGAAAGATCCTACAGAAGAAACTGGAACAATATTACCATTAGGAAGAGTGACAAAGCGAGAATCAGAAGAACATGAAACATGAGATGCTAAACCCTGATAATCAGATATCATATGATCTGTGGCACCCGTATCCAAGATCCATCGATGAGAGTTGCCAGAAACAGATAAACAATGAGAGAGAGAACCTACCAAATTAACAGAAGATTCTGAAGCAGAAGGCTTGTTCAGAAGAGACAAGATCTGATGGTATTGCTCGTGAGTGAAGAGAGGAGCACTCGGAGCAACATATGGGAGAGAAACAGAAACATCAGTGTTGCCAGACGCAGCCAAAGATGAAATATCAACAGACCTCGACTCAGAAGCCTGAGCACTATTAGCAACAACAGATCCCTTCTTTCTTGAAAACTTAAAATCAGCAGGGTAACCAATCAATCTATAGCAACTCTCACGTTTATGCCCACAGAGTTAACAATAGTCACAGACTCCATTAAACCTTCGACGATAAGAACTTCCAGCATTAGAAAGCATAACAACAGACTCAGGAAGGGGCATTATACCTGACAATTGCAATCGTTGAGACTCCTCCTGAGCCACAATCGAGTAAGCACGATTGACATTAGGCAACGGCTGCATCAGCAAAATTTGGCTACGAACATCGGAATATGTTTCATTGAGCCCCATAAGAAATTGAAATAATTTCTGCTGAATCAGATGCTTGAGATTTTGTTGAGAGAGCTCACATTCACATGTGGTAAAGGGAATTAGGGTATGATACTCATCCCACAATAATTTGAGACGCGTAAAGTAAGAGGAAACAAACATCTCACCCTGATGAAGCATCGTGATCTCACGATGGAGAAAGTAAACCCTAGAACCGTCAGTTTTATCAAACCTCTCCTTAAGATCCTTCCACACCAGCGCCGTACTCGAAGCAAACACAATGCCGACAGAGAGCTCCTTACTGACCGAATTTAGAATCCACGAAAGAACAATGGCATTGCACCGCTCCCATTGCGAATGCAACACATCCTCATATGTCTCCTTCTTGCATTCACCATCAACGAAGCCAAGCTTATTCTTGGCGAGGAGAGCGATTCGCATCGATCTGCTCCAAATGTTGTAATTGTCAACACCAACGAGTTGATGCGAAACCAGGAGAACACCATGTGTGTCGGATGGATGAAGAAACAAAGGATGACTGATATCGGAAACGACATCCATGGAGTCCGATGAAAAAGAAACGAAGCAATCGGAAAGGGGGAAAATTTGGGGAAAAAAACACTCGATAAAGAAATTTTGGGAAAATGAGAAGACAATAGACCCAAACAAAAAGCCCAAAAAAGAGAAAAACACACAACCCAAACGTTTTAGACTCGTGATACCATGTTAAAAGAGGAATTAAAGATTAATTCTGATTTCATTCATTCATAATGTTAGATTCACATGCCCTTATATACAGAGGCATTTACACTCAGTTACAAAGTAGTTACTACTAACTGATTCTAACATACAGCTAACAATAATCTAACTGACTAACAAACTATTATTAACAGTCGATGAAATCAGACTTGAGTAGCGGAGCAATCTGCCTGATAGCTTAGTTCACTCACTACTCCTTTTTAATTATGTAAAGCGCCTTGTTTTGATAGATACAAGGACATTCAGGAATGGTTTTTGAATTTTTGTATGCTAATCTCGATGAAAGTATATGTTTTTTTTGCACCATTGTAAGAGATTTTTAGTGGAGTTGTCTCTTCTTTTTTTATGGATTGCATTATATTATCTTTCATAGTGATTTAAACAATTCAGATGCCATTGTTAAAAAAAATATTCTTCTATAAATAAAAACATCTTAAACCACCTTCGAATTTTAAAATATTTTAATTGAATCATCAAAATATCAATGTTTTATTAATAAGTTATTTTGTCAAACTATTACGTATTTATATTTAAAACATGTAATTCAATACGTAAATACGTTTTTATGAGTATCTACCGCACATACAATTTAGATTTGAAATGCCAAAGAAAAAGAAATAGTCCTAGTTTTTAATGGCATGGTCTTGTTTAACATGTTATATCCAAAGCATCCATACCTTAATTATATACTATAAAGTTTTGATTTATATGTTTTAAATATATTACACGTTTAATCTTGAATGACTATTAACACATAAGTTAATATTAAGCTTAAGGGTTAAATAAGCTCATAAATTTTTATAAAAAAAAATAATTAAGCTCTTAAATTTCTTTTACACTCAACTAAGCTCTCAAACTAAAAAAAAAAACAAGTTAAGATGTTATTAAAAAGTTTGACATTTTAAATTCATGGTGAGTCTTTCATAAATTTTAAAATTTGCCATTTTCAGCCACACCTTTAACTGATGTAGTTAGACTCCCCCATTACATATAGATTGAAAACAAAATTAGAACATTCTCAAGATGGATAAAATTCATCTGCCTCTTTTTGGTGCCCCTACACTAAAAAACGCTACAAAATTAAATTTTAAGCCCTAACCATAAATTCTAAATCTTAAACGCTACACCTTATACCCTAAAAAATACACCATACCCTAAATTCTCTAAACCCTAACCACAATCTCTAACTTAAAACCTAAAGTTAATTTTGAACGTGGGGCATATGTAGAGGCACCGAAAAAGGTAGAGGATTTCCATCATTCTCAAGATACTGAACCAATTTAGAATACGAGGATTGTTTGTAGATATCTGCGGTAATTAATCCTAAACTGAATTTATAGTTTAGTGGCTCATCGTAATTTAATTAAAACCCAAACCTATTTGTACAAACCAATCCTTTTTTTTCTTCTGGTTCAGCTTATATTGGTACTGACAACCACAAAGCCATCTCCTTTGTTCCCTTCCTCTTCCAGTACCCCAAAGCCAAAAACCAGTACCGGAGGGACTTACTTTGTAATTTAATCATATTCCAAGCCCCTCTTCCCCTCAAAGTTCTCACCTTCCCCCCTACAAAATCTCTCACTTTCAGTTCTTCAAACTCATTTGAGAGAAGGAAAACAAACAACACAATGCAGCAAAGACAACAGCTTTTTCTTCTTCTCATTTTCTCACTGTTTCTCGTCTTCCAAACATCAAATGGCCACAACATCACTCGTTTACTGGCAAAGCACCCATCTTTATCAACATTCAACCATTACCTCACTCTCACGCACTTGGCTCAAGAGATCAACCGCCGCACCACGATCACCGTCCTCGCCCTGGACAACGCCGCCATGTCATCTCTCTTGTCCAAAACCCCTTCCATTTACACCATGAAAAACATCCTTTCCCTCCACGTCCTCCTCGATTACTTCGGCGCCAAGAAACTCCACCAGATAACCGATGGCACCGCACTGGCTGCCACCGTGTTCCAAGCCACCGGGGTGGCTCCTGGGGTCTCTGGGTTCGTTAACATTACCGATTTCAAAGGTGGGAAAGTTGGTTTCGGAGCTGAAGACAATGGAGGGAACTTGGATTCCTTCTTTGTTAAATCTGTTGAGGAAATTCCTTATAATATATCTGTGATTCAGATCAGCAAGGCTCTGCCTTCTGCTGTGGCTGAAGCTCCTACTCCGGGGCCGAGTGAACTGAATATCACCGGAATCATGTCGGCACATGGATGTAAAGTGTTTGCCGATACACTTTTGGCTAATCCCGAAGCCATGGGGACATATGAGGTGAGCTAAAATTTTGTGTTTTTGTTTTGTAAAATGTAAATTATAATTTTGATTTGTTGGTTGGTTGATTTATTCATTGCTAAATATTTCTGGTTAAGAAAATGTGAAAGAAATTAATGGGGCAGATGAAAAGGGTAGTAAAAAAAGTTCATTTCTTGTTTTAAATGGAGTTGTTGAAAGTAATAGTGTAAAAGTATGATAATGACACATTGATTGTTTTTTCATGTGAATTTGTGGACATGTTCTAGATAAAGTAACCCAGATCTGGGTTCTGTTTTCTTTCCAGTTGGAAATGTTGAATTTGCATTAAAGCTATGTTTTTTCGAATCGAAGTGAGTGTCTTATACGAATATGTTCTGTTCGATTTTTCATAAATGTTGGAAGATCATAATTCATACCCCCATTGATCGATACTATGATAAAGTTGGAATCAAATCGAATCGAATTAGCTAAAAGATGCAGTGATTTGCATGTGACAATTCTGCACATTTAGCTCAATGGTAACTTCACTTTGCTAATACAGAACATGTGGTAATGGTGACTTGTAGGACAATATCAATGGAGGATTGACAGTGTTCTGCCCTCTGGATGATGCATTCAAAGCCTTTTTACCAAAGTTCAAGAACTTGACAGCCTCAGGGAAAGAATCGTTCCTCGAGTTTTTCGGGGTCCCGGTGTACCAATCTCTATCCATGTTGAGATCCAACAATGGACAGATGAACACCTTAGCCACCGACGGGGCCAGCAAGTTCGATTTCACCGTACAAAACGAGGGTGAAGAGGTGACGCTGAAGACCAGGATCAACACGGTGAAAATAACCGGGACATTACTCGACGAACAGCCGGTTGCGATTTACACAATTGACAAGGTCTTGATGCCTAGAGAATTGTTCAAGGCAGCCCCTACTCCTGCACCAGCACCAGCCCCGGTTGAGGCAGCAGATGCACCTAAAGCATCCAAATCGAAATCCAAGTCCAAGTCGGCGGCCCCGGGACCTGCATCAGATTCGCCAGCGGATTCACCGGACGGTGATCCAGCTGATCAGGCGGCTGATGATAATGCAGCTGTGAGTTCTAAAGGTGGAAGGTTTGTTGCTGTTGGATTGAGCTCCTTGTTAGTGCTTTTGTTGCTTTAAGGTTTTTACTCTTTTTTTTTTCTTTCATTTATATATATACTGGACAAAATAAGTAATGTCTCAGTTTATTACAAAACCTTAGTGTGTTTATTTTTATTGTTTTTTTAAGTGTGTTTGTGTGTTAGATAGATTAGCTAAAGGTTTGTGATTTTCTATTATTGTTAAAAATATTGTTATAGTTTTTGTAATACACATTGTTACGATTTTTTCCCATCAGTTTTGATATCCTCCCTGTATTAAGTTGTGGTTGTTAAGATTATGAATTAATTTAAGATTCATTTATTGTTTGATTATAATAAATATTTTTTATTTATTGTTGGATTATGTATTTTATAGATATGTAATATGATCCTTCAATATTTGTGGATAAATTAATTTAATAATCCAATCAATTTTTTATACAATATTTCTCCAAACTCCTGAATAACAAATTATTTTGAGTTCAAATTGGTTTCAAATTTTAAGGTGCATTAATTGGTTTGATTGTTAATTTATTTATTTTTTAAAAAGCCAAATAAAATATTACATAAGACAGATGAAATTCATGGGAATTCTCGAAGTATAGATGCTTCCAATAATGTTATCTGCTCTGCTTACAGGGAGCAGGTGCTCTTCCATTTTTTTATAATTTTTTTTGGTTATATATATATATATATTACTGTCCATGTCATACATATTTAAAATTAATGTAAGAAGGTTTGTCCAATATTTCAAAATATTTGATAAAATTAATAGAACCGAGAAGTAAACATTACCAAAAAAAAATTAACCATATTTAAAATTTGAACCAAAATCTGACTATTATTCAATGTTTTAACAGACCTAGTTTGATTTACAATATGTTTGTTTTTCTTGATTTGTATATTTTATATAAGGTGACATATGAAAATTAAATGTATCATATTATAATTTAACTATTAAAAATATCAATACAAATTAGAATAAATAATAATATGATGCTTATCGAGCAAGTAGATCGCGAGTTGAGTAGTGTTCGGCTCATGTTCGTTAAAAAATTTTATTGCTAAACTTAACTCGTTACTCGTTAAGCTCGCTAAAATTTTTACTTTATTTTTTAAAATATAGGTAAAATCTAATAATACTATTAGAGCTTAATATAAACATAGATTCAAAAAAATGTGAGGTCTGAAGAGATAAATAAACGAACTTGTCATGACCAAGTTAGAGATGAAGTTGATATTCGAGTGTGACTCTTTTTAGTTTCTCAACAATCTTCGAGGAACAGCAAAAGAGAGGGTGCCTTAGTAATATCAAGATTTTAACTTTCAATCAAAAAATTTTATATGAAAAGTAGAAACTGAAAACTTTCCCCTTTCTACTTTATTTATAAAGTAATAATAAAAGGAAAAAAAACTTTAATATAAAAAGGAAATAATCGTTATTATAAATTGTTTTTTATTAATACAAATTAACGTTTTTAAGTTTTATAAATAAAATATCGAACTGCTCACGAACTTATCGAGTCAAACTGTGCCTTGCTCGACTTGACTCGTTAGTATATCGATTGAGTTCAATTTCAAGTCGAGTCAACTCAACTTGAGCCTTAACTGAGTTTTGACTGAGTTGAGCTCGAATTTTTTGCGAGCTGCTTAACTCAATAAGCACCCCTAGTGATACTGATATCATACATTAATCAATATAAAGTCAATCCGTCCATAAAACATACATCTAGTTATTGATCAATCTTTTTGAGAATGTTCTCTGCCGATTATTTCACTATATATATAATACAAAAGTTGTAGCAAGAAATAAAACAAAAGCAAATTTGATCCTTAAGGGAAAAGATACTAGAATTACCTCCTAAACTCATCTCCTGTAGCAAAATCTATGTCGAATCGAGCCTATTCGAATGATGTCCCCATTCATCATGCGTATGATCCCAAAGGTAAACTCGATGGTATCATCGATCAAGTTTTGCTTCTAGGGATTGTTAGCAGACCTTGACTTATCCAGATCCTTGTTGTTCAAATAAAGGAAAGATGGTTGGTCGCCGGAATTCGATATAGGCTGTGGGGAAAACCCGGCATAGTTTCTGTCTACCTTTGCCAAGCATAGTTCATTAATGTATCGGAAAAGCTCATGCTTTTGGGCGAACGGTTGAGCTGCATATTCTTCAAACGGCATCCACTGTGAAAAATATATAAAAAAGGCAGACATACAAGCATGAAAATCCATGTCTGTAGAGTATCTCAACCAGAGCTAATTTTTTGGTAAGTAAAATATTAAAACTTCACTGCAGTCTGGCTCGATCTCGTATGGCTTAACATTGTGTCAAATGTGTATCGAATCAAGGAAATAACATGCAACAATACAAGTTGTACCTGAGCTGCCTCAATTTCCAGTTCTTGCTTCTGAATATCAAAGGATAGTGGATGCAACATGCATATGAAAAACAGATCCGACTTCTCGAAGAATGTCTTGTGTGATTGCCTGAATTTAAGAAAGTGATTTCAGAACAAAGAATTCACTAATGTCAACCAAGTGTGAAGTAACACTTGAAAATTTTGAAGATGTGATTACGATTTATCCACAATAGTTAGCAGTGTTTCACAAAAGTCAGTTTGAATGGCTCATTAAATCAGTTTATAGTTTGTTTGATGGTATTTTCTATACGAATAACCGAAGTACTTCTAGAGCTAAATTCATGCTTATCAAATAGTGTACTACATACACTCGCCTTATCCACATTTCTGAAAATCCATCTCAATTTTACAGAACCTGGCTGGTATATCTGTAACTATTATCTCATCCAAAACTTAAAACTTCCAATTTTAAGTTGAATATATAAAACTGAATTTTTATTGAGATATACCTGAAACCTAGGACCTCGACAAACTCCGTGTCAATCTGGAAAAAGATAAAATAGTGGTCGTTATAAGGCCGTTAACACTCTTTTTAATACTAGGTGTAAAAACAACAAATATTTATGCATACTCATCACTTACTCCTGTCTCTTCTTTTACTTCTCTTACAGCTGCAACAGAAATATCCTCGCCCTGCATGTAGAGGAGCTCATTTATCATTTGATAGCAAAGTGAATTAGATTTTAAGGTGATGCGAAAGTTCCTTATGATGGAACACCGGAACATACCTCTTCAACCACCCCAGTAGGAATTTTCCATATGCCTGTTCCTTGAAGAATACCACTCTTTTCCTGAACTACGAGCACCTATCAGACAAGAAGTTTCTTATTTAGAAGCAGCTACAAAAAAATAGTTTGATTAGTCCAAAAACGAGAGTTAAACCTATAGTATCACAACTTAAAACAAGAATACACTTCAGAAGGCTAGATTGAGTAGTTATACTCATATATACAAGGAAAACTGTAGAGTTAACATGTGAATATGAGGATAGAAACTCCAAGTAGATGTGAGCATGAACCTCTGAGCTGGCAGAGCTGCTGCATCAGGTTCATAGTAACATACAGTGTTGAATATCACATCTGTCTATTTGGTATCATAGTAAAATTGATGACTTAGAGTTTGAATATTCAAAAAGGCTTTTGGGTTCATGAAACCGTTGGAATGCAAAAAACAAGTTGTTTGCAACGGATAAATATAATATATTAGAAAATGTCTAGTATACATTGTCAGCATTCTAACCACAGACCAGATTCCAATGGACCAGGTGAAACTTATTATAACCAAAAAAAAGCAGGAAGGACCAAAGGGAAGAAACCAATTAACAAGTTCTACATTAGTGGAATAAAGAATCAATTACTCATTTGCTTTAAAAACTTAAACACAGTGAAGTTAAGGGAGTACCTCTCTTTTATCATTCAAGATAATTCCACCAACACCTACTCGGTGTGTTGCATTTGCGGGGATAGTGCTAGGTGTCTTAGGAATCCAGAAAACAAGCATGAGGTAACTAGGCTCAGCATGGTGGTATCTAAATCCCTCCTGTAATCAATTTAATGTGTTTCAAAAGAACTTGACAGTCAAAACATTATAATTATCAACAACAAGAAATTAAAAGAGCAACATAAAATTATCAAATCCAAATGAAGTTAAAACATATATTCAAAGTTCAGTTCTACAAGTTAGGATTAGGCATTGGAATAATATATTATAGACTACCTTCACTGTGGTTTCAACTAGATGTGCAAGTCCAATAGGCAATTTAATCCAAACTCCCTTTTTACCCTGCACAGCAAATTCCGAATAAAATGACTATAAAACAAAATAGCAAAACTAAGAAACTTAAAGCCCCTACATCAAGTTCCTAGAAGATGAATAACTTGATCGTGCAAATAAGACCTCTAGCACCAATAACTGAAGTTAAGATTTGTTCATTTTGGTTTACATCACAGTCACCAGAGAACACCAACTGATCACTTAGATAGCAGCTTCAGAACTATTAAAATCAAACTTCCTGTTTAATTCACATTTCACAAAAATCCCCTGCATATAGAGTAAGACTTCGGCTCTGGATGAAGAGCCGGCATTAGAAGTCAGCTTAATCGACTCAAGACCATTTTAGAAAATCTAAAAAATAAGGAGAACTTGTATCAACTGCACTGTTCAAATCAAACAATCATATCAACAAACTTTCAAGGGACAATAAGCAAAGCAGTAAAAACATAACCATCTCAAATTTAACCTGTTGCTTCCACTGCAACATAGAAGCTCTGAGCATAGTAAGAAAGGTTTCAGTGTCCATATGCTCCTTCATTTCCACAATGACACCTCCATGATCATCATTGATAGAAGGAAGCAATTCAGCATACCGAACTCCATTTCTGCACACCGGTCTCCCAACTACCTCCATTAAATCCGCTGAGATCGGCATCTGTTCCAGCTTCCAATCATCAATAAATTTCAAATTCTCAAGTCTAATTTTAGTGATACCACAACAAGAGGGGATAAATAAAGAAATTACATGTACAGATATGTATGTACTTGCACAAATACATCATATATACTTCAATAATACATCATGCTTAATTATTACACACATGATCCACTGCCATACTTTCAGGTCAACATTTCTTCTAAAACTAATTACTGGAAATAATACAAGCCTACTAAACCCAGAAAATGAAAGAGAACACTTCTAACCTCCAAACGACTGAACTGTGTGTCACTCAAACATTAAGCAAAAAAAATAGTCTTCAAATTCAAAAATCTTCTAAAACTAATTACTGGAAACCGTGCTTAACACGGAAATGCATAATTATAACACTAAAAAAAGCTATAATTCAAAATCAATGGCATCATCATCACCTGCTAAACAACGAAAATTCCGGATGGGCACAATAATCGCAGCGTTGTTGAAGCAACTACTAAGCAGTGATTGAATAAATAGTAATTCAAAGAAAAAGAGTAAGAATCAAATCCAGAATTTGCTTGTGCTTGATTTTTTTTATTTTTTATTTTGGAAAATGGAGATAAAATGAATAGAACAGAAGCAAAGAAAAGCTTTAGCGCGTTGCTATTTATATATGAAAGTTGGGCTTTGGGCTGACTAACCATTTTGTTATGGATTCACTTATGCGGGGAATACTAAGGTGCGCTGAAGTGGATGCTGACGCGTATCCACTCAACTTTTTGAGCCAATAAAAACCTTTCTAAACAGTATGTGGGCCCAAAATTTTAAAGCCATATCAAATAACTTTTGTAATTATGAAACAATATTCGAGTATCAATTTGAACTAAAAATTTAAATGTTTTAATTTAATTTGTCAAAAAGAATTTAGACAACATTATCAACTAAACTAAGATCGATTCATAGTTTTTCTCTCTTGCGACATTTTTACTAATAAAAGCATGTCTTAATTCATTTAAAATATGTTTTTTTATAAATTTTTAAGGTTTGTATTTTGATGCACAACATGTGTAAAAAATTACACAACCTATCATGTTTAAACTATAAAGTATGAAATTTAAAATATGAGTCTCTAACCATAAATCATACGCACTGAATTTTAAATGTACACTCCAAAATTTAAATTTTTAAAAACTTAAACTCTAAACTAAACTTCAAAACTTAAAATCTTATAGGCTTGTTATATATATATATATATATATATATATATCAAATATGATAAAAAGAAGAATACGAAATGTTCATAATATAAAAATATTAACCTTCAAAAACTATAAAAGTATTATAATATATGTATATATGTGACAATAATTTTTTTGAGTAATATAACTGAACTCAACAAGTGATTCCATTAAAAAAGTGAATGATATTTATTCTAGGAAATTTGGGTTTAATCGCTTTGTTTGCAAGGTGTATGTGCATAGTCAAATAATTAAGAAAATATATGAACAAATACTACTTTTAATCATCTTTAGACTATTAAAAAAACAGAACCTACATACAATATCATTGTAGTTCTTTGACTTAAGTATGGGATAGGGTAGACTTTCAAACGTTTCCATTATATACAGTTTAGGGATGACAGACAGGTACAATTTCGTGGATTCCGCACTGCACCCGCCGCAGGTAGTGGATAGGTGGTCTCATCCATGATGTTTTAGCTCATTGGACGTGTTTTGCTGGTCTGATATTTTATTTTCTATTTTTTTGGTTTTTTTTATTTTATTATTTTTATGCTACATTTCATTTTGTTTAAAATATTTTTCATTTTATTTTTAATAAATTTAGCCTGTATATTATTAAAAAAAAGCTGACCATTGAATTAGATGTCGGTAATTATAAAAAAGCTTGAATGATTGAGTTTACATAGATACGTCGTAAAGCTGAAATGACAATTAATTTTATTGCACCTCGAAGTCTTTCATAGAGCTCCCCAAATTTCTCAGAGCTACTATATAAAGACTCTTTTGGTCCTTCTTATATATGCATGAGAAGATCCTAATATAATGGCTTCAATCTTATTTTTTTAATTAAAAAACTCACATTTGTCTAAATTTTAGGGGTTTTTATCATAAAAAAAAATTAAGGGATATATACATATTTAATCAACCCAAAAACAAAACTTATTCGTCAAGAATCAAGACCTCCCCTATCGTTGTCACAGCAATTCAATATCGCACCCAAAAATACATCAAGCTACTTTTGTCAGGATTCAGGTCGTCTGGTATGCCGTATGTCGTCATTGATTTTATTTTTTTTATTTACTAAATTTAAGTTATTTTATGATTTATGTTTAAAATTTGTAGTCCAAAAAATTATTTTTAAAATTTAAATAAAAATTCTCTTGGAAGTACAATATGTATTATCATTACATCTAACATTTATTAGTTTTATTTTATTTCTTCTTAATTAAATGTTTAAATCAAATATATCTTAAAAAATTAAATTAAAAGATAGTATATGTTTAATTGCTCTTCAATCTATCTTCTTATACATATTACAAAGTATTTATGCAAGACAAATTAAAATTCAACTGACGTGATGGGTTATTAAATATTAATTTTGTAATTTAATTTCATAGGATCTTATTATTAATGTCTCAATGTTTTTAATAATTAGGCATAAAATTGACAAGATGAAAGAATAATTAAAATCTTCACTCACATAGGTAGAGATGAGAAATTTATCTATGAAGCTCAAATAGTGATAAAACGATAATTGATATTTCTATACCGTGAGATTCTTAAACTATACCCATGTAAATCACCGTAAAGATCCCTGAAAATACTAATATGATCCCAAAATTTTCGAATAAAATTATGATTGCGGAAACGACTTTGAATGATAAATGAAATTGCCGATTAAAATCATTATAAAAATGTATAATGTATAATGGGCATCAAATTTAGTTGCCTGCCTCATCAACTACTTGAATTTATTTTGAAATTAAAGATACTGTTAACATTGGATTTAAGAAAACCAGTCAACAATAAATCATTTGTTTGCATTTTGTGGCTATTTGATGTTTATTGACCGCCCTCCACCGATACATTTTCTTTTTCTAGAAGATAAAAAAATCATATCGAATTGAATTAAAGGTTGATTTAAATTTAATTTCGATGTTAATTTCATATCGGAGATTTTTTTGATTAATAATTATAACTGGTTTTTATTACATAAGTTGATAGTGTAACGATAAAGAATTTAAAGACTTAGTTAAAAAAGTACACTTAATAAATTAAATTAAGGATTAATATCCTATACACAGGCGGTGGAAACTAAAAGTTTCCACAAGCGCCTTAGTTTAGGGTATATAGAGTTAGTTTAGGGTATAGGGTTTAGGGGTTTAGGTGTAGGTGCTTAAAATTTAATAATAGTTGTTTCAATTTAAGGTTTATGGTTATAATTTAGGGTTTATAGGTTAGGGTAGTATGGTGAGGATTTAGGTTTTGGGTTATAAACCCAAAATTGCAACCCTAAACCTTAAATTGAAACAAATATCCCTAAATTCTAACCCACTACACCTAAACCCCTAAACATTATACCCTAAACTAACTCTTTATACCCTAAAACTAAGGCGATTGTGGAAACTTTCAGTTTCCACCGCCTGTGTATAGAATATTTATCCTTAAATTAATACTTAACTCGAATTTAAGAACAAATTGATTTATTAATTTAATTACTAATTATTCATTGGAGTGCACATGTCAAATTTTCTTTAGATCACTTTCATGAAGTTTAAGAGCATTAAATTTACTTAAAAGTGATGGTAATCCAATAGTAAGGTATGCATTGTGCAATCTTGGTTTCGATTCGTTTTTATTATTTTTTTGGTAATATGTATGCCCGTTTTACGGTCGTGTTTTAGGTGCGTGATTGTCCTTTCCAACATTGTCGTCTTTAAAGTTTGAACTTGTGTGATCTCATTAGAAGTACAAAGTGCCTAGAGATGACAACGGGGAGGGTCAGGGTGAGTTTTTAGCTGCCCGACCCCGACCCGATCGATGAATATTAAGACTCTGCTCCGCCCCGTATATTTTTAATATTTTACCCGAACCCCTTAAATTTATTCTCCAAACCCGACCACTACCTGAACTATATCCCAAAACATGAAAAACCAAAGTCGACAAAACCAAAAAAAAGTCCGATTTTAACTCTAAGGCCAACTAACATAAACAAAAGTAAGATCTCATCTTCCTAATCTAAGAAGCATATATCAGTAAAAAAAATCTTGAACAAAGTTTAAAAAATGCAATCAAACAAGGAATTTTAAATTTAAAAATCTAAAACAAAATGAAAAAAGTGAATATAAAACACCCAATTTATGCATATATATATATATATATATATATATATATATATATATATATATACCATCAAATTTACTGCTGATAAACGATTGAAAGGAATATTGTGATGAATCTGAGAAAGTGGTAGAAGAATTGGAAACAATCGGTAGAAGAATCGAAAACAAATCGGTAGAAGAATAGAAAATAAAAGAAAATGGATAGATGATGTGAAGGTGAGAAACAACGCAGACATGAAAAAATGGGAAAATAAGAACCCTAACTAAGTATATATATAAGAGTGGCAGTTTTGTAAATACAATGAAACTTATATATATAATTAAAATATTCGGGGCGGGACGGGGATTTTTAACCCTATACCCGAACCCGCCTCGACTCGGACTTTATCTTTATCAAAATCCTCCCCGCCCCGCCCCGAACCCAAAATTTAAGAGAAAAAACCCGCTCGGGGTGGGGCGGGAAATATCGGGTAGGGTCGGGTCGAATTCGAGTAATTTAATCATCCCTAAATGTGCCTTACTAATGCACCCAACACTTATTGGTAATTCGTTTATATTATTGATATAATTCAATCTAAATCTCTTAATATTTATATCATTGGGAGTTTGAACCGTTGTTGTTTATATATGCATGTTTTAAAATATTGCAGCAAAAAGGAAATGGAGCTATTTTAAACCAAAAATTCCATTTAAATAATTATCTAGAAAAATGCCCCCACAGACTATTATTTAGAAAAAATAATTCCCAAATCTGCCACGTAAGAAGAAATCGTGTTTCGGAGGTAGCGAGATACGAACTCGCGCTATGCAGAAAGCGAGTTCTGCATACATGGCAACACTTTTCAGAATAGCGAACTTTACGGAAACTCGCATTCTGTCAAACGCGAGTTCTCCAAGAATTTCAAGAGGCGGCTGAATTTATCGCGGGGAACTCGCTTTCTACAGAAAGCGAGTTCTTTGCAATTATGGGTGGAAGAACAAGCTTCGATAGGCATGTTCGAGCATTATTTCAGGCTTATTAATCGAATATTTTTTGTAATCATTCAGTTTGGCTTCGTAGTACTGGAAATTCTCTTTCATTTGACACCAATATGGGCAATTTCCGTCCGTTCTAAACCTAGTAAAATTCGCGTCGAAAACGGTATCGTAGCTTGTTTTTTTTAATGTATGAAAGTATAAGATGGCCTCATAGGCTCTTTCTACAAGAACGACAAGCCAGAAAAAAAGAATTTTTAAAACGAATAAGACAAAATTTTAAAACGAATAAGACTTAGTTAATACGAGGGCCCGAGCGATTAGGACACTTGTTCTTTGTGTGTCCAGGATTTTTACATCTATTGTAATGTTTCCTTTGTCCGGTTTTTTCTCTATGTTCGACCAGATCTTCGGCACAGTAAGTTCGTGTCGATCGTGTACATCCCTTTTCTCTTATTAGTGCTGGATCTGGGCGTATGGTCGGTTCAGTATCAACGGCATAAGGATCAATTTCATTTCCGATGGGAGGAAACTCTTTTTCGTAAACCTTGAATATCGTTTCGAGTAAGTATACGGGATCAAGTAGTCGCATGTAGTTAATCCGTTGGTTTGAACAAGCAGCAATGGCGTGTGAGCACGGGTATTTGAATGTTTGGAATACTCCGCATTCGCAGGTTCTTTTCCTAAGATCTACCACGTACGCGTTGTGTTGTATGCCTTCCAACGGCCTGGAAAATTCTGAAATACGGAACAAATGTCCTTCTCGCGATAAGAGAGTTGCAGTCATCTCATTTGAACGACGCACTTCAATTTGCAATTTATCGCGAAAGTCCGGGTGGACTCTGTGGGCACCTGCCATGTACTCAGTTGCTCGCCTTCCCAAGGTTGCAAATAGGGTAGCTAGACGATAGTAGGTCGCTTTGACAACGGAAGTGATAGGCAAATGCCGCACTACCTTTAGTGCTGAGTTGACCGCCTCAGCCAAGTTCGTTGTCATGTGACCATATCGTTTACCCTCGTCATATGATCTAAGCTATTTTTGTAACACCCGTGTCTAGGGCCTAGGAGGTAGCCGGGTTGTTGTCCAAGTCAAATAGAATCTAATTAAAAATAAACCAACTTTAAATAATGACCTATTTGAGTCTTAATAATGAGGGAGGGACCAAAGTTGTAATTTACCCACATTTTAAATAAAGGAAGACAACTTTTCCATAAAAGTTGTCATATTCCTCTTCATTTTCTCCTTTACCAATTTCAAAACCCTCCCCCATTTACAAACACTCCTAAACCCTAGTTACTATTCCATTAGCTTTGCTAGCCGATTTCTACACCAAATTGAAAGGTAAATATATTTTCTTAACCTCCTCTCTATCATCTACCTATCTATTGTTTTAGATTTCAAAAACACTGAGTTTTGGGAATTAGGGTTCATATGGAAATTTGGGTTTTTGATGGGGTTTTACAATTTGTTTTGAGAAATTGTTTTGGGGTTATGTTTAATCGTGATGAAAGGTACAACATATCTTAATTTGGTTGATTTTGGGTAAATTTTCGTAGTGAGTCTTTAGGGCAAATTTTAAAGTATGAAAAATTGGGTTTTTGAGAGGTTTAGTGTTGGAATTGAAGGGCTGATGGTCTACCTATGTTAGGAGGGTGATTTGGGATATTTTGGAAGTCATTTGGGTGCTTGGAATTGGGTATTTCAGCCCTTGGTTGTGGGAGTCCGAAAATTGGGTTTTTGGAGATGCTATGTGGTTTGGAATTTGTGGAAATTGAGTTGTGTTTTGCAAAGTAGATTGATGGTTGAATTGGCATTGAATTGAGAAGTAATGTATGGGTTTTGTTTGACTAGAAGCAAGAGGAAACGTGGAAGAGGCTTTGGGATCGAATCCGGAAAGTTGAAGGTGATTGCTTGCTTGGTCTTGGAGCTTGGAAGCTTAGGTGAGTGGTTGTTTGCTTTTAAAGGTTTTAAAATAGTTGGTTCGAGTATGGACTAGGTTGGGCTTGGTAGACCCACCTAGAGTTAGGATTAGGGTGGTAGCCTAATCCTAAACTTAATCTAGAGCCTTTGGTTGAACTCATTATATGGTTGTGTATGTCTCGTATAAATTGTGGTATGAATGTCTATGTATATTGCTTTATACATGTGAAATGAGATTGGACTTATGATGCTTGAGACATGCATAATGTTGATTGTTGGTGAGTACGTGCTAAGCACAAGGTTAATGAAGTGAGTAAATATTGGCACTAGTAAACTTGGATACAAATGATCGATCATTAGGATGTTAGTGTGTACACATGAGTCTAAAGTCGCGCGTGGCCTTGGTGGCGTTGAGTCACCAAGGAGGAGTACGGGTTCGCCCGGAATTGTATTTAAATGTAGTCGGTGATGAGTGGAATCCCCTCCGCGAGACTGGTGATGAGTGAAATCCCACCGTGAGGTAATGTGGTTGTTGGACATGAGTTTCCAACATGTCTATCCGCGTATTCGGGTCTTAACTAGGTGCCAATGTTGTTTGATGTGTATATCAATGTGTTGAGATTCATGGTTCTTATTGGGATACTTGTTTGTGATTACGTGTATCATGGAAATTGGGCTTATGATCATGGCATTATTATTGTCTATTGCTCATGCATTTTATCTTGTGGACCTTTGGTATGATTGTGATACCTTGGCTAGATCGTGCTCGGACCCTGCAATGTTGAGGTTTGTTTTTAGAGCTCACCCTCACTAAGCATCATTGCTTACGCTCTCTTTGTTCAACATTGCAGATCCTTAGTTCGCGGGTTGCTCGGGCAAGTGGAGGGCCTCCAAGTGTGGTGTTTGGCTTGAGTACATCAAGTATGGCTTTTAAATGTTGAATATGTAATAGTTCAAGCAATGGGACATGTGTCTTTTGATGGATGATTGTTGGGTGTTAAGGAGCATGTTTAGACTCCATGTTATGTTACTTTTGTGTGGCTTGTGATGCCATGTTTAAGTTGTAATCCATGCCTAAATTGCTTATTTTGAATGTTGGTTAAGTACCTTTGAGTTTGCCTTATGTTGAATGTTGAAGTATGGGTTTTGTATGTTTAAGTGTCATCTTTGGGTCTATTGCATGTTCCTTCGATGTATGTATATGTTGGGTGCTTGTATGGCTTTAATGTGGCATGTAAATGTTGTATGAATGTTTGTTGGGGTCTAGGAGAGTCCTAAAATGCATTTAGATTCGAGTCCTTATCGTTTTTGCTGAGTTTGGAGGCTTTTCTGCGCAGGGGTATCGATACGGTCGGTATCGTATCAATACCACCTTCTTGATCAAGCCTCGTGTATCGATACACTTGAGAGGTGTACCGATACTATTTTTGCTACTGGAGCTACTGTCCAGTTCCGTATCGGTACGGCCTTTCACGTGTATCGATACGGTCTCCTTAGTGTTGACCGTGGGAAGTCAACAAGTTGGGAGGGTATCGATACACTCCTAGGTGTATCGATACGGTCTTCACTAGTTGACTTGGACCAGTTGACCTGGTCAAAGGGGTATCGATACACCCCCTAGGTGTATCGATACCGCCTGCAGTTTAAGCTTAAAAATTGGGATTTAACTTGACTGTTTGAGTTCGTCCGATTGTTTTGAGTATGTGGTTCCGCTGTATGACCACTTAGGGTCTAATATCCATTTAGACAAGATTTTAAAATGAAAAATAAAAATAGGGTTGCTAACCGAGGGGGAATCCTTAGGGGTTTTCACTCGGTTTTCCCCGTGTGACCCACTCGGACCGGTCATTCGGCCAGACCGGGACGAGGGGGTTACACTTGTTGGTATCAGAGCCTAAGGTTACTGAGACCTTGGGCAGGTAAGTGAGGTAAGCTTAAGTTTTTGAATTAAATTGCACGGTGTTTGCTTGTTTTGCAAGAATGATTGCTTGGGTGACAAGTATGTTGGTTGATTTATTTTAAAGCATGTGTGTGAGAGTCTCATTGCTACTATTACATTGGAAAAATGATTTTAAGTGAGGGAACGTACTTGAAACACTTGGAAGCCTTGCCTTGCTAACCCAGCTTGTGTGTTTTGTTGTTGTGGTTGTAGTTGATAATTGTGAGAGTGATGTCTAGACCGAGAGGTAGACCGAGGTTGGTTCGTCAGGAACCACGAGTTGTGGCTCCTGTCGAGCCGGTAGTTGGTGCGGGGGCTCACATAGAGGGACTGAGGGCCGCGGGAGTTGGCGCTCCTCCACCACCTCCACCACCACCTCCTCCACCTGGAGCTGCGGGCGAGGATGGAGTTGGAGGAGAGGGACCTCAAGGTGGCCAAGGTGGCCAAGGTCCAGCTAGAATTGATATGACTCCGCTTGTGCAAGCAATAGCGGGAGCATTCCAGGCCGCAGTTGCGGGAGCGCAGGCTGTAGCTCAGCCTAGGTGTGATGATGCTAGTTTACCTTTGGAGAGACTCCATAGCTTGGGGGCCGAGGAGTTTAGAGGATCTACTCCGGAGAGATCGGAGTTATGGTTGGAGAAGACAGTTCGTATCTTGGCTCAGATAGGTTGTGCGGGCGCACGTAGATTGGGTTGTGTGATTTCTTTGCTTCAGGGTGATGCCTACACCTGGTGGGTCACCATCACTACTGGGGTTCCAGAGACGGAGATTGATTGGGAGTTCTTTGAGTCTGCTTTCCGGAAGAGATACTTGGGACCGAGGTACTTGGATGAGAAGAAGCGAGAGTTTATGGCTCTTACTCAGGGGGATGCTTCTGTGACTGATTATGAGATCCGCTTTGTTCGCTTGAGTCAGTATGCCCCAGAGTTGGTTCCTACTGAAGTAGAACGCTGTAACCGATTCCGATACGGATTGAATGAAGAGGTTAAGAGGTACACGTTGGCTTCTGACTACTCAGACTTTGATGTGTTGGTCGCGAGGGCCAAGGATTTGGAGCATAGTTTGGGTTCAGCCAAATGAGCTGGTAGTTCTAGTTCTGGAAAGAGGCATAACCACTTTGATGGTAGAGATGCTAAGAGGCACAGAGGTGGCGGACATCAGTTTGATCAGAGACGTGGCGGTGGCCACCATGGTAGGGGCCATCAGGGCCATAGAGGAGGAGGGTGCTTGCCCGAGTGTGCACAGTGTGGGAGACAGCACACTGGAGAGTGCTGGGGTAACTTCCATGCTTGTTGGAACTGTGGTTCGAGGGACCACTTTAGGAGGGACTGTCCGCGTCAGGCAGCTCAGGCACCGAACATTGCTCAGGCTTCTGCGAGAGGTAATGATTTCCAGAGAGGCTGTGGGCGCGGTCGTGGCTACTTCCAGCCTAGGGCTGATGCACCTAGGGTAGATGCTCAGAGGAACCTTGCACACGTTGTGGCTGTGCAGCCAGAGGCGGGAGGACCAGCGAGGGTCTATGCTCAGAGAGAGGCCGGAAACGACACCGATGTGATAGCAGGTAATTTCGAGTTACAGTCTATGTCCTTGCTTTCTTTGGTTGATTCGGGTTCTACGCATTCCTACATTTTGAGTAAGCATGCACAGAAGTTAGATATCCCTGTTGAGATCTTAGATGTAGGTATGCATGTTACTAGTTCTTTTGGTGAGACAGTTGTGGTTAGACGTATGTATAGGAGGTGTCCACTGAAGATTCAGGGTCATGTGTTCTCAGTTGATATGATGGAACTTTCTTTCTACGGTTTTGATATTATACTGGGTATGGATTGGTTGGTTGAGCATCGGGCTAGTGTGGATTTTGAGACAAAGAGAATTTCCTTGAAGCTTTCCGATGACTACGAGGTAGTGGTAGTGGGCGAGAACATTAAGTTCTTGTCTAATGTGGTGTCAGCTTTAGAGGCTCATAGGTTGATGGACTCTGGATGTGGGGCTTATTTAGCTTATGTTATGAATCCGGATATGAGTGAAGCTAGACCGAAAGATATCAGAACGGTGTGTGACTTTCCAGATGTGTTTCCTGAAGAGTTGCCGGGTTTGCCTCCTGATAGAGATGTTGAGTTTGTGATTGAGACAATTTCAGGGTCTAATCCAGTTTCGATAGCTCCGTATCGTATGGCTTCGAAAGAGTTGAAGGAATTGAAGAGTCAGTTGCAAGAATTATTAGACCGTGGTTTCATTAGGCCTAGTAGTTCTCCGTGGGGTGCTCCAGTGTTGTTTGTGAAAAAGAAGGATGGTAGCATGCGTATGTGTATTGACTATAGACAGTTGAATCAGTTGACTGTGAAGAATAAGTATTCGTTGCCTCGTATAGATGATTTGTTTGATCAGTTGAGAGGTGCTTCAGTATTCTCGAAGATAGACTTGAGATCCGGGTATTATCAGTTGAAGGTAAAAGAGTGTGATGTTCCGAAGACAGCTTTTAGGACTAGATATGGTCACTATGAGTTTCTCGTGATGCCATTTGGGCTCACGAATACACCAGCAGCATTCATGGATATGATGAACAGAATTTTCAGAGACTATCTAGACCGATTTGTGGTTGTCTTTATTGATGATATACTTGTGTACTCGAAGACAGAAGAAGAGCATGATGAGCACTTGAGATTTGTTTTACAGAGATTGTTGAGCAATCAGTTGTATGCGAAGCTTAGTAAGTGTGAGTTCTGGATTCGAGAGGTTGTATTTCTTGGCCATGTTGTTTCGGCCGAAGGCATTCGAGTTGATCCATCGAAGATTGAGGCTATTGTTGAGTGGAAACAACCTAAGTCTGTGACCGAGATTAGGAGTTTCCTAGGATTAGCCGTTTACTATAGGAGGTTTGTTGATGGATTTTCCAGAGTAGCGGCTCCTTTGACTAAATTGTTGCAAAATGGAGTCAAGTTTGAATGGTCAGATGCAAGACAAAAGGCCTTTGAGAAATTGAAAGAAGCTTTGACAAATGCTCCAGTGTTAGTGCAGCCTGTTTCAGGTAAGGAGTTTGTGATTTATAGTGATGCTTCCTACGTAGGCTTAGGGTGTGTTTTGATGCAAGATAGGAGAGTTGTTGCTTATGCATCTAGACAGTTGAAGATTCATGAGAAGAACTATCCTACTCATGATATAGAGTTGGTCGCAGTTGTTTTTGCATTGAAAATTTGGCGTCACTATTTGTATGGTGAGAAGTGTATAGTCTACACCGATCACAAGAGCTTGAAGTACTTGATGACACAGAAAGAGTTGAACTTGAGACAGAGGAGATGGCTAGAGTTGCTAAAAGACTATGATTTGACCATTGAGTATCATCCGGGTAAAGCAAACGTGGTAGCCGATACTTTGAGTAGAAAAGTGGCCGTTGAGTTGAGAGCTATGTTTGCTAGATTGAGTGTGTTCGATGATGGTGGTCTGATCACCGAGTTGCAAGTGAAGTCTTCTTTGATTCAGTTGATTAAAGAGAAACAGTTGTAAGATGCGAGCCTAGTTCCTCATGTTCAGGACATAGCCGAAGGAAGACCGACTGAGTATAGTTTCAGTGGTGAGAGTTTGTTGTGCTTTAGAGATAGAATTGTTGTACCAGAAGATGTTGAGCTGAGACGTCAGATTCTGAGTGAGGCACATTCGAGTCCCTTTTCTATGCATCCGGGTAGTACCAAGATGTACCGAGATTTGAAGAATGATTACTTCTGGGTTGGTTTGAAGAGGGATGTAGCCGTTGCATGGTTTGTCAGAGAGTGAAGGCAGAACATCAGGTTCCTTCAGGTTTGCTACAGCCTTTAAAGATTCCGGAATGGAAATGGGAGAGGATCACCATGGATTTTGTATCGGGGTTGCCTTTGTCTCCTTCGAAGAAGAACTCAGTTTGGGTGATTGATGACAGGTTCACTAAGTGTGCTCACTTCTTAGCAGTGAACACTACGGATTCCTTAGACAAGTTGGCAAACTTGTACATTCGTGAGATTGTGAGACTTCATGGAGTTCCGAAGTCTATAGTTTCAGATAGGGATCCTAGATTTACTTCGAGGTTCTGGAGTTGTTTGCATAGTGCCTTGGGTAGTCGTCTGCATTTCAGCACATCTTATCATCCGCAGTCCGATGGGCAGTCAGAGCGAGTGATACAGATTCTAGAGGATATGCTTCGTTGTTGTGTGATTGATTTTCAGGGTTCTTGGGAGAAGCACTTACCGTTGGTTGAGTTTGCTTACAACAACAGTTATCAGTCTAGTATCCAGATGGCACCTTATGAGGCCTTGTATGGTAGACGGTGTAGGACTCCGATTTGTTGGGCTGAGACAGGTCAGAGATTGTTACCTATGCCAGACTTGCTTAAAGGAACCACAGAAAAAGTGAAGTTGATTTGTGACTGTTTGAAGGCAGCTTCCGATCGTCAGAAGTCCTATGCAGACTTGAAGAGGAAAGAGGTTGAGTACACAGTGGGTGAGAAAGTGTTTCTGAAGGTATCTCCGTGGAAGAAGGTAATGAGATTTGGCCGAAAGGGCAAGTTGAGTCCGAAGTTCATTGGTCCGTATGAGATAGTTGAGCGGATTGGGCCTGTAGCTTATCGGTTGAGGTTACCTTCTGAGTTAGAGAAGATCCATGATGTCTTTCATGTATCTATGCTTAGGAGATATAGATCAGATCCTTCTCATGTGATGCCCGTTGAGGAAATAGAGTTGAATCCGGATTTGTCCTATAATGAAGAGCCCGTAGAGATACTTGCTTCTGATAGCAAGGTGTTGCGTGGCAAGACCATAGAGTTGGTCAAGGTGTTGTGGAGACATAGAGGTGTGGAAGAGGCCACGTGGGAGAGGAAAGCTGATATGGTTGAGCAGTTTCCGTAATTGTTTCCACCAGGTAATTTCGGGGACGAAATTTCCTTAAGTGGGGGAGAGTTGTAACACCTGTGTCTAGGGCCTAGGAGGTAGCCGGGTTGTTGTCCGAGTCAAATAGAATCTAATTAAAAATAAACCAACTTTAAATAATGACCTATTTGAGTCTTAATAATAAGGGAGGGACCAAAGTTGTAATTTACCCACATTTTAAATAAAGGAAGACAACTTTTCCATAAAAGTTGTCATCTTCCTCTTCATTTTCTCCTTTACCAAGTTCAAAACCCTCCCCCATTTACAAACACTCCTAAACCCTAGTTACTATTCCATTAGCTTTGCTAGCCGATTTCTACACCAAATTGAAAGGTAAATATATTTTCTTAACCTCCTCTCTATCCTCTACCTATCTATTGTTTTAGATTTCAAAAACACTGAGTTTTGGGAATTAGGGTTCATATGGAAATTTGGGTTTTTGATGGGGTTTTACAATTTGTTTTGAGAAATTGTTTTGGGGTTATGTTTAATCATGATGAAAGGTACAACATATCTTAATTTGGTTGATTTT
This sequence comes from Hibiscus tridactylites, assembly GCA_958450335.1. Classification (NCBI taxonomy): domain Eukaryota; kingdom Viridiplantae; phylum Streptophyta; class Magnoliopsida; order Malvales; family Malvaceae; genus Hibiscus; species Hibiscus tridactylites. The sequence continues at coordinate 4,530,819 of OY288271.1, forward strand.
GGGTAAATTTTCGTAGTGGGTCTTTAGGGCAAATTTTAAAGTATGAAAAATTGGGTTTTTGAGAGGTTTAGTGTTGGAATTGAAGGGCTGATGGTCTACCTATGTTAGGAGGGTGATTTGGGATATTTTGGAAGTCATTTGGGTGCTTGGAATTGGGTATTTCAGCCCTTGGTTGTGGGAGTCCGAAAATTGGGTTTTTGGAGATGCTATGTGGTTTGGAATTTGTGGAAATTGAGTTGTGTTTTGCAAAGTAGATTGATGGTTGAATTGGCATTGAATTGAGAAGTAATGTATGGGTTTTGTTTGACTAGAAGCAAGAGGAAACGTGGAAGAGGCTTTGGGATCGAATCCGGAAAGTTGAAGGTGATTGCTTGCTTGGTCTTGGAGCTTGGAAGCTTAGGTGAGTGGTTGTTTGCTTTTAAAGGTTTTAAAATAGTTGGTTCGAGTATGGACTAGGTTGGGCTTGGTAGACCCACCTAGAGTTAGGATTAGGGTGGTAGCCTAATCCTAAACTTAATCTAGAGCCTTTGGTTGAACTCATTATATGGTTGTGTATGTCTCGTATAAATTGTGGTATGAATGTCTATGTATATTGCTTTATACATGTGAAATGAGATTGGACTTATGATGCTTGAGACATGCATAATGTTGATTGTTGGTGAGTACGTGCTAAGCACAAGGTTAATGAAGTGAGTAAATATTGGCACTAGTAAACTTGGATACAAATGATCGATCATTAGGATGTTAGTGTGTACACATGAGTCTAAAGTCGCGCGTGGCCTTGGTGGCGTTGAGTCACCAAGGAGGAGTACGGGTTCGCCCGGAATTGTATTTAAATGTAGTCGGTGATGAGTGGAATCCCCTCCGCGAGACTGGTGATGAGTGAAATCCCACCGTGAGGTAATGTGGTTGTTGGACATGAGTTTCCAACATGTCTATCCGCGTATTCGGGTCTTAACTAGGTGCCAATGTTGTTTGATGTGTATATCAATGTGTTGAGATTCATGGTTCTTATTGGGATACTTGTTTGTGATTACGTGTATCATGGAAATTGGGCTTATGATCATGGCATTATTATTGTCTATTGCTCATGCATTTTATCTTGTGGACCTTTGGTATGATTGTGATACCTTGGCTAGATCGTGCTCGGACCCTGCAATGTTGAGGTTTGTTTTTAGAGCTCACCCTCACTAAGCATCATTGCTTACGCTCTCTTTGTTCAACATTGCAGATCCTTAGTTCGCGGGTTGCTCGGGCAAGTGGAGGGCCTCCAAGTGTGGTGTTTGGCTTGAGTACATCAAGTATGGCTTTTAAATGTTGAATATGTAATAGTTCAAGCAATGGGACATGTGTCTTTTGATGGATGATTGTTGGGTGTTAAGGAGCATGTTTAGACTCCATGTTATGTTACTTTTGTGTGGCTTGTGATGCCATGTTTAAGTTGTAATCCATGCCTAAATTGCTTATCTTGAATGTTGGTTAAGTACCTTTGAGTTTGCCTTATGTTGAATGTTGAAGTATGGGTTTTGTATGTTTAAGTGTCATCTTTGGGTCTATTGCATGTTCCTTCGATGTATGTATATGTTGGGTGCTTGTATGGCTTTAATGTGGCATGTAAATGTTGTATGAATGTTTGTTGGGGTCTAGGAGAGTCCTAAAATGCATTTAGATTCGAGTCCTTATCGTTTTTGCTGAGTTTGGAGGCTTTTCTGCGCAGGGGTATCGATACGGTCGGTATCGTATCGATACCACCTTCTTGATCAAGCCTCGTGTATCGATACACTTGAGAGGTGTACCGATACTATTTTTGCTACTGGAGCTACTGTCCAGTTCCGTATCGGTACGGCCTTTCACGTGTATCGATACGGTCTCCTTAGTGTTGACCGTGGGAAGTCAACAAGTGGGGAGGGTATCGATACACTCCTAGGTGTATCGATACGGTCTCCACTAGTTGACTTGGACCAGTTGACCTGGTCAAAGGGGTATCGATACACCCCCTAGGTGTATCGATACCGCCTGCAGTTTAAGCTTAAAAATTGGGATTTAACTTGACTGTTTGAGTTCGTCCGATTGTTTTGAGTATGTGGTTCCGCTGTATGACCACTTAGGGTCTAATATACATTTAGACAAGATTTTAAAATGAAAAATAAAAATAGGGTTGCTAACCGAGGGGGAATCCTTAGGGGTTTTCACTCGGTTTTCCCCGTGTGACCCACTCGGACCGGTCATTCGGCCAGACCGGGACGAGGGGGTTACAATTTTTCCCTCGGAATTCTGTCGAGGTAGTCCGCGCCAATTTTATTTCTGGCTCTCAGTTCTTGGAACAGGTCCTCTACCTCCTGTGCGTAATGCGAGTTTCCTAGGAAATGACAGTTGAATAGTTAGGGGTGAACAACACATGCAAAGATATCATAAATGAAAATGACCTAAAAGACGTACCCATTCGAAGCACAAGAGCACGTTCATCATGGTTCTTGAACTGCTGCGAGTAGTTCGCCGCAATGTGTCGCAAGCAGTAATGGTGGTAAATGTACAGAGGCTTCCAAGAATCGTCCAAACGTTCTATTGCCCACAAGATCGCTGTGCCTCTGTCGGAAATAAGACATATCACATCGTCCCTTGCCCGCATTACAGGAGAAAGAACATGTTTCCGTAGGTTATTAAGGAAGAACACCCAAGACTCGAGATCCTCATTTTCGACAATTGCGAATGCTACAGGCACGATTTTTCGATTTCTGTCTTATGCAACCGCCAGGAGTAGGACATGTGTATATTTCTCGTACAACCATGTACCGTCGATTTGAACCATCGGTTTGTAGTGCTTGAATGCATTAATGCACTGAGGGAATGTCCAAAATAGCCGGTGGAATTGACAAGCACCTCGAACGACACGATCATTTTCGTATACCGAAACCGTATGAAGTTCGACAACCGTTCCGAGTATGTGTTTCTGCATCAGGTTTAGCCACGGGCGCAACTTATTGTAAGATTCCTCCCTTTGGCCAAACAGTTTTTCTATAGCCCGGTTCTTTGCATACCACGTGGCTCTATGCCTGATATTGGTGTCAAACAAGTTACAATACCGTTTTCGCCGCGAATTTTACTAGGTTTAGAACGGAAATTGCTAATATTGGTGTCAAATGAAAGAGAATTTCCAGTACTACGAAGCTAAACTAAATGATTACAAAAAATATTCAATTAATAAGCCAAAATAATGCTCGAACATGCCCATCGAAGCTTGTTCTTCTACCCAAAATTGCAAAGAACTCGCTTTCTGCAAAAAACGAGTTCCCCGCGATAAATTCAGTCGCCTCTTGAAATTTTCGGGGAACTTGCGTTTAGAAGAATGCGAGTTTCTGTAAAGTTTGTTATTCTGAAAAGTGTTGTCATGTATGCAGAACTCGCTTTCTGCATAGCGCGAGTTCGTATCTCGCTACCTCCGAAACGCGAGTTCTTCTTATGTGGCAGATTTGAGGGTTATTTTTCTAAATAATAGTCTGTGGGGGACATTTTTCTAGATAATTATTTAAAATGAATTTTTGATTTAAAATAGCGAGGAAATGGTATAATGTTAAAAAATAGTTTTAACAATTGATTGGATAGTCACTTTCGTCAATATTTTTTTAAGCACATTAATCCTCAATATTTTATTGTGGGTCAAAATGACCCCTCCGTAGATGAAAATTGTTAATCAACTAACGATAAACAATTTGAAATAACTTAATAGAATGACACGTCAGTAAAACAAATAATTTTATATTTTTTTGTATAAATCTATTTTTAACTGGTACATCATTCTAATAAATCATTTACGTTAGTTTGGCTAACAATTTTATTCACGGAATAATTATTTTAACGTAAAATTAAATGTTAATGGTTAAAATACTTTTAAAAAATAAAAGTTAAAATAATTATCCAACTAAACATTAGAAACATTTTTTAACCACTATGTCAATGAAAATGGGTCATCTATTTGGACTTATAAAACTTAATCTAAATTAATCGATTAATAAATCAAATATCCATAGTTAAAAAAATATCAATCGCTCAGTCGCTCGCTCATTGTTGTCACCAAGAAGACTATGTGTTAAAGCTATCGGGAAATTTCCAGCTAATTGAATGGTGTTGCTAATAATCTAAAGTCGTCGCTATTTCTGCTGGCAGTTACGTAGGGCATATGTTGGTCTTAGGGTTCCTCTCATCTTTTTCACTCTTTTTGCATTGGAATTTTCTTCTTTTGTCGGTGAAAGTGAACGTTACATACAATTATTGCAATTACACGAAATTCTTACTCCAATGTAATTATCTGTTTTCTTAAAATATATTTTCATTTATGTTTAATCATAAACCAATAATTAGTAAATATTGTACAAGGTAAATATTTGATATATTGAGATTAACTTTTTTAGTTCAACAAGTGACTTTGATCTACTTCATGTGTCTTTAATTATAATAACAATTTTAATAGTATATGAGTTCATTGTCAACAATCTTTTAGAGTAAGTGGTTAAACATTTCCGTTTGCACCCTCTCCTCTCATCTAGGTTGTAGGTTTGAAACTCATTAGGAGCAAATTCTCTCACCTTTTCCTAGATAGAAATTGTTTAAAAAAAATAGTATATGAGTTTGTTCGAACTAAATTTGAATAAAAAAACTTCAATAAATATTCATATTACAACACAACTCGAAGAAGTTTATTTGTCATTATTTCTACAATATTTTAGTCATATGTTTATCATCCAACGGTCCAAAAAATATTAATTTTAAAAATAATATTAGCATCACTTTAAAATAATATCGACACTATTTTCAAAATAATTAGCGTCCCTTAAAAAACAACATTCAACGTTTAAACATAATATTCTAAATTCTAATAGAAATAGTTGCTTGTCCCCATTTTTTTTATATCTTTTTTTGATATTACTAACAGTGACATTAATTTTAATGTTGATCATCAATTTTCAGTGTTCATCTTTATCATTGCTTTTTTATATCCCGCTTTAGTTTATTATTTTTATTCAATTTTCTTCTATTTTTAATAAAAATTCTCTTTTGCTTGATATCTTTTTTTATATACTTTGCGCATATTCATCTCCTTTTATGACACGTTTTAACTCTGCTCTTGTGGCATGCTTTGCTATACTATTGTTACATGTTTTAATTTGCTTTTGTGGCACGTTTTCTCTGCCTTATGGCACGTTGTTCGCCTATCTCTACGGTAGATCTGCGATCGTGTAGAAATTCTCACGTCACTTGTATTTGATTTGCGATTGTCGGTGGTCTTTCAGTGACTATATACCCTTTATGGTTGTTTATCGATGTATTTAGATCTATTTTGCGAAGCAGCTTGTAAATTTGCTTTGGTTCGCTCGCCACTCCATCATCTCTAAAGCGTCTAATTGGATAGAGACAAAAGAGTACTGTTGACGATTACTGAGTTACTGTGGATGATGAACTTCAGATTCAAAAGAAAGCTTCGACTGTTATTATGACTATGATTTTTTTTTATGTTTAAATTTTTTTGTGGACATAGTCCATACAATTATTTATTTAATTGGTTACATTGTTAAAGTTATGTTGTTTTAATAAAATTTAGTAGAGTTTTAATTCCGTTCTTGGACCTATTAATACAATTTCCGGTGTTTAAACATAAATTTTCCTTTTTAACAATTTAATGTGTCTTTTCACTATATTAGTAATTATTAAATTTTTAATAAAAAATATTTTCTGGTTTTTTAATGAGATTCGAACCTTAAATCCTTTAACTTTATATACACTATATGTAACAACCACCACTTTTTTTTCTACAATGATTTTTTTTCTCAAGCAACCTATAGCTAGCAAGTTGTCTTATTCTCCATTTATCAAGAATAAATATAGGAAAGTGACCATAGAAAAAGATTCTCATCTATATGAAGAAAGATAATTCATGATTTGCATAACATTTTTAGTAGAGTTGGGGATTTTTTTTTGTTATATGCATCTCTGTCTTATAGTCTATATTTGAGGTGTAAGGTGTCCCTCTTAACAATGTCGTTTTCAAGGTTCGAACTCACGTCTTCTTATTGAAAATAAAATGTACCTTACCAATACACCCGACACTTGTTGGTAGAGTTGGGAACTTTTGAAAGAACATCAATTTGATTATTTTTTTTGCTATCTTACCAAATATAATTTAATATATAAAATACCAACATATACTATTTTTATTTAAATTATCCTCTACACATCTATTTTTAGAAAACAATAAATCATTATATATTACATGCTATAATTGAATAGGAAATATTTATCAAAATAAACACATTCATGATTCCTAAAAATGCATAAATTGATTTTATTTTAAATGTGGCGGTATGGTAAAATTTGAATACAAAAGACACATATTGAGGTGGGATATAGGGTTGAGTAAAAAAAATGATTAATCGAATACTGATATAAACTATAATATTTAGACGGTTTATAATTTACAAAATTTAAAATCGTGATTATTAATAACTTCTTCTTACTTGAAAATAATTTTTAAAGAAATATTCATAACACACCTTTAAAATTTTACCAAACAATATTTTTTTTGAATATGCTGGTGTGATATAAGGATAGCATATGTTCAATTTTCTTAGTCTTTTTTAATAAGTCATACACATCGTACAAAACTGATACTCGAACCCGAGTCACCTGGATAAATTACATCATCATTTACCAAACAATATTAAAAGGCTATAAAATGAAGTTTTTTTAAACAAAACAAAACGTATAAACTCAAAACCTAATGTTAATGTGAAAAATCAAAACCTAAAATTAGCTGAACTAAATATAAGTGACAAATCAAAAAATTTAAAGAAATTGAATCAAATCGAATATATTTTTAGTGAGATAACTTAATTTTATGTATTTGAAAAAAAAATCTAAATGGATTGACCTCCATTATATTTATATGTTTAGCTTTAATGAATGGAATGTTGGAATCTAAAAAATCAAGCCCCCATGGCATTCAATGTCAAAATCTGAGAATCAATCATGACACATTTTAATTTGAAAATTTTGTGAACGTTGAAAATTCAAAGTCAAGTCAAGCATATTATGTTCTTTAGAAGTTATCTTCCCACTCACCTCACCTATGGTGACTAATCGATTAAACTTGCAATGCATATTTCTTCTTCTTCTTTTCAACATTTTGAAAAATCATGATTTTGGTTTCTTTTATAATGTGAATGCAAACATAATATAATAATCTTTCATTACTTTGATCCCATTTTTTAATTTGTTTACCGATGCAATCAGATTCGTTCTTATTTATTTTTTGGTCAAATCTTTTGATTGAGTTTTTAAACTTTTCAGCCCTTGTATGATCTAGAGGGGTTAATTTTTTTAAAAAAATTATGTGTTTAATTTACGTTTATGATTGTAAACTCATATTGTAATTGAGATATTTTCTCTTTCTAATTAGATTAAAACTTGTAAGATAAATTTAAGGATGAGTGTGCCATGCTCGACGAGCACCGATGAACACCACTAACGACGAGCACAGATGAGCACTATTAATTTAATTTATAAAGATTTAAAATCTAAATGACTCAACATATAATTATAAATTATTTAAAAAAGAAAAAAAATAATCGTTGAATTACATGAAAATAAGTGCTTGATATCCTCCGACTCTCAACGACGGCAGGGCAACAGCGGCGACTCGAATTTTAAATGAATAGAAATTAGGGTTTTGTAATTTAGGGGTATTTTAATTAAAAATAAAAATAAAATAATGTATTTTAATTAATTTACCTTTTGATTTTAAATAGTTTATAATTATACGTTGAATCTTTTAGATTTTAAATCTTTATAAATTAAATTAATAGTGCTCATCGGTGCTCGTAGATGTTAAATCTTTATAAATTAAATTAATACTTGTTTATCGGTACTCATCGTTAGTGGTGCTTATCAGTGCTTGTCGAACGCTGTAAAAATTTTCAAAATTTAATTGTTTGATTGATTGAAAATGGCATGTTAATAATAATGAAATTTAATTTTGGATAAAATCCAGAACAAAAAATGCCAGCTAATGGGCATTTATGAATCACAACATCCAAATCACATGTATTGTTGGGAAAAAAATTGGAAGAATCTTCCAAAAATTAATTGGACCATTTTGTCCAATAATTGTAGATTGAAGGCCCAAAAATAGGGCCTGAAAGGCACATACAACTGTTTCCCATTTAGCTATATCTTCCAAAAAGAAATCATGATGTAGTAAATAGTAATATATGTTGATGATTTATTTTTTTCATCATATTTTACGATAAGAATTAATTAATATAATATACAAACAAAAATATAAATATAATCAATACATTTATATAACTATAATTAAAACCAATCATTATAAAATATAAAATATAAAATATATATTACAAACTATAATATGCTCGCTATAATTAATTGTAACCAATTTTTTTGGAAACAATGTAGTATGTGTTTCTCTTTCAGTGAAAAGCACTAAAGTTTATGGCTTGAATTCTCTATCCTATTTACCCAAATTACAACAAGTAAAAGGACATGATTTTTTAATTGAAAAAAAACCAAATGAACGTCTTTATAGATAGAATTATCTGATTAATATATGAATCACTAAATATTTTAAAAATAATTACAAAATAATATTCGTCCATACATATTTATAAACTTTTAGCAATATGTACATATTTTGAAGACAAAATAATTGAACCCGAATCACTTTAGATGTACATTATATGTTTTTTTACCGGCACCACTTTTTGGGTTTTAGTTTAAAGAAAGCAAAGTATTCCATAAAAAGCTATTTAAAACAGGGTAAACTACTCCAACGACTACCGAACTATAGGTGCATACCTATTTTGACCATCGAACTATCGAACTCGTCAATCAGACCACTAAACTTATTAAATTGACTTGTTTTGACCACTACAGTTAAAAAATTAACGGAAGGGTGACATGATAGTTAACAATTTTTTTGTAAAATTACACATTCGGTCCATGTTATTTACCTATTAAATCATTTTGATCCTAATTTTAATTTGATTAAATAAAATGACACAAACATTTTACCCAAAATCTGGGCTTAAGGATGCACGACGAAGGGGAGGTCTTGGCGGCGGTTTAGTGAACTGAGGGTGGGGTTCGACTCGATGGTGTACGAGGAACACAATAGTGGTACCGATGTCGCGAACAAACGACCGACGACGGTGTAAACGGCCAAAATCAGAGAGGAAACCTTGTGTTTTCGTCGAACCTTTAAGTGGTTCTACACGACAGACGATAGCGCAACACCGCAAGTGACTCTTGGGTTTCAATCGGGGCATGGCGACGGATTTGTTGACGGCGACGGTGATAGCCACGAACCGGCGGTGGCCGAGATCGAGGGTCGGACGAAGATGGAAAAGTGGATAGCTTGGGGGAGAAATATCTTAATATTATTCAGATCTGAGTGGGTGCAATTTATATCAATAAGAGTGGTTTGGCGTGTTGGTTAAGGCTGTGGAATTATACGTGTCATTATCGGATTGACTGCTTAATTTTATTTAATTAAATAAAAAATAGGATCAAATTAATATGATAGGTAAATAATTTAGATCAAATGCGTAATTTTACAAATTTTTGTTAACTGCCACGTCACCCCTCCTTATCCTTCCATTAATTTTTTAACGGTGGTGGTCAAAACAAGTCAATTTAATAAATTTAATGGTCTAATTGACGAGTTCGATAGTTCATTGGTCAAAATAAGTATCCATATCATTCGATGGTCACTGGGTTAATTTACCCTTTAAAAAATGAACGAGAAATAAAAGGGCATAAATGATATTTCAACTCATAATGGGATTCTCTCTTTCTCCTGTATGCAGGTGAATCAAGTGCCAATTTTGGCTTTTGAGTTGGGGTTTCCTTAAAAGAAGCAAAAGAAATTTAACCCCCTTCTGCAAATTTAGAGAAGGAAAAGAAGAGAGATAACAAAGACCATTCTCTCTCAATCTCTCTCTCTCTTTTTTGATCCCGGAACACACTTTCCATAGCCAAGGAAACTGTTTTTTTAGAGAGAGAAAGAGTTACCACAACCATGTCTCTTGGCTATGCTGAGAAGCTCTCATTCATTGAAGATGTAGGTCAAGTTGGAATGACTGAGTTCTTTGACTCAGCTCATGTTTTACAAGATAAAGTAAGGGTTTTTTCTTCTTCTTCCATTTCAAGTTGTTGTTTTTATTGCTACTCTTATGATGTTTGTGCTGATTCTGTCTGCTTTTATGATAATACCCATCAATGCTACTTAGGTTTTTGCTTGGTTGACATTTCGTGTAATGTTGTAAAGATGGTGTTTTTGAATGACCTTAATATCAAGGTTTTGTTTTTTAGGGTAAAAATAGTAGGGGTTTATTGGGTTTGATGCTTTCTATGATTGAAGTGGAATGCTTAATTGGAAACTATAGTCTTTTGTTTGGATCAACAACAGGCGCTTAAAGTCTCAATTTGTGCTTAGTTTGATAATTGCTTAGTTAGCCTTGCATGCATAGTTTTGATTGTTATTTAGTTTAAGGGCAGTGTCATTTCGTAACGTTAGGAATTGTAAAATTAGTCTGCTAGCTTGGTTCTGTAAGATAATTGATAATATTTCTTAATGTTGTTTGTTGCCTTCGCTAATCTGAGTTTAATGTTTGCAATGGCAGATTGAGGAACTCGCAAAATTGGTAGAAAAGGTTTGACCCTATGCTAACCACTCTTGTTACTGGTTCATATGTTAATGTGTTTGGTTTATGTCAATCAGCATCTTTAAGTCTTTGTTTGTGCTTGCAGAGTAGGCATCTAGTGGTGTTTACAGGTGCTGGGATATCGACTTCTTGTGGGATTCCTGATTTTCGAGGCCCCAAAGGAATATGGACATTGCAGGTAAACCATGGCTTTTATTCTAGGTAGACAACTAGGTGTTTGATGAATTTCTTGTTCCTTTTAGAGAAAACTTTGTTTAGCAATCTCAACTCGTGCCCTTGGAGGTTAGTACTGGGAAGTTGAAACAGACTTCTTAAAATATGTTGGTTTTCTGAAGAAAATCCCCTCTGATTTTTTAAAATGTTTTTCATTTTGAGAAATGCCTTGACAAAACAAATTTCTACCTTCCTAAATTGCCGACATGTTTTGGTGTTTGACAAGAAACAAGAATTCACTTGAAAAAGTATCAAATTTTAACATATGTATTATTGATCCACCTTCTGCATAACCTTCTTGGTGATTTATTCAATTTTAATTTATCTAATTCAGCGTGAAGGTAAGCCCTTACCTGAAGCATCCCTACCTTTTCACCGTGCAATGCCAAGCATGACTCATATGGCTCTGGTTGGGTTGGAGAAGGCTGGCATTTTGAAGTTTGTTATCAGTCAGGTAAGCTTGGTTATGTTATTACTTTGGTGCATGCCAAATGTATGTGTTGTATCACTCTATTATGAATATGGTTAAATAGAGTAATTCGAGTTTCTTATTTACACACTTAAAATCCCCATATAGTCTTGTTGACTTGATCTTTTATCTTTTTTCATCTACTTTTTACTAGAACGTTGATGGTCTCCATCTTCGATCTGGAATACCAAGGGAGAAGCTTTCTGAATTGCACGGGAACTCGTTCATGGAAACTTGCCCCTCATGCGGTGCTGAGTAAGAAACATATATTTTTCTTTATCGGAAATACAAGAATGCAACTCTTAAGCCTATTCCTTGTGTAGTTCTTCTTTATGCTTATCATTTTACTTGTGTTTATGCTATTTGCTTTGCCCATAAAAGCAGTCCCATCACTCAGAGTTGCCTTTTTCTTTTATTTGGAAGCTTGTCTTCCACGGATAGAATCTTATGATCTATCCTTATGTTATCATAAAACCTTTGTAGGTATTTGCGAGATTTTGAGGTGGAAACTATTGGGTTGAAGGAGACATCGCGACGTTGTTCTGATGAGAAATGTGGCGCAAAACTTAGGGATACAGTTCTTGACTGGGAGGTATGCCTATATTTTCCTCAGTGCACTTGAATTAGGTGTGAATTATATGATATTCTTTGCATCTTAGCATTCCAAACTAATGCACTTACTGTCCTTTTATAAGAATTGGGAGGTAATAAGAAGGTAGCATATTCTATAAGCATACGACCAAATTTGAGTCTTGCCTTGTTCTTTACTTTCTCTCCAATAATATGCCCAAGATGTCTTATGTGTTCGGATACATTTGTAAAGCCATCATATTAGAATTTTAATGTATGACATTGTTGAGTATAATTTTAAGGCAATATACTCATCTGAAAGGGTGGATATGGAATATGCATAAGATAACAATTGATTAATCTGATTCAGTGATATAACATACTGGACAAGAAACCATGTTAAAATATGTTGCTTAGAATCGTTACTTTGTTTCCTGCTCCTTCCCTCAATCTGTAGGATGCACTGCCGCCTAAGGAGATGAATCTAGCCGAGAAGCATTGTAGAATGGGTGACGTGGTGCTTTGTTTGGGGACAAGGTATTTGATATGATCATTTTTTGTTCTTGAATCATATATTGGCTCTATCAGTGAAAACATGCTATTATGCCTTAACATTGTCAAACCTTTCATAATTTGAAGTTTGTGTGGGTAACTCAGATCGAATTTCGCATAGTTTCATCTTGGAAGGTTTTGCACCTAAAATTGCACATGCAGGAATAAGCTTTACAAATGTGTTAATATTCTAAAAAGGGTCCTTTCTAATTTTGCTGCCAACTTAATATTTATAATTTTTTTAGATCACTTTATTCATAAGAATGAATTCATTAATCTTGAAAAAAATCATTTCAAGTGACTGTTTTGGACCAGTGATTTTTTGGTGTGTGGTATAGTTTAGTTTAGCACATCCTTTGTTTCATTTTGGTTCTTGGTTATGGGAGTAACTCTTCTGTACAGTTTGCAGATCACTCCTGCATGCAATCTGCCTTTGAAATCTCTTAGTGGTGGGGGGAAGATTGTTATTGTGAATCTTCAGGTATCCTCTCTTTGCTTGAGTATTTGCTGAAATCTTTAAAAAGTAAAATTGGATTTATACTATTTTTTCTCTTTCGTAAATCAAGGTAGAATCTGAAAGTGTATGGCTAATGCATGATGAGTATGCTTTATTAGATGCATCTTGATCTCCGATGTTTGAGATTGTGAAGTTCCCTTAACCATGAAGCTTTGGTTCCTAAAAGGCTTGTGATTGTCTATATGGAATTCTATTTCAATGAAAGCTTCTTAGCGGGATCTGTGAATAAGTGATAGAAAATCTCACTATCCTAGCTTTATTGTCATCGGCACCATCATCTCTAAGGCCTTGTGCAAAAAATCCATATGCAATTTGTGAACGTTCAATCACTATTGATTGAAGGGAAAGGAAAGTGTTCATGAGAATAAAGTACGAAAAGTAGGTGTGACTATTTAGCTTTCTTTGCCATTCCCTTTGCTGTTGGTTTAATATGGGCAAGGTTGGCATACAGTTATTGATAATGTTTTTTATTTAAATGTTTGCAGAAAACTCCAAAGGACAAGAAAGCAACTTTGGTGATCCATGGCTTTGTAGATAAGGTATCACAATATCCTTAATGTACTCTGTCTATTTATCTGATCTTGGTTTATTAGCTAAGTTTGTGTGCTTATTAAGCATGCAAGTTAATTATTGTCGTATGTTTTAACTCGTAAAAGGACAGGTCATTGCAGGAGTCATGGAGCTTCTTAATATGCGGATTCCTCCCTATATCCGGATCGATCTCTTCCAAATTATTCTAACTCAGTCCCTAAGTTCTGGTAATTTTCTCAATAGAGTGTATCAGTTCAATTCTTTGTACAAATTTCAGAAAGGGTTCATGTGCCTACGTGTTATACTTCAAACCTTGTTATAGAATAATCTTTTCAACGAGAAACGATGCATCTTGGAGGTCACTGACCTAATATGAAAATGCATATGGTGCAATAGATAAAGCTTGGGGGTTTGGTATTCTTTCCTGCAGGAAATCCGTCTTCATTAAGTTTTATGCCTTGATAAGGCGTTTTTTTAGTTTTTACTTCTTTAAACAGTTCGGGTAAATTCTTTCTCCATAGAAATGTGTTTATTCTTTTAAGATGAACATGTCGTAACCCTTATCTCCAATGTTACAGTGAAGATGTTCTTAAAACTAACAACTTGCTTTGCTTCTTCTGTAGCCAAAACGAAGTAGGCCAACCTGTGCACGTTTCATTGGAATATTACCAAATATTGTATCGGATATTGTTTGAGGCATTGTTTTGTTGATTTATGACATGGTTTGTTCATTGACATTGTAGATAAAAAATTTGTCAACTGGACTATCCGCATAGCAAGTGTTCATGGGATAAGCGCTCCATTGTCGTTCATTAAGTCTGTTGAGGTGAAGTTAGATTTCTGCGCCAACCTTTTCATTTTCGTTCTTTCTGGCAGCATCCATAGTAGGCTTTCTATCATCTGCTAGCAAAAATGTCTTGGGCTTTCATTATACTTCGATTTTCTGCTTTCTAAGTCTTTAAGGGAAAACATACATACATTCAAGGTTGCATGATCTTGTTTATCATACAATCAATACGAGGAGATGGGAACTAGCCGGGCTTACTTATTCTACATCAATTACAAGTGTCTTTATGCTGAAATCTTATTGCCTAATTTTTTTCTCGACCAATTCTTTTGCTTTGCCCGTGCGCCAGGTTTCCTTCTCAAACAATCAAAATTACAAAGAAGCTATTCTAGATGCACAGCCGTTTCTACTAAAAAGGTAGCTATGGAATACTGAAATATCTATTGTTCTACATGCATATATGAATACCATTCGAGGAGTTTCGGCTGAATTTTGATGCATAAGCTAGAGGCTTTAGTTAATCTTAAGATTTCGATATCTATTACATCAAATTTTGCTTTGCAAAAAATACATTTTCTCTTTTATTCGATCTGACATGGGATTCATAAATGAAGATTTCTAACCTCATCTCATATTACTGACGCAGTGGTTAGATGTTTCGGGTCAAGTAATATACAGCATATCTCTATGATTCTTTCTCATGTCTTGTTTGTTAATGTGTTTTAGGAGAACCGTTCGGACTGAAACGTTTGAGATATTCTTGAACCTCAAGTTTAGTGATGGATGTGGTTGCCTTAACACCCAAATCCAAATTCCTTTTAATTTTGAGGTGAGCAGAGATGTCTTTATTGCTTATTTATGCTAATTTGAACTCTGCATTCGATGTATGCCCGACAAATTTGTAGCTCTCCACCATGCAGGATCAGGAATCAACCGAAAGTTTTAAACTTGACAAGAATGCCATATTCGAACAGATGAGAGAAGTAGCGATTCAAGATTCGATCTGCGGGCAGAATGCGGTGATCGAGAGGAAAACCGTTTTGGTCCCGAAAAGTGAGGTCACAGTTCACGCAATCGTCACTAACGTGAAAACATTCGATCATCAATTAAGCAACGGTGATGTCAAACCAAGAAAAGAAGGTATGAATGGTTTGGTAATGACTCGGAAGCAGCGATCCAAAGGCCGCAAGCGAAAAACGAGACCGTAGAGAGAGAGAGAGAGAGGAAAAGTGTTGTAGTTTGGGATGTGTATATGAGGTAAGTTTCATTAGATAAAAGTTATATACATATATATATGGGAGGGACTGAGTGAATTTTGTTAGATACTAACACTCGGGTCTCTAATGTTTAAGGGCTAACGCATTATATTATTTTTGAATTCTCTCAAACGTTAAAGGGCTAACGTATCATATTATTGTTACTCCCAAGTATATGTTTCCCGGAACAAAATTAAAGTATTTTGCCTTCAACTCTCAAGTGTATGTTTCCAAATCCAGCTATGGCTTAATGAGTTGTACATTATAATCTAAAATGAATGTATAAATAAATACAAAATCATTTTTTATTATTAAATAAGATAATATTATATTCCTACACCAGGATTTGAAATCATACAAGATGATATAATATGATCATTCTTAACTATTATACTGGTGGATCTCAAATATTACAGATGCAATCCCCCTTTCTCTTCGTAGGTAAAAAAAATATTAAAAAGATTGTATCTTTTATGATCATGATTTTGATAATTAAATTTTAATATATATTTTTAAGGATAAATATTCTATACACAGACGGTAAAAACTGAAAGTTTCTAAAAGTGTCTTAGTTTTAGGGTACAGGGAGTTAGTTTAGGTGTAGGGGTTAAAAATTAGGGATAGTTGTTTTAATTTAATATTTAAGGTTATAATTTAGAGTTTATAAGTTAAAACCTAAATCTTCACCATATTACCCTAAAAATTAAACCCTAAATTTTAAATTGAAACAATTATCCCTAAATTTTAAACCCCTACACTTAAACCCTAAATTATATGCCCTAAACTAACTCCATATATCCTAAAATTACGGCGCTTGTGTAAACTTTCAGCTTCCACGGGCAGTGTATAAGATATTAATCATATTTTTAATTATTATATAATAATGAAAGTAATATTAAATAGTAAATTAATAGATTTGATTAATCTTTTACTAATTTTGATTCAAAACTCTGGTTTACTGAATAATATTATTATATAACGTATAACTAACTAAATAAAGATGATTAAACGCATAAATACAAGTGTCGATAAATAAAAAATAGCAATTCTCAATGTAAGAAGTCATTAAACATGGTAATACAGTAAGCATTGAACTTAATTTGATTAATTTATATAATTATTTTTAAATTTAATTAATTTGTGTAATTATTTTAAAATATTATTTAAATTTTCAAATAATCTTTATATAATAATAATAAAGTTTTAAGACTTGCCACCTGTTAATCCCGGTTAGGGGAAGAGCATTGTCCAATGAGAGAGGCTGGTGTGACTGGCAATATTGAGTTCCTCGTTAGAAACACCGGTTTTACATGTGGAGCGTGTCTATAAATCCCCTACTTGAATGGTCAAGTTCCCGTTCTAAGGACACAAGTCCCTTCTCAGGTCCTTTTTTTAAAAGAAAAAAAACTATATTTCACTTCTTTTTCTTCTCTCTTTTTTAGAGACAAAGCAATGGAACGTGGTGATGGGTTCAATCGTTTTTACAAGCATACAAAATCAAGTTCAGGTGAGCCAACCAAGACAAAAATCCTCCATTTTTTTTGGTTTGAGCAATTATCTTTGCATGCATGAATATATTGTTCTTTTTTCTATATAAAAATGGTGGGATTTCGATCTTGAAATTCTCTGTTGGGTTTAACACTGTTTTGTTTTGCATGCAACACTGCAAACTATATTTCACACATTTTCTTTCGTTTTTTTGTTCTTTTAGATGTTTTTTTTTTCTGTTTTTCCACCATTGCTAATGAGGTTAGTTTTAGCTTTAAAGTTGATTACTTTTTTGACTTAAAATCCACTTCTTCTTCGTGTTTACAGTAACGGTTATTCATTCTCCTGGTCTTTATTTTACTTTTCAATAATGCTTTGCATGGAAGCTTTTGAACGCTCTCCAATCCTTCGAATCTGAACAAATATTTATTGCAGAATATAATGCGCCTATCGCTATTCGTCATTATTTTATATTCATATAAATTTCATTGTGTTAATAACTTGTTGTTTTTTGAATTTATTTATTTTTCGTGTTTTCCTAAATGAATGCATGCTTTATTTTCGTTTTTATCTAGATTAAATGAATACAGATTCTTTTATTTTTTCCAGGGGAAAACGGAAAGTTTAATTCTGTTTTTATTTAATAAGTTTTAATAGGGGTTTATTATTCATTTTATTCCGTATTTATTAATAAAAATGGAAATATTCTCATAAATAATGTATATAGTTCAACTTGAATTTATTACTGTGTTTTGGGAAAGAGGAAATCTTAAAATCTGGAAGAAAGGGAAAAAAGGCTTTGACTTTGGGCTGAGACTCCCAACAAAGAATCTAAACAGTGATAGGTGGGGCCCGTTCTTTAATAAACAAAATTGGGCCCATCCCGAAAGGTGGGCCCCAATTAATTGCTCGTGCCTGGAATGGGTCTCTTTTGATTCGGCACGTGTGACATTCAGCCCACTAAGGTAGCAGTTTTATGAGTTTTATTTTTTCTTTCATTGGTTATGGATGGATTTACTTTATTATATTTATAATTTCGTTATATATAAATATTTATATATATATATAATATTTATAAACTCTATATTTGATTCTTAAAATTTTAAATAGTGATTTTTTATTTGATATTACCCAGGGTTGAGCATCGTACATGGTGGTTCCTCGAACTCCAACACCACCAACAACAATAGCATCAACCATAACACTACCACCAACAATGGCGGCGCCGCCAACTCAAACACCATGCCTCCGCCGTGTACGGTACGTGAACAAGATCAATTCATGCCGATAGCCAACGTGATCCGCATCATGCGTCGCATCCTTCCGACGCATGCGAAAATCTCCGACGACGCCAAGGAAACCATCCAAGAATGCGTTTCGGAGTACATCAGCTTTGTTACCGGGGAAGCCAACGAACGTTGCCAACGCGAACAGCGCAAGACCATCACCGCCGAGGACGTGCTCTGGGCCATGGGGAAGCTGGGTTTCGACGACTACGTCGAGCCGCTCACCGTTTACTTGAACCGGTACCGGGAAAACGAGAACGAAAGGACTTCACTGCGTGGCGAGCCGGTTTTGAAGCGTGGGATAGACTACGGGTCGTCGATGATGATGGCGCCGCCTTATGGACCGGCGGCTGGTTTCCACGTGGGGCATCACCAGGGGATTTTCGATGGGGCCAACGCCATGGGAGGGTATTTCAGAGAAGGTTCTAATGGTGGTGCTGGAAGAGGATCATCGTCTTCACATGCTGCTTTGACTAATAACTTTGATCCATTTGGTCAGTACAAATGACAAGATCAAGATGAAAAATGCGAACAAAATATGAAGAAGAAAAAAACATGTAAACTTGATAAAATCATTGGTGTGGCATTCGTAGATTTTATTTCGTCTTTAAAGTTTGAATTCTTATTTTATTCTCAGAACTGCAACGTGACATGTTAATACACCAACCATTTGTTAGTGCTTTAATTGTTTTTTTATTTAGCTTTATTATCGTATTCACTTTGGTCAACGATGAAATGATCCATTTTCATTTTCTAGAGAATTAATATTTGATGGAGTGATATAATTCTATAAATGATCGATTAATCAAATGATATTACTATAAAATTTTAAATTATTGACAATATGTGAGATTATATATAATTAAAGCATTCGATATTATTTTTTAAATTATTGTTTTGCCTCATAAAATATTTGTGCATATCAACTAAAATTTTATACACAAATATTATTTAACATTAATAGCGTGCATATATACACAACTCTTGTTCATTTATATATTCTTACAAAGATTATATATAAAAATAATTTGTAAAAGAAAATATGAAATTAACGTATACACTAGGCATACAAATATTATAGGGTAATTATTACATGCACATGAGTTTATATAAATTTTATTTATACAAACGTCTTAATTTTAGTTTTTTGGGACTCTGTTCGGGTTTTAGGTGTTTAAGTGTAATAATTTTGAATTTAGGGGCTGTTGATAAAATTTAGGGTTTATGGTTAAAATTTAGGGTTTATGTTAACACCTAAATCCCTAACCATATTGTCATAAAACCTAAATTCTAACCATGAACACTAAATTCTAAACTCGTACACTAAAATCTCTAAACTATAAACCCTAAAATTGAGGCGTCTATGAAAACAAAAAAACTTCCAACATTTGTGTATAAAATAATAATCTAATATCATAATGATAAGATACTAATATTAAAAATCAGAGATGAATGGCAAAACGTTAACAAAGTTTTAGTCCAGAAGTAAATATTAAGAATTTTTAAATTTCGGATTTAATTCTCACCTTTAATCTAAAATTATTTTAGTAAATTTTGTTTAGGTATCCTGATTTACCAATTTAAGTTAACTTTGGGACAAATGTACAACATAACCTTACTCTAATTGAACTGATATGATTTGGTACAGACTACAGACAATTCAAGTGTCATCCAATAAGTACTTTAAATATTCATAGGTTAGGTCATATATATGATTCTAATGTATTTTATGTTTTTTAAATTCGATTAATTTTAAAAAGAAGTATTACATGTTCAAGTTTATTTATATTTGCAAAAGATTAACTAAAAAATTTAGGTATGTCTATATTATTCTAAACTTTGACATTTATGTTATTTAATTTAGGCTTTTGATAAATAATAAGTGCTTAAAGTATATAAATTTTAAAATTTAGGTGTCTAATGTATTATTTTTTTTAAAATAGGTGCCTAAAATTTTAAAAATTATAATTTTAAATGCACCGCCTTTAAAAAATTCATTATCCATTTAAAATTCGACGCATGAATATTAATTTTTAATTACTTTGAAAAAAAACTTTAAAAATTTAATTTTCTTTTAAAAAATCCCAACATTTACAAAAATTTCAAATCAATCCCTAAATTCTAAATTCTCAAATCTTCACCGTTGCCGCAGCCGACCTCACCCTTCGGCCGCCGAAACCAACCGGTCATTTTCGCTATCTCGCAGTTGTCGAAAATCGGCGAACGCTATGCTAATCGAACGGTTATTTTATGTTCGGCGTTCAATGTTTGGCTGGCTGTTCACCGATTTTCGACAACGACGAGCAGAGAAAAATGGCTGGCTAGGTCCAACGACCGAACGGGTGAGGTCGGCGACGGTGGCTAGCGGCGGCAACGGCAAGGATTTGGGAACTATTTTTGAACGTTTTAAAATTTTAAGATTTTTTTCGTAAAATTTTAAATTATTAAAATAAAATTAATTTAAAGAAATTAAAAATGACATAGGTCAATTTTATATTAGTTAACAATTTTTTTAACGGTAGTCAATTACCATGCACCTAAGATATAACTTTTTAAAAATTTAAGCATTTATTTTAAAAAATATATTTTAGGCACTTTAAACGTTTAATTTAATATTTAATGTTTTATATATTCATTCCTTTATTCGATTCAAGTATATATAATATTTTTTATGTTTACATTATATAAATTTATTTTTATGTGACTGGTGGACCGAAATTTTAAATTTTGAAGTTCGAATATTGTCTATATTTTAAACATGTCTATTTATTTTTCTCAAATTTATTATTTAGACCTAATATTTTTTTTTATCAAAAACCTTCCTAAATTTTCAAACAAAACTTTAGATTTGGACAAACAACTTAATTATTGAATGGGTATAATAACTGCAAGAACTAAATGAATTTTTATCCAAGTTTTGATTAAAAAAGAGAACTGCAATCATGCTAATAAAATTAAATAATTTTCATTTAAGAAAACGAAATTTATAAAAACAAAATTAAGAAAGAAAAATGAAAACAGTGGTTGGTTATTAGCGTATCTGTAAGGAGCAACGACGTCGTATTATTTACATGAATCGACTTGATTCGACGTCGTTCCTTACTTTGAAATACCGACTTTGCCACTGAATATTTATCAGATTCACCCGTGAATTTCAAATTCTAGTAAACCCCGCTTATCTTTCTCTCTCTCTCTCTCTCTCTCGAAGTCAATCCATAAAAGCGCCGTTTAAATGGAAAATCGTAGCTATTGAAGAAGAAGAAGAAGAAGAGCAATGTCGACGGTGGAGAAAGCGTTGTTTCAGATCTTCGAGAGGAAGAATCGAATAATCGATAACGTGAAGCAGCAAATCCTTCTCTTCGATCGTCAACTCGCTTCCAAGTGTCTCATCGATGGCTTCGTTCCTCCGCCTTGGCTCCTCTCCTCTTCTACCTCCGGTAATCCTGCTCCTCCTTGTTTCCATTTCAGATTTACATTTTGAATTCATTTCAAATATATCTTAGATATAATATGGTTATAGTTTCCTTATTAATGCTTGCATTTTATTCCACTCCATTGAAATCCGTGAATATCGTCGTCTTTTTTGTTGCTGTACATAATCGATTTGAAGTGTTCTTTAGTAATGTCGTCTTGAATCCTTCTTAGTTCCTAATTATTGTTTTTGTGATTCTTTGAAATTCTAGTAAGCATAATGAATATTCGATTAAGTTTAAGCTTTAATTTAGCAACGGTGTCTTGATTTTACCTTTTAGTTAATTTGATAATTTTGATCTAATGCTTGATTGTGCATAATCGATTTGATTGAAGTTTTCTTTAGCTGTTGCATCTTGAATTCTTCTTTGTTGTTGTTTTTCTGATTTCCTTTTTTAAATTCTTATATTCGGTTCAGCATTAATTTCGAAATGATGTCTTGATTTTAACTTTTAACTGATTCAATAATTTTGATTTAATGTTTAATTCCTTTTTAAACTAGAAAATGTTTGAGGGAATGCTTCATCGACTTCAAGATCTTAAGTTTGGAAACTTGATTCTTCAAAGATAAAAAAGTCCTTTCCATTTTCAAATCCCGTCTGTCTTCATTACATTTTTTGCAAAGTCTTCTTTTCATTTGAATTCTTGATTCAATTTCAATGTTGGAACTTAATTTAGCAATTACTTTAGAATAATTTCTTTAGTTTTCCGTTAACAGTTCTTTAATAGATTTATAAATGAGAAAAAGAAATGTCTGCTTTTAATTGCAGATTTGAACAAGGAAGATCTTATCTCAGGACTCCTACTTCCACAGTCACAGCCTTCGATTCCGTACTATTCTCTGTATCAACAGCCAGTTGTTACAACTGATAATGTGCACTTACCCCCTGTTTTATGCTCCCGAGTTGATGCTTCAAATGAAGGCTTAGATAAGTTCCTTTATGGTAAATCTGATGAGCTGGATCCTAGTGTTACATCTCCTCCTCAAGATTGTAGAGATGGGAAGGTCTCAGATATTTGTCCCGACCCTTGTTTATCACTGGCAAGAATCCAGAGATCTAAGTCTAGGCAACGAGCTTTAGAGAATCGAAATAGTGCAAAGAAACTGTGTAAAAACAGTGAGAGCTGTGACGGGAATTGTGTTGCTTGCAATAGTCAAAACAAAGTGTCCAAGATTGCATCTTTACAGTCTAGTCCTGTGGATATGATGGAATTGATCAGATCTGGTGATAATGTTGTGAATTATGAGGTGGAAAAGGAAGAAAGAGCGAAATCCAGGAGCAAGAGGAGAAGTGAAATTTTTTATTCCGGTAGAGTCACAAGATTAAGAAGTTTTGTCCAACCTTCCGAGTCCAACAGTGGGCCTTCAGGTGCAGGCAACACTTCTCATGTTGCTAAGCAGGATGAGGTGGCACCTAGGGAATCCATCTGTAAATTAGTAGAACAGCGTGTTGTTACTCACGAGTTATCGGAATCAGAATTTGTTGAACCTGTTGATAATACTGAAAGTTGTGTACTGAAAAATAAAGAAAGAGGTCAATGCTGGAGCCAGGGAAGGGGTGAAGATATTTGCCCCAGTAGTATCACAAAGTCAACTGTTCATCCTCCAGTTTCTGCTAGTAGTCCTCCAAGTGCAGGCAAGAACTTTTGCGTTGCAAAGCAGGATGGTATTTTCCTTACTGAATCCATTAACAAATCAGGACTACAGCCTGATGCTGCTGATGAATTATTGCAACCTGTCAAGCCAGTTGATAATGCTGGTACTTGTGTAGCAGCAAAGGAAGAAAGAGATCAATACCAGAGCAATGAAATGGGTGGAAATATTTATTCTGGTAGGGTCACAAGATCTAGAAGTTCTTTCCAATCTCCCAAGTCTGTAAATGGGCTTTCATGTGCAGGCAAAACATCTGAAGTTGAAAAAAGTGATGACAATATGCTTCTAGAAAGCATCAGCGGATCAAAAGAACAGCCTAGTGTTGTTGATAAGTTATTGGCATCGGTAACGCCTACTGCTATCTCTGATGAAACACATGTTTCTAGGAAATCAAAAGACCACCAAAACAAGGAAAAGGAAAGCAATGTTTATCAAGGAAGATTAACAAGATCCAGAAGTTCTAGCCAACACCATAACTTTGTAAATGAAAATTTGAAGCTGGATAGTTGTCCTGATAGGAGCATCAATGATGGCATTTTCAAATCAATGCAGCTTTCCTGCCATGTTAATGATCTTAATGAGTTGATTAAGCCTTTCGATATCACCCATGAAGGTTATGAGCTAAAGGCCAAAAGTGATAACCAAACAATGGAGAATGCTGTTGTGGATCAAAATAATGATGGTAGTACCAGGTCAAGAGCTAATTCTAGTGCAAAGTTGTTTAAACTTGATTCCTCTAATACCCTGGAGAATAAAGTTACACTACCCAGATCAGCAGCTTCCAACCAGTTCCAATGTGCAAAGTCATCAGAGAGGTCTGAAGCGGTTGGACATATGGAAGTTTCTGGTACTCAAGTAGATTCCCTCTCTTGTATTGATGGTAGTGATCTCGCTGAATTGGATCAATGTGATGCATTTGTTGCAGACACTGATGCAGATTCTGTTGAGTTAGTTGAGGCTTCAGCTAGTTCTGCCTCTAATTTGGATGGTGGTAACAATCCTTATTTTATCAAATCATTGAATAGGTATGAAAAAGTTGAGTTGGAAGCCACGGGAAAAAGTCTACAATCTTCATCTGCTATGAAGGTGTTGCCCAGGCAACTTGATTTTGATGATTTGGGGGAGTGCACTGTGATGGAAGCTTCTAGTCTTATATTGAAGAGTGAAAACGTGATCAACTCATTGGAGAAAAGGTCTCTTACACCACTTCCTTGTGCAGAGAATCTGGATGATGCAACTTTTTTTCACTACCAAGAAAAACACAACTCATCCCATGAAAAGCAGTTGCCAGAGGAGCAAGAAACTTTCTGCAATGGAGAGAAACCGTCTGAAACAGCTTTTATCAAGACATCTGGTGGTAGAACTTCCAATTTAATCTCCTTAGAAAAAGTCACACCTGAAGCTTGTACGGATGCTGTAATAAGTTCTGTGCCTGAAAGCAATGAAATCTCTGAACATGAAACTTTAATGGAAAATCTTTCAACCAGCTTTAAAGTTTCTTATGATGCTTTGCATGGAAGTTTGCTACAGGATGATGCAGGATCTAATATTAATGTTGATTCAGGGATAAATCATCTCTTTGAGAAGGATTGTGGGGAGGTCACGGTAAAAGCTGTAATGTTGGTTCCAGAAGCTGGTAATCTTGATACTGATTTATGTAGTGGTCCTGTGATTTGTAGCCCTCCCCTGCTAAGGATAGAAGATGCAACTTCCAATGATGCAATTGAGCATTTTAATGCTGCATTATTCGAAGAAACAAAGGGTCATTCTCTGAAAGAGAAGATGGAGTCAATTGCTTCTCAAAATCAAAATGAAGTTACAATGGGAAGCTGTATTGCTGGTGACATTGATTCCGTTCTTGATCAAACACATGCAAAATCAAGTGAAAAGAAGGTTGCAGTTCAGTCCATACAACAAGGTAAACATTCTAGTTCCCATGTGGAGGGTTCATGGCCTCATAAGTGGAGGAAGATTGATGATCAACAAAGTAATTCCCTGTCGTTTTCATTAAGCTTGAAGGTAAAGCACTTGAATTTATTTACTGGTTAGTTTTGTATAATATAACCCTAAGCATATTCAAAATCTAAAAACTTCTTTTATGTCCCAGGAGGAAGATTCTAAGCAATTAAGTGATGCTAAGTTTCTAGTTGATGAAGAACAAAATGGGGTATGTTACATTATGGGTGGCTCAAAATCTTCCTCTAGTTTAATTCCTTATTATATTAATACATATGGCTTCCCATGAGCTAGGGATGTCTTATACCTGTTTTCCTGCTATAAAAATGCTTAGACGTCACTAAATTTTATCTAGAAAACAATTGAATAGACTAAATTTATTTGTTTCTTTCAATGAGAATGCTACCTCTATAGAGGTTATCCCATGTGAAAAAAAAACTTTAGGGGCAAAGGATCTCAAATTCTCATGCCTTGCATTTTGCTTACGTTATTTTGAATTCAGTTACTCAGAAGGTAATATATTGCTCAGTGGCCGCTTTTCCATTTTTTACTTTCTATTTCATAATTAGCATAATATGTGGAATCTGTATTTATACATTACATATGTTACTTCCTTACAGGGAAATTGAATACTTTAGCTAAGTGGTTGTCTTATTTTTATGTTGCCAGGGGAAATATAATAAAAAAGAATGGGGCAGAAGTGAAAACATCCCTTCCACTTTTATGCATAACCAATTTGATGTGGCTTCTGTCTCAAGTTTGCCCTTAGAGACCCTTGAAACATTTGATCACTCAGTGGACAGAACAGGAGCAGTTGATCCATCCAGCATCATGTTTGGTTCAACAGAGAAATGCACTGCAGATGAGAACCAAATCAAATTGAATGTCGGGGATAAATCTGAATTTGCAAATATTGAACATTTGGCTTATGATGAAAGGAGCAACAAAGAAAGCAAATGTCAACTAGGAGAAGATGGTGAGTTTTCAGCTTCTCTCATCAGTTCTCCTTTTCGACCACCTTCAGATTTGATCACGGTAGATCAAAGCAGACCAGAACTTGAGGGGTTTATAATTCAGACAGATGGTGAACAAATATGCAATGGCGGAGAAGGCATTAGCTTTGAAAAATTGCAGCCTCCAAATACTACATTAGGACATGCTAGCCTTCTGGAGCAGCTTTGCAAATCTGCTTGCATTCATACCCCATTGCCCCAATTTCCATCCTCGTATAAATTGCACCAAGCAACCGGTCTTTACCAATCTGTTCCTAATGGATTTCTAGAATGTATGGACCTGAGGAGCACTAGTTGCTTTGGTGAGGAAACAAACCGTGCAACTGGTCTTTATCAATCTGTTCCCAATGGACTTCTAGAATGCATGGACCAGAGGAGCACTCCTGCAAATGACTATAGAAAAAGTCACCTTAAAATCAGCAGTAGTTGCTTTGGAGAGGAATCAAACCGTGCATTTCTTGGAGGAGGCCTTTCTGATTGCTTGCCATTGTCTAGTTCTCAACTTACTGGAAATGAGAAGAATCCTTATCTTTCTCCTGTTGGCAAGTTCTGGGATCGAATCACATCAAACTCTGACAGTTCGGAGAAGCGAGTTAGCCTAAAGCCAGAGCTTCCCTGCATTAATGAAGAAAATGAGATCATGGAAGAGGTGATTGATGCATTTCAGGAAGGCACTGCTTCAAAAACAGTGACTTGCTCTGCCAAAAGGAAACCACTCACTGAGATTAGGGAATGTCCAAATGCCCCTTCATCAGTTTCTGGAGCTGAAATATTTAATGTTAGAGATAGCCTGGATTCTGTGAACACAGCCTACAGCTTCATTGGGCATGAGAAGGGTAGCAAGCAAAAGGTTCGGAAACACAATGCCCCAAAGAGGAGAGATACAAATAAGTTGAAAGAAAATCGCAGTATAGTATCAGGGGCAAATTCTACCAAAAGGGCGAGTGAATCACTTCGTAATAGGTTCAGTAAACCAAAACTATCTGAGAAAACCAATCCAAGAAAAGGTGGGCCAAATTTCTCTCAAAAGGAGTTAAAGATCAATAATATAGTTTCAAATGTCGCTTCGTTTATTCCTATCGTTCAGCAAAAACAAGCAGCTTCCATTGCTACTGGTAATTATTCACTCATTTCTTCTGCAGCCATTTTTTCCTGTCTTTTCTCCCTAGCATTTTATGTAAACTTGCATTACCTATAGATTCTGCAGATGCTTTAAGTTGTTTGTAATTCTTTTTAGGGAAAAGGGATGTTAAAGTGAAGGCTCTGGAGGCTGCTGAAGCTGCAAAGAAACTTGCAGAACAAAAAGAAAATGATCGCAAGATGAAGAAGGAGGCATTGAAACTTGAACGGGCGAGGTTGGAGCTAGAAAACTTGAGGCAGTTGGAGCTCGAGAAGAAAAGGAAAGAAGAAGAACGAAAGAAAAAAGAGGCCAGTATGGCTGCTAAGAAACGACAGAGGGAGGAAGAAGAGAAGTTGGAGAAAGAAAGAAAAAGAAAGCGTCTGGAAGAAGCACGGAGACAACAGCGTGGCCCTGAAGAAAATTTATGTTCAAAGGATGAGAAAGAAAAAAAGTGCCAAGCCCCGGTATACTTCCTTATGCTTTAAACTAGGTCTTGTTTTTAGAACTTCCTTTCAGCAAAATGGCATTAACTCTGATGTCTGCTTTAGGATGAGAGATCACAAACAGTGAAGGTTCCTAATAGTGAGGCATTGAAGCATGAGAAAATGCAAAAAGCAGTAGGAGCAAATGAAGGGAAAATGTCGGCTAGGGAATTTAGCACAGTTATTTCTTCAACTTCTGGTGCTGTAAAAACAAGCACAGCCAGTGAAGATTTTAATGCGAAGGTAAATTTCATTTACAGATTCAGATATTTAATTGAAACCATTTCCTGGATGTTTCTTCTACCAATTCCTGTTTTGTATATGAGGCTTATGTACTTTTCTATATTGATAACATGTTTCTTCTACCAATTGAATGGTTGTCAAATATTTTTTTCATCAAAGCCTCATGTGGACATTGAATTTTTTCAGGTACTAAGCACCTTCGATAGAGTAAAAGGGAGTGATAACCAAAATGCAGGCGTAAATATTGAACAATCGTATGATATTTCTCCATACAAAGGTTCTGATGATGAAGAAGAAGACGATGACGATGAAAATGAACAGAATAGAAAATTTGTTCCTTCATGGGCCAGGTATGTTATTTTCATGTTATCATGTTATTTTCAGCTCATGGCTCCAGAGAATTAGTGTTTTGACTCTTGAGAAATTTGCAGCAAAAATCGTGTGGCTCTGGCTATTGTTTCCCAGCAAAATGTAAATCCAGAAGCAATATTTCCCCCAGAAAGCTTTTGCAGCATTTCTCAAGGTGATCGTTTCTATCAACTGTAAAACAGTGTGCTATGTTGTTTGCTGTTGGACTAACAGTTATTCTCCTGTGTAGTTCTCTTGCCAAGAAAATTCCTGCAAAACGGTGCAAGTTAAGTTGGATGGTACGGTATTGGAAAACATAGCATCTTCTGCCTACTTAACGATAACTTTTGAATGAGTATAAAGGTATACCATCTCTTCTGTCTCATTGGCATTGGTAACTTTATAGGCATAAATATCATTCTGAGACAACTAGCACTTCATGGAAACCAATCCTCCCCTGGTATTTTTCATTGATTTTTTGGTAGGGTGGAAAGAAAATTGGAATGATGAAAAATTAGAGATTAAAAAAAATCTTTTCATTTGTGTGTTTGGTAAGTAAGATTTTAAAACTAAAAAAATAAGTGATCCCAGTGGAAAACCGATGATGTTCATCCTAAGAAACCGGGTTCAATCGCTTTGTCTGCAAGATGTGTGTGCATTGTCAAAGCGTTAAGAATAGCTATGAACAGATATTACCTTACAATTCCCTTTAGACTATTCAAAGAGGAATGAAAAAAGGAAGTAACTCACATCTTTTATTTTTTTCCTCTTAAATTAGAACGATTTGTTTATACATATGAAGATAGAAAATTGTCTATCTCTTTCATTTTTTTCTCTTTATTTTTTCTTTCCTACTAAACACACTCAAAATTTAAAGATCAAAACCAACTGAATTAACAGAGAAAATTGATCTTATAACAAAAAAATGATCAAATCGAACCAAATAAATCAAGAGGGTCGATTTTCGAGTTTAAATCAAGAAATGTTCACCCTATAGCAAGGCTAAGAATTTGATGTTTGAAAAATGTTTTTGAAATTCTCACTTCTATTGTTTTTTTATTTGACAGGTTGAATGGAGAGAGACATCTTTGAAGTGTAAGAAGAAGAAAATTTCTGATTAGAGCTGAAGCTTTCCAAGTTGCCAATGTTTAATGATATAATATCAATATGAAATCAATAACACAATCATTGAAACTCCAAACCAGTAGATAAAAAGTCACATTTTGTACCGGATCTCACTCCCTCATCACCAGGTAACACGCTTATAATTATAAGGGAGCATTTCTATTAATTGTTCATAATATTGTAATTATCCGGTCTTATTTAAATTATGACTGGTTAATTGTAGTAACCATTATTCTAGCTGATAACTGATACTTTGGATTTCATGTGATGAACCCTGGAAACTTTTAAATTATAATGGATTAACTTTTAGTATTTAGGTTGATATGCACTTAAATTTGAGATGTCTTGGCGAACTTTTTTTAATGTAACCATATCGGTATCTAATTCTTTAATTGACTAATTCAAATTGAATACTGTAGAGGTTCATTAAGAGGATGACTCTTTTAGTCCAATTTATTTCAAATTGAACATCTGACTTTCTTAAACGATCTAGCGACTAAAATAAAAAACATAATAAGACTTTAAATACCCATTTTGACCACTTAAAATGAAAAAAAAAACTAATTTAAACATGGGTAAAGTACACAGACGGTCACTGAACTTTGATGCAAAAAACAAAATGGTAACCAACCTTTCAAAAATCACGAAGTAGCAATTAAACTTTAGATTTTGAAACAAAATGGTAACTAGGGCGTTAAACCCCGTTAACCCCTAACGAAAATCTGACGTGTATGTCACATCCCACCCAATTTTCCACGTCATATATAAAAAATAATAAAATAATATTACACGTCATAATTAATATAAATGATTTTTAATCCCCGTTAACCCTAGAGTTTTTGCTGTTCTTGAGTGCTATGGCGGAGGGTTTTGAGCCCTACCATGTCCCACAATAAAGTAGAAGAGAAAAGCTAAGAGTTGTAGCTCAAAACCATCCGGCTTGTTTTGAATCCACGACTGTTGCTCTTTCAGCTTCCTCGGGTTTTCTTCCTTTCTACGACCCTTCTCTTCTTTCTTCTGATTTGTTAACTGCCACTGCTAGGGGTAGCCATGGCTTCCACCACCAGACTGGTAAAAACAATACCATTTGTGTTGTTAAAGAAGGTGTGAATTTCATGGGCTTTGTCAAGATTGATCTTGGTTGAATGTTTGCATTCTCAAAAGGACGGTGCTGGGAATACACGAAGATAAGAGATACAAGTCCGAGTCGAAGAAACCAGAGCTCAAATCTGTGGATATTCTTGGTCTTGGAACTGGACCAGAATTGGAGAAGAAGCTCAAGTATGTCGAGGATGTTTCTTCCGCTATAATATTTGGAAGAGAGCTAGTGAATTCACCAGCAAATGTACTTACCCCTGGTTCGTATGAGCATTATTCTTTCCTTTTTCCAACAACCCTTTCTAATTGGCAATGATACATCTACAATTTGCCTTTTAATGTTGCAGCCGCACTAGCAGCGGAGGCTTCGAAAATCGCTTCCTTGTACAGCGATGTTCTATCTGCAAACATCTTGACCGCAGAGCAGTGCAAGGAGTTGAAGATGGGATCTTATCTGGGAGTTGCTGCTGCATCTGCAAATCCTCCCCATTTCATCCATTTGTGTTACAAACCTCCAAATGAATCTATCAAAGCCAAGTTAGCATTAGTTGGAAAAGGATTGACCTTTGACAGGTAATTTTATGATATGTTACTCCGACTCTTTATTTCCCGGCACCCGTGTTTGAACTTTGAACATGGTTTTGAGGGTATGTTCCTCCAAAATATGGAATCACTTCAAAAAGATTGAGCATATAACATGGATAGGCTTTGAATGTTAGTTTTAAATGTTATTAGTGGTGGCTACAATATCAAGACTGGATCTGGTTGCTCGATTGACATCATGAAATCCGACATGGGAGGTTCCGCGGCAGTTCTCGGTGCAGCAAAAGCCCTCGGCCAAATCAAACCTTCTGGGGTTGAGGTGAGTCATTTGGTTAGCATTAGCTCTGCTTATTCCTCCACCCTTCTCTTTTTTTTGTCAATCTCTCTGCTTATTAAAATAACAAATGTCAGATACTCTTAAATGGCGTTAGGTTTAGTCAGATGTGGAAAACTGGGTGGGACGTGGCATACACGTCAGATTTTCGTTAGGGGTTAACGGGGTTTAACGCCCTAATTACCATTTTGTTTTAAAATCTAAAGTTTAATTGCTACTTCGTGATTTTTGAATGGTTGGTTACCATTTTGTTTTTTGCATCAAAGTTCAGTGACCGTCTGTGTACTTTACCCTTTAAACATTTATTCGACCGATAAGTTTTTTTTATTTATATAAATTTAATATGTATATATATATATATATTTCGTCAAATAATTATCAATTCTACGCTCCACCGACCTTTAAAACGGTCCCTTCCGAAAACCCATAAGAAAGATACTAGTATTAATCACCTAAAACGACAGCGTTTTGACCTTGGCCAAACCCAATCATCTTTCGATCTAACCGTTATATTTCCATTATTAAACTTTAAAAAAGAAAAGTTGCTTCTTTTTCTTCAAGGCGCCTATTTTCCCAACTCTTTAAACCACATTTCCCCCTCTTTTTCTCCATTTCTCATTTAATTTTCCCTTTGCGAAATCTCAAAACACTATTCTCTATCTATTTGGGACTTTGGGTAATAACATGATTCTCCGATCACAGAATCTGATGTCGAAATCAAAAGCAATGATACCAAGAAACCATCTTGTTTTCTTGCTGCTTCTTGTTTATCTTCTCTTCACGTTCGATTCCCCTTTTCTAATCTCAGCCGAAACCACCAGCTTCAATTTCCCATTCTTCACTGTCCGGAACCTCACTCTGCTCGGCGATTCCCATCTCAAAAACGGCGTCGTAGGCCTAACCAGGGAGACTGACGTGCCTTCTTCAAGCTCAGGTAGCCTTGTTTACAACTACCCAATTCGTTTCTTCGATCAAGAATCCAATATCACGGCTTCTTTCTCCACGAGTTTCTCTTTTTCCATCAGCACCGACGATCTAAGCTCTTACGGCGATGGCTTAACGTTCTTTCTTTCGCCTCATAACCAAACGCTCGGGAGTCCTGGTGGGTATCTCGGGCTTGCTAACTCTTCTGATTCGGCCAAGAACAGGTTTTTAGCTGTTGAGTTCGATACCAAGCTCGATACTCGGTTCAATGATTCGAATGAAAACCATGTCGGTTTGGATATAAACTCGCTTAATTCAATCGAGGCTGCCGATGCATTGTTGCAAGATATTGATTTGAAGAGTGGGAATTTGATCACTGCTTGGATTGTTTACAAGAATGATTTGAGGGTCTTGAAAGTTTTCTTGAGTTATTCGACTGTAAAGCCTCCGACACCGTTGTTGTCTGTGGGTATTGATTTGGCTGGTTACCTTAAAAAGTATGTCTTTGTTGGGTTCTCAGCTTCAACTGAAGGGAGTAGAGCAGTTCATACGATTGAGAATTGGAGTTTCAAGACTTTTGGTTTCCTTCCCGTGAGACCAAAATCACATCCTCATAATGTATCTGGTAGTTCAGTCACAATTATACCAACTGTTCCTGCATCAAATTCTCCCAATAAACACCACAAGAGGCTCGGTTTAGGACTCGGGATTGCCGGTCCGGCTTTCTTTTTCGTGGTTCTTGGTGTTTTTGGTTATGTTTCTGTGAAGAAATGGAAGGATACGAGGGTACAGAAGAATCTGAAAGCTGAGATTTTGGCAGGGCCTAGGGAGTTTAGTTACAAAGAATTGTATGCAGCAACAAGAGGGTTTCACTCCAGTAGAAACATAGGGTGTGGTTCGTTCGGAAATGTGTATAAAGCCGTCTTTGCTTCTTCAGGTTCTGTTAGTGCGGTGAAAAGATCGAAACACTCCCGCGAAGGTAAAACTGAGTTCCTTGCTGAATTGTCCATTATAGCTGGCTTGAGGCACAAGAATCTGGTTCAACTACAAGGTTGGTGTGCTGATAAAGGTGAATTGTTGCTTGTTTACGAGTTTATGCCTAATGGAAGCCTCGATACGATGCTTCATCAAGACCCTGCGAATGGCATATTGCTGACATGGTCCCGTAGGCAAAATATTGCAACTGGGTTGGCCTCTGCCTTGGCTTACCTGCACCAAGAATGTGAGCAGCAAGTCATTCACAGAGACATAAAGACGAGTAATATAATGCTCGATGGTAACTTTAATCCAAGGCTCAGTGATTTCGGATTGGCAAGGCTGATGGATCATGACAAGAGTCCGGTATCAACACTCACTGCAGGAACTATGGGCTACCTTGCCCCTGAGTATCTTCAGTATGGGAAAGCAACCGAGAAAACCGATGTTTTCAGCTACGGGGTCGTAATTCTCGAAGTAGCTTGCGGTAGAAGGCCGATCGAGAGGGAAGGGGGACTAAACAGCCAGAAAATGGTGAATTTGGTTGACTGGGTGTGGGGCTTGTTTGGTGAGGGAAGGATCATTGAAGCTGCTGATAAAAGTTTGAATGGGGATTTCAAGGAGGAAGAAATGAGGAAGTTGTTGCTCGTAGGTTTGAGCTGTGCACACCCCGATAGTGCCGAGAGGCCTTCAATCAGGCGAGTCCTTCAGATCCTCAACAACGAGGCAGATCCAATAGCCGTGCCGAAGATGAAACCGAGTCTTACGTTCTCTTGTAGCTTAACTGTTGAGGACATTGTTTCAGATGATGAAGAAAGCTGAGGCCACCCAGGGTTCAAAACCTTGATTAGAGTTAGATTTCATTTTCTCATTAACAAAATTCATTGATTGTTTCATTCTTTCATTCCTTCTTAAATTCGAGACCAGGAGTTCATTAGTGTGAGTTCAAAAGTACTGTATTGAACTATTTGTGCCCTCTTCTGTAATCTGTATTTTCATTTCCAAAATTTTGAGATATGCAACATTTCTGGTCCTAATGTACACTGAAAACACTGTTTAAAGTCTCTCTGTATATAGTAAATTTCACTGGAAATGATGAATAAAGTAACATGGTATTTAATACAATGTTAGCACTATAAAGATCATAACCTGCAACAAGCATATGCAGCACATTAAATCATCATGAGGAAAGAGTAAGTTGCCCCAGACAGGTGTTTTCCTTAAACTTCTACTTTTAGATTTCTTACCAGTTGTATTCAAAACCCATGAAAGCAACCTAAATGTTTATAATGAAACAAGTGGAAGAAACTGTGATCAAAGTAAGAACATTTCTGCAGGAGCAGATATCAGTCTACAAATCTCAAACAATTCAAGCTAATCCAATTTCTTCAGAATCTAAAATCTCTGCTGAAGGGTTTTTCAAGTACAGATCTTTTGTTTATGTATGGAAAGGCTAAAAAAACAGCAAATTGAGGGACCACTGTCAACTTTCATAGCTCTTTTCCCCTGCAGAGGTTTATGCATTAACTCGGTCTCAGCTTCCTGATAAGTCATTGGTATTCCATCTAAACTGGTTTGGAATCATGTTTCTGGATGATCCTTCTTTGCTGAAAGCTCCTTTCGTGGTACAATACACGTCCATGGTCCATGTTTGGGATTCGTGGCTCTCCCTTCTAACAATGTCGTCTCCATAGTTCGAACTTCGAACAGCTGACAGCTCCTTTCAATCCCTCAACACAAACAAAGAGAAGAAGATGAAGTGTTTAGAATATGTTTCATTTTCATGTACTTGAACAAACAAGAGATAACATAAAGAAGCCTATGTATCATGTATGTATATGATGTATGTATGTATGTATATGTATTCAATTTTGAGAGGCATGTTAAGGGGATGAAATAGCAGGGAAGGGAAATATGGTGACAGAAGAGGAGAAAGCACACTCCCAACAAAAGCAAACCCTCTTTGTTTTGCAAATCCTGGGTTGTGCTCTCTCTCTTCTGTCAACACTCAACAGATTTCCCATGGCCATTCTTCCACCATGCATGCATGCATTCACCTCATCATCATCTGCTAATACATATTTTTTTGAAGAATAAAAACAAAAAATAAGAGAAGAGTAAACTTATGCATGACTGAGCTAATTGTAACTCTGAGCCAGAGTGCGATGAACAACAGCCAAGCCCTGCTTTTTATACTAACACGGTCACCGGCTAATACCGGTGATGCGTGACTATGACCACCTACTGACTGTTAAAAGTGGTCTCTAAAACAAAGGTTTTTAAATCATTCAAGTAACGTACTCTAACCAGGAATTAAAGACAAAATTTATAGCAAAGCAATCGTTTTGAACAATGAAAATTGATACAAAAATGCCAATAGACATGAGGCAGAGTTGGCTTGAATGTTTAAGGTTTTAGGTGTGGATTAGTTAAAATGATTCTGTTTTAGTGTTTTAATACCCTTTGACAATGCACATATTACAGATAAAATAATTTAAATTTGAATTTTATAAAATAAATATTATCCGATTTTCTATTAAAACCACTTGTCGGGTCAATAAATTTGATTTTATTTAGTATGGGAATATAGAAAATTTTGAAATTTCGGAGGTGCCTAGTGTGGTCCGCCAGACTTGTGATATCTACGAGGATTCATTCATTGTGGGATTTTACCTTTGACCAACCGTTTCTGAAGTTTTCTTCCTTTGGAAAATTTAAAAAGAATCTCATAAATACATATACATTACTGTATAATTATGGACGGTTTTTGACCGGCTATAGCAGGTGGACAGCTGCACCGCCCATGCTTTGGCGTTTCCTTCTGAGTTCTGACTAAATTTTGGATGTTGAGTTATACACGTGTCGTCCATGCAAGTTATTTGAGAATTTTGAGTTTCTATTAAATTATCGAATACAACTATTGAATATTGATAATATTTAATTTTATTTTTATACTTATTTAATTCAAACGTAATTTCTTTTATTGGTTCTTATTGTGTAATTTGCTTTTTATTGGTGATTTTTTTAATAGTACAAAGGTGGTTAAAAGGTAGTATTTGTTCATATATATATATATATTCTTAAGCTTTGATAAAGCATATACGTCTTGTAGACAGAACGATTGAACTCAAGTCTCTTAAGATAAATATCATTCGTTTTTTTACTGAAACAACTTGTTAGGTTCTAATAAATTGACTTTTAATTTAGTAGATATTGTATTATTATAATATTTGATATGTATACAAAATTGTAAAAGTATTTTGTAAAAGAGAAAAAAAAAAGAAACATTTTGATTATGATTAAAAGTTGAGAAAATATTAATATAATATGACATGATTAACATTTTGATTATGATTCCTTTAATAAAACATTTTAATTATGATTAACATTTTGTTTACATTCGAGTATTTTTGTCCGTAAGATAAACGTACATTTTATTAAATTTTTAAAAGTTAAAAAATGTTACGATGATATCATATAAGAAAAAAATGTTCAAAAAAGTGATGATCGTGCAATATGTACGAAGATATGATTTGAGACTGTCAATCATTTATCTAAAGTTACTTTGATCAAATAAGATAAAAACTTTAATTCAAGATACATCAAACAAAATTAATTCAAAGGTAATTTCAGCTAAATTTTCTCTTTTGAGAAAATATTTAAAAAAAACATCTCTACTAAAAATTATTTGAAAAAAAAAAATATTTCGTTCAGTCCACGTAATGACAACTCACGTTCTGCCATACGCGATTTTTGAACTCGCGCTCAGAGAGGCGCGAGTTCAATCTGATGTGGCACATTTTTTTCGTTGGCATTTTTTATATTCAATGAAAAAGAACTCGTGCTTAGCAGGACACAAGTTTCGAAGAAATTAATATGAAATAGTGCAAACGAGTTCAGTTCATTTTTAATATTTTATAATGCTTGCGATAAGTTTATGTCGTTTCATATTAATTTCTCACGGAACTCGAGTCCTGCTAAGAGTGAATTTTTTTATTAAATATAAAAAGATACTAACGGATAAGATGCGCCACATCAAATTGAACTCGCATCTCTCTTAGCGCTAGTTCAAATATTGCGTCTAGCAAAACATGAGTCGTCACTATGTAAACCGAATGTGGGATATTTTTTTAAATAATTTTCAATATGAGTTATTTTTTTAAATATTTTTTAAAAGAGAATATTCAGCCAAAATTGCTTAATTCAAATTACAATTTTTTTATTTGGTTTAGTATACATGGGTTGAGTCCAGTTAATTTAAACTCTAGAAATTGAATACATAATTTTTAGATATAAATTGTAAAATGAATATAAAAAATTCATTTTATTTCCGCCATGGTTGCTTTCCGTCGATTTATTTATGGTCTGAACTGTAGGCACCGGTCCACACTATCTAAATGATTAAATGAAGAAATGAAAACCCCCATATACATAGTATATATCAGAGAATTTCCCTAAACATTCTGACAATATTATAAATTTCCAGCAGACAGTACAGTTTCACATGGGAAGCCTCAGGTTTCCCATCCTAATTCATTTTGATTCTACCCACCGAAAAAGTAATACTTTGAAATCAGTAATTTAAATTGTGGTTGGATCGTATGTTCGGCCGCGTTATATTTATTACAATTACGAATATAATAAATGTTATTATAATCATTGTTAGTATTGTAGTTGTAATTTTTTTAATAATAAATACGTACTTCGTTAAAATCAGAAATGGTGCAGACTTGGCCAAAGCATCAACGACCTTGTTACCTGTTATGCAAATATGTTTGCATATGTTCAAACTGAATATGCCAAGACCGAAGCTGTAACTCACCTTATGGTTTAAATCGAAAAATAAATAGAGAGCTAAGAAGTATTTAAATCAAAAAAATTACAGGTCAATTTTTTTTAATTTCAAAGTTAGGAGTGATTTAAGTAATTGGACTTTTTTTTAGAAAAGTAATATGACTTAAAAAACCGAAAGATGGGACACGATTTAAGTTTCAGAATTTCAAAAGTATAAAAGATCTAAAATTAATTTGACTAAAAAATTATGAAGACCACAGCCCCTAACACTCGTAAGGTTGATTGCTTCATCTCTGTCCTTAATAATTCGTTCATACATTTGATAACGCACGTACATTTTATAAAAAAAATTAAATTAATTTTATTAATTTATTAACCTTTTAATAACGTACACATCTTATAAACAAAGTTACTCAAATTTAAATCTCTTAATATGAACATTATTTTTTTTTATTGAAATCACTCGTTAAGTTCTCACATTCTCAAAATTCTAGTTAAGAAGAAAGTGTTTGAATTGACCAAGGAGGATTAATATTGTTTTTTAAGTTAACCTCCCAGTTCTCCGAGACTTTACCCTGATTAATTCCAACCGACCCGCGTCGTACATATGGTTTTTGGTGAGTAAGTCTCCTAACGAGAATCTTCTGCATACACAATCTCGAACTCGAGACCTACTTAAACAATATCAAACTGTTTATCACTTGAACCAACCTGTCGGTTAGGATAAGTGAGCATAATTGCTCTTTAAGTGAGAGGTTTTAAATGATAATAAAGATGTATATATAAACTGTCATGGCATGCATGTCTATCCTCTCATCGACATGGACCCGATGATCAGGGCCGTTGAATAAACCGATCATACACAGAAGTTGAATCCAGGGGATAACAATAGAGCACGTCAAAGTTTAAAAACAACGTGGGACTATGAGTATCAGGTCATTAATTAACCGTAGAACCCCACTAATCAACCCCACGCAACAAAGGTAACTAACATAACTGCCCACTTTTGCAATCCCTTTGGCCTTTATAAACTCAGCTTTTCACCCTGCTTATTATCTACCAGCTCAAAAATTCAAGCTTCATAAAATGGCTTCATTTTCCCTTCAAAACCTCTGCAAATTCTCTATGCTTTCTCTGGTTTTCATCTCCACAGTCACCGTCGCCACCGCTTCTTTTCAGTTCAAAGTTGGCGGCGACAAAGGATGGACTAAACCAACCGGAAACGACTCCGAACCTTACAACGAATGGGCCTCCAGGAACCGCTTTCACGTTGGGGATTCTCTTTGTAAGTTTACTATGTATATATACATGTATATGTTTAGAATTTGCTTATGTTTGGTCGTATGTTGTTAGATTTCAAGTACAACAATGACTCGGTGTTGGTGGTGAACCGTACAAGCTACACTGACTGCAGTGTTTCGAATCCGACCTTTGAGTTTAGAGACGGCGAGACGGTTTTCGAGTTCGATCGGTACGGGTTCTTCTACTTCATAAGTGGAGAGCGAGGTCACTGCAAAGCTGGTCAGAAACTGATCGTTCGAGTAATGGTGCACCCTGCGACTGAGATTGGGTCTCCTCAGCAGGCACCGTCGCCTATGGAAGACGGCGGGTCCGACGATGATGGGGATGGTTGGGACTCGATTTGGGGGCCGCCGCCGCATAATTCGACCATCAAGCAGACGGTTGCATCTTATTTCATGACGGCTCTTGGAGGAATGCTGGTTATCATGTATTTGCTGATGTAGTTATTATTATTATTATATGTTCATTGCTAGTTTCATTTGATATTCCTAATACTATTTCTGCTTTTCTATTGTTTTGAAGACTGTTATTTGTCATGATTTGCTTATAATTTACTTCTTAATTTGTTGCAAATTGTCTCTTTTTGCCTATAAGTTTATTATTCTCTCTGTCCCACTAAATTTATTTAATATTAATTTTTAAGTAAGTCTGAATTTGTTCAGTAGAACTGAAGGAATAATATATGAATTTGTCTATGTAGAATATAGGTGTTGGTTTCAAATTTGGCATGAAATTGTGAGTTATTTGAGGTGAGTTATTATGCGAGTCAAGAATTT
Organism: Hibiscus tridactylites; assembly: GCA_958450335.1. NCBI lineage: Eukaryota > Viridiplantae > Streptophyta > Magnoliopsida > Malvales > Malvaceae > Hibiscus > Hibiscus tridactylites. Next base: position 4,571,379 of record OY288271.1, read on the forward strand.
TACATTGGGAGAATTGGGATTAACAATATGGAAATATAAAGACCCTGATGTATATTAGGGTTTAATCTAGTTAAGCTAAAGTAAAGTATTTTAATTCAATTGAATTTCATTAGTTAAAAGGCCTGCAACTAAACATTCTAGCCAAATCATATAATAATATGTAAATTGTTTGAGTTCACTTTATTAAAATCATTTTTCATAGTAAAAAATCAAGCTTATTATTATGTCTAATAAAAGGATCTTTTATTTAAAGTTTTCTCATGTTATTTGAATCCGATTTTAGATTATTAGAAAGTATGTTGAACTTTTTTTCTCTTTCAATTACTACCATAGACGAATGCATAATTTTATGTTAGGGACAATCTTATAAAATTTTAGGAGTTAAAATAGATTTTATAAAAAAAATACATAAAAAACATTTTTAAATCATATACAAGATTTAAATTTCGAGCGGAATACATCTCGATCCATCCCTGACTACCCTACTTTATTAGTATAAATGTTAGAATATTAAAGTGAAACGTGTTTGATTGTGAGGCAAAATGTGTTGTTAAACGTGTTTATTCACCATTTTCAATTTATTTTTTTTTTTGGAGTAAATTAAGATGAAAATGATAGTTTAGAAGCAACATAGAAAAATGATAGTGCAAGGTGAAAAGTAATTTAGGGTGTAAAGTGATAAAACAAGTATACTTCAAGGATTAACTTAAAAATTAAGCCTAATACTAGTATAAATGACTAAAGGATAGTATTTTTTTATTTGATTCCACGATGCGTATTTCAAATATAAGATTAAAAAATATGTATTATTGTATATTGGTGACTTGTGTATCTTATTATTTAACCTTTCGATAGGGTGTCTTATGCGGATGGAAATCGTTTGCCTCAAACTATGCCTCTTTTGGTGTTTCTATTTTAAAAAGTGAGATTAAGGTTTAAAGTTTAATGTTATGATTTGTGGTTAAGATTTAGAGAATTAGAAGTAGGTGTATTTTTAAGGTGTAGGGTTTAAGATGTAGAATTTAGAGTTAAGATTAAGATTTAAAATTTAATTTTTAATGTTTTCCAGTGTGAGGCATAAAAAAGAGTATAATCAGAGGCAGAAAATTTTTATTCTTATGATGATGTCTTTTCTTACCCCATTTTTCTTGACATAAATAAACTTTTTTGTTTTTATAAGTTAGCAACTCTTCTCTATATCAAAAAGAGGATTGGCAAAATAATTATCACTATATTATAAAGATAGAATCTTACTAAAATTATAACAAAATTATAATGTTTTCCATTGGCTACAGTGAGCATCTTTTTATACCACTAATCAACATCTTAGAATTGACATTTGCATCTCATTTCTCATAAATCCGCTGCTTTTCTTGGCTATCAAAAGGCTAAATTTTGCTCCATTTTAAAATTTAAGTATAATTTAAAAGGTTATTTGAATTCAAATAAATACAAGCTTTAAATAAAGGTTAAATTATACAAATATATCAATTTAAAAATTAACTAAATAAACATCATTCATTTAAAATTACTTAAAAAATATTCTCTTTTTAAACATGTAGGATAAAATCGTCTCGTCAAATACGACATTCGTTTTTATTGAACGTGACTTTCAAAGTCACTTCCTAGGGCTGTAAACGAATCGAACGAACACGAACGAGATTGTGTTCATGTTCGTTCGTTTAATTTTAACCGAACAAATGAACGAGCACGAACATAAACGAACACAAAATTTCTTGTTCGTGTTCGTTCATTAAGGAATGTAGCTTGTTCGTGTTCGTTCATGTTCGTTCGTTTAAATGGTAAACGAACACAAACGAACACAAACGAACATATATAATTTGTTAAATATTTAATATTTTTGGTTAGTTTGATTAATTCAATTAATTAACCGATTTTAAACCGAATTAATCGATAATTGAAATTTGAAAAAACTCTTAATCATTAGCCGAAACTTAAAATTATCTAATAGATTAACCAATTTTGTTTTGGTTCGGTCGGTTAGATCGATTACCGAATAATGAACACCCCTAGACATATGTGAATAAAATTTAAATGAACATAAACGAACGAACATAAATTAACATAAACGAACATAAACGAACGAACATAAACGAACGAATTACCGAATGTTCACGAACATAAATGAACGAACAAGCCTTTTGTTCGTGTTCGTTCATTTAGTTAGACGAACAAAAAATCTTGTTCATGTTCGTTCGTTTAATAAATAAACGAACATAAACGAACTTCCCGCCGAACGGTTCACGAACGGTTTGCTGAACGTTCGGTTCATTTACAACGCTATCACTTCCTATAGGACGCGAATTCAATTGTTTAACGAGACATGACTTCGTCCTACATGTTAAAAAAGGAAATACTTTTTTAAATAATTTTAAATAAAGATATTTATCTAATTAATTTCTAATGGGGTATATTTAAATAATTTAACTTCAGATAAAATGATATTAATAGTTTAAAATTTACTACTAAACAAACATTTAAAAAATCTTTTTAAAATAGTCTGAAATTTGAAAGCTTTTGAATTATTATACTATTTTTACGAAATCAAAATTAGTGATTTATTTATTTATTTAAAGACAAAACAGATTAATTAAATTAATCCTCAAAACTCCAAATTGGTAAACAGAGCCAGCAAATCATTTGTCCTCTTTGCCTCCATTAACTCACGTTTGTAACGGCGCCGTTTGCCAGCTCATCGTACCGTTCCCCATTATTTGTGCAACTTCCACGTCATCACTTATGGTTCCCTTGACGGCTCTGCTTTTTTCCCATTATTATCTTTCCGTTAACCGTCACAACTAACGCCGTTTACCCCCATACTCCGTATATAGTATTTTTTTTCTCCCTCTCCTCTCCTCATATTTTCTCGTCTTAAAATTCTCATTTTTATTTCTCTCTCTAAAAGCTTATATTTTTCTCTTTCTAAATTCTTCTACCTCTCTCTATCATCACGCGGAGGAGTCTCTCCCTCAAGAATTCATGTCGGTATGTAATTATTTCTGGTTCCCTTTTGAATTTCGGTTTAAATTTGTTCATAAAATGTTGAATTTTGTGTTTTGATTTGATAATTTTCTCTTGTTTTTAATGGTTTTTGAGGTTCTGAGATTGTCTTGATTCATATGTTTTTGGGGTTTTGATCCATGGTTCTATTGTATTTTTCCTTTAAAAAGGAATTAAGGTTGATTTTGCTGCTAATCAATGTTTTTTTTTTAAATGGGCATGTTTTGTTTTCTATGATTAGTATTTTACCCTGTTTTTGTGAGTTTTGCTGGAAACTGATGAATTGTATACCAGTTGAGCGATTTCCTTGTGTAATAACGTGGCTTATGGTTGGAAATTTGTTTCTTTTATTCAATAATAACTGATGAAAATGGTATGCATTAGGAAATATGTGAGTTATCTGGGCATGATTTCAGAATCTTGGTCTTATTAGGAACCAGACAATTTCAATTAATTTACCATTAACTTTGTGTTGAAAGTATCAAGAGTTGGAATTTGATTAGGTTTCTTAAGGAATGTTTGATCTTCTACTCTGTAAATAATAGCTCGAATGCTTGATCGTATTCTGAGATCAACAACAATTTTTATGTCAAAAGATGTGATTAATTTTTGCTTTGTTTTCCATGGCTGTGATCATTTCAAGTTATCCAGTTGATTTTCATTGTATTGTTGATATCTTGGTTTGTCTTAGTTTATGCTCTTGCTTAGAGCAGTTGTTTCACAAACCATTTATGATTGCTTTTGTTAGTCGTATCCCAAACACCGGGGAATATTCATACTATCAAGACCCGGTTTTCTTTTCGTTTCGTGTAAGTAAGTTGAACTAAACGAACCACGGTCTATTTAGGCCCGTAAGTGAGTTGTAATAATTCAAATTGTATGAATCTGGAATGTGATTGATCTGAGCACGGTTGAACCCACGTTTGCTTGAGCTCAATATTGCAAAGCATGTCAAGGAGCTGTCATTTAGGAGCTTTTCTGGCACTTAAGAGGTTGCTGGATTGTCTCGGTGATGTTATAATTAATTGAATGCGTTGCATTCTATTCGAATTAACTAATGAAGTGGTTGCTAGTTCAGAACAAAATAGATCGACCGTTGTGTTTCGATTTCTAGAAATTTAGAAGCCTATAATGACCGGGAACATGTTGTGTATTACTTTTTTTTGCCCCTATAGGACAAGGGTCGTCCATTGCCAAAATTTGGTGAATGGGATGTCAACGATCCTGCATCGGCTGAGGGATTTACGGTGATCTTTAACAAGGCAAGGGACGAGAAGAAAACAGGAGGGAAAGCCGAGTCACCTTCACAAGGTAACCACAAGGGCAAGCCTGGAGCAGAATCCGCCAAAACCCAGCCTGTAAGTAATCTCCAACGGCTGATCTTATTCATGACGTCTGAATGCTTATACTAGGCTGTGGTCGTAACTCATAATCGTTATAAACCGTTGCTATTCCCGATTCTTATCCTGATTCGATGCTGTTTTGTTTTTCAGAAAAAATGGCTTTGCTGCATGCACGCCCCGCCTGCAGAATCTTAAAATCGTCCTGCCCGTAAACGAGCTTTTCCACAAGAATGGTCAAAACCCCACCATCCTAAACAAGATAGAACCTATAGGGCTGTCTGTAATAAGCCCTTCTGAATTTTTTTTATTACTTTCTTCTAATATATATTGTATGGTGTAAAATTTGATTTTGGTGGGATGAAATGAGAGAGCAAAGAAGATAAAAAAAACACCTGTTCTATCTACGTACGTATGGATTTGGTGTGTTATATACATTATTAGAAACTGAGTTATTTCTGGTCTTTGCTTATAAAATGTATAGCTATATTGTGTCACATATTCTTTCTTCATATGTTATACGAGAAGGTTTAGAACGGAAAAAAGTCCGGTAAAAAGCGAATAAATCACGGGGTTACCGTCTTTTGCATGTGACTGTGTCTCACACCTGATGATCTTAACCTATGTCACTCAGACTCTTCATTTTTCTTAAAATTCTCGTGTCTCACATGTGTTGACATACATTCAAGACATAGATTTTAATAATTCCCCGAGTAAGAAATCTAAATTGTGCAATAACTGAACATTTTAGCAACAGGGATAAAATTACACACGACAGAAAACCGAGCAATCGGTGGAATGTAAGAAATAGTCGGGAAACTTACCACCAGATCGACACCCTCATGACTCGAATGCCAACCAGAATCGGCCTTAATGATGACAAACGTGAATTGTATCGCCTTCGTACTTTACATTATGTTCTCTATCAATCTTGAATCTAATTCCACACACTGCATTTAGGCTGCACAATAATGCTAGCAATGTAAACGAAGCCCGGAGTCTGGAGTCTGTAGCTGATGTTACCATCTCTAGAGACGAAGTCGAGTCTTTACACCATAGGGTCGAGGAGTCGAATAATATAGCTGAAATGAAGGTGGCAGCTGCCATGGCTCAGGTAGAAGCAGTTAAGGCTAGCGAAAACGAAGCCCTCAAGAGGTTCGAGGTGATTCAGAAAGAAAACGATGACATGAAGGTCGCAACTGCAGATGCTTGGAAGAGGACAGAGATGGCCGAAGCAGCGAAGAAGGTGGATATATGTATGTTTTACAAAATATTCATCAGAATTTACTTCCAAGATAACTTGGAGTCGTCGAAAGTAAGAACGGGCGCTTGCTCGAGGCAGTAATTTCTGCGTTTTAGAAAATATTCAAGAGGATGCTAACAAGAAAATTGTTATAGAAGCAATTATGACCGTAAATGCCATGCTTACTACAGATAAAATGGTAAAAATATGTGCTACTATCCACCACCTACGGCGGCATATCAAGTTACACCAGATTAGTAGTCTGCTAGACCCACACCGGACTCGATCGGATGCAAGAAAACTCTGCTATTACATTTCATAATTGAAATACCACAAGGCCTCTCATTCGAATATGGTTGATTAGTATTTTCTTGTCGGAGTGCGACTTTCGAGTAACATATTGGCAACAATTTATGTAATCAGTAGTATGTAAAGATCTAATCACCATTTACTTTAAGGTCATTCAGTGAGTTGCATGTACCATTTTGGTCTGCAAGCTTCTGGAACTCGGATTCGATGGTTTCTGCAATCTTGGCATCTTCCGGATCTACCTCGGGGAAATCTACATGAACTGATCCCTGTTTGATTGGCCTACCAGTCTCTATAAGTGTAGATTGTTGCTTTATGTAATCGTAAAGCTGTTGATGGTAGGTGTGGTCTAATGAGAAACAATTATCTACGCTTCCATTGCTGCTGTTTCGTGATGACCCGGAACCTTCCTTGCGACAAAAATGTGGAAGGGATGAATAATCCATTACCTGCATGGTTCGAATGAACGTGTCAAAAGGTGTAAGAACAAGCAAAACGGCCTGAGTTCGAATGAACGAGGAAATTAAGTGATGGACACGCCATTTATTGAATTATCCATATTGATCAAGAGGAACAATCACGAGAACCAATTCGATGAAGCTATCTTTTCATACATCATAATGAAACAGCATACAGAACAATGAAAGGAAGTTTAGTTGGGCCGGGGGAAAGTAAGGTGATTGCAAATGAACATTTGTAAAACCGAGAAGAGTAACCATTGAATATGGTCGAATGCATACTAAAGACATACAACAGTGGATGTCCAAGCCAATGAGGTGATTTTAACATGAGTGCAAGGAAAGCGTATAAGAAAACCAGAAAAAACGTGGTATTCAGCCGATTTGAGATTCGAATCCCAACATCTGCAGCCCCCTTCCGTATTCCCAGACTGAAATTTCCTTTGTACCAAAAATAAAAAAGGAAAATATATCCGAAAGAACAAGAAAGAATTGCTGCTATTTGAAAAACGAAAACATGCTTTCAAGAGAGTTTTACGAACATGAATGGATGGCTTTTTCTTACTTTGAGTAACTCATCCCGTCCACAACCTTGAAGCACCTGAATTTTCCTCTTCGTCCTTTCTTGCAAGAGAGGTTTAACAGCCTGACATTTGCAGAAAAGCATTAGAACTCCATTTTTATACAAGTTAGCTGATAGAACGACGGAATTGTAACAAAAATAAAAACCTTCCAACATGCAGAAAATATGTATGGCGCATTGACAATATAATATGTCTCTGTCTTCTCCGGATAATTCAAGTCATCAATTGTTGATATAGTAGTCAGTAGCTGCATCAACAAGCAACCAATGAGACAAAGCAGCATTAAAAATTGAAGGGTTGGCACAGTAAAGAACAGAAACTCTTATTTATTTTTATTTATTTACTTATATATTTGATTACCCTTCCCTCTCAAGAAAAGAAAACCGATCTACTACCGGCTGAAAAAAATAGTTTACCGTAGTACAAAATTCAGACCAGCAAACCAATTACTTACGATTAGTTACTTATCCGAGCCTCTGATGGGGAAAGTTGCAATAATCTACAAACTAGAATAGAATTAAACTTCAATGGTACTCGCATTTTAATCATGTGCCTACAAGTATTTCCAATCGAATAGACAAGGGTCTTAAAATCTTAGGAGCAAATTTTAGGCTTTATTAAAACAGGAATAGATAAATCAGTTCACAACTGTTAAATTACATTGAAATCAGGTGAGCGGTTTAGTTGTTGATTAAGGAGACTATGTTGAGAGAGAACTGGAGGTAAAGAGATGGTCGGGAAGAATGTTATGTGATAACTAAAACACACCTTTATTTGGTTCAATGCCGAAAGCTTCAAGCCAGTCATATCCAAAACCTTCAGACATGTGCTAATATGTCGTCCATACTTCTCTGTGGCCGCAGGCTGTAATAAAAGCAACATGTTAGACCATATAAAAAGTAATTATTCCATTGAAGTGAGAAATATCTCGTTGACAGAGTTTGTACTCACCAGTACAACACGATCTCTATATTCATTCATTTGAATGTGTGACTGTACATAGTAATTCACCTAGAACACAATAGAATTACAAATTTAAGTATCACAAATACTCCATACACAGAAGGCTTAAGTACATGCATCTTAGAGTGCTATAAGAATGGTACTCGGACATGAAAAATTCAAGAAAAATGAAGAATCAAAGCAACATAGCCAAAAGATGGCAAACTCAATTAAAAGCTCATATTGCCGGGTTGAACAGTCTTAAATGCGAGTTTAAAGTTAGAACAAGTTCCGATCTCCTTACAGATGCTTTGTCATATGTGCTGAGCCCAACACCGATAGCAATGACAGGAAGACCCTGGAAATATCAAAAGCATGGGTTAATCATCATGAAACTACTTACGAAAGTAACAAAATGTTGTCAAACAAATATAAGTCACCAAAACTACTAGCAGTGCAATCAAACCAAAATAAGTAAATACCTCTTTTGAGTAACCCGACAATCCTATAAGCTGAGAATCTCGCACTGCTCTATATAAGTCAGCAGGAATAATTGGTTTCTATATAATGAATAGGAAAGTATATCAATTATCTCGAGGGTCACCAATTTCCACAATAAATCAGGCTGTTTCAGCAGCATAGTTTTGCAATATCATAAACTGATAAATATTAGTAATTGATCAGTTTATAATCGGAAAAACTCACCGATAATATGTTGTCAATCTCATTCTGTATTCTCCATTCTAAGCAATCAATTAACTGGAATACACAAAATTTAGAGATTAGAAAACATGAAATGGGGGGGGGGGGGGGAATCTTTGATGCCGACATTTTATTATTGCTTAAGTGCACCCAAGGAACTCACCATTTTATAGGCTTTCTGAACATCCCAATCTCTCGCTTTGAGAAACCGCCCTAGAGTTTCAGTAGGATACCCATGGTGCATGTTCTGCATGCCAAGGAATTCAACTTTAAACTAAAATTTGGAAGCTTGAGGTATAAAAGCAAGGAATAATTCGACACAAGTCCATAGAAACAGGTTGGTATAAGCAAAATTTCTTCATAACACCTCAAATACATATACGAAAAAAGGGTTAGCGGGAAGGAAAATCTTATGATCAGCATTTTATTTATCTATACCGACACATGTAGCTCCAGATACTCTGTGGCAATCATAAATTTTTCATCAACATATCTTATAATTCGACCACCTCACTGCTGAATGATAATTAACAAGGTAGCATCACGTTTCAATGACTAATCAAAGAGATTAAAATTAGCAAGTAGCAGCTAAGCTTTACTATAACTTTGCCAATTTGCACAATTATGAGGCTCGATTTCTCGGCCTTAGATGGGAGCTTCAAATACAGGTACATATCTGACAAGGGTACACTCATTTTCTAAGTCTTTCTCATGTAGTATGAGAACCATATCCCATATTCGTGTCCGAATATGTCTCGGGCATATGTACATTAAGAAATATGAAAATTCCGAGCAGATTCGATCATATAATAGTAAACATAGAGAACAAACAAATCTCCAAACGGAAACAAATAGAATTTCACATGACAAAAACAGTTAACAAGATAGATCAGAACCAGAAAAGAACATCAAACTCTTAGCATGAAATTGCAAAAGGGCAAGTAATCGGATCAAGTCCACAGCAGAAATCCTTGTAACTTAAAATTAAAAAAAAAAAACTCAGCAAATCATTACTAAAAATACATATTAGCTTCTATTTCTTATCTTCAGTCGCTTATCTCGGCATCCAAATATATAAAAAGAAAATCCCAAACAAAACAAATCTAACCTGAAATGTTCCCTTCATTATCTCGTTAACTGTTTAGGAAAAAAATCAAAAAGAAAATTAGCAAAAAAAAATATCGTTAGTGATTTGCAGATCAAAAAAAGAGAAACCCCAGAATGAGAAGATTAAAAAAATCAATCCTTTTATACTTAAATCTCACCATTTTCCATCAAGGACAGAAATTTCTTGATAGCTTCTTCATGAACATTGCTCATGTTGTCTTCCCTCTCTCAGAAATTAACAAAAATAAAATGTAAAAGAACAAATTTTGATAACAAAAAAACTAAAGCTTTAACCGACTAAAGCTCTAGTTCCACTTGATTTCTCCTTCTTACTCTCTATATATCTTAAAGTTGGAAATTTTAAGCTTAAGAATCACCGAAAGAGAGGAAAAAATAAGAAAGGAGAAAACTTTTCCAGACAGAAAAAACAAAAAATAATAATAATAATTAAATAAAATCGAAACTAAAGAAATCTTAAATCTCTCTTATCAGCTGCTTTAGAACACAAGTGTTTAAAGGCAGCCGTGGCTTTGGCTAAAATTAGAAAGAATCTGAAGTGATTAAAAAATAAGAAAGAAAAATATCTGGGTATTTAATTTTAATTTCCTTTTTTTTCTTTTAGGAAAATGGAAAATCAACGGTGGAATTAAAGAGGGGTAGCTATTGTGTGAGTTATAAATATATGGGGTAGTTGTTGAGACACACACATTCATTGATAACACCTAATAATAAATATTTGAATTAATACACCTAGGGTGTAAATTTAAAATTATATATTACAAATATAAAAAAATAGGTTTTGTGGTTAAACAAAAAAATGGTTAGTTTTTTGTAATTTAAAATAAAGGTGAGCTTTTACAATTTATAAATTGTGTTAAAATTACATGTTAAAATTTTACTTAAATACAAGTGTAATTATTAATAATTTGTCAATGTACGAATAAAAATAAAAAGTTTATTTCAATATAATAAAAGATAGGCTTAAGGGTGTAAGAAGCTCTTGAACTTTTGAAAAAAAAATCAATTAAGCCCCTAAATTTTTTTTACACCCAATTAAGCCCTTGAACCACATAATTTAATCAATTAAGCCCTTAAACTAATAAATTGAATCAATTAAGTCATTTGACCAACTTTGACCATTAAATCTTAATAGTTTTGTTCAATCCATTGTTGCAGTGCACTATGTCACAATGTTTTCACTTGACAGTTTTCAGAATTTTTTATTTTATTTAAAAAATTCTTTAAAGGTTCTAAAAATTCTAAAAAACTTATAAAATTTATAAAAAATACTTTTTGAATTTCTTTTGTAAATGCAACATGATGGAACTGTAGTGTATTATGTGCCGGTAATATCTGAAGAAAAAAAGGTCAATATTTAATGGTCAAAATTGGTCAAAGGGCTTAATTGATTCAATTTCTTAGTTCAATGGCTTAATTGATTAAATTTTTTTGTTCAAGGGCTTAATTGGGTGCAAAAAAAAGTTTAAGAGCTTAATTGATTATTTTTCAAAAGTTCAAGGGCTTCTTACACCTTTAAGCCTAAAAGATACTTCTCTATTGTACTCAATCTGAATTAGTCAACCTATGATTTGAATACACATGGTTAAACTAAAATAACCAACGAGGGTTGGTCCAAGTGGTAAGAAGTTTGTTATCACTTAAGCAAATCTCGAGTTCAGGTCCTTGTGTATGCAGAAAATTTCCGTTGAAAGATTCACCTACCAAAATTAGGTGTGTGACGCGAGTCAGTCTAGATTAGTCATGGCAAAATCTTAAAAATTGGAGGAAAAAAAAGACACTATCAATGTATCACATGGATAAAATGAGGTGTGGCAAAAAAGCATGAATATATATATATATATATATATATATATATATATGAAAATATTTAAACATTATTTATGGAATTAAAACAATCCATCAATCTGTATAGATATTAATCTATAAATAAAACATTTCCAGTTATGGATTACCTTTCAATTTGTTTTTCTTAAGCAACACGTGTAAATATAATATGGTTTTGAATTAAAAGTTATTGGGAGATTATACCAAAAAAGAGTTAATTGGTAGAATGAAAAGATGATCGACTTACAACGTAAATCTCTAATATCAACCTAATAAGAATATAATATAAAAAGTTATATAATATTTATCATTAATGTATTTAAATTTATATAATTATAACATGAAAAAGCACACGAATATAAAAAATATGGATTATTTTTCGTATATATATGATTCTTTAGAAATTATATCCAAATGAAAGATAATAAATAGTTTTAAATTTGAGGGTAAATTGTAAAAAAAGGGGGGGCGAAATCTTTGACCTTTAAAATCCCTCGTTGTTTCCATGTCTAAAAGGGCTGCAGCTAAAAGCCTAATACTATTGACTAAGTTCCCCACTTCCTAAATATCAAGTCGTTGTGGACTAGCGGTTCTATTCAGAATTAATTAATTCGAATTGATTTTATAAGGGATTAATATAGATCAACTTTTTTAATTTAATTTTTTTATTCATAATGTTATAGTTTAAACTCTTGACCATATATCCCCTAAAGCAAATGATTGTATATATGATATAAATATTATATATATATTTCAAAATTACAAAAAGAAATTGGAATAATAAATGGGGATACAAAATATATATGTGTGTGAAATTGATTTGATATTAATTAGACTTGAAATCAAATTGATATGAAATCGAACTCTATCTAATTTATCATAAACTCGTATTAAATTTAAATTAGACTCAATCATTTTCAAATCAAACTTAAACCGAATGAAATTTAGACTTAAAATGACGAACCGAATTAATCCGATCTAAATCGAAATCCGAACCGAACAATCTAATAGCTATACGAAATTTCTTTGAAGTTTCATTCAGACATGTTTTGTCTGACGTTGGATGCTCGGAGAAAAATATTCTGATTCTCCCAAACATGAGACGCAAGTGGGAAAACCTTTTTTTAATGTACAGAGGAATAGATGCTAAGCTTCATTGCTTATGCTCATTAGATTTTTAAGTTTAAAAATATAAAATTTTAGGGTAAAGTACATAAATGGGCATTAAACTATCTCAAAAATATAAATGGTCACCAAACTTTTAAATTTTACATAATAAGCAGTAGAATTAATTTTTTGTTACAAAATGGTCATTGAGTCGTTAACTATTGTTAACTGGGTGACATGACAATTACCGAAATTTGTATAAAAACACATTTAATCTTCAATGACCATTTTATAACAAAAACTAAAGTTTGGTGACCATTTATATTAATTCTACTACTTATTATGTAAAATTTAAAAGTTTGATTGAATGTATAAATAATGAGGGTTAAATTGGGTCTAAATTGATTGAATATATAAATATGAAAGATTAAATATGTTATTATTCAAATTTTCGTAACTGTCACGTCATTCACTTAACAACAATTAATGGCTTGATGACCATTTTATAACAAAAACTAAAGTTTAAGGTTCATTATGTAACTACTAAAAGTTTGATTTTTTTATTTTTTTAGATAATTTAATAACCATTTGTGTAATTTACCTAACTTTTTATCATGGTTGATTCTTGTTTGATTTTGAAAATATTATAACTATCGTTTGGTTCGTTTTTACATATATAATAATTGATTCTGATTATAATTATACGAGCATATTTATAGTTTATAAATATATATATAATATATATATTACACTGATTAAACTAATTTAATTGAGCAAATATATATATATATAAATTAATTGTCACTATATTTATACATTAATTTTGATTTTTTTTATTGAAAAAGAAAGGTGGTTATTCGGGCACCTCGTTAAACAACCTCCCTAACCGAAATTGGAGGAAAAAGAGTGCACTCGGTAACTTACATAAAATCAAACATCAATAATGTCATCAATAATCTCCGAGGGGAAAATATCTAACACAAAATCCGGAGGTTGACAAAATACAGTCACCCACTCACAAAACTCAACACATGTTTCGCTAAGCTATCACCCACACCATTAACCTTACGTGACACGCAATGAAACCTTACGTGACACGCAATGGAACCGAACATTCCAATCATTCAACAACATCATATTGATATGATAAACCATTGAATGATCTCCAACGTCCCTAGCTGACATATTTAAAAGCCGAACTGCTTTTTTATTTTCAATTTCTACGATAACACGTCGATAACCTCTTTCCCAAGCATGTTTGAGACCTTCCAACACACCCCACAGCTCAGAATCATGAACGGAACAAATTCCAACAAACCTAGAGTAACTCAATAACCACTCACCCCTATCATTCCGAATCACGCCTCCACATGCCGTCTGACCATCCGCCTGAACCCTAGTCCTATCTGAATTAAGCTTGACCCATCCCGGGGTGGCGCCGTCTATCGTTCCAAGTTCATGCGGACCGGGGCGATTGTTGTCTCCAACCGAGAGTGCATGGTTCTCGCCTGCTCACATTCTTGCACAACATTGCGACATCTCTCCACAATCGACAAACTCCAAGTAACCTCAGGGGTGAAGACCAACTGGTTACGTTCCTTCTAAATTAGCCAAAGTAACGATCCAAAAAGAGAGACCAATTTAAAATTATAGGAGCAAACACATAAACACATTAATTTTGAACTTTAAATCTTAAACTAAATTAATTAGATTTCAATCGAATAAAGTCTCGTAAAAGAGATGAATGTGTTTTATTATCTACATGAATTCCTTGCGTGTATGAACATTAAATCTTAATTAATAAAGGTCGTAATTAGGTCGACCATGCTTTGTTGGTGCATAGATAAGCATCAAATCAGTTTCGCCATCCCATTATTTTACATACCTCGAGCTCCAAGATGTTGGTCACAAAACATTTTGAAGTTTTATTTTAATAAAAGTAGGTTTATTAATATTTTAACTACATTTGTTTATGTGTTAAATTGCTCGTAAATAATTTTATAAATTCAAATCAATCATTTTCATGAGCAAGATGCTCCAATAATTTAAAATTGCATGTGTTGTGTTGACTTTAGTGGATGGAATTTAGTCCTTTATTGTTATTGAAATAAAAAATCAAATGAATAGTAATAATAATGGCAGCAGTGCACTAGGAGATGCTCTGCAAAGGAAATATAAAAATATATTTGTTAATTTACTTTTCCTTCACCAGTTGACATATCAAATTTGACCCGAGACTCGAACTGGTTTATTTAACTTAAAATTTGATATTAATTCGAACACAATAATTCAAATTTATTCAAAAATTGAAATAACTGAAATGAACCGAAATCGACATGAAATTTAGTTGAACCGAAATGAACCCGAATCGTTTTTTAACCGAATCGAATAAACCAAACCAAATTTATCAGAGTCTAAAGCAACTTGAACTGACGACAACTCGAAATAAAAATTAAAAGAAATAAAAAAAGACAGGATGTAAATTTTCACAAAACTCACCAAAAAGCTAAATATACTAATTTTATAAAATTATATAGGGTGTAAAAAGTTGACATGACTGAATCAACCGGTCTCCTATTGACCCGAAAGCAATCGAACCAAAATGTCCAACTCGAAACCAACCGAACTAAAAATAATCCGAACGAAACCAAATGAAATTTATTAGTTTTTTTTCAATTTTTAATTATTGCTTGTTATACAAAAGTTGTTTATTAATTCAAAAGTGAAATGTTTATCTGTATATAATATTTAGAATTAATTTAAGAACAGTTTTTTTTTTGTTCAATTTGTATAATTATTATTTTTAGCTTATGGATCTCAAAGACTCAAACCAGTTATATGTAAAACTGAACCAAATCTGCATATGTAAACTACATATACACTTGAGAATTATAGATGATGCTGAAGTTAAGACACTATGCTATCAAGATCTTTCAATGGCTTGACACTTTTTTCATGACATCATCAACATTTCATGAATTCTACATTTCTGAAATGAAAAAACAAACAGGAAAATGGTTCTGAGAAGTGAGAATGATTAAAAGAAATCAAATTCCAGATAGTTATTTTTATCCTTGGTGGCAGGAACAGCAGGTTTATTACCAGCTGACGATGTCCGAGCGGGAATCCGCTCGATCTCGACCGGTTTTGGAATCTCAGGTGGACTCGCACAACGGATTAAAGCCCAGTTTACGCCTTCAAAGAAAGGATGTTGTTTAATCTCTGTTGCGCCTCGCTTATATGCCAATCTCTGTTGTGGCTCTTTGACTAGCAAGCCCCTTATCAAATCTCTGGCTGAAAAACTCACCACCGGTGATTCGGGAAATCTTAGAGGCTGCCCTACGACGTTGAAGAGCGTTGCTCGGTTCCCGGATCCTTTGAAAGGAGTTTTACCAAACAGTAGCTCGTACAAGAAGATCCCAAAGGTCCACCAATCAACCGCACTTCCATGTCCCTCACCTTTGATAATTTCGGGTGCCAAGTACTCGTGGGTTCCCACAAACGACATGGACCGCGCATTGGTTGGCTCGGCAATAAGCTCAGGCAATGGACTGACTTGTTTTCCCATTTCATTCTTCGGTTTTCGGTCTTTCTTGGATTTCGATGAAAAGAAGCGAGGTGAAAAACATGTCGTAGGAGCCACACATGAAGGCTGAATGCAGGAAGGCTCGATGCAAGCTGGTTGTGCGCAATAAACTGGGTTCTTCCGCAAGGGTTCAGACTCCAGTGGGGATGACTTGACTAGTATTGGGCTCGATGCACAACGGAGGGAAAGATCAAAGTCTGAAAGCATTATGTGTCCATCTTCTCGAACAAGAACATTTTCCGGCTTGAGATCACGGTAAACAATACCAAGCATGTGGAGATATTCCAAAGCAAGGAGAATTTCAGCTACGTAGAACCTGCACATTGAAGGAAAATGTAGCAATGACCATTGGACTTCAGTTTCATCCTATTATCATCAAGTTACAAAGAAACAAATCAGACTCAAAATATCAACAGGTAAAGCAATTTGATGTTGTTCTCTGATATGAAACTCGAACTTTTAATTCAAAGCAATTCTTCAACTGACTGATCTGCAACTACGTAAGAGGAGTAAATATGGTCCAGGCTAGTATGGTCAAAAAACAAACCTTCAGAACTATCACGATAAATTAATTTCTTCAGCTAGAAAGAAACACAAATCACAGATAAACTTATATCACAGATAAACTTATATTACTTGGACTCGGGTGTGAATACTGATATACGAGTATGCTCAATTTTCCCAAGTTTTGCATGTATCTAGAGGGTCATGTCAGGATATGCATCGGACATGAGTCAGAATAGCATAGTGGTAAACTATACGGTTTCATCTATATGTTAGTTCATATACGTATTATCGGTTATAACAGAAACCTACAAGGCTGCATGTTGCAATGATAATAAAAGTAATGCTAAAACCAATACCGATTAAAACTCCATACACATTTACTCTGCAGATGTTAATAAGTACGAGAAATTCACATACTTTACTGCTTGCTCGGTAAAATGCTTTCCTGGTTGTCTCTGTCGTAGTGTATGCAAATCACCACCAGGGCAGAACTCCATCACTAAACATGAAAATTTATCAGTCTCGAAATGGGAATACAGTGTTGGGAGGAAAGGGTGGTCCAGGGACTGTAGTATTTCTCGCTCAGTTTGAGCTCGGAGTAGTTTCTTACGACTTGCCAAAGATGCTTTGTCCATCACCTTCATGGCAAAATAACACTTCGTTCCACTTAGTTCCGAGAGGTAGACACTTCCAATATCCCCACAGCCTAATCTCTTCAATAATCGAAAATGGTTCAAACCCAATAAACCATCTTTTCCTTGGACAACTTGTATGGCATCCCACCTTATATCGTTTGTCTTATTAGGTCTGTTGATCCGGCTACTTAAGCTGCTATATGAACTTTCATTGCTTATATCACTGCTCGTGCTACCTCTACAGATACTACTCTTACCACTCTCGGTATAATCAGGACGATCACCACCTTTGGTACTTCCACCAGTCTTGACAAGGCCAGTGGTCCCATCACTCGATTTACCCGAAGCTGAACTAATTCCATGTTCCGATGCTTTCTTTTCTTCACCAGAACCTTCTGGTAATCCACCATCCTGACACCTTTCAGAACCAAAATGAATCGGAACTTCTTTCACATTACTCAAGGATAGACCTGAATCTACTTTCTCTGTCAACGAATCAACAGACTCTAATCTACAAGTTTTCGACGCTTTTACATCATCTCTGATACCCACAGAAACTTGCTTGGATGCAACTTTATGCGCACCTTTTGGTGCTGTCTTCGATGTAACTGGCACCAATTTGCTCGTCTCTACGATTTGCATAGGATAAGGCTGAAGAGAATCACCTTCGGTGGCCATTTGGGTACCAAACGGTTCCCTCTGCTTTCCCGGGGAAGCTCTGGCACCAGGTCTCGAGGCAATCAAAGAGAAGGCAAACTTGTTACATAGAACAGACTACAGAAACGCATTACTCTCCACCGATCATCAACGCAAAGTTCCATCCACCCGCAATTCTAGTTATTTTCATCTTCAACTTGAACATCTAAAATTTGATTTACAAAATCGAAAGAACAGTAAATTAACACCTGCAAACAAAATATTCACATGACAATCAAAATATATTGTATACATTATATGAAAAATCTACAAACCACAACTGGTTGCTTGATTTATTGCATCAAAAAATTAGGTGATCCATGAAATAAATACCAAACCCTAGATTATTACAACACCCTTTTCTAGATTAAGTACCAGAGACAACCCAAATCAATAAATTTGATAGATAAACAGGAAATCAAAGAACACCAGGCCAGATCAATACATATGTATATATCCCAAAAAAACAACAAAAAAGTAAAGAAAAACCAACCTAGAAATGGAAATCCTTTTGAGCCAAAAGGGCGTAAAAGATATGAATCAAATCACAGCAAAAATGCAGTTAATGATTCATAGTTCTCTCTAAAATAAAGGGAAAAAAAGCAAAGAACCAAAAAAAGAAGAAGATAAGAACAAAGTAAAGAAGATTCAATAGAGATCTCTCAATAAATACAAAAGACCCACCTTTGGATCCAAAACCCCACTAAGTACCATGTGCTAAAAGACAAAGTAGAAGCTTAAAAAATACCCAGTAAGTAAATCATGAGTATCAGTTAAAGGAAACTTTGAGAAGAAAAAGAAATTTGTACCTGAAATAGTTTTCAAAGATCAGAACTTTGGGAGGCCATTGCTTTAGACTTTAGCAGTGGAGCAACAAAAGACACCAACTTTCTCTCTCTAATTCACTCACTAAATACTCTAGAGAGAGAAAGAGAGAATTTTTAAAAATAGAGAAAAATGGGTTTGTTTGTGGGAGAAAGGTTGGATGGATCTACCATGAAAGAGGGGGAAGAGAGAGAAAAGAAGGGTCAAAGCTCAAGTAAAACTTTCAAATGCATGTATTTTGTTTTTTCCTTAAAAACAACAACAATGGTCTATAAAAAAATATAAAATAGTAAAAAGCATGTGGACCTGCAAGCTTTATATCTGTTATTTTAATAAATAAACAAATGCTAATGTTTTCAAAATTAGATCTACTTATGAATTGTTTTAGTGAAAAAAACATATTATGTTTAGGGTTTTATTTTGATGCACAAGCTGTGTAAATTTTTTTTACACATTCCTTTTATAAAATTTAAAATCTAAATCATAAACCCTAGCAACCTAAAACCTAAGCCCTAAATCCTAAACTCTAAATTCTAAATTCTACCCATAAACCTTAAATTATATACCCTACATACTAAATTCCTAAACCCTAAACTAAAACCCTAAACCCTAAACCCTAAAATTAAAGGGCTTGTGTAAACTAAAGTTTACACAGCTTGTGCATCAAAGTATTTTCCTTATGTTTATTCCAAAAGATACAAGTTTAAATCTCACTTCGTTTACAAGGTGTATGCACATTTTTAAAAGGTTAAGAATATTTATGAACCGATACTACTTGTAATTATCTTTAGAACATTAAAAAAATTAGATCTATTTATCTATTAAAAAATATATCTATTTAGAGTTAATTACACTATATGTTTATGAACTCAAACTTTTGAATGTTCCAGTTTTATTCTCAAATTATGACCATCATTTTAATTTTTTTTTTGAAAATCCTATTCGACTTCTACTTAAAGGGGAGGGAGAAAATTTAGGTGAAAGCAACGCTCCTGAAGGGTCTTTGAACTCAAAATCTAAACGGAAGGGAGTGGAGCAGGTGAGCGTGCTCTGACCAACAGACCGTCCTCGCAATTACATTAATTTTCTTGAAAATCGCTAACCATATTGATTAAGAATTTAAGATGGCTTATAAAATTATATTAAGCGTATTGTTCATTTTTTTCATTTATTTTTTAATAATGGAAAGAAAGATGTTTTTTTTTTTTTTACTTTTTCCTATTTGAGGCTTAAATTATTGGGAACGATAAGCAAGCAATCTACGGCCATATCATATCACGGAGCATTTTAGCTTCACTTAACTAGCTTATGATTAGTAGACATTAGTTTTAAAGTGTTTAGATATAGTTTTTTTTATTTGTATTTATTAAATGATTGAAGATAAAATTTATGTGTTGTTATTGGCATTTAGCTCGACTCGAGTTAACACGTGTTTTCGATACACATAACGCATGGATTTTTTTGTTTTGACAAAGTTATAAACTTATTTTTTTCTTTATTTTTTTTCATTTTTGGTCTTTGATGTGCAAAGTTTATCGTATTTCATCCGAAACTTAAAAGAAGTACATTTAGTTAACCACATATTTTCTTTCAACACTAAAATGTACCACATAAATAAAAGAGTGTTTAGTCAACCACATATTTCTTAATTTTTTCACAAATAGAGTTATTTTTGTAAATATTTTTATAATAACAATTTAATTAATAATCAAAAAGTTATTATTTAAGAAAAATCCCATATACACGAATCACTTTATTAACTTTACATAGTTTTTTTATATCAAGTACTTAGATTTTTTTTTACAAATATAAAGAGAGTTATCAGTCAGTTTCCTTGAATGTCATTTTCTAATTTATTTTTGTTGTTGTTTTATAATTTTATTTTGACTGCACTTTTAACTTATTCTGTTTTGTCAATAAGTTGGTATAACTTTTCTCATTGCACTGTTTATTTGTTAGGCCATGAGGATAAAATTCAGAATTTAAACAGCATATTCTTTGGAGTGTCTTGGACCTATAATACAATTTTTAATTGTAATAATTTTTAGTATCTATATCCATATTTTCTTTAAAGTATTTGCATATGCATTAGCAAAGTCGGAAAAAAAGTAAATTATAATTTTTGGAGTGAAAAATGTAATTTTATTATTATTTTCGTTTAAAATATTAAATTAAAAAAATCAACATTTATCAAAGTGAAGCCCCATGTAACTTCACCGCTATATATATTATGACTAAAAAGGCCGTTTTTTACAAATATATATAGGTTAGGATCAAGTTATATGAGGTAAAATTCATGTTATTTTATAGTAATTCATAGTCATTGAATGAATATAATGAATGAATGAGATTAAAAGTTACAAATAAGAAATTTTTTAAAGAGAGAAAAAATACGAGACAAAGCAAGCTGAAAACTTATTAGACAATGCACACACTTCTTGAAGACAAAGCGATTTGAACTCGAGCTTTCTAAGATGAACATTATCCGTTTTTTTACTGTGACCACTTGTTGGGTTTTTATATATTTGGTTTAAGACCTTAGTAATCGATAATTACATCAACTTTAATTATATTCAAGTCCTTAAATAAACATAAAACTATTTTTTATTCATAAAATTTAAACTTAAAATTATATTAATTATAAATTTACCATCTACTTTTAATATTTATATTTTGACCTAGCTCTCAGTGACGGAGCTGTGTTAACTGTGGAAGGGGCAATTGCACCCAGTCCCTCAAAATTTTCTTTTTATCTTTAGTTCATATAATTTTTTTTTTAACAATGGGTTATTTATGAATTTGCCATTCTTGCAAGCTCTCAACTCTAGTTCGTCCCTATTACTACTCTCAAGTATCAACAAACATTCAAATACGTATGTGTATGTATATATATATATATATTCATATGCATGGTATGTATATTGTTGAGAAAACGGGGGGATAAATTGTTTACTATATATTTCCATCAGAACAAACGGAGTAGTAGTTATTAGGTATGATGAACAGACGACAAAGGAGGAAGAGGACGATAGCTTTTTGGGCCAAATTCGGGTCAGCCTGATTTAGGGTTCGGGTTTGGATTTTATTAGTTTGGGCTTATGGGAAGAAATTTTTTGTTTGATATTTTTTTTACAGTTTTGTTTGATAACGTCGAATATGTTGTAAGAAATCAAATTATTTGAATTCGTTAAATTTTGTTTATTCAGTTAAAAAACGAACAAGTTTTCATGTTCAAAATTAAACTCAATTTCGAATTAAAATTGTTCTTATTGAACAGTTGAATTGAAATCGTTCATTAATAATAATAAAAACTCGAGTAAAGTATTCAAATATTGAAATCGATTCACTTTAAAACTTTAGAACTCAAGCCGTGTTTAAGCTTAACACAAAAAACAACCTGACTAAATCCTAATAGCTTTCAAAGATGCGTTCGGTGTAGCCTTCAACGATACGTATCGTATCGGGATTCAGTCGTGTAAACAAAGATACATAATCCCCTATATGCTGTCACCTGATGTCTCCCTTTAAAAGAAATCCTTCCATTACCCTAGTTGTCATTTTAGACATTTCGGAGCTGAATGGTCAATGAGATCATGAATTACAGGGTGCAATACGATCGAAACTTATTGTTTCTGCATTCAACTTGTGATTCTTACAACCATAAACTTAATTCGTACCGGTTTTGCTAACGAAATGTGTACGCGGTATCTTCTAAAACTCGTAACAAATACTCTGTTATTATGTCATGAACAAAATCACCTGGCAAATTATAAATGTGTAAGCCCGTTGTTCATCAAATCCATTGTCAACTTTGCAGTCTTGGAGACAAGTAGACAAGTTGTCCGCATCGGCCTTTACTTTCAAGTAACCAATGAAGGATCTTACTTGAAGAGTTCTGGATTAAGCCAGTCCCTGCAACCGGAAAGATGATAACATGTAAAATCACAAAAACCGGATAAAAAATACATCATATGTTTTTAACTTCTTGGGTTTAACGAGAAAAGGAGACCATAAGACTTACTTTTTAATGTCGTCAAGATGATCATCGAAATCTACAATACCCTGCCATTTCTCAGATGAAATGTAATCGGACAAAACAACATTTGCTGCTGGCTCCTTGATTACAAATCGGCTGCCTCCATCAGGTCCAGCCAATTTCCAATTCTTGGATGTATCCCTTATGTAAAGCTAAAGACGAGATAAATAGTAATATAACTACTAGCTGAAGGCAAGGAAAAAATTGTTGATCCATGAATGCATCCATTCACCAAAAAAATCTTGAAGGAAAATGACTCTAAATGACCAGAAACTAGCATCAAAGGCCAATTTCAAAAAATTCAACTTTGAGTTTAACATTACCGCAAGAGGTAATATACCCTGTAAATACTACAAAATCTGATAGTCTTCAAAAACATTCAAAGCAAAGCAGAAAGCACGCAGACAAATACAGCTAAGATACGTCATCTACGAGATATCTAGAGACGGAGCAGGTGAAGGAAATTGTCTCCAGACACTTTGAATTCCACAAATGGGCAAAGGGAATACTTCAGTAAGCTACATATGTATGCAAAAAGCCTAATAAAGTTACGACAATTCCAACCAACAATGAGCAATAGTTAATCAGTTACAACATTCACATTAGTCCCGTTACTATTTTCGGCCAAAATCCCTTCCCCAAACTCCTTTATGCCAAATGGGACATTCCTTCTTTAAGGTTATCCATCTTCTAACCGGGAGAACTGAGGAACTTCTATTCCACTAAATTAGGAAGAGCTATTGCATTTGCAGCCAACACAATAGATCAGACTACAAATCTACGGAACAGACCAACATATGCAAACCAAATATAGAAAAGATCAAGGTTGTCCGAGTACTCACTACTCAGCAAAGCAGTATAGACAGCTCAAGCCACAGGAAGTGGATATGCCAAACTACCATACATGCATATACATTATAAAGAAACATAACTTTCAACTTCAAGGTTCAAGCACACCTTCAAGACCGCTGATTCTAACTCCTAATACAATAAATTGTAAGCTAGAAATGACCACTGATGGTATTACTCAGGCAATGGAACCGTACTCCATTCATTTAGCCGGAAAATCAAACATCAAACAAAACCAAAAAGGCAACAATTAAACCACCAAGTGAACACGAACCTGCATCACGGGACTCTGGCCTTTTCCCTTGGGCACTGCTTCAAGCTTTTTGTTATCTAACTACAGAAGACAAAATCACAAAACATAAAAGAAATTGAGACCTACCAAGTACCTACCATAACAAGCAAAGCAGCATATATAACAATATATCCAATTCCAGCATTTAGCAAAATACATACCAAGAGAAGGGCAGCTTGAGGAAAGTACCGGAAAATATGATCGCCGATGTTCTTTGCCACAATGCCTAGCTCTGCATCATCAAACCTCTCATTTGCATGGAAATATCCCACAATTCCCAAACCCTGAGATCCGTAATGCTCCTCAACCTAATCAAACCAACCCATAATCTACATTAGCATCAAATCTTTTAAGAGAGAACTTTACCAGAATAATAATAGAAGTTTTAGCTGCCCAATTGAATTTTTGATGAAAACTCAATAATTAAACCACCGTGAAACTCTAATTTTAAAACTAAGGAACGGAACAGTTAAAGAGCATGGAAATGAAATTAAATATTAAACCCTAAAAAGAGAATACCATGATGAGGGCGATCTCGAGAGGAGGCAGTAAAGCAAGATTGGAGTGGAAGAGAGGGACCGAGTCAATGATCTCAACGACGTTTTCATTCTGTGGGTTGACTCGGCCGAGTAAGATGCCATTGACCGCCGTGGTAGTGTGCTTCAGAGCATGCAGAACCAACTTTATGTAAGCGTTCTGAGAGATCTCGTACTTCAACTCGGCCGCCATTTTTGGTTTTCTAGATTGGTTTCTGACTCACTGAGCCTCTTGAATTTATTGGATCGCCGGAAATTAAAAAGAAAAAAAGATCAGACCGCAACGTATATATAATAGGAGGTTGAATTGAAAATCGAATTCAATTTGCAAAAATTTCGAGTTCGGTGTTTTTGAGGCTAACATGAAAAGATTCCACCAGGATATACTTGGGGCTGATAAAAAATCGAACCAAACCGAACTCATGAATGTTTTATAAAATATATAATTATGATTAATTAAATTGTAAACTCGTAAGTTACCACTGAACTATTGACCTGTTTTTATCATTAATTTTTTAATTAGTTCAAATTTACCATCAAAATTTATTTTTCGACTCTCATTAATTAGGAGGTTGTCTTTAATACTTAAGGTCCTAGGTTCAAATCCTATTGAGTGCACAACTTCACATATTTTTCTCTAGCAAAGCGATGTCGTTTTGGGTCAATTAGTATCAAAATAGCGACACCAAAATGACGTCGTTTTGGTGTAGCATCTATGTCATCACGGAGTTAACGATTCAACGACAATGTGATATAAACGAATCGAAAAATAAAATTTGATGATAAATTTAGACCAATTGAAAGGTTAGAAATAAAAATAGGTCACCCTCTATTATTCGATGGTACCTAACATAATTTACTCTTATTATTATTATGGAAAATTAAGTATTTCAATAAGTTATAAATTGAGAAAATTTGAGAAACAGTATGTATTAGAATAGACGATTCACTCTAAAATCCAAACCAATATCATCCTTAGAGTTAGAGGATATACATATTTGCTTCTTTCTTTCTTTTTTTAACAAATCATCATGTACAAAATAGAAAATCAAATTGACTATCAATTATGTCGATTTCGGTTAAGTTTCTTTTGATGTTTTTTTACTACTCTACTTATAATTATTATGAAATAAATATTAAAAACACGGGTAAACTATACTAATGACTACCGAATTATGGGGTTGATGTCGATTTGACCATTATATTTTCAATTGTGTTAAATATACTACATAGCTATTTAATTGGTTTCAATGTAGCCACCTTCTGTTAAAAAAACGAAAAAAGTTAACGTGAGTATTAAAATAATTGGTATAATTACACATTTAGTCCCCTTTATTTATACAATCATTCAATTTAGTCATAATTTTAATCTAATAAAATAAATTAATTATTCAATTAGGTGGTGACAAAGGGATTTATCCATTTTTATTAGATTTATTAAATTTATTTTCCTTCCTCAATCATGTGGTGATCACAAATTCATGTCTGGCCTAGTGATAAACCTTTGCCACTTCCACTAAGGATTCCTAGGTTCATATCCTACCATTGCCAATTACATTGCTTTTATTTTTCTTTTTCCAATCGGATAACACATATACCACATATATTATATTTGGTATTTTATATACCAGAAATATGCTTAGCTTAGTGGTATTCCACCTAATTGAATAATTAATTTATTTTATTATATTAAAATTAAGACTAAATTGAATGATTGTATAAATAAAGGGGACTAAATGTGTAATTATACTAATTATTTTAACAGTCTCGTTAACTTTTTCGTTTTTTTAATGGCAGATGGCTACATTGAAACTAATTAAATAATTATGTAGTATATTTAACACAATTAAAAATATAGTGGTCAAATCGACACCAACCCCATAATTTAGTGACCATTAATATAGTTTACCCTAAAATATATATTTAATATAAAATAGTTTTCTTTTATTTGTACAAATAAAATCTTATTGTTGTTGGGATAGCATGGATAGCGTAATAAAAGACAATTTCAAGGAATTCACAATACTGTCGAGGAGATGGTGAAATTAGTCTAAAGTTTTGTTTATCATTATTTTTTAAACTAGTTTTTAGTTCCAAAAGTTAATTTCAGGCTAAAATTTATGCTAAATAGTTAACTTTTAGAATAAAAATTCTTTTGAAAAAATAATTTTCAACCCAAACGCAAACATTAAATTTTTTAACTTTTGCGGTTGTAAAAGTGATTTTGAGAGCCAAATTACAATTTTAATCTTCATTTACTATTGTGTTTATTATAATTTATAAGTTTATAATTCTTTATGAAGATATAATTATATAATTAATAGTTATTTTTAATTTAAAAATGATATATATTTATTCATGTCAAGTTTTTTTAATAAAATATTTTAAATTTGTTATATTATCATAGAACGCATATAATTGTTAAAAAATATATTTATAAGTAAAAATACTTTATAATAATTTAAGTTGATATATTTCATATATTATAACATTAGAGAATTTGAATATCATATATATATATATACACACACATACAATATAATGTCCGAAATGAACATTTATCTTTTTAAAAACACTTTTTAATATCAATGCTGAACACTATGATCTTACAACTAATTTTTTAAAATTTCTTTCTATTAGCACTTTTAAAAATCATATTTAAAAAGTAATACTAAACAACCCCTAAAAATCTAATTGTTTGAAACTCAAGGGCATGAGGATTCGTGGAGGGCAGGCAAATGGGCCTCTCTTTATAGAGTGAGAGTTAGAATGTTTGAGGAAATTGGTTGTATAGCTTGTATAGTGATTGTTTTTTTTATAGGGCTCCTTTTTTTGATCAAATTTTTACAGGGTTCCTTGTTGCAGATTCCTGCATTTTCTTTAATGTGTAGCTTATCTATTTTACTGGACAATAGAATCACATTTATTCAAAAAAAAATTTATTGTTATTTATTCAAAAAATCTTATTACTGTTGTTGTTGTCGTTGTAACATTATGAATTTGAGTATACTTTACAAACTTTTAATATAATTTATATTTATTTTATATTTTATGTTCGAAATTTGTGACTTTCTCTTTCAACAATTTTATTTATAAAATTCGATCATGTATTTTGTTCTTAAAATTACAATGTATATTGTTACTTGTTGGTTGATTACATTTTTTTTACAAACACTGAATTACAGCTTTAAATCACTCAAACAAATACTAATATATTATTTAAAAGTTATGAGGAGGTAATATATAGAGTTAAGATAAACTTACACTGTGTAAAACTCTTTTAAGTTTTACACATTTTTTGGATCGTTGGATGAGAGAAATGGATGGTTGAGATTAACTCCGTGCTTTTAATTCCCAAGTGAAGTGATAATCTTCATATATTTTACTGTTAATTTTATCCATCCGTTTCACTAATCCAACGATACAAAAAACGTGCACAGTGTAATTTGATCTTATCCCTAATTTATATTTGTCCATGTATTATTATTTTTTATTATAATTATCATTGTTGAGTAGAAAAAACGTATTACTTATTTTATTTATTGAAAAAAATGTAAAATTATACGCTGTAAATGGTAAAATATAAATAGATAAGACATTCAATTCAACCCTACATGTCAAAACACACCCATCATTAACAGAGAGGGAAAAAAAGAACATAATATTTTTCTTCTTGTATAAATGCCCTAGTTCTTATAAATTTATATAAATATAAATACACAAGACATTCAATTCTTTTTATTGTTTCTTTGCTTCTTCATTCCCTTTTGTCTTCTCTCTCTCTTTTTCTTTCTTTGCTACCATGAGCAGCAAAGGTGGCGGCGGAGGCGGAGGCGGTGGAGGTGTCTCCGAAGGGTCAAGGGTTTCGATCCCCGACAATGCAAAGAAAATGATCCAGAGCATAAGAGAGATCACAGGGAAACAACACAGCGATGAAGAAATCTATGCAACCCTCAAAGAGTGCTCAATGGATCCCAATGAAACTGCCCAAAAGCTCCTTTATATGGGTAAAATAAATCAAGATTCAAATGTTTCTTTTTCGACTTCTTTATCTGTTCTGTTAGTGCTTTCGTTGCTCTTCTAGGGTTTCTCGCTTTCTATGTGTTTGCTGGGTCAATGATCTGTTTGTTTGTGTATGGATTTTTGCTTGAAATGCGAGAGAAAGTTTTGATTATTTAGAGGTGATGTTTTCATGCTCTCATATGGTTTTGTTAATGGAAAGATGAATTGTGCATTGTTTGAGTTGTTGATTTCGTGTTTTGTGTTGGAACAGTGAAGAAAGTTGGGATTTGTTTGCTGGGAAATTCAGAATCGTTCCTTTGTTTTGATTTATTATCAGCTATAGCAGTTTGCCGTTTATTCAATCTTTTTCGATATCGATTTTTATAATTATATTATCATGATAAATTTGATAATCTTATTCAAGCTAACAAAACAATATTCTAAAATTCAAATTTTGATTCCGTTTCTTATTGGTTCTATCGAAGGTAGCCTTCTGATTTGACATATTGTGATTAGCTTTTCTCTTGTCTTTTTTCTTATCATTTTTGGATATTCTTATCTCATTTAGCGCATACTTTTGTCTTTGCTTAATGTATCTTACAGTTTACTTTTCTGAAAGTATAACCATTCCATTGTTTGGTTGGCAGATACATTTCATGATGTGAAAAGAAAGCGAGACAAGAAAAAGGAGGCAAGTGTTCTTTTCCTTAATGGATGAAAATATTATAACTTATCCTAATTTCTTATATTATTTCCACCCTCGGTTAGAATATTGATTATCACTGATTCTATTGGTTTTATGCTAGACTCTAGTCTGCTTCGTGTTTCCTTGTTAACAACTGTCTAGTGGCAAGTGTGAAATTAAGAATGATGAGCTGTAATCTGTCGGAGTATGACTTGCTAGAATTAGTTTAGTTGATGTGTTTTTCTGGGGGGGGGGGTGAATTTTGCTTTAGTTAGCTTGGTAAATTGTGAATTGTAACTGAATTCTTCTTTACGCAGGCTGCTGGTACACATGAACGAGGGGGCCGGGGCAGTCGAGGGAACTATTATTCATCATCTGGTAAAGGTATTAGTTCCTTTCACCTCTTCTGTTTATACATCAATTTAAGATTTTAACATATTTGTATATTTGTAAGTTTTTAATTTGACAAGCCTTGTTCTCTTAAGATGTAGTAGGTGGAAGGAATTCATTTTCTAGAAGGGAGAACGGGGTTAATCATTCCACAGATAGAGGTTCTATGCCTTCCCAAGTATCTCGGAAAGTGAAAAATAATGCACCACTTCACATGACAAAGTAAATGTGCATAGTGCCATTTTTTTGCATTTGAGCATGACTTTTATGTCCTTGTTTAGTTGTTAATTCTACTTAGTACTTTTATATCTTATATAAAATCTTTCTCATCCTCTCACAGAACACCAACTGCCATACCCAATGGCACTACTAGTTTACCAAATGGGAGCTCCAATCATGGGCATGGAACCCAATTGTCCGTTGATGGTATAGTTAGTGAAACTGAAGGTGGCTTGCCTGTAAACAAGACAACTACTATTTCAGCGCAAACATTTGTCAAAGAACCTCCTGCCTCCATTTCTGTTCAGTCCTTTAGCTCTGTGATCAAAGGTCAAGAGAAGTCTGCATCAAATTTGAATGCCCCATTAACATCTACAACTTCACCTACACTGTCCGTTGTCAATTCATCTGCTTTAGATCCTGGGTTGGCATCAACTGTCTCCCAGCATGCTGGTGCTGCGGATACAATGAACCGTGAAGCTGGAAGCCAACAGGAAGCTACTGAATTAAACCATATTCAAGTAAACAAACTTGCTCCCTGTGATATTGATGAATCTAAGACTGAGAAAACAGTGTCTAAGGTTCCAATCTCAATGGATGGAAAGGAGGAGCCCAGAAAATCGAAGGTTGCTGAACAGGTTAAGAATTCCAAGCCTGTAGAGCAAGAAGGTATTACCTCTTCATTTTGTTCCATGATACCATAACATATCAGTCTATAGTAGTTCATGTGGTCTTTGTTTAGTTTTTTTGGGTCTTTCCTGTTTATCTCCTTTTAATGTACAATGTTGCTTTTTTTAAAGTACTTTCTGGAAGGCTTCTGTATTTACTCTTTTCTCTTTGACAGTGGGTTGGTATAGTATTCGACTTTTATGGTTTTACTTTTCTGTTTCCCTGCCATGAAGATCCCATTTGAAAAGTTTGTGCAACTATTTGTAATTTTCCTTGTATTGCCAGTGGTCTCTAGGTCTTGCACCTGTTATTTAAACTGCCATTCTTCTAATTGTTTTTACTTTCATTTTAAAAAAATAGAAATAAAGTTTTTTTTATGTGATAATGTTGCTAATTTATTCATTTGTTGTTTTATTGCTCTCCCTGCTTTTGAAGCATCCCTTGCCTGCATACGGACATAAATATAGTCTTGATGTGCTTTCTTGTATTCTTTTTTTTATTGTCTATTTGACTTTGCTCTTGTTTTGAAACAGTGGTCACATCTGAGGTTGCAACTGTCACTGGTAAAGCCAGTTCACAATTGCTTTCTGATTCAAATGTCCGCAATGGTCAACATGTTACTTTTCCTACCCACTTCCAAGTTTCTGAAGCATTAAAAAATGGCTTAACTTTTGGAAGCTTTGATTCTAGTTTTGGACAAGTACCGAAACATGCTAATGTTACTAATTTGGAGATTGACTCTGCAAGGCCTGTTGAAACTTCTCAGGGTGTTGACGATACTGCTGGAGAGCCTGCTTCTAGGTTGGTGGATATTAGTTTCTACATTTGTTTGAATTTGTATATATACACATAATTTTTTGGATCAGGGTACGGGGAGGGTTTGTTCAGGGTTTGAACCCGGGACTTGATGTCAAACAGGACTTAAGCAATGTAGGTCATTTGCCACTACACCAGTGGCTTAGTTAACATAATTTATAATTTTGTGGTGCAGTGTTATTAAAGCGCTGCGTGTTAGTGCCAGACAACAAAAGCACCTTAGGCTATTTCAGGCACCCTGTTATAAAGCCTTAGATGGAAAAGCCCTCCCAATTGGAGTTTTCTAATTTCTAAATACTATGAATAAAAAGGTTGCCAGATGTCAAGCTTCTTATCCAAGGAAAGAAACCATCTTATATAGAATCATTTTTTTTCATCCCAAAAATTAATTTTAAATCATTGGTGGTTCTTGTTTTATCATTCCACTGTTCTAAATCAAGAAGAAAATATTTCCTGTTCAATCCTCTGGTGGATTACCAAGGAGAATCATGTTTGGATAATATATGTAGTTATAAATAAACCTGAAATATATCCATGAGATGCTAGAATGTTGGGATCTTTAAACGGTATTCTGAGTTATCTATTTTGTTTATTAATCTTCAATTCTTATTGGGCCTTTATGATTTCTCCACAGCCAAGGTAAATTACCAGCTGCGGAAGGGGACAACACTGATCAACAACAAGCTCCTCCTGAGTTTGAGAAAGTGCTTGAATCAAATTGTAATGTTTCACCTGACGCTGACTTGAAAGATGACCGGTCCAATCAAGAAATGCATCTGCACCCAGAGAGTAATCAGAGTACCATCCCAAATGTCCCAAGCTATGGGCTCAGTTTCATGCCGGCATCAACAACTCACCTTTCACAGTTTGATGGACCTGATGCAAGGATCCATGATGTTTCTCGTCTGACAAACCTCGTTGTAAGCACTTGCTACTTAATTGTAACAGTAATATATATACGTATATGTATTTGATTTAATTGGTTATGGTTCTGTTTCAACTTCTTTATTTCTATAGTCCATTGTGTGCTTTAGTAGCATGGAATATGACGAGAAAAAGAATCAGCTATCATAGGTTCCAGCAAGCTTCAGATGATAGTCTGTTTTTCCTTTTTCATAGTGACATCAAATTATAGTCTATGTTTTATACTATTATAATTACATGCTTCTTACACTTGAGTTGTCAAATTTGTAGAGTGGTAATTCTCCAGCTCCATCTGGTAGTTCAACTCCACCTATTCAGAGCTCTGTTGCTGCAGCACCACAAGCCGTTCATCTTTTCCGGCAGCCATTTCCACCTAATTACTTCCCTTATCCCCAGTATCTTTCACCTTTTTATATGCATCCAATGCATCAGTTTCTAAGCCCCACTGGGATTCCTCAACAACCTTCAACCGGCAACGTATACATGCCGCCTGGGGCAACTCCACCTGGGGTCAAATTCCCTCTACCACAGTTCAAGCCTGGAACTAATGCAGGAAATCCTGCTCACCTCGCAATTCCATCTGGCTATGGTCCATTGACTTCTCCCCCTATTGGTTTCAATTTACCTGTTCCATCAGTGACTTCCGGAAGCTCTAGCAGCAAGGAGGATATTGCAGCATTGCAGTTGAAGGAAAATCATATATACACAACTGGACCACTGGTTGGTTTTGCTGTCCTTTCCTTTTTATATTTCCTCCCAACCGTATTTCCATCTAGTTTGTTTTACCATGATGGATTATATGCCATTGTATTAGTGGGATTAATTTTAAGACAATGCTTTGTTTTCTTGGCAGAACGAAGGTTCAGCTCTTTGGATGCCTGCACCAGGGCATGACTTATCCAACTTGCAGGTTAATTCATTATACAACCTTTCCCTTCACGGCCAACAGCTTCCTTTCTCTCCTGCACAAGCTGGTCATGGTGCCTTTGCGGGACTTTATCAGTCGCCACCACAAACAATGGCTGCTCCATCCAACATTAACACCCTACTACAGCAGTCTCAACCCATGGCTGCAGCTGTGGGAACTGTAGGTCCCCCGACGGGCCCTTATCAGCAGCCTCAACTCGCACAGGTAAACTGGAAAACTAGTTACTGAACCATTAAAAATCTTACGATGTTGCAATCTAGAAGAAATCCATTGAGCAACTTTTCGGAAGGTAAAACACTGAATCTCTGGCCTACTCTTGGAATGTATATACTAAAGGCATCTCAGATATGTATTAGAGTTATTGTGGTGGGGAGAATATGGTTGTTGCTGACTTTGTTTTGCCCTTTCGTCCCGCCATTTCTGTTGGTAGTGTTGTTCTTGGTAGCAAACCTTCTGTTTGTTGTTCGATTCAGAACTCATATTATTCTCATAAGAAAACTCTATAGGAATTTGAAGAGGTCAATTAGATTAGGTGGGATTTTGCCAAAATTTTCCTTTTTTCTCTTGATAATGTCTCACCTGTATATTAAATTTTGGATCGAATAGCGAGGAAATGATGATATATGAAGCTGTAATTGGTATATGAGGAGGTTATTCTATTTAATTGAAATTTGAAATCAACAGCTACCTTCAGTTACTTTCTGGACCTGGTTATTTTGTGCACTTTATAACTTTGTTATCGACTTTAAAGCTGAGACTTCAAATTTGATTATTTTCGGGCAAAGCTAAAGCATTTTGCTGACGTGAAGGAGCTCAGCTGAACCTATAAAACGAATATGCAAAAAAATTCGATCTAGTTAAATTTACCAAAAATCTATATCAATCAGATGTTGATTTGAGGATTATTAAAGCATGCACGAAAATATAATTATCTGAAATGTGGTAAAAAAAAACCAAGAGACTCCTGAATGGGAGCAGTCAGGGTCACAGTTGTGATTATTGTTTCACAAACAATATAATGTAAACACTAAAGGTTCAATTGTGTCGCTGTTGTTGCTCCATGTATTCGTTTTCCTTCACAATGGCGTCGAGGTCTGCTTGTAGCTTGTCTGCATTTAACCTTCGGGCAGACATGGCTGCAAGTTTCTTTTCGAGATCAGCTGTTTCTCTTCTGATTCTATCGGTCGCGAGAATTTTCTCAGAGATTTGCTCAAAGCTATCATGGGTGCTGGTGAGCAGTCTATAAACCTGTTGCCGGTCCGCATCTTTCTTTGCTTCCCTGCACATACACACTTCTTTGTAAAGCCAGTAATGGGGGGCTCAAAGAGAGCTGAAGTAGCAGTCGGTACTTACCGGAAGACAATTTCATCCAAGACAGCGTAGGTGCGATGAAGGCTCTCCTGAATGGAATTGCTTTCTAACTGGAGCACCCTATTTTCTTTTAAAATGCGTTCTATGTCAGAGTCGAGTTTGCCACCGTTTTTCGTGATCTCCTTTATTCGTTCGATATAAGACCTTCGAGATTCCACCTCGGGCTGCTTCTTGAGATCAGCGGTAAGTTTCAAGCGTTCCTCCTCCCTATAACCAAGATACGAAATCTACATCAAGGCAAAGTAATTTAGAGGATGTGCACAGACAAATGTGTAAAGATTCTTTCTACAAAACTATGTTGCTCGTACTTGAGTGTGAGCGTCGGGTATAGGTATGCATTTGACACAGTACAGTCAGACAGTCACCTGATTCTGTGGAACACAGGTAGACTCAGTGGCGGATGTAGGTTATATTGAGGGTGGGAATGTGCCCACCTTGAAAATCTGAATTTACTTTACTAGTTATCCATTTTACTGGGTGTGTCCACCCTGAAATTTTATTGTGCCCAACCTGCAAATCTGAATTTCCGTTATTGGTTATCTATTTTACTGAATGTGTCCAACCTAAAATTTTACTTGTACCCATTTACATACAAAAAAATGTTATGTTGTTAATACTTAATATATGTGTTCTCACCCTAAAAAAAATTCTGGATCCACCACTGGGTAAACTACTGCAGAAAACAACATTGATTATACTGTTTCATCTTCCAAACAACACTAAAGATGGAAAATCCTTTGCGATATATCATTTTATGTTAAGAACAACAGCAATGTGCAAAAGATACTAGACTTCGGTTCAGATAAGTTACCTTCTTTTTATTTCAGATGAGGTAAACTGCATTTCTAGCTCGATTTCTCTTAACTTTTGGAGTTTCTCTAGAGCCTCTGGATTGTTTGCATATAAACATTCCTCGAGGTTTCTTTTTTTCTCTTCAGTAGGTTTACGGAAAGCATCCCTGCAAAGGAAAAAAAAAGATGATGCCAAGTTAAAGTTGACACTGATGCTGGTATGCTCCCAAAACACTGGACTCTTCTTTCTTAGTAATAACTTGTACAAGTTTTCCATGCACAACCAAAATGGTGTGAGTGAAAAGCATAGAAAAGATTATTATGAACAATGTTACCATACCACTGTGACTCTAGTTCCAGAATATTATACTTTTTGGCATCAATCTGCTTGTTAAGTTGCTCCAAGAAAAAATCCATAGGATGACTTTCATCAAATGCCATATCTGCTGCCACCTTCCACAATCCAAGCTCTTCCTCAAGATGCTGCATTTGTAAAGCATTTGCTTTCAATTCCTCCTTAAGCACTTTTTCTTGAGATAGCAAGTTTTCTGCTTCATACCGTCTCTAGTAAAACAATGGAGATCAGATACACTCATACACAGAAGAATGAACATTTTAGGCTTAAGGGTGTAAGTAGCCCCTAAACTTTTGAAAAAAATCAATTAAGCCCTTGAACCAAGAAATTTAATCAATTAAGCCCTTTAACCAATTTTGAACATTAAATCTTGACAGTTTTTTTTTTTGGATCTGTTGGTGCAGTGCGTCGTGTCACAGTGTTTTCACTTAACATTTGCAGAATTATTTTATTTTATTTAAAAAATTCTTTAAAAGTTCTGAAAATTCTAAAAAACGCATAAAATTTATAAAAAATATTTTCTCAAAAAAATTTGTAAATGCAATATGATAGAACTGTAGTGTATCATGTGCTAATAATATCTAAAAAAACTGTCAAGATTTAATGTTCAAAGGGCTTAATTGATTAAATTTCTTGGTTCAAGGGATTAATTGGGTGCAAAATAGTTTAGGGTAAAGTTCAAGGGCTTCTTGCGCCCTTAAGCCAACATTTTATTGTTTTGAATCATGTTTAGAAGCTTGAGCTTGAACCAAAATTTGAGCTTGTGTTCTATAGAGTTTACTCCTAAAGCTCGAGCTTGAATTGAGATGAAATCAAACTACATGAGCTTGCTCGATTAAGCTCATTTACATGGTAGAAAAATGAGCACCATTCCCATGCTTAAACTTGATTATTTGTGCTCGAGCTCAAGTTCATATTGAGATTTTTCAATGCTAAGTAAAAAAATGAAGGAAAAAAAACCTAGATTAGTCGCACAATCTACTAAAGTCGAGCATCAAGATACCCAAATTAAGCTCTCTCAGTGGCTTACATGTCTTGATGTCAATCCCCATATCTAAATTTAAGGCCATTTAATTTTCCCTGGACACTATAACAATGCTGTTATAAACTAGAAAAAGGCAGAACCTCATTGGAAGCCAATATTTAGTTTATAGTCAAATAAAGGTACCTTGGAGTCCGTCTCTTTGAGAGAAGTTGAAACATCTTCATCATCTTTGTGATCTGCAATTTCTTCATTTCTAGATGCAGCGTTTGATTCCGCAACTTCAGCATTTGAATCACTAAATAGGTCATGGATGACGGCTGCATCACCGGTCTTGATCTCGGAAGATTCTGACAATTCATCTACTCTAAGATCTTGCAAGATGGCTTCAACCTTTTGAAGATTTTGATCAACCTCTTCCTTATCCAGATTCTGAGTAAAAGACTCCGAAACTTTCTCGAAGTTATCCTCAAATTTCTGTCTCAAATCAGTATTTCTTTTCCCAGAAAATTTTACAGCTTCAGATGAAGCGGAAAGCTTCTCCACCAAAAACCTTACCAGCTTATATAAGTCCTCTTCTGATGGATATAAGAACTGCCGTAAGCAATACATATAATTTGTTCTAAGCATAATTTCAGAACAATAATAATAGCCGAAATAAAAGGAAAATTCATGGTAACTTGTAATTTTTTTTTACTGAATCTATAGTGCACGAAATAGAGCTACAAATCCGCATTTATCCAGTATTCAGATTCATCTTTTTTTCTTTCTAAAATCCACAGATCAATTCATCCATAAAATTAAATGTTTCATCCAAATCCACCATAGCCAATAAGAAATTATCATTATAAAATCTAAAATACTATAATTCACCCATAAATCGGTATCATTCCATTTGAATTCATCTCCATATATCACACGATGATCATTATTTTTAAAGAAACGAAGAAAAACACAGTACCTTGTGATAGTTCATGTCGCCAACATAGCCCAGATTCTTAAAAGCCAGTGAGATTTCGGAACAGATCTTGAACTTTTCATCCATGGAGATAGAATCTTCAACTGAATCGGGAAACAACACGTCGTTTTGATCGTCGACTTCGTTGATTCCGAGGGTGTTAAGTGACTGGCAGCAGACGGAAATCAACGTTGTAAGAGTTAAGTCGTTAAACGACGAAACGTTCTCCGGTATCGAAATGCCGAAACTGCTTAAGGATTTTAGTAGAATCTCTTGAGACTCTTCCATTGTTCTTTTTTTCTTTCGAAATTAAAACTAGAAACAAAAAGCTTTGAGCTGGGTTGTTTGCTTTAGAAGGAGAATGTCAAAGGAAATACCTAATTAAACCCTCTCGTTTTGATGGTGAAGCAGATACGGTGTCGTTTAGTTTGCCACAATTTTATCGGATAAGATCGAGAAAGTGTATCAAATATTTAGGTGACAATTTTGTGCAAATTTACGGTGAAGGTTTTTAAAATGAATAAAAATACATCTAAACTAAATAGAAGAAATATATAATTGATTTTTAATACTTTGAAAAGAAAGTAATTTTTAAAAAAAATAAGTGATTAATTTTTTAAGTATGACATACGATACTTTTTTTAAGCATGCGAGGACGGCCTGGTGGTAAAAGCACGCTCACCTACTATACTCTCTTTCATTTAGCTCCCGAATTTAAGACTCCCTAGAAACGTTACCTTCACCTAAATTTTCTCTCCCCCCTCTAGGTACTCGCCCTACAAGCCTGACAAATTTCATGAGTTTTTTTAGTTAGAGTTGATAACGAATATATATAATACCTATTAAAAAAATAAAACTCAGGGGACTCGCAATGTTGATATGGCAATTTTTATGATTTTTTATTTTTTAATGCAACTCGTCACACCAGTCAAGCGAGTTCTTGCAAAAAAAAATGCTAGATCCAGAAATAATTTTGTTTGGACGTCATAAATATAAGTAATACTAAAAATGAAATATTTAGATAAAAACGCAAATATTTTCGAATATAGATATTAATATATAAGAAATATTTTGAGTCGACACTCCACAATCACTATGTTGGAAAATAATCAGTTCAACAAAAAGTTTATGGATGTCAACATACATGAGTTCAACAAAGTAGATTGAAGCAAGTAACAAGATCTTCCAGCAAGGTCTTGCACAATTTCAGGAAAAACATATATCATTTCCATATGCAATAGGAGATATAGGTTTAACTCAACATCACACATTACTTCATGTATTTCAGCAGGAATTTCCTGTGGAAGTCATTCCTTATGGTATCATTAATGAAGCGCTTTTGAGGCTTGTTTTCACCGCGGGCTTGGTTCTTGAACACCACATCATCATCCCACCTGAACGAAGCAAAGATCGGGAAAGAACTTAGCTCGTTTGCAATGTCAGGCTTTTAGTTAAATAACACATGGGGGGAGTTTTGATTTCGCAAGGTACCTTCTTTTTACACCGAAAGATGTTGGATTATTGATTAGTGGGTTTCCCCGAAGAAGCTCAGCCTCTTTGACTTTTAGCTGTTCTTCTTGCTCTAGTTTTTCCTGCACAAACATAAGCCATTTCTTTTGTTATTGATGAAATATTTCAAATGATACTCTATGGCGGTAAAATCAAGAGGACATAGAAGCTCAGAAGTTATGAGCAGTGAAATTATGGTGTATAGAGCTTACCTGACGGAGTTTCTCTTCAGCCTTCTCTTTCCTTATCCGTTCAAGCTCAGCCATAAGAGCTTCTCCGTCATCCTCATCATCATCGTCATCCTCATCGTCACTAAGACAAAAATTAAGATCATTAAAAAGAGTGTAGAAAAACAGCAATATCCAAAAGTTACCAACAATAACAAGGATAATTCTTTTACAGATTTCACACACAATGAAACTACAAGTTTTCACAATTTAGTGTTTTAATGACTTAGA
This sequence comes from Hibiscus tridactylites, assembly GCA_958450335.1. Lineage (NCBI taxonomy): Eukaryota > Viridiplantae > Streptophyta > Magnoliopsida > Malvales > Malvaceae > Hibiscus > Hibiscus tridactylites. The sequence goes on from OY288271.1 coordinate 4,611,056, forward strand.
AAGACAGAAACCATGAAACTATATACCATATGTTACACCGTGTCATCTGAACTATCCAAAAAACATAAAGAATTCAATAATCTGAGAGATGAATTCTGCTAGGCTTCTAGCATAAAAAACAGGGATAGAGGCAGCAAGTAGAACCTTTCGTCGTCATTGTTGATTTCCACATCAGAATCATCAGCGTCAACACTGCGTGGAACAATTCGATCTTCAGCCTCCCTTTTTGCCCCTACAAGTGACTTACGCAGTTAGTGAAGTGCGTTGACAGCACATTAATTCGATAACAAATAGGCAAGTTGGCAATTTACCTTCCAGAAGAAGATGGCTTCCCCTCCTATGATCTCTATCATCTACAAAAATATACTCACATATTAAGAACAAAATGATTTTGGAAAGTTACGGCGACCCTAAATATAGAAGAAGAGAATTCGTGCAATATACAAGAAACAGTTGCTAAATTGTTTTCCTCTTTACCGTTATAGGACTTGTCCTTTGATGAGAAATGCCTTCGTTCACGCTCTTCAAGCTCATCACGGAGGTTTCTCTTCTGCAACTCATCATGGGTGTCCTGCCCATCCTTTCTGCATACTCACACATGCAAAACAAATCGATTATTGAGCTCATTTATGATACAAGTAGAGCTACAATACATCTGTAATGCTTAGAAATAGGATTTTGAAGTATGCTGTTCCAACTCTTCATTTTTCTTGAAATACCCATGTTTTGACATTTGTGCCCAACGCACGTATATGAGGATATGACCTCCAAAAATCCTACAAATACATGAAGAAACTTGGAAAAGTTTGACTATACCCCTATGAGACACGTACACATATCAGACACACTCAAGCCAAAGTTAGAGTAACATAGGTTTTGGATACAGAAAACCTCCAAAATCAACCCTTGTAATACATCACTTCAACATCATACAGGTGAAATGACAAGAAGACCAGGATAACAGTAAATACCTGATGAACAAACAAGATTCATTTTAGACAGAATTGTTACCTTCCATATAAATACATCATACATTCAGTTAAGAACAAAAGCAAAGCAAACAACATATCAAAATATGTTTTAAAACCCTAAATTTTATTTTTGGGGCATTGACACCCTAATGCATGAGAAAACAAATAAACATTATAGAGAAGTTAAAAAAAAGAATCACCTAGGCTTTAGATTAGTATGAGCTGCAAGGTCCCTTGACGAATACTTCTGAGACGGGCCGAAAATGCGAGTACCACCTTGTTCATTCCCACCTTTGGCAGGTTGCCATGTTGGTCTAGCAGCAGTTGTCATGTTTTCTTCAAGATGTTGTCAGCAAATATCTGAACCTGCCTAATTAAACATATATTCACATATAACAATCAACACAAACTAATTGGAAAAACGAAATTCTTGGTATCTAAAAAGGCTAAAATTGTCAAGATTTACAATTAGGAATAAGAAGGAAGAGCTAAATTACTTGAAGAATTAGCACGGTTTATAAACAAACTTTATCATATAAGAACAAGTGCAAAAACCCTAATTCATTGGAAGAATCGATGCATACCCAATAACCAGAATCTGCCTAATTCAACATATATTCTTATAACTATGCAAAATAATCGGGAAAATGCTGGGTACATGAGAAAGGGGCTAAAAAGTTCAAAATTATCAACTCAAAATAAGAATAAAGAGCCAATAACTTCAGTAACTGGTTCAATTTAAAAACAAATTTGATCATATACGAAAAAGCAAATAACCCTAACTCTTTACAATTCTATTTTCCTCGGCAAACAAACAGATAAATAAATGAAGTTCCGACGATCAGAATAAACCCTAAATCAGAAAACAGCTTAAAATAAAGGAAAATTAGAGTTTTACCTTTTTCTGAACCTGCAACAAATTCGATTGGACGAACAAAACTCGGGAGAGGAAGAGGGAAAAGAGAAGAATTATCTTTCCCACAAATAAGCCAAATAAATAATGCAACCCGTCGGATCCGAGTTAACAAGTTATTTTCGGTTAAATGGGTTGCTCGACTCGGGTCTAAGACTTGAAGATCAACCCAATTGAATTTCTTTACTTTAATATTGGACCGTGTCCTTTTTTGGGCCTTCTGACTTGGATTTAAGCTCAAATATTTTGTCCATTAATTTCATTTAGGTTAAAATCTACTCCGAATCCCCGTACTCTTCAAACTTTTGGAATTTGGTCCATTTACTTTTGCTTTCAAGAATTTAGTTCCTCAACTTTTTAATTATTATAGATTTAATTCCATTTTTTTTCACCGTAATATTTTTATTAAATTTATTGATTTGATATTTTAAAATAAAAATAAATTAATTTGACAACCAAGTTACAAAAATAAATATGTAATATATTTAAATTTAATGGTGTTAATAATTAAATTTAAATTGTTATATATATATATATATATATATATATATATATATATATATATATATATATAATTGAAGGAGTGAACACAAAACTCTGAACAAGAAGATGTTTATACCATTTAATCATTGAGACAATGACGAATAAGGACTCCACGGCACATTTTAATCATATGATTGACAAAATATGAATTGCTTTCTTCAACTTATTGCATTAATAAATGGTCTAAAATTGAGTTATTTTGACAAGGTATGTATTATTATAGTGAATTGGACACAAAATATATAATTGTTCAGTGTTATTATAAGAAAGTGTTTGTTCATTCATCATAATTTTTAAATACGACACACAATATACATATAAATTGTTTGAATTTAAATTATTTAAAAATAACATTATTTCATTTTCTACGGAAACTACTTCAATAGTTCAATATCACAGTTTTTTTAACCTAATCTAATAAATAAAACGAATATAATAACAAATAAGTACCTACTATAAACTATTTATAATAGAGTAATGTAAATATAAACCTAACGCAAAGAAAGGATATATACAATTCCCTCAAATGTCAACGATTTTGAGGAACATTGCTTTTCTTATTATTATTATTGCCTTCTCGATTTTCAAGACTTCGCTCTAACTAATTCAAGTCGACATATGTCGTATATTTAGTTTTGGTGGATGGGTCTCTCAGAAGAAATTTTTTGCATACACAACACATCGAACTCGAGACATGCTTAAGCGATACAAAATTACTTACTACTTAGACCAAACACGTTGATATTGCTTTTTAATATGCTTAGTAAATAATACATTGATTTTGAAAATGACTATCATCCATCCCTTGAACACGTGGCCATTATAAAATTCTCAGATGAAGCACATGTTGCTATCAATTGGTCAAATTTACGTTAAAATAAAAAAAGACCACAATTTTTAATTCATCTATTTCTTTCGTGACAATGTATTTCGAAGATGTTAAACTTCAATGATTCCTAAATATATTGTAATTTCCAATCATTTGGAATGAACCACAAATACAAAAATATATTGGTGTTTTGTATAGAAAGTGAACCGATCGTGAGATAAATTGAGCTGATTTTCTTTGAATGTAGATTTATGAAGTATTCTGTCAAGATATAATTGTTTTATTAAATAAAACTTAATCATGTAAGAAGTTGATAATAGGGTTATAGAACCTTCATGCTATATAATAACAAGATGATTAATGATTTAAATGACTACGTGCAATTTATTAAAGTGTGGTTTTTAATTTTTTAAAAATTAAATGTTTGTTAATTTATTATGTGTAATAATTAGGGGTAGGTGAAATAAATTGTAATTGTTAATTGGTATAACATTACATTTTACATGTTAATTAACCTAATTGCTAAGGTTAAATAGTTTCAATTAATCGAACCGTTAAAAAATGATGTCAATGGTTAACATATAGGTTAACCATTATTAAAATATTTATACATAAAATGAAGTTTGTGATTAGAATCTCTTTATCTAAGTATTTTTTATAAAAAAAAATTAATATATAATATTTGTCAGAGAGATAATTTCATTATTCTAAAAAAATAATGAACATTTGAAAAAAAAATTGTAATATGTTACAAGTTAACCTATAACTGAACCGTTAAGAAACGGTTAACCGCTATAACAATTAATCGTTAAAAAATAGTGATTAATCGTTTCTTAACGGTTATGCTATGATTTAATAATCATTATAACGATTAACCAAATGTTTAGGTTAAACGGTACAGTTAACTTACCATAACAACACTAGTAATAGGTTAATTTTTTAATAATAAATTAGTGTAAATTCAAAATATATGGAGTACAACAATATTTTATTTTTCTATATGTTTTACTCGTAATCTGTATCTAATCTTATATTTTTTTTTTTGTAAATAGTTAATTCAACTCATTTTGAATTTTTTTTAATGGAAATTTTGTGTATCCGTTCTTATTATACATATACAGAACTACACTTGTACTAACTAGTAACTACTAAGCTTTGATGGATATGTCAAAAAGGTGTTGGGCGATTTTAATGAAATTAGGCGATGGTCTTAAAGTCGTTGAGCCTTATTTAACATAAACGAGTCTAAAGGTCTTAATTTCCCTAAAATAGTACAATTGTTTATAAATTATTCTAAAATATAAAATTATAAGTCAATATATAGTGAAATATATATTTTGCTCCAAAAATAATAAAATTGTGAGTTAGTCCTTATAAAATTATTAAATTATAAATTAATAAATTATATTTTGACTCTACAAAAATATATAATTCGATTTTATTTCTAAATATTTTTTTGTTGAAATATTTTGGATAAAGCTTGATCAAGTCATTGGATTTGGTTACCTATCCTACATTGGTCTTGAAGTATTATTTTAGACCATATTAATCCTTAAATTTACATTTTAAAATATAAATTAATAATTTCTTTTAATGTCATTAATTTATATTTTTTATCCATATGAGTTTTTGAACTTATTTTTTTGTATCTACATCAATTCCACACCATGAGAACATATCAAAACAAAACAGAGTAAAAATCATCCGATATGAACAATATGAACAAGCTGAAATTATTGTTTTATGGAGTAATGTTTTGTTTTTTTGTTTGATGTTTGTGGCTTTAACTCGTTTTTATTTCATAATTTTTACTTTGTTTTTAAATTGTATTTCATTTTTTTAAAACTAATTTTAACGTCGATCTTTCAATATTCTTTGGTTTTTTGTACAGTACATGGACTAAATTGATTCATTTAACAATAAAGGGACAATTTGATTCACTTCCTATAATGCAGACCCAACTAAAACGTGTAAAGGTGTGTGTTTATGCTTATTTGAGATAACAAATTGAGTTGGAACATGATCTAAATATGATTTTTTTTTACAACGGAAAAAGATTTTGAAGGAAAATACAGTTTTCATGATCACCCAAGCCCAACAATTTAGATATTTCAGGCAATTTTCATGAGTTAAACTGATTCACATGTTTCGTAACCATACGAAGAGAAACATTATTGGAGTTTTATTTTAAATACTAACCCAAAACACACCCAATACGTTTTAGTTTAATCTAATCATTTAATAAATTTAAATTTTGAATTTTAATATGAAAAATATTTCATGCACAACAGCACGGGTGGTGAAAACTTTTTGTTTCTACAAATGGTCTAGTTTAAGATTTAGGGTTTATGTGTTTAAAATTTACGGTTTATATGTTAAAGTTTAAGGTTTAGGGTTTATGATGATATGTTAGATATTTAGATTTTAACCTATAAAGACTAAATTATAACCATGATCCCTAAATTTTAAGCACATGAGCACAAACTCATAAACCATGAACCATAAAATAGATCATCTAAACTTTAAAATTAAAACGCTTATAGAAACAAAAAGTTTCCACTATCAGTGCACAATATAATTGTCCGTTTAAGATATTATAAGAATTCCATCTAAATTGATTTCTTATTATAAAATAGAAAATACGTTTTTTGGAATGTATAATTTAAAATGAGATCCACTAATTGGTCTACTAGCTAAAAATGTTCATCTTGCCTTATCTTATATGTGTTTGAATATCGATATGAGAATTATAATACTTCACTATTTAATAAAAAAAGCGTATAATTTAAAATGTTTAATTCGTATTTGTTGTAACTTTGGATAATTGACGTATAGTAATATGGATTAATATCCTATACACAATTTCCACAAGCGCCTTAGTTTTAGGGTATAAAGAGTTAGTTTAGAGTATAAGGTTTAAGAGTTAGGAGTAGTTGTTTAGAATTTAAGGATTGTTGTTTCAATTTAAGGTTTAGGGTATATATGTTAGAGTTTAATTTTTAGGGTAATATGGTGAGAATTTAGGTTTTAACCTATAAACCCTAAATTATAACTCTAAACCTTAAATTGAAACAACTATCCCTAAATTCTAACCCCTACACATAAACGCATAAACCATATACCCTAAACTAACTCCTTATATCCTAAAACTAAAGCGCTTATGTAAACTTTTAGTTTCCACCGCCTGTTTATAAAATATTTATCCTAATAATATTTCATTTAATTAAGATAATTTACGAATAGTTTTTTTTAAAATTTCTAGGCCGATTTATATAAGTTGATGTTTTATTATTTATTTACTTAAAAAAAACGCACCCGAATTACTGGCGAATACGAAGCTGATTTGCGCCAATAGGGATGATCCCTGAACATAATAATATTGTGTGGGAACGACTTGGTTGGATTTGGTGGCCAACAACAGCCCACGCCAAAAAGGGTAAAAATTTGTCCTTTAACTACTGTACCCGCCACGATTCAAAATATTTTACATGAATATGATTGAGTTTATTATGGAGAAAACAAAACAAAAATCTGTTTACCACTTTGATAATTAAAGTTTTTAATTAAGGTTAACTCAAAGTTTAATTAAGATATTGCCCTTATAAGAAAAAAAAAAGAGAGAATGAAGAAGATTTGCAGTTGAAGAAGCAGTGCTTTGCTTACATAAGAAACAAGAACCCTCAGCGAAGTTAGGCCAAAGGTTAGCTTTCCTCCTGGTTCGCCTCTTTCTTTTCACTTGGAATCAAAGCAAAGGTTCATTTTTTTGTTTTGTTTCAGTTGATTTCTGGTCACCATCTCCGACCCAATTTCACCTTTCGTCTCCTTTTTGTATCATTCTATATATCTCCTTAAATACCCACCTGAGTTTTTCAGTTTTTGTTTGTGTTTCTTGCTTTTTTGGGGGGTGAATTCTTTGTAAAAGTGTGGGTTTTTGTTAGTTTTTGAGGGTTGATTTTCTATCTGGAGATGGGTTTTTTTTGTTATCTTGATATGGTGGGTTATATGCAAGCTTTTCAATTCAACAGTTTGGCTGCAGCCTAAGCCTACCTGGTGTTTGTTTTATTAACTAGCTAAATATCATATATTGATGATCATCAGTTTCATATGATTGCTGGTACCGTATAAATTTGGTTGAGAGTTGGAAATTTGGAATCATGAATACCAGATACACTTTTCAACCAGATTCAATGTGTAATTCAAGTACTGCTGTTCCATTTTCATCAAATCCTCTTGGGGAAGAACATAGGATTGCTGTCGGTACGCGTAATAGGTTTCCGCGTGCCTCGTCTTCTTCGATATTGGTAAGAACGGCGATGAGGGTGTCTAGAGCGAGGTGGTTTATCTTCTTGAGAAGAGTTTTTCATTACCAAAATGGATCAAGGTCTGATCTTGGGTCCAACCCTTTTAATTCTAGTACTTGGATGATGCTGGAGTTCTTGGCTTTGGTTATTCAAATAAGCATCATTTCATTCACTTTGGCTATTTCAAAGGAGGAGAGGCCTATTTGGCCTATGAGAATATGGATCGTTGGATATGACATTGGTTGTATTGTTAGTTTGTTACTTCTTTATGGGAGTTATCATCGCCTTCACGTTACTCAAGGCGATCGTTTTGGCCTTTCCGAGATCGAACAACAAAGAACAAATGAAGAATCAAGGTAAGCTTTTTATTACTTGATTTGATCTTGCTTGTTATTCTTCATGGTTTCATAACAGAATGGAAGGTTTAATTTTGGCAAATATCATATTAGCATTTACATGACACATCAAGCATTAGGGAAAGCTTTAAACTTCTTTGTTTGTCTATTAATGGAGATTATGGCATGTTCAGGAGCTCACATTTGATGAACAAATGCCGGACTTCACTAGAGCTGTTCTTTGCGATATGGTTTGTAATGGGAAATGTTTGGGTGTTTGATTCTCGATTTCGATCCTTCCATCAAGCTCCGAATCTCCATGTACTTTGTATCTCATTATTGGCTTGGAATGCTGTGAGCTACTCTTTCCCATTCCTGTTGTTCCTTCTCCTATGTTGTTGTGTGCCACTTATCAGCAGCCTCCTAGGTTACAACATGAACATGGGTTCCATTGACAGAGGAGCATCTGATGATCAGATCTCCAGGCTGCCTAGTTGGAGATATAAAGAAATCAACACCAACTTAGAGCTCGATCATGATTCGGACCGCAACAAAAACCGCGCAAACGAAGATCCGGTAAGTCATATATATACTCTTTCATCACAAGAATGGTTTAAAAAAAAGAAGGTTAATCTTGCAGGCTAATGGGTCTTTTTCCTTGTTTCTTGTGGTTGAATTTGAAAAGGAGTGCTGCATTTGCCTAGCCAATTATAAAGACAAAGAAGAAGTGAGGCAGTTGCCATGTTCCCACATATTTCACCTCAAGTGTGTGGATCAATGGCTCCGGATTATATCTTGCTGTCCTCTTTGCAAACAAGAACTGGACACATAGAAACTCGGACTTGGATGTGAGAGTCAAATACGAGTACATGTCCAACATAGTAAGGTTCAATTTTTTATAAGTTTTTTCAATATCGTCGTACCATGTTCGGAAATGCGTCGAATGTGGACATTTTAAGAAGATCGAAGGATCGGAATTCACAGCAAAAAAGCTTTCAATATAGTCTGGTGTGATTTTTTTTGTATATTTACAAAAGGTTACCTGAGTGAGTTATTTGTACAGTGTTCCTCACCAGTAACCAAAAATCTTACTGAAGTATACTGTTTATGATAACATTGAAACAGGACGGATGTGTAATTTAATTGCATTGAAGATTTGATATCAGAAATTGAAAGTTCATGCAACATTGAAGATTTTATATCATCAAGTTGATTAGCTTGTAAATACTATATACAATTTGGACAGTAATTCTTTAGCAACATTTGTAACCACTTTTTTTTTTGTTTTTCGGCATTTCTCACGTGGGAAATCAATACAAGTAATCTTGGTCCTCAAGAAATCTAATTCATATTTTCCAGGGTTCTTGATTCTCTTCACAAAGTTTTCCTCTTCACGGGATCAAGAAACTTGGCACATCTTCCTTTGCCAAATTCCAGGTTTTTCAACCTTTTTCTTATTTACTAGGATTAAGATTCCACACCATGAATTCAAGAATTTATTCTCAAGTACTTTTTAAATGATTGTACAATTTTACATTGAATATAATCTTGGTTTTTTGCTGACATTGTATGCATCGCCGCGAGTACCGGCATGCAAGCCATTGAGGCAGAGACGGTGCTACATGTTGAATGGGAGGGGTTGTGGCCGGGGAAAAACATTTTTTTACCCTTTAATTTCTTATATTTTTCTTGAAAAAATTAGGATAATTATGAATTTGCCCCCTTTATATATTTATGTTTTGCCCCAACTTCAAATCCTTGCTCCGTCTCTGTATTGGGGTCTGCCTTTGCTTGTCTACGACTCATGCCGGCTCATTCCGGTGTTGTTAGTCGTTACCATAGTGATGACAATGGCATGTCAAGGGTAGGCTCCGTCAGATCAAAACTTTCGATGCTTGGTAACTCCAAATCCGAGCAAATCAGTGATTATGTTCAAGCTCAGTAGGAGTTTCAAGGATTTTGGATTTTCCATACATGATGCATACATGCATGCGTTTGTATTTTAATCTCGTGAAATTTAATGTATCAAATTTATGGAAAAGTTTTGATATTTCATTCATACAACTAATTAAAAAGTCTAATTATGTCGCATGAATCTTATAAAACTTCGAATTTTCCGTCTGAATTGGAGTTGGACTTTATAAAGTTCGATTCAAGTCCAACACATTGTCATCCCTAAAAATAGTGTAAGAAATGGACTGCCCCCTCCAAAAAATCTTTTATAAGGTTTTATATGATTTTATTTAAATTCTAATTATTTTTTATTTAATTTGTCTTGTGTTTAATATTGTTATATTTAATTTTGACTTACAATCTTCTTTAGAAATAACAATTCGATTATAAATTTGTACTAATAATATTAACTCTTTTTTAAAAAAACAAATTTAAATAATTTGTAGATTCGGATTTAAAAAATAAATCATCGATTAATCAAAAATAATTTGTAAACTCATCGGTTAATAAAAAATAAAACCATCGTAATTACAATGCTATCATTTAAAAAAAAACCGATTAATAAAAAAAATAATACGGCGCCGTATTAGGTTTCCTTCGTCCTGATGAAGCTCTTCTTGTCAAACGAAAAGCAACCTCCCTATCAAAGTATCAGCATCAGATGCCACGTACTGTAAAATTTTGGCAAATATCTAATTATTATTTAATTAATTAATTAATCATTATATATATATATATACTTTTTATTCTCAATTAATTAATTAAAAATATTCAAATAATTTTTTTTCATGTCTGCATATATATATAAATCATTGAAATCTCCAGCTCTCTCCATTTTCTTTTAATTCACTGCCGGTTTCACAGATTTTCCATACTGCACCCATTCACTCTCCCCAAGAAAAGGTAACAAATAACATGTTTTTTGTTCCATAATTTCGTTTTTTCCAGTCTGTTTGTTTTCCGAGAAAATTGACAATAACGTTTCCTTGAAAATCTTTGTTAGCTTAAAGTAAATAGTTTCATTTAAAATTTTCCATGCTTTCGAATTTCGATAGGTTTTGATCAGGTTTAATTAGATTGGATTCTGATCAGGTTCAATTTGTTATGAGTGTGTGATTTTTTAGGTTTGAATTGATATATATATGCTTATCATTCCAAATTTTAACTGCTGCAATTTCTTGAGAAAATTAAGGCTCAGTGATTTGTGATCAACCTGGACGTAACGGGAAATTATTTAATTATATCATTACTCTCTCTCTCTCTTTTTTCTTTCGTCGCTTTGTATTTCTTGATTCTTGAATTTGCTGTATGCATTGCCTGATTGTATTGATCATATCTAACGCGTGAAAAGCGAACACGAAGTCATTTTCCTCAGATATTTCTTGAATTAATTTGTGCAACAGATATTGTTTCGAGTTTGAGGACGCCAAGCATACTGATTTTCACACATCAGGCTTGAACATTTCGGTTTGAAGCATACAGATATTGGTTGAAATCTTGGTTTCATGTTGCAGTGCCTCGACGGATTGAAGCATTTATTTGCTTCGGTATTGCACTGTTGTGATATTGATTTGCGCAAGCAACCCAGGGGTCTCGAGGATCCTGAACTTCTCGCAAGGGAGACAGTTTGTATGTTATCAATCTCCTTTTTCTTTTCTTTTTAAGTTATACTGTTAATCTTTTACTCTATGTTAGAACGATCGTGTCGATGCTTTGCATAATTCAACATCTTCTTCGGAATTGGGCTTTGTTATTTTAGTAATTCATTTTACTGGAATTAGTTGTTTTGCTCACCTTGATGCAGTTAGTGTAAGTGAAATAGAAGCACTTTATGAACTCTTCAAGAAGATAAGCAGTGCAGTGATAGATGACGGGCTGATTAACAAGGTTTCTTTATTTATTTTTACATTTTATTGGGAATTAATACATTTTGTTAGGTTTTTCGAGTTTTTGAACTTGGATGGTCATTTTAACATTTAACTTTTGTTTATATTCTGTTCGGCAGGAGGAGTTTCAGTTGGCCTTATTCAAAACAAACAAAAAGGAGAGCTTGTTTGCCGATCGCGTAACTTTTTTTATCTAATGTTAATTAATATTTTCTTTCCATTCTTGATAATAGAATTCTTGTTGATCTCAATATCTGATTTCACTGCAGGTGTTTGACTTGTTTGATACAAAGCACAATGGAATTCTAGGTTTTGAAGAGTTTGCTCGCGCTCTTTCGGTCTTCCATCCTAACGCTCCTATTGACGATAAGATCGATTGTATGTGCCCGATATGTTAAGTTGTCTGCAGCAAGTCCTCTATTTGTTTATGGATAAATTTTCTATACACAGGCGGTGGAAACTGAAAGTTTCCACAAGCGCCTTAATTCTAGGGTATAGGTAGTTAGTTTAGGGTATAGGGTTTAGGGGTTTAGGTGTGGAGGGTTAGAATTTAGGGATAGTTATTTCAATTTAAGGTTTAGGGTTATAATTTAGGGTTTATAGGTTAAAACCTAAATCCTCACCATATTACCCTAAAAACTAAACCCTAACCTATAAACCCTAAATTATAACCCTAAACCTTAAATTGAAACAACTATCCCTAAATTCTAAACCCCTGCACCTAAACCCCTAAACCCTATACCCTAAACTAACTCTCTAAACCCTAAAACTAAGGCGCTTGTGGAAACTTTAAGTTTCCACCGCCAGTGTATAGGATATTAATCCTTTGTTTATTTGGCCATCACACATAATCATGTTAACTTGGTGGTTGTATCTAAATACTAGAAATAAAATTATGAACTGAAGCATGTCAGCTTCCAGTAGCCAAGAAATTTGTCTTCCCTCAATTATTTTACTTTTTTATTGCAGTCTCTTTTCAACTATATGATCTCAAGCAGCAAGATTACATTGAGAGACAGGAGGTACGTGCTGCGATTTTGATTCGATCATTTTTTTCCCTTCTATTTTACTGTCTCTATTCATAGTTTTTATTTATAGGTTAAGCAAATGGTAGTGGCTACACTTGCTGAGTCTGGAATGAACCTTTCAGATGATGTTATAGAAAGTATAATTGACAAGGTAATACCTCAACCTGATATAACTGAAGCTGTATTTCTTATAAATTTTGTTTCTTGGGTCTAGTTTCTAGATATTAAGTTTCAGATATTTTTGACAGACTTTTGAGGAAGCTGATACAAAACATGATGGGAGGATCGATAAGGAAGAGTGGCGAAGTCTCGTTTTGCGACATCCATCCCTTCTGAAAAATATGACCCTGCAATACCTCAAGTAAGTTCCAAATATACTCCGTAGTAAGCAACGTTATCAGCTATGTTGTCGTGAAAGGGTTACTGATAGTGATTTGTGCTCAACTTCAACTGCTCTTTGCTTGTTTCCTTGAGCAGAGACATCACCACGACATTCCCGAGCTTCGTTTTCCACTCACAAGTCGATGATACCTGAAATCAGTAACTGGATTAAAGGTTTCATATGGCCTTATTTCATACAAGGCTGAGGTGGCAGATTCAAATATAAATTGGAAAAGAGAGTGTCTCTGAAGTTTTGGTTCATTGGTTCATTTTTTTTATTGTGTGTCCATATTCAACCGCTGAATATTCTGTTTCTTGTTCTTCTGAGTGTTTTTGGTTAATTTCAAATGGTCCTAATGTAAAAAAGAATTCTAGGACCATTTGAAAAGAATTTTTAATTTCTATCATGGAATATGGAAATCTTTGTTTGAGAATGTAAAAGTTGAACAAGGCAAATAAGCAAATCAGTAGCAGTTTTTAGTGAGATGCCAACCTTTTTGTTCAATATCAAAGTTGATTGTTCTGGTAAGTGTTTTTGGGTTTATGTTTGAATAAAAAAACAAATGGCTTAAGAGTGTAAAATCCCTTGAAAATATAATTAATTAAGCTCCTAAATTTCTTTTACACCCAGTTAAATATTTAAAACAAGAAACTTAATTATTTAAATCTTTTGATCAATTTTGACTATTAATCTTGACAGTGTTGTTACAGTGTTTTCATTTGACATTTTGAGAATTTTTTGTTTTATTTAAAGAATTCTTTAAAAGTTCTAAAAAATTTAAAACACTTATAAAATTTATAATTTTTTTTTTTGAAATATCTAAAAAATTTGTCAAGATATAATAGTTAAAATTGGAGTGATTTAATGACTTAATTGAGTGGAGGAAAAGGGTCTTAATTGGTTTTTTTTTTTAAAATTCAAAGGCTTAATACCCTTAAGCCAAAACAAATTATAAGCATGCCCATTTCCCATATTAAAACAAAATAAATAAGAAATGCTGACGCTAAAACGGTGTTTAAGATAGAGATGTTTACATATTTTTATGTTATGTTTTAATTAATTGTCATTATTTAGTTTTTGGTGTTAATCCATTTAAAACATTGTCATTCAGGTTTTGACTATAGAGCATCAATTCAGTTTGCAAACACCATGGCGCCAATAATAAAAGCACAAAGCTAAAAAAAACACAATGAGATTATGAGGAACTAAAAATCTATAATATTCCAAAATAAAAAACATTTAAAGTTCACCAGAATTCCCCCATTACTACAATATTAGAGCTAAAAGATGTCATCAGAATGAAACAAGAGTATGCATCAAAACATGTTCTTAGTCGACTTCCTCCATCTTGGAGCCCTCGGCATCAACATCCTCTAATGGAGGCATCTCAGAGTCAGCCTCAGCATCCCCTGCATCCTCATCAATGCTCAGCCCAAGCTTCAACATCCTATGGATTCTGTTTCCAAAGGTGTTCGGGTCATCGAGACTGAACCCGGAGGTGAGGAGAGCGGTATCAAAGAGCAGAAGAACAAGGTCTTTCACAGACTTGTCATTCTTATCAGCATCAGCTCTCTTTCTCAGCTCTTCCATGATGGGATTCTCAGGATTGATCTCCATCGTCTTCTTGCTCGACATATATCCAGCCATACTGTTATCTTTCAAAGCTTGGGCCTTCATGATTCTCTCCATGTTGGCGGTCCAACCGTACTCACCGGTTACCAAACAGCAGGGAGAATCAACAACGCGATCGGAGACCACCACTTTCTCAACCTTGTCACCTAAAACATCCTTGATGACCTTGCAGAGACCCTCGAATTTCTCCTTCAATTCTTCTTTCTTTTTCTTCTCATCTTCACTCTCATCAAGTTTGAGACCTTCCTTTGTTGCAGACACAAGCTTTTTGCCCTCGAATTCCTTGAGCTGACCGACAGCATACTCATCGATGGCATCAACCATATAGAGGACTTCGTAACCTTTCTTCTTCAGCTTCTCAAGGAATGGGGAGTTCTCAACTGCCTTTTTACTCTCACCAGTGATGTAATAGATGTCATTTTGACCCTCCTTCATTCGGGTCACATAGTCCTTCAAGCTGGTCATCTCGTCGCCACTCTTGGTAGAGTGATATCGGAGCAATTCTGCAATCTTGTTTCTGTTCTGAGAATCCTCATGGATACCAAGCTTGAGGTTCTTGGAGAAGGCTTCATAGAACTTATTGTAATCTTCCTTGTTCTCGGCTATTTCGAAGAAGAGCTCAATGCACTTCTTGACCAGATTCTTGCGGATAACCTTCAAGATCTTGTTCTGCTGCAACGTTTCTCTAGAGATGTTGAGAGGAAGATCCTCGGAGTCAACAATACCCTTAACGAAGCCAAGAAACTCAGGAATGAGCTCCTCACAGTTGTCCATGATAAAGACACGCCTGACATAGAGCTTGATGTTGTTGGGCTTCTTCCGAGTATCGAAAAGATCAAACGGTGCCCTCTTTGGAACAAAAAGGATAGCCTTGAACTCGAGTTGGCCCTCAACTGAAAAGTGCTTGACAGCCAAATGCTCCTCCCAATCATTTGTAAGACTTTTGTAGAATGCAGCATATTCTTCCTTGGTTATCTCCTCAGGCTTCCGCATCCAAATCGGCTTTTGTTTGTTCACCAATGACCACTCATGCGAGACCTCCTTAATCTTCTTCTTTTTCTTCTCTTCCTTCTCTTTTTCCTCGTCAACATCCTCAACTTTCCCTTCCTCATCCTTCTTATCCTCCTCATCCTCATCGTCCGAAATCTCCTTCTCAATCGTTTTCTCAATCCAAAGCGAAATGGGGTAGCTGATGAATTCAGAATGCTTCTTAATCAAGTCCTTTAGACGTCGCTCCTCGAGGTACTCGAGCTGGTCCTCCTTCAAGAAAAGGGTAATTTTAGTACCCCTACCAAGGTTCTCCCCAGAGGTATCCCTTGTGACAGTGAAGGATCCACCGGCTTGAGACTCCCACACATATTGCTCATCGTCATTGTGTTTCGTCGTAACAACGACCCTCTCGGCAACCAAGTAAGCCGAGTAGAAACCAACTCCAAATTGTCCAATCATACTAACATCAGCACCAGCAGCCAATGCCTCCATGAATTCCTTGGTCCCGGACCTCGCAATGGTACCGAGATTGTTCACTAAATCTGAAATAACAGAAAGATAATCACATTAACACCCACTCTTCATAAAAAACCAACAGCTGAATGCACAAGAAACTGAAGCAATAATGAACTTACCAGCCTTGGTCATGCCAATACCGCTATCGATGATCGACAAGGTGTTGTTTGTCTTGTCGGGAACAATGTGGATAAAGAGCTCTGGTTGAGCATCAAGCTTGCTCTTGTCTGTCAAGCTCTCAAATCTAATCTTGTCCAAAGCCTGGAAACAGTTTTTAACAATAATTCAATATTGGTAACTATTAAAACCCAGGAAACGAAAACATATTTATACTTATACTAAAGTACTGCAGGTTAAATTAAGCTTCAAAAAAACAGAATTTCATATTCTTTCCTTCTAATTTCAATCTAAAACTTTCATACCTACAAATTCATAACATTAACTACAAAAAAGTAAACCAAACGATAAAAGGGAAACTTTTATTTACAAATGTAACATGCAATCAAAGTGAGCAGCCAAGGAACAGGAAATTGCATAACTTGAAAACAAACAGAAAACCCACAAACTTCGCCATCATACAATCAAGAAAACTAAACCCACAAACATGAAAGCGAGAGAGATTTAGGCTTACATCGGAAGCGTTGCTGATGAGCTCGCGAAGAAAGATCTCCTTGTTGCTGTAGAAAGTGTTGATAATCAAGCTGAGAAGCTGGTTTATCTCAGCTTGGAAAGCAAACGTCTCTGTGTCCGCCATTGATGAATAACTCAAAACTCGATTTCAAAAGCACCCAGAAAAAGGAAGACAAAGCGTAACACTAAGAAGAAAACAGAATTAGAATTTGAACAGACTGAACAGAACGATGAATTCATGAAATGGTAACGATGTTATATAGGAGTAGAACTCTTTAGGGTTTCCAGATCCTTCTAAATTGACCGTTTGCACACTTTTCATTTTTTTAAAAATGTTTCTCTTTCCTAAATGAAGATTTGGCCAGTTTTGTTTTTCTAGATCCTTCTTTTTTTTTCTCTTTTAAGTTTGTTCTTGTTAATAATATGAAATTTAATTATCCTATATAATAGGTTAAATTACACGGAAGATCCCTATAATTATTTTTAAATATGGTACTATTTTTCTTGTATTTTTTGTTATATATATATATTAGAATCTTTTGTACAATTTAACGAAAATTATATTTTTTACCATTTTCTTTTCTTTTCAAATGTGTAAAAAAAGATCAACTATATAAGTATATATGTTAAGTTCTCACGTATTAAAAAATATGTTAGATTATTTGGTTTAATTAATAAATTAAAATTAGTTTCAAGATTGACAATACAAAATTTAAAAAGTAAATAAATTATAAATGTCCAAGTATATTTATATAATTTAAAAAGAAATTAATTGTGACAAAAGTATATTTGGCGGATGCAATTTATATAATTTGATGGGGTTTTAGGTGAATAATATTTTGAGAATTAATCCTTCGACGTGTCAAAAAAATTAATCCTTCGATCCAACTTCCATCATAACTGAATTCGTTTAATGATGATAAAATTATGACTAAATATTATATTAAAGAACTTAACTCTTACTGTAGTGGAATTCATTGTAAAAAAATAATAGTACGTTTAATAAATTAGTTGTGAATTATTTATATAATGTTTATTTATTGAGTTAAATAAATAATTTTTCATATTTATTTAATAAACGAATGAATGTGAATAAATATTTGTTTGGTTCGTTAATGTTTACAAACAAGTTTGTTTATTGACTCGTTTTTTTTTTCTTTTTATTTGTTGATATTTTAAATATTAATAAAGTTAGGGAGTAAATTGAACATATTCTGAATTTTGGAGTTCAACTTGTAAAGCATGATGAGCTTAGGACTAGTGGCATAATTTGATGATTTTCTTCTATTAACATGTTCACTATTGCTAAAGGAACATGTTCACGGTGCTAAACGAACCAACATAAACACTTTAAAAATAAATAAACGAACTAGAACACAACATTTTTTATTTAAGCTCGATTCATTTACACTCCAACATATATAAAAAGAATATCTGTAGAAAGGTATAATTGCACTTTTTACCTTAACATTTGATTATTTTTGCAATGCCACACGTGCCTTTTATTTGTGAGGAATTATCCTCTTGTCGTTTTGGTTTATTTTTTCCTTCAAAATGAAAATTTTGAATGAACAATTATTAGTTAAGTAATGATCAATATTTTGACATGTCACGGTATTTTATCTTGACATGTATTTATCGGTGTAAAATATAAAAAAATTATTAGATAGATTCGGTTCATCATATTATCTGTACTCTCGGTCAATAAGATCCAAAAAATAATGTCCCTAAAAATCACTAAAGAATGAAAGCTTTGCCTATGTATGAAGACAATTTAGAAAAATATTAATTTAAATATTTTCAAAATTCTACATGGTTTTTATTTTAACTTTAATCATAGGAAAAATATATGATGTATCGATGTTAGAACTATTTTATTTTCACAAGCGTTTTAATTGTATGAGCTATAGATCTAGTTTAAGGTTTTATTGTTTAGTGATTTAGAATTTAGGGTCTAGGATTTAAAAATTAAGGTTTAAGTTTCTGAGTAATATATTAGGGATTTAGATTTTATCTATAACCTTTAAATTCTAGCACTAAACTCTAAATTCAAATCATAATCACTAAAATCTAAGTTTATAAACTTAAACCTTTAAACTAAATCAATAACCCTAAAAAATAAAGCACTTTAAAAACAAAATATTCCTACTGTATTACCCTTGATATAATTATATCAAGTAAACTCTCTCTAATAAACGTCTCTTCTATGTTAATTTCAAGCAATTTCATTTGTCCTTAGAAATAATAAAATTATACATTTTAAAACATTTTTCATTTAATTAAAAGAAAAACATGATTTTATTCGAATTAATCAATGAGTTAAATATACGTCATTAAAAAAATAAGGGTAAACTACACAGATGACCACTGAACTATGAGTTTGGTGTTAAAATGACCAATATATTATTTTTTCCGCAAATGCACCACACAACTATTTAAATGGTTCCATTTTAGCCACACGCCGTTAAAAAAAAAAGTTGACGAAATTGTTAAAAAAAATTGATATAATTACACATTTGGTCCTCTATATTTATATAATATATCAATTTAGTCCTAATTTTAATATAATAAAATTAATTAATTATTCAATAAGGTGGTGACACGTGTCACCACCAAAAAACAAATAATGTATTGCTGTCAAGTCTCTCAAGGTCCCAGGTTTGATTCCTACCAAGGGCAGTTCCTTAGTTTTCATTTTTCCTACTCCAATCAGAGTGACTCGTGTCACCACCTGATTGGAGGGGGAAATTAATTAATTTAGTTAAATAAAAATAATTAAAATCCCCCAATAAGGTGGTGACACATGTCACCACCATATTGAATAATTAATTCATTTTATTAGATTAAAATTAGGATTGAATTGATATATTGTATAAATATAGAGGACTAAATGTGTAATTATACCAATTTTTTAACAGTTTCGTCAACTTTTTTTTTAAACGGCCTGTGGCTAAAATGGAATCATTTAAATACTTGTGTGGTGCATTTGCGGCAAAAAATAATATAGTTGTATTTTGATATTAAACCCATAATTTAGTGGTCAGCTGTGTAGTTTAAAAAAAATAAAGGAGGAGAAACATGATTTTATCCGGTTGCTAAATATCGTTTAACCAACAAAACGATGATATTATCGGCTATCAAGAAGATGCCACATTATCTTAGAAATATATATAACAGTAAACCCTAATTTGCTTCCAGAAAATAAAGTACTTCGATCCTTGAATAATAATCTCAATAAAACCTCGAAATCAATCAATCCTACGTATCACCCGCCCATTTCTCTCTCTAATCATCCGTTAAATCAGGTATTTTAATTTGATATCCTCGTTGTTATTACTGTTTTTTTTTTCTGTATTAAGTGACCCGGGAAATAAATAATATTTTCTGAATTAGTGAATTGAATCTGAAATTGATTTTCTTTTTGCAGTTAATTTGTTTTTGGAATAGCAAAAGGCTAGTGCTCTGCACTATAGTGTTTAGGTTGTGTTTGTTTGTAGCAATCATGATCATTTATAATGTGCAAAATCCAAGAAAGAAAAGAAACGACTTTATTTGGGTTTTCTTTACCATGATTTTGCTTCTTAATGAATGTTCTGCAATTGGATTGCAATACACCTTATTGTTTTAGCTTTTGCTTCTGTTGAACTTGTAATATGTAAAATTGAAAACGGGATAGCTTTCATGTGTATTGGTAAATTAGGGGAGAATATTGCTTTCTTATAATGATTTCATGAATGGGATAAGGATAGTTGTATCTGTAAATTGTTCTTTTTCTTCTTGGAAAGGAAATGAAAATGGACTAAGACTCAATTCAATCGATCCAGAGTTTATGTTGGATTTAGCTTCTATCTTGTTTGTGATATTGTATAGTTGTTTTCTCACTTGTAAGCTTTATTTGTAGGTCTAGCATATGGATTCTAAACCAGTTGAGGATATTATAGAAGCCTCATCAAGGGTCCATTTTTCTGGGTTCCATATGGATGGTTTGAAGGTAAACAATATTGAGAAGCCTTCAACCTCACCGGCTACTGACAATGCGCATAAACAACCTTTTATTATAGGTAAGTTTGAACATGGCAATTGCCACTCCTTTTGTCTTTTAGATACCATAATGATTGAAAGTAGTTGTTGAATAAGTTTTGGTATGAACGCTGAGAACAACTTCATGGACATCCAGTTCTTTTTTTTTCTTTTCCTTTCCAAATAATGGTTCTTCCAGATTTGTTGTGCTTGAAACATGAGCCTTGTTAATAGTAGTTACGTGTAATGTTCTTTTTTATTTCAGTTCATGTCAGTATGGTTTAAAAACTAGATAAAGCCACTGAACCAATACTTATTTGGTTACTGCATTTGCTTTCTTTCACTTTTGTCATGAGCTTATTCTCTTTTTAATTTTCATGTTATCTAACTTTGGGTATTATTGTTTTGTGCATCAGGAGTTGCTGGGGGTGCAGCATCTGGTAAGACTACAGTCTGCGATATGATTATTCAGCAACTTCATGATCAGCGTGTAGTATTAGTCAATCAGGTAAATGTTCTTAGTTCCAAATGCAGTTTTGTTAAGGATCACTCAGACAGAATCTTCAACATAAATTATAACTTCCATGAATTTTCAAAGTTGAATAATTGAAGCTTTATGAAGTATATGAATTTGAAATGTAGTCCTACCTTGCTGCTTGTTTTAGAACCTATTTCTTCTCAAATAATTTTAAACTAGGCTCTTTGAATTGTTTTATCAGTCTATTGGTTCTGTTCTTCCTGTCGTTAAATTGGCTCTGCATTGAGTAGATAATAAAATAATTGGCAATCATTCAAACAAGAAAATGGAGAGAGACTTGGCGTTTATCATTTGAACATCACTTGCCGAAGAAAATTGTTGAACATTTTGATCCGACCTTTTATTTTAGCCCTCTTTTCTTGTACTGCTAGAAACTATTGGTCTCCCATTGGTTAAGTTTATAACATGATCAATGTGCCAGGATTCCTTTTATCACGAACTCACTGACGAGGAACTTGCAAGTGTTCATGAATACAACTTTGACCATCCTGGTGAGAACAGTTCCTAACAGAGATCCAAATATTACGATCACCATGGTCTGCTGAGTTGCTATGCTTATTGATTGACTGAAACTCGTAGTATCAATCTTGCATCTCTATTTTTTTTTATCAAATCTTGCATCTCTATTTAATTGTTTACAAAGTGTTTCCTATGCATTATCCTGGTAATGGGGATGTCAGAAATTATTTGTCTTATTCTGAACTTTCAAGTACTTGATATCCTTCACATGTGCTAATACTTGAAGTTTTTAATATGTTCTGAGAGCATTCGAGTATTACTAATCAGCAAATTGAAGAAGGCGTGTACGCATCAATTGTCCTTAGAAAAATGTGACTGTTATTTATGTGCATTCTGTTTGTGTTCCACTTTAAGTTTGCTTTGAATTTCATTAATACAATGTAGTTATTTTTCTGCAGATGCATTTGACACAGAGAAATTGTTAGATTCTATGGAGAACTTGAGGAATGGCCGGGCAGTAGATATTCCTAATTATGATTTCAAGAGTTATAAGAAAAATGTGTTTCCTGCAAGAAGGGTATGGTCTCACAAGTCACAATGTCCAAAATGCATGTTACCATGACATGGAACACACATTTGTTATATCTTAAACTTTGGCACTTAGAGTTCAATTAATAACTTCAACATGTTACACAATGAACCCAGTTTTTTGATAAATCTTTTGCCTTGGGCACCTAGAGTTCAATTATAACTGTTTTATTTGTACGATGTTGAAGCTCTTAACATCCTCTAATAATTCCTTCTATATGGTATGCACATCTTTCTTCATCCCTTTTGAAAAAAATTCTATGGAAAAAGGAACTGTGATAATGGAGTTTCAACTCATAATTATTGTTTTCGGATGTCTAGAAACTCACTGTCATAAAACTTTCTGCAGGTAAATCCTTCGGATGTTATAATTTTGGAAGGGATACTCATTTTTCACGATCCTCGTGTCCGAGAGATGATGAACATGAAAATATTTGTTGATACAGGTTATTGGATCAAACTTTTATCCCTGTTCTTTGGCTGATGAAATTTGTATGCATGCTGCATATATACATTAATTGTCACCTAAATTCTATGTTTTCTTACCCCCCCCCCCCCCCCCCCCCCCAAACCACAAAATGTCACTATTCTTCTCTAGTCTACGTTGTTCGGACTCTTCATTTTTCTTGAAGTACTATGTTCGATACATGGATATTAGGATACGATCTCCATGGGTCCTCCAAGTACATGGAAAAACTTCTAGGATGCCCAAAAACCGAAGTGCCACTTCCATATTGCTAGGAGCATATTAGGTTGGACATGCATTATTGATCAGTGTGGGTCACTTAAATTAGCAGACTGTTTTCATTGGCCTGCTATTATTAACGTAGATGCAATAGAGTTTCCTGCTAAGAAAACAACAATTGGTAATTGATTATTATCTACTGGTGAAAGCTTTAAGTGCATAACTTGCGTATAGTAGTGGACATATCATTTCTTATTTTCTTGGTGTGACTGAGTTGGGCTATTACTTCACATTGAAACTTTTCAGTGCAGATGCTGATGTACGGTTGGCAAGAAGAATAAGGCGTGATACTGTTGAGAAGGGCAGAGATATTGGTGCTGTCCTTGATCAGGTCTACATTTGCTTCATTCTTTACAGTGATATGATAAAATTTTGTTTTGCAAAAACTGGGGCACCACAATCTCGTTAAGGTTTTTGAATGTAATGTCGTGACTCTGGCCTAAAACAATAGAATTGGGGATTTACTACATAAACTCCTCAAACTGTTTCCGGCTTTAATGCTATTGTAGTTGTTCAATGCAAGAAATCTTTTCTATTATCGCTAATGTTTCTGCCTTTTTCTTCTTTTGAAGTTTTTCTTTTCAGCTGATATTATATGCAATTAATTTTTAATGCAGTATTCAAAATTTGTGAAGCCCGCTTTCGATGACTTTATACTTCCAACAAAAAAGTACGCAGATATTATCATTCCCCGCGGAGGAGATAATCATGTAGCCATTGATTTGATTGTGCAACATATTAGGACAAAACTTGGCCAGCACGACCTCTGTAAAATCTACCCAAATCTATATGTTATTCTTTCGACTTTTCAGGTATAACGCTTTTGTTTTCTGCTATTAACTAATGGTGTAATATTTTTCCTGCATGTATTGAGCTCCTAATAGCTTTTTGAAAAAAAATATAACTACACATTTGTGAAAAGAAATGATTTTTGATTTATGCAGATAAAAGGCATGCATACCCTCATTCGCGACTCTCAAACAACAAAACATGACTTTGTCTTTTATGCTGATCGGTTGATTCGTCTGGTGGGAATTGTTTGATTCATATGCCTTCTAGTTTTCTTCACATGGTAATGTGATGCAATAAAAAGTTCCCTTGGGTCTCTTACTCATGGAAGACCTTTTTCCAGGTTGTTGAACATGGGCTGGGACATCTGCCATTTACCGAAAAGCAGGTGATCACACCAACTGGTAAGTTGTTGTTACTTCTTCTCCTGAGCATCATATAAAGTATTTGATAGGTTATGAAATCTTTTATTGTTGTTTTTTCTCTCACACTTCATTAATGTTATGTATGTTATATCTTGTTGTAAAGATTTGTTCTCCATCATCATCTGGTGGAAATGTTATCTGGAATTGGGTTTTGTAATAGAGTTTATTCTTGTGAATGATTCCAAGTTGATTCTGTAATGTTCTTAATTGTCATGGCTCGTATTTTCATTCACTGATACAGTGCTAGTTAGTTATAAATTATTAATACTGGTGCTATTGTTGGTGCAGGGTCCGTATATACTGGTGTGGATTTCTGTAAGAGGTTATGTGGTGTCTCCGTTATCAGGAGGTATGACTCTGGTCTTAAAGTTTTAAACATCAGGATCAGTAATTCCTTGATTTGTATCTGGGAATGACGTGTCAATGACGTTGGAGAAAACTGGATGATATTTTGGTGATTTTACGAGGGTAGAACATAACTGATTCCTATAGCCATAGACATGTGAACTTAAAACTCATACTCTTGCTGTCTACCACACACAAGCACTCTATCTCCACGTACTTGGCACAAATTATTTTAAACCATTAGCTAATGACCTTTCGAAACCGATGCTAGTGGTGAGAGTATGGAGAATGCTTTGCGAGCATGTTGCAAAGGGATCAAGATTGGCAAGATTCTTATTCATAGGGAAGGTGAGGACAACGGTCAGCAGGTTTGTAAACTCAACTACCTTCCGGTTATCAAATTCGTGACTTTGGCCTACTTTCTCACTATATTTCATTCTTGCTTCTATAATTGGGTAGCTTATATATGAAAAATTACCACAAGACATCTCAGAAAGGCATGTGCTGCTACTGGATCCTATTCTTGGGACAGGTTTGTTTTTGTTCATGGTTGATATTCATTTCTGCAAAGGATACATGATTTCGTGTTAACCATTTTTTTAGTATCATTTAGTTTCACGTGCGCTTATAAATTTTCGCATAGTTGGAGTTCATATTTAGGCTGCACCAGTGAAAAACCGATGGTATTTTACATTTTCCTCCATCAGGGACTAGTGATTAACATATTGCAACTATTCTACAGGCAATACAGCTGTCCAAGCTATTTCATTACTTATAGAAAAGGGTGTACCGGAGTCCAACATCATTTTTCTCAATCTCATATCTGTAAGTTATTGCCGTTCCAAGCCGTTAAGATTTTAAGTATCTCATGGCGTTCTTGAATAATTTGGGTTTAGATTTATCTTGCTCACTTGATTCCCCAGGCTCCTCAGGGTGTACATGTGGTGTGCAAAAGCTTCCCAAGAGTAAAGATTGTGACATCTGAGATTGATATCGGTTTAAATGAAGATTTCCGTGTTATCCCCGGTATGGGTGAGTTCGGCGACCGATATTTTGGAACGGATGATGACCAGCAAGTGGTGCCTCCTTTGCAATAGTTCAATTCAAAATATTCTCCTGGAAGATCCAACTTGAATATGCTTCAGTACATTTTGAGCTTCACTCATATATACTAGGGTTGTATGTTATTCAGACTCGGGTTATGGGTTTGTGTCTGACACAGATAATTTTTAAAAAAGTTTCGCATGTATGTGGACATGGGTGTTAGATCCGAGTATTTTAAAAAAAAAAGAATTCTGAATAACACCTTTATGCATAATATAATATCTTCCCTTGTATATTTTGTATTTATGGACCACAAATATTCATTTCAATAAAATGGAATTCCCTTTCACGTTTTGAGGTTACCAGGAATTGAGAATTTATCTTGATAGAGAACTTAGTTTTTTTTTTTTTTTTATGTCTGTTTAAAGTGTAAATAAGGTACTTGTGTTCGGTTTGATTCGAAAAAATTGAATCCGGTTCTCTCTCGGGTCAACTTGAAGTTGAATTCAGTGTGCATGAAAATCAAATTCATTTCTAAATAAATGAATCTACTCAAATGAGCACAAACATTTATCTCTAGATGCTTTATTGAACCTCTAATCACAATTATTTGCATTGGCTACCAGATGTTCCAAAATCAATTAAGAAGGCAAGTACAGCCCGAGAGTTTGAACCAGTTGTTAAGGATGTGGCTGAAACACAGGAATTGAGTTTCAAGGATAAGCCAGGCATTGTAAGGAGGGATTTAAGGTCACTCGTTACTTTATCCGACTATGATAAACTTCCATGGGTTCTTCTTTTGACACGTGTAACGTTCTGGATGCATGTCATGGATTCTTTTACATGCAGCATAGCATATTCCTTAAGAGTTAGGACCTCATCTATATAAGAGTCGTGCTCCTCCTTTTGGATTGGCTTAGCTTTTGTATTTTCCTCTTGTAATTTTCCTCTCCACCCTTAACCATGTCGGCTTTTGTTGGAAAGTATGCTGGTAAACTCTCTCCCACCTTTCAATGCACTATAACAACGTAGGAACCTATCTGCTCTGTAAAATGCATGTTCATGTGTTCATTACGTATATGTTTTAATTAAGACGGACACAAAATTTTATGTTAAAGGGTTGGGTTTATCCTGCATTAAAAGGTCCATCATACCTACTAATATGCATGCATCTTTTCTTTTTCCTTCAGAGGAGTTGATCAAGAACGCTAAGTACATAGCCACCCCGGGCAAGGGAATTTTGGCGGCCGACGAGAGTACCGGCACCATCGGAAAGCGTCTCTCGAGCATCAGCGTCCAAAACATCGAGTCCAACCGCCAAGCCCTCCGCCAGCTCCTTTTCACCTCTCCCAACGCCTTGACGTACCTCTCTGGCGTCATCCTATTCGAGGAAACGCTTTACCAAAAAACATCTGATGGGAAACCCTTCGTTGAGGTTCTTGAAGAAAACAACGTCATTCCGGGTATCAAGGTCGATAAGGGCACCGTCGAGATAGCCGGCACCAACGGCGAGACCACCACTCAAGGGTTTGACTCCTTGGGCGCGCGGTGCCAGCAATACTATAAAGCCGGTGCGCGTTTCGCCAAGTGGCGCGCAGTGCTCAAGATCGGTCCCAATGAGCCGTCCGAGTTGTCGATACAGCAGAACGCGCAGGGGTTGGCTCGTTACGCTATCATCTGTCAGGAAAATGGGCTGGTCCCCATTGTTGAGCCTGAGGTGCTAACTGACGGCTCTCATGATATTCAGAAATGCGCCGCCGTCACTGAAACTGTGCTGGCGGCGGTTTACAAGGCGCTGAATGAGCAACATGTTTTACTTGAGGGCACCCTTTTGAAGCCTAATATGGTCACTCCAGGTTCCGACAGCCCAAAGGTAATGTTCAGATGTTAGTAGTATTAAATTACGGCCGCAACGCCGCATCGTAACACCGCATTGTAACACCGCAAACAGCATCTAAAATTACAGTTATTTTATGCATGTTTTTATAATTATGTATCCCACAGGTTGCAGCGGAGGTGATTGCGCAATACACGGTGACCGCACTTCGCCGAACCGTCCCGCCGGCAGTGCCAGGGGTCGTGTTTTTATCAGGAGGTCAAAGCGAGGAAGAAGCAACGCTGAATCTGGACGCGATGAATAAACTGGAGGTGTTGAAGCCATGGACGTTGTCGTTCTCGTTCGGACGAGCCCTGCAACAGAGCACGCTCAAGACATGGGCAGGGAAGAAGGAGAATGTCCCGAAAGCGCAAGAAGCATTTTTATCGAGGTGCAAAGCCAATTCGGAGGCCACACTCGGGAAGTACAGCGGAGGAAGTGCCGGTGGATTGGCTTCGGAGAGTTTGTTTGTTAAGGGTTACAAGTATTAAAGCATTTATATATCTATATATGTTTTATGTTTTAGAGTTTGTTTTAATTTCTCAGCTAATTCAATCAAAAAATATATATAATTTCTCAGCTAATGGGTGGCTTTATACTGTAGTATATAATAATAATAATAATAAAATTTACTCTCGTCCCACTATTTATGTCACATGTTGACTTTTCACGGAATTTTAGAAATAAAAAATTTGTATGAAATGTGTGGTGTAAAATAATTCGAATTACAAATTTGCCCTTAAAAAGTTAGCTTTTATTTTTGTTGAGAAATTAAAAAAGGACAAAAAAATAAATGTATTTTATAAAAGTTGTTGAGTTTTTCAAAGTGACATTTTGACTGGGACAATTTTAAAACACAAATGTGACACAAATAGTAGGACGGAGAGAGTATTAAGAAGAGGTGACATTTTTTAAATGTCGAAAAGATAATACGATTTTGATTTTAAATAATAAAAAAAAAACATCAGAAGAAGGTGGTGATTTTTGCTGGGCGGAACTAGGTATTATTTATAGAGGGGACCATTTAAACATGTTTAAATATATGGAGGTCTAACAATGATTTATATATTTTTAAGGGAATGTTGACCCAAAGATTACTTTGGAATTTTTTTATTCCAAATATAAGTATCCTCACAGATTATTTTCGGATATAGGGATGATTAATGTTCAAAATCAGAAAACCCATGGACCACAACTCGAGTTTGAACAGTAATTTTCAAGGGGTATCACTGTGCAAAATCAAATGGTGAACCACCACACTTTTAAAATGCCACACTGCCATGTGGGTGTTCCGAGCACTGTTCAAAGTCGGACTGCCCACCCCCCGTCTTTGAATAATGCACCGAATAATGGTGCCTGGGCTGCTCATTGCGTGCCACGTGGCGTCGCGCAAAATAAAAAATGGGAGGAAAGCACTCCGTTTTTGAACAGTGAAACGACTCCAAGAACACTGTTCAAACTCGGGTTGTGCACTACATGTGTTCTGACTTTCAACAGTAATAATCTCTATTTTCGTCCATAATGAGAGGGGATCCCTATTTTTAGAATAAAAAAAATTAAAGTAATATTTGGGTAAATCTTCCTATTTTTAAGAGATTAAATAACAATTAGTTTAGTGGTAAATAACTTTCTAAACTATACTTTTTTTTAGAGAGGTGTCTAAAGTATTTTTAGGTCAAACATGTGCTTAACGTTTCCAACGTTACTTAAATAAGTGTTCGTTGTGACTGTCCGTTAAAAAAAATTCGTTAGTCAAAAAAACATGACATGTGACAATATTAAACATTTCTTAATTTTATTTATTTAAATAAATCAAAAATTTAAAATATCTTAAAATTTTCAAATAATACAAAAATAGTCCCCAAATTCAACCACTACCACCGGCGTTGGTCGCATTTCGGTGACGGATAAAGCGTCCTCCTTCGCCAAACGACTCACACACCGTTCATCGTCAGTTATGATGTTGTTCGTTGTGAGTTATTTTAATGAACCATTCGATGATTTTGACGTTTCGTATGGCGTTAGTTGATTGTCGACGACGAGGTGGTGGGGCAAATGACTGTGATGGTCTGGCGATGAATGTGGTGGACGGCGGCGTGACAATTGACGGCGAAATCGAAATTTGAGTTTTGGTTGTTAAGGATTTCAAATTTTGGGGCTATTTTATAAAATAAAGAAAATATTTTGTTTCATTAATTTTTATTTATTTTGTAAATATAATTTCAGAAATTTAAGCAGCTAACACATGTAAGTTAATGGTGAAAGTTAACGGACGTTGACGGTTGTTACCTATTTGAGTAACGTTTAAAACGTTAGACACATGTTTGGTCCGAAAAAAAAACTTTGAGCACCTATCTAAAAAAATGTATAATTTGAACACTTGTTTGCCACATAAGATATGACAATTTTACCATTATATCAATCTATGTATTTTTTTCAATTCTTAAAACTTTGGTGGGTCGTAACCCTACCCGATCTCTCCCACCTTTCGTCACTGAATTTTTAAAGGGTTATCTACTGGGATTGTCACTTATATTTTCTCTGGTACAGGGTTTGTTACCGATTTTGAAAAACGACCAGTAAGGTCACTTACGCTTTCAGAGAGTAAAGTTTTGGTCACCTAACCGTTTGGTGTCGCTAACTTTTGACGGGAGATTGATCTGAAACAATAAAAAAATGATAAATTACCTAGACATTCCCTAAACTATTACTTCACTCCTATTTTGATCACCGAAATAAAAATAATTTGTATAATTGCACATTTAATACTCCACATTTACAGTTTTTTTATTTCTTCTTAATCTAACTCAATCTCTAATTTTCTACTATATTGATCCTCAGTTCACACCGTATATTATAAAACATCATTGTATATATCCATGTTTCAAATAATATTTGTAATCCTCAACTCAAAATTTTTTATCTTTAAAAAAATCCCGAAATTTTATAAAACAATCCTCAAATCCCTAAAATTATCCACCCCCAATATCCACCGCTTCCGCCGTCGATCGCCACCCCTAACCACACCCCTTTGGTCGTCGAAGCATGGTGGTCAATTCCCCCAACACGGTGTCACCAAAAAAGGCGTGCAACCGAACGTCGAACGCGAAATCGACGTCCAATTGGCACGTCGTTCATCGTTTTCGATGACGCTGTGTTGGGGAAAATGACCGCCATGCTCCAACGACAAAGGGATGTGGTCAGGGGCGGCGATCGATGGTGGAAGCGGCGGCGATTTGGGGTGTAAGTTTCGGTAATTTTAGGGATTTAAGGACTTTTTTGTAAAATTTCCAAATTAAAGATTAAAAATTCTTAGTTTTTCCATTAAATCGACTTTAAAAAATAAAAATAGTGTCGCGTGTCGAGCATTGTTTGGTTGATAATTTTTTAACACCCATTTAATGGTTTAACACCTAAAATTATAACGATTGAAACTTTGGGCACCTATTTTAACAAAAAAATATATTTTAGGCACCTAAAGTTCAAAAAGGTATACTTTAGGCACCTATTTTCATTTAAGCCTTTCGAATATGTTATGTAAACATTGCTGCACATAAATTGAGCATTATTTTGTACTGAACCATATTAAGAATTACAAATATTATTTGAAACATGGATATATACGGTGATAGATTATAATATACAATGTGAATTGAGGATTAATATAATAGAAAATTAGAGATTGAGTTAGATGAAGAAGAATATGAAAAATGGTAAAGAAGGGAAGAAATAAAAAATTACAAATGTGGAGGATTAAATGTATAATTATACAAATTATTTTTATTCCAATGGTCAAAATAATAGTGAAGTAATAGTTTACGAGCTGTCTAGGTAATTTATCTTTTTTTTATTACCTCAGATTAGCCTCCCATTTACATTTAATGACAACAAACGATTAAGTGACCAAAAGTTTACTCTCAAAAACATAAATGACTTTATTGGTTTTTTTAAGAATCTGTAACTAACTCTATATTGAGAGTAAACATAAATGATCATCCAATAGTTAACCCATTTTTGAAAGACGTCGGGAAACACCAAGACTTTATCCTTTACTATATAACTCTTATCTCTATTTCGTAAAATAATCTTAAAGTATGCAATACATTCTCATGATATCCAAACATGATGGAAAATCGTCTGCCTCTTATCATGCCCTTCTTTATGCCTCTACTTTAAAATATTGTGTTTAGGGTTTAGAGTATAATGTTTAAGGTTAGAGTTTGTGGTTAGGGTTTAGAGAATTAGGGGTAGTGTATATTTTGTAGGGTGTTGAATTTAGGTTTAGAATGTAAATTAAGGTTAGTATTTAAAATTTAATTTCAAATAATTTTTAGTATGAGATATAAAAGTAAGCATAATTAGGATGCAGAGCATTTTTACAAGGAAGTTTTTGTTTTACCGTTATATTATAGTTTATAGATTCCTAAGAAAAAGTTGAAATGACAACTCTGCTTTATTTCCAAAACGCATTGATCACTCTGCTGCATAACCTTTTTGTAAACTTGAACAAAATATTTCCTCCTCTGCTTTAGTTTGTTGGCCATAGAGACTTAATACTCTCTGTTTCTATGATTTCTTTCTCGCCATTTCCCATTTTGCTCTGCAATGCTTTATTTAATCCCAAAAATGATCTCTCTTTGTTTCCTTCTGCAACTCGGATGGGAAAACCAAGATCAAAGTAAAAGGAATTCAATTGTTTGATTTGTTCAAGTTTTTTTTGTTGCTTTTTATGGAAGTTTCATTAAAGGATTAAGAACATAAACATTCGAACCTTCTGTGTTGGACCAGCAATTAGCTACTGATTCCCCGAGGGAAAATCAGCTCTTTTTTTTTCTCGGAAAATGACAGTAACATCACATCACCAATTTCCAAGAAAAGAGAATACAACTTCGACACGACCGCCATTAACTCACCATAAAACCCATTATTTTGCTCTATTTAGCTCTCTCTAGTCTGTAATCTGCAATGCCATGTGAAGAAGGAGAAGAGAAGGTTCAATGGGTCGAATAATCTCCTTCATTCAAAAACTTTTGTCGTGGTGCCCATTTTTCAACCCCATTAAAACATGTTCCAGTCCTCAAAGTGAGGAGATATCAGAAGATTTAGAGAACCCAATCGAGGAGTATACCCTACCATTTAACGACAGTGACAGTGAAAAAGATTCCAGCTTTAGATTCCAACAAAATGTGGACGCTTTTTACATTGATATCGTGGAAGATTTAGAGGACCCAAATGAGGAGTATACCCTTCTGGTTTCCACACCAGAGCTGTTGGATCCTTGGAGTGAGAAAGATTCAAGCTTTAGATTCCATCAAAATGTGGACACTACTTGCATTGATATCGTGGAAGAGACAAGGCAGGATCCTGCTGCTTGTGTGCTGAATGTGGGGAATTTGGAAGAAAGACAACTAGTTCGAGCTCCCGAGAGATGGATACGACAGTATTGCAGTTCCCATAGGATGTTGTTGGTGGGTGAAGGCGATTTTTCTTTCTCTGCTTGTTTGGCTCCTGCTTTTGGTTCTGCAACAAACATGGTTGCCACTTCTCTCAACACTACTGGTAATAGAATTCCTTCACTTTTGTACATTACTTATATTGATTTATATTCTTTATATACCAGTATATATATAACGGTATAAACAAAAGTTTCTACAAACTATTGGTTTTAGGTCTAGTATTATAATATAAGGTTTAAAGTTTAAGAGTTTATAGAGTATGTGTTTAGAATTTATGAGTTGTTAGAATTTAGGATTTATAATTAAAATTTAAGTTTTAAAAGTTATGATTTAGAGTTTAGGCCGACATGGTGAATAGAAATCTTTTATTTTTTTCCGGCACCCTTATTTATGACCCACAATAAAAATTAAGTTTAGAGTTTAAGGTTAGAGAATTTAGTATAGGGTGTATCTTTTACAGTATATGATATAGGGTTTAGGATTTAGAATTTAAGATTATGCCTTTAAATTTGATTTTTTAGTGTTTTTAAGTGTTGAGTATAGAAGAGGCAGATGATTTTTATCTCTAATATGATTAGAGATTTAAATTTTAACTTATACACCTTAAATTTTAATCACACCCTAAACATAAAACTTGAATTTTTAAACCTTCAAATTTAACCCTAAACTTTACAATTAAAGCACTATTTTTACCGTCTTTGTATAAAATAATTATCATATATATATATATATGACGTGTACATTTTGTAGAATTTTTGTTTAGTAATTATAAGAAGGCAATGGAAAATATCAATGAGCTAAAAACCAGAGGATCCGTGGTTCTGCACGGTATAGACGCGACCGAAATGGCGAATTATTGTTACCTTGGAGCCATTAAATTCGATCGAATCATTTACAACTTCCCGCACGCTGGTTTTCGTTCCGACGAACCAGTCGAGTCCCATAAACGGTACGCCAAAAAAAGACTTCATTTTTGCATGAACTCGAGTATAAAATCTTTCACTGATTTCGTTTTTTTTCTTCTTCTTGCAGTCGGAATCGGTCGTTGATTTTATTGTTTTTCAAGAATGCGAAGGAGATGATTAAGGACAATGGCGAAATCCATGTGACCCATAAATCAAATCGGTTCTTTCTGGACTGGAATTTGCAAGGGCTGGCGGCCGCCGTTGGGCTGAGGCTTATACAAGAGTTGCCGTTCAAATTGAGCGATTTCCCAGGGTACCGCACCAAGTATGGGTTCGGCGGGGACAAGAATTTCAACTGTCATCCTAGCAAAACTTATAAATTCGGTTTATTTTAGAATATATCGCCATGAAAGTGTTACTGTTCTGGGAAATTATGGCTTTCCTGAAAATTTGAAAGGACTGTGAGAAAATTAGCCCCTGTGCCGTACATATTTTAATTCTGGCGTAGAATGAAACATTTCAGTTTGTTGTAATTGAAAAATTAACACTTTAGTCCAAATTGATAAGGCCTATAAGCTTAGAATAAGTTCAAGTAATATCAGCCGTCAGAGTTGAGATAAAAACCAGGAAGAAGACAAGCTCAAGATTTAACACAAAAACCATTTCAAATAAATAAGAGATATATAATAAAAGTTGTAAATTCTCTTAGATATTGATACTTGGCTTGGCTAAATGCTAGTGGCATAGCACTTTTCCTTGAAACCCAAGTCATCCATTTCGTTTAGCTTTATGTTCCTTTTCGGTGTCTCTTTTTATGTTCCAACACTAAAAAAAATTAAATTTTAAGTTCTAATCATAAATTTTAAATCTTAAATTCTATACCATATACTCTAAAAAATACATCATACCATAAAATTTCTAAACTATAACCTTAAACCATAAACCCTAAACTTAATTTTTAGTGTGGGGCATAAATAGGACATTAAAAAAGAACAGAGGATTTCTATTTGTTTTAACGACATGTGGCTTGATTGTTACCGCTTTAAATAGTTACGTGGTTAAAATGACACAATTGATAGTATAATGGTCGTATCGAAATCACTCTCATAGTTAAGTAGTCATTTAAATAGTTTATCATTTTCTTTATTTTTTTAATGCATACAATAAAATAATGAGAAAAACTCTACTGATAAATTGAAAATTAGTGTCTAATAGTAATAGGGTAAATTTTTTATACACAAGTTGTGTAAAACTAATTTTACACAAACTTGCATACTTACATTATAAAACACAAATTTTAAAATCCTATCTCTAAAAAATTAAACCTATACCCTAACCTTAAATTATAAACCCTACAACCTAAATCCCTATACTTTAAACCCTAAACTAAATCCTTAACCCCTAAAATTAAAAGACATGTGTAAATTAAAGTTTACACGGTTTATGTATCAAAGTTGTTTCCATAGTAATAATAGGTAATATTCCCCACCACTTTAAAATATTTAGTACCATATTTTACTCATCTGAACTAGGGGTGGGCAAGACCGGGTACCTGGTCAGTTTGTCCAGTATTGATCTCAATCTTGGTTCTGTAGCCATCAGTTCTTGAAAACTGAAATCAGTCCCGATCTCGGTCAAATCGGGTCATAGATTTTAGGAACTGATCTCGGTACTAGTGTGATCCGGTACCAGTACCGGATACCCGCTCAATTAGTCTACTATTAAGAAAATTTGAGCATCAGGGGGAAAATTCCAATAACCAATAATAATATTAAATAACAAAGTCAGAATACTGTAGTCTTGAAGGTTGATGTATTAAAACGAGTCATACTCATAATATTCATAAGCTAAAGCGGTCCTAACATACCAATACCAAGTACCCACCGGACATCGGATCCAGGAAATTGTTGAAAATCAAACTTGATTGGAATGTGTCGGCAAGGTGGCATAACATGGATCAATGTAGAAACTTCTTGAAGAAACTTGACAGCAAACGTGCGGCAGCAAAACAAGAAGCGTGGCAGCAAATTAATGAAATTGGAGATGCATATGGCAAAGACTAGAAACATCTGTAATTGCTAGAATAATCTAGCAATAATTTAAATAATATTTTACCTAGTTTCTAGATGGTTTCCTAAGTCGGTTTACACATCCTATATATAGGAGTGAGCTTGACTATTATGAAAACATAATATAAAAACAAGTGAGAGTGTGCAAGTGAGGAAAGAAAGAGTATCACTCTGCAGCAGCAAATCAAAACAATTTGTAATTCGGTTGGTTTGTAATATAATTGTGAAATTTAATTTATAAAACGTGTCCACCAAACACTTCCAACAAGTGGTATCAGAGCCAAGTTCGAGTTTGAGTTCACACCACGAGAAGATGGAGCACATGATCCAGCCACAAATCCCGAGATTGACAAAGACGAATTATGGCAACTTGAGTATTCAGATGAAGGCGCTACTCGGTTCACAAGACTGTTGGGACATGGTTGTAAAAGGACATGTAGAGCCAGAAAATGCAGCAGCAGAAGCGGCTCTAACCAACGAAGAGAAGAGAGCACTAAGGGATGCTCGTAAAAGAGACTAACGGGCGTTATATTACATTTTTCAAGCAGTAGACGAGTCTAACTTTGAAAAAATTCCAGAAGCAACAACTGCGAAGCAAGCATGGAAAACTCTGTAAAAATCACTCCAAAGAGTCGAGAAAGCAAAAAAAGTACGTCTTCAATCACTCAGAGCCGAGTTTAAGATGCTAAAAATGAAAATCACGGAAAGCATAGATGACTATGTTAGCCGTGTGAAAGCCGTAGCAAATGAAATGAAAAGAAATGGCGAAGCACTCGGTGAGGTCAGAGTGATGGAGAAAATCTTACGATCATTGGTACGCAAATTTGATTATGTGGTCGTGGCAATTGAGGAATCAAAAGATTTAACTCAAATGACTATCGATGAGCTTGTGGGATCACTCCAAGCCCATGAGCAGAAAATGAAGCTAAATGAAGAGAGTGAAAATCTGGAGCAAGTCCTTCAAAGCAAGTTGCACGTCAACGAAG
This sequence comes from Hibiscus tridactylites, assembly GCA_958450335.1. Lineage (NCBI taxonomy): Eukaryota > Viridiplantae > Streptophyta > Magnoliopsida > Malvales > Malvaceae > Hibiscus > Hibiscus tridactylites. The sequence continues at coordinate 4,648,210 of OY288271.1, forward strand.
GCAGAGCTAGCAGCAGCTACACACGAGGCAGAGGAAACTATGGTGGATATCGTGGACGTGGCGGTCGTTCATATGTTAGCAACCAAGCAAATGAAAATTACCAATCACCAAGTCGTGGACGAGGATATAGAGGTCGAGGAAGAGGTTGATATCAACAAGGAGATAAATCTCAGGTACAATGTTATAATTGTAATAAGTATGGTCATTATAGTTACGAGTGTAGATCAGCTCCAAAGTACGAAGAAAGAATTAATGTAGCAACAGCTAAAGAAGAAAACTCTGAAGAATCTCATGTATTCCTCACTTATAAAAGAAATGAAGAATCAAAGGAAAATATTTGGTATCTCGATAATTGTGCCAGTAATCATATGTGTGGTCGAAAAGAGTTTTTTGTGGCGTTGAACGAAACGATATGTGGACGAGTAACTTTTGGTGACGACTCGCACACAGAGGTTAAAGGCAAGGGCAAAGTCACGATTACTCAGAAAAATGGAGAAAAAAATACATATCAGACGTTTACTATGTACCAGCTATGAAAAGTAACATCATCAGTCTTGGCCAACTCCTAGAAAAAGGATACGAAGTGCAAATGAAAAATTGCTCACTTTCAATCAAGAATAGAAATGAAGAATTGGTTGCCCAAGTCAATATGACGCGAAATCGTCTCTTTACTATTGACATCGAGTCAGGAGAAGTAAAGTGTATGAAGACTGCAATCAAGGACGATTCGTGGCTGTGGCACTTGAGGTACGGACATCTTGGATTTTCCGGCTTGAAGTTATTATCAAAAGCAAAGATGGTGAATGGATTGCCAGAAATCAAACCTCCAAATCAACTGTGCGAGGCCTGCATCAAAGGAAAACAACACAGACAAAGCTTTGAAGTTGGCAAATTATGGAGAGCCAGAAGACCATTGAAGATCGTTCACACTGACATAGCCGGCCCATTTGATATACCATCACTTGGAGAAAACAGGTACTACCTGACCTTTATTGACGATTATAGCAGAAAATGTTGGGTATATATTCTTAAACAAAAGTCAGAGGCATTGGATAAATTTAAAGAATTCAAAGCAATGACGTAAAAACAAAGCGGTCAATACTTAAAGATACTCAGATCTGATAGAGGAGGCGAGTATATGATAAAGTTATTTGAAGACTTCTGCAAGGAGCATGGCATAATTCACCAGTTGACAGCTAGATACACGCCTCAACAAAATGGAGTTGCATAAAGAAAGAATCGCACCATTCTCAACATGGCAAGGAGCATGGTAAAAGGTAAGCATCTACCAAGAAATTTTTGGGCCGAAGCAGTTCGATGTGCAGTTTATCTGTTAAATCGTTGCCCAACAAAGAGTGTGAGGAACATGACGCCGGACGAAGCATGGAGCGGTAAAAAACCAGGAATTGGGCACCTCAAGATTTTTGGATGCATCGCATATGCCCATGTACCTGAGCAGATCAGAAAGAAGCTTGATGACAGAGGAGAGAAGTGTATCTTTATTGGCTATGATGAACGAAGTAAGGCTTACAGACTCTATAATCCTTTAACCAAAAAGTTGATAATCTCAAGAGATGTTGAGTTCGATGAAGCAGAACACTGGAGATGGAACTTAGAAGAAAAGAAAGTTGAAGGACTATCTTTTAACGACGATCAAGATGATGACGACTTCATCAATCAAGATGAACAAGGTGATGATCAAGGTCCTCAACAAAATTTGACTGAACCGTCTTTATCAAGAAATAATATCGGAACACAAAATTCTAAATTACAACCGATCGAAGTTCGAAGATCTACGAGAGAAAGAAGAGTACCAGAAAGGTACAAGGATTACCAAACTGAAAATATTTCACTTTTCTGTTTACTTGCAAGCAGTGATCCAATAACATACGAAGAAGCAATCGAAGATGATAAGTGGAAAAATGCTATGGACGAAGAAATTGCATCGATAGAAAGAAATGATACGTGAGAGCTCACAAGTTTACCAGAAGGACATAATCCTATTGGAGTTAAGTGGGTGTACAAGACGAAGACCAATAAAGAAGGACAAGTGGAGAAATACAAGGCGAGACTAGTTGCCAAAGGCTACAAACAAAGACAGGGAATAGACTATGATGAAGTATTCGTTCCAGTAGCAATGATCGACACTATCAGACTTCTCACAGCAGTTGCAGCACAAAACAAATGAAAGATTTATCAAATGGATGTGAAGTCAGCATTTCTAAATGGCTACCTAGAAGAAGAAGTTTATATCGAGCAACCACCTGGGTACATTAAACAAGGACATGAAGATAAGGTTTACCACTTGAAGAAAGCCTTATATGGATTGAAGCAAGCACCGAGAGCATGGAACACAAGAATAGATAAATATTTTCAGGAAAATGGATTCATAAAGAGTCCGTACGAACATACCTTATATACAAAGAAGAATAAAAATGATGATATCATGATCGTGTGCTTATACGTGGACGACATGATCTTCACTGGAAATAACTCAGGTATGTTTCAAGATTTCAAGAAAGCTATGACTAAAGAATTTGAAATGACAGATATTGGCGAGATGTCATACTTTTTTGGAGTTGAGGTAAAGCAAACGGTGGAAGGAATTTTCTTATCCCAAAAGAAGTACGCGGAGCAAACCTTAAGTAATTTCAAAATGAAGGATTGCAAGCCGGTAGTCACTCCAGCTGAAACGGGCACGAAACTAAGTGTTGATTCAACAAGAGAGTCGGTGAATCCAACGTTGTTTAAAAGCCTCGTTGGAAGTTTAAGATATCTAACTATCACACGACCAGACATAACATACGCTGTGGGACTGGTAAGCAGATTCATGGAGAATCCAAAACAAGATCATTGGATTGCAGCAAAGAGAATTTTGAGATATATCAAAGGTACGTTGGATCATGGTTTATTGTACACACATTCACAAAATTCAAGGTTAGTTGGTTACTCCGACAGTGATTATGGGGGAGACATAGATGATCGAAAGAGTACTTCTGGATATCTATTTCATATCGGCTCTGCAACATTTTCATGGTCATCAAAGAAGCAACAAACGGTAGCTCTCTCTACATGTGAAGCAGAATACATAGCCGCTGTAACATGCACTTGTCAAGCAATTTGGTTGAAAAATATTTTGGACGAGCTAAAGTTTGCACAAGAAGGGCCAACTACAATTTATGTCGACAACAAATCCACTATATCTCTCTCAAAGAATCCTGTCTCTCATGGTCGAAGCAAGCATATCGATACGAAGTATCACTTCATACGAGAGCAGGTGAAGAACAAAAATGTAGAGCTAGTCTATTGCAAGACAGAAGATCAATTAGCAGATATTTTTACGAAGCCGTTGAAAGCAGATGTATTCCATCGACTCAAAGAAAAGCTCGGCATGAAAATTCAAGTTTGAGGGGGAGTGTTGAAAATCAAACTTGATTGGAATGTGTCGGCAAGGTGGCATAACATGGATCAATGTAGAAACTTCTTGAAGAAACTTGACAGCAAACGTGCGGCAGCAAAACAAGAAGCGTGACAGCAAATTAATGAAATTGGAGATGCATATGGCAAAGACTAGAAACATCTGTAATTGCTAGAATAATCTAGCAATAATTTAAATAATATTTTACCTAGTTTCTAGATGGTTTCCTAAGTCGGTTTACACATCCTATATATAGGAGTGAGCTTGACTATTATGAAAACATAATATAAGAACAAGTGAGAGTGTGCAAGTGTGGAAAGAAAGAGTATCACTCTGCAGCAGCAAATCAAAACAATTTGTAATTCGGTTGGTTTGTAATATAATTGTGAAATTTAATTTATAAAACGTGTCCACCAAACACTTCCAACAGAAATCAGGATTCAATCTCAGTCCCGATCGCAACCAATACCTAAATTTTGGATTTGATCTCGATTCCACCGAAAATCAATTCCGAATAAAAATTCATCGGGTTCGAATTCGGGTAGGGACCGGGTAACTGGGTTTTTTACCCACCCCTAATCCGAACATCTTTATTTTTCTTCAAAATTATCATATTCTTTTATTTTATAAGAAAAATTATCATATTCTTTGCCGACTATATTTTTGTATAAAATATATTTCATAATAAAAAATCAAAGTTACAAGTGTAAAAAATTCAATAAAATTATATTTTTAAGGTAGCAATTAATCATGTGTGTTCTTCGTGTGCCACTTAATTAACTACAGAAAAAACATTAAAGAAACCAATCTTGAATCATAAAGTCGAAAACGTTCATAAAACTAAATTAATTTGCCTTTTGATCTTCTGCATTTCATACACCAAAATTAAGAAAAAAGATTGTTTGGAAACATGAATCTCGAAAAACTACAAAATGTCAGATTTGAATGCATGATTTAAAGGAGGATATTGAAAAGCCAGGCCTATAATTCTTATAAAATGCGGTAAAAGAAACAACACAGCATTATGGAAAATTGCATGCAAATGGAACTAAATTTTGATTTGCTTAGTTTAGGCACTAATAATGCAGAAAAAAAAGATAAAACATTACAGCAGCAGCCATAAAATACTTCTTGTTGGCGAGGGTGATTTCTCTTTCGCCGCTTGTTTAGCAAGATTTTTAGGTCCCGAAGTCAACCTGGTCGCCACTTCTCTTGATTCTAAAGGTTCATACTTTACATCTCATGAACTTCGAATTTAGTTTCATTTATTCAATAAAATAAAATGTAATGATCGAGTTCAAGTTCGAGTACATTCCTGTCGTCCTTCGTAGCTCACTCGGTACTCGAGTTGGCTATAGGACTCAGAATTTTTACTGTTTTTCAAACTTGACGATTTGCTGATTTTATCACATTTTGAGTCTGCGAATTTAGAGACGTTACAGATTAAGTACAGTGGAGCTATGGAAAATTTGAAAAGACTTGAAGAACTTGGATGTACTATCATCCATGGTGTAGATTGTCGCAGTATGAGCCAACATAAGGACCTCCGTTTCAACTTCTTCGATCGGATTGTCTACAATTTTCCTCATGCCGGATTCTTCTTTGGTGGTGAAAATAAAGCTTATGTTATAGAGTAAGCTCTAATTAACCTATATAATATATACATATTACATACTTTTATGTATATAATCTGTTAGGAATGGTGTTTTTATTCAGGTTACATAAGGAATTGGTGAGGGGATTTTTGAGGAACGCGGTCCAGATGCTGACGGAGAATGGAGAGGTTCATATAACTCATAAAACTTCACATCCATTCAGTAGGTGGGGAATTGTGGAGCTAGCAAATGAAGCTGGATTACGGTTGTCGGCCGAAGTGCCGTTTTCGACGTGGGATTATCCTGGTTATGCAAACAAGAGAGGGTCTGGAAATAGACCAGATGAAAGTTTCCCTGTTGGAGCATGTAGTACTTTCAAGTTTAAGAGAGGATCTGGAAATAGACCAGATGAAAGTTGTCCTGTAATGGAATTGCTACTTCTTTCAGAACAAGTTATGCTGCTTAACATGTAATGAAATGAAGTTGCTACTTTAAACCCAAAATTTTCAAGTACAACACTCATTATTATTGGATGCAAATGGCCAAATGTTTCATTTGCTAGCAGATGAGGAAAAATGCACACTTTTCATTCACTAAAACTATCAACACCGCCATTGACATGTGGAATTGTTTTGCTGGACTTATTCTCAACTGAAACCTGGTTTGAATTTGAACCACCCTTCTTTTTCCTACCCCTGATTTCCCCATAAATGACAAAAATTCAAACTTTTCTATTCCTTCTTTCTATCAAAAACAAAAGACTGGAGAATTCTATTCTTATAATCTATGTAAACTATAGTTTGAGTTGATTATAAACTTGGGTTCAGTGATAGAAACAGAGCCAGAGTGAAGGAAATGGTACTTACAGAAAACACATAATAAAGTTGAGAGCTTGCTAGCTTTCTTGCATTGATAATTTACTCAGAGAAGTGGGATTCGAGTGCCTGAAAACTGAGAAAGGAAAGGGGGAAATGGGGTTTTGGCAGTATAACAAATTTATCTCTTAGACAAAATGACTGTAATTTATCTCATTCTTCTCTATTTCAATACATTCACGTTAACATAAGTATAACAAATTGAATATATAATACTTGAAAGTTCTCTTTTTTTTACACTTATAAATCGATTTAAAATTCAAAGGCTTCATCTTTGCCTTGATTTGTATTTCAATGCACGGGCTTAAATAAAAAAAATAAGTGCCAAAGTATTTTTAAAATTTTAGGTGCATTAAGTATTTTTTTTTTGTAAAATTAGATATTTAAATTTTATAATTTTAGGTGTTTGATCGTTAATGGGCGTTAAAAATCTTTTTTTAACCAATCAATGCTTGACATGTAGCATATTTGATTTATTTTTTTAAAAGTTAAAACAAAAAAAAATAACTTTTCATAAAAACCCAAATTTTTGAAAATTTACAGAATCCCTAAAATTATCCACTCCCAAATCGTCGTCCCTTCTGCTGCCGATCGTCTTCTCTGAGTACACCTTTTTGGTTGTCGGACGAAGACGATCATTTCTCTCAATACGACGTCGTCGAAAACGGCAGACAGCGTGAATCCGAACGTCAAATGTCGAACACGAAAATCGACGTTCGACTAGTACGTCGTTTAGCATTTTTGACGATGTCGTGTTGAGAGAAATAACCGCCTTGGTCCAGCGACCAAAGGGGTGTACTTAAGGCGGCGATCAGTGACAGTGATTTGGAGGTTTAGTTTTAGATAATTTTAGGGATTTTAAGATTATTTTGTAAAATTGTTAAAATTTTGAGATTCTATGAAAAAACTAAAATTTTTTAGTGTTTTTTTTAAATCAAATTAATGTCACGTGTCAAGTATTGACTGGTTAAAGATTTTTTAACACTTATTAACAATCGAACACTTAAAGTTATGGCTTAGTTTGTGGTTGCTTTTAAAAAGTGCGGTGAAAAAAGTGATTTTCAAACTAGCTGTTGAAAAGTAGTTTTGAAAAGTTGGTTAGTGTTTGTCATTGAAGTCAAAAAGTGATTTTCATGAGATAAAAAATCTATTTTAGACATAATATTAAAAAGTAAAAGTAAATTTGGGTGATTGTTCAAATTAATTAATGTTATGATTTATGAAATAAATCAATTTTAATTATAATAAAAAATTATTTTTTTATAAAATTTAATTTGAAAATATAAACTACATTCTAGATTATATACGGACATACCACTTACACATTAATAATAAATATAAAATAAAGTACAAATAAAATAATTTTTTTAATATAAATATTATAAAATATATATTATTTTACAATTATGTATGTATAAACATTATTTTAACAATAAATTGTAATTAAATAATAAGGGTAAAAAAATAATTTTATTTTCAAACTAGCTTTTCTACCCAAGAAACTATAAAATTCAGCTTCTTAGTTTGAGTGGAAAAGCTAATTTTAAAAGTAACTAAAAATAATCTGTTTTAACTAAAAGTACTTAAAAAAGTGTTTTAGTTGCGAAACGCAACAAAAAAAGAGGCCCTATAACTTTTAAAACTTTGAGTACTTTTTTTTTAAAGAAAATTAAATACCTAAAATTCAAAAAAAAATCATACTTTTGAGCACTTATTTTTCATTTAAGCCCACTGCATGAGACGAAAGAGGACATTCAGTTTGCTCAAAAGCCCAAACTTTAAAGGACAATTTGGTAAATACATACACAGGGTTTTAGCCTTTTAGGTTTTAAGGTTCTTCCGCCTTTCTTGTTGAAACTAGTCGGCATCTCTGCTTCGTGCCAGGCTCAATTTGAGGCATCTCTCGTTCTAAAAGGAAGCTACTTTGAAGCTGATGTTCTCTCTTTCGAGCCTTTGAAAATCCCAGTCCAGCCGCCACCCATCTCTTCTATCTTCTTCCCAGGTCGGTTCCACTTTTTACTTTCTTTTTCTCCGTATCTTATGTTTCCAAAAGTTGTCTTTTTTTTGTTGGGTTCTATTAAAAATCTGTTCTTTTGGGTACTAAAATCTGTGATGGATGTCCAATTCATGCTTGAATTATGCCTTTTTTTTAATTATTCAAGTTGAGTCTGGTTAGCTCTGGGGATTACTCATTTATGTTATTGATTGATCCATTTGTGACATATTCAAGTAAGAAAATTTAATTCAAAATTATTTTTTATTTCTAGTATAATTTCTTCATGTTGGGATTTTGTCAAATTTTCAACTTGTAATTTGCATTGATTCAGACTTCAAGTAGCTGTCTTGCTATAGCAGAATGATGTCAGCTGAAGCACCCACCACCATGGAGACTGAAACGGTGGCCTCTGAATCTAAACTCGAATCCAATTCATTGCCACCAAAGCCGAAATTCGAGCCTCTGAAGGCTCACGAGATGTCCGATGGCCGAGTCCAGTTTCGGAAAGTATCTGTTCCACCTCATAGGTATTCGCCTCTGAAGAAATACTGGATGGATATCTATACACCCATTTATGAACATATGAAGATCGACATTCGAATGAACCTCAAAGCTCGGAAGGTGGAGCTGAAAACCAGATTAGATACACCCGACATTAGTAACCTTCAGAAGTGTGCAGACTTTGTCCAAGCTTTCATGTTGGGTTTCGATGTCCCTGACGCTATTGCTCTTTTGAGGTTGGACGAGCTATATGTTGAGTCCTTTGAAATCAAGGATGTTAAGACACTTAGAGGAGAGCACCTGTCTCGTGCCATCGGAAGACTGTCCGGGAAAGGCGGTAAAACGAAGTTTGCCATTGAAAATGCTACGAAGACTCGGATCGTCATTGCTGACTCCAAGATTCATATACTGGGATCTTTTGCAAACATCAAGATTGCTAGGGATTCTCTTTGCAGCCTCATTTTAGGTTCCCCTGCTGGGAAAGTTTACTCGAAACTTAGACAGGTTTCTGCCAGATTAGCAGAAAGGTTTTGATTGCTTTCCTTTGTAATTCGTTTGAGACTTTGCTCCTAAATTTTGAGTATCTTTTAACTTTTATCCACACTGAATCCTTGAGTGGAAATGAAAAACAAGATCAATAGGATGGAGAACCCATTTAGAGTGAAATGTGGTATGAAATTTTGAAAGAGTTTCTTTACTGTTTTTTTCAATGATATTTACTGAATAAAAATATTTGAAGTTCTGTCAGAATGATATGGCTATTGCAATGTTTATCAAATTCAAGTTGCAAGAAATTGATTCTTGTGAGTAATATGCCTTGGTTATAGCTATGTTACCAGCACCATTGCTGCTGCAGTTAAAAAGATTTCAGGTAAATAAATCTGCAGTGAAAACGAAAAACAATGTTGAAAACGGTGTATTTCTAGTTTTCTTTTGAATTGCAACAATTTACCAGTTTGTGTATGAACAGTTCAAATCAAATGGATGATCAAGTAAATAAATTCCACTGTGTTAAAGTTCATCACTGAGCAACTAAAAAAATTAATGAAAATTGCAATGATTGTCAGCCTCCGAAGAGAATCCCGGCAGCCTGTTCTTCGTTGCCGTCGCATAATTTAAGAGCTTGTATCACCATTTCTCTTGGAAACCCCAACTCAACAAGCTTTGCAACTTTGGCTTCAAAATCGGGTTTCTGCAGATAAACAAAAGACAGATTTCTCAGATTTACATTCGTGGTCGAACTTGATAATATTAGGAACAGACCCAACTTCTTGAAGTTACCTGTGTGGCGTTGCCTTGTGCACCACCTGAAGCAAAAAAGAAAAAAAAAACGTCGGTAGAAATTCGAAATCGTAATACGCGTAAAAATCTTTCATAGCACCTCTTTTAAACAATAAAAGCTCCATGTAAATGACCCTGAGGGTCCTCTAAATACGTGGTAATAAAACTTGGAATGAAATGAACATACGCGTGTAGGGTACATGAAGCATGCATGATAACAACAGTGAGATGCCGGTTACTAACCCGAAGAATGTCCTCCAGATTGCACATTAGCATTCTTCTCTGATGTTCCAGCCGTCACCTGAAGAATCAGACAATAGATCAGTGCTAACAATATGTGTGTGTGTGTGTGTGTGTTTGTTTATATCGGATGTAGCAGATATTAAAAAAGACTTACAGCAGCTCCTGAGCTCGATGCTTGCTTTGCATGCCTTTCTTCATCAAGGAAGCGAGAAGGGATGTCCTTTTCTGGGACGAGTAAAATACTTGGTTAATTACCGTCATAAGAAAAGAAATTCAGTAGCAAGAAGTCCAGAAAAAGATTAAAGTCACCAACCTTGCAAAAACGGTACGGAAACTTCTCCTCCTCCGACTCTAAGTACATTATCCTTCAAGTCAATAATACACTGTACAGATGCAGCATTAAGGATTATGGAAAGTTATGAATGTAAAGTACAAAAGTAGAGGTGCATGTCACGAAAATAAATAGATATGAGGCTACCTGGTGCTTACGGAGCATATCCAATCCGAAGAGGAACTCCATATTTGGAGAGTCCAAAACCAAGAAGGAGCAAGGATAAAATATCTCTCCAATCTATGATGACATGAGAAACACAGAAGTTGAATGGAACATTAAGCACGACAAGTGTATGGTTGTATCATCTACTATTACCATGCCGGTAAGAGAATTGTACAATAGTAAACAAAACATGAGAAACCACTAGTCATGCTACCTTGATTGGAGCAACATGTATCCGTCCTAGTATCTCGGATTGGCCAACTCCATGAGCAATACCTCTATATCTTTGATCTAAAAGCCTCAGCAATCTGAAGAAGACAACCAACAAAGTAAAACACGTGCCATCGATTTTAAAGTCTTATGAAGTAAAACACATGCCACGATTTTAAAGTAAAATATTTCTATGACTATAGCAAAAGGAACTTTCTAGATAACAAAAAAGGAAAATAGATTGTAGTACATACCCACACCGCTCAGCACAGCTTTTGGAAATTATTGTCGACTGTGCACCACTATCGACAAATGCCTAAAAGCAGATAATAAAGCAACAGAATTAATAAACTTAACATAGTCCAATATTCAAACGGTATAGTATACCTCGCAGGGTACTATTAAAATAATGCAGAATATCAACTAAAACATTATCATAAACAGCTGCAAAAGAAATGAAAAGTAAGAGAACATAAAAGCAAAGGGTATAATCGAAACTATAAGCTACAATCACAAAATAGTGACCCTTGTGAAATATACATGTCGTTATATACAGAACCTGCCATCATATTTACCTTCAATGGGACACCATTAACCTCCATGTCCACGTACAGCATAACCTGATTCGAACAACAAGAAACATTACATTCTAAAGTGGAAGAAAGCTATAAATTTTAACAGCACAAGGGAAGCAAGCCTACATACCACCCTTGCAAAGCCTTCAGGATTATGCTCTAAGGCAGCAGCCCAGTTCTCATCAATCCCTTTCTGCATCACGATATTGTAAGATGTCAGCCAAAAGATCATATCGTGCAGCAAGAAAATGAGTGATAAGTGTGGAAATACCACAGCCCTTTGTCAAAACATAAACTAACATATTACATATTTAAGTTGAATTTGGTTTCAATTAAGTTGGATTGATAGAATGTTGCAGAGAACTAACCTGCCGGATGGCAGCTTCAATTTTCCTTTGTGCTTCAACATCAAAAGGATCAGCCTGAAGAAGAGCCTACGGAGCAAGATTAAATAAATATGTATCAATCAAAGACACGATCGGAAAAATATAATTTTATCACAAGCATGATCATGCTTTAGTATTTTGAAAGTTATGTGATCAATTTTATCATATTACGATACATTCACCACTGGTTCACAACCAACTATAGGCATTAGGCATAAACAACTAGGATAGGCTACTCACAAGCTCCTCCTCCTCCTGTCGTCGCAATTCAGATCTCCGTTGATGACGAGCTCGTAGAATCTCCTGCAGTTTGTTGAGGTCATTTCCGACAACAGCTTGAGCAAGCTCAGGATCGGTCTGAAATAGTTGTCCAATTAGATTAGAATCACCTCGAATCTGTTGTTGGAAAGCTGCAGGGTTCACAGCAGAACCATCGGGATTGAAGCCCAAGTCATTGCCAGATGCTCTGCAATGAATCATACATTACACATCCATGTTAAAATCTCGGAACAAGCATCCAAGTCAAGTCAGTAATATTACAACATATCAGATTAAAAGCAAGCAAGCTCAAACCAGATAAGCAAACGAATTTACCTTGAAGCAGCACCAGAGACCATCATAACTAGATCATCATCCTTAACACCCAATGCACTCAACTTCTCAGAGTTGTTCATTTCCCTCCCATTAAACAACAGTTGCTGCTGCTGTAATGGCACCATAGTCTGCCAATAGACCCAAACAAACTTCAAACAATCAACATTAACATATCCCCATTCCCCACAGTCAACTCTCAAAAAGAAAACTTCTTTGAGGGGAAAAGGATAAAAAATCAATCTTTTATCAACTAAAACAAGCTAATGAATCTCAATAATCAACATTCAAAACCCTCAGAAATCTGGGAAGAAAATGGTGAAACAAAGCATAAAAGGGTACTAACAACTAACCTCGACTTCAAGCAAAGCTTTCAAATTTTCAACCTATCAGAAACAGTGAAAGCATAAAATCAGCAAAAGAGAATTAAAGATTCAGAATAAGCATAAAGATGGGGTAAAGGGGTAGCTTTCAAAATTTTCAACTCATTACAAAACAATGAAAACATAAAATCAGCCAAAAAAAGAGTAGAGATTTAGAATAAGGAAAAAGATGGGATAAAAGGGTACTAAACAGTTTCATGAGATTCAACATCTAAGCTGAGGATCTGTTCATCCGCCGTCATTACAGTGATTCTCATTGTGGCGTTGGCGGTAGATCTTCTCTGTCTCTTGTTGGCGGATGGGTTTAGATTTAATGAAAGCTTTCGAGGTTAATAATAAAAATTTATTAGCAAGCGAAAATATTTATATATAAGGAGAAATCAAGGAGATGACTTTAACCTGTTTCACTTTGACTTAAATTTACTTTGTTTCTTGCGACCGAATTTCTGTTGCGTTCGGTCTTTAACTTCGTCTCGAAGTAGATAAAAAAGGTAAAATTTACAAATGGTCACTAAATGTTGATTAATTATTTAATTTGGTAATTAAATTTTTAGTTATTTCAATGTCACCATTGAACTTTGTGATTTACTTTAATTTGGAGCTCTTAACAGACGTTAGGAGAGTGACGTGTCAATTAATAAATTTTGTACAATAATACATTTAGTCTTTTATATTAGTACATTTAATCAATTTAGTTTTAATTCAAAAAATAATAATAAATTTAACTCTCAATATTTACACATTATTTTCATTTAGACCTTATTTTTAATTAAAATTAATTTAACCCTAAACTTAAAACTTTAAATCTAAAAAACTAAACATAAAACCTCAAATCCATAGACACAGGACTAAAAACCTCAAACCCTAAACATAAAACACTAAACACTAATTTAACCCTCAATTATTTTTTTGATTTATTTATTTTTAATAGGTCAGGATACATCCCGTTGAGGTGAACTTTTTATTTAAAGTCCTGCATTGTTTAAGAAATACTGGAAACTTTTTTATGTATTTTCGTATATCATATGAATTTTTATTGTAATCTAATGAAATAATCTCTCATGATCGAGTTATTGTTTAGTACTCATGAAAAAAAAACTCAAATTTTAATACTATAATGCCTTTTTATGATTTTTTTTTCAGTTTTACTGGAATTTTGTTCTCAATGGTGCTGCTTTTCTGTTCTTGAATTCAGGGAAATGGTTCTCCTTCCCTTTCCCGTTATTCAAGGACTAAAGAACTGTCTTCAAATTTTGAGCCAGATCCCTATCCTAGATGTGTTATGCAAATTATGCTTGTAGAGTGGACGAGGTTTAATCAAATTAGTATTTAGTGTTTTAGGGTTTAGGGTTTATGAGTTTGATATTTTAGTTTTGTGTCTATGGATTTGGGGGTTTATGATTAGTGTTTCAGTTTTAGGGTTTTAAATTTAGGGTTAAATTATTTTTGATTAAAAATAAAGCCAAATTGAAATAATGTATAAACATTGAGGGTTAAATTTATTATTATTATTTGAATTATGATTAAATTGATTGAATGTACAAATGTAAAAAAACTAAATGTGTTATTATACAAAATTTGTTAATCGACACACCATTTTCTTAACGTTTGTTAAGAGATGAATAGTCAAATTGAAACAAATCACAAAGTTTTATGATAACATTGAAGTAATTGAAAGTTTAGTTACTAAATTCAATAATTAACCAAAGTTTAGTGACCATTTGTGAACTTTACCCTAAAAAGAAAGTGCTAATTATTGTCTACGCTGCAAAGTGGAGTTAAGCGCTTACGTGGCATGTTATTATTAGTAGTATTCTATCAATGTTATACTAGATGTACTATTTTATTCGTTATGTAATTCGAACGAAGCTCAACCGTCCATTTAGCTTTCCAAATTTGAGGTCAACTTCTTTTATTATTCTGGTATGAATAGTATTTTTAATTGGCAAAATACAAAATATGCGCCCCAACGTTTGCATATTTTGTAATTTGGCCCCCTATTCTTTTTTGGAGTAAATAACCCAACGTTTCAATTTGGTCCAAATATGTTCCTGTTAGATAAAAACTAACATTCAACGGCTGATTCTGACTAGACTTACCACGCGTTAAGATCGACTGATGTGGAATTATGGGTTGCATATTTTTGTTATTAGTTTAAGTTTTAATTTTGTAGTGTTTGATCTTAAATTTGATTATTTTTAGCATTGTATTTTTTTTGTATCAATTGGATAAGGATTGAAACTCCAAAATTCGTACAGTAGCGATGAAATCAAAATACAGCAATTAAATCTGTATAGACAAATAACAATATAGATAGATTTTCATGAAACAAATCCCAATTGAACAAAGATAGAAAAAAATATAAAGAGAAGGGTATTAGAAGGGAGGAGGAGCAGGTCCATAATAGAAGAAAGGCCTTCGACAAGAAGAGAGTAAAGGATTACATAAATAAATTTGGTCGTGACTTAAATCTCTAAACTTGTGATACTCTTTCTTGAATATGCCAAAACCAAATAATGTACCGATTATAATTACCGCCACTACCAAACCTATGCAACACATGCAGATTCTCCCCAAACACATTTTCTTTTCTTTTCTTTCTTTCTTTCTTTTTGCACAGATATGTACAAGAAGGAAACTTTCTTATTTTAAATGGAGATTTTGGTTTGTTTTTTTTTTGTTGTTGTTGAGAAAAGTGGATTTTAAATTTAAAGTTGTAGGAAAAGGGTGTGTTTTTATGAAGAGGGAGGGAGACGTGGAAAGAGGAGATGTTTTTGGATCTGAGAAGAACATGGAGTGAATTAGAGATTGAGGAACAAAACGTAAATGTCTGAAAATAGTAAACAAGTTCATCCCACTCGCTCTGCATTATCCTTGCTTGTCTAGTATCATCCATACACACCCAATATACATAATAAGTATATTTAAAAATAAACATTAAAAAATACTCAACCGTCTACCTAATTTTTAATAGACTTTTAGGTCCAATTCATTTAGACTCTTAGGCTCGATTCTTTCAAATTTTCGTTTTATATCTTTCACATATGACCCTAAAATTACACACTATTACTAATTGCTTCTGTTTCTTACTTTTATTTACTGAATTTGTAATATTGTGTTGAAGTTATATTATTATTTATTAATTAAATGGTCACGATGACTTGTTATTATTGTTAAATGATCAACCAAACCGAATGCGAGCACTCCCTCCACCATCGATGCTAGAACCCGGTCATTTAATTTGCTATTGTATATATTGGCACGTCCTATCTAGGGGTGTAAACGAGTCAAGTTAAGATTAAGTAGTGTTGAGTTCGATTTGACTTGTTAAGAACTCGAGTTATGTCCAATCAATAGTGTATTGACTAAGCTTTGATCGAGTCAAGTATTAACCGAACAGGTCATGATTCTGTCTCGTCTCGTTTACAACCTTAATAATAATAATAATAATAATAATAATAATAATAATATAGTGGGTTTATTCATCAACAACAATAGTAATAATATGTTCACTCTAACTTAAAATTTTAGTACATTAAATTTTCGAGTAGCTTTCAAACTTTTCGAGTCAAGTATCGAGTAACTCAGTTAGGCTCGTTAAGAACTCAAGTCGAATTCCAGCTTTAGTCGAATCGAACTCAAATAACTCGTGATCTGTCTCGTCTCATTTATAGTCCTAATCCTACCAAAACTTACCATTAAAAAAATATTGTAAATTTAATTCAGAATGAATCAGAATAAAACCCGCGTATATAATAGAACTCATGCATTTAACAAGTGTATGGTTACACATGTAGTTAGATATCAGTTAGAGTTGTTACGGTGGGTTAGCAATTAGTTAGATATCAGGAAATAATAATTTTCTTCGATAGAATTGCAAAAGAGAAATAAATGTATTTACTGCATTACCGGGATGAAGGGGGGGAAAAACAAACAAGAAATGAATTCACAACAAATTCTAACAACATTAGCAACACATGCAATGCCATGAGTTTTCCCGGCAAAATAAACAGTTTTGTAACGGTAACAGATTCCTCTATCAAATGTCAATGCTCTACCACCAGTAATCGGTTTCCCATCTTCAAACCCGAGTCCGGACTCGTCTCGGACGTATCCCCACCAACAACATATCACACACGACCCTCTCCATCGGATCCGATAATGTCGTGTACATGTATGAAATCACGACCGTCCGAAGATGATTCCGTCGCGTCTCAATGCAAAACCTTGGTCGTGCTCACAACATTATAAACAAATAATAATAATAGAATTAAATTGCCATGAATCCCAGCAAGGAAACAATTACAAATCCCAGTTGGACAGAATACGAAATTAAGAAACAAAGAAGAATATTAAAGAAAAAAGGGGGAAAATTAGAAACAAGAAGAGAGTGAAGGATCACATGGATAATATTGATCATGCTTTAAATCTTGGAGCTTATGATACCCTTTCTTGAATACACCAAAACCAAACAATGAACCAATCAAAATTACCATGATTGCCACACATATGCAGCACGAGCAGATCCTCCCAAGACACATCTTCTTTCTTTTTTGCACAGAAATGAAGAAAAAAAAGAAACTTTCTGGTTTTATATATAGGATTTAGGGATAGTTATTTCAATTTCAATTTAAGGTTTATGTTTATAATTTAGGGTTTAGTTTGTAGGGTAATACGGTGAGGATTTATGTTTTAACCTATAAACCCTGAATTATAACCCTAAACCTTAAATTGAAACAATTATTCCTAAATTCTAACCCGTCCTATACCCTAAAACTAAAGAGCTTGTGGAAATTTTCAGTTTCCACTAACTGTGATAAGATCCGTTGGCACAGTGTAAAACTCTTTAAGTTTTACATGTTTTTTGGACCATTGGATGAGTAAAACGAATGAATGAGATTAACAGTAAATATGTGAAAATTATCAATTGGGAAAAAAAAGTAAGGAGTTAATCTGAGTCATTCATTCCCCTCATCTAACGATCCAGAAAACGTGTAAAACTTAAAGAGTTTTAAGTTGTGTAAGTTGATTCTATCTCTATATTCTTAGGAGTGAGGTATTTGGATTTCAGATAAAAACGTGGAGTGAATGTGGTAAATCAAGGAGCTTGGGGTACTTGAAAAAAAAAGGGGGAAAGTTTGAGTTTCAGATTTCTTTTTGGCCGGTTGAACTGTGATTACGAAGTTACTTGAAAATTAACCAGTTTGTTAGAGATTTATGGGGTAATATAGGAAATGCATAAAAGATAATTTAAGAAATTTAGCATTAGATTTTCTTTTGATTTGGCCTTACTTTGGGTTAGCACAGTTGAAGATGAAGGAATTGCTTGATATTTACAGCAAATTCTAACAACATTAGCTACACATTCGATGCCATGTGTAGAAAATTTCCTTTTGAGTTTTCTCGGCAAAATGGGGGAAAATGTAACAGAAACAGATTCCTGACAAATGTTAATGTTCTACCAGCACTGATCGGTTTCCCATCTTCGAGTCGGGTAAACCCGGGTCCTCACCCGCCTAGAACGTGTCCCCGACAACAACATATCATACATGGCCCTCGCCGTCGGATCCGACAACGTCGCGTACGCGTTGCGTATCTCTATGAAATCACGGCCGTCCGATGGCGATCTCATCGCGTCTGGATGGAAAACCTTGGCCAAGCTCCGGTACGCCGTCTTGATTTCGTTGAACGACGCTGTTCTCTCCACCTTAAGTATCTCGTACAAACTTCCCGCCGCCGCCACCGCCACCTTGTTCTCCGCGGCGGACGCAAACTTAACAGACGCAACCACCTTCCGCACTGAATTTCTCACGGTGGTCGTCTTCGTCAGTCGCGGAACCGGTGATCTATCTTTAACGGCTCTAACTGCGAAGGGAGAAGAGACGGCTGCAATTGAATACATCGGGGAAGTATGAATGGAATGATAAGATGGTGAAAGAAAGGCAGATTCTTTTGGTTTCTGCTTGTACGAGAGGAGAAAGAGTGGGTGGGTGTTGTATTTATAGAGGTCAAAGTAGTAACCAAGTTTGTACTGTCTAATTAATTGGATTAAATATGGAATTTGATTATTTTTCTACTTAAATTTGAGGAATCAAAGGTTTTGACTTGAATAAATTTACCTAAATAAGCTCAAATAAAACTATTTATATTTAAAAATAAAAGATTTTGCTATTGACAGCTATCAATAAATTTTTTATAAATTTTTATAATTAATGTTTGTTTTGCTTTGTAATAACATCTAGTAAAATATAATTAAATACATTCTTAAAAAATTATGTTTAATTAATTTTAAGTTGTTTAATGTAATTAATACTCACTTAAAATAGTTTATTGTTTAGGGTTTAAGGTTTGATCATTTAAATTTAGGGTTTATGTCTTATGATTTAGGTTTTAGGGTTTGATGTTTAGGGTTTGGGTTTGAGGTTTATGATTTAGGGTTTAAGTTTGAGGTTTGGAATTTAAATTTAGGGTTTGTGGTTTAAGATTTGAGATTTTATTGTTTAATTTAATTAAAAAAATTAAATTAATGAAACATAACTTTTTAGGAATGTAATTAATTACATTCTACTATATTTATTTAAAAAGAAAAAAAAACATTAATTACAAGAATCTATAGTGTTCTTATTGACAGCTCTTAGGGTTGTCAATAACATAACCCAAAAACAAAAGTTTAATAAATTTAAGTCGAATATGAGGCGGTAGAATTTGAGTTTCTTATAATTTGATTTAAAACTTAATGCAAAAGTATTTTATACACCGGTGGTGGAAAATTTGTTTGTCACAAACGTCTAATTTTTAGAGTTTAATGCTTACAAATAAAATTTATGATATAAAGTTTATAGTTTAGAGCATAAAATTTATGGGTTATGATTTAGGGTCCCTACAAGAGACATGCGACAGCTTTAGAAGTCCGCTTGTGAAAAAAAAAACTTTTTATTGTGGTGAACCCAATAAGTGTTCCAGTTGAAAAGCAGATGATGTTCATCTTATGAGACATGTTGGTAATGCTTCAAGAGTTACCAAAGCTATATCCCACATTGGTTGGGAAATTAGCTAGGGAAGGGTATTTATACCCATGCTTCCTCCCTCCTTTGTTGAGTGGGAAAGAACAAGGGAAGTCCTCGCGCGCCGCCGCCGTCCGGCTCGGGCTCGGGTGTCTTCAACACGTTGGAGGAATTTTCTCATGAACAAAAGATTATATGTGAAAGAATTTTTTTCTTATTTATAGGCTTTTGAGAAAACGGTTCGAATCAATCTGAATTTATTTTTTAATTCATATCTGAACTGCAACGTTCAGAATAATTGTTTGATTCGAACGTTTTGATTCCAGTGCAGTTTATTCGAATTTATTCGAATATGTACAGTCTGTTTAGTGGATGAATTTAGACTGTTTTTCAGTCAAATTCAAGGTGTAACAACACTGTTATTGCATGGTTATTACAGAATTAAAATGGTGATTATGTGAAGCTGTTACAGCATGTTTAATACTGTTGTTATACAGATTTAATTCTGTAATTATTTGGACAGTGAAATGTCAAATATAGACATGATATCCAGCCTATAAATAGAGGTGCTGAATGCACCATTTTATATATCAAACACATTACAAAACATTTCGATTCTCTCTGTTTCCTCCACTGTTTGTTTGAGCAGTTCCACTGTTGTTTATTCCGGAGTCGAGTGTACGGTTCCAGGAGCGTCCGTGTGCACCTCGGGGGACAGCCTGCCCGTGAAGCGACTACACTGTTCGGGGCAGTTTTGTCTCTAAGGCAATGGCCACCATACCACGACACGGTTCACATTTTACGTTCTGTTTTTTATATTTTTCCAGTCAGTGCTAACAGCCGGTTTTGCAGTTCTTTTTACCAACAATTTAGAAACAAAACTCTGATTCTGCAAAATGGCTTCTTCATCCGCACTACTAAGCAAGCTCATTCCCGACCTTTCCAAACTCGATGCTTTAGATGGCAGCAACTATCGAAGGTGGTCCCAGCGCATACTGATTTTCTTTGAGCAATTGGACCTCGATTATGTGATGCTCAATGAACCACTAGTTGCACCACCTACCGTTGTTGTTCCTGCCGATAACCAAGGCCAAATTGATGTTGTCGCCAATGCCCTTGCTGCTGCCACCTTTTCCAAATATGAGAAGGACAACAAGACGGTCCGTGGCCATCTCCTAAGTCACATGTCCAACAAATTATTTGACATGTATCTAAAGGAGAGGAGTGCAAAGGCGATATGGGATTCCTTGGACACCAAGTATGGCACCGATGATGCGGGGATCAAAAAATATGTCGTGGGCGAATGGTTGAAGTTCCAGATGACCGACAACAAGCCCATCATGGACCAAGTCCATGACTATGAGAATCTTGTCTCGGACATCATAGCGGAAGGCATGTAGATGTGTGAAGTTCTGCAAGCAAATGTCCTTATCGAGAAGTTGCCAAAATCCTGGTCCGATTATCGCAACTCCCTCAAGCACAAGAAAATGGACATACCACTTCAGGAGCTGATCGGTCACATGAAAATCGAGGAGGCCAACCGTTTGAAAGATAAGGTTACGAACAACTTTAGTCACTTATCTTTTAAATCTAACATAGTTGAGTCTGGTGGTGCTTCAGGGTCCAAAAAGCCCTTTAAGAAAGGCCCTCAGAGCAAAAAGCCCAAACCACAGAAGACTACCAACTTCAAGAAGCCCGTCAAGGCTAAGCCCGACGTGAAAACCATGAAGTGCTACGTGTGTGGGCAAGCTGGTCACAAGGCGTACCAATGTCAGCACCGCTTGGACCGCCAGAATGAGACTAGACCACGCATGCATGTGACGGAGGACATGGATGATGATGTCATAGCCGCGGTGGTTTCGGAGGTCAACCTCGTAGAGAAGAACACCGAGTGGGTCGTAGACATCGGAGCTTCTCAACACTTCTGTGCAAATAAGGAGTTATTCACCGAGTTCGAGGACGTGAAAAATGGTGAGCGTGTGTACATGGGGAACTCCAGCAGCTCTCAAGTGATGGGCAAAGGCAAGGTTTTACTCAAGCTGACTTCCGGTAAAACTTTGGCCCTTAACAATGTCTTATATGTGTCTGCCCTGCGTAGAAATTTGATTAGTGGTGGCCTCTTAAATAAGGCATGCATTAAGTTAGTTTTTGAGGCAGATAAACTTGTACTTTCCCGTAACGGTGATTATGTCGGGAAAGGTTTTTTAAGCGAAGGTTTATTTGTCATAGAAACTCAACTTAATGAAAATAATAAAGCTACCACTTCTGCTTATATTGTTGAGTCTGTTGATATGTGGCATGCTAGATTAGGACACGTAAATATTCAATCCCTAAAGAAAATGATGAATATGAATATTTTGCCTAAACTAGACATAACAAACTATAATAAATGTGAAGTTTGTGTAGAAGCAAAGCATGCAAAACCTACCTTTAAAAATGTTTCTAAAAGAAAGACTGAACTGTTAGAACTTATTCATACTGATCTAGCACACTTTAGAAACACTGAAAGTAAAGGAGGAAAACACTACTACATAACTTTTGTAGATGACTTCTCTAGGTATACAAAAGTTTATCTCCTAAGAACTAAAGATGAAGCTGAAAATTTCTTTCTTATTTATAAGGCAGAAGTTAAAAATCAGTTAGATAGGAGAATAAAACGTGTTAGGTCTGATAGAGGTGGTGAATATGGATCTAATTTTCTAAAAGAGGTTTGTGAGACGAATGGCATAATACATGAAACTTCAGCCCCTTATTTTCCTCAACAGAACGGTATAGCCGAGAGGAAAAACAGAACTTTAAAAGAGATGATGAACTCATTGTTGATAAGTTATGGGTTGTCTGACAACATGTGGGGGGGAGTCATTCTATCGGCTAATCATATTCTGAACCGAGTACCTCATAAGAAAATTGATTCTACCCCTTACGAATTATGGAAAGGGTATGCCCCAAATTTACAATACCTGAAAGTGTGGGGGTGTCTGGCCAAAGTGGGGTTGCCAGACTTTAAGAAGTCCACCATTGGACCTAATACCGTTGATGCAGTGTTTATAGGCTATGCTTCTAACAGTGTCGCATATAGATTCATGACTTTACAAGACTTCTCTATTTGTGAATCTAGGGATGTTGTTTTCTTTGAAGAAATCTTTCCTCTCAAGAAACCTAGATTAAATGTTGAAACACAAATAGAAAACTTGCCATCCACTTCTTCTAGTGTGCCTGCTAGGTCTTCTCAAGAGATTGAATTTGAGCCTAGAAGAAGTAAGAGACAAAGAGTTGAAACCTCTTTTGGACCAGACTTCATAACTTCCTTCATTTCTGAGATAAATGATTTAGACACTCTTTCTGATCCTATAGCTCAAGCTTATTTGTTAGATGAGGATCCTAAAACTTACGAAGAAGCTATACGATCTATTGATGCTAGTTTCTGGAAAAGCGCTATAAAAGATGAACTAGAATCAATAATGTCTAATCATACTTGGGAATTAGTTGACTTGCCTAGAGGATTTAAAACCATTAACAGTAAATGGGTCTTTCGAAAGAAACTTAGACCAGATGGTTCTATCCAAAGGTATAAGGCAAGGCTAGTAGTCAAAGGGTTCACTCAAAGGTTTGGTTAAGACTTCTTTGATACTTACTCTCCCGTCACAAAAATCTCAACGATCCGTGCATTATTTGCACTAGCCTCCATTCACAAGTTGCAAGTATATCAAATGGATGTAAAGACTGCATTTTTGAATGGGGATCTAGATGAGGAGATCTATATGGAGCAACCTCTTGGCTTCGAGGCGCCTGGTATGGAAGGCAAAGTATGTAGACTTAAAAAGTCACTTTATGGCCTGAAGCAAGCTCCTAAACAGTGGTATGAGAAATTTCACAAAACTATTCTTAGTTTTGGTTTTGTTGTGAATGGTTCGGATGCATGCGTGTATTCGAGGATGTTTGGTACTGATTGTGTCATCATAAGCTTGTATGTTGACGACTTGTTGATTTTCAGTACTAACATTGAGTCCATTAACAAAACAAAAAGTTTTTTGTCCACTAAGTTTGAGATGACTGACTTGGGAGAAGTCGATGTAATCTTAAGAGTCAAAGTAATCAAATCTGAAAAGGGATTTTCTTTAAGTCAAACACACTATATTGAGAAAGTGTTAAAGAAATTTGACAGTTTTGATGTCGTCCCTGTTCGAACTCCTTATGACTCTAGCATACATCTCTTTAAGAATAAAGGAAGTAGCGTTTCTCAAACGGAATATGCCAAAATAATTGGCAGTTTGATGTTCTTAATGAACTACACTCGGTCAGATATTGCCTATGCTGTTAGCAGACTCAGTAGATATACTCATAACCCTAGTGGTGAGCATTGGGTTGCTCTTAGACGCTTACTTAAGTACCTTAAGGGTACTATGGACTGGAGACTTGAGTTTGTTGGCTTTCCTGCTACATTAGAAGGATATTGTGACGCCAACTGGGTTTCCGATAGTGATGAAGTAAGCTCTACGAGTGGGTATGTATTTACTTTGGGAGCAGCAGCAATTTCTTGGAAGTCTTCAAAACAGACTTGTATTGCTCGCTCCACTATGGAGTCAGAGTTTATAGCTCTTGACTTAGCTGGGCAAGAAGCTGAGTGGCTAAGGAGTTTATTAGCCGATATTCCGTTGTGGGGAACTCCGACTCCTCCTGTTTCCTTGTTGTGTGATTCACAAGCTGCGATTTGTGTTGCCAAGAGTCAAGTTTACAATGGTAAAAAGAGACACATTCGCATAAGGCATGAATCTGTTAGACACTTAATAAGGAATAGAGTACTCTCTTTAGAGTATGTGAAGTCGGAAAGAAACCTAGCAAATCCGCTTACCAAAGGGTTAAGTCGGAAATTGGTCCTTGATTCGTCGAGGGGGATGGGGTTAAAGCCCATTGGTTGAGGAATTCATGATGGATACCCAACTTAGTTATCTAAGTTCAATGTGGTCAAACGAAATCATGGAAAGACTCATAGTGTACATTTCTCACTGCCTATCCCTATGACGAATGATGTGCATGTCCAGGTTGAGTACTATTACTCTTAATAAATTCATAGCCCAGGTTTTGGGTGGTCTTTGTGAGAAAGACTTGATGAATTTACCGAATCATGGTTGAATACTTATTCTTAATAAGTTCATAACACAAGTATGAATGCGTTGTCCTATTGAGAATGACAAGATGAACTTACCGCCAGAAAGGTTGAGTTTCAAGAAACTCTTAATGAATTCAAAGTTTAAATGATCCTATTGAGAAGGACATTTTGAATTCACCGACAATGAGGTTGAATATTTATTCTTAATGATTTCTTATCCCAAGACTGGGTGGTTCATTTTAAATGGACTTGAAGAAATCACCATAAGTCTATAAGAGGTTGAGCCATTACAAATGGTTCTTAATTATTTCATAGCCCAGATTCAGGGTGGTTCATATTGAGATAAACTTGATGAAATAACTTATGTAAGTGAGAAGGATTAGCCACCTTCTGTGAAAAACGTTGGGCCGTTTTTCTAAAACACTTACTAGAATTATGAGGGTAAGATGGCCAAATATACACTTGTGTATATATATCTTACACATCGAGAACTTCGATGGATGAAGGAGTTAGTTGTGTGTTATGAGTTTACCCCTATCTTAGAAAGTTCAAGACTAGTTTCACTTATCTAAGAGAAGGATCGCTCATTATCACTATGTACTAGTTCAAGATACGTTCACTAGTGCTTAAGCAACTAATTCCGCTACTACTCGTCTAAGGAGGTCTGTGTTTGAGATACAGATGAATTCTTTCGCATTAGTGGGGGAATGTTGGTAATGCTTCAAGAGTTACCAAAAGCTATATCCCACATTGGTTGGGAAATTAGCTAGGGAAGGGTATTTATACCCATGCTTCTTCCCTCCCTTGTTGAGTGGGAAAGAACAAGGGAAGTCCTCGCGCGCCGCCGCCGTCCGGCCGGCTCGGCTCGGGCTCGGGTAACACGTGTCTTCGACACGTACGCACGCGTATATATTCTTTTTGGAGAAAATTCGTATGAAATTTTCTTATGAACAAAAGATTATATGTGAAAGAATTTTTTCTTATTTATAGGCTTTTGAGAAATTAAATTAATTAAAAAAAAGAAAAAAAATTAAATTAAATTAATTAAATTAATTAAAAAATTAAATTAATGAAACATAGCTTTTTTCGTATATATTCTTTTTGTGGTTTAAGATTTGAGATTTTATTGTTTAATTTAATTAAAAAAATTAAATTAATGAAACATAACTTTTTAGGAATATAATTAATTACATTCTACTATATTTATTTAAAAAGAAAAAAAAAACATTAATTACAAGAATCTATAGTGTTCTTATTGACAGCTCTTAGGGTTGTCAATAGCATAACCCAAAAACAAAAATTTAATAAATTTAAGTCGAATATGAGGCGATAGAATTTGAGTTTCTTATAATTTGATTTAAAACTTAATGCAAAAGTATTTTATACACCGGTGGTGGAAAATTTGTTTGTCACAAACGTCTAATTTTTAGAGTTTAATGCTTACAAATAAAATTTATGGTATAAAGTTTATAGTTTAGAGCATAAAATTTATGGGTTATGATTTAGGGTTCCTACAAGAGACATGCGACAGCTTTAGAAGTTCGCTTGTGAAAAAAAAAAAACTTTTCATTGTGGTGAACCCAATAAGTGTTCCAGTTGAAAAGCGGATGATGTTCATCCTATGAGACATGTTGGTAATGCTTCAAGAGTTACCAAAGCTATATCCCACATTGGTTGGGAAATTAGCTAGGGAAGGGTATTTATACTCATGCTTCCTCCCTCCCTTGTTGAGTGGGAAAGAACAAGGGAAGTCCTCGCGCGCCGCCGCCGTCGTCCGGCTCGGGTGTCTTCGACACGTTGGAGAAAATTTCTTATGAACAAAAGATTATATGTGAAAGAATTTTTTCTTATTTATATAGGCTTTTGAGAAAACTGTTCGAATCAATCTGAATTTATTTTTTAATTCATATCTGAACTGCAACGTTCAGAATAATTGTTTGATTCGAACGTTTTGATTCCAGTGCAGTTTATTCGAATTTATTCGAATATGTACAGTCTGTTTAGTGGATGAATTTAGACTATTTTTCAGTCAAATTCAAGGTGTAACATCACTGTTATTGCATGGTTATTACAGAATTAAAATGGTGATTATGTGAAGCTGTTACAACATGTTTAATACTGTTGTTATACAGATTTAATTCTGTAATTATTTGGACAGTGAAATGTCAAATATAGACATGATATCCAGCCTATAAATAGAGGTGCTGAATGCACCATTTTATATATCAAACACATTACAAAACATTTTGATTCTCTCTGTTTCCTCCACTGTTTGTTCGAGCAGTTTCACTGTTGTTCACTCCGGAGTCGAGTGTACGGTTCCAGGAGCGTTCGTGTGCACCTCGGGGGACAGCCTGCCCGTGAAGCGACTACATTGTTCGGGGCAGTTTTGTTTCTAAGGCAGTGGCCACCATACCACAACACGGTTCACATATTTACGTTCTGTTTTTTATATTTTTCCAGTCAATGCTAACAGCCGGTTTTGCAGTTCTTTTTACCAACAAGACACGAGTTCAAATATTTTTGTCTACATGGTGTATGCACATTGTCAAATGATTAAGAATATCTATGAACAAATATTGTTTGATAAAAAAATTATGAACAAATATTATCTTGTAATCACCTTTAAACTATTCAAAAAAATCAAAGGAAAAATAAATATCAACAGTAAACTTTAAATTCATATGTGGAACGAGTTAAATCAGACTTAAAACAGATTTCAACAATGAACGTTGAAATTTTAAAATATTTCTATTATGATTATATTATAATTATTAAGTATGGCTCATATACTAGATGAGAGACATGTATTATTTGTAACCTAATTTGATTATTGATATAATTAGAAGAAAAATAACCGCATTTTATTCTCGAAGACATAAACACATTACTAAACTTCGTTAATTTCTTGTATTTTTGCTTGTTTAAATTTTTTTGTTTAAATTTTTTTATTTGTTTGCTTAATTTCACAACAATAATTTATATAAATTTTACTGAATTAGTGATTTTATAATATTTATTCCATAGTTTTAGTATATCTATTTTTCTGCACCTTCTTATATTTTAGTTTATTTTCATATAAAGATCGTGGGTTGTGTTAATATGTTTTTTTTTTCCTTTCATGATGACCACCTGCCAATTAATGTCTGAATTGCAGATTTGTTTTAGTTTGAGCTTCTAGAAGATCTTGTTATCTGCCTCTCAGATTTCGGCTTTTACCTCAACCATCTAAATAGGCAATTTTAAATAAATATCTGTTTTATTATTTAATTAGAAAATTTACCTCATCTAAAATTATTTGAAAAAAAAAATCACAAATCGTCAACGTAAATTGGTTTTAACAAGACGCGAGTTTTGCATTGAGTGAATTGGTAAGAAAGAAAAAAATTAATTTACAATGTTTTTAACATAAATTTTACTTTTTACAGGACGCGAGTTTAAAACTCGCTTTTGGTAGGGCGCGAATTTACCTTACATGAACTGACAGAAAGTCATTTTTCTAAATAATCTAAGATGAGGTCGTTCTTCTAATTAAATAATAAAAAAGAATATTGATTTAAAATTGCCACCTAAACATAGGTTGTTTATTTTTTTATATTCTCCTTCCAATTAGTCAAGAACTTTACTTTGATTAATTTGATTTATTCTGCATCATGCATCTATTTTTGGTGGGTGAATTTTTCAACGTAATTTTTTTGTATATATAATAATTTGAACTCGAGACGACGTCAAGTTACTTACTATTTGTACATGATCACACCGAAAATTAAAGGCACACACTTGTACCTATTTGAACAGATAACTTCCGGAAGACACTAAATAATTAAGACTCAATCAATAGTTAAAAAGATTACCCATTTTTTAAACTATAAAGAACAATTAAATTTTGATATGACAAAACTGATACATGTAATCAGATATTCTTGTAACACTTGGTAAACGTAGTTAGTATAAAATTTTAAGAGCTTAACCAATATCAACACTCAAGTGACATCAACCATAACAGAAAACAAATTAACAACTTACTCAAACTTTAGTCTTGTTGAATGTTATTAATTTTTTAATAAGGTTGAAATAGAAAGAATAAGGAAGCCAGAATTGAATGTAATTTTATTTTATTAAAGTCTGAGTGAATTTTTAACCTTAAAAAACAAATTTTCAAGTGAATTTCATTAGTACTTAACCAGTCTTTAATTGAATACAAACGTTGAATTGATCTGCAACCAAGAGACCGGCGGCTAAAGCTAAATAGCTAATATTATTCAAATTTTTATATGTTTTATTAATTGGAGCAGATGAGAGCGAAAGCTTTCAAGTCACTATGCTGAAAAAATACATCCAAGATTTAATAAATATTTAAAAGAATAAATTACCAATAAATTTTTTAAATATGATTTATCTTGTAATTTGGGTTTTGTTTGTGTACTTTTCTTCATTGAATATGTGTCACTTGACTTTCTATACTAAACTCACTCAGAAATTATATATAGGTATATGAAGTACAATTAAATACATA
Organism: Hibiscus tridactylites; assembly: GCA_958450335.1. Taxonomy (NCBI): domain Eukaryota; kingdom Viridiplantae; phylum Streptophyta; class Magnoliopsida; order Malvales; family Malvaceae; genus Hibiscus; species Hibiscus tridactylites. The sequence goes on from OY288271.1 coordinate 4,677,390, forward strand.
TTTAAGTTCAAATTAAATTTAGAACATTTCCCATTTTCATATAACTTTATTATGTTAAAAATTTATATTCTTGATTATAATCTAGTCGTCAATAACTCTAGTTTTTCTCTCTAATAACTTTACGTTGCCTGTAATTTTTTTTAATTTTTTTGTGTTAGCCGGCGATCGGTAATCATTTAGCTATTGGTTGTCGATCGCCGGTGTTTTGTTATTTTAATATTTTTTTTTCTCTTTTTTTAATAAGAATATTTGCCTTTATGGCACCCGTTTTATCTGTCATTATGACATGCGTTTTTTTCTATCATTGTGACATGTTAAATTCTCACTCGATTGATGGTTGTTTGCTGATGTAATCACTCTTGGGTAGCGAAACATTCCGCCTGATAGTTTAGATCGCTCGCCACTCCTTTTCATTAGTTATGACTATGAGTCTCGATTGGATAGAGACAATGAGAATGAGAAAGCTTCTGAATTTTGATGACATGTTTATTTTTATTAAAAAAATCACATTTTTTATTTTTGGGTTATAAAAAATTTGGATAGATTAGTCCCATTATTTTCAATACGGAATTGCTTGCCAATTGTATTGTGAAATATGGAAACGTCCATGAGCTGACCTGGATCCTGATCTGGACCACTCGTCACCGGCACCAGCTAAGCAACTTCCCTACTTCGCGGCGAAGTTCGCGCAAATGAAGACCCAACACTTATCGTACGTACCAAGGTTTCTAGAAGATTGATACGTGACGTATCCAAATTTTTTCCACAAAAAAATTTTAATTGTATTATTTTTAACTTTTAACCCCTAATTAATTACACTTTTTTAGGAAAATATTATGTATTTAAGATTATCCAATCTTGTAAGTGAACTAATTAGTATACTAGCATAATTTAAAGATATAAATTATATAAATATTAATTTTTAACTTATTAAATTTTGAATTATTTAAATTTATACTAATTAAGACTTGATGAATATTAAATATATATATTTTTACAAATTTATCTGTTGGAGAATAAATTAACTGAGACATAAATGATTAGTTCTACTAGTCTATACCTACTACGTAGGGTCCTGATCTGTCCAAAACACCATCAACTCAAAAGATCGGACGGTAGAGACTGAAGAAAGGAACCGCCCAACTTCTACTTTTGTGCCCTAATTTGTATAGACAATAAAGTGTACGAAGGTTGAGAAGTAACCCGTGAACCGTATCTGCCTGGTGTTATCAGTTGGCTAGTTGGCACGTGCGATAGCTTCTAGAAGACCATCTTTGCTACTACTCCACTCCTCGATCATTGAAACAGAAAGAACGAGGTCACTAAATTTAGCTCAGTTTTTTAAACAAATATTATTGGAAATTAAATAGTTTAAGTAAATTAATTTTTTTAGCGTACAGGAATTAAATAGTTCATTTGAGAAAGAATATTTTAGATCTTATTTTATATTTTTTAAACCCGTCACTAGTTAAGACATATATATCTTACAGATAAAAAAATTGTTTGAATTTAAACTTTTTATAATAAATATTATATTTTTCTATTTAAATTGCTCGTTCGATTTTTTTTTAATTTTTAGTTCTTAATTACTTTAAAATGAAAGGAATAACAGTAGCCAGAAAGGATTCTTAAATGTGATAATTGGAAGGTCCACCTTATTTTATTTTCTTCTATACAATTAATCTTATTTTTGGGTGGTCTCACCTAATGGTTTAATTATTTATATTCACGAGTTTAGGAGGGAAAAAAGATAATAGCTGAACATTACACTTTTAAATTTTTATTTAAAAAATAAAACTGAAAAAAAATTATACGCGTTAGTAATTATAATAATTCTATTTTTAATTTTTAAGCTACTCAATCCTTCAAGTTTTAAATTGCATCATTTTACTCCTAATTGTATCTTGATATATATATATATATATATATATATATATATATATATATATATATATATAATTATTATTATACACAGATGAGTCTGCTATGCTCGACGAGCACATATGAATATCACTAATGACGAGTACCGATGAGCACTATCAATTCAATTTATAAAAATTAAAAATCTAAAAGACTTGTCGTATAGTTATAAATTATTTGAAATATTAAAAGGTAAATTCGTTAAAATATATTATTTTATTTTTAATTTTCTTATAAACAGAGATCAAAATATCTATCTACTCCTAAATTATAAAACCTAATTTTTGTTCATTTAAAATCCATGTCGCCGCCACCCTCGATGTCGTCGCCGCCGCTACAAATCCTAATCGACAAAGACGACTAAAGCAAAAGAACCAGACTTAATTAGTTTTTGGTACCATGTCTATATCACACCAATTAATGATTTAATATTTTTCTTCGTACCAAATCTAACTATTGACTAATCACAGTTAATGATTTGAATATGCAAACCATATCTAATCCATATCAAGTCGGCAACTAAAGCATATCCATACGTGAAACTCTCGACGATGGCAGAATGAATTACAAAACAAGTCGTTGATTACTAATTTTTAGAAGCTAATTAAGCTTGGTTCTTTTGCTTTAGTTGTCATTGTCGGTTAGGGTTTGCGGTGATGGCGGCAACTTGAATTTCAAATGAACAAAAATTAGGGTTTTGTAATTTAAATGTTTAATCTTTATAAATTGAATTAGTAGTGATCATCAGTGTTCGTCGTTAATGATGTTCATCAGTACTTATCGAGCGTGACAAAATTTTCCTATATATACACATACATACATTCAATAAAACCTTATCCATTTCAAACATTTATTAATTTGCGCAAACAAAATGTAGAATCGTAACGTCAAAGTCGTTGTGACCAGTAAAAATGCGTTAAATGACAACCGTAATTTAATTGATCCGTTTAGCATGTTGACACTGTTAGTTGGAATTTTAGCTTAAAATTTATGTTGTATTAAAAACATAATATTCCGATGTGATAAAAAATAATATTAAATATTCGGTTTAATGTTAATTTTAAGTTTGATCATTGACCAAATATTCTTTTATTAAATAATTTTGTTGCCGAATAGGATTGGATTCCAATTACATGATCCAAAATTTGGAATAGAGGTTTGGTGAGAAGTGGCTGTTAGAATTGAGACTTGAGAGGTACAAGATTACAAAATTAGGCATTGCTTCAATTCTAGTTTAATTACATGGCCGCTCTACAGCTGTTCTAAACAAATAATCTCAAGCCATTTGGATCGGACGAGAAACAAAATAATTAAATTGCTGCATTATCAAGAGAATATATATATATAACTAAATAATTCCTATATTATGCGTTAGCTGTGTAGTTATTCAATACTTGTTAAGCTTAAAAAAATTTCGTTCCATTCATATACGTTAAAAAAATATTGTTCGACTCAATTCGTTGCTCGTTAAGCTCGTCAGAGACATTTTTTTTTTTGAAAATTAAGGTGATTACAAGTACTATTTGTTCTGAATATACTCTCAACTATTTGACAATGCATGTGCTCAATCACCCTGCTGCAGCTGCTGGTACTCGAACCCGTGACCTCTAGAAACAACAATCGTTCCCTTAACACAAAGATAAGTTGGTTCGTGCCTTTTAACTTATTTTTTAAATATATATAAAATCTAGTAATGCTATTAGAGATTGATATAAATATATAACAAAAATAACAAATAATGGGTAAAAAATTCACAAATACACTAAATTAACATATTATAATTTTTCTTAAAAAAATTAACAAATATATAATCAATTTAAAAAAAAAACAAGGCAATCAAAATCTCTTCACTCTATTGTTATTGAAAAGATGAAACACTAATTATTGTAATATAATTTTCTGTTAATACAAATTAACTCTTTAACTTCATAGTAAATACATAAAGTTTTAAAATTTTGAACATAAAGATTTTATGTGTAATTAGTAAGTCATTGAACTGCTTTAGACTTTTTTTGACTGGTATTCAATTTTTTTGAAACATATTTTTTTTAATGTAGTCATTAAAAAATTATAAAATAAACTAACGAAATGCTCGCGAATGGAGTTTGACCTTGCTCGATTCGTTAATATCTCTAGTAGAGATATAGTTCGAGCCGAACGTTAACCAAATAATGAATAGAACTCGAGCTGCTTGTGAGCTGCTCAACTCAATCAGCATTCAATATCCACTTAACTAACTAAAATTTGAGTTAATTAAGTCAGTTTTATATTAACCAAAACTTTAATTTCTTTCAACTTTTGATTCAAAATAACCATTCAAAAATAATTATGGGTTTGAAATTAATTTAATTAATAGGTATTGCAAATATGAAAAGCGGGCTGAGTAACAATATTGAAATAGTATCATAATTTTAACATATATATATATATATATATATATTTTTCCTTTGGGTTGGTTTTTTTTTTTATATTAGTGGGTTTAAAATATGATACCGGGTCTTAAAATTAATGAATATTGTTGGGCTTTGAGCTTGAAGATAGAAAAATATTAGTAACATATACACATTTTGTATATTCGACTAATCCAAATCGAATTTTGCACTTTTATAAACCGCTAATCTGAATTGAGAATTGAAAATTTTCATAACCTAGTTTACTATATTATACCTTGGTCAGAGGACATAACATATTATCCCGATATATCAAACTCAAAGTAACATTAATTAACAATCGATACAAAAAAGAAATCAACCATTTTTACTTCTTTAAACCAATCTTTAGCATTGATACTTTTCACACACACAAAAAATCTTTAGCAGAACCCGTGAAGTGGTTTCAGTGATAAAAATGATATATTTAATTCAAGTGACCTGAGTTCGAACATTATATGTACACTTTATGTATGTATTCTAAAGACTAGCTAAGAAAACTGAACATATGCTATCTTGTAATACTCTTTAAGTTTTAAAAAAATCTTTAGCATTGTTGACGCACAATCTAGCTCATACACATTATGCTGGTGTATATATATATGTATGAGTTAGGATCAACTTACACAATGTAAAACTCTTTAAGTTTTACACGTTTTTGGATCGTTAGATGGAGGGAATGGATGAATCTCATCCATTCGTTTCACTCATCAAACGGTCCAAAAACGTGTAAAACTTAAAAGTTTTACACTGTGTAAACATATTCTCTCTCTTTATATATATGAGTTAGGATCAACTTACATCGTGTAAAAAAATTAAGTTTTACACATTTTCTGAATCGTTAGATAGAAAAAAAAATAGATGGCTCGGATTAACTCCTTTTTGTTTTTTTTCAAATGACAATCTTTATATATTTACTGTTAATCTCATTTAGCCATTTCACTCATCCAACAATCCAAAAAGATATAAAACTTAAAAAAGTTTTATACTGTGTAAATGAAACATCTCTCAATAATGAATAATATTAACAGTAAATTCAATGAGTGGTTTAACAGAAAATGAGAGGGAATCGAAGGAAAATGTAATTGACATGAAGAATCTCTGTTGGCCCCGCCAAATTTATTTCTTTTATCTAGTGCCAACTTCTTTGAAAAACGAATAGATTAAACTAAGCCCTACCCAAATAAATTACTTACACGAAGAGAGCCCCACAACCGTGCAGGGGCTATGCACCAAAGCAAAAGAAAAGAAGAACCAAACCATGCAAAAAGCACGTAATAACCACCCTGAGCTGCATTACAGACATGCAAAGCTCCGGTAAACAGATTCTGCGGATCAAAACAAGCCAACAACCGAGTCCACAAGGGAACAACTAAGACAAACGAAACCAAAGTCTCTCTACAAGGAGACACATTAGACTCCTCCAGCACCTGGGCTGTGGTGGGAGTTAACAACCAACGGAAAACTGGGCATCCCTGGGAAAAATCAAAACGGATTCTCGCCGACCTCGAACGACTCTGGCCTATCGCCATTGCGCCTGAGAGCTCTATCCAGAGGCAGGCTTCCGATAGAATATCGTATTCCCTACTTTGTTCTACTGTTCGACTCTTCACAAATTTCGATAAAAGTTACTTTTATATTTTGAACAAACAATCATTCCTATGCCAATAATTGTATTACGGTTGAGTTGGGTGGCCACTGTCCATTTGCCACTAGCAACAAATTAAATATAGGAATAAAATACGACACATATGATATAAATATAGAAATATCTTAAAATAATTATTTAATAGCACAAATTGTTGTGTTAAAATTTATGTAATTATAAGAAGATTTAAATTTATTTATAATACAATGAAATACAGATATGTATAAATATGAATACACAATTAAAAGTGGTTGCTCTGCTAAGAGAAAAAATTATTAGATCGACCTGACTCATCACGTCAACCGTGACCCCAACTAATAAAATCCACTTTTAATTGTGCTATTAAATAAAAAGTGTATGGTTATTTAAAAATTATTGTGAGATAGATAAATCTTATTAGCTAAAAACACAAATAACGTGGTGAGCCAAGTCCATCCAATAATTTTTCGCTAAGAGATATATGAGTGTTAGTCAGATACTATGTGTGATCTACGTGGCCACTCGCAAATTATCCATTTCGTAAACGGTTGCATACGTCATTTTATAGGAAATAAACAGTTGACAAGAAATTCCACGTTGGATACACGTATTTCCATTTCCCCTATCTTTTCCCACTCATTGCATGTCCCCAATGTGTTTCCGCACATACTCAGTTTTAGCTGTCAAACATCAAAATCCCATTCTCTTTTCAGATTTATTCTGATTAGAGATATTTTGGGACGCCACAGGGATCCTGCCACGTGGAACTGTGCACGGGTGCATGCACATTTACCAGATTTTTTTCCAAGCTGGAGGGAAAGGAAGATATTGAAAAGCCTGATTCGTGGGATTTTTTTTGAGGATTTATCAGATGCCTCGCTGCTCTGCAAAACACAAATCAGAACGCAACATTAGTGTCAGGTCTGAAAAAAAAAACAAAATCATTAATTTCACATCAGAAAAGAGATGTTTTGAGATATATAAACAGTGGTGTTGCACATTCTATCAGATATGTCTTTTAGAAAAAAGATAATAACCCCGTGACAAGTGATATCGGAGCAACCCTTTGACTGACTGATTTCACACCAAGCATCCGTAAGCAAGGTAGGCAGAGTGAACAACCGTAACAATTGACCAATCACGAGAAAAGAATTTCGTGACGACTTGTCTATTTTACGGTTAAAACTTAATAGAGTTGTGCTTCGTCAACTTCGTTTTTTAAGATCATGTCATGTAGTAAAAAACACAACTTGTTAGTTAAAAATATTTAGATAAATAATTAAAAACACAGTACATTTCGATAAAGATATCCTAAATCGAACTCCAAATAAAAGGAAAATTTTCTCACAATTGTGTTGTTATCTAAAATATTCAAATTAAATCTTATTTAAGATACATAAAAATTAATATATTCAAAGAATTTTATTTTGTAACATATATTCAAAGAATTTAATCACTATGTATATGTAATTTTTTCTGAAAAAAATGTCATGACTTTAAAAAACGAGGTTAAGTTCAAGTAACCACGATGTAATTTTAAGATCAAGTCACATGCAATGTATCGGTAATGGCACGAGGTGTGGTCCAATAGATTGTGCCAAATTCGGAAATTAAACTTTAAAAGGGTACAACTTTTACGTAACAATCTGATAAAAAAAGTTATCTCCAAATTGGTTCCCGTGCCAATAACTCATAAAAAGGCATAATGTCCTTTGTCAAAAAGATATATGTGACATTTGATTGAATAATTATTAACGGTATAATGTTAAAAAAAATTTAACGTTTGATTGAATAGTTATTTTAGTCAATATTTTTTGAGTGTATTTAACTTCAACACTTTATTTTAGGTCAAAATAGCTCTTAAGCGGATGAAAATTGTTAGTAAATTAACGCTAAGTGACTTGAAATGACGTAAAAAAACTTACATGACAGTGCACACCGCGATAACATGTCATATAAGCAAATATGCTTACTTTACACAATGACACATCAGTCAAAAATAATTTTATAAAATTATATAAAATACAAAATATTTTTTTAACACGTCATTCTGTCTAATCATTTAAAGTTGTTTGTTATTAGTTGACTAATAATTTTTATTCACATAAAGCTATTTTGATCAAAAGTGAAACACTAATAACTAAATTGCTCTGAAAAATAAAATTAAAATAATTATTCAGTTAAAGTTATTTTTTTTATATTATGCCTAAAAAATTTAGTCTGATATTGCTTAACGGACTCACTCATGTTGCAATTTCAATAATTTTACAACTACTTGCATGACAGACGACTACTTATTAAAAAGATAGATTTTTTTACATTCATATCGATATAGAAAAATCAAAGATTTGCCTTTATCCCATCACGAAATCATTACCCTGTGTAACTGTGTTGTTCCTGGACTATAAATATCCCCTCCCCAGAAATTCATTAATTGCATCTGGGACCTTGGTTGCCTTTATTTTGTTGTTCGGAAGGGTAACTTTGGTTTGTTTCCATTGGAAAAATCGTTACTTTTTTGTTGGTTGAAACAAGAAGAAGATGACTGTAGGGGCTGGGATTTGTGTCAGTGATGATGGAAAGTTAATGGTGTTGGGAAACTGTGTTCTCCACGATGTTCCTAACAACATCGTGGTGGTTCCAGCTTCCGGTGGTGCATTGGCTAATGGAGCTTTCATCGGAGTTGTTTCCGATCAGATCGGTAGCCGCAGGGTCTTCCCCGTCGGCAAGCTTCAGTATGTTATCCTTTACTCCACTTATATCTTGTTTGTTTCCCGAGAAAATGTGCAAAACGATCCCTGCATTGAAAAGAACCCTTATATCGGCTGGCAATTAGTATTAAGACTGTTGTTTTGCTTTTAATGTGCTAAACTGCTAATGATGATCATGTGTGGTTCTGTTGCAGGGGATTGCGGTTTATGTGTGTTTTCCGATTCAAAATGTGGTGGATGACACAGAGGATGGGGACATGTGGTCAAGATATCCCTTTCGAAACCCAATTTTTGATCGTCGAGGCACGTGCCGGCTCCGGAAACGGAGATGACTCCGCCGTATATGCCGTGTTTTTACCGATCCTCGAAGGGGATTTCAGGGCTGTTCTTCAAGGCAATGAAAGAAATGAGGTGGAAATTTGTTTGGAAAGTGGTATGAGAGGAGAAGCAAGACATTAACTCATATTTGGTATTGTTTTAAAAACATGTTTGGTTGTCCTTATAGAACTCATGGGATTATTGTCCATTGCAGGAGATCCTGCTGTCGATGAGTTCGACGGCAATCATTTGGTTTTCGTGGCAGCCGGATCAGATCCATTTGAGGTCATCACCAATGCTGTGAAGTAAGTACTAAGTATTTACTTTCTATGTATCCAACATTTGCAGCCGAGTCCAAAATGACATAGTTTACTTCAGCCATGGTCCTTTAATAGTTCTTTGTCTTAAAACAAGTGCTGCATGACTGCAAATGTACTGCTTTAGCTAAGTAATACTTGGAATTTTATGCAGGTCAGTTGAGAAACATTTGAAGACGTTTTCTCATCGTGAGAGAAAGAAGGTAAGTCTTTCTTGAACGTAACATTCTGATTCCGTCGCTAGAGTTAGAACCGTGTCATCTCCGTTCCTAGTACACGGAATTATAATTGCATTCGTTCTTCGTTGTTTAGATGCCAGACATGTTGAACTGGTTTGGCTGGTGTACATGGGATGCTTTCTACACCGATGTCACTTCTGAGAGTTTAAAGGAAGGATTGCAGAGGTAAGGTTTTCGTATTTCGATGCCATGGATCGGGATTCAATGTCTAGAGCATTAGACATAGGTGATAAACTTAGTAACTCTTGCAGCTTGGAGAAAGGTGGGATTCCTCCAAAGTTTGTTATTATTGATGATGGATGGCAATCTGTTTCCATGGATGCAAATGGAACTGAATTCAAAGCTGATAACGCTGCCAAGTAAGGATTTAAACCCGAATTCTCTTGTTATTCTTGCTAATTCTTCCTTTCCATTGGCTAAACGTATTGCTGTTTCGGCTATCTTGTGTTTTAGTTTCGCAAACAGATTGACACATATCAAAGAGAACCATAAGTTTCAGAAAGATGGCAAAGAGGGTCACAGAGTAGAGGATCCGGCTTTGGGGCTTCGCCACATTGTCACTGAAATCAAACAAAAACATGCTTTGAAGTATGCTTATGTCTGGCATGCAATTACAGGGTATTGGGGAGGTGTTAGACCTGATGTTACAGAAATGAAACACTATGAATCCAAAGTGGTTTACCCTATTTCATCTCCTGGAGTTGAGTCAAATGAGCCTGATCAGGCTTTGGACAGCATGGCTAAGAACGGCCTTGGCCTTGTTAACCCCGAAAAAGTTTTCAACTTCTACGATGAACTTCACGCATACCTTGCATCAGCCGGCATCGACGGAGTCAAAGTCGATGTTCAGAACATCCTTGAAACTCTCGGTGCAGGCCATGGCGGAAGGGTGAAACTTGCTAGAAAATATCATCAGGCTTTAGAGGCATCAATTGCTAGGAACTTCAAAAACAATGACATAATCTCTTGTATGAGTCATAACACAGATGGTTTATACAGGTAAAATTCCATCTTTCATGTGCTAGTAAAGCTACCAGTGATCCCTGAACTTACACTGACAAACGACTTATTCGTGCAGTGCGAAACGAACCGCTGTTATTAGGGCATCGGATGATTTCTGGCCTAGAGATCCAGCATCCCACACAATTCACATTGCATCAGTTGCATACAACACTGTTTTTCTTGGGGAATTTATGCAACCAGATTGGGACATGTTTCATGTAAGTTAGCAGATTTTATCCATGTTTAAAACATTCGATTTCGGTCCATGCTTCATTGGATCATCAAATGTTTCATGAATGAACTTGACAACAGAGCCTGCATCCGATGGCCGAATACCATGGAGCAGCCCGTGCTGTCGGAGGATGTGCTATTTATGTCAGGTACAATTTAGTTGGAATTCGAAAGTAATAATTTAACATATGATTTCTCACACTGTATGTTGTATTATTACAGTGACAAACCTGGGCAACATGACTTTAACCTACTCAGGAAACTTGTACTTCCTGATGGTTCCATATTGAGAGCCAAACTTCCAGGAAGACCTACAAAAGATTGCTTGTTCTCAGATCCTGCCAGAGATGGAAAAAGGTGAGGGAAATGCAGAAAGGTTCTGTGCTATGTTACTTGGACTTGGGTCCGAGTATCGGATACAAATATGTATCCATGTTCAAATATACGTCCGACACAAATATTTCAAGAATTATGCTCATTATACTCTTGGTATCTACTATGCAGCCTTCTAAAGATTTGGAATCTGAACGAATTCACCGGAGTCGTGGGTGTATTCAACTGCCAAGGAGCAGGGTGGTGTAAAGTTGGAAAAACAAATGTCATTCATGATGAACAACCTGGTACAATTACAGGACATGTCAGGGCAAGAGATGTAGGTTATTTGCCTAAAGTAGCCGATGATGAATGGAATGGAGATACTGTCGTATATTCCCATCTTGGTGGTATATCTCTAGCATGCTAATTTCATGTTCTTTTAACCTATATTACTCGAATTTGGGTGTGTTGGATACGATTATGTGCCCGGCATACACATGTTCAACTTCTAAAAGTTGTTCACGACTTCACGTACTCCGGTAGTCGTATCCCAAACTCATGTCTGAATATGTTCTAGACAACATGTATTCACTGACAGCTACTCAGAATTATGCAAGAATGCTTCAATTTTCCTGAACAAACTTCACTGATTCCAACTGCAGGAGAATTGGTTTACCTTCCAAGTGAGGCAACGATGCCGATCACTCTAAAGGCACGAGAATACGAAGTTTTCACTGTTGTACCTGTAAAGATATTATCCGAAGGGTATAAATTCGCTCCCATTGGCTTAATAAAGATGTTCAATTCAGGAGGAGCCATCAAGGAACTCAGATATCATCATCAGCCTGGGGAAACCACAAACATCAATATGAAAGTTCGAGGATGTGGCCTATTCGGAGCCTACTCGTCGACTCAACCGAAGAGAATAACCGTTGATACGGAAGAAGTGAGTTTCGAATACGAAGATGCATCCGGTTTAGTGACCCTTTCTTTGAGAGTTCCCAAGGAAGAGATGTATATTTGGAGCATAAGCATTGAACTGTGATGAAAAAAAAAACAAAGGCAATTTGGGTCTCACAAAGAGCATTTTCTTAGCTCATTGAATCATGCTTAAAAATCTGGATGCTTGAGACCCAAGAAAGGACCCTTTATTAGTAATTATGGTTGCTGAAAACAGGGGTTGATCTTACTAAGCAACCTCATGTTTAAGGGTAGCTTTTAAAGGTAGCTTTCAAATTAATTTCTTAGAGTATGTTGTTAGAAGTCTAGAATTCGGTGCCAATGTTATATGGATATAAGTTAAATATGGGTGTTTTTAGTTTTTTTATATATTTTAAAAAAATCCTAACATCATCATTTATACTAAATATTTTATGTAAAAATATATTTATAAAAATCACTAATTAACATGTGATTGAAGATAAAACTAATGTATCTAAATTCTTATTATTTTATTTTTCTCTAAAAAATATATATTTTACTCCATTCATCTTATTAAATATGTTCAGTATTAAATTTTTTGTTAATTTTTTAACTTTAATTTTTGTTGCTTCAAATTTATTATTGATAAAAATATATTTTAAAAACCTTTAATCAAGTTGTTTAAAACTATATATTTTTTTTACAAAATTTAATTAATTAAAATATTTAAAATAATTACAATTAAAGTTCAAATATTTTGACTTTTAAAACTATCACATAAATCACCTGACTAAACTTAACTATATCCAATTTAAAAAATGTTTTAGGAACTGCCAGTTTGAATTGAAACCAACAAAACAAGTACCAAAATGGGGCAAATTTGGTCAAGTAAACCAATAATTGGCCAAATATTGGGGAATAGGGGTTCTTCGGTAGAAATTTGGCAATCTAGGCCAATTTCTATAGTGTTTAGGGGACCACGCCACCTGCAGAAGGCGTGCCCTGGACAACGCCACCTCCTGCTGGTGAGGTCTCTGGTGACCGGCTGAGAGAGCCAATAGCCCGGCTGCTGCAGGCGAGCTGTGGCTGGTGCAGGCTTATGCGACTTCACGTGGGCTGGCCTACCTCGCCACCTCCTTATGGCGAGGTGCAGGCTGGCAGGCCTGTTGCTCACGGGCTGCAGCAGGTGGTTACCCAATTAATTAATTTTTTTTACATTATTTTAAGTTGTATATATATATAGATAGGTGGTGTGAGTTAAATATTTAGAGTTGGTTATTTGTGAAGAGAAGAAGAGAAAAAAATTGTGAAGGTGAAGAATTTTCTGTATATCTTTTCAAAGATATATTCGAAGAGGGTGAGAAAAAGTTTGAGTTTAAATTTATCTGTTGTTTTTGTAATTATAGTGTCCCTATATTATTTTGTGTGATTGATGATCTAATGAATTTTTTTTTATTATTGATGAAGCTATCTTGGTTGGTTGTGATTGTCGTTTCGAACAAAAGAAGCTAGTTTTTCGAATTTTGAATCTGGTAAGGGCATGCATTTTTTTAATCTGATTTTTTAAAGTTAGTTTATTAGCTGTATATATTCGAAATGCTGAAGTTAATATTTTTTTTGTATATATTCGAATGCTAATTATTTTTTAGCTGTAGAAATAGATAATGACATTTGAAGGAGTTTTGTTGTACCGTGACCATGAACACATTTCGTCTCATATTCACGAAGAGCAAGTAAGTAAATGTTTTGTAATTTAAAATTTCATATTTACTATGTAATTATTATAACTCAAAATTATAATGAATTAATTATAGGATGTAGAGCATATGATACGCCGTCGAGGAATGAAGATAAAGGAACCTGATGAGCGTTTAGCGTATTACTTACAGCGAGCTGGTTTTTATAATGCCACCTTTCTCCGTGGGTTTAAGATAATCCCCGGGTTGATTACTGCATTGATTGAACGGTGGAGACCAAAGACCCACACATTTCATTTTCCATTTGGTGAATGTACAATAACCTTGGAGGATGTTGCGGTACAACTTGGTATTCCAACAAATGGGACACCATTGGTTGGACAAAATAATTACAATACATATGAGCTTTGCATGTATTACCTGGGCAAAGCTCCTCCTCAGAGCTGTGTGGACGGGCTACGCGTCAGAGTATTATGGTTGCAGCAGGAATTTATTGTGACCGATGAATCTGGTCATCAAGAACTTGAGTGTGCAGCTCGAGCTTATATACTGCAACTTATTGGTGGTGTGTTGATGCCAGATACATCTGGTAATATGGTTCACACACAATACCTGCAGTTCTTGGGTAATTTGGACACAACTGCTACATATAGTTGGGGGTCTGCAGTATTAGCATTTTTGTACCATGAAATGTGCAAGGTCACAATTATGCATGGTGAAAAGGCAAATTCAGATATGGGTGAATGTCAAGTATTACTGCAGTCCTGGGCGTGGTACAGGCTGCCTTATCTAACGCCCACTTTTTTTGTACCGGTAGATATGGAGTTTCCGCTTGCTGGAAGGTAATAATATGATTGCAGTTGTATATAAATATTTATTGATATAAAATTTATATCCAATGACTTCGAAATATAATTTCAATATACCTTTGCAGATGGAGGCATCCGTTGAAGAATGCGGGGGTGGTTCACAACACTGTCAGAGAGACGAGATTAAAGATCCAAACAATAGGAAAAGATCTGGTATCATAATCAATTTGTTTTAATATATTAATTGTTCTTATTTAATATAATTTAATTTATTATTTGTTATTATTTTGTATATTTTATATTTTAATTTTGAAAGAAAAATTGTATATTTCATTGTGAATGAATTCATATTAATAATTTTTTTTTTACAGTTTATTTGGCAGCCGTAAGCGAATGACGACGTCAGGGCTTGCCTACCACCTACTGTGCTTGAATGTGCAGAATTCTGGGGTGCGATTGTGCCTTTGATCCATTTTTCTATTGTTGAGTTTCATTGTGCTGACAGAGTGTTGAGGCAGTGTAACTTCCATCAACCCATTCCAAGAGCTCCACGAGAAAAAATTCACACCATTCATAGAGGTAGATTCAATGAGAATTGGATTGTGAAGCAAGCCGATTTCATTGAATTGTGGGAGGAAAGATGGGCGCGGTGGGCTAATGATTTGAGTCCAATTCAAACCAGCGATTTTAAATTTAATACAGAATACTATTCATGGTTTTCGACAAATGGGAAACCGTTCATAGCATCTGTCGAAGATGCAAATAGATGGCTTCATAGGTTGACGGTGCATGTGTGATAAAATTGAAACAAATAAAAATTAAAAAGGTGCAATATTTTCTCATTACCATAAAATTAGACATACATTAAACAAAGCTTTTAGGTTGACGGTTCGGCACGATAGTTGGAAAGATTTGATTTGTGCGGACACTTGTTTCTTGAATGACCCGGTTGACTACAAAGACTACAATGTCTAACTTGAACTCCTCCCTCTCTATCATCTGGATCATCCATATTCATATTAATACGAGTAGACTTCGGTCGACCCTTCAACTTTCTTCGAAGCACTGGATTTGGTAACCATTCTTCGTATATTGGCTCTACCGGCCAATAGTGTTGGTTCAGGATTGTGTTGAACTGAATTCTATATATATTTGCAATATTCTCTAGTTTATAACAGTCATTCGCAAAACCGTAAGGGTCGAGTCGAAAATGCAAACAGGCGGTGTGTGCGTGAGAGCAAGGGTATCTAAATGCTTGGAATGCACCACAATCACACAAATTCTGATGAAGTTTCACAGTGAACATTTTTTGCTCACCTCGGACTGTAGCTTCCACAGAAAATTTCCATCTATTTGAGTCGAATGATCTTACTCGCATAGCGGACGCTTTAGCTTGAAGATCGATCATTTTTTTTCCGCAAGGCTTTAGACCAATATTGTCCGCTGTTTATTCGGGCGTTGGCATCTTGCCCTTTGTCGGACCACACTTTGCCCAATCTAAAGTAGGTCTCCCATCTATTCGTAGCTCATTATACGATTTATCCCAATCACCATACAATTCCGCCATCGCCTTTTGCTTTGCCATCCACGCCTTGTAGTAAGACGGAACATAATAGATGCTACTAACACTGCAATCGAAATTCTTGGATCCTGTTCAACCAAATTCCTGATTGAAGCACATATTAGATCAGAGTTTAAATTAATATGGTCCTGTGATAAAGCCATATTGGTACATGTGTGCTGATCAATAAACCGTGACACCTCACGCATTTCAGTTCTCTTCTTGTAAGAAATTCTTACCCACCACGGACAATTGTTCTTTCAATAATAACACCTTACACAATTTGTAATTTTGTTGGACTCAACAACAGAAAATGACGTATGGCGTTTGAGACAGTGCTCTTGAACTGCAAGCTTCGCGGCTTTTTTTGTTTCAAACTAAGCCTTTAGTTCCAGTTCTCCAAAGTTCGAAGATGATGAAGAACCAAATACGCGAGCTTCATATTCTTGATCTTGCATTGCAGTATAGTCAACTTCATACATGCGGGCTACTGGAGCTTCATAGGCTGAAGGTTCCGGTTGTTGGTGCTGCGGTGCAGCATTACCCCAAACAGTCGGCTGTTCATTTCTCAACCCGAGCCTACTAACAGCCGATGCCCAAACATCTTCTTCAACATCAATACCATTGCCTTGAGACGCTTCTGTCATAATAGCGTCAATATCATCAGCATCGAGTAACTGAACGCCATCTTCTTCTTCTTCACTCATAGGAACAATATTTTCTTCATCATCACTGAAATCTTCAAGCGATTCGCCCCAACGACCAACTGTGAGTTCGGTGTCCGAATATGTTGATGAACTCATATTATGTAAATATTAAAAAACATTAGCACAACATTAAATTTTTAGGTTTTTTATTAAAATTTAAAAATACTATTACCATCTGAATATATATTCAATCATACAAAAAATATACAAACTCTCTAGAATTAAAAAAAAATTAGATTAAAAGGAAAAATTTACTTACTTAATTTTCACTGACTTTTACGAACTCTTCAATCACCTTCTTCGAATATTTCTTCAGAAACTCACAAACTCGTCCCTCTTTGCCGAAAAACTCTCTTAATTTTTTTCTCAACCACTACACACTCATCTCATCTTCCCTAAACCCTTTATATATACACACATAAAATAATATTAAAAAATTAATCCCTTTAATAAATGTAGCCCTAACCTAGAACCCTATTTACCCTTTAATAGCCTGACGTGCCTAAACCTTATTTAATTTACCTTATATACACTTGTCTGACCTGCTAGCTACCCTATATACATTTGCCTGACGTGCCAGCATGGGACATGCAGGTGAACAGGACCTCGCTGTTTGCAAACGGCTAGGTCCTGTTCACCTGCATGTGCTAGTGTATATAGGGTAAATTAAATAGGGTTTAGGCACGTCAGGCTATTAAAGGGTAAATAGGGTTCTAGGTACGGGCTACATTTATTAAAACACATGTTATTAAAGGGTAAAATTAAATAGGGTTCAATGGATATTTTAATTTTAAAATTAAACTAGGTGTGCAAAATTGGGTTCGACTAACCATTTGTAAATTGTTTCGGTCAACTGGTAAGTTCGGGTCACTCAAATCTCGACCCTATATCGTAACCATTCAACCAGTTAACAGTTTATTCGGTTAACCGAAATATTCGGTACGATCTGAATTCAATGATTTTTTTTACTTTGTTTATTAAAAAATTTAAATTTTAATAATATGTTAAATATATATATATATAATTTCCAAATACCACCCGCCATCTTAGTATTTTTTTTAAAACACATACAATATTTACAAACCTAAACCCTATATGCCCAATTTTAGCTATACATATTATATAAAAATCATATTATAACTAACTACTAAACTCTATACCCTAAATTCATCCCTATCTCTGACCCGTACACCCTAAAGACAATCCTATCTTTGCCCTGCCAAACTCTGTGTATTTTTTAAAGCTTACATAAAGCCATGCATGTGCCATGCAGGCACGTCAGGGAGAAGCATACAGCTGAGGAGCTGAGCCGCCCACGCTGCTAAGCCTGCCTCCAACAGGACCTCGCCAGCAGGAGGTGGCGTTGTCCAGGGCACGCCTTCTGCAGGTAGCGTGGTCCCCTAAACACTGTAGAAATTAGTCTAGTTTACTAAATTTCTACCGAAGAAGCCCTATTCCCTAATATTTGGTCAAATATTGGCTTATTTGGCCAAATTTGCCACCAAAATGGATCCTCCAGACCCGGGAAGGACCAAAGATAAACCCTTTTTGATTAAAAAAAAGGTAAACCCTTTAAACAGTTTGTCGAAAAACCTCCATAAACCCACAGTTTTTAAGAATTAAAGAGAAGAGAAAGCCAGAGAGAAGTCGCAAAAAAAGAAAAAAAATGTTTCAAAGCAGAGTAGTTGCTTCAATTCTAAAGAGGAACAAAGCTATAATCAATAGCTTAACATCCAATCTCAGGGGAACCTCTTCCTCTCGCTGTTTTTCATCATCTTCTGCTTATGCTCCGATTGCTAATTCATTTGCAAGGACCTCCCTTTTTGGCTTTAGATCTCTTCCCAAGGTTCTTTTTTTCTTCTCAATTTCGATTCTTTATCCACTTTATCGACACGGGTATCGTTTTTTCTTTTCTTTTGCTATAGATTTCGAATGAATTAAGTGTAGTTTAGCTTGTTTTATTGTTAAGAAAGGATGTGATTGTGTTGACTCACTTGTAGTTTATTTTTTAAAAGATTATTGTTGAGAAAATGGAATTTTTGTTCATTTCTCAAATCTGATACTGATATATTGTTGTATTGGTGGAAAACCAAGTGACTCGGATGATCCCAATTTTTGGTTTTGTTTGTTTACAGCCTTTGGGAATGAATGATGGGAATTCATTTAAATTAGAAAATTTCATCCTAAAACATATTATGAGTTTGATGGCAGCACTTGGGATTAGTCTTTGATTCTATCATAAACAATGCATTCCCTGGTTCTAATTTAAGGAATTATTACGGATTTTGAGCAATCTTACCTTTCTATAGCTATCGAGAGGCTACATTTATCTTTTAATGATCCCGTCTAGCATAAGTACTTGAAGGTGAAAATGATGTTTCAGGTCCTGTTTTTGCATCCGAAGAAAGAGTCGTTTCTGCTGTATATTTTCTCTTAAAATTATGTGAAAGAACAATAATGATTTGCTCTCCTAGTGTTATGTGAATGTCACTAAAAGGGAGTTCTTTTATTTGTTTAGGATCACCATGTGTCGTCTTTCAGGAAAATGTCCACTGTGGCTTCTGTTGGTGCTGAGAAGGAGGGATTGAAGCTATTAGTAACTGCAGGTCCACGTGCTCAGAAAATGGTTGGGATATGGCTTTTTGGTTCTGCTGCATGGGTCTTTAGTATGGTGGTACTAGGTGGTGTCACACGTCTAACACGATCTGGTCTTTCAATGACTGATTGGAAATTCACCGGGAACCTTCCTCCTCTATCTGATGAGGAGTGGCAGCAAGAGTTTGAGAAATACAAGCAGTCACCAGAATACAAGCGGTATGAGCAGAAACGTGGCATAATGATGTGTTTGCTGAAATAATTGTAGTTTCACTTCTAAGTATTTGTAGTTTGAATCCCTATGTTAACATGTGCTCATAAATTATAGTTTACCAGTTATTTGATTTTAATTTAAATAACTTCTATCGTGCAGAGTAAACAAAGGGATGAGCATTGAAGATTTTAAGTTCATATACTGGATGGAATATGCACATCGAATGTGGGGGAGAGCCCTAGGTGTCATGTTTGCATTGCCATTCTCGTATTTTCTTCGTAAGGGATATATTACCGTGAACCTTGGACTAAGGCTCTCTGCTCTTTTTGCACTTGGTGCTGGTCAGGGTTTAATCGGTTGGTGGATGGTTAAAAGTGGATTAGAGGTGCGAAGTAATTCGCTTTCAGCTAATTTCATTTCACCTTTCTTGGTAAATTTGAGTCCAAATTAGTAGAATATTGTTCACTGCACAGATAATTTCTTCCTACAGGAACCGACTTCTGAATATGTCGAGCCACGAGTGAGCCCTTATCGACTTGCTGCTCATCTTACTTCAGCATTCGTTATTTACAGTGGCCTGTTCTGGACTGCTCTTTCTGTTGTAATGCCTGAGCCTCCTGCTGAATCATTAGCTTGGGTTCAAGGGGCTGCCAAAGTCAGGAGACTTGCAATTCCAGTGAGCCTCATTGTAGGCATTACCGCTGTTTCTGGAGCATTTGTTGCTGGAAATGATGCCGTATGTAACTAATTTTATTCATTTATTACTTCTTTTCTGGTCCTTGCCGGTGAGCAATTTGTGTATCCTTTCATTTCTAGGGCCGTGCATACAATACCTTTCCAAAGATGGGAGATGTGTGGGTTCCTGACAATATATTTGAGTTGAAACCAATAATCCGAAACTTCTTTGAGAATACGGCCACGGTGCAGGTAATTTGTCTTCTATAATATTTCCTGGCAATTGCACTTGATGCTCTTATAATTGCTTAGATAAGGGAAACGATTTAAATGCAGGCATCAATTCATTTATAGAGGATAATCTGTTCAAAGTATATTTGTGAAGCTCGAATTGTCACTTCAGTTCGATTTTGTTTCTATTCGTTTTTACATCGATTGAACACAATAATACTTCTAGTTCTGATAAACTCAACATAAAGTTACTCTGCATTAAGATGGGATTCCTTTACAGTTACTCTGCATTAAGATTTGCCATGTCTTGAAATTGCATGAACGTAACAATTATGCACAAAGTATCAAATTTACAAAGCTATTTATTTTTTGCTCCCGGATTCGCGGTAGCTGATATCTTCAGTATAATGAGAAACAACCATTTCAATAACAGATGGTATATGTATTTCTTTTTGCAGCTCGACCATCGTATCCTTGCAACTACCAGTTTGATCTCCATTTGTGGTTTATGGTGGTGGACCAAAAAGCTGGATGTCCATCCGGCTATTCGATCTTTGGTCGGAGCCACTTTTGGCATGGCTGCTCTTCAGGTGAACTCTCCATTTGGATCTTGTTTTTCATTTAATAGTTTATATATGCATATAATTAAGGCAAAACGACAAAAGATGCTCCCAACATTTGCATGTTTTATTATTTGGCCTCATATTTTTTTGGGTCCAAATATACCCCAACGTTTGCTTGTTTTGTCATTTGACCCCATATTCTTTCTTTTAGTCCAAATATGCCCCCAACGTTTCATTCATAGTCTAAATATGCCCCAAACGTTTCATTCATAGTCCAAATATGCCCCATGTTGGATGTAAACTGTCTATCTACCGACGGTCAACGGCTTTTAAAAAAAATTTGACGTGGCATCAGTAGATCTTAATACGTGGCAAATTCAGTCAGTATCAGCTATTGAACATCAGTTGACTATCAGTTGACTGACAGTTTCCATCTAACGGGGGCATATTTGGACCAAATTGAAACGTTGGGGGTATATTTGGACCAAATTGAAACGTTGGGGGCATATTTGGACAAAAAAATAGGGGGTCAAATGACAAAACAAGCAAACTTTGGACATATTTGGACCAAAAAAAAGAATAAGGGGCCAAATGACAAAACATGCAAACGTTGGGGGTATCTTTTGTTATTTTGCCTATAATTAACTCCTTTTCATTCTTGTAGGTAACATTAGGTGTCTCAACACTTCTATCGTATGTGCCTGTTTCACTAGGCACAGCACATCAGGCCGGAGCCTTGACCCTTCTAACACTGATGCTACTGCTCACTCACACTGTGAAGAAGCCATCGATTTCACTTCTGAAAACACTGCCGCAGGTTGCAAAGATAGCTTGATAGCCATTGTCTTTTGAGGATATTACATAGATTAATCGAACACATCGATTTGTTATTCGATTCTCTTGTTGTTCTGTATCCATCTTCCATTTTCAGACCCAGAGTTCATTTTGTTTAAAGCGGGAAAAGAACATTTCTGTAAAGACCTCAACAAGGCAAATGCAGCCGATCTGTAATAAAAAAAAAAGTTTGTTGAAAATAGTGGGAATTCTTATCTCTTGTGCCTCATGGACAATATGAAAAAAGTGAAACCATCAGCAAACTACGTGTCATTTAATGGCTTAATGGCCTACACATGGAAGAGCCAAAGCCCCACACATGGGTTCCAAGAAACACCTAAACAGCACGTCTTTTTAACCTCTTCGGCTATAAGATCAAAGAATCAAGCAGTTTCTCAAGGTGGAAAAGAAAAATAGAAAACAAAAGTGTAGAACAATGGGAGAAAGGCTTCAACAACAACAAACTGGCAGATCAATGATCTTGGCAGGAATGGCTGGTGTGGCCCTGGCTGCACCGCTGCTGGGAATGATGGGGTTCAGCTTCTTGGCAACATTAGCACTGCTGTTCATAAGCTTACCTCTGCTGCTACTTTTCAGTCCTCTGCTACTCTTTGTTGGGTTTGTTTTCACGGTTGCCTTGGCCGGTTTCGCCATTGCTGTAACCTTGGGTTTTGCAGGTGTATCAGCTCTAGCATGGATGTATAGGGAGATAAGAGGTAGTTTGGGAGCTGGTTCCAGGGGGAGTAGGTCGGTTCCGGGGAAGTATTTGCAGCAAAACTGGCAAGAGATATCAACCATTTGAAACACTGGCCAATGTTGAATTAATGAAAACAAAGATCATTGTCTGTTCTGGTTTGGTCTGGTCTGGTCTGATAATCATGTGTTGTGTTTGTTTTGAGGGTTGTTTTTATATGTTTGAAAATGGAAGTAAGTTGGTATTATGATACTATTATGTTGTAATGTAAACAGACTTTGTAATTTCCTTTACATATTCAGAATTGGATGTTTCTTTTTATATATTTCAAGAGCTGTCCCAAGAACACTAGAATTGAACATGGATGTTTTCTTTTCTTTTCTTCCTTAAATAAGTTTTTGTTTGGACTTGATTATAAAAATATTTTTATTTTTTATTTGTGGTAGTGAAAAATCAGTTTGAACTGAATTTGGATAAACAAATTCAGGCAGCATTATCTGACTTTAGACATGGAAATTGAGACCAACTTTTTCTTTTTTAAAAATGAAGCTTTGAATTTAAGATGAAGTGAAATGAATATTGGTTTTGTGAAAAATTTTGAAGAAAATATTTTAATATTAATTTAAATTAAGTATTATAAAGATATGAAGTGACTCTTAATTTTGTTCATTTTATTTACAAGGAGATTTTATTTTATTTACAAGGAGATTTTATTTTATTTTATTTTATTTACAAGGAGATTTTATTATTATTAAATATTAAGATCAAGAAAATTAAATCTGGTGTTTAAATGATGACGGTTACGGTATATATTATTAGCTTTTCAGATCATATTAGGACAAGGAGTGAATTAAAAAACCAAAAATAATGATATTTTAAATAAATAAAAGAAATTTTATTCAAATGAATTATATTTTAGACTTAATACTAAAATAATTGCATAAATTATTCCGTTATTTTATTTTCCTTTTTAATGTTTAAACTATCCTTTTAGGTACCTATTTTGTCTCCTTTAGGTATTCAAATCATTATTAATATATTTTAAAATAGATAAAATGATAGGCACCTAAAAAATAATATAGTTTATTCATTAAAAAACAAAAAAAATAAACATTTACTTTAAAAGGGATAAAAAAATGTTTTGAGCATCTAAAAAAACAAGACAATTTAAGCATTAAAAATTAAAATATTTAAGCACTTAAAAAAACATGATAATTTAGATATTTATTTACACATTAAGCTTATATTTTACAGGATGAGTCTGCCACGCTCGACGAGCACCACTAATAACGAACACTAATAAACACCATTAATTTAATTTATAAATATTAAAAATTTAAAGGATTCACCGTATAATTATAAATTATTTAAAAATTAAAGATAAATTAATTAAAATATATTATTTCATTTTTAATTTTTAAAACATATATCAAAATACCTATCTACCTTTAAATTATAAACCCTAATTTTTGTCCATTTAAAATTTAAGTCGCCATTGTCTCCTGCTGCTAGCCAAATTGGGGCAAACATGGCTTCAAATTTATTGTGTGATTTAGGCTAGCGGCAGGAGGCAACGGCGACGGTAGAAGACATCGACTTAAATTTTAATTTGAAGATAGATATGTATTTTGATCTATGTTTAAAAGAAAATTAAAAATAAAATAATATATTTTAATTAATTTACATTTTGATTTTTAAATAATTTATAGTTATATGGTAAGTACTTTAAAATTTTAATCATTATAAATTAAATTAATAATACTTATCGATACTCGTCGTTAATAGTACTCATCAGAACTCGTCAAGCGTAGTAGAATTCTCTTATTCTACCTAGCATATTTATAAAAAAAACAATAATTAAACAAACAAATGAAAACAACAAACGATCCGTTTTAAAAATAAAAAATAGGATCCGATCCGGCACATCACATGACATGTATTCACATATATTTCTTTGTCTTAATTTAGTCTAACATTACTCAACTTTCAAGTTTATTTTTTTTCTCTTTGTTTTTTCATCCTCCAATTCAGGGAAAAAAGAAGTTAAAAAAGAAACAAAGAAAGACAGGCACTTTAACTTACTGGGAGAAATTACACTAAGAAAACGGAGAATCAGAACTTAGCTACGCTACAATATAACCCTGTTAATACGGTATTAGAATCTAGTCTCATTCGTACGGTCGTCGTTGAGTGTTTTCTCTCTTTCTTACCAGAAGGAAAAAAAAAGTCTTTTTTTTTTTAATTTTGGGTAAAGAATAGTACTTTGTTTCCTTTTATCACTATAATATTTCTTTTGGGGAGGGGGGTTTTGACTTCCGATTCATACCCATTTCGAGATTTCTTAAGATTGGCAATAAAGGTTGGTTCTTTCTCAGATCCGCTGGTGTTTTGACAAGTTTTGTCTGTTTCTTTTATTTTTCGAGATTGTTTATTGAGCATCCGTTTATGTTGATATTTGAATCTGTTGCGTGCTATTGATTGTTTGGAACTTGAATCTGCTAATGTTTTCGTGGATTTGATGTTGCTGGTTTCTATTTGATGCATAGAAGTCATGGAAATAAAAAAATCTTAAGTTTGGTTTTATTATAGTATGAACTGATGGGCAAGTATGTTAGGAGAATCAACTTGAAAGATGAGATCTTGATTTGGAAGTGTTGATTTATTACTATTTCAGGGTATTGTAAGCTTACTTGCTAATAATAGCATTTTTGGGAACAAATTTCAATTGTGCTGTTGTTATTTAGATATTGAGGAATTAAGAACCAAGCACATGATATTGTAATGCATTTTTATGCTAATGGCTATGGTGAACTTATTGCTCTTTTGATACGTGAAGATGGATCACAAGCAGCAAGTCGGAGTTCAGTCCCACGTTGAAGTATGCTATTCTTCATTTTTAATGTTTTACCCTACATTTTTTACCATTCTTTGTTGTTGGGGAATATCCATGTTGTGTTGCTAATTCTTAATCTTTTGAGTATTTCTACCCTGCATTTTGTTTTAATGATTATTGTAGCAGATGGGATCTGTAGCAGATAGTTCAATGCTTGATCTCGATGATGAGTGCCTCGATTCTCCTGGAACAGAAGCTGGAAAAACACAAATACCGATTTCAGGTCAACAATTACCATTTTCTGATGGTTTTCCTGTTGGTGGTAATAAAATGATAAGAAACGGTTTCTATGGTAGCATAAAGACCGTAGTTTTCTCTAATAAACTCAACTTGCTTATGCCTTTTGGGCCTCTAGCAATCCTGGTTCACAAGCTTACTGCCAGTAATGTGAGTTTTTGTTTTGATGTTCTTTCGTTGCTTGGTATTCTTTTTTATATAAGTTGTTTAATTGCGAGGTGGATTGCAGGGGTGGGTCTTCTTTCTAAGCTTACTGGGTATAACACCTTTGGCAGAGCGTTTGGGTTATGCGACCGAGTAAGAATTTATTTTCTTTCATTGAATTTGTTCTTTTGGTGCTATCAGTTGTTTTATTGGCGTTTAACATTGCCATTTCTTTTGATTGAATGTAGGCAATTGGCTTTTTTCACTGGACCTACAGGTACTTAATATTCTTAATTGTTATGGATTTTTTTGTTATTGTCTAGATTAAACTTCTAGTTTTTTTAACCCTCTTATTTTTTTTAATCTATAAATTTCTTGTTAGTAACAGCCTTTTAATATGTTGAGATCAATTGCAGTTGGTGGTCTTCTAAATGCTACCTTTGGGAATGCTACAGAAATGATTATTTCAATATATGCACTGAAAAGTGGAATGACGCGTGTTGTTCAGCTGTCATTGTTGGGCTCAATTTTGTCAAACATGCTTCTTGTTCTCGGGTGTGCGTTCTTCTGTGGTGGGCTTGTACATAATAGAAAGGAACAAGTTTTTAACAAGGTAAGGAGACATCAGTATGTTGTCTGATCTAATTTCTGCTATTATTCCTTGTCTTATCACTCTAAACGAACCTAAAATTTCATCCAGGCCTCAGCCGTCGTCAACTCGGGACTGCTGCTGATGGCAGTCATGGGTTTACTGTTCCCGGCTGTCCTCCACTATACACACACTGAACGGCAAGTCGGGAAGTCAGAGTTGGCTCTCTCAAGATTTAGCAGTTGTATTATGCTTGTAGCCTATGCTGCCTATCTTTTTTTCCAGTTAAGAAGTCAAAATGATCTCTATTCCCCCATAGATGAGGTTGGTTATCGTTGTTATTGTTATCTTTTGAATATGATGAGTACTGTGTTTGTTATTTCGCCCCAAAAGTATCTATTGAAGAATATGATGTGTTGTGGCAAATGGTGTGATATCAGGAAGGAAGTCACCAAGGGGAGGGCTCAGATAATGGCGAGGATGAAGCTCCGGAGATCTCCAAATGGGAATCGGTGATTTGGCTTACAATCTTGACTGCTTGGATCTCTATTCTATCAGACTATTTGGTGGATACAATACAGGTAAGATTTTTTTGTTGTTATTTGCACCCTTTTTTCTTTTTCATTCATTCTTCATATTCACGACGGTATAGGCTGATTACTTTTACGTTGTCTTTCTCCTTTCTGATTATTGTTTATCAGGGGGCATCTGAGGCATGGGATTTATCAATTGCATTTATCAGTGTTATCTTGCTCCCCATTATTGGGAATGCCGCAGAGCATGCAAGTGCTATTATGTTTGCCATGAAAGACAAGCTTGTAAGCGATTCTCGTAACTTTCATAACATAGAACTTGTACGTGTTGCTAATTAGTGAACTTCTTCTCAGGACATATCCTTGGGAGTGGCAATAGGGTCGTCGACTCAAATTTCTATGTTTGGGGTAGGTCCTGAACATTGGATGTGCTCATTGTGTATTAATATTACATTTTGTTTAATATAATGTCATCTAATGTCAGGTACTCTTTCGGGTTTACTTTGTGATATTGTTCTTTTGTTTCCTTGGCAGCGAGTACTGAAGCACATATATTTTGTTCTCATATCTGTTCTCTTAGTTAGGTGTTACTCATTTTTTTCAATTGTTTAGCAATATCCACTCTTTTTACATGACAATTGATGATAATGCATAAACAGTGTTTAAGTCCTGGAATTTTGATGAACTTTAGATCCGGAATTTGAACTCACCACGATATGTGTATGCGCGTGTGTATTGTGTGCTGAACATGTTTTATTTATGTCTAACATGTTTGTTTTGCCTTAGTGTGCTGAACCATATTCTTGTTAAATACGCAGATTCCTTTTTGTGTGGTTATTGGATGGATTATGGGACGGGAAATGGACTTGAACTTCCAGCTTTTCGAGACCGCAACTCTATTCATAACTGTTATAGTTGTAGCCTTCTTTCTGCAGGTTGGTGTATATCAATAACTTTGGAAAGTAGTAATAGCCAACATTTATCTTTATCGTCAGGAAAGGAAGCAATCTTCAAACATTATCTTGATCCGACTCTTCATTTTTCGTGAAGTATTGGTTTCTGAATCATATAAGGACTTTAAAAACTTTGGAAAAAAATGAACATGTCCCTGTTGGACCATACCTATACTTGATATTCACACCCGCGATTGAGTAAAATAGTTCAAAGAAGATGCAACTTGGAAGAATAATTTGGGCCGGAAGGCAATGGGAAGTTGACGCGTTCCGTTTCTTTTTTTTTTTTTCTGTGTAGGAGGGAACGTCGAACTACTTCAAAGGACTAATGCTCATTCTTTGCTATCTAATAGTAGCTGCTAGTTTCTTTGCACACGAAGATCCCACTACGACTGGTAAGCCTTTTCCATTTCAATTTCCATGCTCTGTATTCATTGTGGTTTCTCTTTCATGGTTTTGCATTGTTTTAGTAATGGTTATGCCGAAATTGATTCAAATTTACAGATCAAAGCAAGCAACCAAAAACATGAACGAAGCAGTCGAATTAAGGGATAGTTTCCGAAAGAACTTTTGTCCCACGTTGCTGCTGTAAATAATTTCGATCACAGAGTTTCCAGCTGTTTATGCTTGTGCAGTTAATATATCGAAAAACACTAGGGTGTCTTTGCTCATTATATTGTTCTACTTGTGATGCCAAACATCCTTCCGAGATGGCGAATCAGGGGAGACTATGTAGGCAAAAAAAGAAGGTTTCTCTAGATTTTGATACTCATGTAACACTAATTCTTTTTAGCATCATTCCTTGGCTCACGAAGGGATTGTTTGCAATGAAAATAAACGTTGGTTTTCAAGTTCTATCACTTCTGTTTATGGCTGAAGGATTCATAACTAGGAACTGAACCCCTAGACATGCTTGGTATTATAATTGGGAAGCTTATATTGACTGTGTAAAGTTTGATTTGGTGTACAACTGCCTATTGTCACGCCCGAGAGAGATGAGACATTAATCTTACACCATAAAGTAAAAAGAAATCTTAAGATATAAATGTAATGGCGTTGTAAATTCTACTAAACATGTTTTTTTGAAAAGAAAGTAAAGATTTTCTTAACAAATGGTATCAGAGCGACTCTTTATCTGTCCGACTTCAAAGGTAAGATAAAAGGTTAAGTGGGGAGGATGTCACACTTGAAAGGTCAAAATGAAATATATTTTGTAGGTTGAAGTGGGCCCTAATGCATACAGTAAGAGTTGATCATCATATGAAGGGACACTGATGGCTAATTGACCACTTTACAATATTTGCAAAGTTTGATGGTGTCCCCAAAGCTAGCAACAGGAAATGCAATCATTCTATAATTTAAATACTTAGTGGACAATGACAGGAATATGTATTAAATCTTTAATTAATTGTGCTTGCATGAAGTAAGCCTTGGCTCATTGGCTTGGCATTATAGTCAATCTTTTGGTAATAAATCTGGTTAAACTGATTCGACTAAACAACCAACAACTTTCTTGTTTTGTTCATTCAACCAAACTTTCATCTTTAGTATAGTTTACTGCATTTAAGGTTAAATTAGACAGGAAAAAGGACATCAAACATGGGTGAAGAAGAAGAAGATAATCCATTGGTGGCAAGTTCTTCAACAAGCTCTGTCAAAAGAACTGGTATGCTTTCATGTTCTTTAACTGAGATGACCCTTTTCCCTTTGACTTGATGGATATTTCATAAATGCTATTTCCATGTCTTTCTAACCCTATGATGTTTTGACCTGTGCTTGTAAAAGGGACTGTATGGACAGCAATAGCACATATCATAACAGGAGTGATAGGGGCAGGAGTTTTATCCCTTGCATGGAGCATCGCTCAACTTGGATGGATTGCTGGCCCGATCACGATGCTCGTCTTCGCAGCAATCACCTTTGTTTCTACCTGCCTTCTATGTGACTGCTACATGTATCCGGACCCTGAACTCGGCCCCAACAGACTCACATCTTATATGGATGCTGTCCTTTACTATTTGGGTAAGCAAATTCCTATTGTTTCATCTATACTTTCACTTCAATCCCATTTCCTCATCCATCGTTGTCGATGCAAGGATTGTTAGATTGTGTCTGTCGGAGATATTATCCGTTGTGGCGGTCTAAAGACTGTAAGTCACAGTCCAGTTCTTAAAGGTTGATTTGAGATTGGTTTCTCCTTCAACACTAGCCCCTCTAGATAAAGGGTCAAAACTGGTTTGAGTCCAAAACTGTACACACCATAAGTTATTGCTCGTTTCGGAGATCCAATTAGTTGATGTCGAATCCAATTAGCTAAATGAACTAGTTAGGCTAAGCCCTGATGTTACTATGACACATTATAAGATTGATGTTTTCTGGTTATGAAATGCAGGAGAAAAGAACCATAAAGTGTGTGGACTAATTGTAATGGAGACCTTGTATGGGACTACACTTGCCTATGTCATAACCGCTGCTGGCAGCATCAAGTACAATTCAATTCTTACTCATTTCCTTTTTTTTCAGTCTTTAGAAGCTCATATCTCCAAACTTATATCTGAATATACATCAAACACGGGTGTCGGATTTTCCCGTGCTTAAGATTGATGAGGATCAATTGTTTTGATCTTGGCTTTAATACAGAGCGATTCAGAGATCGAACTGCTACCACAGAGAAGGCCATGATGCTCCATGTTCATATGAAGATACTTCCTATATGCTGCTATTTGGTGCTGTTCAGGTTGTGATGTCACAGATACCGGATTTCCATAACATGAAGTGGCTTTCGGTGGTCGCTGCAATCATGTCCTTTGCTTACGCTTCTATTGGATTCGGACTCGGTTTCGCGCAAGTGATCGGTATAACTCTGAATCCGTATTTCAATTACGTGCATCCGGAATGCATGGTATAAAACTCAGTAATGTTTCTCATTGCAGAAAATGGAACCATTAAGGGGAGCATAAAAGGAGTTCCCACTGCTAATGCTGTTGATAAACTATGGTTAACATTCCAGGCACTTGGGGACATTGTATTTGCCTATCCATATACAGTCATTCTTCTAGAAATACAGGTAAAAAAAAAAGGGTTCCATTTGTTTTATACATGAAACAGGAATATTTGGAAAATCATTACATTTTTTGGAATTTTAGGACACATTGAAATCACCTCCATCAGAGAACAAAACCATGAAAAAGGCCTCACTGATTTCCATCCTAATAACAACCTTCTTCTACCTCTGCTGTGGATGTTTCGGATATGCTGCCTTCGGCAACAACACTCCCGGAAATATCTTAACAGGATTCGGATTTTACGAGCCGTACTGGTTGGTTGATTTTGCTAATGCATGCATTGTTCTTCACCTTGTGGGAGGATATCAGGTACATGTTTTTAGCATAGTCCAGTGATCGACAATCTGAATCGTTTTATCCGGTAAAATCAAATGACAGTATGATCACATCTGCTACTTTTTTCCTCCCAGGTTTTTAGTCAGCCTGTGTTTGCATTCGCGGAGAGATGGTTTACCGAGAAGTTTCCGAACAGTTGGTTCACGAATAAGTATTATAGGAACAAGCTTCGGATGAATCCCCTCAAGATATGCTTCCGAACAGCCTATGTCGCATCGACAACCGCCATTGCGATGATGTTCCCATACTTTAACCAGGTTTTGGGACTGCTGGGGGCTCTGACCTTTTGGCCTTTAGTTATATATTTTCCGGTGGAGATGTACTTTGTGCAGAAGAAAATTCAACCCTGGACCAGAAAGTGGATTGTTCTTGAGAGTTTCAGCTTTGTTTGTTTGCTTGTCACAATTGTGGCCTTTACAGGGTCTGTTCAAGGACTTATTAGTGCAAAATTGGAATAAGATGCCACTGTCTCAGGTTTAATTGTAAAATAACCCCCTGAAGTATGTCTTTGTTGACTTTAAGTACTTAAAATTGTTTTTTTTTTTTGTTAAGAATTATCCCCTAATATTTTCCATCGTTGCCACTTCCAAGTTCCATCCCACCCGTTTTTCATCTAAGATATGGCGACACTCAGAGAGGTCATGTGGTCACATGGTAAAAACACACACACACACACACATATATATATATATATTTGATCAGTTTTAAAACAAATGAATTTTTATTTTTTAAAATAAAAAAATTAAAAAGTTCCCAATTTTTTTAAAATAATATTATTTGTAATAAATTTTTTAATTATTTATTTTATTTATAATTTTTATGATTTTGTCATATTACACTATCGAAATGTCAGGTGACTCTTTTTAAATAAAAAATAGGTTAAGCAGAAGTAGTAACGGAAAAAAAAGGACATTCTTAACAGAAATACTTCATGTATCTAAAGTCGGCATACCCTAGGAGGTTATTTGTTTATTAAGATTTAAGTGTAGGATTATATTTGGTAACTAACAAATAAATGATAATGAATTACATTAGTTGATATCAATGGATTACATTAGTTAGTTTGACTGGCAAATTGTATTAACTGATTATATAAAAATATTTAATAAATTAACTGATAGTTTATAATTAATTGATTATTTGAACAATAAAATGATGTATAAAAACACAATTATATTCAATATTTATTTGAATAATTTATTAGTTATCAATACTTTGTATCTATTAATATTAATTAGATTATAAAAATTAATTATTTTAATATAATATTATTAAGCATATTTGAAGAATTTAAACATTAATTTATTATTTTTATAATTATTTATAATACAACTTGATTAATTATTAAATATAAATAAAAATAACAAAAGTTAATTTAAGTTATTTGGAGATTATTTGTAATTGTTAAAGGTAAAAGAGTTATTATAACTCTTATGCCAAAACTTCTAATTTTCAGAAAGCTTATATTAGCAAAAAGAAAATTTAATTTGAGAGATTTTAAATCGATCCGTTATTACAATTCTCTATTCAACGCCATTCAAATGATGTTCCCATACCTGTTATTGTTTCAACACTCGAGAGATTCATCAAAGTGGATGAATACATGTTTCTCAACTGTACTTCCACAACGAACAAAATTTTGATGTGTAGCCACAATATCTTTTTTCTCATACAGAGAAAAGCAAGCTTCTTTTTAATAACTCAAAAACAGTGGATAGGGGTAAAAAAAAACATATAGATAGAATATTCAAAAATAATTCGTATGTTTAGAATGGTGGCACCTTATATCATGCAGTCTTCAGGTGTTGGATATCAGACATCAATGAGGATTTACCTCTCCTCAACCAGCAGCTTTGAAGCTCTCTGACAATACCTTGTAGAACTGTTTTTGCTGTTCCAAGAAGATCAAGATGACATAAACAGGTTAATTAACCAGTCGCTGCTATCAAAGACGGAAGCCGTGATGTAGTGATCAAGAGTAAACTGTACCTTATCGGAGACTGATGGTGAGATTTTATTCAGTGCATGTTCGAAATGCAGTGTCTTGATTGTCAATGAAGCCTCGGAGTTGGACATCGCTGTTGAAGTGAGTTTCTCTTCCAGTGCAGCCATGGCAGCTTCATTCATCTGAATATTTTCAAGCCCAATGCGATTAAAATTTCACAATTCTGTTCCGGAATTAAGGTTTACTTGCTTAAAACATCAAACAGGCATACTAGTCTTTCGAAAAAATCAGTCCTTACACACTGCATGCTTTCTAGTTCCTAGAATTTTAATGTAGAAAAAACAGGCATACCAGTGCAGAAAGATCAGCCCCACTTAAATTCTCACAAGCCTCCATTCGTCCAATTGCAATCAAATCCACATCAGCATCTATCGGTTTCTTCCTAGCAAGAGCTTTCAAGATCAATCCGCGTTCGTCAGGGCTGGGAAGGGGTACATAAAGAAGTTTACCAAATCTACCAGGCCGTAAAACAGCACGATCCATCACTTCAGGTCTGCCAAAACATATGCCAAAGCCAAACCGTGTAAAGAGATGATAATGTATGGTCTTCATCTGAAAAACCAAAACTACATATTCTACCTATTAGTGGCACCAATAACATAAACACCATGCCGCTGATCCGATCCATCTAACTCAATGAGTAACTGAAAATATGACCATCGCTTCCATGTCATCATTTACAATTTGTAATTTTTTATATGGAAAGATGGGAAGTGGTAATCAGTTCACTTAGAGACCGCCATAACGGATTAACTAACCTGGTTCAGAAGTCGTTCAACAACCCATCCCCCCTCTTTCCCACGCTTTGTGGTCAAAGCATCCACCTAAAAAGATCAGGACCTCAAAAACGTCAAATCTCACAGTAGAAATGTTTTCTCCAGAAAATTTTCTGTTTAAAAAAAAGGCAGACCTCATCAAAAAAGAGTACACATGGAGAACATGTCCTAGCACGGCTGAACAATGTCCGAACTGCCAGCTCACTTTCTCCAACATATTTATTCAAAAGTTCAGGGCCCTAATCAGCAAAGGAACTCATGATCAGTGAAAGCACAAACATAGGAAAATTAGCTTAATGTATTATAGACCAGTTAACATCATCTTTGACAGACAGAAAACCAGTCGAAATACATGTTGTAGGCTCACCTTGATATGAATGAAATTGGCTCCAGCCTCATTAGCTACAGCCTTTGCAATCAAAGTTTTACCACAGCCTGGTGGCCCATAAAGCAAAAATCCTGTCTCCAAGTCCACTCCAAATTCCTGACATTGTGAATAACACAAGGATTTGAAAATCAATACCGCAATAGCAGTCTGACTAACAAAGTAGATATTGCTTATATCATAGTTGCTCTGAGCTTTCAAGTCAACTAAGTTGGAGGTCATGCAAGACATGTTTCACGCATTCTAACCAATATCTCATGGATGACTTTCTTTCATTTACCACAGTAAGAAGGCCCCGCTACTTTTATATAATTCTATGTTCAAGGATTTTCTTCCCCTTTTTCTGAATAGGGCAAAGAGAAAGACAGAATAAAGAGGTCGAAACAATATATACTTATTACTTACCGCATATTCCTCGGGAAATTTTATGCGCCTAACTATGTAACGGTCGAATTCCTTCCTTAAGAAATCAAGACCACCAACATCCTCCCACTTAACATTTGGAATTGTAGAGAATCCTTCTCTTCGTGATGAGGGCTGAACCATTTTAGCTGCCTCCTGCAGGTATAACATTTTTATGCAAATACATGAATACCAACAGAGGCATAGCTAAAGTTCATATACAAATTTCTAGCATAAAAAATTTACTTATGCATAACAGACAGAAATATACCAGCTTTGTCTCAAACTAATAAAAGCATCAATGGAGGTTCATTAGAACTTTTAATAATGGCAACTTTACTATTTAAGGCATTTGATGTGGATAAGAATAAAATCAACAATAAAACGGTAAAAGTATGACTGAAATACAAATGTTAAAGAAGATGAAACTCAAGAAAACTTTGAGTTATAAAAACCTCTACTTTCTTTTTATTACTTCAAAGAAAAATAATAAGAAATAATTATTTTGGCCGTAAAGCCTATAACTTATTTATATAGGCTTGATTTCTTGCAAGCAAATTTTTTAACACTAGCCCTAGATTTAAACCCTAAAGATAAAGAATAATCCTAACCATAGATTTAACCGTAAATATATCTTACAATCCTAATCTATATGCCTACCAATTAATTAATAAGACAAATAATAAAATAACATAAAAGTAAAAGCTCCTGCATCAGCATTGACAGCCACTTAACTTTTATACTTACAAGTAGGAACCCACATTTAGAAATGACAACACAAATTCAATTCCCAATTAACTTATGCATAGCATATTAGAACATGTAAGCCACTAAACTAACCATTCACAACAGCTTGCTTTTATGTCATAAATAAATGGAAACAAATAAATTGTACACCCTGAATTACCTCAAAATCAGCCATAGTGATTGTTAGTTTTTCCATCTCCTCGGGCAACCAAGGCTGCCGCCACCACTGATCAGCTTGCTCCTCATCAATAGATTCTTTAGAAATCGCATGCTTTCTCTGGTCTATGATCCTCTTCATGGCAAGATTACCAGCCTTGTTAGCTAAGGCAGCCAAATCCGCTCCAACAAAACCTGGTGTAGCCCTTGCTATTTTCAAAAGATCAAAAGACCCTTCAAGTCTAAGACTGCGTGTAATCACTGAAAGGATCTCACGCCTGGCATTTTCATCCGGAACACCAAGAACAATCTCCCGATCAAATCGTCCAGGCCTCCGTAAGGCAGAGTCAACAGCATCAGGTCTATTGGTAGCTCCAATCACAAGCACATAACCAGGCTTAGAATCAGAGTTCTCCGAACTAGAATCCTTATCATTCGGTTGCACGAATCTATGAGATTCATCCATACAAGTCATCAACTGTGTTACGATTCTCCGCTCCATCTCCCTCTGCAGATTTTCTCTTTTAGATGCAATGGCATCAATCTCATCAATGAAAACAATTGAAGGAGCAGTCCTATATGCTTTTGAGAAGAGTTCCCTAATATTTTCCTCTGATGCACCTAATATATTAAATGCGAAACATAACTATGAGCAAGCGTCAAGGAAATTTTCATTTATCAAACTCTATACAACAACTCCATAATAAAGCTATGAATTCATGAGGACTCAATAATCATATCCATTAGGAAGAGTCAAAGAAAGAAAAACAGAAGATGAATACCTGAGACACCCGAAACCACTTCAGTAGCTGAAATTTTATAGAAAGGAACACCAGTTTCATTGGCAATGGCGTGGGCCAATTTGGTCTTGCCGCAACCAGGCGGGCCATGGAGCAAAATGCCAGCCATTGGCCTAACTCCCAACCACCGTGGCAGATGTGGATGATAAAGAGGCACTATGACTTCCATCATCAACTCCTCCAGTACTCCTCCCATCCCACCCAAATCCCTGAACCTCGGCCCCTCTTTCCCATTAACCTCCACAGCATCAGCAGCAGTAGAACCCATGGCCGAGGCCTTTGTATCTTTCTTTTCGGTTCCACCTTGATTGATCATATCAATCTTATCCTTATTCTTATTAGTTGCAACCTCCATTTCAATGTTTTCTTCTTCAAACTTCGATTTTGTGTTGTTGGATTGATTGTAAGTGTGTCGTAGCATTGATTTCATTAAATCAAACTTGGGTTCCTCTTTCTCTCCATAAATAGCATCTTCCGAAGTCGAAGCCGTCTCATCTACTTCTTCCGATGAGGATGATGAGTCCGTTTCCGAGCTTGAGCATGAGTCATCGCGCTGTATCCGTTTCCTTTCAATGTGCAATTCCTCTAAACGTTGCAACCTTTGCTCAGTCCCGTCGGATCTCCTAAGCTTCTTCCGCGAACGCGAGGAAGAAGCTACAACGGCATGCTCATTCTCGTCACTATCGTCATCGAATTTGAACTCAGAAACTGAAGGAGAAGGCTTTTGGGTATGTTTGGAAGAGGATTGAAGAGCTTGTTGGACGGCCCTGGTGAAAGGTTGTTGCTTGAGGCGTTTGTAATCGGGGTAGTTAGTTCGAAGGTGATCGACGATTTCATCGACGGTGGAGTAGGATTGTTGACAAGATTGGAGTCGACGGCTGAGTATCTTGTGGTTAAGAACGGAGGAGGAAGCGGCGGGGGATCGGCCGCCACCCATTCTTCTTCCCATTGTTGTGTTTCTCTGGAGAAGGCGAGGGAGGCAAGCTAGAAAATAAAGGGACTTAATGAGTTAGGGTAACAGAGAAAGAGAGAGGGATAAAATTAAGAATTTAGGTTAGTTCTTTTTGAATTCGAATTTTAATTATATTTGTGACACTAGGAAAAAAATATATAAAAGACATATTGAAACAACATTAAGGATTCAACTCGCATCTAGATACTTAAATTTATTATTAAATTAAAATAGGTTGATTTTATAAATTCAGTGGATTAATTGATAATTTTTATAATTTGCTGGTCTAAATAAGTATCTTTAATTTGTTTAGTGGTCAATGGTATAATTTTCTATATAATTTTCTATATAGAGAGAGAGAGAAATTTAAGCATGAGCGAGGCTACATAGGGTTTGACTGAGCTAGGGTCCTTGCAGCCCACTCTTATGATTTATTGTTTCTTTTTAATTTGACTCTTATAGAATTTTGTTATAATTTGTTCTAATCATTTTGGTATTATAAAATAGTTCTTGTTCTAATGATAAAGTGTATAAGTGAAAGTATGTTTTTTTTATTTGAAATTAATAAATTAAATCATGTTAAAGATATTTTTTAGTTTTTTATTTTTTACTTTCAACCTATTAATTTTTAATTTCTGATTTCGTCCTACGATCTAACATTTGCCACGTGAATAGTCTTTAAATGTACTCGGGGTTTCTTGTCTGCAAGACAGGGTTGTACCTATACCTGGTTATTACATGTTCATGTTGTGTTGGATAAAATTCTGTTGCCCTTTTCAGTGTCTCTGTTTATGTCACAACACTAAAAAAAAACTACAAAGTTAAATTTTAAGTCTTAATTCTAAATTATAAATCCTAAATTATATACATTATACCCTAAAAAATACACCATACTTTAAATTTCCTAAACCATAAAAACCTAAACCTAATTTTAAGTGTGGGGCATAAGTAAGGGTACTGAAAAGGGGCAGAAATTTTTCATCCACGTTGTGTTGTTGTTGTTTTTTTGTTTTTTATTTTTTTGATTGGTTAATAAGTTGTGTTGTGTAGCTTCTTTGTATGTCCTTTTTTTTATTATTAAGGTAATCTTCTCTAGTGGTCCCTTTTGTTTAGGGTATGTTCTATTTTGATCACCAGAATTTAAAAAAGATTATTTTGGTCACTTACGTTTAGAATCGTTTCTATTTTGGTCCCTTGGCCGTTAGTCACCGTTACTTAAAAAAATTAGTTTCTAATTTAACCCCCAAAGTTTCAAAAGTTTATTTTTCACCATCTTCCCCAAAAATTATAAAACTAAAACCCAGAAAATTAAATCAATGGCTATAAGCCAACACTATAACACATTCTCCCAAGATTTCTATATGGTTTCCGATGTTGATGAGCATCTAGCATTATTTCAAATGTGAAGCCGACTAATTGGAAGAAAAGGATTTGTAATAAGTGAAAACTTACCGGATATTGTCCAATTGGAAACAAATGTCATTTGCTCATGGAGCTGCAGGTATGGTTCATTGATCAATTATTTAACTTACATGTTTTAACTCTGCATTTTCGTATCGATTATGGAAAGTGTTTATGGTTATCGATTGTTCGATTCCATTGAGTATGCTAGGATTTTGTTTGCTTGTTGTGTATGATGTGATTGTTAAGTAAGAATCATGAACTTAAATTGAATACATTATGCATATACGTGTGACCCTGTTATCACTTCGATTAATTCAAATTCGTGAGCATCGTGTTGTTAAGTCGACGTCTCTGAAATTGCAGAAACCAAGGATTCTTCTTATGCTACCCCTACCGACTCGAAGCAAGGGGGAGGAGGAATGCCCTCAAAAGCTCCTTTAGATACTGTGTTGGTTCCTTCGCTTCCACTTTCCAACATTTATCACACGCAGAAGACATCTATCGCACTCCAAAGGCCAGGACAAAGAACTATTCAGAAATGAAAAGGTTCTAATAGATTGCATTATGTTATCTTGAAGTTTTGGTGTTTTTTTCCGCTAATTGCATTATGTTATCTTGAAGTTTTGGTGTTTTTTTCTTGGAAACCAAACATGTTGTCATTGGGATTCTTTCTTGTACTTATCATTAAAAGCTTTTGTAATACATAGTTTCCACTTTTTTTGAGTTGTTTCATAAATAATTTCTCTGCAATTCTGTACCAGTAGATATATCATTGGTATATTATAAAAGTAAAATTTACCTAAATTTGAGATTCTAAGTTTGCAGATTTTCATTTTAATGTGAAAGAAATTGAAAGAAAATCAGGATGGCAAGAACAAGGATTCCATCTTGTTGATGGGACTAGTGCTTTGGTGTTGCTTGAATACCCTAATAAAATTAAAATATATGAAATATAAAGATCCGAAACAGCCGATACCTGTTTGAATTCAGGACTTGCTTGATAGAATGACATTAGAGGAAAAGATTGGACAAATGGTCCAAATCGATTGCAGAGTTGCTTCGGCTGAGGTGATGAAGAAGTATTTGATAGGTGAGCAACATCCATCACACTCTATTTTTCCAGTAAGTTCCCACTTATTACAAATCATTGTCTTCCAATTAGTCGGCTTCGAATTTGAACCATTCCCATCGCCACGGAGCTGTCATTACCGTACCCTCCGACGGAAACTTTATAGAAATTTGAGGGGAATGGGTTATAGTGTTGGGTTATAGCCATTGATTTGATTTTATGGGGTTTTAGTTTTATAGTTTTTGGGAAGATGGTGAAAAATAAACTTTTGAAAGTTTGGGGTTAAATTATAAACTAACTTTTTTAAGTAACGGTGACTAACGGCTAAGGGACCAAAAATAGTCACGAATCTAAACGTAAATCACCAAAATAATCTTTTTTGAATTTTGATGACCAAAAGAGAACACACCCTAAACGAAAGGGACCACTGGTGAAGATTACTCTTATTATTATTATATGTGGACAGCTCTTGTTGTTCGTTACTATTGTAACTCTGGGCTTTTGACCGATTGGGCTAAAAGTCGAAAAAGATTTATACTCAATATATCAAAAACAATGAAATGTGAGAATCTATATAGAGAGAGAGAAATGTAGGGTTTTCTTTATGGTTAATACACATGTTGTAAAACTAATTTTATATAAATTTTTATATTTACACTATAAAATTTTAACTTTTTTAATATTAAAAATTAAACCATAAACGTTAAACTATATACTCTAAATTCTAAACATTAATCTTAAATTCTAAACATAACAACTTAAATCCTAAAACTAAATGATACATGTAAATTAAAGTTTACACAACCTATATACCAAAGTTTTTTCCTTTCCTTATAATAATTATATAAATAATAAATTAAGGAAAATACTTTGATGCACAAGCTGTGTAAACTAAAGTTTACACAAGCCCTTTAATTTTAGGGTTTAGGGTTTAGGGTTTTAGTTTAGGGTTTAGGAGTTTAGTATGTAGGTTATATAATTTAAGGTTTATGGGTAGAATTTAGAATTTAGAGTTTAGGATTTAGGGCTTAGGTTTTAGGTTGCTAGGGTTTGTGATTTAGATTTTAAATTTTATAAAAGGAATGTGTAAAAAAAATTTACACAGCTTGTGCATCAAAATAAAACCCATAAATTAATATATAAATCATTTGAATATGTTTAGAAAAGTTATATTAAAAATAATTTTATAGATCTAATTAATAATAATTAGATACAAAATATTGATAACTAATAAACTATTCAAACAAGTATTGAATATAATTATGTCCTTATATGTCATTTTGCTTGTTTAAATAATCTAACAGCTATTAGTTAATTTTATCAAACACTTTTATACAATAAGCTAATACAATCCGCTAATCAAATTAGCTGATGCAATCAGCTATCAACTAATGTAATTAGCTATCAGCTATCCGCTAATTGCCAAACAGGGCCATAGAATATAGTTATACTTAATATTTGTTTGAATATTTTATATAGGACATTAATATTTGTTTGAATACTTTATATATGACACTAATATTTGTTTGAATACTTTATACATGACATTACTAAGAATATGATCTATATATTAATTTATGATTTATATAATTATTTTTAATACAATTTATCAGTTATTAAAATTAAATGGAAATATCAAGCGTTAAATTTAAGTTATTTGGATATTATTTGTAATTGTTAAGGGTAAAAAGGTCCTTATAACTCTTATGTCAAACCCCTAATTTTAAAAAATTTCTATTAGCAGTTTTTTTT
Organism: Hibiscus tridactylites; assembly: GCA_958450335.1. Classification (NCBI taxonomy): domain Eukaryota; kingdom Viridiplantae; phylum Streptophyta; class Magnoliopsida; order Malvales; family Malvaceae; genus Hibiscus; species Hibiscus tridactylites. Next base: position 4,719,198 of record OY288271.1, read on the forward strand.
AATTTTAAAAGTTTCATCGTACTCCGTTATTACAATCATCTATTCGCCAAACATCTAAAATAATGAATTTGATTAGTTAAAATTTTAATTTAAAAATTTAATTTTGACTCAAACGTCTAATTTTAGTTCAAAACGTTATTTATTATATGTATAATTTAGTTACTAGCATGGCAAATGGAATTAGTTGAGGAGGCCTACAAAGTCTAAAGTTACGGCCCTCTTTGTCAAATTTACCCCCCCCCCCCCCCCCCCCCCCCCCCCTATTTGGGTATTGTAGTTGTAGGGAGTGGAATTGCATCGGATATTGTAGTTGTAGGGAGTGGAATTGCATCGGATTCGGACGCCTCAAATTTAAGTTTAGGATTAAAGTTTAAGATCAGAATTTTAAAAATTTAGAGTATATTATATATTTTAAAGTTCAAAATTTAAATTTTAAAATTATTACTTATTGATTTAATTTTTTTAATATTAAAGTATAAAAAAATACTAAAAAGTAAATAGAATTTTTGTCTGCAGGACAGACCGCTCTCAAAAGTCAAATCTTAAAGCTTTGCCATGGTCGGCAGCGGATGCTTCCAGAAAACAAGTCGAAAAGGTCCATGAAACCTAAACAGGCCCAGAAATCAAAGTACAACCAAATAATTAAAACCGAAATACTTAAAAGGAACATGTCAACTTTTATTAATGATCTCATTTAATATGTTCAAATATTTGTAATTTTTTAATTATTTGAATTCATAAACATTCATATAATTTTAAATCCATTTTTATCCAAAATTTGTCAAGTATTACTATTTGAATATGATTTAAATATTATTATCTATCAAGCATATGAATTTGCAAAAGGAAAAAATCGATTTAAAAAATTTAAATCATATGTTGAATTCAACTCTTCATCCAAAAAAATATGTATCCACTAAAAATTGAATAACCATGGTTTAAATACCCTTAAAAGCAAATATATTATCCATTTTATAACATAGAGTTGGATATCCGAATCTGCATCCATATAAATAAAAACATATTTAAATAATAGAAAACATAAATTATCTTTTCATACCCGCTATAAGTTTACAACGAATAATAATTTAACATATAAATTTACAATATTCAAATATACAAAAAGAAACCTCAATATTCACATATTCGACTTGGTCAAACTTCGGTCAACACTTGACTCGGTTGTACTCGATTCGAGTTCGAATTAGGCTCGGGTTCTTAACGAACCGAGTTCGAGCTACTTGATACCCAACTCGAAAAGGTCGCGAGCTACTCGAAAATACAATATACTAATTTTTTAAATTTAAAATCTAAATTCCTAAACATGAAATCCTAAAACATAAATCTTAAACATAAGTCTTAAACCCTACAATTTAAATTCTAAAATCTAAACCCAACAACTTAAACCTCTAAACCCTAAACTAACACCATAAACCCTAAGTTAACAAGTTTACACAATTTGTGTATTAAAATTTAAAGTTTTTCTTCTTCTTTCCAATAGGGCTTTAAATGAGAAGAGACAGATCGTGAGCTAGTTGAATTCGACTAGGTCAACACTCGACCTGATTGAACTCGACTCAAACTTGAACTCGGGTCGAGTTCTTAACGAACCGAGTCGAGCTCAGATTATTCAGGCTCATTAAAAATTACTCAAGCTCGAACTCGACTCAAATTTTTAACGAATTGAGTCGAGCTCAACACTACTCGAACTCAGCTCGTTTACACCCCTATTTCCATCCATTGATTTTTACTCAAAAACAACAAGAAGATAGCAGCACCAAGGCCAGAAAACCAAACAGATCCATGTTGGTGTCCAATGTCCAAGGTGTGTGTATGTTCCCTCCACCATTTTTGTTTGAATCTGTGTCACTCTCCTTGTCTCTCTTCCTCTGCTGGTCCAAGGAACCATCAACCCCACATGGCAATGGGGCCATTTTGGTGGGGGTCCATTCATTTTCAACCCCGTCTAATTTTCTCAACCCCCCCCGAAATTATTATTATATTAAATGTTTACCACCACATGCATATGAAGATGGTTTTGGGAATAATTTTTACTGCTTATTTATGACACAAGATAAAATTTAAAATAAAAACAAAAAACAGCAGAAAGAACTTTCTCGACGTGTCCTTGTTGTTGTAGGCCACTGTGGTGTGCTGTCCTAAATCATGCAGTGTAACGTGCCCTTTTCCCTTAAATTAGGTCTACTCTTTTATCAATGTGTAGTATGAATATAGCAATGGAGATTAAAGTATTTTTATAATTTTAATTTCTCTATTATTCATATTAAATTTCAGTAGTTCTGTTTATCTATATTAGAATTATGTGTACTTTTTGCCTGCTTTTCCTTGTATATACTTTCTTTTTCAGCTTTGCAAAAAAAGTTATAATTTTTATACAAGCTAATAATGGATTTTAGTTAACGTGAATTTAGAAGATTGATGGACTTATATTTGAATAAATTTTAAATGTAATATAGTTAATGATTTTAATGTTTGAATATAAATATTATTTGAATTACTATTCGTTCTCGTCATCACACGTTCGATTTGGTATAACTTTTTATATAAGCCATGTTTGGTAAACAACATTTTGAGCTAAAATTAGAAGTTTGAAGCATTTTTAGAGGTTTGACCAGTCAAATTCGCTAATTTAGATGTTTGGTAACTGGAGGATTATAATAGTGGATTGAGGTAAACCTCTCGTTTTGGAAAAAACTCATTTTAGGAACTTTTTGAGTTAGAGGTTTGAATAAAAGACTTGTAAAGACTATTTTGTCATTGATAATTATAAAAAAATTCTTTAAATAACATAAATTTGATTAAGTAATAAAGTATAAAAATAATTTTATAAATAAGAAATTAATATATAAATTAATAAATACATATAAATTTAATAATTATTAAAAATATAATTTTACAAATAAAAAAATAAAAAATTAACATGTTCATCCTCATATATGTTCAGTAATGATATTAAAAAAATAATTTTCATAATCTAATTAATATTAATAACTAATAAATTATTCAAACAAATATCAAATATATGCATGTCGTTATATGTTATTTTGCTTGTTCAAACAATCAAACAACTATCACCTACAAGTTAATTTTACCAAACACTTTTATACAATCAACTAATGTAATCCGCTAGTTAAATCAACTAATGCAATCAGCTATATGCTATCAGCTAATATAATTCACTGTATGCTATCAGCTATTCGCTAATTGCCAAACAGAGCCATAAAATAATTTTACTTTTATTTATCACTAACATTATTATTTACAAAAATCAATGTATGTTTACTTATTATATATATATATATAATTTTTAAATATTCAATGTACAATGTCTATACTTTCTAGATTTTTTCCTCACACGTAAATTGAAATATATTGAACGCTTAAACATACTCGTTCTCATGTCTTCGACAATAACAATTAAGATATACTAATTCTGCATATAGAAACTATTATTAAAAATAGAAGGTTTATATAAAAAATAGGTGCTCAAAGTATACTTCTTGTGAACTTTAAGTGCTTAAAGTAATTTTTTTGTCAAATAGGTGTCTAAAATTTCAACTGTTATAATTTTAACTGTCTGACCGTTAAGGGGTGTTAAAAAATTATCTACCAATCAATGCTTGACATGTGGTATTAATTTTATTTTTTAAATTTTTCTAAGGAAAAAAACCTAGAATTTTAATTTTTTCATAAAATCCTAAAAATTTATATTTTTTACAAAACAGTCTCCAAATACTTAAAATTTCTCAAACCCAAACCCCTAAATCACCGCCACTTTCGTCGCCTATCGCCGCGCCAGAGCACACCTATGTGGTCGCCGAACCTAGGCAGTCATTTCCCCCAATAATGCTCTCTCACACGTCTCATTATCTATTTGCTCCATTTTGGATCTATGTACCACCTTAATATATATATAGTTTAAATTGAATGAATCCTTTACATTTAAACCAACAGCTCAATGTTTGAACATTTTATTATTATTGCATATAAGCAGCAGTGCAGAGCAGAAGAGAACAGAAGTACAGAAGAGATGAAGAAGAAGAAAAGGGGAATGGGTTGAGAGGGACTGTAAATAACTGCAGAATTTTCTTGGTGTTTGCCATTCGGAGGAGCCTTGCTTGGTCCATTGAGAGTGACACTGCTCCTTTACTTTATTTTCTCCTCCCCTGGCCCTGCTATGCTCTGCTTTTAATTTGTCGCCTCCATAGTCCATATCAGAATCACATTTTGCCTGCCGCTCTCCTGTCAACATCGTTTTCCTTATCACCTTCCTAACTTCGAGTTATTTAATCTTTTAAAAACTAGTGAGTAATTAAAATATGACCAATATTTTGATGGCTTAACCGTTAAATAGGTATCTAAATTATGTTTTTTAGTTAGGTATCCAAATTATTTTTGGGGCCAAATTAGTGTCTAGCGTTTTATTCTATGACTCATTTTAGGTTTTCGTTAATTTTTACCCTTAAATAACACATGTCATCTCTTAAAAATTTTACAATTATATTATAAATAAATAAAATTACTTAATTTTCAGAAAATTTATAAGTTTTTTCAGATTTCACAAAACAACCCCAAATTCTAAAATTCCTAACTCCCAAAACTTAAATCTCGATTTGGGTCGATTCCGCCGTTGATTGCTACGTCGCCGTCCATCACATCGGCGTCAAACCATCACGACTATTTTACTCACCACTATGTTGTCGAAAAACGACTGACGTCGTGCGAAACGCTGAAATTGTCAAATGATTTCTTCAAACGATTCGCAACGAATGACGACATGACGGACAATGAACAACGTGTGAGTTGATCGGCGAGGGGAGGGCACTTTATTCCGTCGCTGGCAACGTGACCAACGCTGACGGGAGTGGTCGAATTTGAGGGTCTAGGGATTTGGGACTATTTAAAAATTTCAGGATATATTTTATTTTTATTGTTTTATTGATTTTATTTATTTTTAATATATTTTAAAATTTTAGGAGATGACACGTGTCCTTTAACGGTGAGAATTAACGGAGAACCTTAGATGAGTCACGGAATGAAACGTTAGACACATATTTAGCTCAAAAAATAGGTTTTGCACCTAACTAGAAAAAAGAGCATAGTTTGAGCACATATTTGCCTATTAAGTCTTTTTTATATATAAGTTTATGTTGAGATAAAAGATTTAAATTTTATAATATATATAATTTTATACAAGTTGTGTGTTAAAATATAATCTTTAAATTTTTTTTTTCATTTAACGAAATTAACATATTAATCCTTTATTTTTTTTTGTTCAAAACATATTAATCATTTATATACTTTGGTTATTGTGTTTTAGTTATTTTTTAATTATAATCATCATTAAAGTAATCATCGTATCTAAACGGCTAAAAACGCACGTATATAAGAAGTATTATAAATTAAGTTAATTTGACCATCACAAATTTAACTACCGTGTCCCATTTACATGAAAATTATATCATAAATCTAGTTCATCACATTAGCCATGGCCCTAAATAATGATAACCATCCATTTCACCATTTTTTACATCATTTTCTTTAATCAGTGAATTTTCATTGATTTTTTTACATGTCATTCAATAAACTATTTTTTAGATATAATTATATTATTAAATTGATGACATAAAATATAGTGATGAATTAAATAATTTTTATTGAATAAGACTATAATTAATATCGTAATGTTACCGTCCAGCACCCTAGGGCCCAATCTGCCGCACACCTAGGGGCCATTTCCAGCACCCATGGGGCCTCAAACCGTTCAGCCCACTCTGCCGCACCCATGGGGCTACAATGCAGCCTGTCCGCACGCACCCAAGGGCCTGTCCGCCCAGCACCGAGCAGGCCGCCCAGCAGCACCCGAGGGCCTGTCCGCGTAGCACCCAAGGGCCTGACCGAGCAGCACCGAGCAGCCCGGCCTTCAGCACCCATAGGCCTGTCCGAGCAGCACCAAGCAGCCCGTCCAGCCACCCCTATGGGCCCATCCGAATTCTCACCATCCATGGCCATTCAAGCCCATTCCTTGGGGAATATCTACCCCTTTGACCATGGCATACAAGGCAACAATCAAACATCCATCCATCCCTCGATTCATGGAGAATCATATCGCTTTCACAAGGAAAGAGGATCAACCAAGATGGAAGGAATCCTTAATAGTAATATCTTGCCTTTATTAGATAGCTTAGGCCAATCTTGGCCATCCATTGTAATCAATAGGGACCGTTAGATCGGGAGGTGCTAGGCTATAAAAAGGGCCTCACCCCCTCATTTGTAATCATCCTGAATTCCCATTGTTCTCTACTTTTCTTTCATCAATAAAAGCTTAGCACGTCGAGTACTCTTTTCCCCCTAACTAGGCTTAAAGGGGGTTTTTAACGAGGCTCTTCGTTTGCAAATCACTCGAGCCATCTTGTTCTTTCTTTCTTCGCAACGCTTCCGCAACTCTAGCCAAGCCAAGACTTAGCTTTAAGGCTTACTTGGTCCCTTTCAAAGTTCGTTTCCCGACCAAGTGCCGCACGAGCTAGCCATATAAGCCTAGCACCGTGACAAGTGGCATCAGAGCCAACGTTTTTGCGAAGAACCGTTCGAGATGACGAATCCAAGTGATGCTCCTATCGACATTTCAAAGCCAATGGAAACTCGTGGTGGAAAAACCAAGAGGGGTAGTTCGAGAGATGCCATCTCAACCTTGCAAGACAAAGTTACCCGTTTGGAGGACAACACGAATGAGTCGAGAGATAGACTCGATGTTGTCGAGAGACGACTAGATACGTTGGAGTCTCATGGTGGTGATTGCAAGGGTGATTCCCAGGACCTCGAAGATAGACTCGAGACCGTGGAGTTGGAGAATCGTTCTCTCAAAGATGGTCTAACCGAACTAGAGAAGGCGATGAATGTCTTAAAGGCCGAGCTCAACATCTATAAGTCCGCCGTAGCCAACGGAGTTGTTTCAAATCTGAGTAGAGTGCTAGCCGATGTTCCGAAACCAAAGGAATTCAAAGGATCGAGAGATGCTCAAGAAACCGACACTTTCTTGTGGAGCATGAACCAATATTTCCGCAACACCAACGTCGTGGATGAATCCACCAAGGTAAATATTGCTTCAAGTTATTTTACTAACAATGCTCTTTTATGGTGGAGACGTAGGTGTGCCGAGGAGTCCGATAGAGACGTCCCCGTTGAATCTTGGGAAGAGCTTCAAGATGAGATCCATGAAGCCTTCTATCCCAAGAATGCTCAAAGAGAGTTGCGCTCAAAGCTACGCCAACTCAAGCACGATAATAACATCCATGAGTACGTGAGGAAGTTCACCGAGTTAAAGCTTCAAATCACCAACTTAGGTGAAGATGAAGGCTTCTCGATTTTCATGGATGGGTTAAACCGATGGGCTAACATGGAGTTGGAAAGACGTGGTGTCAAAGACCTTTCTCATGCCCTTGATGAAGCCGAGGCGATAGCCAAGTTCGAGAAGCGAGACTCGCCCAAACCAAAGCCGAAATCCAAGATTTGGGGAGACAAGAATGCCAAAGCCGGAGGGGAGAGAGTTAACCACGAAAAGATTTCCAACAACAATCGACAAGGCCGATCTACTAAGCCACATGAGAGACGAGGTTTGGAATGTTTTCATTGCAAAGGACCTCACCATATTCGAAATTGCCCACAAAAGACAAGCCTTTACACCGTCAAAGTCAACGACGAGCCCACCGCCCAGCTTGGAGCAATTGTAAGTAATCTCCAAGTGAATTCATTATCTAACAAGCCCAAAAGTGGTCTTATGTTTGTAGAAGTCACGATTGCCGGAAAGCAATTGCGTGCACTTGTGGACACCGGAGCATCCGAGTTGTTCATTTCCGAAGGAGCCGCCCAAAAACTCAAACTCAACGTGTTGAAGACGAGTGGGTGGATCAAGACGGTCAACTCGAAAGAAGCGCCCATTGCCGGAGTTGCAAAGAGGGTCGAGATCCAACTTGGTAGTTGGAAAGGCCGCGAGGATATTAAGGTAATTCCTCTTGACGATTATGATCTTGTGGTTGAATTATCTTTTTTGGACAAGATTAATGCACTTCTCTTGCCTTTTGCCGATGTATTGGTTGTGCTCGATCGCGCCCAACAATGTTTGGTCCCCGTGAGTCGAGATGTAGGTATCCAATCCAAGATGTTGTCTTCCATCCAGTTCCGCAATGGTGTGCGAAAGGAGGAAGAGTCTTTCCTTGCCGTGCTCAAGGAAGATGAGGCGATAGAAGCCGAAGAAGTTCCCGAAGAAGTGGAACGTGTTCTCGTGGAGTTCGAGGACACCATGCCTTCCGAATTGCCGAAGGCTTTGCCACCCAAGCGTGAGGTGGATCATCGCATTGAGTTGGTACCAAGTGCCGAGCCGCCAAGCAAAGCACCTTATAGAATGGCGCCACCGGAGTTAGAAGAGCTTCGAAAGCAACTTAAAGAGCTCTTGGATGCCGGATACATTCGCCCATCCAAGGGTCCGTTTGGAGCACCCATCCTCTTTCAAAAGAAGAAAGACGGAAGCTTGCGCATGTGTGTCGATTACCGCGCTCTAAACAAACTCACGGTAAAGAATAAATACCCTATTCCTTTAATTACCGATTTATTTGATCAACTTGGAAGTGCTAGATTCTTCACCAAGTTAGATCTTCGCTCGGGATATTACCAAGTTCGCATAGCCGAAGGTGACGAGCCCAAAACCGCGTGCATCACAAGGTATGGATCTTTTGAGTTTCTTGTAATGCCTTTTGGCCTTACAAACGCTCCCGCAACGTTTTGCACTTTAATGAATAAGGTACTTTCACCTTTTCTTGATCGTTTTGTTGTTGTCTACTTAGATGACATTGTCATCTATAGTAAGACTTTCCATGAACATTTAATGCACTTGAGGAAGGTTTTGCAGGTTCTTCGTGAGAACGAGCTTTACATCAAACGCGAAAAATGTAGTTTCGCTCAACAAGAGGTTTCGTTCTTAGGCCACATCATTGGAGGTGGTAAGATCCGAATGGATCCAAGCAAAGTTCGAGCCATCGACGATTGGGAACCGCCGACTAAGGTAACCGAACTTCGTTCTTTTCTTGGTTTAGCTAACTATTATCGTAAGTTTGTGCAAGGTTACTCCGCCATAGCTACGCCTTTGACCGAACTATTAAAGAAGGACAAAGCTTGGGAATGGAGTCCAAGTTGTCAACAAGCGTTCGAAAGGCTTAAACAAGCCATGGTAAGTGAGCCCGTCCTTGCCTTGCCCGACCATTCCAAGCAATTTGTCATCCACACCGATGCATCCGATTATGCCATTGGTGGAGTTTTGATGCAAGAAGGCCATCCCATTGCCTTCGAAAGCCGAAAGTTGAACGACACCGAAAGGCGATACACCGTTCAAGAGAAGGAGATGACCGCCGTCATCCATTGCCTTCGCACATGGCGACACTACATTTTGGGTTCCAGGTTTGTTGTCTTTACCGATAATTCCGCAATTTCTTATTTTCTAACCCAAAAGAAATTGTCTCCTAAGCAAGCTAGGTGGCAAGATTTCTTGGCGGAATTCGATTTTTCAATGGAGCACAAGCCCGGAAAGACCAACACCGTGGCCGATGCGCTTAGCCGAAAAGCTAGCTTTGCCTCCATTAGCCAACCAAGTGGTGAGTTGTTAGAATCCATCAAGGAAGGCTTAACGCATGATCCCACCGCAAAGAACCTAATCACCTTTGCCAAGGAGGGTAAGTCTCGCCGATTTTGGGTCGAAGATGATCTTCTATTCACAAGAGGCCAACGCATTTTCGTCCCCTACTTCAACAATTTGAGAAGGACATTGATGAAGGAATGTCACGATTCGAAGTGGGCCGGACACCCAGGTATGCATCGCACCTTAGCTTTACTTAACGAACGTTATTATTGGCCTCGTATGAATGAAGATGTAGAAGCATACGTGAAGACTTGTCTTGTTTGCCAACAAGACAAGATCGAAGCAAACAAGCCGATGGGACTACTCCAACCTTTGCCAATACCGGAAAGACCATGGGAAAGTATTTCTCTTGACTTTATTATTGGTTTTCCTTGTGTTAATAACTTTTCGAGTATTATGGTTGTAGTAGACAGGTTTTCGAAGTATGCTACATTTATTCCCGCAAACAAGACATGCCCTGCCGAAGAAGCCGCTCGTCTCTTCTTGAAGCATGTCGTGAAACTTTGGGGCATTCCAAAGTCTATAGTAAGTGATCGAGACGCTCGGTTCACGGGTAAGTTTTGGACCGAGTTGTTCAAGTTGTTGGGTTCCTCCTTGAACCTTTCAACAAGTTTCCATCCGCAATCCGATGGGCAAACCGAGAGGGCCAATGCACTATTGGAGATCTATTTGAGACACTTTGTTAGCGCATCCCAAAAGAATTGGCCCGACTTGCTAGATGTGGCCCAATTCTCCTACAACTTGCATAGGAGTGAAGCCACGAACCAAAGTCCGTTCGAGATAGTGATGGGCCAACAACCGCTCACACCCGATGCCATTGTGACCAAGTACCAAGGTCCAAATCCAGCCGCGTTCCATGTAGTGAGGGACTTGCAAGAGCAAAGGGACTTAGCCAACGCTTGCCTCCACAAAGCAAGCAAGCGAATGAAGAAGTGGGCCGACAAGAAGCGACGCGACGTCGAATTTCAGGTAAATGATTTAGTTTTGGCTAAACTTAATCTAACACTTCGAAATGCTTCTGTTCACAGGGCTCTTGTGAGGAAGTATGAAGGCCCATTTCGTGTGATCAAGAGAGTAGGCAAGGTGGCCTACAAGCTAGACTTGCCGCCCAATATCCAAGTCCATCCCGTTTTCCATGTTAGTGTCCTTAAGCCATATCACAAGGACGAGGAAGATCCGGAGAGGAACACTTCCAAGCGAGCACCCGTTGGAGTTAGGGCCTCGTTCGAGAGAGAAGTCGAAGCCATCGAAGCCGATCGAGTCATTCGACGCAAAGGCTACCAACCAAGGCACGAATACTTTGTGCTTTGGAAGGGTCTCACCAAAGCCGAGGGTAGTTGGGAGCTAGACAAAGACTTGTGGCAATTTGAAGACAAGATTGCCGATTTTGAAGCCCAACGAGCGACGAGGGCGTCGCTCAATTCGGTGGAGGAGAATGTTACCGTCCAGCACCCTAGGGCCCAATCTGCCGCACACCTAGGGGCCATTTCCAGCACCCATGGGGCCTCAAACCGTTCAGCCCACTCTGCCGCACCCATGGGGCTACAATGCAGCCTGTCCGCACGCACCCAAGGGCCTGTCCGCCCAGCACCGAGCAGGCCGCCCAGCAGCACCCGAGGGCCTGTCCGCGTAGCACCCAAGGGCCTGACCGAGCAGCACCGAGCAGCCCGGCCTTCAGCACCCATAGGCCTGTCCGAGCAGCACCAAGCAGCCCGTCCAGCCACCCCTATGGGCCCATCCGAATTCTCACCATCCATGGCCATTCAAGCCCATTCCTTGGGGAATATCTACCCCTTTGACCATGGCATACAAGGCAACAATCAAACATCCATCCATCCCTCGATTCATGGAGAATCATATCGCTTTCACAAGGAAAGAGGATCAACCAAGATGGAAGGAATCCTTAATAGTAATATCTTGCCTTTATTAGATAGCTTAGGCCAATCTTGGCCATCCATTGTAATCAATAGGGACCGTTAGATCGGGAGGTGCTAGGCTATAAAAAGGGCCTCACCCCCTCATTTGTAATCATCCTGAATTCCCATTGTTCTCTACTTTTCTTTCATCAATAAAAGCTTAGCACGTCGAGTACTCTTTTCCCCCTAACTAGGCTTAGAGGGGGTTTTTAACGAGGCTCTTCGTTTGCAAATCACTCGAGCCATCTTGTTCTTTCTTTCTTCGCAACGCTTCCGCAACTCTAGCCAAGCCAAGACTTAGCTTTAAGGCTTACTTGGTCCCTTTCAAAGTTCGTTTCCCGACCAAGTGCCGCACGAGCTAGCCATATAAGCCTAGCACCGTGACAGTAAGTCAGGCCCATAAAATAATTTCTCTATTCATATTGGGTAAACTTGTTTAGATATTGAATTATCTGTGATCTATTCTAATAAGTTTACATAAATTTTGAGATGATAATGAAACGAAATAAATATGATATTAATCCATGTTTAAATGTTGAATTATCTGTGGATTCATTCTTTTATAATCCACGTTCATGTTTGTAGCTATTTCTTTCAATTATATTATAATAAAAATTCTACCACGTGCGACGAACACCGTTGAATATTATTAACGTTAAACCGTTGAACACTATTAAATTGATTAATAAAGATTAAAAATTTTAAGGACTCAACAATTAATAATTATTTTATAAAAAATCAATTAAATTATTTTTCATACATATTAAAATTTTGAATTTTTTATAAGGGTAAACTACATATTTAGCACCTCCCTTATTTCTATATTTTTATTTTGGTATCCAAACTAATTTTTTTTAACAAAATGGTACTTTATTTCTATTTTGGTATCGTGACGGTTAAAAATAAATGGAAACAATGACATTGTTTGGTCAAATAATAATTTTAGTCCCTAAAACTTGTACAATCTATCAATTTAGTCTAAAATGTTATCAATTTAAACATCATTTTTAATTTTTGGATTAAAAATGTAAATTTGTTCTTTCTTCTTCTTCTATTCGAAGTATGAAAAACTAGGTATGGAACATCTTCTTCATTGTCACTACATTTTCCTGCAAATTTTCATCGATTACTTTTTTTAATTCCTCCAAAAATAATATCGACTTTAATAACAACAACAACAAAAAAAGTAAAGTATAAAAAAATAAAAATCAACTAAAATCTACAAAAGCAAAAAGCGTAAAAAATAATATACACTGTGCTGTCATAGCCGATTTTCCAATGGTGATGGGTTTCTTCGAAATTAAAATGAAATTAAATGCCAACTTCTCGCATAAAGACTGATATGCTGAGTTACAAAGCTTGAATTTCTCCTCCGCAACAGCCTGATCATTCTACATCCAACTATCAGTTTACTAAAAGCAATGATATTAGCAATTTCGATGATCGAAAAGTACATAACAATTCGAAGATGAAGAGCAGGGACGGTGCTACATGTTGATTGAGAAGGAGTTGTTGCCCCTCGGTAGGGGAATTTTTTTTTATATCTTTTGATTTCTTATATATTTTTTTTTAAAATGAGATAATTATAAATTTGTCCCCTTTCAAAATTTATGTTTTGACCCCTCAACTTCAAATTCTGTCTTCATCCCTGATAACGAACAATTATTTACTTGAACTAGGTAACGAATGCTGAATAAGGGTGCATGTTCGAAACATATATGTTCAGTTTTTTAGTTCTGTATATCTGGATGAAATCACCCATGACTATGTCCGAATATATGTTAAACATGGATACTATACTAAAAATGAAAAAAAAAATCAGGCAACATAGCCGAACTGTTTATTGAATATATCCAAAAAAAAAAACACATGTTTGGTTAAATACATAAGTGGGTTAACTGGTGTAAAATGTTCTTAGTATACGATCGACACATATTATTTTTTAATTTAGACAGGAAAGTGTCAGAAAAGCTTTTCTTTATAAAGGGAATGATCCCGAAACACAAAATAATCGAAGAAATTCAGCACCATTAAGGAATCGGCTATGACAGCATATGGATATCAATTTTTGCGCTTTTTACTCGTGTAGGTTTTAGTTAATTTTCAATTTTTTCATACTTTCTTTTGTTTTTATTAAAGTCAAATTTGTTTGTGGAGGAATTAAAAAAAGTAAACGATAAAAATTTACAAGAAACTGTAGTGACAATGAAGAAGATGTTCGATACTTAATTTTTCATACTTCGAATGGAAGAAGAAGAAATAATAAATTTAATGTTTAAATTGATAATATTTTGGACTAAATTGATAGATTGTACAAGTTTTAGGGACTAAAATTGTTATTTAACCAAACAACGTCACTGTTTCCATTTATTTTTAACAGACATGGTACCAAAATAGAAACACGGTACCATTTTGCTGAAAAAATTAGTTTAGGTACCAAAATAGAAATGTGAAAATAGGTGAGGTACTAAATATATAGTTTATCCTTATTAAAAAATTCAAAATTTTAATATATATAATAATAATTTAAGTGATTTTTAAATAATTATTAATCATATGTTGAGTCCTTAAAATTTTTAAGCTTTATTAATCAATTGAAAAGTGTTCAACGTTAGTAATATTTAACGGTGTTCGGTCACACGTGTAGACTTTTCTATATTATAATTAATATTTGAATATTAATTATCTCCCTGAGAGGTAACTCATAATTTCATCCTAAAATAAGTTTCTTGAATAATATTGCACTCAAACACATTTAGTGTATATATAGACTAAAACATTAAAAAAACATGATATTGTTAGGGTAAATTAGGAAATTAAAAATTGAGCCATACAAGCATTTGCTACCAGCCTTGTACAATCATGCACTCCACTTTAAAAAGAACTTTAAAAAAAAAAACAAATAATTAGGTAATGATTTTGAAATTTACTTTAGCTAAGCGAGATGACCCATGAATACATACAATATATAAATTATGCATATCAAATTTTGAGTAAATTAAAATCTTTATTTTTTGCGTAAAATAATAATTTTCATATAACCACTAATATTCAATTTTTAATTGATTTGAATTGAATACGGTAAAAACTCACTATAAAAGTGACTCTTCTTACTCGATTTACTCAAATACTGATCATCATAAGGGACCCAACGCCTTGTTACATTAGACAAACCAATAGTTGAATAAATAAAATCAACCATTTAAATATATTGAAAAAATGAACATTAGATGGTTTCAAAATTTTATATACATGACAGATACAATTTCGATTTCAACTTATTAAAAATTAAAAATAAAAATTGTATAAATACGTCAAAGCTAATCTAAATTTATATTAATGTACAAATCCTTATGCGCAGTTTTTTTTTTAAGTTAAAGTGACTACAAGTAGTATTTGTTCTGAATATACTCTCAATCATTTGACAATGTATGCTCAATCACCCTGCTATAGCTGTTGGCGTTTGAATTCGTGACCTCTAAAAATAACAATCGTTCTTTTAACCACTGAAACAAGTTGGTTCGTGCCCTTATGCGCAAAGTTAAGTCCGTGCATGCGTGGAGGTTAATGTATAATACACTATTTACAAATACTTTTTAAGGACTTTATAAATAACATATTTACTCTATTATATTATATTATTTTATTTTATTTTACTTTTTGCTTAATTTAGACTAATATAGAATATTGCATTAATAAAGTGGCATGTACAGAAAGTCAAATAATGCAAAACCTTGCAGAAAAAGTTGAGATTTGACTTTCTTAAGCTAATTTTCAAACAACTTTATGCGTGGATGCAATAAGAATATATATAAATGGTCCAAAAATAATTGACCAAACGTTCCTCTTTTAGGTTAACTTTGCTATTGGATTTTAGGTGTTAGGGGCTAATGCAATGAAGTACGAAAAAAAATCCACAGTGACAATAAATGATATTTATTTATAAAGACAGTAAAAAAAGGTTTTTTTTATAAAGTTTAAATAAAAAATAAGTGTTTAAAGTATACATATTTTTTTAAATTATGTGCTTAAAGTATTTTTTTTGTTGTAAAAATGAGTGTCTAAAGTTTCAACCGTTATAATTTTAGGTGCTTAAAGTTTAAAATGTTACAATTTTAGGTGCATAACCTTTAAAATGTGTTAAAAAATTTGTTAACTATTCAATGCTTGACATATGACATGTTTATTTTATTTTTTTCGAAATTAAAAACTTAAAATAATTTTTTATAATTTTTTAAACTTTTTAGAAAATCCCAAAAACTTGAAATTTTTACAAAACAGTCCTCAAATCCCTAAAAAATCTTAAACCCAAACCGCTAAATCGCTACCGCTTTCGCCGATGATCGTCGCGTCTGAGCACACCCATGTGGTCGCCGGATTAAGGCGATCATTTCCCCCAACACGGCGTCGCCAAAAATGGGAAACGGTGTGCAGATGAACGTCGAATGCAAAATCGACGTTCGGCTAGTACGCCGTTCACCGTTTCCGACGATGCCGTGTTGGGAGAATGACCGCCTTGGTCCGGTGACCAAAGGGGTGTGGTCAGTAACGACGATAGGTGGCGAAAGCGTCGATGATTTGGGGGTTTAGATTTGGAGAATCTTAGGGATTTAGAGATTGTTTTGTAAATTTTTCAACATTTTTGGGATTTTATAAAAATGTGAAAATTTTGAGTGTTTAAAAAAAAACAAATTAGTGCCACATGTCAAGCACTGATTGGTTATATTTTTTAACACCGTTTAACTGTCGGACACCTAAAATTGTAATGGCTAAAACTCTGGGCACCTATTTTTTACAAAATTAATACTTTGGGCAACTAAAGTTCAAAAAAGGACTATTTTGAACACATTTTTTATTTAAGCCTTCTTATAAAAACGATGCGAATTTTTAGGATTTTTTTTTAGAGGTTGAGATTTTAAGTTTTTCTATTTTAAGAAATAAAGACGATTTTAGATTATTTTGTGATCTAGATATCTATTTCATAAGCCTTTAGGAAGTGTAGAGGACTTTCACAAATCGTCGAGAAGTGCTAATGACTTTAGACAAAAAAGACGAACCATAAACACACTAAAGTCATCGGAAAGTGTACGCAACTTTGAAATCATCTCTACTATACAAAAAAATCACCCCAAATTGTAAATTTTTTATTCTAACATCATTATCTAAGCAAAATACCCAAGTTTCAGATAATTTTTTTTTTCAAAAATAAAATTTTATAACTTTTAGTTTTTTTTGTCAAAAATACATTTAAGCAAAATTATCCATTTATTATCATTTAGATCACAAAATTTTTTATATTAAAAATAATATCTAAAATATAATTTTCAAATTTTAAATCAAACAATTCAAAAACACTTTATCATCACATTACTTTTCAAAAGTAACGTCGAGCTAACTTTAAATCTTTAAATATTCTAACTCAGTAATAATATGCACATAAAGTATATGTATATGAAATATATTTTGATATATACATATATATCACGTATAATAAAATCCATAATATAAAGTTAAGTTAACAACATAAGAAAGTTGTGATTAATTTTTTTTTATACTAACGAAGTTGATCTAAGTATTAAGTAGCTTGGTATCACTTAAGCAAGTCTCGAGTTTGAAGCTTTGTGTATGTAAAAAATTTCGCCGGGAGACTCACCCATCAAAATCAAGTGTGATAGACGAATCGATTCAAATTAGCGAAGACAAAATCTTAAAGAACCGAGAGCGCAACCATAAAAATCCTGAATTAAACCGAAGGAAACAAACAAAACCCATAGTTAGGTTGAATCGAGGGGTAACTTAGGTAGGGTGGATGGGACCATGGCCTATTAGTTTCAAGCATAACTTTAAACAATCACAAATACAAGAAACCAAACCAAAACAAACAAACAAACAAACAAAATACACCAAAAAAAATATAGTATTGCTATGGACAGCACTAGAGACGATTTAAAGATAGTACAAAAGAGTGAAGCATACAACGAGGGGTGAGTCTAGTCCAAAAAAAAGAAGAAGAAAAAAACGGGTTAGTCTAGGGTACATTAGGGTAACGATACAATTACAGTGCAACATCTATCGAAATGTTACAAAATACAAAATTTAAAATGTTAACTATATATCAACTTAAAATGTTATACTTTTTGATAACATTTTAGGCTGATGGATAAATATCGAAACTTGACTTCGAGTATTGATATTTGTCACTCCTGATAACATTTTAAGTTGATATTATGTATCGAAACTTATCTTTGAGTATCAATATTTGTCGTAATTTCACCAAACCTAAAATATTATAAAAAAATATAACATTTTAGGTTGATGAGTAACATTTTAAGTTTTATATTTTATAATATTTCGATAAATGCCGTACCGTAGTCGTAACATTACCCTATTGTACGTTATACTCACCTAAAAGCCTACCTTGGTTAATTATCAAAAATGTATGTACACTTTTGTTGTATTTATGTATGTCATCCACACATCATGCACAAATGGGTAAAAGAATCATTTAATGAGAGTTGTTGAGTGAGTAATGAGTATGCATGATGATGATGATAATAATGATGATGATGATGGATGGATGGATGGATGGTGGGGTGTTTATGATATTCAGACCTTGTGACTGACAGTTTCTGAGTAGAATGGGAGCAGATTGTTGTTAGTTGTTGGGTTGGTGGTAGTAAGAACTGAGAACTTTGTCATGTTTCTGTCTGCGTTGCATGGGTGATTGTGCACTGCTTCCTCTTTATTATTATTAACTATTTAGCTGTAATTATATTATTACTGCTCACCTTTGACTTCTTGCCTTTTGATTCTTTTTTTTTTCGAAGTTCAACCCTTGTTTGTTTGATTCTTTACTATATACTTTTTAGTTTATAAACAAGGTTAAAAAATTATGATAAAAGTTACAGTTAGAAAACTATATTAACAATATGCCTAATACTTTAGTCTTTAGGCCTCTATGGCAAGCCACCTAACTAAGTTCCTTTAGATTTTAGCATAAAAGTAAGTACATACGTATGATTTTATGTTAGGGTGAATTTATTAAATTTTAGGGGATAGACTTATAAAATTTTAGAAGCGAAAAATATATAAAAAATTTAAATTATATACGATTTCAAATTTCTAGAGGATGACTGCTTCCTCCAGCTCCTTCGGTCCTTCCCTGGATAGAAGGATGCAGAGTTTTCTCTTGTACAATACCTACGGTCTTTTGAATCTTTAAATCAAAGACTATTATGCTTAAAAATATTTAAATTTAGGACTTTTAAACGCTATTAACTGATGCAATGAATGGTTTTAGTAGAAAATGATTGATAATTTTTTTTTTTAAATATCTAAATTCAAACGATTTTTGTTTGTGAGGTGTGAGTTTTGTAAAGGTTAACAACAAAATAGACTACATTAAGAATGTTAAAAAATCACAATTAAGTAAATGAGAGTCATTTGTGAGATTTCTAATTTTACAAATCTAGTATACCAATTCTGAATATTTTATATGTTTATTTTTAATATCACTATTATTTATTTGTAATAATACTTATTCTAATGTAATTTCAGTAATCAGGTTAACTTAAAAAACACTATCTAAGCAAAATAAAAATATTAATATTTTGAAGTGATGAATTGTATTTCAATACTTTAAATTTAGTTTAATTTTATATATTTTCTTGATTAAATTAACATAATCAAACTCCTAAAATTAATTTATAAAAAAAAAACTTCAAATACTAATACAGTATCAATACTACTGACCAGTTATTATTGGGTAATTTAGGAGGATAATCCATTTTGGATTATTAATTAGGGATATAGGGGAGTTTAGGGGATATTTTGGCATCTAGGCCAAAATCTACAGGACCACGTCACCCCCTTATGGCGAGGTCACTTTTTAGCACAACCTCGTCACCTCCTTATGACGAGGTCACATGTACCACGTACCTATATAGCCAAGTAACATCCACTTGAATCATGTAAGGTACGTGAGTTGCATGGTCCATGTGACCTCGCCATAAGGAGGTGGCGAGGTTGTGCTAAAAAGTGATCTCGCCATAAAGAGGTGTCGAGGTCCTGTAGATTTTGACCTAGATGCCAAAATATCCCCAAACTCCCTTATATCCCTAATTAATAATCTAAAATAAATTATCTCCCAAAATTTACCGTTATTAACTAACTAAAACAGAGACTACCCGTATTTATTAAAATCCCAAATACGAAAAAGCACTTATTATTTCATTTTAAGAAATTTTAGATGGGCGTTTGGAGGCCTACCATTTTGATTCAACGTGATTTTTAACTTCTAACTCCGCGCCTATATGTTAGACTCTAAACGCGATTCTTGAAAAAATAAGGTAGAAGTAGTTTTTATGTTTCGTCGTAATTTTTACACTATATTTTTATATTTAACACGGCAAAATCAAACCCACACTAAATAAACAAGAAAATGCCACGTATGCAATTGCAAAGCCCAGCTCACAAGTAAAAAAAGGCAAGAGCTTTAAGTTTAAGCTGAAAAACTCTCTCTTCCCGTTGCTGGAAACTTCATTTGGTGCTTTAGCTTTTAATCTCCATTTCCACTTTTCTGCTTTTTATACAGAGAGAAAATTGAAGAATTTCCGATCAGATCAGATCTTTCAGAACCATTTTTATTTCACTTTGTTGTTGTTTTTCTTCGCAATTTTTAATATCAGCACTTCCATTTTTTCCTGAAATTCCTCCACATTTCCCCCCACACAAAGTTTCTTCCTTTTAGCTCCCTCTCTCTCTCTCATATTCTCGAGAGATTCGGTGCGGTTTGGTGTTTGATTGATAGATTCCCACCTTCGGAGTCTTATCTGCGGCCGCGGGTGCGTTCTTTTCTTCTTTTTCTTTCTCTTGTTTCTTAATGGAGGATTGGGGGATCCGTACGATTTTGATGTCGCAAATACTCGAGCATTGTATCGTGTGAGATTTGAATGCGTTGCGGCGTTAATAGCTTTAACTCTGCTTTTACTCTCGTTTTTTTGAACGGTTTTCTATTGCTCCGCTGCCAAACACTTAACTCCTTTGTTCTACTTCCACTGGAATTTGATGCTTTCATTTTGGTAGATTTTTTTTTTGTTTGTTTAAGAGAAGAGATTTTCCATTTTGGGGAATTGGGAATTTATTTTATCTCTTTATTTTATAGCTTCAGCAATCATGAAGCAAAATTAATGATAACTGAGAGAAAAAGCTTATTGTCCAGATCTGATCATCTCTTCATTATTTCTTGTCATATCTCAACTCCAAATTTCATTTTAGGTTTACTTTAAAATCCCCCCCCCCCCCCCCCCCCCCCCCCTAAAATTTGCTGCTTTTTTAATAGTCGTTGGTTCTTTATATCATATGATTTATTTGCTTTTGTTTTCTGATTGTTTTCCGCAATGTGCAGATCATGATGGTTTTTTTACATTCCATTGAACAACACTAATATCTTCAAAGATCAAAGCTTTTCCTTTTCAGTTGCGCAGAGATGTCAGGTATATTAATTAATCCCACTATTTGTTTGCTGGTTTTATTATGAAAATTGCATTTATATCCTGTTTAATTTATTGTATTGGGAAAAGGGGTGGAAGAAATTGTGGCAAATGATGAAAGTAGAGATAGAAGGTCTGATTTTGATAACTCTGAGGATGAAAGGAGGAGATCCAAAATTGGGAATCTGAAAAAGAAGGCCATAAATGCATCCAACAAGTTCACTCATTCTCTTAAGAAAAGAGGGAAGAGAAAAATAGATTACAGGGTTCCTTCTGTATCCATTGAGGATTTCAGGGATGCAAAAGAGGAAGGAGCCGTGCACGAGTTGCGTCAAAAGCTTCTTCATAAGGATTTGTTGCCTCCTAGACATGATGATTATCATACTTTGTTGAGGTCAGTTGTTACTTTGGGCAAATTCCACTGCTTTATTTGTTTATATCAAGCCTACTTACTAATGTATGCTGAGAAGTGCTGCTACTCTTTTAACTTGTAGATTCTTGAAAGCTAGAGAGTTTAATACCGAAAAAACAATCCAGATGTGGGAAGAAATGCTTAAATGGAGGAAAGAGTTTGGAACAGATACCATTTTGGAAGTGAGAAATGTTTACTTTTTTTGTATTTCTTTCATTGCTTGTTCACTGGATTACATTTGTTTTAAATGGTCTAGCACCCTTAGTTATTATGTTTGTTTTCACGGTTTAAGGGCTAGGATTATGTTTTGATTTTTCTTTAATTATACAAGTTTAACCTTTTGTCGAATGAAAAGGATTTCGAGTTTGAAGAACTAGAGGAAGTATTGCAGTACTATCCCCAAGGGTACCATGGAGTTGACAAGGAAGGGAGACCTGTTTATATCGAGCGGCTAGGAAAAGCCCATCCAAGTCGGCTTATGAAAATCACCACCATAGATCGATATCTGAAGTACCATGTCCAAGAGTTTGAGAGAGCTCTATTGGAGAAATTCCCTGCTTGTTCAATTGCTGCAAAGCGACAAATCTGTTCGACAACTACTATATTGGATGTACAAGGACTGGTATTTGGCTCTTATCTTTATCGTCCCTCAACAAATTGATATTTGACAACATTAATAATACCATTCTGGTAGATCTTTGCTAGCTTTGTAGCTTTTAGAAAAAATTTCATTATTATTCTACTCAACATTTTTCTTTTATGCATGGGTCTAGACTAGAAGTGAATGCAAAAACTTATTTTACCTTAATCTTTTCTATGGCATCATTTCAATGATGACATGGAACTGAGACACTAATGAAGTCTGCAATTGGCTCTGTCATTTTTTTTTTCTGTGGGATGTTGCAATATGGTAATCCTCTAGTGATTGGTGTTTGTTGTTTCCTTTATGGCAGCCAAGTGGTAGAATTATACTCACTGATTAAATGTTGTTTTTGAACTGCGTACCGTTTTTTGTTTCCTCTACAGCAGCCAAATGGTAGGATTATAATTGGTGATTAAATGTTGTTTTTGAAGTGATTGTTCTTCCCCTAATTGGTGATTAAATGTTATTCTTGAATGTAGGGCATGAAGAATTTTAGCAGGACTGCTGCAAATCTTTTGGCTGCCATGAGTAAAATAGACAGCAGTTATTATCCTGAGGTATCTGATCTAATCCATTCATGTTTTTACTTTCTGTTGCTATTTGGAATGTAATTCTCTTTTATATTGCTTTACAGACATTACATAGAATGTATGTAGTCAATGCTGGTCCTGGATTCAAGAAGATGCTTTGGCCTGCTGCTCAGAAATTCCTGGATGCGAAGACAATTGGGAAGATAAATGTAAAGGATATGGCTTTAGGCAATTTTCTTTCTATTTCCTTTCTCCTGCTCAGTGGTCATTCAATGCTCTATTTGTTAATTACAGGTCTTGGAGCCCAAATCTCTCGGTAGGCTACTGGAGGTCATCGACTCTAGGTCTGCTAAATATCTGTTCATTCTTACCCTTGAGAGAGTTCACTCTGTAATCTCTCCTAAGCCCTTGCTTTGTCTTCACCTCTTTCAGTCAGTTGCCAGATTTCTTAGGAGGGTCATGCACTTGCTCTACAGATGGAGGGTGTCTTAGATCCAATAAAGGTCCATGGAATGATCCGGAGATAATGAAGGTAGCCATCCTTTTAGTCCATGGAATGGTTGTTAGACATGATTTCAGGTTTTACTGAACTTTTATCCGGAGATTAACATGTGTATTGTTTCCATTGATAGCTTGTACATAACGCGGAGGCAACATTTGTGAGGCAAATTACCAGAGTATCGCATGACCAGCATAACTATGAATCTTATGTTCAGATACGACCACTAAAGGTTAGTACCGTGTCTTGCAACCATTCAGGACATTAATATTCTGTGATTATAATAAATTCTCATGCATGTGGTTCAACATATACTCTTGTCAGGGAATGAACAGTGATGCTTCAGTAGCAGAGTCTGGGTCAGAGATGGATGGGCAGTGTAATCCAACTGGACGAACGAGCTCTGTGTTTCCTTGTTTGGCACCTGTTCGTGAAGAAGTGAGCTGCAAAAGCAGAGAATTCTGTTTTTTTTTTGGGATAACTGGCGTTCGTTTCTGGCCTTTTAAATAAGATTGATTTTGATTTATGCAGGTGAGGGTGTCAGATATAAACGCTTATTATAGTTGCGATGATGGTTTCCCTATGATTGAGAAAACTATAGAAAGTGACCAAGGACTGAAATATTCCCCAGATCAGTTGCCCAATTCTAGTAATGTGGATTCCCAATCTCGTCAAAGAGCATCTTTTCATTCAGAAGGTATTTGGAAATGCTATTTCATCGCAACCAGTTTCTTGTTTCTTTCCCCCCTCTAAATTGGTACTGATTTTCAGGAACTTCAATCACACATTTGTTAGGCACTGTCAAGGAAAAGTTTGGGAGAAGGAATATTCATTCTGTGGCAAAAATGCTAATAGCTTTATTGGTTAGACTGGCTGCTTTTATTCGCACTGTTCGATTTGAATCTTGGAGAAGGCCAAACTATATTCATCCTTCCAATACAATGGAACCCAACATGAATAGCCATTCAAATTCAACAGTGCAAGAAGCTGTCAATGAAGAAGACCATGTCCGTCCTTGTATAGAGCGTCTTCAGAAACTCGAGAAAGCATTTGAGGAACTTAGCAACAAGCCTGCTGTAATTCCCGTAGAAAAGGATAAAATGCTAATGGAATCTCTGGACCGGATCAAATCTGTCGAGTTTGACCTTGACAAAACTAAGCGAGTATGGCTCATCTTGGTTGCTTTATAAAACTAAGGTTCAGAGTCTGGATTTGATTTCAATGCTGATAGATTTGTTGACAATGGTGTCATATTATACAGGTCCTACATGCCACAGTAATGAAGCAACTTGAGATTGCTGAGTGGCTGGATAATATACGAGCATCTAAATATCGTGTAAGTTCCATTATCCACAAAGTGGTTTAATTCTACAGTCTTGGAATCTTGAGCTTGGTCCTATTCTGATGAGGTTGCATGTGTTCTAATATTCTGTCAAATGTGAGAGTCAGCAGAATGAAAGGGTAATCAAGAACTAATAAGTAAAGCCATTGATTGATAATTTCACACCACTAATTAATCCTTCTTATGACAGAGAAGTGTTATAAATTCTATGAAATGAAATATGGGGTCTAGTCTCTAGAAAAATGCCGATTCATTATGTTGGTGTATATAGAAATTACTTTCAAGTCAGTGTTCAGTCGAATTGAGGTGTGATGGAATGTTGGTGTATTTGTTGGCTGTTGTTGCAGCAACGGAGATTGTTGTGCGGAGATTGACCGATGTTTTAGACTGAGATCGAGGCTCTAGGAGTATGAGGTTGATGCTGACAAAGTTCATCATCAGGGGCCAGCTTTGCTGGCGGCACTGCACAGTCGATGATGAAGCATAGGGGATGGGCTTTTTCCTTTTAGCTTCTTCTTCATCTCCTTTTAACCACCTACTGTAAGTACGACATGACTGAAGTTATAGTTGAGCTGAACGGATTTTTCTGAAGCACAGCTTTGAAAGTTGAAACTGTGCATGTAGAGAGAAAAATATATTAATGTATCAGCGAAAACATCTTGCAATTTACACATGCGGCGGGGCTTTTGTTTCCTTGTCGTCGTATTCGAATGAACATTACCACAGCCACCAATAAGTTGAATAGATTAAGTTGATGCCGGCCTGCATCGATGTTTTCTTGGGTAGAATGTGCAGAAAATGAAAGATTGGTTAAGGTTGATGAGTGATGACATGACATGCATGAGCCACTGTAAAAATTCCAAGTCTTGTCCAAATGAAACATGATATTACTCTTAAAGTTGGGACTTGGGAGCTTAGCCTTGTTTTGTTTGGTGGGTTTAGAAACACTAGGCAGTCCAGATTCCCTCTCTTTCCTACCCTGGTTAAAACTAAAACCCAATAAAATTCATTAACCTATGTTTAGTTTTGCGTTTCGGGTTTAAAAATTCCGATTGAACAAGAAAACATGTCTCGGTCATCGTGACAACATGTTTAAATTTAAAAATTTAAATGTGATTTCAGACCCCAAACGTAATTTTGGGAAAAATAAGGTAAAAGTAACTTTTGTATTTTGTAGTAATTTTTAGACTATATTTTTGCACAATTGTGATTTTTAAGATAAAAACTTTCAAACATAAATTAAATTACTTTAAAATTAATTATACACAAAATTAATTCTATAAATTCACGATAACCAAATATTGAAATGTTTAAATTCAATTCATAACTTAAAATTACTCCTCCCATAATCAAATCATTTCCATTCTTTCAAAATATGATTATATTTATCTTAGGAGATTCGGGTTCAATCGCTTTGTCTTAGGATATTTGAGTTCAATCGTTTTGTCTTCAAAATGTATGCATTGTTAAAAGATTAAGAATATGTATGAATAGATAGTCTCTTATAATCAACTTTTAAATTATCCGAATATCTTTTAAAATAAAATCTTTTTAAAAGAAGAAATAGAAAAATAATGGGAAAATGTCAAAAAAAACAACTTTCTTTTCCGTACCTAAACATTATTGATCATCACATGATCATCAACCATACATATTGTTTGGCTAAAATTTTAAATTGCATTTAACTTCTAAATTTTTTTAATCATATTAGATCGTTACAAAAAGATAGACGAACAAATATAAACAAAATGCACTATAAAAGATGAAAAATGGTATTTTTAAATAATTTTTTTAAAAATAATTTGGAGTGAAACCTATGTAAAAGTTTAATTTGATCCTGAATAACAAAAACACAGTGATAGCTGTTTATCAATTTTCAATTATAAACCAAAAATAAAAACACGGCTTCTTCCCTGTAGCTGTTCTGTCTCTCTGTCGTCTCTTATCCTTATATAATCTCAAATTACCATTAAAAGTTTCCTAGTTTCAGCAATTCAGCTTTCTCCCTTCTCCCATTGCTTGAACTTGAACCAAAAAAGTGAAAAACAGATAAACAGAAGCTGCCACAGTTTTGAAGAAGCTTCAATTTTACAGTACTTTCCCCCCTTAAACTAGCGAGGCAGATCTGTTGCAGAGTCGCCAAAAGAAAAGAAGCTGATGGGAACAAATAAGTTGTTGTCTAGGTTTGCAGTTTTATTCTTTTTGTTGGGTTTCTCTGCTTGCACTTCAATTTCAGGTAGTTTTATCAACAAATTTTATAGCTTTCTTGCTTTTTTTCTGAGACCCATTTTTTATTTTTCTGATACGCAATGATTTGAATGACTGCAGATGGTGTTTTCAGCTCTTTCACTGCTACTGGAAGGAACCTCCTTCAGACCAAGAAAGGTTCTCTTATTCTCTTTTTGATGGGTTTAATGTTGTTTAGAGTAAGATACAAGCATTTTAGGCAAATACATGAGTTTGCTACACAAATGAATATGATTTAGGCTAGTTGGTTGAAAAAAAAAAACATGGAAAGGGGTTGCCTTTCTGGTTTCCATGAAACTGATGGTGTGAAATCTGCTGATTAAGTGTTTACTTCCATAGATGCACTGCTTGAACTGATGGAACAATTGAAAAAAGTTTAAATTTTTTTTAATGGAGTTTTCAGGTGCTATCATTCATTTGGTGTTGCCTGCTAGTATTTGGTTTCTTTCTTTGCCAATGTCTCATAATCCTTTTGTTAAGGAAACAAATTCAAAGTGCATAACAATGTTGTGTTTTTTAGGAGACCTTATTATTAATGCAGATTTTGACATACTATTTCTTATATTTTGCAGCTTGCCCTGTTAACTTTGAGTTTCTGAACTACACAATTATCACAAGCCGATGCAAAGGACCCAAGTTTCCACCTCAAAGCTGTTGTTCAGCATTCAAGGATTTTGCTTGTCCTCATGCGGAACAGATCAACGACTTGACGACCGATTGTGCTTCCACGATGTTCAGCTACATTAATCTTTATGGGAAATACCCTCCGGGCCTTTTTGCTAGCGAGTGTCGTGAAGGGAAATTAGGGCTTGCTTGCCCCGCATCGGAGAATGCTAGCGGTAGTCAGCTGCTGATAAGTAGTCCACCACCGCCAGCATTGGAGAACGCTAGTGGTAGTCCACCATCGTCAGCATTGGAGAACGCTAGTGGTAGTCAGCAGCTGATAAGTAATCCACCGATGATGCTGGTAATGGCCGCAACCATAGCCGCGACTACGTTGTTATGAAAGACCGGAAATGAATTCCCACTTTTAACATTGTGAAGAATAGTTCCAGTGTTCCCATTTCGTACATCAGGCGAGAGTTGTTCATCCTACTAAAAATGGTCGTAGTTTAGTCGAGAGTTGTTCATCCTAAGAGACTCGAGTTTAATCGCCTGCAAGTTTGAGTTTAATCGCCTGCAAGTTGTAAGACTCGAGTTCAATCACTTTGTCTGCAAGGCGTGATTATAAGTGGTAGTATTTGTTCATATATTCTTAATCATTTGACAATGCGCATATACCATGTAAAAAACGATTTGAACCCGTGTCTAGGTGTTGACAAGACAAAAATATTTGATAGTTATGCATATATAATGTATGCATCAGAGTTTACAGGACGAGATACACAACTAAACTTTGTTCGAAGATAATTACATCATAATTTATTATTGTGTATGTATATCTAAGGACTGATCTGCTATGTGGACTAACCTTAGAATTAAAGTTCTGTAAAAAAAATAAATTAAAGAAGTTCAGTTGAGTTTTAAGACAAACTCATGCCCTCCATCTCTTAAATCCAGGGCAGCAAGAAAAAGATTACAGTAGCTTAATAACGCTACCCTAAATCCTGCCATGCCAAGAAGCCCAGGGCTGCTTCCTTAGTATCATATATACATCTACAACAATGGGGTCGAAGATGGTCGACTTTAGAAACTGCCCCGATATGCTTCACCACATGATGTTGGCTTTCGATTTACGTTTGAACTGCTTCTTTGTTATGCACCACGACCCTGGGAACGTGCTTAACTACAAAACACCATAAATACAGGGGTAGGGTAAGTCTATGTCAATGAATAAACGAGATGAAAGAGTGGGGCATTTTCTTTTTATCATGCAACATTAAGTACGTCGCCGTAGAAGCAAGAAAGCCTACGTCAGTTCGATTCATACCTGGATATAGATATAGAGTCATATGATTATCCTAGAACCTCCAAATACATAAAAGCAGGGACGGAGCTAGGATTTGAGGTTGAGGGGGGCAAAACATAAATTTTGAAAGGTGGGGGGGGGCAAATTCACAATTATCCCAATTTTTTCCAGAAAAATATAAGAAATCAAAGGGTAAAAAAAAAAATTTCCCCCTACCGGGGGGGCCACAGCCCCTCCCATGGGAGCTGTGGCTCCGTCACTGCATAAAAGAACTTCAAAGAATGAACATACACATGCTGGACATATCCAACACTTGCATCTAAAATCGAGTAACAAAGAGAAAACCATAGCATCTTGAGTCATCTCTCAAGTGACAAAACCATCAGACATTGTAAAACCGTGGTCAAGTTTTAATGCAAGTGAACATCGATAACTCTTTTTGCATACGGTACACGTTAATGTTAAGTGATGTGGTTAAGTGATACTTACGTTGCTGATAAACTTTGCCCCAAACCATGCAGTATCAGCACCATGAGGAGGAGGAATGACTTTTATTCCATTTGCTAGAGAAGGGGAAAGAATATCATATAGCTCCTTCTCTAACCTCTCTGCAAGCAATTCAAATATACTCAAAACCTTAAATATAACATGCTGATGTCTATGACTTGAAATGAAACGAAAACGAATAATAAAACACAGAAAATGCAGATTCTACCTGCTAGTCCTGGTAAACATCCAGTTCCCCCAGACAAAACTATAGTCTTGAACCAAGCATCATCACCTGTCAATTCTGCATCATGGCAATGATCCATGCAAAGCGCTACCGCCTGATGCAGTCCCATGGCACGCCTGTACAAAGATATAAACATTCAAAATTTTATTTCTCCTGTGTTTCCGTTTCAAATCATTTGCAATAAGATCTCAAGAACATCACTTGTAGTCAATTAATCTTTAGATAGTTCATAAACATTCTACATTTTCTTTACTTGTATTTTGTTCCTTTATGGTATTTTATTTTTAATCATTTGCAACTTGCAAGGGATAGGTCTCACAAATAGCACTGTGTTTCTTCCTTAAGGACTCGAGAGAAACAATTTTATAGGAGCTATTATCTACAGACTTACACTCCTGCAATACGTGGCTGGAATAAGATCTCTCCAGTTTGAAAGCGTTCCTTTGACAGAGTAAACCAGCCCACAGCTGGAACCTCCAGTGATGCTCGAGTATCTTTCGATAGTTCAGTTTTATAATCAGCAGCAACGTAGCATAGGTTCTGTATTTTAATAAAACTAAAAGTGTATCAAGAAAATTGAATGAGCATGTTGCCAATTTACAGAAAAAAAGTGAAAGGAAATGATCTTGCATGAACATCATTGAGTGAAGGTCTGCAGTCCCCAAAGGTCAACTAGGAATTGATTCCACAAGGGAGCAAAAACACAAAAGTAAAATTTATCAATTTTCAACACCTTTGACAGTATCAAATTAAGCACAGGATGTATGCAATGATAAGTTATATATATATATATATATATATATATATATATATAAGTTCGGATTTGTTATTCTTGACTCGTCATTTTTTTGGCAAGGAAACAATCAAAGGGTGGTTATCTTTCTACTACTCAAACCATATAAAGGAAACAGCATTAGCCCCAAGTTGCAAAGGATTACAGCATACCTCTTTTAGTGTCCGCACAGTGTACAAAGATTCAAAGTTAACGTTGTTCTGCTGCAAGAGTTCCCTGAGGTATCCTGTGAGTTTCAATGCTCCCAGTCCAATAACTTCAACACCCACCTTATGCATAACTTTCCCGTTTAAAACTATAAAACACGTAGAGCAACCATACAAATTCAGAATTCAATTATCACAAAAAATGAAGGAAGAGAACATAGTAAAACCTACACTAGGCTGAAAATAGTCACAATGATCAGTTCTTTTAATTCCCTTTTTAACACGAAAAAAATGAAAAACTAAAGGATCAAGGAGATTGACGTACACAAGAAATCAGAAAATAACAACAACAACAACAACAATAATAATAATAATAAACACATTGATAAATCACCATTAATGTATAATTATCAACAGATGATAAAACAACTTGAGAGAAATCGAGTACATACTCGGAACAACAGATGTAACTTGGAAACCAATGTTAACAACAATTCCAGATGTTCGTCTTGCTGCAAAGAGAGCTAAAGTTGCCTGCATGAAATCATACGAAAAAGTCATTGAGTTAAGAAGAAAGGAATACTAAAGACTTCGTCTCTGAAGAATGAGTTGGAGAGGATTCAACATCTCCACATATGACTAAATAGGAAAAAAACACTTAAAGCAGTGGAAATATGTAAGGTTCATCCAGCTTGAATCGTGCACGAATTTAGAGCGAGGGTATAAGCACTGTAAACAACCATGTTCCGTTTTTCCTTTCCTTTGACTATTTCTTGTTTGGTTGTTTCTTTTGAGAACAATAATTACAGACAATATCTAGAGATACAATGATGTACCTGACTGACAGCACAAACAGCAGGAACATTCATGTCAAACAAGACAGTGCAGATGGCATCTTTAAGCTGCCTTCTTGATGCTTTGGCGGAATCAGTATCTGGAGAAATGAATCCAGAAGAGGTCAGACAATAATACCATTGGAGTCTTCCCTTCTTCGTATAGATAATACTTATCTAATTTTTTTCCAATGAATTCAATAAGAGAACCATGGAAAGCGCCAGATTTTGCAACCAATACTATTAATTCAATAATCAAAGCTGAATAAGTGCACCATCAAACACATGACAGTCCAGTTCATCCGTAGGGATGCATGTGAATCTTCTTCTCTGCATATTGGAGAAATTGGCTAACACATACCCACAAGGAAGCTTATAAACCCAGATTAACTAGCTAAAAAAACTATAATTTAAAGGGCATATGACTAAAATGGTACTACAAAGGATATTAAAGTTGTCAAAATTTTAGTATAGCTCTCAAGAGATATTGCTTTATTCCAATAATTCATGGCATGAGTTATCATAAAATTTAATCATTCAAAATCAATGATAAAGAAAGAAAATATAGTAGCTAACCATCATAATGACATAATGGAATGGACAGGACGATGGGTTGAGTGGTTGGTCTAACCTGCATCCTGTAGAAGAACTACATCGTCATATTTGCATTCCAAAATCCTCATTCGAGAGAAAGTTTAAGAAATTAGAGAAAATCCAAGAAAATGAATGAACAGTTGAAATGCAACAGACCTGCTATAAATTGTGGCAAAAAAATGTCGAAGTCTAGAATACATTGGAGTTTCGATGTTACCGAACTCCTGATGAACACGCATACCAGAAAATTCAAAGACAAAATGTTACATTAGCAGTATTTCTATACACATACAAGGAAGCTGAAGACATATCTAACAACAGAATGGAGTTTTCACACATCTGGAAAAAACCATTTTTGTAAACCTTACAAGCTTACCAGAAAAGTTGCCGACCGCCCAGATGGACAAGCATACTTGCTCCAACCAAACTTGCAATAGCCTGAGCCACCTTTTACACCAAAGGGTGCAAAAATGACAGACAAAGACAAAATCAAGAACAGCCCAGAGTTTAAAGGTTTGAACTTTACTAAAACTGAGCTAGTCAGCATCAGTAGGGGAAAGGATATGGCATCTGAGACTTGAGAGATAAGTTAAATTACCATCAATAATAACAGAACCAGGGACTTGTGCACGTTGACCAAAAATGCGCATGAAAGATAACTCCCCCGAGTGACTTGGGAATGGTCTGCGAATCAAAACGTGCTTGGTTCAATTATTCCCACACTGACTATGAAAACTCAAAACTCCAGTTTTCAATCAAATTAAAGCCAACCCTCAACCTCAAAACGTATGTTATCAGTAGAAATGAGAACTATTGGAATGAAAAATCTTCCCGGTAAATTTGGGGTTACGACTTACGAGGCAAGCATCAATCGTGAAACAATACAATCAATTCAATTGTTTTAAGTGATAATTAGAAGAAGACGAGAAAAGGGTACGAACTGGAGAGGATAGCCGGCTCGTAAGTTCAGCTCGGCGAAGAAAACAGAGTCCCAGGGATCCCCGTGGCGTTGGTAGTTTTGGAGGAAGTAAATCCAGAGGCGGTTATCGGAGACGATCAATCTCCAGGCTCGGCTAACGCAGCTGAGCTTGATGGTGTCGTTGGGGCCCACCAACCGGAGTATCTGTAGAAGAATATCCAGCGGGATACTATCGAACAAAGCACCCAGCGATGACGAGTCCGATGAGGTGGCGGCAATAGACGACGGAGATGTTTGGAAGGGCGGGTTGGAGGCGGAACAAATACGATTGGAGACGGATCCCCACACTTTCCTCAGCAGCGTGGACATGGCTAATCCGGGAAGGAGTGGAGATTGAGATGAGATGGAGAAATGGCGGAGATAAAAGGCAGACGGGACGGCCACGGGTGGGTTGGTGGCGTGGTAGTTGACAGTGACGGTGACGTGGAAATATAGGATGATGACACGTGGGTAAGACGTTGGATAACGGAGTTGCGGCGGGGTTACATAATATATGGTGAAACATGTGGTGTTGGAGTTTACTGCTGGACGTAGACTTTTCCTACGGTTAAGTCCGCTTGACTATATTGACTTAATTACATTTCAACTCGATATTACTCAAACAGGTTTTGTATATGTAATAAAATTTTGTTGAAAGTTTTACACATTAAAATTAAGTGTCTAACACGAGTCGGTTTAGATTAATCATAACAAAACGCTGAGGAACAGTGAAAATAACTAAAAAAAATTACATTGAGTTCTCGGTAAAAGATTAATGTTTATTTTTAGGTGATTCAAATTCAAATAATGTAATTTACATACATTATGTATTTTCAAAAAATTAAAAGTAAATAATTATTATGCGTGTATTTAAACATGTATACTTCACGCTATATTTAAGGAATAAATATTTTATACAAGCGCCTTAGTTTTAGGGTATAAGGAGTTAGTTTAGGGTATATAGTTTAAGGGTTTAGGTACATGGGTTTAGAATTTAGGGATAGTTGTTTCAATTTAAGGTTTAGGGTTATAATTTAGGGTTTAGTTTTTAGGATAATATGTGAGGATTTATGTTTTAACCTATAAACCATAAATTATAAGCCTAAAACTTAAATTGAAACAATTATCCCTAAATTTTACCCCATACACCTAACCCCCTAAAAATCTTGAACACGTAGAAACCATGATTTTGTCAAAACTTATGAAAAATATTTTTTAACATATAAAAATTATATAAAGGGTTAACTATATAATTGACCACCAAACTAATTAGAGATTCCTATTTTGACCACCGAACTAATGAATTCGTCAATCAGACAATCGAACTTATAAATCAACCTATTTTGACTATCGTCGTTAAAAACCTAACGGTGGAGTGACGGAACTGCCATGTAGCAATTAACGAGAAAATTTTAAAATTACATTTTTGAGCCATGTTATTTACATATTCTTTCAATTTAGTCCTAAACACTAATTTCACATATATAACCTTAAACCCTAAATATTTCAAATTAATTGTACCCTAAATTTGGGGTACCCAGAATTTTTGGGTACTTTAAATTTGCCCCGTGACTCGGCCCATAAGAATCGGGTACCCGTAAAATCGGGCACCGTGTACTCGGTTTACTTCTTTTTATATTTTTTTAAATCTATTTTTTTTAAAATACATAGAAAACACATAAAATTTCATGATATATATTTCAAACACAAAAATTATTGATTTGAGGTTAATTTTAAGAAGGAAATATTTGGATATATATATGTATATATATTAAAGTTTATCGACAAAAGAAGGTATTAAAAATATTAATCTCAATTATGATTTTCTTTCGACTCTTATATTGACAAATTAATATAAATATTTTTGAAAAATTGTAAACTTAAAGTATATAATACAAGTATAAAAAGAAGTTAGGGATTTAAAATTAATTTTAAGGAAAAATAATAAGAAACATAAAATAAAAATAAAATATATAAATATTAAAATTAGTGGGTCGGGTACCCGGTTATAAATTTTTTTTGGCCTTGACCCGGCCCAACTACTCGGAAAAAATTGCGGGTCGGGTACTTTAATATAAATACCCGATAAATTTTAATCGGGTTAGCGGGTCGGGTAGTTCGGGTCAGGTATTTTTGAACACCCCTAATATAAACCCTAAACACTAATTTTACATATATAACTCTAAACACTAATTTCACATATATATATAACTCTAAACACAAATTTCACATACATACCTTAAACCCTAAATATTTCAAATTAATTTCACGTATATAACCATAAACCTTAAATTAGTGTTTAAGGTTATATGTGTGAAATTAATTTGAAATATTTAGTGTGAAATTAGTTTGAAATATTTGGGGTTTAGGGTTTAAGGTTTATATACGTGAAATTAATTTGAAATATTTAGCATGAAATTAATTTGAAGTATTTAGGGTCAGGGTTTAGGGTTTATATATGTGAAATTAATTTGAAATGTTTAGTGTAAAATTAATTTGAAATATTCAGGGTTTTGGGTTATATATGTGAAACTAGTGTTTAGGGTTTGAGCTTTTAGCTTATTAGTGTGTAATCCAATAAGATATATATATATATATATATATATTAAAGTCCTCCAATAAGGTGTTGACACGTGTCACCACCTAATTAAATAATCTATTATTTTATTAATTTAGAATTAGAACTAAATTGAAAGAATGTGTAAATAATAGGGACCAAATGTGTAATTTTAACATTTTCTCGTTGATTGCTACGTGTCAGTTTCATCACTCCACCGTTAAGTTTTTAACGACGGTGGTCAAAATAGGTTAATTTTATAAGTTTGGTGGTCTAATTGACGAGTTCGTTAGTTTGGTGGTCAAAATATAAATCTCCAATTAATTTGGTGCTCAATGATATAGTTAACCCTTATATAAATTTGTAACGTTTTAAACACGTACGAAAAGAAAACAATTATATACCACAGCAAACTTTTCTTTTGAATGTTATGAAAAGGAACATGTAAAGCTATTATGATTTGCGCCAATATCTGCATTGAAATAGTATGATATATGTATGTCATATGAATAAAAATATGTGAATTTATTAAGTAAAATAAATCGATATTAAACTCTTGACAAAAAATTAATTTTAAACAAAATAGGTTTAAGGTACCAAAAGCTCTCAAGCTTTTGACAAAAAATCAATTAAGCACTTAAATTCTTTTTACACTTAATTAAGCTCATGAGCTCTAGATTTACATCAACGTACCCTTTTGACTAACGAAATTAATTATTAACCGTTAACTCTGTTAAAAAAATTAACTTGTCCTCATGAATTGCCACGTCATGCCGTTTAAAAGTTAATTTTATTATAGTAGATCTAAATCCAAACAACTCTAAAAGTTCAATAGGACAGTTTCAAACTCAAAACTAATTCAAATTCAACCAACGTATCAATAATAATGTATCACACAAGAAGTAGTAGATCAAACCAATAGTACTGAATCTAACATAAAACCGCACAAATAACCAAGATTCAAAAAAAATTACAATCGAAATCGAACTTCATTAATTTAAGTCAAAATACACTAGTCAATCAAAAAGAACATCAATAAAAAAATCTATAATAATAAATGAATCATAAATATGGCCGAAAAGGATAACATACCAATAATTATAGTTCCAAACAACCAACGGACAAATCTGACACTTATTGACTTATAATGCTAATAACTTCTTATTGAATGTCAAGTAAACATCAAGAATAACAACAAAAAATCATTTCACATTTAACTTCTCATATGAACAAGACAATAATATGCACAAATTTAATTACACGAAATCTTACTAGATATGTGTGTCGAAAATAGTCGGTTCCATGTATAACATCTACACCTTTAGTTAATTCGATCATTTGAGGCGAATTGAAAAATATCATTGTAGAAAAATAGCATGAGAATTATCGAATAAAAGCTTTTTGAAATTTTTAATATGGTCAGTAACAACAAGTGAAATGATTTAGATGAAGAAGTTTTAATTAAATCAAATTCTAATAATGATCTGAGAAGTAGTTTTGATTATGGCGAAAACAAAATCTATTATTCTTTAAAAAAAAGACAAAGGTAAAATTCAATTGTATGATTTGGAGTTATTTTTTTAATGGAAATATTTTAACGGTTAAGTTTTAATTATTATGCAAGTTAATAAAATAGAAATTCATTAATTATATATTCTCGTTATTTTTTATTAAATACTTTTATTGCCATGTAATTATGACATGGCACCTCTAACGAACAAGTCATCATTTTTTAACGGGATTAACGGTTAATAACTAATTCTGTTAGTCAAAGGGGTATATTGATGCAAATTTAAAGTTCAAAAACTTAATTGAATTGTAAAAAATAAAATAAAAGCTTAATTAATTTTTTTCTCAAAATTTGAGGGCTTTTAGTACTCTTAAGCCAACAAAATAACATGTTTGAATCTAGTGTGTAAATCGGTAGCTTGGTACACGAGTTTTGAAATTAAAGTTCAACTATACGCATGAAACTATCAAACAAAATAAACTACACATAAAATTTAGGTTTGGATTCAATTTTATGTACATTTAAAAATGCATAAGTTTATTTTCATTCAGTAAATATAATTATTTGTGTACATAATATGTAAATAAACAATAATATTGCGTCCACAATAATATTAATGATTTTGTGAAAATTTGATCGAATAAAATTACACATAAAATTTAACATGGTTAAATATTTAATTTATACAAAATTTAACATTCATAATTCATGCGCTTGAAGTGTAACAATAAGGGGGCGTTTGGTTCATGGAAAAGATTATTACCTTTGGTAATAATCTTTTCCGGAATAACATTCCTATGTTTGGTTTGAGATCATTCCCTCTATGGGGTAATAATCTTTTCCCAATAGTGCCACTTTCCCCTTAAATGGTGAGAATGTCATTCCCACTAATTTCTTAGGTATTTGTTAATTCCCACCCATATGGACTATATTGTCCTTAAGTTAATGAATTTTGTTCATATAGATCCTTTATTTAATCTTTTAAACATTGTTCATATAATGTATTTTTACACAATATTAATTTAATATTTAAATGGCGTTACACTTATGTTAGTAGCCGATGTTTTTAATTTTATTCTTTGATTTATAAGATGTTTATCATATTATAAAACATTTTAGTAGGCTAAATTTATGATCTAAAATTTTTATCATTGTTTAACAATTTTTAAATTGATTTTATTATTTATTTTAATTTATTTGACAATCTATCATAAGAAATAAAAAAATTAAAAATTTGAACATGTTAAAAGTTTAACATTTGAAAATTCACAAAATTATGTTAATAGAGAGTAACAAATATATAAAAATATAAAAAAATATTTTTAATTTTTAAATCTAATAGTTATATTAATGATATGATAAATATATAATTTTTGCAAATTTTATATAGTATAACAAAAATAGTTATATGACTTTTTATGTAGATATTTTTAATTTAATATTGAAAGTTTAACATGTTAGAAAGAAAATATAACACATGGATAATTTGGTAAATTTTACTTCTAAGTAATCTTATATTTCTCAAACCAAACACAGTAACCTTATATTCCTGCCAAATAAACCAAACAAGGTAATGTAAAATTCCCAAGGTAATGTTATATTCCGGGAATCTCATTCCCAGAAGTAATTATATATTCCGTGAACCAAACGCACCATAAGAGTAAACACTAAACAGTAAGCTTAGTTGTTTTTTTTGGTTCTCTTGCACCTTTCTTCTTTTAGTTTTTCAACATGTTTTAATCGCCAATCAATAAGGATGGACAAGGGTCGGATTTTTGGTGGATCCAAACCCGACTTGAAAATATGTATTCTAAATTTGAGTCCGACCCTATTTTATTATTTTAAAAAAATCTGACCGACCTATTAATTTTTTTAAAAAAATTTAGGGACATAATTGTAAAAAATTTAATTTTAATGACGTACTTATAAAAAATATATAAAGATGGAGCACTATTGCGAATATCCTAAAAATATATGAGAAAATTATAATATTAGTCTTAGGTCACGTCGAGTCGAATATTTTTCACCCTAAATCTAAACCCGACCAAAAATTATCATCAATAAAAGTTCGACCTAACCCGACTCAAACTTTTTTTAAAAAAAAATTGACACGATCTAGTCAAGTAAAATGCTCATCCCTATTCCCTAACCATCAACAACATTGGTTTGGATTGGTCGTGCTACTGATTTTTCCTTTTGTTTTAACTTTTTCCCAGCCTTTATTATAAATTTTATCATGTTTTGTTTTGCATATATAGATTATGTAATTTTATTTTATTTAATTGATTTTTCTTTTTTCGTATAAAAGTAATAGATGATTTTATATATTGTAGTACGTTTCTTGTCAACCCTTATAATACATTTTTAAGTGAAATTTGATGTCTCTTCTCTAGTTAATATATATATATATATATTTGAAATAGCCACTGAATTTTCATTAAACCATAAGAAAATTTAATTACAATGCAATTAGAAAAAAAAATTTGAGTTAAAATAACCCAAAAAATTTTAACAACTCAAAAACAATGAAAACGAAAATTTTTATGGAAATACGCATACCAACAAAAATTCAAAAGTTTCCTAAATCTCTTTGTCTTTATCCAAACGAGACACATAAAGAAGGAAGGAGTAATGCACGATCCATTCTGTCAGGCAAAAGGTACTGCTATCTAGAACTGATTTTATCGGCAAACAACCATCAACGAGCGGGGATAAAACATTTCAAGTGACCACCGACAACACCATGAATAAGAAACTAGTGCAGAGTGAATCTATGTGCGGACAACAATCGAACTCTAGGGTATACTGAAACCTGCCACGAAGGTAGATGAACCAAACAAAAAAAACAAAACAAAAACATGTCACAAAAACAGAAGAAGAAGCGTGTCACTAGGACATAGAAAGAGTGTACTCCAGAAACATATATTCTTATTGAAATAAAAACAAGAAAACTAATAAAATCGATGGTCGACAACCAATACGAAGATTAATTGCCAACCACCGATTAAAGGGATTGAACAAAAAAACGACTAAAATTGAAACAATTTTAAAAAAGGAGCGGTTAAAGTTTTTTGAGAGAAGAGCGACCACTATCATTTATATTTTCTCTAGTTAATATTTATTTGCTTGTCTTGTTGATTTACTTTATTTTAAAACATTAGCCTGATTATATTATATTGATAAAAACTCGTAATTAATTTATATAGTTACTAATTAAGTGGTTATAATCAAATTTATTAATTTTGCCTTTTTTATACATTTTATGCTCGATGTGTTTATCTTTCACTGTTAACACTATTTTGATTAAAAATTTATATGATATCGTTTTGTTAATCAATAATTAGTTTGTACAATTTATTTATTTTAAGAAAATTAACCCGTCAATGTAATTAATATATATTTTTAGACTTTCTTGTAAACAGTAAGATGTTAAAATATTATTATTAGTTAATTATTATCAGAGTTGAGAAACACATCCTAGATTTCTTATACTAAAATATATTTATAATATTCATTAAAAAAATCCAATTCTTATGCTGATTTTTTAATCTCCAGATCGGAGACGAAGGCCAGCTTCCCCTCCCATAATAATCTCACTAATTTAAAAGGTTTTGTTTTTTCTTCTCTTTTGTTTTATTTGGTTATCCTTTTACTGCTTCACGATCCAATTGTTGATGTCTGTATTCTTCGAATATGATTTTTCTCTGATTATTGGATTTTTTTTTGCTAATCGCTTCATAGGTGCGTATAGAAATGAATTCTTTTTATTTATTTATTAAAAAGAAAAAGGAAATTAGGGTTCCCCCACCAATTTTTGTAATTCAATGTTTTGTTTTTGGATAAGTGTTATTATTCTCAAGTGAATTTTGTTCTTTATTGTTGCGTGATTGTTTTTGGAGTTTAATTTAATTTTTTTGGAATTTCCGTTAGGGTTTATATTAATCGGGCTATTTTCCTCCTTTTTTGAATCATTGTTTGCAATTTTATGTCACAGACCCTAAATTCGTATGTGTATGAATTTCACGAAGATTTGGTTTCTTTATAGGAGGCAAAAGTTTCTGAATTAGGGACCCTGGGAAGGTTTTGTTAGCGTTCTTTTCTGGGTGTTGCATACTTGAATGGGGAAGCTAATTTCTATATTGATCCTGTTTCTTAAAATAACCTATGATGGTATTGACTTATAGGCTATATTGATCTCTAATTTGTTTATCTACTTGCCGATGTAATCATGTAAGCATTGTGTTTCGTACTTGTTGAAAAGGAACATAAAATTATTACTGATATGATGGACTTGTGATTGTTTAGGGCATGCTGTTTTCATTTTTTTAGATTGTAACTTGCATAAGTTGTGGTGGCACTACTCACCGTATTACTGTCTTGACAATTTTAAATTCACCCCATATGTTCGATTACAATCTTCAGTTCATCAGTGTACTAAGCCAAGACAATATTCCAATACTCTGCTGTGTGACCTTTTTCTTTGTTGGTATGGGCATATGTTTATTATTGTTATTATTAATTTATTATCGTTGCTTAAATTTATACTGGTGTAGTTGTTTTATTGGGTGGAATATGTCCCATTACCAAGAAGATGATGCTGAATACATGGATGAGTATGACATGGAAGACATAGATGATGAAATGGATGAAGAGTTTCCCAGCAGATATGTCTCTGGCTCAGACTCTGATGTTGATGAAAATGACTACTCGGTTTGTTTATGTTTTACAAGACTCATATGGGCACTTCTTTAGCAACTAATTTCATGAATCATTATTTTTGACGAACATACAATATGGCTTGTCTATTTTTTAATCTTTTGAACTTTTTGTTCTGGTATTCTGTTAGTCATGAACGTGAAGCCAGCCCTTATGTAATTTGACTATACTGCAGAACAATAAAATTTCTGATACTTCTGCTGCTCAAGCTAGAAGAGGAAAAGACATCCAGGGAATTCCTTGGGATCGGCTTAGCATCACTAGGGAAAAATACAGGCAAACTAGGCTAGAACAGTACAAGAACTATGAGAACATCCCTCACTCTGGAGAAAGGTTGGGGAAGGTAAAAGTCCTTATAAGTTGTTTGCTTCCTTGTATAAGAATTCATTGCTGTAATGTTCTGGTGCTGATTGAGCTAAATTTGTATATAGGATTGCAAAATTACCAAGAAGGGTGCCTCATTTTATGACTTCAGACTAAATTCAAGATCTGTAAAATCAACAATACTTCATTTTCAGGTTAGCTAAATGGAAAATTTCATTTCATTAACCATATTTTGTGAGTTCATAGATTTTTTTTAAAGTGCCTTTCTTCTATCTTAAGATGTTGCTAGCAGACCTTTCCTTTTTGTCTGCTTGACTGTGCTGTGATTACTATTGTTGACTGGCAAACATATCCTTTTGTGGTGATGCAGTTGAGGAACTTGGTATGGGCTACATCAAAACATGATGTTTACCTTATGTCACATTTTTCTGCCATTCATTGGTCTTCCTTGAAACACAAAAGGCATGAAATTCTTAATGTTTCTGGCCATGTAGCACCATCTGAGGTTAGTGTTCTGGTAGTGATTTGGCTTTTTCTCTGAATTGTTGCCTGTTGGTTTTTTACCCTTCTTTCCCCTTGTGTTTCTCCTTATGTTATTTCTTCTGAGATTGACCAACGTGTTTGTTCTTCCTTTAGAAACATCCTGGAAATCTGATGGAAGGTTTTACTCAAACTCAAGTCAGTACTCTTGCGGTTAAAGATAAGCTGCTAGTTGCTGGAGGATTCCAGGGTGAACTGATATGCAAGGTAAGTAGTGTATTGACCCAAAAGAAAAAAGTTATATTGAAGTTGAATGTCTACATCTTAGCTGTTTTATTTCAATCCATTGTTGTACTTATCAGTCATATTATAAGATGAGTCTGGCTAAATGATTCCATTGAGCTATTCAGAATCTATGATCTTTGTTTTATTGTTCATTCTGTTCCACGATGTTCCAATTTCTTTTAAATTGCTTATTGCTTAAAACGAAAAGCTAAAGTTTTTTTTCTCTTTTGGCTGAGATCTTATTTATTGTTGTCCTCTTGTCAATTATCTTGAGAATTAATGTTGATTTTGATCTGGAATGTAGCATTTAGATCGACCTGGAATAAGCTTTTGCTCCAGGACCACATACGATGACAATGCCATTACAAATGCTGTTGACATTTATGTCACTCCAAGGTATCTTTCTTCCTGAACTGCTGCTGGTGGCACCAGTCAGATTCAATCTGAACCTAATTTTACTTTGTTTTCAAATTACTAGTGGTGCAGTTCATTTTACTGCCTCAAATAATGACTGTGGCGTCAGAGATTTTGATATGGAGAAATATCAGCTTTCTAAGCATTTTCATTTTCTTTGGCCAGTCAATGTAAGTTCCTTATATGGGGGATTCTGTTTGTTTTAGATTGGTACATACACTTAATATTATTCCATCTAAAAATGTTATTGTGCAACATGCTAATTATTGGTTCTATTAATACTGTAAAAGACATGCATAATCTCTGCTTGTGCATGCTTTTGTAGCATACTTCTCTGAGCCCTGATGGAAAACTTCTAATAATCGTTGGAGACAACCCTGATGTTATGTTGGTGGACTCTGACACGGGGAAGGTAGTTGTCTGCTTGCTTCTGCACCATTTTATTTTATATATACCTTTTTTTGGAGATTTCAATGTGAAATTGCATTGCAGACTGTTATGCCCTTGCATGGACACTTGGACTACTCATTTGCATCAGCATGGCATCCTGATGGTGTCACTTTTGCCACTGGTAACCAAGACAAAACTTGCCGGGTTTGGGATGTTAGGAAATTGTCCGAGTCAGTTGCAGTTCTCAAGGGAAATCTCGGAGCTATACGGTCCATACGCTACACGTCTGATGGTAGGTACATGGCAGCGGCTGAGCCTGCTGACTTTGTCCACGTGTATGATGTGAAAAGTGGGTATGAGAATGAGCAAGAAATCGATTTCTTCGGTGAGATATCCGGGCTATCCTTCAGTCCTGACACGGAGTCTCTCTTCATTGGCGTATGGGATCGTACATATGGTAGCCTTCTCGAGTATGGCCGACGGAGGAACTACTCATACCTCGATTCCCTGATTATGTGAGTCGATTGTTGTGAAGTAAGTAAAATAAGCGTGCCTATTTGGTTACTGATGAAACTTGAGCGGTAGAAGTGGGGGAAACACAAAATAAGCGAGTGGGTTTGGTTAATGATGATATCCGAGCACAGTAAAAGAGGGGTTTAGATGTGAATGTGAAATGTATGCTGTAACTTTAGGGACATGCTGTTGAATTAGATATTGGTTTGGCATCAATCTTCATAAGAAGTTAATGGGAGGGTATGTACAGAAGGCGAAAGCGCCGAACGATATAGAACTATGATTCACAGTTCCTTTGGAACCAGACAATTTTATTAGCCATTTCCGTCGCTTTGTAAGTGTCTTTGCTCCCTTTTGCATGTGTGGCTTCTTCCTTCCTGTTTCTAACATATTTATATATGAATGGAGATCCTTATTGTTCAGGGAAATTTGAGTGGATTTAGCTAATTATA
Organism: Hibiscus tridactylites; assembly: GCA_958450335.1. Lineage (NCBI taxonomy): Eukaryota > Viridiplantae > Streptophyta > Magnoliopsida > Malvales > Malvaceae > Hibiscus > Hibiscus tridactylites. The sequence goes on from OY288271.1 coordinate 4,763,594, forward strand.
ATCCTCCCCTAGTTTATATGGGGAGAAATTTGGAGAATAATCCAAATGAAAGTAAATATTTGAAATGTAGGAAATGTTGAAGAATATTTGGGATATAGGTCATTTTCTACAGTATACGGGGATCTCGCCATGTGCAGGTAGTGAGGTCTAATTTTTTAATATTTTTTTTTAATCTGACCTCGTGTATTATAGAAAATACCTATATTCTCACATTTTTTAACATCTCTTATATTCTAAATATTGAATTCTATTTGGCCTAAAATTCAAACAGAGCCTTTCCAAGTTTCAATCTCAATAAAGAGGTCTTTTGATTGCTTTTTGTACTATCTAAGATATTTAAAACATGGCCAAACTACTATTTAAAATAGATTAGCAAAAAGGATGAAATATTTAAAAAAAAAAACACTATAACTTCTATTATCGTTTTACTGCGTTTTCTCTCCTTTTTTTTTCTTTATTATTAGTAGCGATATCAGTCTTGTGCTGATTATTGATTGTTGGTAATTTATTTTTATTTTCAATTTTTATTAAGAATTTTTTTGTTTTGAATTTCTATTTTTCTCACATTTTGTTGTGTTTGTTTCGTTTATCTTTGTGGCATGATTTTCATCTACCTTCTTTTGTAGTAATTTTGCGTTTGTGTAACTATCATCAGGACGTATATCTCTAATAAAAAATTAATAATTTAATATAATTAAATTCTATTTTGTGGCAGTTTGTCGACGTTATTAAAACTATTAACGAAATAGATCTACAAAATTATTAATATCCATCATCTCTTCTATTTCATATATGGTAAGAGAACTGAAATATTAATTTTTTTTTGATATTATATGGTATATAAGATTCAAATTCAACAAGTTTTCTTTTAATAAGGTAATTTCTTAGAAGTATTTGTTTTGTTTTTTAATTATAAAAAACTTAAGTACGTCTTGAAAATAAAACTGTTTTGAGTTTTACTTAAGAAGACATATCACCATTTACCATTTGGCAACAATTTGAGGATTTAACTACAAGCCTTTTAAATGTTAATATAATCACTTAAAATGATGTTTAACTCAAAAGCACTTAAATATTAATGAGAAATTTAAAATTTAAAGGAAAAGTAATTTTATAAAATTTTAAATATTTTTTTAAAACTTATTCATTATTAGTGTTTTGATTAAAAAAATAATTAAAATATTGATAAATTTTATTAGTAATAAAAAATATTATGATGCCAAATATAGAATACAACAAATAAATTTTTTTTATTGATTTAAAATTTTCTCTAAACATAGTGTTGTATTATTATTATTTACGAATTTCAAATATTTTAGTAAATCTTGGGTCGAGGGTTATCTTTTTCCCTCTCAATTATAAAACAACAATAAAAAATATTATATCAATATTGTTTTTTAGTTAATTACTTTGGTGTAATTTGGGGCTATTTTTCAATATTTATAAAAAAAATATTATATTCTATACTTTCCCCAACTTTACTTTGTTATGGCTTGTTCTTAACATTAATTAAATTAATTAATATATTAATATTAATAGGGTAACATTACAAACCATATATCATTGCAAAAAAGGAAGGAAAACAATCATAATCCAAAACTGTTTTTGAAATTGGGTCTAAAGATGTCTCAGAATCAGCAGCAGAGTCAGAGTAGAAATGGGCATCCTTCTCCTACTGCTAACTACGACGATGTTGTTCAAAGTCCAGACCTTTTCTGGGAAAAGCTCAAAGCTTTTCACAAATCTCTCGGTTTGAAATTCAAGTATCTCTTTCTCCCTTCTTTTGAACTTTATTTCCTTTTCTGGGTAGTTTTCTTCTTGCTTAATAGCTGCTTATTGTGCAAGAGTGGACTTTCACAGATCCTTGTTCTTCATATTTCAAGTCCTCTTCTTTATGTGTTGCGATTTTCAGGGGTTGTGTGGATGTTTTTATAGGACGAAAGAATGTTCTTATGATTTGCATTCAATTCTAGCATTTATGAATACGACAAGTTTTTTTTTCTCTAATTTCTATGTGTACTAAAAGGGTGTCTTCCGTTTTAACTGTTTAATTTGAAGTTCTATTCTTGTAATTTCCCCCTATTTCCCTTTTCTTCTTAATAGGCACCCTTTTTTCTTAGATTGCATGCGGGGTTTTGACTGTCTATTTTTGTATATATAAAGATTTCGATGTACATAGCTCACACTTGGTGTTTTTCTTATATTTAGCTGCTAATTGTAACATTTTTAGCATCTTATTTTCTTTATTGAAAAATGGAACAGCTAAACTAGTAAAACTTGCTGTTTGAGGGAGGATTATAGCAAATCCTGCTTGTTCATTCCTAATTTGAACGGTCTCGGTTACTCTAGATTAGCTTCAGGCGTATTTAGTTGTTTTACAATTAGATTCTGGCACTTAAAAGTTAAAACTATAGCATTAAGTTATTTGCCTACAGTTTGTGCTACTGCTTTCTTGTTACTTTTGGCTTGATGTATCTGGTCTCTTCGTCGATGCAGAATTTGTAACCTTTTTCTAACCTGCAAACTTCATAGTCTGTCCCTTTTCCTTTGTTTACCTTGATTAAATTGAGATATGATGTAGAATGTTCATGCATGAACTAACATGGCACACTGTGCACACACTTGCTAAAGGTGGGAGGTTGGGGTTCCATTTTCGTTTTCGTTAACGCTTTTAAAGTATGTATCGTTTGACTTGTTAAAGAGATAACGGGGGTTGGGAAATAATATAACAGATAGAGAAAGAAAACTACTACTTAGGATATATTGTCTTCTGGTGTTTTGGTCGGATAGGGTTCCGGTCGTCGGAGGAAAGGATTTGGATTTGCATCAACTCTTTGTGGAGGTCACATCACGTGGAGGTCTTGAAAAGGTATTACAGGTTCTTTAAAAGTTTTCGAGTTATCAACTAATTGAGTTGTTCCAACATGTTAGTTTGTTACACCCCCTCTGAAGGGAAGTTTATTTTTGTTTTCCATTTAAATTTCCTTGAAATGGTTTATAGGTAATAAAAGATCGCAGATGGAAGGAAGTGATTATGGCCTTCAGATTTCCAACAACCATTACAAGTGCATCTTTTGTTTTAAGGAAGTATTATTTATCGTTGCTTTATCAATTCGAGCAAGTCTATTACTTCCGCAAACAAGTCTCTTCAGTCTCAACCCCAGGTATTTGTTAACTACTCATTTTTCCTCTGATGGAAGCATCCTCGTCTTTGAAGAAATATTTGCAGCTTGTAAATTTATATATTTTTTTAACTCCATCCTTGCAGACACTGACAGTGGGAGCCTCGTGACCGGATCTGCAAATGCTAGGGAAGATGCTTCTCCAAACCAATTAGCAGTTGTTGGTATGTTTAACTACCTATTGATACGACAACTCTGGCGGGCTATTTTAACTTCTAGCTGTATTTAATGTGAAGGAGCTATTCATTCCAAATTCAAATATTCATGAGAATGACATCGGTATATCTAATCGACATTCATTACTTGATATTTTTAGGCTTACTAGACTTGCATGGCCACGTCTTTGTCAAGTGTCAACCCTATCATATTTTGATAGACATTATAGTTGCAATCTTTTTCTGGAGAAAAAATAACAAATATATTTTGACTTATGAAAACCATGCATTACAGTTGCTTTTCCATGAATCCAGAAAAATCTGCAATAAGTGATGTTCCTTAATACCTAGATAGTTGTTCAACCCTAGTTGGTTGAAATAGTTCTGAATCCCGCAAATCGAATTTCCTTAAAAAGCCAAAAGCAGCATCGTTGAACATTTCAATGTCGATTGCTGAGTGTTTGAGCTTCTAGAACTTCATTTGAAAATTATATCAGTTTATTTTGAAAGGATCTCAGAGGGTAGTTTTAGTTATATAATTTATACCAAGATTTTCCATATCCTATATGTCTATTTCATATACCTGTTTGCGGGTGTGTGAATGTAGCAGTCTTGGTAAATGAGGATTCTTACCATTTTCATACAAGCAGGTACTCAGGAGTTGCAGGTTGGCAGTTCTGTGATGGGGGTCATTGATGGAAAATTCGATAATGGCTATCTGGTTACGATTCGAGTTGGGTCTGATCAATTTAAAGGTGTCCTATATCATATCCCCCAAATGCTTCAATTGTCTCAAAGTTCAAATACATCAGACGTACCCCCTCGACGCCGAAAGAGATCCCGGCTAGCTTTGCAAGACCCCTCCAGGCCAAAGCCTAACAGGAGTGGTTATAATGTTTTCTTTGCTGAGCATTACGATGGACTCAAACCCACGTACTACGGGGAAGAGAAAGCCATCAATAAGAAGATTGAACACCTACAGAGCAATCTGACAGAGGCCGAGAAACAGGTGGAAGTAGACTAGTAATATTCTGTTTCAGATAATCCAGAATATATTTGTATATTGGATTGTCTCTGCAGTTTTACTCCTGCACCGTTTCATTCAAGTATCGGAGCTCTCTCAAAATGACATTTCTTGATTGGGATGTAGGTTTCTCAGGAGAAAGGGATGAAGGACGATGAGAGATACGGAACTGAAATGTTGGAATATAGATCTTCCCATGATTCGACGCCTCAGTAGCCTCTGATGAGTCTGTTGTTAGGAACTAAATGATGGGGGTGTAAACCCTAGCACATTGTATGTTTGTTGTTGTTGCTCAACTTTTCCCTTTTGCTGAAACTTAGGGTCATCAGATGGGAGAGCTTTGTAAAACGTGGTTATATATCTATCAGAATGCTAGAAGCCTAGAACATTTATTCCAGTGCTATGTTTTTTATTTTATTTTTGGTATTATTCATGTCCGGGTTCGGGATTGTTCCTTCCAACAATGTTTTGAACCTGGAAAGCATATGGGAATAGTACATTTACATGAACATATACTTTAAAACCAGTTTTTAAGGTTTGGGGTTCATCAATGATACTTTGCTGATCAAAGCCAAGCCATCGGCCGGCAGGCAGCAGCCACCATGCATGGCCATAAGTTTGGAATTGCATTATACATGCTTTAACAGAAAAAAGAAACAACCCTTTATTTGTAGGCAAAGTAGTAATATTGAGAAGAGAAGCTCAAATCAAGTATGAAAAAGGTTTCCACTTTTAACCAAGTTGTGGTATTTTAACCAATGAAATCTTACAGTTGGATCCTAGACACAGTAGAATACACACATACACTCACAAAAAGGAAAATGCCTATTCTCCTTAACTCAGGTGGGGACAACCACCCCTGAATGGGTTGACAAATGCAAGATAAGGAATAAGAACACTAAAACCAGTAATACCAGTTGAGTGAAAAAACATGACATAACCTTACAAACTCTCCCGCGCATCTTCAAAACCTCTTCCACGTCTAAGATGTTCCCGTGATACTTTTCCAACTCCTCCGCTTGTTTCTTTAACGTTACAGCCTTGCTTTCTACCTCTCCGAGCTTATTCAACATCTGTTCTTGTTCTCCGGCCAATGATGTTTGTTCTTCAAATACCGCGCCTTTCAGCTTCTCTACTTCGTTGGTTAGAACTAGAAATTCGATTTCAGATTCCATTTTTTGTTGGAAGAGACCCTCAAGGTCAAGTTCCATTTCTCTATATTTATCTAGTCGCAACTCTGCAGTGTTTGATTCTTCCTTCTGTGACCTGCTACTCTTTATGGTTTCCAGTTCAGAAATTCTTGATTCCCTCGCCCGAAGTACGACCCTTGCTTCCTCCAGTTTGCTCTCCAAATATTTTACTTTCTGTGTCAAGGTAAATATCTGAGTTCCCAAGGAACCTGAAGTACCTTTTGTTATCTTTTCAGAAGCTAATTGGTCAGATGAGCAAGTTTCGTGAATTTCCTCATCAGCAAAAGTAGAATCCACATCAATACCCTTAATACTAACTGAACCATCATGTAGAGGTTCCTTGCCTATATCTCCTAGCTTCTGTAATTCTGCATGGAGGAAAAATATACACGGTCAGCAATTATGCTAGATGAAATGATCAGTACTTCAGTTCAAAAAAGAAGAAGAAATGATCAGTACTTGGGGTAAAATAGTCTACTAACAATTTAACTTCACCAACAAATATACATGATGCATTGAAGACTATCGAAACAAATGTGACAGTGTCATTGTAACATTGATCATAAACCAGCAAAAATCAATTGGTGTGATTCTCATATGAACTGAACATAATTACTCTTTTCTAATGACCAATTCTTGCCAAATGTCCTTTTCTCGGCCAACCTTATTCCTGATGCAATGAGACTTCACCAAATACTTACCATTACAATCAATTGTTAATTATCAATAAATAGTTTCACTAACTTAATAATAGTCTGAAGTTCCCTTATGCTATTCACATTACCTTTTTACAGCCTATGTTGACAGCAGCCCTACCTGCCCATTTAGAAGCTTGTTCTAGACTTATCTAAGACTACCTTACCAGTTCAGCCAAGAACATGCATGGAGACTGGTTTCAAAAAATTTAAAGTTGGCACAAATGAGGATTGTAAATAACAACTAATTTCAATCTCTGTCCCAACTCCAAATTAAAGGACATTGTTATCAGCTACATCAAATAAATACTTATGGAAATATCTCCGAAATTCCAAAAAAATAAGATGACTAAAACATGAAAAATTAAGAAGATCACCAAGCTAGATTTGCAAGATATGATACAGTATCCATTAGTAAATAATATATAAACAATCAATGAGGAGGTTCATCAAAATTTTCAAGAGGATAGCACACCCACCATTTTCAAGGGCTTCCTGGACAGACTGGAGTGCAAGAATAGACTGGACCAATGGGTCTTGATCTGTTGAAGGCTGATGATTCTCACTCTTTTCATCTTTATCCTCCCAAGTTAATCCTGCAGCTAAATCATCAGGTGAAAGTTCCTCAATGACACCGGAATTTTCTTTCCTATAAGCAGTTTGAACTTCCTCACTGATCTGGTGTTCGTCTTCATGAGCCTCATCACTATTTTCCCCATCATAACTACCGGAGTTTCCACATTGCTTTCCGTTACTTGTCACTGAAGAGATTGGACCCTGCGTAAACATAAAGTTCGAGCTTCTTGAGTCGGATTCCATGCTGGAATGAGAGTTTTCCTTCTCGATTTTGACCCTTACTCCTCTGGCCTTCTTGCTGTTTTCAGCACCACCTTTTCCCTGTTGAACTCTTTGACTTGAATTACCCACGGTATTCCCACTTAAGTTCCCCATCTGGTGCTTCTCGTGAATGTATCCCAAAACTGAAGGCAGGTCATATCTGACCTTTGGCATACTAGCTGCTGTAGATGACTTGCTACTCCGATCCTCGCTATTTTCAGAGTCTGTAGCGGAAGCAAAAGCAGCTCCAACTGCAAAAATAGAATCTGAATTGGGGCTATGCATCATGAACCCAGGAGAAACACTTGCATTCTTCAACATATTCATTGGTTCAGTAGGGGATCCATTGTTCTGCTTGACCTCAGGTGATGCCCTATGTTGTGGTTTACTTGGATCCGGATTTGCAGAACCGGTTAAACCTCGTTTCAATATTTTACCGCTGTCCATCGTGACAGTGGCATCCTTAACAAAATCTCGCTTGATCCGCCTCCATTTCTTCAAGCCATACCCTTTGGTAGTAGGAGAAGTTGACCCGCCAGGAGATTTAACAGCTGCAAGAGGTGAATGCATTGGCTGCACAATCTCAGCGGTACCCTTTACATGATTATCAGCTTCCAAAGCATCGGATTTGTCAGCTAGAACAGTGGCTAACCTCCGAGCCTGATCATCATTTCCATTATCCTTACTCTCGTGATCATCAGTGTGTTTATTCTTGATTGCATCACCATCAACATGAGGCATTGCGTTCTGAGCGGCTTCATTATCCTCAACCAATTCAAGTGTAGAACTTTCGCTTTCCAAATCCATAACTGTAAATTGGGTATTCCACAAGATTCACTCAGATCAGGATCACTAACAATAACTACCATTCCGCCAAAATCATGTCCAACTCAATTTAAAATATGAAATAATGAAAATCAACCCAGCTATTTACCCAATTCGGAAAAAAGTCAATGAAGTTAAAAAAAAAAGTTAGCTGCACCCATCATTGGATTATCAATCAAACATCAATTTCGAATACAAATTAAAGAATTCAAAGAAGCAAATGAACTTAATTATTCTATAAATACACATCACGAAAGCATATCAAAGATTGAATTGAAATAATTAAAAAAAAGTGAAAAATACGACGTAATAATTAATAAGCTATGCAATTAAAACTCGTACCTTTATTTAAGCAGACATAGATATACGTTTGTGAGAAATTGAAGTGAAGGTTTAGAATCGAAGATGAAGAAGGTAACGGTGATGACAAACTGAAGGAAGTGGGAAACCCTAGACAGTGGTTAGATTTCCACTTATATAGGGCAGGGATTTAATTTATTTTTTTATTAAGCAAAAAATAGTGTCATACCATATAATTTCGTTTATTAAAAGGGTAAAGCAGACAGATGGATCATTAAACTGTGTTGAAATGATCTTTATGGTCATTGAATTTTTGGAAGTTATAAAATGGACATAATATTTTTATTTGATTCCAAAATGGTCCTTATTAGTGATAATGTTTAATAAGTTTAAGGATCATTTTATAATAGTTTGATAAGTTTAATTCATCGTTTTGTAATATTCAAATGTTAAATGGCCAAAAAAATTATCTAAGTCTAAAATTTTTAAAGACATCAAAGTCAATGATTTATTTTTTATAAAAATAAAAAAATCAAATTAAAGTTTAAATAATATTTTTCGGGATGAAAAATAGGATTAATACTAAAAATAAGTACCCGGACTATTACATTTTCTATTTTAGGTGCCTAAACTATTTTTTACCCCTTTTAAGTACTCAAACTATCATTTTTTGTTTCTTTTAAGGTAAATTGAGGCACGTACTTTGACTAAAAATGATAATTTAAGAATCTACTTTGACCAAAAAAATATAGTGTGGGCACTTAAAAGGTGCAAAAAAAAGTTTAGACACCTAAAAAGAGAAAAGGAGATAGTTTGGGCACCTACAATGGACAAAATTAGTTTAGGCACCTAAATGGCAAAAACATGATAGTTTGGACATTTATTTTGACATTAAGCTTATTAAATAGAGAAATATTATAAATATTGAGATTTGAACACATACAAAATAAGACAACGTGAACATTACTGACCACTAAGTCAATTAATAGTTCTCTATAGTTTAAACTTTAAACTCAGTCACCATTTCACTTAAAAGGACACTTTCTGATTTTTTTTGTTTTAATCCCTACAATTTCATTTTCTTTCATTTTAATCTTAAAATGTAAAAAATAGACTGAAGTAGTTGACAAGTGACAACTACCGATGATTCTCTCATGCCATTAAAATCGGTACTATTTTCAAAATCGGTACAATTATAATTACTACTTATTTAAGTGAGAAATAAAAAAGAGGGAAAATGAAAAGGAAAAAAAAAAGGTGGGCGGCGGTAGACACATGGGTGGATGGGCCCCACGATGAGAAAAATAGGGCTGGAGTGGTCGGCTGCCTGCCCATCCTTGAGAAATGACACAACAGAAGAAGATGGGTGTGGGATTTTGTAATTACCAAACTGCCCTCTCCACTTTTTCAATTTACAGTAGTAGTACTTGGATGTTTGTGTGTGTCGTGTCGTGTCGTGTCGGAGCATTCAATTTGATTAATTATTATTTTATTTACAAATTAAATCATAACCCACAAACAATTCACTGAATATATTATCAACAAAGCTAATGTATTACGTACGTACACGCTAAATATTTAACATCAAATTCAAACCTACGTATTTTTAACGTTTTAATTAAAGCTTGTTTCTTTTTAAATTTAATGTATCACATTAAATTATTTATTTGTATTTTTACATGATTCTTATAATTATAAAAAAATAAAGAGGAATATATATATATATATATATCTTTGTTTTTCCTTATTCTTCTTTAGTTCTTCTAATCGGTATCCTGCATGCATGGCCATCACTGCAACATGCTAATATGCATACATATAATCACTATACATATATTATGTTGTATTTTAGATACGCGTATACGTAGAACTGATTTCTCTATATACGATCATATCATAATAAAACATGTATGTGTGTATATTAGTATATATGTATATATCTTTATTATATTTGATGTTCTCGTCTGCATATTTTCCTCGCTCTGCACAGCTACCCACTATTAATTGTCTTATGCTCGTCAGGCATATGCATGTTTAGCCATGCAATGTATACAAATACGTATTCTCAACAAGCTATGAAGCATCGGTAAACTTCGTATTACATGTAGGGTCATTATTCTCCGCACAAGCGCATTAGTTCTAGGGTTTTAAAATTTTGTTTATAATTTGACGTTTAGGAGTTTAAACGTTTTTGAATTTATGGGATTAGTGAAATTGGCAAAAAGACAAAGAAAAGCATTGCCTTTGTTCGAAACAACTCAACAAGTATACCAAAACATTAGAAACTACTTAATACAAGGGCATTCAGGTTTATTCAAGGATTTTGCTTATATATTTATAGTCTTTGTGATAACTTTCTAGTTGCCGAAGCACAAGTTCTCAAAAACTGTGAAAAGTTTGTTCAACAGTAAGTGAAATGAAAAACTAAAATACAAACTCTGAGATCTCACATGCTAAACTTGCACCGAATCTATATTATAACTCGAACTGCAATTATTTTAGCTCATGGAGAAGCTCAAGATTCGGTACAACCGTACAAGTTGAAACTTGTGGATGCTCGGAACAGACCATATGACAATTCCCATACTGCGCAAAGCTCTAAGACCAGCTCGGAGAATAGTAAACTGCAGGTCTGAGATGGCCTCTTGAGGGTGATGCAACCATGAGAGGATCTCGTTGTGGCACTCCAGAGCCTTCTGAAGTGCAATCCCATCGAAAAGGAACTGTATTGGCTCGACCAGAAGGGATTGCATTGAAGTTGTTATTTTGTGCCATGGTTGGGTCACCTAGTAAAGAGTCTTCCGGCTGGTTACGAGAAAAAGGATTCCTGTGACTCACACTATGGTTCAGAACTAACGGGATTGAAAGGCCAGGTGGTATCAGTGAGCTTTCCCTCGGCCTCAAGTCTTCAAAATGCTTAGCAGTGTCAGCAAACTTGTTTGTTTCACTTTCGGGAGCATCATCAATGACAATTACTTCTTTACTGGAAACAGCAGAATCACCATTCCTATGTCTGTAGTCTAGAGTTACGAATTTCTCCATATCTGGACCTGGCCTGTTCTTCGGTCTGCTCGGTTGAGCTGGCAAATGATAGTCACCTGCATATTTGTAGAGCTCCATGGAGGTTGTCAAACCACATTCCATACGCTCATCAAAAAACATGCCAGCAGGAAATTGTGCCAGGGTTTGTGGTGTTCCAAGATTTGCTCGGTTTCTATATCCATTTGTTAATTGGACATCAAAAGATTTCCCCACCAAATCTTTTGGATGCTGATCGAAGATTAAAGAACTCCGAGGCATTGGCTGACGGAACGGTATTCCACCTTGATTCTCAATATTGCAAGGAGAGGTTCCAGACGAAGTTGGAAACTTAGGAGTTAGATGATTACTCGTGTTTTCCTCCTTGTTAACCACCATTAAGTTCTTTCCCATCAGCCTGAGAACAGGATTGGAAGAAGATGGGGTTACAGGATCACAGTTACTGCGATCAGAAAGCTTGACACCAGCATCAGGGAATCCTTTAAAAGCGACAGAACCTGCACGAGGTTTCATAACAGATAGAACCATTTGTTCGGATCCTAAACTCGCACTACTGCTCAGAGAGTTTGTTTCTGGTCTAGTATCCAAACTATCAGGACTGATATTTTGATTGCCAGCAATTTGCATCCCTATGGTAGGGACCATCATCGAAGCTGTTGTCCGTCGCCTTAGTAGTTGCGACTCCTGATAATTTAGTGCAAAACCCTGGGATGATCTGTCTTTTCTCTGGCAACAGCAAGGCTGATCATCATTTTTGAACATCAAAGGTCTCTTTTCAAGAGACATTCTACGCACTCTAAACTCCTCTCCTTCAAAAGTTCTTTCCAGTCCCGCGCTTGTATGAGGAAATGCAGCACCATTTTCAACTAAAGGCTCAGATTTGGCAGTAGAGTAGCCAGACCTATAATTTTCTAGGATTGCAGGATTATCAACAAATGCTAATGGTTCGGCAAACTTCGAATCTGACTTGGCTTCCAGCGAATTAGAGACTGTAGACACTGCAGATATGGGTGAGTCTGATGAGTCCCCATCAACCAAATCAAACTGATCCTGAGAGGATTGAATTCGGCTGGTGGTCAATGATGAATTCCCTTGAAAATCATCAGAACCCATGCCCCTAGGACTAGGCAAAAAAGATCCTGGTGGACCAGGAATAGGTATCGGATCAACCTCAGGAAAAGTGTTCCATTGTGCCGCATCAGAATCCAATTCTCCTCCCATATTACCTGTTTGTCCAATAATATCATGGCTAACTTCTGCACAAAACATGCGTGGTTCACCAACAAGACTTGGCTCAGTAAGGTCAGCCAGTCCTTCACCACCACACAAAGGTCCGCTGTAATCCTCATGAGTCTGTAAAGAATTGGACCTATTCTCGGAAAGATTATTCAGTTTGTTAAACTTGGTTTCAACCGAGTGACTCAAACTAGTGACAGTCTCCTCAAATGATTCCAAGCCATCAGCTTTATCCAGAATATTCTCACTACTTCTTGCAGAAGAATCAGTGTTCTCCGTCTCATCAGAAGAAGAAGAATCAGGTGCCGAATGTATGCTATTCAAAGCCATGGATTCCTCCCTCCAGGAAATACTTCTTCCTCTTTGTTCTCCAGATGGGGCTCCTTGGATGCTGCTTCCACCAAAGGACATTTCTTCAGTAAACTCTTTCCTTCCACGTTGATTGTCAGAACTATCATGCACGAAATCACATTCTTGATCAGACTCAGGACCCCAGGATAAACCCTCCTCATCCGTTTCTTCCATAAAATGCAGCCGACTTTCTGTCATTAAATGATTCTTAACCAAGTTAGACCTGCTAGCAGATGACACATTTTTCTTTAGTGAGGATCTGAAGCGTTTGAATGCAAAAGAACGGCCACTAACAGGTGCCATAGCACTGACAGGAGTATTGGGATTACTATTTGCACCAATATCAACCACCTTCTTGCTCAATGAAGATGAACAATTTCCACCAGTTTTCAAAGATTTCACCAAACGATCCTTATCTAGATGGGAATGGCCTTTGCCCAACTGATTTTCATTTTGAAGTGATCTTAGCTCCACCTTGTTACGGATTCTTGCTCCGCACATGGAACTCCTTACTCTCTTTCTTCCAAAAGAATGCTCCGTCTCATCCGCATCCGCGGCTTCATAAACTGGCTTCTCTGTCCTTTCACATTTTTCAGAAGAAGTATCAGACGAACTTTGTAACTTGCGAACACAATTTCTCTCCGCAACAGGATCTACTTGATGTTGTTGGTCACTTTGAACCTGCAAGTCCAGGGTAACATTCCGTCTGCAAACAGAAGGTTGATGTCCATCTTGATTATTAGGCTTCCTTGAAAGACCAGCTTGTTTAGAGCACACCCTTTCCCTAAGGTTTCTAGAGTCACTGGATTTAATTTGCTTTGGCACATCTGGTCCCTCGCTTGCATTGCAATTTTCTGCTACTCTACGGCACCCTTCTTGACCTCCAACCATCTGTTGAAAAACAGTAATGCAGCCGCGTTGATTACAAATGCTAAATTCTTCAATTACAGAAATTGCAAAAGGATGAGAAGTTAAATCTTTTATGTCAAGAAAACATTCATCTTTTTATACCCTATTATTCTAGCAGCATGAGGATACCATAATCATTGCAGAGCTTAAATCACAAACAACAAAAGCACGGAGCGGGTTCAGCTATATTACTCGGACTCAGGTGTTGGATATGGTATGCATCCACACGGCGGGTGCGATTAGATTAAAAAAATACTTTGCCATATATTTGGAAGACCTTTGGAGATTTTTAAGAGAGAACAAAGAGTCCGACCAACATAGGTTTTCAAGTCATTTAAGAAGATAACCAAATCAGCTAATCAGCATCAAATAAGGCAGAAAAATTCTTCAAAAACACCCAAGAAAGAAACATAAAATAATCTGGTAAAAAGGCAGAACATATGGATAAGGAGGAAACAAGGATAGCATACCGTAGGACGGGTCTTATGCGAGAAAAATTTTCGGCTTTGAGGAGCAAGTTTAAGATACTTGTGATGTTTTGAGGATTGTCGCCTTTTCTTTTTGATTGAAAAGAATTCTCTTCCTTTATTCCCTTTGAAAGCTTTGCTTGGTCCAGGATCATCTCCAACTTTTGACACTGGTGGAACATCAGTAGACTTTGATAAAATACGAATTTTAGTACCATTGGCATCAACATAAACAGCACCTACATCACCAGCATCCTTGGGATTAATAGAGGAAGCTCTTTGCTTTTTCCCTTCATCAGATATTTCAAGTCTCCCGGAATCCTGGTTAAGGATGTTTGATGCAGTGGCCCAGCATCTACCATTCCTCCTATCAAGTTCTTCTAAAGTGCATGGTTTAGCAGTAGCATATACATCCACCATCGTTTTCGTCTTCCTCGGCTTTATTCTATGGCGGGTAAGCTTAGAATCCACTGTCCACTTGGGAGTCGATTCATCAGAAAGACACTGGTCGATGTGAGCATTCAAGGTGGTATTGGAAGAGGAAGAAAAAGTTTTACAAACAGGGCAAACTTTAGAAGCCATGGATTCAGATAACATGGTAGAATTTGAAGTAATATCTTCAGTCGAGCTACGTTCAGAATGGACACCGAATTTCACAATTAATCTGCACTTCTTCCCTGACGGTCGAGTTGAGTTTTCAGCCTTACGGGTCTTACCAGAAGCTTGAACTTCAGCTGATGCTTCCACCGTTGTATCGGTTTCCAAAGGTAAGTCGGACTGCTTGTTAACGAGAACGGAGTCTATATCAGATTGACAAACACTTGCTGCTGTGGAAGGTAAATCATTTCCATGTTCTCCTCCCGACGAGCTATTGTCTATGCAAGTACCTGCTTGGTTATGGTTTGATAAAGCATCATTGGACGACTCTAGTACCACATGATCGTTTGAACCAGATGGTTCATCGCCGAATTTCCTCGTAGTTTGCTTCTCAAATGGACTGGATTCAACCACACATCTCTCAATGGATTGGTTTCTCACGGTACCAAGAGGCTCAAATGGTGGCAATGGATCTTTCAAGCCATGCTTCAAACAAAGCTGCAAATTCTTGGGAGAAAACGGCCAACTCTTCTTGATATCGTTGCCCCGAGCAGTGAACACATAATCTCTACAGTACAAGAAGATCTCTGTTGTCAGTAACTGGAACAAATAAATGAAAAGATTTACATGTTAAAAAGGGACAATAATAATAAAAGATGCAAAAACTGATCTTTCAAGAGCTTTCTAGAGGAATCAAAGGTTGAAATATAGAAGACTCTGATATTGTATGTTAAGTCATGGAGGGGGACACATGGACCATAACAAATACTCAAAAGAGAGAGGAAACACATCAACAGTGAAGAAACAGCCAAGCAAAACTAAACCCAAGATTCAATGATCTATTAAACTGAATTACCAAAGGAGAGAGGGAAAAAGGAAAGTACTCCCTGCATGAAATGGTAAAGAGTAGACAAGTACATATCTAGCAGCAAAGAGAAGGCAAAGAACTTCCCAGAAGTTTGCTAATAAAAAAAATAAGGGCTAAAAGTGCCCAAAATCGGGACAAAGATTTGGGGTGTGTCAATATTGTTGAACTGAGTCACCAGGTAACACAAAACCCTGGATCTGACCTAACAGATGTCTTAAGATGAGATCAAAGAGAAGCTGTTAGAAAAAAAAACACATGAAGTTACTGTTCATTCTCAAGTTGAAGAGAACTTGAATTGAATTAGATTAAGATTATATTACCTGATGGAGAAGTTGGAGAGTGGGGTTTTATGATGATTATCAAGAGAAGGGTTCTTTAGCAGATCTACTACCTCAGGCAAGGGAAGCTTATGAGGAGGCCTCTCAATCCCATGACCACCACTTTTCAGCTGTACTAGAACTTGGCAGGGACATGGGGGATCTGGTGGAGGGTTTTCAATGGATAACATCTGATGAAAAGCTTCTCTCTTCTTGTGCTGTTTTCACAACAGACACAAGCCACACTTAACCTGCTTCTTTCTCCAGCAGTAGAGCCCCTTATCTTCAGCATAACACTTTCCCCTCTGATGTCTTCTTCCTCTCTTCTTCTGTTGTAATCTCTTGTAATTTCTTTCTTAGCAAACAGTTCTCACAAGATCAAACAATATCTCATTTATAGCCTGCAATAATAGAGAGAAGTAAGAAGATGGGGTGGAAAAGATAAGACAGTGAAAGAAAGAAAGAAAGAAAGAAAGAAAGAACGTTATTTTATGTGAAAGAGGAGTGTATTCAAAGCATGTGCGTTTTGGTTCATCAAGGAAAGCAAAGAACAAGGCCCCGAAAACAAAGATGTTGTTCAACCAAAGTCTTGAAAAAGTCCATTGAGGAGCGTTATTTTATGTGGGCAAACCCAGAGAAGTGAAAAGTACTGATCTTTGAGACTTTGTGGCAACACCATCCACAACCAAAAATCTCAAGAAAATGATCAAGTCCCATAAAGAAAAGGCAAACCATACACAACAAAGATCAATATATATATATGGGAAAATTTTGAAACCGAGTAAGAAACTGAAGGAGGCACAGCAAGCAAAGATAGCTTCATGAAATGAAACAAAGAGATGAAACCAAAATCTGAAACATACAGTAGAACAGATCCCATGAAGAAAATCTAGTGTTTTAAACCCATAGAGCTAGATTCTCCTTGTTAATCTTGGGAATAAGCAAGAAAGGAACCCTGAAGCTGAGAACACAAAGGAGATGGTGAGATCATATGTAAACATACGTAGTTAGTTAGTAAGAAAACACTTCTTTGAAGGAACTTTGAAGAACATAAGTGAAAAAAATGAAGAATTTAAAACAAGTAAAGCCTTTTGCTTTGAACAAAAACAGCCATGGTAGATGAAGAAGAAGAGAAGACTAGGGCAAAAGAAATTACCTTTGGGGGAATTTAGATTCAAGAGAAAGGCAAAAAGGAAATGGGTTTTGAGTGGAGAGAGTTTTTGTTTGGGAAGAAAGAAAATGAGAGATGAGAGAAAGTTGAAGGGAAAATCAGAACCACCCACTCACACATCAAAAGGGGCATCAGGTTCCTCCTTCTTCTCCCTCTTTTTCTTTCCACTTCCACCCCTTAATTAAGACAGATTAAATAATAATAATAATAATAATAATAAATAAATAAACTACCATTCCATTCGATTCAAACAGTGAACAAAGAGAGAGAATGAAAGATTGTGTTTTTTTTTTCTTTCTATTTTATTGTAGATATTTTCTTCTTCCATTTCCATGGCTGAAACGTCGGCTTTAAATTTACTAACTTTCGTCTTCTTTTTCTGCAAATTCCAAACGCAACAACAGTTCTTAGATTATATATTTAGATTAGGAAGTAGAAAAGTCGTCGGAAATCGAAACCCATGTTGTCCACTACACGACAAACTCTCCCTGTTTTCGTCTTCACTTTCGCCATTATTTTCCATTATATTATTAATGCATTGATGTATGATTCACCATCCAATTCCCAGTATCCATCCATCCACCTTTTAATAAAAATTTCCTTTTAACTATTTAGCCCTCAAACTATATTAAAGTTTTCAGTTTAATACTTAAATTATCTTTAAAAAGTTATATCTTTTAAAGAAAGACTTAACAGTTAAATAAGTGCTCAAACTATATATTTTCTTCAGATATGTGCCTGAATTATATTTTGGGCGAAATAGGTGACTAACGTTTAATCACGTGACCCATTTAAGAGTTTTTTGCAAACGTTATTTTTTTCATTATCCAATAAAAATTGAACATATGGCATGGTCGATTTTCAAAATATTTTTTGAAATTGAAATTCGAAAAATAGAAAAATAAAATATATTAATTAACCCAATAATATTTAAATTCTCTAAAAAAAACTCAACCCTAACCCTAAATTTCTCCACTCTAACCATTGATTCAACACCACCTGCCACCCTTGTCTTCATCGAACCCCCTCTACCGAAAGCCTCATCGTCTCGTCGTCAAAGATCGACAAATGAACTGCAGATTGCACCATCGGCGGACACTAACAATGAAAAAAAGAGATGTCGATTTGGTTCTCAACAACGATAGAGGATGGTGGATGTCGAACGGTGATAGAGATGTGATTTAAGGTTTGATTGAAAGAAATTAAAACTTTGAATTTTTTAAATATTTAGATTTTTAAATAAATTCATAAATTATATATATATAACAGGACACACGTCATGTTTTGATTGGATGACGAATTTTTTGAATGGTCGTTGTCAGAAAAATCTTAAATGAGCCACGGAATAAAACATTAGGGACCTATTTGACCTAAAATATAGTTCATGCACTTATCTTAAAAAGTGGTATAATTTGTACACTTATTTAACTGTTATGCCTTAAAAGAATAACAATATCAATCAATAATAACATGTCAATTGGATGTTTATCCGTATTATAAATAATGTTGTTTACCATATACAAAGCCGTCTCTAAGCTAGAGTATCTACTTCCTACGTTTACAATTTTAATAATTTTTAAGTGACAATTTTGTAAATGAATGATTGTCCTTTATTATTTTAGTAATATTTAAGGTATTTTCTAAATAAAATAATAAAAATTAGTAGTTTGTTAATTAAAACATTAAATTAACTGTTCAAAGTAATAAAATATACTTTCGTTCTATATAGATCTATTTTTAAGTTTGACAAAAAATATGTATCAAAAATGAAAAATGATAATCTCTCTATCCCATTAAAACTGTCACATGTTAATATTTTCTTGGTCAATATTTTAACTTTGATTATATTTTTAAAAATATTTTAATAATTAAAATTTATAATATATATATATCACTTGATTGAAGGTTTTTTAAATTAAATATTTTTTATATTTTTATCAATAATAAAATTTAAATAATAAAAAGTTAAAGTTCAAGAAATTTGACAAAAAATGTTTAATATTATGACGGTTTTAGTGGGACAAAGAGATTGTGATTAAGAATTTAAGAGGTTAAATTGTGAAAAAATATTTAATAAAATATAAAGGGAAAAAAACCAATTTTTCATGGTTACAGATTGAATTTGGGGGTTGAGGGTAGTGATGGTATTTAACTGTGAAGGGTAAAACTATGGCTTTTAGAATAATCATTGATGCATTTGAATTTTGTAGTTTTCTAAAATAAAATAAAAAACTTTTTTTAACGAGACGTTGTCAATAATAGTCTAGCTTTTTGTTCCCCCAAAATATTTACAAGCCAGTAAAAAAGTTAAAGGACGGTACATTACAGTACCATGCTATCTATCTGTTTTTTAGATGATCGCCACATCAGCATTTTGGTTATGTTTCAACGGTAAGTGATCATATTGTAATTAAATTATAATAATATTTTTATCATTTCTTCGGACGAATTTTTAATTATCTTACATGATGATTGTAACATTTAAGCCTTTATTAGATTATTAGCCTAATGTTCTTTTTCTTTTTTCATAAAAAAGTATGTATATTCAATTGATTTAATTTTTATATATGAATAACAAAATAATTTGATGAAAAACATTAAAATCGAACAAATCAATTCAATTTTATTGCTAAAATCAAAATTAGCAAACATAATTTTGTCTTAACAGAATCGAGAATAATCAAATAAATTGAATTAATGACTTTTTAAAAAAAATTATTTTCAAAATAATAAATACCTTGAAACATTTATATGCAACTAACTCAACATTTACATTAGATTATTTCATATTTGAGAATTTGATTTCACTTTTAAATTGCAGTAATTAGGTATATACAAATAATTCACTATCCAAAAAGTTTAGTTTAGATTCTCAAAATCAAAATTGAACCGAATAAACTGTCGAAATTTGAAAAGTTTTTTTAATCTTAAATTATATTATATTTGTATTTTTTGTTCATATACTATATTCGTATTTGATAATATATACTTTGTTTGACCTCTAAAATTGTCACTTATTGACTTAATTTTGATATAAAATATTTAACTTTGACTTCTTATTAATTTAAATTTATTATTAAAAAAGCTGTGAATTTTTTTTAAAACTCCAATCAAATAGTTCTAAATATATCTTTTATAAAATTTAATTAATTAAAACAATTATAGTTAAAGTTTTTTTTACCAAAAAATTATAATTAAAGTTTAGAGATTTAATTTTTAAAAAGTTAATATTGGATAAATTTAGTGAGAAGGAAAGTACGATATATGAATATAAGGAAAATATTCAGAACAAAGTCCACCATATCCAGAAACTGGGAACCTGACATGAAATCCTTGGAATTTAATGTTCTATATATATGGGAAAACATTTCATGTGAAAATAAAAATTTCTACCCGTGCTTTAATTTTAGGGTTTAAATTTATGAGTTGTGGTTAGAATTTAAGGGTTATATATTAAAACCCAAAGTCTAACTTTTAAACACTAAATTCTAACCATAAACACTAAATTTTAACCCCAACCTTAAATTCTAAACTCTTAAACCTATCACCTTTAAACCAAATCCCTAAACCCTAAAACTAATGCGATTAAATTTTTTTGTTTCCAACCGTCATGTATAAAATATTTTCCTTTGAAAGTTTATAAAACCAACAAGGGATTAAGTGAGATGTAACCCTCTGCATATCATAATATTGCCAAGTCTCAAACTAAGATTAGGCTATGCTAAAAACCACTTTTCATATCATATTCCATGGTTTCATAATGTTGAGTTATGCTAGACTAGGCTTAGGGTAGGCTACCTCAGAAGCCTTGGATTCCAAAACATGATGATAAGAATCACAGACAAGTGCTAAAGCCAAGCACAAGAGGAGCATCAGCAGCTGCTGTGCTTGCAGATTTCATGAAAAAACTCCCAATTCAACAAACAAGGGGGCTAATTGATAAAAAAAGAAAATGAAAATGAACAAGGCAAGTTCCTATCTCAAAACAAAAATGGGGTCAGGCTTCTGCTCCTTCAAATTCATGAACTATCCTTTCTTTTACATGGAAATGGAATGTTGGAGGACTCAATTCTGACAAACTTCATTTAAACAAAACAAAACAAAACAAGCTGGTTTGTTCATTTCATACATGAATCATGAATTCTGACAAAGTTTACTTGCTAATGGAAGAAATGATGAGGTTAATAGAAGAGAATTGTGACCTCACTTGGACTCCTCGGAAGTTCAATGATTCTTAAACTACTTTTACAGAAACCAGAGATTTTGAGCATTCATTTCCAGTCCTTACATATTGGATCATTGCTTTTGTAGGGCCTCTTTTCACCTGGTCCAATCATCAGTAGGATCACCTTGCTCCTTCCATGCCCCAACTTTAAAAAACCAACTATATTTTTATTTCTTTTCATATCTAAAATATGACTAGTATATAATAATAATAATAATAATTAACAAATTTGTTGTGGAGAGAAGCAGTGGATAGCTTAATTACAAGTAGTGGGCCTAAGTCACTGATCCTGCAGCAGCTTACTGATAATTGAGATTTGAGAGCTACCAAGCTAACTTAGCTGCTTTACATCAAAGGATGGAATGGATGGGGAAGCAATGGAAGAGAATCAGTCATTCAAGGGAAAGAAAATAAGAAATGACAGAGAAAGGGAGGTGAATTCTTGGTATTAATAGCAAGATATCAGAAACACTAGGATAGGGTGGCGACCCAAAGTTGTACTAGTTAATACCTTATGGTTATTTACACCACATGCATGAAATACGATGAAGCTTGAACTCGAGCTCAAACACAAGTAGATAAGATTTGAGGAGCACCATTCTATCCCCCTCAGGAGTCTTGCAGGTTCAGAATATATGTTGTGGCACAAACAGTATAGTAACTCATCCTACTTACCCTCAAGCTCTAGAGTCCACAACCTTAAAAATTTTCCTCCTAAATAATACAATATATATATGTATATATATATCTTTATCCTTGCTCATCAAGGCTTAGCCAGGCTTCCATGAAAGTACCATTGAACATCAGAGATTGTGAGAATCAAAGACTATCTCTATCAGAAGCATCCTCACTAAAAATTGCTAAGTTGGCTACAAAGGCTTTCAGTAAATTACTTGAATATCATTCTATATCTCAATCCAGTCCAAGCGAAAAAGGAGAAGAAATATACTTTAGAAATCAATATGCTGAGCTTTCTTTCCTGTTATCATGTAGTGGAACAGCCAAATGAAAGAAACACTTCAGCATGTCATAAATTCCTATCGGCAGCAGAGATATGCAAGCATAAATTCGAAAGCAAGTTGGAATAGGATGGAACAGACAATAATGAGAGAGGAACACCGGTGACTAATGTTAACATACTAAGCAGTATCATCACATATTTGCACAATTGTAGAATCAGAACGGCTTTTCATACTCCGGTGCTGGTGGTTGCTCCCAAGCCGGCAAAAAGCCTGTAAAAAATCATCAAAGGTTTCTCAGGGTAGAAAAAAAAAGAATTCACAGCATAACCATATTTAGTTAGAAGAGCATATGTATAATTTAACCTATTTTTACCAATAATAAGTAAGAAACTAGCAGCAAGCGTTTATATTAAAATGCAATGCAAAATAAATAATGGAACTAAAATGGGAAAAATGTCCTAAGGCCAAGAAATCAACGAAAATGTGTTTGAACTAATGAAAAAACCCGTGCTACCCTAAAACTTATTCATGCAAGTTTGCAACTATTCCAGGATGTTCTTACTCTTAGAAAGCCTTCTATGGGAGGAAACTTCTCCCACCACACATCTTAGCACCTGATTTACATAAAATAGAAAAGAAAATTCAAAATTAGCATAACCGTGGGGTCATTGCAAAACCCTGGTGCTTGAGAATTCATTTTTGTTCGGGTTAACCAAGGAAAATGGAGAGGAAGAACAGCACCACATGAGATACAATTATTTAATTCCAAATCAATAAGCCTTCTCTTCAATCAATAAGCCAAACATGAGATTCTAGCTTTTCCTCTTTGTATCCCTCTATTTTTTCCTTACCAAGTTATTCTTTCTTATCTTTTCTATCCAAAACTGACCAATAAACTATCTAGAATCTAAGCATCTTGCTTGCACATACAAGAAGTTTCATAATCATTTACAAGATTACAATTCTTTCAAACCGTAAAATGCAGAGAGTTTAGTTACTTAATGCTTCCTTTAGCACACACTAGCCGATTCTACAGGCACCCTCTTGGTAATTACAGATGCTGATTGCTGAGCATATACATTTGTATTCTTTCAGAAAACACCACTGGATTTCTTTTCAAAGGAGTTCTCCAGAATCAATAAACTTGGGGTAATTTGGTGACAAATACCAATTTAATCCCTTTTGGCAAATGCAGTATATGAAATGGTAGCAGTTAAAGGGGAAATGAGAAGTAAATTCTCTGACAACTTAAAATGCATAAAAAAGAAAGGAATTTCCATGTATTTTTATTGCTTGCCTTTAGCAGCTTTTAAACATATATCATTTTCTGCAATATTCGATTGATGCATGAATGTACAATGTATTAATTACTGGTCCAGTGAAACAACAGATCAGACAGGTCAACCACAGACTGCGGCCACGAGAAAGCAAACTATAAATTAAATAGGAGACATACTTAATGGTATTTCTCCCAGGGACATATATATTGAATCGTCATCCGCAAGAGTTCCCTGAAGAAAAAACCCCCAATAAACTCATCAAGCAAATGCTTAATTTATTCAACTGAAATGCTTTAGTATAGCTATTCTATAAAAAGTAGTGATATAGTAATAATCACCAGAACAATATCAATTTTATAAAGAAATTTGATATTTAGGAACACTCAAAAATTTCGTTACATTAATTAAGGTCAGTAAGTATCAAGTTACCAGGTGTAAATAGCATAAAGAATTGTACACAGAATGAACATCCTACTCGATGCAATTAGTGTTGTACCTCTCCATTATGAAGGCTCATCTCATTCTGCAGAGGATTGATGTCCTCGGTCCGAAGAGGGTTAATGTTTTCATTTTGTAGAGGGTGAGCACTGATATCATCTGGGGGGCAACTGGAAAAATTTCTGAGGAACTCTGTGATCATAAGCCCATCGTATTGATCCGGTACATCAGTTATATCGCCATTCATGCTCACAAACATTGGTTCACTCCTACATGATAAACAAGTCAAACTCAAGGTGATGATGGGAGCCTAGAGGAATTAGTTGCTGCATGAGGCACTTTGCACTTGGTACAAAGGTGGGAAATAACCGAAAACTAGGTTGTGAAGATCATTTTGCAAATATTTATATGCATGAAAGGAACATATGAGCAGAATTATGAATAAAGCATAACGAGTAAACTTACTTTCTCTCCAAATTATCTACAGTCTTGTCTTCTTGGGTGCAATCATTCTCTAGATCAATTACTTCAATCTCCTTACAGTTATTTGCATGCCTATGACCTCCAACTGAACCGTTGGAATTACTCATTGACAAATCTATACCAATAGTTGCTGCTTCAATTTTGGTTTCTGGGGCAGATGAGTACATAATGATTGGATCATTATGATGACTCTCATTTATATCAGATGTTTCCATGAGATTAAGGTCACAGATCTTGAATGCATTTGGAAAAAGCTGTTTTTCTTGTACATAATTGACACTTGATTCACCATCTCCACCTGGATAATGTGAATTAGTAACCAAGCTGTCTTGGATCCCTTTTTCGACAATCACGCCAACTTCCTCAGAAGTTGAAGCTATCCCTTCTACTAGACCTACTTTCTTGTCCTCAAAATCAGAAAAAGGCAGGAACTCAGCCTTGGTAGTCACAGGCTCAAGCCATTCTTTTGGTTTTTTGGCTCCCTCCCTCAAATCACTCTGTTCCAAACCTCGTTTTTCGCCTCTCTCTTTAACCATAACCATAGAGCAGGATCTTTGGAGACCAGACATGTCAGGAACCAATTCCTGCTCACTGTCATGCAAAAGGGCTCTATCAGGGAAAGACTGAGACCTTGTACACTTGCCCTGCTCAACACCATACATGTGATCCAAGCCAAAAGAATGAACAGACAAATCTTTAGAAAGTTCAGAATCAGGTTTCGAATCCGGACTTTTATTTAATAGCATATCACCAGAGGAACCTCCCAGAGTGTTGTCTTCAAGTAAGGCTTGAGGACCATTGGGAGTTCCAAAATCAGAAACACTTTCCTGTTCATTGATTGAAACTGGATCAGCCTTTAAGTTCTTCAATGTCAACGAAGAACGTGTTTTAGTAGGCACCTTAGCAAAATTGCAGAGCGCCAGTAAACCTGTACTAGTGCTACCCGAGACATCATCCTCAATCGAAGAATGCTTGAAAGATGAATCCGTCAGTATACCCTCTTCTTCAGTTTCAACATTATCATTGCTGCAATCTTTCAGCTCTCCAGCCTCCATTCTAAAATCAGTTGAAACGGTCGAATCATCGGTTATCTTCAAGAGTTCACCATCGGCTTCAGACTTTAGATCTTTGTCGGCACCAGAAGAACTTGCCTTTGAGCTCAATTCATTCTGTAGGATGTACTTATCATCAAAGTTATCTAATTCTTCGCCTTTTGGTGCAAATTGGCCTGAAACATGCTTCTGCAACCCATTACCAACATCTTTACCAACTTGTGACTCTTCATGATGTCCAGAAACATTATCATCATCAATTTCCAAATCAGGAGAACCCCGAATCCGATCGGACCATGATCCGCTCCCCCCATATTCTCGACCTCGATAAGATCCCTCTTTCCTTCTTCCTTTAGAAAGATTTCTAGACCATGAGGAGTTATTATCATCAACGTACCTCCTCCTGCCTAAACCCAAGTCAGAGTTAGAATTTCTCAGACGAGCAAGGGCCGATGTTCGGCCATCGGAAGTAAGGTGCAAGTTATCACCTTCTTGTGACCTATAATCTTGATAATCCCCCATCTGCTTCTTCAACCTACCGTTCTGCCATTTAGCAGGCAACACACTCGGGGGCAACAATCCCTGAGAAACCAAATATTCCGCCGCAAGACGGCCAGCTTCCATAAATATGTCAGTGCCTCCGCGCGGTGGCGGCGGGTGCGATTGAAATGATTTTGGATGGCTTTGACCACGCCCAAAACCACGCTTGAAGCTGCGGTACTCTGAATTATAGAACCCATGGCCTCTACCCGATACATCAGGGGATATTCGGGAGGAGGAAAGCCCCATCGCCGTAGAATTAGACCTGTAGTCATTCCCAGCGTTTCTATGTCGGGCATGCATATTCGAAGCAGAGCAAGTATTTACACAACGAAGTATCGAAAATCAAGGAAACCCCAAGAGAAATACAAGAAATTAAAAATCTGGGTATTCACTTTTATCAGTTTCAACTTTCAATTCATTGCTAAAGATTTACAAGAAAAACCATGTTGGGAGGGGAAAACGAAGAAGAGTCGGAGTGGTAGTTGGGGAATCCAGGAAATGAAACATAGGATTAATAGTTAAAGATCAAACCTTTTGCTTTCTTTTTTATTGAATTCGAATGAATGATGTGTGCTTGGATGAAGATGGTATCATCTACCTTGATTTTAGGGTTCCAGATCCAAGAAGGGAAAAACGAAAATCCCTAATTAAAATTCATTTAATTTATCTGTTTGTTTTATTTATTAAAGGAGCCGCAGGAAATTTGTGTCCGATAATTTTTGCTTTACTTTGTCTTAATAAGGTTTTTTAAAAATACAAAAACCATGCCTTTGGGGTTTGGTTTCGGATTCGATGTGCGCGTGTCTTGTTTTGTGTTGTTGGTAAGAATCACACGTTCGCATTTTGTATGGTTAGCACGCGCCTGCACCACAAATAAAGCACTCGAGCAAGCCGGTCACCGGCCACATGTAGCCGGTAGCCGGGAGGAGGATATTGGTACGGTAAAGAGATATTTTAGATCTCTCAATTTTAAAATTGGATTAACTAATTTTTCTAAAGAGATTAGATAATTGTTTATTTTGTATGGGTTAAAGTCTTGATATTTAATATTTAGAATATAAATTTTTTATTTAATAAAAATATTTTTTATAAAATAAATGAATTCTATTAGTTTTAAAAATTTATTGGTAAATTGTGTTGGAAATTATTTTCTAAAGTATTACACTATCCAAATTAATTCTAAAATTATTGCACTTTAAACAGTATTAAAGTGAAGTTGGACTCAGCTGGGTTAAAGAAAACCCAAAGTCGAACTCAGATGCATCCGACTTCAGAAGAAAAAAATTTGCATATTCGGCGACATCAAAATCCTACTTTAAGATACTGTTCAAAGTGCAATAATTTTAGAATTAATTTAGGCAGTACAATACTTTGAAAGAAAAAAAAATCCAACACAAAATTCCGGCAAAATTTCCATTAATTTTAGAAATGCTTATTGAAAAAATGATTACTTATAATTTATAATTCTAATATTTTTTTGCCAACATGACATGAATTTGATTGATATGATAACATATTTAACCTTTGATGTTTATATATAATGTAAATTTAATTATGGCTTTAAAAAATTAACACATAATTTGTATATTTTGTAAATATTAAAAATTAAATTTGTTGTTTTTTTATTACTATCAAATTGACGTAACTTATAAGCATTTAAGTTTTTTTAAAATATGCTGGTGTGATATAAAGGTAGTATTTGTTTAATTTTATTGATGCTTGAACCCAAATCATCTGGATAAATTATAGTATCATTTTTTTACAACTAAGACAAAGAGATGAGCTATAAGTATTGAAGGTTAAATTTACTAGAATGACAACTAAAATCGTGAAAAGATGAAAAATATTAATTTAGTTATCCTTAGCCGCCCACTTTCAAAACTAATAGGAATTATTTGCTCCTGTTTTTTTTTGTTGTCCTTTCATCTTTTAGGGCTTTATCCTGGTTAATTTGGACTGATTTGTGTTTTACATTTAGTTTTGGTTGGTGAGTCTCTCAATAAAATTTTATGCACACACAAAATTTCGAACCCGATACATACTTAAACGATATTAAGTTACTTACCACTTAGATCAACCTATTGGTATAATTAATTGCTCATCTTTTAGAATGATCAATTTGTCCAAATTTGAATTTGAAATGGACCTAAGAGACCATGATGAAACCAAGTAAAAATATATTTTAACTAATTATCGGTTGGCTTGGTAGATAAGTGATAGGTCTTTGAGTAAAATTATGAGTTCGAAATTAATATCGTGAACGAAATAAATAAAATTAGAAAATTTAACACGATAAACTTTTACAACACTATTTCAGTTGGTTTGGCGAAGTCCTTTTTATTTGCTTCTTTATTTATTTATATTGTTTTCTTTTTTTACCTCTAGAGCCGTAAATGAACCAAGCGTTAAACGAGAAGTTCGCTTATGTTCGTTTCTTTATTAAACGAATAAACATGAACAAGATTTTTTTGTTCATTTAATTAAATGAACGAACACGAATAAAATGCTCGTTCGTTTATTTACGTTCGGTAATCCGTTTATTTATGTTCGTTTAAATTTACTCACACATACTCATTTATATTTATTATTTTTCATAACAAATTATTATAAATTAAAAAAATTATTTTTTTTCACATATGTTCGATTAAATTTATTCACATATGTTCTTTTATGTTCGTTCGTTTGTGTTTGTTTATGTTCGTTTATCATTTAAACGAACAAACATGAACGAACACGAACAAGCTACATTCCTTGACAAACGAACATGAAAAAATATATTCGATTAGTTGTTCGTATTTGTTTATTTATTCAGTTAAAATTAAATGAACGAACATAAATATATTCTCGTCAGTCAGGCCCGGCCCTGGGCAGAGGCAGAAAGGGCGCCCGCCTAGGGCCCACAGCTTAAAAAAGTTACATGTTTATAATTTTATTCGAATTGTATTTGTTTTTAATAGTCTAATTTTTTTAATACTTGTTATTAGGGGCCAAATTTTTTTAATATTTGTTAATAAAAATTTAATTTTTTCCAATATTTATTATTAGGGGTCTACTCTTAAAATTCAACTTTTTTTAATACTTGTTATTAGGGGCCCGTTTTTTTAATATTTGTTATTTTGGGCATACTCTTAAAATTCATTTTCAATTATTGTTATTTGGGGCCCAATTTTTCAATACTTATTACTATGGACCTACTCTTAAAATTATTTAATTTTTTCATTACTTGCTATTAGGGACATAGATTTAAATAATAGTATGCAACCACAACAACGACTGTTACATGACGATAGTGGTAGTGGCGGAGCTAGAATTTTCTTATAGTGAGGTCATGAGTGAAGTATGATGTATTGACTATTGAGGATTTCTATACCACTAAAATAAGCATTGTTGACCGCATACTCCAAACAAATTAAGTGGTGTCAAATCTAATATTTCCTATGAAAAATTTATATTATCTCCTTAAAAGTCTTACGCCCCAACAAATCAAGTAGAGTCAATTGCACCCCAATTTATATGCTACATCGCTCATGATAGCGGCACCATCTAAAACCGCGTTACTTGCAATTTTTATGTTCACAATAACATATGTTATTAAGAGATTTCACAACCACGATATTTGTAGTGACCGAAGTAGCATCTATAATGCTCGCAACTACAATAAAACCTAACACGACTGTAAATACGACGACAATCGCAATTTAAATTTTTAATTTGAGGCCATATTTTATATTCGCCCTGGGCCACTAAAAATTCAAGACCAGCCCTGTCGTCAGTGTTCGTTCGATTCGTTTATAGCCTTGTTGAAAGGCTATATTTTTCTTAAGGAGTACGACCATGACCAGAGTCGTGTCATAGACTATAGTTACAACATTGGGTATGTATGTGTATAGGTCTGTTGTGGTTCGATCTGGTAAACGCGAAGGCTATTTGTTTGGTAAGTGCGGAGCCAAACGGCGCGCGTATTGATGGTTGAAACTCGGGAACCAAATCAAACGAAATAAAAACGACTTCCCATTTTCAATCTCCTCTCATTTTTCCCTCGGAAAACACAAATTCGAATCTTGGAAAGGCAGGCCGGGGTTTGGATTCGGACGTTGAATCATAATTCGGGTTACAAATTGAGAGAATTTGATGTGGGAATGACGGGAGGAGGAGAATTCAGCGATCAGAGGCATCTCCTGAGATCCAACAGCCATAAAGACGAAGAACATGATAACGGAGAAAGTCCCGGTGACTTGGAATCTCAGCTGACGTACAACAACAGCAATAACGCCGGCATCAATGATCTGGTGAAGTATTTGGGGAAAGGCTTCTCCGCCAGGCGCCTCAGCTTCAAACGCCTTGATAGAGACAGAGATAGAGACGGAGAAAGAGGCAGAGAACGCTCGTCGCCGTCTTCTCTAGATCATCATGATCACCACCATTCTTACGCCGGGGATGCCGCTGATCCGCTGGGAGATAGCGCCCCTCCCGAATGGGCTTTCTTGCTTATCGGTTGCTTGCTCGGCGTCGCCTCCGGTTTCTTCGTGGCCGCCTTCAATAAAGGAGTAAGTTTTTTTTTTCCCACTCTAGATCTCTCCTATTGAATTTGCTATCCAAAGGGCTTGATTACAGTTTATGTTTTTATCATTTACCCACATTAATATTATCATTCTACAAATGACATTCCTTCTATTTCTACCAAAATGCAGCATCTTTTGGATTCTCATATCTCACCTTCGCAACTTTTGCTGAAATAAAAGCTTTAGCACAGTGGCAACGAATTTGTGAAATTTTTATGTTTATTGTTAGCTTACTGGGAACCATACTAGTTTTTTTTTGCCCATGTTGTTGAGACACATTGATTTTGTTTTTTTCGCATTTTTTGTTGAACCGTATGCATCAAAAGGTGCCTGTACGGCTACTAAGGGATACAATTTTATCCTAATCAACCGACTTTATCGAGGGAAAGGTTACTTTTTTAGGCCAAGAGGTTGATAGCATGGCAGATATTTTAAGTTTCCAACCATATATTTTTTGTTTCTTGAATCAAACTCCTTTGTTAGTTTTGTTTCTTCTATCCTTGCTGTGTTACTGTAAACTGCTTCCATTACTGGTCTTTATTGTAGCTTAAATAGAGAATAGTATGGTATTTGTCAAAGTAGCCAATGTTGCTTCAGTTTTTGTGCTGAAATTGCTGTGTATTGATGTTTACTATTACTCTACCAGGTTCACGTCATACATGAATGGGCATGGGCTGGGACACCAAATGAGGGTGCTGCTTGGCTTCGTTTGCAGAGACTGGCTGATACTTGGCATCGGATTCTTTTGGTACCAGTTACTGGAGGTGTCATTGTTGGAATGATGCATGGTTTACTTGAGATATTGAACCAAATACAGCAATCCAGTTCTTCTCAACAACAAGGTTTCAGTTTGGTTGCTGGGGTCTTCCCCACAGTAAAGGCTATCCAGGCTGCCATAACTCTAGGTACAGGTTGTTCTTTGGGTCCAGAAGGCCCCAGTGTAGACATTGGAAAGTCATGTGCCAATGGATTCTCATTAATGATGGAAAACAACAGAGAAAGGAAGATTGCTCTTGTGGCTGCTGGAGCGGCATCTGGGATTGCTTCTGGTATTGTTTGTGTTTTTCAAAGTTTTCAATTTCTATTTAAGATTTATTTTGCCAAAAAATTAGCTTATGACTAGAATGTCTTATCACTATGGTTTTTCACATTAGTCTATGGATTTATTATTACTATTCAATGTTATTGAACAGTGAACACTATTTCCAAGTTTAACAGAACAGCTCAAAGTTATGCTGTGATCAGTCAAATTTGTTTAATTGGTCAATAGTCTTTTATATACCTTATTTATGAGGTGTGCAGATAAGAAATCTACGGAGAAACTGAAATCTATACATATGCTGATGTTCATGTGATTTTCATATTGTTAGTGCAGGTACTGTATTTCTCTAGTCTGTTGTCTGGAATAGTTTGGTCCTGTGTACTTAATTATGTATGGCAATGCTTGGGAAGCCAATTAAACAGGAATTAGTTTCTTAATAGTCCAGGGTATCATGTCATTTGAAGGATGACCTAACTGAGTGATACTGTGGTAGGGTGTGTTATACCTCATTTACTGCCTTTAATCAAAGGAACTTTTCTCTTCCCATAATACTCTGTGATATGAAGCAAAGCTGGATTTGTTGACTTGGCCAAATTCTTTTATTTTATCAAAAGAATCTTTAGTTTGTCATCTTCCACTCACCCCCATCCCCCAAAAATCAATACAGGCCCCTCTAGAGCATGCTAATCCAAACTTTTCTGGACTTCCATTTTTAGTTCTGGCTTTGATTGGCATAAGCTTTTAAGCTTCCGTCCGATCTAATAATTTAATTTAGGGCATTTCTTAAGGGTTGATAAAATGTTTACTTCTTAACTTTCAACTTTTCTCCCTTCTTTTCAGGTTTTAATGCTGCAGTTGCTGGTTGCTTCTTTGCTATCGAAACTGTATTAAGACCTCTCCGCGCTGAAAACTCGCCTCCTTTTACAACCGCGATGATTATTTTGGCCTCTGTTATCTCATCTACTGTATCAAATGCTTTACTTGGTACAGAATCAGCTTTCACCGTGCCATCATATGATTTGAAATCTGCTGCTGGTATTTCACCTTCCTGAAATGAATTTCTCTTGATTTTCTGTTTTGCAGTTTTTTTATGCTTGTACGTATTCGTGTAAGTTTTCTGATGTAATTAAGCGTCTCGTTGTCCTTCCAAAAGTAATTTGTTGTCTAACAGAGGAGAATGATGAATGTGCTGCTCCATTAATCTTGAAGTGTGCTTCTTGTATATGAATTGTCAATTGCAGCTACTTTATGTTTTGATTTAATGTCCTCATTACAATTCTAAAATAAAATAAAATCAAAATGCGTATTTGCCTTCAAATATTTGACAATGAACCACCATTTTGTGTGTAATTTCACTATGCCTCATCATTCCCAAAGGCTTAGACTTGTGGTTGTTTGGCCTTTTTACCTCAATAGATAAAACTCGCTTCATGTGTCGTACTAGGAAACTTATGATTAGAAATGACTCCCTGTAAGGGGGAGAATGACAATATTATGATATTAATTTTGCCTTGCAGAGCTACCTTTGTATCTGATCCTGGGGATGCTTTGTGGCGTCGTAAGTGTAGTCTTTACTCGCTTGGTTTCTTGGTTCACATCATCATTTGAGTATATCAAGGAGAAATTTGGACTTCCTGCTGTAATCTGCCCCGCTTTAGGTGGTTTAGGAGCTGGAATGATAGCTCTTAAGTATCCTGGAATACTATACTGGGGGTTTACGAATGTCAATGAAATCCTACATACTGGGAAGTCTGCATCAGCTCCTGGAATCTGGTTGCTAACCCAACTAGCAGCTGCCAAAGTTGTTGCCACTGCTTTATGTAAGGGGTCTGGGCTTGTAGGTGGCCTTTATGCACCAAGTTTGATGATTGGTGCTGCTGTTGGTGCTGTATTTGGAGGCTCAGCTGCTGAAATTATTAATTCAGCTATTCCAGGCAATGCTGCCGTTGCACAACCACAAGCATATGCACTGGTAAATTTTTAATGGGGTGTTATTGCGCAATTATCTCTTGAAGTTGGAAAAATACTGTTCAATTTTATTAAGCTGGTTTTAATACATTTAAGTTTTCACTCTAGGTTGGAATGGCTGCCACATTAGCTTCAGTTTGTTCAGTTCCCCTAACTTCAGTTCTGCTTCTTTTTGAGCTGACAAAAGATTACAGGATCTTACTTCCTCTCATGGTAATGTTATATATTATCTTGCTTGCTTTTTATATTTTTGGAATAAGCAATATAGAGAATATGGGAATCCATGAATACACTTTTTACTATTTTTTCATAGTCAGCCTAGTGACTTCTAGCGAAAAAAAAAAGTAAAAAGGTCCAGTTTAACTGCTGTTCAGCTTTATTGGAATTAAGTAATTGTCCAGTTTTGTGACCAACCAAGAATTGAAACATGCTGTGCACTGCTGCTGGTGGTTTAACTGAAGTCTAACATGACCTTCTTTGTTTTATGTTCTAATACAAGATATCTATAGTGTTTCCTGTCTTTGTTGGGATTAACTATTAAGGCTTTAGGGCTTTGTGTTATGCTTGAGCAATTTCTTTGGATGCCATGTCATGGGACATTGTCTAAATATTTTACACTTAATTTTTCTTCTTTGTCAATTTGGCATATAGGGGGCTGTTGGATTAGCCATATGGGTTCCTTCTGTGGCTAACCAGCACAAGGAGACTGAAGCTGATTCGAGGAATTCAGCCAGAGGATATTCTTCTGTTTCCGCTGCTGAGGAACTCTCTGTCATAGGAAAGGCTGCTGACCTAGAAGCACTAGACGAAGATATGCTTCTTGAAGATCTTAGGGTATAGTTCTCTCTTATTTTATTTTAGAGGAGTTTTTCCAAAACGACCAAGTTTCTTGTTTCAATTGATTGTTTGAGCTCCTCATTAGTATTCTCTTATTTGAAGTTTACTTTCCCGACCTGATGAATTCCTTATCAATGTTTGTTGTCAGGTTTCTAGGGCCATGTCGAAGTTTTTGAAGGTGTCGATGGCTGTTACTGTAAAAGAAGCAATGAAAACCATGCATGACGGCCATCAGAAATGTGTGCTTGTTGTCGACGAAGATGATTTTCTGGAGGGGATTCTTACATTTGGTGATATTAGACGGTGCCTGTCTAAGAAGCCCAGTGATGTTGCCAAGGGTGATTCAACAGCACCTGATGTATGGGATGCCAAGCTTCTCTCTCTTGCTCTCTTGCTGTTTTGGTCTCACATGTTTTCAATAATAAGACAGTTAAGCCATGTCTACAGGTGAATGCATGTCTTGTTTCCTCCGTCTGCACGAAAGGGATAAGCTACCGTGGGAAGGAGCGCGGAGTTCTAACCTGCTTTCCAGACACAGACTTGGCAATGGCCAGGGAGTTAATGGAGGCTAGTGGAGTAAAACAATTACCGGTGGTGAAACGTGGCGGAGAACCCCACAAAGGAAGGAAGCGGAGAGTCATTGCCATTCTTCACTACGACTCAATCTGGAACTGTCTCAGGTTCATATTTATGCTTCAATCTGTCGTATGAACACGATTTTGATATAAACATTTATCGTTTGTTGTCCATGCCATTGTAACGCAGAGACGAGATAAATCACAGGAAGGCCATGTATCAGCATACTCATAGGAAGGATGATGAAGAGGAGATTGTAAATGCCAATGGCCACTAATTAATGCATCGGTTTCTCTCTCTTGGCCTGCTGCCTGCAAACCACACACACATATATATAGAGATTAGAGAAATTTAGAAGCAAATTGTTTATGCTGTCTTTAGAATTATGATTAGGAATGAATAATTAGAATTGGGTCTCCAAATCAGGCACTGAGTGGGGATATTGCCGAATGTTTTGCTGTGGATCCTTTTGATGTAATTTGCGGAACAAAATCTAATACACACACAAATATCTGCTTTGTAATTGTGCTCCCAACAATCGTATGTATTTTATCTCCTTAACATCACTGAACAGTAGTGGTGTTCATTTTCGGATATCGGATTTGATCTGAAATTTTCAGATATTCGAAAAATTTGGATCACCTAAATAGCGATCCGTATACGATTCGAAAAAATCGGATATCCGAAATTTATAACTTTATTTGATTATTTTTTAATTTGACGGTCATATCCATGAAAAATTTAGGTTTTCAAATATAACAATCAACAAATTATTGAATATAACAATATTTGTATCCATGAAAATTTTAATTTTTCATATATAACAACTAAAAATATCGAGTATAACAATATACATACCTATAAAAAATTTAATTTTCGAATATAGGATAATCGTATATCCGATTCGAATGTGAAATAACTATCCGTATCTGATCCGAAATTTTCGGATATCCGATATGAATTATTCGAAAAAATAAAAAACAGATCGAATATCCAAAATTTCGGATCAGATCAACGGGTAATCGGGTCAGATTTTTTTACACACCCGAACATGATACAATTGCCTCCATTATTATAGTATTAGTTATTTTTCCATGCACTAATAGTAAAAAAAAAACTCCACAAATATGTCTAATTTTATTTTAAAAAATAAAATTAAAGTCTTAACCCTAAAACTTAAATCTTTAAGCCTTTAAACTCTGAGCTAATATTTTAAATTTTAAATTAAATAAAATAAAAAAATTCAAGAAGACTTCTAATTTTGACGATATGCCAATCTCAATGGGCTGGGCTTAATTCGCTTTTACATTTGAATGTTTCCAAGTATTTCGACCGATTTTTAGAACTGATAAAGCCCATTTATATTTATAAGGATGGGCTGGGATTAATTCGCTTTTACATTTATTTAGGCCTGAGAGATAAAGCCCATTTCATTAATTAATCCCAAATCAAACTCCAACTATATAAAATAAAAATAAAATCGCAGAGAAAGTTAGAAACTAAACCAAAGCTAAGAAAAAGAAAAAGAAAAAGAAAAAAAAGAAAGCAAAGTATCGACTGAAACTGGTAAAAAATCAAATTTCGAAATCAAAGAATGGCGTCATCGTCGAGCAGCGGCCTAACCTTCAAGCTTCATCCGCTGGTAATCGTAAACATATCGGACCACTACACTCGGGTCAAGTCCCAGATGAACCCTCCGCCGGTCACCTCCACCTCCGCCACCGTCAACGGCGTCGAACCCCAACAACAGGCCCCTCGAGTCTACGGATGTGTCATAGGTGTCCAGAGGGGTCGCACAGTCGAGATCTTCAACAGCTTCGAGCTTCTCTACGATCCCTCCACCGACTCCCTCGACCGCTCCTTCCTCGAGAAGAAACAGGAGCTTTGTATGACCAACACTCTTGTTCATTCTTTTTCTTTATTGTTTTATTGCTTTCAGGAATCACACTTCCAATTTATTTATTTTTTTTCTATTGAATTCGTTTTCGCAGATAAGAAGGTTTTCCCCCATTTTTATATTCTTGGATGGTACTCCACTGGGAGCGATGCCCAGGAGTCTGATATGCACATTCATAAAGCCGTATGTTTTCTCAACCCTCCCCATTCTCTCACAGTTGTGTAGTTTATATAATTACTTTGTAATCAATGGAAATATACGTATTTGATTGTGTTGCTTTTTGTTAATGTTTGATTGATATAGTGGGGGGAGGGGTTTAAATTACGGTTGTGGCCGTTGCGGACACAACAGATGCTATTCGCTATTTTCTGCAATGACAGTTTAGGATGGTGAGGGGTTTAAATTACGGTTGTGGCCGTTGCGGACACAACAGATGCTATTCCTATTTTCTGCAATGTCAGTTTAGGATGGTGAGGGGTTTAAATTACGGTTGCGGCCGTTGCTGACACAACAGATGCTATTCGCTATTTTTGTTAATGGTGCTGCTATTGCTATATAGCGGCCGCTATTTGAATCCCGGGTGGGGGGGGTCTGTTTTTCCACTCCCATTTGTGACTGCTATATACCAAAGGAAGCATTATATTTTAATCGGTCGCCTCCTTTTTTTTCTTTGTATAATGCGTTTGGATAATAGTTTCTCCTTGTTCATTTGTTACAGTTGATGGATATTAATGAAAGCCCTCTCTATGTGCTTCTCAATCCTACAATCAATCCCGCCCAGAAGGATCTACCAGTCACCATTTATGAAAGCGGTTTGTAGATGTTTCGTCTTTATTTCATTCTTTTATATGAATCAAATTGTCAGTGTTCAAACCAAAAGGAAGAATTTTATATCAAGGAAGAAGATAGAAAAGAAAGAGTTCAGAGGAGGAGAAGCCAACAATACATTTCTATAACCCTTCCTCTCTGTGACTCAGACCCTAATATCCCTATTCCATCAAACGACAACGTTTTACAGACTCTAATGGGTTCCCAAAACGAACCGTTTCATTAAACTAATTAAAACAGAAAAAATTACTTAAATTTAAAAGACCACTTCATTAAGACTCGTTACACAAATATCTATCCTTTATTATTCTGTCTCTGAATTTTTGCAACGAGGTATCCTATGTGTCATTATACGAAATTTTGTGTTATGTTTGAGTAGGTGTCCGTCTAATTTGTTCCTTCTTTATTGTCAATACATGCTTTGTTTTCCAACATAACGTATACATTCTATATTTGCTAATTGGGTCATTTGTGTTAACTTTTCTTTATTTAAAGAAGCCATCTTGCATGATCAACTTCTGTACTTGCTTATATAAAGGGAGGACAATATCATCCTGATAGGGACATACGAACTGAATTAGGTAGTTTTAATGGCCTTTATTGTTCCTAATTATTCTTTGGTGATAACATTTCTATTCATCCTCTTGTTGGTCATGTCAACATAAAAGAGCTGCACGTTATAGATGGGATTCCACAGCTTATTTTTGTCTGTTCAAGCTACACAATTGAGGTCCATACTCATACTTTCCAAGTTTCCATTCTTGTCTACACAGTTTTCTTTTAATTTTCACCGACTGGAATTTCTGAGATTGTTTTAATTTTTGGGTGGGGTGGGGGGATTAAAGACGGTTGAAGCTGAGAGGATCTCTGTGGATCATGTTGCCCATCTAAAGCCATCTGATGGAGGTTCAGCGGCAACTCAGTGTAAGCTTGCATCCTTCTTAGGATTTTCTGTCAAATGTGACAATCCTATTTGATGGAAGCCTTCTATTTTCTGTAATTGGTGATTACACACATACTGTTTGTATTTATGATGCAGTGGCTGCGCATCTTACTGGTATACATAGTGCGATCAAGATGTTGAATAGCAGAATCAGGGTGCTTCATCACTATCTTGTTGGAATGCAAAAAGGTACGAGCCCTTTCCTTCTGAATGTAATGCACATTAAATTTATTATAATGCATGTGAATGTTTCAAAGGTTGTTCCAAGAAACCTATATTTGTAGTGTAGAGTGTGGATAAAAGTTCAGACATGGAAAATACTTCAAAATAAATTATATTTTTCTATTTCCATTAGAAAATTTAAGACTAAATTGACAAGTAGTTATGCATGTAAAAAGCTATAAATGCTACCGTCTTTTATAGTTTTTGTGACTTTTGATCAGTCATTTCCCGTTTTCTATTTGGATGTGTATATATTACTTATACATGGCCATGAATTAGTTGTAATATGTTTTCCATTTCAGGTGATATTCCTTGCGAAAATTCTCTATTAAGGCAAGTGTCAAGCCTCCTTAGAAGGTTACCTGCCATTGAATCAGAAAAATTTCAAGATGACTTTCTGATGGTGAGCTCCTTCTTTCTTAATATATATATTATTGGTCTGTTTAAGCAAGTGAATATCCACTTGTCACTTTGTGTAGCCTAAAGTGGATGGATGTGTAATTGCACAATATACCACTTACGACACTTAACCATAAGAATTATGAAAGTAGTGCTTTTTTCTGTTCTTGTGAGGATGTTTTGTTTTTTCTATCATATTTTTCATTGACACAATCAAAAGTGTAGTATTTTGAAATGAGCAACCATCCCTCAACTTGTGGCTACCTAAGTTCCGGACTAAAAGATTTGAAACCCAACCTACCTGTAGAAAGCTGGTAGATAATCCGGTCATGTTTTGGTAATAGGGTCTTCTAAAACTTGTTATTTCATAGTAGATTGTTAGAAGATTTGGAGAAGATGCTTGTTGCATGTTAATTGTTCTGATGCACCAGTGAAAATATAAAGATCATGCTATTTAGCAAGTGTGTTGGAAATAAAACTGGTGTAGATCTCGAGTCTGGACGGTTCAAAATTCACATAATCTTCATAAATGCACTGATATCAGTATAATAATTATATTGCCTACTTCAGAACATTTGTGTTCTTTTGAAATATAAAGATCTGCATATCAATTGTTTAATCTGCTGAAACTTTCTTTTTGAAATTCTTAACAGGAATACAATGATACCTTGTTGATTGCTTATCTTGCAATGTTCACCAACTGCTCTAGGTAAGAGTTATGTTTACTTTTGTTTTACATAACCTTCTTTGGCTAAAATGATTCGATATCATTATTATTATCATCATCATCATGGTGATGTCGACGGTATTTGTTTTACAGCACAATGAATGAGCTAGTCGACAAATTCAACACAGCTTACGATAGGAATAGTCGAAGGGGTGGACGGACTGCTTTCATCTAAATACGGTAATTGTTTATTAATAGGTTGGATTTTTGTTGGAGAGAATGGTTCTGGTGTTTGTGTTTGCAGACTGCAGTGTTTTAAAGCCTATTGGACAAGGTAATTCAATTAAGTACTAATATGGTATGAATAGGGATGTTGCAATTTAGTCCATCTATTATTAAACGGTTCAATTTAGTCCCTCTACTTCAAATTAGCCCCTCTACTAAATTACCTTAGTTAATATAGTTTTATTTTAAAGATTAAATTGTTTAATTGTTTGATATTGGAACTCTTGGATAGTGGTCCATGAGAAGAAGCAAGAAGCAGCATAACAAAGAATTTCCATTAATGTAAAAAGATACAACCACAAACAATTCACAATTGATTGACCTAGTCAGTTAATCAACTTAATTTAAATATATATTTATTATATCATATATTATAAATATTTAAATATAATGGTTTTTTCGGTCCAGACCGATCCAACCGGAAAAAATCGACTCTATAACCCAAAAAAACCGATTAAACCGACTGATACTCTTCCCTAACTGCAAGCAGATGGAGCAAAGCTCAACTTTTTACCTGCTAAATCATATTCCCAGAAATAATTTTGTTGCATAATATTTCCAATAACAGAAACTCCAGGAAAACGTGCAGGCATAAACCCAAGGCACTTTACTCCGCCGCCAACGGTAATGACATAGTTATTCCAGTGCGGTTTGAACCGGGCTCCGTCGTCGAAGTGAACGATCAATTTCGGCACCAAAGTCTTGTTGAAGCCGGTAGAGTTGAAGCAATAGTCCATCGGTATGGCATCCAACTTCACCCTTTGGTACTTTGAAACCGACATCGTAAGGGCTTCCATCACCACCTGGTACGCCGGATTCGTCAAAAACGTCAAGCTGGTGCCGGAGTCGAGGATCGTTCCACCGCCTTGTGTCACGTCCCACACTTTCATTGGTATCTCCAACATTTTCCCGTCCACGGAGATTCCCCTAACGTTTACAGCATAGAATGGAACGAGAGCTTGGAGTTCGAGCGTGGTACGGCGAACATTTCCCGACAGCTTCACTGGGTTTCGACTTGCGCCGAAGGTGATGTAGCTAGTGGAGTTTATGTTGCTCAAATGATCAACCAGACAATAAGAAAACTTCCGACCAAATCTCTCAGCCGCATATGTCGCGAAAGAATGTCTTGTGTTGCCTAACCCCAACAGACCATCGACGTTGTTGAAAGCCGGACCCTGGTACGAGTCAGTGCACCCGATTAGCACGTTACGGAGTCTTGTTTTTCTACCATTTGTAAGGCCGAGAGTGACGGTCTCGTCAGCAAAGACTCCCCTTGCAACTGACCCGTCTGCGTAGCTGTTCCAAGACAAGTAAGATTAGGACAGAAAAAAATCAATAAAATCGAAAACCGATTCGAACCGAAATCGAAGTAAATAGTTGTCTATCCATAAATAAAACCAAACACATTTGTTCACTGGAACTAGGAATTGGTGGCTTTCCCAAAAGCAGACCCCACTCCGGGACTTAATGTCCTGTTTTGGTACCAAATTGTTTTGGGTCATGTGAACCTTACCTACTTATAATAACTACCACTGATATCTTTGTGTTGGATGTAGTTAAGATAGCAATATGGGTTATTGTATCTGCAGCCAGCCTCATCTGCTAACTCTACCAGTGACCATTTATTCCCGGATCTATAAATAGTTACGTCCGTAATCACGATAAATACGAAACGTGCACGAAAGATCTCAATTTCCGAACCCGTATTAACTACGGGTGGGGTTTATCCTTGTCTAATGGTTGGTGCTATGCATTTAAATCCAAACTACAAAAGAAGCCATAGACATAAATATCAATGAGCCCTAAATGCAACCTATTTACTCCCCAACAGCATTTACCCTCCCAAGCCCTACTTTAGAAGTTTCGTTTGCCCACCATTTTAGACTCTGATTTTCACCTGTTTTGGAGGTTATATTATTGTAAACCCGACACTCGAACTGTCCGAAAACATATACTTGTATCCGACACTCGACCGGGATTAGGCCAATTATGAATACGAAATCGGAAATGGATCTGATTTAAGATTAGAGATTAGGTACCCGTAATCATAACCACAAGGAGTGATCGGCGTAGGGCATGTTGTGAGTGAGAAAAGAGTAATGAGCTCAACTTTACACCTCTCCGAGCTGCAAGGGACCGGCCTAAAGGAAGAAGATAAAGGAGCATGGAACACCCTCCTCCCGTTTATCCTCCCCTTCATAGTACAATCACCGGCACGTTTCGAACATCGATACCGACATCGGACCGACGTCAAATCGCTCCCGGTATCCACAATCACCCGGAACATCTGCGAGGGTGTCCCGATTTTAAGCGTGGTAATGTACTGTCCAATCCCAAGATCACTACCCGGGTTAAGCGGCAGTTCGATGGAAGGCGCGGACGAAACGGCTTCTCCGGCTCGCCTTCGGGTTTGCAGCCGGTGGCAGGTGATATTGTGGCGGATAATGTCATGGTGGAGAAGGTCCTTGAAGCGTTCGTGCTGAGTTTCAGGCCTATTATTATTGAACCGGTGAACATGTACATGCCTGTGTTTTAACTCTACCGAAAAGTAATTGGAATTGTGCTGCATTTCCTCGGCATGGTGTTGAGCTTCAACAATGGCGACCAAGACGATGAAAATGATCAGTTTCGGCCACATGACTTTATGCCGACTGGGAAACGGAAGCAAACAAAAGAGAAGGAAAGATTGAGAGAGAAAGGGAATAAAATTACAAAATAAAGGCTGTTTTGGTTGCTATATACTACAAAAATGAAACGTGTATTTATATATGGTTTAAATCTGGCGTTAGGACATTGATTAGGTTGTGCTTGCTTCTTGTAATAAATAACATACATAATATTATATTGTTTTCTTCAACCCTTCAAAAACACAGACATCCCACTTCTCCTCTGTATGTGGATTTTTCACTCTAATTAATAATTGGTTAATTTTCAGTTTTGGTCACTCTACTATCTTGAAATTTACTTTTTTGTTTTTGTAATTTTAATACTAGTAGTTATTTTCATTAAAATGCTGACATGGAATTTTAGAAATATTAGAAAAAAGTCATAGTATCAATTTAGTTTCAAAAGGCTGAATTTATCTCACTGTTATGTGCTGCCAACAGCTGCCTCAAAATTCAACCATTTTACTGTTTGTAATTAAATAATTTTAAAAAAAATCAATATTCTTTTAAGGTATTTTAAGTATTAACATTTTATTTTGAGTTAAAAAGATCTCTTTATAAATGAAGCTTGTCATTAAACTGATACTAAACAGCTTGAAATGACTTGGCAAAATGACACAAAAAGAAATAATTTTATATTTTATATAATTTTGTAAAATTACTTTTTGACTGATGTGTGATTATGTAAAGTCAATATATTTGTTTATATGCCAATGTTATGTCAGTTTGCACTGTTATGTATGTTTATCACATCGTTTTAAGTCA
Organism: Hibiscus tridactylites; assembly: GCA_958450335.1. Classification (NCBI taxonomy): domain Eukaryota; kingdom Viridiplantae; phylum Streptophyta; class Magnoliopsida; order Malvales; family Malvaceae; genus Hibiscus; species Hibiscus tridactylites. Next base: position 4,807,397 of record OY288271.1, read on the forward strand.
ATATATAGTTTTCATCCACGGATGGACCATTTTAACTCAAATAAAATATTAAGAGTTAAAATGTTAATTAAAAGAATAAAGACTAAAATGATTAATCGATTAAATGTTAAGGATGTTTTTTTGACATTATGCCTAAAGATAATATATTTGTTAGAAATTAAAATTTTATATGTTGTTTTTTATTTGATTAATTGTGGTTGACCTTAGTGAATTATTGTATATGTATAACTGTATATTGTGGTTAGATAATGGGAGTATGAACAAGTTAATAGAACAAAATAAATAAATAGTATGTCGAAATTGTCAGACTATGAAATAAATAAATAAATAAAATATAGTAAAGAGTCAGTAACGCGGCGGATTTTGTGAATGCACCGAGCTGGCTAGCTGGCTGCATATGGACGGTTGCCTTTTCATTTGAATTTCTTCACTCAATATAAAATTATTATTATTATTATTACTATTATTTCTGTGCTATGTTTTGCACTAAAGTCCAAATACATATATAATTTAATCTCTTACTAAATGATTCAGTAATTTCAATTTCAAATGTCATTGTCAAAAAAATTATAAAAATATTTATAATGTTAATCATCTTAAGAAGTAAATAGTTCATTTTTTTGTCATGACATTGTAAGTATGAATGTTTGGATTTTTTATTTGTTTTTTAAAGCTTTTTAAAAAGGTAAATAAATATAGATAATTGTATTTCTAGTAAAGTCACATCAATTGTTTCCAAAAATAAAACTGTCCATAAATTATAATTTCATTCTAAAACGACAGATCTGTTAAAAAAACAAAAACTAATTAAAACACGACACGTGAACATTAAGATTTAAAAAAAAAATTACACCTTCTCGATTTAACAAATTGAGATTTTCATGATTTTTTAAATAAAATTTTTATAATTTTTTTAAGAGTTTTTCGCATTTAATCTATGCTATATGCCACATGGCACGTTTTTACAGCGTCACATGAACTTTTTTAAACTGAAAAATGAGTTTAGTTAACATGCATCTCAATTGAAAATTCTTCAGATACCTACGTGATTATAAAATACAAATTCAGAAACTAAAATATCATTTAACTCTAAAAATATAAAAATAAAAGAATGAAATGATTTATGCTACCATAATATTTAATTATTTAATTTGATAATTACAATTTATATTATACTTATACGGATCAGGGATGCTATATTTTCACTAAAATTTTTTTGAAAAGATATTTTCACTAAATTAAATACATCTGTTCAATGTACAGAAATCGACTGTTAAGTATACATTAAAAATAAAATATTCTCTATTCGAGTTGTATATAATATCGAATTATTTAAAAATCTAACTCAAAACTTGCAAGCAATCATTTCTAATTTTCTATACATATACGGGAGAGTGCAAATCTTGGAAGCAACTATAGGGAAAGCGCTCACCTAGACTTCTCTTCATTAGAAAACATGTGTTTTCTTTTTCATTATTTTCAAAATACAAGTTTTATTCTACCTTATTTCATGTTTTTTTAGTAGTTTATTTCTTAAACAATAAATTTTATTTCAGTTTATACTATAAACTTTAAACCCTAAATTCTAAAATATACATTACATCCTATATTTTATAAATTTTAATCCTAAACCCTAACCTCACACCTTAACCCTAAATTTATTTTTTAATATGAAAACATAAATAATAACACCGTAAAGGTAAAGGGACAAAAAAGCAAAAAAGTAATTACACAAACTAACTAAATTGGATAATTGAATTGGATAAAATGGTTATTTCTTAATCCTTATCCTTAATGGAATGTCGTTGTCAACGAACTTGCATTGCATTCAAAGGTTTCACTCACATCACATGAGATGATGAGAACTGGTTGAGCATATCATATGGCACTCAACTAAAAACATGGAAAAGCATGAAATCTCTTTTTTAGGAAAAAAAGCAAAACAAGTAATTACACAAACTAACTAAATTATATCGCATTTTATAAGCGACGGCACGAACCAACTAAATTAAACCGGAACATAATATTAGGTGATTTAAGATTATTAGTAAAAAAAATTAGGGTTATGAATGAAGTAAATTGAGTAAGAATGATTGTTTACATGGTAAGTTCAATCGATGCCTGAATATGGATTGGTCGATTAATGGGTCTGATACTATATGATTATAAAAAAAAAAACATTATTAATCAAAAGCCTTGGGGGTTTAGACAGTTCATTTAGTCAAGTAATGCAAAGTCAAAAGAAAGATCCAGCTGTTCAAACAATGGCCCTTAATTTTCTCAATATGCAAACTGCACCCAACCTAAAGTTAGGGAATTAGAAACTCTTTTTCAAGTTTTTAGTAGTGATATTTTATTTTGTAATGACTTAAATATAACTTTGGTACTTAAACTATACACATTCTCCCAAGTTAGTATCTAAAGAATTTTTCTCTCAAGTTGGTATTTGAACTATACACTTTCTCCCAACATGGTACCTAAAGAACTTTTCCTTCCAAGTTGATACCCAAACTTTAATTCCATCCACTATTTTAATATTTTTATTAACAATTTTAATCCCCAAAATTTGTACATTCAATCAATTTAGTCATAATTTGAAATAATTCAATAAATTTAACATTTTATATTTAAATATTCTATCAATTTAATCGTTTTTGTGAGAATATCAAATCAAGCGAATCCATCGGATCAAAGCAACAATTGAATAACTGAATTATATCAACAAGTTATATTTAAACTTTTATTATACCAAGAAAGTAATATAACATTTCTAAGAGAAGAACAAACAATTTAGGTGAATAACACATAGTAAATTGATAGAATTTTTAAATATGGAGAGTTATATTTATTGAATTGTTTCAAATTAGGACCAAATTGATAGAATGTATAAGTTTTGGTACCAACTTGAGATAATGTGTCTAATTCAGGTACTAAGTTGGGAGAAAGTGTATAGTTCAAGTACCAATGTGAAAGAAAATTTTCTTTAGGTACCAATTTGGGAGAACGTGTCTAGTTCACGTATCAAATGTATATTTAATCCTTTTGTAATTTATGAGAAAGTTTGGACTTGTTTTAAGTCAACATTTCATGAGTTGGCCCTTAATACACAATGATTAAGTTTGTGAGTAGGGATTCTGACTTGACCACCACAAATACAATGCAATATTTTTGTAGCCAAAACAAGCTGCCTCTAGTCTGGACTGGAACCAGAGAGTTAACGAATATTAAATATAAAAATAGTTTGATTCGGTCCAAGAAATGAGAAGTACTTAGTACTTACTTTGAAGTTGTATGGCAGCTTCTTGAGCACAACTTTAAGATGTGGCTGAAGAGCAGTAAGATTGGTAGCCATTTGAACAACATTACGTAGTTCTCCGTCGACCGTCTCGTAAATTCGACTTATCTCCCTCACCTGCGGTAAAAAAAATGGTGAGCTGCTGTTGATAAGCCATCCACACTGTTGTTCACTCTGGATGAACCAAAAACAAAAGTCTCAAACTGCCTAATGTATGGTTTTGGACTATTAGTTAGGGTGTTTTCTCTGTGCTATGGATTGCAGTGAGTCCCACTTGCAAACATGCATGCCTTAAACCAATGAAACGACAGAGGTAGGGCCAAATGAGATAATGCTTGAAAAATTGGGGGGAAACCAGTCACTTCAGTTCCATCACAGAAAACGAACACAGAGAAGGTGATAACATGATCTGTCTAAACTCTAAACCTGAGAATGTTGAATCTATACATTTGGAAACTAAATGGTAAGCGTGCTTACTCCTCTAAACCTGAGAATGTTGAATCTATACATTTGGAAACTAAATGGTAAGCGTGCTTACTCCTCTAAACCTGAGAATGTTGAATCTATACATTTGGAAACTAAATGGTAAGCGTGCTTACTCCTCTAAACCTGAGAATGTTGAATCTATACGGTTCAGTCAATCGCAACTACATAATTGAGCTTAAACTATTGATGGCAACTGTGTGGAACGTGTAGCAACATTCTCAAGAAATTCAAAAGGAGAACAAAGTAAATTTCATCCAAGATTAATTTCAAGTAAATGTAAATAATAGGCTGCAAGCAAAAAAGAAAGGCAAAATGCGTGGAACTAATAAATCCAAGGACACGGTTGCTTCTTGCATCAAGTACATGGAAATGCAGATAACAAAACGTGGCGGAGACTCACGCATTATCGTGAAGCATATGTAAGAACTTACAACCTGAAATTTGAATTAGAAAAGGGCAAGCTACCTTCGGATTCCATTGTAGAAGTTATATCAGAAAATGAACTAACAAAGAAATTTTAGCTACTATTTCTGTTGAGGCATCAGGTTTAGGACGCCAATAGCCGGACTCAGAGTGCATCGAGTTTCCAGGTGTTGTGAGAGTAGGCTATGACGGGCGCAGGATGAGAGAAGTGAAGCTCTTCGCCATAGCCGGACTACCGCTCTGTTTTGCCCGCCCTCTTCTTTTGTTTGAGAGAAATAAATTGTTTTATTTAAATAATATTAATATAGTAGTAATCCATTTATTTAATTCTCTAACCCATACCTATTCTATTAATTTAGTCAGCTCAATAAATTGAGCAATTTAATTCTATACATTTACAAAATTCTTTCCATGATCCCTGAAACTCATATACCGTTGATATCATTGGAAGTGAGCGTGACACTAACCATCTTCAACGTCAATCAACAGATTCGTCATCCTCACCAACAGGGATGGACCGAGAGGTTGAGGCGACCTAAAATTTTAAAATTTCTATACGAGTTATCTTAATTTTTTATAAATTCGCCCATTTAACTTAAAATCCTACGTCCGTCCGTGCTCAATAAATTCGCCCATTTAACTTAAAGTCCTACGTCCGTCCGTCCTTGAGCACCAATTCAATTGAACGATCTGTTTTTCGTCCCGATTTTTCACTTTTTACTTGTTCAAAATGGTTTGCTCAATCTTTGGTTATATGTCATTCAAATCATCAATTTTCAGTTCAATCAATGTAACCAACTGATCTGATCCAGTATTGACAACACTGATTAAGTGATTATCCGTGGAAAGAACTAAATGGTAACGGGACTCGAATACAGTGTTAAAGATCGTAGATAATAATAACAATAATAATAATAATAATAATAATGAGGACGATCAACTATCTAACATAAAAGATAATCAACTTTACAAAAGACAATCAACTTTCTAAGATAAAAGTATCTCATCTCATCAAGACTATTTGATTCAATCAAATAAACACGATAGTGTCCTCAATTCATTATGAATCCAATACATTATTTATAATGAATATATAATAGTGGCGTGCATTGGAGGACATGTATCAGACATTTTTTATTGGCAAGTATAAATAAAGCTAAAAGTGAGATGAGAGGGCATAAAATGCACATGTTTTACAATTTTGATTTCACATACAGTCTTTTGCTCAACTCCTTGGCTACTGCATCAATGAACTCTTCGGTATTTAGATACTGAGATCTACTAACCCTGCACAAAATACGAATTTAATTAATCACATGTACATGCACATGCACATACACTTAACTAAGATGCAGCAGAACTAAAAAGTTAGTAGAAGAGAGCGCCTACCTTGGTCCGTGAATGAGAAGCGCAAGATCTTTTGTCATCTTCCCGGATTCAACTGTTCCCACGCAGGCTGCTTCTAGTTTTTTAGTAAAATCTAGCAGTTGATCGTTGCCATCCAACTTTGCCCTGCACATATATTATAATGCCTAAGTGCACATGTTATGTCTCAACTCTCAAGCAGTATCCTTTTCCATTTGTACCATAATATATACATGTATATTTGTGAAGAGCAACAAATGTTCTAAACTGTTGCTGCAAGAGACTAGAAAATTGTTTTCCATGAACAATTGCAATTAATTCCAAATGCAAGGATTGAAAGTATTGTATATTTTCCCGCACATTGTTATTCATCAACAATTCCCAGTTTCCAATGGAATTTAAACCTCACCGCCATAAGGACTCTAAGCTTTTGACAAAACAGCCTACATGAACCCAATAACTAGATTAAGAATAACAAAACAATACCTGTGCGCAAGGCCTCGTGACCAAGCAAAAATTGATGCTATGCTGTTAGTGCTGGTTTCACCTCCTTTCTGATGAACGCGGTAGTGGCGGGTAACGGTTCCATGGGCGGCTTCAGCTTCAATAGTCTTTCCATCTGGGCATACCTGAAAACAAATCCAATACTCATATATCCAAAAAGAAAATACGAGATAATAATTTAAAATCATAGTTGGGGGTTCGTCATACTAGCCAACCACATTACAAACATAATGAATTGTTCAAAGTTGTACACTGCACCTACTATAAGGACCAAATTCCAAATAGTATTCATAACGGCTTTATGTAAATTTTGTTGGAGTTAAAAATATTAACTAATTTACACATTACAATAATACCATGCTAGTAAAACCTTTATGTTAAATTCGTGAATCATTATTCATTAATCAACATGATCTAGTTTTCCGCATCCTAACAAATTGTCCAAGGATGTATGCTACTAGAACTTCTATCTTCTAGGAGATGATGGATTTCTTCATCCCCCCCCCCCCCCCCCCAAATAAAAAAAAAACCAACGCCCACAAAAACATGAAGGTGTTAAACTTAATTTACATATAGATACCCTTTCGAAAGTAGGCCAAAGAAAAATATAAAAAGTATTTTATTTTTTTATTCATGAAAACTAGTCATCAAAGACAGCATTTTCTTCAGTTTTTACTTAGTTTTAATCAAAGCAGCAAATACATTTTTTCCATTATGCCCACGAGTCTTATTTTTCTTTGTTGCTTCAGCTGCCTGCAACAGACTTTAGCCACCTGAGCACTACAGTACACCATTTCTCTCTTTCTCAGATATTTAGACTTTAGTCTTTCTGAAATCGAATTAAAACTTTTTTCAGAACATCATTTGTTTTCCATTTTCTACTTCATGTTAACAGCCTTTTCTGTGTGCGAGGCCGTTACGGTATGGTGCATGTGCTCAGGTGCTGTTTTCTACCTATTTATAGGTGTGTTTGGTTGAGAGAGAGAAGAGAGAATATACCAGCACTGATGTCATCAACCCAAGAGATCCAAACCCTGTCCCATGCCAAAAAAACAAAAGCTTAGGAAATTGCTCAATGAAATGACTCTTACTTCCAGGGAAGCAAATGATTATAATTATATATAAGCATATGTAATAACTCTTAAATATGACAAACCTTGGGCTAAGAAATCACTCTGCACATCACCATCATAGTTTTTGCATGCCCATACATAACCTCCATCGCTTTTTAGAGCATAAGCAACCATATCATCAATAAGACGGTGCTCATACCTACAACACAGCAACACAAGTTATGTTAGTGTAGTTACTCCAAACAAGAACAAGTGCAAACTGCAATGGGTACTGTATCTCACCAAATACTTGCTGCCTCAAACTTGGATTTCCATCGAGTTTCATAAACTTCCTGGAATATGTCTTTGAATCTTCAGAAAGAAGAAAAACATCAGAAGATGTCACCAAACTATATAAAGATATGGTTACAAAGACCAAATAAGAAGAATGAGGGGGGGGGGGGGAATACATATACTGCAAATGCAAACCTTCCATCATAACTCTTCAGAATTGTATTTTTTGTGCTAAGATAAAGTGGCCATTTTTTCTGGTATGCGGTGTTCATTGAAGACTCAGCAAAAGCACGAATAGACTGCATTCAATTCAAAGCCATAATAATAGTTAATGGCTTCTAGAAACCTGTTGGGCATAGAACCGGTAACATATGTTGAACATGTACCTCATCAGTGTTGTACATGGACAAAGCTACACCACCAGCACCTTTGAAGTTGAAAACCTCAAGCTCCTTCTTCTCACCACTCGTATCAGGAACTGCAAAAGTCAAGATTCATGAGATAAAATAAAATGAATTAAGGTGAATTTGGTTTTCTTCTACAGAAAATCTGCAAGTCCATGTCAAAGTACAAAATCCATAGATTGACAGAATTTCTCTATCAAATAGGAGATTACCAAAAACAAGCATGAGTTTTCCAGGTTCTTGTACAACTAAATCGGTTGCTCGGTACTGATCACCAAAAGCATGTCTCCCGATGCAGATTGGCTTGGTCCAGCCTAAAATGTGTAAGATGAATAAAACAAATACAGAAACGATACAATAATGAAACAAAAATATTAAGATGATGCACAAACTTGGGACAAGCCGAGGGACATTTTTGCAAATAATTGGTTCCCTGAAAACTGTTCCTGGAGTCACAAAAAAAACAAGAAATAATTGGAACCCTTTCAAATCCCCAAAACAAAAAAGTGGGAACAAAACCATACCAAGTGAGAAACACTTACCATTTAAAATGTTTCGAATAGTCCCATTTGGACTTTTCCACATTTTCTTTAAGTCGAACTCCTTAACACGGCCTTCATCTGTCAAAAATCATATAGTAAATCACTTCAATGAACCCTCTTAGTCAATTTGGATAACTGCAGTACTCTTCCATGGAGACACTGTTCTAATGAGTAAAATTACTAATTCCATTAGAAAAACACCATTACCAGGATGATATGACATAATTTACAATGAAATGGCATGAGAATTGGAAACACTTTCGCGGTTCACCTATGCTATTTCTTAGAAAAACTACACAGACGCATATTGAATTTATTATTTTGGTTTTTCTTCTGGCTTTTTTCCATTGTATAATCTCTCATTTCTTCCTTTCAGTCAAAGGATTAGAAAATCCATACCTGGAGTGATAGTTGCACACTTAATTGCTACATTATACCTAGAATTACATATACAAAAGAAATTAATATCAAAGCAAATACATCAAATGTTGCATACAATTACAAACACACGAACACTGATTTCAAAGCCATACTTCAGAGTAGCTTCAGCGCTTGCGACTGTAACTTCATCATTCGTGGCATCACGATTAAGAAGACCGAGATCAAAATACTTTATATCCAACTCCAAGAAGGGGAAAATTAGCTGAGAACATTCAACCAAAAGCAGATATGAGAAACGGGAAAAAAACAAGACAAAATTGAAATAAAAAAAACAAAGAGAATCACCTTTTCCTTTATAGATTTCCAAATAACACGAGTCATTTCATCTCCTGGATCAGAGAAAAGGAGGGGAAAATCAGCGGTTAAAGTAGACAAACAAAAAGCGGGAAGACTGAGGAGGGAGTTTGGGGAATTGAAATCTCACCGTCCATCTCGACTATGGGATTCATCACCTTGATCTTACTAGGGAACGCCATTTCGACTCAAAATTTGGTTGAAACGAACCACCGCAAGTCAATCGCCAACTACTGCAAACAAACGTCAACGGGAGATTTATTCAGCGAATCCTCAGGCTCGGCTTCCCAAACGCCTCCCTTATGTGGCCCAAGGTCGAGAGAAATAATTGAGTTCCAAAAACGGGTTGACTCACTCGCACAATGAGTTTCAGCTGACACAATTCGGTCGGCAGTTCACTTTGGTGTCATCGATATTTACATTTGTTTTCCAATCAATGTTTTATATCCATTGAAACGATTCCGTTAGTTTGATTTTTATTTATTTATTTATTAATAGTTAAATATTTTAAGAAAAATAATTTGATACATAAACTTTATTTTAGCAATAACTATTAGAAAACGCCCGTACACCCCATGACACAACGAAAAATTATCTGACAAATTTCGTCAGTGATTCATGTATAAGGGACGAATTTGGGGTGATTAAAGATAAAATATTACCTTAATAAATCTGATACCTTGATATCTTTATGAAGATAAGATAAACTAAATCGAATCAAAGTCGTCACAATAGTACTCCGACCTCTACGCAATCCACTCAAACGAAAACGAACAATATTTTCTCTTCTCTAACTGTTAGAAAGGTTGGTTGCAAGACCTTATGCCTTTATATAGCATTCAAAAACCTAATTCTAATTAAATTTGGATTCATTAAATATACAATATATCAAACCAAATATAATTAAATATGTGGAATCTAATTCTACTTTAATTAGGTTTCTTTAGGGATATATATATTTTAATAGTGTTTGATAATTACAATAATTATCTAATTATTAAAATATATATAAACGAGATTGTCTATAATTACAATAATTATAATAATTTCGTCTTTAATAATCATTGCGTGTACAACAAGTTTGTACACATTCTATCTAGTCGATATTTGTTCGTTTCAATCATAGGGTGTGACCCTTGTAGGTTCATGCAACGTTAGTAGTAATATCTAGAACAATTTTAATATTACGAAACAATGAGTGACATCTAGCAATACATCATTGCTACCTAGGTTACATGAAGTCGTGGTTCGACTTTACCTTTTTTTCGTGATTAACTTATTTTATGTATTATATCCTTTTGTCCTTATATCTAGATCGAAGACAAGTCATGGATTAGTCACACTTATATAGTCCATCTAATATTTCTTGATATCTTGAGTTGATTATGATAAATAAATAACTATGATATCTCATATCAATTTAGTCTAGCATGGTCATGCATTTTTTAGTCTCACTCAATCAAGTGGCCTACGATATTACTCATATTATGTAGGAGGGACAAACCTTATCTTGATCAACCATATTTCGTTATATAGAGTGTGACATATCCAATATCAGTGTTTATAGTGTAGTTTGTTACAACACACGTTTGACTGCATCAAAATATGTCACTCTCGATATTGAAATAACAATGATCTTTAGTCTGAGGATCATACACTTAGTTATCACCATGAGCATTGTTGTGACTGTCACATAATAATTCAAGAAACATGTTCATAGCGGGTCAGTCTAGTATGTCGTTCTCTAACACATATTTATGTATTAATTTTGACATCTCTATGTCAATAACAACATTTTGTTATCAAGCAACTACATATTAGTCTTAATATATTATTGTTGTCCACGCCCACAATAATTCTCGACTAAAAACAAGAATAATTATATTATTCTAAAGACTTTATTATTCAGTTTATTTATATATGCACAAAATAAGACTGAAATAATATAATAATGCTTTATTATTAAACAATATAAAATAAGTGTGTCTTTTACAATTATTTCATGAATGGTCTTTAGACATACCCCAACAATAACAAGCTGCTTTGGCGTGTTTTTTTATTCTACGAACTAAAGATAATTGAACAATAATAATGAAAGACGTCAAAAAATACAGACAACTTTAAAAAAATTAATTTAAAAATAATTGCCTGAAGTCGTCAAGATTTTTAGACGACTCCTCTTCTTATATATGTATAAAGTTGTCGAGATTTTCTAATAAGCATTTTCACTTTACAATTTTTTCCACCATCCTTATTTTATGAAAGGATAATCTTCACTAATGGTCCCTTTCGTTTAGGGTGTGTTCTATTTTGGTCACTAAAATTGAAAATGATTATTATGGTCACTTACGTTTAGAATCGTTTCTATTTTGGTTCATTGGCCGTTAGTCTACGTTACTTAAAAAATAATTTTTAATTTAACCCCCAAACTTTCAAAATTTTATTTTTCACCATCTTCCCCAAAATTATAAAACTAAAATCCCAAAAAATTAATTTTATTTCCTCTTATTTGCTACATTGTCATCTCTATTCCGGAACGCGTGAGCCGTTGAATCAACTGAAGGATGCCTTAAGGAGGGCTTTCATATTGGTCAATAGTTGTCAGGAAGGCCCAGAATGAGATCGACCAGTATTTGAAAATTGCTATTTTTAGACTCTCGAATTAAATTTGAATATGCGGTTTGCGCTCATGGATAGCTTCTCACAACGTTCGACTCTGATTTTCGATTTTCGATAGTCTTTCAATAGCTTAATCTTCTTTTGTGGTTCGTTTGCCGATGCAGTCAGATTTGTTTGTGTCTATTTTTCGATCGAGTCTTTTTGATGAGTTTTTAACCTTTTTCATGTATGGTCATTGTATGATCTAAAGTGGCTAATTTTAAAAAAAATGTCAAAATTATGTATTTAGTTTACAATGATATTGTAATTTTGAGTATTTTTTTGTTTAATAAAATTAGCACTTCTATTTAAAAAATCGAACTTATTTGAAAATGAATGCCTATATTATATTCTTTATTTTCCATTTTTGAAATTATTTTATTAAAATATGTGTTTAATATTTTATTTCATTAACATTTTAAGATTGAATTTTTAATACCTCTTAAAAAGTCATTCATCCGTGATTCTTAATATCCCATAATTTTCTCCATAAATCCTAAAGTTCCTAAATTTTCAAAAACCCTAAATCTTTCCCGCAATATAAAATGATTTGAATCCTACCATTGTACTGGCCAACAAAATAAAAATGTTCAATACATGCTAGTTATTATTATCATCATCATAATTCACCAAACCTTATTTAATTTCAAATACAATAAATAAATTACAAGAGAGAAAAAGAAAATACAAGCGAGAAATTTCTAAGTATTTCAAGTTTTTAAAAGAATTATAAGAAATTACATGTTTAAATGTGAGAAATTTTACACATTTCTAGTGTAATGATGACAGGAGAAGTTGAAACAAAATCTCCAATCCTAAGCATACAACAATCTATATGTATGTATATATATAAACTATATAGTAATAATTAATTATCATAATTATATTCATATATCGAAATCCATCACATTTAGAATCAATTTTTGCAGTCGTGAAGTTAATCAGTGTAGCGTTAAAAGTACTCAAATTGTACGTAGTCCGATGAATTGGATTTTTGAGCTGCGCCTGCGCCTGCTTGATCTCCGACAAGTTCATTATGGAGCTGATGATGACCGCCGCCATGGCTGTTCTTCTTCTCTTCTTTCGCGATCAACTGCAAAAAGTCCACCGGTTCCGGTACGTGCGGCGGCATCGCGCTCCTCACCAGCGCCCAGTTCACTCCTTCGAAGAACGGGTGTTGTTTTATCTCCGTCGCTCCCCGTTTGCACGCGATGCGTTTGCTCGGTTCTTTAACCAGCAGACCTCGTATGAGGTCTCGAGCCACGTAGCTGACTTGTGGTGTTTCGGGGAATCTCAATGGCTGCCCGACTACATTGAACAATGTGGCTCGGTTGCCTTGGCCTTTGAATGGGGTCGTCCCATGCAAGAGTTCGTACAAGAAGATGCCGAACGTCCACCAGTCCACTGCGCTGCCGTGTCCCTCCCCGCGGATGATTTCCGGGGCTAAATATTCGTGCGTACCGACGAACGACATCGACCGAACGTTGGTCGGTTCGGCCATTAACTCCGGCATGGAGCCTCCCACGAAGAGGCCGAAATCCGATTTGGATTTGCGGTTCTTTTTGCTAGGTAAGATGCGGGGGAAGAACGTGGAAGGCTGCATGCAGCCTTGCCCGGGCACTTGCTCGTTATCCAAGATGCCGCCATTGCCGCCCCCGTTGCTTGCTTGATGATTGGATGAAGATTTCACCAGTGTCGGATTGACAGAACAACGGAGAGATAGGTCGAAATCCGACAGCATTATATGTCCTTCATCTCTTACCAACACGTTCTCTGGCTTCAAATCCCTGTACACAATGCCTAGCATATGCAAATACTCCAGTGCCAGCAACACCTCTGATGCAAAGAACCTGCAAACCCCAAAATTAATGCCGGATCGAATGATAAGGAGTTCGATAAAGTTCGAACCTTGCAGCTTCCTCTGTGAAATGCTTGTTGGGTTGCTTTTGGCGTAGGGAATGAAGATTGCCGCCACTGCAGAATTCCATGACCAGACAATAGAATTTGTCGGTCTCGAAGTAAGAATACAGAGTAGGCAAGAAAGGGTGGTCGAGAAGGCCAAGAATCTCCCGTTCCGTTTGAGCTCTCAATAGCTTGTTTCTACTTGCCAAAGATGCCTTGTCCATCACCTTCATGGCGAAGAAACCGTTGGTTCCTCTGAGTTCGACCAGGTACACACTCCCGATATCTCCGTATCCAATGCGCTTCAGAAGCCGAAAGTTGCTGAGACCGATGGGGCCTTTACCACTCACTGAATTAATGGCGTCCCACCGCACGTCTCCCCCGGTGTGCGGCCTAAGCGGCGCGGTGGTGGTCTCCATGCTTTCACCGCGCCCGCTGTTTCTACTGGTGTTCTTTGCATCATTTGGTTTCATGTCAGCTTCCGTTGGCGTCCTACGCATATTTGCAGGAGCCATGGTTTTGGGGTCGTTTTCATTCACTTGATGTGCTGGATTGCTAGGTTTGGTGTTCTTTTTCTTGGATTGAGAATCTGTTGCTGCTCCCGATGACTTATCGCTCAGCTTCATCATCAGAACAAGATTTAACAACAGTTGTCATTGAAATACAATTCAAAACAAAAACAAAAACAAAAAAATGCTACCTCTTTTTCAGAAGAGTTGAGCATTTTATTAGTTTTCGTCGACATCGACCTGATTCGAGAGTTCCTGGTCATCACATAAAAAGAAAGTCACCATTTGAAGCCAAATCATGGGTTGCAATTGCATGCATGTATACATATATGAATGCAGAGAATGAAAACAAAAGAAAGGGCGAGGACTAACCAGAAAGAATGAAGTAATTAATTAATTGGTGTAAATCAAATTATAAACAGCCGGCTAAGAGGATTTTGGTGGGAAATGAAAAAGGAGCGGCAGCGGCAGCACCACCCATAATAGAGTTGTAACGATGGGGAGTGTTTGGCGGTGCATGTTTTATTATTGTAATGGTAATGGGGAGAGAGTTGAGGAGGGATTAAAACAATAAATTAATAATTAAAAGCCAAAGCTAATTCAAGTATTTGAGGATTTAAATGAATGGTTCACCGTTTAATCCTCAGTTCTGTATGAAATAGAAAAATTGTGGTTTAATTCATGCCAGAGTAATACATCTCCTACCCTCTATTTTTTGGAAAATATTTCTTTTTTATCTTATGTTTGTTTTGTTTGTGATCTTATTTATTAATAAGTACAACTAAAATATATACCAATTATTTTGGCAAGTCAAATATTACTGTAACAAAATAATTTCTAATCATATTTATACAAGGGTTCATATTTAAAAGCTAACCAGAAACCTTAAAACCATACCTTTAAATCCTATAACTTTAACCCTCAACTCTAAAAATACACTACTTTCATTTTTTACCGCACGACCTTAGTCGTACCGCACGACCTTAGTCGCTGGACCGTACAGTCTTAGGCAAAACTCTCCTAGAAGAAGTGAAAATGGTTGTATTATAAGTTAATATTCTACCCTCTTCATTTTTTTTCTTCTTACACTAATAAAATTTTATTTGGGAGTAAGCTCAATTGATAACTGTTAGCAGCAATCTTTGCGCAGTTCATAACACAATGATAATATTTGTGTATATAACAGATTAAAATCCAACAGTACACATGAACTAGTCTCTGAAATTGTGGTAAATAACTTGCATTGCTTAGATCTTTAAACATAAAATGGCTTTTGTAGAGTTGCAGAGGAATGCTAGGTCTTCAATTGTTGATAGGGCATTCTCTTCTTGCAATCTAAATGAACACCAAAAAGCCTTCCTGCAAAAGTGTTGTCTGTCTCTCAATTGCTAAGAAACCCTACTCAGACTCAACCACTGTACAGACAGAACCGAGTTCTATCGAAAACTCTCGCAGAAACTTAAATCCAGTAATATAAAGAGTTCTCCATCTAATACTCTTGGAGACGCTTAAACGTGGCACCAAAACTTCTATTGCGGCTTTCCCTAATGGTGCACACCATTACCATTGCTGTACACACCATTTAATGAACCATTGGCAGACTTGAAACAGTTTCCGTTTTGCCAGGCCTTTGGAGGTGCTTTTCCGGTATTTATCCCATTTGCCACTCCGTTGCTTACATGATCAGACTTGTTTAAGAGCAAATCCAATTGCCCACATGATGCTGCAATGAGTCCTGGAGATTTACAAAAACATATAAAGTGAATTCAACTGTCTTCATAAGATATAAAACAAGCATAAGTGATTTTCCTGCATGCATGAGAAGAGCCATCATCACAACCCAACAATTCTCCAACCCCGTGTTACCTATGGACTATTCTGAATTAATCCAGGCAAAAACCTTCAGCAATCTAGTCAATTAACTCTCTGGATTACAGATTTCAATGCAGCTGAAATAAAATGTATGTTGCTGGTTCGAACAAAATGTGCAACGTTCCAAAATATAGTGGAAAATTTTGCATTGAATGACAATTAGTAGCAACAAGAACAGAAACAGCACATCACCTTCAATTATTGCAACATAACAAAATAAACTACATGCAGTAGCATCATCCTTAAATTTCAACTACTAGTTATAGTGGAATCTGAAGAAAATGCATCATTAAGCAAATGAAGGCCCAACACCGATAGAGATAGAATAATATAAATACCAAGCAATTCTATGCTGCAACCAATATACACCCTTAATGCCAGATTTTATGGATAAGCACCTGAGAAAAGTGCAGAAGGTTTTCCTGGCCTGGACTTGAATTCAGGATGGAACTGAACACCAATAAAATATGGATGGCTCGGTAATTCTACAATCTGTACAGTCAACAGCTCATAACCAACAGGAACTAAATATAGAAGTAATGATCAAAGAAAATGTTTCGCAGAGTCTGGGTTTTCATAGAGATATGCTATGTTACATTGTATGTAACTTACCTCCATCCTCCTACCACTTTCATCTCTTCCAACAAATGATAAACCAGCTGCTTCAAGTTTTGATATCATATCAGGATTGACCTACAAAGGAAGATCATCATTAAGAACTTGAAATAAACTGTGATTATCATATGGCATCTAATAATCCCATGCATGAGTAGACTACCTCATATCTGTGCCGATGCCGTTCATCAACAAAGGTTGCATCACCATACCTATAATAAACAACTATTAAGATAAAGAAATGATGCATAGAATATAAACCCCGAACGATTTCAAGAAGTTTGTAACATCACATTTAGGGATTAAGCTTAAGAGAGCCATGTTCTTACAACTTGGCAGATTTGCAGTCAGGAACCACGAAGTAAGTCCTCCTTGATCCCAAACGCATTGTTCCTCCCATATGAGTTTTCGAACCCTGTAAAATAAATCAAACAATACATACTATTCACTTAATGGGACAAGACAAGGATTTTTTTTTTTTTTTTGGGGGGGGGGGGGGGGGGTCAAACATAATATGCTTACAAACCTCTGGCATAAATATGACGCAAGGATTTGATGTTTGAGGATCAAACTCTTCGGTGTTTGCATCTTGCAAACCAAGAACTGAACGTGCATACTCTATGACAGCTATCTGCATCCCAAGGCAGATGCCCAGGAAAGGAACTTTTCTTTCACGAGCATACTTCGCGGCAAGAATTTTCCCTTGTACTCCCCTATCACCAAAACCTCCAGGAACTAAGATACCATCAGCACCCTACATTAAAAGACCTCTTAGAGGTTCTTTCGAAGGAAATAGCTGAAGAGAAACTGAAGGATATAAACTCAAAAAGAAAATTAAATCATCTGCATGAAGAATTGTGGTGTGAAAAAACCTTCAAATGGTTCCATGCTGCTTTGTAAGTGTCAGGATCCTGTATAAGGTGTAAATTATAGACATTATGAGAACACAAGTACTACAAGTAAAATTGCTGGGCAAATATTTTCTTTATTGGCAAAAATTACCATAAAAAGTCCATGAAAATCAGTACAGAAAAATACAATAAAACGAACCTCTTTAGCAGTAATGTCTTCAAGATGACTTGCTTCAACCCACTCTACAATTAGCTTCTTGCGGCAGCCAACAGATGCATGTAAAAGTGCCTATCACAATAAACCTATTAGCCTTCTAACCTTTAGAGCTTCTTTCCAACTAGGGCTTTTATAGGATAGAGTTGTTAAAAATTGTTAGGAATTTACATACATAAAGCAGCCCTAGTTGAAATGGCTTGGTAAAGGGGGCATAAATAAATATATGAATAATATAGAATGAGTTGTTGCAAAATGTTAGGTATTTAGATGCATAAAGCAGACCTAGTTTAAATTACTTGGTAATGGGGGTCAAAATAAATGAATAATAAAGAGATCGCATTGACTTATTGAAATGACTTGATAAAGGGGGCAGTAGTAAATAAATGGGTAACAATGCCAACAAAAAAGGATAGAGCTCCTCGTATTTTTCAGAACTAACAAAGCTTTTACCTTTAAAACAGAGAGGTAAGAATCTTTAAGCCCAATGTACTTTCCGACCATGGCAATTTTAACCTGCAATGTAAATGACTGCAAAGGAATTATAATTTTCACCATACGCAAATAAACACAGACTCCTCAACAATTTAGTGACTCTTGGCACCTACAGGATCATGAAGCTTGTCATAAACTTTGGTCCTAGCAGTCCACTCTGTTAAATCAGGCTTCCTTGCAATCCTGTAATTCGGACATGTGTAAATATACATACCAGAAAATTAGAGCCAGAACTTGCTACATAAAGAAAACATAGACAACTAAATTGAGACAGATCAATTAGATAAGAAAAAAAATTAAAGGGTGGATTAGAGAGTTCAGAGGGCAGACCCTAAAAGATTCAGTCCTTTTAAGATTGATTCATGTGCCTTTTGATCCTATTCATAATCAGAAAAATAAACAAATGAATCAATGAACGGAAATTTTCATTTGTAGCTTTGTACTAAGAATGTTAGACAAGAAATCAACTCAAAAAGTGAACTACTTACTCTTAGTAGTAAAGGAATGTGCCAAATATTTGGTACGTCATAGAGAGTGACAATATTTTCAGCCTGGAAATAAGTCATATTGCTTAATAAAAGTAATTAATGATATAGGAGACCGAAGAGTAGCAGACAAATAGCATTCATGTTTCATTACCGGAACATGGCAGAACTGAGAGAGCTTTTGCTTGACATTATCATCTAGTGCCTATCACAAAAAAAAGGTAAGTGAATGAATAAGAAATGCCAAATCAGCACTGGTATATAGAGTTGAAAAAGAGATATAAGGGTAGAACCATTGTACTGCGACAAGCAAGAATATTTGGTGTCAAGCCAAGTCCTCTAAGTCCCCGAACACTATGCTGGGTAGGCTTTGTTTTCTGTTATTTGAATTAGTAGTAATAATAGTTAGAAATAATGACCCATCAAAGCAGAGAAATTGATTCCATGCATCATGCTTCTCTCGGTTTCATACACATAAGCTACAAACTACTGTATGCAGTACAAGAAAATGAAGCATCAAGAGATACCTGTTCACCAACAACATTGAGAACAGGCACAAGGCTGACATGAACCAAACAGAAATTGCCAGGACCTAAGAAAAGAAACACAAGAAAGTGAAATTATCATCCCACCAAAACAACATTCAAAAGGAAATTAGGATAAACCAATTAGTTAAGGAAGCACAACAGAATATTCTTACCTACACTGTAAGAGAATTGCCCAAGTGCTTCGATAAATGGCATAGATTCAATGTCCCCTGGATCCAGAAGAGTTACAAGTAAGAAGCAAACAAAAGGAACAAATGCAGCAAACACCGAACGGTTGAAGTGAAATGTACCTATAGTTCCACCCAATTCAATGACACAAATATCAGCCGGACCATCCTTTCCATCAACTGGTATCTTTGCTGCACGTTCTATCCACTCTTGTATCGCATCAGTAATGTGAGGAACAACCTAGAGTAAAGAAGAAACATAAAATTTGGTATCTTTGTTGAGAAAATGACATAACTTTAAAAACAAACCTGAACAGTCTTTCCAAGATAATCTCCCCTTCTCTCCTTGTTAATAACATACTGTAAAAACCAAAGGCACGGGGTTGAACAGAGCGTTCCAAAAGGTAGAAATCTTGGATTGAAAGAAGAAAAAGATACAAGAATCGACCTGATAAATCTTTCCTGTTGTTATATTATTGTCACGCGTTAATATAATGTCAAGAAACCGTTCATAGTTTCCAAGGTCCAAGTTCACCTTCAAATACAAAACAGAGTGAACTTACACCATCAAGAAACCGTTCTTTGATTACAACACATGAAAAAAGAAACAAAAAAGATTACCTCGCCGCCATCGTTGAGGACAAAGACCTCACCATGCTCAAAAGGGGACATTGTACCGGCATCAGTGTTGAGATAAGGATCTGCAAATTACATCATAACAAAAAAGATTAATTCCAAATTACATGCTCAAAATGGGATTTCAAAGAAGAACAAGTACCAATCTTGATGGAAGTAACACGAAAGCCACAAGATTTAAGAAGAAGACCGATACTGCTAGCGGTAACCCCTTTTCCCAAACCGCTAACAACGCCTCCAGTAACAAGAACGTACTTCATTTTTCTCCCCTGGTTTGCCTTCTTTGAAACTAAAGAAAAATGGGGAAAAGAAGAAGCCAAGAGAGTCGTTATATATAGCAGTAAAACAAAAAGGCAGCAAAAGCTGGGAGCTTTGGTCTTGCTCTGATAAAACCAAAGTCCAAAGCCACGAAATCAAAATCAAAATCAAAATCGAAAGAAAAACAACGAGTGGTGACGGTATTTACGATGAATTTCGCGGGATGAAGATGAGGAATTGAAAGTTGGTGGAATGTGGAAATGGGAATCAAAATCAAAGAAATCGTAGAAACGGCAGGTGTTTGTGCCTTCAACTGCAAGATTTTAACTTAAACTTCAAGGCGGCGGGTGAGGGAAAGGGATGGGAGGAAAGGGTTTTCATTCTTATTATATATATACACACGCGCGCCAGACGAACTCACAGTTATTTTATATATTTAATTTTAATAATAACTTAATAACAATACATATCGTTATTTAAGGTTTCATTTGGATAAACAATGGGATTGATATTTGATTCGATGCTTGTGACATTTCAAAAAGAGAGATATATTTTTCAGTTTTTTTGGAGTATTGTTTTTGTGCTTAGTTAATAAATACAGGTTCGGTCGATTTTGTTTATAAAATATGTGCTGAGTTTTATTGATGGTTAAAAATAATGTAACTATTATCAATAGGCCTCGTTAAGAAATTAAAAGAAATTGTGAGTTTAAAAGCGTGGGAAATAGATGATGTTGTTCTTTTAACAGTTTCGGTTTTAAACAATTTTATTTGTAAGGTGTATAAATTTTATCTACATTTAAAAATAAAACACATATTATCATAAAAGACCATATCAAGAATATTTTAAAAAATATATATGAGTTTTACCGACAAGAGTTGAATGCAGTTGGGTTTTGGACATGTGTGAGATGAGCGACCGCACAGGGGCCCAAAAAGAAGAGGGCCCTAAATGAGTTGAATTAAATATTTATAGAGAAAATAAAATATTTTAGTTTAATAAATTACAATAAAAAATATAAAATGTCTTCAAAAAGGGCCTCATAATATATTTTTACTAAGATAAAAAAATATATTCTAAAAAGACATCATATATCTTTGGGATTATAAATCAAAGAGCCTCATCTTTAATAAACTGCACAAGCCCGTAAACCTTTGAAGAACCACCACTGGTTGAGTAGGTACATTGCTCTTCTAAAAAGAGAATCTTAATTCAAACTTTGCAGACAACATTGTTAAGAGAAATAAACATGAATTATTCAATGGACATATATTTTACCAAAAAATATAAATTTAAATGCGTTTAAAATTTCAGATTAATAATTAAAATAAATCTAATATATATGACTAAACTTCAATTTATGACATTGATAATCATATTTTCTACCTAAATTTGTATGGATAAAAAAATAGTCACGCCCATTATGTGAATAGATTAAAAAATTTAAAAAATATTTAATGTATTTTTCAAGAGAAATGGGTACTTGTACATTTTATAGATTTTAGAAATTGTTGATATAGACATATAGTACAGAAAGGAAATTAATATCTAATTTTTATTTTGTATTCTTTGCTTATTTTATAAAATTCTTAATCGTAGTACTAAATTTATTTATTTTTTAATATTAGATATTGCATCCTCACGTGAAGTAAAATTGAAGATGTAATATGATTTCAAAGTAATTTATATGTAAAATTAAATTATATATGTTATAAATAGATATTTTTACTTATTATTAAACCTCTCACGAGTACTTGGATTAACCGGATATCAATTTCATCAAGAAGTGATTAAAATACTTTAATTTTAAATGATAATAAGTATTATTAAATTTTATGGCCAAAAAATCAGTATTATTAAATGATAATTTTAAGCCAAATGGAGGGTGAGAGGGTCCCCAAAAAAAAACTTTTAAGCTGATTTAATTTTAGGCCCTTAAATAATAGTTTAAATATTAATTAAATTAGGTTTAGACTCCTAGAAAAATGGTTTAGCTCCTCAATATTAATCCTAGCTCTTGTCACTGTATATTTTGTATTCTCGTACTTTTATATAATATTTAATAAAACAACTGAAAGTCACAACTTAAAATTTGAACACTATATTAATGAATTTATAATGATTAAAAAAATGAATTTATATACAATGTCTTTACCCTTCTACCTTTAATTCTTTGTTGAATTGTTTTCAAAAAATACACTTGATGTAAAAATATTTTCATTTCTTATATTGTGCATGTGATGAACTCTAATATTTCGATACTTTTAAAAGGCATAAAGCTAAAAAAAAATGTGATTAACGTTTGACTGAATATTCACTTTGATTTTTTATTTTTTTTTGAGAGCAGTTCAACTCTCAACATTTTATTTTGAGTCAAAACGCCTTACTACTATACAGATGAAAACTGCCAGTTAACTGACGGTAAATGACTTGAAAATCGAAATAGAGTGATAAACCTACATGACATTGCACGCTGACATGGCAATATCATATAGACTAATGTGTTGACTTGAAAAAAAATGTTACACCAATCAAAAAATAATTTTATAAATATAAAATATTTTTTCTGCTGACTTATTGTTCTGACAAGTCATTTCAAATTGTTTACCGTTAGTTTTTTTTACAATTTTCATCCGTAGATGGGCTATTTTGACCCAAAATAAAATGTTGGGGGTTGAATTGCTCAAAAGAAATAAAGAAAAAGGAGCCAAAGTGACTATCCAGTCAAACACTGTGGGTATTTTTTTTGACTTTATGCCTTTTAAAATTAAAAAAAAAAAGTTATTTTAAGTACTCACATGTGATAAAAAATTATAATTATATACATGTACAAGGTAATATTTGTATCAAATTTTAAATTTATATAAACTCACATACACTCGTAGATAAAATAATTTGAACTCGGGCCATCTAAGTAAAATACGACGCTCTTTATTAGTACCCCACTTTTTGGGTTCTGTATAAAGAAAAGTTATATCAAGTCACATGGGAAGTGATAGAAGGGAAATGTTGGCACAATTAAACATGATATATATATTTATGAAATTTAATGCATTAATTTCAAGAGAAACAAAATGCATGAACAATATTTTAAGTTGGTAGACATTACACACTCACGTGAGGCGACAATCAAGGGATTGAGTAACAAACCAACGAAAGGATTGCTATCGGATCAAAGACTCATTCATGCCTTATGACTAGGGTGTGTAAAAAAATCGATTTGTTTATCTATTTATTCCATCTGAAATTTTAGATATTTGATTCATTTTTTATTTTTAGATAATTCAGATCAGATATTTAAAAAATTTGAATCGGATACGGATAGTTATTTTACATTCGGATCATATTATCTAAAATTCGAAAATTTATTTTTTATAGTTATGAATCTTGCTATATTCAATATTTTTACTTGTTATATATGAAAAATTGAAATTTTCATGAATAATACCGTCAAATTTTAAAAAATAATACTTAAATCAACTCATAATTTCAGATATCCGAATATCTGGTCCAAAAATTTAATATCTAAAATATTCGTATCTGATACGAATCGCTAAATTGTCGATCCAAAAAATTCGAATTGAATCAAATATCTGAAATGCACACCCCTGCTTGTGACATAATTTTTTAATTTTACTTGTTAATTATATCAATTGAATAAAGACTCAATGAAATGCGTGTATAGATTTGAGAGGTTAAAGAGTGTGGGGCCTCATCTCAAAGGAATCTTTAGAGCCTGCAGTTGGTAGTTTGTATAAAAACAACATTTTTGGACCGTTTGTTGAAGAATCAGGCTGAAACACAATAACCAAAAAAACCGACTCATCATCCATTCACACACCCGACAAGCCCCACATTTCAAGCATTGTATTGCAAACAAACAAGAACAAGAAAGAGAAAATCTAAAAGATACAGCCAAAACCATTGTCGTTGCATGGCTTTTGACATGCCTTATTTTTTTTAATCGTCGGTATCCAACTCATTAATAGAATAACCCGAATCGAATTTTACAGATGTCCAATATGAAAACGACCCTTTAAATTCAGTGTTTTCCCTTCAAAACGTCATAATTTAAACATATAACTTGAGTTAAAGGACCTAACGTATCATCCCGTTATACCAACGATCGTGGGTATGTGTTTTTATTTTATTAAATCGGTCAAAATATCCAGCATTTTTTACATTATCCTTCACTTAGGTTACGCCTTTCCCTCCCTTTTAACTTTAGGTTGTTGACATATTCCCCACATTTGCGCCTATCATTTAGGGTTTACTTAGGCGAATAATCAAAGTAGATTCGGATCGTAATAGAAAAGGCGGGAAGGGGAATTGCTTTGTTTACTTTTCTTCGTTGAAATCATTTGTCTTTTTCCAAATGTTAGTTATATTATGACCGTTTTACTTTTACGTTACATTTAATCCATGTTGCTTACTTCTACTTCTTTTAACTTTAACTATAATTTTTTTAAATATTTTAATCAATTAAAATATATATATTTAATATTTAAAATATTACTTGACTGATTTTTTTAAAATAATAAACAGTTTCAAGCCTGATAAAAAAAATTGTCAACATATGACAATTATAGTAGAAAAAAAAACTATATATTTTTTCGACATTTCTCTAGTATTTTTTTTAAAAGCACGATAAAAGTTGTCTTGTTGACGAGTTTGTCTGACTCTAAAGACTAAAATAGAATGAATGCAAATTTGGGGGCTTTGAGTGAGAAAAAAACTATCAAACTAAAATTAAATACAAGTCTTTATATATTTTTTCTCACTCCAGGCGCCCAATTTTGCATTCCTTACATTTTAGTCTTCAGAGTCAGATAAACTTGTCAACGATTCTAGACGATTTTTATTGTGTTTTTTGAAGAAAAAAACCAAAGAAGTCTTTGAGAAGGTACGAGGACTTCTCCCAATATCGTCGAAAAGCTTCGATGACTACGATGGTTAATGTAGAGTCCACAATATATCCCTAAATAAATCCTTAACTACCCTAACTTCCTAAATTTTTCCCCTCCAACTGCATAATTTCACTCAATTTAATTTGCCCAAAAGGGTGGTGCCCAACCGCACCAAAGTGTGTGGTCCCATTTGAATATTGCTTTAGTAGTTGAATAGGGTGGTTACTTGCAATCTACGTTCTAACCCTACCCTCACGCCTCATTTTGAATTCCAAAACTCTAGAAAAGGGAAATTATATATATTTCAAGCATTTTGGATAACATTATAAAAGAGGGGAAGTTTTAGGGTGAGTTATTCTTAGGGTGCGACTAAAATGAGACGCCCATACACAAATTCTTACAATCTATATAAATTTTTATTCAGCCCTACATAAATTCTTACTAAAATAGTAAGAATTTGTGTAGGGCTGCATTTTAGCCGCACCCTAAGGTCGGGCTAGAGGGATGGACCTAAACAATTAGTCCAGCACATGCCTTAATCAATGGGGCGACACAACTAACAATTGTCCATTTCAAACACCAAACAAGAGCATGCCACAACCAAGGAAACATTACAAATTTGAATTCCACACTTTTCTATGTACATGTGGGCATCAAAATTACGTAATCGTTGGAGACAAAACAAGAGCAGGTTTCGTTAAATGAATAGACTATTTAGATCTTTCGAACTCCTAAATTGAAGGATAACGTGTATTTAAATGTATTTGAACACACATATTTTTAAATATTGTAATAATAATAATAATAATAATCATGTCGATCAAGTTAAGACTCGTGTTCTAATGAAACACAGATCCAATTATTCGTCGGATTCGAAACGTATCGAATATGATGAATTACTGTTTTGTTTTTCCTACTGTGGATTCACGTTCCTGGATTTTGTGGGAATGGGTAAGTTAATAATGAGTTTGCATTAACCAGTGCATGTGACTTGCTAGTTGTTTGGCTTTGTATTTGGCTCTTGTGCAGTCCTGCATTTTAAAGGCACATGGTTTTGCACCCGAAACTGCAACTGTAAGTTCAGCCTAATAACATGGGTTTTCAAAACCAAAAAAAAAAAAAAAACAAGTTTAGGGTAACATGGACTTTGTCGGCTACTATTACGAGGACAAAAAAATAATCTCCCTCTTTGGTGTTTTTTTATGCCCTAACACTAAAAAAATTATATTTTAAACTATAAATCATAAACGGTAAAAAAGCACACTACCCGCAATTCCTTAAACGCTAACCCTAAACTCAAACTTTAACCATTAGTCCTAAATTATAAATTTAATTTTTTAATGTGAGGCATAAATAGAGACACTAGAAAAGTAGGAATTATATTATGGGTCACTCTCGCCGCGTCATCCATGAGACAAACCAATAAAAATCACTTATCTCATTATTTTTTTCATGTCATATTTTTACCAAGTGAATCTTCACTTGATAATTTATTTTAAAATTAATTTATAATAAATATGGGGAAAGATTTATATAAGTAATTTTTATTGGTTAGTCTCATAAACGACGTAACAAAAATCACCCATAATATATTTCTCTCAGAAAAGGGACAATGATTTCTATTCCTATTATGATGCCAAGATTTTCCCCTTTACACTAAATTAGGAAATTTTGAATTTAAGTCAAATGGCCCACCCCAGATATATGATCTCTTTCCAGAGATTTGCATGTAAACAAGTGAGGTTAAAGTAATGAAAATTTTGGTAGTTAAAGTTGTTTAAACTTAATTTTTTAAGAAAAATAAGGTTTCGTTTGTTTTAGAAAATGTTATTTATTTTTAGTTTTAAGTTTCAAAAAAATGAAAAACACGTTTGATTAATATAAATGAAAACTTGTTTTTAAAAATAAAATAGTAAAAACATGTTTAGTATCAAATTTTTCAAAATAAAAAGAAACAAGTAATCATCAAATAATTAAATTAAAATAAATATATAAAAATATAATAGATTAAATATAATTAGATAGACAAAAGTTAAAATCAATAAAAAAAATTTATTCTTAATAAAAATAATATAAAATATGTTTCACTAGAAGTAATTAATACCAATTCTTAATGACTTTTTTTGGATTTTCAGTTCTAACTATAATTAATTCATAACGATGTTGCAATTTCGTCTCTAACTTGAGCCATTACAATTGTTTGTGACATATCAAATGTGTCGTGCTCATCGTTTGAACTAAAAGTTGTTTTTATGTCATCAAGTTCTTGTTCATTTTATCTTCCACCCTCTTCAAAGAATTCATCCTTTTTGACTTCCAGCCTAATGAAATTATGCACATTATTACATGCATTCAGTATATAACGTTATTTTCTAAGAGGATAATTGGGTATATCCCTCAATGTACCAAAATTTTATTTCAACACGTCAATAGTCCACTCAATCACAATTTAAACAGAAAAATGTCTCGTATTAAGGGTCTGTTTGTTTCACTGAAAACTGTTTCCGGAAAATGAACTACAGTTGTTGGAAAACTAATTGCATAAACTATTTTCCGGTGTTTGGATGATGTTGTACAATTCATTTTACATTGTTTGGTAGAGTTTCCTGAAAATTTCATGAACAATCCGCAAACAAGCATCGATAATGGTAAAAACAAGTTCCAATCAAAACATAGTTTTATGTTTAGGTTAGTGTTTAGGGTTTAGGATATCATTTATAGTTTATGGTTTAGACTAGTATTTAGTGTTTATGGTATCATTTAGGGATTATTATCTAAGGTATAGATTTAGGGTTTAGATTAGTGTTTATGGTTTAGGTTGGTTGTTAGGGTTTAGGGTTTAGGATTCAAGGTTGTATGGTAACATTTAGGGTTTATGGTTTAGTGATTAGGGTTTATGGTAGCATTTAGAGTCTATGGTTAATGTTTAGGGTTAATTATTTATGGTTTAGGGTTATGTTAGTGTTTATGGTTTAGTGTTTAGGGTTTAGGTTATCATTTAGAGTTTAAAGTTTATGTTAGTGCTTAGTGTTTAAGGTTTAGTATTTATGTTAGCATTTAGGATTTAGGGGTTAATGTTTATTGTTTAGGGTTTATGTTAGTGTTTAAGGTTTAACATTTAAAGTTTAGGGTTTATGTTTAGGTTTAGTGTTTAGGTTTTAGGGTTTATTGTTTATATTAGTATTTAGGGATTATGGTTTATGTTGGTGTTTATTGTTTATGGTTTAGTGTTTACATTAGCATTTATGTTTTATGGGTTAATATTTAGGGTAAGGGTTTATGTTAGTGTTTGGGGTTTAATATATATGGTTTAACATTTAGGGTTTAAGGTTTATGTTAGTGTTTATGGTTTAACATTTAGGGTTTAGGGTTTTGTGTTTATGATATATCATTTAAGGTTTTGTGTTCATGGATTAGTGTTTATGGTTTAGGGTTATGTTAGTGTTTATGGTTTAACATTTAGGGTTTAAGGTTTTTAATGTTTAGGGGTTAATATTTATTGGTTAATGTTTGGGGTTTAGGGTTAGGATTTAATGTTTAAGGTTTAAGGTTTAGGGTTGGAGTTTTTAATGTTTAGGGTTTGGGGTTTAGTGTTTAAGGTTTAGAGTTTATGGTTTAGTTTTTATGTTAGTATTTAGGGTTTAGTTTTATGTTATTATTTAGGGTTTATGTTTTAAGGTTTATGGTTTAGGTTAGTATTTGTAGAGAGAACGGGAGGAAGGAAAGCGACTTACCGAAAATCAATGGGTAAGTCATTTTACACAAAACAAGGTCTCTTTTCCATTGACTGTAGTTGATTTTCCGTTGACTTTTTCATTTTCCATAAACCAAACAGTGGAAAGTTATGAAAACGTTTTCAGGAAAACCAATTACAAGGAAACAAACAGACCCTAAATAATTATTCTTTTCCTCAATAATACTTCGCTCAATCACATTTTGCCTACCTATAAAGTCACGTGTATGGTATCTTTGTCCACATAATTGTGCTAAAAATTTCGGCATGTTTGAATATTACAAGCCTATGAAATGAATACACTAATATTAAAACTAAAATAGAACAAAACTTTCACACAAAAAAATCCCAAACAAAAGTAAAAATGAATACTCATATTTACAAATAGTAATAATAAAAATGTGAAACAAATTAGGTATGATTGTTTATCTGTGTAGAACTAATGTTTTGATATAATAATTGAAAAATGTTTTGGACTAAATTGAAAAGAATTTAAAACTTGTTTTTAAGTCCAAACAACTTGAATTTATGTTTGAGGTATTTTGAAAGGTTTTTGACAAAGATTTTTCATGTTTTTAATAGCCAAACTTGTGATTTCACGTTACCAGTATCGATACGGTTGTACCCATACCGATACCTTTTTGCCCCAGTTTGGCCACTGTCAAAACCCGTATCAATACGAGGGTTTAGCGTATCGATACGGATCGGGGTCGTTTCGATACGCCAGGTAAGCGTACCGATCCCAGTTCAACCACCCCAATGGCTATTTCCCAACGGCCATTCAAATGTGGACCTGTACCGATACGCCCTCAAGCGTATCAATACGCCTATGCTGGCAAGAGCCCAACGACTAGTTCCTATGAAGGCCGTTATCGACAAACACTAGTGAGCCAAAATTATCAAATTTGCTCAAGTGTTTTAGGTTTTGGGTGAGTGCTTAATTGTGCAAACAAACACCTATTAGAGGGTTTTAAGTTTGCTTTGTTTATCTCTTTGTAAAGAGGGTTTTGATCAAGGCTTTGGGTAGAAGCTTGATCGGTTGTAAGGGTTTCCTCCTAATCCTAGAAAAGGGGACGAATCAATAGTGGATTGATTGTGAAATCCTTAGTGGGGAGCTAAGGTAGTGGATGTAGACCTTGGTTAGAAGGTTGAACCACTCTAAATCATTGTGTCTTTTTACATTCTAGCTTCCACAACCATTCCACCCAAAAATCCACCTCTCCACCACTTGGTGAGCAACATTGGTTGATCGAATCGAGCCCCATATAACTCAACAATCTGGTAAAGAAGAAGAGGAGAAGAAAACAATCAAATTATTGACTAGATATAAAATTAAAGAGTTTATATTTAAAGACAAAATAATCAATATCTAAAGATTGGAAAAGGGATGAAAAGTAAAAAAATGTTATTAGAAAGATTTGATTTCATGTTAAATAAACTTAAACATTAAAAAATTTCATTGTTTTCACAATGAAACAATGAAAATATATTTTAATATTTTAAAATTTTCGCTCATTTCTGTTTTCATCTTCTAGAAATTATTTTCTAAATTTAAAACCAAACGCGTTTTCATCAGCGTTTTCTATTTAAAAATAAAATAAAAATGAAAATGGCCTTGGTTTTCTTGAACCAAATACACCCTAATATTTTTATTTCATTAAAACTATTTTTCATGTATATGTCATTTTTTAATTTATATTTAACATAATATTAAAAAATGTCCTTAACGTTTTGACTAAATAATTATTTTGACTTCTATTTTTAATTAATTTTTAATAATAATAATTGAAAAGTGAATATATTTTTCGAGTGATAACTGATATGTGTTGATGTAAAACAAGTGAGGCGGTAATTTAAGGTGGTCCGAGGAGTGGATGATTAATGACGGAGCTCAACATTGATTTTTAAGGGAGTTATTTAAAAAAAATTTAATATATGAGGCCAACAATGAATTATATATTTTAGGAAGCGTTAAATTGCAACTTTTTCATTGTCTCAATTCAAAAAATTTCTTTTAAAATTTGCTTGCGTAACTGCGTGCATAATGCAATTCAAATCAATTAATTATATCAACTTAATTAATTTAAAATTTATTTATTCGACCCAAGATGATTCGATCAAATCTTATGTTTTAATTTTAGATAGCCAAAATTAGTAAGAAAATAGGTAAGTCTGAGGTGCGATACTAACCTGAAATGTTACAAAACACGTAACTTAAAAATGTTGCCCACCAACTTAAATTGTTACACTTTTTGATAAAATCTTAGGTTGTTAGTCTCACGACAAATATTGATACTTATAGATAAGTTTCGATAATTACAAAACTCTAAATTGTAATCAGAAGTTATAATTATCGATATTCAGAGCTAAATTTCGATACTTAACTACCAACTTAAAATGTTATAAAAAACGTAACGTGTTCAGTTTTAACTTTTGTATTTTGTAACATTTTCAGTTGGTGCTGCACCGTAATCGTATTGCTTTTTGACTCGCCCAAAGAAAATGGAGTTCGTAACTAATATGTCAGAGATCAAATCACCTTGATTTTCGTCAATACGTGTATTTGACTTTGATTCAGACTGATTAAAACAATTTCTCTACAACAGTTAAACGTGTTTAAAAGTCTTTAAACACATGATGTCCAAATTTCTAAGATTGGTCGAAAAACAAGAATGTTTATGTAAAACAAAAAACACCAAATCAACGAGTGAACCTTGTTGTTGAATTTGGTCACAGCCTGTTTTTGTTTTCTCTTGTCTCTCTCTCTCTATTTTTGGCTTCACTCTCTCTCTTTAGTCTCTGGTCGGTGACTTTGCATGTGGACATGAATTGAGCTAGGATTGGGTTGTTTGAAAATTGAGGACAAATTCATAAATAGCCTAAATTTTAAAAAATTTATATAAGAATAAAGGTAAAGAATAAAAAAATAGAGGGCTAAGGGCAATTGTCTCTCCCAGCCCACATAACTTCATCCCTGCATGTGAACCTCTGAAAATTTGAAAACCAAAAAACACTCAACCAAACTCCCTAGGATCAACAACCGGCACCCTGTTCGATCGACTCAAAAGCAACCTGATACGAGTATAAACCCAAATGGAAACTCTCAAACTATTCAAATGCAAACGGGATGACGGAACACTCGATTTATCTTTCAATCCGATACCTGAGTTACAAACTAGAACAGAGAAATTTCCCAAACTGCAATACAACTGCAAGCAACAATTCAACGATGTCTTCTTGAAACTTAATCAATGGAGTCGTACATTAAAATGACATAATCGACCCTGTCCCTAGCTACATTCATATTGCCCACCCGAAGTTTGGTTTCAGGAAAGCATCATACTCCCAATACAGAAAGCCCTATAAAACCATCTAACTGATCATTCAAACCAGCTTCTCCTAGCTGTGTTCTCATCTCATGTTTCTCATCCTGACATTGTTGTGGATGTTCCTTGTACTGCAGTCATGACCTCCCCGGGGGGAGGGTGATCAAATTTGCATGATGCACCATACTTGCATGTCCCGGTCTTCATGTAGTACGGACAGTGAGTGGACCCCTGTCAATGTATCCCACAATTATTTCAATAGCATCAACGAAAATAAAATTAGAATCTAAAACTACAATTTTATGATTGAAGACATACCCTATAGACAAATATTAATCCTATACACAAATAAACAAGGAAAAGCACAAAGAATATAATTAGTAGTGAAGACATTAGTAAATAAATAAAACAAACCTCTCTCCTAGGCAATCCTGCAAGCGTGAGCTTAATAGCCTGCTGAGAACCTTCGTTGGTTGCTAATCGATCAACGGGGTGATGAAATTTGCATCTCTCTCCAAATTTACATTCGCCAGTTTTCATATAGTACTGCAATGTAGAGAAATAAAACGGGGAAAAGTCATCAATAAGCATATGGATTCATGCGATGCTTATCATCACAAAGTCTGTCCAAGGTAACTGGGATGCTTTACGGCACAAAAGAGTTGAGAAGCTTTAATCCAAGATCAATCACGAGTACTATCTTAATAGTCATAAAGATTATCGGGTGACAGGGAAGTCAAAATAACAATTAAAAAACATATATCGAAACTTAGAACACATAATGGATTGATGCGCACATCACATTCAGTTTGTCCAGGTCTCTGAGGATACACAGTCGGAGTGCCAGTCAGCTGCAATATGTAAACAAACAATATGCATCAGTATTTGGGGAAACAATAAAAATTCAGAAACATCAAGCAAAATGCCTCCACAGAGAAAGTTCTTGCATTATTGTACAGGACATTTTGGCAATCATGGGAAGAAAGGTTGAAGCTAAAGTGTTAAAGATCACTCCAGATTTTGCAAAATGGTATCCGAAAGCAATCCAATGCAATCAAAGTGGCTACAGGAACTCAAAACCACAGAAGACCGAGTGAAACTTGGGAGATATGAACTTGAACAAAAGAATGTAGCATATGACTGACTTAACAAGTAATTGCCCTAGGAAGAGATAGTGACCCAGTCCCAATTGGTATTGATATGAGATTGCAAAATCAGGCCAGTAAGATTGAAATTAGCAATGATCCCATTATGTCATGGAAAATAGAAACACTTGGAATCTGTAAGGCTGAATTTGGACTCAGAGAGCTAGATGCAGGTGGTTTGGAGTAGAGAAGCAAAAAAGAAAGAAAGAAAGAGGAAAACAGGGAG
Source organism: Hibiscus tridactylites (assembly GCA_958450335.1). Lineage (NCBI taxonomy): Eukaryota > Viridiplantae > Streptophyta > Magnoliopsida > Malvales > Malvaceae > Hibiscus > Hibiscus tridactylites. The sequence continues at coordinate 4,841,044 of OY288271.1, forward strand.
AATAGATTTTTGAAGATAAAATATACAAATTTGTCAGCATTATTTTCATATTGAACATACTTTTATAAGGAAAAAGTTTATTGGGCAGGTTGGGCCTCTCCCATAAAAATGGGCAAAAAGTGGTTGAACATGCAACTAGAAATTCAATGGGCATTTACAGCCCTATCCATTTAAAATTTTCCATACCAGCGCCATACATTTGCCACTGATCAAGCAGTTTGATATATGATAGGGACATGAGGGGAGAGAGAGAGAGGATGAGAGCTATGATGAAAAATAAATTTTGCATGCAGAAACATAAAGCATTACCGTTGGCAATGTCTGCTGTGCAAGTAGAGTTGTCTGACTTAATCTGGGGTCAATAGTTTGATATAGAGAAGCAGCTGGATTAACAACTCCAATGTTAAGATTACTTGCAGATGCTACAAGTGAATGGCCTAACGCTGCAGGAGGAATGAATGCTGTACAAAAGCTCAGCAGTGAAGTGTGTGAGGCACAAATACTGAATGCAACATTTAACTTAAATTAATTATATCTTCAAAAACACAAACATCGAATTTAACATACCATTCCTATCAGGATGATTGTAGCGACAAGTAGAACCATACTTGCAACTAAAATTGAAAAGTCAGAAATTTAGAAGTTTGAATAATACATCTTAATTTGATTACAAAACAAATTGACAGGACGCTAACACATACCTGCCAGTTTTCAGGTAGAATGGGCAATCTACTTCATCCTGCCAAAAGCAAATATAAATTATCTATGAGCTTCATAAACCTTGCTCTTAAGCTCATGGAAAATGAAGTAAACGAACAAGGCAAACAACTATAATGTTGATTAGATCCTTTTTTTACAAATATATGTAAGAATTATGTTAAGATAGTGGACCTCATTTAATATCTAATGATGAACTTGGCCTTGTAAAGTAAGTAACGTAGCTCACGAAATTACTATGGTAAGTGATTTGGATGTTAGAGGTAGCTTAGAGGGTTGTAATGGGAAGAAGATCATCATCAACAATGATGGTGTGCCTACTGAGTGTACAACTGAAATCCATTTCGAGTGTTGCTTATCAAATATGAGATTGGCTATTGTGATTTGAAGTCAGTTGTGGGTAGGGTTGATCCTACGTTTAATCATAAATTTCCTGACAAGAGTTCATTGCCCTGCCTCCTTGAAATCAATACCACAAGCCTTTTGATTTTATACTTCCACAAGACAGTTTTCATTTTAATCTACGTCAGATTTTTTTCCCAACACATCTATTTCCACGATGGGATTAGATAAAAAAATTATGAAAAAATACATAGATTTAATTTTACTAGGACACGGATGATAGTACTAAAACATTTCATGCCACTAATGGTGTAATGCATGACGTGTTCATTAAATTGAGTTCCAGTCCATTTACCCACATTCCTTCCTCCATTACTTAAACCTAATGCCCATATAGTGTCTTCCCTTATAACTTGAATGTTAAGTCATTTTTTCATGTCAAAAGCACAGTAACTTATTAGGATGCCCGTATACTTATTCTACATCACTGATGCACAAACTATTTATTAAAAGGAAAAACAAATGCATGCACAGACACATTACCGGTCTTACTGGAAGACCTTTGGAATTGTGATATAGTGCCGGCTTAATGTCTCCGGTTATTCCCCCAATATTCAAGACTGTATCATTCTGCTCGCAGTTGGCATTGTTTTGTATGGATAACTGTATTTGGATATCTTTTGGGTGGTTGAATTTGCAAGTTGCACCAAATTTACATTTTCCAGTCTTCATGTAGAACTGCAAAAGTTATAAGATCAAAGATTACAAATTTAAAATCACAATTGGTACTTGTCAACCATAGGAGGAAAATATCTCACAGCACATGGGGGCTCAGAGGGCCTTTCTGGTAAACCAAATGCCTGTACATTCTCGGAATCACCCTGAGAAAAGAATCATGACGTTGTCATAAAGAGTAAGAAATGAAAATAACTGCAAAGTAAGGGAATCCTGGATGAATGGAACATACAGAAAGATCCAGTTTATCTTTCGGGTGATTGAACTTGCACTTCGAACCGAACTTGCATCTTTGAGTTTTCATAAAATACTGCAAAATCAAACAGACAATAGAGTGGAATATTTTAAGAGCTCAAGTTCAACTTATAAAATAAACTAAAAGCATAAAAAAATACAAATCACAGCTTACAGGACAATCTGGCTCTCCTGGTCTCTCAGGGAGGGATTCACCAGCAGGAACAACTGGAGCCTAAAGGAGAAAAAAGAAGGAAACCAAACCGTATCATAATACGGTAAACTAAATTTCCGTACTGGAAATAACAGGGTAGAATTTCTAACATAGAAAACAAACACAAGTAATAAGCTTATTGATGTGTCCTCATGAGAAATAAACAACTTTAAAAAAAGTAGAACAGATTACAATGTATCTTAATTGGAATAACCATGTAATACTTGTCCAGAAAGGTGTGCAGGTCAAACAAAAATAACAATTCGATGATCCCAATTATTAGATATGACAAAATAGCCCGTCAAACTTAGCCAAACAGCTGAGAAAAGAAACGTTATTAATCCTAGGGGTTATCAATTTCTCCCTTCACTACATTGAGCCCGTCTAGGAGAAACTGACAGCAATAGACACATTCCTAGAGAAGAACCAATATGCACCAATAGTAGGAGATAGGAGAGCTGCCCCTTTTACCACATTTTCTCAGGCTGAAGTCAGACAATGTTTCAGCTTCCTTAAAGAAGCTGCAAGGAATTCTTGAGGCAGGACCTTAAGGAGAACCCCGTGTTCTGCATACCATCATTCTAGGTTGCTCTTATCAGCAGTTACCCCAAAATACCAACTCCTATATGCATGCCCAAGAAGAGCCTCCCAGGTAGTTTTCTTTCTTCCACCCTCATTCTTGCAAAGTATGAGAGAGATAAAAAAATACTCTTGCATAGTTGTGTCTCTCTTTTGATTCCAGAAAGGGGTGAATTCCATTAGTAATATGGGTTTGATGCAATAGAGAGATGAAAATCTAAATATACTTTAAAATTTGTAAACTTAAAGTAAATAATGGAACTCCCAAATTCTTTTCTATTAAAAATATTATATTAGATAAAGTTTTTAAACAACTGTTATGAAGATATATATACATAAGCATGGAATTTGTATCTTACAAAACAAGAGCATCATCGAACAAAAGCACACATCAAGGCCTGAAGAATGTTCAGAGACTTAGGATTTCCAAAGAAATAATAAGAAATCAAATTAATATGGTATTAATTAAATTATATCCATATATAAGTAATATTAATAATTATTTAATTACAATAATAACAGGAACATAAAATTCAAAGAGGATGAATTTTTGAAACCACTCTAGAAAAATGGACCATTTACCCATTATCTTGTTACTAGATGTCATTTAGAATAGTAATTGAATTTTATAAAACATGCAATCATAATGCTATAGTAGTACAAAATCTTTTAAATACTGGTAAAACTATAAAATAACCTGACAAGCCTCACAAATATGCTTATACATGCATAAAAGCAGCAACCATATGCTTTATAGGAGACAAATAGCATTTAGATAATAGTACTTATTAAAGTAAAAGATATGTAATATATAAAAGTTCCATCCATATAGTACTGTTTATATTGTACCCAAAGAAAAGTAATTTCTATAAGCATAGTCTAATAAGATTCATTATCATTGGTGCAAAAATGGCAATAAACGGTCACCTCTTTCCAATATGGGATTCCACCCTCGGGAACCCAAATAGGATGGTCAAACTTGCAGCTATCTCCAAACTTACAGGTTCTTGTGAGCATATAGTGAGCACAATCCTTTTCTCCTGGCCTCTGAGGATATATAGGTAAATTGCTTGCACTCTCCAATCTAGGTCGCTTGACTAAAGAGGTAGCAGAATACCAAGCTTCAAGCTGCCCAAGTGTGTTTTGGGCATCCAAAACATTCTGATGGTACAGAACTATAGTACATAGTAGTTATATGCAACAAAAACAGGAAATATATACGTTAATAATATAAGTTCGACATAAAAAGTGCTTTTATATAAAGAAGATAAAATGGATTGGGAATTATGTACCAAGTAAAAATTTACAAATACTTTAAACTTTTAATTCAAAAATATTACTGACTTCTAGATACATAGTTGGACTAGATACAAAGTTAATTATAGTCATTGGGAGATACCCAAAGTTGCTAACAGTTTAAGGATCAAGATGACTTACAATACTAGTACAAAAAATATACATATAAAAATGGGGTCAATTTTTGAACAAGCTGATTCAGGCCACTAGCCTGTAGGTTCCTTCCCAGATTGCATTAAATCTCACACCATGTTATAGCTAAAAGTAGAAATATTAGTACAGAATAAGCTCAATAACAATATCACGACTGCATCGTCGACGAAAAACCACACAAGCATGCAGACATCATAGTTAAGCTGTTTGGTCTGACATTAATGGCATCATAATCATTTACTATAAAGAACAAGAGTTAATCTAAAAGTTCGAGAGGCAGCAAGTAAAAGTTAATGCTAAAGCTCACCCTTAGCAGCAATATTTAGAACAAATAACAGGCATCTAAGACGGCAGTTTCGTAACAAGAAAAAAAAAACGTTCAAAACACAATAAATAAGAAATAAATAAAACTGATAATCAGATTTGTATATGGAATCCTTGAAATTAAAAGAAGCAGTTGATATAATATAATCTGCTGGTAGCTCAGTTACCTTGAGAGGGGCGTTTGATGAGTGCGGCGGCGGCGGCCGCAGCAGCGGCAGCGGATGGGTGGAGGTGGTGAAACAAATGAGACTGAGACTGAGCCGTGGTGTCGGCGTCGAGATAGCGCTGGAGAGTGGAGGCGGAAGGCGATGGGGAAGAGTAACCGTAAAATTGGTTGGCCATTTTGGCCACTGCTACTAACCCTAATTCACAAAATTTGAAGTATGCCCTACTCCTTCCCTCCCTCACTGCTGAATTATATGTCTAAATAAACTATATTTTCTTCGTTTTCGAGATTCTTTTCATTTCTTCTTTCTTTTCTTTTTTCGAAGCCAACTCCGGAACCAGCAGTGGTGCGGGTGCCCGCTTGGTAGGTCAGGTAGCACAAATATGCTCCGAACAAATTATTTTTAGGTGAAAAAGTGGATTATAATAAACGGAACAAAATATTTACAATATTTTTTAAGGAAAAATTTGCAATTTTATTGAAAATTAGATAAACGAAATTGTATGAAGGCCAATGATAAATTTAGTGAGGTGGAAACTGGAAAGTATTAATTTTGTCTAAAGTTATATAATTATAAATGTCATTATAATTATATATAATTAGACTTAAACATTTTAATCAATAAATTGATAATTAAAATGTATGGCCAAAATATTTTAATATATTTTTTAATAAGTTTCAGAGACAACATTATTAGAAAGAACAGTCTTGCACCCCGAATATTAGACTGTAAGATGAACATGTATATTACTTTAAAAATAAGAATAAAAGATCAATTTAATGGATCAATAAGGGTAATGTTTTGATAATGTATTTTTATCTAAATTATTTTCAGTAATTTTTTAATATTAATCAATCATATATAAGAATATAATTTTACCTTAAGGTCAATACAAGTATTATGAATTAAAATTATGTAAGTTAAGTAATATAGTTTTAAACCAATCTCCATCCATAATCATAAAAAAGTATTTGCTTTCTTTATATAAACATATAAACTATCTAAATTTCTCAAATTAAATTAAAAGCTATAAAACAATGTTTAAATTTACGTTCTCTTACCAACAACCAATTAGTTTAGTAGAATGAAACACTGAAACCCTTAAGCAAGGTCAGAGGTACGAATTTTGACATTGTGAAGGTTGTCCCCATAACAGGGCTCTACAGCACCCGATCTGAATTAATACTAATGATACCATTAAACACATGTGAGATTACAGATAAAATAACCATTAAAAAAGGAAGGGCTTTAATTAATTAACAAATTAATAATTTATAAATGACAAAAACAGCAAAGATAATTAATTTTCGCCAGCAAATAGTCGAATACCTCCCCGTCTACAAAAACACAATTGTTTTTCCATCATTCAGGAATCCATCTTATTTGATAAAAGCCAAAAACAACCAGAATTCTGCAAAGGAATTACAGATTTGATTCAATGGGGAAGAAGGCAGTGTTGATAGGAATCAACTATCCAGGCACAAAGGCGGAGCTCAAAGGCTGCATAAACGACGTGAAGAGAATGTACAAATGCCTTATTCAACGCTACGGATTCTCCAACGAAGACATAAAGGTGTTGATAGACACCGATAATCATTATGATCGGCCCACGGGGAAGAACATCAGGCGGGCTTTGAATAATCTCGTGGGATCGGCTAAACGTGGGGATTATCTCTTTGTGCACTACAGTGGGCATGGGACTAGGCTTCCGGCTGAGACCGGGGACGATGATGATACCGGCTACGATGAGTGCATTGTCCCCTGCGATATGAATCTAATCACCGGTTCTTATTTCCTCTTCACTTTCCGTTTCTTTTGATTATTTGCTATATATGATGGAGATTATAGATCTTTGTTTCGCATGATCGAATTTAGTTTTGTTCTAGTTTAGGATCTCCTTGTTAGACTCAGGCATTCTATTCTGCTGTGATAATGTATTTTGAAGTTTTGGTTGAATTTGTGGATATTGTTCATGGTTCCCAATCATTGACAATCATGCAATCTTTCATATTCCATTTCGTTGATAGAGAAACGTAAATGATTGGTTTATAGGATCTGAATGGATGATTTGTATTGTTTGCTGTTTTGATTGATGTTCGATAGATAACTTGTTTTGCACGGTTTGTTTATGGTTGTTGAAAGTGAATGGTGGTGTTTGGTTGTGCACAGATGATGATTTCAGAGACTTGGTGGATAAGGTCCCGGCGGGTTGCTGCATAACAATCGTGTCGGATTCATGCCATAGCGGGGGGTTGATTGATGAGGCCAAAGAGCAAATCGGTGAGAGCACTAAGGGCTCAGATTCAGAATCAGGGTCTGGGTTCAAGAACTTCTTGCACCAGAAAGTGCATGGTGCATTCGGGTCTCGTGGAATTCATGTCCCTTCTAAATTTCACCGCCACCACGATGATGATGATGATGAGGTGGATGACCGAGGAGTGGTCGAGGACTATGATGAGGATGTCAATGTGAAAAGCAGATCTTTGCCCCTCTCGACTCTAATTGATATGCTCAAGCAAGAAACTGGCAAAGATGACATTGATGTCGGAAAGTTGAGGCCGACCCTTTTCGACGCTTTTGGGGAAGATTCAAGCCCCAAAGTGAAGAAGTTTATGAAGATCATTATGACCAAACTACAGGGTCCCGATGATGGTGAGGGTGGTGGGTTCATGGGGAAGGTTGGAGGCCTGGCACTACAGTTTCTTAAAACAAAGCTGGACGATGACGAAGGATACGGGAAACCGGCACTTGAGACCGAAGTGAGAAGTCATAAAGATGGATATGCAGGAGCATCTAAGCACTCTCTTCCTGACAGTGGGATTCTTATCAGCGGCTGCCAGACCGACCAAACTTCGGCAGATGCCACCCCATCGGGAAATCCAAGCCAAGCTTATGGAGCACTTAGCAATGCCATTCAAACCATAATTGCAGACTCAGACGGCAGAGTTACTAATAAAGAGCTTGTGCTGAAGGCAAGGCGTATGCTTAAAAAACAGGGTTTCACTCAGCGCCCTGGCCTTTACTGCAGCGACAATCATGTTGATGCTCCATTTGTCTGCTGATAGTTTTAATAATAATCCTTTTCTGCTGCTATTGATACAGATGCAAATAATGCCCATGGTTTGCTCGGATAATCGTGGTTGACGAGCTTGTACCGCCCGTCTTGCACTGTTTGATTTATCAATATATTTATTGTTTTTGTTTTTCTGGACAATGAATGAGTTTTGAACAAAAAATGAATAATCTATTGCAGCTATAACTTGAATAAGCATATAGTTACAAGTTAGTTCTCAAGTTATTACAGGTTTTGCTACAATGAATACACAACCTAGGGATCTATTTAATTCGTTTGCCCTTTGTGAAAATATTGATATACAAAATTATAGCAAAAAATAATCAGTATGAATAAGGCTGCACGATCCCAAATAATGGTGCATGGCATTTTTCCCTTCTTCCACTATAAGCTTAAGCAAAGCATAAAATTGATTTCTCTCTTTGACCATGCTCCTTTCGTGCTTCAAAACGCGTCACAAAACTCACAAAAGCGCCTCAAAACTTGCACTTACAATAAGAATGGCCGCTACTAGCTCTTAATCTTCAATATCTTGAACCCATGTCAAATCTACATCCAAAGAGTTCAGAAATCTCAATATGGTATATGGCATATGCATGTCACTTAAAAGATAGGGGGGGTGTTTAGATTTGAAGATTTGTTGTCAACTCAATTCGCTCGATCACAGAATTCAGAGCTTTCAACAGGGAAGTAAAAGAACAATATGCACAAAGGTGAAAGATTGAGAAAGAACCTTGCAGTACAGATTCGACTGCTGCATTTGGAACAAGAAGACCAACAATTCGCTGGTTATCAGCAGTGGTTTCCAGCCGTACAACACGAAGTCGCCTATGGCTGAGACGGGCCTGGAAAGATAACAATAAGTTTTAGTTCATTGAGAGTAGTTAATATAATGATAAATAAATGAACATCATAAAGCTTTCAAGTCATACAGATGAAAATAAGGGTTACAAAAATAGGTGACAATACATAAACGTTGAGAAAGCCCGATTGACATCAACCTGATGGAAGGTCATCATTTGAGCAATGCTGGGGAAAATATTTATTTAGCAGTTTAACACACTTTTAGTTGAGCAGATGATTACAAGCAAAGAGGCGTATGGTAGGACAACATTTAAAAGATATCCAGTCTAAACTAATGGCGGTGAAAGCTTGTAATAAAACTAAAGGAGACGGTCAAAATTCTAAATTTAGATAGAGAGGAGCAACCTGCAAAAGTATGGGAAGGGTTAGAAATTTAGAACAAACATATTCAGAATACAAAAGCCTGTTGCCACATGTTTGAATGATTAAGCAACTACCCATGGGCCCTCGACAATTATAGTTGACCAACGACAAGAAGAATAGCTTTGTGCATTGTAGCGGCCTGAAACTAGCATAAAGCTACAAAACTAAATTACCTTTGCAAGCAATGATAGAATGTTATAGTTATCCCAGCAATGCAATGCCATGAAACATAAATTGTGAAGTACATAACATTCAAACGTTGTTTGATTGTCAGAATAAGATACCTTTTACATCATGTCATAGAAAAGGACACAAAATTCAGATGCTAAAAGTGGACTTGGTTTGGAAAAGAAATTTCCTCATAACCACTTTGGTACTACAGATTATACAACTGCAAAGGAATTATTACAAAGGAACAGACCACACATAAAGTTACCTGCTTAGAAAGGGCCTTCTCAATCGTGCCCCAAACTGGGAGAATGAGACCACCCAAAACATTTACTTCCTGGATTCTTCTGCCAACTGTACAGAAATTGCCAAGCTTACAGTTGGGGCCATGCATGCACTGCACATTTTATCCATGAAGGAAATTAATATTAGGTATTCTAAGCAAAACGTTCTTCTACCTTTCAAAAGAGACCATCTCGGAAGCAGACATACATCCAATGCAGGTGATATGAAGACATTATTCTATTTTGGACTTTAGTATGGCAAATCAGATGATAAAAGAATTTTTTTTATATTTATTTATTTCACAAAATATTAATATAATGTAAACATTGATAATTTTCATTAACATACAATCATTTTTTCACATTTATTATCATTAAGGCTTTGCTTGGTAGAGTAGAAAGAAAATTGGAATGATGGACAAATGAAGGGGTAGAAAAGTGGAAAGATGAAAACTATTTTTTTCTTTCCATCGGTGGGCTTGGTAGGAAGGATGAAAAAATTGAAAGAAAATGCAATTTTCTTTCCACTCACTGTTTGGTAGAGTTGAAAATGAGAGGGAAGAAAATTAAGCTTTGAAAAATACATATTTTGAACTAACTCACATCTCTTTCACATTTTCTATCTTTTTTTCCTTCCAAATTGGAATGATCTATTTTTACACGAGGATGGAAAATGATCATGCCTCTCATTTTCTTTCCCCTCACTTCTCTCTCCTACCAATCACACTCAAAATTTATTTTCTTTTCACTTTTCCACTCCCTCCTTCCATCCCTCCATTTTTCCACCCAACCAAGCAGCGTCTCATTTTTTTACCACCAGAAGGAGGTTCAATTAATCAGTCCTGTAGTGTAAAAAATAAGAGGCCAAATGCCCCATCCAAAGCAGATCCCAAATTATCTCAATCCATATTCCGAAGCTTGCAATGCACATGATATAACACGTGCCAGTACTTCCAATTTAATGTGTCGCTGGGTTTTATAATATTGATTTTCATGATGGGTTGTCAGGGTTCTTGTGCTCATTGTGGGTCCTTTTTCTTTTTAGACGAAACTGTACATTCCGCATTTAGAAGGCCAAAAGAAAATCCTCCAGCCGTATCCATTCCATGCTGGAGTTCTGTTAACCTCGTCGAATTTATTTTTCTATTTTTGCAGCATCCATGCATATCATACATGTTCTGCTGAGTCAAGCTCAAATCTGACACCAATACAAAGTAGTAAATGCCAAATAAATGTGTGTACCTGTTTAGATGAAACCTCATATTCATCTTCCCATCCACAACGAGCTTTCTCTAGCAATGAAATTCTTCGGTATTTGTTTTTCAGTTCTGCCAAACTCATTTCCCTGAAAGTTAAAATCAAAGTGATTAAGTACACAAATTCTAGTACAAAGTTTGGCTTGAGACTCGGTTTCGATTTAGCTTTAAAGTAATACCTTACTGACTCTCCAACAGCTGGACGAACTATCTTAAACATTCCAGAAGCAGAACTGAAACAGAATTTAGTGAGAAAAATATAACAGTAACTGAAGTGGGAATGCTCAATCAATGTTTACAACATACTACAATTAAAAGAACCATCTAGTGAATGATGATCATACTATTTTTGAAGACCTGCAGATTATCCCTATGGCTTTTGTTATTAATAATCATAACCCTATATGCTACATGAGTAAGTCTTACAAGAAGGAAACAAATACCTCTCAAATGCTAGAACAAAATGACGTTTTCCTAACCATTCCCTTTTAGATTCATAGAATCCATCACTGGCTGAACCAAGTCCATCCTTCTTCTTCTCATTGAGCATGGAACTCGCAGACTACCACAATTAAATCACGGTGCTATGACCATTATACTTATCAAAATGAAACAAATCAGTCATGAATCAAGTGCAAGAAAGAAAAGAAGTACCTCCCAAGTGACTCCACGATCCAAAGTGAAAGTAAACAGCACTGTTGATGCCCCAGACATTTGATCAACATGGACAGTCTGTTGGAAGACAATAGTTAGATTAATCTAATTACATAAAGTAAATCACTAAATCTGGAGAAAAAAATAACCTTTGGGTTTCCTTGTAATTCAATGATGTTAGCTTTCATGTCAACAATTCCAGAATCAAGATTTCCTTCGATTCTTGCATTCTGAATCAGGACATCCAAGATACTTATGAACAACTCGAATAGCCTGCGCTTGAATTGCATGTATTCAGCATACTAAATGCAACCTAACAACAAGAATGTGTATTAAGCCAACAAGATACCTATTCTGAATATCAGGTGGCAGTCCTAACAGACGATTTAGGAAACGACCAACATCATGCATGTCTGAATCAACTATTCGGCCAGAGAATTTTCCATTATCCTTCCCATTACCTATACCATATAAATGTTAAAAAATGAATAAATAACACATATGAAGTCAATGATTGACAGTATATTTTTTAGAGGTAAACAGAAAGTGAGAGAAATGATTAACAAATGTTTTACTCATTTCAGCTGTGGAAAGATTATTACCAAGAGCTGAATCCCTAACAATTCCGACAGAAACAAGAGCAGCTTTTGCCTTCATGATAAAATCCTGAATTGTTTCTGGTTTTTCCGATGAACATCCAGGAGGCACAACGGGCAGATTATCCTGGAAACCACAACTATAGTTATTCCCCCGATTTTTTTCTTTGTACATGTAATACTACTGAAAAAAAGTTACAAGAACCTGCTCCATAATCCCTCTATACATAACCATCAATGCCTTTTTACCAAAAGAACTATCATAGTTGTAAGCACTCAAAGATGGCCCAGCCCTGCAAATCATCAGCTACATCATAAGAAAAAATCAAGGAGGCCATAATATATGAAAGTTAACAAGCCTTTCATATCATAAAGACCAAAGGCTGATGCCAGCAGAGATATTGAGGTTATAGCACGATTTAAGGAGCTTCATACCATAGAGCAGAAAGAACCTTTTTTAAAGAAAAATGTGCATGTTGATAAAGCACTGAAAATGAAAAGTTCCAAATTTCAACGGTTTAGTATTTTCAATGTGTTTAATTAGAGCTTAATTTTAAACAACTTGAATGGGAATTTTTCAATTATAAAATATATACAATCTTTAACTGAAAGTTGCATAATCAATCATTCTTATGAAGGAAAACTGCCATTTAATTACACAATATTATTTTCTTTCCTTTCTAATTTTTTTTCTTTTTTCAGTTTAACTTTTATTTTTGTTAAAATATTTAATAAAAAATCAACAAAACGTCAATTAAAATGCATAAGAAAAAATATTCAATCAGTAGAATACCAAACAATTGTTTATCAAAAATAAAAATCAAATACTAAAGATGTTGAAGTCTTCCAGCTTGCCAAACACCACAAAAAATTAAACTTCTACTGAAAATTGAAAAACTAGTTATTTTTTCCATAAGTTCCTTGATTATGTGAACACAACTTGAATACAAAAGTGAATGAATTTGGCATGTCAATTTATTCAAAGACAGTTTTCGACCAATAATGAACATTAACAAGTAACTGACTTAGGGGGAAGCAAAACCACCGACCATCTGTGCCCATGGCTTATGTTATTCTGATGAAAAATATCTCAAAGAACACATCTGAAAAAAAATAAAATTAAACTCACCTGCGATCTCCCTGTGTCAAGGCCCCAAGAGATTCTAACCTCTTGGCAACAATTGATGCAAAACGGCGTTCTCCACCAAGATTGGTAAAAAGTATCCTGCAGAGAAAATAAGAACAAGCAAATCTAGTCAAACAATAGATAACTAAAACATATGCCTTTGACTTGTCAACCTGACAGCATTTAATATTTGTATTACTCAAATGAGAAAAGAAAGAGAGCCATCAAAGAATAATCCAACAGATCAATTTATGGAATTATAAGCAAAGGGACTAAATTTCAAAAGTTTGAAGGGTACAGGAATGGAGGCATAATTAATCCGGATTCCATGGCAGTTCATCCTTTACATAGTAAATTTAGATTGCACAGAAAAACCATCACGAAAAAAATGATACCGAGTAAATTTAGATTTACAAATTAAGAGATGAAAGAATTAACATACAATGTGAAAGTCAAAACAAACAAGTTGATACTATCATAGGCTATTTTTCACATTCAACAGAGAAAAAAATATTTTCCATTCTTATCAAAGGCAAAATTCCTAGCCCACCTGTATTCAGGTGCAGAAGCTTGATTGGAACGGTGAGTTCTTCCAAACTGTTGAATTGCTCGGTCAGCACTCCAAGGAAGTTCCAATGTTAAATGAACCCTTCTTTTCTGCAGAAATGTGTCACTTAAGAGGCAACAGGACAAGGAGACTAAACCAAATTGTACATACTCTTAAAAGACCACTCTAGTCTACAAATCATGTGCAGTACGGCATGAAAAAAAAGTGAGATTTTTTACAAGAAATACCTGATTCACTGCTCTTCTATCTGCCTGCAATGATACACCAGCTGATCCAGCCTCAGATATGATGGCAACCAACTTCTTACCATCCATAAAGAGCTGCTTCTCATGCATATTAACCATTTCCATTGTAACTTCCTTTCTAAAAATACGTGGGAGAAATGGCACCTTAGATAACCTTCATCATAAGGCGAACTAAAGCCGAGAAGTAAAGAAATACTAAACTCACGTGTTTCGTGCCTGGTAAGTCACACCTTTCCCGCTAGAAGCCCTTACAAGCATGCCTCGCCTCCCTGTCATTTCCGCAACTTTATCAGGACCTCCTAGCTGCAAACTCATTGAAATACATAGTTAAAAGGTCAAAAATATCAGGGGGGGGGGGGGGGGGGGGGAAAGCATAGATACAATAGTTTTATTGATGACAAATTATCACCAATGAACATATATCACGGAACAAAAGCAGGCAACCAGACTAAAAATAACATGCAAAAGCAACAACTGAGACTACGCCTTGGACATTTCTTTGCAAAGAGAAAGTGTGAGTAGAGAAGAGCACAAAGCTAACAGAAAATGTTCAAAGAATTTTGGAAGTAAAACCGTAATTCATGCAAGAAAGGAGGATATGCCATGCCTTTGAACTTTCAGCTCACATAGTAAATGATGAGCAATGTAAACTAGAATTCTCTAAGGCAAAAGGCAGCCCACAATGATGTAAGATTACGCATAGTATAAGTTGTGTAGGAGTTAAACTCTATTTAATATAGGAGTTAAATTCTATTAGAATTGTTGTATATCTAGTATCTAAAAGATAGAGTAGAAGTCTAACCTAAGTAGGACTCCTAATTAATGTTAAAGTCATATCCTATATAAGTTGTAAACTTCTCTTGTAATCTTATAATTTTTACTTCGATTCAATAAACAGAAAAGGTTATGTTTTATCTTCATGGTATCAGCCTAATTCGATTCTATCAAATTATTTTCTTTTCTTCTTTTCGATGGTCAATAGTTCCAGTTCGAGTGAACTGCAATCTCCATCCTCGTCATCTGCTACTCCAATGGCAGATTTTTTGGAACCATCTGGTTTGTCTACCATGTGCCATAGGTTTACAGGCACAAACTACATTCAATGGTCCCAGTCTGTTAAACTCTTTCTTATCGGGTGAGGCAGCCTAGGGTATGTCAATGGGAAGAGCTCCAAACCTGCTGCTATTGATGCTGGTCTAGAAAAGTGGATCCAGGAGGATGGTCGAATCATGTCATGGTTAATAACACCATGGCTCCTGAGGTTGGTTCCCAATTTCTCCTATACAAGACTGCCAAGGACATTTGGGATGCTGTTCGAGACACTTACTCCAACACAAATAATAACTCGGAGTTATTTGGGATTGAAAGCACTGCATCTGCCTTAAAACAAGATGGTATGACTGTTACTCAATATTATGCTACTCTAACTAACTTATGGCAGCAAATAGATCTGTATGAAGCACATGAATGGGAGACTCCTAAAGATGCTGGAATCTTCAGGAAAATTACTGAGCAGAGGAGAATTTTTCAGTTTCTGAATGGTTTACATAGAGATTTTGATCCTATCAAATCTCGCATCCTAAGCCTCACTCCACTTCCTACACTTCGAGAGGTGTTCTGAGAAATTAGAAAGGAAGAAAGCCGACGCATGTATATGATCCCTGAAGCTGTTGTGCCTGACAATTCTGCTCTTGTTACACAATCCTCTTCCTCTCCTAAGATTAAGAAAGGGCGAGTAACTTGTAATTACTGCAAAAAGCAAGGCCATTCAAAGAAGAATTGCTGGAAATTGCATGGGAAACCCAGTGACTGGAAACCAACCAATCCTAAGGCTCCTCCTCATATGAGAATTCGAGACCTGCATATGGTGGTTTTAAAAAACAACATATGGTTAAGTTACAACAGATGTTTAGTAAGTTTACTGGCAATTGTGAAGGTAATTTGGCCAGTGTAGAATCTGCAGGCATAGAGGAAAATTCCCACTCTACTGCTTTTCTTTCTACTTCAAATAACTCAACTTGGATTGTAGATTTTGGTGCTTCTGACCACATGACTGGTAACAGGGATTTGTTCCTTGATTTTCATCAATTATCTTCTCAGAACTCTATTAAGATAGCTGATGGTTCTTATTACACAATTGAAGGAAAGGGTTCAGTTGTTCTTACTAAGAACCTAATTGTTAAGGATGTGTTATTTGTGCCTAACCTGAAGTGTAACTTGCTATCTGTCAGTAAACTATCCAAGGATTTCAACTGTGCTTTGGAATTTACAGATTCTAATTGTATCTTGCAGGCATTGGATAGGAAGAAGAGGATTGGAAGTGCTAGATTGCAGAATGGCTTATGTCTTCTCCAGTACCAGATTTCCTACACCTTTATCTTCTGCAGCTTGTTTTTCTTTAGGACAAGATGATGTTATGTTATGGCATTTTAGGTTAGGTCACCCCAATTTCTTTTATCTTTCTAAACTGTTTCCTCAGTTATTTATTAATAAAAAACATTCTTCTTTCAAATGCCATATTTGTCCTCTTGCAAAACAAACTAGGCAGTCTTATTTGCCCTCAACTTACAAACCCTCACATCCTTTTTCTCTTATACACAGTGATGTTTGGGGTCCTTCTCGCGTGAAGAATATCAATGGGAGTAGTAGGTTTGTGACTTGTATTGATGACCATAGTAGACTTACCTGGACATATTTGTTAAAAGAAAAGTCTAAAGTTGCTAGTGTCTTTAAGCAATTTTATTGTATGGATGAAACTCAATTTCAAGAAAAAATTCAGATCTTCAAATCTGATAATGGGGGAGAATTTTTCACTAAGTCCTTAGGAGATTTCTTTAAAACCAAGGGCATTGTTCATATCAGTTCTTGTGTCAATACTCCCCAACAGAATGGGATAGCAAAAAGGAAAAATCGACATCTTTTAAAAGTCACTAGAGCCCTAATGTTTTCCCACAATGTCCCTAAGTATTTATGGGGTGAAGCATTATTAACCTCTACCTATCTTGTTAACCGAATGCCTAGTCGAGTATTAGCCTTTCAAACACCTAGGGATGTTTTTCTTTCGTACTTTCCTTTGTTTAAACAAATAACTTCCAATCTTCCTTTGCGTGTCTTTGGTTGCACTGTTTTTGTTCAGAACTTGAGTCCCACTAAATCGAAACTTGATCCCAAGTCTGTCAAATGTGTGTTAGTTGGATATTCTTCACTAAAGAAGGGCTACAAATGTTACCATCCACCCTCGAAATTTTTTTGTTACCATGGATCTAACCTTTTTTGAACAGGAACCCTATTTTTTCAAGACTAAAATTCAGGGGGGGGGGGGACTCTTGGTGATGATTTTCAGCCCATTCCTAAACAAGTTTCTGTTATTTCTCCTTCTCATTATGCTCCTTTACTGAAACCTCAAACACCTTCCCAAAACCAGCATACTTCACCGAATACACATCATTCTCCTATTACTTCTCCTGCATCTAAACACTTATCTAGATCTCCTTCCGAGCCTCCTAAACAAATGCAGGTTTATTTTCGAAAAGGAGAAACATCCCTGAAGCTGTTTTGCAATCTGGCACTCGTCAAGAAGTGGATTTCAGTCCAACTGCTTGTGAAGAAAGTGAAGGTAATGAATCCGTTAATATTCCCTCTCATCTTCTCGAGTATGATTATGTACCTATTGCTAAAAGGAAAGGGGTAAGAAAATGTACTAAGTACCCTATCCAGAGATATGCTGCTTATGGGAATTTAATGCCCTCTTTCAAAGCCTTTACAGCGTGTTTAGATGAAGCACAGATTCCAAAAAGTTATGAAGAAGCAGTGCAGAATCCTAAGTGGAAAAAGGCTATCGAAGAGGAAGTTGAGGCACTTCAGAAGAATGGAACATGGACAATTACTGATCTTCCCCAAGGTAAAAAAACTTGTTGGATGTAAATGGGTATTTGCTATTAAATATAACTCTGATGGCGGCATACAAAGACACAAGGCGAGATTGGTTGCCAAAGGGTTTACTCAAACCTATGGGATCGATTTTAAAGAAACCTTTGCTCCTGTTGCTAAGTTGAATTCAATTCGGATTCTTCTAAGTTTGGCGGTAAATTGCGACCGGAAATTACATCAGTTGGATATCAAGAATGCATTCCTGAATGGCAATCTTGAAGAAGAAGTTTATATGCAAATTCCTCCTGGAGTAAAGGGTGTTGAACAGTTTCAAAAGGTATGTAAGCTTGTTAAATCACTCTATGGACTCAAACAATCCCCTAGAGCCTGGTTTGAAAGATTTACCAAAGTCATAATGAAGAATGGATTCAAACAGTCCTCAGCAGATCATACCTTGTTCACTAAGGTAACCACGTCCAATAAAAAGGTGATCTTAATTGTTTATGTGGATGACATAATAGTGACAGGAGAAGATGAAGAAGAAGTGGAAAAGCTAAAGAGTCAGTTGAGCAGGGAATTCGAAATTAAAGACCTAGGAAAACTGAGATATTTCTTAGGCATGGAGGTAGCAAGGACCAACAAGGGGTTGATAATTAATCAACGAAAGTATGTTCTAGATCTTCTTAAAGAATCAGGCCTACTGGGTTGCAAACCAGCAGATATACCAATGGATGCAGGGTTGAAGTTCGATAAGTTAAAACATGGTCCCGAGGCTGACAAAGGAATTTACCGAAGGATGGTGGGTAAATTGATCTATCTATCACTCACAAGACCAGACATTACATTCCTTGTCAATGTTATCAGTCAACATATGACTGATCCGAGGCAAGAGCACATGGAAGCAGCTAAGAGGATTCTGAGATATCTTAAAGGTACACCATGACATGGCTTATTTTTCAAAAAAGTCATGACAGAATAGTTAAGATCTTTACAGATGCAAGCTGGGCAGGAGAACTCACTAATAGGAGGTCAACCAGTGGTTATTGCTCCTTTGTTTGAGGTAACTTGGTAACTTGGAAAAGCAAGAAGCAGACATGGTCTCTAGAAGCAGTGCCAAGGCAGAATTCAGATCTTTAGCCTTGGGAATATGTGAAGGATTTTGGCTAGTAAAATTACTCACAGAATTGGGTATGACAAAAGATGAAAATTTTGAAGTTTTCTGTGATGTCGACTATTCAAATTGCCAAAAATCATGTTCAACACGACATGACTAAGCACATTGAGATTGACAGACACTTCATTGCGGAAAAGCTAGCTAAAGGAACAACTTCACTGAACTACATACCGACAGAAGAACAAGTGGCAGACATTCTCACAAAACCTCTGCCAAAAGCCCTTTTCGACAAGTTCTTATCCAAACTGGGATTATACAACGTATACTCTCCAGTTTGAGGGGGAGTGTAAGATTACGCATAGTATAAGTTGTGTAGGAGTTAAACTCTATTTAATATAGGAGTTAAATTCTATTAGAATTGTTGTATATCTAGTATCTAAAAGATAGAGTAGAAGTCTAACCTAAGTAGGACTCCTAATTAATGTTAAAGTCCTATCCTATATAAGTTGTAAACTTTTCTTGTAATCTTATGATTTTTACTTCGATTCAATAAACAAAAAAGGTTATGTTTATCTTCAAATGATACAAAGTATTAGGCATATCTTAAACACCATTGTAGACTTTTGAGAAGAGGACAAGAAATGCAACCAACCTGATCAATAATGTCATCCAAGGGATTGTTTGGAAGATCCAAAGAGCGAATTATATCCAAAATTTTGGACTTGCGCTGCAAAGCTTGTTCATACCTGAGCTAAAGTTAATATGAAATTTGTTAATTCGTCTCTAAAGAAACTGCAAACAACACAATAGCCCTTATCCACACTACTTTGAGAAGATCACAATGAGAATAAAGGAAAACTATTAAGAAGAAAGAAACATCCAAAATACAAAAACCTCTTTAAAAGTTCTTCTATATAGGCACGCCTTGCTTGCATGTATTCATCTGTTTTCTCCTTGCATGAATAGCACGACCACTTTTCAGGGAGTAAATCTGTAATAGGTGGAACCAAACAAGCAGGATGCACCAGTTTCCCACAACAGGAACACTGGAGCAATTTCTTCCTCTCCTGGATTAATGATAGCACAACAGATGTGAAGAATTGCAGATGGCCAAACTCCAAAGCATAATCAAGAAAAAAGAAATTACCTCTTCACTACTGCATATCTCACAAATCTGAAACTCGTCATCAGATTCAGCGGACTCAGGCCCAGAATCAGCTGCATTGATGAAACAGGGACTTAGCTATCAAACACCTAATTAGCAGTTTTTTCGTGAGGTAAAAATATTTAAATATAAATAGTTTGGACAAAATTTGACCAAACGAGTAGAGAAACACTTTCCGATGTAGTCGCCATACAAGTGAAGAAATCACATTATAGTTTCAAATTATGCTCTAAAGAACATTAAATGATCTGTACTGTGAGAACAACTAGAAGTGAAACAGGAAGGAATAATCAAAAAGAGAGATCTGAATTGCAGGCAAATACATAGAAAACGTGTAAACAGAAATTGATAAATCTTCTTCTTCACTTATTCTTTTCTCCTTCAATCTAGTAGAGGTGTTTTTTATTTACAACATAAGGTCCCTAAATTTCAGATTCAATACCATTCACTTTATGCCAGTTTAGAAAAAACTTACTGTCAGATTCTTCATCGCTTTCACCATCGCTAGCAGGTTCCCATTTTGCAACTTTCCTAACTCTTCCTTTTAGTGAAACACCAGGTGTTGCAGAGTGCCTCTTTCGTTGAAGTTCCTTTACACTTTCATCTCCTAATAGAAGATTAGCAAATAACCAATGATTCAATCAGCAATGAGAGTGAAACAACCAGCCTAGAAACACAGACACGTCATACCTTGCAGAGGTTCGGGCTTTTCAGGTAACGGATAGTTTTCTTCGACAAATTTCAGCAACAATTCTCGGGGTCCCGAAACAAAATCATCAAGTTCAAGACCCTATTTTCAGAGGGGGAAAGGACTACTTTAAAAAAAGCATGAATAAAAACATAGATCATTAGATAGAAACAAACAGAATACATACATATTTTGTCACAGCTTCCTCAGTCCGTGCTTCCCCAGTACTCTGAAGGCCTATAACCACACACTTGTCTTCCTTTAGTGCTTGCTTAGCAAGCCTCACCGTAGCAGGCACCTTAGCTGACATACACATGTGTCTAAAAAAACGCTACAACACCAAATGGGGAACAATTGCAACCATATGAAAGAAAAATAAATGAATAAATATGACAGACAGACACAATTGACAAAGAATACAGAAAATAAGAAAACACTTGGCATGCTCAAATCAAAAACCCAGACAATTCTTATACCTGATGGCTTGACCAATACATTCTCCACAACTGACTGTGGTTAGGCTTATCATTACTATGAAAAGCACTTGCTGACAGTAATTCCACTCGAAGCTCTGCCCAAAGCTCTGCTGCCTTTTTATACATTGCCTTAAGAAAATAATATATAATCAGAAATTAGCAAGACCATCAGTCACTTTTTAGTCTGGGTGGGGAAGACGAGGAAGAATTCGAATGTTGCTCATAAACACCACTAGTCTTTTACCATCAATAATGATGATGTGGCCCTTATGTGCATCTTTACAAAGAAAAAAATTGACATTGGATTTTCAAAACTACATTAAGCAAGTTGAGTCAGGCTCAATAAAATTTTTCCAATAATTTAAAATTGACAGGTACGACGCATTTTTTTTGTTGGTGGGGGGTGACCTAGAAAAGACGTCATGCATAGACTTATATTTATACTAAACATCCAGATGATAGAGAAAAATAGTAACAGGGTGCTTCAATAAACTTACATACCTCCATTTCAGCTTCTAATGGTGCTTCAATAACCTCAAACTCTGCTCCCTTGTAACTCAGGGTGCGACATACATACATTCCCCTAAAATTTGGAAGAAGATTGCGTATGAAACAAAGAATATATCTAGTAACTATTTAACAGAGATATTCCAACTATTCTTACCTTGCTTTCATGTCCATTGCAACAAGTTCCAAAGCCCCAACGCCTCCTTTCTCTAAAGCAACTGTGAAAATATTCATTTTACAAAAAAGTTCAGCGAAAATTTTCAAACCAGTGGGAGACATCTCAAGTGGGCAGATATAATGTGAAAAATAATCAACCAAGGTTGGAGATAACTAGAGATTTACAATGACCAAGGAATACATATACAAGTATTGATTTGTGATTCAGTTACAGCCTATTATTAAACAATGCCAAAAGCTTATTTCTACATGTAAATATGCTAATTATATTGTAATAATGACTGTAGATTGCAGCAGGCAATTTTCTTTCTTTTCATAAATAAGTTGAGATAAACTATTTCCAGAAAAAGGTGCATACAATAATATCAGTTTAAATGATGCAGAAATAATACAGTCATCAACACAATCATTCAAAAAAAGTTTGAAAATTGAAGATAAAAACTAAAAAATTTAAAATTAGCAAGGAATTCAGAAATTGAAGAAAAAAGAATGTGTGACAGTACATATTCAAAATAATACCTGCAAACTCGAAAGAGAAAAAGAAAAGGGACAGATTGGAAATCCAAATCACCATATGCAAAACAAGAACAAAAGGTAAAATACAAGAGATTGGAGTGGGAAAATTTTATCAATAAAGTAGCATAACCAAGCTTGAACAAACAGGCCTTTGTTCATGTTTGTTTATTTTTAAGAATGTTCGTGTTTGATTCGTGTTCGTTTAAAATTCAAAATTGTGTTCGTTTGTTTAATGTTCATGAACATGTTAAACAAGCATGTTTGTGAACGTATAACTGAACATGTACATGGAAAATAAAAAATCTATTTATGAATAATGAAAAAAAAAACACTGTAAAAAACATATTTCTTATTTTTTAGATCTAATAATCAAACATAAATATTAATAATTATATTTGAAATAAATAAAATAAACATAAATACTTTTAAGTATGTTTTATAGGAAAAATATAAACTTTAAATAAATGAGCTTATAAATGAACTAACAAACCACCTAATAAACAAGATTATAAACGAGCTAGTTTGTGAACATAAACGAACCGAACACACCACTTTTCAAACTCGTTTGTTTAACTAAACGGACACTATTCATACTTGATTATTTAGCATAACAAACGAACAATAGAGGAAAAGTTCACAAGTAGTTCATAAAATACTTTGTTGGTTTACAGCCCTAAGTATTGGTTGCACTATGATGGTAGAATTGTGGTAAGGCAGCTAGCATTCAACAAAGTTTTTGCTTATTTTGTCTGATTGCAATGTTATATAGGGAATTTATTTAAGTGATTTTCTAGTGCTTAAAATTCGATGTTCAGCAATGTATATGGACTCTTGCCTTTACCCTCATGTACCCGTTGAGCACTTCAATATCACACGGGTGTGACATTGACAGTAAAAACCAGAAACCCCCTCTTCAAGAACCCTAAAAAACACTACCATCCGGTTGCCTCAAAATGCTCACTTTTCCCTCCTGGCTTGCCTCAAAATATTAAGATCAAATTTCTCAATGTATCTACGACACTCAGGCAATCAATTTGCAATTACCAAAGACAAACTAAAATCAATTCAGGTTTTAAAAAGAAAAAAGAATGAATCAATTTACAAGTTCGATGACACTGTAACACAGATATCATCAGGCATTTGCATAGCTAAGATAAAGTCCATAATTTCTCTTGCTTTATAGACATAAGCAATGGCTTTGCAATGCTAAAGCGTATACATCATGTTACTTAATATTGAATAATATCTTTGACAGGTGAAATGGAGTGGAGTTTCCATAAGTGAAAGTATCTGATAAGCTAAGGTTCAATAGTTTAATATTTGGCATGCCCCCAAGGATTAAAATCAACAGATTCACTATATCTACTTCTGATATTTTATTTTTAAAAAAAATTATGAAATTTTAGAACTACAGATGAAATATCATGAAAAAAATAGAGAATAAGGGACAAATTATTTCCCAACAGATATCCTATATTTAGTGGGACCGAAAAACAATCACCTTTCCCAGTCATCATTTACTTCCTTCCTCGCCATCACCCTTACTTTTATTCTTTTTGACACACCATATCCTTAATTAATTATACTAATTTTCTTGGTTGTACAACATATATGACTGCAAGATGAAAAGGTATAAAAATGAATAGGGGAAAAAACTGTCACCAGAGGGCATAAAGATTAAACCTAAAAAATTCTGGAATTCAGGGAAACATGTCCCAGCTCCCCAAAGTCCAAGCCTGATCATATACCCCATATTGCGTGGTTCAGATGCACCAGTTGCAGAGCAATAAATCACTCGTGCTTCAGGAAGTCGAGCCTGTAAATTTAGCAAATGGAAAGCAACAGTTAAAGAATTTCCAGGAAGAAAATTACCATTGTTAGAAGCTCATGCATATACACATGGTCCTGCATGCGTACAAGAACACTTTGTCCAGAAGTGGGTATAAGAAAAAGGAAAAGAAGGGGAGTGACTATGGGAGGATGTGATGTATAAGAAATCATATTGGTTAGATAGTATATCATTAAGAATGTTACCCTAAAATGAATGGGTAACAATGCCAACTAAAGACCTAATGCAAGTTTAAGGTCACAACTAACTCTAAACATAATCAAGATAATATACACCACTAAACCACAACCAATCAACCATCACTTCCAACCTCCCACCCCCCAAACATTTACTTAAAAGTTTCTTCTCCTGCCCAATCAAACAGCCCAAAAAATTATTATGTAATCAGGCTTAACTTCAAATATTACCAGTAGCCCGCCCATTAGTAGTATTAAACCAATATGCCAAAAGCATCCTCTGTATTTTTCTTTATAGCATTCCCTTCTAATAACATGGAGCATAAAACTTCCGTGGTGGTTGTTTTATAAGAATTTCAATATCAATGGCGGCCTCCAAACATAAGACGATAACAAAGGAAAGAAAGCATTGGTGGAGGGAAGCATGTTAGTTGAAGGATTAAGATATCTAGGATTATTTAATATTTTATGGGTTTGATGGTACTACATTTACATATATTTAGGCTATTTTATTGTGATCAGTATTTTACTTCTTCACAAAACATTAAAATTTTAGGGCTATATGTGATATTTTGTGTTTTAAAAGGATTTCAGGTTAAGTTGAAAACAATTATGTTATTAAAGTTCGATTGTATTTGTTTTTGGATGATGAATATTTGAGACTTTGAGATGGTATTGTATTTTTCTCCATCTAGATCCTTTCTAGTTTCTCCCCTCATTTCTTCTATTCTCCTTAACAACTTCTATCTAACTATATGTCATCACTTTCTCCTTGTTCTATCTTAAAGATCGGATGACATGATGATTTCCATCCAAACTGCCCTGGTTTTTTAATACTCAAAATCAGGCGTTCTCCAATCAAGGGAGAACATATACAGAAATATGTAGAGGAATCATGTTACCTAGATCTTTATTTTATACTTGATGGGCTCAATTGTACTCACTAAATATATTGAGGCTATTCTAGATCACTTGATTGGTTATAGATAGTTTAGTTTCAATTAGCTTTTGGATTGAGCATTGTTAATTTTCTCACTTCTTTTTTTTTTATTTTGCTTCTCTCCCAACTTTTCAGCTCTTCTCCCCTCATTTCCTTTATTTTTTATTTTCAATTTCCTTTTACTTGTTCCAAGTAAGAAATGTTCCTCAAGTGCATATTTTAGTAATATATTTTACTAACATGTGAAAGAACCATGATAAAAATATACAATAAATAATGAAAAAGAGCTAGGACCCCCCCACCCCAAAAAAAAGAAGGCGAGAACGGAAAAAAGCACCAACCTGAATTTCTAGAACTGCTTCACCTGTGCGAGTTGGCTGACTTCCAGCTTCAGGCACTAAGTTTTTGGCTTTGTGGCACTACACAATGAAGCCATTGACCCTTAGCAATAAAAATAGAAAAATATATTGAAACCACAGAACACTATCGCATGATGTAATTGACAAGAAAAATTTTAAAAGAAACTAATGAAGCAAGAAGGGAAATTTCATAACAGTTTCGAAAAGAAATAGTGTACCTCATCAAATACGATAAGCCCATCAAATCCTGATCCACACCACTGCACAAGCTGCTGCAGACGAGAACGTCCCTTCTCAGAAGATGCAATGAGACTACTATATGTCAAAAAAACAACTCCCTGATTGATCCCAACTGACTTCGAATCAAGCTTTGAATAAGGCAACTTGTTCAAAGCATGGACTGCATAAAGAAACATATATTTACATATATAACATAAATCCAACCCGTACAACATAGCTATTTCTTTTTCTTAACTCAACAACCAAATTTTGAAACACAACATTAATTTAAGTAGACCTTGCAGATAGTCCTTACACAGTACAATTGCGCTTTCCAGATATAAGAATGGCATGTCCTCTCCAAATGATGATTGCATAAACACACTCAATTCATGCAGCCCTAAATTACAAACTATCTAATGCATTTTGACCAAAAGAACTTGCAGCCGGCAAGCAGACAGTCAGAAGAAGGAATACTCATAACTCAATTTATAAAGTTAAAAAAGTAATAGCACGTGGAGACTACAATAATTTCATATAACAATGCTGATATGTTGTGAGAGAGAGAGAGTTAAGCTGAGTCCCCCATTAAACCTCAGAACTTACCATATACATCTATATCATTGATCTTGAGTAGGAATAGCTATAATTTTTAATTAGTAAACATTTATAGGAGGGGAAAGCAGATAATTTTAGTTTCAAACAGGTTTCACATAATCACCTTTCGTCTAGATACACAATTGTTCCAGATCTTCCCACTAGATAACCCCGCAACATTAAAATAACTTGACCGTTGAAAGTGGTGTTTTCGTAAATTATATACCCCTTTCCGATAGAGTTTCTAAGATCATGATTACCCAGCATTTTTTTGTAAGTTTGCAAATCAAATTGATAAATAAGAGGTTATTAGAAGAAAATTTCAGAACAAAATACTGATACACAAAGCATACGCACACAAGCCTAACAATTATCTAAAGGGGGGAGGAGGTTAAGTAATTTTCCAAATTCCAAGGGAAGAAAAATAAGGATAACAGTAAGAAAGCATTTACATCTGTTAAATCCACCCCTTCATTTTGTATTTATGTCATAAGCAGTAGTGCAAAATGAGCACCCAAACTTTTTAAAAGATACATTCAAGAAGAGAGCAACTGTAGCGAGCATTAGCTTCTAATATTTCTAGATTTTAGCGATTTACCTTCAATGGATGCTGCTCCAACATCATCCAAGTCTCTTCTTGCATCGAACTTCAAATCAGAACCAACAGAAATCCATCTGTATAAGATCATCATAGAGAAAACAAGAAAGAAATATGTTAGTGTACGTGAAATAAATTACAATATATCCAGCATACAGTAAAAACTATCATGGAAGCAAGCAAACTGCATGCCTACGCATGCTGCAACCTAAAACTTACAGCGCTTTCCTCCTTGCATGGTGCCAATTCTCCCATATTAACCCTGCAATTGTTCGACCTTTACCAACACCAGCTCCATCTCCAACAAAAAACCCAGCCCTGGCACCACTTGGCAGGTACTGCAGATGTCTCTGTCAACAAGAATATCAAAACTAGGTTACAACAGATGCAACAAATTTACAATTGTTAACCATATTTCTGTCGTAAAAGAGACCTGACAAGCATAGACCAATGTCTCAATCTGCAAGCATGACAAGGCCATTGAACTTTCCAAATCATCCTTGATTCTTAGATCATATGTGGGCTCAGGTGGCTGCACTGCAGATAAAGAAGATGTCTCCACAACAGGGTCTGGGTGAGGAGGGCCAATAGATAGTTTTGGCGGGCGCTGCCACGTGAAATTCATATGAATTAACAATTCCAGAGGGTTCAATGAAAAGTCATGAAGAAAATTAAATTAAATGGAAAGATGATAAAAGAAAATTTGTGAAACGTAGTCCTCTAAAATGAGACTTCACTTACGTAGTCAGTAAAAGTTTCTCCTACCGGCCCACCTTCATCTTCTTCTCGCTCCACTTCAATTGCTACCTGAAAAGTTTTAAAATCATATGGAAAATAGAAAGCACGGGAATAAGGCTCGGAGAATCTTCTCATGAGTACAACACATACTGAATGAAGAACCATTAGAAGATTAAACTACTACTGTTTCCTTTTAGTCTGAAGAAATGGGATGGTAAAGAAGGTTGGCAAATCCTTACATAAAAGCTGAAGGAAATGGTTTGGGCATGGATGCACCAATCCGAGAATGGAGACTAACTAAAAGCTGGTATCTTGGCACTGAAAAAGACATGGTAATCCACTACGATATCCAATTCGTTCTACATTGTTCCCTTCAATCAGGATAATTTTCGTAAAACATTTCATAGTTCATTTATCTTTCATGAAGGAGCTTTCTTCCTAGGTTAACACCCTTTCTATGATTCTATCAATACTATTTTGTCTTACTAAAAGTAAATGCCCTCAATATGCTTCACCCTAAGTTAGGATTGGACTAAAACAAGGGAAAGCAAAGGAAAGTAAGTACCTTTCCCTTTGGATGATTTTTTTTTTTATTTAAGCAAGGGAAAGTAACTGGAGTTGAATATCCCTTGGTTTCCCTTGAACACTCCATTTTTAGATACCCCAATCTTATGGAAGCCAAGAGATGCAAAAGAGTATCAACATCCCCTCTTATCTTCATCGACTCCAAGATACCCTCACTCATCCATGCTACAAGTAGAACGTCAATACCATTATTTCTAGCAGGAATTTCGATGACATGGAACCGCTCATGCTTATGGATTTGCATTAATGCGACAGTTAGAACCTAAAAGAACTATGTATGACAAATTGTTCAAGACCAATGACCTGTATATGGAAAGAATTTTTTTTATATTTCAGGCAATGAATTTAACTAGTCACCAAGTATCCTAAGAATATAAGACGCTGTATTCCTAATGAAAAATAAATAAATTTAATTCTCTAAACTAAAAATTCAACCAATTGAATCGCTCATAATCAATGGGTGTGTTTCATAAAAACTTCCATAACTTGGTCATGTTTTCACTTTTCATGTGTCAAATTATAAATATAATTAACAGCACTTGTTGCAAAAGTATCAGCGTAGTCATTATATTTCAGACCTCGCTAACTTACTTACAATAGCTAGAACATTCCTCTATAACACGGTAAAAGTTGGCATTTTATAACGTATATAAATTGTAAGCACATAACACATAGAGAGGGGAAAAGGAAAGCAGTGTAAAAATCAATTCAGACAACTAAATTACACTAACAAAGACAATTAATACAGTCATAGCAGTGGAAAAAAGCAATATTGTAACTAAATTAAAAACGAAGAAATGATCACCTTCCTATACTAAATCTAAAATAATTGTTCTAAACAAAAGTGTGATCATATAGTTCAAAACAGAAAATCAAAGTTCACTTTTTTAAATATTCAAAAGTGCCATTCATTTTGCATTGAAAGCACTTTGAGATTTCTATTTCCACAAGCTAAAATCAAGAAGCAAAAGTAGTAATCAAACTCAACCTAGCTTATATAGTTCAATAAGCAACAGTGAACAGTCGTATTAAAACAATTTCTTGGAACTGTAAACAAAAATAAAATAAAACCTCGTTGACTTCCTCAGGAGGAAGAGGTGGACGGGGCTGCGGAGGCGGAAAGAGTTGTTTCATCTTATTCAAATCGACAGCCAAATCAACTCCACACTGAGGGCAAGAAAACCTAGCCAGCCCATACGGCACGTTGAGGATAGCCTTGCAATTAGCGCATGGGAGTTGGATCTTGGTCGGATCGATTCCATGTGCCGGCACCGATGACTGGTTGGGCGGTGGATTGTTAATGCGAGCCCTAGTCATGAGCTCCGGCGGCAACATTTGGGGCAGCTGGCAAGTGGGACAAACGAATTCGGTGACGCCAGGGCCCACGGTGAGGATCATTCGACATCCGGCGCAGCGCACCTGTACACCGGGCGCGGCTGTTCCAGCGGCGGAGGCTGGGGGTGGTGGAGCGAGAGGCGGTGGAGGGATTGAAGGTTGGGGCATGATGAATTGATGATGTGTTGGAGAATTGTTTGATGAAACGATTGAGAGTTTGGGTTTTGAGAGAGAAAATTGAAATTAGGGCGCCAACAGCCAACAACAGCCGAAGAGCCCGGCCACTTTACTCGAAACAACCCGACTAGGGATTGGAGTTTTTGGGAATTTTCTGTTTCAAGTATAATTATTTTTGGATGGATTTTAATTTTAAATGCTTTATTTTAATTTCACTTAAAGAGGCTTGCTTTTGTTTGCCTAACATTGCTTCCAATTTTATTGGGTTATACGTGCCGCCTAGGCGCGTCATACACTTCATTACGTTCACTGTACCGGCCGGCCAGGCATAGACGCAGTTCTGAGATTTGGAGAACAACTGTAGCTCTACCACGTTTATTATTCTATTTATTTTAATTAATAGTTCGAAATTTAATTCAAATTTGAACTAATGTGTGTTCTAGTGGAAAATTATAATATTTTATTTAAGATTTGATTATAATAGTTTTGTTAATAAAATGTATATAAAATATTTAAAAAATAAAATATATTGAACTCAACAAATGATTCTAGCGAAAAGAATAATTGTATTTATATTAAAAAATTCGAATTTGAACATCTACGTATATAAAATATAAAAAATTAAAAAACAAAAGTATAAACAAATTTTATGAGAAGATCTTTGTTTTACTTACGAGATTTTGGATATTTTGTTTTAAGTTTCGTTATTATTAATTTGTTCATTAATTTTTATTGCATTAATCAACTCTCCATCCCATTCTTTTCATCCATTTTTCTTTTTCATTATTTTTCCTTTTCTCACCTTTTATTTGTTTGATCTATTTTTTTATTAATATCTTGTATGTTGGCGGTGGAAACTGAAAGTTTCCGCAATCACCTTAGTTTTAGGCTATAGGGAGTTAGCTTAGGGTTTAGGGGTTTAGGTGTAGGGGTTTAGAATTTAAGGATAGTTGTTTCAATTTAAGATTTAGGGTTATAATTTAGGGTTTATAGGTTAGAGTTTAGTTTTTAGGATAATAAGGTGAGGATTTAGGTTTTAACCTATAAACCCTAAGTTATAATTCTAAACCTTAAATTGAAATAAATATCCCTAAATTCTAACCCCCTACACCTAAACCCCTAAACTTTATACTCTAAACTAGCTCTATATACCTTAAAATTAAGGTGTTTGTGGAAACTTTTAGTTTTCACCGCTTGTGTATAGAATATTTATCTTTTAATAATATTTGTTTGATCTATTAATTATTTTATTTTCTCACATTCACCCTTCATCCATGTTTTTTTTTTTGGTAAATAAGAATAAAATCAAATGAAAATAGAATTAAAATCCCTCTGCAGTAAGGGATGAACTTCAGTAGGTGGATTCGAAGAAAAAATCACTTTATAGGTTAGAGTTGTTAGTCAATTTTGCTATACCATCAGCAATTTTATTTCTCTCCCGGTAAACATATTGAAATTTGGTAATTCAATTTTTCTGTCGCATTTTCGATGTGTGTAGAAGGAGTAAATGAAATATTGTATCTCATGCCTTCATAAGTCATATTGCCTTCAAACTATCTGACTCGATGATCACCTGTCGAAAACCAACATCCCAAGCACACTCTAATCCGATAAAGATTCGCCACAACTCAACATCTAAAATAAGACAATTTCCCACAATTTTCGTGAAGCTAAGTAACCATTGTCCCTATTGATCCCGTAACACACCCCTACATGCAGTCGAACCATCCGAATCACGCCTCGCCCCAACAATGTTGATTTTTCACCAGCCAGCTGGGGGAGGTGTCCATACTCCCAGGTCTGCTCGTTCGACATTTGCTCCCATACTTGCCTCTTCAGCCAAGCTGACTGCCGAACAAGAAATCTTGGAATTAATATAACTATTTTGAAATTAAATAATAAGTTCACTAGATTTTTGATGTGTTTGTTTACACGTTAAAGACAAAATCATCTATTTGCCACAACACTAATTAGAGAAAAACACTTGTTTTTTTTCTTCTTCTTTATCTTGTTCAAATTAAATATTTCGTGTATTCTTTCAATGGTCGAATGCATGCTCTCGTGTGTTTGGACCGAATGGATTTCTTGTTTTCCAAATTCATATTAAATCATTAAAAATATTTTTTATTGGAAAATCATTGTAAAAAATAAATATAATTAGATTTAAATGTTTTTTATTAAAATTTATAGAATCGAGTCGCAGTTCGCTAGCATGGATTCCTTAAATTTCCGTCGGTTGAATTTAGTCAATAAAGCCATGGAATATTTGTTGGATAAGCTAACGCTACTAAGCCTTGGGCCTCCATAATTAATTAAATTTGAACGTTATAAACTTCAATTAGACGAAGTGGGCAAACAATATTCCAAGGCAATTTAATAAATAATTAAATTATGAGTAATTAGATCACGCACCACTGATTGAAAATAAAAAAATTCTACAAGTATTTTAGTTTTAGGGTTTGTGGTTTAGGTTTAATGATTTAAAATTTAAGGGTTGTAGTTAGAATTTAAAGTTTAAGGATAGAATTTAAAACCTAAATCCCTAAAGTCTAACCATAAGCCTTAAATTTCAATATAACCCCTAAATTCTAACTACAAATCCTAAATCCTAAACCATAGACCATAAACTGGATCACTAAACCTTGAAATTAAGACAATTTTAAAAGTTTTTTGTTTTCACCGCCAATGCATGGGAATTTAACCGCATGCTCTAGAGATTGATGACACTGAAATGTGTTTTTTTTTTGACAAATTTTAATTTTAATCTTATTTCTACTTAGAGAGAAAGAGAATGTGACTGTAGGGGAAGTAAGTGAATGGTCTTAATAGTTTTATAACACATAATCTAGTAAAATATCGGATGAATCACATGACATAGTGCTTTTAATTAGATTCGGTTGAAACGAGTGAATAGACCGTCCGATTTATACTATTATCTCTTTATTATTCAATGAATACTAAATGGGTCACATGTTTCTTGTAATCAAGTTTACCACACTCTGGCCACTTAAATAAAAATTTCATGATTTTGAGGGTGGAAAGGCATAATGTCATAAAAAAAATTTAATATTTGATTGAATAGTCATTTTAACTTTTTTCTGAAACAATTTAACTTTTTAACGTTTTATTTTGAGTTAAAATAGCCCATTTTGCAGATGAAAACGGTTAGTCAACTAACGTTAAATAGCTCGAAATGACGTGGCAAACTTACATGTAAGTGCACGACACGATAGCACCAGGGACGGACCCTGAACTTTAGGTTAAGGGGGGCGAACCTATAAATTTCTAGGGGGCGAACTTATAAAAGTTTAGGGGGCGAAAATATATTTTTAAATTTTTTTTCTAAATCATATATGATTTTTAAAATTTTAGGGGGTTGCTCCACCAGCACCCCCTCGGTCCATCCCTGGATAGCACTATCATATAAGCAAATATGGTGACTTTACAAAATCACACATCAGTCAAAAAATAATTTTATAAAATTGTATAAAATTTAAAATATTTTTTCTTCTGACGTGTCAATTTGTCAAGTCGTTCCAAGTTGTTTAACATCAGTTGACTAACAGTTTTCATTCACAGATGGCCCATTTTGACCAAAAAATAAAACGTTGAGAGTTAAATTGCTTTAAAAAAAAGAATATGGGCCAAATTGAATATCCATTCAAACGTTAGGGATTTTTTAGCATTATACCAAAAATAAAAATAAAAAGTTTGTGACATGTATGATGCTAAATAATTTATATTTTCTTTTTGAATATGCTGGTGCGATGCAAGGGTAGTATCTGTTCAACTTTCTTAGTCTTTTCAAAGACGGCACACACAACATGCATTACTGGTGCTCGAACCCGGGTCCTAGGAGATGATGAACATCTACCTTTACCACCAGGACACAAGGGGATGAGCGCTAAATAATTTATATTTTTTCAAGATAATTACGAGTCTAAAATGTTCAAAGCACATAATATCTTATTTAAATGAGATGGTTACGGAAAATTAAGAATTTCAAAACAAAATTAAACAAATCGCCATTTTCTTCTATTTTTATTAAAAAACTATCTGAAATCATTTGAAACGTGAATTCTTTGCTCGTACCATATGACAGATTTGTTTCTTAAGGATAATTAATATTGTTACAGTAATATTTTGATATTTTCATACTTACGGTAAAAACAAAACTTTTTGAAAATCGTTTTTAAAAGGACAATTAGTATTATTGTATGAATGTTTTGGTTTTTTCGTGTTTTATATAATATTAAAAAAAACTTAAAGTATTGCTCATCCCCTTTGTCCTGGTGGTAAAGGTAGATGTTTATCATCTTTGAGACCCGGGTTCGAGCACCAGTTATATCATGTTGTGTGTGTCGTCTTTGAAAAGACTAAGAAAGTTGAACAGATGCTACCCTTGCATCGCACCAGCATATTCAAAAAAAAAACTTAAAGTATTAATAAGTGTTGGTGCATTGGTAAGGTACATTGTACTTCCAAGAAAAGAACGTGAGTTCGAACTTTGGAGACGACATTATTGGAAGAGGCAACCTCGCACCCCGAAAATAGACCGTAAAACGGACACGCATATAACAAAAAAAAACTTAAAATCCATTGTTCAATGTTGTGAACAAGATTGATGGATTTATATATTAATCTCTTGTCACTTTACTTGCAATTATTCTTTGTATAAATTTTCATAAGTATTTTATACCAAACATTTTCTTTCATCCACATTATAACATGACATAATTACAAATAAAAGTTATATATTAGTCTAGAATCAAACTAAAGGTTCATGAATATATTGAAGTTTAATCACTAGAACGACATATATTATATAGTGTACGAAATATATTAATCGATTCGATGTTACAAGTTAATTTGACATCAACTTAATTTAAATCTTTATTTTAAATTATAACAAATATTTTTATCTTTTCATTTAAATAAATGGTAAAACTCTTAAAAATTAAACATAAAACTAATAAATTTATATAGGCTTCACGTTAAGGTGATAAAATTGAACATGTAAATTGTAATATTTGACAAAAGTAAAATAATTGTGTGAAGTAACGAATCAAGCATTGCTTTTGTTTTGGTCTGAGAATATGGGTGACAGTGCCACTTGTATTGGATTCGATCGAAAATTTTAAATACATTTTATTTTAAATAATAGTTATAATTAATTGTTATTAGTATTGAAATAATTTATTTATTTTTTAACAAGTATAAAAAAGTACAACTATAATTAATAGTTACAAACACTAAACTATACAATTAATTCAACAATTAAGTGAATTAAAACTAAAATTACTAATTAAAGAACTTACGTATGACTTATGTAGACTAAGACTCAAATCTAAGTACTCAATGACGTAGGGCCTTTTGCATTTACCGTGTCAAGGTAGCATTTAGTGACAGATTCAGAAACATATTTGAGAGTAGACACAGTTAAAATTTTGAAATTTTAGAGTAGGCACAAATTTTAAATATTATACAAGTTTAATAATGAATTCATAAAAATTAAAAAATTAAAGGTAATGTGTGAACTTTGAAAAGTTTAGGGTGAGCACAGACCTACCCTACATTATATGTAGATCTGCTATTGGTAGCATTGAGATAAATAAATTTATTAATACCAAAACAACTTTAAAAATAAATATTTTAATTCAGCTCGATTAATATTATTTTCGCTATAGCATTCAATAAAACATAGAATCAAATAGATTTAATCGTTCAATATCCATCGGTCTAATAATAGAATAAAACCTAAATAATTTAGACATTATATAACACGACAACAAATTTCAAAATTCTCAAAAATTTATTTTTCATTAATTGTTTATATATTTCATGAGACACTGGATATCATCCCAAAAACTTTATTTAATATCTAACAAACCTTTTAAAAATATGAATACATGTTATCTTGTAAAAACATTATGACTATTCAAAAGTAAAGTAAATAATTATAACTTTTACGCCTTTTTAATTTTTGTTTTAAAAAGGCTTAAAGATATAATTTGGTACTTGAACTATACACCTTTTTCCAAGTTGATACTTAAAGAAAATTTACTCTCAAATTGGTACATGAAGTAAGCATCTTCTCCTAAGTTGGTACTTAAAGAATTTTTACTCCCGAATTAGTACTTGAACTAGGTATCTTCTCCCAAGTTGATATCAAAACTTATATATTCTATCAATTTGGTCCTAATTTGAAATAATTCAATAAATTTAATTATTTATTTTTAAAAATATTATCAATTTATTCTTTGTTCTGCTCTTAAATTATTTTCTTTCTCCTATAAATGTTATATCACTTTCATGGTATAAAATTTTAATGGTAACTTGATGTTATTTATGGTAAAATGCAGTTATCTCATTGTTGTTTTGATTCGTTAGGTTTGTTTAATTTGAAAGTATTGCAAAAAATGATTAAATTGATGGTGTTTTTAAATACAAATGGTTAAATTTATTATATTATTTCAAACTAGGACCAAATTGATAGAATGTATAAGTTTTGGGACTAAATATATTAATAAAAGTATCAAAATAGTGGGTGGAATTAAAGTTTGGGTATTAAAATAAAAATAAAAATTCTTTAAATGTCAGCTTAAGAGAAAAATGTCTAATTCAAGTACTAACTTGAGAACAAAAATTCTTTAGGTACCAAATAATTTATTTGCTTAATACTCACATATATATTGTATTTTGAATTAAAAAAATATATTAAATTAAAAACATAAAAGAATATTAATTTTAGCGTGGGTCCTATTAATCATGGAATGTATCACAATTCACAATCCTACACTTTCAAATTGCTGTTAAGGTGATAAAAAGGGAGAGTTCACACCTACTAGTGGGACTTCGGTAAAGAGATACATTATCCACTTATATTTTAGGGTAAACTACAATAGTGGTCACTCAATTATGAATAAAATTATATATGTGTCATTTAATTATTAAAAATTATATTTGAGTCACTTAGTTATGGTTAAAGTTACATTTGGGTCACTTAACTATGGGTGAAGTTACATTTGGGTCACCCTTTATATTTTAAAAAATATATATTAATTTAGTCATTTTTCCTTCTAAATTACCTCTATACCCTCATTAACACTAGAGTACTTCATTTGAAATCATTAATTAATTTAATACACAAATATATATATGTTTTTAAATATGAAGTGTGACCCAAATGTAACCTTACCCATAATTGAGTGACCCAAGTATAACTTTTAATAATTGTGTAACTCAAATGTAACCTTAACTATAATTGAGTATCACAAATATAATCTTACCCACAATTGTGCGATCTTCATTGTAGTTTGCCCTAATTTTAATTGGTGGCCAAGACGTTGTCTTCTCTCGTTAAAAGGAGGAAAATGTAAACTCTTTCAAGGTTCCAAAATCAACGGGTTTGCCCCGGCTCACCTATATGTTTTTCGTCGACGATTATTTATTCGTCACGAGTGTGGGTCTAAAAGAGTTTAAAACAACTATATCCATTCTTAAGTAATTCTAAAAAAGTGTTGGGCTAGTCTGTTAATTTTGTTGCATCGGTCATCTTGTTCTTGTCAAGCGTTTGTGAACATGCGCCTCATTTTGTCAAGCATATTCTATTCTTTTGTCACCTTATTTAGATTGTATGTAAGGACAGAATTAGAATGAAATCATAAAAAGTAAAGAGTTAAGGCTCAATTTCACGATTTTTAAAACTGATGCTTATTAACAAGTAATTTATTAATTTTAAAATTGATAAGACTTTAAAAATAATTATATAAAAAAGTTATGACTTAATTTTAATGATTAATCCAACGGTTAATAGTAGTTACATACACGCTCTTAAGTTATAAGTTGTTAAAAACTAAATCCTACATGTCATTAAATCATCAATGAATGAAAATATTTATTATTTTATTGGGTAAACGTATTGAATAGGTTGTTGACTACTACAGAGTGATTTTGGTCTCTGTAACTTAAATGGGCATATTTTTTTTTTGATATAATTCATGTCTATTTTAATGATATATGTTCAAGATTTGTACCTTTTGTTATTTTTTACAAATTTAATGTTGATAAATTCACAGATCTAAAAATTCATTTCACACACTTGAACTTCTCAAAATGTTTCTTTTTAAGAACAAAAAACATTTGTGCAAAAACAATTGATGCCAAAAACAACAAAAGGCCTTGGACGCGTAGTGGATCTTGAAGTACTATTTCTGCATCACCCTGATCATATCCACCCACATTAGGATTAATTGTTAATGGTTGATCGAGTTTGATAGATTCACCTTTTGAGACAAGAAGTTGTGGTCTTGGGAGAATAATATCAACCACTTAATGTCTATCCAATGCACCCGTTATGGTTATTTTGTATCCCATTTTTCTTTTTCATATGATTTTGCTTACTATACTTGTTGTTGTAGCATTATAAACTATATTGTTACTTTTGTTTCTGTCGGGATAAATCTGTCATCTTCCCCTGTTTTCACATGCACTTTTAATAATATTGTTTTTAAAATCTGGACATATGTTCTCTTCTTAAAGGTACCTTGCTATTGCAGTCGTGCAGTTGTTAACAAAAGGGATATGAATATTCATAAACATTAGAAAAACGAGCATGTTAGTTATGGTAACCTTTGAAAATTTCATTAATTTTTATAATTGACCGTAAAAATTTTAGATGAAAATTACAAAACTATAAATATATGGATTAATATCTTATACACTAGCGGTGGAAACTTTTAAATTCCACAAACGCCTTAGTTTTAGGGTATATGGTTTAGGGGTTTAGGTGTAGGGGTTTAGAATTTAGGGATAACTATTTCAATTTAAAGTTTATGTTATAATTTAGGCTTCATGGTTTAGGGTTTAGTTTTAGGGTAATATGGTGATGATTTAGGTTTTAACCTATAAATCTTAAATTATAACCATAAACCTTAAATTAAAACAACTATCCCTAAATTTTAACCCTTACACCTAAACCTCTAAACCCTATACTATAACATAACCCCCTATACCCTAAAACTAAGGCGCTTGTGAAAACTGAAAATTTTCGTCGCTTGTGTATAAAATATTTATCCTAAATATATATGTATGAGCGTGAACTTGAGTGTTCCGCTATCACTACGAGTCTACGACCTATATATATATATTAATAATTCTTCACCAAATAAATCATAACGTAAATATTTTGGTCCGAACCATAATATAATTTAAATCATTATATAAGCAAGCATTATATTAATATATCTATATATTTTTCAAATTTCAGTAAGCATCTTGTGTTGTTTCTAAGAAAAGAACTGATTTGATTCTCTTCGCCTCGCGCGACATCGAATCTTTGGGGTTGCTTTCTTTGAGGTAAGGCACCTGTATTTTAGATTCTCGCTTTACCAAATTCTCAACAACCTTTCTTTATTCTTGTTCTGTTTCCGAATAAATCATATAAATAAAGCAATTTTACCAAAGAATGAAAGGGGAGAAGATGAGATGGGTAGTTTTCTTGCTAAGCAGAAGCGGAAGCAGCTGCAATTTTTGAGGTCGTTCAGCAGAAGAGCAACCGATCACTCTCCGACGGTGCAACCCATGGCCGCCGCACCGCCGCAACTTCCTTCTTTCGGAGAGGGAGGGGCAGAGGGAAGCACTGCTCAAATCGATAACAAAGCTTCCCGGCTAAATAGAAAGAAATCTGCAAAGCACAAGTATGGGTTTATACCAGATAATTTCTCAACCCTTGATCAGGTTCCTTCTTTTTTCTTAATCTCTCCTTCTTAATTTTTTTTTTACCTTTTTTAGTAGCATATGAAAGGTTGATTTTATATTATGATATTTTTTCTATTTATATATAAAAGGTTGATTTTATATCATTTTGTATATCATACCGATTATAAAATAAACCGAATTAAACTTAATAAAAAACTAAAAGCTTTTGAATCTCATATATTGATAATATTATAAATATTCCAATTTCCAATACTATAAAAATGTCAATTGGATGTTTCGAATTTAAAATTTAAGGTCCGTAAACCCACTTTTTAGTCGTGATTGTATGGTTAAGTCATTTTTGATCTCTTTAGGATTCAACAGAGTGGGAATCCAAATAGAACAGGAGTAAAGTGAAAAACAAATAAGAAGATATAAAATTGTTTGCGTCAAAGCTTTTATTAATTGATTATCATGATTTTTTAATTAATAATATAAAGGTTGAGGCTAGATGATAAATCGTTTAAAACTATATTATCATTTAAAAAATTTATTCACCTAATTTTTTTTTGGTATTTGAAATTTTAAGTAATTCATCAAAACATGACATATAAATTACTTTATGGATCGGCTTATCACATCATTTATAACTTTTATTTATTAAAAAATAGTCAATTAATTCTTTTTTATGTTATTGCTCCATATTTATATTACATAAAAAATTAAAATTTTATCTTTGAAAAATAATGACTAAAATAAATTAAACGTGACCATAAATAATGTAATAGTTCAAGATTATATAATAATTTTGTAAAGTCAACAATAGCCGTTAGTCTCGGTCTTCGTCACAAAAAATAATACTCCTTGTCTTTTAGCACTGGCTCATTTATTGAGGTAAGAGTTAACTATTAAAAAGATGTTCGATTTAGGCTTAGTTTGTGGTTGCTTTTAAAAAGTGCGGTGAAAAAAGTGATTTTCAAACTAGCTGTTAAAAAGTAGTTTTGAAAAGCTAGTTAATGTTTGTCATTGATGTCAAAAAGTGATTTTGAGGAGATAAAATGTCTATTTTAGACATGATATTGAAAAGTAAAAGTAAATTTGGGTGATTGTTCAAATTAATTAATGTTATGATTTATGAAATAAATCAATTTTAATTATAATAAAAAATTATTTTTTTTATAAAATTTAATTTGAAAATATAAACTACATTCTAGATTATATACGAGCATACCACTTACACATTAATAATAAATATAAAATAAAGTACAAATAAAACAATTTTATTTTCAATATAAATATTATAAAATATATATTATTTTACAATTATATATGCATAAATATTATTTTAACAATAAATGATAATTAAATAATAAGGGTAAAAAAGTAATTTTATTTTCAAACTAGCTTTTCCACCCAAGAAGCTATAAAATCCAGCTTCTTGGTTTGGGTGGAAAAGCTAGTTTTAAAAGCAACCAAAAACAGCCTGTTTTAACCAAAAGCACTTAAAAAAGTGATTTTTGGTTGCCAAACGCAACCAAAAACAGGCCCTTATACTTTTTCTTTTCCATTTGATGCCTAATATTTATTTCGGGTCGTACTGTTGTCTAACATTTTATTTTATAATATAAATTAAGTTTATTTTGTTAACAATTATTAAAAAATACTGTCATTCAACTCTAAGATGACACATGGCCTAGTTTTATTTATTTATTTAATTTTTAATTTTTTTAAAAATATGAATTTCTTAAAAATTCAAAGTCTTAATTTCATTCAATCAAACACTTAAATCACATTCCCGTTGGCGTTTTTAACATGTCAGTAGTTCACCGCTTATCATCCAAGCGTTGCATATCTTACCGTTCGACATCCTCTAATGTCTAGTTGTCAATCAGAAGTCCAATTAGTCTTTTTTTTAAATGTTAGATATTCGCGGACAGAACAATCGACGGTTCATTCGTCGATTTTTGATGATGAGATGATGCGATTTTCAGTCATGGGTCCAATGAAGACAATAATGGCCGGTGGTGGTTGAATCGGTGGTGGGAGGGAAGAAATTTAGGGATTTAGGGTTTGAGTTTTTGAATTTTTTTTAATAAAAATTTTGAATTTTTTATATAAAATTAAAAATAAGCTATGTGTCTTGTTTTAATTGAATGTCAATTTTTTTAACATTTATCACCAAAAACACTGATTTGAATTACCAAATGATACACAAAACTGCACCTTTCTAACGGTTAAACGTTAA
Source organism: Hibiscus tridactylites (assembly GCA_958450335.1). NCBI lineage: Eukaryota > Viridiplantae > Streptophyta > Magnoliopsida > Malvales > Malvaceae > Hibiscus > Hibiscus tridactylites. The sequence continues at coordinate 4,883,032 of OY288271.1, forward strand.
GTAAAGTTCGCCATCTCTGCTTCTTTCAACGCTACCACTGCTAAGAAATTACCAAGTCTACTCCCACTAGCATATAATATCGTTGTCTGTCTTCTCACTTGCCGCGCGCCACCACTCCTTTGTGTATTACGCACCGAATTTCCAAGTCAACCATACCTTCAACATCACTAAGGGTATGTTTGTTTCCTTATAATTAGTTTTCCTGAAAACGTTTTCATAACTTTCCGCTATTTGGTTCATGAAAAATGAAAAAGTTAAAGGAAAATCAACTACAGTCAATAGAAAACAGACCTTGTTTTAGTGTAAAATGACTTACCCATTGATTTTCGGTAAGTCGTTTTTCTTCCTCCCATTCTCTCTACAAATACTAACATAAACCATAAATCTTAAAACCTAAACCCTAAATACTAAAATAAAAACTAAACCCTAAATACTAACATAAAAATTAAACCTTAAACCTTAAATCCTAAACATTAAAAACCCTAACCCTAAATATTAAGCCCTAAACATTAAATCATAAACCCTAAACCCTAAACATTAAGCAATAAATATTAAACCCTAAACATTAAAAACCCTAACCATAAACACAAACCCATAAACCTTAAATATTAACATAAACACTAAACGCTAACACAAACCGTAAACCCTAAATATTAACATAAACACTAATAACAAACCCTAAACATTAAACACTAACATAAACCTTAAACCCTAAATGAGAACTTAAACCCTAAACCCCAAACATTAAACAGTAAATGTTAAACACTAGACATTTAAAACCCTAACCCTAAACACAAACCCCTAAACCTTAAATATTAACATAAACACTAAACACTAACCCTAAATATTAACATAAACACTAAACACTAACAACAAACCCTAAACCCTAATCACTAACATAAACCTTAAACCCTAAATGAGAACTTAAACCCTAAACCCTACACCTATATGCTAAACCCTAAATCATAACTTAAATTCTAATACCTAAATACTAAACCTTGAACAATATATGCTAAACCTTGTGCACTAACATAACCCTAAACCATAAACACAAAACCCTAAATGCTATATCATAAACCATAAACCATAAATCTTAAAAACCCTAAACCCTAAATGTTAAACCCTAAACACTAACATAACCAAAAACCCTAAACACTAACCTAAACATTAAACCATGTTTTGATTGGAACTTGTTTTTACCATTATCGATGCTTGTTTGTGGATTGTTCATGAAATTTTTAGGAAACTCTGTCAAACAATGTAAAATGAATTGTACAACATCATCCAAACACCGGAAAATGATTTCTGCAATTAGTTTTCCAACAACTGTAGTTCATTTTCCAGAATTTACTTTCCGGAAACAATTTTCAGTGAAACAAACAGACCCTAATATTGTTCTCATTGCATTTTTGAAAAATCTCATTAAATATTTATATTTATTAGTAACAATATGTATGATATAGACATGCTAGTTCAATTATAAATTCAATATGGTTTTTAAATTTAATCTTTTAAAAAAGTTGAAATAATCTACAACGATAGATAATCAAATGATAAAATTATTAATTATATAATAATAAATAAATAAATAAATAAGTTATTAAACGAGTCTTAAACAAATATAAACAAGCTTCGGATGATTATAAATAAATTGGATATACTTTGTTCGTGTTCGGTTCGTTTAATAAATATGTATGTAAATCTTATTCATATGTGTTTGGCATATGAATGTAAACAAACAGAAACTAAACTGCTCATGAATTGTCAGATTAGATTCAATATGATCAGCGTATTTGATCTTGATATTTCTTAAGTTCTGAATGAGCTCCTTTTCTACTGCAGGTTACAAAAGCTTTAAGAGAAGCTGGTTTAGAGTCATCTAATCTCATTCTCGGAATCGATTTCACCAAAAGCAATGAATGGACTGGTTAGTTTCCACCAATCTAATGAACCGTTCTACGATCCATGTTTATATGCAGACTTTCTTCTTTTTCCGTTTTCGAATTGGTATCTTCGAAGCCGATACATCGATGTTTCTGATGAAGGCAAAGTATCATTCAACAACCGGAGTCTGCATGCAATTGGTGATGTGCCAAATCCATATGAGAAAGCCATCATGATAATCGGAAAGACCCTGGCTCCTTTCGATGAAGACAACTTGATACCTTGTTTTGGCTTCGGTGACGGTGCGAATTCTGCTCCGGTGGTTAATCTTTCCTCTACCTTTTATCTGTTGATCTAATCGAGTTACTAGTTCAAATGTCGCAGCTACCACACATGATACAGAGGTATTTAGCTTCCACAGCGATCGTTCATCTTGCCATGGGTTTGAGGAAGTCTTAGATTGTTACAGAAAGATTGTTCCAAACTTGAGACTAGCTGGTAATGGGCATCTATGCTCTGGTCTCGACAAATTTTACATGTCCGTTTCGACATTATATCATGAATACTTCATTTTTACTAAACCGTAATGTGTCGAGTATGCATGTTGTGCCGTAGGACCAACGTCTTATGCGCCGGTAATCGATGCTGCTGTTGACATTGTGGAAAACAGTGGTGGCCAATTCCATGTGTTAGTTATCATTGCAGATGGCCAGGTCCTATATCTCATGCCTGCATTTTCTCCTTCTATGAGTATTTTTGCCTTTATTTTTCATTCATTCATTCTCTCCCTCGCACTCTCGCTCAATGCATCTCTGAATTTGGTCTCCTTTCGCGTCGACGATGCAGGTCACACGAAGTATTAATACAAGTGACAGAGAGCTGAGTCCACAAGAAGAGAAAACAATTGGTGCGATTGTTAATGCAAGGTAGGATCTTATCCCCCTATCGATTTGTTCTTATTAAGTTAGGCTTCAATTATGAATTTTGAATACGAACAAACCGTGCAATCTTTTATCCCTGCAAATGTCAGACCGTAACGAATACGAACAATTAAGACGTACATTGTCAATAAGTATGCTTGTTGAAGAAGGCATAGATTCAATTGTGTTAAACCAGAGGATTTTACTTTTATTTTTGTTTTCATTCACATTCCAGCTTATACCCACTGTCGATTGTTTTGGTTGGTGTTGGTGATGGACCTTGGGACGATATGAAGAAATTCGATGATAAGATTCCGACGCGTGACTTCGACAACTTCCAGGTTTCGATTGTGCTAGAAGCAAAACTTGTCTGATAATTGCATCGAACTAATTAACCGGAATCGGATGACACATAAGTTGGTTCTTATCTCTGATATTTATGTGCAGTTTGTTAACTTCACTGGGATTATGACAAAGAATACAAGTCAAGAAGAGAAGGAAACTGCCTTTGCTCTTGCTGCTCTCATGGAGATCCCTTTACAGTACAAAGCATGCATGGAACTTGGCATTCTTGGGTGAGTTAATCTTCGCTACTTCTCATGTATAACTTGTAATTACTCGTTAATTATTTTACGAATTTGCATCAAACAAATCAAGACAACAAACCGGAAAAGCCAAGAAAGTAGTTCCACGGCCTCCTCCGGTTTCCTTCCGTAGACCCGCTCCGCCCGAGCGCATACCAAGCAATGTCTCGGCATCACCTGCAGTTGCATCAGATGATCAGGTACGTTTGTATGTATGTTTGCTAGTATGATCAAATGAAACATTGCATGCATGCACAAAGGTGTAAATGAACAGAGTGTTAGATGAACTGTTCGTGAACCGTTCGTTTATTAAGCTAAACAAACGAGTATGAACAACATTTTTATATTCCTTTAATAAACGAACGAACACGAACGAATGTGTGTTCGGTTCGTTTATGTTCACGAACAAGCTCATTTATTGGATCATTTATAGGCTCGTTTATAACCTTATTTAATATGTTCCCCTTTTCCTTTAATTTTTTACATTTTAAATAGTGATGAAGGTAAGGACTAAATTGAACACATGATGAATTTCAGAGTTCAAACCGTGAAGCCTAAGAAGCTTAAGGACTAATGGCATAATTTCACCATTTTTCTTTGGATCGCAAAAAAGAGTGTTCAAGAATGCTAAACAAACATGTTTGCGAACGCTGAACAAACAAACACGAACATAATATTAAAATTTTAAATGAACACGAATCAAACATGATCACTTTAAAAAAATAAACAAACGAACATGAACACAACTTTATTCAAGCTCGGTTCATTTGCACCCTATACATGCATGCTTGCTTTCCTTATTATTATGGAAATGTATACATTATTATCATGAATGAATCCTTTTTTAATATATATTTACTAATTTTGTTTGCAATTGCAATGTAAATGCAGGCTGCATGCCCAATATGCCTTACGAATACAAAGGACTTGGCCTTTAACTGTGGGCACACGGTGAGTAATCCATTTCCCCCTTCTTATCCTTTATATTCTTCCAATAAATAGATTTTTACCTTTTAAAAAATGAAACAGTTAAAATAAATTAAAAAAAATGTGTTTATGATGGCAGACTTGCAGGGAATGTGGGCAAAGAGTGTCAAATTGTCCAATCTGCCGCCAAAGGATTACTAATCGTCTTAGGCTATTCACTTAATCTTCCTAGGGTTTATTTCACATTCAAATCTGCCATTAGTTAACATTTTAAATTAAATGTGTACTTGTTTTGGATTTGAATCTTTGCATTGAGTTTGCCCTCGTCTAATTTCAGAAGTTGATTTGTACAAAATTATAATACAAATGTATGTACGTATATTGAGATGGAGTCCGAATTTAGAATTGATGGGCAAAACATAAATATTTAAAAGTGGGATAAATTCAGAAATAAACCTATATTTAAAAAGAATTATATAGGAGGACAAAAATGAAGAAAAAAAATCTTTGTGGATGGGAGGGACAATTATATATATTAGTAGTTTGTTTTAAATAATTATTATAGTAATTACTTTGATTTCTTCTGAAAACTGTTATTGCTTTTCCTAATTTTTTAACCACAGTAAATCATAAACCGTGATCGACATTGGCTTAGTGATAAGAGTTTTCTAAAATCTTTAATGTGGATTTAATTTATATTTATTTTGTAGAGTTGAGTTAATTATTCAGTTTAATGGTCATAATGATCTATTATATTTGAAATCGTTAATATTATTATAAGTTTAAGTTATTCTTTTTTTACATTGAATATATTTTTAAATTGAAATTTGCTTGTTTTATTGAATAATAATATATCTAAAATTGCAATGAAACTTCACAACGTAGTAAACAAAAACATTTAATCCAAACATAGTAAACAAAATTAACGTTCCGAGATCATAACACGACCGTACAATGAAAAGGTAAAAACTCAAAAGACTTTAAACAAAAGATTGATACAAATTTCATCAAAGATCGGGGATGAAAAGTAAAACCATCAACAAACAACATAAAAATGCATATTACAATGAGGCACGTTGACAAAACGATCATTACTACAACTCAAATGTTACAATAAGGCACGTTGACAACACGATCATTACGACAACTCAATTCTCGAGAAAGATCAATCAGGTCTGCATCAATATTGTTACATCTTCTGATTTCAAATGTATTCAAGTGTACACATCTTCTGATTTATTTTTGTTATGGTACGAAGTTTATGAATAGTATAAGAAATATACCAATGGATTTGTGAGATAAAATTAAAAATTGTATTTATGCTGAATATTTTATTTCTGAAACACAATATTATATTAAAATAAATATAGGTATAGTATTCCTATAGTTAGAAGTACTCATTGAATCCAATTAACTTTTGTTTGGATCCGATTGGAGAAAAAGTAAAGAAGAGTCATGCTTTCAATCACTTTATTCTCTGTTCAACATTGCGCAAGACGATTGCTAAAAGGGAAAAAAAAAACCAATAATAATAAAAGGGCTCTTTCGGCAAAGCAGCTACGTAGATTCAAACTCAACCCTATAAGACTAGGTCAGGTCAGAACCTGTCAGGTATATGTTAAGTAACCCTCTCTAATTATATGATACTAAACACATGTGTTGACTGTTATTTAACGGTCGATATGAAAATTCATTCTAATCAAAATTAAAATGTTGAAAACTAGAGTGATTGAGGAAAGAATAAAAATCAAAATAATCATTCGATCGAATATAAGGTTAAACGATATTGATTCCTGCACCTACACAAACTCAGCCTCATGTCATGTTCGTAGGCAGAAATAGACGCAAGACTTTATGTTAGAGGTGGCGAACCTATAAAATTTTAAGAAGCAACAATAAATACATAAAAATTTCCTAAATCATATATGAATTTTAAATTTCAAGAGGCCAACCGCCCCAGCCTCCCCAGTCCATCCTTGCTGGTAGGTTAAGGTGTAAACACTGCAAAAAGCCATACATGTAAAGGCATGGCATCCATCCACTTACTGATAACAAGAAACTTATTGCTGAATATACTGGTTTATGCGGTGATCAACTGCATATATTATATATCTGAAAAGGTCATATATATATATATATATATACCTTACTTCAGCACTTCTTCTACTCTACACTTGCTTATTGTTAATTCTGCGTTTTCATATTCAGTTGGAGGACACGAAAACAATTAATTTTAATTAATATTATGATCAATCACGGAACTAAAGTTGGAGAATGGGAACAAAATATAAATATTATAAAGTATGATTAAATTCATAATTAATTAATTTATTTTTAAAAAATTATATAAATCAAATGTAACAGAAATTTTGGTGGGTGAGGAACCCTCGCAATACAAGCATAAGTCCGTCTCTTATTATGATTAATGGAAGATTTATAATCTTCTAATGTATTTATGTTTTATGATTTTAAAATAATTAACAATCTATAAGACAGAGATGCCTATTGCCTAGCAAATGTTTAGTAGTATTAAATAAAAGTGATTTTATATTGGACCTTTGTAAAATTTGATCAGATTTAGTCTATTAATAAATTTGATACCGGTCATTAATTAAATAAAAAATAAAAATAAAAGCCCTCTTTAAGAGGAAAAATTATTAGATGAGTCTGACTCATCATGTCATTTATGATCTCATCCAATAAAAAAAATCATCTCATTTTTTTTTTCAAGTTGAATCTTCACATCTTTCCTACATGTAACTAAAGAGTGAGTAGTTACTAGTTACTTGAAAGTTGCACTGAAACAGATTATTATTATTAAATGGACCATAAATGACATAGTGAGCTAAGTTCATCTAATAATTTCTTCCCCAAGAGGCCTAGTTTAAGTCCAAATAACAGGCATCGATGCAGGGGTGGACGGCAATGGGATGAATGAGATCCATGTCCAATATTTTTAAAATTTCAATATTTAATCCTTCAAAATTTTAAGAATTTTAATTTAGTTTCTTAAAAAATTAAAATATTTTTAATATATTTTAAATTTTTTAATATTTGTAATTAAGTATCCTTCTAAAGTATTTAAAAATGAATAAATATTTTATACACAGGCGGTGGAAATTGAAAATTTCTACAAGCGCCTTAGTTGTAGGGTATAGAGAGTTAGTTTAGGGTATAGGGTTTAGATGTAGGGGGTAGAATTTAGGGATAGTTGTTTCAATTTAAGGTTTATGGTTATAATTTAGGGTTTATAGGTTAAAACCTAAATCCTCACCATATTACCCTAAAAACTAAACCCTAACCTATAAAGCTTAAATTAAAACAACTATCCCTAAATTCTAAACTCCTACACCTAAACCCCTAAACCCTGTACCCTAAACTAACTCTTTATAACCTAAAACTAAGGCGCTTGTGGAAACTAAAGTTTCCACTGTCAGTGTATATGATATTAATCCTTTAAAAGTTCTCATTAAATATTAAATTTTCAAAAATTAGTTAGACTTCAAATTTGTTAAAAGTTTTAAATTAAATTTTAAAAAAATTAAAATTTTAAATTTAAATATCCATATTCTTTTGAAAAATTAAATAAACTCACATCAAATTCCGTTAGCAATATACTGCTCCGATAGTGTTTCAAGAGAAACCCCGTTAAAACCCAAACGGGAAGGTTTGGCTAACACATGTTGCACCGAGGGGACGAGTAGGAGAGAAAGCAGTAATGATTAAAGGGGTTTGGATATCTTTACCAGAATGAAAAATGATATTTTAAGTAAAGTGCACCAAAACATTGAACACCAAAAAAAAAACACAGTAAATTAAAAATGATAACGGTTTCGGCGTTGTCTAAAACAACAATATCCGCAACTGTTATATTCGTAATAACAATTGTTCTTTGATAAATATATGACCACAATATTATTACGCAATGATTGTAATAGCATTCGTTATATTCACAATCGTAATAAACACAACGCGACTAAAAATACGGCCACAATCAGAATTTAAATTGCGAGCAATAATAATAAAACAAGCAAGCATATGCTTAAAAGAAAAAGCAGAGTGACAGTGATCCAAGTAGATTTGTTCATCTAGTGGGTCCTTCCTTTAACTCATCACTACCTGTTGAATGCCAAAAGTGGTCTTTCCTCCTTTAACTGGGACGATATCAAGCTTCCTTTTATTTAACAAAATATACAATCTACACAGGTGCGTTAACTACAAATTTCACATTCCATGTGGTTTATTCCTACTCAAGTTTTTATTCGATTTGATTTATTTTAGAGATCGTTGATTTAAATGTGTTCGCACATAATTATTTCGATTTAGATATTTAAGGAGATTGTAGATAATTTATATATTACATCAAAATATTCATGTATATGTTTTTATTATCAATTTAATTAAGCATTTTAATTTGTAATAAACTTGATTTCACTTCATAAAGGGACATTTTTTTTCTACAATTTTAAACATTGGGTAAAGGTTAATTACAGCATCTGGGGTTCCTTTTGCTTGGAAGATCTTTTCAAAAAAAATTTGGACATTTTAGGTTTTTTGGAGCTAATAATTCATTCTTTTATGAATGCTACATCTCTAAGACGGAAATTTGGACTCTGTTCTTCCATTGGAGTGCTTTGGAAATAATTTATGGAGTTTAGTGCTTCAAAACCCTTTCCCTTTTCAGTCACAAAACAACCTATCATTTTTATACCATTCTTGGGGTATGATTATTATTATTATTATTTTAAAAGCTAAGGTGATTACAAGTAGGGACGGAGCCATTAAAGCTTCGGGAGGGGCAATCGCCCCCCACTCCCGAAGAAATTTTTTTCCACCTTTGTTCTCTTATTTAATTTTTTTTAAATTGTTTTTTTTTTTATAAATTTGCCCCCATCCCTGATTACAAGTAGTATCTATTCTAAATATACTCTCAACTATTTGATAATGCATGCTCAATCACCCTGTTGCAGTTATTCGAACTCGTGACCTCTAAGAACAACAATCGTTCTCTTAACTAATGAGGCAAGTTGGTTAGTGCGGGATATGATTATTATTAATTGTCATAATTAAATAAATTTAAATATAGGGTTTAGTATCCATGGACCACCGGATTCATTAGGAAATGAATAAAAAGCATATATAGTTTATTTGAAGAAAGAAAAAGAAAAAAGTGCCCTAATAATCCAAGTCTTAGAATGTACGTAGAAGCATAGGAGGGGGCACATGGTATACGCCACCGTCGAGGAAAAGCATAACATCACAATCTTAATTAATAATTTAATATGCCCTAAATCCTTAAAGTGCGATTCCTTGCATTCTTTAAAGCCACCAAAGATTTATTTTATATTATTATTAAAAAATATTTTGATTACAAAAAAACTATTTTGTCATTTGATTCAGATTAATCTCAACTATTTATTATTTTGTTTTTAAAATTAAAATAGTAACAGTAGACTCGTCATGAATACATATAATAATCTAATAAATTTAACTCATACCTTTAAACTGTTTAATTATACATAACTCTTGACCGGTTGAAATTGACAAAGTTTATGTCACTAGATACATGTACATTCATCTATCATTAAATAGCTTGATTAATACATAATTAGATACATAAATACAAATGCAAGCTTAAATTCTAAACTTAAAGTTGAACTTATTTTATGTACTCATGTATATTATATAATGTATGATTTTATCCATAACTTGTACTCCACATTAACAAAATGAACATATATAATTACTGATATCTTGTTTTATTATTATTATTTTTATTATTATTTTCCAGATTATTATGGTTGCTTACTTTCCCAACAAAGATTTGCTAAACCACACATCATTAAAAACGTAATAAAAACAAGATGCATAGTGGGTCACGTCTTGTCTTCTTGTTTAATAATTAATACAAATAACATCACATGTTGATAAAACCAAATTTAATAAGCCTTTAAAAAAAGCATATTAAATTATTTGAACAAAAAAACAAAGCACATTAAATTGATGTAAGAATTTAGGGTTTTAATGAGTTGTCAAATGCTTTAATAATTACGTATAAGAAGGTGCATACACTAATTAAATATCTTCTGTATCACTGTATGTATCATGTATGTACATACGTACAATATAGGGCAATCATATTCTTTGAGTATTTAGAATAATGAATGACATGCCAAGAGTACACGGAACTAATTGTACAATAATTCTAAAAACTTTATTTAGAAGACAAAAATTGAGAATTTTAAAAAACTATTCTTAAAATACCCATTAAAAGAAAGCAATATAATAACAACAACAGGACCTACAGCCTACAGGCATAGGGCATAGGGTTTTAGTATTGCGTGTAGGAAGATGTGGATGGCTTAGTGGCCCACACTACCTTTTTAGAGAGGAGCCCTGTTTTTTGTTAGTTTGTGAGCAGACAAAAGCAGAAGCTTCTTATCCAATGTGAATCTGCCCTATTTAATTATGTAATAATTTCATTTTCTTAAATCACTCGAACTGGCAGCTGTAATGGCAAAAGTATGTAACATAAGGGAATAATATCTAATGTCCAATTGTTTAGCCTTATTCATTGTATTTTTTTAGCAGCGGCATCTGTATATATAAAGCTGAAGATCGATGATGCTACTTGAATAGTGCATGTTTTCATTCTAAGAAAATCTTTCTGGTTTTCCCTTCTTTTTTGTTTGCTTTCTTTTGTCTGAGAACAGAACTGCCATGGCTCCCATGACTCTCCCGCCTGGTTTCAGGTTTCATCCGACGGACGAAGAGCTTGTCGCTTACTATCTCGATAGGAAAATCAGCGGCCGGTCCATCGAGCTCGAGATTATTCCGGAGGTCGATCTCTACAAGTGTGAGCCTTGGGATTTACCAGGTATGAATTATATAATCATTTCATTCCTTCATTGATGATTAGCTTGTCGCTTCGGTGTTCATTGTGGGATTTGAACCAACAGATAAGTCGTTTTTGCCGAGCAAAGACATGGAGTGGTATTTCTACAGTCAGAGGGACAGGAAATACCCGAACGGGTCGAGAACCAACAGGGCAACGCGCGGCGGATACTGGAAAGCCACGGGGAAGGATAGGGCGGTGCAGACGTCGGGGTCTCAGAAGAGGGCGGCGGTTGGTATGAAGAAAACTTTGGTTTATTACAGAGGTAGGGCTCCCCACGGCATCAGAACTAGTTGGATCATGCATGAGTATCGCTTACTCCACTCCGCTTCTCCCACTGCTCCATCCAGTTTAAAGGTACACTACCCATTGCATTTATTACTTTTTCGTGTGATTTTGTAGCATATAATATATATATATATATATATATATATATATTGGTTCATGTAGGCATCCAAACAATGAGCCTCTTTGCATAATATTAGTCTTGATATTGTTTGTTCATTAGGGTTTTAGTTCAATATTGGTTGTAAAATTAGATCTAAACTTCTGAATCTGCCAGGTATATTTGTTTGGAAGTCTTTTAACTTCGTTAAAAGAAAATAATATTATTCCAAAGATAACTAGGGTTTAGAGAAAACCATGTTATGATGCATGGTTTATTTTGGTTGCACTCTCGGTTCTTCAGGACTTATTTGAATTAACCCGTACTGCACATATAATTCTGGTGGGTGAGTCTCTCGACAAAAATTTCTTGCATACACAAAGTCTTAAACTTCATATTTGTTTAGTGATACGAAGCTACTCAACACTCAGACCAATCTTCATTGGTTGATGCATGGTTTTCTTTTATACTAAATTATTGTCAATATTTCTACAAATTTTGTTACTAAACACTGACTGATTAAACAAACTTAAATGCCACAGGGAAAATAATTCCTGAAATTTCGTTTTGAAAAAGTAGAGCATATGTATCGAAAAATGATTTTGTGAAAGACTCTTTGGATTTAATCTTCCATGCTTTATAGGTGTATAGCTGCCGATCTTCCTTCCTTTTTCTTTTTACCTCTTTCTATTATTCTTTTAAACCCTTTGCATTTTACTGTTTAATTTTTTTAAAAATATCTATATTTGAAATTAAGCAGGACTCGTATTCTTTATGTCGCATCTTCAAGAAAAACATACAAATTCCTAAAACAAAAGCAGCAGCTGAGGGGAGAGAAGCCGAAGGTGATGTTGAAGATGAGAATTTCAATACTTCGTCCTCGGATGTCACTCAAGGAACTCCCAACGAAACCGGCATGGCTGATGAATTCCGAGCTCCATTCACCTCCGACGAAGCCAATAGTTCAACTGAATTGAGTTTTCTCGGCCCTGACTTTTCCGATCTAAATCAGGTACGGTTTAACATAAATACGATAAGAATACACATATCATTATTATTTCGAATAAAAGAGAAAAAAGGGGTAGCATGTGTGTGTAAGATGTGCATCCCTTGAGAGATTTTACAATGGGCCATACCATGATTCTAAATAATAATAAATCTGCTTTAGACATCTTTTTATGTTGAAGACATGATTATCTACTTTGCCAACACTGTTTTTTTACAGCAATTTTCTGCTTTATTGGCCTGCTTTTATCACCACCAAAGGCTTCAAAATCACTCTCACTCTCAGTCTCCCCCTCCCCATCCCAATCAAGGATGGACTGAGGCTGCTGGTGGGGCAACTGTCCTCTGAAAATTTTAAAATTCGTATATAATTTATAATTTTTCTATGTATTTTTTATTAAAAATTTATTTTCGCATTCCTAATATAAAATTTTACGTCCGTCTCTGACCCCACACTTGAAAGTACAATCAGGTGATCAAATGTGGGTTGGAAAATTGGCCCACCAAACACCCCACTTTGAGTTGGCTTTTCATCTCAAACTAAACAAAAAAAGTTGGGACCAAATCAAACTCTTCACTCTCTTTTCCTAAAGCTCCATCAAACACTCATCTCCCTAGCTTTCTTGACTATCTTACATAACTTCTTTTGACTGACTTAAACATTAGAAAGATATTTGCACCAATTTCATCAAAAACCCACTTTCTTTTTCACCTTATCAACTCTTTTCAATTTGGACTTTGAATCAAATCACTTCATAAAAATACTCAAAACATTTACTTCATTCTTTCCTAGGTTAAACTCATCTGATTCACATGTGTGTTTATTGAAGGAAATGCAGATTCTGGGGTACACAAATCTTCATTATCAAGCTCCATATCCACCGTTGCAACTCGAAGATTTCCCGCAGATAAATATTATATCGGAGACGAAGGCGTCCAAGGCCGAGATAATAGACGAGTACATGATGTATGACAAGCACAAGGACTACATGAACGGATCATTAGAAGAGATCTTCTCACTGTGTGCCTCCCAGGACAATTCCATTTCCCCTCTCTCCATGCATGATTGAAAACTTACTAACAAAAACATCACTATTAACAACATTAATATACTTTTTTTTTCTCTCTTTTTAAACTTATTTTGGAATACTATATATATAATTTATAACATATTCTTGGTTTCCTTTTTTTTATTACCATTTTTCATATTGTGGTTGAAAAGTTGTTGGGTCAGTTTTGTTTCTCTGGATCAATCAATTACATTCAGTGTACTGGAATTGCTTTCAATCTGTTTCCAAATCCATGAATCTGTCTTCATTTCCAACTTCCAACACATGAACATGGAAGGCAAAGGTTATCAAATTTCTGTATAATCTTTTCATCAATTGCCTTGTAGAAATAAGAGGGTATAAGTTCATGGAATTGTATTATAGAACATATTATCAATAAATAAGTAAATTAAAAATCCGTTTGGATCACAGAATGTAAGATTATATGTGGGAATAAAATTCTCGAAGTGTAAGATTATTTGACATGTTACTGGGAATATTACATTATCTTGTTTTGTTTAATTGGCAGGAATAGAGTATTATCCCTAGTGAGAAATGAGAATCCTCCCAACTAAACGTGGGTATGAAATTCACAAAAAAATTTCTTTCCCTTTGGTAATCTTCTTTTCTGCTATCCAAACGCCCTAATTAATTAGAACATGATAAAATGTACTTCCCGTTTTATTGCCATTGGTTCTAATAGGAAACAGAACATGTACCTCGTAGTTATGGATTATTGTTAGTTCAGGAAGGCTCTTGTTTTTTGATTTTTATTTATTTCTTCAAATCTCCATTTCTTTGTATAACACAGAAGTAAGAAGTTTTAAAAAATGCGCTTAATTTCTTTTAAAATGACATTTTTAATAAAAATATTTTACATTTTTATGATTATTGTAGATCCAGTTCCAAACCTAATGTTGGTCGTGGCCTATTTATTATAATAGTGATTTTTTTAGTACTCTAATTTAATTACAAGATAGTGTCTCAATTTTAGATAAATTTAAACACACTTATAGACTACGGTATTTTAACTTGAGTCACTTAAAATAGTAAGGTCATCGTTTATACTGGGTCATTAACGCAAATTATCATGTGTACTTTCATGCAAACACGAATTGTCGATGAGATGGGCCATTAACAGTAAAATATGGGGTCATCATGTGCATTTACGGTGCAAATTATTATTTTTACAAGTGAAATCAAAATGGTGATAAGTGTTTTATTCTCTTATTTTTAACCGGTCCAAAGTATTTTGATTCAGATTGGATCAATGTTAGTTCGTTTTTCAATCATTGGATGTGCTCCAATGTTTTATTTTTCGTTATGTATAGATTTAATTTCCGGTTAAACAAACATGTTATGTTAATTTTAGTTATAGGCCTCTAATGTTTTGATTCTGATTGTTTTTATTATTTAAAATCTTTATATAGAACTTAACTATATATCATTAGAAACAATTTTAAAAAATATCATATTTAATAATAGATTAATATTAATGTTAGATAATGGATAGTCAAATATATTAAAGTTATGTTATTTAATAAAAAGAGTAAAACAAATAGTTAATATAAAAAGTAAAAAGAATAATGGAGGGATAAAAACATGGGTGGAGCCAACTTGATAATTGGGGTCTTTGTCGACAGCTCAATTTTTTAAAAAAAATTATATTTTTTATATAATTTATATATAAAAAATAAAAAATATATAATTATTACCTTATATAAATAAAATGACACATGCTAAATATTTTATTAAAAATAATACACTTAAATAAATTTCTAGCACCGCGCCATGCTGCCATGAATAAAAAAGATCACATGATCTCTCCAGTGGGCCAATACCCAAAATTCCAAATGCATCATAGTAGGGGTGCTGATCAGTTGGGGAAATCCCTCCCACATAACATCCTTAGTTTGGGCCAAGTCTTCAGCTGGATTTGGATCCATTGTCCTAGTTTTTTTTTCCAATTATGGATCTTGATTTGAGCTAAGCTTTCGGTTGGTAAAAAAATACGTACTTATCGTAGTCTTTTCGAGTGAAAATTTTTCGATACACAAGTTTTATAAAGTTTGCATAAATTTTTTAGATTTAGGGTTTATAGTTTAAGAGTTTATATTGTATGATTTAGAATTTAGAATTTATAATTAGAGTTTAAGGTGTAGGTTTAAAGTTTAGGGCTTTGAATTTAGTGATTTAGAATTTAAATTTTTTTTGATCAAATTGTTTGCTTTTATTAAGGATAAAAACATACGAGAAAAATTCTCATGTGCCTCATTAAAACCCCCCTAATCCTAGTCGGAGAAAAAAAGTACACATGGAAATTACAACAAATAAGCTATAAGACGCAAAGTTCAACAATCAAAAAATTACGACCGAGCATGAGCCCTATCCTCATGGCATAACCGCACAAGCTCCACCGGCATTCTTGGAAATTCCCGACAATCCAAAGAGCCATCACGCATGAATTTCGCCAACCAATCCGCCACCCTATTCGATTCTCTAAAAATATGCCTAATCCGAACATCCCAATCCCGCCGAAGTAGCTCCATAATTTTATTTTACGCAAGTTGTGTATCAAAATATTATCCGTCTTTCCAATACTTGTATATCATCTGTGGTATATTTAGTTCTTATACCTTTTTAACTTCAACATTTAATTTATAATCTAAGTAATATAAAAAATGAACAATGGTGAGAGTAGGAATTAAGACTTTGTCTGGTTGGGTTGAAAAAAACTAAAGGATATAAAATTTTTAAAAAATAGAAAATGTACAAATTAAATCCACCACTTTGGTACAATACATGAACTAATAAAAGAATTTGAACTAAAAAATTGATTCTTTTCTCACAGAAGTTGGGATTTCTATCCGGGAAAATGGTTAAGGGGAAGGATTTTAGTGACGGAATTTAGAAGAATTTGTTCTATGTGCAGCATCTGGCATTATCTATGGGATATATTGAACAGGTTAATATAAATTTATACACTAGTAATTAATTACAAAATGACGGATCTTTAAAATCTCTTAATTATTGTTTTTAATATTTTTAATATAATTTTATAATTGTATCAATTTTGTTTTTGGTCATGGATAAAATTCACATACATCTTATAGATAAGGATAGTTAAAGATAACAACATCTCATTTTTCACTAAAATTCTTCTTTTAAGTTCAAATATTTTAATACTTAATGTTTCGTTGTAAAGCAATGATATACAAGCAATTGGTGCAAAGTCATCGCCGCCGTTGAAATCAAAAAAGCAAAAAGAACTAACAACCCGGAAATGGAGAGAAGGGAGTTTAGGGAGCGAAGGGAGCTTAGGGAGCGACGGGAACAATGGGAGCGAAGGGAGCTCTGGGAGCGACGGGAGCTCAGGGCACGACGGGGGGTTAGGACAGAAGGAGCCACTCGAGTATTTGGAGCATTTGGAACGTCGGGTGTGTCGAGCGGGAGGAGCAGGAGCCTGGCGAAACCCTCAGACGAACATCTTCAGAGAAGATCGGAACCAAGCTTCACAGTCTTCGTGAACTTCATCAGCAAAAGAATCCACCAATCCACCATCGGAGACGCTTTCGCAGAGTACGGCAAGGTGTTGAGCACGTACATAGCATACCAGAATCCAAAGAGAGCCAACAACAATCACACGTTTGGCTTTGTTAGGTTCGCAAGGCTACATGAGGCTGAAAGAGTTGTTGCAAAAGGAAACAACAGGATGATGGATAACTTCCTCATCGAAGTTTTTCTGGAAAGAAATACGGCGGAGATAGCCCGTCAAAATGAAGCTAACAAAGGTAGCAGAAAAAATGTAAACTCTGGCGAAAGGCCAAGCAGGAGAGCTGGAGCACATGAAAAGCCGGGTATCTCTTTTAAGGATGCCCTCCTAAATGACCACAGGAAGGTTGAATTCGGAGAAACCAATCCAGAACTAAGCAGTGCTCTAACTAAAAGGCAGTCTGACGGTGTCGACATCAAACTCCATATCTGTTTCTCCCTCTCGGAACTAGTATGGTTAGACCATTGCTACATCGGCAAAATAAAAGGAATGTATGACGTAGAATTCATCCAAGAAGCGCTTCGGTCTGAAGGCTTCAACGTCAAAGTTATCCCATGGTCAGGGTTTTTCGCGATCATTCAAGTCTTGGAAGAGGAACAGTTTGAAATCATGTGGGATTTGAGAGAATCCCTGTTAGCATCATGGCTGGATGATATTGATAAAACGGATTCCTTCTTATCCATAAAAAAGCTGGAAGTGTGGGTAAATATCGAAGGAATTCTATTGCACGCGTGGCATGAATCTGTCATAATCTCCATAGCAAGGAACTGGGGGAGGGTAATAAAAGTTGATGAAGATACTATAAACAAAAATCGACTTGATGTTGCTAGAGTTCTATTGGGCGTGTCCTCCGTGGCAGACATTCCTTCCACCGCCGCTGTTTCACTAAACGGAGACATGTTCCAGATAAAAACTACCACCGTAGTAAACGAAGATAACCGGTGCTGGATCGATGACGATATCCGTTCTAGATCGTCGGTCAAAAGTCCAAGGCGCCGCTTCGATGCCCCCGAGCCCGCATTGAATACACAGACTGCGCCGCCTTCCTTAGTTAGTGGGAATCCAAATAAGCACATAATTAACGTGGGGGTTGAAGAGTCCCATGCAGCCGCAGAAAATAACGACATTACCAGTTCGGTGGGCCCATATCCCATTATTGTCGATCAATTGGTGGGACAAGAT
This sequence comes from Hibiscus tridactylites, assembly GCA_958450335.1. Taxonomy (NCBI): domain Eukaryota; kingdom Viridiplantae; phylum Streptophyta; class Magnoliopsida; order Malvales; family Malvaceae; genus Hibiscus; species Hibiscus tridactylites. The sequence goes on from OY288271.1 coordinate 4,901,416, forward strand.
TCATCTGCACATATCCAGAATGTTCCTATTTGTTCTGGGCCGGAAGAGACGGATAATCCTTCGAGCCCAAGTGAGTTGTCCTTACCAAAATATGACCCCATATCAGGCCTGTTCACTATCAAGCCCAAAACTCTGAGAACCCCAAGAAACATATCCCCCTTGTTAATTCACCCGTGTCTGAGTTTGGGAGATAACTGGATATCTCAACACACACGTAAAACAATGACAGTGGTAAAGGCTAAAGATGATGACAAAGGATCTAATCTCTATCCCTCTTCCGCAAAATTGAGTATGCCAGACAAAAGAAAAGCCGATGCCGTCAATCCCCTCGCTGAAAAGAAGACTATATTTGGGAAAACTTCTAACGATGTGGAGGCGGAAGCCCGCAGAAGTCTCCAAGTTTGTAAACTGGTGGGACTCACCTTTAACGCTTCTGATGAGGACATGCTGGAGCGATTCATGGCGCTGGAGGAACAAAAGCTTGGAGGTCAGTTTTGAGGTAAGTGGTGCTCTGTTATCTTGTGTTGATTACCAATCTATTTATGAAGCAGACATTATGCATTACCTGGAATGTAAGGGGATTGGGGGGTTTAGAGAAGAAAGCAGCCACGAGGAGGTTAATTCGAAGTAGTAAAACAAGCGTTCTTTTTATTCAAGAAACCAAACTTCAGTATTGCGATAATTGGATCAGCAACCAAGTTATGGGTTCAAATGGGAAGCTTCGATGGGTTTATGCCCCAGCTGTGGGATTATCTGGGGGTCTGATATCTATATGGGACCCTGAATTTTTCGAATGCAACACCCAAGTGATTAGAAGAAACTTTATTGTGCTGATAGGCCACCTAAATGTGCAATATTCCAAATTAAAATGTGCACTGGTAAATGTCTACAGGCCTAATGGAGCAGTGGAAAGAAAACTAATGTTTGAAGAACTGGGCGGCCAACTAGCCAACCTTCAATTCCCTATTCTTATGGGCGGTGATTTTAACGTTGTTCTCGGAAGGGAGGAGAAAATGGGGGCATGTGTTAAGAAGGGAGAGATGAGGGAGTTTGATAGCTTCATTACTTCACTGCAATTGAAAGATATGCCGTTATCGGGGGGGGGGGGGGGTCCTTCACATGGTCGAACTTCAGAGAATATCCATCAATGAGCCGCCTGGATCGATTCCTTATTTCCCCAGAATCAATGCAACTGTGGCCGGATCTGGTTCAACAATTGATGGCTAAAAACATTTCGGATCACAACCCCGTCGCTTTGACTCTAGTGCTAGAAGATTGGGGCCCGAAGCCGTTCCGTTGGTTTGATTATTGGATGGAAGAAAGGGCAGTGGTCGACGAGATAACAAAAGTGTGCTCCAATTCGAGTGGTTTGGGAATCAGTGACACCCTAAAACAGTGCAAAATCAGATCAAAACAATAGGTAAAGAGCAGTGGCAGCAGCAAACCTACAATAGAGGAATTGGAACAAAAAGCTAATGCATTGGAGGCAACACTGGCTAGAGGAAATCCTAATCCCAACCTAAAAAGGAAATCCTATCTACACGAGCCCAATTATGGAAACTAACTAGACAAAATGAGAGAGAGTGGCGTCAAAAATCCATAATCCGTTGGCTCAAAGTAGGCGACAAAAATTCAAAGTTCTTCCACATTTTCGCTTCTGCGAGGAAAAGCAAAAACATGATCTCAAAGCTGTCTACTGGGAACTCTATCATCACTAAGCCGAAACAGATCAAAGCGGCTATCTATGATCACTTTAGGAAGTTTTACAATGAATCCAAGACTGTTCAAGTAAGGGATTTGGATAGCTTAGCTAAACGGATCGACCATACTATGGCTCATAGTCTTGAGGAAAAATTTTCGATAGAAGAAATCCAGTCCGCATTATTCAGCACAGATGGAGCTAAAGCCCCGGGGCCGGACGGCTTTAACATGTCCTTCTTAAAAAAAAATTTGGCCACATCTAAAGGAGAAAATACGCTGCTTCTTCGAGGAATTTTACGAAGGAAGAGTGAGTGACAGAAACTTTAATCATTCCTTCTTGGTGCTTATTCCGAAAGTCAACAACCCGTCAAATATGGAAGATTTCGGCCCATAAGTCTTGTGGGGTGCATTTATAAGCTATTGGCAAAAGTTCTAGCTCTACGAATGAGAAAAATCACTAATAATGTGATTGGCGACACGCAGTTCGCTTTTGTCCCCGGGAAACAAATTATATATTGTTCGCTCATCGCTAATGAAATAATAGACTTGAAGAGGAGGAAAGGATTGCCGGGAGTTTTGTTCGAAGTTGATTTCCGGAAAGCCTACGACTCGGTCGATTGGAATTTTCTCCTTTTTGTGCTCTCGAAACTGGGATTTGGCAGAATATGGTGTGAATGGATTAAAATTTGTCTTGAAACCGCAAAAATTTCAGTTCTCGTTAATGGGGCCCATACGAAGACATTTTCTATTTCCAAAGGATTGATGCAAGGTTGCCCGATGTCGCCTCTCCTCTTTAACTTCAGAGCCGAGGCTCTCAGCTCACTACTTAATTCGGCTATCTCGAAGGGACTGTTCTTAGGTTTTCGGATTGAGGAAAGTGGACTGGAGGTATCTCACCTACAATTCGCCGACGACCTCATCATATTTTGTGGGGACAATGAAAACCAAATCAGAAATGTGGTCCGTATCATGAAAGGCTTCGAGTTAGTTTCTGGTCTGCAAATAAACCTAAAAAAGTCTAAATTGTTAGGAATAAATGTGGACAGTTCCCTGATAGATCAGTGGGCTTCGATCATTCAGTGCAGCAGCGAAAAATTTCCCACTTTGTATTTGGGGCTTCCACTGGGAGTGCAGAAAAACTCCAAAGCTTTATGGTACCCTTTGATCGATAAATTTCACAAAAAGTTCACCGGGTGGAAATCTAAAACGCTGTCGTTCGGAGGGAGAATAATTCTGATTAAGTCCGTGCTATCAAGCTTACCTACATATTTTATGTCAATGTTCCCCATGCTAGCTTCAGTTTGCGACATACTTTCCAAGCTGATTGCAAAATTTCTGTGGGGTTCTATTAACGGCAAAGCTATCCACTGGATAAAAAACGAACTGCTTAGCATCTCTAAAGATAAAGGGGGACTGGGGTTGAGCAATTTCAGAATCCGTAACAAGGCCCTAAGAAGTAGGTGGCTTTGGCGTTATGGAACTGAGCCTAACAGTCTATGGCGTAAAATAGTCGCGGCTATATATGAACCTCAATCGAAAACTATTCTGCCTTCATCCAGCGCGAACCAAAGAAAGTCCTGGTTGTGGAGAAGCATAACTGCCCCGTTGAGTAAAGAAGACTCCATCTTTGCGACCTATGCTAAATTCAAAGTAGGGGACGGCAAGCTCATCCAATTTTGGTCCGATTTTTGGATCGGAGACAGCCCTCTAAAGGAAGCCTTTCCTAGAGCCTTTGCACTCGCCATTAAAAAGAGAGGAGTTATAGCAGAATTAGGAGTCCTCCGAAATAACAAATGGCAGTGGGTAATAGACACTCGAAGACCTATCCTGGACTGGGAAAGACCAATGTGGAACAACTTCATAAGGCTACTAGAGAGCAACAGCTTAAACAACTCGATGGATGACTCCTTAGTGTGGACAGCAAATCCCAATGGACTGTTTTCAGTTAAGTCATTCTGCGAAGCGAGCAACAAGGAAGATGGAGTAAAGGATGAAGTGTGGGGAACTGTGTGGAAGGGTATAGCACCCCTAACGTCGAGGCATTTGTTTGGAGACTTATTCATGGTAAAATACCGATCAAGACGGAGCTGTTTAAAAGAGGCGTAACAGCCCTAAACAATGTTGCGTGCTCTTTGGCCTAACAGAGGAAGAATCAGCAACTCATTTGTTCTGTCTGTTACACCCCAATTTCGGTCTTGGAAGTTTTGGGTTTGAGTCAGAGCGGTTTAAATTACGGTTCGAATATAAAAGGTAGTTTTTAGGGAAAGCCTAGTTTGGGATGCATTAAAAATATTGAAAAATATCTAAAAATCCTCTTTTATTATATATAAGAGAGTGGTGAAATCAATTTTACAAAATGGGGTTTGGAAATTTGAGATTTCAAGTTAGTGACTAAAATGTAATTTTTGAAAAGTTGGTGACTGTTTTAAAAGGATTGAAACTTTGAATCTTTAAGGAGCTAATTTACCCAAGGGAGGATTTCTCCAGATTTTTCTTAAATATTAAAGATTTATTAAAGGTTATTTAATAAAATGAAATGAGGGAAAATAGATATTTTGGTTTCATAACTAACTTTTGTCAAAATTTTCTCATTTCATATTCTCTCAATTTTCCCTCAGCCAAACACATTTCCCCAGCCACTTTTCCTCTGATTTTCACATCTAAAGTTGAGATTCCAATCTCTAAATGATTTCTAATCTTTTCTACACCAAATCCTCATCTTTTGCTTATTGAATTTTCATGAATTTTGGCTCTAAACAAGGAGAAATCCACATTTAGAGGTATGAACGTCCTTCTCCTCTAAATACTCAGTTCTTTACTGAAATTCCCAAGTTCTCAATCCTTACTTTGAGTTTTATTAAAGGTTTTGATGTGGTGATCTTGATTTTGGCTTAAAATGCAAGATTTGGATTTAATTTTGAAGAAATTCGTATTAAATGATTGGGCTCTATTTTGACATGTCTTTTTGATGTATATTGGATTTATAAATGATGTGTAATTGAGGTTTAATCAATGCAATCCCGAATAGGTTGATTTTCCTAAGTTCTTGCTTGAGTTAATGGTGGTTTTTGGGGTGATTTTGATGCTCTGCTATAGCTGGAGGTATAAGGACGTGATTAGGTTCTTTTTGGATGTTAATTGATGTCTAAGAATGTTTGGAATTGATGGATCTTGGCTGGGTAATGTTGTAGAGGTGTTTGGATGTGATTTCGGTTGTGTTTGGTAGCCGAAATGTGAGTTTTGATGAGAGCAGCGAGTTTAGGTGTCTTGGTTGAAGATTTTAATGCATGATGATGCATTAATCCTCTGCTTTGATGTGTTTAAAACAGGGGAGACATCTTCGGATCCTTGTGGTATTGATCCGGAGGCTTGATCGGCGTTTCGGCAAGCTTGCGAAACGGAATCGGTGAGTGAAGTTTGGTTTTTAGCTTTGAAACCAATGTTTGAAGGTTATGGGAGCTTAGTTTAAGTCTAAACAACTTAGCTAAGCTCAAGAGTAAGTTTTCGGAGAAACTCTCTTTTTGAAGAACCATGAGATGGTTGAATGCAATGTGTTTATTTTGCATGTTTAAATTCTGTTTTGAAAGCATATTTTAGCATGTTTAATGCTGGTTTTATAAGCCATGTGTTGAAGGATGCTCAAGGTAAGAGATCCTTGTTTTGAACATTGATAAATGTGGTTTGATGCATGGTGATGCATGATTATTTAATGGCTTTGTTAAATGCTTTAAAACAATGGATTTATGATGGTAAATGATGTATATTGGCAAGTGATGTGTTGGTAAAGTACTTGAATCGGATATAGTTAGCCGGCTATAGGATTGGGTGCACCGTGAATAAAGTCGCCTTGGATGTTGAGGGGTTGTGATTGTACCGTAAACTCCATCAAAGTACACTAACGAGATGTTTAAGATCACAATGGTGGTTAAAAGTCCATGTGTGGATCTTGTGTTGTGTGTCCCGTGTTCTCATTAGTGATGCTATACAACTACCAATGAGTGATGTGGAGGGGTTGTGATTGTACCGTAGACTCCATCACGGGTGTTGAGGGGTTGTGATTGTACCGGTAAACTCCACATTGATATTGGTAGTGTGTATGAAGCGTATGGGACAACGCTTGTAATCCGCGTATCCGATTGTGTTTTGAGTTGTAAAATGGTTATGGATTATCACTTGAAAGACAATATGACATGTTGATGAGTTGAAGCATGAGATGCTTGGTTTGTATGCATAAATGCATGATAAATGATGTTATGAAATTAAAGGCCTTGAAAAGGCGTTTTTACAAATGCATTATTGTGTTGTTTTAAATGAGCATTCCTCACTAAGCTTATGTGCTTACGCTCTCTCTTTCTTAAACCAATAATGCAGAGCATTGAAGTGCTTTAAGGGCAGCAAGGAGGTCAAGGATCCAAGTGAAAGTCTAAGCTCATGTATGATGACTATTTTCATAACACTATTAGCTTTTGGCATTTGGCAATGGGAACCTAGTTTGTGTTTTTGGGAGATGTTTTGGACTCCCTAAGTTTGGTTTAATGCCTATGGTGTTTGGAACATGTAAAGGGCCTTTGGTATTTGGTTTTGGCGATTTGATGATTGCATGATTTCCATTATAGGATGCATGCCTATAGATTTGGGGTTTTTCCTTTATTGATGCCATGATTGAGTTTTGATGATGCTAATATGTTCCCTTAATGTTTGATGGCTTGTTGGCATGATATGGAGGTCATATGTATGAGTTTGTTGGGTCGAAAGGGTGTTTAACCAGAAAAATTCTGCATTTCTGGGTAGCCTGTTTCGGAACGAGTGCTACTGTTTTGGAACAGGTGGCCTGAAATGGCCTTGGCGTTTCGAAACAGGGTAGAGCCGTTCTGGAACATTTTTGCCACTGTCAAGCCCTGTTCCGCAACAGGTTTCGAAACGGTCCCGCGTTTCGGAACGGACACACCCCATTTCGGAACACTCGACCGTTGGGCTCTGATCTACATGGTTTAATGTTTTGAAATCTTCACGTTTTAGTCTTGAACTTTGCTTATGCAATTGATAGAGTTTGAGATGTCCGTTTGAGATGAAATTTGGCAGAGAAGCATGAAACATGACTAATTTTATAATGGTAACTCAAAAATTGGTTAAGTTCTTGTAATTTCAGAATTTACAAATTGGTCCTTAAATTCGTATGTTATGCAATTGAGTCCCTAATTGTTTTCCGATTGCTGTGATTTTTGAGTATGTTTATCTCAATAGTTCACCTAGGGTTAATATGCATTTAGACAAGATTAAAAAGAAATAAAAGGGTCGTTAATCAAGGTTGACTTTCGGGTTGACTTTGGTTTTCCCCGTGTAGTCTTCGTAGTTCGGGTCAACCGTCTAGGCCGGGCTAAGGGGGTTACATTTGGTGGTATCAGAGCTGAGTTCTCGAGTATTTGGGAATTGTTGTGTGGGTGATATGTGTATGATTGCTTGTATACTTATTGAGTGAAAGTATGATGTATGAATTGTAAGAATGTTGCAATTGTGGTGTGTGCTTTGGTGAAGCATGTTAGAGGGACCCATTGTCAAATCAAAGCTAATGAAACGATTTGTTTTCAATTGGAAATGAGCTTGAGTACTTGGATTGCTTACCTTGCTGAGCCTGACTTTGTTTATTGCATTGTGATTGTATCGTTTAGTGAATGGGACCTCGTAGAGAGACGATGATTAATACGCGAGCTATGGCTCAAAATGAGAATGAGGAGAATGCTGAAAATGTGGTGGATTTACCTCCTCCTCCCGGTGGTGGTGGTGCTGGGGGTGAGGGAGCTGATGTTGGTGCTGGTGCTGGGGTCGTTGGACCTGAAGCTGGGCAGGGGCAAGCCGCTCCTGACATGACAATGCTGATTCAGGCTATTGCTGGAGCCTTTCAGGCGGCGGTAGCTGGAGCTCATGGAGCTGGGCATCAGGGAGATGCTAATGTTAGACTACCTCTGGAACGCTTGCGCAGTCTGGGAGGGACTGAGTTCAGGGGTTTGTCTGGTGAAGGTTCTGAGTCTTGGTTGGAAAGTACCAAGAGAATTTTGGGACAAATGAACTGCAATGAAGTGCAGAAGCTAGGATGTATAATATCGTTGTTGCATGATGATGCGTATACCTGGTGGACAACCACTATCTCCGGAATGGAAGATGCTGATGTGACTTGGACGTTCTTTCTGAACGCGTTCAAGAGGAGGTATCTGGGTGTGCGATACCTGGATGAAAAGAAAAGGGAATTCATGTCTCTTACTCAAGGGAGCATGTCAGTGGCTGAGTACGAGGTTCAGTTTGTTCGACTCAGTCAGTACGCACCTGAGCTTGTCCCTGATGAGCGGGAGAGGTGTGAACGTTTCCGTTATGGTTTGGTGACGGAAGTGAAGACCTATATGCTGGCAGCTGAGTACACTGACTTTGATGTGCTGGTTGGTAGAGCAAAAGACATCGAGTTGAATTTGGGTTTATCTTCTAGAGGAGTTGGTCCTAGTGCGGGCAAGCGAGCTGCTGAGTATAGTTCCGGTGGCAGACGGAACAAGAGAGGACGCGATCGGAAGTATCAGTCTTCAGCTAGGCGTGGTGGTGGAGGGCAAGGTGCGTCTGTTCAGGGGGACAAGGCGAGAGCTGATCAGAACACATGTTGGACATGTGGATCACGTGGTCGTCTGAGGCGTGATTGTCCTCGAGCGGCGAGGGAGGTACAGGCTCTTGTTGTGGTGACCGGTAATTCGTGCTGGAATTGTGGTTCGGCGGATCACATGAGGAGGGAGTGTCCTCTGTTGGCCAGGGACGTGCTCCTGGAGTTGTTGCACCACAGAGAGGTCGTGGGCGCGGCCGTGGTAATTTTCAGCGTAGAGAGGATGGTGGAAGGAATGTGGCTCATGTGGTAGCTGTTCAGCCTGAGGGTGGTGGCCAGGCCAGAGTGTATGCTCAGAGGGAAAGGAGGAATGACACGGATGTGATCGCAGGTACTTTTACTTTGCAATCCTTGTCATTACTTTCCTTGATTGATTCTGGATCTACACACTCATACATATTGCGTGAACATGCTCAATTGCTTGGTTTGCCTGTTGAGTCTTTGGATGTTGGTATGCGTGTAACTAGTTCTTTTGGTGAGACTGTTGTGACTCGAAAGCTTTATAAAAGATGTCCCTTGGTTGTACAAGATCATGTTTTTCATGTTGATCTTATGGAATTGCCTTTCTATGGTTTTAATGTAATCCTTGGTATGGATTGGCTTGTTGAGCATCGAGCTGTAGTGGATTTTGAGAATAAGCGAGTTTCATTGAAACTTGCGGATGATTATGAGGTAGTGGTGGTTGGTGAGAATGTGAAGTTCCTTGCCAATGTGGTGTCTACATTGGAAGCGAGCCGGATGCTGAGGCAAGGTTGTGAGGCCTACCTCGCCTTTGTGATGAATCCTAGCTCTAAAGAGTTGCGTGTGCAAGATATTAGGACTGTGCGAGAGTTTCCTGGTGTGTTTCCGGAGGAGTTGCCTGGATTGCCTCCTAATCGCGAAGTGGAGTTTGGGATTGAGCTGTATGAAAACACAACTCCAGTGTCCATTACTCCTTATCGAATGACACCTAAAGAGTTGAAAGAGCTGAAGACGCAACTACAAGAGTTGCTTGATCGTGGTTTCATTCGGCCGAGTGTGTCACCTTGGGGTGCACCAGTCTTGTTTGTGAAGAAAAAGGATGGCACTATGAGAATGTGCATTGATTACCGTCAGCTTAACAAGTTGACTATCAAGAATCGGTATCCATTGCCGAGAATTGATGATCTTTTTGATCAGTTTCGGGGAGCGGCTGTGTTCTCTAAAATTGACTTAAGGTCAGGGTATTATCAGTTGAAGGTGAAGGATGTGGATGTGCCTAAGACAGCTTTCAGAATGAGGTATGGGCATTATGAGTTCCTTGTGATGCCATTTGGTTTGACGAATGCTCCTGCAGCTTTCATGGACATGATGAATAGAGTATTCCATGAATACTTGGATAAATTTGTTGTGGTGTTTATTGATGATATTCTCGTGTACTCTCGTACTGAGGAGGAGCATGAAGGGCATTTGAGAATAGTGTTACAAGCTTTGTTGGAGAATCAGCTTTATGCCAAGCTGAGCAAGTGTGAGTTCTGGCTTAGAGAAGTCGTGTTTCTTGGTCACGTGGTTTCTGCTGAGGGGATTCGTGTTGATCCTCAAAAGATTGAGGCGATGATGAATTGGAAGCCTCCTAAGTCTGTTCATGAAGTCCGTAGTTTCCTTGGTTTGGCAGGATACTATCGGAGGTTCGTGGATGGGTTTTCAAAGATTGCTGCACCTTTGACGAAGTTGTTGCAGAAGGATGTTAAGTATGAGTGGACGGAAGCGAGACATCAGGCTTTTGAGAAGCTTAAGGCAGCTTTGACGCAAGCTCCTATCTTGGTTCAACCTGAATCAGGGAAAGAGTTTGTGGTGTATAGTGGTGCATCCTACGTTGGCTTGGGATGTGTGTTGATGCAAGAGGGTAAGGTGGTGGCTTATGCATCGCGTCAGTTAAAGGTGCATGAGCGCAATTATCCTACGCATGACATTGAGTTGGCTGCGGTAGTTTTTGCTTTGAAATTTTGGAGACATTACCTGTATGGTGAGAAGTGTACTGTGTACACACACCACAAGAGTTTGAAGTATCTGATGTCTCAGAAAGAGTTGAATCTTAGGCAACGACGTTGGGTGGAGTTGCTTAAGGATTACAATTTGACGATCGACTATCATCCGGGTAAAGCTATTGTTGTAGCGGATGCCTTGAGTAGGAAGGTGGCTGTTGAGTTGAGGGCTATGTTTGCCAGTTTGAGCATTTCGCGTGATGGTGGTCTTGTGGCTGAGTTGCAAGTGAAACCATCCTTGATTCAGTTGATTAAGGAAAAGCAGTTGTTGGATGATTCCTTGGTGCCACATGTTCAGGATATTGCAGAGGATAGCCCATCGGATTTCTGCTTTAATGATGATGGAGTTCTATGCTATGGGAGTCGGATAGTAGTGCCCAATGATGTTGAGTTGAGGCGTACTATTCTGACTGAAGCTCATAGTAGTCCTTTTGCTATACACCCTGGTAGTACTAAGATGTACCGTGATCTTCGTGATAAGTACTATTGGGTGGGTTTAAAGAAAGATGTTGCTGAGTTTGTAAGCAAGTGCATGGTGTGTCAGCGAGTTAAAGCTGAGCATCAGTTTCCTTCAGGGTTGTTGCAACCGTTGAGGATTCCTGAGTGGAAGTGGGAAAGGATTACCATGGACTTTGTGTCTGGTTTGCCTTTGTCGCCATCGAAGAAGAATTCGGTGTGGGTGATTGTGGATCGCCTGACGAAGTGTGCGCATTTCTTGCCTGTGAATACTACGTATACTTTGGATAAGCTTGCGGAACTGTACATTGCTGAGATTGTGCGGTTGCATGGTGTGCCAAATTCGATTGTGTCGGATAGAGATTCGAGGTTTACATCGCGTTTCTGGCAGTGTTTGCATCAAGCTTTGAGTACACTGTTAAATTTCAGTACATCTTATCATCCGCAGTCGGATGGACAGTCTGAGCGTGTTATCCAGGTGTTGGAGGATATGTTGCGGTGTTGCGTGATTGAGTTTCAGGGTTCTTGGGAGAAACATTTGCCTTTGGTGGAGTTTGCCTATAATAATAGTTATCAGGCAAGTATTCAAATGGCACCTTATGAAGCTTTGTACGGGAGGAAGTGTAGGACTCCTCTTTGTTGGGCTGAAACGGGTCAAAAGTTGGTTTCGATGCCAGCTTTGTTGAAAGGAACCACCGAGAAGGTGAAGCTCATTTGTAAGCGTTTGAAGGCAGCTTCTGATTGGCAAAAGTCTTATGCGGATTTGAAGCGTAAGGAGATTGAGTATGCGGTGGGTGACCGTGTGTTTTTGAAAGTTTCGCCTTGGAAAAAGGTGATGAAGTTTGGCCGAAAGGGTAAGTTGAGCCCTAGGTATATTGGACCATCGAGGTGATTGAGCGTGCGGGTCCTGTTGCATACAAGTTGAGGTTACCGCAAGAGTTAGAAAAGATTCATGATGTTTTTCATGTTTCTATGCTTCGGAAGTATAGATCGGATCCTTCTCATGTGATGCCTGTGGAGGAAGTGGAGTTGAATCCAGATTTGACCTATGTTGAGGAACCAGTGAGGATTCTGGATTCGGATAGTAAAGTTCTTCGAGGTAAGACCATTGAGTTGGTAAAGGTGTTGTGGAAGCATCGTGGTGCTGAAGAAGCCACGTGGGAACGGAAGGATGACATGTTGAAGCAGTTTTCGTACCTCTTTCCTTCAGGTAAATTTCGAGGACGAAATTTCTTAAGGGGAGAGAGTTGTAACACCCCAATTTTGGGCTTGGAAGTTTTGGGTTTGAGTCAGACCGGTTTAAATTACGGTTCGAATATAAAAGGTGGTTTTTAGGGAAAGCCTAGTTCGGGATGCATTAAAAATATGGAAAAATATCTAAAAATCCTCTTTTATTATATATAAGAGAGTGGTGAAATCAATTTTACAAAATGGGGTTTGGAAATATGAGATTTCAAGTTAGTGAGTAAAATGTAATTTTTGAAAAGTTGGTAACTGTTTTAAAAGGATTGAAACTTTGAATCTTTAAGGAGCTAATTTACCCAAGGGAGGATTTCTCCAGATTTTTCTTAAATATTAAAGATTTATTAAAGGTTATTTAATAAAAGGAAAATAGGGAAAATAGATATTTTGGTTTCATAACTAACTTTTGTCAAAATTTTCTCATTTCATTTTCTCTCAATTTTCCCTCAGCCAAACACATTTCCCCAGCCACTTTTCCTCTGATTTTCACATCTAAAGTTGAGATTCCAATCTCTAAATGATTTCTAATCTTTTCTACACCAAATCCTCATCTTTTGCTTATTGAATTTTCATGAATTTTGGCTCTAAACAAGGAGAAATCCACATTTAGAGGTATGAACGTCCTTCTCCTCTAAATACTCAGTTCTTTACTGAAATTTCCAAGTTCTCAATCCTTACTTTGAGTTTTATTAAAGGTTTTGATGTGGTGATCTTGATTTTGGCTTAAAATGCAAGATTTGGATTTAATTTTGAAGAAATTCGTATTAAATGATTGGGCTCTGTTTTGAGATGCCTTTTTGATGTATATTGGATTTATAAATGATTTCTAATTGAGGTTTAATCAATGCAATCCCGAATAGGTTGATTTTCCTAAGTTCTTGCTTGAGTTAATGGTGGTTTTTGGGGTGATTTTGATGCTCTGCTATAGCTGGAGGTATAAGGACGTGATTAGGTTCTTTTTGGATGTTAATTGATGTCTAAGAATGTTTGGAATTGATGGATCCTGGCTGGGTAATGTTGTAGAGGTGTTTGGATGTGATTTCGGTTGTGTTTGGTAGCCGAAATGTGAGTTTTGATGAGAGCAGCGAGTTTAGGTGTCTTGGTTGAAGATTTTAATGCATGATGATGTATTAATCCTCTGCTTTGATGTGTTTAAAACAAGGGAGACATCTTCGGATCCTTGTGGTATTGATCCGGAGGCATGATCGGCATTTCGGCAAGCTTGCGAAACGGAATCGGTGAGTGAAGTTTGGTTTTTAGCTTTGAAACCAATGTTTGAAGGTTATGAGAGCTTAGTTTAAGTCTAAACAACTTAGCTAAGCTCAAGAGTAAGTTTTCGGAGAAACTCTCTTTTTGAAGAACCATGAGATGGTTGAATGCAATGTGTTTATTTTGCATGTTTAAATTCTGTTTTGAAAGCATATTTTAGCATGTTTAATGCTGGTTTTATAAGCCATGTGTTGAAGGATGCTCAAGGTAAGAGATCCTTGTTTTGAACATTGATAAATGTGGTTTGATGCATGGTGATGCATGATTATTTAATGGCTTTGTTAAATGCTTTAAAACAGTGAATTTATGATGGTAAATGATGTATATTGGCAAGTGATGTGTTGGTAAAGTACTTGAATCGGATATAGTTAGTCGGCTATAGGATTGGGTGCACCGTGAATAAAGTCGCCTTGGATGTTGAGAGGTTGTGATTGTACCGTAAACTCCATCCAAGTACACTAACGAGATGTTTAAGATCACAATGGTGGTGAAAAGTCCATGTGTGGATCTTGTGTTGTGTGTCTCGTGTTCTCGTTAGTGATGTTATACAACTACCAATGAGTGATGTGGAGGGGTTGTGATTGTACCGTAGACTCCATCACGGGTGTTGAGGGGTTGTGATTGTACCAGTAAACTCCACATTGATATTGGTAGTGTGTATGAAGCTTATGAGACAACGCTTGTAATCCGCGTATCCGATTGTGTTTTGAGTTGTAAAATAGTTATGGATTATCACTTGAAAGCCAATATGACATGTTGATGAGTTGAAGCATGAGATGCTTGGTTTGTATGCATAAATGCATGATAAATGATGTTATGAAATTAAAGGCCTTGAAAAGGTGTTTTTACAAATGCATTATTGTGTTGTTTTAAATGAGCATTCCTCACTAAGCTTATGTGCTTACGCTCTCTCTTTCTTAAACCAATAATGCAGAGCATTGAAGTGCTTTAAGGGCAGCAAGGAGGTCAAGGATCCAAGTGAAAGTCTAAGCTCATGTATGGTGACTATTTTCATAACACTATTAGCTTTTGGCATTTGGCAATGAGAACCTAGTTTGTGTTTTTGGGAGATGTTTTGGACTCCCTAAGTTTGGTTTAATGCCTATGGTGTTTGGAACATGTAAAGGGCCTTTGGTATTTGGTTTTGGCGATTTGATGATTGCATGATTTCCATTATAGGATGCATGCCTATAGATTTGGGGTTTTTCCTTTATTGATGCCATGATTGAGTTTTGATGATGCTAATATGTTCCCTGAATGTTTGATGGCTTGTTGGCATGATATGGAGGTCATATGTATGAGTTTGTTGGGTCGAAAGGGTGTTTAACCAGAAAAATTCTGCATTTCTGGGCAGCCCGTTTCGGAACGGGTGCTACTGTTTCGGAACAGGTGGCCTGAAATGGCCTTGGCGTTTCGAAACAGGGTAGAGCCGTTCCGGAACGTTTTTGCCACTGTCAAGCCCTATTCCGCAACAGGTTTCGAAACGGTCCCGCGTTTCGGAACGGACACACCCCGTTTCGGAACACCCGACCGTTGGGCTCTGAATTACATGGTTTAATGTTTTGAAATCTTCACGTTTTAGTCTTGAACTTTGCTTATGCAATTAATAGAGTTTGAGATGTCCGTTTGAGATGAAATTTGGCAGAGAAGCATGAAACATGACTAATTTCATAATGGTAACTCAAATATTGGTTAAGTTCTCGTAATTTCATAATTTACAAATTGGTCCTTAAATTCGTATGTTATGCAATTGAGTCCCTAATTGTTTTCTGATTGCTGTGATTTTTGAGTATGTTTATCTCTAGAGTTCACCTAGGGTTAATATGCATTTAGACAAGATTAAAAAGAAAAAAAGGGTCGTTAATCAAGGTTGACTTTCGGGTTGACTTTGGTTTTCCCCGTATAATCTTCGTAGTTCGGGTCAACCGTCTAGGCCGGGCTAAGGGGGTTACACTGTCATTGCTCCATCGCGTGGTCCGTGTGGTTCAAATGGTGCGGCATTTGGAAAATCCAGCTTGTAATGACTAGAAACACCCGGGAGCTGCTGTTATTATGAAATGAGCTGGTCCCAAAGCACCTAAATGCCCAGGTATGGCTTATGAGTTTTTCATGTATTATTTGGTCAATATGGAAATGTCGGAACGGTGTTGTTTTTAATGGTTGCAAATATGGGGTCGAGCATCTATTCGACTTGTGTTTGTTGAGGTTGGCTTGGTGGTGCAAAGCACAATGGCCAGACGGAAATTGGATGGTGACCGATATTGTAACAGAACCTTCCATACTGATGAACGTCCAAAGAAGTACTCTGAAGCCGAAACCAATAACCTGGTTAGCACCAGGATGGGGTGCGTTAAAGTTCAATACAGACGCAGCTGTTCAAAGAAGCTTTGGACCGGCAGGCGTAGGGGGAATCTTGAGGGATGCAAACGCGAAGACCCTATTGTATTTTTCCAAAGGGGCGGGATTGTGCGACGTAATTTCAGTAGAGCTACGCGTGATACATGAGGCATTAAGTTTGTTTGTGGCCTCAAGATGGAACCAAGGGTACGAACTGACTGTGGAGAGCGACAATAAACTAGCCATCGAATGGTTGAATGATCCCCAACGGTCCCCACACCAATTCATCAAGCTGATAAACTCAAGCTTGGCATTAAGCAGGAGGATCCGTTGTAAGTTCAAACATGTACCGAGGGATTGTAATGAGCTTGCGGACAGTCTAGCCAAAAGAGGCATAGGGAGAACACAGGATCTGGTGGTAGTGGAACCGCCCTAGGGTGTCTTGTTTTTTTTTATTGGTAAGCGTATGATTTTATTCAGTGTAAAGAAATCATACAACCTCCCATATGCCTCCTTAAAAAAACCTCCCTATCCTAAATTAGAGGAAAAAGAGTGCATCATGGAAGGTATAGGCCAAGATGCCCCGAGTCGGACTAAAATCTCCATTACAAATTCATCCCAATATCCGCAGTAGCCTGAAACCAAGATACTCTATCCACACCCCTTTTAGCGAGCGCATGTGTTCTTCGCAAACTCAATTCCATTTTGTTTTCGCAGAACATGGTTATTGTAGAAGTAAACTGTGTACGAACAACGTAACTACATTGCGCACTCTTTTTCCTCCAATAGGCTTAGGGAGGTTTTTTTAATGAGGCCAATGTAGTTAGTCTTTCATTGATTAATAAATTCCTCTTTCAAAAAAAATGATATACACGCAATTAATTATCAAAGAAATGTATAAATTTATATGCCAATATCACATGAAATGAAAATATTTATTTATTGACGTTAGAGAGTAAGATGTAATGAAATTCACTAATTAACCTAATGATTAAAGATATTTTTATTATATTATTTTATATAGATTCAAATTTTAGTATAAAAATATAATATATTTATTTTAATTAAAAAAATAACAAGACGTAATAAAACAAAGAATGCGTGACATATTTATTCAGAGAAAAAAGGGGCAAAAGCATCTAAACTAATACGTGGATATGAACGTAGGTTTAGAAGAAAAATCATTTCAAGCACGTGTTGATATACTTGCATTCCAAAGGCATATGTCTAACAAATGCCTACCACTAAACTCCTCCAGTAAGTGCGGAATTTCTTTTCTTTAATGGATAAATATCAAATTTATTATATTTGATTTCTAATTTAATATAATTATTTATACCACGAATCAATACTAATATCACACACCAACAATTATTGGGTGTATTGATAAGACACATTATACTTTCAATGGAGAAGTTGTAAGGGGAAGGCACAAATTAAAACCTTGAAAATGACATTGTTGAAAGGCAGACTCACACCCCAAACATAAACCGTAAAACGAACAAGCATATTGCAAAATACTAATATCACACCTGACACAACTTATGTTACTTGTTATATTTACAAATAGTTATAAAAAAATAATTTCATACACAAATGTAGAGCTAAAAAATTCCACAGTAAAGTTGAATATATAGCATGTGACATTATACACTTTTTTTCTGACAAAACTAATTAAACTTGAGATTTTAAGATGAACATTATCCTCTTTTTTATTTAACCACTTATCAAATTTATGTATATTTATTTTTTGTATTTAAATATACACAACTGAATTAAAATATTTTTTCTGATCATAATTATATGAAAATCAAATTTTCATACCCATATTGTATAAGTTAAGATTCATATATTATTCTAAAATTACCTCATTTTAAGCTTGAATTATGGGTTGGGCCGCAGAAAATATTTCTTTGACTTTAGGTCGACCTAATTAGATTTTGATTTAAATTAAATACATAAAAATGGCTAAAAATAATAATAAAATATAAAAATAATTTTAATAATATATAGTATACAATATATGAACAATAAAAATAACTTGACATGTTAAAATGGTTAAAGTTTAAATATTTTTTTACTCGGACAACGACTCTACTCTACCATGAATAAGTTTAACAAACCAGAAATATGTACAATCAACAAATGAGTGTAGAATTAAAATATGTTTAAAAATAATGATTACTTGAATTAAATTAATTTTTTAATTTATATTTTTATTATATAATAATGAAAATTTTATATTTAAACTAATGGAAATAACTGAAAAGATGCTATATAAAAATTAATACTTATTTGTTTCTTTGAAAAATTTAAAAATATATATTATAATATTTTAAAAATTTATCAAATCATAGAATAAGTCATTTTTTTTTATCAAAATCAGATAAAGAGAACCAAATTATTATATACGATTGGAAGATAAAAAAGCTCGACCGAAATAAACAAATCAAGTCTATAAAAAATACATCAATATCAACATGTACAAATATCGAATAAAAAACCTTAATTTTGGTTAAAATACTAACTAGTCGTCCCATTTATTCTTATATATAAAAATTAATTTATGCAACTTGAATCCAAAGTGAAAGAAATAATAAAATAAAAGAAACAAAAATTCACAAGAAGAAAATATTAGAGTAATGAGGAAATGGAATTACTGCATTTAACATCTTTATTTTAGGGCAGTAATTATCGAACAAAGCTGTGGGAAAAAGAAATTAAGAGACAAAAGGGGTTTGGTGGGGCCTGGTTGTGCAAAAGATAAAAATGATGGGCCCCCAAAGTTGGGTTGCAAAGGGAATATATTCATTTTGGAGAATAAATTCTGTAAGCACAATAAAGATGCTTGAAATTCAAGCAAACATGGCCTTAATACCAAGCCACCCCATCTTTTTTCTATGATTTTTGAAAGCATAATTAATTAACTAAAAGTTAAACTCTAACTTTGCTTCATTATATTCAAAAAAGAAAAACTTCGATTCATTAGATTGTAAAGGGACAGCTATTGTACTATATCGGTCTAAAAGAAAATCTCAAACTCTAATTTAAATTTCTCTTTTCTTATATGTATATTAAAATTATTTTATTAAATTATAATTTTTTTGAATAAAATTAAAATTCTTACGTATAAATTGGGATAAAAGTCTATTATAAAAGAATCTCTATATTTATACCTTTAATAGACATATGGTACATTGTAAAACAGTTCTACACCATAATAAACAAAATTGAATATATCTTATCGGCATCCATATTCATTGGTTTGAAAGTAACAACAATTATATAGCAGCACTTCTACTAAAATGTACATTCATTTAAATGTTATAACGTTTAATTTTTTTATAATATGCATGCCCGTCTTACGGTCCATATTCGGAGTGCGTGGCTGCCCCTCCCAACAATGTCGTATCCAATGTTTGAACTTACGTTCTCTCTTTAAGAGTACAATGTACCTTACCAATGCACCCAACCCTTGTTGGTTATAATGTTTAATTTAATGGCATACACGTCGATCTCATCTTCAAAAGACATGGTTTGAATCTTTTCAAAAAATACTTTTGTTTGAAAACATTTGTGATTACCTAACTAATTAAGATATTTTTAAAAAAAAAATATGAGTCTTGTTAAAAAATCTTCTTTGTAACTGCAATCGTGTTAAAGTTCAAACTTGAATAATAGAAGAAAAAAGTGTCCTAAATATTGTTAAAATCAATTCATATTACACTACGGCCAATGTTAGGAGCCAAAACCAATTGAGATCTCTAGGGTTGACCGTTGAAAATGCCATACATGGGGCATAAGCTTGAAAAATTGAACTTGAGACCATGGTAGCTCCAATAGATACACTAATAATATGACTTCATTGAAGTTGTAGAATTTATTTCGGCTTAAGAATCTTTGTTTGGTTGCCAAAGGAGAAAGCATTTATTCCCACTAGGATTTAGGCAAGCAATATATATTATAATATATACATGCATACATCAAATGGTAAAAATTATTAGATGGACTCGGTTTATTATGCAATTCATAATTTATTCAATGAAATCTACAGGCACCTATCTCAGTGTAACTTTCTAATAACTACATAGTCATCAATTATATGTAGAAAAGAGGTGAAGATTCACCTTGAAAAAATAAAATAAATTTTTTTATTAAATAAAATTATGAATAACGTGATGAGTCAAAATCATCAAATAATTTTTCATCAAATGGTTATTAGATTGAACGACAAAAAGTTTAATGTCAATCAAGCAAGATCTTTTGTTAGACTGATCTTGTGGATGGCAAAATCAGCTCTAGGGAGCTTACCTCTCATTAAGGGCTTTGACTTAACTTTGATTTAACTTACTTTAAATATAATTGAGACTCAGCGTGTTTGTCGAGAAAAATTATTAGATGAATTCGGCTTACCATGTCATCTATGGTCCATCCAATAACATTTATCCATTTCGGCGTAACTTCGAAGTAACCACCCACTCCTTAATTATATATAGAAAAGAGGTGAAGATTTACCTTAAAAAAGATGAGATGGAAAATTTTCATTGGATGAGACCATGAATAATATTGTGAGCCATACCCATCTAATAATTTTTTATCTATCAGATACCAAAAGATCTTAGATTAATATATATATATATATATATATATATATATATATATATATATATATATGAATGAATATTTAATACACCCGCGGTATATAATTTAAACTGAACTACCTTCCGCCTCATCTCTTTCACTCTGCTCTGGTTAAATGAAAATGCCATTTTAAGGTAAGACATTGAATTGAATAGTTGGTTGTACCTCCAATAAATCAAATAATGAAATACCATTGACTATAAATTTATTTTTTAAATTTAAAAATATATGATACCATCTCATTATTTTTTCATCATGTTTGACATCTTTTCGGGGTGGTGGGGGGGGGGGGGGGGGGGGTATTTTTTGTTTAAAAAAATAGTAACATGTTTTCAGGCATCTTGATTTACTACTATTTTTCTTCAACCAAAGGCGGTGGCATTGTGTCAATTAAATGGGTTCGACCCATTAATATTCAAGTGTATACTTGTTTTATTAGGCTTGAAATTTAAGATTAAAACTTAAAATTTAATTTTTTTAGTGTTAAAGATATAAAAAAATATCGAAAATGAAAAAATGATTTTCGTTCAAAAGTGAGGCCTATCCATTATGCTTTAGAAGAGGGAGGGGGTCCCCTACTACTTGCTGTCTAAAGCTTCATTCTTTATGCATTGATGTTCTACTCCTCTAGAAACAAAAACAAACTAAGTTCGACTATAGCTTTGATTACAGTGTAATTTGGTTAATTAATCATTAAATTTTGCCATCAAGAATGATGACAACCTTTTTCTTGCCATAAAGGACATAACACATATGTGATATGTCTTTATTTCCCAAGCCATGACAGTACATATAGCCCACAAGATTTAAAACATCATTATAACCTAAAAAGGGAAATTGTACTATAAAAAACAACAAAAACGGGTCATCATGTATGCAAATATATGGATATCTAATGGGTTGATGGAATAAGGGGTAAAAGATTATGTACATGTTTACACATGACATGCCATGATGGGTGCATCTTTCACATGTTGGCAATATAGTAGAAAGATACACTCTTCTTTTGGTGATGATAAAAGATACATACCATATGATTTCTACATTCTAACCATATTTTATTCTTTGGTAAAACTTTTCTACTCATGATCATGTACGTTTAGATCTGTATATCTATACGGCTGTGTGTATGCTGATGACACCATATTTAGGGTATCTTTTGGGGGAGTGGGTGCATGTTAGGACAAGGTGCACTTTAATGTTTTCCTGTGTTTTTTTAGTGTATATATATTGCATTTCTTCAAAAACGCACCCTATTCCTTCCTATTTGCATATCGCATTTGTTCTTGAATCTCAGCGTATTCTCACATTCCCTTGTGTGCGAGAGAATGTTCCAACCGAAGAAGCCTTCAACTATGAATTCCCATGATAGGTCCATGTGTGTTCAAGGCGACTCCGGTCTCGTTCTCACCACCGACCCCAAGCCTCGCCTGCGTTGGACCGTCGAGCTTCACGACCGCTTCGTCGATGCCGTTGCTCAGCTCGGAGGCGCCGACAGTACTTTATCTACCAACACTTTTTTTTTTCTTTCTCTTCAGATTGATTACTTGTATGATTTATGAATGTATTTTTGCGTTAACATTGAACAGAGGCGACTCCGAAAACAATCATGAGAGTTATGGGTGTGAAGGGTCTTACGCTTTACCACCTCAAGAGCCATCTCCAGGTTTGAATACAACACCGATTGTCTCAATCTTTGCTTTACCTTTTGTTCTTTTTCTGTGTTATTTTATTTGTCTTTTTTCTTTGCTTCTTTTGATTACAATAGTTTTAATTCTTCTTGCTGGATTAGAAATACAGGCTTGGAAAGCAACCTCACAAGGAACTAAATGATGACCCTATAAAAGATGGTAAGAGATGAGGAGTTGGACTCTTCTTTATAGGGTTTTCTTTACACAACAAATACACCAACACCACCATATATATGTTCATGCATGTTTGTAGCTTAATGTTTGTTCTTTTTTTTTCCCCTCTCGGGGGCGATAGATTTTCAAGGAAATCCTGCATCTTCTTCCGGCATGAGGGCTCGCAGCATGAACGAGTATGTATCTATTCAGTTGCTGTGATTTGATTATATATATAAAATTTTATTTGAAACAATAAAATTCTTTCGGATTTTCTTGTGGAACGTATGTGTAATTCTAACATGCATGGCTGATGCTAATTAGGATGCAAATGGAAGTGCAGAGAAGACTTCATGAGCAACTGGAGGTTCAAAGACACCTTCAATTGAGGATTGAGGCTCAAGGCAAGTATATGCAGTCCATACTGGAAAAGGCTTGTCAAACACTAGCCGGGGAAAACATGGCTGCCGGAGGCTACAAAGGAATGGGGAATCAGGGTGTTTCCGACCTCGGAACGATGAAAGATTTCAGTCCTCTTAATTTTCCACCGTTCCAAGACCTCAACATTTACGGGGGTGACCAACTTGATCTCCAACACAACATGGATAGACCGTTGCTCGATTGCTTCATTTCGAATAATGATAACACTTGCCTCGGAAAGAAGCGGCCGAGCTCTTATAGTGGTAGCGGGAAGAGTCCTTTCTTCTGGTCCGATGAGCTCCGACTTCAAGACATGGGAATGGCTCCGTCGTGTCTTGGACCTCAAGACGATCCTTTCAAACCCGACCGGATTCGACTCGCACCCCCGAATAACGAGCTAGATATTATATCGGAGATTTACGATGCGATGCCGGTGCTGTCCGGCGACGGCATAGGTGAAAAGAAATTCGAAGTGTCCCCTAAGCTGAGAAGGCCATCGCCAAGGAGGGCACCACTTCAGGCAGGGAGGATGATCAATTGCTAATAGATATATCTGATATTTGATTAGGGTTTTAGTAATTAATCATTATAATTACAATAGGGTTTGCCTGTGGTATATGATGATGCATGTGCCATGCATGCCGATATTAATTTGTTACTTAAAATTAATTGTATGAGTTTAGGACATCAATTTGTACTTCCCCATCATTCGAATCATATGCTATTTGTTATGTTTATATTGTTCATTTCAATGTCTAGCTTCTGTCTTCTCATAATTATCTCCAGGTTCCTTTTGTTAGAATGAAGTAAACTTTTAAAAACCGTTACTTTGAAAGTTAGTTACTTGCTATCTTTGCAGACAACATCGGGAAGAACGAAGCCACGCTAAATAAAAGAAAAAAAACAAGACATGACATGATCCCATTAAAGCAAAAGATCATAGGTTTGGGAGCACATGCCTCTGCAAAAGCATACATATGTATATAATATATGTATCACCGGGAACAAAGCCCATGGTTAGAGCAATAATGTAAATTGCCAATGATAGAAACCGACATGGAGTATCTGCCTTTTAACCTCTTTACCACTCCTCATTCCTTGGGTCATCTTAGTTGGACAAAACTCAACTCAACTCGAAAGAAATTACATTATTTAATTAGACTTGATACGAAAATATTAGATTCGTATTAACTCGCTTCGTAATTTAATAAACTCAATTCGAAAAAATTTCAAATAAATTTTAAATTATAAAATAAGTGTCTTTAACTCGACTAACTCGAAATTATAGAATGCTCACCCCTACATCTCAGATTTCCATGTGGACACTAATTTGTACTTTCGAGTTTCAATCATAATGCGTGGATTAGCTCTAATACTATGTATGATGCATGGTTTAATTTTCATGTTTACAATTAGGGGTGATAACGAGCCGTGCTTGGAATTTTAGGTTCGAGCTCGGCTCGAAATGAAAAAAATTGCTATAGTCATTTTTTATAAAATATTCGTTAAAAGTTCCTTTCATAACCAACACTGAGACGAAGTTCAACGACCGAAAAGAGGAAAAAATGCCAAAAAAATTAGATTAATCCAAATAACCAATAAATAATCTTATAATACAAACACATAATTAAAGAAAATACAAAATCAAACAACAAACTAAAGAAAATGTCCAATTTATTTACTTTTCTTTTGCTAAATATATTACTTTTAGTTCATATATGGATTCCGAGCCTGTTCACGAGCTTTTCGAGCCGAGCTTAAGTAGGTTTGGCTCGGCTTGTTAACATTTCGAGCCGAACCCGAATCGAGCTCACTCGAACCGAGCTTTGACCGAGCCGAGCCCAAGTAGCTCACGAGCCGGTCAGGCATATTATCACCCCTATTTACAACGATAATGATTTGCGTGAAGACATGACATTGTTATTTTCTTCATGTATTTGTCCTATATGCATGGTGATCAAACTGGGATATTAGATCCACATGCACAAAAGTGGAGAGTCCACTGCTACAGTTACCTTTATTGGTTGCAGAGAAAATTTTGTTAACTGCAAGTTGTCATAAAAGCTCCTTGTCCCCAATACAAACCTATGTAACTAAGAGGAAAAAGGAAGAAAAGCTAATAAAGCCTAAAGAATACAACTCACTCCCACGAGTTCACATATCGAGGAAGCTTCTATCGTTTTATTATAAATAATGTGCAGAAAACAAAGTTAAAAGTTTATGCATCTATCTCCTTTCCTTTTCTTTCATATATTTCTTAATTACATGTAAACTTGGAATTCTAATAAGGGGAGGGACGGTCGCTCCTGAAAGTTTAAAATTTGTATATGATATTTTAATTAAAAATTTATTTTTATTATTTAAATTTTTTATAAATACGACTCTTAACATAAAATTTTGCTTCCGTCCTTGATTCTATTCCATGCATAGCACTCTAATGAATAAAGGAATGGAGTATTATAGTAATGAAAAATGGAGATAACTAAGCGCATTCTTCAAAGCAATTCCTCTCTGTGTATATAAAGCACTTTGGATTCTATTTGTTTAGTTTACAGCTTTTAGTTAATTGTGCGTTTTCAGGATTTTTGTCTGTGAAAAGTAGAGTTACTCAGTCCAGAAGCTTCTTCTGTCCCAGTCCCAACCGGCCCGCTCTTAACTGCTTTAAGTTGCTACTCATTTAGTTCGGTAATTTACATTTTAGATTATTAAATTTAATTTCTATTTACAGCACAAATTTTTAATTTAGTTAAATTACATCATTTAATTTCTATTACTATTTATGAATTAAGTCACATATCATCAATAAATAATATTTAATTAATAATTTAAATATTTTTGTTATTATTTATAAGAAATTTAATTATTTTTCTTTGAATTATTTAAATAAAATGTTTAAGTAAATTCTTACAGGAAAATTATTAAAGTATCAATTAAGCATTATTTGATGATATGTGAAAAATATGTTATGTAAAAGTGTTTATTTTAGTTTATTCGTTAGAATTATTTAACAATGTTAGTATAAATAATTTAGTTTATTAATAATAAAATTTAATAATGTGATTAAATTAAATTACAAGTCTATGCTACAAATGAAAGAATAAGAAGATGTTATGTTCACTGATTTAAAATATAAATTATCATTTAAGTAGTTGAAACACATACATAAGATCAGAATGCTGAAAATCAAAAATCAAACCGAATATTGTATTTTAAAATTTTGATACCGAGGTGATTTTAAAATAAAAACAACAAAATCGACCGATTGAATTTTGGGTTGGTTCATTTGGAAAAGGGTTTGTCTAACCTATGTATATATGTATAGATTAAGGGTCGTTTAAGAGCTTGCATTAAATATGAGATTTTATTTGAAAAAAAAACACAATCATTTAATGTATTACAAAACTTTAAAAGATTTTATTGAAAAAACACTCATTCAATGTATTGGTAAACCCTAAACCCTAAACCTAACCCATAATCTATAAACACATAACCATGAACATATAACCATAAACCTTTAAACCATAAAAACACTAAACCCTTAAATCTTAAACCCTAATACATTAAATGATTTTTTTTCAATAGAATCTTTTAGAGTTTTGTAATATTGTGGTTTTTCAAATAGAATCTTATATTTAATGCAAGTTCTTAAATGTCCCTTAACGTATGCATGGGTTAGTAAAAAGCTTTTGGAAAATTGATCCAAATAACTTTAGATTATTATTTTCCACACATAAAACAAAGTAAAAAATATTTACATTTTAATACCCTAACACCTTAAAACTTAATTTTAAACTCTAAATCTTAAACTTTAAATTCTAACCACAAACCTTAAATTTTATAACATACAACTTAAACCCTAAACCTTAAACCACACCATGATTCTCTAAACCATAAAATTGAAAGTCTTGTGTATGATTGAAGTATTTTCCAAAAATCAATACATTAGGTGTATGACCTTAAAAAACATCAGGTATATTTATTTATATTTCCATATATAATATAATAACTAGCATATAACTATAATTATCAGTGTGTATGTATATAATTTTTATTTCGAAAATAAAAAATGAAAAATGTGGAAAGGCCGATCCTAAGGATTATGTTTTTATTTTGTTTAAGTTTTGAATAATACATATTTGGATTTGGATGTGGGCTTGATCTGAGCTTGGTGTCATGTCCCGCTAAAGTGCACCAGGAACGATTGAGGAGTGCTCCCTAGGTGTACTCGGGCCAACCAAGGCAAAATGAAGTGCCTTGGGCGTTTAAGTCAAAGGATGAACCAAAGAAAGTTCTAAAACGGCCTAGAGAGGCCCACAATCATCTTGAACATTTCCACAATGGTCCAAGAGGTTCTCCAAAGGTCTATATTCCTCCAGAAAGCCTTAAAAGATTCTAGAACACTCTAGAAGGTTCTCGAAGGTTCTAGAACATCATGGAAGCATCTAGAACATTCTAGAAGGATCTAGAATGTTAAAGAAGATCCTGGAAGACTCTAGAAAGTTTGGGACTACTCTGGAAGTCTCTAGAACTTTCTAGAAGCTTTTGGATAATTAAGGACATAACTAGATAATTGTAGAATATTCTAGAATACTTTAGAGTATTAGAGATATATGTAGATAAGTATAGACTTATCTAGAATAGTTTAGGTCCTTAGATATTTTGGGAGGAAAAATGCCAACCGTTGGATCAAATCAATCTCCACCGTCTATTGAGGAGGTCGGAGACTATAAATAGGCTAGCTAGAGTCATTTGTAACACATCCTACAATTCACATAAGTTCTCTCTTGTAAAACTTTCTTAAGAGTTCAATATAAGGTTCCTTTCCTTGTAACTCTCTTGCCTTCTTCATTCACTACACCAGATCTGTTCTATGGCGGCGATTTTTGCGGCGTTTTGGACACAAACGCCACAAATATTTCACTTATTATGGCGTTTGAAAAAAAAAGCCACTAAGTGTCACTCTACTGCGACGTTTTATTTAGAAACGCCGCAGTAGAGTGGCACTTAGTGGCGTTTGGTCCTGTAAACGCCACAATAGGTTTTCGTTAGTGGCGTTTGGTCTTGTAAATGTCGCAATAGGTTTCCGTTAGTGGCATTTTTTCATAAACGCCGCCATATTTTATGTTTTAATGGCGTTTTACTTTTAAACGCCACCATAGGTTTGTTTTAGTGGCATTTTTTAATTATAAACGCCGCAATAGGTTTGTTTTAGTGGTGTTTTTGTCACAAACGCCGCCATAGGTTTTAAATTAATACCCCAGCTCCCCCTCCCAGTCGCGTGAAAATCTGAAAATCTCCAAATCGTGCTGGAAATCCCTCCTGTTCGTCGTCACCGTGCATCTCGTCTCTGTCGCCCGTCTTCGTCGCCCTTCGCCGTCACTCCTCGTCGTCCACCGTCCCAGACGCGTGCCCCAAATCTATCGTGCCCCAAATTTAGGTAAAAGCTTACACTCCAATCTCAGGCTGAAAAGAACAGTTATGTGTTCGATTTAATCTCTAATTTGAGAATCAATTTGTCTTGACAACAAAAATAGGTTTAAGAATTATGTTGTAAGCTAATAATGCTGAAAATGATTGATCTTTCCTTTTTTTTTTTTTGCTAACTTGAGTTTTGCTTGAATAGATTGAGAGCGATTTCACAGCAAATGATTGCTCTTTCTTTGGATGAATGAAGAAACATTAGTATGACTAATAAAACCCATGTGTGTGTAAATTAACCTTTGAAGTTTCTTTCTTACTATGTCAGTTTGCCATGAGATGAAAATATCATTCATCTCATTTCCCTTCCTTTCCTTTTACTTGAATACTAGATTTAGCCCTCCGATATTTCTCCATATATATTTTCTTTTTTTTTCCTATAAAAGGTTATCTTCTCTATCATATTCACAATTATATGTCCATAATTCGAATACTAACGTTACGAATAGAATAAAGTAAGTTGAAAAGTCGCCAACTAATAAAATTTAGTAGTATTCAATCTAAATTAACAGACCAATATGTCAAATACCAACTATTATAAAAAAAATATCATTGTTATATATTGAGGGTAAATTTAGAGCGAAGAAATATGATAAATTAATTAACAAGTCCTTAGATGTTTCATTAAATCCTAGATGGGTAAATTTAGAGTGAAGAAATATGATTAATTAACAATATTTATGACACTCTCATAATCTGCAATAAAAAATAGATTCGATTTTTTTAAAGATAATTTTACAGATTTAGATCATTCAAGTGTTTTTATTTTATTTAGTATTATTTTTTCATTCAATTTTTCGTCAGAGAAAATAAAAAATGGTGGGCAGGTTGAAACTACCATCTTCATTTATTTAGTAGTTGTCATGTGTATTCCATTTTTATTTTATATCAAAAGTGATACTAGAGTATTTCTTGAATATTTGACAATTCGTATTTTATTGAATAAGTTGACAACGATTTCACATTTTTGTTCATCCTTCAAAGTTGTGGATAATTCTCATTTGTGAATCAGTGTTCTTCCCCAACATGTAACTTTCTCTTGAATCGTTTACAACAACAATTAACTCAATTTAAAGCCGAAGTAGAAGCGAGGGAAGCGGAGAGAGCATCGAGAGAAGCATAGAGAGAAGCAACATATAACAATCTTGAAAATAAATTTCAAGAAATTGTGACGATGTTCAAGCAGAACCAACCGCAGAATCCTCCATCTTAGTTGATTTATTAGGTTTAGTCATGTTTATTCTACTAAACAAAAGTTTAAGTACATTTCACTTTAACTTTGAACTATAATGTTGAATTACATTTTCACTTTAATGTTATAGACTTAACTTATTTTTTTTGTTAAATATTTTTTTCTTAATTTCTGTAATTATTTCTTGGATTGGATATGTCACAGGTTAAATTTGGGTAGTAAATATAATGAAAATTGACTTTTTAATGGGTAGTAAGATTCGCGGCATTTTAAAGTGCAAACGCCGCAAATACCTACCCTATTGCGGCGTTTATATAAAAAAATGCCACTAAAAATCAAGACAAAAACAGACTTTTTGCTGCGTTTTTCAAGACAAGCGCCGCTAAAGAACATATATTTACGACGTTTTAGTAGCCAAACGCCACTACAGAGTATGACATTTTGGTGGCGTTTTGTTAATCAAACGCCGCTATAGAACAGTTTTCTGCGGCGTTTGTCAGAGAAACCGCCGCTAAAGAACGCGATCTATCGTGACATTTTTTCACCACAAACGTCGTGAACTTTTGCGGCGCAGTTATCAACGGCATTTTCGGTGGCATTTTTATTAGCGCTGGGGGCGTTTTTAGCGGCGCTAAAAACGGCGCAATAGGCTAAGAAAACGCTGCGAAAGAACAAGCCTAGTGTAGTGATTCTTGTGTGCGTTTAGCCATAGCATTCGCGAGGAAAAGACTTGCTAATATTATGTCGAGAGTACTGTTAGCACCACACGGATCAATTTGAGAGAATAAGTCTGTGACAGTGAACTTTCTGAACATTGCATCGTTGGGGGGGGGGGGGGGGGTAATTTCAGTTGATGAAAATACAATAAAGCCATCTTCATTCTCAAGAGCCTATTTTCAAGATTTTAACGAGCAATACCAATCAGATCAATGAGGTAATTATAGTATCGGTAGGCAATAGAAAAACTTGTAGCAGTAACCTAATAATCATTTTCTAGTTAGTTCGATACCAAAAAGGCTACGTGATAACTAGCGGGGACAAACAAGCTATTTGGTTCGTGTCATTTTGATTTCGGTTGTTTTAGTTTTGATATTATCCGGTTCAATTCTATTTCGGTTCGGTTCAGTTTTATTTCGAGTATGTTGTGATTCGTGTTATTTCAGATCGGTTGATT
The DNA here is from genome assembly GCA_958450335.1 of Hibiscus tridactylites. Taxonomy (NCBI): domain Eukaryota; kingdom Viridiplantae; phylum Streptophyta; class Magnoliopsida; order Malvales; family Malvaceae; genus Hibiscus; species Hibiscus tridactylites. The sequence continues at coordinate 4,931,813 of OY288271.1, forward strand.
TTCGGACCGATTATTTTTATTTCGATTGATTTCGGTTCGGGTCAATGGAGATCGATAGATTTTAATCGAGTTTTTAGGCCGGCCAGTTTTTTATATCTTATATATGGCTTTATAACGTCAATATATTTGACTCTTTGGTGGGTTGTGTGACTGTACATATCTCATATTTTTTTATTTCTATTCATATCTTTTTTTTATTTTGAGTTGTCTTCGGTTCGAGTTGCTTTTGGTTCAGGTCCATTCGGTTCGGTTAAAAATCAATTCAGGTCTATTTCGGTTCAACTAATATTCGGGCTAATTTTGATTCGGTTCGATTTATTTCAAGTTTCGTATCAAATTTTGAATCATCATGTTCGGGTTGATTTTAAGTCTCAATTCGAATAATTCAGTTTAAGTCTGGAGTCAAATTTGTCGGTTCTATTGATAACTCCATCGCTCCTCCAAATATCTAACAATAAAAAAACAAAACACTTATTGAGGTTAGCACAGGAGATGGGCTGTGGGCCGTGGCAGGATAGTAGGTTAGAACATTCAATTTCAAGTCGAACAATCGCGTCATTACCAAGCAGACCGCAGTAGAGCAAACTGTTATAAAAACATAAATGTTAAAATATTCTAGATTTTACCACATTTAACGTAACCAATATTCAGACTGGTGTGGCTGCATTTGCTATTTTTAATCCAAGTATGTAGGCCAAAATCTACCGATTTCAGTTCAAATGTTTTTCCTATGGGGCATTTCAAAGCTGGACGTCCACATAAATGAGTCGTTACAGCAACGTTGATGGATCTAGATTTTTTTTTAGGGTGAACACAAGTCATAAAAATTTTAATATTTTAAAGTAAACACAAATTATAAAATTTAAAGATTAATTTATAAAAATTAAAGTCAAATATAAAAATTTTAAAAATTTTAAAATAAACACAAACCGATCCAACTGTACATGCGGATCTACCACTATACAACAACAAAATCGGCGGCCAGGAAAGGCCACTCTGGCGGAGTCATCTCATCACCTAACTAGGTCTTTAAGTCCATCATAACCAATAAACGATGCTTCAAAATCAATATATCTTTTCCCACCTGCATTAAACATGTGATTCTTTAGCTATGGCCATGAGTTTTTACGTAATTTTAAGAAAAAAAAGTTTATGTAAAAAATGTGATGTATAATAATAATAATAAAAATAATAATTTTGTTTTTAAAAAACTAAATTTTATTTTGTTGGAAAACTAAAGAAAATATACAAAGAGAAATATGTCTTGAAAAAATTATTGATTTTTTTAATGAGACATTTTAAGTGGAACAATTTTAAAACATAAAATGGACAAATTTAGTAGAATAGAGAAAGTAATTTTTATTTTAGTTTATTGAATTAAAAAGCCTTACAAAATGAAAAAAATCGAAATAAAATAGACATGTACTCTAAAATTGTATCGAAATACGGTCCTTAAAGTATTCTTTCTATTTCGCAACGTGCCATCTTGGAGAGGAGATAATGGTACTGTTTGGACCATACGTAGATAATTACTTCAATTCGAGGACAGTTATTAGATATAATTTTAAAGTGCATGGACCAGATCTAGATAGAATTTTAAAGTCTGTGGACCATATTTAATAAATAAAATTACGATCAACTTAATAGTTGTTTTAATAAATAAAATTAAAATATTTTTAATGTACTTGTATGATTACATTATAGTATATATTTATATTTTTTCTTAACTATTTGATAAAGCATACACATGTGTTTAAACACGAGTCTCATGAATATCATATCTTTTTCACTGGAGCCACTCATTGAATCCAAAAAAATTAAAATTTAATTAGTAAGTCTTAAATATATTGATAAAACGTGTACTTAAAGAGAGAATTTAAAATTTAAATTTTGAAAACAATATTATTACGGAGACAGTCATAACTTCCAACATAGTATAAACCAAACCACATACATTATTGATTTCCATTCAACCGATTCTATGATTATGATTAGCTCGACGGTATCCGAATTGCCTTGATTCAAATTTCTTGCTATTTGATTGACAAAAAAATAACATTCAGACTTTGCTTAGTTCGAAGGATGAAAAATTTGTTAATCAAATGGTGGAGATTTATAACCATTTTCTTACTTTGAATGTTAACCATTTGATTAACAATAAATTTTCCATCCTTCCACAATTCAATCCTACGTACCAAGCAAAATCTTAGTGTTTGATGGGAGATTGTGAGTTTTTTTCTTATTGGTATCTAATTAATCAGTTGATTAATCTAAATCGAATATTGTGTAGACTTATTATAGGACGATCTTCTCAACTTAATTTACTTCATTTATAATATCAAAATTTAAATATTTGATCTTACAAGTATAGTGCTTCATTCAACTAAGTCAACCAATTGTTGGTAAATTGAGAATTTTTTCACCTTTTATTTCAGAGAGTATTCGAGAGTGGGATCTTTTATGAAAATTGTCCATCTGATTTTTTACTTTTGTTTATTATTATTATTATTATTATTATTATTATTATTATTATTATTATTATTATTAATTACAAATTTAACCCATTTGGAATTTCAACTCATGATCAGGACATATCTCTCAGTTATTTATTATTTATTATTTATAAAGGTATAAATTACATTTTAAATTTTGAACTTATTATTTTTTACAGTAATGATTTTTATATAAGAATGATACCACTGATTTTAATTTTTCTCCAAACCCGTAAGATAAGTAAAAAATAGATATTTTATGTACTAACAACAATGAATTAGTTTAGCTGGATAAAACATTAAATTTCTTAGGCAATGTCATAAATTTAAATTCTGTCACTGTAAATCAAAAAATTAAATTAAAAGGGTTGTCCCCATATTAAACCTTTACAACACTCTATCCAAATTAATCGACAATGAGCGAAAAACTGTTGATTAACCAAAAAAAATTTGAAGATTTTACGTGATTGACATACTTTTAAAGAAAGTTTAAATTTGATAATATAATAACTTTAAATATTTCTATAGAAAAAAGTTACCCGTCTCAAACACCTCTATTTATAGATAAATTATTGTATGGTCCCGGACCACTACGTCATCTATGGTCTCTCTTACTAAAAAATAATCACATGATTTTCTTTTCATGTCATTTTTTTAAAGATGAATCTTTACCTTTTTAAGCCATGTAAATAGGGAGTGAGTGGTTACATGAAAGTCGATTATAGATGGATTAATGACAAGGAAAAAAAGAATGAGACTTATTTTTAGCGGATGTAGACCATAGATGACGTAGTGGTCTGGGGCCATATAATAATTTATCTTATTTATAATTCACCCATCAACATACGGTAGATGGGGACATAAAAAAAATTATATGACTTATTTTTAATAGATTAAGACCATAAATAACGTAGTGGTCTAGAACCGTATAATAATTTCTCTTATTTATAATTCACCCATCAACAAACGATCACACACCACACGTTCACTTGCTTCCTTACTTAGAACGGTGTATGGCCGATTCAACACCGTTTCTTTCTGAACCGGCAGAACCCAAACTGCCGCCTCGATCCCTCGATGAGACCATAGAGCGCTGCATCGGAGGCTTCGGTTGGTTCCAAATCTTTCAAGCAACACTCGTCTCATTTGCTTGGGTCTTTGACGCTCAGCAAACTTTCATCAGTGTATTCACCGATGCTGAACCATCGTGGCACTGCACTGACGATTCATTTTGCAACACTTTCTCCAACATTTGCCAACTCCCCAAGAGTTCATGGTCTTGGGATTGGCCTGCGCACACATCAATTATATCGGAATGGAGCCACCAGTGTTCGACTTCTTTCATAACCGGCTTGCCCGCTTCTTCTTTCTTCATAGGCTGCCTAGTAGGTGGACTCGTGCTTGCCACGCTTGCTGATTCCACTCTTGGTCGTAAAAACATGCTTTTACTCTCATGTCTAATGATGTCTATATCGTCCATCTTCACCGTTTTCTCGCCCAATATTTGGATCTATTCAGCCTTGAGATTCATCACCGGGTTCGGCCGCGCAACTGTCGGAACTTGTGCCCTGGTGTTATCAACCGAGCTAGTCGGAAAACGGTGGCGCGACCAAGTTGGTGTAATTGGTTTCTTTTGTTTTACTTTAGGGTTCCTATCATTACCTGCAATGGCATATGTAAATAGAGGCTCCACATGGCGAACTTTGTATCTCTGTATTTCGGTGCCAACAGTTTTGTATTGTATATTAGTTCATTTCTTAGTTCCCGAGTCCCCAAGATGGCTTTTCGTTAAAGGACGCAAAGAGGAAGCAGTTACAACACTGAAAAGCATGGCTCAGACCGCTAGTGTCTTGACAATGAGTTTCTCTAATGTCCCTGTCGAGCAAGAAACATGGAACGAGAACGACAATATTTACTCTTCAATCAAGGTACTGTTGAACAAGCAATGGGCTGCTCATAGGCTAGCGGCGATAATGCTTACATGTTTCGGGGTTGGTATGGTGTACTATGGGATGCCATTAGCCCTTGGAAATTTGTCAGTCAATCTTTATTTAGGCGTCGCGTTAAATGCTTTGTTCGAGCTCCCGACATCACTGATTACATTCTTCCTTATAGGGAAAATTAACAGGAAAGATTCATTGTTGGGTTTCACAATCTTAAGCGGCGTGTGCAGTGTGTTGTGTGCGGTGATGGGGAGAGTCCGGCCAAGTTTACAGATAGCGATGGAGCTGATATCTTTCTTCAACGCTTGCGGGGCGTTCAACATGTCGCTGATATATGCATTAGAGCTGTTCCCCACATGCGTGAGGAATTCGGCAATATCAATGGCGAGGCAAGCGCTTGTGCTTGGGGGAGTGTTCAGCCCACTGCTGGTGGCTGCTGGGAGGAAAAATAACCTGATATCGTTTGGGGTTTTCGGGATGGTGATCGGTGTTTGCGGGCTGCCATTGGTTGGATTGCCGGAGACGAGAGGTGGTACAATTTGTGACACAATGGATGAAGAAGAGCGGAAACAGAGCCAGAAGGCGGCGGCCGCAATTCCAACTTTGGCATGAGCTGCATTGATCAAATCATTACCAACTTGCCTTTTAAGTTTGACTTGCTTGTTGGAGTTATTATTACCACTTTTTTTTGTTCCCGTCTCATGTTGTTCAACTCTTGAACATCTTTTGAATGGAGCTTTGGTTCGCGGTTTAAAAAAATCTACAACAATTTTCTCCCCACTTTCCTTAATCTGCACAACAGGGTTACAAATTCACCATTATGCTTGAGACGTCCGGATATATGATTAAAGTTTGGTTCGGAAACACTTTTCAGATATTAGTTGAATTGCTCAACACGGAAATAACGTTGAACAGTCACGTCAGACAAGCAAAATGACCATTTAAAATTTAATTTTTACCTTAAAAACTGCAAAATGTAAAAATTAAAAATTTAACTTTTGCCAAATGTCTATTTTCAGTCGAACGTCCGTTATAAAATCTGCGCGAAACGAATGTGTAGTTTATGCTTCTCAAGGAACTAATCAATCTCCCATCCTTGAATTCAAAGAATCCTCCCCCTCTCACGAGAATTAGGTGAGGATTCAGATCTAAAACTAGAGGTTAGTCTAACACTTAACCACCGAAATAAATTAAATATTTTTTATCGTTAAACCGGTTAGATTTTATTGATAAAATAAAAGGTAGGGACAACGGAAAAAAATATTACATGAATTCGGCTCATCACGTCATTTATAGTCTATCTAATAATATTCACTCATGTCAGCGTAATATTCAAGTAACTACCCACTTCTTAATTACATGTAAAAAAGAGATGAAAATTTATTTTGAAAAAAAGTTAACATAAAATGATATTATTTAATAAGACTATAAATAACGTGGTGAGCCAGATTCATCTAATAATTTTTCTCGGGTAAAAAATTTGTGGCCTATAGCCAACCAAACCTCAAGCAATACGACAAACAAATGGCCTTAAGAGAATCAATCACCACGACAAGTCGACAACCACAGCATAGCAACAAGAGAATTTACATTTAAGAACCTTTTAAACACGAGCCCACAATTCCCAACAAACTAAATATTTATTTGGCAGTTGACAAGTGTTTGATGCAAAATTTTCATATTTTTAATTTAAATTTAAGAATTCTTTTTCACTTTTTGTTGGTGTTATAACTATATATATTCGTCCCTTTGTGTACTCGTGGTAAAGTTAGATATTCATTATCTCTTGGGACCCCGGTTCAAGCACCAGTAATGCATGTTGTGTGTGTCGTCTTTGAAAAGACTAAGAAAATTAAACAGATGCTACCCTTGCATCACATCAGCATATTCAAAAAAAACTATATATATATATATATGTATAATCAGGAAAATATTTCATGCATTAACGATATCAAATTTATTTTTCACAAGCGGGCCTAATTTAAGATTTGTGTGTTTAGTTTATGGTTTAGGGATTATGAGCTTAAGAGTCTAGTTTATGGTTTAAGGTCCATTGGTTTAGGTTATAAGATTAAAATTTAGGTTTATGGTTAAAATTAAGTTTTATAGATTAGAAGTCAGAGTTTAAAATTATAGATTTGTATTTTAATTTTAAGGTTAAATTAGACATACTTTTGAAATAAAAGTTTTTCACTATCTAACCATGAAATATTAACCGTATATAATCATTGAATTAAAATTTTTAGACTAATATTGCTTTTAAAAAATTAATAATACTCAACCAATTAAATCTACTCATTTTTACAAATATTATTTCATTTTATTGCATAACTTCATGACAATTTTATTGATTTATACATGTATATCATGTGGATTATTAAATTGTCCATGAAAGTCCATAAATGAGCAATACCCACTTTGAGTCCTTGAAAGCGAATTTTCCTAATTTATGTGACATATATTCATTTATACTCTAAAAAATATTTAGATTTTCAAGATAAATGTCAGGATCTGAACTCATACAAGTATAAATTTCATTATTTATCAATTTCAGTTCAAATAATAGAACCCACCTTTTCCACGAATGTTTACGTTCATTTTATGATTTAATGTTTGAGATTTATAATTATTAAATTTAATAATATTAATTTAAAATTTGAATTTAAATGCTCATCATCTTGTGTTTTGGTGGTAAAGATAAATGTTTATCTTCTTTTGGGACCCGGGTTCGAGCACCAGTAATACATGTTGTGTGTTGCCTTTGAAAAACATTTAAAAAGTTGAACAGATGACTACCTTGCATCACACAAGCATATTCAAAAAAATTGAATTTAAATTCTTTGATTAAAAGTACAAGGCTGAACAACACTGCTAGGTGTTTTAAGTTCACTACAGCCCAATAACTGATGCTTCAAAAACAATAATATGGACCGTCTCCCTTCACAAATGGGGTCGCCCCAATTAAACACTAAAACTATGGACTTTTTCGGCTTTGAAATTTTTTTATTTTATTTTATTCTTATGAAAAAAAAACAGATATAATAAGCCAACCAGTGATCTCAATTGGAAAAAAAATAATGTTCATTATAAGAAATTCAAGTTCGAATTGTTTTGTCAACTAGATAAATGTGCGCTATTAAAAGTTAAAAAAATAACATATATTACATTATTATCACCTTTACACTATTAAAAAAATTAATACAATGAGTCGTATGGCATGGTATGGATGTGTAGTGTCAAACTGTGAGTCATATATGATATTTAAATGTTGTATCAACAACAATACTAAATAAATTAAGACTTAATTAGTATAATTTATTTTTAATTTTAATAGTATATATTTAATTTTTATGAGACATAAATTATATAATGTATACAACTAAAGTAAAATAATATATTATAAATTTATATTTTAAATATAATATTTTTATTTAAATTCGTACAAAAATCAAATAAACCTTACGACATCAACATGGACTCCATTAACGTTCAACCATCGTTTGGAACAAAAGAAACATGGATGATAATTGAATGCACGTGTGAGCAAGTAAAACTTAAAAGTAAATATATAATAACGAGATCCACTTATTGATCGAGAGACTAAAAATATTGATTTTATCTTATTATGTATAAATTTAAATAACGGTGTAAAAATATAATATCTCTACTTAATAAAAAAAATAACTATATAACATATGCTTAAGAATTTATAATTGATATATGCACAAATATAAATTTAATATATGCACCAGTAACACATGTTGTGTGTGCCTTATTTAAAAAGACTAAGAAAGTTGAACAGATGTTACCCTTGCATCACACCAGCATATTCAAAAAATGTAGCATTTTTTAAGTAGCTCTTCCAACTATTATATCAGTATTTCTCGATAAACGCCGTAAAAAACGCGGTTATATACCAAGTTTCGTGTAGCGAATATATCATGTCATTTGTAGGGACAACACAACATGTGATGATGACATGTATACGTGCAAGTACGTACAGTGCATGTCCTAGAACACCGATTTAGCCAAGAGTCAAGGAACTCACTAGCATTTTCATTTTTTTTTTTAATATTAGAATCAACCGGCCGGGGAGGGATCTAGCATTGACCGGTTCTCCAATCTCCATCGTTCCACATGATTCACGAACATGAAATCAAATGCAGTATATGTCATTGCAGATCAGAATTTGGATTATTTTATATAAAAATGATTGTCTTGATTTTCTTTTTTTGCTGGAAATCAGGCCTAAAATAATGTTGTCGTTAAACGTGTCGGTAATTCGTCCTAGGTGAATGTGGGTTTGTAGCTGTTTTGACTGAAGGAAAATGTTACAAACCTATGGGATTGGGACCATAATATTACCTGCCAGCTGTTTGTGATTATGCATGAATGAAGACGAACTTATATATGATTGCAGCCCTGCTATTATTAGCATATGCTTGAGCCAAGGGGGATAAGTTTATTTATTCTTGTTGTTTGCGGAGCTGAGTCATGATCTAGGCACCCCAACTTGATTCTGATGAATTCTGGTTTTATCTTATTAGAACCAATGATTAAAACCCGTTTTATCGACCAACGGTTTGGCTTATGTGATAAGTAATTTGTGTATGTAAAAAATTCTTTTTACGAGTTTTACCCACTAAAATTAAGTTTACAATGCAAGTCGGTCCAAATTAGTTAGGGTTTACTGTATCTGAATTAATCAGGGCAAAGTAATGTAAAACTGGGAGGGCAACAAAAAAAGCTCAGTTTGTAATTGGTTTTCATTATTTTATGATACCGATCCTGCAATTTCTTTTGAGAAATTTTCCGCTTAATTGTAAAATAAGTGTTCAAACTATACCTTTTGTTCTAAATAGGTGCCTGAAATAATTTTCGGGTCAATAGCCAAGTATTGACGGACGTTTCAAAAATTGTGTTAGCCAATTAAAGTAGTAATGGTAAAAATGTTAAACACCTACTTGACTCGAAAAATATTTTAAACACTTATTAGAATAAAATGTATAGTTTGGGCACTTGTTTGACATTTAAGCAGATTTTTTTAATTAGAAGTATAGGAGGATATCCATCACATATGCTGGCCAGCTACAAAAGATTTACGAGCTATTTCGTTCAACTTGTGTGTGCTGATAGATGCAAAACCAAAGTTGAGCCTCAATTGGTGGTTTTTGAACATTGTTTTCCCCCTTTATAATTTGATCATTTTTTAAATGGTTAAATTTTTTAAGCTGTTGTACCTTTTGTATATTTAGAATTTAATCCCTCTACTCTTTTTGTACTTGAAATTTGATCTTTCTACTTTTCAGATTCAAAAACTCAATTATAATTGTACAAAGAATATAAGGACTTGGAACTTCTTCTTCTGTTTTTGAAATCAATGGTTGTCCAAATTCCACGTTGAAAAAATTTCCTGAAATCTGAGAAGATTTTCTGATGCCATGGAATACTGACATTGAGTAACATATAAAAAATGAGGAACATGAGCAGTTATTATATTCAACAGCCAGACTAGAAAGATCATTGTCTCTGCCAACTCCATGCTTAATTGCACATCGAATCCGCCATCTTAGGAGATTCATTACAATTACGCGTTGACGCCTCTCCATGATGTTGCCATCATGGACTCTTTATATATATATATAAACAGTGATGGACATAAGATTTTATGTTAGGGGATAAATTTATAAAATTTTAAGAGGCGGAAACAAATTTTTAATAGAAAATACATAAAAAAAATTTTAAAAAATTAAATCGTATATAAATTTTAAATTTTAAGAGGCGATTACTCTTTCTAAATCCCCTCTTGGTCCATCCATGTATATAAATGGAACTTTTTAGACAATTTCAACCAAACACCATTATCGGACTAAATTCATGAACTGCTCTGCTCTCTAATTATTAAGTTCAATTATTTTTTAAAAATATCAAGTTGAATTAAAATCAAACTTTACAACTTTTACAATATTTTACATTTTGCGATAGGTAATATATTACGCGTGTACATATTGGAACTACTATACATGTAAGGGTATACTACAATTTGTTCAACTATAACATTGAATTTTCATTTTGACTTCAATTAAAATATATATAGTAAAATTATTTATCATATTTTTAGAATGACTAATTTAGCACTAAATACTTATAATTTTTCCATTATGATTGTGTTTCATTTTTAAATCAAAATTGGCCACCAAACTTTTTTATTGATCGATCAAAAAAAGAAAATATATATGACGGTCCATATATATATATATATATATATATATATATATATATATATTCATGAATAGAAATCATCTACCCTTTTCAGTGCTTAATTATATTTATGTCATCACACTAAAAGATTATATTTAATGTTTAGAATCAAGGCTTAAGATTAGACTATATGATATAGGTTGTATGGTTTATTTTTTAGTGTTTAGTGTTTAGAAATTAGAGTTAGGGCTTAATGTTTAGTTTTTTATTGTTGATGCATGAATAGAAATATCGAAAAGTGACAAAGAATTTGTGTTCATATTTTCATTAGAACCGTCACTAATTTTATCTTATATATTGTGTAAGTAAATAATTTTTAAATTATAAAAGAATATTTATAAACCATTATATATATATATTACAAAATAATGTAAATATGTTTCAACAAAATAATGTGTATATATATTTAGAAAAACATTATTTATTGTATATATATATATATATATATATAAACATAATTTATTGTATATTTTTGTGCTTTTTAATGAAATTTTAAATTTCAACCAACCACAACTCGGCATGCATTATGTATTAGCAGAAGTAGTTATTATTGGTATTGATTGCCTTTTTTTTTACTTTTAAAACGCATAGAAATTAAATTTCTATCAAAATTTACAAAGAGCTAAGGGGTATTTGTATATTTTGTTCCTAATGTTACAAAAAATAACTATTTTACTCGTTTTTCTAATACATTAAGACTTTTATGTGGGTTTCAAAAAACATGAAGACATAAATGCAATTTATACTATAGTACAAGGACTTGTACAATAGTTTTACCAATAAATATAGAAGAGTAACCAAGCATGTGCATGTCTATTTTGATTGCCTCATTTGCTGATCCCAAGGAACGGCAAACATAACCATATAGTTGGGCGGGCAACCTCAAGAACACGTAAGTGACCTCGATGCAAATGTAATCATACCTTTCGTATTTTTTCTCGACATATGTTGTATCTATTTATATTTTTTCTTAATCATTTAACAACACACATATTTTGTATATATAAATGTTTGAATCTAAATTTTTTAAGATGAACATTATCATGTTTTTCACCGAGACTACTTATTGATTTCATACTCATTATATTTAAACACTCAAATATTTAAATATTTATGTAGGCCTCCAAAACGCTGTTACCAAAATCAGTTCTTGGACTCATTGTTAGGCCAAAAACTAAACAAGTAAATAACAAAGTATACCATGCTTCTAACCAACATACTTACAAAGAGTAAGGATATGAACCAACCGAGAAAAAGAATATCATGACTTAATCCATGTTTTTCTTTAATCTAAATATTATCTCGTTGTTTTTCGTAGGTGATATGGGTTCAAGAAACGTAATCTACAAGTATGTATGGATTTATTTAAACTCGAAATTGAATAAATATACTACATTATAATTGAATTAAAATGTTCAAAAATAATATTTTTATTTATTTAATTAGTAAATTATTTCGAAAAACAGAAATTACTGATTGTAAAAACTTTGTTTTACTAAATGAGGTCCTTGCATCTTAAAATTATATCTAAATATGGTCCATGCACTTTAAAATATCTAAATACGGTCCTTGAAGTATTCTTTCTATATCGCAATGTGACATCTTAGAGTGGATGTAATGGTACTTGAACTATTTTTTGACAGACCCTTTTGCAATATGACATTTCAGAAAAGAGTTTTTTTTTTTTAAGAAATTCAGAGAAGAGATCATTACCACAAGGACAATAATATATGCAATTTTAAAGTGTATGGACCATATTTAGATAAGATTTTAAAGTACATGGACCATATTTGATAAATAAAATTATGATTAAATTAATTATTGGTTTAATAATATAAGATTAATATTTTAACTATACATGTTGAGTGTAGTGATAAATTACATTGTACTCTTGAGAAAATAACTTAAATTTAAATCATAATGATAATATTGTTGAAAGAAATAACCACGAACTTTAAACATGTATTGTTTCTTTGACTTAAATCATTAGTAATCTTAAAACTTACAAAATTATAAGTTGTGATGATAATAGAATTATACCTTACCCCCTCAAGAAAAACTATATTTCAACTTGGCTCCCTAAATTTGTTTTCAGTTTCTCCTGAATTTGAAGTTTTCTATAATTGTAATATCTTAATCATCAAAATAATTAACATATTTTAATCACATTCACAGTTTTGAATACTATTATTTTAAAGGCTCAAAGGGTAAGTTTATCGTTGAAGTAAATTCAAATTAACAATGTTGCTTCTACTTTTTAATTGTATCTAGTTTGTCTTCGAAGACTAATAATTACATCAATTTTGCCATTAAAATAATTTAATTGTATCGATTTCTCCTGAAGTAAACTCAAATCACCAAAATTAAATGATTTCAACGGAAAATTGAAGCAATTAAAAAGACAAAGTAACATTGCTGATTGAATTTATATCCTATACACTGGCGGTGAAAACTTATAAGCGCCTTAGTTTTAGGGTTTAGGGATTTAATTTAGGGTGTAGGGTTTATGAGTTTAGGTGTGAGGTTTAGAATTTAGGGGTGATAATTAGAATTTAGGTTTTAGTGTTAGGATTTAGGTTTTAGGGTAATATGTTAGGGATTTAGGTTTTAACCTATAAATCATAAATTCGAACTTCAAACCTTAAATTCTATTCATAATCACTAAATTCTAAACTACTAAACCTAAACCCCTAAACCATATAACCTAAACTAAGTCCATAAACCCTAAAACTAAGGCGCTTGTGGAAACTAAAAATTTCCACTACCAGTGTATTAAATAATTATCTTTGTTAATTTGTTATTAAAAAAATAGTACTGATTTGAGTTTACTTCATAGACGAATTTATCCCTTAAACCTATTTTAAACAATCAAAAGAAATGATTCTATATTATTTAATAAATTGAAAAATAAAAACATATGCATAATGCTAATAATTGATACTCCTACATAGAAGGTCCAATCACAGCTTAAATATCACAAAACAAGTTGTTGATTTGAGAGGGGCCATCATGTATGACTTATTATTTGTTTTTATTGTTACCAACACATAAGCATGACAATGACATTAGTATGAGAAATATGTAAATAATTGCACTTGGAATCTGCAGGCTGCAGCTCTTTAACTCAGTGCCTACTCAGTACTCACTCATCTTTATCTAATTTTCACTCAAACCCTACTTGTTGAAAACACAGCTGTTTCCAATTTATTATACACAACTTGTCATCTGTTTCATCAACTCAATATCAATAGAAATAGAATCTAAATTTACTGTTCATCGTTTTAATTAGGAAATTTTATTTTAGTTTTTCGAGATTTTTTTTCTCGGTAAAAATTAATTTATTGATAAGATTAATTTTTCGGGAATTGAATTTGAAAGTAATGTTAATTATATATATTTTCTGGTTTATATTTAATAATAAAAAAAGCATATTTGTGAAAATTTTGGGACAGATGTATTTTCTTCCGACGCACAAAAAGTGTCAATATATGGATGGGGAAAGTTTTCAAGTCAAATCAGTTATTCTACTAAAAAATTGTCACTAAATGTAAAACTGAAATACATTTCCTCCTATACGAAAATTGAACATCGAAATAGGCTAAATTGTCTAACAAATAGTTAGAGGTGTAGCTTTTGAAACAATTGTATGTACAGATACCATCTACAATAGTTAATCTAATCGCACGTATAGCGACACTTTTCACTGTCAGAAGAGGTAATATTGATGGTCATTGTGTTGGTATGTTTAATTATCGACTAAAGTAATGAACAATGGCGGCACTGCATACTGTCAGTAGAGTGTATGAGTATATATCTACCGACATATATTAAACGTCAGTAAAGTGAACTTGTCAATAAGAAATTGAACATATAGTGACGGTATTAACCGTCGGTATAGGGTCTCAATGAAAATAATGTAATATTCTAATATCAATTAAATCTATTGATATTGTACAAATGTTAATTTCATTTGTTACTGTGTTAACTTCACTTAATAATATTGTTTTCTTCAAATAGTAGTTTTTTTTTTACTTTACACATATTAGCGACAGTCAAAGTAAAACCGTCAATATATGGACAAATGAGTGTCAGTGTAAGCTTTTCTTTGTACTGCAAATGGAAAATTCGTTCGTTGCTATTACATGTTTTGCTGACGGATTGGAATTTTGATGATTTAAAACTAGTTTTATTGACGATTTTTTATCGTTAATTTAAGTTAAAAAAATTGGATGAGTAATTTAAGTAAAAGTTAGTATATGACAATTTGTTTTCTTTTATTTTAAGGAGAAAAATATATGGATATATTACTCCATAAATAACAAGATACCTCACATTTTGAAGGACAATTACAACCCAAGCCAATAGGCTTGCCCCGTATACCCCAATCACATGAACCATAAATGCATCACTATAATGATAATAAAAACAACAAATATAACATCAAGAACCGGAAAAGGGAAACAATATGTCATGTGAATCGATTTGCTCGTGGTAAGGTTGTTTGTGTTAGGCAATGAGCGACCTCATTAACATCTCAATAAATCCAACGAAGTAACATGCTGAAATATGTCTAGTCTTCAACAACTATCAATAACCAAACTTAAAAAATAAATACGAATGACCTCTAAGCAGTCAGACTCGGCCATCACTTTATCATATCGTAAACCCTTCAACAACGAAAAGATCTCTCTAATAGACATTGGTTAAACAGAAGTCGTAAAACCTTTCACAAAATGACATGCTTCGTCGCTAATAACAATCATCGGAGTAAAAAAATAACCCCTACCATGGACACTAAAGAAACATTAACATCTTTACTTTACTTCTTTTCTCCATTTAAAATTGGGTGGTTAATGAGACTCCCAACTTAAGTTAGATTGTAATTTTTAACCGTTTAATAAATTATCATTTGCCGAGCAAATATATATATATATATATATATATATATAGGGATAGGATCCGTTTACACAGTGTAATACTCTTTAAATTTCACACGTTTTTTGGATCGTTGGATGAGTGAAACGGATGAATGAGATTAACAGTAAATATGTGAAGATTATCACTTAGAAAAAAAAAGTAAGAAGTTAATCTGAATCATTCATTCCCCTCATCTAACGATCCAGAAAACGTGTAAAATTTAAAAAAATTTACACTGTGTAAGTTGATCCTAACCTATATATATATATATATATATATTCACCATCACCAGAAAGTTTACCACTATTTCTCAAAAAAAATTCTCACAAGACAGACACTAGATAATCCCTACCACCAGAGAAATCTCAGCCTTTAAGACCAATTCAACACCCTTTTTAATAAATAAAGTTTGAAAATCTAATTCCATTACATCGTTGTACATGATATAGATCTAGAAAGAAAATTGATGCACAATCAGTAAAACAGAAAAAAAGAAAGATACAAAACAATATAAAATAACATATACATACGACATGAATAAACGTGGATTAAAAATTAATTTTATTAAATAAAAATATGACAAATACAACACATCAAAATCATACAAAAAAATATTAAGGTCAAGACCACCAAAAAAATCGGAGTTCGTCTTAAAACAGTTAAAAAGTTTCTGAATTTAACGGTTTATATAATGAAATACTTATATTTTTTAACAAGAAATTGATTTTATTAAATAAAAAAAAGAAAGTACAACAAATATAACACATCAAAATTATTAAAAACAAATATGGATCGTTATCCTACACACTAGCAGTGAAAACAAGCAAGGTTATTTAGGGTTTTATTTTAGAGTTTATAGGTTAAGGGTTTAGGTGGTAAGGTTTAGAATTTAGGGGTAGATTTTTGGGTTAGAGTTTGATGGTTTCTGTGTTAAAATTTTAGATTTTAGCTTAAAATAGACATATTTGTGTAAAAAAATTGCACTGACATTATAGGGGTGTTCAAAAATATCTGATCCGACCGATCCAATCTGATTATCCGTTGATCCAATCCGAAAATTCAGATATCCGATCCAATTTTTATTTTCAGATCGGATACGGATCACAATGTTTCAAGTTTCGTTCAATTATTCATAGATATAAATTTTGTTATATTTAGTAATTTAATGCTTGTTATATCCGAAAATTCAAAAAATCAATTTTTTATAGATATTAATCTTGTTATATTTGACAATTTGTTGATTTTTAAATTCGAAAATCTAAAATTTTTATAGATACGACTGCCAAATTCGAAAAAAATACTTAAATCAAATTATATATTATGATATCTTAATGTCTGCTTCGAGTATTCGATATTCGAATATCTAATTTTTTGGATCGGGTACGAATCGCTATTTTACCGATTTAAAATTTTGAATATTCGATTTTTCGGATCGAATCCGATTCGACATTCGAAAATGAACATCCTTAACTGATGGTGTATAAATATTTAGCAAAAAAAAATATTGAGGACAAATCCACTAAGAATACTCATTAGAAAAAAAAATTAAAATATATAACCTATAAAACTTGAAGAAAAAAGATTAAACCTTCCATAATCGTCATCTACCTACCAACACCAAAGCTTTATTACTCCATCTTTCGTGTAAAGTAAACTAGTATGTAACCGTTAGCCGTTTAGATTTAGATTTAGATTAATTCCAATATAATTTCTAACCTGTTTCGATACACTACCAAAAAAAGATGACCATTCTTATTATAATTATTATTTTATATTTCCAACATTAATCTAATTATTTATCATAATAATGCTAATTATTATTTGAAAAAATGTATTTAACTTGCATCCTTAAAAAAAACGAACGAGGAAGTATGTTTCAAAAGAGAAAGTGTAAATTATTGTATTAACGACAAACATGTGCCCTAATCTAAATATAAGCTGACGTGGTTTTACGTGTTATACAGTCCTCCGCCTCCTTGTATTGGCTGTCACTTTTTGTATTTTATTAAAATCAGTCCCCTACGCCTCTATTTAAATTCACGAAATATCACAAGCATTCTCACCAACAACACAATACACATTTCCCTTGCTTTCTTACATAGAACGGTGTATATGGCTGATTCAACACCACTTCTTTCCGATCCGATAAACCGCCGGAGCCCAAACGGCCTCCACCGTCGCTCGATGAAACCATCGAGCGCTGCATAGGAGGCTTCGGGTGGCTCCAAATCTTTCAAGCAATACTCGTCTCGCTTGCTTGGGTCTTTGACGCTCAGCAAACTTTCATCAGTGTATTCACCGATGCCGAGCCATCGTGGCACTGCACTGATGAATCGGTTTGCAACGGTTTTTCCAACATTTGCCAACTCCCCAAGAGTTCATGGTCTTGGGATTGGCCTGCCCACACATCGATTATATCGGAATGGGGCCACCAATGTTCGACTTCTTTCATCACCGGGTTGCCTGCTTCTTCTTTCTTCATGGGCTGCCTAGTAGGTGGACTCGTGCTCGCCACCCTCGCGGATTCAATTCTTGGCCGTAAAAATATGCTTTTATTCTCATGTCTAATGATGTCTTTATCTTCCATCTTCACCGTTTTTTCATCCAATATTTGGATCTATTCATCCCTTAGATTCATCAACGGATTTGGCCGCGCAACTGTCGGAACTTGTGCCCTTGTGTTATCAACCGAGCTAGTCGGAAAACGGTGGCGCGGCAAGGTCGGTGTTATTGGTTTCTTTTGTTTTACTCTAGGGTTCCTGTCGTTACCGGTAATGGCATATGTAAATAGAGGTTCCTCATGGAGAACTCTGTACCTCTGGATTTCGGTGCCAACAATTTTGTATTGTATATTAGTTCATTTCTTAGTTCCCGAGTCTCCAAGATGGCTTTTCGTTAAAGGACGCAAAGAGGAAGCGGTTACAACGCTCAAAGGCATGGCTCAGACCGCTAGTGCCTTAACAATGAGTTTCTCCAATGTCCTAATCGAGCAAGAATCTTTGGATGACAATGTAGATATTTACTCTTCAATCAGGATACTTTTGAACAAACGATGGGCTGCTCAAAGGCTATCGGCGGTAATGGTTACGGGTTTCGGGATCGGTATGGTGTACTACGGCATGCCATTAAGCCTTGGAAATCTGTCGGTCAATCTCTATTTAGGCGTCACATTAAACGCCTTGTCCGAGCTCCCGGCGTCACTGATTACATTCTTCCTTATAGGTAAAATTAACAGGAAAGATTCAATATTGGGTTTCACAATCTTAAGCGGCGTATGCAGTGTATTGTGCGTGGTGATGGGGCGAGTGTGGCCTAGTTTACAGATAGCAACGGAGCTGATATCTTTCTTCAGCGCTTGCGCGGCGTTCAATATGTCGCTGATATACACATTGGAGCTGTTCCCCACATGCGTGAGGAACTCGGCACTTTCGATGGTGAGGCAAGCGCTTGTTTTTGGGGGAGTGTTCAGCCCACTGCTTGTGGCTGCCGGGAGGAAAAATAACTTGATATCGTTTGGGGTTTTCGGGATCGCGATCGGGATTTGTGGCCTGCCATTGATTGGGTTACCGGAGACGAAAGGCGGCATAATTTGTGACACAATGGATGAAGAAGAGCACAAACAGAACCAGAAGGGGGCAGCCGCAATTCCAATATTGGCATAACATAAGCTCTATCCGTCAATTGACTTAATCATTGGCAACTTGCCGATAACTGTTTGTTAAAGTTATGATTACTTTTTAATGCCGTCTTTGTTATACACAACTCTTGAAGATCTTCTGTATGAATAACTATTGTTTAAATCGTTAAAAATAAATATATTAATTATATTTTTAACAAGTGACTTTAGCTGCAGCGTACAACAGTGATTTATCTTTTTAGGAAACGGTAATGGCATAGAGTCATTGGTGTACGAGCGATGTTGGATCAAATAAATATCTTTTGACAATTTGTGTAAAGACTATTTTGTTTCGTCACTGCAGTAAATAGGGACAATAGCGACGCTTTTTTGAGTTTTCACTGACATAAACGCCACAGAAAATCTTATAACACTATAGAAAAGCACCAGGAAAATGCCGTTAAAACAAGCATTGCGAAAACTAGTGACGGTTTTAGAGATTTCTCATCCGACATTCAATTTCCTCACATCGGAGGGAGCCACATTATTACCCCAGCTAGTATATGATATGAAAACGACATTGCCATGGGAAAGTGGAGATCCTTTGTTCTAGGACTTAACGGAGACTAACCTAGAATTAGCAAAATGGCTCCAATATGAGTAGATCGATGCACGATCAAATAATGCCACTTTCCTTTCCTTAGATATAAAGTTAGGTAGTGTCAACAATCTTTAGAGCATGTGGTTAATGTTTTCGATTGATACCTTTCCTTTCCTTAGATTGTGGGTTCAAGACCCAATAGGAGTAAAATTCCCTTTCCCTCCTCCCATAGCGAGGTATTACATTCTCATGCAAGGATTCGAACCTATACAAGATGAAGGTGAGTATTTTTAGCCACTAGACCAATTAGTGGATCTCCATTAATTAATTTTACTTTCTTATGATGTATTATCATATTATATTAAATTATTTAGTATTAGTGCATCAAGTATAGTTTTGTATTCTTGAAAAATAGTGTATCAAATATAATAGTAAAAAATGTTAATATTTGATCCATTGACAACGATATATATAGGGATGGACATTTGACCCAGACTCGACGAATTTTGACTCGAACTAATTCTATAGGGTCGAGATTTTTAAAATAAATTTTGGGTTCGGGTTTAATTTTTTGAGGATGAGGCCGAGTCGGGTTTGGGTTTAAGGTGAAGAATACCCTGCCCGACCCCAAAATAATAGATTAATTTTATTGTAAATATTTAGGTATAATTGTTACAACGACCATCTCTTTATATATTTTTTCAATCACCTCCTTATTTTGTCTAATAATAATGAAAATTGATAATTTCTTTTATCGAATAATAATAAAAATTAAAAAAATTTATTTATGTCCGGTCGGATTGAGTTTAGATTTTTACTCTAAAATTCGAGTCGAGTCAAGTCGAGTTTGGTAAATGTGTTAAATTTTTTTTACCATCTTTTATGTTCGTTTTATAGTTTATATTTAAGATTTGGCAAAATGACAAAAGATACACCCAACGTTTGCATGTTTTGTCATTTGACCCCCTATTCTTTTTTTTGGTCCAAATATGCCTCCAACGTTTGATTGTTTTGTCATTTGGCCCCATATTCTTTCTTTTGGTCCAAATATGCCCCCAACGTTCTATTCGTAGTCCAAATATTCCCCCAACGTTTCAATTTGGTCCAAATATGCCCCATGTTAGATGGAAACTGTCAGTCAATTGACGTTCAACAACTGATGCTGACTGGACTTGCCACGTATTAAGATCTGCTGATGCCACGTCAAAAAAATTTATAAGCTGTTGAGCGTCGGTTGATTGACAGTTTACATCCAATAGGGGTATATTTGGACTATGAATGAAATGTTAGGGGCATATTTGGACCAAAAGAAAGAATAGGGGGCCAAATGACAAAACAAGCAAACGTTGGGGGCATATTTGGACCAAAAAAAAGAATAGGGGGTCAAATGACAAAACATGCAAACGTTGAGGGCATCTTTTGTCATTTTGCCTTAAGATTTTGTATTTGTTCCTTCCAATGATGTCATTAGTATTAAACATTGATACTCTACAGTTAAATTATGTAAATACTCCTTATAATATGCGTTTTTTTTTGTAACTTATATGTTTATTTTGATTTATGTTCGGAATTCGTAACTCTCTCTCCCAATAATGTCTTCTCCAATATCAAAACATGAATCCTCTACTTGGAAGAACAATGTGTCTTACATTGCACCCCAAGACTTGTTAGTTACTTGTAACGTGCGTTTGGTTTAATATTAAACAATAATTTAGCATATAAAAAATTATTTGTACCGTTAATATATTAAACAATAATTTTAATCGAGTAAAGTAAAATCAAATGATGATGTCATATTCTGTATTTTTGCTTTGATTTAATATTAAACAATAATGTGTTATTTGTACTTTAACAAATTATACAATGCGATAACTTTAATTATTGTTATGTATATTATCATAATACACGTGAATTTTGCTTACTGGTTTGACATTTATTACATTTGAAAAGGTTTTAATTCAATAATCATAATAATACTCAAAATGATAGTTTCGATATGAAACTTACTAATATTATTAACTCATGTACCATAAATCATAATAATACATAAAACTATAGTTCATGTATTACATTGGACATTTTTTCAAAATATATGTATTATATCAGACATTTTATTAAAAAACACACAGACATTTTAAAAATCAAGTACCACATGTGGTATTATATTAAAGTACATATATGAATTGTTATATTATTCCTAAAGTTAATTACTCCATTGGAGTTTGAGGTTCAAATGAATCCAGATAAATATTTTAAGCAATGGGGAGCCGCATTATTATGAGATTAGCATATGATATGACATGAAAGCGACACTGCCGTTGAAAAGTGGAGATCTTCGTGGGGCTGAATGTAGACCAATCTGGAATAAGCCAAATGGGTGATGGTCCAGGATGACTAGATGTACAATCATCCAATGAAGGCCACTATCCCATTACAGATATATAAAAACCAAAATTTGCCAGATAACGAGGACCCAAGCACCTCACGCTCAGCCCCTAGATTTTCCAAGTTGTTCGGATCTGTGGATAAAAACTAGCCGCCAGCAGATGATAAACAGCTTGAAATAATTTGACAAAATGATATGTTATTAAAAATATATTTTATATTTTATATAATTTTATAAAATTATTTCTGACTGATGTGTCATTCTGTAAGGTTAGCACATTTGTCTATATAACATTATTATGTCAACGTGCAATGTTATTTAGGTTTGGCATGTCATTTAAAGTCATTTAATGTTAGTTGACTAATTTTATCCTGTGAGTATTTTGAACCAAATTAAAACGTTGAAGGTTAAAATACTTCGAAAAAGGAAGAGGAACTAAAATAACTGTCCATTTTAATGTTAGAGAATTTTTTAACATTATACATTTATTAATATAGAAACTAGAAAGAGGTATCCAGTTTACAATGAGAGTAAACAACATTATATCAGACTCCCCATCATACAATATCAGACTCCCTAGTAATTCGACCCCAGATGATATGGCAAGCATCCAACAAAGCATGAACCTCCATTTTGTAATGAGAGCCATAATAAGCTAAAAAAACTAAAAGGGTAAAATATATCTGTCCAAGATAATTTGAAGTGTGGAGTCTGTGGCACTGTGTCACCTCACACAAGGGAAAGTAGGGTTTGATTCTGTACATGTTGAATACACTATGGGATGTGATGTCTCAAGAAATTTGGAGAAAGTAACAGTCCAAATATCCACTGTCCACAAAATTCTACTTCAACCTTTCACTATCTAATATTCAATCTCTTTGCCAAATTTAGTTGGAATGGAATCTTTTACTTGAAAAATCCCATATTACCCTTATATTGTGACATGAGCAGCATGTTTTTAATCTATCATTAATTTAAGTGTAATCATATATCATGCAGTGACGGTGGAAATTTTTGTTGCCACAAGTATCTTAATTTTAAGAGTTAGAGATTTAGTTTAAGAGTTTTAAGTGTATGTGCTTATAATTTTGGGATGTAGTTTAAATTTAAGGTTTATGGTTAGAATTTAAAGGTTTCAGGTTAAAACTTAAATCCCTAACATATTACCCTATAATATAAATCTTAAACTCTAAACCTTGAACCTTAAATTCAAACCACGCCGCTAAATTATCAACGGAAGGCTTAACCACTAACTCCAACATTTGCGGGTTGCCATTAATTGGAATGCTGGGAACGAGAGGTGGCGGCCGTACTTCCAACGTTGGCATGAGCTTGTTGAAGTAACTATTACTTGATGGACCTGAAGTGTTTGAAACCGAAAGGGCAAACAATCATGGATATGTATAGATTAGGACCAAATTAATATCTTTGTCCAGTTTGCTTCAAATGAAATGAACCTCAAATTCCAGATAATATGTTGAAGCAATCCTATCCTCCTAGCCTCTCATTTAAGCAACCAAAAGCTTAGCCCCTCGGCCCTCAGTCGCACGTTATTACGACACTAATGCATGAAAGCGACAGGCATTTCATTTGGGTGGAGATCCTTTCTTCTTGGGATCAATGGAGGCTAATGTAGAATATTGAGCCAAATGGGTCCAGCATGACTAGATTTACAGTCATGCAATTCAGGCAAGGCCGGAAACGGTCACCGCACGTACCTTTTGGTCCCTACATTTTTCAACTTGTTTTTTTGTTTACACTTTACCAATCATTTTTTTAATAAAAAAACAAACCGGAACTAGACGACAGTAAAATAGAGGGACAAAGGTGAAAATTGAGCTCGTCTCAATAAAAAAAAGGATTAAACCGATATATAAATCAAATAGAGGGACTAAGGTGATATAGACATTTGGGAAGTACTTTCCACCGCAAAATATACCTGACCAAGAAGAAAAGTTGAAATGTCGTGTCCATGCTACAGTCTCACCTCAAACCAGGGAAAGTAGAGTTTGATTCGGGACATGTTGAATAGGTTGAAGACACCAACAGGATGTCATGTCTGAGGATATTTTGGGGAAAGTAACTCAAAAGTCCCAAATATTCACTGTCTAACAATGTTATTCAAAATAAATAAATTCGATGCCACTTGAACCTTTCACTATCAATTCAATCTTCGCTAAAGCTCGTTGGAATGGAATCTTTAATTTGAAAATCCATTGCCTTATCTTGATATCTGAACCTCATATTTTTAATCATCATTAGCTCAAAAGACAATTGGCAAGATATGATATTAAAGAAAATTCTATAGGACGACGAACATTGATGAACAACACTAACAATGAACACCGATGAACACTATTATTTTTTTTTTAAATTTTAAAAAATTAAAGGATTAAAATTATCTCTTAAAAAATAAAAAATAAATTTAATAGTTACTTTATAATATTTTTTAATAGGTTAGAATCAAATATACTCAATTTTCTTAAACCCTAACCATAACAAAATCAATCTCTTAAAAAATAGAAATCAGTTTATAATTTTTTAATAGATTAGAATCAATAATATGAAAATTGGGTATATTTGATTCTAATCTATTAAAAAATTATAAACTGATTTCTATTTTTTAAGAGATTGATTTTGTTAGGGTTTAGGAGAGTTTGGTATATTTGATTCTAACCTATTAAAAAACATTATAAAGTAATTATTAAATTTGATTTTCATTTTTTTAAGAGATAATTTTAATTATAATTTTAGTCCTTATATTAAACATTTTTTCACCGTTATTTTGAAGAAATCTTTTTTTTAAGATTTAGAGACAAAGGGAAATCACATTCACATGAACTTGGAATTGAAAATAATGGACCAAAAATAAATAAAACAAATTAAACGAGGATGAAACATGCACTAAAAAAAGTTACATTTACTGACGGTTAGAAAACCGTCACTAGAAACTTAAAATATGCTTGTACCATTGTATGCACATAAAAGATCTATACTGACGGTTAAGTGAGATACCCGACAAAATTATAAAAAAAGCTGTTGGTATTAGAAACGAAACCATAAACATATAGCGACGGATGGTTTTCAACCATCAGTATACATATAGTTATATATTCTCATTTAGAAGTCGCTCGTTTTATCATTTCAAACATGCATGTACAAACAACCAGATGCTTAATTGCTAATTTAAAGGTTATAAATGTGGATAATTTAAGGTTTGATTCATTTGAGCTTCAAAATTAGTTTAAAACGACGATATTTGATAGTAGTTAAATACTACAATTAGTTCTTATACTATGTGTTTGATGTGAATTTAATATATCTACTTTAACTTTAACATTTTCAATTCTTGTAGTTTTTGGTATTTAAAAATTCAGTATAAACTTCTTTTCACTAAGCTTTGAGTCAAAAATTGTACTCAAGCAGAGTTCGAGCGATCAAAATTGGGGCAATGCTCGTCGACAACGGTATATGTGAACTCTTCTATTTATTTTGACACGATACACATAAATTCCGCATCATTTGATTTAACGGAATTTACTTTGTTTGATTCTGGACTGAAAGTTTAAACTTTGAAGATTAAAAGAACTAAAATTATTCGGCTTAAAATCGAAAGGACTAAATCTGTATATAACCAAAAATATTAATTCAAATCTTATTATACTACAGGTGTATGTATACTCATTAATTATTATATATACGTTTTTTATTTTCATTTATCTCAAGCTGCATAAAGAACTGAATTCTAGAACTGTTAATCATGGAAATTACCTGTCACTGCATTTGTGACTCTATTGCTAAAAGATTCTTGACATAATCATTGACCTACCATTTTGGTAAAAAACGGTTACACTACATTTAAATAATTATTAAAATATATAATAATTATCTACTAGTAGGTTGTCTAATAAGGTGAGATCTCTTCAATAAAGTTCATTTTATGTTCAGAACCCAACAAGTGTATTAGTGAAAAAACGGATGGTGTTCTTTTTAGGAGACACACGTTTAAATCGGTTTGTTTACAAAGTGTATGTGCATTGTTAAAGGGTTAAGAATATATATGAACATATATTACCTTGTAATCACCTTTAAATTATTAAAAAACTTATGCTTGAATTTTAACTTTGTGAATGAAATAAAAAAAAAAGGTTTTATTTTGATGCACAAGCTGTGTAATTTTTTTTACACAATCCTTTTATAAAATTTAAAATCTAAATCACAAACCCTAGCAACCTAAACCCTAAACCCTAAGCCCTAAACTCTAAATTCTAAATTCTAACCATAAACCTTAAATTATATACCCTACATACTAAACCCCTGAACCCTAACATAAAACCCTAAACCCTAAACCCTAAAATTAAAGGGCTTGTGTAAACTAAAGTTTACACAGCTTGTGCATCAAAGTATTTTCCAAAAAAAAATTAGTAAAAAATGATGACCCACAATTACATTAATATGTAATTTATTATTAACTAATTTAAATGAAATAGTATAAAAAATTATAATAGGGGTGACCTTCATAACCTAATTTCTATGCTTATAATGCTAAAATTATCTGAATTTACTTAAAGGATGATTATTTAAAAAAACTCAATGAAATGTCTACCTGTAATATATTTTTTTTAAAGGGTAAATGGGACCTCATTAAAAATCTTCACTAAACTTAGGTAGGGGAAAAGAGTGCCCATTATGATCTTATTAAAAGGAAAAACCTGCTTACATAGTTGATGTGTCATAAAGAAAACAAAAACAAAGATAGCCCAGAAGGTCGTGACGCAGGACTAAGCCTACTATCACATGCTGGGGCAGAGGTGGGCTGCGGTTTAGCCAATTCCAGCCTTGGCTAGACGATCCGCATCCCTGTAATATATTTGATGTGGCGTAGTCTAGATATATGCTGACATGGTTTGACGTGTCATACAGTCCTCACCCCTGTTGTATTGGTTGTCATTTTTTATTTTATTTGAACCTGTCAAATGTCAGGTCCCGACCGTACACCCCTATTTATACGCACCAAATCACCAAAGGATCACACACCTCCTTATCACAAAAACAATACACAGTCACCTGCGCCCTTCCCTTAGAACGGTGTATGGCCGACTCAACACCGCTTCTTTCCGACTGTGATACACCGGCAGAACCCAAGCGGCTGCCTCGGTCCCTCGATGATACCATCGAGCGTTGCATCGGAGACTTCGGGTGGTTCCAAGTCTTTCAAGCAATACTCGTCTCGTTTGCTTGGGTCTTTGACGCTCAGCAAACTTTCATCAGTGTATTCACCGATGCTGAGCCATCTTGGCACTGCATTGACGATTCAGTTTGCAACAAGTTCTCCAACATTTGCCAACTTCCCAAGGGCTCATGGTCTTGGGATTGGCCTGCGCACACTTCAATTATATCGGAATGGGGCCACGAGTGTTCCACCTCGTTCATCACGGGGCTACCCGCTTCTTCTTTCTTCATGGGTTGCCTGTTCGGTGGACTTGCGCTTGCCACTCTTGCTGACTCCACTCTTGGCCGTAAAAACATGCTCTTGTTCTCATGTCTAACGATGTCTTTATCTTCCATCTTCACCGTTTTTTCGCCCAATATTTGGATCTACTCAACCCTTCGATTCATCAACGGGTTTGGCCGCGCAACTGTTGGAACTTGTGCCCTGGTGTTATCAACCGAGCTGGTGGGAAAACGGTGGCGCGGCCAGGCTGGTGTTATTGGTTTCTTTTGTTTTACTTTAGGGTTCCTATCGTTACCCGCAATGGCATATGTAAATAGAGGTTCTTCATGGAGAAATCTGTATCTCTGGGTTTCGGCGCCGACAATTTTGTATTGTGTATTAGTTCGTTTGTTAGTTCACGAGTCCCCTAGGTGGCTATTCGTTAAAGGACGCAAGGAGGAAGCAGTCACAACACTCAAAAGCATGGCTCAGACTGCTAGTGCCTTGACAATGAGTTTCTCTAATGTCCTAATCGAGCAAGAATCTTGGAATGTAGATATTTTCTCTTCAATCAGGATACTTTTGAACAAGCGATGGGCTGCTCAAAGGCTAGCGGCTGTAATGGTGGCAGGTTTCGGGATTGGGATGGTGTACTACGGCATGCCATTAGGCCTCGGAAACCTTTCAGTAAATCTCTACTTAGGCGTCACATTAAACGCCTTAGCCGAGCTCCCGGCATCATTGATTACATTCTTCCTTATAGGGAGAATCAACAGGAAAGATTCAATATTGGGGTTCACAATCTTAAGTGCGGTATGCAGTGTAATGTGTGTGGTGATGGGGCGAGTGTGGCCAAGTTTACAGATAGCAATGGAGCTGATATCTTTCTT
Organism: Hibiscus tridactylites; assembly: GCA_958450335.1. Classification (NCBI taxonomy): domain Eukaryota; kingdom Viridiplantae; phylum Streptophyta; class Magnoliopsida; order Malvales; family Malvaceae; genus Hibiscus; species Hibiscus tridactylites. The sequence goes on from OY288271.1 coordinate 4,960,353, forward strand.
CAGCGCTTGCACGGCGTTCAACATGGCGTTGATATACACATTAGAGCTGTTCCCCACATGCGTGAGGAACTCGGCACTCTCAATGGTACGACAAGCTCTTGTGTTTGGGGGAGTGTTCAGCCCACTGCTTGTGGCTGCCGGACGGAAAAACAACTTGATATCGTTTGGGGTTTTTGGGTTGGCTATCGGCGTCTCTGGACTGCCGTTGATCGGGTTACCGGAGACGAAAGGTGGCACAATTTGTGACACGATGGATGAAGAAGAGTACAAACAGAACGAAAAGGCGGCGGCCGCAATCCCAACGTTGGCATAAGCTGTATGGGTCCAATAATTAGCAACTTGCCAATAATTGCTTGTTAAAGTTTGGAGTATTTCTTTTTTAATGCCATCTTTGTTGTACATTCTGTTTAATATCTTGAATATTGTTTAAGGATTATTAATTTGTAGACCGTAAATAAATCATGTTATAATACATTATTAATTAATAACAATAACAATTATATATTTGAAACCAAAAGGTCGTTGGTGTATGAATATTTAATGGTGAAGGACCTAATTAATATGTCTCGAATTTGCATCATTTTCTTGTAAAATAAATTTGTCCCACGTAAAGGCTGAGTTTCAATAATTACTGATAATGTTTGGGAACCAATGGTATCTTATCCTGTCATCTAAGCAACCAAAAGCTTTGGCCCTCACACATATCGTACATGGAAAGTAGTAAGTGCATTACACTCTTTAAATATTTTGTGATTTTGTATTCTCTATATTTTTAATATAGCTTAAATGTTCACACTACTTACATAAAATTTTACGTTTATCCTTGCATCCATAGACATTGAAGCCTCCAAAAAATAGACCGAGGGGTGCTAGAGACATCGCACCTCCTGAAAATTTTAAATTCTCACATTGTTTATCTAAGTTTACACCTTCTAACTCTTTGACTTAATATCATTAGTAGTGTTCATGGTAGGTTCACTGTAACGTTTAGCTTAAACGGTTGGTTAACAGTCATAGTGGTTATTAACCATAACATAACCGTTAAGAAACGGTTCGCTTACAGGTTAATCAATAACCTATTACAAATTTATTTTCAAATGTTAATTATTTCTTTTTACAATAATATATATCTCTCATATATATATTGTATTAGAATTTAAAAAAAGAAGTTAAATAGAGATATTTTAAACACAAACTTAATACTTAGTTTAAAAAAGTACATATAGATTAACGAAACCATTTAGCTTTTAATGGTTAGTTTAATTAATCTATAAAATAAACAGTTATACCGATTAACGATTACGGTTTATTTTGTACACCGCTAAAATCATACATCCGATCCTAATACATGACGGTGGAGACGAACAAAAGTCTTCTGTTCTATTTAGTGTCTTATTTATGACCTTGTACTAAATAATAAGTTTAGGGATTAGAATTAAAGTTTAATGTAAAATTAAGGTTTAGTGTGTAGGGTTTAATTTATAAGATTAAGATTTAAAAATTTAAAATTAAGATTATGACTTGTGGTACTAAAGATTTTTGTTTGGTGAAGACTAGTACTAAACAAGACATATGGGGCCAGTATGACTAGATGCAGTGCAAGATTGTCTCATGAGAGGAAAAACTCTAGCCAAGCTTGGAGGGTACGTAAGCAAAGTATATCTGGCTAAGATAAGGTGAAGTGTGGAGTCAGTGCCACCGTGTACTTTGCTGAAGACACGCGGACAAGGTTGAAGACACGAAAGGGTGTATTGTATGAGGATATTTTTGAGAGAGTAGCTCAGAAAAGTCCTAAACATTCACTGTTTTACAATTCCACGTGAACCCTTCACTTTCTATTCAATCTTTTCGATATTTTGTTGGAGTGGAATCTTTTTTTCCCGATTATACAGAAACAAACCAAGCCTAAATAGCTATAGACTCATCGTCGGCGATTAACATTGCCACTTCAGGAGGCGGCACCGAGTGAAGAACCGAGCCAATAGCTAACCCTTTAGCAAGCATTGCCAATCTGTCAGCGACTCTATTAGTCTATTCATATCACAACAAACGTGGCGAATTTTCATACTCCAATACTGGGAAATCAGGAAGCCAATCGAATTAACCAAAATCGAATTTGCAAGAACTCTCTATAAACAACTGATAATTCGTTAAGCCTCAGGGTTATCGGTTTTAACTAGGGATGGGCATTTTACCTGGACCCGACGGGGTCGGGTCGGGTCGGATTTTTGTTGATGATAAACTCGGGTCGGGTTCGAGTTTAGAGTGGAAAATATCCGATCTGGGACTAATAGTGTAATTTTCCCTTAAAATTTTTAGGGATATTTATAATAATACCCCTCTATATATATATATTTTATAATCAAGTCCTTAAAATTGAATTTTTGTTTATAATTTAGTCCTTTAAATTCCCTTAAAATTATTATTTTTACAGTTAGATCCATAAATTAATTTATTTTATATAGGTCGAGTCGAGCCGAATTTAATATATTTATTTTCGGGTCGTATCCAAATGGGCCAAAAACCTGACCCTACCCGACCCGTGTCTATCGAGTCCATCCTAGTTTTAACTTTAAAACGTGGATAACTCAATCTCCAAGCATGAACAAAAACATATGTATTGCCCAAAGTTCGACAATAATAACTGTACAGTAAAAAAAATACCGGAGAAGCCAAAAAATGCATGCACCGTGTTCATTACGTAATATGAACCGCGTGTTTAATTTGGATTTGGAATCTTTAATTCTTAAATTCATTGCGTTATCTTGTGATATGAACCACATCTTTTTTTTCCTTCTTCCTAAACACGAGTGCTTTACACCTATTAATTTAATGATTTAAATATATAAAAAATTAGAGTAAATGTCGTATATCGAATTTTACTGTTAATCATATGCACTCATACGTATCATTAAATATTTTACACCTATTAGTTTGGATCTATTAATGTCAAATAATATTTTGCCTTTTTAAGATATGGTCCCGAATATTCTGCAAGGGAATTTGAATGATAAATCTGGGTTTGCCCTTACGCATTCAAATGGTCCAAGTATAAACGTATAGAACTTGTCATTTACATTTCCGGAATTTCTTTGGTATTTCTTCAATTCCTTGTAAAACCCTAAGAGGAAAAAATGCCAAACTACGTCCAATATTCATTGAACCTTGCATCAGGGCATAAGATAAGGGAAATAATAAGATGACGCATTATTTAACGGGTTTCATCTACATAGTTATAACGTAACTTATACGTATAATTGTTAGGAATATATATTGTAATTAGGAAACAAAAATCTAAACTTTATACAAACTACATACTACATGTTGGTCTATCGGGAATCGGGATAAAGCACTAGACCCCTAAAATAAGATAGATGATTCAAATCTTGATGTTGTAAATTGTACAAAGTAAGTTGAGAACTGCCACTATAACGTAAGGGTGTGAAAAATAATCTGTAGCCGTTAACTATAACTCTTAACCGACATAACTGTTATTTTTATAGGTTGATTAACCTAACTGTTAAGGTTAAACGATTTCGGTTAACCTATAAGTACTTTTTTACTAAGTATGAAGTTTGTGTTTAGAATTTTTGTATTTAAGTTTTTCTGAAAATTTTAATTAATATTTATCGAAGAGATAGATTTATTAGTCTAAGAAGAAATAATGAACATTCGGAAAAAAATTATAATATCTTACTTGTTAACCTATAACCAAACCGTTTAAAAATTAACGATTAATTATTTCTTAACGATTAGATTACAGTTAATAACCGTTTAAGGTAAATGGTACGTTAACCTACCATAAACAATTAAACAACCTTAATATAACAGACTTTATAATATTTGATTTTAACTAGTTCACCAATAGTTTGAATACCAGAAATTATACAAAAGTCGGTTTTTACTATTTTTTTCAACAATAAAAATTTTGGGTGGTCATACATGACTTAATGTTAAATCTAGTGGCGTAACTTAGGAAAATTTTTGGAAACAACTTAAATTTTTAAAAAATTTAGAGGCTTAAACTAAAATAATATGAATATTTTTTTATCACTCGATCAATTAATAAATCTCAATAATATATTTTTTGGCACAAGTTATCCCGTCACAAGTTGAGAAATGTCATCATTATATCTTGGGGCGTAAATGGACAGAGCGTTCGACGAACTGTTCGTGAATCATTTGTATAACGTTCGTTTATTAAGATAGATAAACGAGTATGAACGAAATTTTTATGTTCGTTTAATAAATGTACGAAGATGAACATATGTGTGTCTGGTTCTTTTAAGTTCACGAACAAGCTCGTTTATAAACTCGTTTATAGGCTCGTTTATAGGATAAAAATGCATGTGGATGTATCTAAATACTACTTTTTGTTGTTGCTAAAAGTTCATGTTGAAATGTAAGTTTTATTTTTCTGCTTTTGTTTTATTTATTTACTAATTTAGTTAATATTTTTGAACATATAAACGAACATGTTCGTGAAAGAATGAACGAACACATTCGTGAACACTAAACAAACGGACAAAAACACTTTCAAAAATAAATAAACAGACAGGAACATAATATTAAAAATTTAAACGAACACGAACACCTATAAAAATAAACAAATGAACACAAATATAACTTTTTTCATTTAAGCTCGGTTCATTTACAACCCTAATTATATATATATGTGACTATCGTCACAATTTACACATTTTTTCTTTACTGTAATCTGTCCGATCGAGTAGCTGTCTGTCACTATACATATCCCGTCATTGAAGTTTTATTAATGTCATTGTTTGCATCGCAATTATTAAAGTGATGTAACATTTTTTAGTAGAACAAAGAAATATCATTAGGCAGTACATACCAAAAGAAGCGTATGGCATTATAGGAAATAGTAAGCCAATCGAATTTACAATTTATAATGTTAACAGTGACGCTGGAAGACCAACTTTTGAATACATTACTCAATTGCTCCATTCTTTTCTTTAGAAACACCAACTTGCTCACCTTCAATTGTATAAGGATATTTGGGGCAGTGGCAGATTCAGAATTATTTTGAGACTGAGTACAAGTTAAAATATTTTTGAGGATGAGCACAAGTCATAAAAAATTTTAAAAATTTAGGGTGGTCACAAGTCATAAAATTTAAGGACTAATTCATAAAAAATTAAAAAATTAAAGCTAAATGTGTAAACTTTAAAAAGTTTATAGTGGACACACGCCCACCCAATATAACATGTGGATCCGCCAGTGTTTGGGGCATTTATATCTTCTTTATTTTTTCCATTGGAAGAAAATAAATAAATAAATAAACATGAAACGTGCAGTGCAATCGTGTCTATGAAAACTATTATATAAACTTTTTTTACCATGTCATTTATGGTACGATCAATAAAAATTAATCTTTTCTTTGTCATTATTTTATTTATAATTAATTTTTAGGTAACTACTCACTTTATATTTACATGAAAAATAATGAAGATTCATCCTTGAACAAAATGACATGGGAGAAAGAAATAACATGAGTGTTTTTTTCATATATATTCTTAATCATTTAACAAGGTACACACCATCTACTTTTTTTCCACAATAAACATCATCTACTTTTCTACCAAGACCACTTGTTGATTTCTTCAAGTCTATACTTTTATATTTATTTTGCCTTAAAATTCCACTAATCATAATTAAACACGTATCACGAGTAACAATATTGGGTTAAATTATCCTTATTCACTGACTTTTGAATACAAGACTAAATCGCATAAATTTATTTATTTTCTTATGAAGTCCCAACTTATTCACTTTTGAATAATATGGAGACCTTCAGAGATTTATAGTTCTTTTTTTGGACAAGAGATATATAGTTTATAATCTCTAATTCATTTTTCTATTTTTATATACAATAAAAAGTATTTAATTTATTGATGAAATAATTTAAATTAGATACATTACATAATATTATAAAAAAACTCTATAATATGTTACATTCGTAATGTTAGTCCATCAATCAAAATACATTCGACTTGTTAGGGATAAACTTTAGAGCTTTTTTATTGGGCCAGAACCCACTTGCTAGACACTAACTTAATTTTGTTGTTAGTTAAGCCCACTTTCAAGATATAAACATTCTACTCATTTTATTTGTAGGGTCAATTTATATCACAAAAATAGTTCTCAAAAAATGAAATTATGAAAAATTATTACATGTTTTGGAAAAACAGATTCTAGAAAATGCTTAAATGATACTGTAATTTTTTTTATCAAGAAGATAAATCTTTCATCTAACAACCAATTACAAAAACATCAGAAGAGAAGGGGAAACCGAAAAACCCCAAGACATCATACTTTGAGAATTTTTAGCCAATTTAACAAGACAATCCGTTGTTTGATTACAAGTTCGAGGAATAAAAGAGAAAGAACAAGAAACAAAAAACTTTGTTTGCAAACAAATATCTTCCTCTACAGCTGAGGAAGCTCGGTCCAAAAAAACTCCCGAATAGAGTCTTTCAATCACGGCTTGACAATCGGCTTCAATAATAATGTAATCCCCTAGACCTGCCTATGCGTTGCAACGGATCCTAGAAAGTCACATTAGGGTCACAAGAGCGACCCACAGTGAAAATACACATGAAAACATTTTTCTTTCTCAAAACACTTATTAAACTGTAAAATCAACTTCTGTTTAAAATACAATTTCAGAAAAATCATTTAAACACATAACAAAAATTTCAGAAAGTATTTTACAGACACTGACATGAAACAATACATGACATACATGCCCACTAACTATGTAGTACCGTACTCCAGAGGCAACGCCGAGGGAACTCCGAACACTGATGTCAAACATTATACCATGCTATAATCTTTTAACCTGCGATGGTAAAAACAACGTGAGCTTGGAAAAGCTCAGTAATACAGAACTACCAAAAGATGCTATAAGTTCATGCAGACATATGGTAGGCATAACATTTTCATGATGATCCAAGAAGTGACATTCCTCTTTTCCTTTCCGTTATTTCAGGGTAACGTTATACTTGAGATTAATGGTACTTGTTCTTTATTCAATAATCGAGTAACAAACGGGAATTATACAAGTTGATAGATTACGAAGATGAAAACGAATTTAAAGTCTAGTGTGTCCCAAAAAGTGCATATCAAATAGGCATAAATGCATACCAATCATATCATGAGAACACATAACAATTCAATGCAAATGTTCAAGTGCATGCAATGGTTTACTAGTAACTACCCTCCAACCTTACACCAATATGCAGTCCCCCAGAACTGCATCCATAAGGACTTACCCTAAGCCCGATGGGCATAGGTGCCACCTAAGGGGATGCCTTAGGTCCATAAGGACTTACCCTAGGCCCGATGGGCATAGGTGCCACTCAAGGGGAGACCTTGAGTCCATAAGGATTTACCTAGGCCCGATGGGAATAGGTGCCACCTAAGGGGATGCCTTAGGTCCATAAGGACTTACCCTAGGCCCGATGGGCATAGGTGCCACTCAAGGGGAGACCTTGAGTCCATAAGGATTTACCAGCTTGATCAGGGCTGTGCCAACAGAGACTTCATAACATAACCCAACAGTATACCCTAGATGGTAATCAATGTTCAGATTCCAGACATGGGTAATAGAATACATGCTTTTGACAGATAAATGTGCATACTATTGAACAGAGTAGACATTTTCAGCATTCATCATGCAAACGAATTGTATCATCATAGGTCAAACTAACAGATCATGCTAACAAATTCATCAAACAGTTAGACAATACCATCACGGATCAAACGATCACATACCAAGTATACAGATTGAGCAAACATATATCAGGTAGGCAGAGAATGTCATCATATATCAAGTTCATCAAATATAATATTATTCACGATTAAATAATTATACAATCCATTCAACAGAATATATCACGCATGAAACACACTAGGTGGGACAGATCATTTCTTGGAGATACTAGGCATTTAAAGAAGGGGACATATTAAACTTTTGATAATTTGAACGAATTTTTGAAACGTGGCCTCTATAAAAAGGGGTTCATACTGACGGTTTAACCCAGACATTTAGGAGGTGATACATTAAGATCTTTGAGAGTTTAGACGCATCCTGAGTTATTTAGTCATAATAAGCCTACAAGGGCATTATGGTCATTTTATCACATATGGACATTTTGGTAATTTATACCAGCATTGAATAAGCAATGGTTCACAAAACTCGGGTATCCTATTTGCTCATTAGTTTTTTAACCGGACATTCAAGAATTTCTAAATTAAAGTCTTTTAAGTTATCAGATATTTTTCAATGATGTTCCGATTATTTAGGCTATCATGGCCTTTTAGTTATTTGACTATCATGACAAATTTTATACTATGGCACAATCATATCAGAACGACAATTATAATTCTCAGGGGCTCTAACAATTTATCATACCTCTAGAATTTGTTTAATGCGGCATAACTCAACTTGACAATACTTACCAACGTTCAGATATGAGTAATTTGCGTGCATCAGAACTTAACACTGATTGTATTGTGTGTCTGAACAGTCGCCCTCATACTTTACTATACGGTTTAACTTTGAGTAACCGAACATACAATCTATGCGGATCTTCCTACCTTACATCGACATGGTGAGCGATGGGCATACACATGTCGTATTTCTCAACAATTAAGGGAACCTTAGCTATTTAAGTCTTATTAACAGATCCAGAATTTCGTCAAATACATAGTTACCGATTAACTCAGGAGGGTATTTCGGTTATTTTAGACTAAGATAAATATACCATTTGGTATCTCCATCATTCATGTACTCAAACGAGATTAAGTCGTCCTAACTCTCCGACCTTTTACAGACGATTCATTCCTTACAGAACTTGAGGGTATAACGTCATTCAAATTAATCAGACATTTTGGTGCTCGAGGGCATTACCGTCTATTTGGTCATTACGATCATTCTCATTTAATTCACGCATTACTGTCATAAGGATCGACTTAGGATTTCAACAATATTTCCAGAGAATTCTCATTCATGTGTTATACAAAGTTTGAGGGATTATCCAAGTTTGTATCACACGTATTGCATAATGATGCCGAAGTCTTTCCATTAAAACATACATCTTGGGTAGTGTAAATTGCATAATCATGTCGAATGCAGATTTTAGGTCATTTCCTTTATTAGAGGGGTAGTTTAGTCATACTTATGCTCTAAGGGCATTTTCGTAAATTCATAATTAATATCTCTCACTCCATATACTGGGCCTCGATTCTTACACACGGTTGATTGAGTTGCGGATTAACTGAAATTTAACTATTAGAACTTCTGATACTGTTAGCCCATTAGTAATCTTATTCGGATAATTTGGTCTTATTAATATCCATGCTTATTGCTCGAATCTGATTCAATTTAAGCAGAATTTACAGTATACGTCATCATAAGCATGCATGCGTTAACCGAATATCAACATGTTCATAAAGCATACAAGGGGTAGTAGTGTATTACCTTTAATCCTTGCTATATCGGTTAACCATGGTACTCCATTCGATCACTCTCGAACCCGAATGCGACGTCCTCAACATCCCAAAAAGGAACTATGATTACCTTCAATTACACAAATTCCAATATTAGACCTTACTCAGAAGCTCTTAACCAAATAATTAAATATAGAAGCATACTCGGGTTCAAGGTCCAATTCGGAGGCTTTCGGGTTAGAATTTCACAAAACGGGCTTCAAAATCGGACTTAGTACGTCGAAAAACATAAAATATGACTTTTCGGAAAAAGTTGACTTTTTGGTCAAAGTCAACGATCAACGGTCAACGGGCAGGTCAATGCTTACGTCATTGGTCAACTGGGTTGACTCGGCTGAGTCAACTCAGGCGAGTTGACTCACTGAGTTGACTCAGACGAGTTGACTCACTGGGTTGACTCGGTCAACGGGTCGAGTCGGGTCGGTCAACGGGTCGGATCGGTCAACGGGTCGGGTCGAATCAGTCAACGGGTCGGTCAACAAATTGGGCTTGGTTTGGTTGGGCTCAGACCAGTTTGATGAATGGGTTCAAACCGGTTTAATTTATACCGGTTCGGACCGGTTCACTTACCCAAGGGTATGGCTTCGTCAGCCGGTCGCCGGAATTGGTCATCGGAGACGTCCCTTGGCCGCGATTCTGTCGGAAAACGATAGATCGTTAACTCAAGGTTTCAACCCACCAAATAATAACACGAAACATGCCAGAAATCGAACGGAAATTACCTATCACGCACTCGAACGGCCGGAAAACGACGAGGCTCCGATGAAGGACTTGTCGGCGTCGGACGGACAAACGGTCGACTGGGTTTTGCATGGTTCGACGCGGGGAACCCAGATCTGGTGGCCGTGACACGAACATGCGACGAGGATGGCCGGAATCAAGGGTTAACGAGGGGCGACGTTTTAGGTTCTCACCGAACCTTTGAGGCACTTTCACGGTCAACGACAACTCAGACGCGCGAGTGGCCGGCGGGGTTGAGTTCAGGGTTCAATGATGAACACACAGGCAACGGCGGTGTTGGCCACGATGCGGCGGTGGCGACAGATCGGGGTTCGATCGGAGGAAAGGAAGGTGGGTTAGGTGAAGGGATTTTAGGGAGGGAAAAAAAAGAAATTCCAGATAAATTTTGATCGGGGCATTAATTATGTCGGTGGGGGTTGTTCAAACTTATTTATTTTGGGTCAGACTATAAGTAATAATTTATTTTTAAACAGGTATAAACCTTAACTAGTATCAACCTTAGTCTAAGCGGTTAAGACTTAAACTTTCTATGCCAAAGGTTATGGGTTCAAACCCCTTGGCTGTCATTTTGCATTTTTTTTAAATTTATGCCAATGTGACTTTACCTGATTTGCTATCGAATGATGTATCATAATTAATTTTGATCGAATTGGGAGGAGGGGACCAGACCCTTGGTTCCTTGGGAGTTTGACTTTTTACTGGGCATCAAGCCACGGTAGCAGTTTTCCTTTAACCACACTTCCCAAGATAGGTTTTTCATTCCTTCGAAATCTCAAAGCATTCTTTGATTTTCAAATAGCTCACAGGAGGAACGCAATAAGTGCAGTACTCTCTTTAAAATCCCCGAATTTGCAAACTTCATGGGAAATCAATGGTTAAAGGTGAGTAGCTAAAGTTGGAAGCTTTCCAAACCGCTTGGGTAAACAGACAAAAAATATGAGGTGCTCCAATGATTTTTTTGTTCTCCACACCTAGGACAGTAATTCGAGTAAAAAAACTTCCGATGAAAACGAGCCGAAAGGGTGCTATTAGTGGGCACTATGTCGTGAAAGAGCTTCCAGAGAAAGAATTGTATTTTAGCTGGTCTTATTGTCACTCGGGATGATGCTAGAAGAAAGCTCCCAAAAAGATCCAACATTCTCCTCGATGAAATGATACCTCAGTTTCGCTAAATACTCCCATTTTTCGTGCTCGCCTAAATCAGGTATTTCTAACCTTTAGTCCTCTTATTAGAATAGGCAAGATCGTTTTTATTTCATCCAGAGAGAAGATGCTCTCTAATTTGTTTAAATCTCAAGATCATTGGTCCTAGGTCATGAGACTGGATACAGATGATGGGGGCAGTTAGATGGCGGAGAAACGATCTTAAAATTAAAAAGATTGAGAATTCAATTATCTTTCTATGTAGAGATGTTTCAACCATTTCAAACCCACCAAAGAGAACCATCTCGATTCTCGATAGGACATGTTCAAATCTGAGCCAGTGCTTCCAATGTTGTTGCCACTGTGATCAACACGTCCAACACTTTGCCAAATTTTCATAGGAATTCTGAAACATATCCATACATAACAGAAAAGCCAACAGTCTTGTACTCTATTGGTTGTCGTTTTGACCTCTCTTGCTGTTACCTGATTAGAGGAGAAATTATAAAAAAGAGAGTAATATGGAGAGGTCATAACAAGTGCAAATAAACGATACAATGTAATTCAGTTTGATAAATTTTCCTGAAATCATTTTACGAATTTATTTTCTACGAAACAAATACATATTGTAAATTTTATAGAATTTCTAATTATTAATTGAGAATTAAATATTTTTATCATTAAAAACATTTCTTTTCACCCTTATAATAAATTTATGTAATGTGTTCTATGAATTTACAAAAACAATCTACACTACTTAATTGACTATTATAAAACTAGATAATTCATCGAAATATAAGAAAATATTATATAATTCAGGACAAATATAAACAATAAGAAATCTAAAATTTTCTTTCCATTGGATTCAAATGAGTACGGGGATTCTTATAAAAAAGAGAACCGGCTAAAAACTTCAAAACTTGACCCAAAATTAGAATAAAACTGAAGAAAAATAAAAATCTTAAACTCAACAGTTTTTAAGACCGTTCAACATTAATATCTGGATGGTTATACTAGTTATGTTAGAACCAGAGCTAATATATACAATCAGTTAGCTCAATTCAAATCATAAATTTGATAAAATATCATAAAAAAGAAAACAATTTTGTAAATTAAATGAAGATGGATCAGAGTTCTGGCTTGGAATCCCTAACTAATTAGAGAATACAATAAATCGCACAGTTTGTTCAGCTTCGATCATCTGGGGAAATGATCATCACTTCCATCTTCACTTTAAGTTTAGTTAAAAAAGAAAAAAATATAAAATATATATATAGGGACATCTGAATGCATAAAACTCGAGGAAAAAGAAGAGCAAAATGCCAGAATCTCAGCCCCAAATTAGTATCGGCAACGTACAGCGCTGAAGTCGCTATTTTAATCTAAGCGCAACAGTGACTCTAATTTATTGCCTTGTAATTTGATATTGATTATATTTTTTAAAAAAAAACCTAAAACAGGGGAAAGGGGAAAAAACACAGAAAAAGATGCTCATATGGTACGGACAAATTGTGAACTAAACAGGCAAACGATTTGAGAAGATGAATCGGAATACTACAAAAACGAAATTCAAACCAAAATAATATAAGTCTACAGAACGACGGAATTTGAAAAGCTTTAAACAATAGACACTGAGACGAGGCGACTGCCTCACAGGTTTAGAAATAGGTTGGGGGTTGCTGTATATAAATAGGGATACGATAAAACCCTAATTCGCTTGAGCGGGATCGAATTATCTCCTTGCCCTTTATGAGTACATGAAACTACGAGACTAAACTTATCTAAATGGACCATTTTATTAGATTCAACCATAAATTATAACCTTAAACCTTAAACTGAAACAATTATTCTTAAATTTTAATTCCCTACACCTAAACCCTAAAGTTTTATACCCCAAATTAACTCTCTATACGGTAAAAGTAAGGTGTTTGTGGAAATTTACAGTTACATCATCTGTGCATAGAATATTTATCCAACAAACTAAAAAGCCTCATATCAATTCTACACCATTAGGATCTTGACATGTGTAAATTGATCCGAAATTTGATCCAAATGTTTTGTTGGTTTCTCACCCAATGTCACTAATAATCTAAAGCATCATCTATCTAATATTTTGGGATTCCGAAAAATGGAGGAGAGTAGTAAATATCTTGGTCTAACTTCTGTTTGGGGAGAAGGAAGAAAGAAGTCTTGACGTTCATCAAGAAAAGAGTTTATAATAAGCTCAGGGGATGAAAAATCAAGTTCTTAAACTAAGCTAGGAAGGAAGTTCTTATCAAGGATTTCGACCAGACTATCCCTATCTATGTAATGCAATGTTTCCTCCTACCGGTTACATTATGCGAACAACTCAACACTCTTGCAGCAAAATTTTGGTGAAATAGTTAAAGAGATAAAGAGAAAAGCATCCATTAGATGAGCTAGAAAGATTTTTGTTGCCCGAAGGATCAGGGAAGTTTAAGCTTTCAGAACCTTAATACCTTCAATAGAGCCCTCATTGCGAAAATATAGCATGAAAATTGGTGAAACACCCAAAATCTCTCCCTGCTCAAACTCTCTGAAGTATCTATTACCCTAACAAAAACATTTTGAGGCTGATAAGTATAAAAAATCATCCTGGGCTTAGACAAGTATTAAGAAAGGGGTCGAAGTCATCAAAAACGGCAGATTGTAACATGATATGACAAATGGATCTCAAAACTGCCCAACTTCAGGATCTCCTCCAAACACCGACCAAACCGTCTCTTCCCCTCTGTTTGCAGCCTTATGAATAAGAACCATCAATCATGGGACAAGTCTAGAATTGAGGATTTTTTTCACCGGAGGAAGCCGAAGCTATGGCTAGTCCAATTGGAGGACCAAGTATCAAAGACTTATTCATTTGGGCAGGAATAAAGAATGAAGAGTACTTGACCAAATCGAAATATCGTTTTACCGAGAAAAATTCTTGACCTTTGAAGGAATCTTCCTCTAATAACCCCAAAAAAATAAAGCATTCTGAAAATAAATTTGGTACTTGAAGATGTCATCCAAGATCCGCTCCTCTCCCTGGAAGCTCTACCATTATATTATTTCCACCAAGAGCATCCTTGCATCCCACATTCACAAAAATTATCATGATTCGGATTTATGCCCAAAATGCGGGGATCAGAAGGAATCCATTGAATACTTATTCTTCCTCCCATTTGCGCAAGCGATTTGAAAAGTATTAAGTTTAAGTTATGAACCATCCAAGATTGGGTTTTCAAGTTTCCCTAGATGGTGGAGCACGATCCTCGAATTTCGCAAACTGGGTTGCCTTGAAGATGGATGGGCTCTTATTGCCTTTCTTCTGCGGTCAACTTGAAAAATGAGAAATGCTTTAGTTTTTGAAGGGATGAAAGATGTCCCCTGAGAAATATGGTTGCGAGCAGAACACGATTGTAAAAAAATTTCCCAACCTATAGAGGGAGCCTCCATCAGAGAAAACTCAGCCTCCAAAGGAACGAGTCTTTGGTCCCATCCTCCAAACAAAGTTAAGATGAATTGCGATGCCACTTTCAACTGTAAAACTAGTAAAACTACATTGACTACTATAACACGTGATTAATCGGAATCTGTCATTCAAGAATTATCTGCACCTGCTAAATTCAATAAAAAAAAGTTAGAATAATATCTAATTGATACAATCAGTTAGTTAAATTCAATTTAATAATTATGAAGTTGTTGGGCATTTTACATAAATAATACTATGAAAATGGTAAATATGAAAATAACATACCAATTTGCCCTTAAGTACCGAAATATTTCTTATTTTACAGATAAATATTATGTAATTTATCAATACCTTTTTTCATTCTGTTATTGGTAATAAAAGCATGCATATCTGTGCTTTCTCGGAATAGGTAAAATGATATCATTTCAACAAATAATCAATAATAAGTTTTAACTTTGTAACTATTTTTATATACATACTGACAAAAAAGCTAAGTTTCATTCACACAAATAAAGTTTGATTTGTTAAAAAAACCATAAATTTGATAAAATATCATTGAAAAGAAAACAAGCTTGCGAATTAAATGAAGATGGATCAGAGTTCTGGCTTGGAATCTCTAACTAATTAGAGAATACAGTAAATCGCACAGTTTGTTCAGCTTCGATCATCTGGGGAAATAATCATCACTTCCATCTTCACTTTAAGTTTTGTTAAAAATGAAAAAATTGAAAAAAAATATAGGGACATCTGAATGCATAAAACTCGAGGAAAAAGAAGAGCAAAATGCCAGAATCTCAGCCCCAAATCAGTATCGGCAACGTACAGCGCTGAAGTCGCTACTTTAATCTAAGCGCAACAGTGACTCTAATTTATTGCCTTCTTTATAATTAGATCTTGATTATATTTTTAAAAAAACAAGACTAAAAACAGGGGGAAAGGGAAAATCACAGAAAAATATGCCTCAGAAAATAGAATTTGAATGAATGCATCAGAGAAATCAATCTCAGATGGTACGGACAAATTGTTAACATCACAGGCAAACGATTAGAGAAGATGAATCGGAATACAACAAAAACGAAATTCAAGCCAAAATAATATAAATCTACAGAACGACGGAATTTGAAAAGCTTTAAACAAAAGACACCGGGACGAGGCGACTGCCTCACATTTTTAGAAGGGGGGTGGGGTTGCTGTGTATAAATAGGGATACGGTAAAACCCTAATTCGATTGAGCTGGAGCGAATTACCTCCTTGCCCTTTATGAGTACATGAAACTACAAGACTAGCCTTATCTAAATGGACCATTTTATTTCATCTTTTACAAGCCTATGAAAATGGGGCACATAGGCTTAGAAAAATAACAAACTAGAAAGCCTCATATCAGTTCTACACCATTAGGATCTTGACATGTGTAAATTATCCGAAATTCGATCCAAATGTTTCACACAAAAACTATAATAGTAATAATTGATATGAAAAAAGAAAAAGGAAGGCAAATAATTGGCTCGTTTCCTTGAAGATATAGAAAGAAACGTCGAGTTTCACGGTGACGATGACGGTGACTTTTTACGTTTGTGCTCCGGCGGATGAATGTTATCGAGATCGATGTGAACGAAAGCTCTTTCGACTTGGGGAAGTTTTTCGAGTTTGTCCTTAAGAGACTGTCCAATGTTATGAGATTGGGCAAGCGACATGTCCTCCGGCAAAACTATGTGAACCTCCACGAAGTAGTGATAACCAAAGCTGTAGGCTCTAACCGTCTCGATGTGTCTAATCTCTTCATGGTGGTTCCAAATTAAGTATGTCAGCTTTGCTAAATACTCCGGCGGTGCTGTCGTCCCGATTAGGCCCCATACGTTGTCCATCACCGTGTTTGCCCAATTCCCCATTGTGTACAATGCTATCTGCAACATGTAGGTAAGGCCAATTTCAGATCAAATTAAGCACCAAATATGTGCAACTTGAAAAGTGTAGGTATATGACATCAACTTACAAGAATTGCCCCAATTGGATCAATCCACCAGTAGAATTTGATGGCTAAAACGGCAGTGCCTAGACCAATTGAGTTAGTGATTACGTCGAAGAAATGGTCCTGAGCGTATGCCCTAACGATCTCATTTTCGAATCTACGACAATATATTACGAGTACGAATTTCACTACGGTCACTGATACCATAATCCCAATCATCCATTTTTCTTTCACAGGATCCCTATCAGGTTGTGCCTGCAATTCATAATCACCAGTCATTGATCCAAAAGTTTCAGAGTTTACACTTCATTGCTTGCATTTTTCAGATCAGTTTAGACTTACAAACCTTTATAATCAGTTCTCGACCTGATTCGAACAATATTTGCAATCCCAAAGTAGCCATTACGGATGCAAAAACTATGATTCCCTGCACACCTCATACAATTCAACCTAAAACATACATGTGTGTGTATATATACATAGTATATAATGAAGCATGACAATGTTTAACCCAAAGAAAATTCTAAATTAAGGGTTTGTATTTTCTGAGGAAGACAGAGACTTACAACAGGCTGCATCCGATTTTTGCCGACAGGATAACGATGCTGGTTCGGTTTTCTCATAGCATAATCAGTGAACCACAAAATAAAACCAGACAAGAGATCTAGTAAAGAGTCCAAGGTTGATGCTATCACTGCCAATGACCTACTCATGATAGATGCATAAACTTTTGCAATGAAAAGCACCAAATTTGCCACATTTGATGCATATATTGCCACCCTCTCATTCCTTGCTAGCTGTTTCATTTCCTCCTGCAGGAACAAAAACATAGCAATGCATTTCAGAAGCTCATTTCATCATACGTTTCGAATCGAAAGGAAGGGAAAACAAACCTCAGACAAACTCCCAGGCAATATGCCTAATTCGTTAAATGTGTCGATTTCATTGAACCCTTTGACAAGCTCTTCCTGTCTCTTGTAATACTTCGAAAGTCTCCTCTGTCTACCTGGAAAGGTGCATAATTGTAAAATAGTGAGTACTAAGCTAAAGCATGGAAACTGCAGTGTATAAACGAGACTGGAACTGCTTACTTAAGGCCTTGATATAATATCCGAGGCTAAAACATGAAGACTCCTTGCGCCTCTCCGGAAGTTGAAATTTATCCACGTTGAGTCGCCAGGATTGTTCGCTTGCCATAGTTACATGATTCTCTCCAACCGGAGTCGGTGACAGAAGCTCCGCTCGGTAGTCCAATGAATCCGTTCGAAGGTTGTTTGCAAATTTCACTCCGTTTTCCATTTTTTTCTCCAACAACTGATTTCTTGGAAGAGAAGGAACAAGTATCAGTCTTCTTATAAGGACCAAATTTGCATGCAGTTGTGGAAATTGCAATGCAAATTCAACTGCTCCACATACCTAAAAGCACAAACGGTTTAGTATATAAATCCATCTAGGGGTGCATGGATAATGCTGTTTTGATCCTTTTACCATGCAGCAAACAAAATGCTTTAGTTAATATTAATAATATTATTAATTTTCCTTAATGATATTAAATTGTGCATAAAAGTTGACGCAACGTCATTGCCAATTGAAGCAGCTGAAACTTTCATGTGTTAAATATATGACATTTCAAGTATGAAAAGAATCCTACTTTTGGCATATGCTTTTTTTTTCACACCTGTAGGAAGGAAAAAAAAGAAAGAAGAGAAGAGAACATTTCAGTTTTATATGCCCTTATTGCAGAGTAAAAATTCTCTGCATCCATTTATGCCTCCTGTTAAAAGATATTTAAAAATTAAATTAAGAATTCTAATTCTAAATTCTAAATCTTAAACCCTACATCCTACCCTAAATTCTCTATACCTTAACCCTAAGCCCTAACACTAAACTCTAAACTTTAAGCCCTAAAGCCCTATTTTATTATGCAGACATAAATGAAGGCATGATTAGGAAGTAGACGATTTCTACCCCTTATTACAAAGAATACAGTTCTACCAGGGTTGTACCAAACATATCCTCAACATGATATTGGTTTTGTTGAGATTTATTCTGGTCTAGATTTGAATATATTTTGATTATTAGTTTGATTGTCTATTGTAATGATTGATTCTAGTTATAGTTGCTATTTATTAAAAACTTAATCATTAAATGAGTGCTCAAACTATTTCTTTTTTCAGTTAAATATCGAAACTATTTTTGAACTAAATAAATGTCTAACATTTTATTGTGTAACTTAAATAAAAAAAATTCTTCACGGCCGTTAAAAAATTCCAGTTATCAGATGAAAATGGCACATATGGCATGTTTGTTACTTTTCATTTAATTTTTATTTTAAAAATCATTATTTTTTTCTTTCTAAAAACCCCAAGACTTTAATATTTTTTAAAATATTCTCAAAATTCTTGAATCCTTAAATACTCAATGTTCGACCGCCATCAACCACCACTCACCCACCCCTTCGTCGTCTGAGCCCATTGGTCGGCCACCCCTTGATGTCGTCTTAAATTTTTAAGCTCTTACAGTCTCTGATATACAAAATCCTAAATCTCTAATCTCAACTCTCCTTATCGTCACCGACCATCACTCTCAAACGAAAAAGTGGACGGTAGTGATTGAACCAGTCGTCAAAAGAGGAGAGATTTGAGGATTTAAGGTTAGAAATTTTAAAATTGTCGGGTGTTTTTTAAGAAAATAAACATATTTTAAACAAAAAAAATAAAAATTAAAACGAATGCTACATGTCTATACATAATTGGATAACAGAAAAAAGTTACTACGGTTAACGGGAAAACTTTATTTGAGTTACAAAATAAAATATTGAACACTTATTTGGCCCAAAAATAGTTCAGACATCTAATTGTTAAAATAGTATAATTTGAACGTTTATTTGACGGTTAAGCCTTTATTAAAATATAACAAAGTTAACAATTTAGCTGAATTTGAAAAAAATTACTGATAAATGTGTAATATGGAAAAACAACGTATAATAAAAAATTTGATAACTTACATTTCAAAAAAAATGATCTTAAAATTATTTTTACTGTTATTATTTTCTTGTTGTACAAGGAACATGAAACAAACAATTGAATGCACAAGCAAGCATATAAAGGAAAATACAGAACATCGGCCAAAGCTAGCGCAGCATTTTGTTTCGTTCATCCAAAACCATAAATAAAGTCAAGTAATTGGAGATTAAATGAAGAAATTCTTTATGAATCTCTCCATTTTCAATAATTGGTTCGTCGTCATCGTTTCTAATCCGGCCATCCTTGCTCAGTTCTCGGTAATGAAGCGACCATAACAGAGCTTTTCCATATGTCGATCGGAAAGTTTGGTCATCGTTCCACCGTCGCATGAACTTATCAACCTAAATCCGATCTGAAAAGTTAATTTTCTAATCAAATTTACTGAAAATTAGGTTTGGATTCATTCAAACATACCTGACTGCTAGAGAGTTGCTCAAGGGCTTTCACATCTTTCCTTGCTGCTAGTTCATTTGCATTGCGCATCAATGAAACGTATTCTTTGTAGTAGGCATTCTAAATAAATGAACATATTTGTGTCGTTCGGATTCGAATAAAAACATTAAGTTCGGTTAAAAAAACGAATCTAACTTGAACTCGATTCGAGACTAAATTTAAAAGAAATAGCCTACCGCTTCATCTTCTTCCTTTCGGGCACTAAGAACGTAGTCACATAAGTCGGACTTTCTATCGATTAGAGCCTGGAAATTTTTCGATAAATCATCGTCCTCTTTCTTCAAAGCTTCAAGTCCATCTTCTAAGCACTTAATTTCAGCCATCACTTCGTAACGTTCGGGTCTCAGTTCATCTGGTATCTTATTCAAAACCTGCATTTGAGATTCCCATTAATTAATGAGATCAGTAGACATAAGCCCAAAAAAAAAACAATGTGCATTGCATTGTTTGTACTTCAATTTGCTCCTCCATGGTCTTTTTGGAACATAAAGGGTCCCAAATGTCCCCTTTCGCAGCAGCAGCCGCCTTGGCTTCGTCGTGTCTGTCTTCGATCTGTTCCACTTGTTTCAGTATCTGCTCAAACTTTTCTCTATTGTTGCTCTGCGGATACCAGAAGTACTGTTGATGTTGAAAGTCATTAGAATTAGATTAGATTCTTATATTTATATATAATGTTACTAATGTGGTTTGTATGTATCTTACAGCACGGGGAATCTCATTGCGCAAGCTTGACATTAAGAATCTCGGTCCGGGTTGATTCGAAGTGGAAGAGCCGTTGACATCGAGCTTATCGATGGCGGCTTGCAGAAAACCAACCACCATTTCCGTCCATTCAACGCCGCCTTCAAGATGAGCATGGTGCCATTTTTTACTACGTAGCTCTGTACTGATGTGGTCTCCACGTGACTGCGATTCACAATGTTGGAAACAAACATAAAAATCATTTGGTGTACATACAATATACGTGTATATTTATGTTTTCGATACATATAATACCATGATGTCCATGATTTTGTCGTCGACGACATGCTCCTTCTCTCGGTCCAATTGTTGACACTGCTGACCAGCCCACCGGAGTTTTGAATCCTTTTCAGGGTCTTTGTATGGCCAGAATTTGACGAAATAGAACTGGTGGACCTTCTTCCTTGACCCACTTTCTCCATTGAACCCTGCGCTACTGCCTTCATCTTCATCTGCTGGAGGGGTTGAAATCCAATCGCTTTGCATTGCTTCTTTAGACATTTTTAGTGGTTTTCGGATTGAAAGATGGATTGTGAATACAACTGCAGAAATGAGAGGTTTGACTATAAGAACTATGGTCTGGTTTAAGGAAGCTGCTGTCTTGCACCCCACGCCGTGCGAGCTGTCTTGCACCCCACACAATGCTGGTCAACGCTTCAGATGTAATGTATATAAAATACATTAATTTTGTATATAAGAAGAAGAAGAAGAAGATGCGACAGAGTTTTGGAAATTAATAAACAAATGCACATGGAAATGGCTGGAGATAAATAAGCAAATTAATGTAATGAAATGCGATGTTGACCTTCGGTGTATGAAAAATTGATGCGGGAAAATGCTCTTTCTTTTAAGGTGCGTGCAGCAGGCATCATCCAGCCACATGACTTGCAACCATTAACAAATATAAAAAATACAGTCAAAGTCAACTCTTTAACATCTCCTTAATATTGAAAAGAAATTAATTTTTAACTACATCTCCTTAATATTGGAAAGAAATTAATTTTTAAAGTATTTGAAGTGTCCATTAGAATTAGTGTTATGATTAATAAAACATACGCACATTACAGGCATAAATCATATTAAAAGACATCCTACTATTATACCGTTTAACACATTCGAGGATGGCATAAAAATACAAGTATCAAAATTGATATTTAAAAAAAAAATACAACCATCACGTTAAATGATTTAAGGGTAAACTATACTAATGACCACCGAACTATAGGATTGGTGTCGATTTGACCACTATATTTTCAATTGTGTTAAATATACCACATAACTATTTAATTGATTCCAATTTAGCCACATGCCGTTAAAAAAAATAAAAAAAAAAGTTGACGAGACCAAATTTGTAATTATACCAATTATTTTAAAAACCCCGTATCTTTTCTGTTTTTTTAACAGCAGATAGCTACATTGAAACCAATTAAATAGTTATGTGGAATATTTAACACAATTAAAAATATAGTGGTCAAATCAACACCAAC
Source organism: Hibiscus tridactylites (assembly GCA_958450335.1). NCBI lineage: Eukaryota > Viridiplantae > Streptophyta > Magnoliopsida > Malvales > Malvaceae > Hibiscus > Hibiscus tridactylites. The sequence goes on from OY288271.1 coordinate 4,982,922, forward strand.
CCTATGGTTCAATAGTCATTAATAGTCATTAGTATAATTTATCCAATGATTAATTAAAACACAGAAATAATTCCATCATTACCTCTTTTATTAATTATTTAGTATAATTATTACGTAATACCACAATTATTTTATATAACTGAACCTCAACTATTTTATTAATTATTTATTACATTTATTACGTGATACTACAATTGTTTATATAATTAAACCAACCACAAACATTAGTACAAAACCAACGACTTAGAATCTGAAAAAAAAAAAACTAATTTACGAACAGTGAATACACATTAGAAGCAATAAATATCAGTTGGAAAAATAGCCGCCCGAAGCCTAAGTTGGGGCAATTAACATCAAGGAGCAAAGGAAAGGTTGAGGCAACGAGGTGAGAAAGAAGACCAAAAATGCAGATATGGGAAATTTAAGACATAGCAATTCTCAGTTTTACGTAAAATCTAATGGTCATTGCCAACATATTGTTCTTTAAACTTAAAAAATAAAAATCTCAAATCTCCATATACCAAAAAAATAAGTCTCCTAGGAAAGCAGCCTTCTCAAACAACTAAATTTCAGCAATATGAAAAACATTGATTAAAATTTCTCAGATGGCAACTGCAATCCTTCCGGCGACTTGGTCCAAATCCCGCTGGCCGTTTGATGTGATTTTCCTGCCACTGATACAGAAAGGATAAAGTTTAGTTGATATTAACGATCACAGATGTCAGTACCATGCAATTATTCGCATATGATTCTACACATTTAACCTATTTCTCAGTCTCCAAAGTATCTCAAAGAAAATAAAAACTATGAATAACCGAGATGTAATGCATAATGTATTGAACGAGTCATCTACTAAAAAGGGTTTGTTATTAAAAATGTCAATTCAGTATCTATATAATCACTGGTTCTACATAAATTGCTCTCAGCTCAATTGTATATTGCAAGCAAATTATAACCTATATGCAAGTGTCATACAGGTCTCGAAGTCCTGCCTAACATTATTTCCTTTATGTTTCCTTCTCTAATTTTCTAGCACACAGCATATAATACCTAAAGCTTAGATAGATTAGGGCTTGTGGTTTGAATAAAGTTAAACCAGAGGTTTGTTTACTTGTTCTATAAATGAAAGGTCTGCACTTCTAGCTTAGTGTTTCGCTCCAAATATAACAGGGATTTTACTCACATTCCTACATGCTTCAAAGTTCAAAACATAGTAACCCAACTGAAGAATAGTTACTTTGAAAATAAATAGCATATTTAGCAAATATGTTTACTAACTTACTGCCATTTTCAGTGGGAACAACTATCTTAACATGACCATATAAGAATCATATAACAGTAAACTCACCCTTTAGGATCGATATCAATGATGTTAACATTCTGCAATTGCTGGAGAATGTGACGAGCAACAGATCCACTGCTCTTGCAGAAATGACGCGGGCGACTTCCGTTCCTCTTAGCCCCTCCATAAATCCTTCTAAAGGCACCAACACCAAGACCTCCCCTCAAGTATATTTTCCTAGCCATGGAAGCTACGAAAGAACACAATACAACGCTAATAAGAAATCACACAATGGCTAATTAGAGCTAATACATTATATGAATAATATATGCACATACCAGCTCTGACATAGTACCAATCAGGGTCATAGGGAGGAAGCTCCTTCAGTTTACCAGTCTTCACAATATCAGTCCAAGAAGGAAGCTCAATCTGGTTTTTTTGTTAAAAAACGCATTAAAATAACAAAAAACAATTCAATTTAATATAGTTTTGTAGACAATGTTTAACATAAAAGTTTAAACGCATATTCAGATCTTAAGGAAGGCTCTAGTTTCCATCTCTGACGAATAAAAAACAATTGAAAGGATTTGATGGGGAAAACGGTACCTTGCCGGAGCGTTTGAGATGGGCGGCGTAAGCCTTGACAAATTCGTGGGGGGAAACGTCCTTAACAGTTCTGGCCGCCTCCATTCTCGCTGTTTTTTACGATATCTACCGCTGCAACGATCACTCCTTTAGCGCGGCTTGCGGTGCGTTTTCAGCAGACTGGTAGGAGAAGAAAATCACACTATATATATAACGAATTAGGGTTTAAAGTTTTGAGCCCTTCTGCCTCTGTATACGAAATTACCTATATAACCTCTGTATAGGCCGAGCCGGGCCGATTCTTAAAAAATATAAGTTCAGGCCTGCTCCAGTCAATCTAAAATACTCTCTTTTTATTTAAAAGTATTAGAATATTAAAAAATAATAATCTTATATTAATATTTTTCTATTTCCTAATTATATTAGAATAATTTAAATTATATTAATTCTGATAAACCAACGACTAAAAATCTTTGTTCATATTTGGATCAAGTGGATGAGTCGCATGTGTGATAAATTGAAAATTAATAAAAATTATTAAAAAGAGCATAAGATATGAAAATTAATAAAAATTATTAAACCAAAGTTTTTGGTTCAATGGTATTTTTAGTCTTCATTAGTTTCAATCCCATCCAATTTAAATTTTGTCCTCTTAATTTTTGTATTTTATGTTTAATAGGTCCTTAGCCTTTTTGAAGTTATACAATTTAATATCTCTCGATATTTAATTTAATTTCGTATTGTTTTTAGGTAAGAAGAGTTGGGTTTTTTGATCAAATGAAAAATTAAATTGAATCTAACTTGAGCTGAATTTATGATAAGGATGAGTCTACCACGTGCGACGAACACCGATGAACACCACTAATGATGAACACCATTAAATTAATTAATAAAAATTTAAAATTTCAAGGACTCATCATACAATTAATAACTATTTTTAAAAATTCAATTAAATTATTTTTATATATATTAAAATTTTATTTTTTTAATAAGGGTAAACTATATTTTAGTACCTCACTTATTTTTGTATTTCTACTGAACCCTCATTATTTAAATATTATTTCAATTTGATCCTATTCTTTATAAAAAATAATTTAACCCTAAAACCTTAAACTCTTAAACTTATACCCTAAACCATATACCATTAAAAATAATTTCACCATCGTCGATTTAATTCGATTCAATGAATTGTTAAATTCTTCTAAAAAAATTAATTCGATTCAATGAACCCTGGCGACAACTGCAATTTGAATCCTTGATTTGATTAAGAAAAGCAAACAAAAGAAACCCTAATTAAAACTGTTATGCCTTGTTTTTTTTCTTCAAAACAAACCAGCACTATCTTCTAAAGACATGCCGATTAGGTATTCTTCATCATGAGCCTGAGCCGAACCATCATCCAACAGCCACTTTTCTATCATTAGCAGCGGCACTTGATTCTCCAAATCGGGCTTGCTTTCGTTCTGGAACACGTTGTTCTACGGTGTTAAGTTCGCTGAAATTATTTTTAAAGGTATATTGATTTAGGGTATATGTTAAAGAGTTTAAGATTTAATAATTTAGGGTTTTAAGTTGAGGGTTAAGGGTTAAATTATTTTTTTATAAAGAATAGGGTCAAATTAAAATAATATTTAAATAATAAGGGTTCAATAGAAATACAAAAATAAGTGAAGTACTAAATATATAGTTTACCCTTATTAAATAAAATAAAATTTTAATATATATAAAAAATAATTTAATTGGATTTTTAAAAATAATTATTAATTGTATGACGGGTCTTTGAAATTTTAAATCTTTATTAATTAATTTAATGGTGTTCATCGGTGTTCATCATTAGTGGTGTTCGTCGGTGTTCGTCGCACATTGTAGAATTTTCCTTTATGATAATGACAAAAAAATCTGTTTATTTTTTTTAAAGATATCGTTTCATTTAAAAATTCGGATCAGATCACATTTATTAAACCATAATCAGGCACCTTAGAGTATATCCAACAAGTCCTCCTCACACATGATTGCATATAGTTTCGCTAAAACCAGATTTGTGTCCTTTGAATCTTGTTCACCTAAGCCACTTCCATGGAAAACCACTCGTCTCTAAGCCAACTATACAGAAATCAGACTTCAGTATATAGTTTTAGTTGAATTGTTCTCGGTAATATTTAACTAAACAATATTAAAAAAAATAATTGATTTTTTTGGTAAAATACACTAGAGTTAATTTAGTTACAGGTCTAGTAACAAATATACCATTCTTATTCTAAAAAGTAATAATTAAATCACCAAATTATATGTTTTTGGACAAATATGTCATATTCTCCTTAAAACAACAACTCAATCATTTAACCGTAGGTTTAAGAACACGTCACTCAATTAAAATTTTGTGACAAACAAGTCACTATGTCATTAAGATTAAAACAAGGACTTGATATAACAACAAATTTAGTCCTTGAAACTTATACATCTTCTTAATTTGGTATTAATTCAAAAATAATTCAATAAACTTGACCTTCATAGTTAAAATTTTCCACACTTCACCATCCTGATACACCGCCCAACCACTCACCACACTACATGCTATTGTCCACCATTCTGATAATTAACAAATGTGATAACTCGACGTACACAACCATTCACTACTAGACAACTAAGAGACTAATGTAATAGGCTCATTTTGACCTTAATGTCACTTGCTAGTAGACACAATCACTTCACAGATAAAACTTTTAAATACGAAAGGTTAAATTTATTAAATTATTTCGAATTAAGACCAAATTAATAGAATGCGTAAGTTTCAGGGACTAAAAGTATTATTCTTATTTTAATTTTTAATAACATAGTGATTTATTTGTCATAAAATCTAATTGAGTGATATGCTTGTTTTTAAATTTATAATTGAGTGGCTGAATATATACTTTTAGAAAGAAAAAATGGCTTATTTATTTTTAGACCTACCTATAATTGAGTGACTCAATTGTTATTTATAAAAAAATACTTGTTTGGGACTAAAACCACTTTAGTGTAATTTATTTATTTTTTGAATAGATCCTTCGCGGAAGTTGCCAGAAAATTTTATTTAATTTTATTTTTTTAGTAAAATTTTACTTAATTTTAAAGTGGAAAGACTTTTGAAGTCGTCGTAAGACTGTGGCAGATTCCCATAAATTTTGCGGCAATTTTCCACTTGTGGTGGGAACAGAGGGAGGTAGAAACACTGAACTTCACTGCCATTATCGTTCAAGAGCCACCGGCGAGCCTACGATGGATCCGGAAAACACCGATGACAGTCTAAAGCAGATTGTGGCTTCAATTGAGGAGAAGCTCAGGCAGCTCACAATCACACCTGATCCCGGAACTTACACTATCTGTCCTTTTCCCGATGTCCTCGCCGGCATCGATGATGGGATCCGATCGCCACAGTTAGCATCTTTCGGCCCCTGTCACTACCGCAAAGACCATCTACTTCCCTTTGAAATTCACAAGTTAGATCTTCTTTCCAAGTTTCTTTGTCGAACACAAAGCCAAAGAGGTGTACCGTTCTACGTTAGGAAATTGAATAATCTAAAAGATGAAATAAAAAGATGCTACTCTCCGAAGTTTGCTATGCTTCCCGATAAAGAGTTAGTTGAAATGATGATGTCCGATGGTTGTTTTACGGTGGAGCTCTTCCGTCAATACGATGAGCGTACGGATTTGATGCCGCCTTCTTCACTATGGCCGATTTTGACTCTGATTTCCGATCTGCTGAAACTCGAGAACCAGTTACCGTTTTTCGTTCTCGAATGAATCCAAACATTTCACTGCTTACATATGCTTCATGAGTTGCCTGGTGAAGCAACCGGAAGATGTCGGCTACCTTCGTTCTGCCGACATTATCAACGGCGTTTCACAAGACGAGACGGGTTTCATTAACATGCTTTAGCATCGGTAGAAATTTGAGCGTCACTTTGCGAGAATGCTATCTGTGGAAGCAGTTCCGGGAAATCCACGGCTATTGTAATAGCTATTGGGCATCGATTAGGCGCACTTTGTTACAGTACAACGACTTCGTGCTGTATTTTACTTTCCTGCAGATTTTTGTTGCTATCCTCAGCTGGCGTCATCCTGCAAATGAAGCTCAAGCTGCTTCCTAGTTTATTTCTATGTTAAGCATTACTAGATTTATACCAACTATCTTAAATGTGTAAAATTATAAGAGGAACTCCATATGTCCCATTAAAATTGTTATTTTTTGTTTTAATTTTTTTCACTAAATTATCATTTAAAAAAAAATTCAACCAAGTTCATCTTCCAGTAATAAAAGATTATGTATTTTATTCAAGTGACATGATTTCGAACACTATGTGTTATTAAAAGCTAAAAAATTAAACAATACTACAACTAATTTTTACAAGACAAAAATAAAAATTAACTATTTTTTAATAATTTATACTTATAGGAGGGAAAAAATAAAATTTACTGCTAATTAGTTTTGACTATTCAATCCTCCTTACCTCCAAATACTACTACAATTCCTAGCAATTCATAATATTTCAGGGTTTTATTGTGGTTACAGTTACTAATAGTCTTGGTTCGACATTTTAACAAACTATAATTGTATCGTTTAAACTGGTTATCGTCTAAACGATCAATTAATTTATTTGGTACGGTTATTCAATTAATCATGCACCGTTTTACGTCTATTATTATAAATAATATACTTATTTATTACTCCTAATTTTAATAGCTTAAAAATTAAATAAATTCAAATAAAGTCTTTAATATTTATAATAAAAAGCCAACAACTACAATAAAGAAGCTTGAACCGAATTTTACCGTTTTATTTCTAGTATTATAAATTATATACATATTTATTAGTACTAATTTTTTCAATTAATTTTTTGTTTAATCGTTTCACCAAAAATCGTAATTGTAGCAAGATTGTTTAAGCTCTAATATTACATGTATGATTACCTACAATTTAGTCTAATTTTTCAGGTTTTCGATACGGTTTATCAGTTCAAGTTTTTATGAACAACCCTAATAATTTTTATTCATATTTTTTCTTAAGCCCTTTGATAAGACACACACATTATAAATAAAAACTACTCGAACTTAAATCTGGTAACATCAACCTCTTTTCTACTGCACCATTTCTTTTATGTATATATATATAATTTCATAATATTTTATGTAATTTATCTTTATTTTAATAATCTTATTTTAAAATAAACCCAATTACCTGCAGCCAAAATGTCTTATTAATATTGAAAAAAAATGGTAAAAAAGGAATGGAACGAAGAAATCATCAAGCAATCAATACTTTTTACCTGGGTAGCGGCTGTGTCTGCTACTGCGCCGAAGTGTTCTTGTGGTCTTAAACATTCTCCTTTGCCAATTCTATTAATTTCCAGGTAAAATCTATCCCTTCAATTCACTGCTTTCTTGTTTAATGACTTTCATTTCAGTCGCGTTTCAGCTTTTTCTTTCTTAATCTTATATTTGTGCGTGTAGTTTACAACGGAAAGAAATCTTTAAATCCCTTTTTTTTTTTAATTTGAGTTGAAGGTGTTGGTTATGGATTCTCAGCTTCTACGATTTAACCCACCCGCCAATCTTTCTTTTAAACCATTCCACTCTCCCCATTTTCCTCCCTTCGCCGCTCCTAATTCCATCCGCCTTTCATCACTTTCTTTTCCGTCAGCTACACTCACAGGTACTTTCTTTCCCGTAATTTCTCATTTTTTTGTATGAAAACGATCGCTGTTCGTATTCTGGTTCCTTTTTCGACTATACAACCTTGCTGGATTTTCCAATGCTCTGGTTTGTTCATTGCATCCGAGCTTTTGCCTCATTAGTTTGTATGACTCAAGACCTGAGCTTGAATCTCATAGTTTTTGCTTTGTGCTTGATAAAAAAGAGACTACTTGTTGACTCGCGCATAGACCCAGTTTAGGGAACTTTGAGAAACATGTATCTTTGTCTATCTATCACCATTACAGGATTGGCTTGTAAGAGAATAAGGTGTGCAATGAAGTCTTATAAGTTATCAGAACTTAGTCATGCTGAGGTACAAAGCTTGAAGGCTCGTCCTCGCATAGATTTTTCTTCCATATTCGGTGTGGTGGGTCTATCTCATCTTTTTGTTCTTTTCTGATACATATCTCTATTCAAACCCTGTTGGATTTAAATTGTTCATATATGGTATGCTTCTCAGATCCAACCAATAGTTGATGATGTCCGCAGTAGAGGCGATGCTGCAGTTAAAGTGTTAGTGCTGCTTACAATCTTTTTACATAGTTTTGTTCTTTATGTGAACATTTCTGGTAATGTTGTTGAACTTGTGGTTGATTGCTAATATATTTCTTGTGTAGTTATACTGAAAAGTTCGATAAAGTTAAACTAGAGAAAATTGTTGAGAATGTCTCAGAGCTTCCTTATCCTGAGGTATTTCTTTTAAAAGAAAATATTCTTAAATCTCATTAAAGCTCTTGTTTGTTTGTTTGAGTGTATTTTATTTCCGTTTCTTTTCTTGTGATGTTTCCATGTCTCAGCTTGACCCAACTATTAAAGAGGCGTTTGATGTGGCATACGACAATATATATGCATTTCATCTTGCTCAAAAGTCAGTGGAGAAAAGTGTTGAGAATATGAAAGTAGGTTGTTGATATTACAGCTTTGTATTGCATAATCCGTATATTTTCAACATAATAAACATTTTAGTACTCTAACAGGGTGTTAGATGCAAAAGGGTTGCTAGGAGTATTGGTTCCGTTGGTCTTTATGTACCAGGGGGAACTGCTGTCTTGCCTTCAACTGCTCTAATGCTTGCTGTTGTAAGTTCATCAAATTGACTACACAGATTTATTTCTCTTGTTTCTTTTCCATTAGATTTATTTGACCTTTGGCTAATTCCTTGCTCCAGCCTGCACAGATTGCTGGGTGTAAAACTGTTGTTCTTGCAACTCCCCCAAGCCAAGATGGCAGCATATGTAAGGTATTTTTGTTTTTTTTCTTTTATTGAAATAACAAAATGATGAAAGAGAAAGCTGATCAGTATTTTGTTATAGGAAGTACTGTATTGTGCCAAGAAGGCTGGTGTGACTCACATCCTTAAAGCTGGTGGAGCTCAGGTCTGAGAACATTGAAGATTTGCTCACATTCTGCATTTGAATTTCCTCTTTATCATCAACATAGTCTTAATTTTTTTTATTTAAACTGAATTTTACAGGCCATTTCCGCCATGGCCTGGGGCACAGAATCTTGCCCAAAGGTAATGGTTCTTCAACAACCTTTTCTCAGTCCTTGAGTTTTAGTACTGATAGATATTTATGGAAATTTTGAAGACATATGAGTAATGATTTTTTTTTTTTTTTTTGTGTTTGGTATCAGCAAGTTAATCAGAAACCAATCTTCTTTTCTTTTGAACCTAACTGACTAATCAAAGTCTTTTATATGTTCTTGCATCTGTAACCTGAATTTTATACATTGAGTTTTTCCTTGACTAATTTACGATTTACATATTGATCTCATGCCATGTGGCTGAGAAATTGCACTAGAAGCCTTCAGTTGTTTGCATTGAGTGTAATTTAATTGATCCTGCAAAAATGCAAGTGTTTACCAAGACTCATCATGCACAGTCAATTTCCTTTTCACAACTTCTTTAGGTGCTTGTGTGTGGATAAGACCTTGCTGTTGCAAATAATATAGGTAGTATGACAAAATATCAATTTTTAATGACGTTGAATCATATCTTTTAATAACTGTAATGATCAGAAAGCCGTGCAATAGCCTATATATGATCAATAAGCTATGCAACAGGTTTATCACGACTAGATGTTGAAGGCATGAAAATTCGACAAGGTAGCATATATTTTAGGGAGAAGAATATTTATCATGACTAGACTTTTTCAGCTTTTTATTGGTGCCAATGATTTTGCCTTTATTGCAGGTTGAGAAAATTTTGGGACCTGGGAATCAGTATGTTACAGCTGCCAAAATGATACTCCAAGTAAGCTCAATTTGCTTGCTCGTAGAACTTATACATGACTTCGATTCAATCAAAGAAAGTTGTAGAGACATTTTCCTCTACTTATTTGATTCTACCTTCTGTTCGTATATCCTCACAGAATAGCGAGGCTATGATTTCAATTGACATGCCAGCTGGCCCTTCAGAAGTTTTGGTTATTGCTGACAAACATGCCAGCCCTGTACATATAGCTGCAGATTTGCTATCCCAGGTTTTCTCTTGTTTTTTTTTCTCTTCTAATTTGGTACTTTTTTTTTTACTTAAAATCTAATCTAGAAGTGTTGTCATTGTTTTCTTTACTATATTGGTGGGCGGCCAGATTAACAATCTCAAGTACTAGATAAGAAAATCACTTCCAAATTCCAATTACCTCAATGAAGAGTCAAAGCAACATTATATCTTTTAACAGTTTTGGTTGGGATTATGCCTGTGCTATAATTTTCAGTGACCTTCCAATCCACTTGTGACATTTTTTAATAATCCATTTCCCCCTAATTTTCAATTTTTCTAAGTTTTAGTTTTCATTTTAAAATGGAGAATTATTTGTGAAATCCAAAACTTACAAAGTGGACTATTCAATCCCTCCTCTTGTGACGCCCATGTTAGATGGTTCTTTTATTCCATTGTTGTTAGAAAATAAATCCTATAAATTGATTGAAGAGTAAAGCACAGTGTTGGCAATTAATTTGCCGCTTTTGTGGCCCCAAGGGATGTCACTGGTTAATCTTGGGGTTTTCAGTTTACAACCATAAAATTTGAACTGTAAGTAATTGATATGGACAGAAGAAAGGTTTTTCCTTGATTTAATTCTGTCGAATAGGGGCCTTTATATAGGCTACAAGAGTTGGAATTAGACTAATAATAAAACTCCTATGTTAGGTAAAACTCTTACCAAGATAAGGCTAACTTAAAGTAGGACTCTAGGACTCCTAGTTAATCTATAGAGTTAAAGTCCTAATACAAGTAAACTATGTACATACAAATAAATTAAATATTAGAGTCCTAATACAAGTATATTCCTACACTCCCCCTCAAGCTGGCGTATATACATTGTATATGCCCAGCTTGGAAATAAACGCAGTAAATGTTGCTGGAGGCAAAGCTTTTGTGAGTAGATCAGCGAGTTGGCTAGCGGATGGGACGTATGATAGTCGAGCAGTCCCATTCTTGACTTTTTCGGCTATAAAGTGCCTATCAACTTCAACATGTTTGGTACGATCGTGTTGAACTGGGTTCTTAGCAATTTTTATAGCAGATTGGTTATCACTAAGAATCTCAAAATCGCTAGCATGTCGAGGGTCCACTTCATTGAGAAGTTTAAGAAGCCAAAGGCCTTCACACATGCCTTGGGCTAGTGCTCGAAATTCAGCTTCTGCACTACTTCGAGAAATGACGTTGTTTCTTACTCTTCCATGTCACAAGATTACCCCAAACAAATGAACAATACCCAGTTGTGGATCTTCGATCTGTCAAATTTCCAGCCCAACTCGAGTCTGTATAGATCTTAACAGATCTGTCAGTACTTTTCCGAAAAATTAAGCCATGTCCGGGCGTCTTTTTTAGATATTTGAGGACTCGATAAGCTGCTGCCAAATGCTCTTCAGTGGGGCTGCTCATATGTTGACTTAAAACATTAACAGAGAATGTTATATCAGGCCGAGTAAGGGATAAATAAATGAGTTTCCCAACCAGCCTCTAAAATCTTTCTTTATCTCGAAGAGGAGGAGCTGCCGAGTTGAATGAAAGATTAGCATCCATAGGAGTATCGACTGGTTTGCATCCAAGTAAACCAGCTTCTTGGAGAAGATCAAGCACGTATTTCCGTTGATTAATGACTAATCCTTGTTGAGATCGAGCTACTTCCATTCCCAAGAAGTACCGAAGTTTGCCCATGTCCTTAGTCTCAAACTCCCTCTGAAGTGTTTGTTTGAGTTTAGAAATTTCTGCTTCATCATCTCCGGTGATGATAATGTCATCGACATAGACAAGTAGAAGGACCTTCTTCCCGTTCGAGCATGCTTTAAAGAAGAGTGTGTGATCGGCAAGGGATTGATTGTATCCACTTTTGAGGATAACCATAGTAAATCTCTCGAACCAGGCCCGCGGAGATTGTTTAAGGCCATATAAAGACCGATTCAATTTACACACTTTCTTTGCTCCTCCAAAAGCTTGAAGTCCGGGAGGAATCTTCATATAAACTTCTTCAGCAAGATGCCCATTGAGAAAGGCATTTTTGACATCAAGTTGATGTAGGTTCCAATCAAGATTGACAGCAATGCTAAGAAGAACTCTGACAGTATTAAGTTTGGCCACCGGTGCAAAAGTCTCGGTAAAATCAATGCCATGAGTCTGTGTGAAACCTTTAGCCACTAACCGTGCCTTATATCGCTGAATACTCCCATTTGAATTATATTTGATCACAAATATCCATTTGCATCCGACAGCTTTCTTCCCGGAAGGTAAATCAGTAATCGTCCAAGTAGCAGTTTTTTCAAGTGCCGAGAGTTCTTGGACAACTCTCTTCCACCGTGGATCACTAAGAGCTTCGTTAATATCTTTAGGAATTTTGTGGGCATCAAGACTAGCTGTAAATGCTTGAAAAGAGGGCATGAGAGAAGAGTAACCAACAAACTTTTGTATAGGATGCTTAGTACATGTTCGAACTCCTTTACGAATGGCAATAGGTAAATCATCTAAATTCTGTGAAGAATGCTTACTTGTCTCATTAATATGGGCTGCTGAATTCATATCCAATTCTTGGCGCGTAGTAGATTGCAAGATGGATTCAGGGATACGTTTTCGCCGGTCATAAACATGAACAATAGGTGGGACAGAAGTTGTGGACTGTTTTGTGACAGTTTCAGGTGATAGATCATGCGTTGAAGAAGGAGTGGGCTGTTCTAGCTGTTGTAAAGAAGGCGACAAATTTGATTTTGGGAAGGACAAGGAAGGTATTATTACCTCGGAAAGGGGTGAGAGAGGTTGAGAAGACTCCCCCTGAGCGCTGGTAGGTTGGAAGTAAGGCTCATGTTCAAGAAAAGTCAGGTCCATAGTGACAAAATATTTCTTGGAGGGAGGGTGAAAAACTTTATACCCTTTTTTCCTGGAGGAATACCCAACAAACACACATTTAATAGCTCGGGGTTCAAGTTTGGATTTGTTTGGTTTGTGATTGTGAATGAAAGTAGTACAACCAAACATTTTTAGAGGAAGAATAGAAGAAATAGGTTTGAAACTAGGGTAATACTTCAAGAACAAAGATTGAGGTGATTTAAAGGCAAGAACCTTACTTGGCATTCGGTTGATAAGATAAGTCGCAGTCAATAAAGCTTCACCCCAAAGATAATGAGGAACATGGGTAGTAAAAAGAAGGGCTCGGGTTACCTCAAGGAGATGACGGTTTTTTCTTTCGGCAATACCATTTTGTTGAGGGGTGTCAACACAGGAACTAAGTTGAACAATCCCATGTTTGTGAAAGAATGATCCCAAGGAGTGAGCAAAATATTCCCTACCATTGTCAGAATGAAACTGTTGTATTCGGGTATGAAATTGGGTTAGAACCATATTATAGAATTGTTCAAAGATGACAGGAGTATCGGATTTTTCTCGCATAAGAAAGGTCCAAGTAAGGCGAGTATGATCATCAATAAATGTAATAAACCACTTACAATGGTTCGCATTTTGTACCCGAGAAGGTCCCCAAATATCACTATGAATCAAAGAGAAGGGATGCGAGGGTTTATATTTAGATGGAGGATAAGGTTTCTTAGTATGTTTCGCAATAGAGCATGCATCACAATGAAATAAACTTGGTTTTGTATTAACAAACAATGAAGGCTGAAGTTTAGCAAGATAATGAAAACTGGGATGACCTAAACGATTATGCCATAACATAACAGAATTTAAATGCGAAACAGTAACTAACGTGGGAGAACTTTGAGAGATTACGTAGAGCCCATTTTGCAACCTAGCTGCACCAATCCTCTTCTGTGAATTCAGTGCCTGCAAAGTACAACCAGAAGCATTAAAATAGCAATTGAAATCCTTGGATAATTTGCTCACAGAAATGAGATTGAATGTGAGATTAGGAACAAGGAGAGTATCCTCAAGGAGTAAGTTATCCACTTGAATGGATCCACGGCCTGTGATCTGAGAAATAGTCCCATCAGCAGTTCGAATACTCGTACCAGTTGTCGGTTGAAAGGTAGAAAAGAGACTTCGATCCCCAGTCATATGATCTGACGCACCGGAATCCAAAATCCAAATCGGAGTTGTTTTGGAAGTAGTAAGAGCAGAGGAGAGAGGAGTACCGTCTTGTTCTGCAACAGTTAAATGAGCCTCACGAGTTCCTTGAAATTTCTCAAACAATTTATGAATTTCCATCATCTGGTCTTTAGTGAATCGGATACCAGAAGATGAAGATTTGGAGGGAGCCCGACCAGAATAAACGAGGCAAGAGGAGAAGGGAAAAAATCTGTCTAAAAAGGACAGAAAAAATATTCTGTCGGTTTAAGAGGAGGGGAAAATTATCGGGAGGTGAGGGAGAGAAAAAAAATCTCGGAGAGGCAGAAAAAAAAATTCTGTCGAAAAAGGGACAGAAAAAAAATTGCCAGGAATGAAATTTAGGCTGATACCATGTAAGTAATTGATATGGACAGAAGAAAGGTTTTTCCTTGATTTAATTCTGTCGAATAGGGGCCTTTATATAGGCTACAAGAGTTGGAATTAGACTAATAATAAAACTCCTATGTTAGGTAAAACTCTTACCAAGATAAGGCTAACTTAAAGTAGGACTCTAGGACTCCTAGTTAATCTATAGAGTTAAAGTCCTAATACAAGTAAACTATGTACATACAAATAAATTAAATATTAGAGTCCTAATACAAGTATATTCCTACATGAACCTTGGGAAGAGGGTAGGATTTCGTGAATGGAACATGGTTGTCTTCCTTTCTACAACCCAAGATCCAGTATGCCTTGATCTGTACAGAACATAAATGGAGGTGATGTGTTTACTGATAAAAGCTGCTATTTTCAGGCTGAGCATGGCCCTGATAGCCAGGTTGTTCTTGTAATTGTTGGTGAGGGTGTGGATTTTAAAGCTATTGAGGAGGAAATTAGTAAACAGTGCCAAAGCCTTCCAAGGGGAGATTTTGCTTCAAAAGCACTAGGCCATAGTTTCACTGTTTTTGCTCATGATATGGTTGAGGTTAGTTTCCATTTTCCTATTTTGATGTTCATTTATTTTGATCCCGACTTGCATGCAATAACTTTAGATGACAAAAATTTACCAAGGTTTTAAGCACAAGTTTTTATTGTACTTGGCTAATGGTTAACCCTGCTTTCAAGTTTCAACAAGAATGTGTAAAAGCTAGAAGTTCCAACTATTTACTATTTTGGGTTAATTCACCTTTCTGGTTAATTCTAGCATATAAAATATCTTGCACCCTGTTTTATGGAATTTCTCATGATCATTTTCTTTTTAGGCGATCACCTTCTCAAATCTATATGCGCCAGAGCACCTGATCATGAATGTGAAGGATGCAGAAAAATGGGAGGGTTTTGTTGAGAATGCCGGTATTTTTGCAACTTTTGTTTACATTATTTTATTATATGCTTTTATTATTGTCAAGCATTTGGTTTGGGATATTTTACATCATTTTCTTTTGTCAAGCATTTCACACGTCCTCCCTCATTTGCATATTTTAAAACTTTCCTACTTGTGTTATACATGCTTTTTTTTTTTATAAAAAAAATTGGTTTGGGATCCAAGCAGAGAACATGCATTTTTGTGCAGGTGGCCTTACCGGCAACATAACCTGCATAAGAAGTTCACTGCTGACAAAACTATAATTGTTGAGCTTGATGGCGATTTCGGTTAAGCTCTTTGCTATTGAACCTGCAGGTTCCGTGTTCCTAGGGCAGTGGACGCCCGAAAGTGTGGGAGACTATGCAAGCGGGACCAACCATGTTCTTCCCACATATGGCTATGCAAGGATGTATGGTGGGGTGTTTCTCGACTCTTTCCTGAAGTACATGACTGTTCAATCTTTGACAGAGGAAGGCCTAAGAAACCTTGGCCCATATGTGGCCACCATGGCTGAAGTTGAGGGGCTCGATGCTCACAAACGAGCCGTGACTCTCAGACTTCAAGATATTGAAGCCAAGCAAAGTGTGAGATGATGTGTGCCAATCAGATTCAGATTGGATTCTGTTTTACCTTTGTCTGATTGAGTAAAAAATTGTCTTTAATTATTGTTCTGAAACGTATAATACCCTTGCAGTGCTATGCAATATGCATGCTGTTGGGGTAGGTTTAATTTTCCATTTCATTGGATAATACCAAATAAACTCATGAATGGACACCGTTTCTTCTGGAAATATGAGTTTTGAAATGACGAAATTATTAATGTTAGGCATTTCTTATATGATTAATATCTCATACATTGGCGGTGAAAACTGAAAGTTTCCACAAGCGCATTAGTTTTAGGGTATAGTGAGTTAGTTTAGGGTATAGGGGTTTAGGTGTATAAGTTTAGAATTTAGGGATAGTTGTTTCAATTTAAGGTTTAGGGTTATAATTTAAGGTTTATAGGTTAGGGTTTAGTTTTTAGGGTAATATGGTGAGTATTTATGTTTTAACTTATAAACCCTAAAATATAACCTTAAACCTTAAATTAAAACAACTACCCCTAAACCCTTACACCTAAACTCTTACACCTAAACCCCTAAACCTTATGCCTAAACTAACGACCTTTATCTTTAAATTAAGGCGCGTGAAAACTTTCAATTTTTACCGACTGTGTATAGAATATTTATCTTTCTTACAAAGAGCAATTCAAGGAGAATTCACTCCGTACGGATACAGTGGATCACTTAATAAAGGTACGTGTGGACGTACTCTCAATATTTGGATTTGAACTTGATTGCTCGTAAATTACACAAATTTGATGACTTGATTCTTTCCTAGAGATCGATTTACTAGTTATGAAGTATCTAAAAAATTATGATCCAGACAAGACAAAAAAAAAGTGAAATCCAGTCGACTGAATATTAAATCTTTATTTCGCGCCAGTCTCGGATTCATTTTTTAAACCACCAGATTCATTAGTCGATTAATTTAAATCGAATTTTATAGGGGTTCAATATGAGAGCAATTCTCCTATTTCAAATTTATCTGCTTATGACGTCAACATCTAAACCCATGACCTTATTTAAGATACTTAGCATCTCATTTCACTGTACCAACTAGTTATCGGTTCGGATTAACAACTCTTTCCTTCACTCCTTTGCAACTCTTAATATATTTGAGATTTAGTCTACCTATTTTTATTTTCAGGAATTTAACCTCTCTACTTTTCAGATTCAAAAATTCAAGTCCTACCGTTAACACGGTTAAAACTCTACCGTTAAACTTGTTGATGTAACATACAAAAAAAGGGACATAGGTTATAATGGACTTGGATATTATACCCGAATTTTAACAATGTTAACAATTAAACTTAAAATTTTGAACTTAAAAATGTAGAGAGATTAAATTTCGAATGTGTAAAGAGTATAAGGACTTGAAGTATATTTTAATAACTGTATAAATTTTCAAACTTTTAATTAATAAATCATTAAAAAATACAAGATAATTTTATTATAAATATACAATTATTTTCGCTCTAAATCACATACTCATTCAATTGTTTTAAGATAAATATATATTTATTCCCTCCGTTCTAATATTTTTTTTGCATGTTGATTTTTCACGGAGCTCTAGAGAAAAAATTATATAAAATATGTGTTGTAAAATAATTTAAATGACAAGTTTACCCTTAAAAAATTAATTTTTGTTTTTGTTGAGAAACTAAAAAAAATAAATGTATCTCATGAAAGTTGTTGAACTTTTTTCGAAGCGACCCATTCACCAGTCTAACTGATTATGGTTTAATTAAAATTATTTTTAAATTAATAAAAAGGATAAATTATACCGATGGTCCCTTTTATTTTAAGTTTATTCTGTTTTGGTCATCAATTTTGAAAAATGATTATTTTAGCCACTTACGTTACCTATTTGTTCCATTTTGGTCACCGAGCCGTTAACCACGTTATTTTGATGATGTTAAACGTTAATAAAAAATTAAATTTAATTTTAACCCTTGAACTTTTAAAATTTTATTATTTTATCCTTTTTAGAAGAAAAAAAATACAAATTCTTCATCTTTACCCTCAAAATCCAAAATCCCTCATTTCACCTTTCAAAACCCTAGCACCTTGTCCATTAGATTGTTTTTGGTACCTATGGTTAGGGGTGTTCAAAAATACCCGACACGAACTACTTGACCCGTCGACCCGCCTACCTAAATAAAATTACCGGGTATTTATATTAAAGTACCTGAGTTTTTTGGGTCGGGTACCCGACCCGCATTTTTTTTCCGGGTAATTGGGCCGGGTCAGGGCCGGTTTTTTTATAACCGGGTACCCGACCTGCTAATTTTAATATTTATATATTTTATACTTTAAATTATATTTTCATTTTATGTTTCTTATTATTTTTCCTTAAAATTAATTTTAAATCCATAACTTCTTTTTATACTTGTATTATATACTTTTAAGTTTACAAATTTTCAAAAATATTTATATTAATTTGTCAATATGAGATTCGAAAGAAAAATCATGATTGAGATTAATATTTCTAATATTTTTTTGTCGATAAACTTTAATATATACACATATATATATATAAATATTTCTCTCTTAAAACTAGCCTCAAATCAATAATTTTTGTGTTTGAAATATATATTATGAAATTATATGTGTTTCCTATGTATTTAAAAAAATAGATTTAAAAAAATGTAAAAAAAGTAAACCGGGTACCCGAATTGCGAGTACCCGATTTTTATGGGCCGGGTCACGGGCCGACTTTTAGGTACCCGAAATTTCGGGTACCCGGATATGAACACCCCTACATGTGGTGGCTACAGCGCCAGTGTAGTTCTCGACGGCAGCTATTGCAGCCAAGATTACTAGTCCTGCAATAAAAACAACCGAGTGCAGCCAAGCATTTTCTGCATGTATTTAACTTTCTTCTTCACTATGCTGGTTCTTAATTTTTTGTGGTGATGAAATCATTTCTTCTTCACAATTTGTGGTGCAACCAAAGAATCTAAAAATGAACTTGGATTAACATTATCAACTTCAAACTATTTTTGTTTATGTTTGTGGGCAAGAGCTTTAGAATTTTTTGATGCAGATAAACTCCAAGACTTTGAAATTTTTTTATAGACTCCTTGCGTGTTTGTGGCTGACAAATTACTAGCATTGCTGTTGTTGTTTTCGCTTTCAGTTCATTACCCTCTTCCGACAAAGAACCACTCTCCCAAGTCAAGAAAAACTCAATTTCCTTTTTCATCTTTGAATTTCTGTTTTATTGAATTCTCTGTTGGTTTGAAATTGGCCAAACGGGAAAAAAGTGCTAGGGTTTGGGTAGGTGAAAAGGGGGGATCTTGGGTTTTTGGGTGAAAATGTAGAATTTAGATTTTTTTTAAAAGGATGAAAAAAATAAACTTTTAAAAGTTTATGGGTTAAAATTAGAATTATTATTTTTATTAACGTTGCACGTCATCAAAATAATGGGGTTAACAGCTCAGTGACCAAAATAGAATGAATCGATAATGTAAGTGACCAAAACAATCTTTTTTCATAACCGGTGACTAAAAAAGAACAAAGTGAAAAAAAGGGACTATCAGTATAGTTACCCATAAAAAACAATTCAGAAAAGCAATTAAAAAGAAAAAAAATGTTTGTTCAATACAAACAGAAGGTAACGAAATAAACGGATAACCTGACGCCTTGAACAAATGTATGTTCTGTTAACGACTAAAGGAAGAAAAGAGGCGGGTATTCATTCCCATTGGATGCAAAATGCCAAGTGTCGTGCTTTGCAAATGAATCCATTTGCCTTCTTCTATTTCAATACCCTCTGCAAACCATAAAAAAAAAAAGAGAAACTTTACAGAAACCAGTCTCGGAAATAATGGCATTTCCTCCATCTTTCCTTCTTCTCTAAAATCTCTACTTACCCATTTCTCCATTTCCTCTCCTCTTTCTTCCTTTCCATTTTCTTCTCCTCGGTTTCTGGTATTATTGCATTCTTCTTCTTTCGTATTTCCTTGTACTAAGCTGGTATTGCTTCTCTCTCTCTCTCCCTCTTTCTTTATATTTCCTTGCAATTGCAATTGCATGTAAATGTGTATGTGTTCTATTTATGGGGTTTTTTCTTCCCTTTTCATCCTTTTGTGTTGCTGCATTTTAATATTTGAATTCGATCATGTATGCCTTTTTCTTTTCCTTTTTATTAGATTACTTGTTTCATTGGAATTTGTTGATTTTTGGTTTAGAATCCTGGGTATCTTGACTTTTTTTAGAGGAAAAAACCAATGATTTTTCCTGCTTTTGATCGGATAAACAGTATTTCCACGACTGTTTCTTTGATCCTTTGTCTTGTAGTTTGAAATTCATAAATATATAATGTTTCTGATTTCACGGCTTTGGTAATGCACCAATCTTTGCATTCTCCTATGGTAGGAATACAATCTACGGATCATAAGCTATAAATCTATAAAAACATGTTAGCCGTTGTTGTTTGTCTCAACGGTCGGTCCTTAAAGGAAATGCATTCTCCATGGTTCAATTTCTCGCATACCGTGTGATGTTTATATTGATATCGGAATGTTAATCAAACACAATGCTGTTAAGCAGCCCTGCCACAATGGTCAGCTTCAAATATTGGGATGAATGTGTTGATCATGAGGATCTGGAAGCAATGTGGAACCGACCTGCAGTGAAAAAAGAGTGGACTGATGTTGGGGAGACTCAAGGACAAAAAGTTCACCTATCGAGGGATCCCGATGGACAGCCTTATTTGACACAAACAGAGATGAGGGTAGGCAACTTGAATAACATATCATCAATAGTTTACCGCAAATTGAAAATTCGAGAAGTTTAATCTCGGCAAGTAGTTTTTGATAAAGTTCGATTAGACAAGAAGTTGGATTATCTTCTGTAACATTTAATCTTCCATAAGTGATTTTGTTTTGGTAGTCAAATTTGATCTTATTCGTTATTACAAAACATTAGGATGATTCAGTAATTTTCTTTGCTTGCTCCTATACCACAACAATGCAATGTTTTTACATCTAATTTATCTTATGGTGTTCTTTCAGGCTGTTGCTGAAATCGTAACTAGCAGACATTTCGATACACATATAGAGCCGGTATGTCACCTATCACCGAAACATGTCGCCTGTACCTATGATTTCCGGTCTGAATCTTGCGGAAGTTTGTTATATGTTTTGCTTTTACATTTGTGTGAAATTACTATGGTATGACAGTATAATTACTGAAAGAAACTCTTCTTAACTAATATGCATATAACGATGAAGTATTTCTTGCCTCATTCCAATTTCTGATGCTATTTTTAAGACTACAAGTGTCCAAACTTATTGATTTCAGTTTCATATTACCAATCCACAGGGTATGACTTTTCTGATGATATGAATATACGAAAGTCTCAAAACTATATAATACAAGTTATTAACGTATCAAACTTTATATAAATATAATATACCTTAAACAAGATTATGACACCGTAAAATACAAGAACATGACACTTGATAGATGAATTGCCAGGTTTTCAAATCCATCCTGTTTATAAGAAACCTTTCCATCTCTAGCTCCCCTTGCTCCATAGTATTTGACTGAATGACTCTGTATCTCAGCTTTGTCCATGCTCTAGGCTTTGACCATTTGTTTCAAGCAAATAAAGAGTGGAATTTTTAGCCATTGGAGTTGAACTGAAGCTCAATACGTTAAAGTATACTGTTTTTTTACTCAAATATATATCATGAATCCCATCTTTTGTATTTCATTCTCAATTATGGATGCAACAACAGCTAAACTAAGTTGGGGGGAAATGCTATAAACATTAAAAATCCGATACCAGTTAGTACATCACAAAAGATTCTGTTAAAATGGAATCTCACTTTGAAGTGAAGTGAATGGATGGAGGCAAAAAACCTCGTACAATCCAATAATGACTATTACTTTCTAAAGAAAATTTTGTATAGACAAAAGGAAAATAAACCAGGCACAATGAAAATTAAGTACAGAGCAAGAGCTAATTTTGCTGTAAATTAGCTATTTCCTTGTATTAAATTATTTTCCTGCACTGGCATGTTACCTGCCCATACCCTTTAATAGTATGTATATCTTAATTTAAGTTGTCCACATAGCATAAATAATTACTCATATTTAACCAAGGCTGCTTCAATCAGATAGCAGATAGTTGATCTGCATATGCTCCGCTAAGAACAAATACTACATTGAAAATAATCTGTAGAAGAATTGAAGTTATTATTAGTTCTAATTCTTAAAGTTTGGGATTCTTTCACTGTTCTGCAGGAGATGATTTGTGCTATTGCAGAACTTGAAAGTAATAGACAGCCTCTTGCAATGCAATGTGATAAGAAAACCAAGGTTACTACAATAGGAATCATGCAGATTTCCCCAACAACTGTGGAGTGGTTGGTCAGGTAGAATTTTTTATTTTCTAGCGCGGCTGCACCGGAGCTAAGCTAAACCTGCTTTGGATTTATGAAGTTATAGTTTGAAAATTCTTGTAGGGAATGTCAGATTTCATTATACAAAGTTGAAGAGGATCCAGATATTCTATACAGGCCTTTTGTAAATGTATATTTCGGAGCAACCTACCTTAAATGGTTATCAAACTTTGAAAACAAGTGAGTTTGCGGTGAAGGCCTTGAATCCATCTTGAATATTTCATGAGGTCATTAAATAATGCAGTATTATTTCTCTTGTTGGTTCTGAATTTGCAGAGTTAGAACTGAAGAGTATATCATCAGGGCTTACAAGGGTGGTACAAAGAAAGCAACTCATAAATCAACCCTACCATATTGGAAGCGTTATCTTTCTGTGAAAGAAACTTTTACACCCAGGTTTTTATACTCCCTCATGAAAGTGTTTGTTTGATAATCAAAATGTACTCGAGTACTTATTAAAATTTCCCGATGGAAGTAGATAGGCTGCGAAGGTGGTTGAATTTAAAATGTTTAATACTGATTTAGTTGAAAATATTGCTTCTTTTTGTTAATGTAGTCTTTTATCTTCACTTTCTTGGTTCTCTAGGGCATTTTGGCTTTTGCTTTTTAATATTTTCTGTTTAATACTGTAACCCTGTATGCAGTTAAACAACTGGCACCATCTTCCAGTATTAGAATTTTCTTTCTCTGCATATTGTTTATAAACTTATTACTTATTAGATTTCATTGTTATCCATGAAATCCTTCCCATTTTTTTCTTATGAAAATTGTGCTTAGTCCAGCCTTGGCAAATTTGATCATACAGTTTTCCTCTATGCGCACTGTGCTAGTCCAGCCTCGTGTCTATTTTTTGGGCTGGATCATCTATCAGTGAGGTTAATACCTAGATAAGTTTCTTTATTGTTGTGACATTAAACTGAGATTATTATCAGTGTTGCTTGAAATTTGAGTTTCCACTTCACTTTAGCATATCTTGTTAAGCTTCTGAAGAGAACAAAAGCTTTTTCTTGAAGCTTTTCTGCCTTGTGAAGCAAGTTTCAGCCAGTGAAAATTGAAGAGTAAAGGGATATGTTAATAGAACTAATCTATCATTAATGGGATTGGTTTCTGTTCGTCATTAGGTACAGAAAACATTCTGATGGTCCTGCGATTACTCAAGTACTAACTTCAACTACTGCACCAGTTTCACTAGACTCAGGTTGTCCCTCTCTCATTTACTCGAGGTTGTTTAATGCAATTTTTAGTTGGCATATTATCATTCTATCTCATAAATGAAAATTTACTTTCATCAACTTGAGTAGCACGGAAGATATTAGTGCTAATGTATCAAAGGCTTTACCAATTTAGTTCATATTTAGCTGTGCTACACTTGTTAAGAAAGCAATCTAACCGATATATATACATATCCTTTTCTTTTTGAAATGAAGTAGGAAAATTGATGCCACCTCTATGGTTTCTCTTTCATAGATTAACTGTTGGATTTTGTACTGTTTGAGTTTCATGAACTAATAGTTTTAGCCTAAACAACTCGAGCAGTGAAATAGAAATAATCTGGTATACTTTAAAAATTACCAAGAATAACATCTATGGATAATATTCTAAATTCAACATTGCAAGAATAACATCTAGTATATTATCATTCTCTTCTACTTTTTATTTCTTTTATGTTTTGCATCTCTATATTATATGCCTGTTTTTCTTTATTTGGAGCTACAGAGGATGGCTGCCTATATTGGGATACCAGAGTTTCCCCTGACGACATGAATCAGATGTGGAATCATCCTGAAATCTGCAACGAATGGAATAAAGCTAATAAAAAAAGGGGGCAAGTTCTCTTTACCCTTGACGATGAGAGGAAACCATGTCTTACTCGACTCGAACTGAAGGTATGAATCCAGAGAAGATAAGCATGCTGTCAATGTAATAATTTTCATCACGGTTTCAGAATAAATGCATTTTCCCTCCTTTTTGGCATTTTATCAATAGTGCAAATAAATATCATTGCCTTTTCAAGTATTAGAAATTAGAATCTATGCATAAGTTATTACTTTCTTGTGTCAAACTGCAAATGTTGTAGGATAAGGTTCAAAACTGCAAGTAAAAACAGGACAATAATTTGGGAACTGAAACTGGGTTTACTGCTAATATGACTTGGCTTCAAGGCTTGGTTTAGAGGATGTTTGATTGCTAGAAATAGACCTTATGAGCCGAACACTTTCAGCTTTTACGCATGAAATGATTGTAAAATCAAGGTAAAATCTATTCGAACAAATGATTGTAGGATTTTGACGATGCTAACCGTCACACCTAAAAGAGAGTGCAGTCACATTCTCAAAGAGAACCTTTACACTCATGAGTCTGGAAAAGTTTCTAATCCTGATGAAGATATACGACAAGCACATGATCATGTAGACATATTTTGAACGGAAATGAATATAAAAAAGGACATGACATGCAACTATATAACAACGTTAAATAGTTTACTGTTATTCAGGTCTTATGCATGTAAATAGATATTACTCTGCATTTTAATTTTTCCACTTTAAAATCATTGACATGGACGTCCTGTTGCAGGCGGTTGCAGAAATTATTGTTTCTAGGTACTTCAGTGCAAAAGGAATAAAACCAGTAAGTATGGAGTTGGTTAAAGAAGGTTTGCATGATAAAAAAATTGAATGTTAGTCAGCTGCTTATATTTTGTTTTATGTTCTTTAGTTGACTGTTTCACTGAAAATTTTCGAGACTTTTTACCATAGCTAATCAACAACAGTTTCTGCTAATATCTGTATTTCTGTTTTGTCCAACTTTTGTTCTGAAACTTACATTTTTGTACAGCCAGTACTTTGTGCTCTGGCTGAGATGGTCAGCATGCGCTACGTTGACGGGATTGAAGGACGAATTGGACTAATGGGAATTGACTACTCTACAGCTTTTCGGCTTTATACGTGAGTGAGAACCTAAATGAAACTTAATTTCTTTGCCATAAAGAACCTATCAATTTACAGCAATGATCAAATATGTCTGAAACTTGTAATTTTCATGTGAAGAGAGTTGGAGTTCAGGGATTATCCGGTTGGTTACGTGGAAGATCTGACCAAACCATTTGTGTCCGTGTATTTTGGCGCGGCATATTTCACTTGGTTATCGACGTATGAAGGGAGGTAGGTTTATTCCTCTATAATGACATTTTAATGTAGCCTGTATGATTTATTCCATAGCCTTACAAAGTTGTGGCATGTTCCTGGGTTGTCAAAACAGCCAAAGGAATATGCAATTTATCATTCCGGCTTATATTTCCGGACCGGAAAGTGTAAATCCTGAAGGGACATGTCCGGACTGGTCTAAGTTCGAGCAAGCTTTGACCTCGTATGACATCCGAGAAAGGTATACAAGTACAGTTTATTATATATGCTTTAACAAACGGATTTGTATGTATGTTCCCTTGAATGACATTGCTATTGTCATGTCCATCGATGTTTGCTTCGACAGGAACGGAGGGAGGTGCACCGTCATGTAACCTGATGGATATGATTATCATCTGATCACCAGTTTGCAGATGGTCAGCCATGGGCCAATCCTTTGCACTTTCATGGGATTGGGATTCATTTTTATTTGGATTTGAAGATTGATACAAACATCATATACTTGTCTAAATGCTGTTACAGTAAGGATGGATTATTAGACAATTTTGGTCAACCAGTTTTTTTTAATATGTTTATGATTATTTCCGACAAATTTTCATTTCATCGGAAAAAAGGTTTAACTTTGGGAAACTCTCTTTTTTCCGACAGAAGCTCTCGTTGGAAATATGTTGGGGGGTAAAAGGTTTATGTAAAAAATGATTTTTCAAATTTATTATAAATTCATTTTAGTTTTTTTTATATTTATTTTGAGTTGATACTTGAGCAAAGGGCTGAACTGTAAAATACGATCGCAAACTGAAAATGAAAAACAAAAAGAAGCAACATGAGAATGTTTATTATTGAACACTTGGTCCACACGGTAATTATTCCAACATCACTTGCATATTCACAGAATAACTCTGAAGAAGAGCAGAAGCACAGCACATTTGCAAGCTCTCGGCTTGCTTGCTTAAGTCGAACACGGGAAACAAACAAGATTTCATCATCATCATCATCATCATCTAGTATCCTCCCTGTATGTATGCGTTCAAGCGGTCCAGCTCTGCACGGTGCTCACTCACCACAGCACGAACAACATCTCCGATGGAAACCATGCCCATCATTTCCTTCTCATTGATCACCGGAATGTGTCTGATACGGTTATCTGCCAAAATACCAAAGGTTAGTACTAGCTCGACAAGGAACAGCCCATTGAACACCAAAAACAGATATCGTAGACGTCCGCAGATCATATTACCTGTCATCAGTTGCATTGCTTGCAGAACTTTGGTCTCAGGTGTGACCGTGATGAGCTTGTTCTACAACCACCATATAATACAATCTTAGAATTGTGAAAACAAGCAAAATGGAATATATGTGTACATCTAAACGATCAGCCATATATGATGGAAGTAAACCTATAAATTTACTCGAATAAAAGCCAAAAAACCAATACCTCTTCAGTCATGATGTCCCCAACTTTAGTTGACTTGGATGATCTTCCGTGTACTATTATCTTCCTAAGATAATCTGCAAGTATGGCATCAAACAGCAGAAATAAAATAAGAATCAAAACCGTACCAGACCACAAAATCCTTCAAAATCTCTTCTTGATAGTTAAGAAACGCAAAATGAAGCAAATTATAATCTTAGCAGAACAGAAAGAATTTGATGGGCGCCTTGGTATATGCAATGCTTAAGAAAAAAGCAGTGTGTGAATGTTTGACATGAAAGAGCTCGAGGAAATATCCACACGAAAGGTAATAACTGCATTCAATGGCAAAGGTGAAGGGTGACACGGAAATGGGACAAGCCAACTATCAACATGCTTTAGCTTCTAGGTTTTAAAATCTACTTTAATCAAACAGACCTTAATTTTGTCTGATTCAGACCATCTATTAAGCGACAAAAGTCCTAGCATAAGTAGCCCGTTACACACAAGTATTTCAATAACAAAATTAAGTTGGTACAACATAAATAAGTAGATTCAGAAACCCTGTAGATCACAAAAATACTGAATCCATCATTCATTCATAATTTAAAATCTTGGTGCCAAATTGATTAGACATGTTAACTACCTCTCTCGGTAATTATACCGGCGATTGTTTTCTGCTCTCCAGGTTTTACAACCACCAGGGCACCGACATTGTGTTGAGTCATCTGAAATCGATTGAACTCAATAAGCATGCAAATCAAGTATTCTATGAAGAAACTGAGAACCTACGGAAACCGTAAAGGTGCCTACCGACTTCACAGCATCGTACACAGTGTCATCTGTAGTGCACCAAAGCCAGGAGCCATCTGCACCTTTACCTTTGGCTTCCAAAACGTCTGAAATAGTTGTGCTCTCAAAGCCATGTTCTTCAATACTAGCAGACGAAACCGATCTGGAAAACATAACGGGTCGCATAACAGGATTGGCAACCCGAATGCGATTCAAGACCGCATTTTTCACGGTATTTCCATGCACCGAAAAAGCTTGAACTGCCCGTTGCATTCTACCTAATACAGGTGATCAGTTAAAAATCAACCAGAGAAGCTTTTATAGTTGCATACAAAAATCATTCAAATCATCTCATCAACAGCGACAACAGAAATGACAGCACATAGCTTGATACAACATCTTGCTTGCTAGAAAGTTACCAAAAAAATCCATTCCATTATTCTAACAATAAGATTGCTTGAATCTCAGTCCAAAGGTTAAGAAGATTTAAGTTATTTGGATTCCTCTTCTAAGTTGTAAATGAAAAACAGCGATATTTCCCAGCTTAAACAAAGAAGATCCACCATGGAAGCAACAGGAAACAGATCATAACAGTATCAAAACTAAATCAAAAGGGAAAATCAGCCCCAAAAAGAAGTCAAATTTTCAATAATCAAACTGAAATCTAAAGCCAAAACATAAAAAGAAATGATGGATTAGAAGAACAGACCTGGATTGAAGAGAAAACAAAAAGTAGAGTAAACCCAGAAAAGGAGAAAGATAATGAACCCTAGAAAAGCGGTTTAGGAGCTTTTTAACCACCACAATGGAACGGATAAACCCAAATACGAGAATCCGCAGTCTCGCAGCACACTGATTTGTACACATTTTCAGACACCTATGATTGCGCTACGGACAATACAATATTCTAATTTCTAAAATTGAATTAAAAAATAAATTGTTTCTGTTCTTTCAGCTTCACCAATAAACAAACAAAATTTAACAGCTTACTTTTTGAAAAGATAAAATAACTGATCTTTTCCACTGTTCGATCTTATCCAAAACCCCTAATTCGAAATCGGGTCCATTCCAAGATTTGAAATTGGGGAAGACGTGGATTGATGTTTGGGCTCGATTGGTACGTTAATGTTTCTAAATTTGTTATTTTACCATGGATTTATTTTGGGTAAATTACGGTAACTAAATTATATCAAAAAAATAAAATAATAATTAAACTTTTAAAAATTATAAAATAGCAATTAAATTTTATGTTTTGTTACAAAATGATAATATAGTTAGTTAAAGAAGTAACACGACTGTTAATTTTTTTGTATAATAGCACATTTAATCCTTCATAGTTACACATTCAATCAATCTAGTTATAATTTGAATAAATTTAATAAATTTAACACTCAAGTTTTACACATTGTTATAATTTATGGTTTAGGGTTTATGATTTAGAGTTTAGTGTGTAGAGTTTATGGTTTTAAGTTTTGAGTTTAGGGTGTAGGGTTTAGTGTTTAGGGATAAATTTATTGAATTTCTTCGAATCATGACTAGATTGATTGAATGTGTAATTATGAAAGACTAAAAGTCATATTATACAAAAAAATTAACAACCATGTCACTTCTTTAATGGATGTTAACGGCACAATTACCATTTTGTAACAAAACATAAAATTTAATTGACATTTTGTCATTTTAAAAAGTTTAGTTACTATTTTAATTTTTTGGGTATAGTTTAATGACAGTATGTGTACTTTATCCATTTATTTTTAAGGGTAAAATATATAATCATTCATATTTGAATTATTTTTACAATTTTCATTATTAGTGTTTGAAAAACTATGATTATAACGTAATTAATTTATTATATTATAATATTTTATTATTATTATCAACAATCATTTAATTTACTATTAGACTCTTTTAAGTAAAATTGGGAGTTCAAATTTTAAAGTCATAAATAAAAAAATTGGATTGAAATAATATGTTCGTAATAAACCTCTATAATACCTTATTAAGATTAGTCAACCGATAAATTGAATACCGATTATTTTATCCAAAAAAACAACCATCTTATCACTAACCCTTTAATAATGCACAAGATAGATAAAACAATTTAAATTCAAATCTTCTAGAATGATATCATTTATTTTTTCACTTTAACTATTTGTTGGATAATAACAAATGGTTTTGAGCGATGTAAATTTACGTTAATTACATGAAGTAATAATAAATTATTTTTTGGGGTAATAAATTAAAATATTTTCATTTTTTTGAGCGTATTATGGAAGGACCAAACAACATACAAATTCCATATTTTCATTTTCTGCATATAAAGTGCTCTAAAGAATAAGAATCACAAGGAAACCCGAATAGGAATGAACAAGAACTCTTCAGAAAAATAAAATAAAATACCTTACAGTTCAGGAAAACAATTATGATGCTCTGCTTCATTGAAGACAACACAGCTGAATTCATGGATTTCCACCTTCCTTTGTTGAAACAAACTGCTTTATGAAAACTTCAGCACAGTAATTATGACGCCATTGCCAGCAAGCCGAAGAGTATCGAGACTTTCAACTCAGTTTTAGCAATCCAGATTCTAATGTGTTGAAAAATTTAACTGCAACTCATCTTAGCAATTCTGAAAGCTTCAATGGACTTCAGGAATATTATTGTATCATGACCATGAACATCCTGATAAGCAAGCTTTCACAAGCGGCAGAGGCATGTAATAACTCAAGCAACCATCAAAATTCCAAGGTTAGGGGACATGACTATTGAAACTAGGGAGGTGTGACTGGATATATCTACTTAGCTTCTTGATATCCCAACAACGAAAAACAACCATAAGAGCTGTGTGCCGGGATTTGTCTAAATTTAGAAACCATCAGCATCTGTGGAGGGGAGCGGGATATATGTCCAGAGGTTGATACCGTAAGCGATCATTATGAGGCAAAGGTCCCTCCTGTGTATTTTAACAAGAAAGTACATTAAGTAAAAGGTAAAGAATTAATTATTTCACTGGCCAATTTAGTTGTTAGACAAAGGGACAGCAGGCAGTTTCAACAAAAAGAGGAATCAAAATGCATAAACAACTCAGACAGACTATATCCTAAATGATAAATCCAGCAAGGGTTGGACAGTTTTTTTCACCACATAAGTAGATGGTTTAAGGAATGATGTCCGTATAAAGCTTGCATTAGATATGCCAAAAGAACTAAACAAAATTTCAGTTGCTAAAATTTTCTTTGTCCTTGTATTCTCAAAGCTGTAATGAAATATAATAGTCGTTAAAATGCAAATAAAAATACCTCATCCAAGTTGATCTGGAATGGTTTGACAAAGTCCTCGAACATCACTGGAGAGAGTCCCTTAATTTTCTCCTCAACTTCCTACAAGAAGAAACAATTCAAGATTAGAAGGGAGCATGAAAAAAACCCCAAGCCAAGTTATAGGAGTTCCATTTATGTTACAATAGCCTATAACAGATGCCAAAAACTAAAGAATTACCAAGGGATGGATGTAATCTCCCAACCTTAATTATGTTTTATTGAGATAATAGGTAGTAATAAAAGATGATCCCAAACTTGAAAGGGTTCAACGTTAAACACTTAACATTGACAACACATCAGCAAAACTGACTTTATTCAACTAATATCTGGAATAGGAGTATTTTTAGCATACCAATCCTGTTATCCTTGACTTTTCCAACAGTTCCTTTGCAATCATATCCAGTATGTGCCTGTTGTCTTTCAAAGCATTTATTGCAAGCTCTTCGGTCTCTTCAATGTACTGCATGAACTCCGAGCATCATAATTTCAGTTGAAGTTAAAAAGTGAGAAAATTAAACAGTCTTTTACCTCTGTACTTAAAAAAATTCAGTGCCTGCTTAACAAACCAAAAACCTACACTCACAAATAACTTAAAAGGCATGCACAACTTCTATTGAAATTTAACGAAGGTGTCTAGTATCTATTTTGAAGTGAAACAAATTTGTTGGTAAAACTAGATTATGTCCCTAGTATGGTAGTAGAATGCAGTTTTAAGTGATAAGAATTCCACAATCAGATATAAGAGCAGGATATTTTTCCCATAAATGCCAAAACTCCCACTTTCAGATAAATTTCAGACAGTTCATCAGGTAATCAAATGGTTAAGCAACAGAAAAAAAATATTTGCAATTATAACTCTCTTCTTTGTAACAGCTAAAAAGATATTTCACTATATTTTGTTCTTGACCGATGGGAATCAGATTAAAAAGAAACATATTTTTTACTACTATGCAGGCAGCACTCATTACTAATAGACAAATGGTAGGTTATCACAATAGCAAACAACAGTTATAGAAGACAGAGCAAGCTAAAATTACCCTTGTCAACTCTCGAGTAAACAGCTCAGATACTTCAGGTGTCATATTGGCAGGAATTACATGAGGATCATCCCACTAGCACAACAAAGGAGTACAGAAAAATAATAAGTTAAAAAGAAATAGGATGTTCCTATAAAAAATTACAACTTGAGAGTTGTACCCTATATTTTATTAATTCACCATCTGAACTATCCGGTCGATCTAACAGCCCCACTCTTTTGGTTAATTGAGTAAGCCCTAACCTTGCATTTTGTGGACTGATCACCATTTCCCTTGCAATCTGAAGAGATACATTGAGTGAGAAAAAACAAGATTTGAAGGTTGCTTCTCATATAAAAAACAAAGATATACGTCATTGTAGACACTTCGAAATGCAACTAGCTTAGATACTTTCACCCTTAAAAATGAAATATGATGTAAAAATGTGCAGCTAAAAATAAAAATAAAATATACTGTTATTGAAAGCTCAGCTAATATTGCAGACATGATTTCTTGGAGAAGAAAACTAAGACAAAATTGCCTTCTTAATGCCTGAAAGGTGAGTTGTGAAAATGTAAAATGACATGAGGCTAACCATGTTCTAGCAAAAGTTAGAGACTAAAAGGGAGAACAAGAGTAATATTTGTTAAATGAGCAATGCATTTAAATAAACTATGATATCAAAAAGCAAACGCATTAAGGGAATAACCTTTGTTATCTTTTCCAAATCATCCCTTCCACCATCAGTTATGTCATCACCAAACACAACAAGTTCAGCACAACGTCCACCATGAGCTACCACCATTTGCATTTTCATGTAGCCAAATGTTGTATAGCCTTGGTCTACCATGTCTTCACGAGGGTAGAATACAGATATTGCAGTTTCCTACTCATGTTGGGAAAGGGTAAAAAACGATAAAAGAACCGGAAAGGAAAATACATGAAAAATCCAGAACAAGCCATCAAATAAAAACCAATTGTTGATACAACATTTGTACCTTGCCACCGGGCAGGAGCTGAGAAAATGCATGCCAATCAAATCGAGGAAACAAGTGAGCTAAAACTATGTGACCAGCTTCATGAACAGCCAAAAGTCTCTTCTTTTCAAAAGATACCTATATTACATTAACTGAAAGTCAGAAAAATAAGCTACAACATCCTTTTGTATAAAATGATCAACTTCCTTTTGTTGTCAAATTTCCAATAATCAATGGGATGTAACTTAAAAGGGCAATACTATTTCTTCCACGCTCTTTTGTTACACTAGGAGGTTCTCTTGAAACATGAAAATCATTTTTTTCCTATTCTTTTGTTACATGCTTTTAGTGCTAGCCAGTTTCAGGCTTCTAGGAGGAGATTTTTCCTGAAATTTTATAACCAGTAACCATACCTCTACATGAAAAATGTACCTTTGGAACCAAAAGTATGAAAATCAATCATCTTAAAGTTTGTGGTATATTAAAACAAAACAACAACAGTTGCAAATTTTGATTGATAGCACTATTTCAGAATAGTAGATTTCAGCACTTACACTTGCTTCACATTTCTGTTGCTCTTCCTCTGTAAGGAGGACACCCATACCTTCAAGTAACTGTTTATCTAACACATCAATAATATCTTGCTGGAAGATCTTGGAATGCCCTTTTCTCACCTGCAATAAGATTTAAATGTAACAGAAACCCAAGGCCTACTGAAACAACAAAAAATAACTTCCGCTCAAATTGCCTTGGAGATCACCACAGTAGTCCACATATTTTCAACTTAGCTTCAGCGCTAGGAAGCATGGACACAAACAGAGAAACGGGAAAGTGGCACATTGCAAAAGAAGTGCGATTTGTAGATGTGTCAAAGCATTTATTTTGGATTAATGACAAAATGAATACTTACCGACATTATTGCTGCTTCATTAACAAGATTTCGGATGTCTGCCCCAGAAAAACCAACAGTGCGAAATACAAGCTGTAGCATGGGACATGATGAGACACAATTAGCCCGAAACCAGATTAGTCTTTTATATTTCAAACTCAAAAACTTAGTGTGTCTAATTGAAAACTGATATACCATATTGTGCACATTACTGAACCAAAAATGTGGCACTCCATTTCTCTAAGAACTCTGATCCTACAAATTAAACTCATTCTTCTCTCTTTTTTTTTCTTTTTCCCCCCTGAAATATCATTATGATACTAACAGCTAACATATTTTCTCTCATTCATACGTTTATTTTAAAATTTCTTATAAGCAGAGTGTGGATGCTGCAACGGCCCGGCCATATACCAACGGTCTTTTAAAAATAACAATAATATAAGCAAGTAGCAGAAGACAAATATTGCTCAATCAAATTATATGTCTTAACTTTTATTTCTCAAAAACGATGACATAAAGATATGCTTGTTTGCTTGTCCTTTTCGCTAAAGTGAAGCAACCCGACCACCCAAATAAGTTTTACCATATAATTGGTAAAAACAGCTGCCTAGCTTGTAAGAAATTAAAAATACATAATAGACATTTTTCAAAGATTTTTTAGTGTGGTAGATGCAGAAGATAGAACTCTAGAAAATACAGCAGAACCTTTCCAACTGAAAGAAAAAAATGGTGATTATGTATGAGTTATTGGCAAGTTTAGTAAAGGAAAAGAAAGAGTAATTTTGTAAAATTGCCAGCTACTTATGCTCGTCCCCTTGAAGTTTTTAGAAGGCAGCTGCCATTGCCCTCTCAACTAATTTCACAAAGAAAAAAAAACAAGTAAGAGAATCTTGTAACCTAACCAACCAAACATGAAGATTCTAAGTATAGGTTGACCAATCTCAGCAGCTTTTGAACCCATTCTTGAACATAAAAGTTGTGACTTGTTATGAAGACTGATCCATGTTTCAGGAAGGCAGAACTGGAGTTTATTGGTGATGTACAAGGTTAAGAAAATGACATCAAGTGCATAATTGTTGGATGATAGAGCTTGCTGGTGGATTAAGTTGAGCGGTATTATATTTAACATCAATTAGCTTTAGAGACTGCCTTGTCCTTGTATAGAATTGGATCTCTCTGGTTAATGCCAGCTGGTTTCAAGCTTGTAGGTTGGGTGCTTTAACACAGAATCAAACTATAAAAACATCATGTAAGTGTTACATGCAATGATGATGAAGACGACAAAAAATGCTATTTACTTGCCAACGGCAGACATTTTATCCCTTTAATCTATAGATGCATGATACACGAAAATAGAGTTAACGAGAACTAGAGCAAGTTCAACAAAATACATATGAATATGAGCAGAACAACCACTAGTAGACACATGCTCAAATTACAATGAATTAGCTTACCTGTTCAAAGTTCACATCTTCAGCTAGCAGCTTTCCTGCACTATGCACACCAAATATTTGCACTCGTTGGTTTGCATCTGGCAAACCAATGTATAGACGGCGATCGATGCGTCCAGCGCGAACAAATTCGAGGTCCAATTCATCTGGCCTATTGGTGGCACAGATGAATATCACTGCTTGTCTGAGTGAAAACCGATCAACACCAGTTTTTTCCCTCCTATATGATGTAGAACTTAATAAGAAAACTAATTTGCAAGTATGAAAAGGCCTGAAGAGAGAAGTTTAGTCTGGAAAGTAAACAGAACAACAAAATATGGAGCTCCTTTCAATAATTAAAGATATCCCCATTTTAGGATTCAAATTGAGTTGATCTTGACCAAGTGCTCCGGTACAACATCAAAGAGAGTAGCAAGCCTTGTTCATAGAGTAACACGAAAAATGTGGGGAGAAGTAAAAAAATAGAGAATTTTGAACTAGAAGGTAAAAAAGAGCATCAGCTGAGCAAACTCTACCAAGTTAGTCCTACCACCTTCAAGGCCCATAATAAATTGATCTCAGTTAAAATGATACGACTGTATTAATCTAAAATGAAAATGAAAACAAGAAATTTAGAACATAAGATGAGCATGGAAATTTGGAATGAACAGATAATGAATATTACTGAATACTGTTTTAGAATTCTAGTTATTCTCCAATAAATCCAAAGGAAAACAAGTAGCTACAGGAGAAAATACTGGCATATGCATCGAGGTAAACTAGAACACTTACTCCCCATCAAGCTGAGCGATGAGTGCTTCAAATGTTGCCCTTCTGCGTGGATCCTTTCTTGCATGCCTTCCAGCAATGGCATCAATTTCATCAACAAAGACAAATGCAGGTGCCTGGAACAAAAGATATATAAATGAAATTCTCATAAGAGGAGAACACTAGACCTAGAGCAAGAAAATCAATAATTATAACAAGAAAATTAGAACGAGAATGCTGGTATATTGGAACTGCAACATGAAAGCTGGAACGACAATGCATAAGCACCCAGCAAGCAAAATTATGAATACAGAGGACAGATTCCACTGGAGCATTTGGTTTCATTAACCCATAGTATTCAACTAAAGTCATATAAGAATGCCAACAACGGGAGAATTAGATTCTCCTAAATATTTTCCAAAATAACCTTTACCTTAAAAGATCAGGAAACAACTGTCTGAAAATTTAAAGAGAAAAATAAAGCCAACTTTCTGGCATCATTATTTGTGCTAATAAATCAGGGAAAAGGAATCTTATAACCTTTAAGGAAGGATGGTCTGGTGACTATGATCGATGCCCCTATTTCCTACCATGAAAGCTGTTCTCCTTGGTATTATAGAAGGCCCCAATAACGAGCTTTCTAACTAATCTTAAGAGATTTTACTGTCAAAATGCTCAAGAAACTATTACTAAATTTTATGAAACCTTCTTATCTCTTATCCAAAGACTCATAAAAGGAAAAAAAACTTTTATTGTTATCCATCAACAATAATTGATCATATGCTGCAATTCCATCGCTTTTTATAGTAACTAGGACTACTAAGTGATTATGAAGCTCCAAAATGTCAAAATGTAAACAAATAAACGAGTCAAACCTAACTCTAAATCTACCACTGGACAACAACAAATTTGACCAAAAAAAATGAAAAGGGAGGGTGAGTAATGAAGAAGGCTTACATTTCTCCTTGCTATAGAAAACATCTCATTGATCCTAGCTGCACCGCTTTTTTCACTATCTGTAAACTCCGCACCAGAAGCAAAAACAAAAGGCAACCCACTTTCTTTTGCTAGCGTTCTAGCAAAAAGTGTTTTGCCAGTCCCAGGAGGTCCAGAGAGAAGAACACCCTGTCATAGTGTCATGACATACCAATGGCATGCTTACCTTGTTATTCAATCAATAGTAGAAGACTGAGAAAACATCTATTGAGTATACAAGTTTACCCTAACAAACTGAACGCCTTTTTCATAGTATTGCATAGGATTTCCCATATAAATCATCAGCTCATCAAGAAGAT
Source organism: Hibiscus tridactylites (assembly GCA_958450335.1). Lineage (NCBI taxonomy): Eukaryota > Viridiplantae > Streptophyta > Magnoliopsida > Malvales > Malvaceae > Hibiscus > Hibiscus tridactylites. The sequence goes on from OY288271.1 coordinate 5,020,440, forward strand.
CCCAAACATCACCACCCAATACCACTTCTTTATACATGGATTTTGTTTCACCAACATCTCCAACTGGCTGAATAAGTGCAGAAGGAAATCATAATTTGAGAATGTGAAGAATCTGACAGCAGGGGAGAAACAAAAGGGAAGTTTGAAATTTTTACCAGGATGAAGTTTTCCGCATAAGCCATATCAAATAGTTGGTTATACTTTTTGTAAAGAAAGCGCTTAGAGGTGACATGCAGAAGCATTGCAGACTCCCTAATAAGCCATAAAATTAATAACCCGGGAACTAGTGCAATCACGACTTTCATAAAATAATGGATCTGCCTCCTCTGAAGGAGATCTACTTCAACTCCAGAACTTGAGATAACCTCAAATAAGTGAGGATCAAGGGGAATATCAACCTACAGAATAGGTACAGCAACAAGATATTTTATGAAAAGGATATATATAACCCTGTTTCCTAAGCAACATGAAAGAAAAATTGTACTTACAATATATTCTAATGGAAAGCCTTCTTTCATTGTTACATACAATCTTTTCAAGTCCTCTGTGAACACAACAGCAGCAACCTATTTTTAAAAAGAATGCACTATCAAAGTCCATCCACTGCTATTCTGGTACCCCATAAGTGCAAGAATAAACAAGATGGTACACCAGCTTACCTCAGAAGAATCAAGTTTTTGAAGAAAATAAGAGTAAGGTAACTTAGGACGATAGCGCCACCATCTCTTAGATATCCATAGAGCTCTAGTTCCTTGTGTTTCTGTTACCTTTTCAACTACATCCTTGCGGAGGCTATTTTCCACCTCTTTCATGTCAAATTCAACTGCATACTTGGCATTTATAGAGTCTAATTGCTCAGATAACTTTTCCTTTTTAAGGATCTCTTTCCATGCTTGTAGTCTATCACGCCATGTTCCCATACTATCTGGAACTTCACCTGCCAGAACAAGAATAAATAAAACAGTGTGTCAATAAACACAAAGGAGAGAATATTTAATCATTATAAACAGGTAAAATGCAAGCCAAATCCGCACAAACCCACGTGACTCTAAAAAGAGAAGACTCAAAATACAAGGCACAGAAACTTTCTTGTATAAAAGCAAATAAAAGCCTAGCTTTAATGATTGATGGCTATGTACATGCATATGCATTAACTGACCCGAAATGCCCAAGTCTTTTCTCAGATCCTCCTTTTCTTCAGCATTCAATCTTGCATCGCTGTCAATAATTCGTTTCACATTCTCTTTAGAAGGCTCTGGATCATCATCCCATGCATTTTCTCCCACATAAGAACTATCATGAATAAGCATTCCATTTGGTCCTTCAATGAATTTCTTCAATTTGAGACCTTTGGGTGTTGTCTTCCTCCATAAACCCTTCTTAAACCTGTAATTACATGAAAGCTAGAGAATATAAGAATTAAAGTTGGAAAGGCCTTCATGATGCCAAATCTCTGTGTTGATTTACCATTTTCAATGTATGTATCACTAGAAAAAAAATTGAAATTAAAAAAGCTTGGGGACAATAGAAACAGAAAATAAACATAGATTATAGGCACATTGAGTATATAGGCCAAACAAATACTTGATAATAAACCAGCAATAAACTAACCAAGAGATTCAGGGCTACTTATTACTCAAAAACACTAGCTATGGACAAAATGATTGGGAATAGTCTTATGAGCAGAAGATATCACTTACATAACCTTCAAGAATTTAGTAAAGTAAAGCACAACACATTCTTTTTAACACAACAAATCACATTATTCCACAAATTCATACTGAGTATCTAGACCTTTACTGAGAATGACACTGTGCATTGTCTGAAATTCGATTCATAGACCGACATTGAGCAACATCTGTATAGTACAAAGATGATATTTTTATAAGCCCTGTAAACACATGAAAGTAACCAACTTACTCCAAAATCAAGTAAATAAATAAGCAATAAGCAGCAAAATCTAAAAGATTCAATATTACAAAAATTAAATAGGATGCAATCAAATCTTCCAGTAAAACATGAACTTAGACGTTGTTTGATAAACAATGCAGCAAACCACAACTACATATGCGTGCCTTGTATATCATTAGAATGAAGAAAGTACTAAACTGCATTTGCAAGTAATAAAAGAAATGCATTTACTTTCTAATATTACTTGGAGAGGGTTCAGGAATCAATGCCTCCATATAAGCCTCTGTTAATTGTTTTCTTTCTCGATCTTGTAGAGGAGCTCGCACGACAGCATACAATTTTTGACAAGAAATTATTGCAACAAAAGTATAGAGGACCAAAGCAGTCATCCGCTTGAGATCCCAATTTTTTAAATCCTGGAAATAATTAACCAACTATCAGCTTAAAACCAATGAAATGGTTGATAAAAAATAGAAAAGCAGAAAGCTACATTGAAGTGGTGCACAACAATGAGCTATATCCTGAAACTAAACTTCCATGAGCAGGCAATAGGGTAATAATTAAGCAGAAACGCATTCTGGCGCAATTCTCAATCTCTATCAAAGATTCTTACACTATTTTTAATGTGTAATTCATTAAACATATACATTAAGAAGAATGTAATAATGAAGTGGTAAAAAGAAACAAAATAACTAACCTTCCAACGCTCCCACTGGTTCCAGCTAACAAACTCGGGAAGCAACCGATTGAATTCACCCCCGCCCTTCCTGAAACCTTGGTTAACTCGTCCTACCAACTCACTAATCCTCACATTCGCCTCATCCAAATCAAACCCAGTTTCCTTCTTAACCGACTCCCCAAATTTGGACCAGAAGTTGTCAGAGCCGAGGCGGAGCCAAGAGAAGCCATTGGAGCCAGACCCGCCGGGATTGGGAGACGAAGAAGAAGAAGCTCTGATTTTGAGCCTGCGCCTTGTGGGGAGGTGAGAGAAAGTGAGGGCTTGAGAGGTTTTAGTTATTGGCGCGGGAGAAAAGAGAAGCGGGGATTGGGAGCAGGGGATTGGAACCTCCATTTCTGTTGCCTGTTGGAAGGGGTTTTGAGGGGTTTATCTAAACGTGAGAGAGCAAATGCCACTCTAATACTTGCAGGCGAGCTTTTTTTATTGGTTATTAAGGCCTTCTATTTTGAAGAAAAAAATCAATATACCTCTAAACTTTATAAATATTTTTATTTTAAATTTAATAACTGAACATCAGTGGGGTTCTAGACATGTGCAAGTGGAGCCATCACATTCACACATGGCCTCGAAAAAGAAGGGCCCAAAAATAAAGAGTAGATATAAATTATATAGCTATAAATTTATATATTTGATAATTAACAACTTACGAAAAACTTACATCATCCTTCAAATTAATTGTAAAATATGATCATTAATATCTCTTAAATTTATAATTGAATATTTCTTGTATATTGTCGGTCAAACCATTATTTCTTTAGATAAAAGATTTGAACAATATCAATTATATGAGAATATTTTTGGCTTCTTGTTTCATTATGATAAATCACTTTCATTAATAATTTTGAAAATGCTCTTAAGAAGAGCGAGTTATCAGATGTTGATGAAATTACACCATTTATTGAGCTGAAATTATTTAGAAAACTTTTATTTTAGGAAAAAATGAGAATAATGAATTTATTAAAAAATTTAAAACGTTTTAATTGCTTCTCAAATGCTACAATTTTTTATAAAACCTTGTTGACTATTTTTATTATTGTTGCTTTTATAGAACAAAAATTTTCAAAATTGAAATTGTTGAAATCATACTTACGGTAACTATGTCGCAATAAAAGTTAAATGAACTTACTTTGATGGCAATTGAGATTGACATTTAGAAAGAAATTTATATTAAAATTGTTGTAAATAATTTTGCTCAAAACATGCGAAAAGAGCGGCACTTTTTAAGTGAAAACATTAGATTTTCAGTTGTTTTATAAGTAAATTTTTGTTGTTCAAGAGATTTATTAAATACAATTTTGTATTAAGATGTTTAAAAAAATATTTAGACTATAGATTAAGAGTTTAGTTTTAAGAAATTGCACATGGCCTCATAAATTTTTGAACCGCCCATGTTGAACATTTTGTGGTTTTTGAATTTTTTATTTTAAAAAAACATGTTAGTATTTTTTAGTAATTTTTAATATTTTTTCAAATATTTTAACATTTTCTTAATTTCTTAATACTCTTTTAAAATAAAGCTAGACTAAAAAAATCAATTAAATTCTTTTTTATGTGATCACTAAGATGTGAACTACTATATCAACGTATGAACCATTATATTAATATGATGGATCATCACGTCAATTATTACTTTAATAATCAAAGACTGTTTTGTAACTTCAATAAAAAAAAGAGACTGTTTTGTAACTTTTGTTCGTCAAAGGATAATTTTTTTGTTACATATTATATGAAAACTTTTATAATTTATATAAATTTTATAATGAAAGACCACCTTAATCTCGTTAATGAGTTTATATAATTATTGTGAAAAAACTTAAATATAATTTAATCTCGATAAGATTTTAATATGTTGGTGTGATACAAAGGTAGCATCTGTTTAATTTTCTTAGTCTTTTTAAAGACGGCGCACACATTGTGTATTACTAGTGCTCGAACTCAGGTCCTAAAGGATATAAACATCTACCTTTGCCATAATGACAAAAGGAGATGAGCAAAGAGTTTGAAAGTTAAATAGATAAAATTAAAATGATACACAAAACTGTCAAAGAATTTAAAATTTAAGAATATAAATTATAAAGTTTAGGATTTAAAATTTAAGATTTAATTTTAGAGTTTAGAGTTTATGATTATGGGTTATGAATTTAAAATTTAAAATTTGTTGTTCAAATAAAATTAGTTGTGTAATTTTTTTACGCAAGTTGTTTATTAAAATAAAACTCAAATTATTATAAATCAGTTGACATAGTGGAGTGAGACATGAATCTCTCAAACAATGTCATGAATTTTTAATCTTAACCTTGTCGAATATAGAAAATTGGATTGATAAAGTTAATGGTGAGCAAACCTTGGCTTGGAATATCATAATCTCGACTCGACTGAAAAAAATCAAATAAAGTTTGACTTATAAAATAAAAACTTGAATAATTCGAATTTTTTCAGTAATTAATGGAAACGATTTTGAAGTCAAGTCCCTCAATTGTTGTTTGATTATGATATTACATATATATATCGTGTACGATTATAGAAAGTCGATCAAATTAAATTAGCAAGTACCATAATATTATAAGATGCTTACCATTAAATATGAACAAAAACTTGAACAACTTGAATCTTCTCAAATTTTATAAACTCGACCACGTAATAGTCTCTGTTCCTAATTCCTATTGCCGTAATATTATAAAATGCTTATATGAAATGCGGACGTTGCAATTTTGGAGCGCTTTGTATTTCAGTGTTTCGATTCTCCTCTACTACTCTATACTCTCTATTCCTATTGCCGTTTTATGGGATTAGGATTACCTTAGGTCTGGTTTCTTTCTCATCTCTGTTTTTCTTTCTTGCCATACACGCCAGATCATCAAGTAAGTTTTCGACAGCCTATATGCTCATATTTCGGTCAACAACCAAGTTCCCCCAATCAATACTTCTGCTCTTTGTTTATTGCTGTGACTTTTGTTAGATTTCTTAGCTGCGGAAATTATATGCTTATGTGGATTTCAGTAAAAGTCCTGTTTCCTGTAGGTTCTTTGAAAAAGAAGAATTCTTGGTAAACTAACCGAGAATAGTCTGGAAGTTTGCTTTTATTTCTTTTGAGAAAAATAATCACCAGGAATTCCGTGTTCAGATTCAAAGAAAATTCTGGGTTTGTTACTGTGTATATTTAGGGTTAAACAATTAAAGAATGAAGTATTCATTTTCTCTTTCTTTTTGTTACTTTAGAAAAACAGAATACATATCCACTTGTTGACTCGTCACAGATACAGGTAATGCATTGCTTTAAATAACAAACTTTGTTTCAAAGATGAGACTAGCGCGCGATCGTGAACAAGCCACGCCCGGCTCTGGATCTGAACTCGTTCGGTGATCGCGCGGTGTCGACGCGGTTACGTAAGCCGACTAAAATATAATAATAAAAATAACAACCCTGCCTTTTTTTTGCCGCCTTACTCCCGGTATATATAGGGAAGCGGGGGGTTGCAATTATACATTTGGCAGTCCATTGCAAAAGCTAGTACATGATATGATGTGTCCTTATCTGCTGTCTCGTTTTCGGTTCTCAAAGGTGACGTCAAAACGACATTTTATTTTGCGTAAGAAGTCAAAGGTACGTAGCTCAAAACTTCTATATTTTCACAATTCTGTTTCCCAGCCTTATATTTTTCCTTTTCAGATTCGCTAATCGCTCTACGACCTACGTGCATGCGAATGTTTTCTACTAATGGAATGAATTCGTTTCTATAATCTTTTAATTTTACAATTAAGATTAACAAACTGTTATACTTTGTTACATTATTTTTTAAAATATTTTTTAATTTTGTTATAAAGTTTTTTCTAAATAAATAAATGTATGCACATTATCGGTTGAATAGAAAACATATACATCCCTTTTCGATGTTTTTATTTATGCCTCAATATTAAAAAATTGTTTTTTAGGGTTTAATATTTAAGATTAAAACTTAATATTTTAGTGTTGAGACATAAAAAAAACAAAGAATTTTTTATTTGTTTTATCTAATTTTTAAGGAATTTACATGTCTATATGTTAAATATGTATGTAATGCATTGTAATGTTTAAGCATAATTTTCGGACTTAGATCGCAGTATGTGATTTACTTTTAAAGTTAGAGATATTATCTTAACCATACATTTTTATTTATTAAAAGAAATAAATAAACTATTCTTTTATTATTTTCTAAAAATCAATAATCAAGGATTATTTGTAATTTTTTATGAATTACAAACTGTGATGTGAGGTTTTTCCTTGTTTGCTTTTAAAATTAAGATAACATATGCCTTATGATCTAAAAGTTGTTGCCTTGTTTCCCAAGATTTGAATTCAAGAATAAATGTTCTCACATGTTAGGATTAATTTTTTTTAATCAATCAATCGACATATATAAATTTAATAATTAATATATATATATACTTTATTATAAAATAAATTAAGATTATCAAATAAATCTTAAAATATGTAAGAATATAAAACAAATATAATCAATTTAAAGTCGTATTGAATTTAGATAACTTTTTCCTTACTGCAATTAGGTTAACATGATCTATTTTTTTTATATAATATGATCAGATTTATGAATTTCTGTCTATCTCCGCCTTGCTTTTATCTATACATTTTTTTGTTACTACAGGCCACTCCTAGTATTTTCTTGTTTAACAAGTATATATATTTAGAAAATACCATATCTAGTTTCTAATTAACGTGGGTTTGTTTAATCATGTGGGGAACTAGAGAAAGATTGCTTCAGCAAAATATATGAGGAAGAGACTTGGAAGGTTGAAAGTGGAGATGGAAGACATCAGCAAAGAGCAGCAGAGCATCAAGGAAGGGCAATGTCGAGTTCGAGCCAAATTCAATGCGGTCGAAGAAGAATACGAACATCTTCGCAATGAAACTAATCAAATCATCCAACAAACCGCCAATACCCAAATCCGACTCGGTCTGATGTTCAGTATCCTCAAGGCTAGAGAAGAAGGCGACCTCGGCAAGGCTGCTCAATTAACTGGACTACTCCGGTAAAGCCTCTAGTTTCCTTTTTCTTCTCAATCAATAACTAATTTTGATTGCAATCTTGCTTATGTTAGTTTCATGTATTTTCTTGCCAGTGAAATGGTGGACAGAGATAATTACTGCGATCATGGAGCATCGCCGCCGTAGTGTTTCGAAAGTTAAACATCGAATTCAATTCAGTCCGTCCTGGTCTTAAGGGACAGACATGTCGTCTTATATTGATCAGATTTTAAATCTGTTAATTCATGTACTAAATGTGTGGTAGTGTTAATCGTATTTAAATGTTATGAGTTGTGATTCTATCATAAATTATTGTTCATGTTTGTGTTGTGTTTGTTATTCAGAAATGTATCCACTTTAATCATATTTTTTAAAGAAATCTTTTTCCCTTTAATTTGAGTAGTAATGTTAGTTTCTAAACTATCAAGTTTTTGTGGCCTTAATTTGTATTAAAATGTCTCAATTCAAGCTTCAAAAAAGTTGTCTCAATTCAAATTAGAACTCAAATTTGAATTCAAGCTCAAATAACTGAATTTAAAATTAAGTATAGTAAACCGAACTCATTTTTTATAATTATCAGTATCCAATCCAGCTCATTATGCGAGCGACATTCTCAACCTAATTACTTCATACACCATATTAAGATTCAAATATGATTTAGCGTTTTATCTCGTTAAGTCAACTAATTGTTGGTATAATTGTAATCATCTTTTACTAAAATGAGCGGCCTTTGGTATAAGCGACGTTGTGTTAAAAGGTGATTATTGCTTGGTGTTGGTTCGTTGCTGTCTAAGTTTGGATTTCAGGTTGATTTGCAGTCTGCAGGAAGGCATTTTTTAAGTACCAACATGGTAAATGGTGTCTAGTTCAGGTATCTAATGTGTATTTAAGCCAAATTTTAAAACTAATGAATCAGCAACATCATGGAAAATCTGGGGATGGATGTAGGTTACCTTGTACATTTCGATAAGAAAAAGTTGGTTTTTCCTATAAAATAATAAATAATTAATTCAAAAAATCACTTTAGGTGCTTAACTAATTCCCTTATCTTTTAGTCGTCCAGAAAATGGAGAGAAGATTCATACAGGTTCAATGGAAATTAAACAAACATTTGGTCAAAGAAAAAGAAAACCAATTAGGTCATTTTAAACCTTGTAAAAGCAACCCCTTTTAGTATTTATACCTCTTCCTGTGACCCCATTTTCTTCTTACAATTGCCTTTCTACATATCTGCAGTCAGTACTGATTTTGTCTGTCATTTCTCTGTTGGCAGGTTGCTGTTTTTGGAAAACAGAATAATGGATAATTCAAGAGCAGCTTTCGGACCGACTACTCCGGCGGCAGCAGTGCTGAATGTAATAAACATCGAGGATGACGGCGGATCGGGCTCCAACTCTAAGTACATAATCGGGGGAGGGTTTGGAGTTGTCGTGTTTTTGGCGGTTATAATATTCATGATGTTCAAGTACAAGAAATGGGGTTGTGGATGCAGCTTTTCTTGCAACGGCAGCTGCCAGGTCACCTCCTCCGACTCCTGTGTTGTTCATTTTAAAAATAATACTCATAATGTATGAGATTGATAATTGAGGCTTTGGATGTCGGCAAAGGACAAAGAATATGATCTAGGTTAGACCTTTACGATGTTGGCGGATAATCAATCTTAAGCTTGTATTCGATGAGTTGAATCAATTGATAATATGTAATTTATGCTTTGTTTGGTATTTTTTTTAAGTCTAAACATTAAAAAAATAAATTTCTAATTGTAATCCTAAATTATAAACTTTAAACCCTCAATTTCCTAAACTCTAATCTTAAAACATAATTATAATTTAAACTTAATATTTTAATATGAGATATAAATAGAAAAAAAAGAAAGAAAGAAGACAATTTCCATTCGTAATTTATTATTTTATAAATAAATACGGTTCATTGGTCAGATCAATGTCTGCCTTTTGTAATAAATACGTTAACTAAATTAAAAAATTATAAATTGAAACTATACTAGTATTCCAATAACAAATTCAAAGATATCTATTTATTAACTTTGTTACTCAATTGTTAATGCAATTATATTTGATAAAAAATCCTCACTTTTTTAGTATTTTTTACCCCCAACAATAAAAAAATCAATTCTTAACCCTAATCTTACATTTTAAATTATAAACTGTAAACCTCAAACCTTAAAAAATACAACATACACCTTACAATCTAATCGAGGTATTTACAATCTCAAGGTAAATACTGATATTCAGATGAAATAATGTGTAAACATCTTTTGATAACGCACACACACTCTAATACTCATATTTTGGACCTCTTAAAATAAACATAATTCTCTTTTTTATTACAGCCACTTGTTGGGTTCTTTCGTAATGAAGAGTTATATCATCATAATGGATGGGTAAGAACATGTTTCATGTTATACTAAATACTATTTTTACATAAATTTTCGAACAAACATGAAATGTGAAAGCCTGTAATAAACGTGAAAACATTCTTCACACCAACAATACTATTTTGGAGCATTCTGCAAAGCAATCAACTGTCAAGCGTTTGCTGCTGCAGGTTTTCCTCTGCTACTATTTGCCTGAAAAGGGGTGAATACTGTCCTTAATGGAGTATATAATAATTGAAGCAAATTAAGCTAAGAAAACCAACCGTAGCAAATGAGTGAAGTGAACAGCCTTAGCAAGATCGTCTTCTTCTCGTGCTCTCAATATGTTGAACATGAGAGCCAGACGGATTTGGGTTCGGACACTTTTCTGGATCATCAACTTTGATTCTTCACGCAGTGCTTCAAATTCAGTTTCCACTGCCCTAAGTTTCTGTCGAACTTGTGACTGCCCTTCTCTGATGTTGTTTTGCTCTTTTCTAATCTCCTCCAGTACCTCTCCCTTTATCAATCTTCTTCTAAGCTTCACTTTCGAATCATGTTTCGTCGCTTTTTTCTTCCTGCGCGCAATCGAATTGAAACGATGGTGCTTCCAGAAAATCCTCGACATTCTTCTTCTTCTTCTACTTCTGGTTTTCAAGTATAGAAATGAAGGATATGTTGTTTATACAAGCATTAGTCAAGTCATTATTTATAGACGTGTGTTTTGTCTGTACAGTAGGCTTTATGTCGGGTTCATTTACCAGACTTTAACGTACGCGAGGTATCTAACGCAAGTGACCGGAAAGAAAATGGTGGTAGCGCGACCATTACTTTGGTGTTTTCTAAAGCTTCAGCATCTGGTAAAAAAGTTGATGGTTTTTAAATTTTATGAATTCCTTTTTTTAAGCATCTAATTCTCGGGAACAAACATTCGGATGAAAATCATCTGCCCCTAAAGTATGCCCCCATTTGTGCCCCCACTTTAAAATAGTGGGTTTAGAGTTTAGGTTTTGGGGTTTAAGGTTGGGGCTTAGGGTTAGGGTGTAGGGAATTAGAGGTAGGGTGTATTTTTTAGAGTTTAGGGTTTGGAATTTAGGATATGAAAATTAGGGTTATGGGGCAAGATTTAATTTTTAAGTAATTTTAGGCAGGGGGCATAGAAGGAGGCATGGTTAGGGGCAGGATATTTTTACTCCAAACATTCACCTTTTGCTTTTGGTTTTTAAATTTGGGTGACAACGTACATGATACTACATAAATTCAGGGCGGATGTATGTAGTTATTTGGTAGGTCACGTGACCCACTATTAATTTTTGGATAAACTACAATAGATGTTACTTAATTATAAGTAATATTATATTTAGGTCATTTAATTTTTAAAAGTTACATTTTAGTTATTCAAATATGGGTAAAGTTACTTTTGAGTCACTCAAATATGGGTTAGGTTACATTTCGGCCACTCAATTATGGGTAAGGTTACATTTGGGTCACACTTCATACTTAAAAAAATTAATTACCGCTACAAAAATTACATTTGGGTCAATCCTCAAATGCTTGAACTTTTGATAACCTTTGTCTTTGAAACTCAGAAGAACTTTCACGATATCACACTTATCTCTTTAAACGTTCTATTTAGGAGTGAGCGTTCGATCGAGTTGAGTCAAAAAAATTCGACTTATTCGTCATATTTTACAACTCAAACTTTATTTGAAATTTTTTCGATTCGAGTCAAGTTTATGAAATTAGAGTCGAGTCGAGTTTTCGAGTTCCTATACAAATTTAATTGTAATTATTTATCATGTTATAGTACACTTTGATTCTAATTCAATGATTTTCACTAATCATATACGATATGCATATATATTTCATCATATTATTTTTCATATGTGGCATATATTTCTTCATATTTTTTATATTGGTATATATATATTAGGAAAAATTGAGGAACTTGACTCAAACTTAAAAATCAATCTACTAACTACTAAAAATTTCGAGTTATTTGAATTTTCATTTTACAACTTAAACTTTATTTGAAATTTTTTCGTGTCGAGTCGAGTTTATGTAATTTAGAGTCGAGTCAGAACGAGTCGAGGTTTTCACCTCGAGTCAAGTTGAAAATTTTAGTTTTTTCGAGTCGAGTTTTGCTCACCTCTAGTTCTATTTGACAAGAAAAAATGGTTGATCCTGAATTTCTATACTCATCCATTTATCAATTCAATTTTCTTGTCACTTTTATCGATTGTGGATTGTTATTACTTTTTTAATTCTTTTTTCAAGTAGAGATTTATTTAACATAATGCATTTTTATGCTTATTTAGGATGTTGTAGTTAAATTGATTTTCTGGAGAAATTTAAAGCCTTAAACCTTTGAATAAGGTAAATAGGTGAACCACCAAACTTAAATTCATGGATCCGCACCTGCATAAATTTTAACATTTTAAAAGCCAGTACTTTATTTTTTGTTAATTTTTTAATGGAATTATTTGATTGCATTTTAAGGTTTTTTAATAAGTTCCCCTTTTATGGTATTTTATCTCTTTGATAGAAAAATTATATTTTTAATGAGGACAAATATTCAATTTCTGTTATGAATATAATTTATATTTTATGAAAATTTGAGGGTTAATTAGTATTTTGCCTTATGAAATCGTACCTCATTATAGTTTTAATATTATATATGTTTTTCAATTTGGTCCTTGGACTTCCCCAGCGTGAAACATGTTATCACGCTCAAAATTTCCATCACAAAAAAGCCATTTCACAAACTCGAGATTCATAAATTTTATTATAAAAAATAAAATAAAATTCAAAAAATAAATTTTTTAATAAAAATAAAAAATTACAGTGTTTGGTGCAATGGCAAGACACATTGTACTTCCAATAAAAAATGTTTGATTCTAATCTTGGAGATAATATTGTTGGGAGAGAGATCCATGAATCTCGAGCATGAACCATAAAATAGACATAAACTATACCAAAAATAAAAATTTAAAAATTTATTGAGTCTTAAAATATTTTTTTGAATTTTTCTAATTTAATATATATTTTGTGTCAATTTCCTTTAGTGTTAGTGTCATGTGACTTTTTGTAACCAAAAGTTTGAGTGGAGTAACATTTTTCGCATTTAAAAAGTTCAGGACCAAACTGAATAAAAAATGATTTCATATACAAATTGATAATGAGATGCAACTTGTGATGGTAAAATATTAAATTTCTTTAACAACATATATAAATGTGATGGTAAGTGTCTCTTCTACCCTAACCAATGTCTGAGAGTTTAATTCTCGTCCTAGATATAGAGTAATTTTAAAACTTGTGGCCAGTGTCTACTTCTATATGAGCCAACAGAACGTGATAAATGTTAAATTATAAAATTATTAAAATTTATTTATTTAAAATTTTATAAAAAAAAATATATAAAATTATTAAAAATAAATTATTTTAAAAATAAGAATATAACACCTAAACCAGCGATTAACTATATAATTATGAACGGAGTTGCGTAATTTAAGGCCGTATTATTGGGAAAGTGTAATCATATCAACCCGAGAACACTACTAAATAAAATTGATATTAATGTCAACCACTAATCAACCTTTGATTCAGTTATAAACCCCAGAAGATCGGTCGATCAGTTGAAAACCCGCCCGAGTGGCCTCATTATAAAACCATGCTTCTCCTTCCTTTCTCAACACATCAGATACAGAGCTGGGAATTGAATAATTGAGGTAGCTTAAAGGCTTAGGGACCTAAGAAGCCTAATTTGTTAATCTCAAAACAAAAAAGAGGGGCCGAGCGCTAAATCTTTTATTTGGCTCGGTCCCTCTGCATTTCGGTTTTTGTTTCCTCCCATCCATATAAATCTTAGTCCGTTTCGGTTTCGACTCAAGTCGATAACAATGGTGTCACGGGGCATGATTAAGGAGAAGAAGACACCTTTGAAACCAAAGGTGAAGAGTTTTAAAGTGAGAGTGACACATGTGAGGAAGACCATATTGGAGGATCAAAGAATTGCAGGAGATGTGGAAGAACTCCTTTTGGAAACTCAGGTGATTGTGAAGCAATCGAGTTCCGACTGCATTCGGCTCGGTATTGTGTTCAATATCGTTGGAGGAGCTGACCACGACGGGGACGTTGAAATAGCGGCCGCATTCGCCCCTCAGTAGATTCCCTAGTTCCGTTTCTGATAAAATAAAGCTTTAAGGTTTTGTTTTTCTCTTTTTAATGCCAATGTTGATGTCCTCCTTCAGTAATATAAAAAAGGATGTGACAATATTGCATTCTGTTTTGCTTCATTTGCAGCAACAAAAAGGGCTTTTTTAATTTATTTTTGAATCATCATCAAAACTATTAATACCATATGACTTGGTAATTTGTAATTAAATTACTCAATTTAATAATATCAAGTTTCATATAGACAGTAAATATTTAATTTAACTAAATTATATCATTAATTGTTATTATTAATAAATTAAATCACTTATTAATATTATTACATATCCTTTAACTAAAAAATAACCAACATTTGCTCATCCTCTTGTGTCCTAGTGGCAAAGGTAGATGTTTATCATCCCTTGGGACCCGGGTTCGAGCACCAGTAATGTCATGTTGTGTGTGCCGTCTTTGAAAAGACTTAGAAAGTTAAACAGATGCTACCCTTGCATCGCACCAGCATATTCAAAAAAAAAATAACCAACATTTTCAATGTCATTAACAAATGTTTAGTTTGATATTTTCAAAAAGTAATTTATGAGTTATGACAATCCATCATCTATTTCCCGAAAAATAATTCATTTCTGTTTTAAGTAAAACCATTAATATAAGAGGTATTAAAAAGAGCTTCATATGATCAAAATATTGAAACAATCAATTGAAAAATGGAATAACAATTAACTTAAGTTGGTGGGTTTACTTATGGAATACAATGAAGATGAGTCCTTTAAAAAATAAAATTGAATAGGGAGACTTGGTAATAATATTTTAAAAGGTAATTTAGTAAAAAATTTATTTTCACGTGTACTCTTCTCTTCTGACGTAGACGTAGAAAAGCTTTTAATGAGGCACGGGTTGATTCTGACTTTTACATAGATTTTTCATAGATTTTTTTTCTCTAAACCTTAAATTTTAAACTCTACACCCTATGCCCTAAAAAATACACATTATCCTAATTTTCTAAAACTCTAACTACAAACCCTCACCCTAAACCTTAAACTTAATTTTTAGTGTGAGGCATATATGAAAGCACCGAAAAAGAACACATGATTTCTATTCTGAAGCATAACTTATAGAAATTTCGCAGGACACGACATTTTACTTCTTTTTCATTTTCATCAAATGAAATTTGAAGGAAGTGGAATTGTATTAAACAAATTTCTGAGTTAATGTGGTCGAATATACTACAACACGCGGAACAAGCAATTATAGTGAACCATTACCGGTCGGACAAAAATTTTCTATTTCTTTTCTTATCCATAATTCTTTAAACTTTAAAACTAAATTATAATCTTATTTTTTTTAGTCATAGAAAAGCATCAAAAAAAAAATATAGATGATTTATTTTCATAACCTGTCAAAGAAAAAGTCAAAGGTTAAATCATAGCCGTGTGGGACCAGTGAGGAATAAGATTGATGCTAAAGCCGACCAGTCAGCAGTCTCTGATTCATACAACTCCAAACAAGATCGTTCGATTCTCTAACCTCACGCCCGACTGCACTTACAATAAAACAGACCATTTCTTCATCATTTCCCCCCGGTTTCACTACATATCCGTTAGTTGTTTCCTCCAAATTCAACACGCGGTTTTGATAAAATTTAAGTTTATATAAACCCAAGTTTATATTCAGAACTTCAAATTCAAGTAGTTGATAACAATGGTGGCGCGGAGCATGATCAAGGATTTGAAGCCGAAAATGAAGAGTTTGAAAAGGAGGGTCCAACGAATCAAAGCCGATATGGGAAAGATAAGGGAAGATCAAAGATGCATAAGGGAGGAGCAAATGGTTATAGGAGAAAGGTTTGGAGACGTTGTACGCCAATGCCATGAACTCAGATTGGAAACTCAGGTGATGCTGAAGCAATCGGCTTTCAATCGGATTCGGCTTGGCATTATGCTCAGCATCTTACGAGCTCGCCAAGACGGTGACTTCGATAAAGCTGCCGCCCTTACTGCCTTCCTTGCTTCCGTCTCTGATAGAAGAAACTTGTAGTTTTTGTTTGTTTTCCTTCAATTACAATGTCGGTCGGCTACCGGCAATCTCAAAACATATGTAAATTACAATATGTTTTTATTCATAAAACTTCCTCTCTTTTTTCCTCCTTTAGCTGCAACAAAAGATGGTTTCTATACAGTCTCAAGGAAGTGGATAAGAGCGATGCACTTTTCATTTTCAGGTTTATTTCTATGCTCAACATTAAAAAAATATTAAATTTTAATTTTAAATTTTAAATTTTATATTCTAAACTTTAAAAAATACACTATACACAAATCATGAAAGTGCATGTATAAGAGCGACGCAGTACGTAGCAGAATTTTTTTTTACATCGATAAGGGTGGTGATATGAACACAAATCATCTGTCCTGTTTGGGCTAATATTAAAAAATTAAATTTATATTATAACACATTATACACTCAATTCGTTAAATTTTAACCTTAAATCTTAATCTTAAAGCTATCATACTTCGAATCTAAGGAGTGGTTCCAATAGTAATATGTGACGTATTCCACTTAGTGTAATCCGGGTTTTAACAGCTTAGTCTATAAGGGATAAAAATTTTATGCCCATTTTCGATGGCCATACTTATGCTCCAACACTAAAAAAATACAACAAAATTAAATTTCAAGCCCTAACCCTAAATTCTAAATCCTAAACCATACACCCTATACCCTAAAAAATACACCCTACCCTAAATTTCATAAACCCTAACCATAACCCCTAACCTAAAACCATAAACCCTAAACCTAATTTTGAATGTGGGGGCATAAGTAGGGGCACCGAAAAGGGGTAGAAGATTTCTATCCGTCTATAAGCATGTCTTAATCAACATTTAAAAATCAAACACAAATACTACCATGTATTTGAATAGAATTGTAAAAAAAAATATTAATATCCTATACACTGGCGAAGGAAACTGAAAGTTTCCACGAGCGCCTTTAGTTAGTTTTAGGGTATATAGAATTAGTTTAAGGTTTATGGGTTTAGGTGTAAGTGTTTAGAATTTAGGGATAATTATTTCAATGTAAGGTTTAGGGTTTATATGTTATGATTTAGTTTTTAGGGTAATATGGTGAGGATTTATGTTTTAAGCTATAAACCCCAAATTATAACCCTAAACCTTAAATTGAAACAACTATCTCTAAGTTTTAACTCACTACACCTAAACCCCTAAACCCTATACCCTAAACTAACTCTCTATACCCTAAACTAACTCTCTATACCCTAAAACTAAGGCGCATGTAGAAACTTTCAGTTTCCACGCATGTGTATAGAATATTTATCAAAAAAAAATATCCTACTTCAAATAATCAAAATAACGAATGTTTTTGTATTGTTAGCAACTTTTTAGTTTAGCCATTTTTTATAATTCAACTAAATTAAACAATTTTTTCCCTAGACTTAGAATTTTATTTTCATTTGATTTTAAAAAAATTCTAACTGAATTGACTCAAAATTTGACGCTATCAATTTAAAACTCAAATCATTTTCAATTTGATGATGATTAGTTTTAGTATTAAGCTCAATTGATTAGGGTTTATGACCAGGTCAAATTAAACCTCAGAATTTAGAATTTTAAATTTAGACAATCCATCCAATCAACTTTAGAAGAATTTATTTATTTTTTTCTATATAAAAAATGTGGAGTACCTGTAAAGGAAAATACCAAGCAAATCTAGTAAAACCTAACGTAACGTCTCAAAGGAAAAATATTCTAAAAAACACTAATAAAATCTGTGTGGGACCATTGACAAATAAAACTGATATTAAAATTTAATCCCTCGGAATCAGTCGTACCAACACTAAAATAAACCCGCAAATGATCGTTCGATCTCTCTGGAAAAACCCTGCGATTCTTTCAGCTCGCGCCCGAATGCCCTCACTATAAAACTCATACTTCTTCCTCCTTTCTCCCCGGTTTCTCCTCATGTTCGTTAATTCCACACGCGGTTTTACTAAAACCAACTTGTTATATAAATCCATTGGATTCATGGCATTGCAATCCAAGTTTATATCTAAATCTGTTCCAGTTTTGAGCTTCAAATTCAGGCCGATAACAATGGCGGTGCCCTGCATGATCAAGGAGAATAAGAAGAATGCTTTGAAACCGAAAACGAAGAGTTTGAAAACGAGGGTCCAACGAATAAAAGCAGATATGGGAGGAATAAGGGAAGATCAAAGATGCATAAGAGAGGAGCAAAGGAGTATAGGAGAACGGTTTGGAGATGTTAAACGCCAATGCGATGAACTCAGATTGGAAACGGAAGCGATTCTGAAGCAATCGGCTTTTAATCGGATTCGGCTTGGTATCATGTTTAGCATCTTACGAGCTCGCCAAGATGGTGACTTTGATAAAGCTGCCGCCTTCTGTGGCTTCCTCACTTCAATTTCTGATACAAGAAAGTTGTAGTTTATTTATTTCATTGTTAATGTCGGCTATCTGGAATCTCAAAGGATGTAATATCACAATCTGTTTTTGTTCGTAAATTTGTCTCATTTTTTCCCAATGGGTTTACAAAAAATGTTTTTTTGCAAATTTGTGCCCAATTTTTTTTTTTAAAATTAGCATCAACCAACCACCCGAACGCCTACAGACTCGACAACAAGAAAACAAAATAACAGTGCCCCAAAACTTCAAAGAAATTGAGGCCCAGAAACCTACCTAACCGTGCATAAAAACATATTAGATACTGTCTAAATAAATCAAGACATAGAAAACTTAAGTCAATTCTTTAGCAAAAGTAACCGTTAAATCTATTTAGTTGAATTTATACGTTCAATTTTTAAACATCTCCCCTCTCCCCCAAATTTGGAGAATCATACTCTCTATAATTATCATATTCAAATATGTGTCGTGGCGGTTGTTTAACCATCTTGATTGTTTGGACGTGTGGAATTCATTAGCACACTCAGAAAAGCTAATTCAACTGCTGATATATATATATATATATATATATATATATATATATATGGCGTTGGAATTCACGTGTAGATTTGTTTTATGCATGGATGTAGTGTTGTGTTGATTGGCATTTCGCTTGGTCGCGAGCTGATGCAGATATGGGTGCTCTGATTTGATGTGTCATTGGCATGGATTTAAATTACAATTGTGGTAAGGGACAGAGCCATTAAAGCTTCGGGAGGGGCAATCGCCCCTCATCTCGAAGAAATTTTTTTTCACCTTTGCTCTCTATTTAAAAATTGGTTTATTTATAAATTTGTTCCCCAATTTCAAATATTTATAGTTTGTCTACCCAATCCCAAATTCTGACTCCGTCCCTGATTGTGGTCGTTTGTATTTATTATGATTGCAGACATAATAAATATTATCGTGGTCATTGTGTACCACAATCATAATTTTTTTAATAACAAAAGCTATTGAAATATAACAATTGTGGGTATTGTGATTTTAAACCTGTAAATACTACTATATAGTGGTCGCTATTGTGGCTGCAGGCTACTTAAATCCTTTAGTTTTCAACGGTGTTTTGTTTTGCTGGGGGCCTTCGTTGATTCAGCGAAATATAAATATATATACACAAATATTTACATTGAGTTTTTAGAAATTTTTATAATAAAAAAATCCAAACAGAGTAGCAATTTACAAATAGATAATAAATTAAGAAAAACTCCAACACAAGAGGCAGGAATGGATAAAAATACAAATGAATAACGTAGTAATCGGTATCCTTTTTCATCAAATAAATAGAAACATGCAAATGTAATTTATTATAGAAAAACGGTGCATTCTCCATCATGTACTAACTTCGAATTCATCACTTTTCCCATCAATGCTTCCTTAATCTGCTACTTCTCTTTTGCTATCAATTCACTGTAGAATCAGAAAAAAAAAGGAAATAACATTAGCATTTGAAGCAAAATCCAAAAGCACAAAGCCATACTTTATTTTTGTAGTTTAAATGTAGGAAGTGGGAATATAGAGAAACCGGAGAGCAGAAGTGAGGTGTGATGCTTGGGAAAAGTCACGGTTCTGTCTGGCTTTGAGGATTTGGAACATAAGAGCCACCCGGATTTGGGTATTCACACTCTGTCGGGTGACCAGGATTGTCTCCTGCCGGAGTTGCTCACATTCCACATCAATGGCTTCCAATTTTTGTCTTAATTCACCCTGCACCTCTTTCATATTGTTTTGCTCCTCATTTATTTCTTCCATCTCAACTCTTAGCTTCTTCATACTACGGTTTAAGCTCCTCAACCTTCTTTTCTTCTGCTACGAAATAAATAAATTAACAAATAGTCATAAAAAGAGTTCGAGACAGGATAAAGCCAGAATTTAAAATTGGGAGTAAAACATAAATGTTTGAAAGTTGAGGGACAAATTCATAAATAAAATCTTGGGAGGTGGGAAGCAATTGCCCCTCCCACCCTATGTAATTCCGTCCCTAGTTTGAGATGGTTAAGGCTTTAAATAAGATGGAAACATGTACAGCTTATTTTAATTCTTGGGATGCTGTGGATGAATGGATGATCTCATCAGCTGAGGGTATGGATGTTTCTTGGTTAACTTAAACAACTTTTCTTATGCTTAATTTTGCTTATAATTAAAGGGTTTTTTTACTCCAAGCATTAATTTTCTATCTAGCAATAATTGCAGGGATTATAAATCATTTGTCACTTTTCGGTGTCTCTATTTATGCCCTCACACTAAAATATAGTTTTATGGTCAAAGTTTAAGGTTAGTGTTTATTATTAGAGTCCAGAGAATTTTGTGTACGGTGTACTTTTTAAGGTTTAGAGTTTAAAATTTAAGATTTAGGATTTAATTTGTTTAGTGTTAGGACACCAAAAAATAGACAAACAATTTTTCTCATTGCAGGATATTCGTTATTAACTCTCACTAAAAAATAAAAATTCATGTAACTGGTATAATATTAGAACAGTTTCATTATTTTTTATTTTTTTAATAAAACTCATTATACCAGCTAGACGGGTTTCTTGCTATAGGTGCTAAATCAAAAATTGATATTTTTTTAGTGTCAAATAATATTAAAAACGTAAAATTTAAATAACCATAATTAAAACTTTCTTAATAAAAGGAGGAGGAGGAAGACAAAAATTAAAATAAATACCCGATGCTGATGGCCGGCCTTTGCTTCTGATGTGTTCGAATGCATCTTTAATTGTTTCAACTCAAATCTTTCAAGTTGTAATGGAATGCATTTATACTCGATCGAACGCGTGGTGGCCAAGACACGTTTAATTTTTAATCTATTTTTTTTCTAATAGTTTAAAAGTAATAATAAAATATTATTTATTCGTATATATTTTTAATCCTTTAACAATACACATTTTACAGATAAAACGATTAAATACAAATTTTTTTAAGATAAATTTTATCTGCTTTTCCACTAAAAACACTTCTTGAGTTATTTATTAATCTAATTAACTTCATCAATGATTCCTTACACTGATTATATTAGGTGCAATAGTAATTATGTATTTTTAATTACCAGCTAATTTTATTTTGTTTTCATGTCCTGTTGGCTAATTATTTCTTTTCTTGCTACTTTATTGTCCAGCGTGAATGTTACTTATAAATTATAATATACCCCCGACCACGAAGTTTAGGTTGACCTACACCATATAAATTGCAATTCTGACTTTTTTTTATTGAATGGGGTAGATCACAACGGGTCACTAAGTTACGTATTCCAAAATCATGAAAAAAAAAACCCCTTAATAGTTAATATTCCATCTTTTAAATATTTTAATTTCTCCACTAAAAAATTCAAATACTTTATTTTAAATTTTTTGATACCTTTTATTAAGCTTCTCCTATATATTTTTTAAAAGATTTCAATTTTTTTAAATTAAACCCTTCAAAATTTTTAAAATTTTTAATTTAAATTTTTATTATTTTTAAAAAATTTAAATAAACCCCCTCAAACTGTATCGCTAAAATCTTCTTTTGAGACTGAATTATGTTTATCATAATTTTAGATCTCGAATATTATATTCATAACATTTTATATTCTAAAAAAGTTAGCATTATAAAATTTAGGGTGAAGTACACAAATGGTCACTAAACTATACTCGAAAAATAAAATGGTAACCAAACTTTTAAAAACTGCAAAACGGAAATTAAACTTTTAATTTTGTCACAAAGCGGTAACTCAGCCGTTAAAGCTCGTTAACCCTTAACGACAAACTGACCAACTCACCATTTCTGCCCATCAGTTTCATCTTCTACGCTGCAAAATGTGTCGCATGCTCAACTACTGCTCCATCACCAACTCTCACTGCGCTAGGGACACCTTGCTCACCTCCTCAACTTATTGACTATATATAATATATTGAGAATATATAAATTAACTTTTTATATGGTTACATTAGGACAACAATGTCCTTTTGCAGAGGATATATTTGCTTATGTTGTTAAACATAAAGCTTTATTATTTTTTGCGATACAATACTTTTTTTAAGATTTAAGAGTATTTGAATATAATATACACCTTATTTTCCTTGGTAAATTCGAGGTTGTTCTTAAACGGTACATTGACACACTATATAATGAATGGTATATCAAAATCTAAACCAAAGACTATAACCACCTTTAATGCCCAAACACTTCATTGTGGTTTGTACTATTTGTGTTTGATGTCAGGTTTGTAGGGTTTTGGTTTGCAGGCATTGCTCAAGTTAAGGAGGTGAGCAAGGTGTTCTTGGCGTAGTGAGAGTAGGTGATAGAGCAGCAGTTAAGCATACGACATAATTTGCAGGTTGGGGGGAGAAACCGACGTACAAGATGAAGTTGTCGGGACAAAGACAAACTGACATGGCAGAAGTGGTGAGTTAGTCAGTTTGCGGTTAAGGTTTAACGGACTTTAACGGTTAGTTATCGTTTTATAAGAAAACTAAAAATTTAATTGTCATTCTATAATTTTTAAAAGTTTAATTATTATTTTGTTTTTTTTAATATAGTTTAGTGACCATTTGTGTATTTTACCCTAAAATTTATGTGTGTGTGAATAATACTTATTTTTGTAATTAAATAGGTAATTTTTTTAAAATAAATTTAATTTTAAAATTTTAGATTTTAATATAATTATTATTGTAAAAAACAAGTATTTGTAATTTATGAAATTAATAATTTCATTGATAGATATTTTTTAGTATAAATAAAATTGAATTATTATAAATATAAATATCATTTAATAATTTGATTTAAGCGTGGTATCTGAATTAAAACGATATCACTTAGTTAAGTGACAAAATAATAGAATTTGAATTTTATTAAACATGTTTAAGAGAAAAAGGGACAAAATCATGTTCAAACGTGTGATTGCATCGATGGTGCAACACTGCACGATGTAATCGGTTGGTCGAGCGATTTCTGTCTAGTATTCGCACATTCTACCGCTATATCTTTCGACACCTTTTCCTTTCAGACTTCGTTAATTATCCTATAATCATCTCTATGAGAAATTAATTAATGCGTAAAACTTTAATACACAGGCGGTGTAAAATTAATTTTATCTAAGCATGTATGTTTAAATTTTAAATTTTAATCTTGAAAAATTAAACCCTATACCCTAAATTCTAAACTCTACCACATAGATTCTTAAATTTTAAACACTAACCCTTAAAATAAAAAAAAGCACGTGTAAACTTTAATTAACACGCCGTCTGTGTTTCAGAAATTTTCCCTTAATTAAAACACAATGTCTAACAGAAAAGTTGAGAATTTTGGTATGAAAAATACTACCGTCTGAACCAGCCAAGAAATTTACAGTCCTATGTCATGTATAGGAACTTTCTTCTAGTGTTTTTTTTATAGAAACTTCTCGTGTTTTTGAAGTTCTTGTTGCTTTAAGCGTTTGATGGTGTTTGTCTCGTTTCAGACTTATTCCATATTCTTATGCATTTCATCGAATAATTTTTTTTAGTGTTCTAACATAAAAAAAACATATTTAAGATTTAGATTTTAATGTTAAGTTTTACATGGACCCTGACAAAATATTTTTGTTCGCATTTTACTACATTTGTAATCAGAGCTGTTTTGAATATTTTTAGAGTCTTAAACGAAAATTAAAAAGTGAACACTTGTATAACAAAAGTATTTGTTGTTACTTTAAACAATTAATTTAATATTTTATTATTGTTCTCCTTCTAATACGGGTGAAAATCATATGCCCCTTTATCATGTTCCTTTTATGCCCTCACATTAAAATAGTGGGTTTAGATTTTAGATTTTAGGGTTTAAGGTTAGAGGTTGTGGTTAGGGTTTAGGAAATTAGAAGTAGGGCATATTTTTAAGGTGTAGGATTTAGAGTTTAGGATGTAAAAATTAGGGTTAAAATTTAGAATTTAATTTTTAAGTGATTTTTATTTTTTAGTGTGGGGCATAGAAGGAGACATAATTAGATAAAGATTTTTACCCTTCTGACACGACATTGTTTGTGGCTTTATTATTCAAATAGAGAAAAATGATGCGTCAAGGAAAATGCATTGCCGCGCTATGCGAAACTGCAAGGAAAATGCATGCGAGAAAGAAAGTATTTCTTTCGGAAAGGGACTGATGATTTGGAATTTAATAACAAATCACCGGAGCGTCTAAAAGTGGCAAC
Source organism: Hibiscus tridactylites (assembly GCA_958450335.1). Lineage (NCBI taxonomy): Eukaryota > Viridiplantae > Streptophyta > Magnoliopsida > Malvales > Malvaceae > Hibiscus > Hibiscus tridactylites. The sequence goes on from OY288271.1 coordinate 5,045,289, forward strand.
GTCATTTTGTAGTGTTATAGTGACGCATTTACATTGGTTGAATTTTAGACTCTTATAATGAATAATTTTCTTTGTGTGTAACCCTACCCCTACGCCTACCCCGTCCAGAATTATAAACAAGAAGACAATACTACATCCGATTTTCAGAATAATATCGAAATCTGGATTCGAACTCACAACAGCCAGCACGCCAGCATCATCTACTGTACTTTATTGATCCAACTAATGTGCTGCGCTTATAATGCGTCGCGGTAACCTTGAAAAATGTCACGTTACGGCTGTAATTTAATACTGTGAATGTCTATATGCAGCAAAACACTGAAATATATGAGCCATGTTGTTGCGTGTATATTGTTCGAGGGATAGTTTTCTGTTCATCGGGAGGATTATCTAGGTTTGTGGAGTGCACTTTACTTTGCTTTTCTTATTTCGTTGTGCTGGTTTTCTCTGTTTGTAGGAATTGTAGGGCCGTGCTTCTATCATATATGTTTATGTAACCTCGATGAGATATCTTTTCGAGTTGGAGGTGTTGTGGAGGGTCGGTTCTGGACTTTTGGTAGCCCATGGTGAATATAAAAAATGGACCCTAAATTAAAATTTTAAATTGCGGTTGCGATCGTATTTACAATCATGTTAAATTTTATTGTGAGTGCAGACATTATAGATGTTATTTCGGTCTCTGCAAGTATCACGGTTGTAAAATCTCTTAATAACATATTTTCTTGTGGACATAACAGTTGCGGGTATCGCGGTTTTAGATGGTGCCACTGCCCATGGGCGGATGTAACATATAAATTGGGGGTGCAATTGACCCCACTTGATTTGTTGGAGTACGAGGGTTTCAAGGAGGTAATATAAATTTGTTTATAAGAAATATTCTATTTGACTCCACTTAATTTGTTGAGGGTATGGGGGATAACAATGCTTATTCTATTGGTATAGAAATCATCAATATCTCATGTTTCACCCATGACCCCACTATAAGAAAATCATGGCTCCACTACTACTGCTATCGTAATGTAATGATCGTTGTTGCGGTTGCATACTGTTATTTAAATATATGTCCCTAATAGCAAGTAACGAAAAAAATTTAATTTTAAGAGTATATCCATAATAACAAGTATTGAAAAATTGGGTCCTTAATAACAAAAATTGAATAAATTGAATTTTAATAGTATGCCTAAAAGAACAAATATTAAAAAAAATGGGCCTTTAATAACAAGTATTAGAAAAAGTTAAATTTTAAGAGTATGACCATAATAACAAGTATTAGAAAAAATTAAACATCTATTAACAAATATTAAAAAATTGGGCCCCTACTAGCAAGTATTAAAAATATAAAACCATTAAAAATAAATACAATTCGAATAAAACTAAAAACAAACTCCCTTGAGCGGTGGATCTTGGGTGAGTGCCCTTGTTGCCTCTCCCCAAAGCCGGGTCTGATGTTGTGTATACAGAAAATTTTCGCTAAAGACTCACCCACCAAAATATTATTTTTGCAGTGACACCTGTAGGAGGAAAACCATTCAATACATATATATTTGATTTATTTAATAAGTAGTATAAATTTTGACGTAACCTTACAAGTTACAACAGTCCAAAAAATTTGTAATAGTACAATGATGAACAGCTGTTTAATAGTTAATACACCGAAGTAATACATTGGAATTTCTTGGAATCTCAGTTGAAACATACAACAATATAAACTCAGAACACACTGAGGAGCACAAAGAACATAAAACACAGCTTAATCAACGTTACAGGGGACAACATACGATTCATGTTAATTTGGAACTCATCTTCACCACCCCATTATTCAGATTCATGCTTTCTGCTGATTCTCCATGGCTATATGCTCCCTGTGATAAATAACAAAGGAATAAACAAGTTTTGTCAGCAAAGTCACAATCAATAATTATACAGCAATGAATATGAATAGTGAAGAGTGAATAACTGAATACCAACCGGAGAGCGGAAGTGAGTTGCGCTGCCTGGTCCAAGTCTTGGTTTTCTCTTGCTTTCAGGATTTGGAACATGAAAGCAAGGCGGATTTGAGTGCTCATACTCTGCCGCATTATGATGTTAGTCTCCTTCCGAAGCAGCTCGCATTCCATTTCAACAGCTTCGAATTTTTCCCGCACTTGTCTCTGCCCTTCTTTCATCTTTCCTTGTTCCACACTTATTTCTTCCATCTCCGATCGCAGCCTCTTCATGCGCTTCCGAATGTTTTTCGACTTCCCTCTCTGCTCAAGCAGAATTCAACGTTAAAAACATTCATTTCGGCTTTTTCAACAAATGTCGAAAGGCTCCTACAATACCTGGAGGGATTTATTACAAGGAACAGCCAGGGCCAGGGGTGACCTGTGACGACTCAAAGTATTCATCCTCAATTATTTCTTCCTTGTCTGTTTCTGACTGCTGAATCCTATCACCATTCACCAGTGCATTAAAATTTTTCCTCCCGCTTATTTATAAAAGTGTCCCTCACAACTGAGAAACGGCCGATTGTGCGTGGTGTCGCGCGAACTCGAATCACTTGTCCGCTCTAAACGCAAGTCAACCTTCATGACCGAACGATCATTATTGACTTGTTCCTTTGTCGCGCGATTTCGAATCACTTGCCTTGTAAACTTTTGGTTAGAAAGTCTGCAGCCGCCTACCTACAAATTAGGGGTCGGTAAAATTCAACTAGAAACTTAAAAATTAAATTATTTAATTCATTTCGATATAAAAATAATTAGCTCATAATTTTATAAACTCTGACTCAAAAAATTTGTAAATATAGTTTGAGTTACAAAATATAAATTTAATTACTTGAAATTTTTAGTAATTAATGGATCAGTTTTCAAGTTTGAGTCGAATCTTTTAATTTTTTCTTATATATATCACAAATGAAAAAATATATATATGTATGTATTGTATTTGTTTGCATAAAATTATTTAAATCAAAACTAATTAATATCATAATATTATAAATATTTACAATTAAATATGAATAGAAACTCGAACAATTGGACTTGACTCAAAAAAAATTCAAATAAAATTTAAGTTATAAAATATGACTTTTCAACTCAATTAAATTGAATTTTTTTTTTACTCGACTCGATTAAATGTTCATTTATACTCCAAATCTAACCACACCAAAGGATTTTTAAATTCACATGACCAGTTCGGATATTTGTTTTATTATTTTATATTTATAGATCTTTTTAAGCTAAGGTGATTACAAGTAATATCTGTTTTGAGTATATTCTTGAACTTGTAATCTCTAAGAACAACAATCGTCCCTTTAATCACAGAGGTAAATTGGTTCGTGCATATTTATAGACTTTTGATTCCACAATTTAACGTCTACTGTAATATAATATAAAATAAAATAACTTATCATTTAAAACGTATATTTTTTAAACGGAAAATAATTAATAAACGGAGGTTAGGACTTGGGTGTTATACCTGGACCAATCGGAACCGTCGGTCGAACGTGAATGAGGTTCTTATTGCTGTGTAGAGTCAGAGTGTGGACACCTCAACAAGCTTGTTATCGGATGGTTCATCTTCTCTTCAGCATTTCAAGGTTCTGAGTTCTGATTTTTGACCTGAAGAACCGAAAAATCTTCTCATCGGAAGGCGGAAGGATTGAAATGCTGTTAAGAGGGTCTTTATAAATTGTTATCTCATGCAGTCATGCTTTAATTTTCTTTTCTTTTTTAAAATTTTCGCTTTTCAGTTTTTTTTGTGTGTGTGAATGAATGCGCCACCAGTTTAAATGACGCTAAATCTCTGTTGAGGAGACTGGAAATGGACATGAAAGGCTAGATCCGGCACTTGATTACATCGGGTTTGGTATTGAACGACAGGGGCCTAAAGATTTCTTCGCCGTATGTGGCTGACGCTGCTCCGCCGTAACAGGTGGGGACATTAAAGAAGAAGAAGAAAAAATGGATTAATTAGATTTTAATATCAGTTTTTCAAAACCGTAAAGACAAATGGATCAAACCCAACTCCTATATTATACCGTGGAGACTTGGAGCGGGACCAACATTACGCATTAATAAATAAAATAAAACTTGGTGAAGAAGGCAGAGGAAAGGGCGGTTGGTGTGGTCCTACTCTGCTGAATATTGCTCTATAATTATTCATTTACTTTTTTTTGTTTAACTACAAAATAATTGTTTAAATTATGTTTTTATAAAGTGTTTGAAATATTTTTTGGTTGAAATATATTTTTAAAGTTTTATTTTTAGTTTGTCTTAAAGTCAATCGAGACACTTAATTTGGCAACTGTTTAACCAAAAATAAAATTTTAAGCACTTATATCAATAAAAAATAGTTTAAACACCTATTTTTAGCCAAAAATAAAACTTTAAACACTTACTAATGTAAAAAGTAAACATAATTTGAACACTTATTTTATAGTTAAGTCTTACTTTTCTCATAAAGGGATATGAGACACGTAATTCTTCACCAAAGTAAGAAATTTTTTTAAGTAAACTATTTAAATTACCATTTAGTTACGGGTTAGTGTTGATATCATCATTATAGTTTTAATGTTATTATTATTATTGGGCGTATTTAATATATGGCCGTCTATGGTACATCACCAATTAAAACTGTTATAAGATTAAAAATATAAAACTGAAAATGTTACACTATTTGATAACATTTAATAATTTTATTATCCTCCTCCAATCAAATGGTGAAGAAAGCTGCAATAACTCTAACATGATTTGATACTAGGATAGGCCTGGTGAAAGTGGCGTATTTTTACTACTAAGCCAAGTGCACTTTTTTGTTTTAGAGTACGAAGTTCATTATATGTCTTCATTTGTTGTTAATGTCAGGAAGAAAATGAAATAAATATAGGTTAAGGAGACTCGAACATGACACATATAGGATGTATAAAACCATTTAAATCACCTAAATAAATATAATAATTAAATTAAAGTTGAAAAGATTATATATATATATATATTTAATTGTAGTTAATGCATGATTTAAAATAAAAATAGTTCTATTTTTTTGTATTTTTGAACTAAATTTAATATGTCTTTTTTATTTTTCACGCTTATTTTTATAATTTCACACATATATTCAATGAATGGATTTTTTTAACTTAATTAATAATTTTAATACTTATTAAAAATTAATTTTATTATTATTATATATGTAATTATATTAAAATTTTAAAATTTTAAAATTATATCAATTTATTTGAATTATGTTCGTGAGTTTAGATTCGCTAAATCAATTTTAATATATAATAATTTAATTAAAAATCTTAATAAAAATAAAATTATTAATTAATTTTAAAAATAATTCAATGATTATTTATATGAAATTATAAAAAAAAATAATTGTGAAAATAAAAAATATATTAAATTTAGTTTAAAAATACAAGTGTGTCAATTTTAATTTAATTATTAAAATTATTTTGATGGTTTAGATGTTTTTATATATCTTAATGTGTTATGTTTGAGTCATGTTAATCCATTTTTTTTCATGACATTAATAACAAATGCAAACAAATAGTAAAGTTCGCAACTTACAACATAAAAGTGTACTTGGTCTAATGGTAAGCATGCGCCACTTTAGCTAGGCACACCTTGGTTTGAATCTTATTAGAGTCATTGTAGCTTTATTTATTTTCTTCCTTTAATGGGGTGGTGACACGTGTCAACGCTTGATTGGAGGAGGAAAATGAAATTATTAAATTTATTATAAATAGTTAATGTCCTCCCATAATTAATTTATTTTATTAAATTAAAATTACGACCAAATTAATAGAACATCTAAATAATAGAGACTAAACATGTAATTATACAAAATTTTTAAATTGTGGCATCACCATCGACCGAGTAACCAATCGGCAGATATAATACCAAAACTGGCATGGCACCCGCTAGTCAGGGACGAATATACATTAGGTGTGGGAGGGGCAATTGCCCCTCTCAACTTTGATGATTTAATTAGATTTTAAGTCATTAATTGATAGTTTTAAAACTATTGTAATTAAGTCTTTGCCCCTCCTATAATTTTGTGATTAAGTACTTGCCTCTCCTGCAACTTGTCCCCTCATAAATAAATTCTAACTCCGTCTCTACTTCCCGTTGTCATCAATTTCCTGAACCTCCTAATGCTGCTATTGGTTTAATTTGAATTACATTTTATAGAGTAAACTATTCATTTAACACTCAATCTATGAATGTTTTTTTGTTTTTTTACCCACTTATTTTCGTTGAAAAAATAATACATAACGTTTACGTTTTTGTTATATTTTAGTATTCGGCCATTAAAATTAACAGATTTAATGATATAGCTCATTTTTAATGGGGAAAATAATAATTTTAATCTCAAAACTTATACATTTTTATTAACATAACTCTATCAATTTAATCACCATTTTAAATATTTACATTAAAACTGTAAATTTTTCATTTTACTTCTCTTCTTCCTCGACCCTAGTCTTTCTTTTCTCAGCTTTGTTGACCTCCAAATCTTGTTCTTTCAGATAGAGGAAACCCTAATAACTCAACCAATCTCATAAAGATCCAAACGCTTCCTCGCCTCTACAAAACAATTCGAAATAGTCCAGCAGATTGTGGGTTACATGAAGAATCCGGCAATTGGAATCGGAAAAGAAAAACAATGATTCAAGTGATGCCAATGTTCAAGGAAATATAATGATTCAAGTGACAAGAAAAATAGGAGCTAGGTTTTCGGGGAAGAAAAAGAATATGAAGGGAAATTTACAACTCAAATGATTGAATATTTAGGGGTTAAGTTGTTTCTCGTATCATTACATCAATGAGCTTGTACGTGTAATAAAGCGGCCGTGGTTGCCGGACGGTGACCGGTGAACATGAAGGGGGTAGAAATGTAGATAACGACAGTAGTGTTTGGGATATCAGAGATTAGGGTTTGAATGTAATTTTAGAATTTTATTAAACTTGTATCAGTACAATGTCAGATTAAAAAGTTTATTTGGATCTCAGCCAGGATCATTACAGATATTTTTGGGTCCTGTGCGAAATTTAAAAGTGGACTCATATAAAACGAAAGCATATCTCATTAGTTTGAACAATTAATTTAATATTTTATTAATAAATCATATATACATGAATAAACTTTGATAAATATATTATTTTCATTGTTTTGTTAAGAGAATTTGAAGGAATTGAGTTTTTTTAACCACCAATATTCAATCCATTGATTGACTACTCCAGGTCGAACCTCCCAACCCAATTTGCTCCATTCGTTGCGTTAAGATTCAAACCTTTGACATTGCTTAAGAGATCTAGTGCTTCATCTCACTAGACCAATTGGTGGTTGGTAATTATTTTTTATTGTTAGATTACTTAATTTATTTAAAAATTAAAAATAAAAATAATTATTTTTAGGGGCATTAGACTTATTAAGGACCCCGAGCGGTTGCTCATTGTGTTCCTTTGTCAGCCGACCTCGCACGCGTGTACCAACGTCCAAAATCAGTAATTAGGAGAGTCTAACGTGCGTCAGGTACGGTGCGGCAACAACCAAAATATTATAAAACACGAAATTTAAAATATTATATTTTTATAATATTTTAGGTTGAGGTTAAGTATTGATATTTGCAATTTCTGATAACATTTTAAGTTGATGAGTATCGAAACTTTGTTTTTATGTATCAATACTTGTCGTGAGACCACCAATCTAAAATGTTAAAGAAATTATAACATTTCAAATTAGTGAATAACATTTTAAATTTTATATTCTATAATATTTCGGTTGGTGCCATACCATAGTTATGCCTTATTACACCCAAAAATCGCCCCCAGTAATCACTGGCCATCATAATTATTTATGTTTGGAATTTGCAGGCATGCACGTTTCAACCACGCAGAAATTTAATACCCACTACTTTTCTTTTCGTGCGACTCGTGCAGGTTCATTATGAAAAGGAGGAGGAAATCGCGCGATCCTCACGATCGTGCTGATGTTATTCAAAGTAAGTCGATAGACCCCTCACAATTTTGGACCTTTAGGTAGAGTAGCGAACTGTCAAACAGACGTAACACAGTTCTGGATCTTGTTGCTACCGCTATTTAAATAAATAAAATTTAAGAGTAGGTCTATAATAACAATAGTTGTTGTGATTGTAAACCTCTATTTAAATCATTATTCTTAATAACAATAGTTGAAAAATAAATAAAATTTAAGAGTAGATCTATAATAACAAGTATCGAAAAAATTGAGTCATAATAACAATTATGTACTTAAAAAACTCGACCCAAAAATTTATGTACTTAAAATTGAACCAGACTCAACACGCTCTATTAAAAAAACTAAATTTTAGGAACTTATTGTAAAAATATATATAAAAAGTGAGCCTTTTTGCGAATATTCTCAAATCTATAGAAAAATTATACTATCAGTTACGAGTCAGGTCAAATATTTTTTACCCTAAATCTAACATGAATGATTAAATCCGATTTTTTTATAAAAAAATCTGACTTGATAAATTAGGTCGAGTAAAATACCCTACCCTATCTATATAATTGTCTATTATTCTTAATATGCCGATTAGTCTGAGCAAACTTGAAGGTCAATTGATATGACAATTTACACATCGTGGTCATTATTCGGTAGTCTGCGACATCGTTACGCCTAATAATAATAATAATAATAATAATAAATATTTTTTTATAAAATACATATATTTTTAATTGTTCGTACATTTGATGTTATAAATATATTGTTCGTACAATTGATTTTATAAATATATTCTCATAATATTTTATAATTTAAGTTATTGTTATAGTACTTTTATTATTAGATTTCTATTTTTCTTCTTCATCAATATTTTAGTTTTGTATGATACCTATATGTTTTATGACTTTTGTCTTCCAAAACTATATGATGAGTTATTTACATGATAAAGGTTATTCTTTATCAAGTTAAAAGGTAAATAATTCAGACACTTAGATTGTACATTTTAGATATAGATTTATATTGAGGCTATGGAACATTGTTTGAGTATTAGGGGCTCCTCAAATTGGCGGGAATATTATTATGATTTTTGAAGCATTTGTCTATAGCTTGTCACCGTGCTTCATGAACTTTTCCTTCTATTACCAATATCTTTTACTTTTTGTGAGTTGCTCAAAAATCAAATAATATCCTTATTTGGGTGTTAACAAAAGGAGACAAGGTATTCTTGGATCCTTAATTTATCTGTTCTTTTAGTAGGAACTTAAGATCCATGTTCTTTTGCAATGTTTAAGGAACAAACCAGGATACCGGCGTTTTTATTGAGGTAAATGTAATTTATCTCGATACTTTGAGTTCAATGTTGGGAGGGGCAATAGTCTATTAAGTCTTTAAATTTAAAATTTGGGAGAGGAAAAAGTCTTATTCGATTTACATTTAAACTAAAAGAACTAAAAATGTAGTTATACCAAAAAAAAATTGGGAGGGGAAAAAACCTTATTTGACTTTGACAAATTATTATTTTTCCATATCATTTTTAATGTTTAAGGGGGTGTGGTGTATAACTCTAAACTTTAAATTTTAAACTCTAAACACTAAATCTTAATCCTAAAAATGAGAGATTGTGTATCAAAGTATTTTACAATTGAGTTATATTTTAATGCACAGGTTGTGAGAAAAAATTACGCAACATTTTTTATTTGAACTATAAAATTTAAAATTTAAATCTTTAAACTCAATTTTTAAAACTTTTTAAATACTAAATTCAATTGTTACTTTTACGGTTTTGGATTTATAGCACTAAATTCTAAATTTAAACACTAACTTCTAAACCTTAAAATCAACAAGCTTGTGTAAACTAAAGTTTACATGGTATTTTTCTATAAAATTAATATCATTTTTTTTTACTAATCTTAATTCTAACTAGAGGGGAAGGGAAGGGGGAAATCTAGGGAAAGGAAGAGGGTGCTCCTCTTAGTGGGCCTATAACCTATGAGCTAAGAAAAATAAGAAAATAAAGATAAGCAGCTTGCTAACCGATCAAATGTGTTTGCTCTTAATATCATTAATTTTAAATTAATAGTACTTTTATTTTATTTTTAACATGGTGTTTTATTATTAAATATTAGGGTTTTTAATAATAATAATAACTAATAATATTGTATTAGTAATATTTAAAATATTTATATATTTAGTGATTCAAACAAACATTGAAAAAATAAGATACTTATACATTTGTAGTAATATTGTAATAGTATTTTAATATTAGGGTTTTAATAATAATAATAATAATAATAATAATAATAATAATAATAATAAGATATTTTACATTTAGTGATTCAAACATTGAAAAATCTGTATACTTTTTTGAAAATATTTTCTGAAACAAACACGTCCTAAACTAAATGTGAAATATTTCCCATTGTTAATATTTAAATATTTTAATGTTTATGACTCTTTTTTAAAAAGAAGATGGTTTTAGAAAATAATCAAACAATGAGAAATAGTTTATATTTAGTGATTCAAACATTGAAAAATCTTTATACTTTCTTGAATATATTATCTAAAATTTTTATATGAAACAAACCCGCTTTAACTAAAATTGAAAAATAAAATCGTGCTCTGATGTGAGTAAAATCTTTAATTTTAGAAAGAAAAAAATATTTTGTGGGATAACATTATATGGATTTAATTTAGTTCATGCACTCTAATTTGAGCGTTTTTAATCTTTATATTTTTCAACGTTTAAAATTTCAGCATTTTTTTCCAGCAAATATGATTTTATTAAGATTATCGAACAAGCCAAACCTAAACGTTATGTGCCTCATTAAAAACCTCCTTAATCCTAATTGGAGAAAAAGAGTTTATACAACTGAGAAGAGAACACGACACAAGCTCCTGAAAAACACCAAATTTACACAAAGCTCAAAAGAGTACAACAAAATCTTTCACGCAAACTCAAATTTACCCAAATATAAAATACCGGTCTAGAATTAAGCACATCCATACAAGCAGCCTTCATGTAACCAAATCCAAAGAAAATTGACCCTAAGATTTACAGATTCTCAAACGAACTCACCTCATGACCATTCTTCTAAAGATGAGGCTAGATTCTTAATCTGGTCCAAATAGTAACTATTAAAATCTATTAAGTTAAATTATGCTATTAGTGTTTGTATTGTTTGTAAGTTTTAGTTTTAGTTTGGCATAAAGTTAAAAAAAATATTTCTAACGTTTGACTTAATAGTTATTTTAACCCATATTCTTTATTAGAATTCTTGAATGAATTCTTCAGTTAGGGTTGAAAAGGGGAAAATTGAGAGGATCATCGGAAGAAGAAAGAGAAATAGTATTTATTATTAAAACTTAGTTAAAACGTTAATTACAAATATAACGTATTTATATATTTACAAAACAACCTAACTAACACCCTCTTATTTACAAGAACACCCTTTTCATTCTTTAACTAACTAACAAACTAACTCTTAATACTCCCCCCTCAAGTTGGAGCATACAAGTTTTGAATGCCCAACTTGAAAATCGAAGATTGAAAAACAGTAGTTGGCAAAGCCTTTGTGAAGCAATCTGCAAGCTGGTTTTGACTTGAAACAGGCAGCAATGTAACAGAACCATTATGAACCTTCTCTCTAATGATGTGGCAATCAATTTCGATGTGCTTCGTTCGTTCGTGATGCACCGGATTTTCTGCAAGTTTCACAGCAGAGAGATTATCGCAATAAAGATTAGCAGAAGAATGTGCAATATGTAAATCATGCAACAAATAACTAAGCCATTGAATTTCACAAACAGTGGCTGCCATAGCCCGATATTCAGTTTCACTCGAGGAACGTGATACTGTCTGTTGCTTCTTGGACTTTCAGGAGATGAGGGCTGAACCAAGGAAAATGCAAAAGCCAGTGGTAGAACGTCTAGAATCAGAACACGATGCCCAATCTGAATCAGAAAAAGCATTGAGTTTTAATGAATTCGCAGCAGGGAAGAAAATGCCTTGTCCAAGAGTTGCTTTGAGGTATCTAAGAACCCTATGAACAGCAGCCATATGAAAATCAGTAGGTGCAGACATAAATTGAGATAATTGTTGAACTGCAAAGGAAATATCAGGTCTAGAATTTGTAAGATATAAAAGTTTACCAATAATCCTCCTATAAGAAGTAATGTCATCTAGAGGCTGACCATCATTTTTAGAAATACACTTATATGGAACCATAGGGGTAGAAACAGGTTTAGAGTTAATAAAACTTGTTTCTTCTAACAACTCTAAAGTGTATTTTCTCTTACACAAGTTTATACCATCACTATTCCTAGCAACTTCAAGCCCAAGAAAAATTTTTAATTCTCCTAGGTCTTTAATCTTGAAAACATCATGAAGATACTTTTTAACCAAGTCAATAGAAGTTAAGCTAGGACCAGCAAGTATTATATCATCAACATATATAACAAGAGCAATAAAATTAGAATCTACACCTTTAGTAAAAAGAGAAGAATCAGCAGAAGACTGTATAAAACCTTGATTTAACAAAGTAGATGTTAACCTTTCATTCCACTGACGGCTGGCTTGCTTTAAGCCATACAAGCTCTTTTTCAATTTACATACAAGACCAGGAGAAGGAGAATTAAAGCCAGGAGGTAATTGCATATACACTTCCTCTTCCAAGTAACCATGTAAGAATGCATTATTTATATCTAACTGATGCAAAAACCAGTTTTTAGCAGCAGCAAGGGCAAGAATCATTCTAACAGTGGTTAATTTGGCTACTGGGCTAAAAGTATTAAGATAGTCAATACCAGGTTGTTGAGTATATCCTTTAGCAACCAATCTAGCCTTATACCTTTCTAAACTCCCATCTGATTTTAGTTTTGTTTTGTACACCCATTTACAACCTATAGCTACCTTATTTGGTGGAAGAGGAACAAGATCCCAAGTTTCATTCCTTTCTAAAGCTGAAATTTCATCACTCATTGCATTTTTCCAACATTCATGCTTAATGGCTTGATTATAGTTTTTAGGTTCAGCAAAGATTTCAGCAGCACATATATAAGACATGAAACTAAGAGATATAAGTTGGTAAGACATCACCAGATTAACAGAATGAGGAGAGGTCCTTGACTTTGGCAAAGACACTTGATAATCTTGAAGATGCTTAGGCAGATGCTTAGTCCTTGCTGGGCGAGAAGGAATAACAGATAAATTGTCTGAAGTAGCAGAAACAAGAAGATTTTCTTTGTCTAAACAATTTGTATCAGGACTATTGTCCATTCTGATTCTGTTATCTAACTCAACAGGAACAGAATCACAGTCTGATGTATTAGTAGAAAGATTCTTATTAACACATTTACTTTTAAGAACAATTTCTTCAAAAGAAGAATTTTGATACTGAGGGAGAATTATACTATTCATATTAAGTTTCTTCTCTTTAAAAGGAAAAACACCCTCTGAAAAAACCACATCTCTCGAGACAAAAACAACTCCATTATCAAATTTATATAACCTAAAACCTTTTACATTCTTAGGATGACCTAAATAAATGCATTTAAAAGCTCTAACATGCAATTTAGTCTTAGGTTTTGGAAAAATACTTGCAAAAGCAAGACAACCAAAAGATTTCAAATTATCAAACTTGGGAGGTTTATTATATAAACCTTCAAAAGGAGTTTGATTATTCAACACTGGTGTAGGAGTGACATTAATCAAGTTTGCAGCATGCAATATACAGTCAATCCAAAATTTCAAAGGTAACTCAGCTTGTAACCTTAAAGATCTAGCCACATTTAGAAGGTGCTGATGCTTTCTCTCAACCACACTATTCTGTTGAGGAGTATACACACATGAGTTTTGGTGTATGATTCCTTTAGCATTATAAAAATCATACATGTCAAACTCTCTAGCATTATCAGTCCTCATAACCTTGATTTTAACAGAAAACTGAGTATAAACCAATTGATAAAAGGATTCAATTAAGGATCTAACTTCAGATTTGACTTTCATAGGATAAATCCAAAAAAATTTACTCCTATCATCCACTATGGTTAAAAAATAAAAGTGACCATAAACACTAGCAGTTGAGAAAGGGCCCCAAACATCAATGCGAATCAAGTCAAAAACAGCAGAAGAACAAGAGGAACTAGTATTAAAAGGCAACCTTTTATGTTTGGATAAAAGACATATACCATATTAGAATTCTTGAATGAATTCTTCAGTTAGGGTTGAAAAGGGGAAAATCGAGAGGATAATCGGAAGAAGAAAGAGAAATAGTGTTTATTATTAAAACTTAGTTAAAACGTTAATTACAAATATAACGTATTTATATATTTACAAAACAACCTAACTAACACCCTCTTATTTACAAGAACACCCTTTTCATTCTTTAACTAACTAACAAACTAACTCTTAATATTCTTTTTTATGAAACAACTTAACTCTCAACCTTTCATTTTGGTCAACATAAACCCTTTGCGAATGAAAATCATTATTCAACTAACGATAAATAACTTGAAATGACTTGACACGGAAGAAATCTTTTCTGGTCAGACTCAAGAAAACGAATAATAGTTAGTATGACCAAGAGCACTTGTAATTGTCACTAGTTGTCATCTCTCTATCTTGTTACTAGTCTCTGATTGTGAAGTCGCACTCCGCGAGCCTTGTCTTCCCTCCAACGACTAGCTTCTCTTTCTTGTTCCGACCCGACAACAAGGAAGCTGCCCTTCCCCCGTCGTGAAAGGACTTAAGCATGTGGTGTGGTTCAACCCATGGGAGGAGTCCCCCCCCCCCTCCATTGTTCAGTGCTCTCTGCTGCTTCATTTGGCTTTACCCGTCCCCAATGTGAACACGAGCTTCTATAATATAAGAAAATGAGAAGCTCTCAACACAAGAAAATGGGAACTGCGCATAACTCGTTTGAGTTCGTTTTTTGCCGCCACTGGCCTGCCGCGGGAAACTACTGCTCGGTGAGGGGAAAGAAAAGGCTTGGGCCTACCTATCCGAATAGGACCACTCGAGAGGGAAACAACCCAAATCGTACGCTAAGGTCCCAAAGGAATCACTTAGCGGAAAAGAAAGTGATTGAGCGATGACAACTAAAAGGTGGGCTTGAAAGCAACCATCCTTTGTAAATTCAAAATGAAACTATTTATGAAATTCTCTCCCAGAGCTGCAGAATTAACTACTCTATTAGAAAGTCGAATTAATAACTTTTATATGAATTTTCAGGTGGATGAGATCGGTCGATGATCTCAGTTGGAGATGGAATTCTCTCCCCCTTTCGGACCTGACAGAATGGTGTGCTAGTAGAAAAAATAATTTTATATTTTTATATAATTTTATAAAATTATTTTTTGACTAATGTGACTTTTCAAGCCAACATTCTTATCTATATTGACAATGACATGTCAATGTGCACTGTCATATAGATTTGTCACGTCATTTCAAGTCATTTGACTAACAATTTTTATCCGCAGACAGCGGCATATCCATGCTTAAGGTTGGGTGGGCCTTTGCCCAACATGGACTTTTCAAAGTTCTCAAATTTGGCTTCAATTTTTTTAATTTTTATGAATTAGTCTTTAAATTTTATAATTTGTGCCAACCTTGATATGTTGAGATTTTTATGACTTGTGCCCACCCTCAAAAATATTTTGACTTGCGCCCACCCTAAAATAATTATGGATCTGCCACTATCCACAAAGGGACTATTTTGACCCAAAAACGTTAAGCATTAAATTACTTTTAAAAAATAAGAGCCGAAATAACTATATAGTCAAACGTTATGAATATTTTTTGGCATTATGCCTTTTTGTTTATGTTCTCTAATTTGATCATTTTAATTTGTATAGTTTATTCATTTTATTCTTGTATCGTATGAGCCACATTTAAAATTAAAAATTTTAAAAAATATATAGATTAAAATTCTCCAAATAAGAGTATAGTGACTAAATCCACAACTTATACATAGTAAATGGACTAATAATAGAATTTGAACTTTTTATCTTCCCAATTATTGTTCTGACTTATGGCGTGATAGATAAATATTTTGATTTTTTTGCGATTATTTTTAACAAAATTGTTGAATATTAAAATTTATTATGTGATTTTTTTTGACAAATTTTAATCTTAATTTTACCTAGAGGGGAACGGAAGGAGAAACTTTAGAGGAAGGAAAGGAGTGCTTTTATTAGGTCTAAAACCGATGACCTAAAAGAATGTGAGAGAACAAAAATAAACAGTTTGACCAACCGGCCAAATATACTTGCTCTATTTAATAAAAAATAATAATAAATTAAGGTTTACCTAACTCAATGCCACGAGCATTGAGATTCATATGAAATTTTCGGAAATGAGTGTTACGATAAATTGGATTGACAAAAAAAAAACGCGAAATTTATCAACTTATTGTGCAGTTCAAATCAATGAAATGACATAATCCATAATAATAGTTCAACAGAACAAGAATTTTGGATCCCTGATATCATTCTTTTAAAAATTCACGTCTTTTATTTATGATCATTTTTTGTTATTAATTTGTGTTATGCATAAGAAACAAGTTTATTTTATTTACTGTGATTTTATAATTTTAATATTTATTTGGCTTTAGGATATAAAAATTTTAAATTTTTGAAGAAAAAAAATCAATTAAGCTCGTGAACTATTTTGCACCCAATTAAAATTTTAAGCTAATAAATTAGAGTAAATTCGAACTCTTAGATTATAAGATCAAAAATAATTAAATTAGAGTACAAAAATTAAAGCATTGTTTGACATTTAGCTGATAGTGGATTACATTAGTTGATAGCTATGATTTGAATAGTAGGTTGTATTAGTTTATTGTATAAAAGTGTTTGGTACAATTAACTGATAGATGATAATTGTTTGATTATTTAAACAACCAAAACAACATATAATGACATGATTATATTCGATACTTGTTTGAATAGTTTATTAATTATCAATATTTTGTATCTATTAATATTAATTAAATTATGAAAATATTTTTTAATATAATATTATTAAGCATATTTGAAGTGTCTGTATATTAATTTATTATTTATATAATTATTTCTAATCCCATTTAATCAATTGTTAAATTTAAATAATATTTGAAGCATATGTATTAATATTTAATAGCGTATATTTGAAGAAAAAAATAATTATTTAAGTTATATATGATAGTATGTTTTACTTCAACATTATAGGTGAGTTATTTAAATACAAATACAAATATGTAAGAATAAAAAGAAGGGGAAAAATATTAGCTTACAAATGTTATCATGTAAATTAAAATAAAAAATATTAAATTTAGGTTAATTTAGAGATAAAAGTTTTTACAATTTTTATGTTAAAATCTCTAATTTAAAAAGTTTTTATTAGCCAATTTTTTTAAAATTAGAGGTTTCTCTCGATTCATCATTCACCAAACATTCAAATTAACTGATTTGACTGATGAAACCTTTAATTTTAGTTTAAAAAATTGTTAACCAAATAGGCCAAAATATAAATTTAGTATAGTAAGGATTAATAGTTGAAATTGATCTGATTAGAGTTTCAAAATTCGAACAGTATTATACTAAAAATAATCAAATTATAATGAAAGGATTAAATCCTCAAATTATACTTGTACATGGACTAATAGCGAAATTTGTTATTTATTTTTCTATATATAGGGAATAGTTTCGTTACATAAATAAATGGTAACACAGAAGCCAAGCAATCGAAAGAAGAAGAAATACTCTCGTACTTATTGAATTTGAAAGAAAAAGGGGGAAAATGTATCATCCAACCAGAGGCGGCGTTCGTGGTGGCCGAGATCGTAAGTTGCTCTCCCCCTTTCTTCTTTTTGGTTTTATTTGTTTCTAGGGTTTTCGTCTTCTTAGGTTCCGTTATTCAATTTAATTTTAACAAAAAATTGTTATAGCAACGAATTATGATTCTTGTCCCTTTTGTTCTGATTTTTCTTTAATTGAATGATAAGAGATAACAGGAATTAGAATTTTAAATTTAATGCCGATTATAAATTTGTTGCTCTAGAGAATTCTGCGATCTGGGATTCATGGGTTAACTTTTCCCTTTAAACTAACTTTGAATTCTGAAATAGTAAGATTTAAAGTTTAATTCATACTTTTGAACGGTAATTTTAGGTTGGTCGTGTCATAATCATTCATTCATATGGCTATGAACTGCTTGTCTTTCTTCATCCCTGTTTCTTTATATATGGCTGTCATTCTAAAGTTATAGTGTACACAATTTTGTTCCCTTAGAAACCTGAATTTGTTGTTCTGAAGCAGGGTTTACTTGTAAGATGTTTGAGTTTGGACTTATCCCAACTAAAAAAGTGTGAATTCCATGGCAGAAAACTTGAAGTTGAATTTTCAATTCATCTAATCTGATGAGTGCCATGTTTGAAGTTGAACAACACTTTCATGCCTAATTCGCTTAATTATTCACTTAAAACTAGAACTTACTGGCTCTGGGAATGCGGATAGATAAAATTGGGGTGCAAGCATTATTTACCGATTTGTCATAGCTATAAAGGAAACCTTGTTTCTTTCTCATTTTCAACTCCATTAGGGAATTGTTTTCAGTTCTAGATCTCAATTTCTTCCGTGAAATCTTATTAAAATAGTTTTTCTAGTTAGAACTAAAGAAAGTAAAAGATGCATAAAAAGAAGGAATATAATAAATATTGACATCATATTAAAAGGCTAGGAGTTTCTCTATTCTCATTCAAGTGCTAATAGTTTAGAAAAGTTCAGTTTTTATTTTTCCAATATATTAATTATTTCAGAATTTTGAAATTCTTTAGGAAGAGAAAACTCTTTGAAATTTCTCATCCTAATGTACGCTCAGAATTCAGATAAAAGGTTAGCCAAAAAGGTTGCAAACTGAAGAAGCGATGCAATATAGAAATAAGCTTCTATGTTTTACATGATATTTATTGAACCAATGGTGTTGAAATTTAAAAGATATTATGGTTCTGCTTGCTGAAAATTAATCGAAGTAAAAACAACATGTCAGCATTGATGCATTTGATGAAAATATTAATTTTATATGTATGTTTGTGTGTGCGTGTGTGTGTATATATATATATGTTGACACACATGCATACATAGGCACACACAACTATCATCTTTATGCATGTGAATCCACCTCCTTTATTGAGAGAGTTTTGTGGGTAAATTCAAATATATTTTGAAGAATAAAGAAAAATGCAAAGACCATTGTTGGTTTAGTAGTTGTAGTAGAATCTCCAATTACTAGATACTAACTATATATTTGTTCTTGACACTATTGATCTTTCAATTCCTACTAGCTTTTGACATTTTATATTTTTTTTTATTTTGAGTTCTTTTCATGATTTAGTACATCGAGTTTTGAGACATCATATTAGAGATTTTAGCATTTGAGGATTTTATATTATTTATTGTCTATTTAATTGAAGTATTTGTTTCTACATATTGTTTTCACATTAGTTACATAAATTCAACTATAGCTTTGCGTAAATTATATGAATTTGTCTTTATTCTCCATGGCTCCATGCACTATAGTAAGTGAGTTACAACAATGAGTATTTTTCTTGTGACATGCAGAATTTAGCTGGGATGATGTAAAGGTGGATAAACATCGGGAGAATTATATTGGTCACAGTCTTAAGGCACCCGTTGGGAGATGGCAAAAAGGTATGATTTTAGCTTAATTCAGTTTGCAGTACAAAGCAATTGTATTTTCTAAGCTAGAGGGTGAGTGATTATGTCATCTTTTTTTATTGAATCATGATGGACTACGTAGTGCTGTGAAATTTTTGCCATGAGCAAAAGTCTACAGACTCATGAATAAATTCTTTTAAATTATAGGGAAGGATCTGCACTGGTATGCAAGGGATAAAAATTCCAAGGGTTCAGATGCAGATGCTCTAAAAGAAGAAATTAGAAGAGTCAAAGAAGAGGAGGAGCAGGCCATGAGGGAGGCTCTTGGACTGGCTCCTAAACGCTCTAGTCAACCTCAAGGGAATCGCCTTGATAAGCATGAGCTTTCGGAACTTGTGAAACGAGGGTCCACGGCAGAGGACTTGGGTGCGGGCCATGCTGAAGCAGCACGGGTAGACGGTCTTGGTTTCTCAAGGTCTGTGATAGGTTCATATTATCTAAAAAAGTTCTCAAGATATGATTGTACAATAGATGGTATCAACTGTTTGAGAATACCATGGTTCATATTTTTATAGATAAAATGTCCATTTGGCAAGCTTTTACCCTTATTAACTTTCACTTTGGCCCCTTCATAACATTTTGTTTTTGCTCTTGCCACAGGATGCCACGTGCATGGGAAGATCCAAGCACACTTCCGGCCACTCAGAAGGAAGCCTCACCCGAGGTGGTCAAGGTGGAGGAACCTGTACCATCGACCACCAACGCTGAAGAAGGTGAGTCAGACTATGAAAGCAGCAGGAAGAGAAAGAGGCACGAGGAAAAGCGACATGAAAAGCACAACAGACATGAGAAGCGGCATGAAAAGCACGAAAAGCGACAGGAAAAGAATGAGAAGCGGCATGGGAAGCATGAGAGACGTGAGAAGCTGTATTCTCGCGATTCAAATGATAAGAGAAGTCGTAAGAAGAAGGAAAAGAGGGCATGAATCCGTTTAGGATAGAACATCTTCACGGCCACATTTGTATCGTGTCCTGTGTTATGGATTGATGTCTTCGTTTCTCTTCTGCTCTTTTTTCCTTTGTGCAATGTTACAAAATATTATGGTACGACTTGTTTTGTATTGTAATAACTCGCAGGAGAATGTTGGCATTATCGTGTTATGTTGCATTATCATTGATATCTTCAGTCACCCTTTAGCATGATTTCAAGTTTTGGCTTTTTTTATTTTATTTTGACAAAATGACTGTTTTATGGGGGTACTTTATTTGACAAAGTTTTAAAGTATTCTTATAAATGTTTTTTCGACGAAAGTGTTCATTTTTTTGTACTTTAATTCATATACTTTTGCCCCCTCCACTTATAAATTTATGTTTTACTTCCAAGCCCCAACTCTAATTACTCCCTGCCCTCAAATAACTTGATCGAATGAAAAAAAAAGGTGCTGATTCTGATAATTTGTGCATTAATAATGACATCAGCTATGAAAAATCTATTTTGGATTTGTGTTACCTCCACAAAAATCCAACCCATAGGATAAAACAATTACATACAATTTGTTTAACTTCAAAATTAAGAAGTAATTAAATAAAATAGTAATGTTGAGAATACTGTTAATGAATTAGTTTTATTTTCAGTTAGTTAGTTGTTGTATTTGTTAGCTGAGCTGTACAGTTAGTTAGCAGTAGAAAATTTGTATATAAACTCTACTTTATAACATTATTCATTATCAATGAAATCCCAATATTCTCTAATCTTTTTCTCTAGTCAACATGGTATCTAGAGCCTGTTTTTTCCGATTTGAGTTTTCATTTCTTTGGGCTTGTGTTTGTTTGGCTCATCTGAAATAATCATATTACTCTGTTTCATCGTTTTTTCCCGTCGTTCTTTTTTCCCCCAATTTCCAAAAGCTAGGTTTTCGTTTTTTCCCCAAAATCGCGATGCCGCCGGCGATTGAAGATGTTACTGTCGATTTCAATCATCCTCTCTACCTACATTCATCTGATACTCCTGGATCTTTGCTCGTTTCACATCAGCTCACGAGTTTAGAGAATTACAACATTTGGAGTCGTTCGATGCGAATCGCACTCTTGGCGAAGAACAAGCTGGGCTTCGTCGACAGTGACTGCAAGAAGGAAAATTACGCCACCGCGTTGCAGCCGCAGTGGGAACGCTGCAATGCTATTGTCTTGTCTTGGATTCTTAACACGGTGAGCAAAGATTTATCTGCTGGTATTGTTTTCACTTCGAATGCATCTCTTGTTTGGGAAGATTTACGAGAACGTTTTGATAAGATAGACGGTTCTCGTATCTATTTTTTGCACAGAGAGATTGCCACTCTCAGTCAAGGAGATTCTTCAGTCTCTGTTTACTACACTCGTCTCAAGCTCTTTTGGGACGAGTACAGTTCCCTTGTTCCCTTTTCTACTTGTGACTATGAAGTTTCACAAAAAAAATTTGAGAGTATGGTTCAGCAGAGGTTATTTCAGTTTTTGATGGGATTGAATGAGGGTTATTCTGCTGTCAGAAGCCAAATTTTGCTTATGCAACCGTTGCCTTCAGTGAATCGTGCTTATTCAATGATCACTCAAGAAGAGTCTCAACGAATGCACGTTTCTGGTTACTCACCTTTCTTTGAGTCTACTGCGTTGTTTACTAATACTAATGGTTCTTCTTCCCGTCGGCGTTTCAACGATATTTGTGATTTCTGCAAAATTAAGGGGCACAAGCGTGAGAATTTTTTTCGATTGATTGGCTTTCCAGCTGACTTTAAGTTCACCAAGAAGAGGGAACCTCCTGAATCTATGGCGAACAATTTGAGGGTGGTCTCTGATCAAGATTTGGCTCAAGATTCTGGTGATACTGTTAATTCTCCAGTTCATGTTGCTTCAGTTCGCACTTCTGTTCCTGTTGCAGCACCAGTCTTCACTCCTGATCAGTATAACCAAATTTTGGAGTTGCTGCATCAGTCTCCTGCCAGTGGTACTATGGTCAATCAGGCAGGTATAATTTTGAGTTCTTCTTGTGATTCTGATGCTTCTATTTTTTGGATAATAGACACGGGTGCAACATATCATATTTTATGTGATTTCAAGAATCTGGAATCTCCAATTTCATGTGCTTCTTCCTCTCGTCTTGTCCATCTACCAAATGGTAAAACTGTTCCCATTACACATATTGGCTCATATCGTTTAAACTCTTCTTATTTCCTTAATAATCTACTGTTTGTTCCTCATTTCCATCATAACCTTTTGTCTGTTTCATGCCTAACCAAAGATCACAATTGTTCTACTATTTTTTATCCTCATTTCTGTGTTTTACAGGACCTCTCCAGTGGAAGGATGAAGAGGATTGGTAAAGAGTCTAAGGGGTTGTACATCTTTGAGTCTTCTGCTTGTTTTTCTGGTTTGTTTTCTACTCAATGTAATTCTGGTTTGTCTTCTATTGATTCTTCATTGCTTCCTGATTGTATGATTTCTATTGTTAGCAATAAAACACCTAATTAGCATGCTCGTTTGGGGCATGCCTCTCACTCTACTTTACATAAAATTTTCCCTCTGACTACTGTTATACTTGATAAGACTTTCTGTGAAACTGATTGCACAATTTGTCCATTAGCTAAGCAAACCAGATTGCCTTTTCCTCTTAGCAACTCTAGAGCTTCTTCACCCTTTGATCTTATCCATATGGATTTGTGGGGTCCTTATCGTGTTTCTACACACAATGATTGTCGTTTTTTTCTTACCATTGTAGATGATTTCTCTCGATTGAGTTGAATTTTTTTACTACACCTTAAAAGTGATGTTACCTCTTGCATTAAGAAATTCTTTGCCTATGTCTCTACCCAGTTTTCTGTTCAAATTAAAATTGTTAGAACAGATAATGGAATTGAGTTTTTCAACAGTGGATGTTCAGATTTTTTCTCCTCTTTAGGGGTTGTGCATCAAAGCACTTGTGTTCATACTTCTCAGCAGAATGGTATTGCTGAACGCAAACATAGACATATCCTAGAAGTGACTAGAGCTTTTAGATTTCAGTTTCAAGTTCCTTTGAAATTTTGGGGGAATGTGTTAGTACTTCATGTTATATTATTAATAGATTACCAACTTCTGTCCTAAAGTGGAAAACACCTTATGAAATGTTATATCATAAGATTCCCAATCTCTCCCATATGAGGGTGTTTGGTTGTCTTGCCTTTGCCACAAATACTAAATATTCTGATAAATTTTCCCCAAAGGCCTTTTCCTCTGTTTTTCTAGGATATTCTAGCACTCAAGAAGGTTATATTTTGTTCAATCTCTCCACTAAAACCTTCTTTGTTAATCGTGATGTATCCTTTCATGAACATGTGTTTCCCTTTGCTTCTTCCAAATCTGAATCTTCCTTTTTTCCTTTACATTCACATATTTTTGATTCAGAATTTTTGGTTCTTCACCCTTCTTCTGAAACTGTTGACACTGTTGATAATTCAGTTGATCATCCTGTTGAACATTCTGCTGAACCTCATATTGCATCTCCTGTTGAAAATTCAGTTGAGAATATTGTTGATCATTCAGTTGCTATTCCTGTTGAGAATACTATTGTTCCTTTTATTTCTCCTTTTATTGAGTCATCTCTTGAAAATTCTACTGCTCCTCTTGTTGTTCCTTCTCTTCGAAGATCCTCTCGTGTTCCTAAGGCCCCTACTTGGTTGTCAGACTACATTTACCAATCTACTTCTCCTTCTGCTTCCCTTACTACCACTGGTCAGTATCCCATTTCTTCTCATATTTCTTATACACATTTACCTGTTCCTACTCAGATTTTTCTTTCTGCTACTTCTTTACCTGAACCCTCCACTTATCTTGAAGCCATTAAACATCCCTCCTGGATTCAAGCCATGAATGAGGAAATTCTTGCTCTTGAATCTAATAAAACTTGGTCTGTTGTTCCTTTGCCTGTTGGAAAAGTGGCCATTGGCTGCAAATGGGTGTTTCGCATCAAGTATAAAGCCTCGGGTGATGTTGAGAGGTTAAAGGCTCGTCTCGTAGCTAAGGGCTACAATCAAAGAGAGGGAGTGGACTTTGTTGATACTTTTTCTCCTGTAGTTAAGATGACTACTGTTCGTTTTGTGCTTGCTTTGGCTGCTCTGTATCATTGGGACATTTGTCAGATGGATGTCTACAATGCCTTTTTACAAAGAGACTTGTTAGAAGAGGTCTACATGGAATTGCCTGAAGGATTTTGCAGCCAGGGGAGCATATGGTTTGCAGGCTGCAAAAGTCTTTGTATGGGTTGAAGCAAGCATCTCGGCAATAGAATGCCAAGCTAACTGAGGCACTCTTATTGGCAGGGTATAGTCAAAGTAAATATGACTATTCCTTGTTTACAAAGAAACATGGTTCTGACATTGTTATTTTACTAGTGTATGTGGATGATTTGCTAATTACTGGGAGTAACTTGGCTATGATTCAAGATTTGAAGTGCATTCTCAATAGTAATTTTAAGATGAAAGATTTGGGCCAATTGAAGTTCTTTCTTGGTCTAGAAGTGTTAAGGTCTAATGAGAGTATTTTGTTAAACCAGCGCAAATATGCATTGGAGCTGATAGAGAGTACTGGTTTAGGAGGAGCAAAGCCCTCTTTAACACCTTTGGAATATAATAACAAGCTCACTTCCTTGGAATATGATAAAGTGACAGAGCAAGAGAATGAAGAAGATGTTTTGGCAGATAAGACTAAGTATCAAAGACTCATTGGAAGACGGATTTACTTAACCCATACTCGGCCGGACATCACATTTGTTGTGCAACATTTTAGTCAGTTTATGCATCAACCTAAGCAAACACACTTTGAAGCAGCAACCATAATTGTGAAGTACATTAAAAAAGCTCCAGGTCAAGGAATTTTATTGAGTTCTAAAGGAAACTGTCAGTTTGAAGCATACTGTGACTCAGACTGAGCAGCTTGTCCTATGTCAAGAAGATCCGTGACAGGATTTTGCATTAAACTGGGAAATTCATTGATTTCGTGGAAGTCAAAAAAGCAAACAACAATTGCTCGTTCATCAGCTGAAGCAGAATATAGAAGCATGACTAGTGCAGTGGCAGAAATTGTGTGGTTGAAAGGATTGATGATTGAATTGAAAGTAGATTCTAAGCAACTAGTTAAACTACATTGTGACAGCAAGGCAGCCTTGCAAATAGCAACAAATCCTGTTTTTCATGAGAGAACAAAGCACATAGAGATTGACTGCCACTTTATTCGAGAAAAAATACAAAAAGGACTGGTTGAAACACACTACATTAGAACGAATGAGCAATTGGCCGATATCATGACAAAAGGGTTAAACATTCAACAACATACATATCTTCTATCCAAGTTGGGGGTTAAAGATGTCTTACACCCACCAACTTGAGGGGGAGTGTTGAGAATACTGTTAATGAATTAGTTTTATTTTCAGTTAGTTAGTTGTTGTATTTGTTAGCTGAGCTGTACAGTTAGTTAGCAGTAGAAAGTTTGTATATAAACTCTACTTTGTAATATTATTCATTATCAATGAAAGCCCAATATTCTCTAATCTTTTTCTCTAGTCAACAAGTAATAATGATTAGAGTTTAATTTGTTTATTTTTTTTAAAAATTAATACGGACTTAAAAATATTTAAATAAAAAAATAGGAATTAAAACTTAATTTCATTATTTTGAAATTAATAAAGAACTGAGAAAAGTTGAAAGGACTAAGGATTAATTTCAAATCTAATAAGCGTTTAAAGAATAATTGAACCAAAAAGATGAAGAGACAAGATTCATTTATTACCAACATAATTCAGTTCATGTTCGTACTCTTATTAAAGGAACTAAAGGAAGGTTTACAATACGAACCGGATTGGTTCAAGTAATAGACAATTTGTTATCGTTTAAACAAGTCTCGTGTTTAAGATATTGTGTATGCAAAATATTCTCGTAGAGAATTTCACCTACTAAAATTAAGTGTGTAACGCAAATTAATACGAATAATTAAGAAACCCCTTAAAAAACCAGGGTGACAAAAAAAAGGTTTACAAGGAAATATTGTTTTTCAAAGGATAATTATTAGTGGTGGAATTGTTGTTTGTTTCATGATTTTTGTTTGAGTGGAAGAGATTAGTTTTCAATTTATTCCATATCTGAGTGGCCTACTTAACTTAGCTTCTAAGTTATATACGCCTTTCCTCCTTAGATAAGCATAACATCAAATTGCTTCAATTTACACAATAAAAGCATAACATCAAAAAAACATTAATATATATTAATGTCAACAATTTTATAAATATAAAAATGAAAAAAGTTATTAAGTTTTTTTTTTGAAAGGTATTATTTTATTGATTTAGAAGACTTAACCATGTGCCTCATTAAAAAACCTCCCTAATCCGTAACCTCGAGAAAATGATTGGCTCTGAGGGCTGGGCACGAGGGTCCCAGTCCCGAACCCGTCAGCTGCCGGCGCACTGCTCAAGCTGCTCACGCGGCGATTGCGGGTCGCCGCGTGCCGGCCGGGGGACGGACTGGGAACGGCTCCTTTGGGGGCCTTCCCCGGGCGACGAACAGTCGACTCAGAACTGGTACGGACAAAGGGAATCTGACTGTTTAATTAAAACAAAGCATTGTGATGGTCCCTGCGGATGCTCACGCAATGTGATTTCTGCCCAGTGCTCTGAATGTCAAAGTGAAAAAGTTATTAAGTTAAAGTTTCATTCATTATTTTTCCATATAAATTTAAAAGAAAATTATTATTCTTTTTACAAATTCTAATCTTTATCCTACTTAGCTTTAGGGGAAGGAAAGGGTACTTTTATCGGGTCTAAAATTCATGACCTAAAGGAACGTGAGGGAACAAATATAAGCATCTCGGCCAACCAGCCAAATATGCTTGTTAAAAAAAGCATATTGTATTTTTTAATATTTTGACATGATTACATATAGTATTTATTCATTTAATCTTAACCTTTTGATAAGGGATACACATATCGTGCAAATAAACTGCTCGAACCTGAATTTTTTAAAAATAATATTTTTTTATTTAAACCGCTTGACGAGTTCGATTGCACATAATTTTTTAAAGATACACATACCGTGCAAATAAACTCGTATTTTTTTATTCATTATGTCGACAGTCGTAGTTGTTGAAGACATCGAGATCTGTTTCCACTGGAACGAACGACTTAAGACGATCCAGTTCCTTTAATAGCGAAAGACCGCGCGATAACACGGCGATTTGGCTTTAAATGAATAGACCGCATAAAATAACAGGCATCAAATTTCAAAGCTTCAGCACCCTTATCTCGTCCTTTTTTTAATATTATCATTTCATCAAGTTTTAGGTAAACCGATTACCGATAAAATATTGTGCATGTTTCGTATTTATCTTTCCTCAATATTTTGAATTTTAGACTCCTATAAAACAGTCACAAAAATTGTTAGAGAAGTTAGAGTTCATTTTTGCAAGCAAGGGAATTGCACCGAAAGTTTCCCAGATTGGAGAAATCCTTAGCACAGCCTTTTCAAGAATAATTGGTTTCTGCGAAAATCTAACTCGGCGATGGCGGTGCAGTGCGAGCAGAGAACTGAGAGCAAAATCAACCTCAGGGAGGTCCCAGCAGTATCCTGGAAACCTTAAGCTGTTAATATGATTTGTTGGTCATATTTGAGCTTAAGGTCTCCAAGATTTGCGTTTGAGCTTCTTGTGGTTCATTTATTCTGCTATCAGCTCTGCTTGCACTGCTCATCCATTCTTTTAAAAACGAGGAAATGGATTTCCCAGAAACTGAGTTTCATTTTCCAATGAATGTCTCTGTCTAACTTTCGGCTCACTTCCCTTTCATGCAAACATGAAACAATCTTCATCTGCTCTGCAAACCGGCAAATCCCAAACAGAAGAAGATATGGATCAAGAAAATTTTCCCACTTGAGGTACAATTCTATTTTCTTCCTATTGCTTTTGTTATGAAACAATGAAAAGTAATTTGTGCTTTACAAATATTGGTTGGAGGAATGGTTTCTCTGTTTTCCAAGTAAAAACAGAGCATTTGCTTCTAAATGTTTTTCATTTTCTTCCCTTAATAATAAAACTTGCTTTTGGCTGGGTTGGCGTTCCCTCTTTTAATTTGTTCAATTGTAAATAATAATTGAATTTTTACATTTTAAATAAAGTAATTTAATTAAAAATCATTTTATTATACTAATTTAAATTAGTCAATTAATGGATTAAATTCTAAATTCTAATAGCTATAGAAAATGATGTAAAGTAATGGGGATTGGATTACGAAAGAAAATTATCGAAATTACATGTTGATTTCACGAAATCTATCTACAGTCATCAAATTTAAGTCACAAAATAGTACTTATTGTATGTCATTTCAACAAATCTTTGATTCAATAAAAATTACTATAAAATAATATTTATTTAAATTACTATAAAATAAAAAATAAAGATTATTTTAAACCTTGAAATAAAAAAACTCAAAAACAATATTCTAACAATTATCCACGAAATAGTTGGAAAAAATTCTTGTGTTAACGTATGAATAAAGTTTTAGTGTTTTGTCTGAAATTGGGTGCTAAAATATATTTAAACAAATATTTAATATTTTCTTTGTTTTTATTTTGGTTATTGGAATTAGGGAAGCAATTTAATATAAAACCAAGGCGGACGGTGTTAATTAATTGAAACCTCTCATCATCGACTTTAATTACAACTAACAAGTGACGGGTGTATTAGTAAGGCATATTGCACATTTAAAGAAAGAACGTGAGTTTAAATATTGAATACGATATTATTAGAAAAAGTAGCCTCGTTCATCGAATATGAATCGTAAGACGAACATACAAAAAATGGTCCCTTTGAATAATGCGACTATCAAGGATGAATCGAGGGGGGCTGGCGCCTGGCGGGGACGGTCATCCCCTAAAATTTTAAAATTCCTATATGAGTTAAAAATATTTAAAAATTTTCTATGTATTTTCTATTAAAAGTCTATTTTCACCTTCTAAACTTTTATAAGTTCGCCCTCTAAAAATTTATATGTTTGTCCGTACCTGGCGACCATGGTCTTTATTTAATTAAATGGATGAAAAAGCCTATTGAACCACCACCGTCCTAGGATTTTAAAGTTTATCTTGTAAAAATAAAAGCTACTGTAATTGGTAGGTTTCAAAGTTTCAGCGATTGGTCTTTAATTACTGTCAAAAGAAAAGAAAAACGTATGGTCTTTAACTTCATAGTGAAATACACACATATATATATATGAATGATTAAAGTAAAATATTTTGAATAATTAATTGATTATAAGTTAAATTTGGTCAATGGTTGAAGTTAACGAGTGGTTTAGTAAAAAAGATGATGATATTTATTTTAAAAGATTCAAATTTAAGTAATTTTTATTTAAAGTGTGTGTCTTATCAAAAAATTAATAAAAATGTAAAGGAGTACTATCTTATAATCACCTTTAATACTATTAAATTTTTTACAATAATTGAAAGATAAAGTTTAAAAAGTTTAGTTTTGATTAATTTGGTATTGTTAAAATTAACTAACTGAATTAATCAAAATTACTAAAACTATGGTTCAATACTAGGTCGTTTTAATACTTTCAGTTTTATAATATTTTTAATATCTATTTTCTATTTTTTTAAATACCCTTAATATTTTTTTTATTGAAATCATTCCGTGAGTTCAATAAATAATTTTCAGTTTAGTTGTTTTTTTTACAGTTTAAAATAACTTATGTATAATCCTAAAAATATAATTTTAAAATATTAATAATAATAATAATAATAATAAAATGAGTCTGTCACGCTCGACAACACCGATGAGCACAACTAACAATGAGCATCGTTAATTCAATTTATAAAGATTAAAAATATAAAGGACTCACCGTATAATTATAAATTATTTAAAAATCAAAAGATAAATTAATTAAAATATACTATTTTATTTTTAATTTTCTTTTAACCATAGATCAAAATACCTATCTACCTCTAAATTACAAAACCTTAATTTTGTTCATTTAAAATTTAAGTCAACGTCACCGATGTTACCGTCGCCACTACCGCCGCTGTCATCGTCGTCGTTACCTTATTTCTCTCTTTCTTTCCCTACCACTCTCATCCTTATTCGTTCAGATGGTAAGTGATAGAGAAGATTACAACCATCTTGAATGGCTTGCGGCGACGACAATAGCAGCGATGGTGGCAGCTTCAAATTTCAAATAAATAAAAATTAAATTTTTTGTAATTTAAGTGTAAATAGATATTTTGATCTATATTTAAAAGAAAATAAAAAATAAAAAAAATATTTTAATTAATTTACCTTTTAATTTTTAAATAATTTATAATAATACGGTGAGCTCTTTAAATTTATAATCTTTATAAATTGAATTAATAGTGCTCATCAATGCTCGTCATTAGTGGTGCTCATCAGTACTCACTAAATACGGTATAATTTTCCTAATAATAATGACATCTTATTAATTTTTAAAGACATGAATACATTACCGTGCACTCATCCCTATCAAAGATTCTCTCTACACTCAATTAATTAATTTTAATTAAATCATTAAATAAATAAATAACCTAAACTTAATTAATAAGTTTACAGTAATAAAAAAATTTCTCTCCCTAACATAGTTCGGTCCCTCCTCCAATTTTCTCTTCAATTTATCCTTTAAATTTAGATACACGATTTATATAAAATTAAAGTCAAACTTAAATATTTAAATTGTATGAGTCTGCCACACTCGACGAGCACTACTATAGACGAGCATCAATGAGTGAGAACCATTAATTTAATTTATAAAAATTTAAAATTTAAAAGACTCAAACGTATAATTATAAATTATTTAAAAATTAAAAAATAAATTAATTAAAACATATTTTTTTATTTTCTTTTAAACATAATTAAATCAAAATACATAACCCTAACTCACAACACCCTAATTTATTTTTAAAATTCAATTCGCCGCTGAACCCTCCGCCACAGAGGTTGTTATAGTGTTTGTTGCTGTCAAGTTCTATTTGTGATAACCATGACAATTGGCAAATGTGTCTCTGAAATCTCTATTTATACATAAAGAATATAAATGGGTGGTTGTCACCAAAAACATGAGTTGAGTTTGAATTTCCTTTTGGAAATGCGTAACATTATTATTTAGGGTAAACTATACTAATGACCACCGAATTATGAGGTTGGTGTCGATTTGACCATTATATTTTTAATTGTGTTAAATATACCACATAACTATTTAATTGATTCCAATTTAGCCACCTGCCGTTAAATCCTAACGGAAAGATGATGTGGCAGTTAAAAACAAATTGGTATAATTACACATTTAATCCCTATTACTTAGACATTCTATCAATTTAGTCCTAATTTTTATTTAATAAAAAATTAATTATTTAATTAAGTGATGCCACGTGTCATCACCTTATTGGAGGACTTTAATTATTTATATTTGAATTAATAATTTTATTTTACCCTCCAATGAGGTGCGTCTATTTACCATCAAACCAAACACACATTTGTGACTTAATGTACAACATTTATTATTTATCATAACAAAGTTTTCTCCATCCTGCAATGAAGGGGTCATGGTTTTGAAATTTCCGGATTCTCTGTTCCGACCCTGGCCGGTTTCTTTCGGTCCGTTCATGTTGACATCTTCACCCGGCCGGTTTTGAGATGGTTGTCCCTGATATGCATTTGCAGCCATATTCATAAGCATGCTCGCAATGTCCGTGGGAAGGGAATTAGCGTCGAAAGGCATTGTAAATGGGGATGATCCACCATGACTCCTTGATCCAGTTGATTGGTTATTAGATCCTTGATTATTTTGAGTTTTGACTGGAACTAGCACCCTGCAAGATGAGCATTAAAGGACAGAAAGAAAATGAGACATTCCCGAGAAAACTCAAATATGACCTCTTCAGAAAGGGAAGGGATACTTATGCGTAAGCAAAAACATGAGAAATAATTTCAAAATAACATTAAAACAGCAAGATTTATTGAAAATAATTGAGTAAACAAAATGGGGTTCCATTGTCCAGGGTAACAGGCTTGTGAAAATCATGCATACTGCCTTTTAGTGTCAAAGTGTAAGATGCTAAACATGTAACGAATATTAGTTCGAGTTATTACACGCAACTAATAGTTCATATTACCTGATCCCATTCCGTCCTCTGCTGCTCATCTTTCAATTTCTGTTCAGCTACCTGTACAACACAACAAACCAGAATGTCAGGATCACAATATTGATGTAAGAAAAGGAACACTGAAACCTACCTTAATATTTTCTTTCACAGATTCATTGTTTGGATCCAGTTGCAAGGTTGCATAGGTTAGATGAAAGAGAAAAAAGAAGGGGTTAGAAACTACCATGTTTGACAGCATAAAGAATTGGAACCATCAATTCTGTTACTGTTACGGTGAAAGAAAATAAAAGGACTTTAAGAAAAAAGAAAGCTATCTATAAGATGTGAATGCAATAAGACAACCCACACTAAGAGATAAATGCTTAGAAATTGTATCCTATATTTGGATATGCCTATAACAGTAACTGTATATAGTTCAGAAATAATTTCCCAACAACCTTTCTTAAATCCTTTCTCAATTGCATCGGCGTAGTTGCCTTGGCCCTTGAGCATAATATGCTAAACCAAGACGACTGTATGCCTTGTTGTAATTTGGGTCAATTTCAATGGATTTAAGACAGTCTTGAATAGCTTCATCATACTTGTGAATTTGAGTGTAAGCAGCAGCCCTGAGAATCATACATCATAATTTAATAAGATATTACAGTAATATGAAGATGAATGAAAATGTCAAAACTTGCTGCAATAAAATACAAGAAATATGTACCATCACTAAAAGTTAATAGAAACCAAAGATTAACAAAAAATCAAATTTGTAAATCCTAATATTATTGACATGATGACCAGAAAATACAAGTTCACTATGCCTAAAAGTCAAAGGCTAAATGCTTTTACAGTGTTCAATGAAACCAACAGGATGACCTAATAGTGCATGAATAATGTGGCATAGCAGGATAAGGACTTTCCATCTTTTGGTAAGAAAAAATAATCATGATCAGTCTAATAATATTATTTCCCAAATATCCATCATGGTAAAATAAAATTATTTACTCAAATATAAATAGTTAAAATTATCCAATGAGAAGGTGACACATGGCATCAATTAATTAATTAAATAATTAATTGTTCTATTAAATAAAAATTAGGACTAAATTGATAGAATGTCTAAGTAATAGGGATTAAATGTGTAATTATACCAATTTGTTTTTAGCTGCCACATCATCCTTTCGTTAGGATTTAACGGCAGGTGGCTATATTGGAACCAATTAAATAGTTATGTGGTATATTTAACACAATTGAAAATATAGTGGTCAAATCGACACTAACCCCATAGTTCGGTGGTCATTAGTATAGTTTACCCTATTATTTAATTCAAAACTTGAATTCTATTAAAATGAAAGGCAGCATCGTGAAATAAGCAAGTTTGTCTTCACCTGCATCACCATCCTCCTCAACCAAGCGACTTCTCTAATTTTGTTCCGCTCAGCAAAAATTAATGATTTAAACCGATCAAATTACCATAGAAATTCTAAATGTATAACTTACATATCCTACAAAGATTCATGCGGCTACTATTACTAAACTAATGGATTCACCCAGAAATCCTCCACAGTATCATAGAACTGTTGATTATCGAAACCTTCTGTCTCCAGAAAACTCTGCATTTCCCAATAGTTTTCAGACGAAACAAACTGTTCACTCATGCTATAAGTGTCGTCAACTTCCGCAGTTTGGTGGCAGCCCGACGGAGAGAAAGCAGTACTGTAAGCGACTGGTTCTGGGAAGTCGGCCATTGCAGGAATATTCAGCAACGCCGAGGAATCGGCATCACACGAATTCTCCTCAACACTGGAACTGGTTTCTGTGGTTGCTGAACCCGAGTTGTTGCCGTTCTCCGATATTACCGATCTTTTCTTCAAGCGAGTGTTCCAGTAGTTTTTAATATCGTTGTCGGTTCTTTGAGGAAGCCTTGCTGCTATGGCAGACCATCGATTCCCGAGCTTCTTCTGCAGGTGGATTATGGTTTCTTCTTCTTCCCTGGTGAAGTTTCCACGCCTTATGTTAGGTCTCAAGTAATTCATCCAACGAAGTCTGCAGCTCTTCCCTGATCTTTGCAGCCCTACAAAATCAAAATAATCTGCACGTTTAAGAAAATCTTGACGAAACTTAAGGTTTTTTGTTCATAAAGTGAGCATATATATATATACCAGCAAATTTTGGCATTTCATTCCAGTTCCAAATGCCATATCTCATGATATAAGCAATCAGCTTCCGGTCTTCATCAGGAGTCCATGTTACTTTCTTTAGATATGGTTGTTTCGCCATCTCTCAGACTAATGGAGCTTGAATCTCTCAGTTCCTTGTATATTTATATCGGTTGCAGGTAATAATACGAAGGTTCTAATTAATTTCCTGTTTGATTCGCCTTTAGGCTAAAGGAGTTTACTTGGAAAAAAATGGGTCCTCGAGTCCTTTTTTATTCCTGGATTGGTAAGTTTAACAATTTTGTATGCAGAAAAGCCATGTGTGCATTACATGCAACCGTTGGGAAAGAAACAAGAAAATGTTTTCTAACAAGTGAATATTGGTAGTGTTCTTGTCTAAAATTGGGGGCTATGATAGATAGAATCAAATATTAAAAGTTTTTAATCTTATAATTCATAAGATCAAGGTTGACATGGTTAAAATTGTGTACTTTCGAGGATCTAGGAGGGGAAAGCGTACGTCATCTAAAATTAATTTAAATGTTTAATTTTAAAATTTGATGATACATGTTATTATCTGATTCAATAATAGTACATAAAATTAGGAGGGTTAACTGAGTTGAGTATCTTACGGGTAGCTCGAGCTCAACTCGATCAATGTTCGATTCGAGATCTTAACGAGCCGAGTAAAGTTATACTCGACTTGAGAAGTTCGCGAGCTTCTTGTTAATTTTTATAATATGTTAGTTTGGTATGATTGTTGATTGTTATTTTGGAGTTTAGATTTTGAAATTGCTCCACACACCATTTTGATTTTTTTGTTAAATTTGTTAATTTATATTTATATAAAGCTCTATATAACATTACTAAATTTTACATATATTTTTAAAAAACAAGGTAAAAATTTTGAAAATTTCAACGAGTATGAGTCGAGCACGATCCGAACAATTTTCGAGTTGAGTGGAGTCTAGGACGATTGGAACAGTTTCTCGAGTCGAGTCGAGCACAAGCTGAACTGTTTTCGAGTCGAGCACTGAGCTCGTGATCAGTGGCGGATCCACGTGATGTATTGGGTGGGCCTGTGCCCACCCTGAACTTTTTAAAGTTCACATATTTAGCTTCAATTTTCTTAATTTTTATGAATCAGTTTTTAAATTTTATTGTTTGTGCCCACCTTAAAATTTTAAAATTTTTATGACTTGTGCTCATCCTTAAAAATATTTTAATTTGTGCCCACCTTAAAAAAAAATTCTGAATCCGCCACTGCTTGTCATCAACTCACTTGATAAACACCCTACATAAAATTATGTATAGCAAATATATAAAATATTATTCCTATATAGAAACAATTAATGTTTAAATTGAGTTCCCATTCTGTTCAACTAGTTCAGACCTTTGGAGTTACTTGATTTGCAATGGATCAATCTGTTTCATATGTGAAGTCAATATGAGCATTGCTCTTGTGATTGTGTTTTCTTTCAAGAGATTCATAGGAAACGAGTAAGTCTAAAATAATAATTATAAGCAAACAGTGACATTGCAGGTGTGCGTTATCTTTCTTTCTCAGAAATCAGAATCTCCACAAACTTCACCAACGGAATATTGACCCAAATATTACTTTGGGATTTTTTATATTCTAAAAATAGGGATCCTCACACATTATTTCTTAAACTAGGGATGTTTACTGTTTAAAAAGTGAAGACCTTTGGAGAACACTCTGATTTTGAACAGTATTTTTAAAAAACATATTTTAATATTAAAGTCGGGTGGATTACAATCCGACTTTGAACAGTAATTTTACCAAAAAATGTTAAAAAAATAAGATTCAAGCCTTCCTCCATTGAAATGTACCTACCCATGCACACCACTTGTTCAAAACACTGTTTGAAGTCGGATTGTAATCCACCCGACTTTAATATTTAAATATTTTTTTTGAAAATACTGTTCAAAGTCGGGGCGTTCTCCAAGGGTTTTCATTTTTTGAATAGTACACATCCCTAGTTTGGGAAATAATTTGAGAGATACCCTACTTTTGCAATAAAAGAAACCAAATGTAATATTTGAGTAAAAATTCCCTTCAACAACTCTCTTTGAATTTCTTATATATATATATATATAAACTATTTAAGTTTTACACATTTTCTGGATCGTTAGATAGGGGGAATGGATGACTCAGATTAACTCATTACTCTTTTTTTCAAGTGATAATCTTCACATATTTACTGTTAATCTCATCGACTCGTTTCACTCATCCAACGATCCAAAAAACGTATAAAACTTAAAGAATTTTGCTCTGTGTAAACGAATCTTCTCTCTCTCCCTCTATCTCTCTCTATATATATGTATGAATAAGATCCACTTACACAAAATGTAAAATCTATAATTTTGACACATTTTGTGGATTGTCAGAATGAATGAAATAAATGGTTGAAATTAACTTTTTTTTAAGTGATAATCTTCACATAACCCACTGTTAATCTCAGTCATGTATATATATATATAAGACAAATTGTAGCCTCTATTGATACAAATAATTTCATTAAAACCAAATATAACAATGTCTGAGACAATTAGGACAAATGTGTTCTTTAGACTTCACTTAGTTCTTAACGAAGTCTTGGGGTTGTCGAGAATATATTTCTCTTATTTTTCTGGTGTTTTTTTAATATTATAGTTGGTACTCTTTTATCAATTTCTCACTCCTTTTATATGTACCAATTTGCAGTGTAGTATCGGATAAATGTGGTTTGCAGATGTGCAGCAATAGAAATATATTTGATATCTTGCTCATAGTGATTCCACGGAAACTGTGAGTAGGGAAAAGAAGCCATTTTAACCTATATTGCTTAGCTGATTTATCAATTATCGGGCTTTGCTTTAAATATATGCTTTTTGGGTGGTGTCCAAAACCCATTTGCTGCAATATCAAACTCAGTTTTTGAATTGACTTCAAGTAGTTCAATCAAGTCAAATTCTTAAATACTTACTATATACCTCAAATTATCATGTATATAATTTATGGATTTACTTCTTACAATCTAATTCGGTTATATTTTTGTTTGTTTCACTATCGGTATTCAATTCATTAGTTAAATAATTCGGATTGGATTTTGTAGATACCCAATATGGAGTGACCTTCTCAACCTAATTTTTTTCTTAGCATGATGGGAAGGAAGCAGTTTTAGCCTATGTCATCCTGTACGTGTTTTGAATTTACAGGTAGGGGTGTTCAATCGGTTGATTCGGTTAACCGATTGAACCGAACTTCCAAAATTTCATTAACCGATTTTTTTTCCATATCAACCGTTAATCGAACCGAAAATTTTCGAAATTTTTTAACCGAACCGAAAAAAGTTCGGTTAATTCGGTTGGTTTTCGAATTAATCGAAATTTGTTAGAAAATTTTGGGTAAATCACCCAAATGACCACTAAACTATTTTAAAATAATCTTTTTGGTCACTAAATTTTCAAAAATTATAAAATAACCATTAAACTTATCGAACTATTACAAAATAGTCATTAACTTGCACGTTATAAATTATTGATAAATCATTTTGCGCTAATTTGATAAAGTTTAATGACCATTTTATAATATATCAAAAATTTTAATGACTATTTTATAATTTTTAAAAATTCAATGACTAAAAATAAATATATGAAATATATAATATATAAAAATTTCGGTTAAATCGGTTAATTAACCGATTTCAAACCGAATTAACCGATAACCGAAGTTTGAAAAAATCATTAACCGTTAACCGACCAAACTTAAAATTAATCGACCGATTAACTGAAAATATTTCGGTTCGGTTCGGTTAGTTTGGTTGTAACCGAAATTTGAACACCCCTATTTACAGGGTGTGGTAAGAATTTAGGTCTTATTGTTAAAATTTAGGGTTATACGTTAAAAAGTAAATCTATAATTATATTACCTTAAACTTAAACCTTAATCTTTAAATTTTAACCCTAAACTCTAAATTATAACCATAAATTATACATTATAAAATCTTACATTTAAACTTTAAATTAAATTCCTAAACTCTAAAATTAATTACTTCTAAAAAACTATTCGTTTCTTTAGGGATTTAAACTCACAGATAGCCTCCAAGTCCAATCCCGCGAATTAGACCTTTGCTTCTCCGCTTTCGACAAAAAACAATAAACCAGAACTGGCTATTTACTGCAGAAACCTTCTCAAACCCAAACACCAATTACTCCCCACTGCTTTTAACAACCTTTCTTTCCGAACCCAGAAGAACCTTCATTCCATTTCCTCAATTCGATGCCAAGAAGAAGAAGAAGAAAAACCCGGGAACTATGCCGCCATTTCCCTCTCAAACCACCCTAACCCGGAAATCTCTTGCTTCTATCAGAAGGGTTTCTCTCAAATCACCCACGAAACCACTGGCAAAGCCTTACATGCACTTTGCATCAAAGGTTTACTCCCTTTAAGCATGTTTCTGACAAATACTTTGATCAGTATGTACTCGAAGTTTGACCATGTTGATCGCGCTCGTTACCTGTTCGATCATTTGTCTGTTAGAAATGCTGCGTCTTGGAACACTATGATGTCGGGGCTTGTTCGCGTTGGTTTATATGGGGAAGTGATGTTTTTGTTCCGTGAAATGCACGACTCTAGTGTTATGCCTTCTGGGTTTCTCATTTCGAGCTTGATAACTGCTTGCGATAGGTCAGGTTGTATGTTCCGTGAAGGGATTCAGGTTCATGGTTTTGCTGTTAAAGTTGGTTTGTTATATGACGTGTTTGTGGGAACTTGTTTGTTGCATTTTTATGGAGCTTACAAGAGTGTTTTTGATGCGCAAAGGATCTTTGAGGAGATGCCTGAGAGGAATGTAGTTTCTTGGACTTCATTGATGTTTGGATATTTAGATAATGGAGATTTCGAGAATGTCATGTCTTTATATCAGGAAATGAGGAAAGAGGGGATCAGTTGTAATGAGAACACATTTGCTACCGTGATAACTGCTTGTTCATTTCTTGAAGACGAATTATTGGGTTTTAAAGTTCTTGGTCATGTTGTAAAATCTGGTTTTGAAACTAAAGTATCTGTTTCTAACTCTCTTATAAATATGCTTGCTAGTTTAGGGGGTCTAAAAGAGGCCTGTTATGTTTTTAGTCGCATGGATGAACGTGACACAATCTCGTGGAACTCAATAATTTCTGCACATGTTCAGAATGGACTTTTTGGAGAATCAATGAATTTTTTTCATTTGATGCGTTGTGTTCATAAGAAAATAAATTCTACTACTCTTGCAACTTTGATTTCGGTCTGCAGTTCTGTAGATAATTTAAAATGGGGAAAAGGAATTCACAGTCTAGTCTTTAGGTTGGGACTGGATTCAAATGTTTGTATATGCAATTCACTTTTAGGTATGTATTCTGAGGCTGGAAGGTTGGATGATGCAGAATTTGTCTTCAAGGAAATGCAGGAGAGGGATTTAATTTCTTGGAATTCCATGATGACCTGCTATGTTAGAGGTGGGAGGAGCCTGGATGCCTTAAAATTATTTATTGGGATGCTTCAAATGAAAAAAACAACTAATTATGTGACTTTTATGAGTACATTGTCAGCTTGCTCAAACTCTGAGTTTATTGATGAAGGAAAGATTGTGCATGCCCTTGTAATTCTTACAGGTCTTCATGAGAACTTGGTAGTTGGAAATGCATCTATTACAATGTATGCAAAGTCTGGTATGATGGCTGAAGCAAAAAAGGTTTTCCAGATGATGCCGAAGCGAAATCAAGTAACTTGGAATGCTCTCATTGGTGGCCATGCTGAGAATGACGAACCAGATAAAGCAGTAAAAGCCTTTCAGATGATGAGAGAAGAAGGTATAAAAGCGGACTACATTACAGTGTCAAACATTCTGGGTGCTTGCTTGACCCCTGATGATTTATTGAAACGTGGGATGCCCATTCACGCACATATTGTCTCAACAGGATTTGAATCAAATAGATATGTGCAGAATTCACTTATCACAATGTATGGCAAATGTGGTGATCTCAAATCAAGTGAATGCATCTTTGATAGATTGCTTGATAAGAATACAATCTCATGGAATGCAATTATTGCTGCCAATGCTCATCATGGTCTTGAGGAAGAGGTCTTAAAATGTATTGCGAAGATGAGAAATGCTGGTATAGATTTAGATCAATTCAGCTTCTCTGAAAGTCTTGCTGCTGCTGCAAAGTTGGCTGTTTTGGAGGAGGGGCAACAACTCCACTGTTTAGCAGTCAAACATGGATTTGACTTGGATCCTTTTGTTATAAATGCTGCAATGGATATGTATGGAAAATGTGGGGAAATGGATGACGTGTTAAGAATGCTTCCCCAACCACTCAATAGATCTCGATTATCATGGAACATACTAATATCAGCTTTTGCCAGACATGGATATTTCCAGAAGGCAAAAGAAACTTTCAATGAAATGCTAGAAATGGGGGTGAAGCCTGACCATGTTACCTTTGTCTCTTTTCTTTCTGCTTGCAGTCATGGGGGGCTGGTGGATGAGGGTCTTACATATTATGCTGCAATGCGCAAAGAGTTTAATGTTCAGCCAGCTATAGAGCACTGTGTATGTATAATTGATCTTCTTGGACGATCAGGAAGGCTTATTGAGGCTGAAACTTTTATCAATGAAATGCCTGTCCCGCCAGATGCCCTAGTCTGGCGGACCTTGTTGGCTTCATGTAAAATCCATGGCAACTTGGAACATGGGAGGAAAGCTGCAGAACATCTTTTTAAATTGGACCCATCAGATGACTCAGCTTATGTTCTATATTCTAATATTTGTGCAACTACTGGAAAATGGGGTATTGTAGAGGATGTAAGGAGACAAATGGGGTCATATAAC
The DNA here is from genome assembly GCA_958450335.1 of Hibiscus tridactylites. Classification (NCBI taxonomy): domain Eukaryota; kingdom Viridiplantae; phylum Streptophyta; class Magnoliopsida; order Malvales; family Malvaceae; genus Hibiscus; species Hibiscus tridactylites. The sequence goes on from OY288271.1 coordinate 5,087,096, forward strand.
ATAAAGAAGAAACCTGCATGCAGTTGGGTGAAGTTGAAGAACGAGGTGGCTTTGTTTGGAATGGGAGACCAAACACATCCTCAGACCAATGAAATATATGCAAAGTTGGGCGAACTTAGAAAGTTGATTAAAGAAGCAGGTTATGTTCCTGACACTAGCTATGCATTGCAAGATACAGATGAAGAGCAAAAGGAGCATAATCTTTGGAAACATAGTGAGAGACTTGCCCTTGCATTTGGATTAATAAATACTCCAAATGGTTCAACTATTAAAGTTTTCAAGAACCTTCGTGTTTGTGGTGATTGCCATTCTGTTTACAAGTTTGTCAGTGGAATAATAAGGCGAAAAATTATATTGAGGGATCCTTACCGGTTCCACCATTTTAGTGGTGGCCAATGTTCTTGTTGTGACTACTGGTGATGGTAGATATTTTCGAGCTGAAGCAGGATCTTACAATAGCAAGTAAGATGTTGGTGGTTTATAGGGCGAACTAGGTTCAGATCTGTATTGATTTGGGCAACCATAAACCTAACGACCTAATCTATCCGGCTTGAAGGTACTGATAAAATTTCAATTATTCATTGTTATTATGAGATTCTGGTATGAAGTTTCTTCATGCTTTCGTGGTTTGATGAGTTTCTAATCTTGGTGTTGATTTTTTTGTTGTTTGAAAGGATATTATTGATATAGGAACAATACATTTTCAATATTAGAATATAAATTTCTGTTGCCATTTTATGAGATTCATCTGATTAAGATTTCCTAATATATCATGTAGCTTTAAGTACCTTAGCTTTTAGTAAAGGTGGGATATCGGAGCCAAAAGGAAGGTGGAGGGTGAGTGTGTGAAGCTACTCTTTCATTACATGATCATTATCTTACCCAAACACATATCTGCACTTGTAGGCAAGTGCATACACACACTCACACATTTGGTAGGTGCCATTGGAATGTGTTTCATTGAGCATTGGTGGTGAAGGTGTGAAATTGTGTCATTCATTTGGGGTCCTTACTCCTGTTGAAGTCGGAGAACATAAGGATGTTCGAAGGAAAACACCGGTTGAGAGATTATTGTAGAATTATTGAAATTAAAATAGTGCCATTGTCCATGATTTAGTGTATTCTGTTTGCGGAATGCCTTTTTTACTTTATCATGCACCAATATTTGGATATACGCATTGAATATTGGTAAACTTTAACAATGTTCTTTTCTAAAATGCTTGAGAATTGCAGGTGGTCTGAATTGCTCGTATCATGCATTGTGCAAAATAGATAAGCGCTCCACCGATATCTTAATCAGTTAAGAAACAACATGATGGTGTCTTTAGCGTTTTGCTTAAAGCCATCCGTCTGCCATGGCTTTGCTGGGTAGTCATTCTATGTGAGAGAAGGTGTACCGACTACCGACCAGAGAAACAGTAAACAGATTGCTAACTGGATCTTTATGAGTCTTCTGGTCGAGTCGGCGTTTGTTCGGTGAACCTTCCTTTCCTTTTGTATAACATTTTACTTGACAATGCTAGATGGATTTTGCATTTAAGTTCAAGATGAAGGTGAAAGTCATTGTAGGGTAGGGTCCTTCAATCTTGCTTTCTCGTATTCTTTGTTCATTTCTGATTTCTCTATGTCCGATCAAAAGCAACAAACAAGTGAATGACTACTTCAAAATACCATATACAGGCAACAAACAAGTGAAGAACTATTTTAAAATTGTAAAAATTGGTAATATGAATCAAAATAAAATGTAACAAATACAATACTTGCCCATTTTATAAAATGTCGTGTGCAAGGGTCTAGCAAATAATTCATTATTTTTATTTTAATCATTTTGTGGAGATAATTCATCATGATATTTGAATGTCATCTAAAGATAATTCACCGTTTTCGTGTCGTATACCATTTCGGGTAACTATGGGTTTGAGTTTAATTTAAGGGTAATTATTTCATATATTGGCGGTGAAATTTTTTTTCCTAAAATTTTTTACAAGTGTCTTAGTTTTAGGGTTTAAGGACTTAGTTTAGGGATTTTTGTCTATGAGTTTAGAATTTAGAGATGGTGGTTAAATTTAGGGTCTAAGTTTATAGATTAAAACTTAAACCCTCACCATATTACCTTACAAACTAAACTCTAACATCTAAACCTTAAAATTTAACCCTAAACCATAAATTTTTACCACCATCCCTAAATTCTAAACCTTACCCCCTAAACTAAGTCCATAAACTCTAAAACTAAGGCGCTTGTGGAAACTTTTTAGTTTTCACCGTCAGTGTATTGAATATAAATCTTTAATTTAATGGGTAATTATATTATGCACTGACGGTGAAAATATTTTGTTTCCACAAGCACCCTATATTTTTAGGGGTTAAAGATTTAGTTTAGAGTTCATACTTTAGGGGTTTAAGTTTATGCGCTTAAAATTTAAGGATTGTGGTTTGAATTTAGAGTTTAGGGTTAGAATTTAAGAGTTATAGGTAAAAATCTAAATCCTAACATATTATCTTAAAACGTATACCTTAACTTCTAAACTTAAACCATAACCCTAAACATTAAACGCAAATCACAATCCTTAAATTCTAAGCAAATGAACCTAAAAACCTTAAAGTATAACCCTAAATTAAATATTTAACTCTTAAAATTAGAGCGCTTGTTGAAATAAAATATTTCTACGATTAGTGCGTCATATATTTTTCTTTAATTTAAAGTTTATAATTTAAAGGATTATATAGTTTAGAGTTTATGAATTTAAAACTTAAGTATATATTAACCATATTTTAACGAGCATGTGGTTTGAGCCTTTACACTTTTTAAATCGAAGAAACAATATTAACCATATTTTGAACACTTATTTTAGTATTAAACCGATATAAAATATAAAACAAAACACATACCTACTCTTGTTTCTCTTTGCATATCCCGCCGCCGCCAAGGTAATTTATGAAATCCTAAACTTAACTTGAAGAGTTATCTGACTCTGCGTCATTCTGCTATATTTGATTTTCTGTTTTCCATCTCACTACCTGTTGCTCTGTCATCTCATACTCTTTCTCTTTCTGTTTACATTGTTGAGAATCAGAAATTTTTTGAGCTATCGGTTTAGCGGAAATAGCCGCCGGCGACACCGCTACACCACCAGTATTTGAAAACCTGCGTTGAAACAAAGATGGCCGGGGAAGAGAATGAAGAGATAAAGTCGTTCAAAGATATAGGTTTATGCGACGAGTTAGTGGAAGCCTGCGACAGTTTAGGTTGGAAAGCCCCTACCAAAATCCAAGTAGAAGCCATTCCCCACTCTCTCGAAGGTTCTGCCGCCTTCCCCTTTTTGAACAACATTCTCTGATTACACATTCTTCAATAAAATGAGAGGATTCTCGTATTGTAGGGAAGGATTTGATTGGGCTTGCCCAAACGGGTTCGGGTAAAACAGGGGCGTTTGCTCTTCCTATAATGCACGCGCTTTTGGAATGCCATGCAAAACAAGAATATAAATCTGCACCTGTTTTTTTTGCTTTGGTGCTTTGCCCGACACGGTCTGATATCAAACAAGTTCATTTTGTTGCTATTCATGTTGGATTTTGTTTGGTTTAATCATAATTCTTTTATTGCAGGGAGCTTGCGATTCAAATTGCTGATCAATTCAAAGCTTTAGGGTCTGGGATTAGCCTAAGATGTGCCGTGGTATGTTTCCCGTCGATATGTACCCCATTGTTAGCAAGTCAAGATTGAGATTTCATTTTGACTGGTTTTTATATGCTTTACATGACTAAAGTATGACTGTGTTGTTTGTGACTTTGAAAATTTTGGCTGCTTAATTCCTTCTTATCTCAATGAGCTTATTTGGATTGTGCATTTTTTGGTTCTTAATTTTGAAAGCTTGTTGGAGGGGTGGACCTAAAGCTACAACAATATGACCTTGCGAAGCGGCCACACATTATTGTGAGTTTGTTTGTTCTATGCCTGAGCCTTACATATTATCTAGGACTTCTACTAAATTTGAGCATAAGGGATCTGGGTTAAGTTGACATGTGATTTAAGATTTGGTTGCAATTATAAAACTGTAGATAACAGTAAATAGATAAAAAAACGATTGCAAGTATATAAGTGTTAAGTTGTTGATGTTTATCTTCTAAGATGTTGTGACAAAGATTATGCCACATAGTATCCACTATTTAGTATACTTATGCTTGGTCTATGTCATCATAGCCTTTTCTATAATCTTGACATATTGGTTGACTGCACTACATGAATGAATCTCCTTTTTACGACACTGATATCATCTAGGTTAGCATGGATATCTAGCTTTTTTAGATTTACTTGCAAAGAATTAGTGCAAAGGTTGTATACCCTAGGTTTTGGTGTGTCTGTGAGCTTATTTAGATATCACCATCTGTCTTGGAAACTTTGTTTAGGGTTTATAAGATATTTCCTTGAGGGAAGTAACCTTCCTTAAATGTTAAAAACCCTAAGAAAAAAATGTCAGTATACTGATGTTTTAAGTAGCTTTCAGAGGACACACACAGACAATTGACGCAACAATCAATACGTCCGAATCTTTATTTTTTAAATGATTGAATTTTGATCTTCGCCCTGTAGGTTGGAACTCCTGGACGTCTCGTGGATCACCTAACCAATACTAAAGGTTTTTCTCTACGCATGCTAAAATATTTGGTAAGAATTTCTTGTACTTCCTGTTTTTTATTTTATTTATTTTTAACTTCCCTTGGGATTAAAAATTGTTGGTCATATTTTAGTTTAACAGAGGATCTGGGTTATAAAATGACCGAGTCATATTTTGTGAAAGCTTTTTTGTTCTTTTTCTGCCCTTTTTTCTTGAAGCATCCCTTTGTGTTCTTTATTTTATCTTATATTAAATCTATTTTGTTATGTTTATTACTAGTTCTGTTAAATAACATTTCCATTGTTCATCTGCCAAATTCTATGATTGCCAATTTCACCTTCATGATATGAATGCCAATGCCTTATGTGGCACTTTAAACCAGAGGCAATGCTTCTATATTAAGATGTTACTTGGTATAATTGGAGCAAATGAGTAATAAAACCTATCTTGCAAAATGCATTTATTGCTGACTGTTTGATATGTATATATATTGTTGAAATATCACGTGCATGTATTTGACAGGTCTTAGATGAGGCAGATAGGTTGCTGAATGAGGATTTTGAGAAAGCACTTGATGATATTTTGAATGCTATACCTCGGGATAGGCACACATATTTGTTTTCTGCAACCATGACCAAAAAGGTACCGGGAACTCATATTCTATGTGTTTGTTGAGAAACGTGTTCCTGTACTAAAACGGTATGTGTGGGATACAAAACATTTTATGTATTCAATAAGTAATATGTCATTACTTTAACCTGTTTCACATCATATATGGATTAAGATGATATAAAAAAGTCTTTGAGATCTGTATAGCTGAACCTTACAAAGGCTTAGTTCAATTTTGGTTATTGTTAGTTAATATCTTTGCAGAAAGTAGTGCATTGTCCGCATTTTATTGCTGTTGTACTTGTATGCATATGATTTCTTATTAGGTCTTAAAATTATCTAATATATTATACCTTTCGATACGTGAATATAGATGTTTTGTTTTTCTCACTTGTTGCCTTATGTAGTCAGTCTGCCATCAGGGAACAGTATATTCACAATTTGTCCTGATTTTTGTTTATTATACAGTATTTTCTCAATTTGACCTGGTTTTTACATTATGGTTGGCTTTACTATGTGGAGGAAGTTTGACTACAACATTTGTTGATTTTACAGGTGAATAAGCTGCAAAGGGCATGTCTGAGAAATCCTGTGAAGGTTAGTGATGCTTTTTAAGCAAAAGATTTTCTGCATTCTCTCTCTCTAAGTTAAAGTTAAAGATTTCCAGTTTGTTCATTTCTCTTGCAGATTGAAGCAGCTACGAAATATTCAACTGTTGACACATTGAAGCAGCAGTATCGCTTTGTAGCTGCAAAGCACAAGGTGCTTAATCTTCTTAGCATCAATTTTTTTTTCAAAGATGTGAAACATCATATAGAAAATCAGACTTGTGATGATTTTCATGTTGGTTATGTGCTGAAATTCTAGTTACTGAAAAGATCGAGTAAACTTTTTGGTCCATGTTATACTAGATGCACTTGAGTTTGTTAAAGTATGAAAATGATGTAGAATAACTTGAGTTAGCTCAATGATAGTGCATGTCTCATAGGTCTAGAACACCTTGTGACCCCAGGGTGGTGTGCAGGAAAAACTTTCAGGAACCTTCTAGACTACTTATCCTACAGTAAAGGCATCAGAAGGATTGATGATCTGATTGATGATTTGCGTGATCCAATTTTCATTCCCTTAAAACTTTTACAGCTTAGTGCCAGAGTTTGAACAATTAAATTTCACACCCTTCACCTTTTGGACCCTTGATGGCTGCATTCAGCTGTTTTGATTTCCTGGAAATTGGGATGTTAAATACTAATATTCGCTGCCAGACCCCAGTTTGAGCAAACATAGGTCATCATATGAGCTAGCCTCGAGAATCTTTGACAGACTTCAAAGACTAAAGCAAGTCTCTAATAATTCTAGTAGGTATATGAGTGTTCATGCTACTTGCTTTGTGGTTGGATAGGGATTTTATTTTAGCTGGAACTAGATAGTAAATTTGTAATGTAGTCATGGTAATCCTTTTAGTTCTGTAAGTGGATAAAGCGTGAAATATCTCCGCATTCTTGCTTCATTGTTCCTAGATATCCAAATGCCTTCATTTATATATTTTATTTTGCTGTGATTGCAGGACTGCTATCTTGTTTATATTTTGACTGAGATGTCAGGATGTACATCTATGGTTTTCACTCGAACATGTGATGCAACTCGCCTTTTGTCTTTTATTCTTCGGAATCTTAATATAAGGGCCATTCCCATTAGTGGTCAAATGGCTCAGGTATCTTTTTCTTTTGGTGATATTGTGATTTATGCTTCTGCTCTACAAATGTGGAGTACACCCTGCCTATCCAACCACCAACCACCACCCACCCCCCAAAAATGTTTTCCTCTTTATTTTATTTTTATTAATTATGCACTTTGCTGACATATTGTGTTTACAGCCAAAGAGGCTAGGAGCCTTGAATAAGTTCAAGTCTGGGGAGTGTAATGTTCTTGTCTGCACTGATGTGGCTAGTAGAGGGCTTGACATTCCATCTGTGGATATGGTTATTAATTACGATATCCCTACAAACTCTAAGGTTAGACTTTGCATATGTCATACTTTGGAAAAGAAAACATTCTGTTATTCTACAAATGATCTTAATTCTTAAGAGGACAGTGCGCATAACAATTTTGTGGCATTCTTTGCTGTCACTTTTGGGCTAATTTTTATGTGGGTACAGGATTACATCCATCGAGTGGGTAGAACAGCTCGTGCTGGAAGATCTGGTGTTGCTATCTCACTAGTGAATCAATATGAGCTGGAGTGGTATATACAGATAGAAAAGCTTATTGGTATGCAACATTTGCTAAACTTGTTGCTAGGATGTTAGTCGTTGAGTAGCTTGTCCAGTAGGTAACTTTTTTTGTTTTCTGTATTCCAGACAAAAAGTTATCTGAGTACCCGGCTCAAGAAGAGGTAGTCTTGCAAATGTTAGAAAGTGTGACTGAAGCCAAAAGACTATCACAGATGGTAATCCAAGTTCCGTTTCGTTTTGTCTATATTTTCATGTTTGATTTGAACACATCTGGGTTTGAAAGCACAATTTTTATTATTCTGTTTTACTTCTGGTTGTTTGGGGAAGTAATACCCATTTATTTAAATTTGGGCTTGTGCTTATATTATGCTCCCTCCATGTTTGATACTGTTTCATACTTATTTTATTCACCCTGCCATTTACTTGTATTCCTTTCTCTATTGTGTATTTCAATTTTGATGTTTAATTGAAATTTCAAATCATTTTTTTTACTCGGATGACATTTTTTTTCCAATTGTTAAAATTTGAACACCTCTGCAGCAAGTTAAAGAAATTGGAGGCACAAAAAAGAGGAAGGGCGGAAAAGATGATGATGTGGAGGATATAGAGAGATATCTGGGCGTCAAAGGCAAGTCCTCGAAGAAAGTTACGAGAAGATGAGACTTCCTGCTTGTGATGTTAGTTTTGTCTCTTGCTTACTTGCTTCCGGTTTCCAACTAATTTGTTTAAATTTTGATCCTAGTAAGATTTTTGAGATTAGCTTTTAGCAAGTAAAATTAGAACCGGTAAGAGAATTAGGGAAGAACTCTATTTCATTGCTTCTGAAATAACAGCACCCCGAGCTTTTATTTAATTTTGTTTTTGTTTGTGTTTCTTTTCAAGCCTGATGAAATATATAGATGTTGCAGTCGAGGTTTCTAGCAATATATTCCATGCATGAATTATTTGGTCCTTGTGGCCCAGTTTTGCCAAAATTTAGATTTTTTTTTTTAAATTCAACTATTTGGATTTTGCTTTCACGATTGCTAGAGATTGCCCGATATATTAATCTTGAAACTTTTTTTATTAGGGTAAATTACACCAGTGATCACTTAATTATAGGGTTGATGTTAATTTGACCACTATACTTTTAGTTTTGGTAAATATATCACTTAACTATTTAAATGGTTTTAATTAAGCGAAAAAGTTGACGGAACTGTTAAAATAATTGGTGTAGTTATACATTTGGTCCCCTTTATTTATGCAATCTATCAATTTGGTCTGAATTTTAATCTAATAAAATAAATTAGTTTTTAATTAATTGGTATCTAGTGGCAAACTTGTGACACGTGTTACCACCTTATTAAATAATTAATTTATTTTATTAGATTAAAATTAGGACCAAATTGATAGATTGATTGCAGGCTGCAACTCGCCTGCATGAAGCCGGAATCGCTAGTAATCGCCGGTCAGCCATACGGCGGTGAATTCGTTCCCGGGCCTTGTACACACCCCGTCACACTATGGGAGCTGGCCATGCCCGAAGTCGTTACCTTATAAATAAAGGGATCAAATGTGTAATTATACTAATTATTATAGGATAAACTACACAGATGACCATTGAACTATGAGTTTGGTGTCAAAATGACCACTATATTTTTTTTTGCCGCAAATGCACCACACAACTATTTAAATTGTTCCATTTTAGCCACACGCCGTTAAAATATTAGTATAATTACACATTTGGTCCTCTATATTTATACAATATATCAATTTAGTCCTAATTTTAATCTAATAAAATAAATAAATTATTCAATAAGATGGTGACGCGTGTCACCATCTTATTGGAAGTCTTTAATTATTTTTATTTAATTAATTTAATTAATTTTCCACCTTCAATCAGGTGGTGACATGTGTCACCATCTTATTAAATAATTAATTTATTTTATTAAATTAAAATTAAGACTAAATTAATATATTGTATAAATATAGAAGACCAAATGTGTAATTATATAAAAAAATTTAACAGTTCCGTATATCTTACCCCATCACTACCATCTACCTTAGTTATCTCGAATGACTCCTCTTGCAAACATGGGTGGATCTACGAAGTTTCCTTTTTATGTTAGGTTAAGTGGTCATGGTAGATACGCCCCTGCCTGCAAAGGCATCCCCATGTACACCTTGCACCGAGCCATCGGGGTCAACTTTCACAGAGTCCCTTGGAGGCTTCTCTCACTCGATCATGTCGTACTCCGTCCTGACACCTTTACTCGACTCATTGCTTGAAGCACAAAACTCACCCATCAACCGAAAAGACGTATCAAATAGCAGTGGCGGAACGCTTAAGGGACGGGTGGGGGCGACGGCCCCCCCAAAATTTTGAAATATTCAAATTTTACTCCTAAAATTTTTGAAAATTTTAATTTGGCCCCTTCAAGATTTTTAAAAATTTATATTAAACTTCAAAAATTTAAATATTTTTAATTAAATTTCATCTCAAAATTTCATTTTTTTGGTTAAATCTTTCAAAAATATTAAGAATTTTAGTTAAATCTTCAAAATCTTTGAAAATTTTCGTTTAAACCTCCAAAATTAAAAAAAAAATTAAGTTGGCCCTCTCAAACTTTTACTCTAAGTTCCGCCACCGTCAAATAGTGATTCATTTTCAACATAATCGGTCAGCATTTGGAATTGGAGCACATGTTCCTTCTACCCCATAGCACCCAGCATATGGTACCAAACTTTATCTCCCACAAATTCTCGGGGACTGGTTAAGTTCCAGCGAAACCAATCCTTAAAATCCACCGACATGAAATCATGCCAGAATTCATCTTTAATAAGCCTGCACCAAATCGACACTGCTGGAAAACATAACCTTAACACATGATTAGATCTTTAAGCGAATTACCACATTGCATCCACCCTCCTTTGTCATGTTTCTATAATATAAATCTTATTGGTGAGAAACTATCTTTTTAGGCCAACAAACGAAATGACTTAATTCTTTAGGCTGAAAATAATTAAATAATACGTCGATTTGGGTGGTTTAAATAAACATATCTAAGTTTTTCTTGGAAGGAATTGGCTTAGTGTTAGTTCAATTGATATTTTTCTTGTGTAATATTTTAGAGGTCATATACGAGTTTAAACATATATTAACTTTTGATTCCTGGTTTAGGAATTACGAGTAGTTTAATTATATTAACTTGTGTAATTATTACAATAAATGCATTTTAATACCCACAAATAAAATAGTATTTGATTTTCTTATACATTATGGTGATTAAATTACTTAAAATATAAAGAATCTGTAAGATGACCTAATAATAAATTAATAACAACATCTCGGTGATTAAATTACTTTAAAATAGAAATTATACCAAATCATAGAAGAAAAGAAGTCTATTTTACATTGTATTTTTAAGAAGTGAAGATATATTCAAACTATTAATACGACATTAGTGGAATGAGTAGTTACGAATTCTAAATATATAATGGTAAAACAAACAAAAATGTAAAATCATAATTTTTAAAAAATAAAATATAAAATTAGATGGTGTATGGTTTAAATTACAAAGCAACTAAAAGTCTAAAACCTTGAGCCCGAAGAGAGCCCAACTCAATACGAACCGAAACGGATCTCCGATATGAAAACAAACCGACCCGAACCTACTTCCGTTGAAATTCCAAATAGAGTTTAAAAAACACTTTTGTCCAGTTTAGTGTTTGCAGTCCACTTCTTGAAGCAGCGACAAAATATTTAAGCTGCAATTCATATAATCTCTCTCAACCTCAAAGCACCTTTTCCTTTATGTTTTTGTGCCTAAATGGCATCGTCCCTTTTCTCCAGAACTCTCTTGGGTCACCGCTTGATTCGATTCTCGTCCTCTCTCCCTCGCGAACCCTTGATTTTCTCTAATCTTTTCAATGTAAAGTAACAATCTTTCTCCTCTTTTTGATAATTACTATTTTGGGTTTTTTTCTCAATTTGTTGGTTTCTGATTGTTCTAATTGGCTTTTCTTTCTGGATATTTCAAAACTGAATCCTTTTCTTTTGACTTCATGTGATCAACCTACCACTTTTACGGGATGGGCAAGTTCTGATTTTTTTTTTTGGTTTTCTTTCAATAATATGTATTCACCAAAGTTTATGTAGGGTTTTGACTATTGTTATGAAGAATTGGATATTTACTTTTGTAAATTTATATTTTTTTGTATTATTGTTCTTTGCTTATATAGTGCATATGCGGAAGATTAAGTTTGTTATCTATTCTGCATGTTATTTTATTTTTGAATTTTGCTCTGAATAATTCATTAACATGGGCATGTTGCTATTTGGTACTTTGATATTAACTACACTGTCATCGAGTACCTTTGGCTCTGGCAACAACATTAACTTGGAACTCCCGTCCCCCTTCTTGTAGTAGTTTTTATGGTCATGTGGTTCAGTTCTTATGTTATATTTTTATATCACTTGCAGAAGAGACAATTTCGTGTACAGGCTGAGTCTTCCTATACCACATATAAGACCTCTGGTCAGCCTTCTCGTTTAATGGCTTCTGCAGCAATTGATACAAGATCTAATTTTTCAACACAATCTCTTTCCACCGATGATCCGGTAGTTTCTGTTGATTGGCTTCATGCCAATCTAAGGGAACCTGATCTGAAGGTATGCATTTATACATGCACCAGTAACCCTTTTAACTTTTAAGCATTGTTTGTTATAAAAATGTTATGAACGTTGTTCTTCTTATTTGTTACTTTTTGAAAGTGTGGTTGTCATGAATGACATCATGTCGTCATATAAAGCCTTTGGTTTATTTTTCTGAAAACAGTAAGGCATACATGCACTATATTAATTTTTATAGGCATCACCCCTGATAGATATTATGAAATTGTTATTATATTAGCTTTTATATACTACAGTACAGCTCTTGCAGTTTTGTGACCCCTGAGGAAACTTGATGTTAAACCAAGAGTTTTCTCCTTATTATCTATTTCCCACCACTGTTTCAGTGTTACAGTTTGTCATAAATCAGCATTTTCAACTTAACAAGAATAATATATGAAACTGTAAGTCTGTAACTAAGTTCACATTGAAACAACTGCCAAATTTGGAGCCCAACCTCAAATCACTGATCACAATAATTATTGACAAGACACAATTTCGAAACAGCTAGCAGTCCATCTCCCATCAGGTTTCCTTTGCATCTTTCATTTTTTTCATCTGTCTTCAAATATTTTTCTCTCGCGGAGGTAAAAAGAGTTTGGTTTAAAATGAACTTGGGTACCCTGAGTAAGGGGATAATTTTAGAACAGTTTTCCTGAAGATGCCCCCCAGAAACAAAAAACAAAAAAGAAGAGACTTTTGCAGTCTAATAATTGCTTGGTTTCTCATAAAGCCTACGAGTAGTTTATTAGCATAAGTGTCTTTGGAAATCTTATGAAAATTGGAAAACACTTCATGCTTTCTTTGTTATTGGTTGATCGTACTTTTATTATTCATCAGGTACTGGACGCCTCGTGGTACATGCCAGATGAGCAGAGGAATCCAATTCAAGAGTATCAGGTGCTGATTATTGTGTTTTCTACAATCTTTCTTGGTGCCACACTCCAAAAACAGTTAAATGCTTTTGAATATTGAAATTCTATTCTTGTCATAACAGGTTGCTCACATTCCCGGTGCTCTTTTCTTTGATGTTGACGGAATATCGGACCGAACTACAAAGGTGAAATCCATTCCGTTTAATTGATTAGTTTCTTTTCAGTCTCTTGGTTCTCTTGTTGCTAGATCACCGAGGTAGAGAAAAATAATGCTCCATGTCGTAACAACCTTTGCATCACTGTTTCTTTTCCTCTTGATATCTCGCTGCTATCATTTTTGGGTTTTACAAGCAGCAGTTCTCTTCCTTTGACTGCTCATTATTTATTAGTCTATATTGTTATTTGATGAAGGTAGTAGAAATGAAGGTGCTCTTTCTATTGGATTATGTTCAGTCAAGTTGTTGCTTGTTGGACAAGATTTGGATAAAATTTCTTTTTGATTATGTCTGTGTCAAGCATTAGGGTAGAATCAAATGTTTAGTGAAATTCTATTATTGGAAATAGTAAGAACAATTAGGGTGGATGACAGAAAATAGGAAAGAACAAAATAACTTGGGAGAAGACTAGACAAAATCAGTTGAGGGAAAATGTCAATATCACAAAGACTTGATATTCCGTATGGAAAAACCTAATTGCAGCTAAAGTAACAGAGGTATTTTGAACCAAACCCTAATAAAGTTAAAATTCCAATTAGAACTTTGATTAAAAATACTCCTTATCACATGACTTATTAATATTGAAGATGTACTAGATAAGTGAGCCTTTCAATAACATGTGCACTACTTATCACATTTGACTTCTCTTGTTGATCACTCTTATCAGTTGCCACATATGCTGCCATCCGAGGATGCTTTTGCGGCTGCTGCATCTGCTCTTGGCATCCAGAATAAAGATGGGTTGGTTGTTTATGATGGAAAGGGAATTTTCAGTGCAGCACGTGTCTGGTGGTGAGTAGCATGTTTGATAATATGATATCTTCTTAACCTTTACCGGAATGTTTTATCGTTATTTTCCGGAATCTAAATCTAACAGACATTATTCCTTCGGCAATTGTAAGGATGTTCCGAGTTTTTGGGCATGACAGAGTCTGGGTGTTAGATGGAGGCCTCCCAAGGTGGCGTGCATCAGGTTATGATGTTGAATCTAGTGCTTCTAGTGATGCTATTTTGAAAGCCAGTGCTGCTAGTGAGGCAATAGAAAAAGTCTATCAGGGACAAACTGTAAGAATTCTTTAGATCTATTATTCTCTATATCTCCCTTTTCAATTCTTGAAATTATCGATTGGATTTTTTTGGGGGGAGGGGGTTCCCTCTTCCGTGAGATGTGATTGTTGTCTACAGATTACGATAATATTGCTATTGAGTTCAAATGATGTTTTCTTAAGAAGCAAGCATGGAAATGCTATGGAAGGCATTCAGTGGCATTTGTGTGTTCAGTTGCTGGGTTGAACATTGTTATCTAAATAATATTATACAACTTTCTATCCTCTCATGTTTACAATATTATACTCAAATAGTTTTTGGTGCATGTATACTTGTTTTGCAGGTTGGACCACTGACATTTCAGACAAAATTTCAGCCACATCTTGTCTGGACTCTTGACCAGGTTAAATTGCTAACCTATATGCTTCATATAGAATTATGGTTTTGCTACCTTAGTTTTGTTCGACTTCTGATGTCTATTAATGATTGCAATTTTAGTTGATGCACCTTTATAACCTATTAACTGGCTTTCGATCCATGATGCATGATAAGTATGATATGTCCACTGATTGAACATTTACTAGCATTCACAAACATCACACCACAACTTATTATGGTATGAAAAGCAAAAAAAAAAAGAGCTTGGAGAAAGCTGAATATTAAAGAATCATATGAATTATGATTTAGCAGGTGGAATAGACAAACATAATGCTTGTATATGTCTTATTAGATTCAAAACTTGCAGTTGCTTATATTAGGTGGTAAATCCTTTTATTCGCACCAATCTGTTTTAATTAGCTTGCTACTGTCTGGTTTATGTATACCAGGGATTGATATCTGTGTCATTTTGAAATGTACTGAAGAAAAAATCTTTGAAATGCAAAGTATAACAACCTACAACTATTTCTGTGGATGTAAAAGGTGGCATATGTTATGTGTCTGTTTGGTGATCTTGTATGTTGCCCCACTCTTCATTTGTCCTAACATATCCGCATCAGGAATATTTTGGATACTTTAAAGCTTACAGGGTTGGAATTAACAGTCCACATATGAGACAATTCATAAAAACACTTGAAAGTACTTCGTTGGGATTTATACCATGTCCATTACTGAAATCAGCAAAGTTGGTGCTCTTTATGGACATGGCTGTTAGCCTGTCCATCAGTGCTCCCTATTATCTGAATACTTTGTCAGTTTATGTTAGATGATGCTATTTTTAAATTTTTTTCAGGTTAGAAGAAACGTTGAGGAAAAGACTCACCAACATATAGATGCCCGTTCCAAGCCCAGGTTCTGCAGTCAACTTTTTCGGTTCCATTTGATTATGGTTACTTAATCTTTTTATGGATATAAGAATTTAATATGGTAAATACTAGCAGTTGTAGGTAGTCAGTTCTAGTAACTCGATTCATTTTATATAGCATGGATAGGTTGTCTTCAACCTGCTCAAATGCTTGGAATCATAAGGCTTAACTGGTCTTGCTATAGTTCCTTTTAAACTTACTCGGTGTTGAGAAGGGCACAAGGTGTTCTCTAGGATCTATAACCTTTATATAGCATGTGTGAGGTGCAAAAAAGGTGTCACCGATATATGTCTGTTCTTGTATGTATCTGCAGATGTATATAGCAAGCTTACGATATATAATTAAGATAATAAACTCTAAAGTGCTTCCAGTTCATCCTACAAACGTGCAAAATTTTCTTTTTCTTTTGCTGTTCAATATGCATGATTTTCTTGTGGTCCCATGTCTGTAAACATTAAAGGTGTAGATGATGAAAAGAATTAAAGAGAAAATTATGGGGACTTTTTGGCACCCATTGCCTGATAATCCGAGCCTTGTTTGTAAAGGTCTGAGGGGCTTTTGTTGTCTGTAGTTAATGCACATGCCTTAACAACATTGAAGTTACTAACATTTCTGTGATCACAATATATGATATATTCTGGTAGCTTGTCTAAGTTCCATCAGCATGATATTATAGTTGGTGCCTTTGCTTTCATTTGATTCTTTATGGCCTTCTGTTTTGCAATCAAATTTATATTTTGCAATCTTGGATGTCCCAACCCTTGGCAGCCTATATATTCTATTCTTTCAGCAGGTAGATTATTATTAATATTATTACCTGCAAACATACATCCATTCTGTAACAGATTTGCCTTCTAACTTTTTTAATTTTGAAGACAAAGAGCCTTAAAACTTAATTGCATAAAACTTGGGTATATCTACTGAACCTTCTTGCATATGAAATACTTTTTCTCCTTTTATTTGTTTTTTCCTGTTTGGGGTTTCACTCAGATTTGATGGTGCTGCACCTGAACCTCGTAAAGGAATTAGAAGTGGCCATGTACCTGGCAGCAAGTGTATTCCTTTTCCACAGGTAAGAAAGTTTTTTCTTTTTTTACTTGCACGCCATGAAGAGGTGAAGTGGATGTAAATTTCCAAAGTCCTAATAAAGACCTTTTTAATTTGTCTTAGAGAGAAAAGGTTGGTAAATGTGCAGTAACATTTACTTTCAAATTATGTGAGGAGGCCTCTACATGTTTCTGTTGTGAGCTGCATGAAATTGTTGATTGTTAATTCAAAATTGTCATGCACATAGAACGAATTTGTTGAGTGGCTGATTTAGATAGTGCGACTTAGTATTACCTATTAGTGGTTATCGTTTAGACCGTCAGTCTTACTCAAGAGGATGTACCTCCTGTTGATATGTTGTTAAACACTTAGATTCTCTTGTGTTGGTCATTTCCAGTGATGTAGGAAATTGCAGCCTTAAGGAAAAAGGGAGAAACAATATGATATTCCCAATTTGGGTTGTTATTATATTTATTATCATTTTGCCTTGTACTCTTTTCTTATGTTTGATGTAAGTTCTGGATTTTTTGTTTCCGGGATAGACTATTAATTCCTCAATTTATCATTTCCCTGCAGATGTTAGATGCTTCACAGACGCTTCTACATGCTGATGAGCTCAAGAAACGATTTAACGAAGAGGGTGATTACTATTTATCTTTCTTTTTATCAATGTTCCTTTACCCCTTTTCTTTTTCTTCTTTCCAAGTTCAGCAGGTATGCATTTGGCTATCTGATATTTGGTTTTCATATATGAAGTCCATACCCCTTCACCTATTCACTCTATTATATGCACATCAGTTTTGGGGGGTAGGGATTTATCAATCTGGTAATTAGAATTGGAAACTTAGTTATTAGCTACTGAATAACACATTCATAAGTCATAACAATGTTGAGTGTTTATTGTGGTTTGCTGTCACATAAGACATAAATAAATTACTCAATTTATAAGTGGCTGCTAGTTTCCTTGGTTGCGCAGTCCAAACCTCACAGTTGACCCTCTGCCTTGCTGATTTGTCATAGAAAAATTAGACACCAAAGTTTTTGTTGTCGCATACAATTTGGTGGGAAACTTGCGCACAGATCATAGTTAAATCAGTCTTTCAATATGATTTTTGTGTTTATGTTGCCAACAATATACTGAATGTGATTATGTTTTGTTTCTTTAGGAAACATCTTGTTTGCTTGTTTATATAACAGTTTATTGTTGATCTTGACATTTTCTTTTTGTCCTCTGCAAACTTACATCACATAATAACGAATTTCAGGCATCTCATTGGAACACCCCGTTGTAACTTCTTGCGGCACTGGTGTAACTGCTTGTATTTTGGCATTGGTACTTTCCTCCATGATTTGTGGTTCTATCTCTTCCTTTAGGCTTGACATTTATCCCCATTCTAATAACTTTCCATAAATCTCTCTGGAGGGGGAAAATATAATGTGTTTCCTAAACAATGACAATGTTCTCGATTCATTTGATTTTTTTCCTGTTTGGACAAGTTAAAACGATGGAATAGTATTCTAAAACACTTGTCTCATGCTAATGCTTTCCAGGGCCTCCATCGACTTGGGAAAACTGATGTTCCGGTGTATGATGGATCTTGGACCGAATGGGGTGCGCACTCTGACACACCTGTCGACACTTCACCTAGTTCTTAATGCAAAGCAGTCAAAAAAGTTGAGAAGAGTCCAGCTTAAGATCAAGCCAGTTTCAGTACTCAGGTGCGGGGGACCTGAAAAGGGTTTTGTATCCAGAAAAGCCTCAGGTGTCATTTATCAATTTTTGAGTTCCAGTATGAACCTGTCTGTGGTAACGTTTTGGATTATCAGAAACGGAAATGTTGAATTCTGAAAGTGTATTTATGGTTTTTATGAAAGATGTCTGCTGTTTTTACATGGGATGACAAGACAACAAAGGAGTTGTGGTTCCTGTAATCACTTTTTCACTGTAGGAAATGGAGGATTGAGGAACAGTGTCAAAAGTGCAATAAATAAAAAGTGCATAGATTGCATTGCAATTCATACCGAATTTTATTTGGTTATTTCCTTAAAAATTCCAGCCATCAATTGGTCCAAAAAGTTTTTTTTTTTGAACTGAGTGTAAATTTATGATTGAAATTATCCATTTTTTCTTCTTCTTAAAACTATCCTTATTTTTAATTTTTAATCTCAATCATAATTTACACTTGTCCAACGGTCTAAAATCAGCCTACTAAAAAGTTTTATACACGTGATAACAAGTGCAAAGCTATTTCAAGTTCATCTTAGATTATATTCTCAAGCTTGTTGATAGGAGCCTGTATTCATAAATGAAATTTTTTTCAAGTAGACAAATATTCCAAGAAATTATATAATATATCCTGAAAATAGAAAATAATGCAACATTTTGGGAACCATCCGCTGTTTCATCTCTTAAATATGAAAACAAGTAGTGGAGCTAAAGGTCGGTTCAACATCTGGAACTTGCAGCATATCCAATCATCAACACACAATCCTGAAGCAAAGCCTTCAACTGTTTCCAGTTCTTCCCTGTAAATTACGCCAAACATAACGAGTAATGCCAAGTATTTTCACTCAAAGATTCATAAACTATCTCTAGGTTATTAGGTAATTCAATCATATATGAAATCCGGATGAATATTGTATTAGGAAATTCCAATGCTGCTTCTACAGGTAAACAACTAGATGACTTAACCAAAAACAGCAGTCAACAATAAACTTCTTTTTCGGTATACAAGAGGAAGTCTGAGACATTAATTGTTGTATTCGATGGTAAGAACCCTTGATTAAGCAAGGGATGCCGCGTACAAAGTTATTAACGCACCAATTTCTAAGCCTCAATGCAAAATAATATCAGCAAAATCACAACCAAGACACTAGAATGAGTCAATTAGGGAAAATTTACCTTCCACCTGGATGTCCTACATAAACTACTAGGCTAATAAGCCCACCCGACATCAGCATTTTCGTTGCAGTCTCCAATGCCAACAGGGTTGTTTTTGACGTTGTAATAATACCTTTGTCGCCTCCAGGAAGGTAGCCTAGGTTGAATGCTACAAGTCTAAAAGCAGACAAGGAGTTAATGCTAACCCAGTAGGAAGAATATACTATCATGGCTTCATGAAAAAGGTTAAAAAGAGTTTACAATACGAGGAGCATCATAATTTGACCTCACAAACATTTCCAAATTCCAACTATACATTAAATGGAAAATTCTTATTTTACCTTATTAATGCATCAATGAGCACTGAAAAAAATAGGTAACAACGAACATCTATTAATATTTACAAAGTTAGTACTGTATGGCCAAAACAACATCACTTCTAGAGTGAAAGGATGCTAATAGTAATTATACACACATTGTAACTAGAAACAAAAATTACTTTGTCTCAGTTTGTCATTCATATACATCTACTGCTCACAAGTTTTCAAGACATAAAGGTGTGGGAAGGGGCGGACCTATGGGGCTATGGAGGGGTGCAATTGCACCCCCATTTTTTGGGGGAAAATAGTGTTAATTTTTTTTAAAAAATAATTTAGTGTAGAGGGAAAAAATATGAAAATTTGCATACCCATTTAAAAAAAATATTTTAAACCCCCATTGTTAAATTCTTGGATCCGCCACTGGGTGTGGGGATGCTCAATGGAGGTAGAATAGAAACCAACTTAGCTGCAAATAGATTAAATAGCCAAACCAATCAATCCACACTAATGAGTATCATATATATAGGGAGAGAGAGAGAGAAAGTTGAGCACTAATGAGTAGTACCTAACAGCAGTATTTTCAGGAAGCACTTCATCCATTCTACTATGACAAATGGGGAAGAGCTTGACTAGTTCTTTCTGCAGAAGTCAGAAATTTATCAGGAGTTACATGAAACACAGGAAACTTTACAAGCTTAGTAATTGAACATATGTTCTATTCAGAAGACCAATAAAGGTAACTAGATGGTAAATTTAGAATGGTAGGATAGAACAGGTCAAATGACCTTGAATTGCTGAAAGATGGAAAGAAAGAGAATTGGATGACTAGTAGAAAGAAAGGTAGAATTTTTTTCTTTCTTTCTACTGGTGTGTTTGGTAGGAAAGATGGCAAAATGGCAAGGAAAAAATAATATTCTTTCCATTCAATTGCTTGGTAGAGTTGAAAAATGAGAAAATGAAAATTTTCAAAAATGCAAAATTGTGTACACTTAAGTTTCATCTCTCACATTTTCTCTCCTCTCATCATTCCAAACTGGAATGATTTCATTTTATTCATGAAGATGGAAAATGATCATCTTCCTATTTTCTTTCCCATCACTTTCTTTCCTACCACCTTTCCACTCTACCAAATACACCCTGAAGTTAAACTTATATGCCAATAACTAGGTGTTCTGAATCTTAAGTCTAAAATTTGCAAAGTAGTGTGAAATCTGGATAGATTACCCTTGAAGTAATCAGAATTTACTATTTCTTTGAACTTTTTATGATAAAGATGACAATATCGAAAAGAAAACAAGAAGCACCTCTTTCTGAGTGACAGTCTCATCTAGTAAGGAAGAAGTATTCTCTAAAGCCTCCGTTTGAATGTCCATTCCATAAACACAACCACGACCAGATTCATCAGCAACCATTTTGAGCATTGCAACGGTATCGTAACCATTCCCACATGTGGCATCTATGACAACATCCCCTTTATGTAGGACATGCCTCCAAACCCTGTCAGTAAGCATCCTTAGTATAAACAACAAGGGAAAAACTTAATTGCTAAGGAGATAGTACAAGAGTGGTTGTCTCAGAAACAGGCTCCAACAGTTCCAAGTCATATTGGCTCATCCAGTTCAACATCAATGCAAACTTAAAGAAAGGGAGAAAAAAAAAAGGAAGCTTCTTTGCCTACAGAAGGGGATGCTGAAGAATATCAAATTTCATAAACAAATTGACACCATATAAAATGAAATCCGAGTGCTTTCTTGCTTCAATTTCAACATTTACACTCCACATACAATAAATTCACATTCGCACTTCCTGGTCATACCTTAATTACTATCATATCTTATTAAAGAACTTTTGATTAGCAAGATGCTTCATTTTACATAGTCTCCAAGTAAACCACCAAGATTTATAAAAAAAGTCAATGAATTTACAATAATGTAAACCACCACAGCTTATAGTAGCAGATTGAGTACAGTTTCAAACATTGCATTTAAAAAAAATCAAATCAGAAAACAAAGAAACAAAAAGAAAATTGGGTAATTAAGTACCTACAAATGAGCCACTTCTGTTGCTTTCTTCTTCCCAAATATATAACCCACCAACTCATCCTCTAACCCTGAAATTGTATCACAAAAGATAAATCATTTTTATTTCAATTTGAATCCAAAAAGCATATAATATTAAGGGTAGTAACAGTAAATACCTGAAATAGGAGAGCTGTTTGAGAAAGAACGTGAGGTCCCTCCATTACTATGAAGAAGGGAATTGAAAGAGCAACGAAAACTTTTGGAGGGTATTTTGAGGGATGGGGAGAGAGGAGAAGAGAAGCTGAATAATAATGAATTTGTTTGAATAAAGAATCTGTTTGATAGCATTGGGTTAAAGCGTGTGCTAAATCTCAAAGCTGACATTTTTACTCTGGAGAGTTTTTTCCCCACTTCAGCAGGCGGGAGAGCAGTAGGGGAAAGGAAGGATAATCCTAATACTAAAACCAGCTACAAAATGGATCATTCGGGTAGAGAGATGGACCGGTTCGTATAGCGTTAGGGGTGAGCAAAATTCGATTCGACTCAAAAAAAATCAAATTTTTTGACTAGACTCGTTTAGACTTGACTCAAATCAAAAAAATTTAAGTGAAATTTGAGTTCTAAAATGAAAATTCGAATAACTCGAAATTTTTAGTGATTAGTAGATTTATTTTTATGTTTGAGTCGAGTCCCTCAATTTTCTTGGTATATATACCAATATAAAAAATATATGAAGAAATATATGTCACATATGAAGAAATATATGTGCATGTTTTACATGATTAGAGAAAAGTAGTTTAAATTAGAACCAAACCGTACTATAACATTATAAATAATTACATTTAAATTTTTATAGGAACTCGAAAACTTGACTTGACTCAAATTTCATAAACTTGACTCGAATCGAAAAAAATTCAAATAAAGTTAGAGTTGTAAAATATGACGTGTCAACTCGAATAACTTCAATTTTTTTGACTCGACTCGATCGAATGCTCACCCCTAGTTAGCATACAGTTAGCTATTAGGGGTGGACAAAACTCGACTCAACTAAAAAAATCGAATTATTTGACTCGACGCAAAAAAAATCTAACTCATTTTGACTCGAGTCGAAAAAATTTTAAATAAAATTTGAGTTATAAAATAGAAATTTGAATAGCTCCAAAAGTTTTAGTAATTAGTTTATTAGTTTTCAAGTTCGAGTTGACTCTCTCATTTTTTTCTAATATATTATATATATCACATGTGAAAATATGAAGAAATATATATGTATATTATATATGAATATAGAAAGCCGTTTAAATTGAAATCAATATGTATTATAATATTATGAATAATTACAATTAAATTTGTATAGAAACTCGGAAACTCGACTGGAAAAACTTCAAATAAAGTAACTAGAATCATAAAATAAGACTTGTAAAATTAACTAACTCGAAATTTTTTTACTCGACTCGATCGAACGCTGAATTCTGCATACAATTATCACTGTCTCATATTTTCTACACGTTATCAAACATATGAATTATTTGTCAAAAAAATCAAACATATGAATTACTAATAAATTATTATAATTGTATACTAACCCTTTAAGAATATAAATTTTGTTTTAATATTAATTTATAATATTTATAAAAATCAAAGTATTAAAAATCATATTAATGAGATAATGATAATTGCATGATCAATCATTTTGCCTTACTATAAAAATGATAATAAAGTTGAAGTATTAATGATGTTTATAATATATTTATATCCATATAATAATTATATAATTTTGATTACTCAAATATTATATTGAGATTTGTAATAGATTATAATATCATGGTTACTTAATTTTTTTAATAGAAGCCGTTAATTTTATTAAACAAGAAAATACTTAAAATTATAATAATTGTTTACAATTATCATTGTAAACTAAAAACATAATTTAGACATTTTCCTAAAATTAGCCACTTAAGATCATACAAGGACCAAACATGAAAAGGTTAAAAAAGCTATCCAACTCGATCGAAAAATAGACACGAACAAATCTGACTGCATCGGCAAACAAACCACAAAAAAGGATTAAGCTATTGAAAGACTATCGAGAACTGCAAATCAGAGCCGAGCGTCGTGAATAACTATCCACGAGCGCAAACCGCGTATCCAAATTTAAATCGAGGGTCATAATAGGGAAGATCACCATGATTATGAAAAAGCGTCATCTTGATCAGTCGTGGTGTCGTCAGATCCAACCCTAATGAAAACAAAACAAAAAGAAAAACGTACCATATGGTAGAATAGATCGTGCCACAAGAGCAGAATAGATCGTGCCACAAGAACAAAGCAATTTATTGAAAATTAAAAAATAAAACAAACAAAATGATAAATCCCAGCGGCAGCAACCAGTATTAAAATCGGTACCGCCGTCGATATTTAAAGAAAAATAAAAGCAAAAAAAATTGGCGGCTGCACTTTGAGAAAAAAAAAACTATCATGGTTACTTAGTTTTTTTTTGAAGCGGTACCGTCTGAATTTTATTTAAAAATAAAGGAACAATAAAGGTATTAAAAGCAACAATAAAGACGCTTTAACAAAGCTCTAACACAAACGGAGAAAAAATAAAAGCACTCTCCCGCAAACGGAGAGAACAATAGAGGGAAAAATAAATGAAGTATTCAGACGATCCAGATCCAGTGGACACCATATGAGTCGGACAATAGAGAATCGGTATCTAGCAACCGGCGAGGGCCTTACAGAGGGGCCCAGAAGTCGAGGCATCAATCAGCTCTCTAGAAGAAATCAAGACCTTCAAGATCTTGATCCACGGCATCGGAGACCTCCGGTGGGACTTCATCAACCCAAAAACGATATTCGGTTCCACTCCGTCCAAGAGAGGCCATTGCATGGGCCACCCGGTTTCCATCTCGGCTGATGAAGCTGAAGAGACAAGAGAAGAAGCCCTTCGAATTTTCCTTTGCTTCCGCGATTAACGGTCGGAGCACTGACCGGTCTTCACCTTAAAACGAAAGTTTTTTTTTTATCATCGTACGTGAATCCCCTTCAATCACTTAATGAGAGAAGCCCAGATCGATTGTGAACATCATGCTTTGAATTGCGGCGATAAAAAAAATTGTAAATGATAAAATAATAATTCAACTTAGTTATGTGCATTATAAATTTATAATATATATAGTAACTTATGATAAAAAAATATATGTAATAACGTTACATACTATAAGAATTGTAAATGATGTTCATGACATTTGTATACATATCATTAGTGATAAATATTGTATATTTATTGTTTTTCATTTTTCATATGTTGTAGTAAGATCCATGGTATATTATAATTAGTATTGCATGTTTATTATACATTCAACTTATAAAACTTTAATTCATTAAGAGCAAAAATACCCCTTCCCCTCCTTTGGCTATAAATTGTTCAAAAAATAAAACTTAAAAAAAGTTCGTTCAAGTTTTTCGACCCAAACCGATTCAAATCTGAAATATACTCTTTGAATAAAATTATAAGTTGTTGATAGATAAAAATCTGAAATACACATCTAAAAGGGTATGAGTAAAAAAAATCTGAGTTCAAATTTATTATAACTTAAAATAATATGAATTTAAAGATATGGTGATCTGAGCCTACCAAAACTCATCCATTTATGATTTACCACTTTCTGGTCACTATAAATTTAAAAAAATTTATAATAAATTTCAATTTTTTAGTAATATATATTAGTGTAATAGTGATTTATTTATTTCTGAAGATATGTTGTAAACGGAAAAAAATACTTTATCAATTTTTTGAATAGTCTATAGGTGATTACAAGATAATGTATGTTCATAAATATTTTTAACTCTTTGACAATACACACATGTTGCAGATAAAAAGATTAAACGCATGTCTCTTAAGATAAAAATCATCTACTTTTTTACTTGGACCAATTGTTGGGTTCCAAAAACACTTTACTATTTGTCTGAAAAAAAAATATTTATTATATGTTACTGGTCAGTTGAATTTAATGCCTTATTATTAGGGCGGTTCAAAATCACTCACTCGAGATATCTGACATGTTAACTCGTTAACACAGTGAAAAATAAACTGATGTTTTTTCAACAAAAAACCCGAGTTGGATACCTTGGTTATTAAATTTTTCCGGGTCACGGGTTGGGCCAGGGTCACAATTTTTTAAATCTACTATACACATCCCGATTATCTATCTTTATTTTTATTTTTAGACTATTAAGGTTTTTTCGTTAAAAATTAACATTTTTCATTTAGGAATATTTTACTAATTTCTAAATTTCATTCTCAGATATCTCATGACGATGATGAGTACATGATTTTTTATCTCTAGTTTTATTTTTAAATTTATTTTTTGATTATGTAATTTGGACTTCTAAATTTAAAGTGATTCGAAAAAATAAAATTAAAATTTTTAAATTCCATTCTCAAATATCTCATGCCGTTAATCATTTATGGACATATTTAAGCTTTTCATCCAGGGATGGAGCCATGATTAAACTATGAGAGGGGCAAATTAATTAATTTGAAATAAATAAGGTTCTAAAAAGTAACCAAATCATAAAAATTAAGAAAATTAATATTTAATTTCACTAATTTTCAAATTAAAGGGTTTTAAAAAGTGATTAGACCAGAAAAAGAGTCAAAGCTTAATTTCATTAATTTTAACTTAAAAATTCTTAAGAAATAATAAACTAAAATATTTTTGAAAAGTCTTAAAATTATCAACAACCTAAAAATAATTAACCCATTTAAAGTTGGGGCAATTGTCCCTCTCACTTTTCATTTGGCTTCGTCTCTACATTCGTCCGTTAAACTAGTTTAGCACTGTTTTCAAAGTTTGTTTCTGAAAAATGGTAAAAATGTTTTTTTAAATGAATTTTGATTTAAGTATTTTAAAAGTAATAAATCTTTTTTTTAAAAGATATGACTTTAATTTTAACATAAAGGAATAAAATAAATAATGTCAGTTTTAGATATCTTGAAAGCATTTCGTCCATTAAACTAAGAAAGACCTCAGCTTACTTTCATGAAATTGATTTGAAACCGTCAAAGGAAAAAAAAAAAGGCCTAAATTTGAGTCCGTCAAGATTGTCGTTGCCGGCTAGTTTTGAAAATAGTAATTTAAGGCTGGAAAGCATTTTTCTTTTTTTTACAAATGACTGGAAAGCGAAATTGCTAACTCTTTCGAGGCTCAGGCCTGTTTTTGGTAACCAAAATTCACTTTTTTAAGTGCTTTTAATTAAAACAGGCTGTTTTTGGTTGCTTTTAAAACTAATTTTTTCACCCAAACCAAGAAATTGGATTTTATAGCTTCTTAGGTGAAAAAGCTAGTTTGAAAATAAAATTACTTTTTTACTCTTATTATTTAATTATAATTTATTATTAAAATAATGTTTATGCATACATAATTGTAAAATAATATATATTTTATAGTATTTATATTAAAAATAAAATTGTTTTATTTGTACTTTATTTTATATTTATTATTAATGTGTAAGTGGTATGCCCGTATATAATTTAGAATGTAGTTTACATTTTTAAATTAAATTTATAAAAAATAGACATTTTTATTATAATTGAAATTGATTTATTTCATAAATCATAACATTAATTAATTTGAACAATCACCCAACTTTATTTATACTTTTCAATATCATGTCTAAAATAGACATTTTATCTCCTCAAAATTACTTTTTGACATCAATGACAAACACTAACCAGCTTTTCAAAATTACTTTTCAACAGCTAGTTTGAAAATCACTTTTTTCACCGCACCTTTTAAAAGCAACCACAAACTAAGCCTCAGTCGAATATTATTGGCCACATGCAAAAGTTTCTCCTTTTATAATTGCATTAAGAAATTGGCTACTTAATGAACCGTAGAAGACTTTGACTTCCAACAGCAAGTAAGATTAAGTCAATGTATAAGGCGACTATTTACAATTTTTAGTGCTAAATGAGTTGAGCAGTTTGCGAGTAATTTAAGTTCGATTCGGTCAAAATTTTATCTTTGACTTTCATTGATTCGACTCAAGACTTTATCGAGTCAAGTCGAGCAAGGTCAAACTCGACTCATTAAACTCACGAGTAACTCATTAATTTTTTATGGTTGTGATATTTAGTTTTATGTATTTATGAATTGTTACTTTGGAGTTTAAACTTTGAGATTGTTTCACACACTATTTTGTTAATTTATGTTTATATTAAGCTCTAATATACTATTACTAGATTTTATAAATATTTTTTAAAAAATTAAGGTAAATTTTTTGGCGAGCTTAATGAGTAAGAGTTTTTTTTACGAGTAAGCACACTTTTATTGAGCTTATCGAGTATCGACTCGAGCATAATTCGAACAGTTTTCGAGTCGGGCAATACTCAACTCGTGATCGACTCACTCGATAAAACCCCTAAATTCATATACGAGAAATAATCAGATTGGTCGGTGAGTTATGGTTCATTCTTTTTTTTTTAAATTGAAAGAAAGGCTATTAAGCGATTATAATGAGATTTTTTTAAAATTTTATTTTCTTTCTTTAAAAAACCACCTCCCATGTGAATTCGTAATAATATTTTCCTCGTCGATTACAGGGATCGTAAAATTGATTGTAAGAACTGGCGAATCGACAAGAAATTTGGCAGAAACTTTTATTTCTAGTGCTAATAAACCATAACATCATCTAATACAAGTGGACTGACATATGTATCTTGCAATTAAGCAGGAAACAAATATAAGGTAGACAGGGATTTAAATAGCGGTCTAAATCAGCGTTATGATTGTTAATTTGTGATTTATGTTCGACACTGTGACCGTCATTCGAATCTAACAAACTTATTGTTGGGTACAATCTGTGGGAGCAAAGGAGACCGTCTGCTTCTGAAGATCATACTCCACCTGGAAATTGATTTGTGCATAGTTTCCGAAGATAGATATGGAGTCACTTGGAACTATCAGCATACAAAGCAAGTCGCCATTGGTCCGAAATGTGTTGACAGGTTGCAAGTGAAGATCAGCGCCGCTGAAATGGAACACCATTTCGGGAACATTGATGTTAGTCCCTGCCCCATAACACAAGCTAAATGTCCCATCAGGATCTTGCACCGGATCAGCTCCGATGGCTTCTTTCACTATACTCTCCAAGTCGTTATAAAAAGTCGATTCGAGAAGCGTGAGTGTTGTGCCGGAATCGATTACGATGTTCCCTTGGCTCGAACCTGCCTGCGCGGTCTTGTCTCCGATGCTAACACCTTCAAGACTAAGGAAGTAGAAGGTTGGAGGGTTTTTGGTTATCAATGGAGTCGAAACAGCTCCGGGATGAGATATTATCGCTTCTTGGCCGAACAACAGTTTACTAGTGGAACTTGCAGAGCGAGGAACCAAGCAGTAGGAGAATCTGTTATCAATTTGAGTACTTATTTGAGAAACCAGGGACAATGGTCCTCCTCCCAAGCCAACAAGACCAGCACTGGGGCTTCTGAATTTGCCTCCATTGTTGTGCCCGCAACCAAAAATGGATGTCGGGAATGCTGTTTTTTGACCATCGGAGGAGTCGAAGCTCAAGGCGTCAGTACTGAGTGTTCCAACGGTAAACGACTTGTCCCCATAGCTATACAAGTATTGACAGTCATTCGTTTCGGTGCACTGTTTCCTGGGAAGAGCTTGGCAACTGTCGGAACCACAAGGAATCGTTTGGTAAGTGGAAGATGCTTGAGGATCAAACAGAGGCGACTCTTGATTATAACATTGAGGGCATGGAACGCATTGTATCCAGACAAGGTCGCTGCCGGTGTCGGCAATGGCCAAGTATTCAACCGGTGGGGTGCCAAAGGAGAGTTTCATCAGATAGATACCTCCACTCGGAATCACTGGAGATTGGATGGCGTTTTGTTCAATCAAAGATTGAAAGTGTTTGAGTCGGTCCATCGAATGGAGGGCGTTTTTTCTTAGGATCTCCGATGAGGTTAGAGAACCATTATAGAAGGGAGATGCTGGTGAATCACGGTGAATAAGGTCGACACTGAAACCCGTCGATGCCTTAACTCCGATTATCGATCGAACCACCAGGCCGGAAAAAGTTGCAGCAAGCACAAGAAACAGTGAAGTATGCATGTTTTCGTAATTTTGTTTGGTTTTTTAAAAGATGATTTGATGAGTAATTGGAATGTTTGAGGATGTACTTATAGCACTTAGCGAGGAAGCTAAGGTAGATGTTATGAACAGTGTCTTAATCATTGCAGCAATTTCCAATTACTTTCTGAGAGGAAAAACACAAAGTAGTGATTTTCGATGGAAGAGTTCCGGAAATTGCGGTGGCTACTCATTTCTCCTTCTCTTTTGAAAAGACAAGGGTGTGTGTTCTCAGCGTCTCGATGTTCTTCTTGTTCCCATTTGCAATGAAAAACTGTTGATAATACTTGGTGTGAATGTTGGACCCTCGGTCACGAAATTGAAAGCAACTTACTTATGGAATTATGTGTTGCAACTTGCACGGTAGTGACTGTTTTTTTTAACTCTTTAATAATACATACAACAAAATTGTTAAAACTCATTTTTTTTAAATAAAAAATATCTTTTTTTATTAGGACCACTCATTGAATTCTTAAAATTAAAGTTATTAGTGAAATATGTGTTCATATGCAAAACAATGATGCTAGTGTGGTAATTTTCTTTTGAAAAAATCGGTATACATATTAATTCTATAATTTATCGATAAAGTGTGAGATATTGCGTATGCACTTGACATAGTGGTACATTCTTCTTGGTGTAATGGCCCATCGATTATAATTGAATTGGATTCTTGTGCGGCTGTGACATGGTTGCTGCATGTTTAGGGATGGCAACGGGGCAGGTTTTTGGCCGCCCCGACCCCGACCCGAAATTTAAATCTCTCGCCCCGACCTGATTTTGACATATTTTATTCCCGACCCGTCCCGACCTGATTTTGACATATTTTATTCCCGACCCGTCCTGACCTAATAAAATCATAATTCGACCCTGACCTGATCCCGAAATCTTAATAAAAAACTTGACCCGCCCCAGAAAAAATTAATAAAAATATTAAATATAATATATAAAAATATATATCAGGTCGGGTCGGGGAATTTTCACCCCGAACCCGCCCCGTCCCGACTTTATTTCTTTCTAAACTTGCCCGCCCCGAAAATTAAAAAAAGCTCCGCCCCTATAGGGTCAGGTCAGGTCGAGTCCGGGTCAAATTGCCATCTCTATACATGTTTCGAAGAGACCATGACACTTATGGCGATGGTTTAACCAAATTGACGAGGCTTTTCGGATTTTACCTTGTGTATGATTTCATTCGATATTTCAAAAGGCTAATGCGATTGCAGATACATTGGCGAAGGGGGTGTGACTCGGACAATTTGGTTTCGAATGCCTGAGTGATTGAGGATTTTCCCCCACCCAGGTTGCATTATTCCTTTGAACCTAAGGTTGTGCTGTGCAGAGTGCGTGAAGTTGTTAGGTTCATGGCAGTGTGAGGCTGCATCTTTGATTTTGGTTGAATGAGAGCAGCTTGTTTACATGTTTGGTTGTGCGAGTTGCCTTGGGTGCTCAGGACTGTTTGGGGTTCGGCTTTGAGCGATCAGACTCGTATTTCGTATAATCTTA
Organism: Hibiscus tridactylites; assembly: GCA_958450335.1. Classification (NCBI taxonomy): domain Eukaryota; kingdom Viridiplantae; phylum Streptophyta; class Magnoliopsida; order Malvales; family Malvaceae; genus Hibiscus; species Hibiscus tridactylites. The sequence continues at coordinate 5,118,554 of OY288271.1, forward strand.
GTATTTTTTTCCATTTAAGTTTAGGGGGATTTTTACTTTCAATGAAAATCATATTATTAATAAAAAATTATATTATCTAATATAAATTAAAAATGAGTTAAAATGAAATAAAAATACATATTCAATAAATTAATATTTGTTATTATTTTTGTCTAAATTAAATTATGTGATTAACTAAAAATTAGAAAATGAAGTTAATTTATTTGCTTACTTGTGTGTACTAACAAATAAGAGAACTCCTACAAAACAATTTTTGTATAAATCCAAATTCCAATTTGAATAAAACTCACCAATTAAAACAATTATAAACTTACTACACATACATAATTATCAATTATATTCAATCTCAATTATTAAGTAAAATTTCAGACGCGCCTTAAAATTATTTTCTTTCCATTACCCTCTTCACTTACCCTTCCAATCCAAATATGATAAAATAAAAACATGTATATTAACAAAACTAAAAGAAAAAGGTGTCGAAAGTTAATTAATTTTGTAAGCAAAAAAAATTAATACACGAGTTGGGTTAATTTTAGTTCACGCAATCTTTCAATGTTAGGGGTTATAGATTTAGGGTTTAAAGTTTAGGTTTTAGAATTTAAGGTATATGGTTTAGATTTAGAGTAGACCTGGTAAACTTGATCTGAGACCCAAACCAATTTACTCGACTGAGACTCGATATCGACCTGAATTTGATTGGGAACCCAAAATAAACCGAATCGAATTTTAGTTGAACCAAAATGGACCCGAACCGAATAGACTCGGGCCGATTTTCAACCGAACCGAAAGCAACCCAAACCGAAGACAACCTGAGAAAAAGAAAATATATTAAAAGAAATAAAGAAATATGAGATGTGAATTGTCGCACAACTCACCAAAAAGTCAAATATATTAGCTTTATAAAGCCATATATAGCGTGTAAAAAATGACCTGACCTAATTCTGATTAAAATTTAAAACCGACCGATCTCTCATTGACCAGAAATTGACTCGAACTGAAAATAACCGACTTGATATTAACCAACTCGAAAACCATCCGACTCGATATGACCCGAATCACCATAGACACGAACTAAAATCAAAGTGAATCTAAACCAAATGATATCAACCCGAATCAAAATTGAACCAAAATCGAATTAAATCTCGTTTACCACCTCTAGTTTAGAGTTTAGGTTTAAAATTTTACTTTTGTAAAAGGAGAAGGGCCCAAAAAATTGGAGAAATTATATCATGGGTCTTTCCCACCATGTCATCCATGAGACCAACTAATAAAATGCATCTATCTCATTAATTTTTTTTCCACTTATCTTTTTACTAAATGAACTTTTACTCATATTTACAGTAAATCAAATTTAAAAATAATTTTTATCAAGTGATAAAAATAATAAAATAAATACATTCTATTGGTTTGTCTCATAGATAACGTGATGGGATGAGAAATACAATTATATAATTTCTCAAGGAATTGTCACTTGATGCAAAACTCATTTAACGGTTCTATGAGGAAACAGACAAACGGTATAGCGGTCTTGAGACGGTATATCATATACGACGAGGAGTCAGACGATCAATAATCAATACGTTCATACACATGTTCTCTTAGTCTTATGTCTTAAAAGTCATGCAGTCAGGGTGGCCAGACTATCAAGTATCAAAGGACAACACAGTGGGTCCATTCTCATCGTGTTCTACGTCGTGGATGTGGACCGGAACCTCATGGTTATTGGTTCAATATAGTAATAGATTAATATTGGCTTAAGGGTACTAAAGGCCCCTGAACTTTTTAAAAAAATCAATTAAGCCCTTAATGTTTTTTTGCACTCAATGTCACCCTCAAACCTCAAAATTTAACTAATCTAACCCTTTGACCGACGGAATCCGTCATTGACCGACGGAATCTGTTAAATTCTTAAACATGAGCTGTTTATATGCCACATCACCTGCCAAATATTAAACATTTATTTATAAACTAATGATGTGGATTAAAAACGCTGATGTGGATTAAAAAATATTAAAAAAAACAAAACACTTATTAAATCCTAACCCTAACATTATATCCTTCCAAAACTTGAAATTCAGAAAGTGAAATCTGCAGGTTTAGTGAACACCCATTTTGATTTTTTCTCTCTTGCATATCGTGAAATTCTTCTGGCTTGATTGTAAGATCTTAATAGGTGAGTATTCAAATTTCATTTTTTCCTAATCAGTTATCTCTCTCTCACATCTCGTGTTTATCGCCATTATTGGAAAATGCCATTATTGGAAAATACAAGTTTTGAAGATGACGATCTCGGCTAGTTCATCAAACTAAGGAGAAGTTGTGTTTTGTGATTGCAGTCTAAAATATCGTATGTGGACAACATGAAAAAGGAAAAATGCTGGAAGAAGATTCTTCGGTTGTTCAAATTATAAAAATTCTGACTGTAATTTTTAGGTGGTGTGATGAAGATATGTCTGATAGAGCAAAATTTCTTATAAACAAATTGAAAAAAAGAAAATGATGGGTTTAGGAAAGTGAGTCGACCTAATGAGGAAGTTCAACAAATGAAGCTGGAATTGGAATTGATGCAGAAATAACTGGTTTTAGCTATCGAACATGCTCATACATTTAGGAAGAAATCAACACTGTTTTACACCGGTGTAAATCAGTTCTTTAATTTACTAAACAATCAACATTATCTTACACCGGTGTAAATCAGTTCTTTAATTTACTAAACAATCAACACTGTTTTACACCGGTGTAAATTAGTTCTTTAATTTACTAAACAATCAACACTATCTTATACCGGTATAAATCAGTTCATAAACAATTACTTTTGTGTTTAACCAATATTGTTCATGTTCCATTAAACAAGATTGTTCACAATCCTTAATCCATTCATAAAAATGCATATTAAACATCTTTGTTATTTCTTCCTAAATGTATGAGCATGTTCGATAGCTAAAACTAGTTATTTCTGCATCAATTCTAATTCCAGCTTCATTTGTTGAACTTTCTCATTAGGTCGACTCACTTTCCTTAACTCATAATTTTCTTTTTTTCAATTTGTTTATAATAAATTTTACTCTATCAGACATATCTTCATCACACCACCTAAAAAAATTACAGTCAGAATTTTATAATTTGAACAACCGAAGAATCTTCTTCCAGCATTTTTCCTTTTTCATGTTGTCCACATACGACATTTTAGACCGCAATCACAAAACACAACTTCTCCTTAGTTTGATGAACTAGCCGAGATCGTCATCTTCAAAACCTATATTTCCCAATAATGGCGATAAACGCGAGATGTGAGAGAGAGATAACTGATTAGGAAAAAATGAAATTTGAATACTCACCTATTAAGATCTTACAATCAAGCCAGGAGAATTTCACGATATGCAAGAGAGAGAAAAATCAAAATGGGTGTTCACTAAACCTGCAGATTTCACTTTCTGGATTTCAAGTTTTGGAAGGATATAATGTTAGGGTTAGGATTTAATAAGTGTTTTATTTTTTTAATATTTTTTAATCCACGTCAGCGTTTTTAATCCACGTCATTAGTTTATAAATAAATGTTTAATATTTGGCAGGTGATGTGGCATATAAATGGCCCATGTTTAAGAATTTAACGGATTCTGTCGGTCAAAGACGGATTCCGTCGGTCAAATGGTTAGGTTGGTTAAATTTTGAGGTTTGAGGGTGACATTGAGTGCAAAAAAAAACATTAAGGGCTTAATTGATTTTTTAAAAAAAGTTCAGGGGTCTTTGGTACCCTTAAGCCATTAATATTCTATACAATGTCGGTAGAAATTGAGAGTTTTCACAAGCGCCTTAATTTTAGGATATATGGAATTAGTTTAGGGTATATGGTTTAGGGGTTTAGGTGTAGGGGGTTAAAATTTAGGGATAGTTGTTTCAATTTAAGGTTTAGGGTTATAATTTAAGATTTATAGGTTAGGGTTTAGGGTTTAGAGTAATATGGTGAGGATTTAGGTTTTAACCTATAAACCATAAATTATAACCCTAAACCTTAAATTGAAACAACTATCCCTATTCTAACCCCATATACATAAACCCCTAAACCCTATACCCTAAAACTAAGGCACTTGTGGAAACTTTCAATTCTCACCGCATGTGTATAGAATATTTATCCATAATTTATTACTACAAGTTAATTAGTTAGGAAATGATCAAATTATTCTTATTTGGATGTATAATAAAGGTGTTATTATCTCTTTTTATATAGAACATTTCAAACTTCCTCCACACGAGCTCAAATCAAGACTAGAAAGATTAAGTACAATTAATCAGAAATATTAAGTGGTAAATTTTAAATAAATTGAAAATTAAAGGTTTAATTCAGTAAAAATTCATTATATTTTTAAATATAATAAAATTAGGAAGGTCACAATCCCAAGTCATGTTGTAACTCTGCCAAGGAAATGAGCAAATTTTAAGGATTATTACAAGCGTAGTTATTTAGGGTTTAGAATTTTAATTTACGGGTTATGGGTTTAGATTGTATGGTTTAAAATTTAAAATTAAAATTTAGTATTTGTAGATTTAAGGTTAGAGTTTATGACTAAAATTTTAAATTTTGAATTTTAACTTAAAGTATACAACAAAAATGTATCAAATATTCATTTTTTTACCAACTACCGCTTCATAAATAAAGAAAACTATGCCGGCACAATGCCATTGCGAGGGGTAGTTCTAGGGTGAGGCACCCTTACGGTACGGTTAAAATGAGGCGATCTTATACAAATTCTTACTCAGTTGGTAAGAATTTGTGTAACTATACAAATCTACACAAATTCTTACTCAAATGGTAAGAATTTAAGTTATAATATAAATATTTGTGTACTTACACAAATCTACACAAGTTCTTACTAAGTTGATAAGAATTTATGTAGTTAAACAAATTCTTACCCAATCTACATGAATTCTTACTTTTTTTTTTGTAAGAATTATGTTGTCAGCATTTTAATCGTATTTTAGGCTGTTTTCTTTTAGGCTTTCTACAATGCGAGGTATTAATAGAATGGCTAAACTTAGTGTACGAGAAATGGTTATATCATTAGAGGATGATCATGAGTGTGATAAATTTGAAATGAAAAATTTTAGAATGAGCGACGCATACCGCTAAACATTATTAATGTAATACACTGCTCAACAATATTAATTTTTAATAATTATTAAAAATTTTAAAGACTCAACATTAATTTTATTGTCCTACCCATTTAAATAATCTCACATCATCTTTAATTTTCACATAATATTTTTTATAAATTAAATCATCTTATTCTTCCTCATGCCTCATATATTTATTCTAATATGTTAATGAATAAAATCGTTAAAATAAAAAAAACACCCAAAAATGTAACCCGCGAATAAAAAACAAAAATAAAATTATTATTAATGACATCACTGCATTCCATTTCAAGTATTTCAACGATATACTGCGTTAATAATATTTAGCGGTATAAATTACCATTTTAGAATAATTCTATTTAAAATACTTGAAATATTTACTGAGTTGAAATGGATTAAATTCACTCAATTCAATATCATTTCTAAATAACCGTTTTTTCTTCTTCTATGTAGTATTGGAAAAAAAAATATAATCTGTGTTAGTAAAACTTTTTAAATATTTTACTCTTGTATTTTTTTCGATATTGAAAAACATAATTCTAGTATCACTGAGAATAAAAATTATGGTATAATCTAGTGGGAAAATATATGATGTACTGGTGGTAGAAATATTTTGTTTCCACAAGTGCCTTAATTTTAGGGGTTAAGGATCTAATTTAGGGTTAAAAGTTTAGGTGTATATGTTTAGAATTTATGATTTATGGTTTAGAATTTAGAGTATAATATTAGGATTTATAGTTTAGAGGTTAGGGTTTAAGCTTTAGGGTAATCTGTTAGGTATTTAGGTTTTTACCTGTAACCCCTAAATTTTAACTCTAAACTCTAAATTAAAACCATTCCGTAAATTTTAAGCATATAAACCTAAACTCTAAACTAAATCATTAACCCCTAAAATTAGGCCACTTGTAGAAACAAAATGTTTCCACCGTCAGTGTATGGTATAATTACCTTAATCTAATTAGTTTCAATATCGAAATATTGATTATGAATGGGTTTTTGAAGAGGTCTTTTTTATCTTTTAAAAAATCAAATAAAAAGAAAAGTTTAAAAAAGTTTAAAATAAATTCCTGTATAAATATAGTAAAAAAACAAAAAGGACAACTAAAAAAGACAATATTTTTTGGTTTTATATGTATTTAACTTTTTTTTTAATAACTTAAATTTCTTTTTCTTTTTTTTTGGGATCTAATTTGGTTAACTTAATTTTCATTGGACAGTAACACAAGTTGAAGATATGATAGGACTAGGGGTGATAACGAGCCGAGCAGAGCCCGAGCCTGGCCAGGCTCGGCTCGGCTCGAAAACAGTGTAATTGGGCTCGGCTCGGGCTCGAGGCTCGCCGAGCTCGGAATTTTAGGCTCGAGCTCGGCTCGAAAACAATTTATTGGGCTCGGCTCGGGCTCGAAGTTCGTCAGGCTCGGCTCGGGCTCGTCAGGCTCGGCTCGGCTCAAAATAAAAAATTTTGCTATAGTTTTTTATATAAAATATTCGTTCAAAATCTCTTTCATAACCAACACTAAAACGAAATTCAATGACCGGAAAGGAGAAAAAAGTGCCAAAAATTGGATTAATCCAAATAATCAATAAATATTCTTATAATACAAACACATAATTAAAGAAATTACAAAATCAAACAACAATCAACTAATGAAAGAAAATACAAACACATAATTTATTTTAGTGCATATGTAGATTTCGAGCCTGTTCACGAGCTTTTCGAGCCGAGCCTGGGTAAGCTCGGCTCGGCTTGTTAAGGTTTCGAGCCGAGCCCGAGTCGAGCTCACTCGAGCCGAGCTTTGACCGAGCCGAGCCCGAGTAGCTCGCGAGCCGGTCAAGCTTATTATCACCCCTATATAGGACTACATAGATAAACAGAACCATAAAAATGTACTAGTTTAAAAACAATGTTTTTTTAGAAATAATAAATGACATAAATCATTTATGATTATATATGTCTTAGCTTAGATTGTTTTTCGTTCTCAGTTGATTACAGCATCAAAATTAAAAATATTTTTTTGAAGTTATAAATATTAATATAAATAATATATTTATAATTTTTCTAATAGCCTAAAGATATTACAAGTTAATATATGTTCATACATATTTTTAACCCTTTAACAATGCACACACTTTGTAGACAAATCGATTGAATTTGAGTCTCTTAAGATAAATATTATTTGCTCTTTCACTTAGACCACTTGCTGGGTTCAATAATATATTTATATAACTGTAACAAGAGTAAATTAATATAATATATAAATACATATGTATGACTACGAACTAAAATCAATCATTACAATGCAGAAACAGACAAAATTGATAATTAAAAGAATGAATCTGCCATGCTCGACGAGCACCGATGAGTACTACTAATGTCGAGCACCATTAATTAAATTTATAAAGATTAAGAATATAAAGGACTCACCATATAATTATAAATTATTTAAAAATTAAAAGATAAATTAATTAAAATATAATATTTTATTTAAATTTTTTTTAAACATAGATCAAAATACCTATTTATCCCTAAATTATAAAACCTTAATTTTTTTTCATTTGAAATTTAAGCCACCGCCACTGTTGCTATCGTCGCTGTCGCTGCAAATCCTAACCAACAATGACGAGGACAAGTATGAGAATCTTAGTACCGGAAATACTCCTGCCGGCTTGAATTTCAAATGAACAAAAATTAAGGTTTTGTAATTTAGGGATAAATAGGTATTTTGATCTATGTTTAAAAGAAAATTAAAAATAAATCAATATATTTTAATTAATTTACCTTTTAGTTTTTAAATAGTTTATAATTATACGGTGAGTCTTTTAGATCCTTAATCTTTATAAATTGAATTAATGATGCTCATCCATACTCGTCGTTAGTTGTACTCATCGATACACTCGTCGAGCGTGACAGAATTTCCTAATTGGAATATATTCAAATCTAGAAAAAAAATATTTTTGGACATGGTGAAGAAACTTAAATCGTAACAAATCGGGCCATAAAATTCACACATAATATTTACGTATACCGAAACTCAAACTAAAAACTTAAAATTTCAGACCTCCACTTTACCAACACAAGATCTCGTCACCAGAATTAAAGAATTTTAAGTTAGTAAACATGGGTTTAACCATAAAAGTATATGTATTTTCTATATTTACAATAAAAACAGGTTTAAACATACCAATTATATATGTATATACAGAACAACACTAAAATAGACCCAATGGGCCTATCAGTTGTGACCCTGGAAGAATGATTCATGCCCATACCCCTTGACTGCTGTTTCATTTCCAGTAAGCTGTTTGACTCCCTTTCTACCTTCCAACTAGACTACTAGAGCAATATCCATCAATGGTCAACCTTAACACCTATGACCAGGGATGGACCCAAGTGGATTGGGAGCGATAGTCTCGTAAAAATTTAAAATTTATTTATAATTTAAATTTTTTATATTTTTTTATTAAAAACCTACTTTTCCTCACCTGAAATTTTATAAGTTCTTCCTCTGAAATTTGATAAGTTCTTATGTTCGTCCCTGCCTAAAACAACCATCAATTAATGTGTTTTCCTTTATCATGTCACATTCATCACAATTATAAATATAAGGCATACTTTCATGGTTAATTATAATAAATATTTACAATATAGATAATCAGTTTTGTAATCACTTTAAAACTATTAAAAAATATTTACAATATAAAATTAAAATTACAAAATAACAATTACCTTATCGCTTGAAATCCCTAATTTTGCTATCCAATTTAGTAGTTAAATTTTAAGGTCATCAAAATTGAATATTGGTAAGTTGTTGTTGAACACTCCCACGACAATGGTGTTATTATGCAAGTTGATGCACCCCACCAATTCTTTAATAGCTCCACCTCCATAAAACAAAAGAAGAAGAAAGAGTTGGGTTAATTGGAAGATTTGACCATTTGTATATGCGAAGATGAAGAAGAACATATTAGAAACTTGTTAATCTTCATTAAACTAAAAAACCCAAGATGAGAAACCAAAGCAATAATCTATTATGGATTTATATTCGACAAACATACATGATAAGCGATGAACATATACATACATTATAAATATAAAAACATCAAATTATAAATGGAAGGAGAACCAATATGCAGCATTAATACTAGTGCAGTGCAGGCAACTTAATGAGGTGATCAATCGCCGTCGGTTTTATCAAGCCAAACCGAGATGAACTCGAGGACCTGAGCATCCAACGCCTCAGCAGCTAAGAAAAGTTGGTGCACCGCTTCTCTAGCTTGGACGAGCGCCCGGAAACGGTTCTCCACCAAATTTGTGAGTTGGTTCAGCTCCTCTCTCATCTGTTCCGTCCAGGCTTTCAACTTTCTAGCTTTCTTCATCCTCTTCAGTTTATGAATTATGATTACAAGTAAGAGTTAAAAAGGCAAAACAAAGGAAAAGAAAAGTCAAGTACGTACCTTGATCCTTGTTTGAAGGAGATTCAAGTCTTGTCTGCGAGACATAATCATCTTCAACACTTTTAAGACTTAACTGAAAGAGCTGGGATGTTGTTGGCCAAGGAAGTGTGTAATTTTGCTTATTTATACGTTTTATGCAGGGAGAAAAGGTGGGGAAAAAAACGTTGCGATATCGGGTGGCTTTCTCCATAGTCGTGCGATTTTAATAAAAAAACTAAAGGGTTCGTGCGATTGAAGGAGAGACTATTTTGATTGGGCGGAGCCGAATTACCAGGCTTTTGACAACCTCTAAGCTTCACTCTAATCTTCAGGTTCAAATTCAAAGCCAAGACTACACAAATATTGTTACGATTATATCCAATTCAACTGTTTTAGATCTGTTTAGGCTAAGTTTTACTACATTCAAGGGCGTTTTGGTACGAGATTTTATAGTGTCATACTCAAACAAGAAAATTTTAGCTAATATTCTTATGACATGACATTTTTTGTCAAATCTAATTATAATCTTAATCCTAGCTAAAAGGAAGGGGTATAAGACTTTAGAAAAAAAGGGCATTACTAGTGAATTCTAGTGAGTCTAGAACCCATAATATAAGATAAATAAAAAATAAATATGAACAGTTTAGTCAACCGACTAAATGTACTTGCTCAATGTAATTATTAGATAACTTTTATGTATGTATTTCATTATTTGTTAACAAAAATCATAGCCTTAAATTCTAGAATGTCAAAATTGTTTTGTAATGACCTTCCGGAAAATTTGACTCGTAAGACGATTTTGACCTTTCGAACCACGGCCACAATCACAAATTTAGGATATTGCATATGGTATTGGATGTGAAAGGGAAAGTGAAAGTAAATTTTGACTTTTAGATCTTAACCTTTTCTGATCCGACGGAAGATCTAAGATTATATCTATAAAAAGAGACGTCACAAGGCAGTGAGGACATGACTAAGTAGATGTGATAATCGTGTCGTTTGATATTGTTTGATTTTCAGTTTAGGTTACAATTGGTTTAGGTTTGATTTAAATCGGATTGGGTTTGATTCGAATTTAAATCGAGTCTATGTAATTTCGGGTTGGGTCTGTTATCGAGTCGAATCAATATCGTATCGGTTAAATTTCGGGTCGGGTCAATATCGGATCGGTTGATTTTTTGAGTTGGGTCAGTATCGAATATGATGGTTTTCGATTCGGGTCAGTGTCGGTTCGATTTATATTTCGGGTCGGGTCAATATCGGATCGAATCGATTTTCGGGTCGGTTCAATATCGGATCGGATCAGTTTTCGGGCCAGGTCAATATCACATAGACCAATTTTCAATTTTAGTCAATCTTCTTCGAATCTTTAGGTCAATTCGAGTTGAGTTGGGTATGTATTCAATTGAGTATATATAGAATTATTGATATATTCACGTAAAAAAATATATATTTTTGTCAATATTATGATTTAGGTTCAATTTCAATTTTTGACTGTTCAATGTTTCGAATTAAATCATCATTAAGAGATGATAATCTGACACAAACTCAACCTATAAGGATTGTTAAAATTTAAAACTTGAATTTCGCATTGTGTTCATTATCGAGTTTCAATTGATTATTTTTTATTTTTTTAAATAAAATTTTGTATAATTTTTAAGACGGAAAATTTTGATTTTACGAAATTAGAATTAGACTATTTAAAAAATATTTAATAAAATATAATTTTATCATATTTATTTATTTATGAACTAAAATCAATTTAAGTATGTTTTAATTGTTTGAGATTTAACTGGATATTTAACTTTTGATTTAGATATTTAATTAATATCATAAATTAAATAAACCAAATAAACACTTTTTTAAAATGAAATAAACAATTAAAAGTAAAGAATAAAATTATATATATATATTAAAGTTAGCGTGAAATAGAATAATTTTATTTTACAAGCGTATTATATATTTTTTAAATGAAAAATTATCGAGTCAGATATAAAAATTTTCTCATAAAACAGAAAATATATATATTAAACAATTAAACTTTTTTATTAAAGTTGGTTGCTAATCAGTAATATAATAAAAAGAATAAAATATACCTATTTACTATTTATCAAACTACTAAAAAATAAATAAAAATAACTTACCAGTTTATTTCGGTTCAATTATTTGGTCAAAAGCATGTTGATGTTCGATTTAGATTGATTTTGGGCAAATTAAATTTGGGTTATTTTCAGTTCGGATTACTTTCAGTTCCGGTTACTTTCGGATCGAATTGATTTTCGGTTCAATAAATTTTGAGTCGATTTTGATTCAGGTTCAGGTTCGAGTCAAGTTTAGACCAACATTTTTGAGTTTATATCAAATCTCGAATCAAGTAAATCGGTTCGGATCTCTGGTCAAATTTGCCAGTTCTACGTTTAAGTGCGACAAGGATCACGATGGTGGTGAAAACTTAAGTCCGAATTCAAAGCATCTCAATAGTGGCTTAAAGCGGGTTTGGTAATTGAAACAGATGTTAAATTAGTCGTGGACTGGCTGAATTCTCAGACTATGATTCCCTGCATTTTTAAACCATATATCACATTATGTTTTGAAATTTGTTCTGGTGAGAATTTTAAGTTTGTGCATGTTCATAGAGAACATAATAAGATAGATGATTCGTTGGCCAAAAAGGGTGTAGCTAGACAAGCTGACCTTGTCGAGTCCTTTACTGTGTAAGGTAGGGGTGTTCAAAAATATCCGATCCGACCGATCCGATCCGATTATCCATTGATCCGATCCGAAAATTTGGATATCCGATCCGATTTTTATTTTCGGATCGGATATCCGATCCGATTATAGATTTTCCGGATCGGATACGGATCGCAATATTACAAGTTTCGGATTATCCGAAAACCCGAAAATTCGAATATCTAATATTTTTTAAATATTAATCTTGTTATATTAAACAATTTGATGCTTGTTATATCCGAAAATTTAAAAAATCGAATATTTCATAGATGTGAATCTAGTTATATTTAGCAATTTGTTGCTTGTTATATTCGAAATTCCGAAAATTTCATAAATATGACCTTCAAATTCGAAAAAATAGTTGAATCAAATTATATGTTCGGATAATCGGATATCCGAATATCCGATCCGGTTATCCGGTATCCGAAAAACCGGATATCCGATTTTTTCCGGATCGGATACGGATCACCATATTGCCGATCCGAAAACCCGGATATCCGAAAAAACCGGATGGAATCCGATCCGATATCCGACAATGAACACCCCTAGTGTAAGGGGACTCACTTATATTATCTCAGATTGTGCTAGTAATGATTATAATTAATTTCGGATATAATTTGTTCTAGCTTGAAACAATGCATCTTTTCCTCTATTTAAGATTAAAGAAATATTTTAACGAGATCCATTGCAATATTTTACATATTTTTTTAATAAAATCTTTCTATTTCAAAAAAAAAAGTGCGACAAGGATCACTTTGCACTGTTAGATGATTAAACAATCGATTAGATAAATTAATGAGAGAGGTGTCGGTCTATTTGTTTGACTAGTATATAATTATTACATAAAGTCGAAGATTCCAACCATAAATATGTGTTTTGACCCAATTGGAAAGGGGAATAGAGATGGCAGTGGATTAAATTTGGATCATAAAGGTTAATCTAATTAATAATCGGATCTTAAAAAAATTTAAGTCTGAATTCAAGTTTGATTGAATAAAATATCTAAAATTTAAATCTAAAAGTCCAAATCTAATTAGTTTTTTTCTTTCTTTTTTAAAGTAACAACTCAAACAAATATCTTCAAATAAAAAATAATTTTCATCAAACAAATATATTTAAACTAATAGCAGAAATAAATCTCAACAAATATTATAATCCAATATAAAACAAATTAAAGTGTCTGCTTAAACTTCAACTAAAAAACTCAACAACAAATAAATTATCCTTACATATACTACTATTGTCTTACTAGTGAGTGTACTAACACAACTACTTTCCAAATCACAATTATAAAAAAGTCTAATAAATATTAGAATCCAAGATGAAACAAGTTAAAAATATAATCAAAATGTAGCCAGCAACTCAATTTTTTTTAAAGTTTGTTCTAATTCTCACAATGCACGACTTACTGATGTTAATATTTAAGCCCGAGCATACTTTAATGCTTTTCAAAATTCTCTTCACATTTAGTATATTTTTCTCATTTTGATCTAGAAATTATAATTAACGGACTAGTCGGAAGTTTAGCGAAGACATGGTCAATCAGAGCAGAAACCTTTAAAGTCTAGTGATAGTTTGTTGTTTACTTTTGATTAATTTGTTCGGTAGGAAGATGGTGAAACTGTGTAATGTATTACTAGGTTTTGTTTTGTTTTATTTTGAGATATTTGGGAGAGTATTAGTTTGTATTTCGGCTTATGTGTATTCTTTCCCTCCACTTAAGATTAGGAAGGTTTTGAATGAGGCACATAATGCTAGGTAGGCATATATAAAATTAATAAAATTATATTTGCCGAGAAAAATAATAATTCTAATTCAACTTAATTAGGTTTTTAAATTTATATATCTATATTAATATACATAATCACAATTCAACTTAATTAAGATTTCAATATATTTCTATATTTTTTAAATCAAAGAGTTTTAAATATTTTTATTCGAATTTATATATATGCACAGGACTCAGATCGAATATTAATTTGGATCAGATTAAAATCGAATCATAACAATGTTCATATTCGATCCACCTCTTATTAAGATTTGGACATTGTTTCGATTGAATTTTTTTCTTCAAATTCGAATCGGTCTAATTATATTTTCATCGGAGGGAAAGGGCGTCCCCATTTTGATTTGGACGTAAAACTAAATCAGTAATGTTATTGATTATGCGAATGCGACATACTGATACAAGGCTGAACTTCACATGGGCAAAATTGTCGTATCCAAATTGAAAATGAAGATTGAGGTTGCTGGTTCTTAAAGGAGGTGGGATCGGCAAAGACCAAGTTTAGAGAAAATGAGACATCTTCCGCCTTATTTTAATATTTTTAAATATATTCCTTCACATCTCGCATGCTTTGGTTACTCTGAACTGTTTCATTAGTATTGTATTTAAGTGTTTTATATATATGGGGTGTAAGTGTAACCATCCAATTAGGCGTGGTTCAAATATTTTAGGCCCTGTGTAATTTATTAAAATATAGTCTTTAATTTAAAATTAAGAAGAGATATAAGTTTTTTTTTAAAAACCTTAATATAAAAAATATTATTAGATTATCTTCTTGAGCAACAAAAAATTGACTTATAAACATCTAGAAATTAAACATTTTCACTTAAAAGTTTATAATCTTTTACAAATATTTAATTTAATTTAAGTTCTCTATTTTTAAGTCTTTCACTCTTAAGGGCCCTGTGCGGTCGCTCTTATTGTGTCTGTCCAAAACCTCCACTCCACCAAATCTCAGGTCTTGGGTCCTTATGCAACACTGAATACATATTGGATAGCGAATCAATAGCAAGAAAACACATTGGAAAAATAGGTGAATCGGCTACATTATTTGCCAAGACTGGTCTGATTAAATTGTTTAACAAAAGTCCAATAATAGAAAACTATTCAATAACAAAGGCAGCTAGCCCAATAACAACCTTGCCAGCCCAATAACAAATATAACCCACACTTTAACAATCTTCACGTGCTGAATATTATCATAATTAAATATAAAAAACAATCATAGTTATTTTAGTAAATCCATAACTCACTATAAGCCTATAACTTATCAAATCATCATAATTAAATATAAAAAAGAATTATAGCATGTCAAATGAAGTTTTAGTTTAGTTGTAAGATTAAAGTTATGAAATTATCGGTTTAAGTTTGAGTATCATTAGGCTAGTTTTGAACACCCTTAATAAGAATATATTTTGCGTGAATATTATTATAAAATGTATCCACTAATATATTATGTAGCGGTTTTTAATACGTGAATTCAATGAATGATTTTAGTGGGAAAATGGATGATGTTCATTCTATAAAACCCAAATTTAAACACATGTGTGTGTAAGATATGTGTACTTTGCCAAAGGATTAAGAAAAATATAAACATATTATACCATGTAAATTTTAATCACAACAATATGTTAAAAAACATAATTTTTATACGTATTATTTTCAATAAGTGAAATGAGATCTAAATAGTTTAGAAATTATATTAAAAATCAGTTTGGTTATTATCTACACTTGTTTTTTTTTTAATATTTATCATAGTGTAAATTTGATATATGAATTTCTTTCCGCCCTCACTATGGTGTCACAAATTCCAATATTTTAATTATTTCTCAAAAAAATATCAGCATTCAATAAAATTTATCAAAAATTAAAAATTCCAATCGGTCAATTTTAATTCTAAATCAAATTAACTTGTTTTTTTATTAAAAAATTATCGGAACAAGAGATTCACTAATTATCGTGATGACTAAAAATGTTTATTTTGTCCATTTTATACAAATTCGAATTTCGAGATAAAAATATAATAAAAAACTACTAAAACAATTTTGTTCAATCCTAATCTAAATGTACCATATTCATATGTAATCATTTGAACTCAAATTTAGTAATCTAAAGTTGAAATTTACGCTCAAAAGCTTAACATATAAAATAATTCAAAATTAATTAATAAGCATCTAAAAAGAGCCATCCAAATCTCACCAATTGATTCTAATTCTCATATTAGGAGGCAAAATAATTGTGGGGATTAATTAGTGAAGGTGCTAAACCAGCTATCTGTTGATCATTAAAATTAGGGGTGAGCGTTCGATCGAGTCGAGTCGAGTTAAAAAATTTCGAATTATTCGAGTTGACGAGTCATATTTTACAACTCAAATTTTATTTGAAATTTTTTCGATTCGAGTCGAGTCGAGTCAAGTTTTCTAGTTCCTATAAAAATTTAACTATAATTATTTATCATGTTATAGTAGGGTTTGATTCCAATTTAAACTTCTTTCTCTAATCATATAAGATATGCACATATGTATTTTTTCACATGTGACAACATTTCTTCATATTTTTATATATCAGTATGTATATATCATTAAAATAGAGGGACTCGTCTCGAACTTAAAAATAAATCCACTAATTACTAAAAATTTCGAGTTATTCGAATTTTTATTTTACAACTCAAACTTTATTTAAATTTTTTTCGAGTTATTCGAGTTTATGAAATTTCAAATCGATTCAAGACAAATCGAGTATTTTTGCCTCGAGTCGAATCGAGTTTTGCTCACCCCTAATTAAAATGGCGGAATGTGCAAAAAGGAATTCAAACATCTATAAGTTTGATTTTATACCATCAATTGAAAAGTACAAGGGGCAAGGGGACAAAATTAATAATCAAATCCACGTGTTGTGGACTTGTGGTGGACAAAAATGTTGAAATTATCTTTGTCAAAACGAGCCCCAAACATCGCAATCAATGTCTTATTTTTATAATATGTAATAAATTCCCAAATCAAACGAGTAATTCCCTGGCATGCTTTACCTATCTTTTTTTTTTGGTTTAGTATAATCCAAAACAACAACAAAAAAAGTGGCATGCTAAGAAAACACGTGGAGAGAATGATAGGACTTACAAAAGATTTACCAACTTAGTTATATTTAATTTAATTCAAGAATTATTAAATCTTAAAATTACATATAAATTTTTATTCGATATATAATGTGATATGTGAATATTAATACTATGGGATCATTTCGTAGATTTCGGCGTAATTTTATATAATATATAATGAATTTGATTGAATAAATATAATTATTTTTAGAGTTTAACAATTAGTCTCATTAAAAAAGCAGATGATGTTCATTTTAAGAGACTCGAGTTTAATTTAAATTTTAATGTCGTAATTTATTATTATTATTATTTTGTTTTTTTCTCCAAATTCCTTTGTTTTACTACTTTTGTAGGCAATGTTTTTTATTATCAATAAAATGAACTCGTTGAGTTAAAAAAAATTGTCATTTTCATTGCATTCGGATTCAAGCTGGATTCCAACACATCGGGATGGGTCAAAAAAGGGAGATTGGGTAGGATCATAATCTTCTTTGTGTAATTGCTTTGCTTTCGTTTTTTTTCGTAGAAAAGTCTGCGAGTTTTTTTTTTTATAAAGACATATCAAATAAAAATATTATTTATAAAACTATATCAACTTCTCGAATTTTAATGAATATAAAAAATACACGTGGGTAAAAAAGAAACAGAAAAAATGAATTGTCCCATTTCGTGCCATTATTAAAAACAAAAATGTAATAAAGTACCGACGTTTTTCTTTGAGGTATTATTTAAAGATAAAACAGTAATAACAAAAAGGAAATAGAAATGTGAAGGGAAAAGAAAAGAAAGAAGGAATCCGTTGGGAAAGAACACAGGACTTTATGTTATGGGACGAATTTATAAAATTTTAAAGGGCGAAAATAAATTTTCCAATAGAAAATACATAGATTTTTTTAAAAAATATTTAAATATATGCGAATTTCAATTTTTTAAGAGGACAACCGCCCTCTCCAACTCCCCTCGGTCTATCTCTGTGCACCGATATACATTATTAATTATTTTAATAATTTTTGAAAACATAAAAATCTAAAGCGTGAGTATTTTTTTAAAAATAAAATTGATTGAAATAATTTTTATGCCACTTTTTTCATTTTTTTTAATTTAAAAACAATAAAATTTTATTAACGCAATAATTAAAACTCATCCTCCCCGCCAACCAACCTTAACCGCCGTCGCCATCTTTGCCATGCAAAAATTGATCACTAATTAACCAAGGATAACCTTACAGAACAAAATGTATTTGTTGAAAATATATGCTAAGAATTAATATTTTAGTTAGGCGGTTTCTGGCTTTGTTGTCAAAGGTGAATCGTTTTCCTTGTATGTTTGTCCCGTTTAATTTATGGAAGTTCTATTTGATCAAAAAAATATTTTAGTTATTTTTTCCACTTTATCCTGTAGGTTTTGAATAGAAATCCTATGACTCTTTTATGTCCTTATTTATGTTTTATATTAAAAAAATTAGGATTGGAATTTAAAAATTTGAGAGTAAAGTGTATTTTTTAGGGTTTGTAATTTATGGCTTATGATTTAAAGTTTAAATTTTTTTTTTAAAGATAAACCCTGTATTATTTGCTAGTCAACATGAAATAATGCAAGGTACCTCGCCTCCCGATGGCGGTTGCCAACTGTTACTGATTCAAGTTGCGACCATGTTCTAATAGCCTAAAGTCCTCCAGTCTTCTCGACAAATCAGCCACTGATAGCATTTGCTCAGGCCACTTCGCTTTGCACCATAAAAAATAGAAAAGAACATGAGATTTTTGTTCGTATGTCGTTTAATTACCAAAAAATATAGAAATATGAATGAGCATGAAAACTATTAAGGAAAAAAAGTCGGTCGTTTAAATTTAATTCCAACTTGATATATAAGTATTTTTTGAACGAATATATAAGTATAAAATGTCAATAAATGAAAAATTAAAGCCTTAAATTTTGAAAAAGGAAATATGAGAATTAGTTAAGGAAAAAGTGTTGAGAAATGTTTTTGGCGGAAATGCCCCCAAACAAACCTTATTGTGTTAATAAAATTTATTATTTTAAATTAAAAAGAAAAAAATTGAAAAATTTGACATAAGAAGTGTTTTAACACATTTTATTTTAAAAATATAATTCCATACTTTAATTCTTTATATTTTCAAAAGTTATTAAAATAATTAATGACGTTGGTGCATATCCGTACATATTATTAATAGTGCATGTTGGTGCACGACATTCATTCTAAAATATTTCTAATAAATAAACAAAATTGAAAGAAAAATGAGAGTGTGCGGTGGATGCAAAGTATTCGAACCGATACTTAACTCTATAAATATAAAATAGGTCTTAATTTTTATAATTATGGAAGAGATAATCATTGATTGGGAGAAAAGTAACTCTCTTGAAATCTATGTTTGTTAGATGGGTTTGAACTTTGAAGCAATTCAGGAAAAGAGTTTTTGGTAGAATACTAAGATTCCTGAGATATACCTGATTTTGGAATATGTGAAATTTTGAAATATAATAAATTTCTTATAATATACACATTATAGTGTCTATTTATAGTGAATTTATTCTCTTACAACTAAACCAGTTAAATTGCATCTCTTGTAGTTGTATATATTTTCAAGTTCTAACATGTTTAATTTTTCCTACTTGCAAATTCCTAACCCTGTTGAAGAAAAGTCACTTACAGTTTTAAATAATCATTTAAAACATTAAGGTAAATGACGGAATTTGAACACATACAAAATAAAGTAAATAAACATTTTTTGTTATTATGTTAATTAGTGAATTTCTGTAAAATTTAATATTAATTAACAATCAGCTGATCTAGTGAAATAAGATCGCTAGATCTCTTAAGTAAAATTTAATATTATTATGTTAATTAGTGGATTTCTGTAAAATTTATGTTAAATATCCACGTGTGAGGGAGGAGATGGTAGATTTTTGTCGTATCTCAAGCATAACTGAAAAAAATTATAAGCTTGAATAATTATTTTTTTGCAACAAATGTATTGTTTATATTTATTTTCAATCTATGAAAATTATTTTTCGGTTTTTGTGATTTTTATTTCTATAAAAATGTAATGTATCTCACCTATACAATAATCAATATTTGTTAATAAATATTTAAAATTTTAAATACAAAAGAATATAAAATATTACATGTAATAAATTAATCGAAGAAGGGCAGTAGAAAATATGAATTGGATATTTAAAATTGAAATTTGTTGGTTTTTAGAAGTTCTAAATCTGCCCAATTAAAATTTGATTGGGTTAGTTAAGTTGTTTTCAATTAAAGGTAAAGACAAGTGTAGGCCAATTTTTTTAAAATTAAAATATAAAATTCTAGCACGCCGCCATGAAATCATCGTGGGTTTACTTTACAATCCGTTTCAGCTTTCTGAAAATTCCAAGAAAAAAGTCGGATAAAAAACAATTACTTTTCATAAAAACAAAAAGAAATATGAATATTAGCAAACCCACTAAAATAATGAGATAGCGAGTAAGTGGTGGGAATGAGCCGGAAAATTAGCAGTCGCCATTATTTCGAAGGTTTTTTCCCCAATAATTATCGTAAGTGTATACATTATTCGATTTAAATTAACCGATTAATAAATTAAATACTAATAATTATATTATTAAAAGAGTTTTATTTTGATGCACAAGCTGTGTAATTTTTTTTTACACATTCCTTTTATAAAATTTAAAATCTAAATCACAAACCTTAGCAACCTAAAACCTAAGCCCTAAATCCTAAACTCTAAATTCTAAATTCTACCCATAAACCTTAAATTATATACCCTACATACTAAACCCCTAAGTCCTAACCTAAAACCCTAAACCCTAAACCCTAAAATTAAAGAGCTTGTGTAAACTAAAGTTTACACAAGCTTGTGCATCAAAGTATTTTCCTTATTAAAATACCTTACATTCAAAGATTAAACAAATGGATTCGGTCCAACCTTTTAATAAAAGGTATAGGGTCAAACCATTAAATAATCAAAATACACATTAAATTATGGGTTTTATTTTGATGCACAAGCTGTGTAAATTTTTTTTACACAATCCTTTTATAAAATTTAAAATCTAAATCACAAACCCTAGCAACCTAAACCTTAAACCCTAAGCCATAAACTCTAAACTCTAAATTCTAACCATAAACCTTAAATTATATACCCTACATACTAAACCCCTAAACCCTAACATAAAACTCTAAACCCTAAACCCTAAAATTAAAGGGCTTGTGTAAACTAAAGTTTACACCGCTTGTGCATCAAAGTATTTTCCTTAAATTATATATGTGATAGTAATAGAAATATGCACTTGATTTAACGTTAAGCTAATCAGCAACAGCAACAGTGTACGCGTGAGTACTTTACCACTGGCATCTTTTATAAGCTACGATTCAGACAAAAGCAAAGATTAGAAATATCCTGGAAACATGCCTTGTTCTTAAGCTATAAAACATTTTATTACCTCCTTTTGTACTAATTTGCTGATATTTTCCTGCATACTTGTGGAGGAAATTAAGTACACTATCGTATTGCTATAAGATGAAGTTCGGGAAGGAATTTGCTGCTCAAATGGTGCCTGAATGGCACGAAGCTTACGTCAATTACAGTTCTTTGAAGACATGTTTGAAAGAAATCCATCGTCGGAAACAAAACAATCGGCAATCGGATACCCCGACTCGGCTTCAACGAGCCTTAACGCTTTACAGAAGCTTCAGCGGTTTGAATCGAACACAAAACGTACGTGCGAGTTCTTTCGACGATCACGATGTCGAAAACCAAGCGATTCTTGTGAATTCCGTGCGGGGAAATGGATCGGGGGAGTATGAGACCACTTTTCTTATGGTTGCAGAAGATGGAGCTGAATACGAGCAGGAGTTCTTTAAACAGCTTGATAAGGAGTTGAATAAAGTTGACAAGTTTTATAGGTCTAAAGTGAAGGAAGTAATGGTTGAAGCTGAAGAACTTACCAATCAAATGCATGCTTTAATTGCTTTTCGGATAAAAGCTGATAAATTAGAGGAGGAATTTGATGTTTCTGGTTCTAGTGGCAGTAAGCACTTTTTTTCCTGCAGAAATTGTTTTCTATTTCGAAATCGAGAGATGTTAGAAATTTATATCCATGGCTTAATTTGCAGGAACCATGATTTCCATGAACGAGTTACAGGGCACAACTGATGTTAAACAATCCGATAATGTCAGCCAACAGATTCGAGAAGATGACCCCGAAAAAGTTCCCAGTATTAGACTTGCTCCACAGGAGGTGTTGAATCATGTGAAGTTGAATCAAGCTACCTTCACAGCTGCTAAAGTGAATTGTGTTAGCAATCCTAAGCAGACACAAATGGATTTCAGCAGGGACAATCTAAAGAGAATCGAAAAACAATTGAAACGTGCCTTTATTGAATTTTATTACAAGCTTCGGCTTCTGAAGAACTACAGGTAAACCAATGGCTCAAAACCAATTATATATATTTGGTTGCCTTTTGTTTCTAATTATTTTACATTGTATATTGATTAATCTATGATGCTTATGTCTAAAAACAGCTTCTTGAATGTGCTAGCATTCTCTAAAATCTTGAAGAAATACGATAAGGTATGACTTTTAAGCCTTCTTACATGAAAAACAATCCGGTCTCCACTCAAACAGGCCGTCGGTAGTCTCGGTTCTGATTGTTCTCCTTTCATGGCTCTCAGATGACATCGAGAAGAGCATCAAAGTATTATACGAGGACAGTGGATGATTCTTATCTAGGCAGCTCTGACGAGGTAACAAAGCTAATGGAGAGGGTTGAAGCCACATTCATCAAACATTTCTCGAATTCGAACCGAAGTAAAGGCATGAACAAGTTAAGACCAAAATCAAAGAAAGAAAGGCATAGGACATCATTCGGCACCGGTCAGCTTTTCACTTGGAATGGCATACGGGATGTTTCGATTTTCTACTTAAAGAAGATGCTTATTGTAAAATGATCTTGCAGGCTTCTTTGTCGGCTGCACAGCGGCCCTCATACTGGCAATGGTATTGATTATACATGCTCGCGATATACTCGATAAGGAAGGAAGAGCTCAGTACATGGAAAGCATGTTCCCACTATATAGGTTATTTTCTTATACTATTTCATTTCTTCATAAAAAAACCCGAAAATATGTCCATAACTGTTTGACAAAGTGACCTTAACTATGATTGCAGTTTGTTTGGTTTCATGGTTTTGCATATGCTGATGCATGCCGGGAATATATACTTTTGGAGGAAATACAGAGTTAATTATTCCTTCATATTTGGCTTCAAGCAAGGAACAGAACTCGGATTTCGAGAAGTTCTTCTCTTGAGTTTTGGTCTTGGAACGCTAGGACTCATTAGCGTGGTCTCCAACTTGGACATGGAAATGGACCCTCAAACCGGAGATTATAAAGCATTGACTGAGCTACTTCCTTTAAGCTTGCTTTTGGTAAAAACTAAAAACTGAGTATTTGAATTCATAATCAGAAATCCAAATATCAACAAAACAATTTCCTGATCTGTTTTTACCATTTTTTAATCTCTACCAGCTTGTGGTAATTGTATTACTCTGTCCTTTCAACATCCTTTATCGTTCGAGCCGGTTCTTCTTGCTCGGAACTCTGTTTCGTTGTATCTGTGCTCCTCTCTACATGGTAAACATATATAGTAATTTCAATACCTTTGTTGAAGCTGAATCAAAATGTTTGGGATTTACCTGTGACTTTAAACATTGATGCAGGTCAGATTTCAAGATTTTTACTTGGCAGATCAGTTTACTAGTGAGGTACAAGCATTCAGAAGCCTGGAATATTACATTTGTCATTATGGTTGGGGAGATTTCAAACTCAGACAAAACACATGCAAATCAAATGACATATTCAACACTTTTTATTTCATAGTTGCTGTAATCCCCTACTGGTCTCGTCTCCTTCAGGTATTTTCAATTCATTTTCCGGGAAAAAAACAAGCATCAAGCACTAAAATCCTTGTTTAAACTGTCAGTGTGTACGAAGGTTCCGTGACGAGAAAGATTCGATGCAAGCTTTCAACGGATTGAAGTACTTTCTGACAATTGTTGCTGTCTGTATGAGGACTGCGTATGGCCTCGACAGGAGAACCAGTTGGGAAGCATTAGCTTGGACGTTCTCAGCCATGGCAGCTATCTATGGTACATATTGGGACCTTGTGGTCGACTGGGGGCTTCTTCAAAGGGGGTCCAAGAACCGCTGGTTGAGGGACAAGCTTCTAATTCCTTACAAAACTGTATACTTCGGAGCAATGGTAAAATCAAACATATAATATATGTGTTCCAGAGCATGTAAGAATGGCTAACAGTTTCTAACAAAGCTGGCTGTATGAATAAATGCAGGCTTTGAATGTGTTGCTGAGATTTGCCTGGTTGCAAACCGTGTTGAATCTAAATTTGCCATTGCACAGAGAAACATTGATTGCTATCGTTGCCTGTCTCGAGATTATTCGCCGTGGCATATGGAATTTCTTCAGGTATTTTTTTATATATAAATTAGATTGGATTTTAAATTTATTAGGCGTCGCCTCCTACGAAAATTTGATATATATATTTTTAAAACTCCATTGTTGGACGTGAGTAGGTTGGAGAATGAACATTTGAACAATGTGGGGAAATTTCGTGCATTTAAATCGGTGCCACTGCCTTTCTACAGCGACGAGGATGAAGATCGGACGGATTAGATTGGTGCAAATATCAGGGGAGATGAGAGTTTAAAGAAAGCCCAAAGTTTTGTTTTTGTTCTTTTACTTCTCTTTTATTTGAAGTTTGAGAATATAGGAAAGGAACTTCTTTTATTTGAAGTTTGAGAATATTGTATATCAAGAAAATTTTCAAATTTAAATATTTCTCTCTTTGTTTAATATATATATATATATATATATATTTGTAAGTGTGTGAATTTATTCGAAATTAAAATAAAACTCAAATACTAATTTATAATTGAATTAGAATGCTAAAAGAAAAGTTAACATCACGCCAACTCAATCAAACAATTGAAACAAAAATCCCTCAACAACCGAAAAAGATAGCTTGATAAGCTGACATTATGTTTTAGTAAAAGTTATGAAATAGTCAACAACATTACACAAAGGTTGGCAAGGTTGCCTAAAAGCTTCAATTGCTGTAAAAAGAAAACAGCCACATGTTGAAATTGCTTGCGGTAAATGAGACGAAATAGATTGCAGTAAATGAGACATTTTAAATAAAATAAAAAAATTAAAATCCCGATGTTATAAATAAAAAAATTAAACTGATAAGGTCATTTCTATATTAAATCATTGTAATATTTAAATTTGAATTAGTCGATCAAATATGAAAATTCTAACTTTAGGCGATGGTTGCTGCCTTGTTGGAAGCTGTTGTTCTCAATTTGGCCGAGTCTTCTTGAGCTTTTGTTGTGGTGTGAGCTTTTGAGATTGCTATGTCCCAGTAATTTCTTCGATGTAAAGAGGTGTTTGGCAGGGTGTGGTCGGGTTAGGAACACAAATTTTCTATCTATTTTTATGTCTAACATAAAAAGTTTAAACTCCAAGCTTTAACTATACTATGAATTTTAAACAGTAAAAAATATACTTAATATCTACTTTCTTAAACTCTAACCTTAAATCTTAAACCTAAACTTTAAATTTTATTTTTCAATGCGAGAAATAAAAAAGCATAAAAAAGAGGTGAAAGATTTTTAATCAGTTTGTGTATCTCTTTGATAACTAGATTGAGGTACTAGATGGACCACGAACCTACGTGGAAATTCAAACACCACTAGACATTTTTAATCATGTAAAAAAAATTGAGATTAAAGTGAAAAGATAAAAAAAAACGAAGAATTTGTTAAATTTTCTTTTAATAAAACAAGGTATTAGATGGAATTCGATATATTTTTTTTATATAATTACATATATTTAATTTATTGGACAGTTAATTTGAATATAGTTTATAGAAGTTTATTATAGAGAGAATTATTTTAATTCAATTTTTATCATTCACAATATTAAAATTTAAGGGTTAATTACTGGGATGATCACTTATGTTTCCCCACAGTATATAGTTGGTCACCGATTCTGAAAAACGGTCAGTAAGGTCATTTACGTTTTTGAGGCGTAAATTTTTGGTTACCCAGTCGTTTGTTGCCGTTAACCTTTGACTGGAGGTTGATCTAAAATATTAAAAAAGGATAAATTACCTAGAAAGTCCTTAAACTATTATTCGCTCCTATTTCAACCACTGAAATAAAAATAATGTGTATAATTGCATATTTAATACTCCATATTTATATTTTTTATTTCCTCTCTCCTCCACCATCTTCCATATTCTTCTTTATCTAACTCAATCTCTAATTTTTTATTATATTAATTCTCAATTCACACCGTATATTATAATACATCACCATATATATGTTTCAAATAATGTTTGTAATTCTTAATATGGTTCAATACAAAAAAATGCCCAATTTACGTGTAACAATGTTTACATAGCATATTCAAAAGGCTGAAAAGAAAATAGGTGCCTAAAGTATACATTTTTTTTTAATTTTAGGTGCCTAAAGTTTTTTTTTTTGTAAAAATAGGTGCCCAGAGTTTCAACCGTTATAATTTTAGGTGTCAATCCATTAAAGGGGTGTTAAAAATTATCAACCAATCAATGCTCGACAAGTGACAATATTTTTATTTTCTAAAATCAATTTAATGAAAAGAACTCAGAATTTTTAATCTTTAATCCAAAAATTTTGGAAATTTTACAAAACAATTCTCAAATCCCAAAAATTACTCAAACCCCCAAATTCCCGCCACTTCCACCACCGATCGCCGCCCCTGACATCACCCCTTCAGTCTTCAGAACATGACGATCATTTTCCCCAACACGGCATCACTGGAAACAGTGAACGGCGTGTCAGCCGAACGTCGATTTCACATTCGACGTTCGACTGCACATCGTTCGCCATTTCCGGTGACGCCATGTTGAGGAAAGTGACCACCATGCTCCGGAGACCAAAGGGGTGTGGTCAGGGGCGGCGATCGACGGTGGAAGTGGCGCCGATTTGGGGGTTTGAGTAATTTTTGGGATTTGAGGACAATTTTGCAAAATTTATAAAATTTCAGGATTTTTAAAAGATTAAAAATTTTGAGTTGAGGATTAAAAACATTGTTTGAAACATAGATATATACGATGATGAGTTATAATATAAGGTTTGAATTGATGATTAATATAGTTGAAAATTAGAGATTGAGTTAGGTGAAGAAGAAATAAAAAATTATAAATGTAGAGGATTAAATGTGTAATTATACAAATTATTTTTATTTAGGTGGACAAAATTAGGGGTGGGCAAAAATACCCGACCCGGTTGACCCGACGACCCAAACTTAAAAATACCGGGTAATTCTCTAAAAAAATTACCCGACCCGAGAATTTTTCCGGGACATGAGCCGAGATTTTTAAGTTTCCGGTACCCGATCCAACATGACAATATTTAATATATATATTTTTTATATTTTTAATTATATTTTTATTTTAATATTCTTAATATTTTTACTCTAAAATTAAATTTAAATGCCTAAATTATTTTTATGTTTGTATTATATATTTTTAAGTTTTAATCTTATTTTTTTAAATATTTTTGTATTTAATATGTGATTTTTTTTAAATTTTAAAATAAAAAATAGGTGGGTATCCAGTACCCGATTACCCTGGTACCCGGGTGCGTCCGGTACCCTAATGAGATGAGCCGGGACACGAGCCCAAGATTGAGTTTCCAGATGAACCAGGTACCCAACAATTCCCACCCCTAGTCAAAATAAGAGTGAAGTAATAGTTTAGGGACTGTCTGGGTAATTTATTTTTTTTATTATTTCAGACCAAAAGTTTACGCTCCGAAAAGGTAAGTGCCTTACCGGTCGTTTTTCAGAATCGGTGACCAACTCTATATTGGGAGGAAATATAAGTAATCATTCTAGTAATTAACCTAAAATTTAAACTTTAATTTTATTTAAAAAAATCTAACATCTTATCCACTTGATAAACAAATTATTGGTGAATGCGACATTTTTTAATTTTCCAAGTGGTGTGCATTTAAAGTTATAAATAATATTGAAAAGAAAGCCTTTCAAGTGGCACCAAACATCAGAAGAGTTGTCACTTTCAACACTTAATCAATTGCCATTTTTGAACAAACAAAAATTGTCATCAATTGTCATTTTTGAACAAAAACAAATGAATTGCCATTAGGAGTGAAAAGGTGAGTCCTATCAATTATTTTTCTCGCTTTTTTTTTTTGAGACTTCAGGGTATCACAATCACTTGAAATTTTGATAAAAAAATTAATATTTTCACTTAATTAATTCTTTATACTTTAAAATTTTATTAATTCGCGTCTTTTACTAATAATGACAGTAAATTAACAATTTTTTTGAATTAATCGGTATAATATATTGTATTACAATATTATCACTTGTCATTTTTATATTTTTAACTTTTATTTAAAGAATTCTTTAAAACTCCTAAATAAACTTATAAAAATATAAAAAATAATTTTATAAAGAATTTGTAAATGTCACATGACAAAACTATAGTGTGTCACATGACAAAACTATAGTGTGTCACATGGCCAGGGGCTGAGCCAAGATTAAATATTGCTAGGGGACAAAATATTGAATTTCAAAAATATGGCTTTATTATATGTTTAAAGTAAAAAAATAATGGGACAATGCTTAATTTGTCTAGTATTTAAATTTACAAGGACCTAAATTGTTATTAGACCAAAAAATTTAAGGATACTTGATCATTGTTCTTTAGTTTAGTCGAGAGTTGTAAATGAACATAGCATTCGAAGAATTGTTAGTGAACCGTTCGTTTATTAAGCTAAATAAACGAGTATGAACAAATTTTATGTCTGTTTGATAAACAAAAAAACACGAACAAAGGTGTATTATGTTCATTTATGATCACGAACAAGCTCATTTACTTGGTCCTTTTTTTACATTTTAAATATTGGTGGATGTATGGACTAAATTGAACAGTGGTGAACATTTGAGTTCAAACTATGAAGCCTAATGAGCCCAAAGACTAATGGTGTAATCCCACCATTTTAGCAAACATATAAATGAACATGTTTGCAAACATTACACGGATATGCTCGTGAGCGTTAAACGAACATGTTCGTGAACGTTAAACAAACATGTTCGTGAACGTTAAACAAACGAATACAAACACCGTAAAAAATAAATAAATGAATACAAACATGATCTTAAAAATGATAAGTTTCAATTGACATTAATATAGTTAATTTGCCATAATCAATTAAATTAATTGTCTTTAAGCAAAAAGAAAAAAAACTCTTGTGTTATGATCTCATCTTCTGATTTTGCATGCCAAAGTCTTGCATATTTATTGAAGTTGAGTGTACTAACAAGACATATGGTTATTTGAAGGAAATAATTTGAGTTCGAATTTTAGAGATGATATTGTTGGGAGGCAGTATCACAAATTTCAAACATATAATCATAAAATGGACATGTACTCTACCCAACGGCAGATCCAAATGCAGGGCGGGCCCATGCCCACCCTGAACTTTTCAAAAGTTGACACATTTGCTTTCAATTTTCGTAATTTTTTGAATTAGTCTTTAAATATTTATAACTTGTGACCACCTTAAAATTTTAAGATTTTATATGTATCCACCCTCAAATATATTTCTGGATCTACCACTTCCCACCGACTTTACCAAAAAAAATTATTGCATATGTGAACAATCGTTGCATTCTTAATTACATGTATTTGATCAACAAAAGATTTCAAAAAAGCTAGCTCCATTCTTTATAGCAAACATCACAAATCAAACATTTCGTTCATTCATTTATTGGTGAAGTAGGTTGAAATTACTAATGATATATTATGAAGTGCCAAATTGAGGAGGAAGTGGAAGTAGACACAGATCATGTTTTCTTCTCAAAGAAGCACCGAAAACCTCAGCCATGTCAAGATCTCGAGGATCCATTCCATTAGGAAGCTTCCAATCAAAATGATAGAGTAGATTTGCAAGTATTAGCTCAACATTCACAATACCATACGACATGCCAGGACACATCCTCTTTCCGGCACCAAAAGGAATCAGTTCAAAATCTGTTCCTTTGTAGCTAACTGAACTGTCCAAAAATCGTTCTGGATCGAACTTGTCTGCTTCAGTCCAGTAATTATGATTTCTCCCAATTGCCCATGCATTGACTATGACCCTACATTTGACTGGTATCACACACCCCATAACCTCACACCTTTCTTGGCATTCTCTAGGAAGTAGCAAAGGAGCTGGTGGGTGCAACCTTAGTGTCTCCTTGATAACTAGACTGAGGTACTTCAGTTCAACAATGGCTGCTTCATTCACATCTTCTCTACCGCCAACAACTTGCCTTACCTCTGCTTGTGCCTTTTGCATTATATGAGGATTTCTTAACAGTTCCGACATCGCCCATTCTACAATTGAAACTGTCGGCTCAGCCCCCGCAAGGAACATATCCTGAAATGGGATTTTTGTCTCCAATCCATTGAACCATCCAAAAAAAGATAAACTATACTAATGACCACCGAACTATGGAGTTGGTGTCGATTTGACCATTATATTTTTAATTGTGTTAAATATATCACATAACTATTTAATTGGTTCTAATGCAGTCACATGCCGTTAAAAAACGGAAAAGTTGACGGGGCTGTTAAAATAATTGGTATAATTACAAATTTGGTCCCTTTTATCTATACAATCTATCAATTTGATCCTAATTTTAATCTAATAAAAATTTATTTATTTTAGTTAAGTAGTGACACGTGTCACCACCTTATTGGGGGATTTTTAAATAAAAATAATTAAAATAATTATTATTAGATTAAAATTAGGAGGGGAAAATTAATTAATTTAGTTAAATAAAAATCCCCCAATAAGGTGGTGACACGTGTCACCACCTAATTAAAATAAATAAATTTTTATTAGATTAAAATTAGGATCAAATTGATAGATTGTATAGTTAAAGGGGACTAAATTTGTAATTACACCAATTATTTTAACAGCCCTGCCAACTTTTTCGTTTTTTAACGGCAGACTACATTGGAACCAATTAAATAGTTATGTGGTATATTTAACACAATTAAAAATATAGTGGTCAAATCGATACCAACCCCATAGTTCGATGGTCATTAGTATAGTTTAACCAAAAAGAAGACAGAAAGAAAGAAAAGCATTTAATTGACACTAACCATGAGAATTGCTTTGATTCCGGAGGTTGATAAAGGAGTTTCAACATCTCCACGATCCTGAATATCTAGGAGGACTTGGACAAGATCATCCACTTGGTTTTCCTGTTTCATTACTGCCGTTAATTTTGCAGCTCTATGTTGTTGAATGACACTTTCGAGAATCTCATCTGCTTCTCTATGGAGTCTCTTATGTTTAGGCCTCATAGCATTGATGAGATAAAGAAATTTGATGGAAGGGTAGACATCAACAACGCTGAGACCTCCAAACAACTCAACGATGTCCGGAAGGAGTTTCTTGAATGCATCTTGCTGTTTGAATCTGCTTCCAAAGGCTGCTCTCGACAGTATGCTGAGTGATAAAGAGTAGAGCAAGTTCTTGAGGTTGACAGCATGCCCGGCGTTGGATTTTATGGCTTCCACCAAATTAGAGACCTCTTCTTCCCTGATTGTTCTAAACGACTGAACTCGTTTCTGGCTTAACAACTCCATCACACAGATTTTACGTATCTGTCTCCTGTAATCGCCACGGGAAAACACAAGGTCTTGGAAGTTGTAAGTTACCATCTCCGCGGCAAAGAGAGGAGGCCTCTCAGAAAAAATGGAGTCATGGGTTTTCATCACTTGTTTAGCAGCTTCTGCTGAAGAAATGACGACAGTTGAGACTTCCCCAAGTTGAAGAAACATGACGGGGCCGTACTTGAGAGACAAACGGGCAAGGCAATGATGAGGCTGAGTGCCGATTAAGAGGTGCAAGTTCCCAATGAGAGGCAGTTTTGGAGGACCTGGCGGTAGTTTTGTTGCAAATTTATTAGATTTGGACTTCATCCATGTCCTCAAGGCCATGAATATGAAGAGGAGAGTGGTGGAAAGGAGTAGAAAGCAGGGGAGCTGGTTTTCCATGGCTACACTCGACGAAATAAGAAATTGATGGTACGTGTTATGTTAGACGTCTATTAGTATTATATATATATGTTATTTTTAATATTTTATGCTATGCCTTTCCAGTTATTTTTTTGGGAAAATTACACCGGTGGTCCCCAAACTATTATCATTTTTCTATTTTGGTCCCTAAACTATGCTTTTCGGCAAAATCGTCCCTTCTGTTACATAGTTCTTCTGTTTTAGTCTCCGGCGTTAAATAGCTAACGGTTTTGCTGACGTGGCATTTTTTTAAGAGGAGAGAGAAATGATTACAAAATATTAAAAAAGGCCACGTCAGCAAAACCGTTAGCTATTTAACGTCGGGGGACCAAAACAGGAGAACTATGTAACATAAGGGACTGTTTTGCCGAAAAACATAGTTTAGGGACCAAAATAGAAAAACGATAATAGTTTAGGGACTACCGGTGTAGTTTTCCCTATTTTTTTCTATTGTTTAATTGTACCTCGTCTAAAAAAAATTGTGGCTAGAACCATCTCACAAGCATTAGAGGATCTCTGTTCTTTGAGAAGGCTCTTGTAAACTGTTCTCATGGATCGTCGTTGCGAGTAATATGATTGTGTTGCTCGTGAACAACGAGATGGTGCAACAATATTCGTTTTGAGTCTTGAAAAATATGATCGAATTCATTGTCAAGGATCATTCGTTACCCCCAACAAAATATTTTGAATTTATCTTGTCTCAATACATGACATCACAAAGTCAAACTTCTCAGTAGGCTTAGTAGGGGTGCTCATATTTGGGTACCTAAAAAATTTAAATATTAAAATTTCGGCCCGTTATCCGGTCCATAAAAATCGAGTACCCGTAAAACTCGAATACCCGTTAATTTGAGTAATAGGGTACCCAATTTTTTTTTCTTACATTTCTCCAATGACCTTTCTTGGTGTTGCTGGCTTAAGCTAAGATGACACTATCATCATTTAATCCTCCATGATTTGGAAATTGGAACGACCATTACTCTACCTGATTTGCAATCAGATTGAAAGCATTTACTTATAAAACCAAGAAACTCGTTTTTCAAAGGTCGAATTTGTTGTTGAATTACAACAATTGTATAGCCCACTTTAATGGTGTATTTGCAGCTTCCGCAAAACTGATCTAAAGTTCCAAACCCAGCATCTCTACTGCAATTAAAAACAAAACTCAAATCGGGTAGTCGGATACCCGGATAAGGGATATTTTGTGATTCGGGCCCGACCCGAATGCCCGAAAAAATAACGGGTCGAGTACCTGGCCTGAAAATTCGGGTAATTTTGTTAAAAAAATACCCAATAATTTTAAATCAAGTATGAGAGTCAGGTAGTTTGGATCAAGTATTTTTTAACACTCTTACTTGACTGTAGGGATAAAATTTAATCTAGTTAGATAAATATCCACACCAGATGCCATTGCCATCACGTTAAAGGTTAACGTACACGGGAATTGGTTTGGATACATTTTTTGTGATGGATCATCATTGCAAGTAATACGATTGTGTTGGCGGCTCTTATTACAATATTTGGCCATTGGTCTTAGAATCAAAATGTATAATGCAGAAACTAGGGGGATAACGAGCAGAGATGAGCTCGAGTCTGGTCAGGCTCGGTTCGACTCGGAAACAATGTTATTGCGCTCGGCTCGAGGCTCGTCGAGCTCAAAATTTTAGGCTCGAGCTCGGCTCAGAAATAATATTATTGGGCTCGGCTCGTCGAGCTCGAAATTTTAGGCTCGAACTCGGCTCGGAAATAATACTATTAGGCTCGGCTCGAAATGGACAATTTTACTCTAGTTTTTTTTTTAATGGGGCCTCACTAAAAGTCCATTTCATAACCAACATTGAAACGAATTTCAATGTCGGGAAAAGAGAAAAGAGTGCACAGAAATTAGATTAATCCAAATAACCAAGAAATATTCTTACAATCCAAGCACATAATCAAAGAAAATACAAAATTAAACAACAACCAACTAAGAAAAATGCTCAATTTATTTTAGTTAACTTGTTTTTAGTGTATTTTCCTTAATTTATTTTATTGCTTTTGTTTTGTTAAGCATATTATTGTTTTTTACATATGTAGCATATATATAATATATATAATTATTCCGAGCCTGATCACGAGTTTTTTCGAGTGAAGTTTGAATCGGCTTAGCTCGGCTAACTAAAATTTCGAGCCGAATCGAGCTCAAATAATTCGCAAGCCGATCAGACTCATTATCACTCCTAGCAGAAACAATGCTGCCAATCTTGTTGCTTTAAACAGCAGTTCACTCGAAGAAAAAGTTTGGGTACATGTAGGGATAGAATCTAATCTGTTTAGATGTGTATCCTCACTAGATGCCATTTCCATCCAGTTCAAGCTTAACGTATATTGGAATTCTAAATACAAGAAGATGCTACACCAATTATAATTAACTTGATATCTATTGAAATAATAACAAAATTATATTTATATTAAATAAAAATTTAATAATAAATCATTAAAAATACTATTTGGCGTTCATTCTCATCATTGGTAATTAACTTTGTAGTTATAAACTTTGGGATGATAAAGAAATGATATGGGGGCATTGTGACAGAATAAAGGAAGTAAAGAGTAAAACAGAAATCTGAGAGAATTTAGAGAAAGAGAGGACGGTACTCTCTGTTGTTTATTGAAAAATTCATAATATCTCAAATGAGACTGGATTGTATTTATACAAGAGAATAGCAGTTGGATGACTCAGCTTTAAGTAGTAACTAACACTAACAACCTAACTACCTTGCTGACTCATCTCAACTGAATACAAATACAAGACACATCTCTATTCTATAATATTCTCCATGCTTTCTCAGCATCTTCAAAGACAATCAAGAAAGAACAACCCTGCAAAACACAGAAACACAAACATCAAAAGACAGAAACCAATTAAAAACGAAAAACAGTCCTATACACTTAAGAGGATACAGAGTTAGCCATCACAGCAAGACGTTGTCGAAACTTGGTGAAGAGCGGAGCCGACAACGGTTTCGTTAATATATCAGCCACTTGTTCACAAGCAGGAACTTCATTGACATCCAAAGAACCAGTGGCAACTTGTTCACGAACAAAGTACAAATCCAACTCCACATGCTTGAACTTGGAATGAAGAACTGGATTGGCGGATACGGCAACAGCGCTGGAATTATCACACCACAAAACAGGTGAACCAGACGCTTGAATATGAAGTTCAGAAAGTAGAGATTGAAACCACAACACCTCTGTTGTAGCACAAGCCACAGCTCGATATTCCGCCTCAGCTGTAGATCGAGAAACCACAAATTGTTTCTTGCAACCCCAGGATATAGGATTACCACCAAAAAACAAACAGAACCCCGTAGTTGACCGTCTATCATCTAAGTCAGAGCCCCAATTAGCATCAGCAAAAGCAACTATATCAAAATGAGAAGCAGCAGTAAAGTGAAGACTGTAATCAATAGTGGCTTGAAGATATCTCAAAATGCGTTTAACAGCTTGAAAATGTGTATCCAAAGGTCGCTGCATAAATTGACAGACCCTATTAACAGCAAATGCAATATCGGGTCGTGTAATCACAACATATTGTAGAGCCCCTACAATGCTTCTGTATTCGGTAACATTATCAATAGGCAGTCCATTCGTAGCAGACAAATTACAATTGGATACCATTGGGGTGGGCAACCCTTTCGAACCAGCTAAGCCACTTTTAACCAATAACTCAGAAATATACTTGCGCTGACTTAAGCATAGACCAGTAGGTTCATGACAGACCTCAATACCCAGAAAATATGTTAAGACACCTAAGTCTTTAAGAGAAAAGGCTTTGTTCAAATCATCAATCACACGCTGAACAAAACTACTGTCATTCCCCGTAACAATTATATCAT
Organism: Hibiscus tridactylites; assembly: GCA_958450335.1. Lineage (NCBI taxonomy): Eukaryota > Viridiplantae > Streptophyta > Magnoliopsida > Malvales > Malvaceae > Hibiscus > Hibiscus tridactylites. The sequence goes on from OY288271.1 coordinate 5,154,799, forward strand.
CTACGTATACTAGCAAGTAAATGAGCACAGAACCAGACAGATAAACAAACAAGGAAGAATCAGACTTGGACGGACAGAAACCAACAGATTGCAGATAATGACGAAGTTTATCAAACCAAGCCCGAGGAGCTTGTTTGAGACCGTAAAGAGCTTTATGTAACTTACAAACTAACCGTTTATCACCTTGTTCGAACCCTGGGGGTTGAACCATATAGACCTCCTCCGTTAGTTCACCGTTGAGAAAAGCGTTATTAATATCCACCTGCCGCAGAGGCCAACCTTTCGTAACAGCCACTGTTAAAATAGTACGCACCGTGCAAGGCTTGACAACCAGACTAAATGTCTCGTGAAAGTCAAAACCCGGCTGTTGCAAGAACCCCTTTGCAACAAGCCGCGCCTTATACCTCGAAACTGACCCGTCAGGATTGCGCTTTATTTTAAAAATCCACTTACAGCTTACCGCAGTTCGATTTGGGGGCAACTCCACCAGAGACCACGTTTTATTCCGCATCAATGCATCATATTCTTCTTGAGCCGCACGAGTCCACTGCGTGCTGCGAAAGGCTTCACGAATGGTAAGAGGCTCAGAGGACTCTGCCACAGTGGTCGAAAACGCCTTGGGCTTGCGGATTCCATTTTTACCACGCGTAATCATGGAATGAGAATTTTCAACATGAAAATCAGAAGACACAGGCTTAGCCAAAACCAACCCACCAACCGAATCCAGAGCAGAAGAAGGTACATTACCTTGAGAAGGCGAAGGGTTTACCACAACCGCTGTGGAAGGAAGAAACGACGGCTCATCTCTTGGAGAAGACGAGACTAACGGCGAAGAGGACAACCAGAATCAAACGGAGGCGGTGGAGAGAAAGATCGAGGCGAAGAAGATAACCCAGCAAGACGATCTTAAGAAGACGACGACTGATCCACCGGTAGAGTAGCAGTCGACGGTGATAACAAGGGAGCCACAGAGGACGGCCCAGCCCCTCCACCAGAAATATCAGAAACCTGACCACCAGACAATCGAGGAAGAGAAATATGTTGATTATCAAAAAACCCTAAATTATCAGAACCCTCATTAGCAGAATCAGAGCCCAGGCCGGGAACCGCACGAGGAGAAGAAGATGGATCAGAAACACCCAAATTCGAGCCCACAGCAACAGGTGAACCAGGAGTAAGAATATTATGAGTAAGGGGAGACTTGGGCCTAGATGAACCCACAACGCCAGGTGTCACTAACGGGCAAAAACCCGAAGGAGATTGGGAAATAACCGGATTCGAACTCAAACCCGGAGAGTCCATACGTAAACCCGACACAGCCGGCCCGTTAACAGCAGGAGCAGATAAAGAAATAGTGGGTTCCGAGTTGGGCTGCACCACTGGGTCCATAGTGACAGAAACTGGATTAACAACTGGACAAGATTCCTGGGCTGCAGAAGAACAGGCCGCAGAGGTCCATGTAGTCTTGGATAAAGCCGATAATCCAACCGAAGCAGCAGGCCCTCACTGCTTGGAGCCCAATCTGTCAATCCATGGAAAAAGAACTTCATCAAAAATAACATGGCGCGATATAAAAATCCGACCATCATCATCGAGGCACTTATACCCTTTGTGCTTGGTACTATACCCAATGAAAACACAACACTTTGTTCGAAAATCTAATTTATGTTTATTATAAGGCCGTGTCAGAGGATAGCACGCACACCCAAAAACCCGTAAATTCTCATAACTCGGCTTTTGAGAGTACAAGACTTCATACGGAGAACAATTATTCAATACTGATGTAGGGAGGCGATTAATCAAGTATACCGATGTAACGAATGCATGACTCCAAAGATGTAACGGAAGACCCGCCTGAGCTAACAAAGTCAGCCCCATCTCAACAACATGCCGATGTTTTCGCTCCGCCGTACCATTCTGCTCCGACGTATATGGACACGAAAGACGATGAAGAATTCCATTTCTCTGCAACCATGCCACAAGAGCAACATATTCACCCCCACCATCGGTCTGAAGAGCCTTAATCCGACATCCAAATTGAACTTCAATCATTTTATAGAAATCGATAAAACATTGAAACACATCGGATTTTTTCTTAATCAAATACAACCATGTAAACCGACTATGCACATCAATAAACGACACATAGTACAAAAAACCCTCAGACGACATATGAGCTGGACCCCATACATCCGAAACAATTAATTGAAACGGAGAAGTATACAATGTATTCGAATGATCAAAAGGCAATTTGTGAGACTTTCCCTTCAAACATGAACTACAAACTGAATTTGACAAATCATTAGTAAAAGGAACATTACACGACTGTAAGACAGACTTAAGCACGACCAAAGAGGGATGGCCCAATCGACGATGCCAAACATCTAAAGATAATCCTTTCGCAACAGTACATGCTTCAGAATTCAAGGAACCATTACCACACTCAACAGACTCTACATTATTAGCAGTAGTTGAACCAACATTGGTCTTATTCAAAGCAGAAAAATCAGCAACAGCAGGGCTTCGATCATCAGCAACAGAAGCAGATTGCAGTTCATATAGCCCTTCAGGAGTGAGCTTCCCCTCCAACAATATTGCCTTGGTCCGGACATCCTTAACAAAACGCGCATGAGGATGAAATTCAAAAAAGACAGAGTTATCTCTTGCAAATTGTGACACGGACAACAAATTCCGTTTGATATTCGGTACACATAATAAACTTCGAAGATACAAAGTACGAGCAGAAGAAGATACATGACCCAGACCAACATGTGTAATTGGAATAGAATGACCATTACCCATACAAAGGGAATCCATACCTGTGTAGACAACATCACCCTGAAGATTAGAACGATAATTGGTAATATGGTGTGTGGCTCCCGAGTCTGGGTACCAAACAACCTCACGAGCAGCAGAGCCACTGCTACTCATTCCAGGTGAAAAACGCACTGCAGAAGAATGTGGAGCAGAGGGTACAAACTGAGGCAAGGACTGGTTTGAACCAGCAGCAACAACAGGCATATACGAAGCACCCGAAGTCGAAGTAAACCCAGGAGAAGGACCAACATGCGTATACGCTTGAGCAGACTTAAAAGAAGAAGGAACTGAGCCAGGATGCTCAGTGGAAGGATTAAACCCAGGAGCAGAAGAAGATACTTCACGCGAAGCACCATCACTAGATAAGACCCCAGGAAAAGTTTGGTCAAATCTATACCAACACTTGTGAACCAAGTGACCATATCGACCACACAACTGGCACTGCGGGCGATTGTTACCATAACGACCACCCCCCGACCACGAAAGGAATTACCACGTTGGCCACGAGAAAAGGAATTAGAATTAGAATCATGAAACTGATGTTGAGAAGAAACAGTAGTGTCATCTTGAACATCACTAACATCAGTCTTGTAAGAAGCAGCTTTATTCACCGTACGAGTCACCATATTAGCTTGTATAGAAAGTCCATCAGCAAGAAATTCCTGTTGCCTAGCCTCACACTCAAACAACATTTCAAACAAAGCCTCAAGTGTTAAGGTTTCCCTGGAAGCCACAGCAATAACACTTTCGAATTCAGCCGAAAGCCCCGAAAGAACCTGTAACCTCCTAGACCCGTCTATGCGTTATTACGGATCCTAGGAAGTCACATTAGGGCCACAAGAGCGACCCACAGTAAAATTTCAAATAAATATATAGTTAAACCTTTAAAATCATAAAACAAATATCTGATTTAAAATACAATTTCAGAAATCGTTCAAAACGATAAAACAATCATGATACCATTTGCGAAAATAAGTTTCAGACTCATTTGTATAATACAAAAACGACACACATGCCCCCTAGTTACACAGATACCATACTCCTTGACGAGCCGAAGAAACTCCCATACCGAAGTTGATAGGTGCAACTTGTCTGATCTTTTATCCTGAGATGGTAAAAACAACATGAGCTTGGGAAAGCTCAGTAATACAAAACTACCAGAAGATGCTATAAGCTCATGCAGATATATAGTATGCATAACATTTTCATGATGTTTCAAGCAGTGATGGTCCTCTATTTCTGTTCTACTATTTCGAGATTTGCATCTTACACGAGAATAACGAAATTTGTTCTTTAATCAGACCTTGAGAATTAGACGGAAATTATATAGGCTGGTAACATATGAGGTAGGAATCAGAGAGTTCGGCGCCTAATGTGTTCCAATAAGTGCAGATCAATATACATAAGTACTTAACATCATATCATATGAGCACATAACAGATTAAATGCAAATGTTCAATGTTCATACAGAAGTTTACAAGAACTACCCTCCAACCTTACACCAATGTGCAGTCCCCCAGAACTGTATACAGAAGGTCTTATCCTAGGCCTGAGGCGTAGGAGCCTACCTAAGGAAATACCTTAGGTCCAGAAAGACTTACCCTAGGCCCGTGGGCGTAGGAGCTTAACAGAACAGTTGGATCAGGGCTGTGACAGACACTTCAATCATAACCCGAGAGTATACCCCAGACAGTAATCGGTGTTCAGATTTCAGACATGAATAACATAGTACATGTAACAGACATATTCTATTCAGAGTATCAGAAACAGAAGTTCATGCTTTTGACAGATAAATAGGCACACTATTGAGCAGAGCAGACACTCGTTATTCATCATGCAAACAGATTGTACCATCATAGGTCAAACTAACAGATCATACTATCGAGTTTATCAGACAATCAGACAATACCATTACAGATCAAACGATCACATACCAAGTATACAGATTGAGCAGACATATATCAAGTAGGCAGAGAATGTCATCAAACATAATATTATTCATGATTAATTAATTATACAGTTCACTCAACAGAATATAGCACACATGGAACACACTAGATGGGACAGATCATTTCTCAGAGATATTTGGCATTTACGGAAGGGGACATATTAAACTTTTGACAACTTGAACTGAGTTCTGAAACGTGGCTCCTCTTAAAAAGGAGGTTCATACTAATGGTTTAACCTAGATATTCAGAAGGTGATACTTCAAGATCTTAGAAAGTTCAGATATATTATGGGTACTTTAGTCCTTTAAGTATACAAGGGCAATATGGTCATTTTAACGTTCATAGACATTCTGGTAATTATACCAACATTAAAAACAATGGTTCACAGAACTCGGGTATCATATTTGCTCATTAGTTTTCTATCCAGATATTCAAGAATTTCTAATTTAAAGTCTTTTAAGTTATCATATATTTTCAGTGATAATCCGATTATTTAGGCTATCATTGCCTTTCAGTTATTTTGGTCTTATTAACAAATCCAGAATTTCATCAAATACATAGTTACTGATTAACTCAAGAGGGTATTTCAGTTATTTTAGACTGAGATAGATCTACCATTTCTTTCTGAATTACCATTTGGTACCTCCATCATTCACTTACTTAAACGAGATTAAGGCGTCCTAACTCTCCGGCCCTTTACAAAAAATTCATTTATTTCAGAACTTGAGGTTTATCGTCATTCAAATTAATCAGACATTTCGGTGCTCGAGGGCATTACCATCTTTTCGGTCATTGCGATCATTCTTATCAAATTCACGTATTACTGTCATAAGGGTCGACTTAGGATTTCAACACTATTTCCAGAAAATTCTTATTCATGTGTTATACAGAGATTGAGGGATTATCCAAGTTTGTATCACACGTATTGCATAATGATGCCGAAGTCTTTTCATTAAAACATACATCTTGAGTAATGTAAATTGCATAATTAGGTCGAATGCAGATTTTAGGTCATTTCTTTTATCAGATGAGTAGTTTAGTCAAACCTATGCTTTAAGGGTATTTTCGTAATTTCATATCCAACATCTCATACTCCACATTCTGAACATTGGTTTTTTTGACATCATTGATAGAGTTTCAGATTTAGCTGTATTATTTATTACTAATAGCACTTTCGATACTCTTGGTCTATTGATATTCTTATCTGAATTCTATTTATATTCTTATCTGAATACTTTGAACTTACTGGTTCTGATACTTAATTTTCGTATCGAATTCGGCTTAAGCAGAGTTCACAAAACACTTATCATAAGCATGCATGCTTTAACCAGATATCAACATGTACATAAAGCATACAAGGGGTAGTAATGTATTACCTTAACTCCGAGCTATATCTGTCGATTCATGAAACCCCATTCAATTGCAATCGAACTCGAATTTGATGTCCAACAACCATTCGTATTCAAGAAGCTGAGAGTACCTTCAATTACACAATAATTCATTTTAGTCCTTATTCAGAGAGCTCTTAACCAAAATTAAATACGTATAAGAAATCTCAGATTCAGGGTCAGATTCGGAGGCTTTCGGGTCAGAATTTTGCAAAACGGGCTTCAAAATCAGACTCAGGACGTCGAAAAACATAAAATAGGGCTTTTCGGAAAATTTGACTTTTTGGTCAAAGTCAACGGTCAACGCTGACGTCAGCAGGTCAATGGTCAACGGGTCAGAGTCAATGCTGACGTCAGCATGACATCACCAGTCAACTGGGTTAACTCAGGCTGACTCGGACGAGTTGACTCAGTTGACTCGGACGAGTTGACTCGGGTTGACGGGTCGGGTCGGACGGGTCGGGTCAGACGGGTCGGGTCAGACGGGTCGGGTCGGACGGGTCGGGTTGGACGGGTCGGGTCGGACAGATGACCGGTTCAATCGGTCCAACCGGTTCAGACCGGATTAGACCGGTTTGGACCGGGTTCAGACCGGGTTCACTCACCCGAAATACTCCGGTCGCCGGACGGTGGTCGGAAAACTCACCGGAGAGCTCAATGGACGCGATTCTGCCGAAAAAACGTAGATCATTAGGCCACAAATCTAACCCATGCATTTTAATCCGAAATAGGCCGGAAAATAGGCCGGATCTTACCTTTAAAGATCAAAACGGTCGGAATGTTCGAAGCTCCAACGAAACCCTTCCCGGTGTCGGAATGCCAATCGGCCGAGTGGGTTTTGATCAGCTCGCCGAGGGGAGCCGAGAGCCGGTGGTCGTTCCTCGAACGGATGTCGAGGACGGTCGGAAACGAAGGAAAACAGAGGCGATGGTGTTGGGTCTTCGACCAAACTTTCGAACCCAGCTTGCGACGGACGGCGGCTCAAAAACGCGCGTGGATGCCATGGGTATGATCGGGACTCGACGGGGAACGTCTCGGCACCGACGGTGAGCAGCACGGCACGGTGGTGGAGGCGGATCGAACGGTGGTCGAAAGGGGTAGGTAGGAGAAGACGGATAGATTTTTTTTATTATTATTATTTGAGATTTGGGTCTAAAACATTTAATTTGGGTAGATGGGGAGTCTCATTTTTATTTATTATTGGATTACAAAGATAAACCATATCCTAAATAAAAACTAGAGTAAACTAAAGCCATAAATTGCCTTAGCTCAGACGGTTAAAGCATGGGCTTACCAAGCATAGGTTACAGGTTTGAGTTCCCTTGGTTGCAAATCTCTTCTTTTTTTTTTTTACCAATACTTAGGGTGTTACAGAACCACACTAACCTGTTCTTGATCAGAGACAAGATGACCAGAGGCATTCAAAGTATCACAAATGAGCTTGATTTTTGCCAAATATTCACTCACAGACTGTCCTCGTTTCCTTTGGGAGTGCAGGCTATGACGTAAGGAGGAAATCTTTGTTGAGGACTTAGCTGCAAATCGTCTGGCTAGAGCATCCCATATCGCCCTAGAAGACGACAGGCCAGTCAAATGAGGAAGCAAATCGGAGGACACCGTGGAGAATAACCAAGAGGCAATGAGCTTATCTTGCTTAAGATAGGCCAAAAATATCGGATTAGGAACTGTTTGCCCAGAGTCATTAACCACTGTCTTATCAGGGACCTTATGATCCGAGAGAAAAGACAATAAGCCATAGCCTTCAATAACAAGAAGCACCTGATGCTTCCAGAGAACATAACTGCCTTCACACAGCTTGATAGTGTCCAACTTGGGAAGTTGCTGAACACTATGCAAACTAGTGTCAACAAGCAACGATGCAGGGATGGCACTTGAACTATCCGTAGAATCACCAGTCATCACGAAACGTCAAGTAGATGAATAACAAACACACTATGAACAGCAAGCCAAAACTGATAGGGACAAAACGTCGAGCAGATGACGCGCAACAAACAAGAACACTTCAAAAATACCAACGCTAAGAGCCAGATCCACAGAGACAAATCACCAAACAGTTTATGTGCACAACAAAAACACACATCCGAAATTCAAGAAAACCAGTATAACCAACCAGAGAATCAGAAACAAGCAATAGACGAACAACAATATGTCGATACAGAGCACAACCAAGCGAACAAAAATAACGAATAATCCAGCTATCCTCAATTTAAAGAACACCAGAAGAACACAGAAACATGAACAAACTGCAGTGCCACAAAGATATAAACAACATCAAAGCAACACAATCTCAAAATCAAAGATCATTTACAACTCACTAATCTGTTCTCATCAAAACCTTGAAACAGATGTTCTTGCGAGATAAGAAACAATCTGAGCATAAGACTTTGAGATTGATGTATAGACGGAAACAAGTAAGTACATAAATCTTACTGATTATTGAGTTACTCGTCCGATCCACAACTGCAGTCTGAATCATGCAACACGATTGAGTTCTAGAAGAAAGCACTCATCAAGAAAGAAAGCCAGCGGAAGAATTATCAAAGAACTCCAGAACCGTAAGAGCAATCTGATACCATGACAGAATAAAGGAAGTAAAGAGTAAAACAGAAATCTGAGAGAATTTAGAGAAAGAGAGGACGGTACTCTCTGTTGTTTATTGAAAAATCCATAATATCTCAAATGAGACTGGATTGTATTTATACAAGAGAATAGCAGTTGGATGACTCAGCTTTAAGTAGTAACTAACACTAACAACCTAACTACCTTGCTGACTCATCTCAACTGAATACAAATACAAGACACATCTTTATTCTATAATACATTGTTTATGGTATGTGTTCATGTGGAAATACAAAGATGCAAATGGCTTGAGGTATTAATATTTTTATCATTAGTTCGGCTCGAAAATAGTATTATTAGGCTCGGCTCGGGCTCGAAGCTCGTCAGGCTCAGATCAAAATGAACAATTTTACTCATTTTTTATATGGGGCTTCGCTAAAAGCTCATTTCATAACCAACACTGAAACGAAATTCAATATCGGGAAACGAGAAAAGAGTGTCCAAAAATTAGATTAATCCAAATAACCAAAAAATGTTCTTACAATACAAGCATATAATCAAAGAAAATACAAAATTAAACAACAACCAACTAAGGAAAATGCTCAATATTTTGTATTACTTTTGTTTTTCTTTTGTTAAACATATTACTCTATTTATTTTATTATTTTTCTTTTGTTAAACATATTATTTTTAGTGCATATGTAGCATATATATAATATATATAATTATTCCGAACTTGTTCACGAACTTTTCGAGTCGACCTAAGATCGATTTGGCTCGACTAGCTGAAGTCTCGATCCAAATTTTAACTGAACCGAACCGAATATCTCGGGAACCGGTGACACTCATTATCACTCCTAGCAGAAACAATGCTGCCAATCTTGTCGCTTTAAACAGCAGTACACTCGAAGAAAAAGTATGGGTACACGTAGGGATAAAATCATATCTGTTTAGATATGTATCCTCATAAAAAGTATGGGTTCTATTAAAATATTATTAAAAAGGAGGGTTAAATTATTGGAACACTTTAGAAGGCCACAGAAATCATTATAAGGCAACACAAATCATATCACTTTTATTATTTCCCGATCATTCTATGGTTTTGTTTCGTATGAAAAATAAAAAAATATTAATCAGCTGACTAAAATTTAAAATAAAATGATAAATATGAATCTTAACCATTTAACTAATTATTTTTTTCGTACTAAACAATTTTTTTAAAAAAACTTTGTTACTTCAATACACAGACCGTGAATTTTTTTTGAATAAGATTTATATTTTATTTCTCATCAAAATCCAACAACAGGCTATAATAAATCTACTAAGGGAATCCAATTATGTGTTGATATCTTATTCTGTACACAATCTAGTATTTACTCTCTTCTCAATGTCTATACATCTGCTCCGAAACTTAACACTGATCACCTCCTTTACACATTCAATCAAGTCTTTAACCTCTGACCAGTTGAAAATGCCAACAAAAAGGGCATGAATTTTTGGCCGCAACTTCAAAATCTTCCTTATCGTCCAGCTAAAATGGGGGCGAGTCTTCAGTGGCCAAAGTCAATCCCTTTGAATTTTAGTTTACACGAGCCTTTTAATTTTAAGGGATAAAGTTGTAGTTTAGCAATTTAGATTGCAGGGTTTAAAATTTAAGGTTAGTGTTTAGAATTTATGGTTTAGGATTTAGGATTTAAGTTTTAGGGTATTAGGGTTAGAAATTCAGAATTTGTATTTTATAAGGTAAAAACATAGGCTTGTGTAAAATTAGTTTTACACAACCTGTGTATCAAAGTTTTATCCGAGTATTAATAGACTAAGTTACTATGCTTAGTTAGTTTTTGAAATACAGTGTAGGTGTGTGTAATTGTATCATTGTAAGCTTGGCTATTGTAGTTGGTTATTGACTGTTAAGAAAATTGTTAGAATGCCGTTTCATATAACCAACTCTGTATAGCCTTAAACCTTGTATAAATAAGCTGGTTCTCTATTGAGGATGTTACAACAATAATCAATAAAACAAAGGAGAGTACTGGCTCTCTTTCTCTGTTCTTCATACTTGATATACTCCCAATATGTTTTCGTCTTTTTCCTTCAAAATGGGGGAATCTAGTGGTGTGGTTTTTTTTAACTCTTTCAGTATCAAGCTCCCTCTCATCACATTCAAGTATTCAACCACCACAAAACATGAGCAAAATCACACGACTCTACTTGTGTTGTTCCCAAACGGGGAATAGCGGAAGCGTGCATTATCGGGTTTATGCAATTCTTATTTCACATTTCTATGTTTAATTGCCATGTACATAAAAGTTAATGAAAATTGTACAAACCAACTTGCCTCAGTAGTTAAGAGAACGATTGTTGTTTTTAGAGGTCATAGGTTCGAGCACCAACAGCTGCAGTAGAGTGATTGAGCATGCATTATCAAATAGTTAAAAATATATTCAGAACAGACTTTAACTTAAAAAAATAATTAAAATTATATGTTTATTATACTTTATCAGACTCTACTTTTCGTTGAAAATCAAAGAGACAATAATAAATATATATTTGAATTTTTAATTGCATAAACATTATTTATTTATAAATTAAAAAATTAACAATGAAAAAGTGAGTATAACCTCATATTTGATTTCCAACAACTCCTCACATCCCTATAAAAAATTCCACTGTGTTGTTTTTAAAACTGTAAATCTATAATGTAATGAATGTTCTAGCAAGTCATTACCGCCATACTTTTGTTTTGTAACTTTTATCATTGTCATTTTGCTGTATAGGTCTTGGATTGGATACTGTCCGGTGAATTTTGTCTTATTCTTTGAGAAAAAAAAGGTAAATTACACATATGATCACTTAACTATAAGGTTGGTATCTGTTTGACCATTATACTTTTAATTTTGGTAAATTTACCACATAACTATTTAAGTGATTCTAATTAAGCCGCCAACCGTTAAAAATGGAAAAACTAATGTGACTGTTAAATAACATTGGTATAATTATACATTTGGTCCCCGTTATTTACACAATCTATCAATTTGATCTTAATTTTAATTTAAAAATTAATTAATTATTCAATTAGGTGGTGACATGTGTCATCACTTTATTGGAGGACTTCAGCCATTTTTATTTAATTTAATAAATGTATTTTCTTCCTCCAATCAGGTGTGCGTTTGCCACTAGGCCAAGCTTGTTCTTGTAATGAAATACAAGATGTAATATATGTGTTATCTAATTGTTAATGCATGGAAAAATGAAGTAAATGTGATTTTAGGGGACTCGAACATGACACACTTATGATGAATAAAAACATCTAACCTAATTAAATAAACTTAATAATTATATATATAATTCCAAACTAAGTTTAATATATTTTTCATTTCTAGATTTATTTTTATAATTTCACGTACATAATCATTAAATTGATTTTTTAACTAAATTAACAATTTTAATATTTATTAAAAAATTTAATTAAATTATTATTATATGTATAATTATATTTAAAAAATAAAAAATAATATTAAATTCATTTAGTGAATTCTTTTAAATTTGTTAAATAAATTTAATATAATTTAAAAATTTTAATTTCAAATCGTGCACTAACTATAATTTAAAATATATACAAAATATTGTTAATTTAAATTTAATTATTAGGTTTATTTAATCGGATCAGATGTTTTTATGCATCATAAGTGTATCATTTTCGAGTTCCCTAAAATCACATTTACTTCCTTTTTCCAAGCATTAACAATTAAATAACACATATATTACATTGTATTTCATATCACAAGAACAAGCTTGGCCTAGTGGCAAATGCATGCTATCTCCACCTAGGATACCCTGGTTCAAGTCATGTCATCTTGTCACCACCTAATTGAATAATTTATTTATTTTATTAAATTAAAATTAAGACCAAATTAATAGATTGTGTAAATAATAGGGACTAAATGTGTAATTACACTAGTTTTATTTAACAACCACGTTAGTTTTTTCATTTTTAACGATTAGTGGCTTAATTGAAACCACTTAAATAGTTGTGTGGTAAATTTGCGAAAATTAAAAGTATAGTGGTCAAATTGACACCAACCCCATAGTTAAGTGGTCATCTGTGTAGTTTACTCCAAAAAAACAAAACAAAAAGCACAAGTTCAAGTCATTCGGGTAAAAATCCACTGCCCCTTTATCATGCCCCTTTTATGTCTCATGCTAAAAATCATTTAAAAATTAAAGGTAAAATGACAAAAGATGCCCCTAACGTTTGCATGTTTTGTCATTTGACCCCCTATTCTTTTTTGGTCCAAATATGCCCCCAACGTTTCATTCATAGTCCAAATATGTTCATGTTGGATGTAAACTGTCAATCAACTGACGGTCAACGACTTACAAAAAAAATTTGACGTGACATCAATAAATCTTAATACGTGGCAAGTCCAGTCAGCATCAACTGTTGAACGTCAGTTGACTGACAGTTTCCATCTAACGGGGGCATATTTGGACCAAATTGAAACGTTGGGGCATATTTGGACTACGAATAAAACATTAGTGGCATATTTGGACTAAAAGAAAGAATAGGGGGCAAATGACAAAGCATGCAAACGTTGGGGGCATCTTTTGTCATTTTGCCAAAATTAAATTCTAAATACTACCCCTAATTTCCACATCCTAAACCCTGCACCTTGAAAATACACTCTTCCCCTAATTCTCTTAGCCTTAACCACACTGTCTAACTTTAAACTCTAAACTCGCTATTTTAAAATAGAGACATAAAAAAGGGCATGATAAGCAAACGATTTCCATCCAAATCATTCACGGCATGAGAATAATTACAGTAAAAGAGATACTTGGCAATAATAATGATAATAATAATTGTAGCGTTGTGTCATGGTGGGAACTCAATTGCATATAAGTACCCACCCCTAATACTTCAGCTAATATATCCATAATGTTATACAGTTGAGAACAATTATGGAGTCTGATCTTATTGTTCAAGTGCCTGAACGACGAACCGGCGGTTACCTTCCGACTGTTTGGGACCCTCAACTCATCAACTCTTTCACCACTCCCTATACGGTTAGTGTGTTGCTTGTACTCGATAGTCAATTCTGTTCAAAGATGGATCGAGGGGCAGTTATCGCTGAAAATTTAAAATTCATATATATTTTAATTTTTTATATAAAATTTATAGGTTCATCTCTTACCATAAAATTATGTGTCTGTATCTGATACCGAATCATCTATTTCTCTGCCTGCTTCTGCCGCATGCAGTATGAGAGTGACGGCATTCGTTTGGAGGAGCTGAAGCAAGCTGCTCGGTGCTTGTTTACGTCGGTAAATCGAGCCGATGAAAAGTTGGATATGATCGACAAAATGGAACGACTGGACATAGCCAAATTCTTTGACAAAGAGATCAACGAGTTTCTTGCTCATCTTAATCCCAATGCTGCAACTGATCTGTTTACACTCGCCTTGCAATTTCGCCTTCTCCGTCATCGTGGTTTCTTCGTCACTTCAGGTTTACTAATTCTTTACTTCATTATGCATACGTTTCGAATATGTGTTTGGTATGATACAGTTTTGACATTATAAAAAAAACAGATGTGTTTAACAAGTTCATGAACAGCGATGGCAAGTTCACAGAGAAGTTAAGTGAAGATATAGGAGGGTTGTTGAGCTTGTACGAAGCTTCATACGTAGGGCTTGCTGGAGAAGACGATGTTCTTGAGGAGGCCAACACCTTTACCACTAAACATCTGGAATTGGCAATGGAGAATTTGGAGGACAGGGATTTAGCCCACCAAATCAAACAATCACTTGATGTTCCATTACATCGGAGGTTGCCTTTTATGGAAGCTCGAAATTTCATCAATATCTATCAAAGAGATGGAAATAACAGTTCGGTTTTGCTGGAACTTGCTGAATTGAACTTCAATCTTTTGCAGTCGGTTTACCTCTCGGAGTTAAAGGAGCTCTCTGAGTAATCAATTATTATCTCTCTTTTTTATCAATACATATAATAGATTAATTCGGATAACATTTTAGGCTATAACCTAAAATGTTACCTACAACCTATAGTCCTATACTTTTTGAAAATATTGTAAGTTAACTTAAAACGTTAAAACACGCACAACTTAAAGTATTATACGTTCTGATAACATTTTAGATGGATTGTTTTTTAGTTTGAACTCACCTACTTCCCCCCCCCCCCCCCCCCCCCCCCCCCCGATCTCTTTTGCACCAAGGTCGGTAAATTTAAAAAAAGGGAAATGATGGACAGGTGGTGGTCGGGGTTGAAGATGAAGGAAAAACTACCATTTGCAAGAGACCGGATGGTTGAGTGTTATTTTTGGGCAGTGGGGAGCGTTCCAGAGCCAAAGTTTTACAAATGCAGGAGAAACCTCACAAAATACGGGAGCTTAGCAACAGTCTTAGATGATGTATATGACATTTATGGATCAATGGATGAGCTTAAAAAATACACTACTGCCGTGAAAAGGTAATCGAGATCCGTTAATTGGCTTAGTGGTTAAGGATATTTATGTTTCCCCTTATACACAGGTGGAATGTGGAGGTTCGAGATGAACTTCCGGAGTATATGGAAGTATGCTACAAAGCTATGTACGACCATGTGAATGAAATGGTTGAGGACGCCTTAAATGCTCATGGCCTTAATATTTTACCCTATATCAAGGATCAGGTACGTTCACCAACAAAATACAAGCTACAATTCACTAATTAATTAAATGATGTCATATTGTTATCATATTGATTTGTTAGTGTCTAAAATGAGAGAACTTTCTTTTTTTTCTTGGATAAATGTGTATAAAAACCTTCTTTTATAACTACAATAGTTTATTATTCTTATTAGGAATACTGCTAATTAATTACTTTGATAATGTACATTTCTGCAGTGGGTGTATTATGTACAATCTTTGCACGTAGAAGCAGAATGGTATTATGGAGGATACATGCCAACTTTGGATGAACATTTGAAAAATTCATGGATCTCGATTGGCATTGTCGTCGGTTTGGCCTATGTATTCCTTGTGTTGCTCGAGGATTCCGACTCACTCGATCATTCTGGATTGCAATTCTTCGACCACTGGTCCGAATCGGACTTATTTTATTTACCGTCCTTGATTACCCGACTTTTGGATGATTTAACCACTTCCAAGGTAAACATAGGAGTAAAATATGATTGTTTTACCCAAAGTGAAATCAAATGTTGTACTAACTTGAAATTATGGGATCATTTTGAAGGTTGAGATGGACAGGGGAGAGATAACAAATTCAATCCAATGCTATATGATTCAAGAAGGGGTGTCTGAAGAAGAAGCACGAAATCACATAAAAAGTTTAATAAATGAGTCCTGGAAAAGGCTTAACAAGTTGGTGGTTGATCCTTCTATTCCCACTGGCTTTGCCAAAATTGCATTGACCATGACAAGATGTGTTCAAAGAATGTATCAATTTGGTGATTGGTTTGGCATCCAAAGCACTGCAAACAAAGATTGTGTGACTTCTTCGTTGTTCAACTGTGTTTAGAATATACAATAAGTCGAGTCGAAAATGTCGATGAAATAAAAAATTGTTGATTACATGTCATATCTATTCAAGTTGGATCAATATAAGTGACTTATTTTTTATTACTTAAAAGTAAAAGAGTTGTCTACAAACCGAACTTAGGTCTTTGATAAGTGGAAGTTTTTTTTTATGTGCTCTAACAGTGTTGTATCGTACTCTTTAACAGAAAAGAACATGTGACCTAGTTCAGCCAGCTACTACGGCTCCACTGCGAAACGCAATTCATTTACTTCTTTTTCCTCAAAATCAATTCATGATAGACAACAATACATCTGATATATAACCCAAACCATAAAGAGCACTGCTGGGGTGCAAGTGGCATTCCATTCCTTGAATTCACATACTCTCCAACACCCTTTAATCTTGCAGCATTGTGGAAGTATGCAGAACAAATGACTTAGCGGAAGAAATGTCCCAATCATAACCACAGAATGTTAGTGGGATCTTCAGTGCCTTTATAATATCTAATAGATCTCACCTCTCGCGCTTTCCTCAACCCTTTCACATGCAAAAAATGGTCATTACACCAGTCTCCTCGATACTGATTCGATTTCCATTGCTGGTAAACGTTGAGCAATGTCAAGTGATCGGATTCTGGTACCATCATATATTTTCCCTTAACTTGTTATTAGTTTGAAAACAATTTTTTAGGACAAATTATGCAAAAGGTAGAGAAACTGCCGAAACACACTGCAGTGATTATTAAATTTTTTTTTACAACTTTAGAAATCTTTCACAACTCTTTATATTTTACGTATAATGATATAAATTTTATATTTTACGTATTATGGAATGTGATTTGTGATAGTTGAAAAGGATGATATTTTACTTGACATGTTATATATATGTTTTGTTTCTTCTAATAATTCATGACTCGCTAAAAAAATTTACTTATAAAGATAATTAAAAGAAATAAAATTACTTGTAAAATTATTTAAGTAGAAAAGAAAACAAATCACATAATGAATACTTTAAAAAATTTATTAATTTGTAAAAAAAATTATAAAGTAGGCATAAAATATTTGGATTCTTATATTTCAAGATGCCTTGCTAGATGACCAAGACAATTTATTTATAGCCTTCCACATCTTCAATAGACGATGGAGATCAATCTAATCCTACGATCAATGTTTAGCTTCTAGAGAAATCTATACAAGCCTAGAAATATTTTATAACTCATAGAAATTTCTACACAATTCTAGATTGGACTAATCTATATATATATAAACTTATAACTTATAATTTATATAATGTATTTATAATATAATAATTAATAATAAATAATAATTAGTAATAGTTTGGGCCTTGGGCCTTTGGGTAGATGAACCCTAAAACTATAATGTATAAATATAATATATATATATATAAACTTATAACTTATAATTTATATAATAATTAATAATAAATATTAATTAATAATAGTTTGGGCCTTTGGGCTCTTATCCCACCACCCATTTATTTTAGATGGGCCCTAAAACCTATAATGTATAAATATAATATATATATATATATAAACTTATACCTTATAATTTATATAATGTATTTATAATATAATAAATAATAATAAATAATAATTAGTAATAGCTTGGGCCTTGGGCCTTTAGGCTCATATCCCACCACCCATTTATTTTAGATGGGTCCCTAAAACCTATAATGTATAATATATATATGGCTTAATACAATTTTTTCCCCCTAAACTATACCCGTTTTCCCAACTTGCCCCCCTAAACTTCATTTTGCCCACTTTTCCCCTTAAACTTTTCAGCGTTACCCATATTCCCCAAAAAACTGACGCCGTAAAAAAAAAAACACGACAGCCAATCACAAGCCGCCACGTCGCCTCTTTATTTCTGATTTCTTATTTTCTAAATATTAAAGATAAAATACAGAAAATAAAAAAGAAATTAATATAATAATAATAAAATAATAATTTCACCCCCCCTGCGGTAAAATTAGTCAACCCCCGAAAACTACCCCATTCTTTAAACCCATACGCATTCTGAAAACCAAATTCCGATTTCTTCTTTCTTCATCAGAACAAAATGACGATTGGACTTCTAGGGCTAGAATCTGTTGCGATTTCTTTGTTTAGTGTTAATCGGATTTGAATTCAGGGCTTGTATCGATTCAAATTTCTTTGATTAAGGTTTGATTAATCCTTGTTTTTAGGATTCATTTAGTTTTATCCTCTCATTTGAACGGTACTGAAGCAAACAACGACTGAAATCTGTGGAGTTGAATCCCTAAATCGTAAAAAAAGGGAAAAGTAAGTTACCATTTGCTCTGAAATTTCAGTTTTTTACTTACAGAGTTGAGAAGTAACCTTGTCTTGACTGTTGAGAAGTAACCGTGTTTTTATTTGCTTCGTTTTTGCAGGTTGTGTTAAGGAGCTCTTTGTTGACAGGTACGAAATTTAATTCATTGTCATTTAGTTAGTTGACTATTTTACTTTGGTTACTGTTAAACTAGTGGTTGTTGTAGGAAATTACTCCTTCCATGTTACTGTTAAATGAGTGGTTGTTGTAGGAAATTAAATTCTTTAGCAAATTAAATTCTTTGGTTACTGTTAAATGAGTGGTTGTTGTAGGAAATTGTTTTGGTTAATTAACTTTTCAGTTAGTTGATTTGTTCAATGATCTTGTGGGATGCTTTGGTTGGTTTGTTTAATTGAGTTGCAACAACAGTGGATCAAATTGTTGTTTTGTTTTGGTTTATAATTGATTTGTTTAAGGCTTTATCTGTTTAATATTGGGATCATATTGGGATCAAATTTACTGTTTTGGTTTATTTTGGTTGATATTATAGGTCTGTTTTTGGATATTTTTGTAGGTTAAATGGCATGGATAGAGCAGTCTTTAGTAATACATTTTGGGGGTAGATTTAGTCATTTTCCTAAGTTTGATTATGTAGGGGGCAAAGAAGTAGAAAAAAAGATCGACCCTGACTACATATGTTACCCCACTATTGTTTCTTTTATTCAGGATGTAGGAATTCCCAAACATAACATTGAGTATTTAGCATATTTAGAACCAGGTTTTAGTTTGGATGGAGGTTTGAGGGTCTTAGGTAGTGAAAATAGCACTTATTTGGATTTGATTAACCATTTGTCAAGAGAAGGAAGCATACACATATATGTTGTTGGGGATTTTGGTGACACAGCTTGTAGTGATGAAGATGGGCCTGTTGTTGGAGAAAATGATGCTAATGAGGTAATGCTGGGAGAAAATGATGGCATTAATGCTTGTGGGCTTGTTGCTAGTGGGCTTGCTGATAGTGGGCTTGCTGCTAATGGGCCTGCCACAAATACAAATGATGCCAATGATGATGTCCGACTTGGGGGAGTAGAAAAGGATGATTTAGGGTTGGGAGACAGTGATAGCAGCTTCTGTGAAGATAGTGAAAAAAAGTGAAGATAGTGATTCTGAAGATTTGAGAGATGAAGGATGGCTTACTGATGAAGATGATGAAAAGATAAGTAAGATTTTTGAGAACAAGAAAAGATTTAAAAATAGAAGTTTGGAGGATGGGCAACAAGGGGCAGAACCTAGAAGCACTGGCACTAGTTCTCAAGAGAAAGAGGCAACCACTGTAGCAAATGAAAGTAGTGACAGTGACACTGATTACATTGAATCAGATGATCCAGGCAGCTATGAAACTGATTCTGAAGGTGAGATTTGTGTTAAGAAAGGTAAGAAAAAATTCTTCCATGAAACTAGTGAGGTTTCTAGGATTGAGTTGGGTATGATATTTGAGAGCTCCACACAGTTTAAGGAAGCTTTGGGTGCTTATGCTGTTACAAATAGATTTGATTATAGGTATTTGAAAAATGATCCTGATAGGACTAGAGCAAAATGTAAGGGGGTCGGGTGTCCTTTTCTAATATATGCATCTCTGAGAAAAAAAGATGGGGTTTATAGGGTTAGAACATTTGTGAACAAACATTCATGTTCTGTAACCTTTAAAAACAAAAAGGCTAATTACAAGTTTATTGGGAAACATTTCTTGAGTAAACTTAGGATTTTGCCTAACTTGAAATTGAGGGACATGATGAGGCTTGCTAAGGAGGAGGTTAAAGTGGAATTGAACAAAAATGTGTGCCACAGAGCTAGAATTTGGGCTACTAAAAAAATTAAGGGTAGGTTGCATGAGGAATTTAGTAAATTGTTTGATTATGTGTTTACATTGAGGGAAGCAGATCTAAATGGTACATTTGACCTTTTTGTTGAAAAACCTACCCCATCTTCTAACCCTATTTTTAGAAGACTGTATGTATGTTTTGGTGGTTTGAAGGAAGGATTTAAGAGATATTGTAGACCAGTTTTATCTTTGGATGGTTGTTATCTTAAAGGAGACTTTAAGAGTGAAATACTAGCTGTTGTAGGTAGGGATGGTAATAACCAAATATTCCATGTTGCATGGGCTGTGGTGGAGGTGGAAAATAGGGAAACTTGGGCCTGGTTTTTGGAACACATTAAAAGTGATCTGCAAATAGGAGAGGGGGATAAGTTTACTATACTAAGTGACATGCAGAAGGTAATTTTTTTTTTTAATTGGTTTTGTTTAATACAATTGTAGATGGTTTATACAACATGCTTATCTAAGTTACTTTCTCAACTATTTTAGGGGCTTTTGGAAGAAGTTCAAGTTGTTATTCTAGAAGTTGAGCACAGATTTTGTGCAAGACATATGTATGCACATTGGAAGAAGGAGAACAATGGACGTGAAATGCAACAACTTTTTTGGGCATGCTGCAAGGCAACCAATATGGCAGAATTCCAGAAGCAGTCTACAAAGATAGAAACTATGAAGCCCAATGCTATGTCAAGTTTAATGAAGAGAGATCCGAAACATTGGTCAAAAGCATTTTTCAAAACACATTCAAAGTGTGATGCAGTAGACAACAATTTTGGGGAGGCTTTTAACTCAGCAATCATTGCTGCAAGGTACAAATTTGTCATCTCTCTATTTGAGGACATTAGGCATTATGTGATGAATAGAAATCTTGCACACAAAGTCAATTGTCAAAAATGGGAAGGTCTTTTATGCCCTAAAATTGCTAAGTTAGTTGAAAGCCACAAAGCCTCTTCTGCATTTTGTCATGTCACTTGGAATGGTAGACATGGGTATGAGGTTTACTGTAGTGGGCAAACATATGTTGTTGATGTACAAGGTCATAAATGCACATGTAGATATTGGGATCTAACTGGTATTCCATGCCAACATGTTGTATGTGTCATACTGTTCAATTGTGAGCCACTTGAGAGGTATGTTTATGAGGCATACAAAAAGGAAAGATACCAGTCACTTTATGATTATTCATTACCAACCATACCTAGTGAAGCTTTCTGGAAAGACACAAAAATGGGAACAATTGAACCACCTTTGAAAAGGAAGCTCCCTGGGAGACCAAAATTAAAGAAAAGAAGAAAGGAAGGAGAAACAAGTAAGGGGAGCAAGTTTTCTAAAAAAGGAAACAAGTGCACATGTAGATCTTGTGGGCTGCTTGGACACAATAGTAGAACATGTCCTTCAAAAAACAAAGCTGTAAGTGCATTTTAGTTTAATTTCTTCTTTGAATTCATGAATTATTACCTACTAACTGATTTTATAATTTCAGTCTCAACAAACACATGAGTCTGCATCTTATCAAGCAGCCCCTAATGCCTCACAACTACCAACTACTCATTCCTCACAACCAGCAGATACTTCAACAAGGGCAAGACAAAGTCAAACATCACTTGGACCAAAGGGAAGGCCAAGGGAAAAGACAATTATGCAAGGCATTGGACTGTACACAAATGAAAAAACAGGCATGCAAATTCTCAATGTGAGTGATGCATCAAATATTATTCATCATGTATTAGATTTTGACTATATTTTAATCTTATGTTACTATATTTTTTGTAGCCTGGCAGACCAAGTCAAATGATGGTAAGGAGGCCTAACACCAGATCTCAAGTGCAAGGGATGTCAGAACCTCTAATTCCAGCTCAGTCTACACCATTGAGTCAACAATCTCAATCCAGTCACTCTCTAGTTATGTCTACAACACCATCAACTTTAACTAACAACAATAATAGAATTCCTAAGTTAATCCCAAGAAGGAGGCCAACTTAAGCTTAAGCAAGCATTGGGACTGCTTTATTTTGTGATCTTTAGTTGTATTAAACCATTATACCCTTATATGGGATATTTTGTACAACTCAGTGTTATGCAACTATTGTGCCCTTATATGGGATATTTTGTGAACATGTAATATATGTGTTATGTAATACAAGTTTATGTGTTATGTAAATTGTCTTATTCAAATCAATTCATTTCATAAGATCTTTAAACACAATTTTATGTTTTAAGGAAACTAACACTCCATTGACAACACACAATTCACCATTGACATAATAATCCATTTACATAACAAAACAACATCAATTCATCATTCACATTTCACCAGTCACATATCATAAACCAATCTTCCATAACATTTCATCATTCACAACATTAAACTTACCATTCTCAGTTTACTTTAAATGAAAAACTTTAGTACAACATAACAGAAACATGAAACAATTAAAATACTCTTGTAGAACATTGCATCATTCTTCAATTTGCTTGTTTCAACTTTGAATTTTTCTTTCACCTTTTCTAGCTTTTTCTCCAATCTTCTAACTTCATCAATATTGACCATCTTCTTCAATTCTGCATTCTCAATTCTTATTTCCCTGTTCTCCACCAATAATTATGAACCTCATTCCTTAAGTCTTCATATTCATTCAATGTTGCATCATCATAGTCAAGCCACCTAAAGAAATTACATCCAATCTACAAAATATGTACAACAAATTGTGAGTTCAATGTAATTGTGAGTTCAATATAACCAATATTTCTAACCAATATAACTAACAGTAGAATTGTGAGTTCAATGTAATTGTGAGTTCAATATAACTAACAGTAGAATCTTCTACCTTTAGGACATCCATTGAACATCCAATCAAACATTGAACATTTACCACAATATGTCAACCGAATCTTCTACCTAAAGAAATTAATTTAACATTGTCAAAAAAACAACAACTTACATCTCGGCCTTTAGGACATCCATAGAATCTTCTACCTTTGCTTCGCGGAATAGTAGAAGTGCAAATTCGAGCTTTCAACTCACAGTTACATTGAACATCTCCTTCAACGAAAAATTTCGAACTATCGGTTGACATGCTTCTTTTGTATTATTGGGTATCCTACAAAACAAAACAAAGATGGTGAAGAATCGAACGAAATTGAAGAACCCTAAATCGAGTTCAAAAGAACAATTACAATTTCTCCCCAAATCAAACGATTGACGAACCCTGAATCGAACTAATTTCGGATTTAGGGTTCAAGGTAAGCAACCCGTACTTTTAATTTGGGGGTTGACTAATTTTACCGCACGGGGGGTGAAATTATTATTTTATTATTATTATATTAATTTCTTTTTTATTTTCTGTATTTTATCTTTAATATTTAGAAAATAAGAAATCAGAAATAAAGAGGCGACGTGGCGGCTTGTGATTGGCTGTCGTATTTTTTTTAACGGCGTTAGTTTTGGGGGGAATATGGGTAACGCTGAAAAGTTTAAGGGGAAAAAGTGAGCAAAATGAAGTTTAGGGGGCAAGTTGGGAAAACGGGTATAGTTTAGGGGGCCTTTGGGCTCATATCCCACTACCCATTTATTTGAGATGGGCCCCTAAAACCTATAATGTATAAATATATATATATATATATATATATATATATATAAACTTATAACTTATAAGTTATAAGTTATATAATGTATTTATAATATAATAATTAATAAAAAATAATAATTAGTAATAGTTTGGGCCTTAGGCCTTTGGGCTCATATCCCACCACCCATTTATTTGAGATGGGCCCTTAAAACCTATAATGTATAAATATAATATATATATATATATATATATTATATAAAGTTATAACTTATAATTTATATAATGTATTTATAATATAATAATTAATAATAAATAATAATTAGTAATAGTTTGGGCCTTGAGCCTTTGGGCTCATATCCCACCACCCATTTATTTGAGATGGGCCCCTAAAACTTATAATGTATAAATATAATATATATATATATATATATATATAAACTTATAACTTATAAGTTATATAATGTATTTATAATATAATAATAAATAATAATTAATAATAGTTTGGGCCTTGGGCCTTTGGGCTCATATCCCACCACCCATTTATTTTAGATGGGCCCTAAAACCTATAATGTATAAATATAATATATATATATATAAACTTATAACTTATATTTATAATATAATAATTAATAATAAATAAGAATTAGTAATAGTTTGGGCCTTGGGCCTTTGGGCTCATATCCCACCACCCATTTATTTGAGATGGGCCCTTAAAACCTATAATATATAAATATAATATATATATATATATATAAACTTATAACTTATAAGTTATATAATGTATTTATAATATAATAATTAATAATAAATAATAATTAATAATAGTTTGGGCTTTGGGCCTTTGGGCTCATATCCTACCACCTATTTATTTTAGATGCGCCATGAAACCTATAATGTATAAATAATATATATATATATATATATAAACTTATAATATTTTATATGGCCCTAAAACCTATAATGTACAAATATAATATATATATATATATATATAAACTTATAAGTATATAATGTATTTATAATATAATAATTAATAATAAATAATAATTAGTAATAGTTTGGGCCTTGGGCCTTTGGGCTCATATCCCACCACCTATTTATAATAATTAATAATATCAATAATAAATAATAATTATTAATTGTTGGGCTTTGGACTAAGTATGTTAGATGGGCTAAATATAATAATTAATAATTATTATTAATTGTTGGGCGGGAAAATTAATATATATGGGCGGAAAAATTTATTTTGAAACCGCCCAATTCCCAAATTGAATTTCAATTTGGGGTAAATTATAAATAAAGTCCTTTATATTATATAAGTTTTTTATTCAAGTCCTTTAAGTTTTAATTCAATTCAATTGAGTTCTTAAAACTTTATTTTTACTTCAAATTAACTCTTATTTATTATTATTTTCACTATAGTCCATAAAACTTTGTTTTTATTCAAAATTGAGCCTATTATAGTCCATAGAACTTTATTTTAGTCCAAATTAGCTCTTATTTATTATTATTTTTCACTATAGTCCATAAAACTTTGTTTTTATTCAAAATTGTTCATTTCTGGTGAACCTGAATTAACCCGAACTGAAATGAAACCGACGGCCTAAAATTACCCAACCTGAAATGAACCCGACTTGAAATAAAAACCAACCTGAAATTTACCCGACCTGCAATTTACCTGCCAATTAACTGATTTTACCTGACCTGTTTTTACCCGATCTGCAACGAGTTTGACCTGAAATGGCCTCGACCTGAAAATTGACCCGACCTGAAATGGACTCGACCTGCAAATTACCCGACTGCAATGGACCCGCACCCGACCTGAGTCGAGTCAAATTTTTTTTACCTGAAATGACATGTATCCGATTTTACCCGACCTGACGGAACCCGACCTGAAACCTGTCTGATTACCTGTTTTTACATCCCTAGGTGAATGTTTGATGGTCGTAAGGGTAACTTACCATGTTCAAAAAATATATAATCTCTCATAATCTAGGAGTATGGATGTAAAAACAGGTAATCGGATGTGTTCAGGTCGGGTATTGTCAGGTCAAGTAAAATCTGGTACAGGTCATTTTTCTGCTTTGACTCGACTCGGGTCGGGTGCGGGTCCATTTCAGGTCGGGTTCGAAGCAGATAATTGACAGGTTAATTTGGGTTCGGATACACTTCAGGTCGGGTCCATTTCAGGTCAGGTTCGTTTCAGGTCGGGTTCGTTTCAGGTCGGGTCCATTTCAGGTCGGGTTCGTTTCAGGTCTGGTGCATTTCAGGTCCGGTAATTTTAGGTCGGGTAATTCAGGTCGAGGTATTTTTGGGATTGAAATTCGTATTGAGTTTGAATTCGGTACGACCGTATAAGTAGTCGATAGACTTTAGGTTGGCCTTCGTCAATCGTCATTGATTTGAAGTTAATTATTTAAATTCATATCAAATTAAAATTATAAAACATTGGAGTAATTAAAAAAATGAAAAGGGGTCAATTTGGACTAAAAAGGGGTCAATTTGAATTAAAAATAAAGTTTCACTAATTATAATAAACAAAAATATAAAATTAAAATTATAAATCATTAGACAAATTCAAATTTAAAAGAAAACAATGAAAAATGGGTCAATTTGGAATAAAAATAAAATTTTGGGGACCGTAATGAACAAAAATATCAAATTAAAAGTATAAAAAATTGAGTAATTAAAAAAGCAATAAGTAGAGGTCAATTTAGAATAAAAATAAAGTTTTAGGGTCTAGAATGAATAAAATTTCAAATTAAAATTATAAAACATGATGAATTAAAATATATATAGGGGTCAATATGGAATTAAACTAAAGTTAAGGGACTAGAATGAAGAAAATATCAAATTAAAATAATAAAACATTGGACAAATTAAAAAAATAAATGTGGGTCAATTTGGAATAAAAATAAATTTTTAGGGTCTAGAATGATGAAAATATCAAATTAAAATTATAAAATATTGGACGAATTAAAAAAACAATGAATAGGGGTCAATTTGGAATTGAAATAAAGTTAAAGGGACTAGAATGAACAAAGTACAAATTAAAATTATAAAACATCGGACGAATTAAAAAACAATAAATAAGGGTCAATTTGGAATTAAACTAAAGTTTATTGGACTAGAAAGAACAAAATATCAAATTGAAATTATAAAACATCAGCCTAATTAAAATAAAGTTAAGAAACTAGAATGAACAAAATATCAAAATAAAATTATAAAACATCGGACTAATTAAAAAAATAAAAGTGGTCAATTTAGAATATAAATAAAGTTTAGGGACTAAAATGAATGAAATGTCAAAGTAAAATTATATATTATTGGACTAATTAAAAAGCAATTAGTAGGGGTCAATTTGGAATATAAAATGAAGTTTTAAGGGTTATAATGAACAGAAATATCAAATTAAAATTATAAAACATTGGATGATTCAGGTTTAGGGTTTAAAGGGTTTAGGTTTTAGGGAAAATTATTAATGGTTTAGGGTTCATATATTGATAGAATATAAATACTTGTATATATTAGGGTTTAGGGTGCATGGTTTAAGGAAATTCATCAAGGGTTCGGGGTTCATACATAGATAGGTACATACATTAGGGTTTAGTGTTTAGGGTTTATGATTTTTAGGGTTTATGGTTTCGGGTTTAAGAGAAAATTCATTAAGGGTTTAGGGTTCATACATTGATTTGCTACATGCATTTTAGTCTCAATATTAGGCACTAGAATGAACAAAAATATCATCAAATGATTTATATCTAAAATATTGGAGTAAATTACAAAAATTAAAAATTAATAAGGGTAACTTTCTGTGGAAAATAAAATTTTAGGGAATAAAATGAATAAAAATATCACCATATTAAAAATATTGGACTAAGTTAGAAAAAATGAATATGGGTCAATTTAGAATAAAAATAAAGTTTTAGGGACGGTAATGAACAAAAAATCTAAATTAAAATTAAAGACATTGAGCTAAATCAGTGACTAGAATTAAAGGTATTGGACTAAATCGGTGACTAAAATATAAATAAAAATCAAAGGTATTGGACTAAAGTAAAATGAATCAAACTAAAACTAAAGAATAAAAAAGAGCTAATTGTAAAGCTCGTCAACTAATAATGACCTAAAATGCAAATAACCCTTAAAAATGGGCGGGAATTTTTCCCTTATTTTTTAAACTTAATTGTTTACTTAATTTCAAATGAAATTGAAAGATGTGAAATGGTCAAATGAGAATTGGATGTTGGGTGAAACTTGGGATTGAGAATTAAGATTGATTATCATTCCTTGGGATTTGAGCTAAAAAATGTTAATTTGGATTAAAAATTAAATTTTAGGGACTAGAATAAATTGAACTAAATTGCCAAAAATATAAATCAATATGAGGAAATTTTGACTAAAAATTAAATTGTATGGACTATAATAAATAAAAATATTATTCGACTAAATTACCAAAAATAGGAATATATATGAGTCAAATTCAGCTAAAAATATATGTATGTATGTATGTATGTATGTATGTATGTATGTATGTATGTATGTATGTATGTATGTATATATATATATATATATATATATATATGTGTGTGTGTGCATATATATATATATTATAAATATATATGTATGTATGTAAATTTTAGTATGTATAATATGTATACTTACATATATATATATATATGTATTGTTATAATTAATTAAATATATATATGTATGTGTATATATATACATATATTATATATATGTATGTATAATATATATATATATATCTACATATATATATATATATATATACACATATACATATATTATGATATATACATATATATGTTGTTATAATTAATTTTCTTTTTGATAAAAGCCACTAAATTTTTATTAAATCTATAGAAAAATTTCAATTACAATACATTCAAGAAGAAAAATATTTAGATTAAAC
This sequence comes from Hibiscus tridactylites, assembly GCA_958450335.1. Lineage (NCBI taxonomy): Eukaryota > Viridiplantae > Streptophyta > Magnoliopsida > Malvales > Malvaceae > Hibiscus > Hibiscus tridactylites. The sequence goes on from OY288271.1 coordinate 5,183,750, forward strand.
AACCTAAACAAATCTTTACAACCTAAAAACAAAGAAAAATGAAAATTTCTATGGAGATAAGCATACCAACAAAATTTAGCAGCCTCCTGAATCTCCTTGTCTCTGTCCAAACGAGACACATAAAGAAAGAAGAAGGAGTGATGCGTGATCCAAGCTGTCAAGCAAAAAGTGCCGCTACCCATGACTGATTTCATCGGCAAACAACCATCAACCGAGTGGGGATATAACTTTCCAAGTGACCACCGGCAAAAATATAAATCAGAAACTAGCACTGATTGAATCTCTGTGCGAACAACAATCGATCGCTAGGGTATGCAGAAGCATGCCACAAAGACAGATGAATCAAACCACAAAACAAAAACAAAATCATGTCACTAGGGCAGAGGAAAAAAATGTCACAAAGACAGAGAAATAGATTATTATTAAAATAAAAAAAAAACAAGAAAACTAATAGATCCGGTTGTTGACACCCAATATTAAAATTGATTGTCGACCATCGATCAAAGGGATTGATCAATGTAGAAAATGAATAGAATTGAAGGAATTTTGGTATGAAGAGCGGCTAGGAATTTTGGTATGAAGAGCGACTAGGATTTCACTTCCACGAACCCTAAGTTTCTTAAATTCCTTATTTTATTAATCTTGTATTGTTATAATTAATTAAACATATGCATATATATATATATTAAAACACACATGTATACATACATACTAAAACACATATATATGCATGTATTTATGTTTTAGTATGTATATATATGTAAGTTTTAGTATGTATGTATGTATACATATATATATGTAAATTTTAGTATATATATACATGCATGCATGTATGTAAGTTTTAGTATATATATTGTTATAAGTGTGTGTGTGTGCGTGCGTGCGTGCGTGTGTGTATGTGTGTGTTGGCTTAATACAACTTTTTCCCCCTAAACTATACCTGATTTCCCAACTTGCCCCCTAAACTTCATTTTGCCCACTTTTTCCCCTTAAGCAATTTGCCGTTACCCATTTTGCCCCATTCCGTTACCTTTTTCCGTTAAAAGAAAATTCGGCCAATACAATCCTGCCACGTCATCAACGGGTTGACTAAGTCAATTCGTCTGGTTTTATTTAAAGGGTAAATTACATGTCAAGTCTGTCAGGTTTGTTTTTTTGTTCAATTTAGTCACTGAAAAGTCTATTTTTACCTTAAATTGATCCCTATTTGTTTCTAATTTTTATAATTTAGTCCATTATTTGTTATTATTAATAATACTATTTTATTAAAATGTTAATATTTAATATAAATAAATAAAAACAAATATTTTAATACTAAATTAGTAATTTTTTAGATTCGAATTCCAATTAAATTCTAATTATTAATTCTAATTTCACTATATTTGAATTATAGTTTTTGAGTAAAATTTAAATTATACTAGAATCATGTTCGTATTATATTTGAATCATCTTCTAATTATATTCGAATTATTAATTCGAATTTTGCTAGATTCGAAATATATTTTTTGAGCAAAATTCAAATTATATTAGAATTATATTTTGAACCATGTATATATTATATTCGGATCATATTAAAATTATTTTCGAAATATAATTTAAATATGATATTTCGAATGTAATTTGAATATGATTCGAATATAATATGAACATGATACGAATATAATTCTAATATAATTACATGTTTTTTCAACTATTATATTCGAATCATGTTTAACATGTAATTATATTCGTATCATGTTCGTATTATATTCAAATCATGCTCATATTATATTCGAATTATATTTAGAATATAATGCTACTAATATCTAAATGTTCACACTCGCACGTTATTACTCAATTATGAACACACTTATATCTAAATGTGTCACATGTGTTTATATATACAATAAATAATACTAATAATAGTATGGTAATAGTATGTATGATACTAATAAACAATAATATGATAATAAGACATGACATATATATTTTTTTTCTTTTATCTTTTTTATTTATTTTATAATAGCCCAATATAAGCCCATTAACAACACAAATTAAAAGGGGTCCGATGTCTGGACAAAATTAGTGATTACACCTTGCATTGCCACCAACTTGTTCCTTACAAAATCTTTTGTTGTGGCCTTTACTTCTACATTTTGAACAAGTCATATGGACTCTAAGCTTACTTATATTTTCAGTTGTTTTGACTGGCTCATTAGGCTCTTTTTTTGTTTAAGGCCTGCCAACATGACTTCGAATTACAGGGAGTATGATTGGTTCATCTGTCTGATAATGAGCCCATTATTTTAGACCTTGGGGGTGTATCGATACCGTCGTCAAAGGTTGACTTCCCACGGTCAACACTAGTTGACCGTACCGATACGCTTGAGGCCGGTATCGATACCAAGATGGACAGTGGCTCCAGTGGCCAAAAAGGTACCGATACGCCTCCCCGCGTATCGAAACGGAAGGCCTGGAATAAGAAGGCCGTATCGATACGGGTCTAACCGTATCGATACCCCCTGCCCTGCGACACCTCCTTTCACCGTTTGATAACATCTTGCAAGGTTCTAGATGCATACTTAGACACCCTTAAGCACACACAAGCATACATGCATCAACCACAAACATGACTTAACATGAGGGGCATTCAAACCAACGATAACATACCAAACAAGGCTCCATACAAGTCTACAAGAAGCATACTTAGCAAGCATAAGTCATCCTTCACATAGTAGACAACATAAGGCCTACCTAGGCCAAAATCATACAAATTCAGTCATAAGCAATTAAACCACATAAGAGGCATAGAACATAATCCGAGAAGCAAAAGCATAACACGCAACATAAGTTTAACAATTTCAAGCATGACTTCCTAAGGAGTTTGACCCCAACTCCTAACATTCTATACCCCATTGTCTAGACATTATTGCAAAAACAAACCATACTTAAACTTGCTTGAGAACTCCCGAAAGCTCCTCCTTCGCCCTCTCGCCTCCCGAACTCTAACGATCTGCACGTTGAAAACAAAGAGCATAAGCAACTAGCTTAGTGAGAGAGGCTCTATAATTCACAACATGTAGTTTTCCAAAACACGATTTATATGCAAGAAAACGATGGATGCACGAGGGTTAACCTCAACAACAACACATGGTTTGCACAAGCACAACCATCATTCACACACACGGTGGGACTACACATCACCGTTTCGACTAGTGGACTTCCAATGGGACTACACATCAAAGTACTATCCTACTAGTCACTACCGGTGGGACTACACATCACCGTAGTTTAGACCACCATCACGTGAGGCACGAACTCAACTCGACTACACAATTAACAACTCAAAATGCACTTAATGAACATGACATATAAGCATCCAACATATCACAACAACATGGGAGTAGAGAGGCTTACACACGGGTTTAGATGACCCCTCAAGGTCTCACCCAAACCCCAAAGGAATCCATATCGAGCTCAATGCAAAAATCAACAATTCTACTCACCGTTGCTACCCAAGAGGAGATCGAAGACCAAGCTCAAGACTCCAAAATTTCCGGATTTGTCCCCGAAGCTTCACCTACCAAATTCCTTGATTCTAAGCATTCCAACACCAATCAAATAACCTCAAGTCAGTCCATGATCTAAAATGATCAACCCGAATAACATACTAAGTACAATACACCAATTTTTCCATTGAAACAAGCTCAATTTTTCCAAAATCCGAGCAGCCCTCGATCACCCCTTAAAATCATAGATTTCAACCTCCTAACTACTCCTTAAAGCTTCCAAAACAAGGCTTGCATATATCCTAACCATTGGCCCTCTCATTTACACATAGAACATCCCCAAAACTCAACCCAAAACCTCTCAAAAACCACCCCAAAACCCCATTTCGGGAAAATACCCAAAACCTCAAAAAAAAAACATTTTGGTTACCCCTTTTTGGTTGTAGATTACTCTTTGAACCTTAACAAATCAAAAACTAGAATCAAAAACTTCAAAGACAACATTTTTAATTCAAAACCTTCAAACTCCAAAATTTCAAAATGTGAGTAGAAATGAAAATAAAAGACATCAACTTGTAGAGGATAAAGAGAGTAAGTCAAAAACGAAATTACCTTTGCAAAACCTTCAAAAATGAGCAAGCTTTTGAATGGAATAGTATCCAAGGAGAGGGGGTGTTTTTTTTTTTACGGTATTGTGAATAGTGGAGTTAGAGGAAGAAGATGATTCTAGTATTATTTTAGGTTTGTTTGAAATGGGGGGTCAAAAGACCAAAACACCCTTAATGAAATAAGGGATCTACAATGGATGACACCATGGCTATGTGGGCTTGTTTAAAATATAGTCCAACTAAATAAAACCCGAGGCCCAAGTCATTATTTTATTATTTAAAATTTGAAACCGAAACCCGAACTATTTTTAAATTAATATTTTCACCCGACCCCCGAACCCGGGTGTTACAACTCTCCCCTACTTAAGGAAATTTCGTCCTCGAAATTACCTGACGGAAACAAGTAGGGAAACTGCTCAAGCATGTCAGCTTTTCTCTCCCACGTGGCTTCCTCCACACCTCTATGTCTCCATAAGACTTTGACTAACTCTATAGTCTTGCCACGCAACACCTTGCTATCAGAAGCAAGTATCTCAATTGGTTCCTCATTGTAAGATAAGTCCGAATTTAACTCTATTTCTTCCACTGGCATAACATGGGACGGATCCGATCTATACCTCCTAAGCATCGATACATGAAACACATCATGAATCTTCTCTAGCTCAACTGGGAGTCTCAATCTATAGGCAACCGGGCCAATTCTCTCAACTATCTCATAAGGCCCTATGTATCTTGGGCTCAACTTGCCTTTCCTCCCAAACCTCATCACCTTCTTCCATGGTGAGACTTTCAAAAACACTTTATCCCCCACGGAGTATTCCACTTCCTTCCTTTTTAAGTCGGCATAGGACTTTTGCCGATCTGAAGCCGCCTTCAAGCGATCACATATCAACTTCACCTTCTCGGTGGTTCCCTTAAGTAACTCGGGCATCAGCACAAGCTTATGTCCGGCCTCAGCCCAATAAATCGGGGTCCTACACTTCCTACCATACAAGGCCTCATAAGGAGCCATCTGAATGCTTGACTGGAAGCTGTTGTTGTACGCAAATTCCACTAATGGTAGGTGTTTCTCCCACGACCCCTTGAAGTCAATAATACAACACCTCAACATATCCTCCAAAATCTGAATCACTCTCTTAGACTGCCCATCTGACTGCGGATGATACGAAGTGCTGAAGTTCAACCAAGTGCCTAAGGCTCGATGCAAACACTCCCAAAATCTAGAGGTGAATCTCGGATCTCGATCTGACACAATTGACTTCGGTACCCCATGTAGTCTCACAATCTCACGGATATACAATTCGGCCAACTTGTCCAACGTATAGGTGGTATGAACCGGTATGAAGTGTGCACACTTGGTGAATCTGTCTACAATCACCCACACTGAATTTTTCTTCGAAGGAGTCAACGGAAGCCCTGATACAAAGTCCATAGTGATACGCTCCCACTTCCACTCTGGAATCTTCAACGGTTGCAACAACCCTGAGGGAAACTGGTGCTCAGCCTTGACTCTCTGACAAACCATGCACTTACTTACGAACTCGGCTACATCCTTTTTCAAACCAACCCAATAATACTCTTCCTTTAATCCTCGATACATCTTCGTGCTACCCGAATGCATAGCAAAAGGGCTATTGTGAGCCTCACTCATGATCGTACGCCTCAACTCGGCATCCTCCGGAACCACTATCCTATCCTTGAAACATAGGATCCCATTCTCTCCAAAACAATACTCGGTAGGCCTATCTTCCGCTATGTCTTGCACGTGAGGTGCCAAGGACTCATCTCGCAACTGCTTCTCACGAATCAACTGAACCAATGATGGCTTAACCTGAAGCTCGGCCACTAACCCACCGTCCGTAGACACACTCAACCTTGCGAACATTGCTCGCAACTCAACGGCCATCTTCCTACTCAAGGCATCGGCCACCACATTCGCCTTGCCCGGATGATATTCTATGGTGAGGTCATAATCTTTAAGGAGCTCTAACCACCTTCGTTGCCTAAGATTCAACTCCTTTTGGGACATCAAATATTTCAAGCTCTTGTGGTCGGTGTACACAGTGCACTTCTCACCATAAAGATGGTGTCTCCAAATTTTCAACGCGAACACCACTGCGGCCAACTCTATGTCATGAGTGGGGTAATTCTTCTCATGAACCTTCAACTGTCGGGAAGCATATGCCACTACCTTACCTCCTTGCATAAGTACACAACCTAGCCCCACGTAAGATGCATCACTGTAAATTACAAACTCTCTCCCCGGCTCGGGCTGAATCAAAATGGGAGCTTCGGTCAAAGCTTTCTTCAACTTCTCAAACGCTTCTTGTCTTGCATCTGACCATTCATACGGAACATTCTTCTGTAGCAACTTGGTCAACGGAGCCGCTATCCTCGAGAACCCCTCAACAAACCTCCTATAGTATCCCGCCAAGCCTAGGAAGCTGCGGATTTCTGTCACTGATTTTGGTTGCTTCCAATTTACAATGGCTTCAATCTTCTTGGGATCTACACTAATCCCACTAGCTGAGATCACGTGGCCAAGGAAGACCACCTCTCTAATCCAAAACTCACACTTACTTAGCTTGGCATACAATTGATTCTCAAGTAGGGTCTGAAGCACCAACCTTAAGTGTTCATCATGCTCCTCTTCGGTCCTAGAGTACACTAGGATGTCATCAATAAACACTACCACAAACCTGTCCAAGAACTTATGAAACACTCGGTTCATCATATCCATGAAGGCTGCTGGAGCATTGGTCAAACCAAAAGGCATCACCAAAAACTCATAATGTCCGTAACGTGTACGAAAAGCTGTCTTCGGTATGTCCACATCCTTTACCTTTAACTGATAATACCCAGACCTCAAATCAATTTTTGAAAACACAGAAGCACCCCTCAACTGGTCTAGCAAGTCATCTATCCTTGGCAAGGGATATTTATTTTTCACTGTCACCTTATTCAACTGTCTATAGTCTATGCACATCCTCATGCTACCGTCCTTCTTTTTCACAAACAAAACCGGAGCACCCCACGGGGAAATACTAGGCCTAATGAAGCCTCTGTCAGTCAACTCCTGAAGCTGTGTCTTCAACTCCTTCGGTGCCATTCTATACGGTGCAATCGACACCGGTGCGGAATCAGAATAAGTCTCAATAGCAAACTCAACTGCTCTGTCTGGAGGCAAACCTGGTAGTTCTTCCGGAAAAACACTCGGGAAGTCACACACAGTCCTGATGTCCTGAGGTCTCACCTCACTCATATCCGGGTTCATTACGTAAGCCAAGTAAGCCTGACACCCTGAACTTAACAATCTCTGAGCTTCCAAAGCCGAAACCACATTGGACAAAAACTTAACATTCTCCCCAACTACCACAACCTCAAAGTCATCAGTAAGCCTCAAAGACACTCTCTTAGTCTCAAAGTCAACCCTAGCTTTATGCTCTACAAGCCAATCCATGCCCAAAATCACATCAAAGCCATAAAAGGGTAGCTCCATCATGTCGACTGGAAATATGTGGCCCTGAATCATCAAGGGACACCTTCTATACACTTTCCTAACTACCACTGTATCACCAAAGGAGCTAGTGACATTTACTCCTACTTCTAACCAATCACAAGGTAGTCCTAATGACTTTGCATGCTCACCCAGAATATACGAATGCGTTGACCCCGAATCTATGAGGGAAAGCAAACTCAAATACTGTAATGTGAAATTACCTGCAATGACATCAGTGTCATTTCCAGCCTCTCGCTGAGCGTACACTCTAGTCGGTCCTCCTCCCTCGGGCTGGACTGCTACCACATGAGCCAAGTTCCTCTGACCCTCATTCCTTGGCTGGAAGTTCCCACGGTCGCGCCCACGACCTCTCTGATGCTCAAAACCCCTCGCTGGAGCCGGTCCTCCTCTGACTGGGTGTGGACAATCACGTCTCAAATGATCTCGGGAGCTACAGTTCCAACACGCCCCAAACATACCCATACACTCACCTGGGTGGCGTCTCCCGCACCTAGTGCACTCCGGAATGTGCCCAACAGCTCCTTGGCCCTGACGGCCCTGACCATGGTTACCACCCCTAGGTCTCGTATCCGGCTGGTACCTCCTATCCCTATGCCTCTTGGCATGATCTCTATCCCAGTTCGCATGTCTCTTCCCGGAGTCAGACCCACCGGCACGTGCTCTAGAGCTTAGGTTTTGCTCTACATCCTTGGCTCTAGAAACCAAGACATCGAACTCAGTGTAGTCGGTGGCCAACATGTAGGTCTTCACATCAGTAGTCAACCCATATCTGAAGCGCTCACATCGTTCCTTCTCATCCGGAATCAACTCTGGCGAATACTGGCTCAACCTCACAAATTGGATCTCATACTCGGACACGGTCCTATGGCCTTGAACCAAAGCCATGAACTCCCTTTTCTTTTCATCTAAGTACCGGACCCCAAGGTACTTCCTCTTGAAAGCATTCTTGAAAAACTCCCATGTGACATCCACCTCGGCCATACCAGTAATAACAGTGGTCCACCATGTATAAGCGTCTCCCTGAAGCAGTGAGACAATGCATCCCAACTTACGAGCATCCGAACACTCCATCTGACCCAAGATGCGAGTAGTGCTCTCAAGCCACCCTTCCGAACCTTCCGGAGACAACCCACGAAACTCAACTGCCCCCAAATTGCGAAGCCTCTCTAGGGGTAATCCTGTCCCCGCACCCGGAGGTGGTGCTGCAGCTTGCATACCAGCCAAAGCTGTCTGGAAAGCTCCGGCGATAGTCTGAATCAAATGAGCCACATCTGGACCCGCCTGACCTTGGCCCGCTTGAGCCCAATTACCTCCCACGTTAGCCCCAGCCTGAGGCCCACCACCATCACCTCCAACGTTCCCTCCATTACCACCCGGAGCATTAAGAGCAGGAGGCGCGTGCTCGGGTGCCTGGTCACCCGCTCTAGGCCGTCCCCTCGGTCTCACCATAGCAATTAGTGTAATCTAAAACAACAAACACACAACAACAAGAAACGTTAGGTTAGCAAGGGGCAAAGGACTCCGGTTCTCAAGCTCTTTAAACCAAAACAATTTTCCTTTTTATTTTGACAACAATGCCTAACAATGGGGACTCAAACCAACTCTCAAACAACAGAAAAAAAAAACCAACATAGCATGCATACACACACCGTGCTAAAAACAAAATTTAGACATACATGGCAAAACACTCATAATATCTTAACTTACCTCACTTACCTGCCCGAGGTCTCGGAAACCTCAGGCTCTGATACCAATAAATGTAACCCCCTTGTCCCGGTCTGGCCGGATGACCGGTCCATAAGGGCTACACGGGGAAAACCGAGTGAAAACCCCTAAAGGATTCCCCCTCGGTTAGCAACCCTATATTTTTTCATTTTAAATCTCGTCTAGATGAGTAATTAACCCTAAGTGATCAAACAGCGGAATAACATAACCAAAACAATCTAACGAGCTTGACTCCACAACCATAAGGCAAATTTTCAGGTTTAACAACAGGGGTATCGATACACCTAAGGGGTGTATCGAAACGCCTTGACTAAGTCAAAGGTCGGAGTCAACCCGTGGAGACCGTATCGATACACCTTGGGGGTGTATCGATACCGTCGTCAAAGGTTGACTTCCCACGGTCAACACTAGTTGACCGTACCGATACGCTTGAGGCCGGTATCGATACCAAGATGGACAGTGGCTCCAGTGGCCAAAAAGGTACCGATACGCCTCCCCGCGTATCGAAACGGAAGGCCTGGAATAAGAAGGCCGTATCGATACGGGTCTAACCGTATCGATACCCCCTGCCCTGCGACACCTCCTTTCACCGTTTGATAACATCTTGCAAGGTTCTAGATGCATACTTAGACACCCTTAAGCACACACAAGCATACATGCATCAACCACAAACAGGACTTAACATGAGGGGCATTCAAACCAACGATAACATACCAAACAAGGCTCCATACAAGTCTACAAGAAGCATACTTAGCAAGCATAAGTCATCCTTCACATAGTAGACAACATAAGGCCTACCTAGGCCAAAATCATACAAATTCAGTCATAAGCAATTAAACCACATAAGAGGCATAGAACATAATCCGAGAAGCAAAAGCATAACACGCAACATAAGTTTAACAATTTCAAGCATGACTTCCTAAGGAGTTTGACCCCAACTCCTAACATTCTATACCCCATTGTCTAGACATTATTGCAAAAACAAACCATACTTAAACTTGCTTGAGAACTCCCGAAAGCTCCTCCTTCGCCCTCTCGCCTCCCGAACTCTAACGATCTGCACGTTGAAAACAAAGAGCATAAGCAACTAGCTTAGTGAGAGAGGCTCTATAATTCACAACATGTAGTTTTCCAAAACACGATTTATATGCAAGAAAACGATGGATGCACGAGGGTTAACCTCAACAACAACACATGGTTTGCACAAGCACAACCATCATTCACACACACGGTGGGACTACACATCACCGTTTCGACTAGTGGACTTCCAATGGGACTACACATCAAAGTACTATCCTACTAGTCACTACCGGTGGGACTACACATCACCGTAGTTTAGACCACCATCACGTGAGGCACGAACTCAACTCGACTACACAATTAACAACTCAAAATGCACTTAATGAACATGACATATAAGCATCCAACATATCACAACAACATGGGAGTAGAGAGGCTTACACACGGGTTTAGATGACCCCTCAAGGTCTCACCCAAACCCCAAAGGAATCCATATCGAGCTCAATGCAAAAATCAACAATTCTACTCACCGTTGCTACCCAAGAGGAGATCGAAGACCAAGCTCAAGACTCCAAAATTTCCGGATTTGTCCCCGAAGCTTCACCTACCAAATTCCTTGATTCTAAGCATTCCAACACCAATCAAATAACCTCAAGTCAGTCCATGATCTAAAATGATCAACCCGAATAACATACTAAGTACAATACACCAATTTTTCCATTGAAACAAGCTCAATTTTTCCAAAATCCGAGCAGCCCTCGATCACCCCTTAAAATCATAGATTTCAACCTCCTAACTACTCCTTAAAGCTTCCAAAACAAGGCTTGCATATATCCTAACCATTGGCCCTCTCATTTACACATAGAACATCCCCAAAACTCAACCCAAAACCTCTCAAAAACCACCTCAAAACCCCATTTCGGGAAAATACCCAAAACCTCAAAAAAAAACCATTTTGGTTACCCCTTTTTGGTTGTAGATTACTCTTTGAACCTTAACAAATCAAAAACTAGAATCAAAAACTTCAAAGACAACATTTTTAATTCAAAACCTTCAAACTCCAAAATTTCAAAATGTGAGTAGAAATGAAAATAAAAGACATCAACTTGTAGAGGATAAAGAGAGTAAGTCAAAAACGAAATTACCTTTGCAAAACCTTCAAAAATGAGCAAGCTTTTGAATGGAATAGTATCCAAGGAGAGGGGGTGTTTTTTTTTTTACGGTATTGTGAATAGTGGAGTTAGAGGAAGAAGATGATTCTAGTATTATTTTAGGTTTGTTTGAAATGGGGGGTCAAAAGACCAAAACACCCTTAATGAAATAAGGGATCTACAATGGATGACACCATGGCTATGTGGGCTTGTTTAAAATATAGTCCAACTAAATAAAACCCGAGGCCCAAGTCATTATTTTATTATTTAAAATTTGAAACCGAAACCCGAACTATTTTTAAATTAATATTTTCACCCGACCCCCGAACCCGGGTGTTACATGAGTCTCTTTTCTGTAGCAAGAATTGATAAAATCTTTTGGCTTAGCTCCAATATGCACAATAACAGATGCAACATATATACAAGGAATCCCAACAAAGGAGAATGACATTTTAAGACCACTAAAAGCTCAGAAAAAACATTACAGGCCATTGATACAGTCCACTACATTATATATTAGCACTTATAGAAATGAAAAACTTAAGAATCACAACCTAAGTTTAAGGCTATAGTTGAATAAATATTCAAAAACAAACAATTGATGCAGTCTAGTACATTATATATTAGCACTTACACAATTAAAAAAAACTTTGCAGAAACTATCAAATACAAAAAAAAAATATAAACCAAAACTTATCATATGGTGTAGTCCACTACATTATATATTATCACTTACACAAATGAAAAATTTGGCAAAAACTTTGTAAAATATACCTGTAAGTTTTCATTTTCTGCAACTGCGTGTTTGAGCTTCTAAGTCTACAACATGTTGGTCTTCAAATACTGCAGAAACCTCCCACCTTTGCCCACCTGCATTTCTAGGCCAACACCTGTCAGTTTTGATAAAAAAATCAAATAATTTTTGGACTGTTAAAACAGTAATTATTTAAAGTACATAAATAATCAAAACAAAAAGTAATTAATTAAAGTTAAAAATGCCTTATAGACTGTTCAAGAATCTTCTCAAGTTTTTTTTTGAATTTTTGGACAAAATGTCCCAATTATTTTTTAACCAACTTCCTTCTTAGATGTAAATCTTGTCATAATTTTGCATCTGATCATCTCCATCATAGTGAGTATTGACTTGTCCCTTGATTCCAAAATCATCTGTCAATAAACAAAAAGATTAGATCTTTAATGCAAAATTCAATTTAAACAAGTTAGGGTAGTAAACTTATTTACCTTACTAAAGCTCTCACACAAGTTATTTAAGAGCATGCCAGACTTGCAGTTAGTTGAGAAATGATCCTTTGACCAATTCTTAGGGTCTTTAGCCACTAACCAGTTGAATACATGTTCTGACAATGCCTTCAGTTCATTCATTGCATCATTCCTGTAGCGACTAATTTTTAAAAAACACAGGTATATATATGTGTGTAGGTGTAGTGGAAAGGTGTAGGTATAAAGGATATTTTAGAAATTTTGAAATAGGGGTTAAAAAAGAATTTTAGAAATTGGGGGTATAAATATTAGGGGATTTAAAATTGTTTTAAAATACGGTTTTTAGAAAAATACATTTGAAAATAGAGGGATTTGAAAAATATTTTTTAAAAAATAGGAGTCGCCACCGGCCACTTTAAGTGGTAGACCAGACACCGAAAATAGAAACCAAAGATTCGAAAGGGTTCAGGAGTCGGTTACACGCGAGGAAGGGTTAGCACCCTCGACGTGCCCAAAATTGGTACCAAAACTTTACCGCTTAATTAAAATCAAATTTTGCGAATTGAAGTGACAATTTTAACCGAGACTTGGTTATACACGCGAGTAAATTTCGAAAATTCTAGTATTTGAGAGCGAACGTCCGAACCACCACCACTACGACTGGTACTGGCCTCGTTCGTTTCCGAATATAAGGACATCACACTTATATTTTCGTAAAACAAAATTAATTTTAAGAAACCTAAATGCATGAATATATGTATGAGCATCCAAAAGTATACTGAGAGTAAATAAATAAGGCATAAAAAACATAAACGTGAAATATTGAATCAAATGGTCATAGTCAAAGGCTGAAAATAAAAGCATAAATCTAGAAAAGACCAAATTGAACAAAAGAAAGTAATAACGATAATAAAATGCAGAGAATTAAATTATACCGGATATGGGACCGGATTTAAAAAAAAGAGTAAAATGCAAGAAACAAAAAGCTAAAATTAATTGTTAGTAAGTTATGTTAGATGTTAACTAAAAAACCAAGCCATAAATAATACGGGTCATACCTCGGTTCGAGTCACCGTTCGGCCGATAACAAAACATGGTTGAACAACCAAAATTAAAATGCATAAACATAAATTAAGATACCGAAAAGAAATTAGACAATGCGTATATACATGATACGCTGCATATATAGATATAATATATAGAATGTAATAGTATAATATAAATACATAAGCATATACATGTAATATAATATATAACATATAATATAACATAAATGCATTGCAAATGAGGAACAATAAAAGGAAAGGCTGAAATGAGGGAGACAGCAATTATTTATTTCCATTTTGGTTTACAAGAAATAATAAAGGAAGAAATTTATATCCCCTCCGGTTTTGAAATGTACGGAAATCCAGAGGAAGTTCTCTCCGTCCGCTGCTACTGGAACACCTGTTCTCCCTCTTTTATTGGTCTGCATCAACCGCGGCGAGGTTTGATCGTTTGGCAGCTTCAGGAGCAGGGTCTCCCTCCCTCAGCTTCATCGTCGCCTGTGCAGTGGGTCGTTGAGCAGCTATGGGAGGTGGTTTGGAGACTGTGTGGTTCCGGTCCGGCGCGTACGGTGAGCACGGAAAGCTGGATTTTGCTGGGAATCGCAGCGTACGGGAAGGAAGCTGTCATCGTTTGCCCGTCGGACTCGGTTCACGCCGACTCCCTCTACACATGGACTTTTTCTCTCCCGGAAGGTGCACCTTTTCTTCTTCATGCTTGGCTTGAACGCGGTTTTCATTTCTTTTCGATGGTTAAATCGTTGCCGGCCTATTGTGTTCGACCCCTGGTTCTTGTCTCATTGTGGCCCGGTGATCGGAGGTATCTTTGGGAGAAGGTTGTTGGAGACGTCTTTGCCGACGGGGCTTGGCCTGGCTACCTCTCGCGGAACAGAGGAAGGGCGACTATCTCTGCTGATCGGAAGGGTATCCCGACTGTCGAGACGGTGCTATCGTTCCATTACGCGTTTGCCGGAAGTTCGAAAGTCGACAACCTCTGCTCCGTTAGACGTATCTGGTTCTTTGGCTGGTCCGATTGCTTTCTGTACATATCAGGGGCCGGTCTTGTTGAGGAAACAACAAACCAAGGTAGGCTCTACGGATCTGGGCACAGTGTAGTTCTCATTGCTGGAAATGGTCCAAGACAAACGCCAGATCAACCTACCGGCCAGTATGAGGGCATGAAGACGGTGAAGAAGATCGATGGGTCTTTCACGCTTGAGGCAGTGTTGTTGGCAAACTCCATCCCTGTTAACGCATCTGAGTTAAGCTTGCTCGTCGGAGAGAAGTCGGAGATCCTGTTGGCGTCGGAGTTCATCTGCCTTGGGGAAGATGACAGACTGACTGAGTCAGCTCTGTTATGTTTCGGGTCTAAGGTAACTGGGTCCTTTCCCATCACGTCCAATCAGGTTCTCATTTTAGGAAAGGTTGACTCTCCTCTTAGGGACAGCTGGGTCTATGCTGATTTTTTTATGTTGTGGCTACCGAGACCCAGATTTGGTGGGATGTGGAGGCCTTTTTTCAAGCTTTATTCCGGATATTATGGGATTTGGAATCCCTGTTTCAAGCTTTGCACCGCTATGCTTGAAGTCAACTTTGGTGGGACTCGGGTGCACTTTTATCCGGTGGATATTGATTTTTTGTGTGACTTCGAGCTTGGTGGTACTGGAGAACCTTGGTCCTCGTGGGATATAAGACTGAAATGGGATCCGGGCGGAACGCTCTTGATTTTCAGAATCCGGTTGTTCTCCTTGACTTACCGGTTTCCAGCTTTCCTTTTTTTGTCGTATGTTCAGTGGCCTTATGTGGTTCGAAGATCTTTCTTTGTGTCGTTTGGTTTTTAGCGAGCTTGAAGCTCTCACGTGTTTTGTGAATGATTTTGGTGTCGGTTTTATGCCTTGGAAGGTTTTGGGCTTGTCTACATTCAGTCGTCTCTATTGGTGGTTTATTGAAGTTTGTGCCTTGATAAGGACCGGTCTTCGCAGATCGGAAGCCTGCCTCTGGATAGAGCTCTCAGGCGCTGCTCCGGTGAAGTACCCTCCTATGGAGATGATGATGTTATTTTCGGGCCTAAGTAATTATTCCTGCGGGCTTGATTTTGCCAATAGAGCCTTCTGTTTCGACGTTGGTTTTGGCTGTCTTTGCAACCTTGGCTTGGTTGTTGCGGTTTCGGACTCAAGATCTTTGTTGTTGTTTAGTATGTTTTTAGGTCTTCTGATTGTTTGTTTTGTTTTACTGTTTGTTTCTCTATGTTTCGTTCGGTGGTTACCCTTGACGTTTACTGGCTATGTTGTTAAGGGTGAACCGCTTCCCATGTACGTTTGCAACCTTTAATTTTTGGAAGTCTTCTTTGATAAAAAAAATAAAAAAAATAAAGGAAGAAATTTAATGCTAAAAATAATAATAACGCGGCAACTAAGGAAACCATTTTTTTACGAGAATGAAATAGAATAATGAGGGAAAAGAAGGAAACTTTTCATCTTCATTTCAATTTTAGCAAAACTTAAAAAATGAAGAAAAGTAAAAACTAAACTTTTTCTTTTGAAAACATTGAAGAAACCCTATCTTCTTTTCGCGCCGTTCATCGGCGACGCTACCTTGCCGGCCATACCCGACGTTCGGAGACGACGGTACACGGCGGCATTCTTCCCGGACAGGTAAACTCGAAACCCCTTTCTTGTGACTTTGATTTCAGATTTAAAAAGAAAAAAACTGGACTTTGATTTAAAACTAAACCTCTTTTGATTTTGCTTGAAAAAACAAGATTATCCTCAAAGTTTTGAAAGACCCCTGTTTTTAAAACAAATTTTGGGGATTTCGAAAGAATGAGCTTAGATCTCAGTTTTTTTTTTAAATGCAAAAGATGCACCCTAAAAAATGCGAAAATGAAGAAGAGAGACTCGGGAAGATTTTTTGTTCCTTTTTTTGTATTGATTTTTGATAATTGCCCGGGGGCTTACAATGGTTTTGAAGTTCAGTTTTTATAACCGAAGTTACAACAATAGAGAGAAAAACCCAAGTGGCTTGCTTGGTTCTGATATTTGTCGAGTTGACTTTGTTTTTGCTCTATGCATGTGCTCTCTGCCCCTCTGATTCTTCTGTGTTTCTGATTTTGTTGCTTTAATTAATTTTTTTTGTCTTTGTTGATATTTTGGGATCTCTGATGCCTTGCTTTTGTTTGTTGCATGTCGGAATTGGCTCGATCAGGTGAGTGTTGAGGCGTGATCGTGGCAGAAGGGTCAGGCGTCAGACGGTGTCGGGCGTGACGCGAGGGGTCACGGGTTTCCGGAATGGAAGGATCTGGGCCGTCCGATACAACTCGATCGAAGGGTTCGCGTTGATGCGGCGCGCGAGGCTGAGAGGGCTTGCTAGGGTTTGTCCTCTGGTGCAATCTGGGACGTTGATGCGTTCCCCAAATCTGACGGCCGAGATTGGTGCGGCTGCAAAAGAAAAGGGTTAATGTTAGGGTTTTTTTTTTATCAATTTCGGATCGGGCCCGAAACGGGCCTTGTAACATTTTATTTTTAGTTTGTTTTTGGGCTTTGTAAATGGACAATTATTTATTTAATGAATGGGCTTCATTTATTTTTTATATTGGGTTTTTTCCGATTTTGCCTCTTAGTAACAATATTAACATAAATAATAATAATAATAATTCAATATACCATAATAATAATGAAGTAATAATAAGAATAATAATAGTAACATTCACATACTAATAATAATGGAAATAATGAATAATAGTAATAATAAGGCTAAAGGGGTACTTTTGCCCTTGAGTTCGACCCAAAAATACAATTTCGCCCCTCGCCGAAAAGTGCACTCAATGTGGCCCTCCAGTTCATGAAATCGATCAAATTGACCCTTTGACCGACGTTGACCGTTACGGTGCTGACGTGGCAATTAACGGTGATGATGTGGCAATCCATGATGCTGATGTGGCGGTCAACGATGCTGGCGTGGCAGTACACGTGGGATGATGACGTGGCAGGAGGGGCTGAATTGATTATTTTAACTGAATTCAAGGGCATAATTGATTTTTTCCTGAGTTTAGGGGCATAATTGATTTTAATTAAAAGTTCGATAACTTATTTAATATTTAAGTTAAAAATTAAGAATTTATGAAATTATTAAAATTTTAAAATATTAAAACTAGATAAATAAATTTATTAAGTGAGAATAATTTAAAAAACAAAGTGAAGACTCTTACAGAAGATCAAAATATTCTTCAATTTATTTTATAAAAATTCATAAAGTTAATAAAAATAAATAAAATATTCTAAAAGTTACTAAAAATAAAATTATATAAAAAATTAAAATATATTATGAATTAAAAATAAATAATATTTAATCTAAAAGCTTAATAATTTTTTTATAAATTATTAAAAAATTAAACACTTTTATCGAAAAAATTCGACTTCGTCATTTTGAGTATTACTATTCGTTAGATTTTTTTTGTGGAATCAACATTGTACTAGAGTAACAATATAATTCAATTTTTTCCCTTTTTTTACATCAAATTGATGCTCATTAATATTTGATGTACAGAAATGAAAGAGAATTTTGGCTTTATTAATACTCTAAAACAAGGATGTCTCAATTGAAAATATGTTCAAGGAACATTAGTACGCGTAGCATAACGAGAAACAATCGAAAGATTCTCTAATGGTTTATAAATATTTTTTAATTTTTTATATTTATAACTTTAATGTTTTTATTTATATTTAATTCATTATGGTGTTTCTAATTTTTTAATATTTTATGAATATTTAAATATTATTTAAATATTAATAGTTTTTATTTTTTAGCTTAAAGAATAAATAAGTTATCGAACTTTTAATTATGCCCCTAAACTCAGGAAAAAAATCAATTATGCCCTTGAATTCGGTTAAAATAATCAATTCAGCCCCTCCTGCCATGTCATCATCCCACGTGTACTGCCACGTCAGCATCGTTGACCACCACGTCAGCATCATGGACTGCCACATCATCACCATTAACTGCCACGTCAGCACCGTAACGGTCAACGTCGGTCAAAGGGCCAATTTGATCGATTTCATGGACTGGAGGGCCACATTGAGTGCACTTTTCGACGAGGGGCGAAATTGCATTTTTGGGTCGAACTCAGGGGCAGAAGTACCCCTTTAGCCTAATAATAATAATAATAAGTAATAATACTAACAAATAATAATAGACGATAGTACTAATAAACCTAATAAATAATAATAGATGATATAATGATAATGATAATAATAATAAGGCACACAATATAATAATGATAGTAGTAACATGATACATATATATATATATATATATTCTTTTTTTTTTGCCATTTTCTTTTTTCGCCTTTTTTTAATTAATATTATTTTAGCCCAATACATGCCCGAAAAACATAAAAGAAATAAAATTAAAAAAACGGGACAAAATTAGTGATTACAAGTCCACTCTTTCATGTATGTTGCTCTTGTTGTCTTTTATAAAGCATCTTTTAATTCCTTGTCTTGATTTTGACTTTGTAGCTTGAAATTATTGTACAAATGTCTCACACAAATTCGACTGCTAGAATTGAGAATCAACTCTAAAATTAATCTATTAGACCCTATAAAAAACAATAAAATATTAGTCAAACATTATAATACAATGAAGGGAAATATCTAAAATAAAAAGTAAATTATTTACCTTTTGCTTGTCTGACATGAATGTATAATGGAAAGAGTTTGTGAGCTCTAAGGCAGTCTCTAAAATCTGTAAAAACCATCTCTCGTTTCACTTTCAACTACAACATATGCCAAATGATAGATGTAGTCATTTGCATCTATCTCAATTGCTGCTAGAAGCCATCCTTGGTAATGGCCTTTTAAAAAACATCTATTTAAGCAAATCAGTGGCCTACATCCAGCCATAAATCCATCTTGACAAGCTTGTAGATATACATACATTCTGACAAACAACTTATTATCTAAATGAAGTATAATTGTTGTCCCAGGATTTGTTCCTCTCAATTCCCCAAGGTAATCATAGATTCTTGCATATTGTGCATCTTGATTCCTAAGAATCATCTCCATGGCCAGTTTTTTTGCTCTAATACATTTTGACCTTTCAACTAGAAGCATGTGGTCTTTCATCCCATCATGTTTTAGGGACTTGGCAGAATAGTTTGAGTTAACTCTGAATTTCTTTAAGTACTCTGTAGCCAACCAACTAAAAGTATAGTTCATATTCTTTGTATCTCTAACACATTTATGTTCTCTAACATATGTCTTAACCTGTCATGTACTGTTAATCTTATCTTTAGGGTGCATTTTAGATGCCCAAAATCATCCATGGGCACCCATCCTTGCACACAGCTTGCACTCTTGTAGAGTCATTGCCTTATATTAAACCTATTTTCACTGCATATTATTTTAAAGCTAATTTGATAACTTTCTTATTAGAAAACAATAAATATTTTCTAAACTTGAGATTTTTCATGTCTAAAGTACTGTCAAACTCATAGAATCTTTTCTTTTCAACTTCTGTTTTAGAATCATATGCACAGTGCAATGATTCAGTTTCATCTTCATTATTTACACTCTCATCACTATCTTCAGTTGAACATGCTCTAAATTCAGGTATATCCCTCTCAACACCAACATGAACCTCACAAACTAAATTATCATCAACTAAATCATTAAATCATTGTCACTATCTTCAAAGGGGTTGTCAGATTGCTCACTCTCGGAACCAACATAGTTTGTATCTTCATCCTCACTGTCAGAAAAATTAGTACTCCTAACAGTATTTTTAACAGTTTCAGCATCACTAGGTATATTTGTTTCTACATTCCTAACAGTGTCCACATGTTCAGAAATTTCAGCATTTGAATCAGGCAAGTGTTCCTTCACTATTTCTTGTAAGTAAACATGTGCATATTTGTTCCTAGGCATACTAGCAAGCATAGATAAAACATCAGAATCAATTTTCAATGCATTGACACTTAAAACACCACTTGGTGATTGCCGATAAATATCATGTGGCCTATCATATCCTAACTCCTTAACCATATCATAAACCTCAAGCATAGACATAGAGTCAATGTGCCACATTCAAAAAATATATATTTTTACCAGTATATGTCACAGTAGGATGATTTACAATAAATTTCTCATGATGAAAAGTTATAGTACAATGCTCTGAAGTTTAAAAATTAGTAAAACTATAACAAAAAATTTAACTTAATTTCTAACAGTGTAAGGATATAGGGACTACACTAACAACTTTGTACTTTAACAATTTGGGATTCATTATTGTAATAGTTTATGGTCCCCAACTAACACATTAAATGATAAAAAAACACTTATCCCCACTAACTCAATATAAAGATAAAAAAAAACACATACAGTTTTGTCATATTCTAATGGTCCCCCACTAACATATAAAAAGATAAAAAATACACATTCACATATCCCCACATGTTTCAAACATGTTTACAATACACATTCACAGAATATACATATGATATATATGTATGATATCCTTATATTCCCACACATTCTAATGTAACTCACATGTGCACAATACACAAACACATATAATATATTTAAGTAATATACACATGCACATATAATATACATCCCCACATAATATGCATGATATTATCATTCCCATATCCCACAGAATATATGTATATTATATGTATACTCAAATTTTGAATATATTCTCATGTCCGCATAATTTCATTATACATATATCCACTAAATTTCAGAATATATTCAAAATTTCAAACCCATGTCCCCATTTAGTATACATATATCCACTAAATTTCAGAATATATTCTTATGTCCACATAATTTCCGTATACATATATTTACCAAATTTTGAATATATTCACATGTTACACAACAACTCACAAACCAAATCAGTATACATATATTTAAAATCCATATTTACTAGCATACACAAAATATCTAAGATTTCAAACCAAATAAGTATACATATATTCAAGATTTTTACACAATGATTCACAAAAAATTTGTTCAATAATTTTAGTATACATATATCCACTAAACACAAAATTTCAATAATTTCAATTTACTCAAAGTTTTAAACTCATTTAATATGCACAAAGTTTCATTATACACACAAAAAGTAAGTAATTTTATTCATTAAAATCAAAACAAATTGCTTCTGTCACACATACCATAAACCCTAAATTTACAAGCTTTAATCGAAAAAGATATGGAGAACTTACCATATGATATGCTTTTCATACCCCTCGCGCGCAATACACGATAATTCATTAATCCGATTTGCAGTCACGTTGTTGAATCAGTAGTTCTCTCAACCAATTTTTTTCCACCCAAATGGTCAATTTTGATTTTTAAAATACCACTCGCACCCAAATGTTCCCAAATCTCTAACAAAATATCAAACTCTAAATTTCTTAACGTTCATAAAAAATCCCAAAGAACAAATCTGATTTTCAAATCAGATAAACCTTAAACTCAAAAGTTCAGTCTCTAATGGGAGAATAAGAACGATTTAATTTTTCTTAATCGATAAAATTAACCATACTCTTAATACATTGTCGTTTTGTTTCTTTTCTTTAACTAACATGTAATTTTATTATTATTTTAATAATTATTTATGACACTTCATAACGGTGTTAACTATTTAACGGTAGAATAATAAAAAAATTATAATGTTGAAAGTTAAATGAATAAATTGAGCGATTTTAAAGTTGAGTGACTAAAATAGGTCAAATGACGAAAGTTGAGTGTTGATTTCACTATTTTACCCTAGTATAGTAGTATTAATGACAAAACTTAAATCCCAATTTATTGTTCGTTTACTCTTTGGCTTTCAAACCTTAAAAGGGTTGTTTTCACGCCGTCGTCATCAGAGCAGCATCTAGAGCCGCACGATTTCACCTCTTGTCGTCGGCACGCCGTCGTCATCAGACCAGCATCTAGAGCCGCGCGATTTCACCTCTTGTCGTCGGCACGCCGTCAATCCCCTCTCCTCAACGTCAACCCTGCCCTACATTACTCTAAACCTTGTTCCTTTATCCTATTTTCAGGTTGTATTCGCCTCTGCCATGGAGGTAAGTTGTTTATTTATTTAGGTTTAAGTTTTGAATATGAAGTTTGGTTTTCGGATTTTGATTTTGATTTTTGATGTTTTTGAACTTTATATGCGTCGGATTTTTCTTTCAGTTCAAGGTTAAAGCTTCAGCAAATCGGAGTTCCCGTACTGTCTCTTATAAAGACGAACATGGTTCAGAGAGGAGAGTTTTTAGCGATGTATCTAGAAGCGAGGAGAGGAATGCAAGAAAGAGACACTACTACGATGATGGAATTGGAAGAGATACCCATGGTGATGATTTTAGAAGAAGACGAAGCAGATATGAAACTCGGACACCTGGTATGTCATACTTCTTACTTAACACTTAACAGATGCATGTTTGGGTACACTTTATCTCTGAAATAACTTTTGCATTTGGATTGTCATATACAAAATTTAACTTGTGCATCTTTCTGAGCTGATGGATTATGCATCCAAACTCTATTACTTGGAACTAAGAAGGTTATTCATATCTTATTTCTTAATCCTTTGTAGGCAAATCTGTTCGGGATGATGGGAGATGGGAATGGCAAGATAAGCCACACCGTTTTAGTTACTCTGGTAGTAGCAGGCGCCATCAACCTTCTCCAGCAAGTAAAGCTTTTCTCATTCTTGATGCTACCTGCCGTTCTTTTCTTCTTTCATTTAACTATTTTGAGTTAAAACAATTTTTATAATCATGCTGAAATTTGGTACAGTTGGTGCTTCTCCCTGGGACTATCCATCTCCTTCTCCAGTTCCAATACGAGCCTCTGGGACATCTGCGAAATTTCCACATTCTAGATTTGGTCGGACATCTCATCAGCTTAGCTTTTCAAGGGAAAATCATCAGTCATTTGAGGTAGTATAGTGAATTGTCCTATTCTCTTTTCTTTCTCTCTATTCTCCCCTCTTAGATATTTCTCTTTAAGTAGTATTTCTGGAAATGAATGAACAACTAGTTGATAGTGGTTAGAGGCAATACTATTTCTCTTCTTCTTTTTACTCTTTCCCGCTCTTTACAGTAGTCTTTTATCAATTGTCAATGTTAATTTTCTGTTATATTTTTTTGCCTACTGTTTAGGACGAAGCCAATAAGAAGGGTTTGGCAGAAGAACACAATTACGAGATTACAGAAAGTATGCGCTTGGAGATGGAGTATAATTCAGACCGTGCATGGTAATTATCTATTTAATTCATCATAGATTGAATATCTTAGGGTTTCGTTCTTCAAAGGGTATTAAAATTTATTGTACTTTATGATGAAAATGGGAATTTGATGTTATTCTGTAGGTATGATAGAGAAGAAGGAAACGACATGTTTGATGCGGATAGTTCATCATTTTTTCTTGGGTATGAAGCTTCATTCCAAAAGAAAGAGGCAGAGTTGGCCAAAAGACTGGTATTGCTCTAGTTCTTTATTATCAAATAATCTTTTATGTGCAAAGTATTTGCCATTTTTCATGCCGTGCCATTTATTGTAAAATGCTGGATGCTTGATTGAAAATCTTACTAACTTGGGCTGTACTTTTGCTTGTCCAAATCTATCTATATATATAAACATGGCTTAGCAGTTTCATTGAAATAAATAAAGATTTTAGTAACATGTATTCAATGATACCGATTAAAAATTGTTATGATCTTTGGGTTCCTAATATCTCGTGACATTGAGTTCGGAATAATAGCTAAATGATAGTGTAATGAGTGGTGATAACATTTAGTTCTGGCTTTAACATAAGTGATGAGATGTAAGAAGTAAATAATCTTCCAAAGATAGTACCCTTTCACAACTTTTGTTTATTAATTTTCAAGCCGCCGTGGTTAGGGTAAATGTTTTGCAGAGATTTAAAACTGTAGTGGCTTTTCCTTTGTCATTTTATTGCCCTCTGTATTTCGATATTAAAATAAGCAGAAAAACTTTTATCTACTTTTCTTTTATTTTCCTGGCTTAAGTTGTCTTAGTTTGAACATCCCGTCTCTTAAATCTGTTACCCTGTCCTTTGCTGAATAAAGTGGGTTCTAAACAATTGTGTCGCCTCATTAACAGGTTCGAAGAGATGGGACTAAGATGTCCCTTGCTCAGAGCAAAAAGATGTCTCAGCTTACCGCCGATAATGCTCAATGGGAAGACCGACAGCTTTTAAGATCCGGAGCTGTTAGAGGTACTGTGGTGCAAACTGAGTTTGCTGACTCGGACGAAAGCAAAGTGAATCTTCTAGTACATGGTAAGTGGAGATGATGTTATTTTTGTTGATATATGAAATGCTCATACGTTTCGCTAAAAGTTCTTTATATTCTGTTGTCACAGATACAAAACCTCCATTCTTGGATGGCAGAAATGTTTTCACGAAACAAGCTGAGCCAGTCATGCCCTTAAAAGATCCTACATCAGATATGGCCATAATTTCACGCAAAGGATCTAGTTTGGTTAGGGAAATTCATGAGAAGCAAAGCATGAATAAGTCTCGCCAACGATTTTGGGAGCTTGCAGGTTCTAAGCTTGGTGATATCCTTGGAGTTGAGAAAACAGCGGAACAGGTATTGTTTATAAAATGTTATTCTTTGACCTTTTCTTTTACGAAAAAGGATAATGTAGTTCATCAGTTAACTTTCTCTTCATTTGATGCTAGATTGATGCTGACACTGCTGAAGTAGGTGAACATGGTGAAATTGATTTTAAAGAAGATGCCAAATTTTCACAGCATTTGAAGAAGGGGGAGGCTGTAAGTGAATTTGCAATGTCCAAAAGCATAGCAGAGCAGCGCCAATACTTGCCCATATATTCAGTGCGGGATGAATTGCTGCAGGTTTGACGCTTATCTGTTAGTATATGTTTATATAAGTTAGAATTAAATAGAAACTTTAGCTTGCCACTTGCTCTTTGAGATCATGGCTGGTGGGTATTAGCCACCTTGTACATCCAAGGATTAATTGCAGCTGCCTGAAAGGAATGAAGAAGTTCCTTCCCCTTACAATTTTTAGATTTTTGTTCTTTTTCTTTTAATTTTTAAAGCTATATTATATCATGTTGACTATTTTTTATGTACCAAGTTTTTATTGACTTCCTTATTGTATGTTTGACAGGTGATTAGAGAAAATCAGGTAGTTGTCGTTGTGGGTGAAACTGGCTCTGGGAAAACAACTCAGCTTACACAGTATCTTCATGAAGCTGGATACACTATAAATGGCATAGTTGGTTGTACCCAACCTAGGCGTGTGGCTGCCATGAGTGTTGCAAAAAGAGTTAGTGAAGAGATGGAGACAGAGCTGGGTGATAAAGTCGGCTATGCTATACGTTTTGAAGATGTGACCGGGCCAAACACCGTAATTAAGGTGAGTTGTTCAGTTCTTATTAGAAAGCTAATGTCAAATCTTTATGCATTCAAGTGTAATCTACATTCCTTATATTCTTATCTTTTGGTATGAAAAATGCACAAATCTTAGGTTTTCAATTCCAGCCGTTTGGCCTTCTTTCTTTTGTTATGTTTGCTTTTGATCCGACATGCTAAGTTTTCTTCTTCAACTTTACAGTATATGACTGATGGAGTCCTCCTTCGTGAAACGTTAAAAGATGCTGATCTTGACAAGTACCGGTGAGGAGAAATTATTTCTTATTTTTATTGTCTATCCCAATTGACAAATGAATGAGTGATGAAATCTATGTTATTAACTTTTGATTTTGCAAATATTGCAGTGTAGTTGTAATGGATGAGGCACATGAGAGATCACTAAACACAGATGTGCTTTTTGGAATATTGAAAAAGGTGGCTGCTCAACGCCGTGATTTCAAGCTTATTGTGACATCTGCAACACTAAATGCACAGAAATTTTCAGATTTCTTTGGAAGGTAAAGTATCTTGTTTTCATACCAACATATGCCGACATCTTCTTCAAATGAATTTAATGTTAATAACTATCTTTTTAACTTTTGCAGTGCACCAGTTTTCCACATTCCTGGTAGAACATTTCCCGTCAATATTCTGCACAGCAAGACTCCTTGTGAGGATTACGTTGAAGCTGCAGTGAAGCAGGCCATGACTATTCATATCACCAGCCCTCCAGGCGACATCCTCATCTTCATGACAGGCCAAGAGGAGATTGAGGCAGCTTGTTATGCCCTTGCAGAACGAATTGATCAGCTTGCCTCCTCCACCGATAAAGCTGTTCCTAAACTACTCATACTCCCAATATACTCCCAGTTGCCTGCTGATTTGCAAGCAAAGATATTCCAGAAGGCTGAAGACGGAGCTCGCAAATGCATTGTTGCCACCAACATAGCAGAGACATCCTTGACTGTGGATGGAATTTATCATGTTATTGATACCGGTTATGTTAAAATGAAAGTCTACAACCCGAAGATGGGTATGGATGCCCTTCAAGTTTTCCCTGTCAGTCGTGCTGCTGCTGATCAGCGTTCGGGACGCGCTGGTAGAACAGGGCCAGGCACATGTTATAGGTTGTATACTGAGAGTTCCTACTTGAGAGAGATGTTGCCAGCTCCTGTGCCCGAGATACAAAGGGCCAACCTTGGCAATGTGGTGTTGCTGCTGAAGTCTCTGAAAATAGAAAACTTGCTAGATTTTGATTTCATGGATCCTCCGCCACAGGACAATATCGTTAATTCTATGTACCAGTTATGGGTCCTGGGTGCACTTAACAATGTAGGTGCCTTGACTGACATTGGATGGAAAATGGTGGAGTTCCCCTTGGATCCCCCACTGGCCAAGATGCTTCTGATGGGTGAACAGCTGGAATGCTTGGATGAGGTTTTGACCATTGTCTCGATGCTCTCTGTCCCATCTGTGTTTTTTCGACCCAAGGATAGAGCAGAGGAGAGTGATGCTGCTAGGGAGAAGTTTATTGTACCAGAATCGGACCACTTGACGCTACTTAATGTATACCAGCAATGGAAATCCAATCAATATCGAGGAGATTGGTGTAACGATCACTTCTTGCTTGTTAAAGGATTGAGAAAAGCTCGGGAGGTAAGATCCCAACTATTAGATATTGTGAAGACACTGAAGGTGCCTGTAACATCGTGTGGCTATGATTGGGAAGTGGTCCGTAAAGCCGTTTGTTCAGCATACTTTCACAATGGTGCAAGATTAAAGGGCGTGGGAGAGTATCTGAATTGCAGGAAGGGAATGCCGTGCCATTTGCACCCGAGCAGTGGTTTGGGTTATACGCCTGAGTATGTTGTTTACCATGAATTGATTCTGACGACAAAGGAGTACATGCACTGTGTTTCGGCTGTAGAGCCACAGTGGCTGGCCGAATTTGGTCCGATTTTCTTTTCTGTCAAGTGAAAAGTCTTGTTTGTATAATTTCAGTTCAGTTGAATTTGTAAATAATAGCAATTTGGTTTATTTTTTATATAATTTTTGCATAATCTGCCCCCCTTTAAAAGTGCTTGTGGTAAGAATTTTGTACGATATGATATGACTTGAATACTTAGCAAGTCCATACAACTCTTGATTAATAGTATTATTTTGTAGTTATGCAATGATATCATGAATGTTTGGCAAGTTTTTATTACTCATGATTATTTGTGATGTTATGAATTGTGTACGTACGTGAATATATATTCGGTCATAATACGAATATATATTCTGTTGTAGCACATTAACGTTGGCTACGATGTATGATTCCGACCGATCGATGTGGGTATCCCTAGCATAGAAAATATCTAGTGCATTATAAATATAACCATATATTGCACTATCATGGTACGATTATTTAAAGGGTAAATTATGGTCCTTGAGTAAAAAATGTTACTAAATTTTAAAATTGTTCAAAACTTTCACTGAATTTTAATATGTGAGTCGAAAAAGCCACTCTGCCGTTTACCGTTAACTCTCACTTAAACTACATAATAACTACCCACTCTCTATTAACACATAAGACTTTATTGGCTGAGACCACAAATGACGTGGTGAGCTGGGTCAAGCTAATAATTTTTTTCTTTCAATTTTTATCTTCCTATTTTCAAACTTCTCCATCCAAATCACATCTCTGCTTATTTTCCCACAAATCGTTCTCACATGCTTACGACTTTAGTTTAATGTAGAAATTTATAACAACCCGAAATTTTGATTATTATCGATTCACAATAGAAATGAAATAAGAACCATAAAATTCAAATAAATCAACTTGAACTTTAGAGGGGGTCAAAACGAATCAAAAGATATTAATAATAAATATAAACCAATATTTCATTAAAAATAAACAAAATAAAAAAAAATATTTATTTGTTCATTTTATTAATAAAATTTAATATTAAAAGATGTTTAATTTTTGGGCAAACTATACATATGATCATTTCATCACGAGTTGATGTCAATTTGACCACTATACTTTCAATTTTGACAATTTTACCATATAATTATTTAATTTGTTCCAATCAAGTAGGGCTAGTCCTGTGCTTTTGGTGGCCTAGGGCGAATATAAAAAATTGGCCCCAAATTAAAAATTTAAATTGCAGTTGCGGTCGTATTTACAATTATGTTAGGTTCTATTGTAGTTGCGGACATTATAGATATGATTTTGGTCACTACAACTATCGCGGTTGTGAAATCTCTTAATAACATACGTTATTGTGGATATAACAGTTGCGAGTATTGCAATTTCAAATGGTGTCGCTACCTTTTGGTGGATGTAGCATATAAACTAAGGGTGCAATTGACCTCACTTGATCTGTTGGGGTATGAGTTTTCAAGGAGGTAATATAGAATTTTGCATAAGAAATATTAGATTTGACCCCACTTAATTTGTTGGGGTATAAGGTCAACAATGCTTATTCTAGTGGTATAGAAATCTTCAATACCTCATACTTCACTCATGACCTCACTATAAGAAAATTCTAGCTCTGCCACTATCACTATCGTCATGTAACGTTCATTGTTGTGTTTGCACACTGCTATTTAAATCTCTGTACCTAATAACAAGTAACGAAAAAAATTAATTTTAAAAGAGTACGTCCATGATAACAAGTATTGAAAAATTGGGCCCCTAATAAAAAAAATTAAATTTTAAGAGTAAAAAAATCGGCCCCTAATAACAAGTATTATAAAAAATTGAATTTTAAGAGTAGAGCCCTAACAATAAATATTGGGGGGAAAATTAAATCTATATTAACAAATATTGAAAAAATAGGCTCTAATAACAAATATTAAAAAAATTAAACCATTAAGAACAAATACAATTCGAATAAAATTAGAAACGTGTAACTTCCTTGGCGATAGGCCCTGAGCGGGAGCCCATGTTGCCCCAGCCCAAGGTCGGGCCTGCAATCAAGCCACCAATCGTTAAAAAATAGAAAGATTGATGTGACTGTTAAATAAAATTGGTATAATTATACACTTTGTCCTTATTATTTATGTAATCTATCAATTTGTTCCTAATTTTAATTTAATAAATTTATTTTTTACCTCTAATTAGGTTGTGACACGTGTCACTTGATTGGAGAAATAAAATAAATGAGAGAAGAATGGCTTTAAAGAGAATCGAATCCCTGCCTAGTTAGTGTAAAGGGCATACTCTTACCACTGATACAAGCTCAATCTTATAAAATAAAATACAATATTTAGTATATATTTAATTAGCTGTTAATGTCAAGAAAAAAAGAAATAAATGTAGATTAAAGGGATTTGAACATGACACGATGTATAAATTATATATATATATATTATTTTCCATATTTATTTTCATAATTTCATATATCCAATCATTCATTTGATTTTTTAAAATTAATTAATAATTTCAATATTTATTAAAAAATAATTAAATTATTATCATTATGTATATATATATATGAAATTATATTAAAAAATATATTAAATTTATTTTTGAATCCAAACTCACGAACATAATTCAAACATACAAAATGATATTAACTTTAATTTAATTATTAGATTTATTTCATTGGTTTAAATGTTTTTATGCATCCTAAGCGTGTCGTGTTCGAGTCCCCTTAATCCACATTTATTTCCCTTTTCCTGTCATTAACAACCAATTAAATATATATTAAATGTTGTAATTCATATCATAAAATTGTTCTTAGTCGAGTAGCAAGAGTGTGTCCCTTGTCCCAACCAAGCATGTGTTTGATTCCCCTTAAAGTCATGCCTTTCTCATATATTTTTTCTCCAATCAAGTGACACGTGTCACAATCTGATTAGAGGTAAAAAATAAATTTATTTAATTAAATATAAATAGCTAAAGTCCTCGAATAAGGTGGTGATTCATGTCACCACCTTCTTAAATAATTAATTTATTTTATTAAATTAAAATTAGAACTAAATTGATAAATTACGTAAACAGCAAGGGACCAAATGTGTAATTATACTAGTTTTATATAACCGACAGTTTGGATAAAATTATTTGTTCATTTTATTAATAAAATTTAATATTAAAAGATGTTTAATTTTTGGATAAACTATACATATGATCAATTTAACTATGGGTTGGGGTTAATTTAACCACAATACTTTCATTTTTGGCAAATTTACCACATAACTATTTAATTGGTCCCAATCAAGCAGGGTTGGTCCTAGGCTTTTGGTGGCCCAGGGCGAATATAAAAAATGGGCCCCAAATTAGAAATTTAAATTGTGGTTGCGGTCGTATTTACATTTATGTTATGTTTTATTGTAGTTGCGGACATTATAGATACTATTTCGGTCACTACGAGTATCGCGGTTGTGAAATCTCTTAATAACATATGCTATTGTGGATATAACAGTTGCGAGTATTGCAATTTCAAATGGTGTCGCTACCCTTAGGCGGATGTAGCATATAAACTGAGGGTGCAATTGACCCCACTTGATTTGTTGTGTATTGGTTTTCAAGGAGGTAATATAGAATTTTGCATAAGAAATATTAAATTTAACATCACTTAATTTGTTGGGGTATAGGGTCAACAATGCTTATTCTAGTGGTATAGAAATCTTCAATACCTCATACTTAACTCATGACCCCACTATAAGAAAGTCCTAGCTCCGCCACTATCACTATCATCATGTAACGTTCGTTGTTGTGTTTGCACATTGTTATTTAAATCCTTGTACCTAATAGCAAGTAACGAAAAAAAATAATTTTAAGAGTAGGTCCATGATAACAAGTATTGAAAAATTGGGCCCTTAATAACAAAAATTGAAAAATTTGAATGTTAAGAGTAAAAAAAATTGGGCCCCTAATAACGAGTATTAGAAAAAGTTGAATTTTAAGAGTAGACCCCTAACAATAAATATTAGGAAAAAAATTAAACCTATATTAACAAATATTGAAAACATTAGGCCCTAATAACAAATATTAAAAAAATTAAACCATTAAGAACAAATGAAATCGAATAAAATTAGAAACATGTAACTTCCTTGGTGGTGGGCCATGGGCGGGTGCCCTTGTTGCCCATGCCCAAGGTCGGGCCTGCAATCAAGCCACCAACCGTTAAAAAAACAGAGAGACTGAATGACTATTAAATAAAATTGGTATAGTTACACATTTGGTCCTTATTATTTACGTAATCTATCAATTTAGTCCTAATTTTAATTTAATAAAATAAATTAATTATTAAATAACACCACTTTATTTTAGGGCTTTAACTATTTATATTTAATCTAATAAATTTATTTTCTACCTCCAATCAGGTTGTGACACGTGTCACTTGATTGGAGAAAGAAAATAAATGAGAGAAGAATCCCCTACCTAGTTAGTGTAAAGGGCGCACTCTTACCACTAATACAAGCTCAATCTTATAAAATGAAATACAACATTTAATATATATTTAATTAGCTGTTAATGAGGAAAAAATAAAAAAGTAAATGTGGATTAAAGGTACTTAAACATGACATGTTTATAATGCATAAAAACATTTAAATCAATGAAATAGATTTAATAATTAAAGTTAACACTTTTTTATATATTTAGTGCATAAAAAATAAATGTGGATTAAAGGTACTTAAACATGACATGTTTGCCGATGTAATCAGACCTGGGTAGCGGAGCAATATGCCTGATAGTTTGATTCGCTCACCACTCCTTTTTCACATCGTAAAGCGTCTCGTTTGGATAGAGACAAGGAGATTCAGGAAGACTTCTGGATTTTATCGGTATGCTAATATCTATGAAAATATTTATTTTTCTTTGCATCTTTGGGTTGTTTGAGATTTTGATGTACTAGATCTCATTATTCTCCATTTTGAATGCTTTGTATTTGAGATATTTTCATGGTTATTAATAAAATTCAGTTGTTATTGTCAAAAAAAAATAGTTTTAAATTTTTTGTATTTTTAAACTAAATAATATATATATATATATTATTTTTCACATTTATTTTCATAATTTCACATACCCAATCATTCATTTGGTTTTTTTAAAATTAATTAATAATTTTAATATTTATTAAAAAATAATTAAATTATTATCAATTATGTATATATATATATATATATATATGAAATTATATTAAAAAATTAAAAATTATATTAAATTTATTTTTGAATCCAAACTCACGAACATAATTCAAACATACAAAATGGTGTTAACTTTAATTTAATTATTAGATTTATTTCATTAGTTTAAATGTTTTTATGCATCCTAAGCGTGTTACATTCGAGTCCCCTTAATCCACATTTATTTCCTTTTTGCTCTCATTAACATCCAATTAAATATATATTGAATATTGTAATTCATATTATAAAATTGAGCTTGGCCCAGTGGCAAGAGCGCACCCCTTGTCCCAACCAAGGAGGGGTTTGATTGCCCTGAAAGTCATGCCTTTCTCATATATTTTTTTTTTCACCAATCAAGTGACATGTGTCACAATCTGATTAGAGGTAGAAAATAAATTTATTAAATTAAATATAAATAGCTAAAGTTCTCGAATAAGGTGGTGCTTCATGTCATCACCTTCTTAAATAATTAATTTATTTTATTAAATTAAAATTAGGACTAAATTGATAAAATATGTAAATAACAAGGGATCAAATGTGTAATTATACCAGTTTTATATAACTGCCAGTCAGCCTTTCTATTTTTTAACGGCTGGTGGCTTAATTGGAACCAATTAAATAGTTACATGATAACTTTATCAAAATTAAAAGTATAGTTGTCGAATTGACACCAACCCTATAGTTAAGTGATCATATGTGTAGTTTACCCTTAATTTTTTGGGTAAACTACTTCATTGACCACCACATTATTGGAAAAGTCGCGATTTGACCACATTACTTTTTTTCGAAGCAATTAAACTACTAAACTATTTAAGTGATATCAATGTGACCATTAGCCGTTAGAGGTTAACGGCAGGATGACGTGGCCAGTTAAGAAAAAATGGTATAATTGCATATTTGATCACTGCTATTTATACATTCTATTAATTTGGTCTTAATTTAATTTAATAAAATTAATTAATTATTTAATTAGATGGTGACATGTGTCACCACCTTATTGGAATACTTTAATCATTTTTATTTAATTTAATTAATTAATTTCCCCCCTCCAATCAGATTGTGACACATGTCACTTGATTGTAAAAAGAAAATAAATAAAAAAAAGCATCCTTCTCCTTGTGGGATTCGAACCAAAGTCACCTTAGATAGAGACATGCATGCTCGCCACTAAGCCAAATGGATCTTTATGATGTATGGTACAAAACATAATATATATCTTAGTTTGTTAAATAAAGTCCTCAATTGAGATGCAGGAGCGGCTCCTCAGCTTCTACAACAATATAAAATAACTTGTGAGCAGCTATTAGCAATCAAGTTCACAATATTAACAAAATGAGCGGGAGAGATTTACCATTTTCTTTCATCAACAAATTATTGTACAATGACAAAACTAAAGCCAAGTGCTCAAAAACCAAACCTTTGTACCGTCGCCGCCTCTGTATCGTTACAACAGCAACACCGTGATCAACGTGAATCAAATTCTTGTGCTAGCAGCAAGAGATTGTGCCTTATCGCTGCTAATTCTAATGTTGCATGAATCTTCCAATGCTTCCACACCACTCTCCAACTTGAAAACCCTACTTTCATACACGTCTCTTTCTTTGATAGCTTTCTCGGAGGCTCTTCTGGTTTCTTCCAATTCCTTCTGCAAATCATAAACAACTGAGACTACTGCTTTACTCGTGGTTTCAAAAAACTTCACCAAACTTTGAGCTTTTCTAGTAGCAGTCAACAATTCCTCAGCTGTATGAACATATCTATTGACATCAATCTCTTGCTGAGCCATGTCTTGTCCAACAAATTCTCCTTTCGGGTGCAAACGATGGTTCAAATTTTCAAGCCCAGGAACAGAGCTAAGTTCTGTAAGGGTGCTATTAACTTTATTGGAAAACTAAGACATATATTATGTTTTGTACCATGAATCATAAAGATCCACTTGGCTTAGTGGTAAACATGTGCGTCTCTATCTAAAGTGACTCTAGTTTGAATCCCACAAGGAGCAAGATGTTTCTTTTATTTATTTTCTTCTTCCAATCAAGTGACACGTGTCACAATCTGATTGGTAATTAAATAAAATAAAAATAATTAAAGTCTTCCAATAAGGTGGTGACACATGTCACCATCTAATTAAATAATTATTTTATTTTATTAAATTAAATTAAGACTAAATTGATAGAATGTATAAATAGCAGGGATCAAATATGCAATTATACCCTTTTTTCTTAACTGGCCATGTCACCCTGCCGTTAACCTCTAACGGCTAGTGGTCACATTAATACCATTTAAATAGTTTGGTGGTTTAATTGCTTTGAAAAAAAGTAATGTGGTCAAATCGCGACTTTTCCAATAATATGGTGGTCAATGAAGTAGTTTACCCTATTTTTTTTAAAGTTAAATGATGTTAAATAAATTAAATATACAAAATATCATATAAATCAAACCGGTTCATGAAAATAATTATATTATCAATGTATTAAACAATAATGTTATTTTTAGTTCTAAAATAAAATGTTTTGAATGCACCTTTATTGTAAATTTGTAATAACACCTATGTGCAAACTACGTACGTACACTACTAACGTAACATATCGTTGTGCAATATTAATTTTTTTAATAATTTATATATATTATAAAAATTTTAAGGACTCATACAATTAACCATATTTTTAAACAAAGTTTAGGATTTGTCTCCACTCTCTACCATTCAAGTTGTGTAGAATTATAAAAATACAGTAGGCTTAACTTGAGAAGGGTTTAGGATGTCTAATGCAAATGATCCTTAAAAAACACCCATTTTCTCGTAATTCACCAATCCTATTCAAATCTGAAGCCATACAAGAAACATCATCGAAAGTTCAAACTTCCGATTACCTCATTTTCGCAAGTAAAATCAACTCCCTTTGATTTCTCCATTTAAGAGAACAAGTTTCAGGTTTTTAATGGCAACGGGTCGTTGCTGTTGTTGCATCCACCTTCTAAAAAATACGTATATTCAGATTTTTTATGTTTCTTTAGGGTTTATGAAGGATGTAGAATTTAGGACAAAAAAAAAATTAGGATGAGTCTAGGGTTTATGAAGGATGATGAAATATTACGAATAAAAATCCTATGTACCCTAATCATGCCTCTTTTTTTTGACCAAAAGGAACTTGTATTTACCGGAAAAGATTACATGATCAAGAGTTCAGGTGGGAAAATATCAGAGGTCCACGTCATCTGACCCTTCTGATTTTTCGTAAACTTGGCAAGCCAATCGGCTGCCTGATTACAACCTCTATGGGCAAATTCAAAGCAACAAAACAAGAAGGATTGTGCAGTCCTCTTATGTCGTCCTCAATCGCTGAAGTCTCCCAGTCAACAGAAGACTCTGAATTAATTCGCTGGATAACAGCTCGATTATCCGCTTCGACAATGATGTTGTTTAAACCATATTGTTTCGCCATCGTGATTCCCAATCTGATAGCAAGGGCTTCCGCCACTGAAACACTCGGAGCAGTGCACGGTGCGGAGAATCCATAAAGAAGGGAACCTGAGTTGTCCCTAACAATTGCTGCAAGAGAGCTTTTTCCGGAGATTTTATCAAAAGCCGCATCGCAGTTAACTTTTAACGAACCCGGAGGAGGTGGTACCCACTTCAATACTTCCTTATCATTTCTCAGTTTCTTCGGTTCTTTGATACTCGAAGCTTGTGAAAATTCCGTGAAACTGCAATCTGCTCTTTGCCACACCTCCCAAGGAGGGTCCTTTCTCCCTTCAAAGACCAGCACGTTCCTTGACTTCCAAATAGACCAGAGCAGAAATGCAATGTGCGCACACCCATCTTCGACCTGTGCTGAGAGCTTGAGCTCATTAATCTTGCACCACCACTTAGGGAAGCCCGGGAAACCTCTATCCGAAGAAGAATAGCTGAAGTTTAATACTTTCCATATTGCTTGTGCGAACGGGCATAGGAACAAGATATGTTCCACTGATTCCCCCGAACATCCACAGCGAGGGCACATGTCAGGTTCTCTAAGCAAACCGTGCATACGGGCTTTTAATGCACTCTTTGACGGGGCAATGTTGTGGCACAGGCGCCAAAGAAAGGAACGGATTTTGGATGGTACTCCCAACTTCCAAATAGAGTTCCACAATTCTTTCTTTGTTTTAGGGTCGTCGCTTGGTGAGGGATTAGCAGACGACGAAGACTTTTCCTCCAGGAACCTGTACCCTGATTTGGCCGTGTAGTCTCCGTTCTTATTTCCAGCCCAAATGTAAGTGTCCTGTATATCCGGACCACCAATCGGCACTTTCAGAATTGCCTTGGCCTCTTCCGGAGAAAACAAAAGGAAGATCTTTTGTTCATTCCACGTTCTTTTGTCCGAATTCATCAGGGTGCTGACCGAGAGCGACGAGGTTGGTGATGGGTTTTGAGCTGAGGGTTTGTAGTTCGGGAGTTGAGGTACCCAGTTATCAAACCAGGTAGAGATGCTCCTACCATTGCCAACTCTCCACATGGCCCCATTCTTAATAATCTTGATCCCTTCGCGAATACCCGACCATGCCCAGGAAGGGTTTGAGCATTTGGGGTGTCAAAAATATTGCCATTGGGGAAATAAATCCCCCGGAGAACCTGAGCAAGAAGGGAATCCGGTTCTCGTATCACTTTCCAAGTGAGTTTAGTGACGAGGGCTTTGTTGAACATTCTAAGATCACGGAAACCCATTCCACCTTTGTCCTTTGGTCTACAAAGATCTTTCCAGTTCATCCAATGAATGCTTCTTTCCTTTTCAGCGCAATTGTTCCACCAGAACTTAGCAGTCAACGAGCTGATCTCATCACAAAAAGAAACCGGAAGGAGGAAACATTGCATAACATAAGTAGGAATGGCTTGTGCCACTGCTTTTATGAGGACTTCTTTCCCTGCGCTGTTTAAGAATCTTGCTTTCCACCCCATAAGCCTGTTTTGAACCCGTTCTTTAATATAGGCTAAGGCTTCTTTTTTGCTCCTTCCCCAAAAGGATGGGAGCCCAAGGTATCTTGCGTCTTCTTCCATTTTACGGAATCCCAGCACATTTGTAAGGTGAACCTTGTTGCGGCTACTCAAATTTGGGGAGAAGAAGACTGACGATTTTTGTGCGCTTACAGACTGACCTGTAGCTGATTGGAACACCCGGAGAATGTGTAAAATGCCCTCACAATTTTCCGTGTTGGCATCAGAGAAAACGAGACAATCGTCTGCAAACAAGAGATGGCTAAGAACAGGGCACCTTTGCTTGATCCTGAGTCCCTGAAACTTCTGCTCACCACTCTCCTTCTCAATGATCCACGACAAGATGCTAGATATGAGCGTGAAAAGGAATGGTGATAACGGGTCTCCATGTCTCAACCCTCTCCCCGCTTTGAATTCACCGGTGCGTTCTCCATTCAGAACAAGTGAGAAAGAAACTGAAGTGATACAGGTCATGACTCTGTTGATCCACCACTCACAGAAACCCATTTTTTCCATAACAAACTGTAGGAGATCCCAATCCACTTTGTCATAGGCTTTTTCCAGATCAATCTTAAGGGCCATTCTTCCTGTTTTTCCTTTCCTTGTCCGTTTTATTGCATGGAAGGCTTCATTGGCCAAAATAATATTATCGTGGATTGACCTACCTTTCACAAAAGCAGATTGGTAATGTGGAACGGCCTCGGGGAGAATAGGCTTCAGTCTAGATGCTAGAATTTTGGTGATAACCTTCATTGAGAAATTGCATAGACTGATAGGCCTTAGGTGTGACACTTCAGTTGGGTTTGGCTTTTTTGGGATGAGCACAATGTTGGTTTTGTTTAGTTCCGGGTCCAATTCACCATCGCTGAAGAAGTTTGATACCATACCAATAAGGTCCACCTTCACAGTTTCCCAGAACGTCTGATAAAAGCAATTTCCGTTGACCAAAGGATTCCTCGTGAAGACTTTCTGAAAATGGTGGAGAAGATGGTCAGCAATTTCCGTCGTATCTTCCAGCCAACCTCCATCTTCTTTTCTAATTTTGACTATAGAGTTTGTTCTCCGATGCTGAAGAGTGGTGGCATGAAAAAACTTTGTGTTTCTATCTCCCCACTTCAACCAATTGATTCTAGATCGCTGGTGCCAGTATCTCTCTTCACTTTCCCATTCCTTGTCAATCTGTTTTTTGAGCCCCTTAAATTCGTCCAATTCCGTTTCAGTGAGTTTTCTTCCTTGGAGCTGTGCGATTCTGGTCATCAACTTCTGCTTTTTTTCATGTTTTGTTTTCATCTTCTCTTTATTCCATTTCAGGAGGGCTATTCTGGTACTGCGTATCTTCCTTCTGAATCTGGAACTTATTCTTTCCCCCGGAGAGGTATTCCACCCCTTTGATATTGTTTGGGAGCATTCCTCATCCAACATCCACTTGGTTTCGAACTTGAATTCTTTTTTATGAACTTTAGGGAGCCCTTTTGGGAACAAAACAATTGGAGCATGATCTGAAGCAATGGCCACCTCCATTATACCTAGGGCTTTTGGGAAGCTTAGACTCCACTCCGCAAAGCATAAAATACGGTCAAGCTTTTCAAGGATTGACTGCTCCCCGCTTCTCTGGTTGAACCAGGTAAACTTCCCTCCTTTGATAGGCATTTCAACTAAGCATGAGGCATTGACAAACTCCTCGTACCATTTCGAGTCACTTGAGTTTACCGGGTTCCCTCCTTCCTTTTCCTCCTGACGAGCCACGATGTTAGAATCACCCATGATTACCCATTTATCCTGAACGGAATCTCTGAACGTTGAGAGTCCTTCCCAAAACTCCTGTCGCTCTTCACGGTACGGGGAACCATATATAAAAGTGTTGAACCAAGACTCACCATCTTGTAACGAAATCTTTGTGTCAATGTAGCTTCTGTCGAAACGCACAATATTAATATTTGCATCCCCTGTCCACCAAAGAGCAAGACCTTCGGCTATCCCCTGTGGTTCAACATAAAAAGAGTGCTCCATTTTCATTTTCATTCTAATCTTTTCCAGGTATTTCTTCTTCTGCTTCGTTTCGCTTAGGAAGATGATTGTAGGTTTAATTTTAAAGATCGAATCCCGGAGCGCCCTGACAGTCTCCTTTGTTCCCAGGCCCTGCACATTCCAAGCCAATATCGCCATAGCCAAAACTTTTTTTTAACCCTCCACTCAAAACAGAACCAACGCCGTAAGAGGATAAGCAGACAATCCGACAGGAAACAAAGAGCTCAAGGCCTACTTGCTTGAAATTGATCCAATCCGATCCACCTGACAAAGAGCCAAGCAAGACAACCGAGCGACAATGCAATTCCTAAACTAACAGAGAAGCCACATTCCAAAAACAACCAACCAACCAAGACTCAGAAAGGGATAGTCCACCAGAAACGGGGCGCAAGTACGGGGAAGAGGGGAAAAAGCAACCAGAAGCGGGGATAAATTGCGGGGAAGAAGAGGAATGAGAAACAAGAAGCGGGGCGATCACGGAAAGTGTGGGTTAAAGCAAAGGACCAGAACCTGAGATGCACTTTGCACTTTTGCCCATGCCGTCGATGATATCAGCCGTGGGTTCTCCGATAACCAGCCCCAGAAACAGTGTGTATTGGCTCCGACTAAGCCGGTCAGAAGGCACCTCCGATACGACCCAAGCAAGCCTCTCTCCTTCTCTTCCGTAAGCCTTGAAGCAATCCACAGCCGAGGCCGTTCACTCCAACTTCCGGCGGCGGACAGACACAGGACGGGGAGACTACCTTCCCACGTCGCTGGAACTGATCTCAACGGCAGGGTTGAGGAATCGAAACTCCCGGTTGAGTCTTCGCGGGACGGTGGGTTGAAGGGGAGAAAATTGGGGGCGCGTGGGGCGCGTTTGCTGTAATCTTAAAGAAACCTTCTTTTATGGGACCCAATCAACCCCTATCATGCCTCTTTTTATGCTCTACACTAAAATACACTAAAAATTAAATTCTAAACCTTAACTTTAAATTTCACATCATAAACACTAAACTCTACTTCCTAAAAAATACATCATACCTATAATTCCCTAAACCCTAACCACAACCCCTAACATTAAACCCAAAACCCACTTTTTTTAAGTGGGGTACCAAAAGGGGCATAGTATGGGGCAGAGGATTTCCATCCGAAATAATATTAATATTTTAAAGGGTAAATTGCACAGATCATCACTCAACAATATTCTCACTCTTATTTTGGTCACTCAACTTTTAAAAATTTTTATTTAATAATTGAAATTTATACATTAAACGTTTTAGTCACTCACAGATATTTTTTTATTATTTTAGCATGACATGGCACTTTTTATTATTATTTAAGATAAAAAATAATTTAAAATAAAAAATAAAAAGAAAAACCAAATTGTTCGCCAGTCACCGTTGGTCGCCACCGCTGGCGGCCGTAGGTGGTAGATGTTCGACCCCATATTTCACCGGTCACTTCGTCTCACTCCCCTGACTCCAGATTCGATCTTCATTTTACCGAAAAGTGCTTCGAAATCCACGTAAAGGAGATCAAAAGTGAGGAAACTGGAACATTTATATCGAGATTCGCGAGTTTTGAGATATTTTCTGGTGAAACAAATATCGAATTCGGACTCAGCATATCAAACAAGACGTCCGGTGCAATTTGGGTTCAAATAGCCACCGGTGGTCAACGGTGGCCGACGGTGATTACAAGCGGCGACGATTATTTTAAATATTTTTAAAATTTAATAATAATAAAATATTATATTATTTTTTATTTTAAATTATTTGTATATTTAATAATATTAAAAATAAAAAATAATAATAAAATATCTGTGAGTGGCCAAAAACATTACATGTATAAATTCCAGTTATTAGATAGAAATTTTTAAAAGTTGAGTGACTAAAATAAGAGTGAGAAGATTGTTGAGTGATGATCTGTGCAATTTACCCTATAAATTAAAAATTAAAAAAACAATAAATAAAAAAGATTAAAGAGTTATTTAATCTAAATTCTAAATTTGTTTAAAAATCTTATTAATTGATGTTAAATCTTTAAAATGTTAATATTTATTTATAAATCATTAAAAAAATAATAGTGTATAACAATGTATAACGTTAGTGGTGTTTAGCGGTCGTTTTAAAATTTTCCTTAATAAAATTATATTATAGCCTCTTATAAAAATATAAAACATAAGTAAATTTATGATAAAATTATAAAATGTAAGTTAACATGATAAAATTATATTATAGCCTCTTATAAAAATATAAAATATAAGTGAATTTATGATAAAATTATAAAATGTAAGTTACTATATGATAAAATTATATTATAGCCTCTGACGAATTATGATTTAATCATTCTAAAATTATAATATTCTAAATCATTTAAATAGTGGAATTACAATTTGACTATTATAATTTAATTTCGCCCCGAAGTTCTATCTTTTCCCTAAAGTGAGTAGTTAAAGAATAGAAATATTTAACCCTTTTGTATGTCCTTATTTATGTTTCAGATTAAAAATTTAGGTTTAAGGTTAAAGTTTAGGATAAGAGTTTAGTGAATTTAAGAGATGATATATTTTTAAGGTTTAAGATTTAGAATTTAAAATTAGAGCTTAAAATTTAATTTTTTTAGTGTTGGACATAGAAAAAGACACCGAAAGAATAATGAATTTTTATCGTAGTTAAAAAAACAATAAAGTCATTTTCTATTAAATAAGGTACTCATTTGATGTTACGTTTGAAATAACATTTCTAAAACAAAATTACATAAATACTTTTAGGATAAACTACTGGAATGGTCACTTACGTTTAGTAAGTGTATACTTTTGGTCACTAATTTGAAAATTGACCATTATAATTACTTAGGATTTGTTTTTAAACATTTGGTCATTTGGGTGTTAATTGACGTTAGATATTGACGACGTGCTGACTTGTCACAGTAAAAAGAATGATAAATTATCTAGATAGTCCCTAAACTATTACTTCACTCCTATTTTGACCACCGAAATAAAAACAATTTGTATAATTATACATTTAGTCATCCATATTTACATTTTTTTTATTTCTTCTCCCCTTCACCATCTTATATATTCTTCTTCATCTAACCCAATCCCTAGTTTACCTTTGCCTCTTCGTTCTTGCTTTCAACAAGAAAACAATGGCTCAAAAGAGTGAACTCAAGGGCACCGTTGCCCTCCATTAAAGTTTTATGTTTACAATACATACCAAATGATCCATAGGCGTATTCTGTCTGAATAAGCAATTTGTATTCCCAGAAAACTATGGTATTCAAGTAAATTAACAAATTTGACACTCTTATTTTGAGTTTCAACGTCCAGCAGCTAATCAAATCCAAGAACTCATATTCAGTTCAGGACAACATGTATGCTTCAGCTGAAGTTATTATATCCCTCATTGCTAATATTGTTGCCCTTCACAATACCTTTGCTTGTTTGAAAAAAACAATGCTCGAAAACGACACCAAAAAATTAATAGAATAACACATACCACAACAAGGCTTGTCAGTTGCAAAACCCTTTTTTCCATGGTAGTTTAATTTTGACCTACCTATCAGATTCAGCTGTGTGCAGTGGCGAATCCAGAAAAATATTATTGACCGGGCTAATATAAATAGAAGAAAAAATTTATATAACATAACTTAAATATATAGTTTCTATTTAATACATAAAATCGAATTTATGTCCAAAACATATCATCAAAACACAATATCTTCATGAATTAAAATGAATTCTCCTTCTTTTCAAAGAATCAAAATCATCTATGATCGAAGAAATAATAAATTTTTCAGCAATTTCTTTCTCAATGTACACAATTAAGTAGTTTGAAAGAAAGTCATCTTCCATCTTGTTTCGTAGACTAGTCTTGACAATTTTTATTGTTGAAAATGCTCTTTCAGTAGTTGTTGTAGTAAGAGGAAGAGTCAAAATAAGTCGAAACAATCTATCAACAAGAGAATAAAAAAACAATTTTTCACTTTCTGGCAAATTTCTACATAGTTGAGATATGGTACTCAAATTCTTCATCTATGCATGATTAGGAACATCATGAAAAAATAGCTCAAATTTATACTTCAAATGATCTTTATTATGTTCAGAATTTTTTTTAGGATAATACTTTTATGCAAGACGA
The DNA here is from genome assembly GCA_958450335.1 of Hibiscus tridactylites. Taxonomy (NCBI): domain Eukaryota; kingdom Viridiplantae; phylum Streptophyta; class Magnoliopsida; order Malvales; family Malvaceae; genus Hibiscus; species Hibiscus tridactylites. Next base: position 5,228,176 of record OY288271.1, read on the forward strand.
CAAATTTTTTTCACATTAAAGTTCTTATAGCCACTTGAAGGATTTAAACCTGCACTTAAAATAAGCATCTTTGTTGTTTGCTTACTGAAACGACTATTTAGTTCATGTAGTTGTTGATCCATAGTAGTTGTAAACACATCCACTCTGTAATTGTGCTCCATTGAAACGATATCTTTATTAGGTCGAGAGCGAATAAGTAACATTCATATTAGGGGTAGAGTGAAAGTATCATATCTAGTACAAAATAAGAGCACTTTATGTAAGAGATCATCCCAACTATCTTCTCTTAATTTATGAATTAATGACTTTGCAACAGCAATTAAGTCTATAGCATTTAAAATGTCTTGTGACTTATGCTGCAAAGCTCGACAAAGTCCATTTGTATTTCTCATAAGTTTCTGCATCATATGTAAAATGAATACAAAGTCAAAAGCCAACAACTTTTTAAAAGCAAAATTAGCATCCTCGCGTTGAGAATATGAGGCTTGACAATTAGTGGTTATTTTTTCATGAACAAAACGAGTTGCATTGTACATCTTTATGACACTACAAATTAAAATTCATCTAGTATTTTTAGGACGTTGTGAAGTATCAATTTGGTTTAACCTTGTTTTAGTCTCATTTTCTCCAATTTCAATTAAATGCTCTAATTCAATTATTTGACTATCTTGTAATTCATCATGACGCTTAAAATAAGAACTAACAACATTTACAATGAAAATCATAAATTTCATATACTTCTCTTGCAGCAACAATGAGAGCCCACTTTAATTGATGTGCTTGTCAATACACATAATATGTATAAGGACATTCTTGCATAAATAAAGATTGTAATCCATTCTATTCACCTCTCATATTACTTGCTCCATCATATCTTTGGCCTCTAAGATTTGTAATACTCGAGTCATGGTTAAATAAAACTGTAGAAATATTTTTTTTAGAGTTCTTGACATTGTATCCTTGACATGTACTAGATGTAAATCGTTCTCGCACAATTTCATCTTCATCGACAAGTCTTATGACTATAGCCATTTGTTATCTTTTGGATATGTATAATTATGCAAAATTTTGAATCACCAATACTCTTACGAATTTCTTTTTGCATTTTTCGAGTAAATATATGTAAAATTTTCTTTTGAACTGACGAAGCTATATATTTTACATTTTTGTAGAGAATTTTCTAATACAACGTCTCTTATTGTAAGCAACGAGGAGCTTCAACATCTTTAGAAAATTTCTCTGATTATTTGACTTTGCACTCTCATTATGTCCTCTAAATGCACATTTTCGGAATGTGAGTCACCGTACAACTTCTACTGAAGTACTTAATCGTAAATGATTATCAGCATTCTGTTTTGGAGTTAGATTTTCAAATACAATATCATTATGATTTTTGAGTTTTTTGAAACCTTTCCAACATTGAAAAGAATATCAATGAGTCGAGTTAATATCTTTTCCCATATGCGTTTCAAATGCACAATCTTTTCCTCCAATCCTCTTCTAGTTTTTAATTTTTGTACTGTAAAAGTATCCGAACCAGATTTTTCTAGTGGCTTCTTTCGGAAAAGAAAGCATGAAAAACAATAAGAAGAATCAATAGTAGGTGAATATTCCAACTAATTAAATGTCTTAAACCATTTAGATTGAAATCTCCGCATATAATCATTTGCACCAGATTGAGAATACTCGGATATAAAGATTTGATAAGATCTATAATTTATGAATTTTTCTATAATTTCTTCTTGTTTTTTTTTATGGAAAACTACTAATTGACTTGCGCAAAGCTGGATCAGGCACAAAAGAAGTGTTATCGATATTAACATTAGACTTATCTATGCATGTATTTGAAGGCTCATCGAGAACTTGAGTAGATGTCCCTTGATCAACATCAACAACCGTTTTAATGGGAGCACTATGATGTACATTCTCAATGTTTAATTTTAGTGTGAGTTACGCTTTAAAAATAAAAATTTATTATTTTCCTCCTCATATTTTAACCTAGCAAAATAAGCAAGGTAATAAAGATTCATTCTGAAAATTTAGTTTTATCAATTATAGCATATTAGCAATATACAATGAATAATTAAAGAGACAATAAAAAATTAAAGAAACATATGTATTTGTCTGTGTATAATCTACGATGCTGCCGATGTACATTGCACGCTATTATTTTGTTGTTAGAATATATGTTTAAACATTTAAAATAAAAGTTCTCTTTTTTTTTCATGTTCGTTATAAACCTATTGTTTCTATGTATCATATGATTTCTAATAATAAAACACGATCAACTAAAAGTTCTAATTCATTGATTCAACAACAACATACTTATATTTGTAAAAAAAACAAGAACAAAATACTTATAAAAAATCAATTTTAATAAATTAAAGAATAAAGACGATTAAATATTTGTTACCTTGCAATTCTCCTTCATTTTCTACTGACTACTACTTTCTCTCGACAAACAAAAAAAATCTTTGAAAGAAAAAGGAAAATAGGACGATATAAAAAGTGCCCTTACTTTAAATTTTTAATTTGGTAAAATACCTAAATCATCACTCAACTTTACTCCGTAATTTATTTTAGTCATAGAACTTTCACAACGATCAATTTACTCACTGGATTTTACTTTTTGACCTATTTTGATCAATCTAAATTATTTTATTAATATTTTAGTATCACTTGGCATATTTTATTATTATTAAATTTAAAACTTTCCTTCCTTATGTTAATCCACCCTATTAAGTAAACTACCAATGTCTGAAACCCTCTGTATGATTTCTATCTGTACTCACCGGAACACACTAAACTCCCTAGTTCAACTTCTGTAATATATCTCTCTTCTAATTCTTCAGGCTAAAGGCATTTTTGTCTGGTACTTAGGTGGTCAGATAAAGAACAACCTTATTATCTTTATGTGTTTCGTTGCTACGAAAAACAATTCATAATTGGAACTTCTTGCGTTGATCATCATGTTTGTATTAGTGTATTACCGTATATCTGCATGTGTTTTTAGCAGCTTGTGGTAGTTCTGTATTATTAAGCTTTCTCAAGTTCATATTGTTTTTACCATCGCAGGTTCTAAAAAATCACACATGGTCAGCTATCGACATCAGCATGTTAGTTCTTTCGGCATTAATTACGGAATATGGTACCCATGTAATTAGGGGCATGTATGTGCCTTGTATAGATGCATTTTCATTTTATAACATGCATTTATGAGTGTTGTTATGTTAAATGAATAATTTTTAAGTTGTATTTTTTATTCTGAAATTGTTTACTGGTTTTAAATAGTTTGACAAATTATTTTATTTGAAATTATAATGTGGGTCGCTTTGGTGGCTCGAATGTGACAACTCAAATTGGATCGGGCAACCTGTATTGATTTGGGTGTTGCACCAAGTCATACTAAAATATTAATAAAATAATTCAGAGTGATCAAAATAGGCCAGAAAGTAAAATTTAGTGAGTAAATTAATCGATTCGAAAGTTCAGTGACCAAAATAGGTCACAGAACAAAGTTGAGTGATGATTTAAGTATTTTACCCTTTTAATTTTAGGGTAAACTAACCCAATGACCACCATACCATGGTAAATGTATTAAAATGACCACATTAAAAAATCGACTCAATTGACCACCCAAACTATTAAAATTGGATCAATGTGACCACCAGCCGTTAATGGGCTAGCGGAAGGTGACGTGACAGTTAAAAAATTAAAGGTATAATTACACATTTGGTCTTTACTATTTACACATTCTTTCAATTTAGTCATAATTTTAAACTAATAAAATAAATTAATTAGGTGGTGACACGTGTCAACATCTTTCGAACCCGGGCATTGTAGAAGCAAAGGCAGTGGGTTAGCCACTGCACTAAGAGCAATATTGTACTATGAAACACCAACTTTAATATAGGAAATTTAATTATTCAAGATTTTTTATTTAATAAATTTTAATACAATGATGAGAACATTATTTTTTAATATCTGTTCATAGATATTCTCAACTATTTGACAATACGTATTCTCCTTATAGACAAAGCGATTCGAATCCGTGTCTCTCAAGATAAACATCATCCGCTTTTCTACTGAGATTATTTATAGATAAAAGTGGGTAGTTTAATTACGATGGGATACACAATGTTATTTAATATTTATAGGAAATTTATTTATTCAAGATTTTTTATTTAATTAATTTTAATACAATGATGAAAACATTATTTTTTAACATAAAGATACTTCCATTCATATCATTGAGAAAAGCATTCAATGGGCAACAAGACCCACAAACAAAGTAAAGGCAACAAAGGCCTGCAGAAGAAAAGACAATAGGAGGCCCAACCCGGTATAAGGGAACAAAGTCTTGGAAGCAGGGCAGTAAGCTTAGTAGGTGGCGGGAGGTTCCACGGCAAATGAGCGGGGTCGTACGTTGTAGATCAACATAGGATCCATTTAAACGAACGAAAAAACTCGTTAAAAAATGTAAGGGTCGAAACGACGAAGAAGAAGAAGGCGAAAAAGGGAACAATTGAATAGAATATGGGAGGAATTTTTTACGCCAAAAAGAGGTGTGTGTCCCACTGTTATGCACAGTTTTTGGCACGTTTGTGCCACATGCCTCTTTACTTATTCAAAGTTCCTTCCTTCTCCCTCTTACCACAATAACATCAATCATTTCTATAAATTTTAACCTACATTCTTTTATTTGGTTAAAAAGATAAATAAGAAAATGAAACCCTTTAAATAAATAGTTTTTCAACAATAATATTATTATTTGAACTCAACAAGTGTTTTAGTAGAAAAATGGATGATGTTTATCATAAGAGACACATGTTCAAATCGCTCTATCTATAAGGTGTATGTGCATTGTCAAAGAGTTAAAATATGTATGAACATATACTACATTGTAATCACTTTTAGACTACTAAAAAACAATAATATTATTATTTAGATAAATTTAACAATAATTTATTACTTTTATAAATTCAATTTCTCATTCAATAATGAATAAAAATGAATATAATTTTTATTAAAAAACATATTATAATCACATATTTATCGATCTAAAACCACATATTTATAATCATAATTATCATTGAAAGAATGGAAGAAACAATGAATGATATTTAGGTGATAAATTTATCTGTCAATATATCTTTAATTTTCAAAATTTGTGCCCCAATTCAGTAAGGTGTGGGCCTTGCATCTAGGTTGTACTTGTAGAAACTTATTGCCTTAGTTCGTCTTGCGCCATTTTATATTATGGGTGGGGGAAGACGAATGCCACCAGATATCCCTCTGTCTGACCTTTGCGACCTTAAGTCACAAGAGAGATTCACATACTTCCTCGCAAAAGGAGGCCCAAACTTGAAACTTGATCGTCGAAAAAAAAAACTCCAATAAACTAACCAAGAAAGACCATCAAAATAAGCAAAGAAAACGATAAAGAGAAAAACATACATCAGGCAATCCATGAAAGAAAAGAAAAAAAAGATGAGAAAGAGAGGCCAACCGCCACAAAAGAGATGCACAACTGGTATCAACAAAGAAAAAAATTAACGATGTGTTTGGTTCTAAAGAATGGAGTCCATTTTCATTTTATAAGAAAACGAAAAACGATAAAGAAGTGTGTTTGGTTGTAAAAGTAGAAAATAATTTTTAAAAAATGAAAACAAAAATAAGTGAAAATTTGAAAATATAAAAAGAGTTTTCATTGTTTTTATTAAAAATATTTTAAGAAGATAGAAAATATGAAAAATAAGATTTTTCTTTAAATTTTAACCTCATTTTAATTTGGATTCGAATCCTTCTAATGTATTTTTTATAACTTTAATTTATTTACTCATATTTTATTTATTATTATAATATTTTCTAACCATATTTTATTTCAATTATTTAATAATATTTTTTCATTTATATTTTGATAGTCTCTTATAAAGTTGTTTTGTAATACCCAAAATATAGCCTAAAAGTATGATATTAAATCATATATAGTTCAATTTGATTAAAGACATCTTCAGAATGGATAATTAAAGAGTTTAAGGACCAAATTATTAAGCTTGGAAAGTATGTTAGCTAATTAAAGGACTAAAACGAAAACCTTGTTAAATTGGAGGTTTGCATGTTAAAAAAAGACATGTGTTAATTAATGAAAAAGGGGCAAATGGAGAGGAAGTTCTCGGTGGGAAGAGGATAAACCAATATTGTCCATTTCTTCTTCTCTTGAAAGGGACCGAACCTCCATAGTTGAAAGGAGAGAAAAAAAAACTTGAGTTATTTCCATGGAAAAGGAAAGATTTAGTTGAGGTGAATCAAGCCCTTTTAAACCTTCATCGGAAATCTCAAGGAGGAAGGTAAACCAATTCTTCCTTCTTCTAATTTTTGAATTGAATTCGAAAATTGGTTGTCCGCCTCTCATGTGTTATGTCTTGAGTGTGTTCCAAATGATCAATCCATATTATAAACAATCTCCTTTTGAGTTTTGATCATGTGTCTATAGTAAAACACTTGGTCCTCCGAGAGATGAACATGCTTAAATTACCATGCTATGTGTTTATGCAAAATGTTTTTTTTTTAATTTAAAAGACTTTATTCCAGATCAATCCACAAGGGAAAAAAAGATCGTGATTTCTGTCTCGTTAAAAAACCTCTCTAATCCTAAATGGAGGAAAAAGAGTGCGAGGAACCAAGATCAAAACCACAACAGCATACATCTGGGGTCAACAGCAATGCTTGTTACGCCATTACCTATATGAACCACCCATATAAACCACCCTGCTGCCCAATTACACACTTCGTATGTTATCTGCTAGCAATACAAGGAAACAAGACAGCCACCCTACACGCTATAAAGAAAGAGGGACATCAGCAATGCTAGAAACGCCATTATCTAGTCACGGGCATTACCAGTCCACAACAGTGGTTCCATCCTAGCAATACCTGACTTCGCTAATAAATCCGCCGTTTTATTTACTTCTCTTGGCACACTATGAATTTCCCATAAAATGGCTGCACTACTTGTAGTTCCGGAAACCGAAACCAATTCACTAGCGCTTCGCAGTCGCTCTCTATTAGCAACTTGTAGTTCCGGCCCCTTCTCCATTCGCTGTATACTTTTAGCGCTTCTCTTACAGCTAGAATCTCCGCTGAGGTGGCATCTAGCACCCCTGCACTCTTGGAGAACATCAACACAATATCACCGCTACTGTTTCTCAGTACGCCACCTAATCCTGCTCTTCCAAACCCTTTCTCTGTCGCTCCATCAACGTTAAACTTTAGTGTTCCAAACTCCGGTTTGATCCACTTCGTCACCTTCAAGGGCTGCTGTTTCGGTATCTTTACTGTCAACACACAAGGGTTATGTATAATGTCTACAATTGATAAAGGGATACTCGGCCATTTAGCTTTTAACCATCTCCCTAAGTTCACCAAAGCCGATTCAAACAGTTTATGTATAACAGCAGTTTTATCGTTGAAAACCTTGTCATTTCTAGCAATCCAAATAGACCATATTAAACTCAAGAAAGCAAGCTGCCAAATTTCACGGCTTACACAAGGTGCTGGATCGGACATCCATGTAAGCAAAAAATCTGCAACTCTTCCCGGCATCACCAATTGCATACCCCAAGATTTGCACCATAGTTGCCAAATCTTCCAACTCCATTTGCAGTGAATTAATGCATGTGCTGCTGATTCCTCCTCCTCGGCACACATTGGACACAAAGGGCCATTGTTGAATCGGATGCCCCTTTTGGCGAGCTCCACCTTAGTTGGGATTCTCTCGTGCACTGCTCTCCACAAAAAGACATCAACCTTTGGTGGTGCGAGGTTCGGCCACAGGAATCTCCATACTTCATTATTTATGTCCGTTGATACAGCATTAGCCGAAGTTAGTATTTTGCCGCAAGACTTGGCCGAAAAGAGCCCACTAGAATCGCCTATCCACCTGATGCTGTCGTCGCCCAAGGCAGTAGGCCCAACGGAATTGATTAACGCTAACATCTCTGCTAAAAGTGACTTCTCCCACTCGAACAAATGTCTCCGGAAGCCAATAACCCACTGCCATCTATTGTTCAGCAGTCTGCCATAGTCAGCAATTACACCACAATTATTGGAAGCTAACAAAAACAGTCTAGGAAACGCTTCCTTCAAACTTTTGTTGCCTACCCAAACATCGGACCAAAAACGGATGCTTTGCCCATTGCCAATCACCATTTTCAGATTCGACCGAAAAAGACCTTCCGGATCATTCATAGGCGAAATTATCCCCTTCCATATCCATGAATTCTTTTTTGAGGCGACATTTGCAGGAAGTAAATTATTCGGAGATTCATCATACTTGGCATTCATGAATTTTCTCCACAAACTGTTCCGCTCAGTTGCATATCTCCACAGCCACTTACCGAGTAGGACTCTATTCCTTGTATCAAAGTCAGTTAGACCCAAACCACCACAAGATCTCGGCGCACACATCTTCTCCCAACTAACCCAATGTATACCTCTTTTCTCCGAATTATTCCATATAAATCTGGCTATTAGACTTGATAAAAGATTTTTAATCGAAGCAGGCATTGGGAATATAGACATAAAAAATACTGGAAGGCTTGCCAACACTGACTTAACCAGCAAAATTCTTCCCCCTATTGACAATAACTTCTTTTTCCAGCCCGCCAATTTTTTCTGAAATCTCTCCACGACCGGCGACCATAATTGTTTCTCATTTTTTGCCGCCCCAAGAGGAAGACCCAAGTAAAGACTTGGGAGAGAATCAACTTGACACTTCAGCAAATTAGCCCAGTTCATAACCAGTGAGCTATCCGAATTGATCCCGTACAGTTTTGACTTTTGTAAGTTCAATTTGAGACCAGCAGCAACCTCAAATCCTTTAAGGATTCTACCAATGTTTCTGACTTGCCTTTCCTCAGCTCCGCAAAAAAGTATCAAATCATCGGCGAATTGAAGATGGGATACTTCTAGACCAACGTTGCCGATCCTCACACCATTGAAAAGGCCTTGTGTTGTAGCTTTTTTCATAATTGTACTCAGCGATTCTGCCACAAGGTTGAAGAGTAGCGGTGATAGCGGGCAGCCTTGCCTCAAACCCCGGCTCAGCTTAAAGGGAGTAGTAGTTGTACCATTAACCAAAACGGAAATCGATGCCGTCGACAAACAAGTATGAACCCAACTGCACCATTTCGCACAAAACCCCATCTCCTTCATATAATATGTATAAGAAAATCCCAATTGACAGTATCATACGCCTTGCGGAAATCTGCTTTAAAAACAATCCCCCTCAATCCTTTCCTTTTCAAAAAGTCAATCGTCTCGTTAGCGATCAAAGAACAATCGAGAATCTGTCTGCCGGGACAAAAGGCGAACTGATTTTCGCCAATAATATCGCCTATACACTCTCTAAGTCGCAATGCGAGACACTTTGCAAGGAGTTTGTAAATGCAGCCAACCAAACTGATTGGCCTGAAGTCCTCGATACTCAATGCTGGCTGTTTTTTTGGGATGAGCACAATAAAGGAATTGTTGAATCTGAAATCCGTTATCTCACCCTTGTAGAATGCTTCGAAAAATGCCATGATATCCCCTTTCAAAGAGTCCCAGAAGGTTTTGATGAATCCCATATTAAATCCGTCTGGACCCGGAGATTTAGAGTCTTCACACATGGCCAGTGCTGCCTGAACTTCGGATATGGAAAATTCCTCAACTAACCGAGAGGCTGCTGTAGGGTTCAACTTTTTGAGTTGACATCCAAATTTCCTTATTGGAATCGTATTAGATTCATTGTAGGCAAGTCGAAAATGTTCCCTCACCACTTTTTTAATATCAATCGGATCCGAAAAGCTCTCATTTCCGACACTGATTTTCGAGATAAAGTTGGCATTTCTTCTACTAGAGGCTACTGCGTGGAAGAACTTCATATTGCGGTCCCCTTCTTTAGCCCACTTCAATCGAGATTTTTGAACCCACTCTCGTTCCTCCTTCCTGATGCAGGACCATAGATTATTCCTACACACCTTAAGCTCTTCATGAAGCTCCACCCTATCTGCACCACGGTGGATGATCTTTTCTAAGGCTTCACATCTCATTTCAAGCTCCTTAATGTCCATGCCATTTTTGGACTGATTTCGAAATACCCAACCCTTAGACACCATTTTACATTTCTTCAGAATGTTGCTAATGCCCTGCCCCTTTGAACTGCTGCATAAGTTTTTGATGCTTTGCACATATCCATTTTCATCAGCCAAATGGTTAAACCATTTAAAAGGTTTTGGTCCCCAGCTTTTATTATCAACCGAGATTCTAATCGGGTTATGATCAGAGATACTCTTCGGAAGAGAACTTTGTAACAAATTCGGCCATAGGCTTAAGAAATCAACTGAGACCACGAACCTATCCAATCTGCTGAAAGATGGCTTTTCACGATAGTTTGACCAAGTGAAGAAGCCATCTTTCATGGGAAGATCAACTAAGCCCAACTCTTCCAAGAATTCTGCAAAACAATTCATAGCATGCCTATTTCCTCTTCCACCCGACCTTTCCTCTGGTATTAGTACTGTATTAAAATCCCCCCCAATTAAAATTGGGTACGGGTAACCAGCCAAGAGATTTTTTAGCTCACCAAACACCCTAAGCCTTTCCGCATCATCATTCGGGGCATACAGATTCACCAATACGCATTTAAATTTCAACTCGACAAACTCACCTTTCATAATTATGAATTCCCGATTGCAAACACTGTTATCACAAGCGAAGAAATAGGGATCCCAAAGAGATATGAGGCCTCCAGCCGCGCCCACTGCCGGCGAATGCAGAAAGTTGTAATCCATCTTCGATCCGCATATTTGTTTCATAAAGTGCATGTCTACTTCCCTTCTTTTTGATTCTTGCAAAAAGAAAATTTTTGGTTTGAATTTTCTCAGTAGCTTCTTGATCACAGCCCTTTTTTCGAAACTCCCAACACCACGAATATTCCAGGAGATGAAGATGTTCTGAACCATCTAAACTGAGTTTTGACACACCTTTGAACAGCATACTTCCACCTTAATTCTCATCATGTAACGCTGCCATAAGCCTAGAGAGAACGGTTTCCCTGTCCGCATCAAAAATAAGGCCTAAATTCTCGCACACTTCCACTGTTGCTTCCGCTTCAAGAAGGGCCGCATGTTCCGTCGGGACCTTACCAGAGCGATCGTCACTTGGCGAGAAATTGCCAGAAGCAGGTGCCTTGATTCTCTCTTGAAGACCTGATTTGCCTGACGAATCCATCTGAAGGGCGTTCCTCTTTTTTGATTTTTCTAGGCTTCGCTTGAAAGAACAAAGCTGAAAAGCATCTCCCCGTTTCAGAATTTTGGGTTTGATAGAGTACATACCCGTTGCTAAGTCCAGAACCGGGTTCAGAGATACACTATGTCCTGACGAGGCCTCAGACTCTGGCCCAGCTGCTACTGGGACATCAAATAAGGAAGGCCCATTAACGTGCCCCAAGTCACTCCCCGCAACATGATCAGCATCAATAACCTTCTCCACAAAACTTGGAATCCGTGTCCCCATTGTCTCTACCCGTGCCTTGTCAAAGCCGTTAGAGCCGCCATTCGTGATTTCTGTATTAAAATCAACTTCGTTACCCGCAATAGTGGGACCCGCCCAATCCTCCGATAAGGGAGAGTGAAGCGTCACGTTCTGATCCTCACCGGAAAAAGACTCTGGGGGACTGTTTTTAGAATCCTGATCAATCCAGCATCTTGTATCATCATATTCTGCAGTGTGTATACAAATATTGAAAACCTGGCCTTGCATCATCACTCTGGCGTTTCCCGGGATCTCCGATAAGCACCCCACACCCAGTAGTATACGGGCCACATCTAGTCGTTTCCTCTCCGTTGTTTCTGGATCAATTCTGATGACATTCCCCCAACAACTGGTGATTGATCTGAGAACATTATCCTGCCATGCCATCAAGGGTAGGCCTTCTAAGCAAACCCATACCATCAGCTTCTTCTTGTTCATAAAGTTGTCCAAAGTATCAATGTCATCAAACCAAGAACTCAATAGACTCTCCTTCAGATCCCTAAAGATGGATACCTACTCTTCTTCTTCAAAATAAATGATCGCAAAAAATCCGGACCAACCACTGACCTTCACCTTGAAACCATCTGCCTGTAGCGCTTGCTGCACGAAGGAAGAGTCATACATACCCTTAATTTGAACTACCAAACACATGCTTAACCACTGCAACTCTTTTTCTTGAACTGTGACATGAATCAGCTTATTATGCCACCCCTCAACTTGCGACGACGGTTCCGACGTCTCCCTTGCGGGAAAAGGGACCTCTCCAGGAGAAGGTCTATCTCCTTGTCCACTTGGGTTTCCTAGCAAAGCTTCTTTGTAGGACAAACCATCCCTGCGATTGTGTATTACTTTCTGCTGCTTCTCACTGCTCTTGTAGCGATGGTGCATTGCCTTATCGCTCTGATCTGCTCTTGTTAAACTTCTCTCCAAAAAAACTCTGATATGAAAGACATCCAAACGTCTATTGTTGCCTTCAGAAACTGCTATCTTAGCCTCCTCTATTGTTTCAAACCTGACAAAACCAAAGGTACTTCTCATTCCAACCCTTTTAGGGTTATTGTACGCGATGTACACATCCAGGATATTCCCATAGGGTTCGAAAGCTTTTCGGAGGGTGCTCTGATGGATTCTCTTGCTAATAAAGTTAACAAAGACTGCTGCTCCTTTCCTGATCTGGCTACGACGAGCCCAAAACCTGCTTTCCCTGTGGAACCTTGACTTCTCAAATAATCTCTGACCATTTCGACTTCTTCTTGTTTTAACCTCCTCCCATTCTCCTCCGCCAAACCGATATGCTCCTTGACCTAACTCCGGCACCCTACGCTGCTTCCACCCATCACCGACAAACCGATGTGCGCCTTGACTCTTCGACTGCTCCCTGCTATTCTCCCTATGCTGCTCCATATTTATGCAAAATGTTAAGATGATGGATTTCTTGATAATGAATTCTAATTCGATTGAAATAATTTGAGTGCTAGAATGGATCATCGTTCGATCTTATAGTTGAGTTGGAGCTAGGATTTTAGTACTTTGCTTGCTAAAGTAAATTGAGACTGTGTTACAGCTTAAATAAGTGTTGTTCTGGGGCTGTCTTAACTAGTGAATTTGATTAGTAATGAAGCTTAATTAATACAAGAATATTAAGAAATAGATTAGTTCAATGAAGTATGTCTTAATGGAAAAACAATGCACATTTCATGACCATTATATAGTTCCACTAATCAAACTGTAACATGCAGTTTTGAAAAGAAGAGGATGTAGAAATATAGTTTGAACTTGAAATAAAAAATGAAGATTTGTATAGAATGCAAAGTAGCAACTGCTTTGTGTATACATGTACAGGGTGAACCGTTGTTGCCTTTGTAGTTGAGTCTGAAATTGAATTGTGGCTGGTCGCTCTGCTTAGTAAAATCTGTTTTCTAAACTTGTTTAAAGGCTATTTTGACGAGTTGTGTACTGTTTGTCAAAGAAAAATAGAAGAAGGCTGTTATGCAAAACCAAGATTTGTTTAAGAAGTCGAAAGAGAACTAGATTAGTGAAACGAGATGAGGAATAAAATGGTAAAATTGTATAATACATGCAGTAGATATATGCAGTTAATTGTAAATACAGAACTGAGCTAAAACAGTGCAGAATTGAGCTAGAAACAGTGCATAATTGAGCTAAAAATAGTGCAGATTTGTATGCAATGGGAATGCAGTTTGTCTAATGCTGTTTTGATATAAATTCAGTGTCCACAGTTTCATAATTGAATTAGTGTAGTACGCAGATTTCAGGTGTCGACAGTTTTATTTTAGAGATGCAGTATGTAGCTTTGTTATGATAAAAATGCAGTATGCATGTATTTGTATATACATGAGTATTGGACCGTTTCAGATGTATAGAAAAGTATATGGGGCTGTTATATATATAATCTAGATGACAATATATACATCCTTAATAAAAGAATTGAATTGGTTTTAATGACTTGTTATTCTATTCGAGGTACATATTATGATATGAAAGAGTAGAAGAAATAAGTTATTTGGGAGCTAGAAGTGATTAAGGATTCATGTACCCCGTAACTTCGAGATATAAGCTGAGTGTAGTTGCATTTTTCTTGGATGACACGACGTCATTTCGATCTTTGTTTTTATGATATGTTACAATTAATTCATAAGCATATGCATATGGCTTACATAGAGCACAATGTGCGAATACATTCATAGCATGGCGTCTTTAATAAGTCTGTTGGTTATATTTGCAATTACATACGCATCGTGTGCCTTGCTATGTTATGTTTTATAATGGAAGATTATGTATACCTTGTTATAAAGCTTTGAAGCTAACTTCTAACCTATAATGCCATAAGATTCTTAAAGGAATGCAATATCGGTGTTATAAGTTTATGAATTCTTAAGCCGTAAGGAACTAAAAGCTCATCTCATGTTATAAGATACTAAGATAAGAAACAAGTAAGCTCTCAAAAGTCATAAGATACCCCTCCTAACTTCGAGCATAAAATACCTAAGTTGCCTAAACAATGGAAGTCCTTGAACACTTTGGCATAGTGCAAAGGTATAATTCGGGACTACTGTCCACGAGCTACGACTCAAGGGTGACGACCCTATATGTGTGATTTATTGGCGACAATAGGAGGTAGCGGGGGAGATGGTAAGGAGATTGGCAACAATTGGTTGGATAGAGAAGATAAAGTAGGTTTGGTATGCTATAAATTAGACATTGCTTTGTGCTTTGTGCTAAGTAAATTTTAGACCAATGTTACATATGTCCAAATGTGATCCAAGGAAAATGTACTAAAAGACATAAACCTTGTAAGAAATCTGTTAAGAACTTTGTTAAGATCTGATAAGAACTCGGATAAGAATTGATGAGAACTCTGAAAGCTTTAACAAGTACTTCAATAATTCTTGAAAAGACTTTAATTTGATAAGTTATAAACTTTGATAAGTACAACAAGAAATTCAAAGGAAATTCAGTTCAAAACCCTGAAAGATGTTCGATTAAGAATTAAAAGAATAAGAACTCTGATAAAGACTCTAATAAACAATTAAGTTAAGTTTAAGACATAAGTACCAATTTCTAATTTATGCTTGAATATTTCTTTGAATTTCCTCTCAATATCATTGGTTTTATGCTTTGGTATTTTAATGTCACCACCTCACTTAGGCTATATCAGTCTAATGCATTCATTATTCATGCATGTGCAGGTTGATTAAAGCTTATGTAATTCAATCGTGGTCAAGTGTTGCAAGTCACTGCCTAAAGTTCCAAGTAGAGTCTAGATTTTCCTTAGATGAAACTCTATAGATGGTGGCATAGTGATCGTAAAGAAGCATATCAGATAATTTATTGAAGTATTGTATTATTCACCGCAAAGTTTGTAAATGGCATGCTTATTTCTTGGTAATGTTTAAGTAATTATTGTTGGTTTGATCATTTTGGTCAATTAATGAGTTAATATCATAATAGAATGTAAGAAATAGCTAAATGGTTCGAATAAAACTAGTGTGCATGTTTAAGTGATAACATGGCCAATTTGGTGATAACTTGTATGCTTAGGTTGTTATAGAAGCTCTTGGCATGATTTATTTTCGATTTCCTAAAAGCATTAAGTTGTGAAATCGTGGCATTAGATGCTCTTATATTGTTAGATTCAATCTGATATGTGATTAAGAAATGTAGTGAACCAATCTAGCTTGTGTCTCGAATGGAGTCTAATATGATATCAAGGTTTAATGAATTGTTGGTTGAATAGGTTACATTTTAGCTCACCTTCGAATGGAATATACATCTAAACTAGTTTATGGGTAACGTGTTAACAAATAATGAATCAAGATCATGAATGCATGAATGTGATGACTAAGTAGAATGTATGAAACTTATGTATTTGTATAAATGCTTGATTGATTTTGGGATTGATCACTTTTATGTTATGTACGTGGAAAGTCCTTATTATGTTTAATTCAAGAACCACTAAGTTTAGTAGTTGGTGAAGTCAATATAATTGGAAATTCATATACTGTTTAAGAGCAGTGTAAAGTATGATAAGAAATGAACTAAATCTATATAGTTGATGTTTTGGTTTTTAACCAGCAGGTTAATAAGTCTAATGAATTATTTGATGCTAAAGTTACTTTTTGGCTCACTTTTAAATGAAAAGTACCTAGTCTAGCTTAGATTTAATATACTTTTGGAGTAGTAAGATGCATAAAAGCTACCCATAAGTTAATATGAAATCTCTGACCTTGGTACAACAATTTGAATGATTGGCCTTAAGCCTTCTTGATCTTTGATGTAAGACTACTCTTCTTCAGGGGTGATTCTAGGTATGTGTGAGGTGTGCGACCGCATGGCCCCAAAAAAAGAGGGCCCTGAAATTAATTATCATACATATAATTATTTTTAAAAGAAAGTTACTAGTAAATCTTGATTTAAAAAAAGTTAGATATTTTAAGAAAATAATAAAATTAATAAGATGTGCGTCAGTATATATGGTGATAAGTGAAAGTTTAATAAGATGATTTCCTTAATTTCTAATTTTTCTAAAAGCTTGTGTGTGCGTGCAATTTTGCTTAAAAATACACTTTTAATTTTCGGTTTGTAATTTCATATTTTTCGATTGGCAGTGAATTTTTTTCAAATAAGATGACATTATTTGATGGCTTCTTGTTCATTATGATAAATTACATTTATTGGATAACGTTAATCTCAAATTTTATTGCAATAATTTTAAAAATGCTCTTAGGAAAGATCTGATGTTAATAGAAATGAATTATTTGTTGAGTTGAAATTACTTAGAGATCTTTTACCTAAAAAAAGTATAAGAGCAATAGGTTTATTAAAGTTTTAAAATGTGTTAGTTGCTTCACAAATGTGACAATTGCATATAGAGTTTTATTGACTAATATTATTATTATTGTTTTTGCATAATGAAAATTTTCAAAATGAAAATTTGTGAACTCATACGTACATACAACTATGTCACAAGAGAAACTAAATAGACTTGTTTTGATGGTAATCGATGCTGATCTTTTGGAAGAAGTAGATATCAAAAGCATTGTAGATGATTTTGCTTCAAAATATGCAAGAATAACATCACTTTTTAAGTGAAAATGTTAGATCTTTATATGTTTGCAAGTCATTTAAAAATTGCTTAAGAGAGTAATCTAACATTTTTTATAAGAAAACTTTATTTAAAAAAAAACTTATTATAAAATAAAGGCCTGGTTTTATTAAATTGCACATAGCCCCTTAAATCTTTAAACTGTCCATGTTCTTGTTTGTTGTTCGAATAATCTTGATTGTTGGTAATGCCAATCGTGTAAGACCACTTAGTTGTAATCCCAACTTTAAAGTGGATAGTGAAGAGTATGCTTTATTGACCGTTTGAACTAATCCTATCCCAGAAAGATGTTCGATTATGTCTCGTTAACATCTTCGATTCCAGTTTTCTTCTGAACCGGGTAGAGAGTATTACATGTTTAATTCATAAATTGACAAAATTAAATAATTTAAATTACAAAAAGTGTTATTGAAATTGAATATAAAATGCAATTTAATTAGTTTTAACAAAATAATACAACATTAATAATGATAGTATAAAAAGATGTTCAATTGAATATTTATTTTGAATTTGAATAAAAGTAGAAGAATAACTCTATTATCTATATTAGTAATAATATAAAATTAATAACTTATTTAAAAAAAATCAAATAATACTTATTTATTTCTGTTATATTCAGAAATTTTAATATTAAAAAAGATTTATTAAATTAAATAAACAAAATATCATATTAAATTGATTCAAATAATCTTTTCACTCTTTGGAGTTTTATTACAATCTCGTTTTAATTAAAACATTGTCGTCTAATCTACCTTCAAATTATACACAAATTAGGAAATAAAAAAGAAAAAAAAATAAAACTCTCTCTCGATTAAGGGATAGGGTTTATTTTCAGTTTATATTTTAATCTCTAACTTTTTTTTGTTATCAGCAATAGATATTTATTAATTATTTAATTAATTTTTAACCTAAAATGGGAAATGAAGACTGTGCCTGAGGATTGTTTCTTCCAAAAGATAGACCAAGTAAGTAACTATGGGCGGAGCCACCCTCTGGAATGGGGTGTTTCATGACACCCCAAAAGTTTTAGAAATTTATTTTTTTTATATAATTTGTTTATAAAAAAAATTAAAAATATAAACAAATGACACTCATTTTATGAATAAAATGACATCCATTTATAATAAAACAACACCTTTTATAAATAATTAACTCTCCTTAAATATTGTTGAAAAAATGACACCCTTAAATAAATTTTTAGCTCCGCCCCTGTACGTAACCGCTGCTAACAAGAAATTTATAGCAGGATTTGTTAATTATTTAAGTTTATCTATGTCAAACTGAATAACCCAAGAAATTTGTAGCTACTTCGACAGCAAGATTGCATCCATTTTAGTCAGAAAAATATTATATTAAACCAATCCACAAAATGCAGCGAGGAATTTAAGAGCAACTAATGAAAATTAACGTGTCACGCCAGCGATTTTCAACAGAATGTAACGAGAGGGATTAAAATGAAAGTGAAAAAAAAGTTAGGTGACCCTAATAAAAATTTTAAAAATTCGGTGACCAAAATGAATCCGCCCTAAAAGTCCAATGACCATTGGTGTACTTTTTTTTTTGAGAAAATCTTTTGAATTGTTATTAATTGGTGGTGAGTAAACGAAAATATTTTATATAAAAATTATGGTTAATTTAATAAAAAAGGTAATTTTTTAATTAGAGAGATGACATTGTTTCATAATTACTTAAAGATGGTGATTTTTATGAAAAAAATTAGATGGACTCGGCTCACCACGTTATCCATGGTCCCAACCAATAAGATTCATCCATCTGTCAATGAGGTTTTAGCCAAGCAAACGGACCTATACATGCACAATCCGCCCAAGAGATCAAAACCCATGAATGAAGTTCATATTGTTGACCAAGACACTTATGGAAAGTAGCCTTGCCAACTTGATAGCAACAATCAAGTAATGAGTAGATATGATTGGGAGTGATTCTTCCCCAACATATTTGATATCCGACATGCTTGAAACTAGTATGTAATTAGAGCAAGTATACTCGTAGATCAAGTAATAAAGTGATAAGAAGAGTGTCGAACCCACATGAATTAGAGTGATAATCTCAAAGCAATCGCACTTAAAAGTGAGTGAAATAGCATTAATGTGGTGATAAGAATTATAAACTAAATGTAATAAAAAAATAAAGGTGAAGCAATCATCAGATCACAAACATATGTTGTAGCAGAAAATACAATGATTATAGATGCTGAGTTTATTGCCTAAGAAATAGGCTAATTACCATTCAAATGTTATAGCGATGAGACAAGTTAATCTACTCGACAGGGTTTTGTAATTGACTCCTAGACTCTCTCGATATCTAGATGTTGATAACAAGATGTTTGGCAATATATGTCTGCGTAAACACTAACAACTTATAATCTATTCAAGTTCCCTTTATTAGTTGTTGAAATGCTAAAGGTATGTCTAAGCCGTATTAGAACCTAAGTAAACAACTTAAGTTCCACTGTTCATGTTTGTTTAACTTAACTCTCTCGCAATTAAGCCACATATCATTAATTAATGGTTTCTCTCGATAGCTCTTACAATAATTAAGCATTAAGAACAATGAACACAATAGATAAGACACATATGCTATAACATTAAACGATAATTAAAACATAATAGCTTAAAATAATAAACCCAACAAAGAGTATTTAGCTCATGTTTGAGCAAATATCATCCACAATATAAATAATGTAAGTCGTGGCAGTTTATCAAGCAAGGAAGAGAAAAATATTAAGTGCCCTCGAAGTCCCATTCAAGCCCTCGCACTATGCTACAACGCTCCTCACTCCTCAAGCCTCTCTCGATATTTCTCATCGTGTGGAGAATCCTCTAAACCTTCGACCATTATGGTTGAAGACAAAGGGTTGTTGTCACGGATCGAGCTCTCTTTGAAGTGTTGCCCAAGTTGTCTTTATATAGGTGACAAAGCTAGAGTTAAGAAACCTTAAAAACTGCATGCAATCCTTTAATGAGGGTATAACTTTCCGCAACAATCAATTAAGTCCATAATAGAGAGGGGTCCACACGTGAACGGTCGTCCAAGGTCTAAGGCTTGTCTCTAGCATCCACAACTATGCTACAACGTCGAGTCCATCACAAAGAATAATGTGAGCCAAAATGAGTATTGTTAGTAACAATTTTCGTATGTATAGGGTTATTTTGACTCAAAATAAAATATTGTGGCTTAATTGGTTCAAAAAAAATAATGTGAGCCAAAATGAGTATTCAGTCAAATATTAGGGGCATTTTTTGGTATTATGCCTATATGAATCTAATTTACATAGTTCCAGAATGTGAATCATGGGAGAATTCTTAGCCCTTAGATCATTTCATTCCAGATCGTTAGATGCAAGAGGCTTCGCCTATAAATAGACTCACCCTCACCATTTATAATCATTCAATCATTCTTCTTCATTTGAGTAAATAGAGAGAATTCATTCTTCACAATCTTCCTCTGTGTTTTCCTTTGCCTTAGCGTTTTTACTTTCCCACAAGCTTCTGTCATTTTAAATTTTTTTCTTAGTATTTTGAAGGATGACTTAGTCTTCGACTTAAGATCGTCGACTAAGGCTGCATGGCTTCTCTAGTCAGACTCTAGCCCTGTAACATAAAAAAATAAATTAATAATGAGTATATTTCAAACTACCAAAACATTCGATAATTCTAATGGTTAACCTAAACCATAATCAAGATCTAAACAATTTCAAACAATCAATTAAATTTCAAAACCTGAATAATAGTACAATATCAAATTTCAAAGTTAAAATATACCTAAAATAGATTTCTTGGTAGTAAGGGTTATGTACTTGGGTCTATCCTTTGAAAGAAACAAGCTTAAAAAGTATATGTAAAGCATATTTATTGTTAGCAGCAGTTACGTACATGCAATGCGTTTCGGCAGTGGAGCCGCAGTGACTGGCTGAATTAGATCTTATGTTCTTCTCTGTTAAAGAGTCTAATACAACACTTTTAGAGCACAAGAAAAAACAGAAGGAGAATAAAACTGCAATGGAGGAGAAAATGAAAAACTTGAGAAGATGCAAGTCGAGGCGGAGAAGGAAAATAAGGAGGAGGAGAAGAGACGAAAGAGAGCAAAGCTTCAACAAGTCTCAATGATTGGATTGAGGCAAGGATCTTCCACTTATCTAAGACCTAAGTTCGGTTTGTAGACAACTCTTGTACTTTTAAGTAAAAAAAAAGAAGTCACTTATATTGATCCAACTTGAATAGATATGATAAAAAATCAATAATTTTTTATTTCATTTATATTTTTTACTCAACTTATCGTAGATTCTAAACACGATTGAACAATGAAAAAGTCACACAATATTTGTTTGCAGTGCTTTGAATGCCAAACCAATCACCAAATTGATACATTCTTTGAACACATCTTGTGTAACACCCGGGTTTAGGGGTCGAGTAAAATTAAAATACTAAAATATTATTTTGGGCCTTGTATTTTCAAAACAATAAAATAAATTATTAGGCTTGTTTAGAAATAAACCCAATGGCCATGGATTTTACACTATTGTAATAATTCATGTTCATTAAGGGTAAATGAGTCTTTTTGGCTTTAAAAATAAAACAAAACAATAAAGGGTAAAATACAAAAATAATGACTCAACTTTTGTCTCTCTCCTATTTTACTCACTCATCTTTAAATTGAATCGATTTAATGACTCAACTTTTAACATTGGGTTTTTATCATCACCCAACCGTTATATTATGGATGCCGTTAATGATGTGGTATTTTTTTATTGATTTGGCCGCCACGTAAACACACACGTGTTAAAAAACACACACGTAAACACAAATAAATAGAAACGTGAGAGGCAAGGCCGTTAACATTGGGTTTTTATTGATGTCTGTGGAAGAGAGGAAACAAAACTGATATGTTCATGGCCAATCCTTCCTTCCCCTCATTCAAACCCCATTACCACGCCACAATGCTCGCCGCCATCAAGCAAGAGCCACTTCAATCGCCGTCCTTCCTCCTTCCCCCGACACCCATTCTGCCACCGTTAACCACCGTCAAAACAGAACCGGACCAACAGCAACCACCGCCGTTCCTCCCTCCCCCGATACCCATTTCGCCACCGTTAGCCACCGTCAAAACAGAACCGGACCAACCCGAACAACAACAACCACTTCAATCGTCGCCGTTCCTCCCTCCCCCGATACCCATTCCGCCCGAACAACAGCAACCACTTCAATCGCCGTCTCCCCAGATACCCATTCGGTCACCACTAGCCACCGTCAAAGCAGAACCGAACCAATCCGAACAACAGCAACCGCTTCAATCGTCGCCGTTTCTCCCTCCCCCGATACCTATTCCGCCCGAACAACAGCAACCACTTCAATCGTCGCCGTTTCTCCCTCCCCCGATACCCATTCCGCCCGAACAACAGCAACCACTTCAATCGCCGCCGTTCCTCCCTCCCCAGATACCCATTCCGTCACCGTTAGTCACCTTCAAAACAAAATCGGACCAACCCGAACAACAGCAACCACAAGAAGAACCCCAACTCTTGAAATCCATCAACGACCTTGCCTCACCACTTAGTAGCTGCTTTTCTCTGGCTTCACAGGCAGCAACCAAATTCTCCGCCGCCTGCCTCGCCTCGACGTCGTCTTGATTCGATAACGGTGGCTCTTCCGGTTGATCTGATCCCTGGTTTTCATCTGCCACCCATCATCCTCTGCTGCTTCTTCCAACACACCATCGTCACCTTTCTCGACGTTTTTCAAACCCCTGGCCTTCTTCCCCAGAAATCAACCGCGCTGACCAACTTTAAGGTTGTCGAAATCTTCGACTGTAATTGTTGCATGATGTCTGTGGAAGAGAGGAAACAAAACTAATTGGGGCCCACCACTAATTCTTTTTATTTTGTATTTATTCTGTTTTTTAACACGTGTGTGTTTATGTGGCGGCCAAATCAATAAAAAATGCCACATCATTAACGGCATCCATAATATAACGGTTGGGTGATGATAAAACCCAATGTTAAAAGTTGAGTCATTAAATCGATTCAATTTAAAGATGAGTGAGTAAAATAGGAGAGAGGTAAAAGTTGAGTCATTATTTTTGTATTTTACCCAACAATAAAACACTCATTTTATTATCATCTTCTTCCCCACCCATTTTCAATTCCACGACATTTTCTCCCTTCCCTTCAAGTTTAGTTTTCGGAATCAAAACCATGAAAGAATGGTTAAAATTGAACTCCTCCATCTTCCCATTAAACACCAGGTTAAAAAAATCAAAGATTTCCCTCTTCAGATTCTTCCAAAACTTTTTCAGGAAACTCATATTGAAATCGTCCGGCCCGAGAGCTTTTGAAGATTCAAACGAAGCCAATGCCTTCCAGATTTCATCCTCTGTGAATTCCCGTTCGAGCCTTGCAGCCTCCTCAGGACCAATCTTCCTCACATCCCACTTCGATACATCAACAGGGACGGTGTTTGAATTAGTGTACATCTTTTGGAAATGTTTCACAATGGCTTTCTTGATCTCTTTCTGCCCATTGAATTCTACATCGCCAATACGAATTTTCCCAATGTAATTTTCACTCAGCCTTGCCGGTGCACATGCGTGAAAAAATTTAGAGTTTCGATCCCCTTCTGTCGTCCATTTTAAACGTGATTTTTAGACCTGCCCTATGTATCTACAGATTTGGCTTAGTAGCCTAGACTCTTGAAGAAACAAGAATTTGGTTTTAGACCTGGATACTAATTTTTTAACCGCAGACCTCTTTTCCCACCTACCCAAGCCTCTAATATTTCACGATATAAAAATTGTCCTCTTCATCGACAAGAAATTTGTAACTCACCAAGGAAATCACCCTCTTCAAACCTTCAAGCTTCCCTCAATCTCCTCCAGCTTTTTAATTAAGGTCTCCTTATCCATTTCGAAATTCAGTCCAACCATTTCACATACTTCCAGTGTAGCACTTGCCTCCGCCAACATCTCATCGTTAAACTCCTCATCTGACACTTTTCGTTCTCCTTCCACCATAGTCTTGCTTCGATAATCCTTCATCTTATCCCTCTTTACAGATACTGATGCTATTGACGGAGAACCCAAAGAGCACCGCCTTTTTCTGATGCTTCTTTTATAGAGACTTCAAACAGGCCTTTTTCTGAGGCCTCATTTTCTATGTCCGCAATTGACTTTCCTACTAGAGTTTGCTCACGGCCCGAAATTGGTGAGATTTTTTAGTCCGGCGGACAGGCTCAATGGATACCATCTAAATTATTTAGTAATCTAAAGTTAAAATTTAGGCTCAAAAGCTTAAATTGGTGAGATTTGGACGGCTCTTTTTAGATGCTTATTAATTAATTTTGAATTATTTTATATGTTAAGCTTTTGAGCGTAAATTTCAACTTTAGATTACTAAATTTGAGTTCAAATGATTACATATGAATATGGTACATTTAGATTAGGATTGAACAAAATTGTTTTAGTGGTTTTTTATTATATTTTTATCTCGGAATTCGAATTTGTATAAGATGGACAAAATAAATATTTTTAGTCATCAGGGTAATTAGTGAATCTCTTGTTTCGATAATTTTTTTAATAAAAAATCAAGTTAATTTGATTTAGAATTAAAATTGACCGATTGAAATTTTTAATTTTTGATAAAATTTATTGAATGCTGATATTTTTTTGAGAAATAATTAAAAAGATTGTAATTTGTGACACAATGGTGAGGGCGGAAAGAAATTCATATATCAATTTTACACTCATAAATATTTTTAAAAAAACAAGTGTAGATAATAACCAAACTGATTTTTAATATAATTTCTAAACTATTTAGATCTCAGTTCACTTATTGAAAAATAATACGTATTAAAAATTATGTTTTTTTAATATATTGTTGTGATTAAAGTTTACATGGTATAATATGTTTATACTTTTCTTAATTCTTTGGCAAAATACACATATCATACACACACGTGCTCAAATCTGAGTCTCATTGGATGAACATCATCTTTTTTTCTTCACTAGAGCCACTCATTGGATTCACGCATTAGAAACCACTACATAATGTATTAGTGGATACATTTTATAATAATATTCACACATAATATATTCTTATTAGAGGTGTTCATAACTGGCCTAATGAAACTCAAACTTAAACCGATAATTTCATAACTTTAATCTTACAACTCAACTAAAACTTCATTTGACATGCTATAATTATTTTTTATATTTAATTATGATGGTTTGGCAAGTTATAGGCTTATAGTGAGTTATGGATTTATTAAAATAACTATGATTGTTTTTTATATTTAATTATGATAATATTCAGCACGTGAAGATTGTTAGTGTGGGTTATATTTGTTATTGGGCTGGCAAGGTTGTTACTGGGCTAGCTGCTTTTTTTATTGAATAGTTTTCTATTATTGGACTTTCGTTAAACAATTTAATCAGACCAGTCTTCGCAAATAATGTAGCCGATTCACCTATTTTTCCAATGTGTTTTCTTGCCAAATGCATTTTCCTATTTTTCCAATGTGTTTTCTTGCCAAATGCGTTTTCTTGCCATTGATTCGCTATCCGATATGTCTTCAGTGTTGCATAAGGACCCAAGACCTGAGATTGCATGAAGTGGAGGTTCTGGACAGACGCGATAAGAGCGACCGCACAGGGTTCTTAAGAGAGAAGGGCCCAAAAATAAAGAATCTAAATTAAATTAAATATTTGTAAAAAATTATAAAATTTTAAGTGAAAATGTTTGATTTTTAGATGTTTATAAGTCAATTTTTTGTTGCTCAAGAGGATAATCTAATAATATTTTTTGTATTAAGGTTTTTTTTAAAAAAATATTTCTTATTAATTTTAAATTAAGGACCATATTTTAATAAATTGCACATGGCCTTAAAATTTTTAAACCGACTCTAATTAAGTGGTTAGAATTACACCCCATATGAAATACTTAAATACAATACTAATGAAACAGTTCAGAGTAACCAAAGCATGCGAGATGTGAAGGAATATATTTAAAAATACCAAAATAAAGATGTCACACGAGAAGGCGGAAGATGTCTCATTTTCTCTAAACTTGGTCTTTGCTCACCCCACCTCCTTTAAGAACCAGCAACCTTAATCTTCATTTTCAATTTGGATATGACAATTTTGCCCATGTGAAGTTCAGCCTTGTATCAGTGTGTCGCATTCGCATAGTCAATAACATTACTGATTTAGTTTTACGTCCAAATCAAAACGGGGACGCCCTTTCCCTCTAAGGATGACAATATAATTCGAATTCGATTCAAATTTGAAGGAAAAAAAATTTGATTGAAAAAATGTTCAAATCTTAATAAGAGGTGGATCGAATATGGACATTGTCATGATTCGATTTTAATTTGATCCAAATTTTATATTCGATTTGAGTCTGGTGCATATATAAATTCGAATAAGAATATTTGAAACTCTTTGATTTAAAAAAATATAAAAATATATTGAAATCTTAATTAAGTTGAATTAAAATTATTTTTTCTTGGCAAATATAATTTTATTAATTTTATATATGCTTACACATAAGCCGAAATACAAACTAATGCTCTCCCAAATCTCTCAAAATAAAACAAAACAAGATCTGGTAATACATTACACAGATTCACCATATTCCTACCGAAACAAATTAATCAAAAGTAAACAACAAACTACCACCAGACTTTAAAAGTTTATGCTCTGATTGACCATGTCTTCGCTAAACCTCCGACTAGTCCGTTAATTAAGATTTCTAGATCAAAATGAGAAAAATATACTAAATGTGTATTAACATCAGTAAGTCGTGCATTGTGGGAATTGGAACAAACTTAAAAAAATTGAGTTGTTGACTACATTTTGATTATATTTTTAACTTGTTTCATCTTGGATTGTAATATTTATTAGACTTTTTTATAATTTTAATTTAGAAAGTAGTTGTGTTAGTACACTAGTAAGACAATAGTAGTATATGTAAGGATAATTTATTTGTTGTTGAGTTTTTTAGTTGAAGTTTAAGCAGATATTTTAATTTGTTTTATATTGGATTGTAATATTTGTTGAGATTTATTTGTGCTACTAGTTTAAATATCTTTGTTTGATGAAAATTATTTTTTATTTAAAGATATTTGTTTGAGTTGTTACTTTAAAAAAGAAAAAAAAAACTAATTAGATTTGGACTTTTCAGTTTAAATTTTAGATATTTTATTAGATCGAACTTGAATTCAAACTTAAATATTTTTTAAGATCCAATTATTAATTGGATTAAAATTTATAAAATATGATCCAAATTTAATCCACTGCCATCTAGGGGTGTTCAAAAATACCCGACCTGAACTACCCGACCCGCCTACCCGAATAAAATTTACCGGGTATTTATATTAAAGTACCCAATTTTTTCGGGTCGGGTACCCGACCCACAATTTTGTTCCAGGTAGTTAGGCCGGGTCAGGGCCGATTTTTTTATAATCGGGTACCCGACCCGACCCGCTAATTTTAATATATATATATATATTATATTTTAAATTCTATTTTCATTTTATGTTTCTTATTATTTTTTCTTAAAATTAATTTTAAATCCCTAACTTCTTTTTATACTTGTATTATATACTTTTAAATTTAGAATTTTTCAAAAATATTTATATTAATTTGTTAATATGAGAGTCGAAAGAAAAATCATGATCGAGATTAATATTTCTAATATTTTTTTGTCGACAAACTTTAATATATATACATATATATATATCCAAATATTTTTCTCTTAAAACTAACCTCAAAACAATAATTTTTGTGTTTGAAATATATATGATGAAATTTTATGTGTTTCCTATATATATATATATATATATATATATATATATTTTAAAAATAGATTTCAAAAAATATAAAAAAATAAACCGGGTAGAATTTATATGCTTAAAATCTATGGAATATGCTTTGAATTTAGAGTTTAGGGTTAGAATTTAGAGGTTATAGGTAAAAACTTAAATCCCAATCATATTACCCTAAAACCTAATCCTAACTCTAAACCCTAAATATTAACCACTAAACTCTAAATTCTAAACTGCTAAACTCTAAACTAGATCCTTAATCCTAAAATTATTTTGAAAACAATTTTTAAGATAAATTATGCAAAAGGTAGAGAAAATTAAACTAAATTGCTATTTTTATTATTTATCTTTTTAACTAAAATATAAGAGTTGTCTACAAACAAAACTTGAGTCTCACTTACAGAAAAGAAAATGGGACTTAGTTTAGCCAGATACTACGACTCCACTGCCGAAACACACTGCATATATTTCACTATCGAAACACACTGTAATGCTTATTTAAGAAACTTTTTTTACAACTTTAGATTTTTTTTTACAACTCTTCGTAAAACATTTCATTTAAGTATGCACTCAGCTCGCAGATGACAAGACTGCTCGTGAATACCATATTAAGAAAGGCTTCATCTATATCTTGTGCATGCACTAAGAGGGGGAGTCTTTAGATTGTTCCTTCTATGACTAGTAACATATAGTGACATAAATTTTATATTTTGCATATTCTGCAATGTGATATGTGATGGTCGAAAAATATCATCTAATAATTTACTTGACATGTTATATGCATGTTCTGTTTCTTCAAGTAATTCATGACTCACTGAGAAAATTTACTTATCTATTTTTTTTACTTTGAATATGAGAAACATTTAAGACAATTAAAATAAATAAAATTTTTTGTAAAATTTTTTAAGTAGAAAAGAAAACAAGCCACATACTGAATACTTGAAAAAAAAAACTATTAACTTGTAAAATGTTTAATAAAGTGGGCATAAAATAATTGTATCCTTAGATTTCAAGATGTCTTGCTAAATGACCAAGGCAATCTATTTATAGCCTTCCGCCTCTTCAATAGACGATAAAGATCAATCTAATCCTACGATCAGTATTTAGTTTCTAGAGAAATCTATATAAGCCTAGAAATATCTTACAACTTATAAAAATTTCTATACAATTCTAGAATGGACTAGTCTTGACGAATTCTCCATTTACGACCTAAATTCTCAAGTCAACGTTCAAGTGTTGACCTGAGTTAGCAATGTGAAATTTATTTCGGGATTGAATTATGTTGGGCTTAATTTTAAGAGGAATGTTAGGCCTTTTTATAAGAAAATTAAAATGTTTGGAAACTTGTGTAAGAAGGGTGAACGTGTGATGGTTGTAAGGGTAGTTTACGATGTTCAAAAAAATTATAATCTATCATAATCTAGGAGTATGATCGGCTGCCTATGGTGTATAGACAAAGAGATGAAAATTTTCCGTCCGTTTTCGGTGTTACCACGCTCAAAATTAGATTTAAGGTATAAAACTTATGATTTTAAGTTAGAGTTTATGGTTAGAAAATTTAGGGTAGTGTGTATTTTTATGGTGAAATGTTTAAGATTTAAAATTTAGGATTTGGACTTAAAATTTAATTTTGTACTATTTTTTACTGTTGAAGTATAAATAGAGGTGCCGGAAAGGAGCAGAGAATTTTTATTCATGAACAAACATGCATATTTGTCCCTTATTTCCATTTTGTAAGAATTTATTTTATTATCCATAAATTCTTCCTCTCTTTTTTATCCAATCCTCACCTTTCCATCTTAAGAAAAGTAGAGGGAAGAAAGAATTATCATTAAAGCTTTTACATCCATTGTTCACCCTACCAATCTAAAAGTGGGGTAATGTAATTTTGGGGATTAAAGGCTTAATTATAAATTATGTGCTCATATTTTGTAATTTTATTTGATAGGTGACTAAAGTATTTTTTGATTAAAATAAATATCCAACGTTTCATTTATGCTCGTTTTAAAGTTAATCTGTCAAAAAAATTCATCATCCTTATATTCCCATGTTACACAACAACTCACAAACCAAATCAGTATACATATATTTAAGATCCATATTTACTAGCATACACAAAATATCTAAGATTTCAAACCAAATAAGTATACATATATTCAAGATTTTTACACAATAATTCACAAAAAAATTGTTCAATAATTTTAGTATACATATATCCACTAAACACAAAATTTCAATAATTTCAATTTACTCAAAGTTTTAAACTCATTCAACATACACAAAGTTTCAGTATACACACAAAAAGTAAGTAATTTTATTCATTAAAATCAAAACAAATTGCTTCTGTCACACATACCATAAACCTTAAATATACAAGCTTTAATCGAAAAAGATATGAAGAACTTACCATATGACATGCTTTTCATACCCCTCGCGCGCAATACACGACAATCCATTAATACGATTTGCAGCCACGTTGTTGAATCAGTAGTTCTCTCAACCAAATTTCTTTCCACCCAAATGATCTTTCAACTTCGATTTTTAAAATACCACTCGCACCCAAATGTTCCCAAATCTCTAACAAAATGTCAAACTCTAAATTTCTTAACGTTAAAAAAAAATCCCAAAGAACAAATCTGATTTCCAAATCAGATAAACCTTAAACTCAAAAGTTCAGTCTTTAATGGGAGAATAGGAACGATTTAATTTTTCTTAATCGATAAAATTAACCCTACTCTCAATACACTGTCGTTTTGTTTCTTTTCATTAACTAACATGTAATTTTATTATTATTTTAATAATTATTTATGACACTTCATAACGGTGTTAACTATTTAACGGTAGAATGATAAAAAAAATTATAATGTTAAAAGTTAAAATGAATAAATTGAGCGATTTTAAAGTTGAGTGACTAAAATAGGTCAAATGACGAAAGTTGAGTGTTGATTTCACTATTTTACCCTAGTATAGTAGTATTAATGACAAAACTTAAATCCCAATTTATTGTTCGTTTACTCTTTGGCTTTCAAACCTTAAAAGGGTTGTTTTCACGCCGTCGTCATCAGAGCAGCATCTAGAGCCGCACGATTTCACCTCTTGTCGTCGGCACGCCGTCGTCATCAGACCAGCATCTAGAGCCGCGCGATTTCACCTCTTGTCGTCGGCACGCCGTCAATCCCCTCTCCTCAACGTCAACCCTGCCCTACATTACTCTAAACCTTGTTCCTTTATCCTATTTTCAGGTTGTATTCGCCTCTGCCATGGAGGTAAGTTGTTTATTTATTTAGGTTTAAGTTTTGAATATGAAGTTTGGTTTTCGGATTTTGATTTTGATTTTTGATGTTTTTGAACTTTATATGCGTCGGATTTTTCTTTCAGTTCAAGGTTAAAGCTTCAGCAAATCGGAGTTCCCGTACTGTCTCTTATAAAGACGAACATGGTTCAGAGAGGAGAGTTTTTAGCGATGTATCTAGAAGCGAGGAGAGGAATGCAAGAAAGAGACACTACTACGATGATGGAATTGGAAGAGATACCCATGGTGATGATTTTAGAAGAAGACGAAGCAGATATGAAACTCGGACACCTGGTATGTCATACTTCTTACTTAACACTTAACAGATGCATGTTTGGGTACACTTTATCTCTGAAATAACTTTTGCATTTGGATTGTCATATACAAAATTTAACTTGTGCATCTTTCTGAGCTGATGGATTATGCATCCAAACTCTATTACTTGGAACTAAGAAGGTTATTCATATCTTATTTCTTAATCCTTTGTAGGCAAATCTGTTCGGGATGATGGGAGATGGGAATGGCAAGATAAGCCACACCGTTTTAGTTACTCTGGTAGTAGCAGGCGCCATCAACCTTCTCCAGCAAGTAAAGCTTTTCTCATTCTTGATGCTACCTGCCGTTCTTTTCTTCTTTCATTTAACTATTTTGAGTTAAAACAATTTTTATAATCATGCTGAAATTTGGTACAGTTGGTGCTTCTCCCTGGGACTATCCATCTCCTTCTCCAGTTCCAATACGAGCCTCTGGGACATCTGCGAAATTTCCACATTCTAGATTTGGTCGGACATCTCATCAGCTTAGCTTTTCAAGGGAAAATCATCAGTCATTTGAGGTAGTATAGTGAATTGTCCTATTCTCTTTTCTTTCTCTCTATTCTCCCCTCTTAGATATTTCTCTTTAAGTAGTATTTCTGGAAATGAATGAACAACTAGTTGATAGTGGTTAGAGGCAATACTATTTCTCTTCTTCTTTTTACTCTTTCCCGCTCTTTACAGTAGTCTTTTATCAATTGTCAATGTTAATTTTCTGTTATATTTTTTTGCCTACTGTTTAGGACGAAGCCAATAAGAAGGGTTTGGCAGAAGAACACAATTACGAGATTACAGAAAGTATGCGCTTGGAGATGGAGTATAATTCAGACCGTGCATGGTAATTATCTATTTAATTCATCATAGATTGAATATCTTAGGGTTTCGTTCTTCAAAGGGTATTAAAATTTATTGTACTTTATGATGAAAATGGGAATTTGATGTTATTCTGTAGGTATGATAGAGAAGAAGGAAACGACATGTTTGATGCGGATAGTTCATCATTTTTTCTTGGGTATGAAGCTTCATTCCAAAAGAAAGAGGCAGAGTTGGCCAAAAGACTGGTATTGCTCTAGTTCTTTATTATCAAATAATCTTTTATGTGCAAAGTATTTGCCATTTTTCATGCCGTGCCATTTATTGTAAAATGCTGGATGCTTGATTGAAAATCTTACTAACTTGGGCTGTACTTTTGCTTGTCCAAATCTATCTATATATATAAACATGGCTTAGCAGTTTCATTGAAATAAATAAAGATTTTAGTAACATGTATTCAATGATACCGATTAAAAATTGTTATGATCTTTGGGTTCCTAATATCTTGTGACATTGAGTTCGGAATAATAGCTAAATGATAGTGTAATGAGTGGCGATAACATTTAGTTCTGGCTTTAACATAAGTGATGAGTTGTAAGAAGTAAATAATCTTCCAAAGATAGTACCCTTTCACAACTTTTGTTTATTAATTTTCAAGCCCCCGTGGTTAGGGTAAATGTTTTGCAGAGATTTAAAACTGTAGTGGCTTTTCCTTTGTCATTTTATTGCCCTCTGTATTTCGATATTAAAATAAGCAGAAAAACTTTTATCTACTTTTCTTTTATTTTCCTGGCTTAAGTTGTCTTAGTTTGAACATCCCGTCTCTTAAATCTGTTACCCTGTCCTTTGCTGAATAAAGTGGGTTCTAAACAATTGTGTCGCCTCATTAACAGGTTCGAAGAGATGGGACTAAGATGTCCCTTGCTCAGAGCAAAAAGATGTCTCAGCTTACCGCCGATAATGCTCAATGGGAAGACCGACAGCTTCTAAGATCCGGAGCTGTTAGAGGTACTGTGGTGCAAACTGAGTTTGCTGACTCGGACGAAAGCAAAGTGAATCTTCTAGTACATGGTAAGTGGAGATGATGTTATTTTTGTTGATATATGAAATGCTCATACGTTTCGCTAAAAGTTCTTTATATTCTGTTGTCACAGATACAAAACCTCCATTCTTGGATGGCAGAAATGTTTTCACGAAACAAGCTGAGCCAGTCATGCCCTTAAAAGATCCTACATCAGATATGGCCATAATTTCACGCAAAGGATCTAGTTTGGTTAGGGAAATTCATGAGAAGCAAAGCATGAATAGGTCTCGCCAACGATTTTGGGAGCTTGCAGGTTCTAAGCTTGGTGATATCCTTGGAGTTGAGAAAACAGCGGAACAGGTATTGTTTATAAAATGTTATTCTTTGACCTTTTCTTTTACGAAAAAGGATAATGTAGTTCATCAGTTAACTTTCTCTTCATTTGATGCTAGATTGATGCTGACACTGCTGAAGTAGGTGAACATGGTGAAATTGATTTTAAAGAAGATGCCAAATTTTCACAGCATTTGAAGAAGGGGGAGGCTGTAAGTGAATTTGCAATGTCCAAAAGCATAGCAGAGCAGCGCCAATACTTGCCCATATATTCAGTGCGGGATGAATTGCTGCAGGTTTGATGCTTATCTGTTAGTATATGTTTATATAAGTTAGAATTAAATAGAAACTTTAGCTTGCCACTTGCTCTTTGAGATCATGGCTGGCGGGTATTAGCCACCTTGTACATCCAAGGATTAATTGCAGCTGCCTGAAAGGAATGAAGAAGTTCCTTCCCCTTACAATTTTTAGATTTTTGTTCTTTTTCTTTTAATTTTTAAAGCTATATTATATCATGTTGACTATTTTTTATGTACCAAGTTTTTATTGACTTCCTTATTGTATGTTTGACAGGTGATTAGAGAAAATCAGGTAGTTGTCGTTGTGGGTGAAACTGGCTCTGGGAAAACAACTCAGCTTACACAGTATCTTCATGAAGCTGGGTACACTATAAATGGCATAGTTGGTTGTACCCAACCTAGGCGTGTGGCTGCCATGAGTGTTGCAAAAAGAGTTAGTGAAGAGATGGAGACAGAGCTGGGTGATAAAGTCGGCTATGCTATACGTTTTGAAGATGTGACCGGGCCAAACACCGTAATTAAGGTGAGTTGTTCAGTTCTTATTAGAAAGCTAATGTCAAATCTTTATGCATTCAAGTGTAATCTACATTCCTTATATTCTTATCTTTTGGTATGAAAAATGCACAAATCTTAGGTTTTCAATTCCAGCCGTTTGGCCTTCTTTCTTTTGTTATGTTTGCTTTTGATCCGACATGCTAAGTTTTCTTCTTCAACTTTACAGTATATGACTGATGGAGTCCTCCTTCGTGAAACGTTAAAAGATGCTGATCTTGACAAGTACCGGTGAGGAGAAATTATTTCTTATTTTTATTGTCTATCCCAATTGACAAATGAATGAGTGATGAAATCTATGTTATTAACTTTTGATTTTGCAAATATTGCAGTGTAATTGTAATGGATGAGGCACATGAGAGATCACTAAACACAGATGTGCTTTTTGGAATATTGAAAAAGGTGGCTGCTCAACGCCGTGATTTCAAGCTTATTGTGACATCTGCAACACTAAATGCACAGAAATTTTCAGATTTCTTTGGAAGGTAAAGTATCTTGTTTTCATACCAACATATGCCGACATCTTCTTCAAATGAATTTAATGTTAATAACTATCTTTTTAACTTTTGCAGTGCACCAGTTTTCCACATTCCTGGTAGAACATTTCCCGTCAATATTCTGCACAGCAAGACTCCTTGTGAGGATTACGTTGAAGCTGCAGTGAAGCAGGCCATGACTATTCATATCACCAGCCCTCCAGGCGACATCCTCATCTTCATGACAGGCCAAGAGGAGATTGAGGCAGCTTGTTATGCCCTTGCAGAACGAATTGATCAGCTTACCTCCTCCACCGATAAAGCTGTTCCTAAACTACTCATACTCCCAATATACTCCCAGTTGCCTGCTGATTTGCAAGCAAAGATATTCCAGAAGGCTGAAGACGGAGCTCGCAAATGCATTGTTGCCACCAACATAGCAGAGACATCCTTGACTGTGGATGGAATTTATCATGTTATTGATACCGGTTATGTTAAAATGAAAGTCTACAACCCGAAGATGGGTATGGATGCCCTTCAAGTTTTCCCTGTCAGTCGTGCTGCTGCTGATCAGCGTGCGGGACGTGCTGGTAGAACAGGGCCAGGCACATGTTATAGGTTGTATACTGAGAGTTCCTACTTGAGAGAGATGTTGCCAGCTCCTGTGCCCGAGATACAAAGGGCCAACCTTGGCAATGTGGTGTTGCTGCTGAAGTCTCTGAAAATAGAAAACTTGCTAGATTTTGATTTCATGGATCCTCCGCCACAGGACAATATCGTTAATTCTATGTACCAGTTATGGGTCCTGGGTGCACTTAACAATGTAGGTGCCTTGACTGACATTGGATGGAAAATGGTGGAGTTCCCCTTGGATCCCCCACTGGCCAAGATGCTTCTGATGGGTGAACAGCTGGAATGCTTGGATGAGGTTTTGACCATTGTCTCGATGCTCTCTGTCCCATCTGTGTTTTTTCGACCCAAGGATAGAGCAGAGGAGAGTGATGCTGCCAGGGAGAAGTTTATTGTACCAGAATCGGACCACTTGACGTTACTAAATGTATACCAGCAATGGAAATCTAATCAATATCGAGGAGATTGGTGTAACGATCACTTCTTGCATGTGAAAGGATTGAGGAAAGCTCGGGAGGTGAGATCCCAACTATTAGATATTGTGAAGACTCTGAAGGTGCCTGTAACATCGTGTGACTATGATTGGGAAGTGGTCCGTAAAGCCGTTTGTTCAGCATACTTCCACAATGGTGCAAGATTAAAGGGCGTGGGAGAGTATGTGAGTTGCAGGAAGGGAATGCTGTGCCATTTGCACCCGAGCAGTGGTTTGGGTTATACGCCTGAGTATGTTGTTTACCATGAATTGATTCTGACGACAAAGGAGTACATGCACTGTGTTTCGGCTGTAGAGCCACAGTGGCTGGCCGAATTTGGTCCGATTTTCTTTTCTGTCAAGTGAAAAGTCTTGTTTGTATAATTTCAGTTCAGTTGAATTTGTAAATAATAGCAATTTGGTTTATTTTTTATATAATTTTTGCATAATCTGCCCCCTTTAAAAGTGCTTGTGGTAAGAATTTTGTACGATATGATATGACTTGAATACTTAGCAAGTCCATACAACTCTTTGGTGATGATTTATTATTATTTTAGCATGACATGACATTTTTTATTATTTAAGATAAAAATAATTTAAAATAAAAAAGAAAAACCAAATTGTTCCCCAGTCACCATTCGTCGCCACCGTTGGCGACCGTAGATGGTAGCCATTCGGCCCCATATTTCACGAGCACTTCGTCTCACTCACCTGAGTTCGGATTCAATCTTCATTTTGCCGAAAAGTGATTCAAAATCCACGTAAAGGATATCAAAAGTGAGGAAACTAGAATATTTATATCGAGATTCGCGAATTTTGAGATATTTTCTGGTGAAACAACTATCGAATTCGGACTCAGCGTATCAATCAAGACGTCCTGTGCAATTTGGGGTCAAATGGCCACCGGTGGCCGGCGGTGATTACAAGCGGCGACGATTATTTTAAATATTTTTAAAATTTAATAATAAAAAAATATTATTTTATTCTTTATTTTAAATTATTTTTATATTTAACATTATTAAAAAAATAAAAAATATTAATAAAATATCCATGAGTGACCAAAAACATTACATGTATAAAGTCCAATTATTAGATAAAAAAATTTAAAAGTTGAGTGACTAAAGCTGGAGTGAGAAGATTGTTGAGTGATGATTTGTGCAATTTACCCTATAAATTAAAAATTAAAAAAAGCTATAAATAAAAAAGATTAAAGGGTTATTTAATCTGAATTCTAACTTTGTTTAAAAATATAATTAATTGCATGTTAAATCTTTAAAATGTTAATATTTATTTATAAATCATTAAAAAACAATAATTGTGTATAATAATGTATAACGTTAGTGGTAATTGACGTTTAGTAAGTGCACCGAAAGAATAATATGAATTTTTATCATAGTTAAAAAATAATAAAGTCATTTTCTATTAAATAAGGTAGTCATTTGATTTTACGTTTGAAATAACATTTCTAAAACAAAATTACATAAATAATTTTAGGATAAACTATTAAAATAATCACTTACGTTTAGTAAGTGTACACTTTTGGTCACCAATTTGGAAATTGACCATTATAGTCACTTAGTTTTTGTTTTTAAACATTTGGTCAATTGGGTGTTAATTGACGTTAGATTTGATGACGTGCTGACTTGTCACAGTAAAAAAATGATAAATTATCTAGATAGTCCCTAAACTATTACTTCACTCCTATTTTGACCACCGAAATAAAATAATTTGTATAATTATACATTTAGTTATTCATATTTACAATTTTTTATTTCTTCTCCCCTTCACCATCTTACATATTCTTTTTCATCTTCATATTTACATAGTCCCCTTCACTCCTAGTTTACCTTTGCCTCTTCGTTCTTGCTTTCAACAAGAAAACAATGGCTCAAAAGAGTGAACTCAAGGGCACCGTTGCCCTCCATTAAAGTTTTATGTTTTCAATACATACCAAATGATCCATAGTCGTATTCTGTCTGAATAAGCAATTTGTATTCCCAAAAAACTATGGTATTCAAGTAAATTAACAAATTTGACACTCTTATTTTGAGTTTCAACGTCCAGCAGCTAATCAAATCCAAAAACTCATATTCAGTTCAGGACAACATGTATGCTTCAGCTGAAGTTATTATATCCCTCATTGCTAATATTGTTGCCCTTCACAATACCTTTGCTTGTTTGAAAAAAACAATGCTCGAAAACGACACCAAAAAATTAGTAGAATAACACATACCACAACAAGGCTTGTCAGTTGCAAAACCTTTTTTTTCATGGTAGTTTAATTTTGACCTACCTAATCAGATTCAGCTGTGTGCAGTGGCGAATTTAAAAAAAAAATATTATTGATCAGGCCAATATAAATAGAACAAAAATTTATATAACATAACTTAAATATATAGTTTCTATTTAATACATAAAATCGAATTTATGTCCAAAAATATATAATCAAAACACAATATCTTCATCAATTAAGATTAACTCTCCTTCTTTTCAAAGAATCAAAATCATCTATGATCGAAGAAATAGTAAAATTTTCAACAATTTTTATTGTTAAAAATACTCTTTCAGTAGTTATTGTACTAAGAGAAAGAGTCAAAATAAATTAAATCAATCTATCAACAAAAGGATAAAAAAACGATTTTCCACTTTCTGACAAATTTCTACATATTTGAGATAGGGTACTCAAATTCTCCATCTATGCATGATTAGGAACACCATGAATTTTTTTTTAGGATAATACTTTTCTGCAAGACGATAAATTTTTTCACATTGAAGTTTTTATAGCCATTTGAAGGATTTAAACCCGCACTTAAAATAAGTAGCTTTGTTGTTTGCTCACTGAAACGACTATTTAGTTCATATAGTTGTTGATCCATAGTAATTGTAAACCACATCCACTATGTAATTGTGCTCCACTGAAACGATATTTTTATTACGTTGAGAGCGAGTAAGTAGCATTCACATTAGGGGCAGAGTGAAAGTGTCGTATCTAGTACAAAATAAAATCACTTTATGTAAGAGAACATGTAACACCCTAATAAATTGAAAAAAAAAGAGGGAAAGAATTATGATTGTGGGGTTTTGAACCTGTGCCCTTTGGTAAAGTGGATGGGTGTCTTAGCCATCAAGGCTAAGACTATTCTTGGTATCAAGGCTATCACGGGTTAATTTTAAACTAATATGTCGAGTATTTGCATAATAATAATAACAAGAAATCACTTCGACTCTTCCAGCTACCCCTCCCCATTAATGAGTGAACCCCCTTTTGAGATTTGGAAATTTCCCTCACCGAACCCGCACCGTTCACCGCCGACCTCGCCCACCGCGCCGCCGTGAGAGTCACCGCCGGCATCATCA
The DNA here is from genome assembly GCA_958450335.1 of Hibiscus tridactylites. NCBI lineage: Eukaryota > Viridiplantae > Streptophyta > Magnoliopsida > Malvales > Malvaceae > Hibiscus > Hibiscus tridactylites. The sequence goes on from OY288271.1 coordinate 5,267,776, forward strand.
GAAGCGCCACGACGTCGCAACCTCGCCCCTGGCTTCCATGCGCGTCGTCGAGCCGCTTCTCGCCGACAAACCCCGTTTGAAGCGGCTGCGAGAAACCCAATCGTTGCCGCTGTCTCTTGCTTTTTTCGGCCTCGGTTTCCAGCCGTTTATGAAACGAGCACCAGATCCGGGCTCTTGACGTGACGACAAGCAAAACCCCTAAGGTTCCTTGTTCGATTGACGCCGACGAAGCCCTCATCGGAGCTACGCTATTTTCCGACCGTCCTAATTCGTTTTGGTGAGTTTCCAGTTAAATTTCGGATTTATTTTGGTATGTATAGGTTTGGTTGAACTGTGGTGTTAATGACTTTTTGAAATCCGGCAGAATCGATGCCAAAGGCGATTTTTCCGGCAGCTTCCGACGACCATTTCCGGAGACCAGAGTTTTGGGTGAGTGAATCGAGTCCAAACCAGTCTAACCCGGTCTGGACCGGTTGAACCAGTCAACTCGATCAGACCCATCCGACCCGTCAACCCGAGTCAACTCGTCTGAGTCAGCCGAGTCAACTCGTCTGAGTCAGCCAAGTCAACTCGTCTAAGTCAGCCCGAGTCAACTCGTCCGAGTCAGCCCGAGTCAACTTGTCCGAGTCAGCCCGAGTCAACTCAGTTGACCCCTGTTGACTACTGACGTCATGCTGACATCAGCATTGACTTTGACCAGTTGACTCCGACCTCGTTGATCGTTGACCTGCTGACGTCAGCGTTGACTTTGACCGTTGACCAAAAAGTCAAAATTTTCGAAAACTCCTATCTTATGTTTATCGATAGTCTGAGTCCGTTTTTGAAGCTCGTTTTGCAAAATTCTGACCAGAAGGCCTCCGAATCTGACCTTGAACCCGAAAGTGTTTATGTGTTTAATTTTGTTAAGAGCTCTTTGGATAAGGACTGAAATGTTAATTTGTGTATTTGAAGGTATGCAAGTATCTTGGTATTCGAAATGTCATGGGGCACCCAGTCCGGATTCGAATGCGATCGAATGTAGTATCATGAGTCAACCGGTATAACTCGGAGCTAAGGTAATACACTACTACCCCTAGTATGCTTTATGATCATGTTGATATTCGGTTAACGCATGCATATTTGTGATGAAGTGTATTCGTGAACTCTTCTTATGTCGAATCAGATACGAAAAATAAGTATGAGAATCAGTAAGATCAAAATATTCGGATAAGAATATTAATAGACCGGGAGTATCGAAAGTGCTAATAGTAATAAATAATACAGTTAAATCTGAAACTCTATCAATGGTGTCTAAGAACCAATGCTCAGAATGCAGAGTATGAGATGTTGGTTATGAAATTACGAAATTGCCCTTGGGTTATAAAAATGACTAAAGTACCCCTCTAATATAGAAATGACTCGAAATCTGCATTATGTCTAACTAAGCAATTTTATTCCACCTAAGATGTATAATTTATTGGAAAGACTCCGGCACTTTTGTACAAATTCGTGTAATTAAAAACTTGGATTATCCCATAAACTCTGTATAACACATAAAGGTGAATCATCTGAGAATATCATTGTAATCCTACGTCGATCCTTACGACAGTAGCGAGCAAATTAATTGGGATAATTGTAATGACCAAAAAGACTGTAGTACCCTCGAGCACCTAAATGTCTAATTAATTGGAATGACGTGTATACCTTCAAGTTCTGAAATGAATGAATCGTCTGTAACGGTCATAGGGATTAAGACGACTTAATCTCTACAGAGTACGTGAATGATATAGGTACCAAATGGTAATTCAGAAAAAGGAATGGTGGCTTTATCCCAAATTTCCAAAATTACTAGAATACCCTTTTCAGTTAAATAGGTGGTTATACACCCAATGGAATCTTGAAATTTTCTAATAATACTTAAATGGCTAAAGTGCCTCTAAGTGTTAAGTTTTAATACACGCAAATTATTCACATCTGAATGTTAGTAAGTATTGTAAAGTTGGGATATGTCGCATTAAACACATTTTAGAGGTTTGATAAAATGTTAGAGCCCATGAGAATTATAATCGTCGTTCCGTTATGATTTTGTTATATTTGAAAAATTGACATGATAGTTAAATAACTAAAATGTTATGTTATCCTAAATGATTAGAGCATCCCTGGAATTATCTGATAACTTAAAAGACCTTGATATAGAAATACTTGAATGTCCGGTTAGAAAACTAATGAGCAAACAAGATACCTGAGTTCTGTGAACCATTTCTTATTCAATGTTGGTATAATTACCAAAATGCCCATGAATGTCGAAATGATCATAATACCCTTGTGAGCTTAAATGATTAAATCGTTCACGATATATTTGAATTTAAAGAGCATGATGTATGAACTCCTAGAATATATGTTTCGAGCCAAAAGTTCAATGTGCCTCATTCTGTAAATATCAGGTATCTCTGAGAAATAAAATTTGTTATGTCTAGTGTGTTCCACGTGTGTTGCATTATGTTGTGTATATATGTATGTATATATATATGGATTATGATTATGTGATGATTGCCTGATCATGATATATGATGCACTTTGAGTTGAAAAACATGTTTATCTGATAGGGTGTGAAATATAAAAGTATGAATGATTCTGTTTGAGAAGCATGATTATATCTGTTGAAAAAGTCTTGTATGCGCAATATGATTGAGATTATATTCTGGTCTGTTCTGAACTTATGATATCTGAATCTTTGTATAATGGATATGCTATATGCTCTATTAACTGAAATCTAATGATAATGTGTTATAATCTGAACTGTACGTTCTGCTTAGGGATACTCTCGGGTTATGATTGAAGTGTCTGTGACAGCCCTGATCCAGCTGTTCTGTTAAGCTCCTACGCCCACGGGCCTAGGGTAAGTCTTTCTGGACCTAATGCATTCCCTTAGGTAGGCTCCTACGCCTCAGGCCTAGGGTAAGACCTTCTGTATGCAGTTCTGGGGGACTGCATATTGGTGTAAGGTTGGAGGTTAGTTCTTGTAAACTTCTGTATGAACATTTAACATTTGCATTTAATCTGTTATGTGCTCATATGATATGATGTTAAGTATTTATGTATGTTTGATTTGCAACTTATTAAAACACACTAGGCTCTATGGTTTAACTACTCCAACCCGCCACTCTGTTGATTCTCTGAACAATAAGCTCTCTCTTAATACTCAGTAACATAGAAAGAACAAACCTGGTAGTCCTCAAGAATAGTGCTTCACTAAATTAGCGAAACATAAATGGAGACAAGTATTGCCTGGAACATCATAAAAATGTTATGCATACCATATGTCTGCATGAGCTTACAACATCTTTTGGTAGTTCTGTATTACTGAGCTTTTCTAAGCTCACGTTATTTTTACCATCGCAGGTTAAAGGATTATAGCATGGTATAATGTTTGACATCAGTGTTCAGAGTTCTCTCGGCGTTGCCTCTAGAGTACGATACTGTATAGTTAGTGGGCATGTATGTCATGTATTGTTTCATGTCAGTGTCTGTAAAATGCTTTCTGAAAGTTTTGTTATGTGTTTAAATGATTTTCGGAAATTGTATTTTAAACAAAAGTTGATTTTACAGTTTAATAATTGTTTCGAGAAAGAAAAATGTCTTCATGTGTATTTTTCACTGTGGGTCGCTCTTGTGACCCTAATGTGACTTCCTAGGATCCGTTGTAACGCATAGGCGGGTCTAGGGGGTTACAGAACATCCCAACCATCTTCTCTTAATTTATGAATTAAAGATTTTGTGGCAGCAATTAAGTCCATAGCATTTAAAATATCTTTTGACTTATGATGCAAAGTTCGACAAAGTCCATCAGTATATCTCATAAATTTTTGCATCATATATAAAATGAATATAAAGTCAAAAGCTAACAATTTTTTAAGAACAGAATTAACATCTTCGCATTGAGAATATAAGGCTTGAGGATTAGTGGCTATTTTTTCATGAACAGAACGCATTGTACATCTTTATGACACTGCAAATTGAAGTTCATCTAGTATTTTTAGGACGTTGCAAAGTACCAATTTGGTTTAACCCTGTTTTAGTCTCATTTTCTTCAATTTCAATTAAATGCTCTAATTTAGCTATTTGATTATCTTGTAATTTATCATGACGCTTAAAAAAAGAACTAACAATATTTACAATAAAAATTAAATCTTTAAAAAATCATAAACTTCATATACTTCTCTCGCAGCAGCGATGAGAGCCAACTGTAATTGTTGTGCTTGTCAATGCACGTAATATGCATAAGAACATTTTGCATAAATAAAGATTGTAATTCATTCCATTCACCTCTCATATTACTTACTTTATCATATCTTTAGCCTCTAAGATTTGCAATACCCAGCTCATGATTAGATAAAACTGTAGAAATATCTTCTTTGAGAGTTCTTGACATTGTATCCTTGACATGTACTAAATGTAAATCGTTCTCACACAATTTCATCTTTATCGACAAATCTTATAACTATAGTCATTTGTTATCTTTTGGATATGTCTCGAGATTTATTGATAATTATGCAAAATTTTGAATCACCAATCTCCTTACGATTTTTTTTTTGCATTTTTTGAGTAAATATATGCAAATTTTCCTTTTGAACAGACGAAGCTATATATTTTACATTTTTGTAGAGCATTTTCTAATACAACGTCTCTTATTTTAAGCAGCGAGGAGCTTCAACATCTCTAAAAAATTTCTTTGGTTATTTGACTTTGCACTCTCATTATGTCCTCTAAATGCACATTTTCGAAATGTGAGCCATCGTACAACGTCTACTGAAGTACTTAATCGTAAACGATTATCAACATTCTGTTTTGGAGTTAGATTTTCAAATACAATATCAATATGACTTTTGGGTTTTTTGAAATCTTCTCAACATTGAACAGAATACAAATGAGCCAAGTTGATGTGAGCACATATTCACCAGTGCTTGATGCTGATCCGGAGGTCTTACCGTTAGGACCAATTACGCGATATCAGGCGCAACATTTCAGGGAAGCTTTTTTTCTTACTTGTGTTATTTCTGAATCATTTGATAATACTTGTGCCTTAGACGATAGGACTTTTAATGTGTTGCATAATTAATATGTAACATGATTAGGTTATATTACTTATTAGCTATATTTAAGTATGTATATAATATGATACATATGTTTAGAGTAATTTAATATGGAATGATAATATTATATATATATATATACACGTGAATTTGGAAGTGAATGCATGTAACTTATACTAGTGTTATATGTGTGTGGAGCAGTCCATGCACGTGAGCGAAATGACCAATTGTACGTGACAACAAGAATTCAATGCATTTTTGGCTTGTGCCCGAAGGGAGCCTTGCACCTCAGTGTGATATCCCATGCAGCCAAGACTTTGTTTTCACCCATGCACTTGCAGCATGCATTGCGGCAAATGGAATTTAAATTGCAAAGCATCAAATTCCATCACGTGCAGCCAATTTTTCTCAATCTTCACTGTGCGCCAATTTTTCTCATTCTTCACTGTGCGGCAGAATGGATAATCACAAGTAGTTTTGTTGCTTTGAATTTCAAAGCACATGCACATTTACCATGTGCTCAAATAGATGGCACACACATTTTCAAGATGCACGGCTATAGTGCATTGTAAGTTCTTATTTAACATAAATATGCCGTATGATTGTGCAGGTTATTTCGAATTTAACATTTTCAACATCGGTCGTTTTTTAAGCCTTCTTCACCATCATTTGAAGTTTTTTTCAAAACGCCAAAATTATCATCTTACTCTATATCATTATTATTATTTTTATTTGTGTTCATCTTTAAGTTCTTATTTAACATAAATATGTCGTATGATTTTTGTTATTTCATTGTCGTCGTTTTTATTGTAGGAACGTGCCTACAACATTCTTAGATCCGTAACAAACGAGGATAGTCCGTTTTGGCAGACTGCCCCGTATTACGAGTTAATATCTTTCCCCATATGCGTTTCAAATGCACAATCTTTTCCTCTAATCCTCTTCCAGTTTTTAAGTTCTTGTACTGTAAAAATATTCGAACAGATTTTTCTAGTTGTTTCTTTCCAAAAAGAAAGGACGAAAAACAATAAGAAGAATCAGTAGTAGGTGAATACTCTAACTAATTAAATATCTTAAACCATTTAGATTGAAGACACTAATTGACTTACGCAAAGATGGATCAGGCATAAAAAATGTGTTATCAATATTAACATTAGACTTTTTTATACATGTTTTATTATTATTAAATATAAAAAAATAATTTAAAATAAAACAAAATAAGTTTTTTATTATTAAATAAAAAAGTAATTTAAAATAAAACTCCAAACACTCAAATCCCTAAGCTACTTCCACCTTCACTAGAATCATCTACTCACTTGTCGGCAAATGGGTGGGTGACGCTGACACCGACGCCGACGAGTGGATGGATGGTTTCGGTGAGGGTAAAAGTGGTTTAGGGATTTGAGTGTTTGAGGTTTTATTTTAAATTATTTTTTATTTAATAATAATAATAATACTTATTTTATTTTTATTTTAAATTATTTTTTGTATTCAATAATAATAAAATATACAAAGTGTAACACCCCCGATAAATATGGTGTTTTATTATAAAAAAAAAGGTATATTGGCACTTGAGCATTAAAATGCATAATTTAAAATTTTGGAAGTTGAATTTGTAATATTGCAACAGTTCAGGGTTTTGGGCTTGATATTTCCTTTACCTTTGGCCTTTTTGAAAATGGAGAAAAAAGAAGAATGGTTAACTATTAAGATGGTCACTTATGTTTACCCCAATACAGAGTTGATCACTGATTCTGAAAAAACGACCAGTAATATCACTTACGTTTTCGGTGTGTAAATTCTTAGTCACTTAGTCGTTTGTTATCGTTAACCTTTGACAGGAGGTTGATTCGAAACAAGGACAAAAAGAAAAATTACCTCGACAGTCCCTAAACTATTACTTCACTCCTATTTTGACCACGAAAATAAAAACAATTTGTATAATTACATATTTAATCCTCCACATTTATAATTTTTTTATTTCTTATTCATCTAACTACCAATGTCTGGGACCCTTTGTATAGTTTCTATCTGTACTAACTGAAACACACCAAATTCTCTAGTTCAACTTCTGTAATCTATCTCTCTTCTGATTCTTCAGGCTAAAGGCATTTTTGTCTGATACTTAGGTGGTCAAATAAAGAACAATCTTGTTATTTCTAAGTGTTTCGTTGCTATAAATAACAATTCATAATTAGAACTTGTTGTTGCCTTGATCATCATGTTTATATTGGCGTATTATCATATACCTGCATGTGGCTTTAGCAGCTTGTGGTAGTTTTGTATTATTGAGCTTTCTCAAGCTTATATTATTTTTACCATCGCAAGTTCTAAAGGATCACACATGGTCAGCTATCGACATTAGCATGTGAGTTCTTTCGGGATTATTTACGAAATATGGTATTCGTGTAATTAGGGGGCATGTATGTGTCTTATATACATTTTTGTCTGAAACTCATTTTATAACGTGTATTTATGAATATTGTTATGCTAAATGAATAATTTTTAAGTTGTATTTTATTCTGAAATTGTTTAATGGTTTTAAATGGTTTGACAAATTGTTTTATCCGAAATTGTAATGTGGGTCGCTCTGGTGGTTCGAATGTGACACCTCATATTGGATCAGGCAACCTGTATCGATTTGGGTGTTACACCATGTCATACTAAAATATTAATAAAATAATTCAGAGTGATCAAAATAGGTCAAAAAATAAAATTTGGTGAGTAAATTAATCGTTTTGAAAGTTCAGTGACCAAAATAAATTACAGAACAAAATTGAGTGATAATTTAAATATTTTATCTTAATTTTAATATGGGTGGGGTGGGCCAAACTTAAAAGAGCCCCCGCAGGAAAAACAAAGTTTTTAATTAAAAAACTAAACAACAACAAAAATATATAAACTAAAAATATATATTTTCTCATGAGGTGGGTTATGGCCTAGGCCCACATACGCCCCTTATCCTCTAAATGATAACACTATACGAACTCAGGTAAACATGGGGAATAAAAGTATAAAACACCTTATGCCACTAGAAAACACAATCTTTTTTTATTAAATAGTATTACAATAATATTTTCAAAGTAAATATCGCGATTCGAACTCATACAAAGGATGAAACAAATGAGCATCTATACATCACTAGGTCAATCAATAGATCTCACACACAATCCTTGTGTAAACATAAATTTGGTTTTTTTTTTTACATTTTTATGTCATATAATCGTTATCATTGGCGGGGAATTCAAGCAGAACGAATTTTATTTCTTTTGATTGTCTCAAAAGTTCTTAGTTTCAAAGCAGAAATTAAATAAATAAACTTCCTCGATGAGTCATAAATTACCATAAGAAACAGAACATGTCTATAACATGTCAAGTAAATTATCAAATGATGTTTTACAGCCATCACATATCACATTGCAGAATAAGCAAATTATAGAATTTATGTTATTGGACGATTCTGATCATAGAAGTAGCCATCTAAAGACTCCCTCCTCTCAGTGCAAGCACAAGATGAAGCACGGAGCCTCCCTCGATATTGTATTCACGAGCTGTTTTGTCATCCGCGAGCTGCTTACCAGCGTAAATAAGCCTGAAACCATGGTGCGATTCAATTGAAATTAGAAATCACGATTATGCAGTGGAGTCCGTAAAAGTGTCGGTAACTGCAAAAGTGAACCACTAAAGCCAAGTATTTTATACTCAACAAGCGTCTTTCAGGGCAAATATGCACAAAATTCAAACCAACATAACAATGTACAAAGGAAAGCCCCAGAGAACAAACGGCTACCTTTGCTGCACGGGTGGAATTCCTTCTTTTTCTTCAACACGTTCTTTAATCCGATCAATGGTATCAGTTGGTTCAATATCAATCTCGATTTCCTTTCCGGTGAGAGTCTTGACCTTGATCATAGTTCCTCCCCTAAGCCTCAAAACCAAGTGAAGAGTCGATTCCTTCTGGATGTTATAATCCGCAAGAGTTCGACCATCTTCAAGCTGTTTGCCAGCAAAAATCAATCTCTGCTGATCAGGTGGTATTCCTTCCTTGTCCTGCAAAGTGGAAATCCGCAAACATTTCACTACAGGGGTTTCATAAAATAAGGGTGATCATCATCATTTTTACAGGCATTTAATATAAGATAATCAGACAAGCAAAGGAAGTTAAACCAAAGTATCTCATAAACTACATTAACCAGAACTTGAAGGTCGGTGTCGAATACAAGTATGTATCCGACATACATGTTCTCGTTTTCAAAAGTTTTTGGAGGATCATACCCCTTACTATGTTCAAATATGTGTTGGACAGATACTTTAAGAAAAAATCAAGAGTTAAGATAATACAGTTATAAATGATAATCTATACAACCTGATATATAACTAGTGACAATTTTTCCTGCATTTCTTGGAAAATTTCAAATCAAAGCTTCTTAAGACATAAATTAGGTAAAAACTTTTCAAATTTAAAACAATACATCATAATTACCCGCACAGTTAAATAGCATAAAAGCTATGAAGAAATCAATAAGGCAAAAATATTACATAATGTTTCGATGTTGGATGATCATGGCAAGTTTTCGCCATTGAATATCAAACTATCTCTAATCCTAAATAAAATTTGAGTGTTTCTTTTTTACAAAATAAAGTTCAGAATTCAAAGTATTTCCCATTCCTAGAAAATTTTGAATTCAGACTTATCAGCATCTAATCAATTTAGCCAAACTTGGAACCAAGCAAGTTTATATATTAAAAAAAAAACATAATTTTTGTATCCTATTTGATTTTCTTTTTCCTTTTAGCTGTTCTTTTCGTTTTCTGTACTTTTCTCCTAAACCAAACAGAAAAAGACAACTAAGAATTCTACAGTAAAATATTTGAATGAAAGTACAAAAAACTCAGGAAACTTAAAACCTAGCTACAGTTTCCCTTCACATATTAAGAGTTGTTTCCATCAACCAAAGAGGAGGCAACGATAACAACACAAATTCCTTCAAACAAGATAAACCCAGATCAAAATGATAGAAAAAAGGAGAAAAACCTGAATCTTGGCCTTGACATTATCAATGGTGTCGGAGCTCTCAACCTCGAGAGTAATAGTCTTCCCTGTAAGCGTTTTCACAAAGATCTGCATGTCTTTCCTATACAAAAATCTGCTTTCTTCAAACAATTGTTTGAAGGGGAGGGAATATTTGAGTGTATAAATTATACTGTATTAGTTTTGTGGTAAGGAGAAAGCGAGCGGCGAATGGGAATCTCCAAAAGCTGTGTGCTAAAGGTCGCAATTCGCTTAGTGGTGGTGGCTGGTGGGACCTTCACGCTATATTTGGAATTTTGGATTGGAGAGCTTATCGCAATCTACCTTTCTGTGAGTATTCGATGGACTCCTATATTAAAAAAAAAGGTTTTATTTTGATGCACAAGCTGTGTAAATTTTTTTTACACAATCTTTTTATAAAATTTAAAATCTAAATCACAAACCCTAGCAACCTAAACCCTAAACCCTAAGCCCTAAACTCTAAACTCTAAATTCTAACCATAAACCTTAAATTATATACCCTACATACTAAACCCCTAAACCCTAACATAAAACTCTAAACCCTAAAATTAAAGAGCTTGTGTAAACTAAAGTTTACGCAGCTTGTGCATCAAAGTATTTTCCAAAAAAAAATGGAGTTAGTTTAGTTGATGAGTTTTATTTTATAATTTGAATTTTATTTGAATTTTTTTTAATTGAATTTATGAAATTCGAGTCAAATTGAATTGAGTTGTGAGTTTTTTTTTTCAATTTTAATTGTAAATGTTTATAATGTTATAATACTAATTGATTCAATATAAATGGTGTACTATAACTATATGTGATGTACATATACTTTTTTTTGTTCAAATATGTGATGTACATATATTTTTTTAATAGTTTTTCATATTAGATATACATATATTAGACAAATTTGGGGACTCCACTTGAAGTTGAAAATCAATCTACTAATTACTATAAAAATTGAGTTATTCGAAATTCCATTTTATAACTCAAACTTTATTAGAAAATTTTTTAGTCGAATTTATGAAATTATGATTTGAGTTAAATTTTTCACATCCGATGAAGTTTAAAAAATCAATTTCTTCGAGTCTGTCGCTATTTTTCTCAATTCACTAAATTAAAAATGAGTACATATTTAAATGTATTTGAGCCCACAACTATTAAGATATTAATAACAATATCAACTAAACTAAAATTCAAATCAATTAATTTTTTAAAATTTTTTGATGTTCGAGATTAATACATATTAAATATTAGATAAAGAAGAGATTAGTCCTTATTTAATACATATTAAATATTAAATTAAATTTACAACTTAAGGAAAGAAGGATGTCAACGGAGAACTTTGACCACCAATTCTAAAGTTTGTTGACAAAGACATCACTATTTATGTATATTAGATATTTTTTCTGAATTAAGTTTTTTTTTTTCAATATGCTGGTGTGATATAAATAAATAAAACCAAATACGAGTCAAAGAAAAATAAATAAACAAATACAAGTCAAAGAAAAATAAACAAATAATGGGGCGGTGGAATTATAAACATGTAAAATACAATGTTTTCAAACTGTTATTTTTTTTACTAAAAAAGTTTTCAAACTGTTGTCCACTTGTATTTCCAAACATTTAATGTGGATATTTTATATTTATTTGCATGCTCTCTGTTGTCCTTGAATGCCTTTTTCTTCCCCACTCTTCATCCTACCATAAAATACATGGAAATGTTATTAGTTATTCGGTGTGGGTCTGTTAAATTTATATCCGGAAATGTTAATTCAAAATTTGGCATTAGTTCTTATATTATAATCAGGAATAGATAATGTGCAGTCGGAAAAATTTAAAATTCGTATATAATTTAAATTTTTAAAAAATTTATATATTTATTAAATATTTATTTTCATCCCCTAAAATTTAATCCATATATTTTAATAAATCTATTTTTTGAACTTAGAATTTCACTACTTTCCCAAATGGTGCATATCATTATTGATCAAATTATAGGAATTTTAAAGTATCAAATTAGATGATAGGAATTATGTTTATAACTTATAATTAGCACAAAGACTAATAACATTATTTGACTTAATAATATAAATTAGATGATATCAATTTATGTTTATAAATTATATGAATTTTAAAGTATCAAATTAGACTAATAAATTATAGTAATTATGTCTTTGTTTGGGTTGATATCAAAATTTCAAATTTCAAAAAATACAAAGACTAAAATTGACCAAATTAACTATCTACCAATTGGTTTATTGAGATGAGCTATAAGGCTAATTTCCTTAAGTAATATTATGTGTTTGAATTCTAACTTTGTAAGTGGAGCAAACTACGTTGAGAACAGTGGTAGATCTAGGCACTCGAGTTTGGGAGCTAATTAGAAATTTTCTGAAGAGATCTTATATATAAAGTAAAAGTCACAAATGATTACTAAACTTTAGTTAATTATTTAATTTAGTAACCAAACTTGTCAATGCTTCAATGTTATCAGCAAATGGGATTTAGTTAGTTTATTATTCTCCTTTTAATATAATACTTCAAATTTGCTTATTTGTACTCCACAATATTGTTGGTTGGCCATGGATGATTGAACTGCCAACTGAGGAACAAATATAGAATATAATGTGATTTTAAGGCTTAATGTTTAGGGTTTGGGTTTATGGGTTCAAAGTTTTCAACTTGTGGTGTATAGATTTGTGGTTTTAGGTTTAGGGTTTTAAGTTTAGGATTTAGAGTTAAATTATTTTTAATTAAATAAGGCTAAATTAAAATAATGTGAAATATTAAAGGTTAAATTTATTATTATTGTTTGAATTAGGAATAAATTGTTTGAGTATGCAAATGTGAATGAATAAATGTATTATTATACAAAATTTGTTAACAACCACGTGTCCGTTAAGACTTCAGTGACCAAACTGAACTAAAACATAAAGTTTAATAGTAATATTGAAGTAATTAAAAATTTAATTACCGAATTAAATAATTAACTAAAATTTAGTGACAATTTGTGAACTTTACCCTTATATATATTATAACACGAATTTTTTTACGTTAAGTTTTTCACCTTGTTTTTCAATATATAAATAGATATAAAATACATAGTAATGAGTTTTTTAAGGAAATAATTGAAACTTCTAATGATATTTTTAAAAGTTTTAGAAAGTCAAATTACAATTTTAAAAAAATATAGAAGCCAAATAATTATTTTATAAAGTTTAAAAGTCCAAATGGCAAACTTTTAAATTTTTGTAGGCCATACCCCCACATATCCTCATTGTGCTTCACAGTTGGTTGGGAAAATCGCAATTTTTTTAAATAAAAATATGTAGCATCCTACATAAATTAATTAATTAATAGATTAAATATATATGATAAAAAAATCAAATTAAAATATAAAAATTAAATCTAAAATTTACCATTAGTACAATAACTATGATATATTTTATGAAAACTACATATTTAATACCTTAACTAGTTAATTATTATTTTTGTGAATGATATCTAATATTATATTTTTTTATTTTGGTACCCTGACCTTTAAAAACTAACAAAGATGATGACGTGGCTTGATATAATAACGGTTTTAGTCCAAAACACTTATATATATCACTAATTTAGTCCAAAATTCATCAATTTAAAATATCATCTAATTTTGATAGAATTTTGTCTCATCCCTCTCCCACCCTCGTATTATCACCAATGTGGAGTTTAGTTCCTCCAATGGACCCCACATTAGCCCTCATTGATCCCCAAATCTTAAATTTTTAATTGTCTAGCATATTTTTTTAAACTCTAAAACTCAAAAAGTGTTCGATTGGAAGAATAAGAAGAAAATGAGGACTTTACAGTTTTAATTCAAAAATTAAAATAATGTTTAAATTAATAGAATTTCAGACTAAATTGATAGATTGTATAAATTTTAGATTAAAACTATTATTAACCCAAATCACGTTTTTATTATTGTTAATTTTAAACTACAAAGATATTAAAACAGGACAAAATTATAATATTAAATATTATTTTATCAGAATTAATAATTTAGGCACCAAAATAATAACACGAGCATAATTAGAATACTAAATATAGAGTTTTCTATACATATACTTACGCACCGGATCGAATCCGAACCCTTACATGCGGGAGTTCCACCCACAACCAACGCGGCATCCTGTCAGATTCGTAACTACGAAAATTTGACCAAATAGAATAGTGTAATTAATATATTTTCTTTTGAATTCAATGAAAGTAGCGTGTTATATTTTCTTTTGAATTCAATAAAAGTAGCGCATTAAATGTAAAAAAATAAAAATTAGTTTTTTTCTTTTATATTTAATTAATCGATCGATTGGTCTTAATCAATGCTTATAAGAGCAAAACCCATATGTTTTACCGAGTGAATTTTGTCATCGATTTTAGTAAAAGTAATTTAAAATATTAGTTTAAGATTGGGTTAACGAGTGTTTTCATATCCTAATTAAGCTCGTAGTAAAAAAAGTGAGTTTGTTTCACATAAATTTTTAAAAATATTTTGAAAATATATAACTAAAAAGCAATGTTTGGATCACTAATATAAAATATTTTTACTATTTGGTTGTTTAAAAAAATCCATTTCTTTTACAAAACAATGCCCACATAAAATATAATTATCTTATTATTATTTCAAGTACTATTATTTTAATGATAATATTTAATACTAATTAAACTTTTATACTAATACTAAATATATATAATGCAATTATTCACTATTAAAAATTGATATTTATTTCTAAATATTATAATAAAACGAATTATATTAATATAATAATTATTAGATTTTTATATTCTTTAATAAAACAGTGACATAAATGATAAATTATTAATTATTTTAAATTTTATCATTAAAATATTTATATTTCAAATAATAATAAGTTCATAAAAACTTTAAAGTATTATATTAATATTTTTGATTAAGTAGAAAGTTATTATATTCGAACTCATATAAGACGAGACAACATGAACATCTTTTGTCACTCGACCAATTAGTGAATTTCAAAGTATTGTATTAATATTAAACAATCAAAATAATATTATTTAAAGTATTAAATTAATTATATAAAATGGTTTGAAACTATTATAATATTTATTTAAAATTTTCATAATAACATTTTATACTATTAAAAATATTCATATTTCTATATTATAAAAGTATTTATTACTAATTTTTATAAACTATAATCTATATATTCATTATTAAAATGTTAATAGTAATATTAAAATAAGTTTATTATAATATTAAACAATAGTTTTAGAATGATAAAAAAGTATTTATTATATTAATAATTTACTATTCCAATTCAAATATTATATGGGTAATTGTTTTATACACAAGCGCTTGTGGAAACTTTTTTACACAAGTGCCTTAGTTTTAGGGGTTAGGGACTTCGTTTAGGGTTTAAAATTTAGGGGTATAATTGTAGTAGTTTTGAATTTAGGGATTGTTGATAGAATTTTGGGTTTAGGGTTAAAATTTAGGGTTTATAGGTTAAAACCTAAATACCCACCCATATTACCCTAAAACTAAACCTTAACCCTAAACCCTAAATTCTAACCCTAATTCCTAAATTCTAAACATGAACCCTAAATTCTAAACCTTTACACTAAAACCCCTAAACTCTAACCCATAAACACTAACCCTAAACCCTATAATTGAGGCGCTTGTGGAAATAAAAACTTTCCACCGCCAGTGTATATGATATTAATCCATATTATATTACATGTTATTAAGATAAAAATAGGAATATGCATGGTTAACAGCATTGAAAATTACAATATTTGACATCAATATTCCAATATTATATTATTATTTTAAAATATTTAAACTAAACATAATTACTGATATATTAATTATATTTGACTCGATTCAAATTAATTTTTGATATAAAAATATATATTTCTTATAACGAGTAATATTTAAAAATGACTTACTCATTTCGAAAGGGGAATTCAATTTATTAAAAATAATTTAATTTTTGTTGACGGTGTTATTTTTCATAAAAACGAACACAAAAATTTATGTAAAACATTTTTTAAAATCATATTCAATGGAACAAATAAATAATTTGAAGATATTACTATATAACAAAGTAACATATATAGTAACATTCCCATTCTTCATAGAAATTATTAGTTGAATAATTGTATCTTTAAACACCTATTAATAACCACCTGAATAGATAAGGGAAGGAATAAATGAAACAAATAAATTAGATCAAATAATATAGTCAATGAGTTTATTTTCTTATATCAAACTTTATTTTTCTTTTGTCCTCTTGATTCTCTAAAGTTTTATTATGATTAATCTAGACTAATTCGTGTCGCACATCTTACTTTACCAAGTGAATTTTTCAACGAAATTTTTTTGTATATACAATGTTTTGAACTCGAGATCTGTTTAAACGATATCAAATTGCTTACTACTTAGACAGTTGGACAATCCCATTGATAAAAATTTAATTTAATAGTAGTTAATAACACCAATTATGACCTTCCATTTATTTATTTATATTAAATAACGTAACTATAATATTTGCTATAATAACACCTATAAATGGCTCACATATCTCTATATTTATTGTTACGTTACTCAAAGGGAAAGCAAAAAAGAAAAAAACTCTGTTTTCTCTCCGTCTCCAGAAAGAAGAATACGAAGAAGCTCTCTGGCTATGGTTGCCGACGTTAGCTCTTCGCACAGAGTTCTAAGCGGGTACAACGATGATCTAACGGTGGGAAATGAATCTGTTGGAGCAAAATCAGCGGCTTTGATTACTAAAGACTTGCTTGGCACCGGAGGCGGTGGCTCCGCCTTGATCGATGCAAGAAACGATCAATCCCTAGAACTTGACCTCGACGTTCATGTCCCCAACGGTTGGGAAAAGCGCCTTGATTTGAAGGTACGGACTGTTCTAGTTATTTCAATTTTGGTTTTCTTTATTGTATGATTTCTCAACTCACGGTTTCAATTTCATCAATGGAAGTTTCATTTCAATTTTCATTGTTATATGATTCTTTATATTAAGGTTCTATTATTGATATATTTGTTTGAATTATTTCTCTGTTCTTGTTAAATCCTTCTGTTTGGATTCCGAGAAAACGATGAAGGAAATTGGGATATTAAACCAGCTTTCACTCTTTAAAGAAATAAACACAATTTGGTTGCCTCATTAATTAGTTTCTTCAACTGAAATTTGCCATTTATTTATAATCAGATTCTAAATAAATACTAGATCCATTCACCTTTTTTACATTTTATTGCCTTGTAGAATCGATTTTAATGAGCAATCAATAGCATTAAAATTTGCATTTATTTACCTAAAAATTAATTTACTCTTTAATGGTCTGCAACTTCAAATGCCGCATGCTATAGTTTACTTTTATTAATTATTATAACTTCTCTTTGAATCGTCGCATTAATTGCAATTATTTTCTTTAACATCTTCGCATAGTGAATTTCAATGTATTTTTGTTTAGTTTATTTGATTAATGTTGTAATTAATGGATGATTCATTTATTATTTATAAAATTGGTTGCAGTCTGGTAAAGTGTACTTGCAAAGATGCAATTCAACAAATTCTTCATCTTCCTCCGATGTGACTAAGCACCAAACTAATCAAACAGTAACAAAGCTTCAAGATTTGAATTTCCCGGCATCGCCATTGCCGTCTTCTAAACCTTTGCTAAACTTATTTGATGAGAGCAGCTTGGAATTGAAATTAGTCTCTTCATCATCATCGAGCAAGTACCAGAGCGTGTGCACCCTCGACAAAGTGAAATTTGCGCTCGAAAGATTTGAGAAAGAGCCAATTAAGAAGCGAACATCACCATCGCCGTTGTGGAAATCACCCTTGTCGCCCTCGTTTTCTTCATCGTCATCTTCGGTCAAAGATTCACGAGAAGGTGACTTAGGGGAAGAGAAGCTTGCATCGCCGGTTGCGGCGGGTTGCCCTGGTTGCTTATCCTACGTGTTGATAATGAAACACAGCCCTAAATGTCCTAGATGCAATACTCTTGTTCCTATTATGCAAGCTGCTAAGAAGCCTCGCATTGATCTCAATATATCAATTTGAGAGACTTTAATATTCAATGCTTCACTATAATTTTGTAAATGATAGATGAATTAGATATTGGCAAAAATTGGGTTTATTTTATATATTTTAAATTATAATTGAATTGTTGGTTTTATGGGTGAAATTAAATAGAAAATATTTTATTAGGTTATTATTTTATATTTTTGAATTATAATTTAGAATAAGAGAAGATGTAAATGTTTGAAATTCAAATTTTGTTTACCTTTAGCTTTAAGGTAATTGCATGAACCGAGCTCAGTATTGTAAAAGAAAAGTCCTAAGATTAGCATTGATTTTAAGCATGCGAGGATAGCCTAGTGGTAAGAGTACGTTCATCTGCTCTATTCTCTTCTTTTTAAGTTTTGGATTTAAAACCCCTCAGGAGCGTTACCTTTATTTAAATTTTCTCTCTCCCTCTTTAGGTAGAAGTAAAATAAGATTGTAATAAAAAAATTAGCATTAATTTTGATTTTTTATTATATATTATTTTTTTCAAACTAATTATTAATGCAAGTTAGCTTAAAATTCAATTTACCCTTTGATTCCTTAGTTTTCATTTTCTTATATCATTGGATTATTTTTCTAATTAACTTTGTTTTTTTAATAGTCTAAATATGTTTATAAGTTAATATATGTTCATATATATTCTTAACATTTCAATAATACACACGCCTATAAACAAAGCGATTGATTTTGAGTCTCTTAGGATAAACGTCATCCACTTTTCTACTGGAACCACTTGTTGAGTTTCTTCTAACTAACATGCAATGCATTGTTTTCTTGAATTGAAAAAAAAAAACTAATTGGCAAGGAACAAACTTAATTAGAAATGCCCCATGTTAGGTGTACTCATCTCTCGCCATATATTATATCAATTCATTGTAAAATAAGTTTCAATATGAAGGAAGTCCAAATAAACTTGATGAACCCTACACTTGAAGAAAGCATACTCTTCAAATAAGCTTTCTCCATTTAAAGACAATAATTAAGTAGGCAATTCCAATATTTACTTAAAGAATACATCGGATTATATTTCTACATTTGAATTTGTGAAATATCAAATTTTGATTACAATAATTTTTAGAATTGAAAATTAAAGATTGTGATTGTAGTGGTATGGAAGGTATTGTTGGTGATATACTATCTAAAATGCATAGACTTTTCTTTTAATCTTTAAAAAATTCGAACTCGCGTCCTCTTATATACTGCAACAATAATAACAAAAAACGAAACATACTCAACAAAACCCAATAAAGTCTAAAACCATTAATTGAAAATCAATTCATCTTTATATCCCTGACTTTGAGTGTTGATTGAACAATTCAGCCTCATTTCCCAATAGATTCAAGGCATTTATCATTTATGTACTATATAATTAACTTTATTTTGCTGCCCATCTCTAAATTATTCAACTGACTATTTTTCTGATTAATTCGAGTTCATTCACGTTATACACCTAATTTTAACAGATTAGTATTTCGATGAGAATTTTTTATATATGCGAGATCTCAAACTCAAAATCTGTTTGAAAACTGCATACGTTAAAAAAATACGGTTGTGATATATAAATGTTTGAAAACTGCATTCAACTACACTTTGTGAAATGATGAGCTTTATTATGGTTGCTGCATGAAGCTAAATAAAGGCCATTTACTATACCAATCCATTAATACACCTAACACATAGTAAATGAGAATTGAATTTTCTTTAAAGATTTTCTACCTACCTTCTCCTTTCACTTTTAATGTTTAGTTTTCGTACCAATCCCATGTATTTTCTTTTAGCATAACGTATCTAGTTGTCGTGTCATCAACTAATTATTTCCATACTACTACCACAGTTTTATTTTACAATTTACAACAAAAAAGGCACTCCTAATTATTATTATTTTTTATCAGGCATATGTATGTACATACTATTGGTGCTCAATATTGTCGTAATTCAATTTCGACATGAAAATTAAAAAATATAATTTTTTATCGATTATCAGTTGTCTTAGCGGGATTAAGCGTTAGGTCCTTTAAATAATATCAAAGTTTAAATTTTAACATTGTGACTGAAGAAAATTAGATTGAAACCGTCACTTAACTTCTGCAATATTCGATCCAAATAAATTGATTAATATAAAGATATGATTCTAGTAGTTATATATATATATATATATATATATATAGTCTATGTTAATTTTGAACATATACTATTTGATACAATGACTATACAACTCAAACTACTCTCCACCTATAAATTAAAGAGATATTGAATGCTTAAATATGCTTGATCTCAACAATCTCATGTGTAGTATCGATGGTATTATCAATAAAACTAAACCTGGTCGACTAAAGTTTCTGATAAATTTTTTTGACAAATTTTAATTATAATCCTAATCTTACCTAGAGGAGAGGGGGGGGACACACTAGGGAAAAGAAAGAGGTGTTTCTGAGGGATTTAGAATTCATGAACTAAGAGAACACAAAAAAAACAAAGATGTACAGGTTGACCAACCGGTAAAATATAATTGCTCAAATCTATGATAATTAAAAATCAAGAGTTTAATTTTAATTAATTTTCTCAAAATTATTGAATAGGTAGGTGAGCCTAATCGAAGGCGTAAAAGATGGGACAAAAATAATCTGCAGCTTTTTAAATACTATAAGTAATCAATTTCCGACTGGTCAAAGGAATTCGCAGATAAATTCTTTTATTGCATTGGAAGTTTATATTTATTAAATATTGAATTCATTGCTCAATTTGCCCAAATATTAAACTAGTTACTTTAATTTGTTGGAATTTAGTTTTTATATTTTACAAAAATTGGAAAGTTAAACCAATTTGTTAGAAAAACATGTAGACTATAATTGCTAATTTTTATTAACATGCAGTATATGAATTGTTGAATTTTATCAGTTTCTTACATATAAATTGTTGACTCATTGGTTTTCAAGCTATCGATTTAACAAAAATATTTAACATGTGATTCAATTGTATTGACTTTTCAATTTTCATAATGTAGAAGGGTCAAATTCTCACAAAATTAAAATAGAAAGATTAATTTCTCATTTTAAAAAATAAAGGATGAAATTCACAATTAAGTCTATTATATATGAAGATATCGAATATCAACGTGATTATTTTTAATATTTCAAGAATTATCATGTGTGTTGTTTTAATATAATATACCCCTAAAACTTTGCATCATTTTATTATTTTTGTTGAAAATTAAAAGCTCCATTATTAGTGAATAGTAAATGAGTTTTTTTTTTTTGCGAAATTTTCATTACTAATTTATTTGTGATTTTTTTAACTCAACAAGTAGTCATAATAAAAAAAACGGATGATGTTTATCATAAAAGATTCGGGCTCAATCGTTTTGTCCGTAAGGTGGGTGTGCATTGTCAAAGGGTTAAGAATATGAAACATATACTATCTAGTAATCACCTTTAGACTATTCAAAAAGAGTTTTTTGTTTTATTTTCTTATTTTTATCGTGTATTGTTGCGCTTTGTTATGCTTTTGTAGCACGTTTTTTCGTCTTTACGACAAGTCTCTGTCTTACAACATGTTCTATATTTACCTCTGCGATCGTTTGATGCTCGAACAGAGATTCTCACGACGTTAATTTCTTATTTGAGATTGTCAGTGGTCATAGATAGCATGATCATCTTTTGTAGTTGTTTGCCGATTTAATCATAACTGTATAGATGAGCAATCTGCAAGATTATTTTTTCGCTCACCACTCTTACATCACGTCTTATACCTCTAGTTGGATAGATACAAAAAGATTTTATAATGATTGTTGAGTTTATATGTCTCAAGGAAAGATGTTGATATTCTTTTCGCCTTTTGATTTTTTTGTTTATTTATTTGGATGTGTTTTTTGGTGGACATAATCTCCAAATCTTTTGTTAAGTGTATGTGCATTGTATTTGCTGAATCTTTCATTGTTTCTAATAAAACTCAATTATTTCGGTTAAAAAATAGATAAATATTAGAGTATAATTTCTAATTAAGCCTTTAAAACTTTTTTTAAGTCTTAAGGTGATTATAAGTTAGTATTTGTTCATACATATTTTTAACCTCTTAACAATGCACACACTCCTTGTAGACAGACCGATAAAGTTCAGGTCTCCTAAGATGAACGTCATACACTTTTCTGTCGGACCACTTATTGAGTTTGACATAAGTATTTTTTACCATGTCAATATTTATGATATATATAATATGACAAAAGGGGCTTTGAAGACGACAAGGAGTAACATGCGAGAAATATGCCATATAATATATTCCATATCCTCAAATAAAAATTTGATTATTATCCATATAAATAGTTTGAATAAGATATATTAATTTTTTTTAAATATGTCAGTGTGATACAAGTGTAATATATATTTAATTTTTTAATTTATTTTAATAAGTACACACCGTGTAAAATTGATGCTCGAACCTGGGTCACCGAAATGAATTACATCATCTTTTACTACTAAAACAAAGGTTGAGCAAGAGACATTAAAGTTCATTGTTTACTTTTCTAAGTTTTTCAATTTTGATGAAATTGATTAAGATTATTGTTTATTTTTTTACAAGTCTTAAATTTAATAATAATTTTACTTAAAAAGAAGAGAAAGGAGAGTGCTCTTAATAGGTCTAAAATTTATAACTTAAAAAATATGAACGAACAAAGATAAATAATTTGACCAAACTAAATGTGCTTATTCAAAATTATTATTTAATACAATTATTGAAAGTGATTGATATTTATAAGTATTGCTGTATTGATTATCTATCTGTTAAAACTGAACAAAAATCAGTATTAATCTTCAACGGTATATAGAATATTAATGCAATTTTTAAAAAACTCTATTTTTTGTGCTGACTGCAAACTTTAAAGGTAAGTACAATTCACATAAAATATTTTTTAAAAAATTTTACATTTATTTTAAGAATATAATATTTTTTATTTAATAAAAAATTATATTTTTATATTAAAGTGTTAATTAATATTTCGAGCGGCTTTAGTGTTTTTGAATTAATTTGTTCAACTGCTTAAGTATACTAATACAGTTTGATAACATTATTACAGAAAAATAGAAAATTAAGGAAAAATGATTTTTTCGATTTATAATTATAACTACAATCAGCATATCAGTATACATAAAAGTATAATCAATCAGTACAATATACAAATAAAATTATAATCACAATCGATATATTTTTATAAATATGATATGATAATAATTATTACAAAACACAAAAATGGATGATCACCTCGGTTTGATTTTTGATATTGCTCCCTTTTGTTTAAAGTTTTCAAAAAAAAAAATTAAGCTAATGAGTGTTACATATGATTTTATAAAATTATTATTTATATTTAAGAGAGAATAAAGTTTGAACCTTAGACAAATGAAGGATCCAACTATTAAACTCAACTAGGGGGATTATATATCAATGATCTGAGTTCAAATAATGTTGTTCATAAAGATACTTAGAGATGCTATGGGTTATTAGATAATGGGGTTTGACAAGTTTATTGGACTATGCTCTAATTTAGAGGCTGAATTATGAGGCGCATATCTCAGCTTGATGTGTGCATGGGAAGCTGGATATCGACGGGTTGTCCTTGAGATGGATAGTTTAGAAGCAGTTGAGATCATTCGAATTGGCTCTTCTTCCTTATCTGGGCGTATCTTGAAGCATTACTTTCTGGAGCTCCGTAGTCAACCATGAGTTGTTCGTATTCAACATATTTTGAGACTAGAGAACAAGGTAGCGGATGTGTTGGCAAAGCTCGTCGGTACTAATAGTTTTGATCGAGTACAATGGGAGGAACCACCTTCTTCCGTTATTTCTTTACTTCAAAATGATTATGTAACTTTGTCTTTTTTTAACCTTGTGTTCTTCTAAGGTAGTATGGGTACTCTTTTCTTTCATTTAGGTTAGAGAGGTTTTTAATGAGGCTTGTGCTACCTTCTTTGGTGTTTGATGATTATCAATGAAGTCACACCTATTTTTATAAAAAAAAAAAGCTTAAAGCCAAAATATGCCTCTAATGTTTGACTGGGTAGTTATTTTGGCCCATGTTTTTTTTGAATCATTTTAACACCCAATGTTTTCTTTTGGGTCAAAATGACCCCTCTGTGAGAAAATTATTATTCAACTGACGATAAACAACTTGAAATGACTTGACAGAATGACACATTAGAAGAAAAAATATTTTATATTTTATACAATTTTATAAAAATATTTTTTAATGGACGTGTCATTATGTAAAGTCGGTATATTTGTTTATATGACATTGTTATCGCGACGTGCACTGCCATGTAGGTTTGTCACATCATTTCAAGTAGTTTATAGTCAGTGGACTAACAATTTTCATTCGCAGAGGGACCATTTTGAAAAAAATAAAACGTTAGGTGGGTTAAATTGATTAGAAAAAGAATAAGGGACAAAATAACTATTTAGTCATACATTAGGAGTATTTTTTTGGCATTACGCCTTTAAAAAAGCATCACATAATCAATAAGCCAATATAAATTTTGGCATTGGTAATGTATTTTTACTTTACGAAATTAATGTATAATGATAATTATTCCATTCGAAAAGCAATAAAATATAGGCATAAAGGTGTAAGAAGCCCTTAAATTTTTTAAAATAATAATAATTAAGCTCATAATTTTTTTACACCCAATTAAGCCCTTGAACCAAATGATTGAATCATTAAAACCCTTTTACCATTATTTTTTGACATTTTTTTTTTAAATCTGCTGGTGCAGTGCATCATATCACAGTTTTTTCACTTAACATTTACATAATTCTTTTATTTTATTTGAAAAATTCTCTAAAGTTCTAAAACTTTAAAATCCATAAAAAATATTTTTGAAAATCTATAAACACACCATGATAAAACTGTATGTACCAGTAAAATTTAAAAAGAAAAATGTCAAAATTTGATTGTCAAAATTAGTCAAAAAAATTATTTGATTTAATTTTTTAGTTTAAAGGCATAGATGATTCAAGAGGTTAATTACGTGTAAAAATGTTCAGAGACTTTATTGATATTTTTTAAAAGTTCAATTTTTTTAACACCTCAAGCCTAAAATATTACTACAAACTAATCGTATAGGTTATTTACTTTCAATCGCAAAAAAACTCAGAGCTCAACCAAAGATATCAAATCTGATTATCTAATGTTTCGGGATTTTATTTGTTTTGCATTCATCGAACATTTCATCCAATAATTTAAACTATATATAAAATGTATTTATAAAATAAATAAAAAACCCCAACAATATGAAAGAACATGTGGGATTTCTGACAAGGTGCATGAAACAAGCTCAAATATATTATACTTTAATTATTTGTAAATATAGCATATATATCTCGTTACAAAATCTTTAGTTGAAAAACAAGTATAATCCATTAAAACAAGTTCGGAATTCTAAATTACTAAACGTTGATGAGAAACGATTTGAGTTTTGAATCAAAATACGAATTTTAACTTTTAAATTTTCAGAGGATTATAACATCAACAATGAAACATACAATAATTGTAATGTGTGTTGTCACATTAACATCATAAATAAAAGTTTATTTAAAATAAAAAGTCTAATTGATAAAAATATAAATATTAGAGAATAAATTCATCATCAGAACAATTAAAAATATATGTTACAATAATATAAAAAACATAAAGTAGCGTGATGTATAGTTGTACTATTTAAATCAGTATGACCATAATTGTTTATAGAAATGATAAAGTCAACTCTCTTCTTTACGTAAAAAAAAGTCAACTCCCTTCAAAATGATGAACAAGTTCAATGGAAAAAGCATATATATATACCCTCCTCCCTAGAAGATTGACTTGCCGATCTACAAAAGCTTAACACAAATCCATTTTCATGGCTGCCCCCAAGAGGTGATACAGGAAATCTAACCCCATAAACATAAGACTGCAGAGTTTTTGAACTAAAACACCTTATTTGTTTTGATATCTGCAGGCCTGAAGATGTTGCCACTGTCACTGTAATGGCTGCAAAAGATTTGCTTGGATCAAATCACCGTTATTTGGATGTCAGGTGAGATCTTAAATCCCCAAATTTTCCTCTTCTTTTCTCCCCACTTGAATAAGCAAATGTACAGTTTATATACACGCTTTGGAAGAGAAAGTTCGGTTGTTTTTTACATGATATATTTCGAACAGAAATCTTTGTTTTTTTTTTGTCCATGTTTATGCTCTACGTTAAAAAAAATAAATTTAAAGTTTAAGATTAAGGTTAAGGTTTAAAAAAATTAGAACAATAGCATAGAATTAGCACCGAAAAATAAAAGATTTGTATTCATATATTTAGTGATAGAATTATTAAAATCATCACGTATTCCATTTGACATTTTTGAAACTTTTATTCGAAGACCAGTTTAATTTTTAAAATCAAAATAATTTTATTATTGATGGATTATGAACTGAAATCCACTTATATTATATAAAAACAATCAGTTTTATGGTCATTGTAGGAGTGAAATAGATGTATAAGATTAAATATCTTTATCTTTTTTTTTTATTATTTTTATTATTTTAATTATTAATTTTATACATCTATTTCACCCATCGAATGATCATAAATTAGTATAAAACTAATTGTATTTTACAGAGTGTAAGTGGATTCTAACTCATTATGTATATATATATGTTTCAATATTTGTAAGTATAACTAAGAAACCAAGGATGATTCTTTTTGTTTAGGACACCCGAGGAGTACAATAAAAGTCATATTGACAACGCCTTCCACGTTCCTTACATGTTCCTCACACAAGAAGGTGATTTATTTGAAATTATCTTATACTAATCATGGGGATTAATTAAATCCATTCTAATTCGATTAATATCGTTATTGTTATCGAACCGAATTGTCACCCCAACATGGTTTATGTTATCCAATAATTATCATCGTTTCTGAATTAACTAGGTAGAGTGAAAAATCCAGAGTTCCTGAAGGAGGTCTCCTCTATCTTGCAAAAGGATGATCTCATAATTGTGGTAAGAAAATAATATTAAAGGCTTTTATATATTTTTTTTATAATTTATTAATATGAATGATACACACATAACTGGCAGGGCTGCAACAGTGGAGGAAGAGCCCTCCGTGCATGTGTTGATCTTCTCAATGCTGTGAGTATATATTTTTATGTGTTTGATATCACAAGTCGAATTTGTCAAATACAAATTGTAACATCAAATTAAATCTGCTGGAGACAGGGGTATGAGCATGTGAGCAAGATGGAAGGTGGGTATTCAGCTTGGGTGGACGCCGGACTTGCAGCCGCTGCGGCCGGAGATAAACCCGCCGAAGAGCTCAAAACTTTCTGCAAATTCCGGCCTTAATTAAAATTAAGTTCCACCTCTGTATCATTGTTTATAATAAGCTCTCATTTGCTGCACCATACGGGTTAGGTTTGTGTCGCAAAATATTTTTTAAAATATTTGGAGGGGACCAAATAATTTTTTAATTCTCCCAAGTTTTAGGGGGACCATGGCCCCTCTACTTCTCATTGTATTCGACTCTTGATGAAGATGATGAAACCATAATGCTGAACCCAGAATCCTCTGTTTCTGACTCATCAATGTGTTGGTACTATTGTATGGGTTTGGTGTGGTTGATTAGGTTATTTTGTGGTCTACCATAGTGATGCCGAAGGTGATTATTTGTTAACTTTTTATAATTATGTGACTCATTTAAAAGTACTCTATAGTTGAGGGACTATCTGCATAGTTTTCCCTACAAATTAGTTTGTTGAAGGCTGAGACCCGATATATTAGCTTCCAGCCCGACCCAACTGGCCTTGGACTTGGATCATTTCGAAGACAGATAAACCCTAAACCCTAGT
This sequence comes from Hibiscus tridactylites, assembly GCA_958450335.1. NCBI lineage: Eukaryota > Viridiplantae > Streptophyta > Magnoliopsida > Malvales > Malvaceae > Hibiscus > Hibiscus tridactylites. The sequence goes on from OY288271.1 coordinate 5,295,867, forward strand.
TCCTAGCATCCTTCTCCTTACTGCAGTATAAAGTTCGTATTTCTATCGATTTCAGAAAAATAAAATAAGGGTAAATTATCTAGATCATCACTCAACTTTTCCTTAGGACCTATTTTGATTACTTAACTTTTAAAATGTTCAATTTTATCATTAAACTTTAAATATTGACCTATTTTGGTCACTCTATCGTTAATTCTTTAACTCTGTTATGACGTGAAAATAAATAATAATAATATATTTTTTATAATACATGTCATTAAATAAAATATTTAAATAAAAAAAATCGAAATTTACCTTACTTCTCTCACCTTCACCCCAACCCCACTCCTTTCTCACCTTCACCCACAACAAAATTCTCAACCATTTTTTCTCCATCAAGCTGCTTACCCTTCACCATCACTCAATTTTATCGTCCCAATTCAATACCCCTTCAATTGAGGTCTTTCATTCCTATAACCAACTTTAATCAAGCTTTACCCTTCACCACTCTTCATCTTTCATCACCTCCAACCACCATAAACTGGTCCCTTTTAAAAATAAAAGAAAGAAACAATTTAAAAACTAAAAAAGTTTAAAAAAGTAACTCAACATATAGAAACAAAGAGAAGAGTTTAATTATTCGAAAAAGAAAAATTGTAACCCTCCACTGCTGTTAACTCAAACCACCATCACCCTTCACCACTCAATCACAAATTGACAACCAAAAATTCAAAGAAAAAAAGAAAATCAGAATAGATCAAAGTAAAAAAAAAATATCAAATTAAATTTTAAAAGAGGGAAAAGTTTGACCTTTCCATTTTAGTTCCGACGATCGGAGCACCGATTGGTGAATCTCAAAGGGTCATTCGAGGTGCTTTGGTGAGAAGATCAACATACTTTAATTTTAGGTCGATTCGACGGTGGATGGTCGTGAATCGTTCTCCCAAGACACAAGGGCTTGAACTTATTTTTGGTTATTTGAGAGTGATTTTCAGAAAAAGCAAACCAGTAGAAGGAAAGGAGAGAAAAAGAAAAGTTTGCTGGTGGTTTTGGTTTACTGAAAAACTCACCGGAACGACATTAGTGAGTTGCTGGTGAATGTGAGAAATAGTGGGGGTGGAGTAAGGGTTGTCGGTGAAGTTGAGGTTAGGGAAGATGATTTTTATTTAATTAAATATATTAAAATATTATTAAAAAAATATTTTTATTTTTTTTATTTCCACTTCATAACAGAGTTAGAGAATTAACGGTGGAGTGACCAAAATAAGTCAATATTTAAAGTTCAATGATAAAATTAAATTTTTTTAAAGTTAAGTGACCAAAATAGGTACCAGGGCAAAGTTGAGAGATAATCTAGGTAGTTTACCCATAAAATAAAAACAATATTAGAAAATTCTCCATGAGGAAAGGGAAGGGCAAGCAGCGGAAGCAGATAATTCTGCCGCCGGAACTCCCACCGGAAATAGCAGAAGATGAGATTGAAGTCTCCGACGAGGACCTCCAATTCGTGGATCAGAACAAAGACTACGCTGGCTTCGTCTCTCGCTTGGATACTCACTCTATTAACAAGTTTCATTCTTCTTTATTTCCTCAATTTTTATTTTTTAGATATAAACAGTAAAATCATTTTTTTTTTGCTGGAAATTATTTTGAATATTATTTCAAAATTATAAATTGTTTTTATTAGGATATAAGCTATTTTTGACGTAGTTTTTATGTTATTGTCGGGTAATTAGTCGGAAATAGCTCTGTTTTTTTTTTTTACAAATCATTTTAATTTAAAAAGAATGTATTGTTTGGGGAACAAAATGTATCATATGAAATTTATATAATGAAATCCGGTCGAAGCTTGCCATTATAATTTTAAATATACAGCAATTTGATATGGAATCCATAATCTCAACTTACAATTTGCTTTCCCTTTTATCTGCATTTGATCCATTTCCATTTGTCTTTGGGTAATGGTGTGTTGTTGTGTTTTCTTGTTGAGCAAGCAAGAAATTAGGGTTTTCTGTTTTGGTTGTAGATACTTTGGTTTAATATTTGAATGGTGGTAATCAGTTCAATTTTCAAACTGGCATTTGTGGTTGACAACTTGAAATGGGAATTAGTTATTTCCAGTTATGATGATAACTTTCTTTTGTGGATAGGCAAGTCACTCGGGTGGAAGGTTTAAGTGAAGATGCTTTGGAAGCTTTATATGAGAAACGAAGACGGAAGACATTGGAGCAGAAAGAGAATGAGAATAGTGTTGTTGAAGTTGCTCCTGTCGATGTCCTTCCTGTCAAGTCTTTGGATGGAGAAGTCTACTACCGAACATGTATCTTAACATTTTTAATAAATTATTTTACTTTCTTTGTTGCTAAAGAAAGTGTATTCATTTAAGGAAGAGAATGGAATGGTTTATACTGTTATGTAATGCAGTTAACCAGACAGCAGAAGTGGCTGAAAATGAAGGGGATGCAGATAAGAGCATGGTTAAGATGACAAAAGCTGAAAGGAGGGCAAAGCTTAAAAAAAGTAAGAAAGAGGCTAAGAAACAGGGGAAGGAATCGGCTAAAACTGAAGAAGCGTAACCAACTCAACAAGAAGCTGCACTAGTATGTTGCTATATTTCTCTTCTTTATATCTTTCAATGTTAAGCAAGAAAAGCATAAGCATGAATATTAAATTTTACATTAGCATCTCAGAGACTCAGACAAAAATTTCAGAATCGTTTGAAACCAAATGGTTCATTTCTTTTTTTTTTGTTAAACAATACAGTCTATATGTAATAAGGAGTAATAAGGATAATCATCTTAATTATTTTCAATTATGTTAATACGCTATGTACAGTAAAATGGATCATTCTTCTTAAGCGTCAGGGTTGTAGCTAGATCCATATGTTTATAGCATAGCAGGTTAAGTGCATACCTTAAACTTTGCCTATCATGTAGCACTATATGGAACTTGAGCGACTGGCCTATCGGACAATTATAATGATCATCCAGCCTTAGATTTCTTTCTATTGACGCACTAACTTGAGCACTTGATTATATGTTTCACTGCCTTAAATTCTGGAATTAAATGACAACAGCTTGACTATTTTGGCACTTATTGTTTTGCCTTATCCTTGATACATCTTTATGATAACATCTGTCAATCAACAGAACATGATGGTAATGAACAAGAAAGGGGGCCAGTCTAAGCTTTAGTAATGCTCACCAATTATCAAACTCTACTTGAATCTTATAGAAATGAACCCAGACACTGAAAATCTCAGAAAAGGGTTTGTTGTTATCTATATATTCATATATGGATTTTTTCTTGGAAGGCTTTCCATTTTCTACATGTTAAAATGGTGCAAAAAAATCCTCTTGCTTTTGTATGTGCATCACAAAGTTTATAACTTTCTGGATGGTGGCAATCTTCATTTAATCATAATAAACCAATTTATCTCCAAGAACTTAAAAATGCCTATACATGTATGATATTAACAAACCCTGCCGGTAGGTTTTTCTCATTCAAGTTATTTCTTTCGTCTATGCCGTTCTCAATTTTTATCATTGCTTCGGGGGGGTTTTGTGTGGAGAAATATCCCCTCCATCTATTTGTGCATGCTGCTGAATGTGCTAAATCCTGGTTGTGTACTTTTTTGCATTTGTTCCTACCATATGGCATTGACAACGGGGATGCCTAGGTAATGTATTCTCATTCTCTAGTCATTATCTCCAATATTCTAAGAGTGCTTGCCTTTTAGGCAGAGGTGAAAGAAGACCTCATGGCTGAAAAAGCATTTGAAACCAAAAAGCGTAAGCTAGCTGAGCTTGGAATGGCTCTACTTGCAGACCCAGAGGCAAACATTAGGTCTCTTAAAGAGATGTTGCAATTTACCAAAGATGGGGATATATCAATTGTAAAGCTTGGACTGCTGTCCTTGTTGGCTGTCTTTAAAGACATTATTCCTGGGTACCTGTCCTTCCTCTCCTTCTCTAGTTCCCCTTAATTATCTCTTTTTAATTAATTTTCCTTTTCACTGCATTGTATTTTTATTTTTTCTCTACTTTTAAACGCGCAAATTAAAGCTATCGGATTAGGCTTCCAGCTGAAAAAGAGCTAGAAATGAAAGTTTCCAAGGAAGTTAAGAAAATGTGGTTCTATGAATCAACACTTCTATCAGCTTACAAGGTTTGAAGTTTGAACTGCTATCTTAATGTGATCACTATTCTGAAATTTTAACTATAATTTGGTTTAGTTCTTGAGTGGAGTCTGCATGTTGTGTGCATTCATAGTTTGAGAAAGGTTTGTCTACAACCTTTTCTCTGTATAAAGGCTGTTATCATCTGAAAGCCTACAATGTGGTTTAATTGGCACATGGATTTGTTCAACCATATTTCATCCTCATGAATATGAAAAAAATGTGTAATGCCACTACAATCAGATAACCAAAGTCGTATTTTAGTAAGCGTTTCATCTATCGTGAAGAAATGTTTATGGGCATTATAGCTTTTGGCTGGTTTCATAGAATGTCTAACAATAAGGTTTGATATTTTTCCACATCATTTGAGTTCAGTTTTAGTGCAAGAAATTGTTGGTAACTTGGCATTCTTCCTCATACTAATCCTGGTAATATGCAACAGGGCTACCTGCAGAAGTTGTTAGTGTTAGAAAAGCAGCCTATATTTCACCATGTTGTGGTTCGTTGTGTTTGTACTTTGCTTGATGCTGTTCCTCACTTCAACTTCAGAGAAAGCTTGTTGGTAGCTGTTGTCAGAAACATTGTCTCCTCAGATGATGTTGTAAGGTATACTGTGATGTTCTTTGAAATGTTAGAAATTGTTCAGTAATCTATTGAGGGTCTTTAAAGTTTTGACGTTATTATGGTTATTCAATTTATTAGTTTTATAATTGAACTTGGACAGCACAATTAAACTCCAAAGCAGTGTGCTAGCAATTTTGTTCCACCATATCTAATGAGTCTGAGCTTGTGCTCAAGAAGATTAATCCTGTTAAACATCTAGACCTTTATAATTTAATGCATAGAGGAATGGTAAGGGATCTGTTGCTTCCTTTTAAAGAAAGCCCCTAACAAATAATTCTAATGGAAAAGAATTTTTTTTAAAAATATTCGAGTTTGAACAGGTTTATCTATTTAATGCACATGAGTAAAGATAAGATAGTTCTATGTTTTTTTTTTACGATGTATGAGTTTTATCATGGACTCTACTACTAATCATATTAAAAATGTTAGTGAAAAATTAATATTTTTATAGGTGCTTTGCTGGCAGCATCATTCCCAATTTTGATTTCCAAAAATTAAAAGAAGAAAAAAAAGAGTCGATTTTAGATTTCCGATTTCCGATCCATATGCAAGTTGGTCCTTTTTTCTGTCGTTTAAAATAATAAAATAAAAATAGAAGTATAAATTAATTATAATTTATAAATAGAGGCAATCATGAAGACCGCGTTCTATAATGTTAACGTAGGTGTACGTATTGCTGGAAATACTAATAAAAATACAATATTGACTAGTTGTATTTTATTGTCTTCCTTCTTTGTCAGGCTTTAATGGTTTCTAGCAGAGATTTTCATGGGTCTTTCCACCCAAATCCACATTTTTCTTTTTTATTTATTTTAAATACTTGGTATATTAATATTTTCATTTTCTATTGAATTTTAAATAGTTTTCAGTACAACTAAATCAAATTGAATTACAAAATCATATTGTAAAGGTTTAATATCTCATTACACTCTATATTATAGCTTAACTCTCATTTTACTCCATATATTATCATCTTGTCTGTACTAGTTATCTTAATATTACCTTCAACTAAAATATCATTTTTTTAATTAGAGGTTGTCACGTGTAATGGATAAAATAAACAAATATTAGATTTTTTTACAAGGTAAAAAAACATAAAAATAAAAATTATTGATTTAAAAAATATGGGTCTTTCAATTTTTATTTTTATTTTATATTTTAATGATTTTATATGGCTTTTAAAATTTCAAAAATAAATTAAGTATAATTGGTATTTTAAGAAAAATTTAAGTTAAAACATAAATTATGAAAATTGTAGTTTAAAAAATATTTTTAGAGGTTTTTACATTTTAAGAGTTTTATAATCTTTAAAAAGTAAAAAAAAAACAAAATTCTGTAAAAAACAAAATTTTATTAAAAACTTTAATTTTTAATAGAAAATTCTACAACGTGCGACGAACAATGCTTAACACCACTAATATTGAATACCGCTGAACACAATTAAATTAATTAATAAAGATTAAAATTTATAAAAACTCAATATACAATTACGAACACAGTGGTAAACTCATATTTTTTTTTTTGAAAGCTAAGGTGATTACAAGTAATAGCTATTCTGAACATATTCTCAACCATTTGACAATACATGTTCAATCACCCTGCTGCAGTTGCTGGTGTTCGAACTCATGATCTCTAAGAACAACAATAGTTCTCTTAACCACTTAAGCAAGTTGGTTCGTACTTATTAAATTTTAATTCTTAAAAATAAATTAAACACACATTTATAATCTTGAAAAATAATATAAAATTTGAAGTTTAGCTAATTTAAGAGTAAAATATTTTAGGACTTTTCTTTTATGATCTTTTTAATTTTATTTCTATGACACATTACACATTTTGATTGGGCTAAACGAATTTTTAAGTATAAAACATATTTTAGAACATACGAATAAGACAAAACAATAGTATAAAGGGGTGGTGGAGAATAAAATAATAATACGAAAGATGACTGAGAAAAATATAGATAATAATATAAAAAATAGACTAAAATATAAAGGTAATAAAATATGAGCAATTATTTGATGTACGACCAGTGAAAAGTTTTTTTACAAACGAAATTTTAAACCTAACACATGTCTAAAAAAAACTTAATCTTTAACATTTAAATTCTAAACTCTAAATTTTAAACTATAAAATCTATTCTCAAAACTTTAAACACAATAGAAATTCTATAATCTTAAAAACTAGATACATATGAAAACAACTTTTTTTACCGTTAATGCATAGTATATTTTCTCATGAAATAGAGTGGGTAGGCCGGCAGGGAACATGTCTAGTTTGAGGCTGTATATATATATATATATATATATATATATAATGATTATTCCTTGAATTCTCTTATGTTCCATTCATATACTAAAAAAAACTGATCAGTTCATACAAAACCAAATCAGAATATTCCCCGCTTCCACCTCCCTCCTTTTATATAGAATAAACAAGATAAAGAAATCGCGTCAATTAATGAAATATCCAACTGTCTAAACCATTGGCTGACGTCGATTCAACATTCTAAACAGCATTCCGCACCTTGCTAATTTTTTAATATTCATAACGTGATTATAATATTTGTTTATACATATTTTTAATTTTTTAAAAATATGCACACACCTCACAAATAAAATAATTTAAAACTAATTTTTTTTAAAATAAATATTATCTGTTTTTCTACCGAAACCGCTAACTAAGTAAAAAATGAAATTACAAAATTTTTCGAGTAGCATAAAATATCAAACCCTTTTAGTCAACTATGATGCAAATGCTACAGCCTTAGTGTGAAGTGCAATTTAATTAATTGGTCTAATCAGCTTTTAATTGAATCAAACACATTGCACATCAAAGAGTTGTTTTTTCATGACTTGGGCTCAATTGTTTAGTGGGCGACATTAATTATCTATCCGCAAAGATAATTGTCCAACTTATTTGTCTGATTATGGATCAAATCACAAATCAATTGATTTACACACCATTTGAGTGACATGTGACATAGATTTCTAAAACGATACGGACGGCGTATCCAGAACCAGAAGTGGCACACAGCTAAGTGTCCAATTAATTATGTGTTTAATAATTAAATCCCCCACTTTTTTCATTCTTTGTGGGCAAACAAAAAAGGTGAGCCAATTTGCAATAGTGGCTACTTAATCCAACGTACAAAAATTATCAACTACTAATAGTTATCCCAATGGTGTGAGGTACTAGTTTTTTTAAGTAAGCTACTAAGCTTAATAGTTCGAATATTAACGTTGTAAATTAAATAAAATATGTTAAAAATATATTTTTATAATATATGATGTAAATTAGTCGACAAATAAATCTGTCGATAATTATACCAAGAGAAAATAAAGATTCTCCCACTACTTCTTGTCCAATATCCGTCTTTGCTTGTGACCTCTATTGACATACACATATGTTTTCTTTTACAAATTTAACATGTTTTCTTTTTGCTTATAGTATATATCAACCCAACGTGGGAAAAAAAGTCACTTAAACATGTTGTGTTTCCTCCAAATTTGGAAACATTCCATGTTTTTGTCATAAGAAAAACATAGGCCTTAAAGATGATGATTTATTTGACCCAAAATTTGGGGGAAGAGGAGTTAATTTGAGAATACTATTGACAATGAGTAATTTTTTTTATATATATGTTCAAACATTTCATGTTTTACCCTAGTTTTCTCAAGTTTTGCTCCTCTCTACTGCCGTCACTTTTTTCATTATTGTTTAGTTTTTATGGTTCGCGGCGGCACCAATTTTAGTGTTAGTTGTCGACCGCCGGCTACCCTCATTTTATTTATTTGCTTTGTTTTTTTATCCTTTTAATTTAATAAAACGTTTTTATTTATCTTTTGGTATGTATTTTCTGCTTCTTAGCACGCTTTTTCTGTCAGGATTGAATTTGACGTCGTCACAACTGATCAAGATGGCGCTCTTTGATTATCCTGTTGATATACATTTTTTGGACCATCGAACTGGATCTAGATGCAAGTTTAGTCACCATTCTTATTCGCGATTGAGTTGTGGTATTAATCGTGCTGTCAACGTGCCTCTATTTTATAATATACATTTTTTAATGTTATTTGTTGATGGTTTTTACTTTCATCGTCCAACTTTGGTCATATTTTGTATCTACTTTGTTTCAAGTCTTTGAATTAATTTTTTTACTTTTTTTCTTTGGTGTTGTTTATGATCTAGAGACATTAACTTTCTTATTTTTAGAAATATGTCTGAATCATGTTTGTTTACCAACATTGTAAACTTTTATCTTAAATTATTCTTTTATTAATAAAAGTGACATACTCATATTTAAAAAAATTAATTAACATGCTATCGTATACATTAGAGTATCATGTTTCAATTATTTAAGTAGAATGTACGATTTTAATATTTTATTGTTTGATCAACGAAATGTAAGAATATTTAAAACTATATTTTACAAAAAGCTAAAAAAACCATGATATTTTATTTCACTAATAAAGTAATGCAGTTTTTCTAATAAATTGATTTAATATTTATTTTCTCAAATAAGTAAATGAAATTTGAATAGGGCAATAAGCAGATAAGGTTTCTCTTTTTTTTTTTTATCAAAGTGACACGAAAAAAATGGCATCGTTTTCTAAAAAAAAATTTTATGTTATGACTTATATTTCAGGTATTACCATTCATACAATTTATTTGTTGATTAATTCGGACCAAATATTGTAGTCTTGTAGATAACTATTTTAATATTGACTTTTTTACTTTAATTTACTTTATTATAATGTTAAAATTTAAATCTTTGACTTTATTTAAAAAATCTAAGGATCGATCTGAAAAACTAATTAAAAAATTATGCCATGGCTTAATAAGTGCAGGCAATATTATGCAAAACTTTTTGACTGCGTGTAAGATATAAGGGGGGAAATAGAGATTAGAAAATAATTTAAGATGCGTAGGAAAGTAATGAATAAATATCATAACTGAAGGCGTAAATTATGAATGAATGAATTAAGGTCCACATTTTGATTTGATTAATCATTAAGCATGTAATGAAATATAAATCTGATTTCGCATAATCTACTGAGCGTAAGTTTGAATGGAACCGTTTTTTTATTTTATTTTGTTTCATAATCATTTGGTATGTTGGCAGATTAACTGCCGGATTATACGCCTCTTTTAATCCTCTCGATTTCCTCGATTTTATGTTTTTGGATCCCATCTCTTTACCCTCATCACACTTACGACTAGACCTGACAAACTTGATTCAAGACTCAAAAATCGAACCGATTTACTCGAATTAAACCAAATATGCTTACCCGAAATTTGACCGAAATCGAACTAAAATCGAACTGATTTTTAGTTGAACCGAAATGGACTCAAACTGATAGACCCGAACCGAAGACAACCCGAAATAAATAAAAGATATTAATAAAAATAAAAAATATAATATATGAACAATCGAACAACTCACCAAAAAGTCAAATATATTAATGGCTTTATAAAGTCAAATAAAGGGTGTAAAAAATTGACCAACTTAAAAACTTAATTAAAATCGACCGATCTCCCATCAACTAGAAATTGACCCGAACCGATTCAAACCGAAAATCAACCGACCCGAAAATCAACCAAACAATAGAACTGAACTGAAATCAAACCGAACCGAATCTAAACTAAATAATGTCATACTCGAAATAATCAAAACCGAAATAACTCGAACCGAACCCGAACCGATTGACCCATTTGCCACCTCTACTAGTTACAACAGTTTGGAATAATTAACCCATCTAACCTTTCTTTAAAGTATTGGGTAATGAAATTGACACAATAAATATTTTTTTTTTATCTTTTTATAATAATTTTATGTGCTTAAGAATTGTAATTTATATTTAAAATTTATAGTTATTCTTAACAATATTATTTTTAATGTTTAATTAAATAATTAGGTTGATTCAAATGATAAGCAGCTTAATATCGTTTAAACATATTTTGAGTTCGAAGCTTTGTGTACATAGATGAAGTCAGGATTTGGGGATTGGGGGCAAACTATAAATGTTTGAAAGTGTTGGGAGAATTCATAAATAAACTAATTTTTTTGCGAAATTTTAATAAGGGGATAAATGTGAGAAAAATTCTTTAGGGGTGGGGTGGGGCAATCGTAAATCAGTTCTTGTTTGTGTATGTAAAAAATTCTCGCCGGGAGACTTATTCACCATAATTAGATGTACGACGCGAATCAACTCGAATGAATCAAGGCAAATCCTTGAAATACCCAGAGAACAACAAAATATATATATGGATACTAAACGTGAAATATAAGTGGATAACACGGTCCCTAAACATCCATTACCATCTCTAACCAGTAGTGATGTAAAAACATGTCAACAGTTGGGTTTCAGATCGGGCTCTGTCAGGTCGGGTTAAATCGGTTACAGTTATTTCAGGTCGTTTTTTGTTTTGACTCGGTTCCGTTCGGGTTCAAGTTCATTTCGGGTTGGGTTCATTTCAGGCCGGGTTCAATTCAGGTCGGGTTCATTTCGAGTCGGATTCATTTCAGGTCGGGCCAAAATGGTTAATTTCGGTTCGGGTTCATTTCAGGTCGGGTTCACTTCAGGTCGGTTTCATTTCAGGTCGGGTTCATTTCAGGTCGGTTTCGTTTCAGGTCGAGTTCATTCGAGTTTAGGGTTTATTGTGTAGGGATTAGGATTTAACATACATAATATTAATACATTATATGTACATACATATAGGAATTATGGTTTATTGTTTTGGGGTTCATGGTTTAGGGTTTGGGGGTAGGGTAGGGTTTATACATTAGTACATATGTACATATATACTTACGTACATTATACATATGTTTATATGGTTTAAGGTTTAAGGATTATAGTTTAGGGTTTATGGTTAAAGGTTTATTGTTTCACGTTCCTACATACATGTATACATTATACATACATAACACAAAAATGAATTGGGGTTATGGTTTAGGGTTTAGAGTTTAGAGTTTAGGGTTCATACATCGATACATATATACTTTCAACCGAACTAAAATCGAACTGATTTTTAGTTGAACCGAAATGGACCCAAACTGATAAACCCAAACTGATAGACCCGAACCGAAGACAACCCGAAATAAATAAAAGATATTAATAGAAATAAAAAAAGATACGATATGAATAATCGCACACCTCACCAAAAAGTCAAATATATTGGCTTTATAAAGTCAAATAAAGGGTGTAAAAAAACTGACCAACTTAAAAACTTAATTAAAATCGACCGATCTCCCATCAACCAGAAATTGACCCGAACTGATTCGAACCGAAAATCAACCAAACAATAGAACTGGACTGAAATCAAACCGAACTGAATCTAAACTGAATAATATCATACTCGAAATAATCAAAACCGAAATAACTCAAACCGAACCCGAACCGATTGACCCATTTGCCACCTCTACTAGTTACAACAATTTGGAATAATTAACCCATCTAACCTTTCTTTAAAGTATTGGGTAATGAAATTGACACAATAAATATTTTTGTTATCTTTTTATAATAATTTTATGTGCTTAAGAATTAATTTATATTTAAAATTTATAGTTATTCTTAACAATATTATTTTTAATGTTTAATTAAATAATTAGGTTGATTCAAGTGATAAGCAGCTTAATATCGTTTAAACATATTTTGAGTTCAAAGTTTTGTGTACATAGATGAAATCAGGATTTAGGGTTTGGGGCGCAAACTATAAATATTTGAAAGTGTTGGGAGAATTCATAAATAAACTAATTTTTAGCAAAATTTAAATAAAGGGATAAATGTATGAAAAAAATTCTTCAGGAGTGGGGTGGGGCAATCGTAAATCAATTCCTGTTTGTGTATATAAAAAATTCTCGCCGAGAGACTTATTCACCATAATTAGATGTACGACGCGAATCGACTCGAATGAATCAAGACAAAGCTTTGAAATACCCAGAGAACAACAAAATATATATATGGATACTAAACGTGAAATATAAGTGGATAACACGATCCCTAAACATCCATTACCATCTCTAACCAGCACCAAGTACGCCGTACTATACAACCACCACCAAACGTACCGCCAAATTTGCGATCTGTCCCATATTTTTTTTAATTTTTGGACCGGAATATTATTTTATTTTGTAACAATAGTGAATTTTATTTGTACCTTTTATATTTTAAAATTTCACATTTATGAATTTTGAAATAATATAAAAAAATATAATTCGGTTCCTGTCTATAAGGACTCAACTAAGAGCCTCAATTCGATTAGAATTAGTCATTCGATATAAAATATTTTTTGTAATCTCAATTTTATAAAATATATTTTGTTTTCAGTTCCTTGAAAACAAACAGTAAACTTATTGCATTATAATACTGCATGAATGACAGCTGTCAGAATCTCAAACTTTACCTTGCCTAAAGCTTGTTTTCAGAATGAAGTTTCTTTTTTTGAATAGAGTTTTCAGAATGAAGTTGTAAATAAGGAAATGGAAAATTAAATAAAATATTTTGTAGGGCAAAAAATAGAAAAACAATTCCTCCATTTCTGTTCAGCCTTTCCAGTTTACACCCAAGGACTAGACAAAACGGAAAAAGAAAATGAAAACCCTAAATATTTCTTCCCTTTTTCCTTTTAACTTTTTATATTTACACAACCAAAAACGACGACGTGTTACCACCGTTTTCTTCCTCCTAGAAATCGGAAAACCAGTCGTCGGAGAAAGAACGGAGGAGATCTTGGAGGTCACGTGACTCCACCCCAAGTCTCAACGCTTCCATGACCCGTTCGAAAACCAGCACGTGACAGGGAATATGAAGCACCCCTTTCTGCTCATACCCGTACTCCTGAGCCGACTTATTAAGCAACCCAACGAAAACCGGGTGATTCAGCAACTCGGCGCTCACGACAAACCGCTCCATCTCATCCCCCACATAGACAGGCACGTGACCTTCGGGAACCGAGCGGCGTCCCGGCTTCTTCGAGGAGGGTAAGGCCAGGCGGAATGACTCGGCCCGACGCGTGGCGGTGGTGTTGTCGCGGGTGGAGGAGTCGGCACGGAGGAGTCTGTATTGGGAGGAAGTATCGGCAACGCGGGAGAGACGGCGGATGAGTTGTTTCATTTGGCAGTGTATGAATTGTGAAAAAGAAAATAAATCTTGGAGTGTGGCGGTGGAGCTATTAGGTACGGAGGTTGTGGTCTCGGTGGTTGAAGAAGAGAGGAAACTGGAAACGTGAGAGAGAGTAGGGAGGAAGGAGAGTGTGGGACGCATTATATAAAGAAAGGATTGTGATGATATGATGATGATGAGAGAGAAAAAGGGTACAGGTAGGAGTACTTGCCAGGTACAATTACTCTCCTTATTTTTTTTTATCTAAACATATTCATGTTAAAAACAAACTAATTATTATCCAGATTTTGGAAAATCACCTAGTTTGATATGATTATATCTTTCGTAATTAAGGCCATGAATTAATTCAAATACTTTAAATTCAATAGGTTTAATTAGAATTTATTAGAGCAAACACATTTGGTCGGTTAGTCAGATTGTTCATTTTTGTTCTTTCATATTTTCTTAGGCCATGAGTTGTAGACCCACTAGGAGCAACAATGAAAATTTTGGACATGTTCAAGGTGAGTGACTGCACAGAGCCCAAAAAAATAGGCCTCAAATAAGTTGAATTACATGTTTATAAGGAAAAAAAAAAGTTTAGTAAATTATAAGAAAAAAATGACTTTAAAGTAGTTTTTTTAATATATTTTTACTAAGATAAAAATATATTTAAAAAACTTTATAGCTCTGTTTGGCAATTAGTGAATAGTTGATAGCGAATTACATTAACTGATAGCTTATTGCATTAGCTGATTTGACTAGCAGATTGTATTAGCTGATTGTATAAAAGTGTTTGGTAAAATTAATTGATAGATGATAGTTGTTTGATTATTTGAACAAGCAAAACGACATATAAGGACATGATTATATTTAATACTTGTTTGAATAATTTATCAGTTATTAGTATTTTATATCTAATCAATATTAATTAGATTTGTAAAAATTATTTTTTAATATAAATATATTAATTTATTATTTATATTATTATTAATTTTTTTATATGCACATATAAATATGTGATAATAAAAAATAGAATTAACTTACAAATGTCACCATATAAATTAGTAGTAGCAACAAATAAGTCTAATATTTAATATGTTATTATTTATATTAATAATAATTATTATTATTTAATTTAGGTTATTTGGATATTTGTGGTAATTGTTAAGGGTAAAAGAGTTATTACAACTCTAATATCAAACTTCCTAATAGGAGCTTTTTCAAAATTAGTTTTTTCACTCAATCCGCTCTTTCAAACCGCTATTTACCAAACATCATTATTAGCGGATTTAACTAGTCAAACCTCTAATTATACCTCAAACATCTATTTTTTGTCCAAGCCGCTATTTACCAAACATGGCCTATATATTTTTGGACATATTGATATTTTTTGTCAATTTTTTTAATTTTGATTTTTTATTATTTAAAATATATTATTGAAAAAATATGAAGAATATATTTTAAAAGTCGTCGTTTTTAAAATATATTTTATAAATTTTAATTAATTAAAACATTTAAAATTGTAAATAAAATTTAAAATTTTAATTTAAAAAAAATGTCAGCGTGTGACAGTTTTAGTGAGAGACAAAAAATATAATATTATATCATATATATTTAAATATTTAATGTTTTCTATTTTATAAATAAATAAATAAATTCTATTAAAAAGTAAATTATATCAAAATATATATTAAAAATATAAATCTCACTATCGAGAAATTATATCATGGGTGATTCCCACCACGTCATCCATGGGACCAACCACTAGAAATCACCCACTTCATCATTTTTTTTCCATGTCATTAATCTAATAATAAAATAACTTCCAAAAAACAGTTTTTAAAATGACATAGAAAAACTTTAGTGAAGATTCATTGGTTGGAAAAAATGACATGGAAAAATCATGATGAAGTGGGTGGTTTCCATTGGTTGGTCCCATTGATAACGTGGGAATCACCCATAATATAATTTTTCCTCACTATCAATTACGGGAAGAACGATGTCTTTTCCGTAGTCCGTGGCAGTACAGTTCCGTGATTTCTTTTTAACCCCTTTCGTCTGTTGCCTACGTGTCAATTCCTTCTCTTTAACTACACTTCCCAGATCGCGTGAGAACACCGTCCAATAAAATTTGACTACTCTTAAACGTGTAATACACGCTTAGTTTTGAGATGGAGGATGGATGGTGCTGTTACAAAGAAAGACAGTGAAAAAGAAAAGTGATACCAATGTTTCCTCTTTTTACTCGAAAAGACAGAATAATATGGTATCTTCGTGGATAAAGTTATTCATGTTACGTGATTATATAATATAATATAATAATACTATAAATTATTATAATATAAAAAAATTATGTGATTATGATATAAAATACACATTTAGAAAGACTGTAAGTCAGTTCGAATTAATCATAATAATATCTTAATTTAACAAAAAAATATTAAAATGTGAACTTTATATAAGATAAATTATTATTATTATATCACAAGTTACATTATATGTTTGAATAAGATTATAACAAACAAAATAAAAAATAAAAATGAATTAGCAAGTTGATCGATCGACCCCACGGCTCTTTCACATTTGCGGTGATATTATTTTTTTCTCCAAAGACAGATTTTGGCTTTTCTTAATGTTTTATTTACTTGAGTAATTCATACATCTTATTCTTAAGTATATATTTTTTAAATATATATATATATATATACTTCTAACTCATTGGATCCATAAACCTCCATTTAGGTAATAATTAAAGATTTTTTTGACGAGTTACCACTATAAATTTAAATATTATAATACTCAACAATCTAGTCATCCAATAGTTACATAATTCGAATCAAATATTGCCACATACAATAGGTGTAAATCATTGGAAAAGTTTATATTTTTTCATTTACCGTGTAGTAATAATGATTCACATAAAATTTAAGTGAATTAGAAGTGTTTTAATACTTATCTTATAGATATCACAAATCAAAATTAAATAAAAAGTGTCCTTGAGATCGATTTATGTATTGAAAGAAAAAAAATTGATTTTAAGTTTATCTTTATTTCGGATGAGCAGTAAATAATAAAGTAAGCCTTGCCTTTTTATCTTCTTTTAAAAGGCGATGATTAAAGAGAGTGGTGTGTTTGCAAAAGTGAAAAGAAATAGACATGGATTTATTTATGAACTCTTTATTTTTATGTCAAATCAAATGTACTGCGCTGCTTGTAAATGTGAAAATGAACTTAGTGCGCAAAGATTTGTCCAAAGCCACTAACCATAACTTTATGTGCTTAATAAACTACTTAATTCGGTCATTACTAAATATTAATAGTGGAAGTATATCAGCATTCATTAGGCTAATTAACGGATCACATATTTTGATTGATATTTATAGTACATAATTAAATTATATTTTGATTGAAAAAAAATGTGGTTTTCAGAAGTTGTTACTCGAATACAATGTTAGGTCCATAAATTTAAGAAGGGGTCTAATTTTTTTTCTTTCTAAAATGGATATACGTATTTCATTTTTCACCGACACTAAACTACACATGTATTCTGAAAATTGGAGATAAAGTTGCTCCCCTATGGGGCTTATTGTATCCGCCACTGTTCGAATACTATTGACTCGTGGTTGTTATATTCATGCTACAAGCCAGTGATATTTTCCAAATATTCTTAAAGTTAAAAGGTTTAGGGTTTTGAGAGTTTAAGTTTAAGTTTAAGTCGTGTGTACAAATTATATGTATGAATTTTTTGTTTGAAATTATTATGATTCAAGTTTATTATGCGAAAACTATGTCTTAAAAGAATGTTATTATTCAAGTGAGTCCAAATATATTATTTTTCAAGTCTGTTTGATTAAGTAATATTACCTAAACTATTATGTATTTTTATTTAATTATAAAGTATATACATATTAACATAAAAATATTTTTTAAAAATAAATTAAAACTGCCCCCTCGTATTTTAATTAATAATCATTTTTTAAATAGAAACACCCATTACTTAATTCTCACTTATACTTATAAAAAGAGAAATGATTGACCGAGATTGAATTCAAGACTTAAAAATATTTTAATTAAACGAACATGTAATACCTCTATAGTGTACATGATTTCTACATGTAATCCTCCACTTAGAAATACAGTTTTTTAACGAGGCGCGCTTGCTGGACGATAGACATGAGCTAAATTAATAAAATATTAAATTTCTGAACAAAAAAAGAAAATTGTGTTCATCTTCAAGTCTTTTAAGTTGAAAAAAAAGTTTTGAAGGAAATAGATTAATAAATGGTGCTAAAGCTTAAGATGGTGTGTTCCAAACGTGTAAACCCTAATTGTCTTATTTGCACCATTTAATGATGTACGCACGTCTTCATCTTAACTCCATGCACTCAATATTTCTGTTTACGATCCATAATTCCCTTAATTGATAAGAAAAATAAAACTTTTCTCATTAAGTACTGTATTTTATTTAGTGTCGTACGTATTCAGTCGCCCACTGCAGTAGAATATAACAATAATGCATGTGTACATGTGGAGCAAGCAAAGAAAAACAATGTGAACAACTTTGGTTAGGTCATTATCATGTAATGATTTAAAATTGAATAATTTGGATAATCAAACACCTAAAAACAGCCTCTTTCTGTTATTGATCAAAAATCGATTGCCATTTTCATCACGTCACGGCAAACCACAATGCTACCAAAATTAGGGCACGGCATTCCGACGTCACTCGTTTCTCAACAAATTATTGAGAAACTATTTCATCTACCCTTACTAAAATTATTGAGTAAGCAGTTAATAGGAAGATATGACGAGATCGTCCTACTACTGTAAATTCATGCTTTCGTGTAAGGCGGAATAGAAAATTAGAATTTTTTTTGTCTCTGTTTATGCTCTATCATTAAAAAAATTGGGTTTAAGATTTAAGTTTAATGTTAGAGTTTATAGAATTGTAAGTAACATGTATTTTTTAGGGTGTATAATTTAAGATTTAAAAATTAAAGTTATAGCTTAGAATTTAATTTTTTAATGTTGGCGCATAGAAAGAAGCACCGGAAATGTATAAAGAATTTTTGTCATGTAAGATGATGTGCATATGTAATTAATGTAAATTTGTTTAATATATTATATGCTCAAAGAATTAAAACGAAGGCAATGTTTTCCTTTTGTTTAATATTTTGGTGTGGTTACATAATGATATCGATTTTTATTCTTAAATTTTTTAAAAACAGGCAAATATTGTGTAAATTACACTATTCGAACCCAGGTTATCAAGGAGAAATAATATCATTTTTTTACTACTGAAATTAGTCAATGAGTTCGAAGACAGTAATTTATGTTGTTAGGGCAATGAATATTTTGTTAATAAATCACATGAACTACAAAGAGGAAAAGACAAGCAACAAACCAACGGAGTTTAGTCTAAGTGATAAGCAGTTTGGTATCGCTTAAGCAGGTTTCGAGTTTAAATTTTTGTGTATGCAAGAAATTCTCGTTGGAGATTCACTTATCAATACCAAGTATGCGACGTGAATCGGTCGAATTAATTAGGACAAAACTTAGAAAATCGGAAGCGCAACCAAAAAAGAAAAGACAAGCAACAATGCCAAAACAAGAAATACGGTTACAAAAGCAAAGCTACTAAGAAACACCAATAAAATCTATGTATTCTATAGTATTTAACCAACGAAAAACGTCTAGATCAATAAAACAGGGTGTGAACAAAAGCAAGACAGACAATTATTATTTATCGAAGCATCGTCATTGCAATGTAATAAACACACATGTATTGTGTTCATATATTTTATTGCAATTATTTCCGTGTTTAAAAAGAAATTATATTGTGTTTATATATTTTATTATAATATACGGTGTCTTGTTGTGGTTAATTCAGAGTGTATTAAGATTTTAAAGCTGAATAACAATGACATCATCAACATACCTTGAATCGAATCGATAATTCATATAGAAGATCAATATACTGATTAAAGCAACAAAACATGAATCATATGAAGAAAAAAATCAACATTAGAACATATATTTTAACAAAGAATAAAAGCATATTCTCAAACAGTTCGTCACACAATTGACTAAAACATGTTTTAGTTAAGAAAATGAGAATGTTTGGTATTTCACAAATGATCTTTCCAAATAATAAAATAATGTGCATTCACACAATATTGTGTTACCGTAATAAAAACCAACCAACTGGTAGTATTTGATTTGGGAAGCCATTTAGTTTTACTGTTAAATAATGACTTGCATAATATTTAAATATATATATATATATATTCTTATAAGAATTTCAAATTAAAAATTATGTCAATGTTTGAATTTGAATTTGAATTTAAATGTATTTATACAGAATTAAATTATTTGTGACAGTTTGAAAGTCATTACCTAATCATGCAATGATGCAAGTTGTCTACTCATTCACACTGCACATCATTGCCTGCTAAGGAAAATAATAGACGTTTTAATTTTATTTTAATAAAATTAGGAAGAAAATAAACTAAAAAAAGGCTTACATCTAGACCCATAGTTTTTTTAATTACTAAATAATTAGATTTACACTGGCTTGGACGATATCTATTTACATAATTAAAAGACTAAATGAAAAATCATGAGATGTGGTGTGATTGTTGCTCACATCATCCTTTAATTATAAAGTTAAGATTTCAATTTTTATCAATGAAAATGAAGTACATTTCATGGTCAACCATTTATCTCATATTGAGAACATCTGTGTTAATTAAAATTATAGTCAGTAGTGGATATTTTAGTTCAAACAAAAATTCATCTATCTATGATTGATGCTATATGTCCAATTGCATGAACTTGAAAAAAATGGAAATATATTTTCTTTTATTATAAACTTTGAGATTGGAAATAAGTAACATTAAATTCGAATATCGATCTATGATGTTAACTAGCAATAATTTTATCACTTTAACCTTGACTTCATCGACAATAGTAACAATATCACTAAGTTAGCAATCAAATTTTAAATTACATCATGATAATCTTATTTATCAAATCCTGCCGACTTTTATAGGGCAAACCGTGCTAGAGAATGAAAAAAAAAATAACTTTTGCTATAGTGCCAAATAAGATAATTGGAAAAACATCTTTTTGTATGAAAATTGTTGTATTACAGTTACTTTGCTTGTGCAATTTAATTAGTGGAATTGAGCACCAAGAGTTATCCTTCATTTGGTGTGCAAACTTTTGGATTATATTACATTTTCAATCAAGTTAAGAGTCAAAATATTCAAAAGTGCTATCCATTATTTTTTATCGTTTAGTGTTTTTATAATTGCAATGAAATTCCAAGAGTCAATGATCAGTTGTATAAATCTAGATGGAGATTTGAAAGGTTATCAACTAATTTTAATTGTTTAGTAGTAATTATTATTAGGCTTAAATGAAAAATCAACCCTTAAACTATACCTTTTGTTTACTTTTAGCCTTTAAATTATTATTTAGTCAAAATAAATCTCTAAGCTATCATTTTTGTCACTTTAAGTCTTTAGATTATTTTTTGGTCAAAATAAGTATCTAAACTATGTCATTTTTTATTTTAGTCCCTAAACTATTTATTGGTCAAATTTTTTTGTGATATGTCAACATTTTATTGGTCGAACAATTTCCAGACTTAAAGGACCGGAAATGATAGTTTGGGAACTTATTTTGACCAAACAATAGTTTAAGGACTAAAAGCAAATAAAAGGTATAGTTTAGAGGTTGATTTTTTTATTTAAGCGTTATTATTATTATTATAGTGCGTTTTCAAAGGGTGGCCTTTGGATTCTTATAAGAGTTGAAAGGGCGATAGCAATTATTTTAAAAGTTTCTAAACCTTGATTGCTTGTTCTAGTTGAAAGAATGACGTTTGGTTAGGCATGAAAACAACATGACCTAGTTTCTTCCTTGCAATCCATAACCAAGGCAAAATTTTGTTCAAACATGTTAATTATGGTTCACCAACTCCACTAAGTTAATTATGGTTCGTGTTTTATTCTCTCATCCAATTATTTTACCCAAAATTTCGTAAATAGTTATAGTTTATGTTCGAGTTTTATCATGTGTAAATTTATTATTTATACACCCTTGTATTTTATTTTAAATTTTATTTTAGTCCAAGTGCCATTATGTTTATGTTTTGTTCATATTTATTCTTAGATTTTAATACACTTTGATTATCGGTCCATTCATTTGTATATTTTTAACGATGGACTTTAATTGTAATAGATTAAAATTCGCTTGAGGGGTATTTCTAAATTAGTAATTTAACCTCTCGCGTGAATATATAGTTAATTAGGTTTTATAGTTCGCGAATTACAACAAATTAGCCATTGATTGATGTTAATTATTGCAGTGCTGACGTGGTAGTTAACGATGGTGATATGACAGTCCATTGTGCTGACGTGGCAATACACGTGTGATGATGATGATGTGGTAGAGGGGACTGAATTGATTTTTTAACCGAATTTGAGAGCATAATTATTTTAATTAAAATTTTAAAAATATTTAAATATTTATAAAATATTAAAAAAACAAAAACACTATAATAAATTTAAAAAAATTAAGTAAAAACATAAAATTAAAAATATGAAAATTTATAAATATAAAAACTCAAATTTTAAAATATTTATAGAACATCGAAAAAGTCTGCAATTGTTAATGGTTATGTTAAGCCTACTAATATTCTTTAACATATTTTCAATGAAATCATCCTTATATTAAAGTAGTAAAAAAACTAAAATTCTTCTTTGTTTTTCTACATCAGATATTAATGAGTATTAATTTGATGTAAGAAAGCGAAAGAAATTTTAAGTTTTATTGTTACTTTAATACAATAATAATTCCACTAAAATTTTGTTTAGTGAATGATAATACTCAGACTTACGAAGTCGAACAATTTTTTGATGAAAAGTTTCAATTTTTTTAATATTTTATAAATATTATTTAATTTTTATATTTATATTTATATTTATATTTTATCATATTTAATCTCTAATACATTTTACTTTTTTATATTAGTTTTTAACTATCCCATTCTAATTTTGCTACCAATATGCCATTTTTTATTTTCAATATTTTCTTAAATATTGTATTCACTTTTATTAAGTTTGTGGATTTTTTTTAAAAAAAAGAATGTTTTGGTTTTTTTTTTGAAAGTTCTCACATTCCTTATTTTTAAAATTATCAGGGATCTAAAAGATATTTACACTAATTTATTAATCAAGTTTTCTTATATTTCATTTGTAAAAGTTTAACTTGAAAAAAATCAATTGTTAAATTTTAATTCAAAAAATTATAATTTACTAGTTACTACTACTATGTTTTATGAATATATATCATAAATAATGAAAACAAGGCATCGGTCTGTTTTTGTATTCACAATATAACATAATCAAATTCTTAAATTGGTTGAATAAATCACAGTTGGAATTGAAATAATAATAATAATAAAAAAGATCAAATTCGAAAATATTAAATTTGTGTTGGAATCTGAGAATGGACCGACTTGAACCGAGTGGACTATGCACCAGTGATAACTGATAAAGGAATATTTGATGACACGTAAACGCGTGTGTGAGTGTTTATATGCATGCTGTATCGTGCTGTCATTTATTATTGCATATATAAAAAAACAAGTGTCGTGGTTTTCGCCAAAACGTCTATAGTAATTATTTTATATTTTTTAAAACTAAGAATGACTACGAGATTCTATTGAAACAAAGGAAGAACATAATAAACATCATAACCTAATAAAAGGAGAAATTTTATAAATTAAATCGACCGAAATCTCACAGATAAATGAAAAACAAAATGTGGATTGAAAAATTCGAAACTCAATAATAGTGAACAATACTCTTTGTCTCTATTTAATCAAACACTTAAAATATAATATAAAAATATGAGTAAAATAAATAATCTTACATATCACTTCGTTGATAGATCTGAATGCAACGATAAACAATCACAAAAGAAGATCAAATTAATAAAGAAAGCAGATAAACACAGATCAAATTCGAGCATTGTAAGAAGCTCAAGACGGATGCAAACGTGCTGCAAAGGTAGACGAAAACCAACCAAAAACAAAAAACCGAAATATAAGAAAACAAAGAAGTATCATTGATCAACGACCAGCACTAAGACCGATGTTGTAGTCGGTCAATCAAAAAATGAAACGAAAAAGAAAATCATCATTTTTTAAATATTTAGTATGATCTTGTAGTAATATTTTTAGTCAGTGAGAGCCACAACCCCTAAAGTTTGAAAATTTTATATTTAGTCCTTTAAAGATTTTAAAATTTTAAAATAATTTTAATTAAATCCTCTCCTAAAATTTTTAAAAGTCGTGATATGTCTTAATTTTTTAAACATTTTAGTTAAACTTATACATTTTTATGAAAATTTTAAATTAAACCCTTTAAAGTCTTCGTAAAATTAATTTAAGCTTTAAAAAATTTAAATAGGCTCCTTCAAACTAGGTTGCCAACATTCTATTTTTACTAAGATGCCTAGCAGAGTTCTATATAAAAATTAGTTTAATACGTTATACTATAGAATAATAAAATCATAAAAGTTAGAGTAAAACCTGTTTGCAAAAGGAAGATAGAGATAAAAAGGGCATAGAAAGAAGAGTGGGATCCACGTCAAAGGATAGAAAAGGAGGGAAAGAAGAAAAGCTTTGCTTTCCACGGTACCATATACGGTCTGTGTTACAGTTACAGGGAAAACAAAGGCCAAGCCGAGTCATTAACAAGGTTTGGGTGCATTGTTAACGCACATTATACTCTTATAAAGAGAATAATAGTTCGAACTTTAAAGACAGTATTATTGAAATGAGCAGCCACGCACTCCGCACTCCAAACATGGACCGTAAATTTTACTTTATTTTTGGTATAAATCAAAACCAAACATTTCTAATTTCTCAAAAAAAAAATCAAACATTTCTTTTTGTAATAGAGCCAAAGTAAGTTAGGATTGAACAGCCCCCACCAAAGAAACAATGGCAGCCAGCGCAGCCCCTCGTTGGCAGTTGCCCTTGCCCACCGACTTTTATTTACGTTTCCGTACAACCCTCCAACAAACACAATCAACCTAACAAAAACAAACCACCCAACTTTTCACAACCCCATTTTCTACCCAAAAATATGCACATTTTCAACATCTCAACTTCAAATTGAATCACTTAATTACAGTCTTCTACCATATTTCTGAATCACACCACCCACCAAAATTCAATGCGAAACAATAAATTGTAGGGGACAAGTTTTATGGCAAAGGCTTGATATTTCGTGGATTAGAGCAGAGTCGGGGGAACCGTACATGCCCCATTACGGACACATTTGTTTATTAGAAACCATTTGTGCTGGAAAATGGACCCACGCATATGCAGATGTTGAGGCATCGAGCAGGGCAAGTGGGTCAGCTCAGCCTTGCCCATTGATAAAGTTGTTAGGGTGATGGCGCCTTCCACTTGGGGCTGTAAAGCTCAAATCCTGCTAAGCAATCACCATGCATGCTTTTCTGGATTTCTGCGCGCATATGGTTAGCACTTTTAGGACTCTGACCCTTCAAGTCAAAAGCCATTGTTTTTTTTTTTTATTTAAAAAATGTGTTTTTATCGAAAGATTTGGTGTATGGCCTATGAGAATTTCAATATTAGTTTTTTTAGGATTGTTTAAATATAGTATGCATTTAAAAAAGGAAAACAGAAGGGATAGAATATTTTTGGGCAAAACGGGTTAAAAAAGAAAGTTCATAGGCTAATGTAGACCTAAGAAAATTAAGAGACTAAATGAAAAAAATATATCGAATTGAAAAATAAAGATGATATTTTTTAAATGAAATTATGTTTACAATACTTTTTAATTAATCAAATGGACACATTTATGTTCATATTTTTATACTCATAATGTAAAAAAATATATTACAATATTTAATAATTGGGCATCCCTAGGGATTACGACATGATGATGTATTGGGATTATGATTATGTCCTACGTGGTTTTACCCACACTACACAAATTTCATACATCGGTTTTGAACACGAGGAAACATGTAACTTTTTTTGTATTGTTAATGTAGTTTTCATAGAATGTTTGATATATATTTTTTTATAATTATTAGTATTCAATTTATTAGTCGGTTAATTTAAACTAAATTTCACAAAAGCTCGTCATGGGGTAATTATTTCAATTCAATTTTCTATGTTCAAAACTTTAGGATTCGAAGCCCTAACCCTTTTGACCAACTAGTTGTTGGTAAAAGTATTTGTTTTTTTAATAATAAGTAAGATTTACATACATTACAGATAAAACTACTTAAATCCTAATCATTTAAGGTAACCAACATTTTTTTTACTGAAACTATTCTTTTAAGTTTAGAAACATGTACAATTTTAAATGTAATAGTGAAAACTAATTAAAATTTTTAAAAATAATTCATTCACCTAATTTGATCGTCACGATAGCATATAATATTAATACAAATTTAGTTGACAATATAATTTGCAGACAAACTAACGCAACAAAGGTTTGGCATTAAGTAGAAGCTTAACATGAAATAAAACAAAATGTGTTAGGTTAGATTAAGACATCGGAGGCAAATTGCTAGGACCTTGTACTTATAGGTCCTTATCCACTCATATTTTATAACTTTTAATAAATAATTTTTATTTTAAATTATTTAACAAATTTAATGTATTAAATCAGTGAAATTATTATTTTTTAATGAATTGAATCTTTGCTATGGTTTATCAGATAATATCTTAATGATGTGAATTGTGATTATAAGAAATTAGCAAATAGCATGATAAAAAGGTGGTCCCTTGCTCACTGGAATTATTTCCGTAGAGCAAATATGTGGGGGGCTTAAATGAAAGCAACTTAGCAACTAATCTTTGCTAATAAAATTCGGTTTGTTTAATGCTGCTGTCTTTGATTTGACCCAACTTTGAACATGCATGATTATTTCTAGCTTAATTTCTATTAACCCAATGTGGTCATATTTTGAACTAACTCGCGTCTCTCGCATATTTTTTCTCTTTAATTTTACGATGATTTATTTTTACACAAAAACATCATCTCTCTAGTTTTTTTCCTACCAAACACACCAAAAAATTATTTTATTTCCTATTTTACTTATCCTCTTTTCATCATTCCACTTTACAGGCAACCAATTATTCATAGAAAAAGAAATCTTCAAATTCATAATTTATCCTTTTTAGAAGAAAATTTTATTTTACAAATTTAGAGAATACTAATATTTACGAAAGCTCTTTCTGCCATTTTATTGCTTGGGCTAAAATCATTGGACTCTTCCTTGTTATGTATATTTGGGCTTGGGCTTTTCTACCCTCTTTGAAGTATCTCAAATGGCCACGATTTAAATTTGACTAGTGTGGCTCCTCTTATCTTCTTTATCAAGTTACAAGAACAAATTATGCTTCTATGAGAGAAGTAGTCGTGAATTAAAAGTTAATGGGTCGGAAATAAAATAAAAGATTGAAAAATATCATCAATAGAATTTGATATATTAACTTCAAGTAAAACATATTAACTTATCCATTTTACCATTAAAACAAAATTTATTTTATAATATTAAAATAAATATAATAAATTATAAATTTAAATTTTACAGAGAGTTAGAAATCGAATTAAAAAAATGGACAGTATAGATGGGCTACATACCTGCCGGGCCCCTTTTGGGATTTGCCCATATCTTGTATTGAACGATATCAAGGTTTTTAAGAGAAAATAGTACATTAAAATTTTAAATTTAAAAATTAATAGGGACAAAATTTTTATTTAATTAATATTTAAACATAAAATGTTATTATACCACAATTTTGACAAGAGCAACGGTCTGTTCTATTGTATAGTACAAAAAGATAATAAAACACACTTCATTTTATTATTTATTATATTGTTAAAAATAGATAATATTAAAAATAAATTATTTATTTATTTTACTTTAATTTTCGGGTTAAAATCGGGTCGATATTCGATTTAGCTTTCGGTTCGGGTCAAATCGATTTGGGTCCATTTCGGTTCAACAAAAAAATCAGTTTGATTTATTTCGAGTTTCGGGTTAATTTTAAATCATTTATATTCAGATTAAAATTGGTCTCGGTTCGAGTTTTAGACCTCGAATCAAGTTTGCCAGGTCTAGGTAAGGCTAAGCCTAAATGACATAGGTCTAAGATCCATGCCACCTATGTTATGACGGTTAAAAGTCAAAATATATTTTTTTTGTCGGGGACTGAAATAAAACAAATATAATTAATAATGATCAAAGTTGAAAATTTTATGTTAAAAACTAAACTAATTCATTCATATTCAAGACGCTTAAAATACAATTTTATAGGGTAAGGCCCTCCCTACTAGGGGTACTTAACGAGTTGAACTCGTGAGCTGTTTGAACTCGATTCGGTCAAAATTTGGTAAATATTTTATTTGGGTTGACTCGATTCGAATTCGAATTAGACTCGAGATCTTAACGAGTTGAATCGGGCAAAGTTTAACTCGACTCGATAAGTTCGCGAGCAGCTCATTAATTTTTTAAAATAATTTTTTAGTAATTACTTTAGTTTGATGTACTTGTGGATTGTTACTTTAATTTTAATATGATAGTTTTGTGAATTTTTGGATTGTTATTTTAGTTTTAAAATGTTAGTTTGGTGGATTTGTGGATTGTTAGTTTGGATTTAGACTTTGAAAGTGTTTTTTATACACTCTTTTGATATTTTTTTGTTAAAGTTGTTAATTTATGTTAGTATTAAGTCTTATATAGTATTATTAAATTTTACTTTTAGTTAAAAAATAAGGTAATTTTTTTAGTGAGCTTAACGAGCAATGAGATGAGCAACGAGCTTAACGAGCAATGAGTCGAGTTGAGCAACAAATTTTTTAAACGAGCTCGAGTCAAGCACAATTTTAACGAGCATGAGTCGAGCACTGCCCAACTCGTGATCGACCCGCTCGATAAGCACTCCTACTCCCTACCCCTTTAGATTTGCACATGCGGATGGAAATGTGGTCTTTTTATTTATTTATTTTGGGTATAATGTTAAAAAATGCCTTTAACATTTTATTGAATAGTTTTGACTTCTATTCATTTTTTGTCCACTTTCACCCTTAACATTTCATTTTGAGTTAAAATGGCCCACCGTGGATAGAGACCGTTAGTTGACTAACGGTAAATGCGAAATGCTAATGTGGCATGCTAACTTGGCTTAGGACGCTGATGTGGTACTTTTCCACGTAAGCAAATTTAAAAAAAAATAAAAATTTTCTAAAAATAATTAATAATAATTTATTTATTTTATTTTTAAAAAATATTAATATTCTAAAAACAATAAATTATTATTTAAAAAATATTTTTTTAAAAATGCTAACGTGACACTTTGCCACATCAATGTCTGCGATGACCGTTAGTCAACTAATGATTACCATCCACATGGGGTCATTTTGACCCCAAAATGAAACTTTAGGGATGAAAGTAGACCAAAAAAAATAAGGGCTAAAATGACCATTTTGTAAAACGTTAGGGTTTTTTTAAGCATTATGCCTTTGTTTTCTAATGTCTAAATTTGGTATTTTCGTCACCTACCTTTAGTTTATTAGCAAGGAAAGACTAGATCAGAATGAATCAAGTCGAATTTGAACCAAAATTCTAATATCAATTTAACAATATTGTTTTGAAAATTATTAGATATACAAACTCTGTAAATTAAACTTTAGTTTACACAAATATATTTATTTTAGAGTGTGGAGTTAAGTTTAAGGTTAATGATTAAGGTATTTTATGTCTACGGTTAAAATTTTAAGGTCGGAGATTTAGATTTTATAATTTAAATATAAATGGTTGTTAAGGGTTCAACATTTTAGATGATTTAATTTGTGAATAAAAAAAGGGTAAACTACTGCAGGGGTCACTTACGTTTAGCGTCTGTACAGAGTTAGTCACCACTTTTGAAAAGTGCCTATTAGTAGTCCTCTACGTTTTCGATGTGTAAATACTTGGTCACTCCGACGTTAACTCCGTTAGTCCCCTAACGGATTGCTGATGTGGCGAAATTAAAATAAGGATAAATTACTGCAATAGCCATTAAAATTTATCTCATGTACATTTTTTATCCTCAATTTAAAAAAGTAAACATTATAGTCACTAATAAAAATGTTTCTTTATAATTTCACCCTTAAATTTTAAAAAATTCATTTTTCAATCCTAAAACTTTACAATCAATTAACACAATAATATTATAAATGCTTAGATGAAAAATAGGTGCCCAAAGTATACCCTTTGAAACTTAGGTGCCCAAATTTAATTTTTTCGAGTCAAGTCGAGTTATTGGAATTTCTATTTTATAATTCAAACTTTATTTTGAATTTTTGAGTCGAGTTTATGAAATTATGAGTCGAGTATTTTCACATCAAACCTAAAAAATTAATTTTTTCGAGTCAAGTCGAGTTATTGGAATTTCTATTTTATAATTCAAACTTTATTTTGAATTTTTGAGTCAAGTTTATGAAATTATGAGTCGAGTATTTTCACATCAAACCTAAAAATTTAGTTTTTTCGAGTCAAGTCGAGTTATTGGAATTTCTATTTTATAATTCAAACTTTATTTTAAATTTTTGAGTCGAGTTTATGAAATTATGAGTCGAGTATTTTCACATCAAAAATAAAATTTTAATTTTTTCGAGTCAAGTCGAGTTATTTTTTTTTTTTGAAAATCATAGGGGGCCTCGTTAAAAACCCCCTCTAAGCCTAGTTAGGGGGAAAAGAGTGCCCGGATTTATTTATTGAATATATCAAAGTTACAAGGAGCAACCAACATAACGTTCTCCGAATTACCCGATCCCCTCCCTAGCTAACGAGTCCGCCCTCGTATTATAACCTCTAGGGATCCATCTTAGAACGAGACCATTACAATTGATTACTCTTCTAACTTTATTAATCATATGCATCCATACCCGAGGGGCACTTTCATTCCCGGCAACCCAATTCACCATCTTCAAGCAATCAGATTCAATTATTAACCTTCCGCGGCACCCCCATGCAGACTCGAAAAACACTTCGATTCCTCTGTTGCACGCTAACAGTTCTGCGACAGCAGGGGGATGGGAGGCACAAGCTTCTGAGAAATGGACTAGCGAGGTCCCAAGATGGTCTCGCAGTACTCCCCCAATCCCGCACTTACCAGTTTCTGTGCTTATAGCCGCGTCCACGTTCATTTTCAGAAAACCCTCCGGGGGAGGTTCCCAACTCAGCTTGGCTGTGCTTCTTTTTTTGCCAGAACCTGCTCTAGACGCGCGGCTCATGTCCACCATTAAGCTTTCAACCGATATATCGTCAAGCTTCATTTTCGATTTAATCCACCATGCTAATCGAAACCTGACCAGGAATAGGAGCTGGTTTCCATCTACTATTTTCTCCTTAAAAATGATCTCGTTTCGCATCAACCAAACCGTCCATAGCACCGCGAAGGGAACAACCTTCCACCAACAATCAATTTCGGCTGAGCCCAGCTCTCCCCACACGGTGAAAAGGGCCTCCACGCTATTAGGCACCACTGTCGATACTCCCCTTAGCCTGCAAAAATAGGACCAAACTATCCACACAGTTTTGCAAAGAATGAATAAGTGGCTTACTGTTTCAACCTCCTTTTGGCAGAAGGGGCACTCAATTCCACCGTTCAGCACAATCCCTCTCCTTATTAATTCTGATTTAACCGGAAGTCTTCCCCAAAGAGCTCGCCAAGCAAGTATTTCAAACTTTGGAGGAGCAATCCCAAGCCATATCGACCTCTCCCATATGGTGTTTCGAGGTTCATTTTTCGATAAAAACTCCCTTATCGACTTTATAGAAAAGCTCCCATCACTCGATCCACACCACTTAACCCAATCTTCATCCACCGTGCTAGACTTGAAATTGTTGAGTTTAGTCATTAGGTTCTCCCATTGCATCACTTCCCATTCAAACAGTGGTCTCCGTAGCGTGATCGACCACACCCAACTTCCCCCAACATTTGTTCCGTAGTCTGCCACAAACCCATCTTTGTTCACCGCTGCAGCAAAAATCCGTGGATACACTCTATTAAGGGGGCTGCTTTCAAGCCAAATGTCAGTCCAAAACTTGATTTGATTACCGTTACCAACTTGCAGCTTCAAATTCTGCCTCATCCACTGCCCGAGATCATCATCTTTTAACACTGCCTTGTTAATATCATTCCACACCCATGAAAAGCAACATGGGGCAGCGGTGGGTAGCAAACCAATAGAGGGAGCAATCGAATATAAACACAATATGAACCTTCTCCACATACAATTCGTTTCGTTCCCGAACCTCCAGTGCCACTTACTCAGTAGAGCTCTGTTTGTAATAGCAAGATTATTTACTCCCAAACCACCAAGGTATTTCGCACAACATACCTTATTCCAATTCATCCAATGTATACAGGATTTATTTGCGTCGCCGCCCCACAAGAATCTAGCCATAAGGCCGTTGAGACGATTGGACACCGATGTAGGAATTCGGAATAACGACATAAAATATATTGGCAAGCTCGAAAGAATTGATTTAATCAAGACTAACCTTCCACCAATAGAGAGCAGCATCGACTTCCATCCCTCAAGCCATTTAATGAAATTGCTTAAAATCGGCTCCCATAAAGTAATGCTATTCCTCCTTGCTCCGAGAGGTAAGCCAAGGTAGTTTGTGGGAAAAGACCCGGCTGAGCAACCAATCTTCATCGCCCACTCCTTTAACCTCTCATTATCCACATTTATTCCAAATAAATTACATTTCTTGAGGTTAAGTTTGAGGCCGGCAGCAAGCTCAAACACTCTTAATACCCTCTTGATGTTGCGGACTTGTCTTTCTTCAGCTCCATAGAAAATCAACAGGTCGTCAGCGAATTGAAGATGGGAAATCACCATACTATCTCCATTCTTCCCCACATCGATTCCTTCAAAAAGACCCAGGTTCGAAGCTTTCTTGAGAGCCAAGTTAAGCGCTTCACCTACTATGTTGAAGAGCAGCGGGGATAGGGAACATCCCTGTCGTAAGCCTCTCGAGATGGGAAAAGGTTCGGTTGGTGAACCATTGACAAGCACCGCAATTGATGCTGTGGAAATACATCGCCTAATCCAATTCCTCCATTTTTTTCCGGAACCCGCATTTCTTACCAATAGTAGAAAATCCCATGAAACCGTGTCATAAGCCTTCTGGAAATCAATTTTAAAGGCGACACATTTCCTTCCATTCCTTCTCGCGTAATCGATCGTCTCGTTGGCAATCAAGGAGCAGTCCAAAATCTGTCTCCCCGGGACAAAGGCGAACTGACTCTCCCCCACAATTTGTTCCAAAATCGATCTTAACCTTCGCGCTAAAACCTTCGAAAATAGCTTGTACATTCCCCCAACCAGGCTAATTGGCCTATAATCATCTAGGGATTCCGGATTAGAAGTTTTGGGGATAAGCGTAATGTAGGATAAATTTGTTCCTTCCTCCCAGCCTTTCCCTGTAAAAACATCGTCAAAAAACTTCATAATGTCTGACTTCAGCTCCTTCAAGAATTTTTTAAAAAAATTCAGATTAAAACCGTCGGGGCCCGGGGCCTTGTTCCCATCCGACGAATTAAGGGCATTCCACACCTCTTCCTCAGAAAAAGCAAGTTCTAATTCACGAGCTTGAGCTCTGCTGATACGATTAAAATCCAGTTGTACATCCAATAACTCCAGGGTGGTGCGTGAATTATATGCCACATTAAAATGGCTAGCGATCCTAGCTCTCACCAATTGTGGATCTTCAGACCACACCCCATCCACTTTCAGTCCAAAATTGAAGTTCTTTTTATTTCGGCTTGATGCAACAGCGTGGAAGAAGCGCGTATTTCTGTCCCCATCGTGTTGCCACTTTAGACGAGATTTTTGGAGCCAGCAACTCTCTTCGAACCGGTACTCTTTCCACAACCTTTCTTTCCATTTACACAATTCGCCCCACAAGCCATCTTCCATACCAAATTCTTGGATATGATTTTCAGTTTCAGAGATTAATTTTTCCAGGGCTTCAACTGAGCACGGATTACTGTTTCTCTTCACGATAGACCAACCCTTTGCTGAATTTTTGGCCACTCTCAACAGCGCCCCAATCTTGACATTATGGTTAATAGCTTTCGCCTTCCTCCATGATTCCGATATGGCCACAATAAAATCCTCTTCCTTCAACCATGCGTTGGAACATTTGAACGGTCTTGGACCCCATTCCTTTCGAGACTCCTCAAGAGACACGACATTATGGTCCGACAACGACTTCCCTAACAGCTTTTGGACAAGATTCGGAAAAATGCGACCAAAGCTCTCTGTAATAAGGAAGCGGTCAAGTCTTACAAAGGTCGGCACTTCTCTGTTATTACACCACGTATACTTCTCACCCAACAATGGGCCATATATATTCAAAAAACCACACCGTACATTCCCCTTCACAACATTACCAATTAGGGCGATGAACCTCTGAGTTACCACTGTATTGCAAACCTGGAACCAGTCCCCCTTCCACATGCACAGCAAACCACCAGCCGAACCGCTTGCTGGAGCAAAAATTGATTCCACACCTTCTTCATTCCAAATTCTCTTAAGCATTTTCGGCTCAAATTTCACAAGCTTAGTTTCCTGAATCAAAAGCAAAGACGGCTTCGACTTCCGTATCAAATCTTTAACTGCCTTTCTCTTTTCTACCCTCCTTATCCCCCTTATATTCCATGTAATGGCTATCAAATACATAACAAAAGTATCCCAATACCTCTCAGAACAGGGATCAATACCCCTTCCTCACGTCCTTTTCTAATTCCATAATTTTCCTGGAGATTGCCTCTTTCCCCCCTTTAAAGGAGAACCCGAGCATGTTGCTTACCATCCAAACTCCTTCAGCCTCATCCGACAAGTGAATTTCACCACCATCGACCTCCCTTTGATACCCCGCATCCGCAGATTTTCCTCCATATTCTTCCAGCGAGTCCCTGATCTTCCTTCTCAAAAGGAATCTTGTCTTCGCTTTGGACAGAGAGGATAGTGAAGATTGCCTATCTACTCTGTATTGGCTTTCTTGGAATTTAAAAGAAGATGATCCTTCGTTACTCACCGGACAATTCCCATCAAGGCTGTCAGGAACGATCTCCTCCGCATCAGTGCCTAGCAGACGTTGAGAAGAGAAAATAAAGGGGTTTGTGTTCTTAGGATTTTCCGCCAGGTCCACCTCTAAAGACCCCAAATCGGGTGATTCCATATTTTGGACCCCATTTTGGTTTTCAGTATTATCCACCGGACTAGAACCCGGGTCCACCGCACAATCAAGGCCCACTTCAGCTACCCCATCCACACCCCCATTTTGATTGGAACTCAAATTGTTGGAATTATGTAAATCCGACTCCCCCATATTATTATGTGGGTCCCTCAGAATGTTTGAAACATTCTCCCCATTTGTCTCTATCCTCATGGGGTTGACATTGAAGTCACCACGGGAACTAGCGCCATGAAGGCTAGTATCAACATGACCCGAGGCGTCAGACGGAGACGAAGCGACGCAATCAACTCCCATCTCAGGTTGACCCTCGACATCACCGGCCGCCATTACCGGCGAAGCCACACCAGAGGCCTGTTCCTCATTCTCCATGAACGACGCATCTTCATCTCCATCACCCAAGCTATCGGAGCACGTGTCGATTTCACCAGGTTCACCAATGGACACCTTAACATAATAGGGAATTCCCATAACCGACACTCTTATTGCATTAGGGATGATCCCAGGGCAGGCCGCTCTGATCCATAGTCTTGCCACATCGAATCTCTCTCTGTTCTTGGTAGCTTTATCAGTTCCAACATAGACACCCCATTGCTTACCCAAAGATTGAAAGAAATCCTCGTTCCAAACCGCCAGAGGAACGCCTGATAATAAAACCGAAATATACTGACACGGAATTCCATCTTCCAGCAGTGGAGCCAGGTGATCAAACCAATACCAGATTGCTTCATTCTTCGAGTCCCACACCTCCTTCAGTATCTCCACTGTTTTGAGTTTAATGATGTATACTTCACTCTCAGGGCTCCATT
Source organism: Hibiscus tridactylites (assembly GCA_958450335.1). Classification (NCBI taxonomy): domain Eukaryota; kingdom Viridiplantae; phylum Streptophyta; class Magnoliopsida; order Malvales; family Malvaceae; genus Hibiscus; species Hibiscus tridactylites. The sequence goes on from OY288271.1 coordinate 5,331,881, forward strand.
TTGTTACCTTGGTCTGGAAGCCTTCGTGTGACATTGCTTGGTGAACGAAACCTATTTCAAAGTTTGGTTTCAATACCCCAACCAAACATGCCTTCATCCATTCGATATCAGTTGGTTGTATGTTGAGGTCCATGTTCTTCATTTCTGTTCTAAAAGCATGTTTATCTTCATGCTTGCGTTGACTTCTATCATTGCTAAAGCCGTCTTCCTTATTGAGCAACACATCTCTGTATGACGTGCCCGGAACTCTCTCCGACCATTGTTTCCTTTTGAAGACCGGAGCCACCTTTGCCCTGTTCTGTGACTCAAAGTTCACTCCCTCAGTTGCCCCCCTCGACTATTGCTTCTTGGGAAAACCCTCCCTTGGTTTCGGAAACTTAGCTTCTGATACCTTCACTGTGTAGCCACCAACGATCGTGTTGTCTAATACTCTAATAATACGATCTAAGTCCTTCTTCTCCATGACCGAAACAAAAGCGAAAGTAGTTTTCTTATACTTCGGTCTGTTGTTGATGCCCGGAATGAAAACACGCGTCACCCTACCATAATGCCCAAATAGTTCCTTCACCGTCGATCGCTGCACTCTCTTGCTCAGGTTGTCAATGAAGATAGTCCACCTTCCATCTTGGCTCCTACGGGAAAAAGCTGCCGCCGTCGCACCTCCCTTCTTCACCGGACTCCAAACGCTCCTCGCTCCTCGTTGCTCCATGACTAGGCTATTTTGAATAGGCTAAAAGTAATCTCATGTCAAGTCGAGTTATTGGAATTTCTATTTTATAATTCAAACTTTATTTTGAATTTTTGAGTCGAGTTTATGAAATTATGAGTCGAGTATTTTCACATCAAACCAAAAAATTTAATTTTTTTCGACTCAAGTCGAGTTATTGGAATTTCTATTTTATAATTCAAACTTTATTTTGAATTTTTGAGTCGAGTTTATGAAATTATGAGTCGAGTATTTTCACATCAAACCTAAAAATTTAATTTTTTTCGAGTCAAGTCGAGTTATTGGAATTTCTATTTTATAATTCAAACTTTATTTTGAATTTTTGAGTCGAGTTTATGAAATTATGAGTCAAGTATTTTCACATCAAACCTAAAAATTTAATTTTTTCGAGTCAAGTCGAGTTATTGGAATTTCTATTTTATAATTCAAACTTTATTTTGCATTTTTGAGTCGAGTTTATGAAATTATGAGTCGAGTATTTTCACATTAAACCTAAAAATTTAATTTTTTCGAGTCAAGTCGAGTTATTGGAATTTCTATTTTATAATTCAAACTTTATTTTGAAATTTTGAGTCGAGTTTATGAAATTATGAGTCGAGTATTTTCACATCAAACCAAAAAATTTAATTTTTTTCGACTCAAGTCGAGTTATTGGAATTTCTATTTTATAATTCAAACTTTATTTTGAATTTTTGAGTCGAGTTTATGAAATTATGAGTCGAGTATTTTCACATCAAACCTAAAAATTTAATTTTTTCGAGTCAAGTCGAGTTATTGGAATTTCTATTTTATAATTCAAACTTTATTTTGAATTTTTGAGTCGAGTTTATGAAATTATGAGTCGAGTATTTTCACATCAAACCTAAAAATTTAATTTTTTCGAGTCAAGTCGAGTTATTAGAATTTCTATTTTATAATTCAAACTTTATTTTGCATTTTTGAGTCGAGTTTATGAAATTATGAGTCGAGTATTTTCACATTAAACCTAAAAATTTAATTTTTTCGAGTCAGGTCGAGTTATTGGAATTTCTATTTTATAATTCAAACTTTATTTTGAATTTTTGAGTCGAGTTTATGAAATTATGAGTCGAGTATTTTCACATCAAACCAAAAAATTTAATTTTTTCGAGTCAAGTCGAGTTATTGGAATTTCTATTTTATAATTCAAACTTTATTTTGAATTTTTGAGTCGAGTTTATGAAATTATGAGTCGAGTAATTTCACATCAAACCTACAAATTTAATTTTTTCGAGTCAAGTCGAGTTATTGGAATTTTTATTTTATAATTCAAACTTTATTTTGAATTTTTGAGTCGAGTTTATGAAATTATGAGTCGAGTATTTTCACATCAAACCTAAAAATTTAATTTTTGAATAAAGTTTGAATTATAAAATAGAAATTCCAATAACTCGAATTTTTTAGTAGTTAGTGGACTAAATTTTTAAGTTTAAGTTATTAAATAGGAGCAATTTGTGCACCTAAGTTTCAAAGGGTATACTTTGGGCACCTATTTTTCATCTAAGCATTTATAATATTATTGTGTTAATTGATTGTAAAGTCTTAGGATTGAAAAATGAATTTTTAAAAATTTAAGGGTGAAATTATAAAGAAACATTTTTATTAGTGACTATAATGTTTACTTTTTTAAATTGAGGAGAAAAAATGTACATGAGATAAATTTTAATGGCTATTGCAGTAATTTATCCTTATTTTAATTTCGCCACATCAACAATCCGTTAGGGGACTAACGGAGTTAACGTCGGAGTGACCGAGTATTTACACATCGAAAACGTAGAGGACTACTAATAGGCACTTTTCAAAAGTGGTGACTAACTCTGTACAGACGCTAAACGTAAGTGACCCCTGCAGTAGTTTACCCATAAAAAAAAACTCATTGTTTTTTAAGCAGCTCATATTGTTTTCTATAAACTTAAGAATGAACTTTATATATTAAATAAATAATTAAATATTTCTAGGGTAAACTAAATTAGAAATCACATCATGCAGACTTTATTGTTTAAATTTGAATTACTTAAGAAGAAAAACAACATTCTTTATCAACGAGACCAGTCAATAGTTTACCTACAATCTACTTCAACATAAACCAAAACACATAAATGAAATTAAACAAATATAAATAATGTAAAACTACTAAAGCATGTAAAAATGAGGAAAACATATAAGTTGAAATTAATTTATTATGTTAACAATTTCTAGAGTATATGGTTAAAAATTCTCGATTAACACGTTTCTCTCTCCTCTAAGTTGTGAGTTCAATATACATCAGGAGCAAAATCTACTCCCCTTCGTCTAAATAAAAATTGTTCAAAAAAAATTAATTTGTTATATCATAAATGGACTGCTCATCTTCTCTTATATCACAAATTATATATGTTTAAAATATCATATTAAAATTACTTCTAAATTAACCATGATATGTGGTTTTATGGTTGTTCACTTCATTCTTTAACCATAATATTAGGAATTCGATCCCTGCCCATTAAGGGCGGAGCCACCCTTTCAATTGGGGTGTCTCATGACACCCCAAAATTTTTTGGAAACCTATTTTTCCTATATAATTTGTATAGAAAAAATTAAAAATATGAACAAATGACACTCCTTTTATGAATAAAATGACACCCCTTTATAAATAATTAATTATCTTTAAATATCGTTGAAAAAAATGACACCCCTTAAATATATTTCTAGCTCCGCCCCTGCTGCCCATAAGAGTAAATGTATTTTATGACCAGTCATTTATTTTTTAACTAGAGAACTCGCAACGAAAATGTAACACCCTATAATAAAGAGTAGATGCTTACGAGAAGCAAGTAAAAAAAAAGAAAAAAAAGAAGAGAAGTGTGGCTGTGAAGACTTGAACCCGTGACCTATGCTTGGTAAACCCAAGCTTTAACCGTCTGAGCTAAGGCAATCCATGGCCTTAATTTACTCTACTTTTTATTTAAGCTATATTTTAATTAGCTGATCTAATAACAAATAAAAGTGAGACCCCTCACCTACCCGAAACCAATGCATATCTTAGAAAGAAAGAAAAAATATCAGATCCTTAAGAAGTTTAAAGGTGACCTTACACCTTCCCTGTTGGACCCCGCCCCGTTCACCGCCACCGCCGCTCCGTGGCGTTCACCGCCATCACCGCTGGCTTCCCCGTCGAGCCTCGACCAAAACCCCCATGACCACGCGCCGGCTGCCCTCCCTGACCACCGTGAATCGCCATTCAAAGCTTCGTCGGAACCTTAGGGTTCTAGCTTTGATTCCGGCCGTCTCTCGCGTCGGCTCGTCAAGCTGACTTCACCACCATGCTCGACGCATCACGGTAAGCAAAGCCCACCTAGGTAGTCGTCGGTTCATCGACGGGAAGAGCCTCATCGGAGCTACGTAGGATTCCGACGACTTTTCATTTTTCACAGGGATTTTCGGTAATTTTCTGGCATGTTTCGTGTTTTTCTTGTATGGGTTGGATTATCGAGTTAATGATCTTCGTTTTTCCGGCAGAAACGACGCGAAAGGAGTTTTCCGGCGACCAATTCCGGCGACCGGCCGACGAAGCCATACCCAAGGGTAAGTGGACCGGTTCGATTGAAGCCCAAACCCGACAACCCGACCCAAACCCGACAACCCGACCCGACCCGTCTCTGACCCAAATCCGATCCGACTGAGTCAACTCGCCCGAGTTGACTCAGTGAGTTAACCTGCCGAGTCAGCTCAGTTGACTGCTGACGTCATACTGACGTCAGCGTTGACCTTGACCCGTTGACTTTGACTGTTGACCAAAAAGTCAAAATTTTCGAAAAACTCTTATTTTATGTTTTTCGACGTCCTGAGTCCGTTTTTGAAGCCCGTTTCGTAAAATTCCGACCGAAAGCCTCTGAATCTGATCTTGAACCCAAAAATGCTTATGCGTTTCTTGTTCAGTTTAAAGGCAGTGTGATTAAGGATTAACTGTGGGTTTTTGTTTAATTGAAGGCATCTGCATATCTTCATATCCGCGTGGTTGTGGGATGGTGAATCCGAGTTCAAGTGTGTTCGAATGTCGTCCACGAACCGACCAGTGTAGCTCGGAGTGAAGGTAATACACTACTACCCCTTGTATGCTTTATGAACATGTTGATATTCGGTTAACGCATGCATGCTTATGATGACGTATACTGCAAATTCTGCTTAATTTGAATCAGATTCGAGCAATAAGTATGGATATTAATAAGACCAAATTATCCGAATAAGATTACTAATGGGCTAACAGTATCAGAAGTTCTAATAGTTAAATTCAGTTAATCCGCAACTCAATCAACAGTGTGTAAGAATCGAGGCCCAGGATACGGAGTGAAAGATATTAATTATGAAATTACGAAAATGCCATTAGAGCATAAGTATGACTAAACTACCCCTCTAATAAAGGAAATGACCTAAAATCTGCATTCGACCTGATTATGCATTTTTTCACTACCCAAGATGTAGGTTTTAATTGAAAGACTTTGGCATCAATATGCAATACGTGTGAAACAAACTTGGATAATCCCTCAAGCTCTGTATAACACATGAATGAGAATTCTCTGGAAATATTGTTGAAACCCTAAGTCGATCCTTATGACAATAATGCGTGAATTAAATGAGAATGATCGTAATGACCAAAAAGACGGTAATACCCTCGAGCACCGAAATGTCTGATTAGTTTGAATGACGTTATACCCTCACATTCTGTAATAAATGAATCGTCTGTAAAGGGCCGGAGAGTTATGACGACTTAATCTCGTTTGAGTACGTGAATAATGGAGGTACCAAATGGTAATTCAGAAAGAAATGGTAGATTTATCTTAGTCTAGAATAACCGAAATACCCTCCTGAGTTAATCGGTAACTATGTATTTTACGAAGTTCTGGATTTGTTAATAAGACTTAAATAGCTAAGGTTCCCTTAAGTGTTGAGAAATATGACACGTGTATGCCCATCGCTCACCATATCGATGTAAGGTAGGAAGATCTGCATAAATTGTATGATCGATTGTTCAAAGTTAAACTGTATAGTAAAGTATGAGGGCGACTGTTCAGACATACAATACAGTCATTGTTAAGTTCTGATGCACGCAAATTACTCACATCTGAACGTTGGTAAGTACTGTCAAGTTGGGTTATGCCGCATTAAACAAATTCTGGAGGTATGATAAATTGTTAGAGCCCATGAGAATTATAATTTTCGTTCTGATATGATTGTGCCATAGTATAAAATTTGTCATGACAGTCAAATAACTAAAAGGCCATGATAGCCTAAATAGTCGGAACATCACTGAAAATATCTGATAACTTAAAAGACTTTAATTTAGAAATTCTTGAATGTCCGGTTAGAAAACTAATGAGCAAATATGATACCCGAGTTCTGTGAACCATTGCTTATTCAATGTTGGTTTAAATTACCAAAATATCCATACGTGATAAAATGACCATAATGCCCCTTGTAGGCTTATATGACTAAATAACTCATGATGCGTCTAAACTCTCAAAGATCTTAATGTATCACCTCCTGAATATCTGGGTTAAACCATTAGTAGTGAACCCTTTTTAATAGGGGCCACGTTTCAGAATTTCGTTCAAATTATCAAAAGTTTAATATGTCCCATTCCGTAAATGCCAAGTATCTCCAAGAAAAGATCTGTCCCACCTAGTGTGTTCCATGTGTGATATATTCTGTTGAATGGATTGTATAATTATTTAATTGTGAATAATATTATGTTTGATGAACTTGATATATGATGACATTCTTTGCCTACCTGATATATGTCTGCTCAATCTGTATACTTGGTATGTGATCGTTTGATCTGTGATGATATTGTCTGACTGTTTGATGAATTTGTTATCATGATCTGTTAGTTTGACCTATGATGGTACAATCTGTTTGCATGATGAATGCTGAAAATGTCTTCTTTGTTCAATAGTATGTCCAATTATCTGTCAAAAGCATGAATTCTTCCGTTTCTGATGTTCTGAATAAAATATATCTGTCACATGTATTCTGTTACCCATGTCTGGAATCTGAACACTGATTACTATCTGGGGTATACTGTTGGGTTATGTTATGAAGTCTCTGTTGGTACAGCCCTGATCAAGCTGGTAAATCCTTATGGACTCAAGGTCTCCCCTTGAGTGGCACCTACGCCCATCGGGCCTAGGGTAAGTCCTTATGGACTCAAGGTCTCCCCTTGAGTGGCACCTACGCCCATCGGGCCTAGGATAAGTCCTTATGGACTCAAGGTCTCCCCTTGAGTGGCACCTACGCCCATCGGGCCTAGGGTAAGTCCTTATGGACCTAAGGCAGCCCCTTAGGTGGCACCTATGCCCATCGGGCCTAGGGTAAGTCCTTATGGATGCAGTTCTGGGGGACTGCATATTGGTGTAAGGTTGGAGGGTAATTACTAGTAAACCTTTGTATGTACTTGAACATTTGCATTGAATTGTTATGTGTTCTCATGATATGATTGGTATGCATTTATGCCTGTTTGATATGCACCTATTTGGGACACACTAGACATTAAACTCGTTGTTTCCATCTTCGTAATCTATCAGCTTGTAAAATTCTCGTCTGTTACTCGATGAGTGAATAAAGAACAAGTGTCATTATTCTCAAGTATAACTTTACCCTGAAATAACAAAAAGGAAAAGAGGACTGTCACTTCTTGGATCATCATGAAAATGTTATGCCTACCATATGTCTGCATGAGCTTATAGCATCTTTTGGTAGTTCTGTATTACTGAGCTTTTCCAAGCTCACGTTGTTTTTACCATCGCAAGTTAAAAGAATATAGCATGGTATAATGTCTGACATCAGCGTTCGGAGTTCCCTCGGCGTTGCCTCTGGAGTACGGTACTGTATAGTTAGTGGGCATGTATGTCATGTATGTCACGTATGGTTTTTTGATTGAGTCTGTAAAGTACTTTCTGAAATTTCTTGTTATGTGTTTAAATGATTTTCTGAAATAGTATTTTAAACAGAAGTTGATTTTACAGTTTAATAAGTGTTTTGAGGAAAAAAAATGTTTTCATGTGTATTTTACTGTGGGTCGCTCTTGTGACCCTAATGTGACTTCCTAGGATCCGTTGTAACGCATAGGCGGATCTAGGGAGTTACAGAAAATATTAGTCACTACTATTAACGATAGGTACTTTGACTCAAATAAAAAATTGCTTCTAAATAATGTCTTGAATTGTAACCATATTTAAAATGCGAGTTCAAAATTTAAGTCGCAAGTTGGCAAACAACTTGACTGAAGTAATGGAACGGTAGGTCTACCAGAAGTTGAGAAATGAGTGAAGTCCTAAATCCTAACCCAATGGTTTTGGAGACCATTTAAACATTGTCACTTCATACGACCGTCCTCATTAAATGAATAAATCAATGGATAGATTGTAAAATAATCCAACTTTGAATTTTACCATAACTTACTAAATCTGCATAATTATATTATTTAATGTCTTTTAAGAAATGGACTAGAAACAATAAAATAAAATTTTTTATTTTATGCACTGAGAAAAAAAGAGTAAACAACCAAGATTATTTAAGATTAAGAATTTAAATTTTAAATTTGAACTTTAAAATAAATATGCTTGTGTAAAACTTTTCACTTTAACAATATATTAAACATTCGCCAATAAAATAAAACTAGAAATTCAAACACACTGCTTACGTAACTCATACATAAAAAAAAAAGAAAAAAAAAATAAGAACAATATATATACATAATCTCTAAAATGTTCTTGGAAATAATATTATTGAACAATCACGAACTTTAAACATTAATCGTAAATGGACATAAGCTGATGTTTTAGCAAGAGCAAACCACAAGATGGAACTGGATTTTCAAATTCATAGTTTACCTATAATCATCTCAAGAACTTATTCGATTCACTACACCAGGCTTGATATATAAAAGTGTTTTTCGCGGCGTTTTTTGAATTTCTAGTGGGTTGAGGGTGAACGTAAGAAGTTAATTAGTTGAGGTGGTAAGAAGTTGGGACCGAAATGGAGAGCTTGGAATGGGATTGGTTTGAATGAGGGGAAGCTGAGGTTTGTGGAGATTCCCAGAAAGTGTTGGTTCCAGGCGAGAAGAAAGGTGCCCAGTGTTTCATGTTTCCCACATCTGTTGGAAACATGAAGATGTAAAGCAAAGAAAAGCAAAGGAGGAGAAGGAAATAGAGGTACTTGGTTGAATTGAAGAATATGTGATACGCCACAACACTTGCATAATACATCTTCTTTTCTTCTTTCTTCTTTCTTCTTTCTTCTTCTTCAATGATAGCAAAACACCTACTTTCTAGCTCACTAAAGGCTTGAATATATATAACATGTATTGATGAGGTTTAAAACTATTTTGTTTTATAATTTTTTAAATTCGATTGGTCAAAGTGGTAAGTAGCTTGATATCGCTTAAGCAAGTTTCAAGTTCGAGGCATTGTGTATGTAGAAAATTTCCGTTGGGAGACAGAAGACTCATCCACCAAAACCAAATGTGCGACACGGGTCGGTCCAGAATAATTAGCGCCGCAAAGCCTTGGAAAACTGGAAAAACAACAAAAAAAATAGCAAAAAACAAGTATTTATAGTTGTACGATTTTTAGATCGATGAGTGAAATGAATGGTTGAGATTAACTTCTTACATTTTTTCAAGTGATAATCTTCACATAACGCACTATTAATCTCAGCCATCAAACGATCCAATAACATGTAAAAATTAATTTTTTACACCTTATAATTGATTCTATTCCATATTAATTCAATATTATCAATGAAAGTCTAATATTGTTAGACTTCAACAAAAATAAGGTGGCCCCATACACCTTTCAGATATATTTTTTTTAAAAAAAAACTAATAAGAAGCAAAATTTATTATAAGCAGAGCACTGCATAACGTGTTTACAAAGATTGAAAATGAAATTCGTTTTATACCTACCTCATATTCTATTAACTTTTTGTATATATTTCTCGTATATAATTTACACATTTTTATAATCCAACCGTTACATTTCATATTTTATTTGTATAAATCATCTACGGTGAGTTTTAAGTAAATTAAAAATAAACATATAATAATATTTTTGATTAATACGATAAATTGTCGAATTAATAATAATAATAATAATAATAATAATAATAATAAGTACCATTAGATTTATTTTTATCAATAATCAAATTATTAAAATATTAACTGTATAAAAAAGACGTAAATAAAACATTTCCGTAAAATAAAATTTGACAGGCATTCATATGAAGTCTCCTCCCTTGATATTTGCACAAAATAAATGTGGTATTGAGAGCGGCAACAAAAGCGTGAATGACAGTAATGGTTTAATGGGATATTTTGAGTATTTTATTTAGTTATCCTTCCAGTTCTTTAGGGTCTTATGCCCACTAATTTATATCTATTTAAGTCGTATATTTAATTTTAGTGGGTGAGTCTCTTAGTAGATATTTTTTGTAAGCACAAGACTTCTAACTCAAAAACTGCTCAAGTAATACTAATCTGTTTATTATTTAAACCGGCTTATTAATAGAAAATTTTGAATTTTTAATAATGAAATTAAATCTCGTAAATCTTGTTGAAAGTAAAATTTGATGTTATCATGGGGACTTATTTTATTGTATATTTTATTTTTTGATACCATAAAGGTTGCAGTGAAGGTTACATTTAATGAGTGGTACTGATGCACATCAATTCAATCTTTTTAGCACATTGGAAAATGACTAAATAACATATCGTCATCTGTTGGTCGACAGCCTCACTCAATAAGCTCTACATTAATTGGGTTTAGCCTTGCAAGTTGCAACTACATTAGTCAATTGGACTATTCTTATTAAATTTCAATTTTCAGTTCCAGTTAACTTAAATTATAAAAATGGACGAGAACTTTTATTTTCAATTTCCAAATTTCAGATTTGAGTTTGAATTATGATACTTTATTTTTATTGATGGTCACTTAATTTTTAAAGCACTTTTAATTTCGAAATAAAAGAATCATTAAATTAAATTTATGAGGTTAAAAACACTTTCATTTGACAACGGACCGTTAAAAATAGGAATAAATTTGTTTTTTTTTTCAGATTTTTTTGAATTCATTTTCCTTTAAACAAATTTTATTGGTGTTTATTATGACACATATCAATTTTTAATTGGGTCACATATTTTTTTAAACGAAAAATAGTATTGACGTAATAAATAAGACAAAATAATAGTACATAGATCAAGTACTCCAACATGAATGAACCGAAGGGTGCTAAAAGGATAATTACACCTATGAAAATTTCAAATTTCTATATATTTTGAAATGTTCTTCGCATTTTATATAGATAATCTGATTCTATATTTCATGTAATTTTTTTAAGTATAAAAGTTTACATCCCGACATAAAATCATACGTTCATCCTTGCGCGATAGGTATATGGAGTAAAATAGTCGATGGGACATTCCTGCAGCCCTGCTCACTGTCGTGGTTAATAAATGAGGTAAATGATGGTGGCACTCGTTTCAAACAAGCTAAAATTTCGAGAGGGATGGTCATGGATAGTTGGTGGTTGAGATTTGAATCCCACAGTCGGATATTCAATCGCTCAGGTGATGTCATTCGCCATCTTCATACTGCCTTTTTTTTGTAGTTGAGCCCTGCATGGAAGCAGACATAAATCATAAATGTACAAAAAAGATGACAAGATATGTTCTATTATTTGTCTTTTTCATCTTCATGTGTTATTCAAGTCGCTCCACCCACTTCCCAAATTATAACTCTTTCTTGGTCCCCCACCCCCAATCAAATTCGCCATGGAAATCGGAAGAGCAAGACCAATTTACATACAATAACTAACCAATGTTATACGAATCGAATCAGTTATAGAAATAATCAGATTACTAGCGCCTGTTTGTTCATAAGAACGCCATTCAATTCCCCATACTCGGTGAAGAGGACTTACAAAAGTCGATTAGCCTATCACTATTTCCACTTTCTCTGATATGTGGAGAGGTTATACAGGTACCCTCCGGCCCCGATATCGGTCCAACAGCTGCACCATTAAGAAGAAAGGGCCAACATTAGTTCAATAATTGGGAGCATAGCTAGCTGTTAGCTTTAATTGGATGTACCACCTGTACTATGTATTTTCCTCCGACGTAGGATTGAATTAAAGGCTTGAAATGAAAAAAGAAGACAGGAAAGGCTTATTTATAATTCTTCACTTCCTTATTGTTTCAAAACTCACCATAACTCCAAATTTAAGCACATAAAAGATCATTACAAAATCGTCATAAAACAAATGAAGCCTTTTCAATCTACCTTATTCATACTTAACAATGAATAAATCTTAAATCATGACCCTAACTTATATAGACACACGCCACGTTGCCAACCTTGTGATTCAAACCCTCAACTTGAACTCCTATTAGGCACTAGGCCAAGCATCATGTAGACAACTATACCCTTCAAAACTTGATGAAAGGCTGCTTAAATATGGTACTAAATTTTCATATATATACACGAACTACATAGTCCATCTAAGTGTTTGGCTCAAGCAGTTTATGGTTTCAGCTGCGCTGCTACGGCAGGTTCTAAAGCCAACCACCTATTGCCTGACCAGAACACATAAATGTGTAGCAAGCAATATTTCAAAGATATTCACAATTTTTCTCACTTTCTTAGGTTTTCCTTCTCACTATATCAGATGGCAGGTTCCATAATTTCATGTTTCCAACAATTTCATTCCTAGGCATGTTGAAATAGATGATTATTTAAGCTTCTCCTTGCAGCAAGTAGACGGAATACTGATTCAGTTACTGACTTATTGGATGCACAATAAATGGCTTCAAATCTCACTTCTTTGAGCTAGTTACAGATATTAACAAGACTTGGAATTTGATGATTTGTTGGCCTTCTTTCAATTACCAGTTTTTCAATTTTTGGAACTGTTCCAGGATGCTTTTAAACTTTTACACTAACCAACCAAGAACAAACGAAATAATAGATTGCAAGCATGCATGTCCAACAGAGAGTTGGTGATTTGCAAAGAAAATTTACTTGAATTTGAAACTGAACATACCGATCTGACATATGGTTGCTGGAACAGCCAACCAAGAATGGGTATCCTCTGCAGAAACACTGCTAGTGTCGGCCAAAAACCACTGAAAAAAAAGTAGGATGTTAAACAAGAAGCTAAAAAGTTAGCATTTGTGCTAAATCAAGATAATAAAAATTTCATATAGACCTGAAGAGTACAACAAATCCATAAGTCTCCAATACCATGCCAATGATAGGCCATCCAATGACAACAAAAAAGAAGCCAACACCAAAAGAAATTGTTCCCTGCAGTCAGTATCAATATAACATAAAGAAAGTGAAAGGCACGTTTATGTATGAGAGTGTTTGTGTGAGAGAATAAATAAAACCTTAAAATTCTGAGGTTTCATGAAAAATTGCATGGTGGACTTCAGACCAATGGTTAAGGACACTCCTGATATGAAAAGGATCTGATTAACAGAAAAAAAGGAGGAGTTAATCCAGTATGATTCAATGTGGAAAATGAAAATAGTTGAGCAAAATGATAATAAAAATTGGCTTACATTTCCCATGGCAAGCAAGCCCTTGTCGAAAAAGAAGATAACTCCCAGAAATGAGAAAAATATGCCAAATCCTGTTAATCCCATCCCACTTTCTGTTTTTCATAATTTCAAATATTAGTAAATACAAAAGTTAACTGGCCAAAAGTGAACAAAAACTTATTTTTCCTAATGACAAACTAAGACTCATGTCTCCAATAGCCAAGTCCATGTGAGTCAAATGTTAGAGAGTACCATAGCAGCCCTACTCATTTCTAGTCGCAACAATCCACGTAATAGAACAAATAATTTGTTCAGATAGGTTCAGTTTTTAACTAAAAAGATTAGATTTTAGCGAAAACAAGAGTTAACAAAATAGTCTATATCACATATAGCTAGGATGTTGGTAAAAGTCTTAACACCGAATAATCTATTAAATTATTTACATATGGTAAGACATTGTGCAATACTACTATGAAAGTTCCATAACCCTAAACCATTTCAATTAGCATTTCTATACAAAATCCACATGTAAGAGGGTTTGCCATTTTTGTGCATCTTAAACAATACCATCATGAGTAACTACATCCTGTTGAATTCACATGCTTTATCAAGAGTAAATGCATAAATAAATGAAGTAAACAATTAGAACTGCATCCTGTTGAATTCCCCATCTATTTGAACTTTGAAGATCGAGAAGGCCGGAACAAATCAATTAAAAATCTTTCATAATATATAACCACATCAAATGTGATCAACAGAGATCCACTTGTATTTTTTTGGAGTTTGGCTAGCATCAATTCATTAGAATTACCATCTGATATCCGTTTCTTGATAAAGCAGCATAACTTACCAAACAGCTCCTAATAAACAATAATAAAATTTGTATGGATATTAAATTAATAAACAATAATAAAATTTTCTATAAAAGATGATCATGCTGCAGACAGTGGAATGTCATTGATAAGGAAGATTAAAAACATTTGTAATAGCTATTGGGATGTTAGAATTGATCATGTTTACAGAGAGGCAAATCAAGCTGCAGACTTCATTGCCAAACTTGAGCTCAATAATATGCCAGGTTTTTTCAATTATGTCAATAGGCCATTGGACATTGAGAACATACTTGCCAAAGATAGGTTAGGATTTGGTTGTGTAAGATCCAATTAATGTACTGCTAAGTGTTACTATTAGCCTTTTTTGCTATCAAATAATAGGGAAAACTACACCGGTGGTCCCCAAATTATTACCGTTTTCCTATTTTGGTCCCTAAACTATGTTTTTCGGCAAAACCGTCTCTTATGTTACATAGTTCTCCTGTTTTGGTCCCCCGACGTTAAATAACTAACGATTTTGTTGACGTGACATTTTTTAAATATTTTTTAATCATTTCTCTCCCCTCTTAAAAAATGCCACGTCAGCAAAACTGCTAGCTATTTAACGTCGGGGACCAAAATAGGAGAACTATGTAACAGAAGGGACGATTTTGCCGAAAAACATAATTTGGGGACCAAAATAGAAAAATGATAATAATTTGGGGACCACCGATGTAGTTTTCCCCAAATAATACTACTACTAATAATAATAAAAGTTTTCTTTGTAAGGAAAAATATTCGACTGACTTTGTCAAATATATTTAAACGTCTTCATCAAATCATTCCCAATTATCTCAATGTAAAATAACATGAAAACTTGAAAGACTTTCCTAACTTGGAATAAGTTCTAAAATTTGACTAACATGCCTAATAATGAATAAAATTCGAAAGACTAAATGAAGAACTAAGTTCATAGATTTGGATTTCACTAAAATTGCTAGGGATTTCACATCGAATCATATTTCAAGTATCAAACCAACAGAAGTTTCACAAATATCACAGATTCACAGATGCGTTCATTGAATTGAAAGAAGCAAAAACAGCACAGAGAAGGAACATAAAGCTCACTTTTTCGATCGTTCATTTCAAAGGAAACCATTTTGCTGATTCTTCAGATACCTGTTACCTTCAAAGAGCAAAACAAATAAAAAAACGGAATCATGAGAGAATCAGAAAACAGAATTTAAGAATTAAATACAGATCTACAGAGTACACAGTCTTCATCAAAAGAAGAAAAAAATCTCAAATCCAAAATTCTGTTTGTTTACAAAGGAAAACGAAAGAAATTTATCGGTAATCAAACAGAGAACGAAGAGAAACACCGACGTGAGCTTGGTTTCAGAAATGGGAATCGAGCGAGAGAGGGGGGCGTGAGGTAATGTAAAGAAAAATGGGTAAACTACACTAGTAGTCACCGAACTTTTAGGGCGCTTTCAACAAGGTCACCGAACTTTTAAGATTTTCATTACAGTCACCCAACTTTTAATTTGCTTTCAATAAGGTCACTGCAATCAACCATCGTTAAAATAAAGTTGACAGGACATGTTAAATTTAAGGGTAAAATATAATGTTAGTCACTAAACTTTTAAGAAGCTTTCAATATGATCACCAAACTTTTAAAACTTTCATTACCATCACTAAACTTTTAATTCACTTTCATTACAGCATTAAGTTTAAAAATAAACTTTTTCTCACCCTATTTTATCTCCATGTCTTATTTTCTTCCATCCAAACATGTCTATCTTTTAGATACATTAATATTTTTCTTTGAACTCCTCATTATCCAGTGCATGACTCAGTAAATGTCGGTCCTGAAGCATAAAGAGGATTTTTATGAGCAAAATTTTAGTTATTTCTTTATCATTCCATCATCAGATGTCTCCTAATAGTTTTCTTGTTCTCACACATGTCGCATGCATGTCTAGATACATTAATATTTTCCTTGATGTGTTACTAGAGAAGTAACGACCTTCACCAAAAAATTACAATTTGATTCATATGGAAGAAGGATAGATGTTTGGATGGAAGAAAATAAGAGGGGAGAGAAAATATGTTGGGAAAACATTTATTTTTAAACTTAACGTGTCACATCAGCTTTTTTTAACGGTAATGAAAGCAAATTAAAAGTTGAGTGATAGTAATGAAAGTTTTAAAAGTTCGGTGTCCATATTGAAAGCCTCTTAAAATTTCACTGACTAACAATGTATTTTACCCTTAAATTTAACATGCCACGTCAGTTTTTTAACGGTGGTTGACGGCAGTGGCCTTATTGAAAGCGAATTAAAAGTTTGGTGACTGTAATGAAAGTTTTAAAAGTTCGATAACCTTATTGAAAGCGTCCTAAAAGTTCAGTGACTACCAATGTAGTTTAACAGTCAAACAAATGTTCAAGTTATATTTTTTAGATAGATGTTTGAACTTTATTTTGTCAAATAGATGTCTAATGTATTCTTTCTTAATTTAAATAAGTGTTTCACTGTGACAGACGTTAAAAAAAATTCGTCATCCTATCAAAACAAGACACATTACATGTTTTTTCATATATATTTTTAGTTTTTAATTTTTTTTAAATATGAGTTTTTTCTAAAAAAAAAATTAAAGTTTAATTTTTTTAATAAACTTACAAATCAAATCTCTCTCACCGTTTAACATTCTCATAAATTGTGGTTCACCGCCTAATATCCCCACAAGTCGTGGTTCACCGCCTAGAGTATCATGTACCTCATCGTTCGACATTCGTCACCTTTTACTCGTCGGTGGGAACAAATCGTCTTTTTTTTTTTTTGAAAAGTTGTAGGTCTCGTTAAAAACTCCCTTTGTATCGAAGGGAGAAAAGAGTACACTGACTAAGAATTATTCTTTTTTATTGTTGGATGTACGTCGATGATGCAATCGACAAATCACTCGTCGGTCTTTGAGGACGAAATGATGAAGTTTTCAATAGTGAAATTCTGATGAAGACAATGATAAGTGGTGGTGGTTGAATTGGTAGTCGAAATGGAAAAATTTAAAGAATTAGGGTTTGGGTTTGAGCTTTTCAGAAAAATAAAGATTATTATATTAATTAATTTTATTTTTCTCATTTTCAGATTCTAATTTTAGAAAATAATAAATCATGCAACATGTTCGTATTTTATTGAATAACAAGGAGAAAAAAAAATATTTGTAACGGTAAGACATCTATTTAGCTCACAGAAAAAAATATTAAACACTGATTTAACTCATTATATAATTTAAACACTTATCTAAAAAAAATATAATTAAAACACTTATTTAAACTTTAAAGCCTTATTTTTATTAACATCTATATTTGCATTAGGTGCAAGGCAAATGACATAAAACTCCTCATCTTCCATTTGTTTTTTCAAAGTTTTACTTACATCTGTTTTTCAATCAAAGCTGAACACAAGTCCTTCGGCTCTTCATCTTATCCATCATACAAAAATGTCTAAATACAAAAAGATTGTAATTTAACCTTTGGCAGTATCGTTTTCATACCAAAACAGCACAAATATCGTTAGTATTTGTTATGAATATATTTAACCATTTGAGAATAAAACTTATATTTTTTAGATAAATAATTAAAAATTTGTTTTTAAAATAAATATTATTTGCTTTTTCTACCGAAACTCTTGTTGAATTTATCTATTTAATATATTTTATGCTAGTGGTATATACTTTTTCCACGTTAGTCATTCAGCCATAGAAGCTAATCTACGCACGAATTGCAATTTGTCATGAGCGGTGTGTTGATTGATCATTCGGTTTGGTATTCGACTCATGAATGGAGTATATTCCTAACTAATAGTATCTTCGAAGTATTAGTCACTATTATCGACTATAAATATTATAATTTCGAATATATATTGAATTCGGGGATTCGGGGGGGGGGGGGGGGGGGGGGGGGTGGACTATTTCCAAAATCGCCCTTTTAGCATTCATGTCAAAAGTTTGTTACGCATATGCTTATTTAAGTATTCTTGGGTAAGAAAAAAAATGCATATATGATTTGATCAGGGACGTTGAATGATTCGATACAAACAATGAAGATTTAGAGATAAATCGTTATTTACATGACACAATACTAAAAAATTAAATTCTAAACCCTAACCTTAAATTTTAAATCATAATTCATAAACACGACACCTTAAAAAATAAATACATTATATTCTCAATTTTTTAAATCTTAATCATAAACCTTAAACCATGACTTTAAAAAATATAAGATTTCTATACGTATGTTTGATAATGTTTCGTCTCTCTATTCTCTATTTTTTAATGTTAATGATCTCATTGTATTTTAGGTTAATTTGTTCAATGTTTTTTTTTTTGAAAAGTAAAACATAAATCGAGGCCTTGTTAAAAAAAATTCCTTTTAAGCCTATAGTCTATATGAAGGAAAAATAGTGCGCAACCAATTTATGCGTTTCACACCGATACAACATACATACTTACATGGCCATAACACAATATCTCAAAACAGACTTTCTGGCATTCTGCAACACATAATTCTGTTTTTGATTCTCATGCCGAATTTATGTTTGTTGTTAAAGGAGGTCTTGAAACATAGGGATGCAGCACTAACAGCGGCAATAGAAGCTTTGCAAGAGGCTGCTGCTTCAGAGAGCTTACTACGATGTTTAAGGTATGGCTACTTAACAATAAAGGAAATGTTAGCACATAAAATTATAAAAATTGGCAGTAAAAGCGAAGTTTTCTTTGTTTCAAAAGTAAGAATTATTAAAAACGTTAAATGTCTAACTGGTTAAACTTTTTAATATTGTACCCAAATACAACCGTCAACAATCTATATGTGTTAACTTAAGTTTGTAACTTTTACCTGTAAAATGTGCTAACCGCAATAGAGTCCATCATGTTAGTTTTACTATATGAGAGAATTTACAGAGTTCACCGGAAATATTTTAAATTGTAATAGGTTAAGTTTACTAATTTGGCTTTCTTGTTTTTAGGATTTGGAGAAGCTCAAGGCAATAGAAAATGTTGCTAACGATGGCGATGGAATTTTTCAGTTTTTGATGTTTATTTAAATATAATATATGACAGAAAATATGTCACAATATAGCATTTGGTGTGGTGGTAAGCCATTAGTTTAGGTTATTAGGAGACGCAGGTTCGATCTCCCTACATGCATTTTTGATTATGAAAATAAGTTTATTTAATTAAATATAAATAATTAAATCCCTCCAATAAGTGAGTGACACGTGTCACCGCCTAATTAAATAATTAATTATTTTATTAAATTAAAATCAGGACTAAATTAAAAGAATGTATAAGTAGTAAGGACCAAATATGTAATTATACCCTTAATTTTTTAACTGACATGTCACCCTACCGTTAACCTTTAACGGCTGGTGGTCAAATTGCACCCAATTTAATATTATGCTGGTTTAATTGCTTCGAAAAAAGTAAGATGCTCAAATCACGACTTTTACAATAATGTGGTGGTCATTTATGTAGTTGACTCTTAATTATTCTTTAATAAATCTCATCGAAAAGGGAAATTATCATTAATGATAAAAATCTAATAGTTTATATATGCAACCCTTTAGACTGCGTATAGTAAAACCCTTTTGTTTTTTTAATGAAATAAAACAATATATCTAAACAAGGTGAGATTTTATTCCTTGCATTACAATTTGAGTTGTTAGACTGAATTAGTTCCTTTCCCAAAAAAGTTTTTTCTTACCTTAATTAGCGTTAATTAAAATCTGAATTTTTCGATTTAATTTAATATTAAATTAATTGTCTTATAATAAAATTTTATAGTACTCAAATGAAATTAATTAATTAATTAATTAATTATCAATAATTATATAAAAAAATTAATGGGTTAAGACCCGACTTATGGATCAACGGCTAGCAGATATATATGAATTATGAAGGAGCTTCTATGGTATTAATTAGTCAGCTCCATTGACTACTCTTCAAATTATCCTACTTATGTTTTTAGTTTAACTGTTACGACACTCCATTGGAAAATTACACCAATTAAATCTCCCTTATTTGGTAAGAAATAATTCAATTGTAAATATATTTTTATCCCTTAAATTGGAAAAATATTAAATTGGTTTGATTCACCACTTTATTTTTTTTCATATCATTTTTTTTCAATGTGAATTTTTACCTTTTGTCTACATGTAAATAAAAACGAGTAATTATTTAGAAATTAAAATAAGGTGTATGAGCCTTATTAGTTGGAACCATGGACGACGTAGTGAGCCGGTCCATCTAATAATTTCTCCTAAAATTGCTTGTTAATTCCTTTCCAGTTTCCTTATATTTACAATAATTGGGATAGAAAGCTTAAGATTAATTCCTTTAATTTACAATTAAATAAACAGTCAACACGCGGCTAGAAGTGCTTATCGAGCGAGTCGATCGTGAGTTGAGTAGTGCTCGATTCATGCTCGTTAAAAAATCTTGTTGCTCAACTCAACTCGTTTCTCATTAAACTTGTCAAAATTTTTATTTTATTTTTTAATATAATTAAAATCTAGCGATACTATTAGAGTTTAATATAAACGTATAAATTCAAAAAAAAATGTGAGGTCTGAGAAGATAAATGAACAAACCTGTCATGACAGTTAGAAATAAAGTCGATATTCGAGTGTGAGACTCTTTTTAGTTTCTTAACAATCTTCATTTAACAACAAAGGAGAGAATATCTTAAAAATCTCAAGATTTTAAATTTTAATCGTATTTTTTTATATGAGAACTAGAAACTAAAGACTTTCATCTTTTCTACTTTTATAGTCTTTTATACCTTTATACATACTGTAATAATAAAAGAAAAATGAAATACTTATTATTATAATTAATTTTTCACTAATACAAATGAACTTTTTAATTCTTGGAAAATACAAAAACGTTTTGGAAATTTAAAACTAAAATTTTATGGGTAAATCACTTAGCAATTCACTGAACTTTTCTAGAGTTTTCACATGGTATTTAAACTTCTTCAAACATAATTTTTTAAGGTAACCACCAAAAAATCATAAAAGACTTTATAAAAAAAATACGAGATGCTCACAAATTTATCAAGTTAAGTTGGGTCTTGCTCGACTTGACTCACTAATATCTCGAGTCGAGCATTAACCGAGTCAAATTGTTTGCGACCTGCTCAACTCAATATGCATCCCTACATGCGGCGAGGAGATTCATCAATGTTATCGATAGTGGATACCCTTACTCAAACTAAAAAATAAAAATAAAAAAAGAAAAAATAAACAGTCAACTTAAATCAAAATTTCACTTGAAACAAGAATTTATCGATTACAAATTAGAGAAAAAAAAATGGTTATTTAAATAATATTATTATATGGATAAGCTACACTTAAATATTTTTTCGTTTCCCTAGTAAATTACTTAAATCCCGATGTCTGCTTCCATGCATTTGATGCTCGGGTAATGACAAGTTGACCACCATTCCATTCTTTTCCGTTTATTGGATAAGATAAAACGCGAAATGGATTAGAAGAGAAAACACTAGAGATATTTTTCATTTTTTAAATCATTTTATTTATGATTCTTTCTTATTAATTATAGGTTCTATTTTTTTTAAATTTTATTTTGATAAAGTAGTTTTTGTTTATGATGTTTGAGTATTGTCTGATAAAATTTCGATAGTTTTTCATAAATATTTTTAAAATTATTTTCCAAGTAAATAAAAATAATTAACTAATTGTTCAAACAAAACAATTTGAGACGTTGATTTACTCGATTTCATTACTTGCCCATAATCTATCTAGAGATAGCAACAGAGCAGGTTGTTTTTGTCGCTCCGAACTTGACCCGAAGATTTAAAGCTTCAATCTATCTTGAATTTAATATATTTTTATCTTCGACGCGATCCGATATAATAAAAGTATAAACCGACTCTGATCGATCTTGAAATTTCAATAAAAATATCCAATTAAACCTACACGACCCAATATAATGAAAGTACAATTCGACTCCGACTTTGAAATTTTAATAAAAAACTCGATTAAACGCGATCGATCCGAAGAAAATTAATAAAATATTAAATATAATAAATATAAATATAATACATATAAAGATATATTTATAAATAAATTGAGTTGGGGCAGGTCAGAGAATTTTCACCATAAACCCGAACCCGGTTTCAACTTTTTAAAAATAAAAAATTCGATCAAACTCAATCAAAAACTAAAAATTAAAATAATCGACCTTACCAGATCAGATTGGATCGAAACCCGTCAAATTTGAGTTTTTCTTTACCATCCCTAAATCTATCCTTAGATCCACTAGCAAAGCCACCTAGAAACTTGGGTGTCTGCTAAACACCCAAAAAAGTTGAAAACATTTTTTATAATTCTTATAATAAAAATATAAAAAATAAAATTGATATTATTTTAAAACAATATTAGCACCCTTCTAAACATTATTGACACCATTTTTCTAAACATTATGCTTAAATCCATTAAATATATGTTACCAAATAGATATATTTTTAATTAAATTAAAATTAATTTAAATAGAGATTTATTAGGATGTGAATATACGTTGAATATATATATGGATTTTGTATAATTTAATACACTTTAATTTACTTCCTTTTTTGTGCTGAAAAAATAACTTCCTTTTTAAAGTACTATTTACCACGCTCATGGTACTATTTATGATTCGTGTTCACACCATCCTAACACATACATTGTTCATTTGCACTTTTCAATCAAATCAGCATTCAGCAGCTTCTTTTTCTGGAATTCAATCCCCAGTTTTGTTTTTTATTTGATTTTTTTCATCTCTGTATTCAAGTTTGATTCGAATAGCAGACAGTGGCCATGGAAACGGGTCAAAACGCAAACCCAAGACCGTTATGGAATATTGTGGTGGTTTCAGCCATTGCCGCCGGGATTCAGTTCGGCTGGGCTCTGCAACTCTCTCTTCTAACCCCTTACGTTCAAACCCTCGGCGTTCCTCATGTTTGGGCGGCTTTCATTTGGCTTTGTGGCCCCATCTCCGGCCTTCTCGTTCAACCCATAGTAGGCTACAGCAGTGATCATTGCACCCACCGATTCGGTCGTCGCCGACCTTTCATTGCCGCCGGAGCTTGTTCCGTTGCCGTCGCGGTTTTCTTCATCGGCTTTGCCAAAGACATAGGCCACCGAACCGGCGATTCACTTCACAGTCCCACAAAGCCTAGAGCGGTGGCTATCTTCGTCACCGGTTTTTGGATCCTCGATGTTGCCAACAACATGTTACAAGGTCCTTGCCGTGCTTTCCTCGCTGACCTTTCGGCAAACGATCATAAAAGAATGAGGATCGCCAACGGGTGGTTCTCGTTCTTCATGGCTATCGGAAACGTTCTGGGTTACGCCGCCGGTTCCTTCTCCAACCTCCATAAACTACTTCCTTTCACTGTAACAACAGCATGTGATGTTTACTGCGCAAACCTCAAAACTTGTTTCCTCATCGATATCGTTTTCCTAATGTCGGTGACGATAGCCGCGATCACCACCGTTAAAGAGACGCCACTAACGAGTAAAGACGCTGCAGACGGAGAAGGAGGACGATCATCCGGGGCATTCTTCGGAGAGTTATTCACGGCATTCAAGACCTTGAAAAAGCCAATGTGGATATTGCTACTGGTTACATGCCTGAACTGGATCGCCTGGTTCCCGTTCTTGTTGTACGACACTGACTGGATGGGAGTGGAGGTATACGGAGGGAACGTAAAGGGAAGTGCGAATGAACAGAAACTGTACGATCAAGGAGTGCGTACGGGTGCGTTGGGGCTGATGATAAACTCGATCGTGTTGGCGTTTACGTCGTTGGGGTTGGAGCCTGTGAGCCGGTTGATCGGCGGGGTTAAGAATCTTTGGGGGGTGGTCAACTTCATCTTGGCCGCTTGCTTGGCCGGAACGGTGGGGGTTACTAAGGTGGCGGAGGCTTGGAGGGGTAAACATGGACCTCAAATCTTGACCCCTCCACCAACCAACATCAAAGGTTCTGCTTTGGCCTTGTTTGGATTGCTGGGTATTCCATTAGCGGTTAGTTTCCTTTTCTTTTCCCTTTTTACTTCACACTTATCCACATCTCTCTCATTAATGTTTGATCATACGAATTAGTAGTTACAGTCCGTGATTCCAAAAGAAATCACGAGCACACAGCATGAAGTGTTTTTCATCACGCTGGGTTATCTTATCCGTTTCGTGTTCATTTACTTATTTGTTTTGCTGGCCATTTTGTATAATCTATTTTATAATTTTAGGAGTTATTATTTAATACATTAATCCTACAAAAATTATAAGTAGGTTAAACTAAGGTTATAGATTTAATTTAGCGTTTCGAGTATAAGAGTTTATGTTGATGTGTTTATAATTGACAAATTCCCTTGTCAATTGAATGGATGTCTAGGATTTGTTGTTTAGAATTAAGTTGTTAAATATCACTTCTTGAATGTTAAATGTAGGTTTCAGTTTTATCCCACAAAAAACCCAGTTTTTTCATATCAATATTTAAATTAGTAAGAATTGTTTATATGAATAAATTTTAAAGTGAATAAATCTGACGATGTTGGATGCAGGTAACATTTAGCATTCCATTCGCGTTGGCATCAATCTATTGCTCCGACGCCGGTGGCGGTCAAGGTACATTGTTACTTGTTGCTTCCCACTTGATGGTGTTGCTATTCTCGTGCTCCTACTTTTTCTAATATTTCTTGTACATATATAAAAATATACGTACCAGTCTTGTATATATACGCATATATAGTCTGCTTACTAATATTGAAGGTTACCTCAAAATTGTAGGTCTGTCCTTGGGAGTGCTAAACTTGTCTATAGTTATCCCACAGGTAATTACACATCAATTTCCTTTTCCCTTTAGCTAAGAACAAAATGAAGCAAAATCCAAAAATAAATTGCTAGAATTTGGCTTCATAAATGATGGGGGTTTGTTTGTTATTGACAGATGATAATATCGGTGGTGAGTGGACCTCTGGATGCAGCATTTGGTGGCGGAAACTTACCAGCCTTTGTGCTGGGCTCTATCGTGGCTGCCATCAGCGCTTTATTGGCCATATTTGTACTCCCCAATCCCAAAAACCAGGTTCCCCTCAACGCTGGAACAGCTATGGCTGGAGCTCATTAGACTCTACACCATGTCACCATCCCTATATATTGCTATAGTGAGATGCAAACAAACTTTTCTTTTTTATTTAACTCTGTTGGACCTCTCTTGATTATTGCTGGTGTAGGTAATGTGGTATTAGCCTTGACTCTTAAGTTTTAAGGCTATATTCTTAGTTTGATTGCAATTTGCAAGCAGGATATTTTACTTGTTTTTAGTTATTTGCCGGAAATAATATTCTAATTCTCTGAAATTTCAATGTTTATATCATAATCATGTTATCTAAATGCAAAAAACAATACCCTCATACTTTTTTCTTTCATTTTGTACTCTCAAAGTCGTCGGACGCTGGCCGTCCTTCCTCGACCTTTTTCTCTATATTTTCGTATTCTTTTTTGTCTGTCTTTTTTTGGAGGACTCGTTTTATCGTTCGATGGAGTTTCAACCTCCCGACGTCTTATAGTCATCCCTCCAAAACCTTAGAGCGATAGGAGGTCAGGTTTATGAGATGATATAGATCCATAGAGATTGTGTCAATATAAATGACATAATTTCTTTCCTGAGTTGAAATGTTTGAACAACCCTTTAGTCACATGGTCCAAAATTCAGATCCAAATGTTTCCGAACCTGAAAAAATCATCTGTCTTTTGATTTGATAGGAACTCCTTTGTACATTTCCACGCGATCCTTCAAGGCGTCTCGCCTAGGGCGTGCTATCTTATTGTTAGGATCGAAAAGCAACGCTTCCTCAAATGCTTTCAGTGCAGAGTCATAGTCCTTTTTCTTCTCATACGCATCGCCGAGATTGTTCCAAGCTGTGACGTATCCTGATTGAATCTTCACAGCAGTTTCGAATTGTTTGATTCCTTTCTCAAGCTTCCCGTCCCGAACATAACTGACACCAAGAGCATTGTAAACCTGCGCAATGGTTAGCAAAATAGATTAGAATCATTTCTTGTTTACAAAGCTTCAGTCAGTATATATATATAGAAGGAATGTCTGCAATCGAGAGGTTCACAATGCTCTTCCTTTAGAACACATGCTTAGTGCATGAATCACAACTCATTAGCGGACGATGATGTCATGTTAACAGCCGATAATGTTTCCGAGGAAATCGTCCAAATGACTTAAAAGAAGTATGTTCATACAAAAAATGATTTGACATAATATGTTGTAACAGCAAGGCAAGACAAGCAAACCACTTTCCATGAAGTACAGTTTACAAAACAAAACCAATTGCTTCTGCTTGTAAGATTAGGAAGATCCAAATGATATCATACCTGGGCGAGATCTTGATCATCTCCGTCCCATTTTTCTATTGCCTGAAGCAAAAATTTATTCGCAGCCGGGTAAAATTTCCTTCTCAGCATAACGGCACCTAGCTCAAAAAGCTCAGTTGCACTGGCATCTCCACTTCTGACTTGTTCCTGAAATTAAAACAATTATTAACTGAAGGCTGATTTAATTAGCATTCTTTTGCACGGCAAAACGGGCGCTTACCTGCAATTCTTTAGCAGAAAGGTCAAGTTCTCTACGTACAAGTACTTGACGGATTACATAGAAGGTTCCAACCCCGAGCAAACCTAGTAGCAAAAGCAGATAAGATAGCTGGATTCCTAACTCAAACAACTCTCCAATCTCGTAGACGGCACCACCGCTAGTAATTTCACTTGCATTTGCTAGTTGTTCAGAAGTAAACCACAATGCTTGACCAAAGAGGAAAGTAGATACCACAACTAATGGCTTCTTCATTTTTAGGTCATCAACAATGGCCACATGGTTCTTCAAGGATTCTGCAACAAAAAGGTGACACCAATTAAGCATAGAAGGGTAACATTGTGAAATTAACAATATTACAATCAAGTACATCCAAGTTTTTTTTTTTTGAAGGTAAATACATTATAGTTGCAACAATGAGAAGCACCTAGCATAGAAGGGTTTCTATGAAAGTTATGAGAAGCTAACACCTTGATACTAAAAGGTGCAACAATGAGAATGGAAATTACCATCAAAGTGTGTCGAGATAAAAGATTTTGCCGCCATTCCCTTTCGAAACATCTGCCTTTATCCACAATCAATTGAAAAATGGAAAAGAGAGATTAGAAGAAAGCATGCTATGGTTAGTAGAGTATCTTATATATATCTCCATTCACTCAAATAAACCCTGATTAAAAATTTAAACATGCACTTTTCATGAATAGAAAAAACCAGTTATTGATATACACTGAAGATGGGGCATTGTCCAGGACATAGAAAAATTATACTTGCACTTGTTCCACAACACAGTTTAGGCTTTTTAAATGAAAACTACACGCAATCATATTGCCGGTTTCTGAGAATTATGCATTTCTTAAATTACTTTGGAATAAAGATAATTATGATCTATACATGCATACCGGAGTATAATTTACCTCTCCCGGTTTTACTGATATATTTCTTAATTTTCATAGAAACAAAAGAGTTTGCATAAATAACAAGAGTATCAGAAGGAAAAAAACATGCTTACTTCTCGGTTTTACCGAAGTATAATTTATTTCAAGACAACAATTGTATCAGTTGAATAAACACAGTAGGGCTGAAAACGAAGGGGAAGACCAAGCCAATAACAGAGGTATGCGCGTAGAATGACTAAATAAAACAAAGAATGTAGAATGGAAAACTTATCCACAATGAATGTTGCAGCTTTTATTTGTAAAACAAGTATTTCATCATAAAACAATTGAAGCTAAGAGAGTACAGAACACTTACCTGTAGGTTGAGAAGTTTAGTGTCATTCACTCCATGACCTGCCCCTGAGTTTTTCGGAGCTGGTTCACGATAGCACCTAACAATGGCCTGCACCATTGAAAGCAGCATTATCCAATGTTCTTCATAAAGCTAAAAGAAACAGGTGTATCTCGTTTTTTTGACCCTCTTTTAGCAGAATCTTGTAACCTATGTTGCTGCCACCCATGTCCAGCACACATGTGGAAAAACTTTCAAAAAATAAAACATGTCTGGCTAAACACAACCATATCTGAAACTCACATCGGAGTCCAAGTAACACAGTAACATGGATGATAAAAAAAATTTGTGAATCAATCAGAACCGGCATAAATTTAGGAGAGGCAAAGCCAAAGAAAGAGAGATTTTTAGTTGTTACAGTCATAGTCATATACAAGGATGGAGGCGCGGTGGCCCCTCTAAAAATTTGAAATTCTCATACAATTTAGAAAAAATAAAAAATATTTTTTATTAAAAATCTATTTTCAACCTCTAAATTTTTATATGTTCTCCAACCTAAAGTTCAGCGTCCGTCACTGGTCATATACTACCCATGTGCCAGTTCAAGGCAAAGGCCTCTCCTTTACAATATTATACCCCATATCTATTTATAGTACCTCCTACATGTACAACTGTAGCATGCCGATTTGTCTTGAAAAAGTACAAACTTAGACATGAATTAAGAGAATATATATGAGTGTTAAGAAATTTGACCTGGAAAAGGAGGTTTTTGCGGGTGAACTCGAGAGACCCAGATGTGAGGAACGAATAATAATGAGGAAGCTGCCGGATTGCCGAGAAACAGCCATGTTGCCGGAGATATAAAGGCCGAGGTGAGGTTGTAGTTTGGAGAAGCATCTTCCTCAAACATCAAAAGAAGTAGCTCTCTGAAACAGCAGCGGACTTTGTTAGTGGTTGAAGATAACGCTTACCCAACTCTCCCATGCCATGGTTAAAAATGGGTAAATATACGTTTTGGTACCTAAACTTGACTTAAAGATTCAATCTGATATTTCATGTTTTTTTTTCTGGTCCAATTAAATACTTTAACTTGATTTTTTGATTCAATATGGTACTTATAATCTTTTTGTCCAATTAAACATCTAAAATTATCGTATTGGTTCAAATTATATTACTTAGAATTAGAGCTGTTTTGGTTAGCTGGAACTAAAATAATTTTAAAATTTTATAAAATATAAATATTTTTCAAATGTATTAATTAATTGGAATAAAAAATAATAAATACCAAATTGAATAAAAAGTCAAGGTTAATTTAAATTTTCAAGTATCTAATTGGACAAAAAATCATAAGGATAAAATTGAACCAAAAAAACCAAGTTCATGTATCAATTTGAACATTGAGACCAAATTTAGGTACCAAAATGTAAATTTACCCTTAAAAATAAGAAAATATCAGAAGATAAGGCCGCGTTTGTGCAGGCTTCCAAGTTAGTGTTTGAAATTTGGGCAGGCCTTATGGAAACCTTTGGGCCTTTCACTTTCTATTTTTATTTGGATTTAGTTTTTGCCAACCAGTTTTATTTATTTTTTGTTGCCGAGCAAAATAAATAAACCTAATTAGACCAATCACTTTTTGTTGCCATGATTGATTTTTGTTAATTCAAATAATTATATTAACCGCCCAATAATTACAAATTGCACAGTTTTTTTAGACGAAGAAAGGGTTATTACGTGTAAAAATTATCTGACCCTCCAACACTAAAAAATACAATAAAATTAAATTTCGAACCCTAACCCTAAATTTTAAATCCTAAACCTTACACTCTATACCCTAAAAATACATCATACCCTAAATTTCTTAAACTCTAACCATAACTCCTAACCTATAACTCTAAACCTTAAATCTAATTTTAAGTGTAAGAGTATAAGTAAGGTCACCGAAAAGGGGTAGAAGATTTTCATCTAAATTATTACTATGTGCTTTATTAAAAATCTCTAATTTTAACATTCAACTCCCATGCACAATTGAGACCGATAAATGTTCTCCAAAGTTCAGCTTCCACAACAGAACAAACTCCGATAATTTTTGAAAACCCCAACTGTCATGAGTATCAACTGCCAGTAGATTCTTGAACGACTCCTCCACAAGCGGCTCTACAATCCACCTCTCTGCGAGCTCCGTCGGTGTTAAACGGCTCCTCCGCAAACTAGTTAGAAATTGAATATAACAAGTGGTTTCGGTAAAAAAAAATGTTTATCCTATAAAATCTGAATTTGAACAGTATTGTCTACAAAATATATATGTCTTATTAAAAAGTTAAAAAAATATATGAACAGATACTACTGTGTAATAATCTGAAAACTATTTAAAAAAATTAACTAGCAATTCATAAAAAAAAAAAGGCATTCCATTCCCCCTGCCTGCCGCTGAAGGTCGACCGCATGGTGTCATCCGTGCATGTTGTACTAAAAACACTACAATTTTCAGCCACCATTTTCTTCCATGCTCTTCAAAAAGGGAGAGAAGCCATCAGTACTCGTTACTCAAAATTTTCCCCTTTATAATTCTATTCATTCCAAATGATACACGTTATTAAAAATTTTAAAGCTAAATTCATGTTGCATTAAATATATATATTATTCCGACGTTGGTGATCGAATTCACCGGAAACTGGTCCAACAGGTAGTCAAAGAAATGTCGATGATACCGAATACCTTTAAATTAACCTGGAAACATAAACCTTCTCTTATGATGAATGCAATGTGCACCGGAATATAGAGAGGTTTTCATGGAGTAACCAAAGAAAAAGAGTCACGTTGGTGAAAAATAATAATTAAAATAACAAAACTCATAAAATCCAAACGTTGAAAAAAAAAAACAAGCAAAAACCAACATTATTACATACATATATGTGCACTAATGCATGCGCAATATACAGTTTCGTAAACATGACAAATGAAAAACCAAGAAGAAAAGTAAAAAGTGAAACTTTCTGCATACACACTTAAGCATGCAGGAAGTCTCTCTTTATCATAACAAAACCATGCTTTCTCTACTACAATATGTAATCTACTTTTAGCAATGCAATTATATTTGGTAAATCTGATCAAGATTTTCAAACTTAGTTTCAACATATATATAATATAATATTAAGAGCTTTAGCTGTCTGAATCAGCATACTATAACATAAATCAGTTGTAGAACTTAGTGCTTCCGCTACGATTCAGGGAAGCAACCCAGCAGATGGTGTTGTTCTTGAGCTTCTGGTTCATCGTTTTGGGATATTAGAGCCTCAGTACTTTGAAATGGATACGATGTCGTATCCGTCAACTGAGAGTTAAGCAAGTTGTCAAAGTTCTTCCAGTCGATTATTTGTATTTGACTGCTGCTGCTGTTTTCTTCATCGCAGTGGAAAATTACTTCTTTTTCTGCTAAACTCGGTGAGACAGTAATGGGGGGACTAGCCAGTTGCGGTAGTTCAATGACTTGCTGTTGGCTGTCCAAAAAATTGTGGTTGTCGGAACCATAGGACTCATAAAAACTTGATCCTTGATTCGTGTGAAGATGAAGGTGAGATGGAGTTGCTATGTCTGAAATGGAAATATAAGGCCTAATTTGGCTGTTATCTCTGGTATAGTAAGCATGGTTCCATGCTTCAAAGCCTTGCCTTTGATTAGGACAAGGCTTTCTAAATGCCCGGCACACCACCCATCCTTCTTCCTGCAATCCCAATAAACTCAATATATCAGTAAATATGTATGTATATATGTATATGTATATGTATATGTATATGTATATGTATATGTATATGTATATGTATATGTATATGTATATGTATATGTATATGTATGTATGTATGTATGTATGTATGTATGTATGTATGTATTGAAGAGGTGAAAAGTAAAACTTACCTGAGGCGGTCCGAGTTCAGAAGTTTGGAGTCTATACTCATGCATGATCCAATCGGTTTTCCTACCATTAGGTGCCCGGCCTTTGTAGAAAACCAGGGTCTTTCTCATCCCTATAATTTTGTTCTTAGAAAGCACAGATTTATCCCTTCCGGTTGCCTTCCAGAACCCGGCCGCAGTCGCTCGATTCGTCCTTGTTCCGGTTGGATACTTCCTATCTTTATAACTGAAGAAGTACCACTCGCTTTGTTCTTCATTCCCTACATTACATCTTCCTGCACAAACCCAAAACCAAACATTAGTCAACAGACAAACCTGGTTTTGGAACATTAGTCTGAACATATGTTTTGCTTTGAAAACATCCCTTTGACCTCTGTCATGGCATGGTGACATACATCATTACATTGATTAGTTTATGACTAAGAGAAAAGTCGGACTAAAAAGATTGGATGCTTTTTATATTTTCTTTTACAAAATTTCAAACCTAGCTAGGATAGGACCAACTAGAGGTGTGTTAACCTGCAGGTTTGGTTCGACCAAAATACTATACCGGTTAACCATAAACACCCCTGGGACCAACAACATTGGCTTATTGAATCAAAAATTTACCTTGGATATCCCATGGCTCCATATTGTATAGATCAATCTCGATAATAACATCGAGATCGATTTTGAGTGCATTAATCTTTCTGTGGAGATAATATCCTACAAGTTCTTCTTCAGTAGGATGAAATCTAAAGCCTGGTGGCACGCAGGATTCCAATTCCATCATGGATCTACACCTGGAAAACATGAACAAAGATATTAATATCAAAAAGAAAAAAGAAATATAAGAGTGAAAGAATAAATCAAGGTTTTATACACTGCTGCTGTGTCCCAACAAACACAGGGTTGAAGTTAGTTTTTTTGGCGTAAGCCTAAATACAAGGGAAAGTTGGGAGAGAAAGACATGACTCTTGGATGACATGAATTGCCAATGCTTTATTACAAAGGATAATGGAAGTAAACGCACATGTTTTGCCTATATATGTTATTGTCATAATGTATACAAGCTATTCTTTTATTACATAGTGGTTGATCAATGATGATTATGATGTAACTTTATGGGACCCAAAGCTGGTTGGCCCCTGCATGCTTTTCTTTTTTTCAATCTCATAAATCATAATTAGATACAAAGGAGAGAATGCCAGGCTATATGAAGCCACTAAAAAAGGAATGGGGTTTAAAGTTTTAACCTAAGAGTAGTGCTATGTTTGATGTTTGGTCGAGTTGCATGAGCTTAGGCAGGGACAAATTAAGCATGAAAAGCTTGACTTTGTTTGCTGTGTTGCTTTGAGTGCCGTGCACTCCCTGGTGGTGTTAGTGGATAATATGTTTTCACACCCCACCAACTAAAATTACACCCTCAAATTCTACTCCGTCTTCTCCATTAATCAAAAAAACTAAACTCTTTCATTTAGATCTACTTACCACATTGATGCTACTTGATATATCTATATGCATGATTTAGCTCCTATATATATGCATGAGTTGACAAACCCTAACAATATTGAACCCTGATCGCAGTGAACTGCAGATTACAGAAGAAGGAGAGTTCCTATATATGATAAAGACACACACATATTATATATATATATATGTATATGTATATGTATACTCACAAGATGAAAAGATTGGGATCCTGGGCTTGTTCTTCGATTGAACGGTTGAAATGAGAGAATTTATGAGGCAGTGTTGGTGTTTGCAAAGGGAGAGAGTGTGTTGTTATAAATATGAAAAAGAAGAAGAATGTGGATATGTAAGAGGAGAAGGTGGTGAAATGTATGGAGATGTAAAGAGAGAGAGTGGGGATATAAATATATATATAGTAAGCAGGAAGGGGAGAGGGTTATTGATTGCGCGTGGGGTGGCAGATGCATAGAGAGGGTGAACCAATTCAGGTTCGTTTGGACGGCGTGACACCAAATTTTCACGCCACCCCCACCCCCTCTCTTCTCTTCCCACCGCAATTTTGTGTCTTAAGATTTTCCACACTTTAGCCACAATTAAAACCAGCCCACGTTTAGTTTCCGCCGCTAAGCATAATTATTCCATTCCACAATCACCTTTTAAATTTTATTTAAGTTCTAGCATGTGTTTACGAGTTTAAATGTATGAGTTTTGAATTTAAGGTTGCGGTTAGAATTTAAGTTTTATGGTAAATTACACTTAAAATTAGGGGTGAGCGTTCGATCGAGTCAAATTTTTTTGAATTATTCGAGTTGACGAGTCTAATTTTATCATTCGAACTTTCATTCGAAAATTTTTCGAGTCGATTCAAGTTGAAGAAATTCGAGTCGAATTTTCGAGTTCATATAAAAATTTAATTGTAATTATTTATCATGTCATGTTATAGTGCGGTTTGTTTCCAAATTAAATGGTTTTCTCTAAACATATAAGATATGCATATATATATATATATTCATAATTTTTTATATGTGGAATA
This sequence comes from Hibiscus tridactylites, assembly GCA_958450335.1. Classification (NCBI taxonomy): domain Eukaryota; kingdom Viridiplantae; phylum Streptophyta; class Magnoliopsida; order Malvales; family Malvaceae; genus Hibiscus; species Hibiscus tridactylites. Next base: position 5,366,302 of record OY288271.1, read on the forward strand.
TTTTTTCATATTTTTATATATCAGTATGTATATATCAATAAAAAATTAGGGAACTCGCCTCAAACTTAAAAATAAATCCACTAATTACTAGAAATTTCGAGTTATTCGAATTTCTATTTTACAACTCAAACTTTATTTGAAATTTTTTCAAGTCAAGTCGAGTCTATGAAATTTCGAGTCGAGTCCATACGAGTCGAGTATTTTCGCTTCGAGTCGAGTTGAGTTATTCAGTGTTTTCGAGTCAAGTCGAATTTTGCTCACCCCTACCTAAAACCTAACCTATAAACTATAAATTCTTACCCTAAACCCTAAATTCCAACTCTAAATTCTAAACAAATGCACTTAAACCTATAAAACCTAATTTATGTCTCTAAACCCTAAAACTAAAACACTTGAAGTAACATTTTGTTTTTACTGCCAGTGTATGCATGGGCAGATGTATATGGGATTTTAGGGTGCAATTGACCCACTAAACAATTTTTAAACTCATTATAAAATATAAAAAACTCAAATTTTTCATAGGAGATATAAGGATTGATCCCACTTGATTTTTAGGATATGAGGTCAACAATACATATTGTAACGGTATAAAAATTTACCCAAATTTTACACCTCACTCTAACCGCATTATATAAAAATCTTAGCTCCGCCACTGAATACATAAGATATTTTTCATATAAATAACTACTGCTTATTTAACTCTTTGACTTGATTATCTCATCTAAATCAATATTTTTTATACAATACTTAGATTACTCAAACACTTTTCTATCCGAAGATTTAAACGTTTAACTATATTTGACTTCATGCTCTTCATTTTTTTTGTCCAGAGACGGAAGGACATAAGGTCCGGGAGGGGCATATGCTCCCTCCAAATTCCAAAAAAAATACTTTTGTGAAGAAGACTTTTTTTTAAAAAAAATGTATTAATTATACATTTCTCCCCTCATTTTTTAATTATTTATCGAACCTTAATCTTGACTCCATCTACGTTATTGTCTATGTATTTAACCTTATGGATGTAACATTACTAGTTGTTCGTATAGTTTTGTCAAACAATATTTTAGTAAGTAGCAACTGGGTGAACCATTGAAAACACAATCGTGAACAAAAAAATATAAGAGTATTATTTACTAGTTCATATCAATAATCCTACTTCTGCAGAGTCTTGGTTATAAAGAAATTCACTACAATTATTTTTAATACAAAAAACACGAATCTTAAATCTAACTACACAAACTAGTTGTATGTCCTTCCCCCGTATAGTATTATGCTAACTTTACTCACTTTTTACCTCAAGAAAATTCATCCACTATTATTTCCATATCATTTTTCAAAAGAATTTTTTTTTGTATAAACTATAAAGTGGATCCTTAAAATAGTATATCCAATTTGAATAAAATACATATAAAAAGCTGTGTTCTACCGTCCTTGCACTTAATAAATACTGTCTCAAGCTCAACTACAGATAAAAATAGTATACACAGTTTCTACACCAACAGCTATTATCATTCCTCTGTAATAATTGAATATTCCCTTCCCACAATTCAGCTCTTGCTTGTGTTTGGTGCGCCGCCCTTTGCCACTTGGCATGGCTGATTTTGTGACAAGTGTCGGACACATAAGTTGTCTTTGTCAAGCTAAATGAGATAAAACATTTGTGTTGTGTTATTATTATCTGTCTCTTTCTGCTTTGGGGGGTTTGAGACAGACATCCAGAGATGAGTCCCACTAAAGCTACAGTCCTTTTCATCATCACCTGCCCTTGGCTTTATCTCCTTTATTACTTCATAATTAAATTTTTTTCCCCTACTTTTAAATATTTATATTTTAGTCCTTAAATCTCGAATCACGACTCTATCCCTGTATATTCATTTCCTAACAAAAAATTCTTTCTTATGGTAGGTTGTAAAAGATAAAAAAGGCATTAGTGCGTGTGGAAGTTGGATTATCACTCAAGCTTTTACCCTAATTATAGATATAACATATAGCTACAATACAACAAAACAGTTCTTTAGTGGCGTTTTTTTAGTCCTATAGCGGCGTTTTTTAGTGCCGCTAAAAACTTTCCCGGCACTTAGAAAAACGCCGCAAGAAACGCCGGTGAAGCCTGCGCAGCAATAGTTCGCGTCGTTTTTGGGCAAGAAACGCCACAACAAGTCAAGAAATTGAAAAAAAACTCAAATAAAAATAATACTATTTTTGAATAGTAAAAATAATACTATTATTTGGACATGTTAAATTAACAAATGTTATACCAAGTTTAAGTTATTTCGACATCCAAAAAAAAAAAAGAAATTGAAATGTGAAGGGAGTACATCATGGTTCCTTACTTTAATCTCTTTACATGACTACGACTCTACGAGGGATGTGCTTCCCACTAAGCAGACCGAAAATAATAGTGTCAAAGCTGTAAATAACTTTTTCTGGGGTGGCTCTCCCTAGTCCCTACAAGAAAGCATAGTTTCAAGAAAAATCAATGAAAAGGATCACTCAATTTAAAATTAAATGTATTAAACTGCATCCATAAAATTTTGAAAATGGAACAAGATTTGCCTATAGAATGTAAAAGCTCTCCACTTAATAAAAATAGACGACGTACAATATGAAAAAGGAGTGAATTGTATTAGACTACCAGTTTAAATTATAACAGAAAACATCTCCAACTTACATTATAACTACATGAAAGAAAACAGCAGCTCAGATATATAATTAAAATTAATCAAAATCTGCAATGGTATACCTTGCAGCCCTCCCTGAGGATGTGAAGCATATAATAACTGATGCCTTCACTTTAATTGTTGCTCGTACCTAAACAAGAAAATCAGCATATCAGTACACATTTGCAAATAAACAATTGTTTATAACATGGAATTAATGCAGAAAAGAATTTGCTGCAGCAGTTGTTTAAAGAGTAAAAATACAAAAAAATGAAAGGAAACAAAAGAGACAAACAAATTATCACACCCAACCATGGTCAATCGAGTTAAGTAAAACAAAAGAAGTCCATTTTTTTGGTTTTACCCATCTCTTTTCTCGTATTCGTATTCAATTTTTCAGAAGAACCAAACAAAAATCACCAAGAAACAAAAGAAAATATGTGACTAAATATGAACTTACCTGTTGAGAATTTACAAGTTCAAATGAAGCAATAAACGGATGGACTTTCAGTTAACAGCAAACTAGAAAATGAGATTTTCAAGTTGATTCATAGTGTGGAGTTAGTGACAGAGCCTATCGGTCTCCACCCAAATAGAGATGGATAGAAAGAGTATAAAAGCAAACCCTAACCCCTAATTGACCCCAACGAACACATGATGAACACTAAACACTTCAGAAACGTAGTTATATAGAAACCCAATAGAAAAGCAAAACTGAGAAAAAAACCAAAAAGAAAAATCACTGATAAACCGATGTATTCAAATCCCATCCCTTTAAAGCAAAAAAATTCAATAAACTCAGATATATTCACTCCCAACAAGGTAATAGCAGAAAAATCATGTAGTTTTATGAGGGAAATGAGGACGAAGAAAGAAATAAGCCATATGAAGACTGACCTTTGGTGCGACCGAGCGGCCTGAGGGACGATCGACGACGAGGAGCACGGCCAGAAGCAAGGCGAGGAGCACGGCGAGGAGGAGTAGGAGAAGTTAGGGATTATCGCGATTGATTTGGGGATGGAGTATATGAGATTGAGATATAATCTAGCCTCAAAATGTGTTTTACCAATAGCGGCGTTTGTACAAATAAATGCCGCCAAAAAGATACTATTGTGACGTTTTCCAAAAAACGCCACTAAAAAATAAGATTTATTGCGGCGTTTTTAAAACCAAACGCCGCTAAGGTGAGACTTGTTGCGGCGTTTTCCATATAAACGCCACCATATGTTTTCTTTAGCGGCGTTTCTACCATAAACGCCACAAATTTTGTCATTTTGTGGCGATTCTTACGCAAACGCCGTGAAAAGTATAATATTAGCGGCGTTTGTTCCAAAAACGCCACAAAAAACGCCGCTATATACCAAACCTAGTGTAGTGCTACTAATAATTATACAACATGGGTCGGTCCAAATGTTCCATAATACATTGTTGGTTCGATTTAATTTTCAAACATAATTTTTTATATCTCGACTCTCAAAAAAATTATAATTATGATTTGTATCTTATCGACTTTCGGTAACATTTTTTAACTCAAAAAATTATGTGAGACATTCAGTACACCTCTCTTTTAATTTTTTTTTTATAATTCAGTACATTTTGAATTTTATTAGTGGTATTAAAATTTTAACCGACAATCGCGAATAAAATAATAGCTCAAAGTAATGCATTTGGCCTAACCATGAACAAAAATTAGACGTCGGGATCTGGTCAAGCAAATTGAGAGTGAAAGATTGACTGAAATGTATGCACAATAGAAATACAAAATGAATATTAATCAAGCACACTTTCCTGGTAATATGAATCTGTGGGTACATACATACATTATACATATATATTAATATGTCAAACAATGGGCGTGCAATATGTCTGTCGAAAAATCCATGCACTTTTGAGAATTATATTGAGGTGCACAAAGTTTACCCACAATATATCATTATTTAACCTTCACAAAAATCCCATTAGTTTTAGTATGCTAATATGATCAGTGAGATCCAAAAATATTTTTTAGGGTGGACACATAATTTTTAAATTTTAAGAGGAACACAACTCAGAAAGATAAAAAAAAAACAAATTATAATTTATAAAAATTAAAGTTTTTTTAAGTTAAGGTGATTACAAGTAGTATTTGTTCTGAATATATTCTCAATCATTTGACAATGCATGCGATCAATCACCTTGCTGCCGATGCTCGAACCCGTGACCACTGAGGTAAGTTGATTCGTGTTATAAAAATTAAAGTTAAATATATGAAGTTTAAAAAGTTAAGACTGAACATTTGTCCATCTTATAAAACACTTAGATCCGCCACTAAATACAATACGAAAGTAATTAGTTAATTACGCTTTTGTTTCTAGAAGAAATTCTAGGCGTCAAGTCATCCAATAAACTTACTTGTCGATGAGATGTTCGGCTAGCTTTGATGTAATCCTTAACGGCCCCACAAATATTTGCTAACAAATTTTAAACATATTCTTCAATGTTATTTTTATAAGCTTAAAGTATTTGAAGTTTTCGATTTTTCTAAAAGAAATAATTAACTTTTGTATTTTATTAAATTTTTGAATTAAAAAATTAAATTAATTATCTTCAAATTAAGAAACTTAACTAATTAAGTTGTTTGATTAAGTTTGACGACTTTTTATAATATAGCATTGTCATGTGACATATTACGATACTACCACATGAAATTTACATAATAAAAAATATTTTATATTCTAGAAAATCTAAAAAGTATTTAAATTTTGATTCCACGTGATTATATCGTGACGTGACATATAACATTATCTGATCTGAAAACTGTTAGATTTAACAATATTGTTGGTCAAATATTGAATGAATTGAAAAAAATTGGAAGAATAAATATTCAACTGGTTGAAAAAAATAATTAAGAGCTTGAATGAATTATTTAAAGTGCTGACACTCTCAAGTATATTTTATATAATAACACTTTCATATAATATATTAAAAATAAAGTTATTAAATTTAATACACGTTATTATTATTATAAACAAATAGAGTATTAATTGATCTTTAAGAAATACCCTAAAACACACGCTAGCAAAAGTGCCTTTAATTACAATTAATTATATATTATATTGGGTAGTTATTTCATACACAAGCGCACGTGAAAATTTTGTTTATAAAAGCGCCTTAGTTTTTGGGTTTAAGGATTCTGTTTAGAGTTTAAAGTTTAAATATAATAGTTTTTAATTTAGGGGTTGTTGATAGAATTTTAGGTTTATGGTTAAAATTAAGGTTTTATAGGCTAAAACCTAAATCTCTAACCATATTACCCTAAAACCTAAATCCCTAACTCTAAACCCTAAATTCTATCCCTAAATCATAAATTCTAACCATGAACTCTAAATTCTAAACACATACACTAAAATCCCTAAACTATAAACTTTAAACCCTAAAATTAAGACGTTTGTAGAAATAAAAAAAAATCACCGGCTGTGTATAAGATAATAACCATATTATAATTAATGACTTTTGGGGATCATTAAGTGCTAGGTAGGTTATCTATGCTTATTATGCCTATAAACGGAAAAGAAGATTACCTTTGATTTTTTGTTCTAGCGCTATGTGACCATTCTTTTTTTCTATTTTGCTAAATTGCATGCTTGTAATAATGCAATGAAAAGCTATGTATACAAATATAACAGACATTCCTTTCTGTTTCTTCGTAAAGCAGGTCGCATATACCAAGTTGCGACCAAGTTTGATCACAACGTGTTTTAGCTTCATTCCTTCTGTTTCACTCTATGTGACATTGGCTTTATAACGGAGTTAGGATATGAAAGTAGAAAAAAAATTTAAGATGGGATAAATTCATAATTATTTTTAAATTTATAGAAAAAAATATAAAGAATTAAAGGTAAAAAAAATTCCCTGCCTGTGGCAACAACCCCTCCCATTTATGTTGCAGCTCTATCTACGTCTATAGGTTTGTGCACAAGAGTCACAAAAGCTTCTTAATTAATTTAATCATAAATGTTTAAAAATATTAACTATTTTTCGTTTAATTATGTGTATCTGATTCATTAGCCGACTAATCTAGATTGGGTTTTACAGATACTTAATATGGGACAACCTTTTCAACCCACTTATTTTTATTTACAATGTAAGAATTCGAACCTTTAAACTTACTTAAAAGAACAATTTAAAGAAATGAAAATCAAGGGACAGCCTTGTGGATTAATCAAAAATACAAAACGACAGTTAAAAGACAAAAGGGAATACAAACAATAAGTAGTTGTATTTTTATAAAAGAAAATACTCTCAAAAGTTGATATTTCATTTTCAACGGGTATATGTGTATTACAGAAAAGAAGACCGACGATCTTAGGGTGGTCTACATGTTGTTACGTAATGATCATAAATCATTAAAAAAAACTGTTACATTTATTTACCCTTCCGATTCACTAGAAGTATTAAGTGTTTTTTTTTGGAAGTTTTTAATTTTTTTTAAATAGTTAAGCTCGTGTATTTTTTTTGTATTCTATTAAGTTTTTGGACATAATCCCAAAAACATAAGGTTTATTTAAAAAATATTTTTATATTAGTAAAAAATATAGGGTAAAGTATACAAATGGTCACTAAACTATGCCTAAAACTACAAAACGGTCACCAAGCTTTCAAAAATTATATAATGGTCATTAAACTTTAGTTTTTATTACAATATAATCACTAGGCCGTTAACTATAGTTAACTGGGAGACGCGACAGTTACGAGAATTTGTATAATAACATATTTAATCATCAATACTTACACATTCAATCAATTTAGACATCAATAATGAGGGTTAAATTAGGAATAAATTAATTAAATATGTCAATATGGATGATTAAATGTTATATTATTCAAATTTTTATAACTGTCACGTCACCCAGTTAACGACAGTTAACAGCTCAGTGACCATTTTGTAACAAAAACTAAAGTTTAATGCCCATTATGTAACATTTGAAAGTTTGATGACCGTTTTATATTTTTCGAGATAGTTTAGTGACCATTTATGTACTTTACCCAAAATTATATTATGAAACACTCTTTAAAGTAATTGACCAAATTGTGAGAGAAGATAATCGTGTAGTAGATGCTTTGGCTAAATTAGTGCGATTCAATAATATAGATGTTTGTATTGGCATACGCCATCGGTGGGGGTCCTCTCTTTGTTACATATAGTGATGTCTTAGATCATTCTTGGTCTTGTTATGACTCTTTGTATGTTAGTACGTTTACTCTTTCCCCCTAACTAGGTTTAAGGGGTTAATGAGACACATATTAATATTGGTGTATGATTTTCATGTTTAATGGAATTGCATATTTTCATAAAAAAAAGTAATTTTATTTTTTTTCTTGTAATTTATTAAACCAAAATAATTTGTTTTTTCTATAAACATTTAATTCAACTCATTTGAAGCTATCTTTCTTGGGGCTCTGTGCAGTCATTCATCTCGCACATGTTCAAAACCCCTGTTGAGTTTAATCAAGTAAGCCCTTGAACCAAAAAATCTAATCAACTAAGCCCTTTTGATCAATTTTGACCATTAAATCTTAACAATTTTTTTAGATTTGTTGGTGCAGTGCGTCGTGTTACAGTATTTTCACTTAACATTTTTAGATTTTTTTATTTTAATTAAAAAATTCTTTAAAAGTTCTAAAAATTAAAAAAAACATAAAGTTTATAAAAAAAATTTTGAAAAAAAAAATATGTAAATTCAACTTGATGAAACTGTAGTGTATCTTGTGCCAATAATATCTAAAGGCAAAACTGTCAAGATTTAATGGTCAAAATTGGTCAAATAGTTTAATTGATTATATTTTTTTTTGTTTAAAGGCTTAATTAAATAAATATTTTGGTGTAAAAAAATTTAGAGGCTTAATTGATTTGTTTATTTCAAAAGTTCAAGTGTTTCTTAACGCTCTTAGCTTACATTTTTATAATTTCTTAGGTTTAATCACTGGTATTTAATTTATTGGTCAACTAACTCAAATTAGGTATTGTATAGGTCTATTGTCTGGGCAACTCTCTCAACCCAGTTTATTTCATTCACAATGTTAAAATTTAAATATCTGAACTTGCTAAAACGATCTAATGTGTCATCTCACTCGTTGATAAAAAAAATTTATCAATTTTTTTTGATTAAGCAACATTGTCTTATATGGGTCCCATGTCATCAACCACAGGAATCATGATCCTAATCTGATAAAATCATCGCAATCTGATGCGATCTATCCACTTGATTGCCCTTCGTTAATATAAATATATATTAAGAAGCGTCTTTTATGGATTACTCTTCGAACTTCAAACTTTGTTCTAAAAATTTGTTCCACACATGATATAATTAATCAGTCACTTTTTTCTCATTGGTTACATTTCTCTTTCATACTTGATTAATTAGCAGTTAATTGATTTTGGCTTTACTCATCATGTCAATTGGAAAAGGGTTTGTTTACCGAATTGATTACATCATAACTTATTTCCTCATTAGATTAAATTTCTTAGGTAATTAAACTGCCATCTAATTTCTCATATTATTAAAAAAATTATACTTCGTTACACTTATACCCCTCTAAAAGTAATCTCACGAAAACGCGTCTTCTGAAAATGAGCGACACCAAAAACAAAAACACAAAAAGCTTACTTGGTCTTAAAAACAGATATTGTCAAGAATTATAGCACTCTATCCACATGAAGACTGCTAAGTCTAATGATTAGGAGTTGAGTTTTTATTTTTGCTGATCCATCAATAGTCAGTAATAGGTCTAACACCTTCTTATCAACAATCGTTTCTAGAGTTGTAAATACCTATGCAAAGAGAGAGAGAGAGAGAGACAAGATAAGAGGAGAACGACCGAGAAATAACTTTATCTTTATTGTATGTTTCCTTCCTTATTTGTTTGTGGTTTTCTGACTCTTTTTCTCTTTTTATCGTTAAAATTTTAATTTTGTCTGAACTGAAATATGAAGGGCTTTTAGCTAGACCTTTTTTTTTCTTAAAAATCAATATTGTGAATGTATTTTTTTTATGAGAAATTTTAAATTTAATCATAATTCTATCTATAGGGGAGGGGAAATTGAGACTCTAGAGGAAAGGAGTACTTCTAGTGGGTCTAAGTCTAAAACTCATGCATGACCTATAAAAACATGAGAGAAACAAAGATAAGCAACTACGCCAACCGACCAAATGTGTTTGATTAATTTATGAATGTATTTCTATAATAAATCCAATTGTACATTATAATGATTGATTATGATGATAACAAATGTGAATGTATATATTATTATAAATATACTTTTATCTTAAAAATATCACAGGAACACTTTTTTCTTTAATTTTTAATCAAATTAAACTCTGTCCATGATATTCACTTAAAATCATTAATAACTTGAGTTTGCCAAAGAAAAGGAAGCTTTAAGAGAAACAATACAAAATCTTAAATTTTTGAATAACTAAAGAAAAATGGAAGAAGAAAGTAGGTTAGCCCCACTTATTATCGGATATCAAATATTAAATATTAGAAAAATGATAATTGTGATTGATGGTGTTGCGAAAGAGTTAGCAAATGATATCTTGTATTAGATTCTGTTAACATTATATTAAGGCTTCCAAGCCTCCATAGCTGACTAATTGGACCTCCTGCCTAACTATTTTATTTTATATAAAAAAACTGAACGTAATTTCAGTAAATACCAATCTAACACAAAATGGTAGACTGGTAATTTTATGAGTTGAGGATAAAGGGGTCGAATTGGTAGAGGAGTTTATGCGACCGTGACGTATTAGAATCAAATAATTTAAAATTTATTTTTTTTGCTCATAGTTTTGTTCGTATTCGTTTATGTATATTTTGAAATTGTTCATATTCGGTTTATTTATTCCTCTAGGATGAATTAAGGAATAATGAACATGTATCCTAATGTTTTTTAGTTCAATAATAATTTAGGTCCTTATAAATTTAAATAATAGACAAATTAGACATTGCCGCATGAGTTTTTAAATACGTAATAAAGCCCTTAAATTTTTAAAACTCAATATTTTGACTCATATACCAATATTCAATCCCAATTCTAACCATGATAATTTTGGACGCACGTCATTCATTTCTAGGCAAAAACTTGATACGTTCGACGAGATAAGTGAAAAAGTGTTATGATACTGAATGGTAAAACCAAATTCGTTCTAAAGAAAAAGGAAGAATCATTCATGTCCTAGCAAAATATCTTCAACAAGTCAGTGTCACTCTAATGAAAAATAATTTTAACGTTTAAAATCTAGTAACATATGTTTTAATTTCAAATTATAATAAAAAATAATAATTAAAAAAATGCTTCACATTCCTATTTTTTATAACTACCGTTATTTGACTTATTGATTGACTAATCTAAAATAGAGGTTCATTATAAAGACAATTATTTGATTTACTCATTCACAACACTAAAATTTAAACTTTTAATTTTACTTAACGAAATAGTGTTTCATCCTACTTTTTTATAAAACATTAATTAAATATAGTAGAGTGAAAATGAATTTGAAAATAAAAAATTGATTTACAAAGATGTTTAATCACATGCGCTAATTTTTATTTGATGCGTGAGCGGTAGGCTCCAATCCATAGTGTGAAAATGGAAACTGTTTTAAGACGAAAATAGAGCGGCTGAGCTGAATCTTGTGGCGAGGATCACAATGTTATTATGGAAAATCATGGTGACCCTATCTCCCTATATGCCCTAATAATTCGTTATTACTGTTTATAGTTATTCTTAACCTATTGATAAAATACACATCTTGTAAATTTTGTGATTGAATTTGAGTCTCTCGAATAATCATCATTCGTTCTTTTACTTGGACTACTTCTTGAGTTTATTTTGATATTTAATTTTAAATCTAAGTTTAATTAAACTGTCACATACATGAACAATTTCCCTTGGGCTAATCTGAGTTACATATATATAAAACTTTAAGCTAAGATTAAAAAACAAGTTAATAGGTCATTTTCATGGCGGCCTGGGCGGTGATGGGGGTTGCTTAGATGGTGGCCCGAAGAGTGCCCTCCACAATACTCCCCTTAATCCCAATTCCCACCGCATTAACCAATCAAGTGTCTTTCTTAACATAAATCATTCCCCTATCTTCTATTTTCTTTTTTTTTAAAGGAAGAAAAACTCTTACTAATATTCATTTAAATATTTAAATGTGTGTATTTAAGAAAAAGAAGAATATTGGGACATGAAAAAGATGGGAAGGGTGCAGGCAGCATGTGATCCAAGAAATATATCTGAAAAGGGGGGTGTGGGGTTTGCTTTAGGTAGCAAACAAGGGAATTAAAATAGTGTGAACCAAGTAAGTGGGCGTTGCTGGGGCGGTTTGTGGGGACTGTCACAGCCCGCTGCACTTTTCAGTTTTCTGTCCCACATTCATCAATATTTCATACTATATCTATATATATACGCTTATTATTTTTAAGAGAGCAAACACATTACATCGGTCGAATAAACTGCTCATTTTTATTTTTTATATTTTTTAGGTAATGAGTTTTAGATTTGAGTGAGCACGGTCGATTTTTGGTCCACTCAAATCCGACCTGAAAATATGTATTATAAATTCAAATTTGACCTAATCTTATATTTGAAAAACTGAACTCAAAAATTATATTTTAGGGACTTAATTGTAAAAAAACATTTTAAATGACCTAATTGTAATATATATATATAAATAAAAAAGGAAGCAATTATTGTAAATATCTCTAAATATATATATATAAGAAAAAATTACACTATTAGTATTAGGTCGGGTCAAATATTTTCCACCTTAAACCTGAATTTTTTACACACGCAAAAAATCCGACCCAATCGGAGCGGGACAGATAAAATGTTCATCCCTAATTTTAGACCCACTAGAAACACTCATTCCTTCCCCTAGAGTCATCTTTCCCCTCCCCTATAGGTAAAATTAAGATTATAATTAGAATCAGACTTATTCATAAGGGATAGGATCAAATTACACGGTGTAAAACTCTATAAGTTTTACACCTTTTTTGGATCGTTGGATGAGTGAAACGAATGGATAAGATTAACAGTAAAATATGTGAAGATTATCACTTGGGAATTAAAAACACGGAGTTAATCTCAACCATCCATTTCCCCCATCCAACGATCCAAAAAAAGTGTAAAACTTAAAGAGTTTTACACGTGTAAGTTGATCCTAACTCTATTCATAACATTAATATGTTTTATATTTGTTTAAATATAATTAGGCACGAATTAAGGTATAAAATTTTGTTCAAACTAATTTATATCTATAAATGATCAATTTAAACTCGTTTTAAACATGTTTATCTTATTTTTTCAATATTTATTTTATTTTTAATTTAATATCTAATTATTTTATTTGTTTTTATTGATTTTTTTATTGTTATAGACTGACAACTTAATATATTTTTAATGTTTACGTTATAGATTCTATATTATTATAAACTTAATTTCTGTATAATATTATATAAATTAACATAATACAATATACTATAAACTTAAAAAAGTGGATTTGGATCTTTAATATTGGAGTCCGAATTCAACCCATATTTTGAACGGACTAATATTTTTGTCTAAGTTAATTTTCCGAGTCTAATATTCTTGTCTAAACAATCCTAAATTTCCAGCAAGCCATCAAACTTAGATAAATAGCTCTACCCTTGAACATGTCTAATTCATACAATAAAAAATTACAAGTCGCTATTTGTTAATGAAATAATTATAATTATTTTTGAAATTATTTATTAATTACAATAAAAATGAAAATATATTATTTTATTTTTTTTTATAATAAATATTTGATACGTTGTCGGTGTAAAAAGGTTTACACAAACATGCATATTATTAGGGACGGAACCAGAATTTGAAGTTGGGGGGCAAAACATAAATTTTGAAACGTATGGGGCAAATTCATAATTATCTCAATTTTTTCGGGAAAAATATAAGGAATCAAATGGTAAAATAAATTTCCCCCTACCAGGGGCCCACAACCCCTCCCATTCATCATGTAACACCGTCCCTGCCTATTATCAAGCCAAAATTTTAAAACTTAAATTTCTAACCTAAAACTCTAATCCAAAATCTAAGCCCTAAATTTAATAATAAATCTTATCCTCTAAACCCTAACTTCTAAACATTAAACCTCTAAATAATCTCATTTGTGGAAACTTGTTTTCACCACTAATATATTAGATAATAATTGTTTTTACTATGTGCTTGACATGAAGAATAGAAAAGTTGAAAGAAAATATAAATCCTAAACTAAACAAAACTAAATTTAGTTAATGGTTATGACTTGGCTTTGTATCCCCACTTACAAGCCCAAGTTGGTTGCTTCCCACTATAAGTAATAATGATTGCCTTATTAATTCCTTTTGTCTCTTCTCATTCTTTTGCTTTTAAATACTTTTGTTCTTTTATGAATTTTAAAATTTTATGTCAAATTTTACCGTATATAAATATTATTTGTGATTTAATCATTAATTTTTTTTAATTCTTTTGATTTTTCAAGGCTTTATTCTAATTAATTTAGACGGATCCACGTTGTACATTTAATTTTGATAGGTGAGTCTCTTAATGGGGATATTTTTACATACACAATACCTCAAACTCGAAATTTACTTAAGCAATACCGAACTACTTATCACTTAAATTCAAAATTTATTTTAATTTAATGTTTATTATGTGCGAATTATGTATAGAAGTTCCGTTTAAAGGTTACATTAGTCACTTTGAAGCATTGGGGTCTCAGCCGATGAGGTATAATGGTCTCGGTTCAAGTATATTCTCATTAATAATTTTTATGCGTATTACAATAATTTTGGTCGTAGTTATAAGGATGTCTTTGATTAGAATTGTAATTTTATTCTCTCTAAACGTTGTAATGATAGATTATGGTTGTAATTATACAAAATATTGATTATAATAATAATTTTATTTGTGTAATTATATCCATTACTATTAAATCAAACTAAGATGTTTCATTCAATATGTATTCTATAATATGTAGAAGGAAAATATAATACGATATAATCATATTTATATTGTTGAAGCAAACTCTTATACCTAGATTTTTTAAAATATTGGGTGGAGAAAGGCCACTTTGTCCATTTGTTAGTTTCTTTGTTTGAACGTCAGACAACGTAACCTGTTGTTGTACTTTGATTTGTTTATGTTTTGGATAATATTATGACGGTAACCAATATTTTAATACATCTTATGATTTTTTTTCTTTTTTGTTTCTTTTAGTTTTTTAAAGTTTGTCTTAATTAAATTGAACCGATCCATTTCTTACATCTAATTTTGATAGGTGTGTCTCTCAACATTGATTTTCTACATACACAAAATCTCAAACTCAAAACTTATTTAAATGGTACCAACATGCTTACCACTTGGGCCAATCCCGTTAGTTTAACATACAAACATATATACACCCGAATAAAACAGTATAGTATTTGTTTTTTGAATCATACAAGTGAGGATAAGACCCAAATAGATCCCTAACTTTGATTAAATATGAAAAAATAGTTATCAATATAAAATTTCAGATTATGAACCTTTAGTTGTTGTTCTGATTAATATAAATATATAACATGTTTGTTAAGTAATTTGGTGGAAATGCTTACTTAAATTTATTTAGACGAGCATTATGGTAATTTTTTTTTTTTTGATAATGCAGAATAAATTGGAGCTCAAGCTCCCCGATCAGTAACAATCAGTTCGTGCAGCACCGGCGGCTCTATAGACAACCAGGCTTCACCTCGCCGTTGTCCAGCGAACCATCGCGCAAGACGATCCGCGACCTTGTTTCCTTCGCGTCCAATGTGTTGAACTCTAACCTCCCACTCGCGACAAAGGTATCCGAAGATCATGTCGACTACAACATCTCCATGCAACGTCGAGGACTCATTCCGTAGTATCCTCACCACTTCCATATTATCCGATTCAACAATAAGTCTCCGAAGACCCAACCGCCATGCATGGCAAAGGCCATCATACACAGCCCATAGTTCCGACAAAAGAACCGAACAGCTCCCAATCCGGCGCGCAAAGCCAAATCTCCAATCCCCATTCCAATCTCGAACCACACCCCCTAGCGCAGCCTCGCGATGTTGTCCACAGACCGACCCATCCGTATTAAGCTTATACCACTCTATCGGTGGACGCTGCCACCTATCATTGCACCTAGGCCTCCCACGAGGGCCAGTCATGGTCGACGTTGTGCTCTCAAATTCCATCGCCAAGTGCAGGCATTGCTCAAAGATATCCCCTTGCATGGTACCCTCTGTGTCGAAGATGGCCGTGCACCGCCTCTTCCAAAGCAGCCAACACCCAACCACAAACCGAGATACCCACGAAGATCCCCTATCTGGAAATCTACCATCATTCCTCAAGTTGAACAACAGCCACGTATCGAAATCCAATGTCTCAAAGTCATGTAACGCAGCCCGCGGGACTAACTTCTTCCACAGAGATGACGCAACCATACACCGCCGTAATACATGATCCTCGTCCTCATCACCACTTCGACAAATGCTACACCCCTTATCCGTTCCTAACTTGCGACGACACCTTTCCGAATTCGTAAGGAGGCTATGTCGCACCACTAGCCACATGAATACACGTAGCCGATACGGAAGCTTCAAGTTCCAAACCACCCTCCACGTATCATTAACGACAGCAAGTTGGGTTCCGGCTAACCTTCTATAAGCCGAACTAACCGAGAAACTTCTATTCTCCTCCCATCGATAGCATGGAACATCCGCTCCGAACCACGCTCTCGGGGGCTGAATCGCCTCCAATTTAGCCAAAATCCTATCCGGCAAAACTGTTTCCAAGTACCGCCAATCCCATTCCCCACTAGGATTCACCATACGCGCCACCGGTATTAAGGGGGGCATGAAAGCTAGTGAGCATTGCTCGATTAGGGGCCCTTCCTTATCCACCCAAGTATCCCGCCAAAAGTCCGTGTGCTCCCCATTCCGCACATTCCACAAAATGCTACTCTTAACGTCATCCCAAACCATATCCAAGCCCTTCCAAAGCCGCGAACAACGGTTCCGAGTAATACTCAATAGAACCATCTCACTCCACCCATATTTCTCTTTAATTACCTTTACCCACAACTTACTAGGTTGGGTTAGGATTTCAAATCCAATTTTCATTAGGAATGCATTGTTTTGGATCGCCAAGTCTTTAAATCCCATACCACCCTCCATAATCGAAAAACACATATTTTCCCAACTAACCAGGGATATGCTTCGCTTCTCTCGGTTACCACCCCACACAAATCGCCGAATTAATTTCTCCATTTCCTGACAAAGCCCTTTAGGTAACATTGTAGCCTGCATAACATAAGACGGAATGGCTTGGAGCACCGCTTTAGCCAACGTTATCCTTCCCGCCAAAGACAACGAGTTAGCTACCCAACCGGCTAACCTCTTTTCTATCCGATCAAGAAGGTAAGCGTATGTTGCTTTCATGACTCTTTCATGTAACAGAGGTACGCCTAAATACTTCCCTAGGTCTCCAACCACCTCAAACCCTAGCCTTTGCCCTAGTTCCATACACCTATTCGGATCACAGTTTTTAGAAAAGAAAATCTGGGTTTTCGCAATACTCACCCGGTGTCCAGAGCACGCACAAAACTCCGACAGCACCTCATGAATGACATTCATCTGTGACATCTCCGCCTCCGCAAACAGCACCAAATCATCAGCAAAAAATAGATGAGAAATCCTTGTCCCATTCCTGGTTAAACGGATTGGTTTCCATAGCCGCGACTCCACTTTCTCCTCAATGCTATGGGCTAACCGCTCCATACACAAGACAAATAAATACGGCGATAACGGGTCCCCTTGGAGAATTCCCCGCGATGGTTTAAACATCTCCGTAACATCACCATTCCACAGAACTTGTGTCGATACGGAGCAAACGCATTGCATAATTAGCGCTATCATCGAATCCGGTAAACCAATCTCCTTCAAAGTGTCTTCTATGAAGTGCCATTCAAGGCGATCATACGCTTTCTCAAGGTCCACTTTGATCGCCATAAACCCCTTCCTCCCACTCTTTTTCCGCATAGTATGTATAATTTCCTGGGCAAGAATAATATTATCGGTTATGTTACGCCCTGGAACAAAACTCACCTGATTCGCCGCTATCCATTTCGGTAAGAATCTCTTCAAACGGTTAACCACTGTCTTCGTGATGATTTTATAGAGTACTGTGCACAAGCTAATAGGCCGAAATTTACTGATCAACTCCGGTACTTCCACTTTTGGGATAAGGACAATTAGAGTTTGATTGATTCTATCATCCATCGGAACTCCTTCAAAAACACCTTTGACAAACTCAAACAGTGACGCGCCTACCACATCCCATTTTTTCTGATAGAAGTCCGCGTGAATACCATCCACACCCGGTGACTTCAACGGATCCATCTCGAAAACCACTCGTCGCACCTCCTCTATAGTGACCGCTTCCGTCAAACTCGTCATCACCTGTGCGTCGAATACATGGAATTTCCCTGTTGGCAGTCTGCTCGTACAATCATGCACCCCTGCCGTGAATAAAGATCGAAAGTACTCAATCGCATGGATTTGCAGCTCCCGTTGATCATAGCACCACTGGTCCTCGTTAATCCGAAGGGCATGAACGGTGTTCCTACGGCGGCGTACAAGCGTGCTCGTATGGAAAAACCTCGTATTTCTATCCCCATCAACAATCCAGGTATTCCGTGATTTTTGTCTCCATAGACTTTCCTCGTCCTTCAACACCTTGGCAAGGTCCATCTTCAACTCAGTCTCCAAATCTCTCAGGAAATCCGAATCCCGTCTACCCCGAGCTAGTTCAATCCCTCGAATACGAGCAAGCAAGAGAGTTTTCCGACGCCCGATGTGTCCATACACTTCCTTGTTCCATTCCGCACCCTTTGTTTGAAACTCAATCACATTATCAAAAACACTCCTCTCCTCCCTCCACACCTCTGTCACAAGACGATGAAAATCCGGGTGATCCGCCCACGATGCTAGGTACCTAAACGGTCGAGACACCCTTCCTCCCCCTGCTCCTCCGGGCGACAACATAATCGGACAATGATCCGATTCCAGCTTCGGTAAGTGGAAAACTCTCGATGCCGGATACTCCACAAGCCATTCCTCATTACATACACAACGATCCAATCTTTGCTTCAAGTCTCCCCGCTCCCATGTGAAAAACGGACCCTGAAATCCTATATCAACAAGGCCTGAGTCAAATAAAAACTCCTTAAACTTCTCACACACACCTACACGATTAGCCGACCCCCTTCCCTTTCCAAAGGACTCGCTATCGCATTGAAATCTCCTCCTAACACCCAAGCCTCTCCATGCTCCGGCTCAAGCGCACAAAGTTGATTCCACAAACGAGCTCGCTGGCTACTATTAGGGCTAGCATACACAAATGTAACAAAACACCGCTTCCTCTTACTTGCGTCAAAATACCAACCATGAACGAACTGGGAAGAAACAGCCACAACATCCAATTTAACTGCAGCTTTCCATAACACCCAGATACCCCCTAAAAACCCATTCGCTTCCACTCTATAAAAGCAATCAAACCCTGAGCGCCGTATAAACCTATCCGCCTTAGGACCACTAATACGGGGTTCAAACAACGCAATAACATCCGGTTGTTGAGTTTGTAGTAACATCTTAAAACATCGATAAAAGTCAGAGCTAAGTGCTCCTTGAACATTCCAGAAAATTACTTTAACCATCAAAACTATAAGAGAGGAAAAATAACACCTTAAGACGACAAGGTCTTGCCCGTAGCGGCCTCAAAAGCCTGGTTCTCTTGCCACTGAACCTGTCCATGCTCATTTCCATGTCCAGTCTGCCCTCCCGTCGATGCTGCATCCAGTTCCGCTGTCATGTTATTTATCCACTCCTTAAGCACCGGCTTCGGGGGTCCTCGCTCATCCATTTTCTTAGATTTCAATCCCTTCGCTCCCACATTCTTTGCCGCCAACGGGTTTTTCTGCACAGTTTTCACTACTGGTTTACGGGCACTCCCTTTCGCACCTCGCCCATTCACATCCCGCAAGGCCTCCCGTTCATTCCTATCAAACACTCGGACCACCGTATGATCCCCTCCCCCTAGTGTCGACTTTTCCACCACTACCTCTTGTGCGGATGCAACCTCTCCCACTACAGTCTCCTTCTCCACTGAATTGTTTCCTAATGCCACTGCCTTCTCCTTAATATTCCCCGTACATTCCACTTGCTTCCCCGTACCTTCCACAGCTTGCCTTTCCTCACCCGACGGGCCAGCCACCTCCATCCCCAAACCTTTGGCACTACCGCCTACCATAGTACCTTCCGCCGCCTTCCCCTTATCCAGCTCCGTGCCACGCTTCCTACCTTCAGCGACCCCCTGCGATACAACCTCCATAGGCCTCCCCTCCTCATCCTCTAGCACACCAAACCGTGACCCCCTAACTTCATTCCCTACGCGCTTAGCAGCACCTAAGGCAGCCCCTTGCTTGACCGTGTTCATTGGCTTACGGCGACGATTTGGAACCTGCATCCATGGACCATACATGTCCTTTTCACTTGTCTCTCCCGCCATGTTCTGCGTCGAATTCGACGATAATTCAACCTCCGGAACTACATCTTTCCCACACACTTCCTTTTGATGTCCATATTTACCACACTTGTAACAAATAAGTGGTAAACCTTCATACTCCACATCCTGTCGGAACCCATCAATCACCACTCCCGATAGCAAAGGCTTATTCAAATCAACAACAATCGCAAACCTAGCAAAACGGCCTCTCTTGCCCTCCAATGTGTTATAATCAATCCGAACAACATTACCAAATACACTAGCAATCGCCCTAAACATACTCTTCGTATAGTACCGATATGGAAGACCCGGTAGGCGAGCCCAAACCACTATGTGCTGAGGATGAGCCTCAGATGTAGAGAACGCCCTAGACCACGGCTGCACCGTTAGATAACTCCCGTAGATAACCCACGGACCGCCAGAAATAACCCGATCATAATCACGCTCCAACTCAAATCGCACCAGGTAATACTCATTATCTAAATCAATCAGTTCCAATTTACCTACCGGCATCCAGAGCGCCTTGATTCTATTCAGCAACGCTCTATACCCGATCGCCTTTCCAAGTAGACGCACAATGATCGAGCACGCAAGCTTAGCGTCAATCGAGTCATGCACACGATCCGCAAAGTCAATCCTCGGCAAAGGCTCTTCGAGGTTGACCCGCACATCCTCCTTTGTTAGGACAACATCAAGTTCCTCCATCATGGACGTGCTGCCGTCGTTTCTAGCGACCATATCTCGGAACGAAGGTTTTCGAATCTCAGGACTCGTCTCACTCTGTGCCAATACCGCCTCAGCACCCTCCTTTTCCGTCGCATCCTGCATGCACACATCCCCTACACCGCCTTCCTCACGTCTCCCTTCATCCGAAGCCTGCGTCTCCAAACCTCTGCCTCGCTTAAGTTCCCTCTCCACCCCATCTTCCAACGGCAGACCTGATCGTTCAAGGCCCACCGGCACCGTCACCGGCGCTATATGCTCTGGGGGTTTACCGATAACCCCCCCCCCTTGCGGATCCATGCGGCGAAGCAAAATTAGAAAACCCTACCGATAAAAACGGAGCTATAAATTTTCTAGTCGAACGAGCATTATGGTAATTAATCCATGGAAGGCTATTTTAAAACAGTTGAGCTAATTTAACTTTCTTAAAATTTAATAAAGATCAAAGAGTTATTTTTTAAAAAAAGTTATAATACAAATCGAGAAAGTGTTATATTTTGATGTATAAACTATGTAAAAAAAAATTTACATAACACTTCATATTTAAATTATAAAATGTAAAACCTAAATCCCTAATCCTAACAATCTAAATCATATACTCTAAATGTTAATCATAAATCCTAATTTCTAAACCCTATAATATGACCTAAACTCTAAATCCCTAAAATTGAAGATTTGTGTATTTAAGTATTTTTTATGAGAAATCAGGGAAAATCATTTTCTTTTTTATACAATGCTTACAAAAATTTTATAACCACCAACTCTAAATTAAAAGTATGAGTGTAATTGTAAATAAACGGAGCGTTCAACGAACTATTCATGATCGGATCATATAACTGTTCGTTTATTAAGTTAAATAAACAAGTATGAACAAATATTGACGAAGACATGGACAAAATTAAACACCTTCAAAAATAAATAAACGAACAAGAACAAAATATTGTTCATTCAAGCTCGGTTCATTTACATTCATAATTAAAAAGTTACTCTACGTTTTAGATGCCATAGTAATAACTAGATCAATCGAATTAATATTGAACTATAATGGAAATCGTCTGCCCCTTTATCATGCCCTATTTTATTCCCCACTTTAAAATAGTGTGTTTATAGTTTAGAATTTAGGGTTTAAGGTTATAAGTTGTGGTTAGGGTCTAGAAAATTAGGGGTAGGGTGTATTTTTTAGGGTGTAGGGTTTAGGGTTTAAGATGAAAAAATTAAGATTAGTGTTTACAATTTAATTTTTAAGTACTTTTCAAAAAAAAATTTAATTTTTAAGTGATTTTTAGTTTGGGACATAGAAAAAAGTATTATTAGGGGCATATGATTTTTAGCCTAGAATGTATATACTCCTCTATAAATACTTTTTTATAATTTCAAGGTGTTCTATATATTAGGTATGTTTCCACGCCCATATATAGATTCTCTCACACTATTTAAAACTTGAAGGTTTTATACTTTTTTGAACCATTGGATAAAGGTAAATGGACGTATGAGATTAATAGTAAAAAAATTGAAGATTATTACTTAGAAAAAATAAGAAAATAATCTTAGTCATTTATTACCATCATCCAACGGTCTAAAAAAGTATAAAAGTAATTAAGATTTTACACAGTACAAATGGATCATATCTCAATTATTTGTACATCTTTTTGAATCATTAGATGAGAGTAATAAATGGTTGAGATTATTTTCTTTATTTTTTTACTATTATAATTTCTACATTTTTTACTGTTAATCTCAACCATCTATTTACATTCATCTAACAGTTAAAAATATATAATTTTTTTAAATTTTACATAATATAATAGGATTACTCTCACCATATTCTAGGTTGATTCCAATTACACGCGTTAAAAAGGGGAAATGTATCAGTTAGAAGACGTCACGATTGATTTTTTTTTCAATCAAGAAAGTTGCAATTTGCATCATAATGTGAAATTGATGATATCATACGTGATGACATCATACTTAATTAGTAATATGTACATTAGCCATAGATTGACCAATCAAAATATTACGGTGAGTCTAACGTACATCAGGTCTAAGGTGCGGCTAAAAAATAACAATTTCAAAATTTGTCCAAAAACTTTAAATATTAAACTTTATGATAACATATTAAACTTTACGAGAGAAGAAAGAAATAAAACTCTGCGTTTCTTTTATTAAGCAAAACGGCAATGGAAACTGCGTTTTTTCAAACTAAGAATTAAAACTATACAAAGGTTGTTTATATACTAATCAAGAAGATTAGTAAAGAATGCTAACTAACAAACGGCTAATAACAGCTAATCAACAACAGATTCTGTTAATTTCTGACAAGTTTTAATACTTAATTTTTTTATAACATTTTAAGTTCGAACCCAACAAATATCCCAGTGGAAGAATTCTTGCGCTATTTTCAGGTCTTTTGAGACTGTTGAATTCTAATGTGGCCGAGTTACGAACGATTAAATTTGCTTTGTCGTTGTTGGTCAAATCGTCTTGGAAGGATTGTTTTGTGATCATTGAATCGGATTCATGCATTGCTCTTGATTGGATCTTGCATGTGCTACGCCCACCTTGGCGACTTTAGGATTTGTTTGTGTATATCGATTCGATGTGTGATTTTATGCCGGAACTATATTTACATCATATTTTTTGAGAAGGTAAATTTTTAGCGGATGCTTCGGCTAAAAAGAGAGTTGACCGCTCGGTAATATTTCAAGCATGTTTGTGAGTATAGATGTGTCTTTTGGCTTTGATGGGTGTGTGGGTGTATCATGTTTCCTGAGCGTTTGAGTGTTTGGATGCTGGTGTTGGCCGACGGCTTGGTTGCATGGGTGGTATGGTTTTATTTTAAGTTGGCTATGTTGTTACTGGGGTAGGGCATGTGTTTTATTTTGTTTTGGGGCTCGTTGTTTGGTTATGACTTTTTGCGTTTTAATTATTTTATTGGTGTTTATCCTTCGTCTTTACCTTGTTGTGAGTACTATTTTATTTCATTTAAGTTTAGGAAGGTTTTTAACAAGGCTTATACCGGGTTTGTATGGTATTCTTCATACTTTGTCGAGCAAAAAAAACATTTTATGTTCTTGGACAAAGTATTGATACTTGTTTTAAAAGTATCGAAACTTGTCAAAAATCACGAAAAAAAATTGACTTAAAATATTATTTAAAAGTCTAACATTTTAAATTTTTGAACAAATTTCGAAACTTGCCATTTTTTAGTCGCACCTTAAACCTTTTCCAACCCAGATTTACCCAAAAAATTATAGTTTGTCTATCTTCTTTAACTAAATTAGAAGGTTTGGTCAACAAAATATAATTAAATTAGAAGCGAAATCCTTTTAGAGCACTTTCATAAAGAGGTAATTTTTAATTATTTTTTCCTTAATTAAATTAATTAATAATCAGTTCTAAAAGAGTTAAAGAAGATAGATTCACATTAAATCAAAATTCAAAGCTACATTGTATAAAAGAATTGCATAATTTATTTTAAAAAATTCTCAATTTCGTAACTCTTTAGATTTGATAAATGAAATTATTTTGGCTAAAAAATTATGTTTGCCATATTTCTTCACACGTGTGTACAATTATTTTATATGCCGAATAAACAACTTGATTGAAAATGAGAGAGAATAAAACAACTTGATTTTTGTATTAATACAAGTTCAGATGTTTATTAAAATTACAAAACCCCTAAAAAATATATAATAGGTCTAGCTCACCATATCATTTCACAATTTTAAAAATTATTAATTTTATTAGTTTTTCATGTCATTTTTTAACAAGTTAATATTCACTATAAATTAAATTAATAAATAAAAGTTTTTATTAGTTGAGACCATAGATGACGTGACAAGCTGAGCCTATACTTTTATTTTCTATTTCTATAACATATACTCAGATTCTGTAGAGTGAGTATTGGGTTTTAGAGATTAGGCTCTGCTCTTGGACTGCGTCTAAGCCCAATGAGTCCAATAAGTATTATTAACTTATTCAATAAAAAATAAACTTTATTTTCTATACCATGGTCAAATAACGCATTATTTATTAAAAATGCAAACTATACATTTGGCCATCCAATTTTTTAAAAAAAAACTTACAAAATAGCTACTAAAGTTATATTTCTTTGGTGATACATTACCGTATAACCGGTCTGATATTTAAATGAAAATAATAAAAAATGATATTTTTTATACTTAGAAATATGATCGGATCAAATTTATTTACTTGAGTTGTAAATTTTCATTGTATTTTTAGAGTTTTTCTCTTTTAATAAAATTAGCGTACTCATATTAAAAAAATGATATTAGACTTGAAATTCAAACCCATATCCTTCGAAAAATCATCCCACACTTAACCATTACACTCACTTACTCCATTTGTTTAATTATTGACCAGATTTGTATTTTAGGTTGAATCTAGAATTGAAAATTTTAAGCTAAAAATAGTGTTCAAATACTTAAAAGACTATTAATTCAAGAAATGGATCAATATTAAGGAACAACATAAAAACACTATTGTATTAATATTTAATACACTTTAAAATAAGGGTAATTTGTTAAATTTTCAATTGAGTTGGTGATGAGTTGATTTGTAGCACAAAGCTTAGTAAGACACTTAATAATAATATGATTATTATTATTCGAAGAAAAGCAAATTGTAGTCTTTGAATTTAACAACATTTCTGAACTTGACACCTATTTTTTATGCTCATACTAATTACTAAACTTGAAAATCTTTTATTTTAGTCATTTTGATGATGCAACTCTCAAAGATTATGACATGTGACACAAATGCCGCGTCACTAAAATGAAAAAATATATATCCAAATTTAGTATCCAACGTGGACAAAAAATTTAAAGGACATAGTTGTGAAAAGATTAAAGTCCAAGGATTGGATATTTATTTTATCCTTTTTTATTTAAATATTTTAAACACCTTTAAAAATATGACATTAACATATTTCATGCTCGTTGAAGCCCAGCCCAACATAAATTATATAGCTTAAATTTTGTTTAAATCCATCAGTAATTGTGAATACCTAACTCAGATAAGTTTTTGATACGATCATATTATTTTAACCTTTTAAATAAACATTTATGCTATTTTAACTTTATGTTTAATAATTATATATATATATATATATTCAATAAATTTTACCTAAAAATTAAAATTTTAAACCCTTAACCCTAAATTATAACCATAACCTTAAATTATAGATTTTATATTCTAAACCCTAAACTCTAAAATTAAATCTACTTATGAAAACAAGGGTTCACCACCAGTGCATGAGACTATGTTTTTCCTAGCACATGTGAATTATTGAAATTTAGATTATTTGAAGAATTAATTGTATTTGTCAAAGAATTTAAATTTTTACAAATTTTATATCTAATCCTCTAAACCCACAAAGCGATTTATACCATCATTTTCAATGTTAAAGTCTATGTTTACCAAACAATAAAATTAGTGAGTTTGATTGTTTTATAATCTAAATGATCAAATTATCTAATTTTGGTTCGAAGCTTTGTTCACTAAACAAAGTCATATAAAAAATATATTACCAATTTTAAAAAACGGGTGAACTTAAATTTGAATATTAAAGGTCAACTTTTAGTTTGACTAGTATTTCAAATTAGGGATACAACGAGACAGTTTGGGGCTGATTTTTAGCCGTCTTTATTGTGATCCGAAATTTTAAAATTTTAATTTGTCTCTGTTTCGCCTCGAGTTTAATATATTTATTATTCGATCCAACATAAAAAAAGCATATTCCGACTCCTGAAGTTTTAATAAAAAACTCGACCAAATCCGACCGCCCAAAAAATAAAAAAGTTAAATACAAATATGTATAAATATATCGGGACGAGACAATCGAACAAAGAATTCTTACTCTGAATTAGGGGTGTTTAAAAATACTCAACTCGGATGACCCAACTTGTTGAACTCATAAAAAGAACCCAGGCAATTTTATAACTTTGATCACCTCCCGGGTCGGATACTCGGCACACAATTTTTCGGGTCGGGACAACGTCACAAAATTTTAAATTTCTGAGCACCTACATATATTTGAAATTAGAATTTTTTTTATATATATATTCCGGAGGCGGTGGCTAAAAAACTCAATAGCCTTGTAGCGAATTTCCTGTGGGGTGGGGTTGATAATCATCGCAGGATACATTGGGTCAAATGGGAGGATGTTTGCGTGTCAAAAGCTGTCGGTGGCCTTGGTGTGATGGACTTCAAGCTTCTTAATCGCTCGCTCTTATGTAAGTGGAGTTGGCGATATGGGAATGAGTTACAAAGCTTGTGGAGGAGGGTGATTGCCGTTAAAGTTCCTAGAAGCTCTAACGCGTTACTGCCGGTTAAGGCTGGTAGGAAGGATTCATCCTGGATTTGGTTCGATATATCTAATTCTTTATACTATAATGATCTCTTAGGGGAACTAGTTAAGAAGAATTTGAAAATAGAGGTTGGTAATGGAGCGTATACCAAATTCTGGAGTGATGATTGGCTGGGAATAAGACCTTTGCGTATTCAATTTCCGCGGATCTTTGCCCTCTGTTTGGTGAAATCAGCGCTGGTGGGAGATGTTGGAAGGGAAGAGAATGGAGTGTGGACTTGGGATATTCCATTAAGAAGAGAATGTTTTGATTGGGAAAAATCCCAGTGGAGTGACTTACTAGCTGTGCTAGGTAACTTCAAATCCAATGTGTCGAATGGTGATTGGATCGGGTGGCTAGGTACTAGTGATAGAAGATTTTCGGTGAAGTCTGTAAGGGAGCTAATAGACACGTCCATGGTCAAGAAGAAATTGTGGAAGAAAGTGGTGTGGGTGGGGGTCGCGCCACCGAAAGTTGAAATATTTATGTGAAAACTTGTGAGGGGGAGAATACCGGTCAAGGTAGAACTTGTGAAAAGAGGGCTGTCGCTAAACAACAATATGCTTTGCCCGCTATGTCTTAAAGAACCGGAATCGATCAATCACCTTTTCTTTTCTTGTGCTATTGCTTGGAAATTATGGAATGTAGTGTGTAGATGGATTGGGATGTCTGTTGTTCTGTAGGAGGTGCCCGAGCTGTTCCTGGAGGAATGGATCGGATTGACATATAGTCAAGATGCTGCTTGGTGGGCTATTATCCCAAGTGTGGTCATTTGGTCGTTATGGTTGTTTCGAAATGAAATTCTCTTCAATAGAAAAATAGTCGATGAACTTCAGTTAGAATTGATTATTAAACATAGATTGGCATTTTGGTTGACTGCAAAATTTCCGAATAGTAAAACAAGGATTGAAGCGCTGGTTGCGGATCCTCGCTTGGGTTCGACAGTCACAAAAAAAGGGAAAGCATCAAAGTGCAGTAGAATGGAGAGAATTATTTCGGATGGATTTTTAAGACTCAACGTGGATGGGGCTCAGTCGAGGTTGACTGGGAAAGGTGGTATAGGAGGAGTTCTACGGGATTCGAATAAGAAGGTGCTCTGGCAATTCTTTGAAGCTACTGGGAACAACCCCCCTGTCATTACGGAACTTTTGACAGCAATAAAAGGGGTACAATTGTTCTTGGAGTCACCATGGGCTAAGACGTCAAGACTAGTTATTGAGACGGACTGCTTGATGTTGGTGGGCTGGATCAAGGGAAGAAAACAGCCTCCTCCGAAGGTGAACAACCGGGTCAAGAATTTGGTAATGGTAATGGAAAGATTTGGTATGACAATATTTCACATTCCCAAATTTCTTAATGTTGAAGCGGATACACTAGCGAAACAAGGGATTGGATGATGTTTCGTAGAGGGGGAGTGGTCAGGGTCGGTTTAAATTAGTACGATTTTGTAAGGGTGTGTTTGATTGTAATTGTGCGGTCTCAAACGATGTAATTGTTTTTTGAATTCGAATAAAACTTTAGTGGGGCACTCTTTTCCCTCTTCACTAGGAAGAGGGTTTTTAATGAGGCCTATTATACTTAAAAAAAAAAGAGTTTATATTTATAGATATAAAATAGAAACTCTAATTCTAATAGGTATTAAACCCTAATAATAAAGTCTATTAAAGTCTCATTTAATATATGAATATTCACCGTAAATAAAAATATTTATAACAATATATTTTGGATTAATATCCTATACACTGGCGGTGGAAACTGAAAGTTTCCACAAGCGCCTTGATTTTAGGGTTTAGGGAGTTAGTTTAGGGTATAGGGTTTAGGGGTTTAGGTGTAGGGTGTTAGAATTTAGGGATAGTTGTTTCAATTTAAGGTTTAGGGTTATAATTTAGGGTTTATAGGTTAGGGTTTAGTTTTTAGGGTAATATGGTGAGGATTTAGGTTTTAACCTATAAACCCTAAATTATAACCCTAAACCTTAAATTGAAACAACTATCCCTAAATTCTAACACCCTACACCTAAACCCCTAAACCCTATACCCTAAACTAATTCACTAAACCCTAAAATCAAGGCGCTTGTGGAAACTTTTAGTTTCCACCGCCTGTGTATAGAATATTTATCCATATATTTTTATATTCAAATACTCAATTACTTAATTTTACAGATGCCTACAATATCAAGGTACCCGACTAATATAAATCGGGATACGGGCGGACCGAACTAGTATCTAAAAACCTAGATACGTTAGATTTAAACACCCCTGCCTGCCCTGAACCCAAACTAAACTCAATTCTTTCCAAAATCCACACTGCACCGACCCACCCCGAACACAAAATTCAAGGGAAAAAAAAACTTGAACGAGACGGTACACATCGAATCGGATCAGGTTCAAATAATTTTGCCAACCATATTTTAAATAGTCTAATTCATGCGTCTAAACCTAATTTTTTGATTCTTATAGTTTAATAATCTTGGCACTTGGCAGGGTGGATTTGAGTTTGGGCGAATAGGATAGTTGTCGTCGGATTACGTGGTCCGAACAAATATTTCTCCCGATCATATCTTTTGAATTTGGTACAGAAAATTTGGGGTTTCTTTTGCAAGCCCAAAATATGGGGAGAAAAGCCAGGAAGAAACATGTAGACGACACGCCAACTTCATCTTCATCTCCGTCGACCTCGGACGAATCTGAATCATCGCTGGAGAGGTCTCACCGGCGTAAGAAAGATGGAAGCTCAAGGAGAGAGAAAGAGCGAAAAAGAGAGAAAAGAAAGCGGAAGGAGAAAGAAAGGGAGAGGAAAAGGAAATCGCGGAGAGAGGATAGAAGGGCGAAGAGAAGAGATTACGGGTCTGAGTCCGAATCCGGGTCTGATTCTGAGGGTGTTAAAGGGCGGATTGAGCCTGAAGCAGTTGTTCGAGAATTGTTGAAGGAGTTTCCTAATGTTGGTAACGATTTGAAGCAGGTAATTGCCTATTTTCTTTCATTATTTAGCTTTTTTTAAAATTGCTCTCTTTTCGTTTCTGGTAATTGTGTATTCTATTATTAAAAATCTCTCTGAATTTTTATATGCTATTATTGTAGCTTATTTATTAAAGCCTAGAAATCAATATGCCTTTTTTTCTAAGTAATTGGGAATACTATTAGTAAGTTGTTTTATAGCACTTGCTAAATTTGTAATTTAGATTCAGTACACAGTACCAGTGGCTGGTCCTCGTAGAGTTGTTAGCCCTGCAACTGGATATTATAAGCTTAGATACAAGCTAATGGTGACAAAGAAGAAATTTTGTAGATGCTTCTTGTGGAATTTTTTGTGTGCCATCCTTATATGTTATAACTCTATTGATGGTGCATTTCGAGTTCAGAAAATGCTAAATTTTGGATTTAGCTCCCTATGTTCCTCATCATGCAGCAAAGGCACTTGCTAAGTTTCTTGTCATTACATGAGAAATAAGCTCGGAGGATAATGTATATAGACAAACAGGATTCAAGGATTTCCCCCTTGATCTTACTTGAGAAATAGAGTTCTTGAGGGTAAGGCTTAAAGAAAAGCGGGAGTGAATCCCCCCATTACTTAAGCTTTATTTATTTAAGTTTGAAGTTAAAGCTTAATGGTAAAGGTGTTAGGGCAAGGTCTTTTATTTCCTTTGAAACTCTAATGGTTTTGTATCCTTAAAAGCTGCACATAGATAGTGGATAGCTCTGGGAGACAATAGAGGAGGGGGAAATTGTGCAGGAATAAGGAAAAAACAGTAATAGAGAGAAAGATAATTGATTGTAAATTTTGTGTTCCTGCTTATTTCCAAAAAAATTAAGAGTTCATAAAAGGAATAATTTGATTTTGTTATTTGAGATATGTCAGAAGTAATTTCATAGGTTTCTTTTAATGGTTGAGTGTCATAGGTTTCAGAGGGGAAGATGGATGGTATTGGTTCTGCTAAGAACTTCAATGTTTGCTTGATTGCCAACTGCATAGTGCTTTTTCTTTAAATAAAAGGCATAGTCTGAAAACTAGATATTCCCGCAAACATACATTGTCTTACCAAGTAGTGGATAAATATTGCATTTTCTCTTTTTCTTTGATATTTTTTTTCACTTGAAGTTGGTTGTTGGTATGTATGTAAGTTGGCTTTTGGGCTAGAAGTAAGATTGGTAAAAGGATGTGTTTTCTTTTCCCGTTTTATGTTGACTTTTATATTTTATATTGATTAGAATGCGAGGCAATTATTTTGGTCGAAGTGAACACTATTGCTTTCCCCCTTATGTGTGTATTGTTTGAGTATTCTTGTTATTTTTATTCTAGTTTTCCTTCTGTCCCTTTTTATTTTATTCCAACATCAATGTAAAGAACTTATAAATTTTTCGTTCTATATTTTGATATTTTCCCCCTTTGTAGCTTCTTCAAATGATTGATGATGGACAAGCTGTTGACATAAAGGGCATATCTGAAAGGTCTTTGAATAGGCATTTGAAGAAGCTATTCCTTTCTTTAAAACTAAAGGAGAATGGTGATAGAGTGTTTTTACTCTCTTCAAAATCTCGCCCTACTTTGGATGTTGTTGGCCACTTGATTCAGGCTCCTACAGAACCTAAAGAGCAACAGCCCATAAATTCTGGTTCAGTGAAGGATGCACACTCTGTCCCGGAGCATGCCGAATGCATCCAAGTAATGGATGAAAATAATTCAGACAAAGATGATTCTGCACCTCCTAAAAGGTGATGATTATTGAAGCCTTTTTACTATGCTTTTCCTTTTCCATTTCTTTTCCTATTCCAAGCAGGAGTCTATAAATTTTATCAAATTTCTAAAAACAATGTGTATTTCCTTGTTCTTTGGCTAAAAACAATT
This sequence comes from Hibiscus tridactylites, assembly GCA_958450335.1. NCBI lineage: Eukaryota > Viridiplantae > Streptophyta > Magnoliopsida > Malvales > Malvaceae > Hibiscus > Hibiscus tridactylites. The sequence continues at coordinate 5,398,539 of OY288271.1, forward strand.
TGATAGCCATCTTCCATCCAAAAACCCTGCCCCTCATTCTATAAAATAGAACTTCTAAATTTGCATCTCAGGTTGGAACAGTTGGGATGTTTTAGGAATAAAGATGAATCTTTAATAGTAAAATCACCTTAATTGTAAATGTGTGAAAATGGACCAACTGAAAAGAAAAGGAGGGAGGAAAACAAACAGAAAATGTTGCCACAATTTAGTCAATGTTCATAGTTGTGATTCTGGTCGGTATGTATGTGTTAATTAAAATGACAATAAAATAATGATTAATAACAGTATTTACTTTAACCTATTTATGGTCCTAACTTAGTCTAGAATCAAATGATGGGTATAATTTCAATTTTATGGGCATTTGTTGTTGTTGTTCTTGTTATTATACCTTGGAGATATGTTATTGTTTTTAATGAATCATTGAACCTAGTAGCAAAAATTCTGATTTCCATTTTTAAACCTGATATATGATAATTCTTGCAGATGCATGGGATTGCTCGTGTTGATATCTAACCTTTTAATTGCTTTCATTTTCTTGCAGGGTGATTGGACCTGCAATGCCCTCAGCTGAGTTGCTTGCTGCAGCAGCCAAATTAACAGAAGCCCAGGCTGAGCTCAGGTGTTCTACGCAACAAACTTTTTTACTCGGTTTTTATCATTTACATTTTTTTCTGACATTTTGAGTTTCATCTGTTTTCATTCTAAAAGTTTCTGGTTTGCATAATTGTCAAATAGATTTCACAGATCCTTATTTTGTATCAGAAAATTAATGCCGACTTTTCTGACTTCTTCTTGGTGTTTTTTTCTCAAATTAATCCAGAGAGGCCGAAGTAGGGGAAGATGATGAGCTATTTATTGGACCTCCCCCACCTGCTCTGGTTGCTGAGGCTGAATCGGCAAATGAAGCAGAACGTTTTGAAGAGGTTCCAAAATTTACTCCTGTATCTTATTCAGATTTAGCTATATTTTTTATTGATAGAGACATAGCGATTGCAACCTTGAGCCTTTTCCTTGAAATGTTAAACGACCCTCTCATTATTTTCTTAGGAACCTCTTACAGATTTATTATTGCCTTTTGCTTCTTCTCTCATCCTTGTAATTTTGCTCGGTTAGTTGTGCTCGTGTTCATTGTCTAGGGTTTAGTGAAAATGATCCTAAGTCCTTCAAGTGTGTTTTGTCTATTTCTTGTGTGTAATGTGTTGTTGGGAAGAAAAGAGGTGGATGGCTGCTTGATGTTTGTTTGATTAAGTAGCTTCTGAATTTCTGATTCATTTTAGCTGCCATTGGCATTGTAAAGAAACAATAGTGTCATATTAATTAAAAGAACCATTGACAATAAAATGAAATTAATTTAAAATTTGAGCTCATCTTGCTTCTTTTCATTGGGGTGGGGAAGGAGGGATAGGAGTTGCCTAATCTTCAGTCAACATCTTAATTATGTTGAATTTGCCTTAATTAACTCATGGTTTGCCAGCTGTAATTAGTCAATTATCTTCTTCCTAGTCTCTATAAGCATCTTTTGTCATATGTCTGCTGATTTTTCACATTATACCTGCATTTCTGGAATCTGTTACCATTTATCTTCTTTATTTAGGGGCTTAGGGCCTTGTTCTTCCTTTTTGAAATCATTAGTAAAGTGGGAACAAACTACTGCATTTCATCTTGGATTTGCCTAATCTTCAGTCAACATCTTCTGGTTCTTTAAGGTCAATGAAATTGTTCAGTTACCTAAGAACTTGTATAATAAGCATTTCTCGGCTTGATGCATTATGGTTGTATGGATAATCAGTTATTTGTATATGCTAACTCAATTGCTTCATTTTTACCCGAGCAGGTCACTAGAATTATGGGAGCTGAACCTGATAGTCCGTATGATGTTATAGGAGCAAACCGAAATATGTCCGCTGATAATATAAAGAAGAAGTAAGGTTTCCAATTACAAGTTTATTTCTTCTTTAATTTTATCAAGGATAGTGTGCATAAATTGTTCTTTTAAATGGATGAGGAAGAATTTAGTTTTAGTTCCCTTTTTTTATTTCATTTCATTGTTTAGCACATACCTAATCTTTCTTTTCCCTCAGCAATAGATGTTTTATTTTGCATCAACAGCACATAGTTTAAATGGTCTGAGGTATGAATCAAACCCAAATTTACCAAAATTTCAAAGACCTGGTACAAACATTCACTTAAATTCAAAACCTAAACTTGAAAGAATCTAAAGATTAATCAGTCTGAATCCCTAATGGCCGAAATCCAAGACTAACCCAAGTAAAACCCATAATGACTCAGACTCAGTAGTGAAATCGTTGTACCTAATTTTCCATTATACTCTAATCCAAACTTGATCCAAAAATTATCGGTCTCGAAAGGACTCGACCCGACCCCATCTATTTTCTTCCTAGGGAGCTTTTAGAAAGCTACGGGTTATGTTTACTATGGTGTTCTTTGAAACAAATTTTCTATGGAGAACGGGTCTAGTTTGGAATTTGGATCACTTACACTTTGAACTTGGAAATTTGGTGGTAATGGAAGAAATTTCCCCAGAAGATGCTGATTGGAGAGCCAAAATACATGTCCTAGGTTTTGTTAATAAAGAGACTATTGTTTATTTTTCATGTATTTTTCTCATTTTAGAGGTGGTTTTTGCATGTCAAAATTTAGTAGATTATGTTTCTCATAAGCTGCTACCTCCTTTTCCCCCTTAGGTATTGGAAACTCTCTCTTTTGGTGCATCCTGACAAATGTCCTCATCCTCAAGCGCACCAAGCATTTATTATACTCAACAAAGCTTTTAAGGAGTTACAAGATCCAGATAAGGTGAGGGTTTGATTATCGTTATTGGGTACAGCCATGGTTTAATACCTTGGATGTTTCATTCATTTGGATCTTATGCTTCTTCATTGCCTGCATCAACTGATTGCGTGATCCAATGCTGTAAATAAGCATGTGTAGACTAGCCCCTCTATGAAATTCAGTATAACTGAACTTTAGTGTTGAGATGCTCACTGGAGAGTGGAGATAGGACCTCAGATTTTGCTGTTGACTTTCTTATCTTACATTGAATGTCTGAAGAGGATTTCTGTTTGTCCTCTCTTGAGGCACGTTGGTTTTTGTGGCATCCTATAAGTTATAGATGGTTTTAGTTCGCACCCTTAGCTCTTCTTTGTCTGAAGAATCTAGTCAATTACAGCAACCTAACATGAGAAGATGTAGTTATTTCTCTTTCAAACTAAAAAAAAGGTCTAATTTCATCCAGTAGCACAAGTGCAGGATTGGGAAAATCATCCTAATTATTCTATATTAATAATCGAATCTGTTTCATCAGTGTCTTCTTGTAGAGACTGAAGCTTCATCTCTTCTCTTCTTCTCCATATATATGATATTGCAGCTGCTAATATTACTGCTAAAAAGTAGTAGTTTTGTAGTTTGTTAATTAGGCATATTTACATTTTAGTCATTAGTGATTTCATGTGCCATCTTCATGAGGTAATTATTGCTGCATGCTTTTGGGTGAATTATTTCTGCATTTTGAATTTAGGATGATTTTTAATTCTCTTCTTTCTTGAAGATTTAGTCCCAGTATCATGAATTCTAACATCAAACTTCTCACATTTTATAGCGAAAAGCAATGGATGACAAAATAAAACTGAAGGAGGAGCAGGAGGAATTCAAGGTATTTGTTATTTACAAGCTCTTACTACAGGCATTCATTTGATAAACTTACCAGTATCACCTTGTTATATGAGCCTTTTCTGTTATAGGTTGAGTTGCGAGCAATGCGGGAAGCTGCACAATGGAGAAGATTGCAAGGTTAGATATTTTCTATTCTTACCCGCAACATTTATGTGTGCAGGTGCCTAATGCGCGTGCATTCACGTGTGTGTGTGTGTGTGTCTCCCATTAATTACTTTAGCTGCAATGACTGAGTATTATACTTTTTGAGTTTCTATACCTCTTAAATGAACTGGCTTTGACATGCTTTCGAAATTATCATGTTTTTCTTTTATATGTGAGAACGTTCAACAATCATGAAATTGCATTTTTATATGTTACAGTTGGATAGTTTGGTTTGGAAATTAATTGGGATCTATTCATTTGAGTTATGACGAGCTCATTATCACTCTTTCTACAAATTGAAGCTCCTGTGTTTTTTAGGTCCTTGTGTAAGGTGTCTTTGACCATTAGGAAGCACAACATAGACGATCAATACTGTTACAACACAACATGGACACGGTGACACGGAAATGTCTAGAGAAATAGCAATAAGATATAATTTTAATATGATGACATACAATAAAAATGTAAAATTGATACCTTTAAACCAAATATTGGCATGCAAATTGCTTATAAACATATTAATTGCATTATTTGGGCTCAAATACTTTTAGTGATGGGTGCTCTTGATAGTTAATTTCAGATTTGAAAAATAAATAAATGCAAAAACAAACCTTAGCCCCATGTTCAAATGTACATTGCCATATTTGACTGTTTTCTTTTTTTACTTTTTCTCTGGTGCATTTACACATTCTGATATCTCAAAGCCATGTTCATGTCTGACATGGGTATGCGCCACTGCTAGGAGTTTTGGTGCTTTCATAGCTAATTCTACATTCTCCAAAAGTTTAGTATTCTTTTACATCTTGCGTTGGCGTCAAGTCTATAGTTCATAACGTGCTAAAGAAAGTTGATCTAGAACCAGCTTTTAATTGTTGCAGGTATATCAATGGAAGGCGATGATGAGCTCCTGGCAGAAGTGGAAGTTAAAGAACCTCCAAAGAGAGATGAATGGATGACAACACTACCTCCTGAGAGGAAAGTAAGACATTTCAGTCTGTAATTCTCTACTTTGGCATCGATAGTTGCACAAACATCGTAATCAAGTTACATTGTCTGTCGTACAAATCCTTCAATCCTGCTGCATCCTGCTGCATGATCCACTTTGTATTAGAACATATAGATTTTTTGGCTTGTTATTGTGGATCATCCACTTTGAAAAGGCTGAAAATATTAACTGCATCCTTAGTTGTCGCTTGAGATTTTCATGAAAGGACCAAGGGAGTTACATTTCCAGAGTTTAAACTGAAATTACTCAAATTATAATATCCAGCCTGTTTACTCTTATCAGCCTGGTGGTGTGCCAACGCAATCGACCCAATTTAGCAAGAGCACGAAAGAAGGGCGGGGTGATACTAGCGTGTGGACTGATACTCCTTCAGATCGAGCCCAGAAAGCAAAGATGCAGTGAGGATTTCGCTTTCAATGTTTTGCAAATCATCACATGGTAATATTTATGCGTTTGTTTGGTTATTTATTATGATTCTGCTTGCTTAATTGCAGTTACTTGGAAGCCTATAATGAGGCCGCTGCTCTTGCTTCGAATGAAGAAGAAAAGTCAAATAGAAACGCTTCAGATGCAGATTTGGTGGATAAATATAATAAAGAAAAACGATCGAAATCATTGGTACAAAAGCATCAAGAGGAGGCTGGAAAGCGACAGAAGAAGAAATCGAAGCAACCGTTAGAGAAAGGCGAGTGGGAGGGTAACCATCCATGGAAGCCATGGGATCGGGAGAAGGACCTGGTTGCCGGAAGGCAGAATGTAAATCTCGATGCGGAAAACATGGTCAAAGGTTTGACTTCCAGGTTTTCAACAGGAACCTTTCAGAGGAACTTCCTTTAAAGCCATGTTTTCCAAACACAGATGGGTAAAATTCTACTGCTATATTGGCTGTTCAGTGGTGTTTCACTTTGTAGTTTAAAGATGAGCAAATTGTTTTTGTGATCAAAGAGGCTTTTCATTTTATATTTTTCCGAATTCAGTATTGAGAACGTATTTATGAACTCGATTTAGTTTTATACTTCCCCAGCATTTTGAGCCTTTGGTATTTTTCCCAACTTCAATTAACCCCAATCATGACACCAAATAAAGCAGCCAAGCTAACATAAAGTCTGATCATACTTATTATTATATAAGCACAAATAAGTCTACATGTAACATAGATTGATACAATATTAGAGTGCAGCACAAACCATAGCAGAGAGTATTGTTTGATAGATTTTTATTCTTAGTACGGTAAGAGAGTTTCTAGAGCCCTAGTGTAGCTTCCCTGGTCCAGAATGCAGCTGGAGTGTCCTGCTCGGGACGACTTGAAGAACACCGGGTTGTTCTACAACATACAATTACAAGAAATCAAGTTACTGAATGTTATACGGCAACATGTAACAAGATATTTTATGTTCACAGAAAGAAGAAAGAAAAGGGGCTTATATCACCTTTTCATATAAGTACCTTAGTATACTACCTTATTCATTTATGTACCTAAAGTACATTTTTTTCATCTAGGTACTGAAGGTTTTTTAATCCATGTCCCGTGTCAACTTTTAGGAACCTAGATGAATACTTTAGGTACTTAGATGAAAACTGTGATGTATTTTATGTACTTATTTGTGATATAAGCCAAAGAAAAAAGTATATGCAACAATTAACTAAAAAGACCCACCCTATGCTATGATACCTTGGCACAACAAAACCAACCTGCCAAGTAAAACCTAGACCCCAAATCGCATCATCATTTATACCTAACTTCTCTTTCCAAATTTGTTTTTACTCTTCTATTCCAAATGTTCAGCATTCTCTTTGAACTTTAAACCTGAATGTAGTTACTAATATTAATACATAAATAGCTAGCAATAGGCTTTCTCATATGTTCACAAGGATTTCCCATTACAATCTATCTTATATCTGAATGTAGTTATTAACTTACTATCACTACATAAATAACTAGCAATGTGCTTTCGCATTTGTTCACACATCTAATTTTTAACAATAGACACAATTGCTTGAAAGCAGAGGAAAGAGTGGAAGTTCCCTAACTTATATAATAAAACAAACACCACATTATCACAATTCACATCACAATATGCTAAAACCAAAACCAAGACTTTGTAACAAACGAGAAAACGAAGTTTGCGATTTCTAAACATTTTAGACATGTTATGTTAAAAGTATTCAAGAACTTTGTAAATTGTAACAAGCGAGAAAACAAAGTTAATTGGCTAATTTTAGAAAATCCTGCTTCCTGCATCTACCAACTAAATGGTTTCCTTCTTTCTCTTTGAAAGAAAACTAAATAGCATTTTATTCTGCATCGACTTGTGAGGATGCAGATGCTCCATTCAAAACCTCACAAAAGTGACTGTAACAGGCTCACATTCTAAAAATTGGGATGTTCTTCAGGAGATTACTCTTCCTCAATGATGGATTGCATGAGAAATTGAATACCATTAAGTAATTTCTACACTGGTATTTTCATTTTACTGATAGAAAATTATTCATCCAGAAAATATATAAAAAGCAGGCTTTACCGAGAAAAACTAAAATCCAATTTATTTTGGATGAACTAAAGACTCTTCAAGATCGCATGCTAATACTGATTGTTATAATTCAGGAACTTATTTTTTCAAGTTTGCATGTTATTCAGGAACTTAATTTTTAAGTTCGCATGCTAATCCTAATTCTTAATAGAAGAAACCGAAAGAAAATAGTGATTCATAACAATAACAAGCTAAGAATATTTATTTTTAGAAAAAACATAAAAGTAATAAGAAGAGGCGCGTACTTGATATCTCGGCAACCTGTTCGGGAGTAAGCTTGGCAGAGAAGCCGCTGGCAGCCGTCTTGTAACTGTAGATCAGGGCGTCCTTAGCAGCTTCTTCGCTGCCGAGGACGGATGCGAGGGTTCGGAGATGGTAGGCTTCAGGCTGCTCATCCTGGGGCTTCTCGGTGTAAATGATGTGGACCGCCGCCGGCGACAACGAGGTCGATGATTTCGTATCATCTGCAGATTCAGCCATTTCGATCGAACAACACAAAGCAATTGTCGAACAGAATAAAATCAGAAATAATTTTCTGTTCATAGCGATTAGCGAATTATATATGTTTGGATCTGCTTTTCCCTTTTAAATTCTAAGGTCCACAATTTTGACTTTTTGTGTATACTTATCCCCTAAGTTAATTATATGTATTTATACCCTTTCCTTAAAAAAATATTACGCTATTACGTGTCGTCTTCGTGTTTCGAGAACTCCTAAACAAATTGTTTATAAATTTTGAACTCATTTTTTTTTACAATTTTTAAATATAATTTCAATCTTACTTAGTGGGAAAGGGAAAGACGACTCTAGAGAAAGCAATGAGTGTTTCTTATAGGTCTAGAACTCGTGACCTAAGGAATATGAGGAAACAAAGATAACAGCTTGACCAACCAACTAAATGTGCTTGTTCAAATTATATGTAATAATTTTTTTATAAAAAACGCTAATTTTATTAATAAGAGAAAATATCCAGATTATAGTGAGTGTTTACAATCATAAGCGTAAACTAATCACATAATCTGGACATTTCCAAATAACCATTAGCATAAGAAACTAGTCACTTTATATTAATACAAGACTATATAATGAAAATGTTAAAAGCTTAATCAGCATACTCAAACAAAGAATAGATACGAATAGATCAGACTACATCCGGAAACAAATCACAAAAGTGGATTAAATTACTAAAAGACCACCGACAAGTGCAAATCAAAGCCAAGCATCGCGAGAAACCATCTACAACATAAATCGTGTATCCAGTTCCAATTTAAGGGTCTAAAGCAAGAAAAATCAGGAGATAAGCAAATAAGCGTTAATAAAAACTAAAAATGTGTCAAAAGACATAGAAAAATGTGTCAAAAGATGAAGAAATACGTACCACAAGACAGAAGAAAGCGTGCCACAAAGCCAGATTATTCTTAATAAAAAACTAGAAAACAAAAAGAAATTTAAAGATATAATATAATAACGTAAAAAGAAAGAAGAATTTCCCGCGGTTGACAACTACTACTAAGATTGGTGCCGCAAGCGATTACTAAACAAGATAAAAATAAAAATAGCGCTAAAGAGAAAAATATAAGAGTCCGTTTAGTTTTAAAAAAATATTTTCTATTTTATTTTCAGAAAATAATTTTCATTTTCAGTTTTTTAAAATTTAGAAAATGTGTTTGGTTAATAAGGATGTAAACTTGTTTTCAAAAATAAAAATAATGAAAATATATTTATTATCTAATTTTTCAAAATAATAATAAAAATAATTATTAAATAATTGTAACTAGAAAATATTAGTATAATAATTAGTGACGGATCTACCGTATGAATGGGAGGGGTTGTTGCCCCAGCCATGGGAATTTTTTTACCTTTGATTTTTTGTAATTTTTTAAAAAAATTAAGAATAATTATGAATTTGCCACCCTTTAAAAATTTATGTGTTGTTCTCTATCCTGAAATCCCGACTCCATCTTGATAATAATAATAAATTAAATATGAGTTATTAAATTAAAATTTAAAAAATGGGATTGAAAAGATTTGAACCCGGTTAAAATGAAATTAAAATTGAATATTTCTTTTTTTCATATTTTCAAACTTTTCTAAAACATTTTCAATGAAAATATTTTTATTATGTTTTTAATTTTTTACTTATTTTTATTTTCTAATTTTAGAACCAAATATATTTTTTATCGTTTTTTTATTTTTTAAGAAAATAAAAATAAAAAATGTTTTTTTAGAACTAAACGCAATAAAGTTTTTAAGAAACCCTAAAAAGAAACAAGAGATATTTTTTTTAATGAAAGCTAAAGTGATTACAAATAGTATCTGTTCTAAATATACTGTAACCCCCTCGTCCCGGTCTGGCCGGATGACCAGTCCGAGTGAGCTACACGGGGAAAACCGAGTGAAAACTCCCTAAGGAACTCTCCCTCGGTTAGCAACCCTATATATTTTTTTTCATTTTAATCTTGCCTAGATGAGAATTACATCCTAAGTGATCATACAACGGAACAATATTTACGAAGCAATCAATCGAACCCAAACTAACACTTAAAAGCCCATGTTAAAGTTAAACTGCAGGCGGTATCGATACCCTTAAGGGGGTATCGATACCCCTTGACTAAGTCAACAGGGTTTGGTCAACCTGAGGAGACAGTATCGATACCCCCAATGAGGGTATCGATACCCTCCCCTAAAGTTGACTTCCCACGGTCAAAGCTAAGACAACGGTATCGATACCCCAGAGGCCAGTATCGATACCGAAATCGACAGTGGCTCCAGTGGCCAAAAAGGTATCGATACTCTCCTCGAGTATCGATACACGAGGCCTGAAACTAAAGGGGCAGTATCGATACCAGACCAACGGTATCGATACCCCAGCTACGAATCTGCAGGTTTGAGCTGATTTAGAGCACAAGGAGGCCCCTAAATCCCTCTAACACTTCAACCAACACACTAACATCAATCCCTAAGGCAAACCAACCATAAAAGCATACATATTTAAGCCAAAGGAGTCAATCAAACATGGATTAAAGCATTCATACATAGCATTCTAGTTAAAGAGCAATTCATGCAATATTGGCATACTCAAAACACAAAGGACCTTAAAAGGAACAAGACATCTTGAAATGTTTGCACTCATACACTATGCAACCTAAACATTCTAAAACATGCCATTAAACATCAAACATTCATCATAGTGTAACATGCTTACAAACCATGATCAAACCAAAAACAACATCAATCAAATGAGTCACACACGCTCATACAAAGACCCTTGCCACATTGCTAACTATTACAAAATCGATAACCATACTTGAGCTACAAACTTGGAAGCCCTTCTTGCCTTGCCTCGAGCTAACACCACGCTAATGATCTGCATTGTTGAACATTGAGAGCGTAAGCTATAAGCTTAGTGAGGGTGCTCTAAAACGAAAAACATCAACAATGCAGGGTTCAAGCATGTAATCCTAATCTCACACATATCAAGCATTGCATATAATCAAGTGGACCTAGCTAGTCTTTCAAGTGGCAAATATGGTCTCTCAATCCTAGCAAGATTTAAACATCAATATAGATCATCATGCAACAACACCATATGCCTCAATCACATATCACCATCATATATCACAATACATGAACAAGTTAATTGGCCACTTTAATTACCCCGATTGTGCGGATTTAAACCTTGACAACACTTTACCTCGGTGGGATTCCACTCATCACCGGACCTTGCATGTGCGGGATTCCACTCATCGCCACATGCCCTACGGATGGGATTCCACTCATCATCCCGTAGAAATATATGAATAGCTTCCGGTGGAATGTTACATCACCGTACTCCTCCTTGATGACTTAACGCCATCAAGGCCACGTACGTTTCGACTCAATTTGTGTGCACACTATCCTAATGATCGATCATTTACAACCGGTAATTTTTAGTGCCAATTATCATACCCACATCATATTTAACCATCATCAACCACAATACATGCTCATCACATATCTACTCATCATGATATATACACATGTATCAATCAACCACAAATCAAGAGCATAACTAGTAAGCACAAAGCATTTGAGGATATCAGAGCTAATCTATCAACTTGAATTAAATGGAAGTGGCCTACCAAGCACACTACACACACACACACTACACATGCTCGAGCCAAACTTAAAAGCAAGTTGAAACCACTCACCGCCCTTCCTTAGCAAATCGAACAATCCTCCTACGCACCCGGATTCGGTCCCAAAGCTCCTTCAACGTTTCCCCTTGCTTCTAGCCAAGCAAAACACACTTATTACACCACAATTCAATGCTAAAGCCCAACTATCAATTCACTTCACAACCATAAACCAAATTTCACAAATTCCCCAAATCACAAAATCTCTCAAAACTCAATTTTCGTGCTTCCCAAAACCCTTGCTGAAAAACCCACTTCCAAACACCCAAATGACTTCCAAAGCATCCCAAAACACCCTCCTTACCTAGGTAGACCATCAGCCCCTCATTTACAACATTAAACCTCCCAAAAACCTAAGTTTTCATACTCTAAAATCTACCTCAAGAGCATGCTACGAATTTTTACCCAAATTCGACCAAATTGACATATGTTACATCTTTTAACATGATTAACTAAAACCCCAACATGATTTAACAAAACAAATTAAAAAGCCTCATCAAAAACCCCAAATTTCATATGAACCCTAATTTTCAAAACCCAATGTTTTTGAAATCCAAGACCATGGTTAGATAGAGGTTGAAGAGGAGAGTTAGAAAACATAATTACCTTTGCAAAACACCTTGAATCGAAGTAGCAATCCTATGGAATAGTAACTAAGCTTTAAGAGGGTTTTGGAGAGGGTTTGGGGTGTTTAAAATTAAAGATGGGAAAGGTGAGAAAGATGACAACTTTATTTTAAAGTTGTCTTGCTTTTAAATGTTTTTGGTTTAATTACCACATAGGTCCTTCCCCCTTTTACAAAAGCTCAATTAGATCCAATTTAGGTTGAAATGATTTTTAATTAAATTTTATTGATTCGAACTAGAAACCCGGTTAACTCATAGGCCCAAAACACGGGTGTTACATATACTCCCAACCATTTGACAATGAACGCTCAATCACTTTGCTGCAGCTGTTGATACTTGAACCCGTGGCTTTTAGGAACAATAATCATTCCCTTAATCACTGAGTCAAGTTGGTTCGTGCAAACAAGAGATAATTTTAAAACTTAGCCTTTTTAGTAGCTAAGAAAAGCGGTGGGTTTATGAGAAGCGAGACGCAAATGTCAAATTATATGCAATAATTAATATTTAAAGACGTGGCATATTTTAATATTTTATGATTATTATAAAGTTACACTCTAATAATTACATAGACTATTTGAAAATATTTTATATTTTTTAATTTAACAAGTGTATTGGTGAAAAAAGAGATGGTATTTATCTTAGAAAATATGGGTTTAAATCGCTATGCTTATATGGTACATGGACATTGTCAAATGGTTAAAGAATATCTATAAACAGATACTATCTATAATCACCTTTAGACTATTAAAAAATTTAATTTTTTATCATAAGTGTTAAATATGGTTAGAAGCGGATCCTTTAAAGGATTAGGGGTCATGGCCCTAAAATTAAAAAAAATGGCTTTAAAAATTTTAAAATATTCAATTTAGTCCCCTTAATTTTAAAAAAAAAATTCTTATTAAATCTGTCGAAAATATTGAAAAATTTTAATTAAAATCTCAAATTTTTTTAAATTTTTCGTTTAAGTCTCCAAATTTTAAGTTGTCCCCTAAACCCAAAAAATAACCTAAAATGACTCGAACTCAAATTAATTATAATTTATATTATTCAATTTACAACTTGTAAAATGAAATTATTGTTTTTTGTTAAAATAAAACATAATCATATATAACATAATAATTCAATATTTATAAATTTTATATACATATAATATAATCATAAATATTATTTATTTATATATATATATATATACACTTTAATTTTCACTATCATGTTGAAATGAGATCAACGATTCTATGTAAAATTGTTATTTATATGTTAAATCATAATAACTTTTGTGTAAAAACCTGATCTGATTCAAATAAACTTAATAATTTAATATGAGTTATATATATAAGTAAAAATAACAAATAACATTGAATTTAATATTATCCGACTTAGAATAATGTATGTGTAAAATTAAACACAAATCACTGAACATAAAATGATCTAACATAAAAAATTACAACCCTCTTCAAAACGATCTAACATAAAATAACAAAAAAAATTATCTTTTCGAACAAATATGGAATTCTTTCTTTCTCTTTTCTTTAGAGAAAATTGAGGAAATATTTCTTAAATTTGGGTTAATCATCCAATAAGTAATAATAATACCAATACTAAAATTGATTCAACATGCATCGGGTTAGGGTCCCATATTCGGATGGCATCGTGTCGTCAACCATTTCTTATAAATATCATTTTAAATTATGAAAAAAAAATTATTGAAATTTAATTTTATAATATGGTAAATAATAGTCGAACCTATTAAATATTTCCGTTCGTAAAATATGATATATTTATCTGACACAAATTCAAACAGTATAATATATAAGTGTGTGTGAGTTTATCTGTATATAAAATAAGACTAATATATTATTTTATAATGAGATTAAAATATTAAAAAATATATATTGTAAATAATATAGTATTTATATCACCACCGCCACCCTAATTTAGTTCCCCCCCCCCTGCTCAGTCATTTTCTTTCCTTAAGCTTTATAATCAATGCCTATACCATTGTCATGGTCATGGGGTTGATTTCTAGTTAATTAATATTAATTATAATATCACCTTTTTTTTCTTTACATATTTATAAAACAATAAGTTGATATTATAAATTTCTATATAAATATATATATAATTGCAGATATCAAATTAAAAGGAAAAATATATAATCAAAGTACCACCGGTCCACCATATAGGTATATACCAAGTTACCAACACAAACTGGTTTTCCCTGCCCCTCCTTTTTCTCCACAGCTATGGCTTCTTCATCCACTCAAAAATTTGACTCCATACTTTCGGCCACCAAATTCCCTTCTTCCCGGCGAACGCCTTCGTTTTCTTCGTCATCGCCGTCGTCATCGTCGTCAGCAACGCTATCATCTTCACTCGGATCTTCGTATTTCCAAGACGATTCGCCTCTCAGTCCGGTGGCTCCGGTCCGGTTTTCAGGCGTACCGTTTTCTTGGGAACGTTTACCGGGGATACCTAAGAAGCTACAGAACCACAAGAAGAAAGAATCCATCAAGTTGCTCCCATTGCCACCACCAGCCACCCCACCAACCTACAGGAAGAACATTTTTGGAAGTCTGCTAACTCGGAAGAAAAGTTCAAGTTCAACCGCGTCCACCGTCGCCGCCGAGAGTTTCCGGAAGGACCCATTTTTCACGGCGTTGGTTGAGTGTTCCAAGGACGAGAAAGAGGAGGATGAAAACAAATTCTGGAGAGCAGCGGGAGCAAAGGTTACAAGGAGTATAAGTGATAGGTTCGGATTCATAAATTTTTGTTGTAAAAGAAGTTGCTCAGTTTCAGAATCAATACTCTATCTTCCAAGAGGTAGCAGCAGAACAGGTAATTATGGGCTAATCAATCGTGGCTCTGGTTAAAACTTAAAAGCAACACCCATTTGTTATGATCAGTTTCTGGGATTAATGCTTAATCATGGTGTTAATAAAACAAATTATATTTGTTTGTTGTTATTTTGAATGCAATATGAGGAGAAGGATGATGTGTTATCTGTAAACTGTAATGTTCCATGTGATGTTTAATGAGAATATGAGTGAAGATTACATAACTCCATGGCCATGTGGGAGCTCCATTGGATTTGGACCACACCATAGATAAAAAGGCATGCAGATCCATCTTCAGCAATAAATATATAACTCTTTTACTACATTTCTTTCCTCAAGTTAAGCGGTGTGTGTTTCTGTACAGTATCTATCACCTTCCATTTCTTCTCTGCTACTTGCGGCCTGCGGGGCTGCTTTACTGCTAATACTTAGTATAATTGCAGAGCCATTTCCAACGCAATAATTGCCTTGTTTTTCGGTGTTTTTTCTTGTCTTAAACTCTTTAACACCTAAAATTTAACTTTTTAAGTCAAAATTTTAAATTATAAATTTTAAACTCTAAAATTATAATTCTTTAAACCCTAAATTTATCTTTCAATGTGAGTCCTAAATAAGAACACCGGAAAAAAGAGAATTTATATTTACATTTTATGAGACAAAAATTTCATGCCCCTTTTCAGTGTCCTTTTTATGCCCAACACTAAAAAAAATCAAATTATAAGCTCTAATCGTAAATTATAAATACTGAACCTAACCCTAAAAATACACTATACCCCAAACTTCATAAATTCTAAATCTACAGCCTAACCCTAAATATTTTTTTGTGTGACATAGATGGATGAAAATTGTTGGCCATTTTGGTGCCCCACTTAAAAAATGAATTTGGGGTTTAGGATTTAAAGTTGGAGTTTAGGGAGTTAGGGGTATGATATATTTTGTAAGGTGTATGATTTAGGGTTTAGGATGTAAAATTTAGGATTATGGTTTAGAATTTAATTTTTTAGTGTGGAGCATAGAAATAAACATATTTAGTTAGGGATCGAGAATTTTTGCTCGACATAAATAGAGACATTCAAAAAAACAAAAGATTTTTATCCCATTTTAATAGTTATTCCAAAAACTTAGTAACAAAGAACCAATTGTTATATTTCAAAAGTCAACAATAATTAGTTAATTACATGACGATTTCTACCTGTTTAATCTTCACTATTTCTTGAAAAAATTTCAGTTAATGCAACACAAAGTTTTATGAGATTTAATTATTTTGGGGAATAATTAATTAAGTTTGTTGAGATAGGTAACTAGCTAGACCTTGTTGGCTTACTATTGAAGAATAAGTTCAAATAGATTATTTTTTGTAAAAATATAATAATGTTTAATTCAATGAATTATATAACAAGTGTAAAGCTGAGTCATTCGTTAATTTATACGAAATTTCCGTGGTTAGAAACTTTTAATTGTCTTCTTAAATATCACGTAGGCACGAAGTAGTTTAAGAATTTAAGTGGTACAATCGAGAGGACTTGAGAAAGAGATTTGAATCCTTCAGAGTGATTTTAGTGTGAGAAGATATGTTGTTATCTTTAAAATATTCAGATTCGAACAGCTTGTTTGTAATGTGTGTTATTACTTGATAAGAGATTAAAAAAAGAATATGAATTAACCATGAGATCACATTAGCTACAAAAAGAGACAAACGAGATACTTGCTCCTAAACCCTAAATTTTCAAGCTTGAACCTAGATTCAAACTCAAAACTCTTTCATATATCGGTTCTAATTAAAATACTTACAATTATATTGTTAATTTGTTTTTAACTTTAGTTGTAATTATTTTATATTTAAAAACTATTTTAATGAATTTTTTAAAGTAAATATTCTCATATTTTTTAATAATACATTCTAAATAATAAATTATTTTAAAAAAAATAACTAGCATGCAAAAATTAAAATTTGACAACCTAATTGAACATCATAAAACAATGATGGATGATGATTTATATCTCACGCAAAAAATGTAGCCAGCAATCACATCGAAAATTAAGTAATGTGGGTTTAATTACCGAAAATGTCTGCAAATAATAATTAAAGGGCTAGATCCATGTCCACTATTAAATGCTGTGTTTGTAAACAATGGATGGTTACGTCTCTTGCAAGATTCCACAGCCGTGAATTTGCATGAGAGTTGAGACCGGACATAAATTGCTTGCGTTTCAAGACTTATATATGGACACCCAGCATGCACATAGGGTAATAAATTTGGCAGCAACAGCAGATTAAATTAGCAACCACATCGTGCTTACCTTTGAATGAAACCCTCCTTTAAATGTGGGTTTTGCTTTTCAATGGCTAATTTACATTCTTTGCCGGTGCAATTTAATTCCTTGACGAGACGTGGTTTAACATAAAGTTTAGGGTATGCACAAAAAATGCTTGTTCATGCAGTATATCAACCCCATGAGCTTTGAAAGTTCCGAAAAAGATTAGGCAATGCTTGTTCATGCACTACAACCCCACTTCTCAAACGGCGGGGAGGGCTTTATGCAGAGAAGAAGAAAAAGAACTCGACGTATGTCTCTTTGAATCATCTCAACATCGAGGGGTGCTGGAGAGGCAGTTGCACCTTTAAAATTTTTAATTTATCATATAGTTTATGTGGGTTTTTTTATTTTCTTTGTATTTTTATTGACGATTCAATTTTATACCTCTTAAAATTTTGTAATTTCTCACCCTCTGAATATCTAATATAACTCTCGAACAATTTGCACCTCCTAACATAAAATCATGTGTTTGTCTATGATCGTGTGTCATTATATTATATGGCGGATGTGAAAAAATTGAGGGAGGACACAAAATTTTTTTTTAAAGAGGCATAACTCATAAATTTTTTAAAATTTAAGGATTAACTCATAAAATTAAAAAAAATTAAAATAAAGTGCGTAAAGTTTAAAAAATTGAACCTAATATACACATGAAACCGCCAGTAATTGACTGTAGGGATACAAAGGTTTTTTAGGTTGATTTTATAGTTTATATATGAATTTCTATTTTTTTTCTTGTAAAAGCTGATATTTTATTAAAAAATAAAAAATATTTAAAATTATAATGCGGGTCTACACTATAAATGTAAACTAAACTTTTAATTAATATGAATATTTTTCTATAACCATTAAAATAAAATATAACCACA
The DNA here is from genome assembly GCA_958450335.1 of Hibiscus tridactylites. Lineage (NCBI taxonomy): Eukaryota > Viridiplantae > Streptophyta > Magnoliopsida > Malvales > Malvaceae > Hibiscus > Hibiscus tridactylites. The sequence continues at coordinate 5,416,736 of OY288271.1, forward strand.
TGAGATGACCGAACAATAAAAAAATTAAATCGATAAATTCTCAACTAAATGGTTTGAACAAAAAATATACAAACAACACTAGAAGACGATTGAAAGATAAAGCTATCAATACTAACATTAAAAAATACATATAACTCTTATGATACATTAACAAAACAATGGTTACCACAACTCAATCACAAATAAGAAACAGTGATTACGAGCATAAATTCAAATTCAATTCGAGGGTTTAAAGTAGGAAAAATCAGTAGGATAATAAATAAGCATTATCTTGATCAATCACGGTGTCGTCAAATTCATTCATGAGAAAACATAAAAGGTAAAGATCGGTCATACAATTGAGAAATAAGATAAAAACATGTCAAAAAGAAAGAAAAAAAACATTATTTGTATCAAAGTGCAATAAATTTTGTTAATGAACTTGATATCCATTGGTATACTTCTACTTTTTATACGAACACATCTTTCGGTTTATATACTGTCAAGGACGGAGTCAGGATTTGAGTTTAGGGGCAAACTATAAATGTTTAAAAGTGAGAGCAAATTTATAAATAAATTAATTTTTAAAAATATTTTTTTTGAATATGCTAATGTGGTTACAATGTGTTATCTATTCAATTTTAAAAATATTTAAGTAGGAATACAAAGGCAAATTTTATTTTTCAGGGGCATAGTTATGTCTTTATATATTGTGAGTATCTTTAATCACTAGGTCAATTAGTACATCTAAACTTAAGTATATTTCGATTAATAGTATAATTGTAATCGTACTTTTTAACTAAAAACAAAGATCAAACGAGTTTGGAATTTGGTTTGGGTCACATGTTAAAAGAAGCACGACGGTTAGCAGATGTAACAATTATCCAGAAATTGGGCTAATTTTTTTTTTCACATATTACGTTACATTTTACTTACATCTTGTGATCCGCATCTCACTGAACCGTTATATTGACTTCAGTTTTTAATCTAAACTAGTTGTTTTGTTTATTTTTAATTCCTTGTATTAAATCCAAATAATTATAATTATTATAAAGGTTAGATAGATTGAGTGACATGATTAATTGTAACAAATCTTCTTTCCTTAAAAAAAAATTAACGGGAAGAATGTCAAGCAGGAGATCATCATCAACAGTAGTAGGAAAGAAGAGCAAGAAGATAGCATCAAACTCAAAGCCAAGTGCAGTATCATTGCAGGAGAAGTTAAAAATGGTGGAAAATGAAGAACAGGCTCTGCTTAAACACATAGACGATCTCAACAACTGGGTATCTATGATTAGTATTTAAACAAATTAAACCTCTCATTTGTTTCGATTCTTGCTGCTAATGGAGTTCTGGTTTGGGAAAAAAACGACAGACGAATGCCATAGACGGCATGGACGAGAAGCAGTTAAAGGCCTACCTTGAAAACAGACCTCAAGAGCTGAAGACTGTGAATATCCAGAAGAAGAAGCCTAAGGTAAGGACTAAGGGCTCAAACTTGTTCTCATTTTCCTCAAAAATATGAATATGATAATGAAGTTAATGGTGATACAGGTCCAAAAGATTATGAAGTCTAAACCTTCAGCATGCAGTGGAATAATGGCCTCTGTATGGAAGTTCCACAAGGAAGATGATGATGATGATGATGAAGTTAACAGAGGCATCAACCATACAATTCCAGCTGCTGATTAGCATTTTGGATTCCAGACAATGAATGGTGTGTACTCTGTTTGTATGATGCCGGAATCTTAACTTATCTAATTGGTTACTTAAAGCTGCTCTTACTAACAAATTCCAAAACATCTTGTTGGAATTATGAAAAAACTTTACTTCACTGACATTGTAATGAATTACACATTATTCATCTTCTGGTGATATCAATTCAAAGAATATCTCAGGCTCAGCTTTGAATCCACAAGACAAGTAGATCACTTAGAATCTTGATCAAATAGCCATTTAAACCCCAGGATTTCAACTTTAATCAAGCAACTAACTAAATAAATAAATTTCCATATTCCATTATTGCAGTCAAGCAAAGTGAGAAAAATTAAACAACCTGAAATGGAGGGGTAGTGGTCTCGAACAAGAGTGCATCAGGTTTATCAGCAAGAACGGGAGATTTAGTCCACAAGCAACTCATCCCACATCGACAACAATACAAACTTTCCTCTCCGCTGATTTTAGCTGCAGGAGCTGTTTTGACATCATCACAAGCAGCAGGTTGCATGAACTCTTCAACGAAATCAAAGTCTTTTTGTGTTCATACATTAGAGGTCAATTATCAGAAAATGGGTGACCATGCAGCCTTGTTGGCGACAAGGCAATCGCTAGAAGCATAAGAAAGCCAAGGCTGTGAGTCCAAGTGTTCTGGCCATTCTTATTATTCTTATTTTCTTGATTATTTCAATAATATTAGGGTAAATTACGTAAATCGTCATTGAACATTACTCTCAAACTTATTTTGGTCACTAAAATTTCAAAACGTTTAATTTACTCATTAAAGTTTAGATATTTAACATTTTCGGTCACTTTTAAACCCCAAACGATCGTAAAGGGGTCATTCGATCTCAAATTTCACCATTCACTTTGTCTCAGCCCCTTGAGTCTGAATTCAAAACCCATTTAGCCGGAAAGTGCTCCGAAGTTCATGAATCGGCCAAAAACCTTCTAGTTCCTCTCTAAATAGACGTCGTCAAAAAGTTAACGAATGAGTGACCAAAAACGTACAATATCTAAACTTTAGTGAATAAATTGAACGTTTTGAAACTTTGTAAAGTTCAGTGATGATTTACATAATTTACCCATAATATTTTTAGCAATTTCGATGAAATGCAACCCCAAACCAATTCTTTAAAAACAAACTCTGATGATACAATTGTAAGTAGAGAGAAGAACCTGAAAAGTTAGAAAAGATTAAACATACCCATCTGCCTAAGTAGCATGGCTATAAGTTGTTCTGGTAAAAACCTAAATTCTACATACAATGCAATAAATAAAATGAAGAAACATGAATGTCCATTTAACTCAACATCAAACATCATATGTATCTAAAGAGATCGTAAGTGGAGTTTCAAGTAACCTAAAGTGAGTGCTGAATCTGGGCCATGGCCCAGTCCATGTTTAAAAATGAAATCCAAATAAAATTAAAGGTAAAAATTATTTTTTTATAATTTCATTAAATTTTATAAATAATATATAATTATTTTTTAGTAAACATAATTTAAACATGTTTATTATACTAATTAATTAGATATTTTTTAAAAAAATTAAATTCCCCAAACATAAAATTGAGTTTCACTCTAGTATATAATGGTCATAAAATACAAACAACAAAATAAAATTAAGATTAAAATAAAAAATTAATAAAAGTATATAACTTATCTTCAATATCTTTAGAATATGATAACTTAAAAGAATAAAAGTATAATAAATTTCTCAGTTATTTTTGTTGAAACTTGAGAGAGAAACTAATGTTAAAAAATAAATTAAGTGCACATTTTTATGACTTGTATTTTTGACAAATTAACTAAGTTATATGTACAAATTTAATTTTTTTTATGAAATACTTCAATTTTATTTAAATAAAGATATCGATAATGTTTTTTTTTAAATTATTGGGGGATGAAATTTTGAAATTATAAATATGAGTAATGTTAGATAAATTTATATTTCTATTTATATTAGCCCAATAAATAATATTTTTCTTAATTCGCCACTTACCTAAACATATGAGAATGTATCACCAATCCTGCAATCTCCTAAACTACTTCCCTAGTTGGTTAACCAAAAGAAATAAAAGAAAAACAAAGGAATAAATAGGAATGTAAAAAATTTATTATAATAATCTATGATCAAATGCATTTCAAAAAAAAAATAATCTATGATCAAATGAGCAACAAACCATTTAAACTCGGATTTAAATGTGTTAATATTTTTATTTAGGCATAACGTCAAAAAATGTCTTCTAACGTTTGACTAAATAGTTATTTTATCTCCTCTATTCGTTTTTTGAACTAATTTAACCTCCAAACATTTCATTTTGGGTCAAAATAACCCCTATGCAAATGAAAATTGTTGCTGACTTTATGTAATGACACATTAGTCATAAAATATATTTATAAAATTTTAAAAAATATAAAATATTTTTTATTATGATACGTCATTCTGTTAAGTCATTTCAAGTTTTTTATCGTCAGTTGACTAACAATTTTCATCCACAGATGTGTCATTTTAACTCAAAATATAAAATAGTACTCTCTTTATCACACGAAGATTGTCTCTTATTTTTTAAAAGTTAAAAATTTTAAATTTTAACTGTAATTATATTAATTATTTTAAATAATAAAATATTAAAATATATATTTAAAAACTACTTGATTAAATGTTTTAAAAATATATTTTTTATATTTTTGCAATAATAAATTTTAAATAATTAATTATGAATCAAAATTGACAAAAAAAAAATGAATAAGAAACAATTTTTGTGGTCAGCGCCGCCCTGTACACTACGGAAGGGAGGGAAATGAGTTGGGTGTTAATGCCTCGAGCTTAGAACTCGATTAATTAGTTTGCCACTAACTCGTTGATTACTATTTACAAACCCAAACTCTAATTCATTCGTTAGGTTGGACCTAAACATATTTATTATTACGACTTGAATCTCACCATCCATTTTATTAATATAAGTTTTGGCCCACCACCAATTATGTAGTTGTTGGGTCATGCTTAAATCTTATAACCCACGTTATTTAAAGAAAAATACTTCGATATACAACATAACTTTCTATTTTTTAGGGTTTAAGAATTTAGGTTAGGGTTTATGGGTTTAGTATATATGGTGTAAAATTTAAGGTTTATGGTTAGAATTTAGAGTTTAGGGTTTAAGTTTTAGGGTGCCAGAGTTTGTGACTTAGGTCTTAAATATTATAAAAGGGTTGTGTAATTTTTTTACACAGATTGTGTATCAAAATATAACTCTTATTTAAATACTTGCTATATCTTGGATAATTATTTGATATAATAATAAAATATTAAGTTTTTTTCTTTTGTACAAAAGCCTTAATCTATTGTCATGTATTATTCATAATTTATTTAAATAATTTAAAATACATAATAATAAATTAAACTGTTTGTAGAAATAAATACTATTAATATGTCAAATAATAATCTTAATATTTTAACATAATAAGCCTTCTAGATTTTTTGGAGTGTATTGATTTTAAGGATGGCAATATAATTCGAATTTTAAAAAAATATCCAAATCTGATCAAAAAGTTTGAATTTGAATTCGAAAAATGTCCAAATCTTAATAGGAGGTGGATTGGATATGGGCATTATCGTGATTCGATCCATATCCGATCCAAATCCATATCCGATTTGAGTCTGATTCATATATGAATCCGAATAAAAAATTAAAACTCTTAGATTTAAAAATACATACATATATATATATATATATCGAAATTCTAATTAAGTTGGATTGAGATTATGTATATTAATATAGATATATATTAAAATCTTAATTAAGTTGAATTTGGATTATATTTTTTTTCTCAACAAATATGATTTTATTAATCTCATATAAACCTACTCGGCATTATGTGCCGCATTCAAAACTAGGGGTGGGAAAAATACCCGACTCGATTGACCCGACCTGAAAACCCGACGACCCGAACCTAAAATGTCGGGTAATTCTCAAAAAAAAATTACCCGACCGGACACGGGCCGAAAGTTTCCCCTTACCGGGTACCCGACCCGATAAAAATTAATATATATTTTTATATATTTAAAATTATATTTTTATTTTATGTTTCTTAATATTTTCACTCTAGAATTAAGTTTAAATCCCTATATTTATTCTATGTTTGTATTATATTCTTTTAAGTTTTAAGTTTTAAGTTTAATTTTTTTAAAATATTTTTGTGTTTAACATGTGATATTTTTTAATTTTAGAATTAAAAAAATTAAAAAAAAAAGAAACCGGGTACCCGAATTTTACGGGTACCCGAATCCCGGATACCCAAATATAATGGGCCGGGACGCGGGCCGCCTAATGAGGTACCTGAATGAACCGGGTACCCGACAATTTCCACCCCTATTCAAAACATCTCTAATATTATGTGGAGGAGAGAGTACACATAAATCGAAATAAAAACTAATGATCTCCCGAAACAAAAACAAAAAACAGAACCTAGTAATACATTACACAGGTTATACACCTTCTTACCGAAACAGATAAATCAAAAATAAACAATAAGTTACCACCAAGCTTTAAAGGTTTCTTTTCTGGTTGACTCTGTCTTCGCTAAACCTCCGACCAAACCGTCATTTAAAATTTTTGGATCAAGATGAGAAAAAACATACTAATTGTGAAAGAGAATTCTGAGAAGCTTTGAAATATGCTCGGGCTTAAGTGTTAACTTCAGTAAGTCGTGCATTGTAAGAAATGGGACAAGCTTAAAAAATGAGTTGTTGGCTACATTTTGATTATATTTTTAACTTGTTTCATCTTGGATTGTATTATTTATTAGACATTTTATAGTTGTGATTTAAAAAATAGTTATGTTAGTAGACTAGTAAGACAATAGTAGTTTATGTAAGGATAATTTATTTGTTGTTGAGTTTTTTTAGTTGAAGTTTGAGTGGTTACTTTAATTTGTTTTATACTGGATTATAATATTTGTTGAGATTTGTTTGTGGCATTAGTTTGAATATATTTGTTTGGTGAAAAAAAATTATTTAAAGATATTTGTTTGAGTTGTTACTTTAAAGAATAAAAAATTAATTGAATTTGGACTTTAGATATTTTATTGGATCAAACTTAAATTTATGTAATCGAACTTTAATTCAGATTTAATTTTTTTTAGGTCTGATTATTAATTAGACTGGACCTAAACTTTATAAAATCCGATCTATTGCCATCCCTAATTGATTATTTGAAAGTTATATTTCTAATTCTAATCAAAAACAGGTTTCTTTTTTAGGACTATATTATTTATGGCACCTTTAAGTAAGTATTTATTTTTAACTCTACTAGTTCTATTAATAAATAAGGTGAAAATACAATAAAATTACATTTTTAGATAAAAGTTATAAATCACAATAATTGATTGTTTTTCTAAAATCATTAGATAATGTAAATTTGTCATCGAATAAATGAAGAACGGTCGTATAATGAAAGAATTACAAATTTAACAAAAATAATTCGAAAAATAGAAGATACAAGCAAACATCACCATCGACGGTGAAAAATAAACATCATCAACACTAACATATAAATAAATATAACAATAATAACACATTAACAACTGGTTTTATCACAGCTCAAACACAACCTAAATCTAGAGTGGATATTACATGCAAAACTACTCCAAATGTGGCTGCGCAAACAATAATACAAATATAAAGAAGAACGATCAAAGCAATGCCAAGAAAAAGTTTAAACATCTAATAGTATTAGGTTCCCTTATGTTTAAGTTTAATTGTCTGCAAAAAATAAATAAAAATATCTTAGGCCGCGGCCGCTAATGCTAAAAGGAAAAAAAGTAGTGTGTGGATGATGGAGGCTTTGTTTATAATATTTTATTAATAGATATAATATAACAAATATGAATAGTTTATGAAATCAAAATTCTAATTTTGTTTTAAAATAATTTTAATTATATATTTAATTTTTAAAATTTTAATAATAATTTAAAAATTATTAAAATTTTAATGGTGTACATTGTGCAACGCTATATTGTATTAACGATATGTAGTGATATGCACCGTTCGTTATAGACTTATCTTAATAATTAGTGATACTTGTGAGGTTAAATATCGACGACAACATTTCTCTATACAATTTAGAAACAAAGGGGAAGAGGTTTGTTTTAATAAAGTAACTATTTTTAATTATTTTTTAAAAAATATTTTAACCGATACAATTTATTTTTCAAAACATACGTTGTTACCAAATGTCAAACATATTTTTTTTAATCGAAACCAAATGTCAAACTTGGCTGGTTGTCGTGCTCAAACGCATACGAATCATGCGAGAAGTATTGATTGGGAATTCAACTTCGTGTAACCTTTAAAGTTTAACGTAACTTACCAAAAAATATCTTTCTTATAGTATATACGCCTACAAATGTGTGGTATAAATTTGACAATTTCAAATACAGTATGCAATTTTGTCAAAAAAAAATACAGTGTGCAATTACCGTAAAATATATTGTATTTAATATTTAAAATTTAGCATATTTAATAATTAATGTTTAATTGATTTAGTGACTAAAAATGTTTATATTAACTTATCTTGTATAAGTTCGAATTTCGATATGAGAATGTAATATCTTTTTATTTAATAACATTTTTTTTGCTTTTCCATTTAACTTAAAGCCAAAAATAATCGGCATTTTACTGAATCGTTGTACTGTTTTTTTCATTTACTATAAATCAAATATTTTGATGCACTTCAAAGTTCATTTCTGATCCAAATAAAATTTTATTAAAATATACAAAATTATGAACAAAAATAGCAGAATGCATTGTATATAGAGAGATAGGATCTGATTATGCCATGTATTTTTTTTAATTTTTGCACTGTACGAGTGTATTTTATCTCATATATATGTATATAAATATATTTTTGTATTGTATTAGTGGATATTATCCCATATATGTGTGTGTGAGAGAGAAAACATACTTTATTGACCGTGAAAACTTGTTTTTTTCGTAAATGGGTTTAATATAGTATTTAGGTGTTTACTTCATGGTTTTATGTATTATGATTTTTCATAAACGGTGTTATGTATTATGATTTTGAATTTATGGGTTGTGGTTAGAATCTAAGAATTGTAGTTTTAAGATTATGGACTTAGATTTTATATTGTGCGGTTTTAAATAAACATGTTTGTATAAAAAAATTACACCGAATGAATGTAAATTAATGGCTAAGATTAAACTTTTTTCTCTCTTCCCCCTAAAAATCTAAACATTTTTAACTTTTTAATATCAATAATTATTTTACACTCGTCTTAAATTATTAAAATAATTTTCATATTGTAAAATTTAAAAAGTTTTACATTAATTTTTAACTTTTATTATTGGTCATCAATTTATATTCATGCAATAATCTTAATCAGTGTAAAATTTTAAAAAATTTACATTAGGTAACTCGTTCATATCCCCTCTATATATACCCAAAGTTAGGAAAACTTAAAATTTTCACATCCTTTGATTTCTAAAAAAAAATCAGTGTAAAAGCTCAAAAGTTTTATATTAATTTTTAATTTTTTAATCTCAATCATCAATTCACAAATCATGCAATAATTATAATCAATGTAAAATTAAATTATTTTATATTATATAACTCGATTGTATCCCCTCTTTATATACTCAAAGTCAAGGAAAACTGAAAATATCACATCCTTGCAAAGACGAAACTAAGACTGCAAGTTCAGGGCAAAACATAAATGTTAAATATGAGATGAACAAACTTATATTAATTATTTTTTTTCAAAAATATATACAAAATAAAAGTAAAAAAAAATCGTGCGTAGGGCAGGAGCCCCTCCGAGAATCCACATGAGTCCGTCCTTGCATCCTTGAATCAAACGTTGTTATCGTATAAAGTATTTGTATGTATGTATGCATACATGCGTGCATATATAAGGTATTTTTTTTTATCATAGCTTTTATCAATGATATATGTATAATATATGTATGTATGCATGCATGCTATTATGTTTTGGTACATTCTTTTACTTTTTAATAAATTTTGTGAGTAACTTGTATTATAAGGAGAGGTGACTTGACTTTAAATATGTTTTATTAACATTCTAACGAATAAGAAAAATATTTTTTTTAAAAATAAATATCCACTCGGTTGATGGTTGGTTACTGATGTAATCAGACATGGGTAGCGGAGCAATCTGTTTGATAGCTTAGTACGCTTACAACTCGTTTTTTACTCCGTAAAACGTTCCGTTTAAATAGAGATAAAGAGATTCATGAATGAATATTTCTGGATTTTTGTATGCTAATCTCGATGAAAATGTATGTCTTTCTTTGCACCATTATAAGAGACTTTTAGTGAATTTGTCTCACTCTTTTTTAAGGCATTGCATTGTATTACTTTTTATGATGATTAATAAAATTCAGATGTCATTGTTAAAAAAAACAATTTCAGTTTTATATTTTGATTATTAATTTTTGAATTGTTAACACAAGTATATTTTTTGGATCTACTAATTAATTTGATGATTAAAGATATTCATATTATATTGTTTTATATGGTTTTAAATGTTGATATAAAAATGTAATACATTTATGTTTAATAAAATATATGAATATATTTTTACAAGATTGAAATCAGAGATTGTTTTGAATTAAAAAACTGAATGGACAAAATTGGAAGACTCTCACTCTCTGCAGGGATTAAGGGAACGGATAAGATCTCCACTTCATCTTCATCCCTTTGACTTTTCAAAATAAGAGAACTGGATTCCCCATAAAAAGGGAAAATGTTGCTTACAACTTACAAGTTACATCATAATGGGATATTGTGGGTCATATTATAAAAACTTATCAAAACAAAAAAATGACATTTTCTCTTATTTTTTTAAAAAAATGACATTTTCTCTATTAATTCAAACAATATTTTCGGTAAGGTATATTTTTTTTATTTTTATAAAAAAATATGGCCATAAAATCACTCGATTTAAAAACTTACCAAACTAAATAGCGGAGTCCTATATCGGTCACTGTTTATTTAATAAATTTTTTAATATACGATATATTGTTTTTCTTATAGAATTTCAGTATTATATTAATTATAAGTAATGAAGGCAACGTTAGCTAAACATTTCTACCTATTTATAAATAAATTAATTAAAATTTTTAAAATATCCTAGTGTTTTTTTATAAGATTATTATCGTATTGACGGGCGATAGAAAACAAATATGCATGTTTGTGTAAACTTTTTTAGGATTCATGGCTAGAAGTTTGAGTTTAAGGTTTAGGGTTTATGGTTAGCCTTTTTAGAGTTTTAAGGTTAGAAATTTAGATTTTAAATTTAAATTAAAAAATATGCATGTTTGTGTAAACTTTTTTTTTACATTGACAAACTATAAATATTAATTTTTTTATAAAAGAAGTGATATATTTTTTAACATAAAAAGAAGTGATATTTGTGTAATTGTGTGTTTGGAAACCAAGATTTAGTTTCAGTTTTCCTATATATAATTTTAGTTATTTAATCAAAATATCATTATATAGTTTAATCTCACTATAATAATTCATTATTTTTAAAATTTTAATATTTTAATACTAACATTGTTTGCAGTTTGCATCTATTAATATTCAAGAGAATGTAAATACGCAATTCAATATTCAATAGGAAACGATTAAATAATAAAAGCAGACACGAATTGACCAATGGTCAATAAGGGAAAATATAAATAAATAATTAAAAAACAGAGGAGGCGTGGAAACGGGAGATGCCGAAGAAAATAACAAAATATATATATTCACTCATATTTTGTAAGATTGGTCAGATCAAAAGAATGTTTTGCAAGATTGAAAATTTTTTAAAATATTTTTTAACATAATGAATTGGTCATAGTTTAACTCACGTAAATGAAGAAAAAAACATTTTTACAGATATTAGATATAAAAAATCTAAATCGAATCAATTATGGTAAAACCTTTAGGAATTAAGAGGACACCAAAGAAAGGGATGTAAATGTTATATATATTTTATTTTTTATATTCTATAATAAAATAATATATAAAAAATAAAATTTCGTTATTGAAAATGTTTTTTTATTTACCAAATATGTTTTTTTAATTTAAAAATATATACAAATCTATATTGAAATGAAAATAAAAAAACATTTTCAATTAGAAGACAAAATCATAATTTACACAATTTTCCTTTTGGAAATGTTGCGGTATATTAAATTTAGATCAAATTATCTATTAGTGATTAAATAAATATTTCAAGAAAATAATATTTTTAAATTTTATTTATAAGATCAAAAATTCAATTAAAAGTTATTTAAAACCATAAATCGATTTTAAATTTTAAGAGTAAATTCATTTTTTTCTATTAACCATTGTAGTAGGAGTAAGTAGCGCATTTGATTTAGATACTTTAATTTAATTATTTTTAATTTCTGTATTCTATACTAGTGAATTATTAAATTAATTTATTTTATTAGTCCATGTGATATACACTTGAATAGTTAAAATTATATATATTAATTAATGTTATCAAATTAAATCATTTTAAATTCATGTAATGTCGTCATATTATCTTATTATTTAGATTTAGGTCATGATTTGCATTTTAAAATGAAAAATAAAAAGAATTAACTAAAATTGAAAAAGTAAGTATATACTTTATGTATAATCAAAGTTTTATAGAAAGAAAAAAACTTGCACCGACTGCGATAAACCCATCAATCTCAGTCCACGCAACAATGAATGCGTTTTTTGTTCGCGTGCTTCATGAGTTACATATGACACAATTTGCAATGCGGAAATGGTTTGGCCTAAAATAAACAAAATTAAAATATGTTGCACGGCTGTTTTCCAAAACTAATAAATATCAAGGAATCAGTAATTAAAAAAAAATGATAGATATGTTCAAGCACATTTAATTGGGTGGTGAAATTGTTTATTTTTAATCTTTTATATTTTTTAAATTATGAGTTCTAGACCTATTAAAAGTGCTGTCTTGTTAAGTATATTTTAAAGTTTGGATCTGTCGGTGGTCATAGAAAGTTTAATCTTTTTTGTTGGTTGTTTGCTGATGTAATCAAAACTATGTAGCGGATCAATCTGCCCGATAGTTCGGTAAAGTGTCTCGTTTGAATAGGAACAAAGAGATTCATAAGAGGTTTATGGATTCTTTGATGATGTATGTCAACCTCAGGAAAGAGTTGCTTTTCTTTACATTTTTGGGTTTTATATTTTATTTTTATATGAGCTTTTTGGTACACTTTGTCTCATTTCTTTCTTTTTGGGTAGGTTATATTTGCGATACATTCCATTATTTTTTTAAAATAAAATTTAGTTGTCAATGTAAAAAATATATATATTTTTAAGTTATTTAAAAGTTTAAAAGTAAATAATTGAACAATTGGCATCCGAACATTGCTCGTGAATTTTTTTTCTTTGACCGTGTACAAAGAATAATCCAATAATATATATTATTTTATATTTTTACATACAATCTGTTTAAAAAAAGTCAAATATGAATTTTTAAATATTATTGGTATACATGTTTTTAAGTCTATACCAACTCCAATTAAATTTAGCTCGATTGGTATGATATTGGTTCAATAAAAAAAAAATATTTAAGCGTTTAATATTCTTCGATTGATGTTTAACGCGAATGGAGAATTTTACTTTAAAATTCTAATTTAAAATGTTTGAACAATCATTTTCAACGAATTTTAGTTTCATTGAATATGATAAGAGTAACTAATTATCACACTCACAATTTACAAATAAAAAAATATTGCAATTCAAATCCATTACATGAGTTGAAGTAGAGGTTTAGGTTGAATATACCTTTAATTATTGGACCAGCTACTGAGATTCCTCTCTGAATTATATTAAGCTTATGGTTTGCTAACACGATGTAATGAGTTATAATTTCAGCAATTTGTATATTGTTTTATATTCATGTGTATATATCTCGATATATGAAATTTTAAATATCTGTAATTTGTAAGATATTTTTTTTAAAAGTCAATGTGATTACAAGTAATATATGTTCTGGATATACTTTCAACCATTTGATAATGCATGCTCAATTACTCTGCTACAATTGTTAGTGTTCTAACCCGTGACCTCTAAAAACAATAACAGTTCCGTTAACCACAGAGACATAGTGAAAACATGATACTGAAATGTACCTATTTAAATGGCATTTATGCCTTTATAGACATAGTGATAATATGGTGATAATTTATGTTCTAAGTTATAAATCCTAAATTATAATAATAAATCATAAATTATAACTATTATCCTTAAATTCTAAACACATGTACTTGTACACCCTAAATTAAGCCCCTAAATTCTAAAATCAAGGCACTTGTAGAAACTTCTAATTTCCACCGCATGTGTATAAAATCATTGCCCTAAATAAAATTTAATCGAATAAGCTCAGTTAGTTTGACCATAATATCGAGTCAATATTGATTTTTTTGATTAAATCAAAAGACATTACATTCTGATATCGGGATTTGAACCCATATAATATGAAGTAATACGAGCATTATTAACAATTAGGCCAATTAATAAACCTTAATCAGAATTGAATTTTAAAAAGAAAAGTAGACAACCCAAACGCTAGCACTACTAGTCTACTCCCTCTTATTGTAAAAACGATGAGAAACTAGTTTGAACGATTTTCAAGTTAAGATCTCGAAGCTGGATGTCATAGCTATTAGCTACAATGAATCTTTTGCAAAGGCAACCTGTTGATAGTTTGATTAAATTGGATGATCCGCACCATTTTTAAACCTTTTTTTTTGTCCCATCTTATGTTCAACATTTACTTAATCGGGACAAACTAAGTTCTCCAATAGTAAAAGATTGTGTTATTGTCTCATAACTTAGGCCTATTTCAATTAAAAAAACTGTATAAAATTTAGAGCAAACATATTTGTCGGAAAGTAATTCAAACCAAAGTTTTTTTTGGAACAATTTTTGCCTAGGGGTAGGGATGGCACGGCACGGGTTGGGTCAGGTCGAGTCGGGTTTTTGGCCCACCCGAACTCGACCCGACCTATAAAAAATTAATTTTAAGGACTTAATTGTAAAAAATAATTTTGTAGGATTTAATCGTAAAAAACAATAAATTTAAGGATTAAATTGTGAATAAAATTAAAATTTTAAGGACCTAATATAAAAATATAAAGAGATGTATTTTTACAAATATTCTTAAAGAATTAAGAAAAAATACACAATTAGTCTCGGATTAAATATTGACCAGGTCAGGTAAAATGTCTATCCTTACCCAGGGAAGGAGAGAAAGAAAATTTTACTTTTACTGGGTCTTGAAATCTACAACTTAAAGAAAAATGTCAATTAAAAATTTTAACCACATGTTGTATGGATTGTTTACGATTTAAACCAAACTTTAGACTTTAAACATTGGATTTCAATTCAATTTAAGCCCAGTTTGTCTTTATTGTTGCACATTAAACGGAAAGAAAAACCGGAGATATCGAGGAAATAATTGGAATTATATCCAATATTTTACATGTTCTACCAGCATTAATGGAAATGAAATCAACTTTATTTATTCGGAACGATTTAAATTCTATAAATTCGGTGACTTCTCTCTATATTATATCATACACATAAATTAAAGGAATTATCAAAACTTAATTACTGTTTTTGATTATTACTATCCTAGACTACTTTTTTTAAAATTATTTGGTAATAAAAAATTTAAATTAATTAAGTTAATTAAATATTTTAAGTAAAATTAAATATTTAGATTATAAAATTATAAATAAAGTATATATAAATAAAAAAATACAATATTTCATTCGTATTAGTCAATTAAAAAATATATAAATTTTATTGTTAATATATAAATTATTATGTTACTATTTCAACACAATAATTGAGTTACTTTATTTATTTTTTGAAAACATCAAAAAAAGTTATTATAAAAGAGTAACATCAAGAAAAATTCATAATTACAGTAATATCATGAAAATGATATTTAATTATTTATTAAAAAGAGGTTGGTCATTGATATGTCCTGTTCTATTTCCCGAATCAGACGGTAAGAAGTCCGTGTCCAAACTGCGTCGTTTGGTGACAGCAAGTGGACATTTTCCTACACGTGCTGTTACTGGCAATTACCGGGAAACTTTACACACTGTTACTGTTATTACAAAAGAATGGGAGATTTTTTTTTTTCAAATCTTTTTCTTCTCAAATCTATAAGTATCAGATCCTCATTGAATATAGTCTTTCTTCTCTTCTTCTTCTGCGGCTGCCCATCTCTTTCTATCCCCCCTTTCCTACCGTTTTCCGGCGAAATCGCCGGTCATTTTCTCTCTAAGTTTCGCCGGAGGATTCATTCTCGAGACATTTTTTTTGCTTTCTAGAGGTTTGCTCTTTAATTTTTTAAAAGCTCATTTTTTTGGTGGGGGGTTATGTTTATTTTTTCTCCTGTCATGTTTTGGCTGAGTTTCAGATCTGGGTTTTTTTGTTCTATTTGGTGGAATGATTTGCTGTATTTTTTATGCTATTTGTTGGTTTCTTCTTGGTATGCATCTTCATGCTTTCCCCATTGATATTTTAAAAATCTTGATTAGTTTGTTTTCTTGTAGTATATGCAATTAAAAATTTCAGATTTTCAGTTTCTGTGTTAACCATGTTTCTCTGCCATTCTTAAGGGGTTTGTATTTTGTTGTTATCCAAAATATTTGTGTTCTAATCCTGTTTTTGAACTGTAGATCTCTTTTTCTGAAACTTGCAGGTTTCTTTTTGGATTATTGAAGATAAGGAAAATGGATGGGGCTAAAGTGACGGGGCTTAGAAATGTGAGCTCGACTTGCTCGATCTCCGAGGCAGAAGACTATGATCTCTCGCGCCTTCTTGATAAGCCGAGGCTTAATATCGAGAGGCAAAGATCATTTGATGAGAGATCGCTCGGTGAGCTTTCTATTGGTCTCTCAAGAGGAGCTCATGACAACTATGAGAACACGCATTCGCCTGGTTGGAGGTCCGGTTTCAATACTCCGGCCTCATCGACTAGAAACTCCTTTGAACCGCACCCGATGGTGGCTGAAGCATGGGAAGCTCTCAGGAGATCGTTGGTGTATTTCAGAGGCCAACCTGTCGGTACCATTGCCGCGTATGACCATGCTTCCGAGGAAGTTTTGAACTATGATCAGGTAAGATTCTCATCGGATACTCTGAACCGTTTGCTTTATCGATTCGAATTATTGTCACATCTGTACAAGATTGTAAACTATGATCCTGACATTTATTATTGGTTATAATGAGAGTTAGGTATTCGATCTAAATCTAATTGTTAATTATAGAAAGTTGGAACCTGAATAGTAAATACCTTGATCCAAGTTGGATAACTTTGATTAGGGGAAACTTCAAGTCAAACATGAAAAAGAATTGAACTTTAACATGAATGGAAATTTCTGATTGCTGAAAGTAGGTATGGTGAGGAAGAATGGGAGGATTAAGCTTAATGAGCGTTGAACTTTTTTCGCCTAAAAAAAAGAAGGTTAAAAATGTTTGCTGTTAATTTTAATACTGAAAATCGATTACCATTTGGTCAGTTAAAATATTGAAATCCTCTAAAACTGTTTTGTTTGGTTTTTAATTCAGGTTTTTGTTCGAGACTTTGTACCCAGTGCTTTGGCTTTTCTGATGAATGGAGAGCCTGAGATAGTTAAGAACTTTCTCCTGAAGACTCTTCAGCTTCAAGGGTGGGAGAAAAGAATAGATAGATTCAAGCTAGGGGAAGGTGCAATGCCTGCTAGCTTCAAAGTTCTTCATGATCCTGTACGTAAATCGGACACAATTGTTGCAGATTTTGGAGAGAGTGCCATTGGAAGAGTTGCTCCAGTTGACTCTGGATTCTGGTGGATCATTCTGCTCCGTGCATATACAAAATCTACCGGGGATTTATCTCTAGCTGAGACACCCGAATGTCAAAAAGGGATGAGGCTCATACTTACTCTTTGTCTATCAGAAGGATTCGATACATTCCCAACCCTACTTTGTGCCGATGGATGCTCTATGATTGATCGAAGAATGGTAAGCTGTTTGTCTAGCCTTTTTATTCTTTGTTTTCTGCATGTATATGTGCTTTGCCTGTTCATACATGTAATGTCCCTTGGTGATCTTATAGTTAGTTTGATTTAATGCGAGGCATGTAATGCATGTGAGAAATTATAAGTAGCACAAATTATGAAAATTGAAATTTAGATATACATTGAAAAAAAAGTGTAGCAGATGGTTTATTGCTGTTATTAATGAGTGGTGGAGAGAATGTTGAGCAGCATGACCTATAGAAAATTAGAAATCTGGTTCCTTGGTTTTAATTTAGTAGCATGCTGCTTCTGCAAACATGTTGACGCGGTTTACTGCTATGGTCCAACTGCTTTAATTTATTTGTTCGTTTAGGCGAACATTCTCTTGGTTTTGTAGTCAATCTCCTAATGTCTTTGTAAGATATTGAAGTAAATGTTTTGAAAATTTGTTCCATTTTATATAATGTCACATTTATGTTTGCATGAAAGCAAAATAGTCTTAGTTTACCATAGGATCAGTGCCAAATATATGATCCACCAGCTAATGGGACTGTAACTAGCTAATAACAGAGAAAATATGGCACATGCCAACCTTTTCATCTCCGTCTATAAAGGTGAACCAAATATATCCCTATCCTATCATTGCTACGAACTGGTCAGATCTTTCAACAAAAAAAAAAGAACTGGTCGGATCTACTTAGTTTGCCGCTTCTTTTTTTTTTTGATGCGATGCTAATATTCCAAGTAAACTGTTCTCAATATCTCGAAAGCATGGTGCTATTCCTGTGTAGTAGAGTTTTAAATGATAGTACATGGCATGCTTGGGCTGAGTAGCGGAAAACAAGCTATGGATAGGATAACAATAACTGACCATTCCTGTAGGCTGTAGCATTTTGCTAGTATGTTACTTGATAGGGTAGACAAGAACGATGGAGGCTTAGATGGTAAAATCGATGCATATTTTGATTCTCATTATTTTTTTAGGCTAAAGCTGAATTATCCGCTTCGGAAATGAAAACCTTTTAAGCAAATGTTTTTTTTTGGATGGTCTGATCCATATTAATTGTAGGTGAATTATTAGTGAAGGTCCACCTTGGTTTTCATCATTGGAGGAAATATTTGTTAATTGATGCATATGTATTTTGTATCGTGTCATAAAAAACATGTTCCTGTTGTTATTCTATTCTAAAAACCCCCACCTTGGTTCTCAAGTATGACTGTTAAACTTAATTCATCTCTATATATACAGAGACACACACACGTTTTTTTTTGCCCCGCTCCGTCTCCATCTCTATAGGGGCATGTTCTAATGGTGTGAACTTTTTTTTCTTTGGCATTGACAGGGTGTTTATGGTTATCCTATTGAAATTCAAGCACTTTTCTTTATGGCATTGAGGTCTGCTCTATCAATGCTGAAGCATGATGCTGAAGGCAAAGAATGCATTGAAAGAATTGTGAAGCGTTTGCATGCTTTGAGTTATCACATGCGGAGTTACTTTTGGCTGGACTTTCAACAACTAAATGATATTTATAGATATAAAACCGAGGAGTATTCTCACACCGCGGTAAATAAGTTTAATGTTATTCCTGATTCCATCCCGTACTGGGTATTTGATTTTATGCCGACGCGTGGTGGCTACTTTATCGGCAATGTTAGTCCCGCAAGGATGGATTTCCGATGGTTTTGTTTGGGTAACTGTATAGCAATTCTATCTTCTCTTGCAACTCCGGAGCAATCAATGGCTATAATGGATCTTATTGAGGAGCGTTGGGACGAGCTTGTTGGAGAAATGCCTCTTAAAATAGCTTATCCTGCAATTGAAAGTCACGAATGGCAAATTGTAACTGGTTGTGACCCTAAGAACACTAGATGGAGTTACCACAATGGGGGATCTTGGCCAGGTAAGGCCTTTGCTTTCTAATCTATCTTCACTTCGGCACTTTTGATCTTATAAGACGTGTACCAAATATAACCCAGCCAGTTAATTTTATGCTTCAGAAGTGACCGAAGGAAGCGTTTTAACTATGAACTATTATGCATATAAAATAATGATTATTGATAGAATTTTGAACTGATGAACATGGATATTACTGTTGTATTTGTAAATTGCCCTTTTCTAGTCCTGCAATTTCTCTCTGTTTTGCGTGCAGTGCTTTTGTGGCTGCTGACAGCTGCTTGCATAAAAACGGGAAGACCGCAAATTGCAAGACGTGCAATTGACCTTGCTGAGTCACGCTTGTTGAAAGACGGCTGGCCAGAATACTATGATGGCAAACTCGGGAGATACGTCGGTAAACAGGCTCGGAAGTTTCAGACATGGTCTATAGCTGGATATTTAGTGGCAAAAATGATGCTGGAGGATCCATCACACTTGGGGATGATTTCTTTGGAGGAGGACAAACAGATGAAGCCATTGTTAAAGAGATCATCTTCTTGGACCTGCTAAAGCTGCCCAAACAAGAGGAAAGAACACAAACATAACCAGAAAACGGCAAGAGACCGACTTCAAAAGGTTCCGTTGTATCAGTACGAGTCTTGCTTCTTTACGTTACGTCTTTTAAGTCGTGAAAAATAGTGACAAAAAACAAAGAAAGCTACTTTTGCAGCCATGGCTGATATCCATATGTATTGAATTACCTGAATAATTTCCATTTATTGATTTCAAGCATGCAATTTGACTATTTCTTAAATGCTATTATTGATTGAAACTGCCGTGGTAGTTTTCTTTCATTACATATACTGATATACAGCCCTTCATGTTCTTACAATTAGGTAGACCACGAACATGAATGTTTGAATGAAAAAAAGGGAAATCTTTAAGCTTTTCGTGTGATATTGGCACAGAAGGGAACCCATATTTTTAGGACATGTTCTTGGCATGTACGGGCAAGTGCATGAATTAAAATATCCGACAATACAGTGAAACTAGCAGAATACGAGGTGGTGGTAGATAAAGACAAAGGGGTTTGAAAAAAGTGAGGTTGTTGGACTTACCTGTCTGAAAATCAACGTCAGTGAAAGCTGCACCTACCACAAACATTGGGGATATGGGGGGGGGGACCGTGCAACTCTTAGCCAAATGCCAAAACGTCGTGAGAATCCAAGCCACTGGTTTCGGCCTTACGGATCCTTTAATGGCTGCATTGATTTCCATTTCTAATAAAGTGCAGTTTATTAATGTTATGTCTAAATCTGATAAGAAAATAAGATTTTATTAATCAAATTCAAATTTTGCTTGTAAAATATTAATATATGATATATCTCAAGCGTTGAACTGTATAGTTACTTTGATCTATATTTTTTAAAATAAATTTAACCCTTAATGTTTTTAGTCAAAATGGACCCTCTGCGAATGACAAGTGTGAGTTACCTAATGTTAAATAACTTGAAATGACGTGATAAACCTACATGACATTGCACGTATCATACAAACAAAGGGGTTAACTTGAAAGAATGTCATATTAGTTAAAAAATAATTTTATAAAATTATATAAAATATTTTTTTTCCGCTGACGTGTCATTCTATCAAGTCATTTTAAACAATTTATCGTTAGTTGACTAACAGTTTTCACCCACATATATGCCACTTTGACGCAAAATAAAATATTGAGGTAAATTAATTAAAAAATAATAAGACAAAATGTATATTCAGTGAAAATGTTAGAGACGCTTTTAACGTTATACCTTTACTAAATACAATATATTTTGTTATAATTAGTTGGTCAAGTGACCAATGACGCTTTTGTTAAACAGTGGCATATCTAGACAAACAAACTAAAAAGTTTGCAATGTGAAAAAAAAAACTATTATATACATCTAAATTTCTTAGAAATTCAAAGTCAACGAAAGTCAAAGTTAAAAGTGAGACTTCAAATAACTTAAAATACTAAAGAATATAACTATGGTCCACCACCATCTTTTACTTAACTTCTTTAGATATTTTTTTTGGGTATTTACTTGAGTTTCGTCACTTTTAAAATTTAATTACACATAGTGGATCAAGTATATTTGATTTTTTTCCTCTCCTCGGAATTTTCTTCTTTTCCAAGATTTATTAAAATCTTGCAATTTTGTATAAGTTTAAATCTCGATATTTGTTAAAAAAATACACTTTAATATATTTAAACTCAAAACTTCTCAAATATTGTAACAGAAACGATTCTTGTCAAATTAATACTCAAAACTATAGAAAAAATATTAATTTGTTTATCATGTTAATATAATATTGTATTAATCGTTGCATTATGCTTATTACATTATCTAATATTATAAAACATTTCCTCTTTCCATTTCCTAGAAACTCAAAAATATGTTTTTAAATGAAAATATAAAACCACATTCTATTACATTTTAATACAAGTATGCTTATTTGAATTTTAAATTCTTAACTTTAAATTTAAAAAATCTTAAACTATATTTCATAAATTATAAATCCTAAGTTTAAATCTCATAAATGTTAAACTAAACATCTAGATTAAATCTATTTATAAAAATAAATTTTCTACTCCGAGTGCATGAAATATTTTTTCTATCATTTTTATTTATATATGATTAATTAATCTAAATTAAACGCTGCAAAATATTATTATAGACAATCATCCTAACCCAACTTAGTTATTTACAGGTGCAGAGAATTGAGCAAATGTGTCGGCCCAACACTCTATCATATCCAGATCTTCTCTTCCGCTGAAACCCAAAAAGCCCTTCAAAGTTTTGCCGCCAAAGCCGAACTCTTTCATCTTCTTTATTTCTGGTTTCTCAAAGGGTTTAAGCAGAGTTCCATTTCAGTTCCCATGGCCTCAAACATTCCTCTCCATATCATCGACGAAGACGACGATGGCGACTTCCAAGACGTAATCCCATTGTTACTCTCTTTCAGTCTTGGATTTGTACCGGCAATTCTTGTTTAGTTCATTGCTGTGGTTACTGATTTGTGTCAATTTTTAATGTAGGAGTTTGATTGGGAAGCAGCGGTTAGAGAAATCGATAAGGCTTGCGATAACAAAAATTTTGCTTCTTCTTCGTCTTCTCATTTTGCTCCTCCTCCTTTACCCAATATATCTATGAAAGGCACTTCAAGGCAATCCACGCTCGACAGATTTATCGGGAAGGTCGGACCCCGGCCTCCTGAATATAATCGGATGGTTGAGGGTTATGTTGATGTTGGGGCTGAGGAAGTTTCATCTGTTCACGTTGATGCTGAGGCAGCTAAAACTTGGATCTACCCAGGTTTTAAATTATTCTTTTTTTTTTTTTGGTTTTAGTTTCCTTAGAACTTTTGTTTCCTTTACCACTTTCTATATTATTATTTTTGTTAATTTTTGGGTTGGGGAATTGGGTCTTTTGGCAACCAAAATTTGATTCATTTGTGTGATATTTGGCGAACCATTTGCTATATTATTATTGTTATTTTGTGTGTGTTGGGGAATGGAATTGGGTCAATATCAACAGTTTTAGTAACAATTCTTGAAAACCACTATATGTATAACTATACATGCTACGTTGATGTTGGACTTGCAATTGCATAGGGGGATGTTTGGTGACTTGTCAATTGTTTTGCTCAAAAGAAATCCATATTCTTTTTTTACTGATTGCAGAAGCAATTTATTAGATTCTTTAAAGACTGATCCAAGTCAAACTATTATTAGTTCTTTATTGTTGTACTGGCCCTAGTGGATTGTGCCTTGTTTGCTGGATTAAACGTTAGTGTTGAAATGTTGAAATAATGATTATATAACTAGGATAAAGGATTAAGTTTACTGGCATGCCAAACTCCAAAACTTAGACTTCATCAATCAATTCCCAAGCATCTGAATGCTATATTTTCCTTGCTTTGCCATTCCTTTAGGTTGTGGTTACCAATGTCAGTTTGTTGCTAGAAAAAGGGTACAAATGGTAGAGGTTTCTTCTTTTCCCTTTATTATCACATTATTTTTTAGTCTTGCTAGTTGTTATGCTCCCTGTGGTCCTTTAAGAGGTACCCTCAAACTTCATTTGAGAGGACCAAATTGGTTTTGAATTGAAATTGGTAAAATTTACCTCTTCGTGAAGGATGGGTTTTCCACCGTTCTGTTTGATGAACTATAGGGCTTTATACTAAAAATTATGGTATATATATCTTTTAATCACTAATAATTTAAAAAATAAAATTTAGTTTTGTCTACTTTCCATTTTGAAGATATGCTTTATATTCTAAATGCCCTGATATTGAAGTGTCTTATAAGACTTTGTTTTTAAGCATTCATTAAGAATTCTAAGTTCCTTTCTCTCCTTCGTTGTTAGTGCAGTTAATGTCCCTCTTCGTGACTATCAATTTGCCATAACCAAGACAGCACTATTTTCAAATACATTGGTGGCATTGCCAACAGGCCTTGGAAAAACACTTATTGCTGCAGTTGTAATTTATAACTACTTCAGATGGTTTCCAGACGGTAAATGTTTATGTCATGCACATTACCATAGGTCTATTACTTAAATCTCTTCATAATTTATTTATGCTTTAGTGGTAGAATAATTTTTTAGGCTGATATCTATCTCATATATAAATAGAGTGCCAGGCTCCTTTATGGGACATGGTATTCAAGCATTGTTAGAAGTGTAGGAACTTGAGAAGCATTATGCTAATAATGATATATGGTATCTTTGCTTCTTCCCATGCTGTTGTTATGCATAATATCCAGCCTAAGGAACACATAATCTCTATTAAATTTTATATAAATTGTGTAAACTATAACTTCCATAATCATTTGAATGACAAAGATTTGCTGATGGAAAGAGAGATCTAGTCATCTTAAAACTTTGGCCTGTCATTATGAAGCTATATCATCTTGTTCTACAGGGAAGATAGTCTTTGCTGCTCCTTCTCGTCCACTTGTCATGCAGCAAATAGAAGCATGTCATAATATCGTTGGAATTTCACAAGTAAGACGACATTTCTTTTCTCCCTAATGAATGCAAGGAATTTGTCATACTCTTCTCCCCCCTCTCGTGCAGTTTCACAATTATTTACATGTTTTGAGAAGATTTAGACCAATTTGGTTTGCAGGAGTGGACAATTGATATGACAGGTCAGATAGGTCCGACAAAAAGAGCAATCTTTTGGAAGACTAAAAGAGTTTTCTTTGTTACCCCGCAAGTTTTAGAGAAAGACATTCAATCTGGTGATTCTCTAAAGTAATTTCACTGCATGTTATCAATGGGTAGCAAATAACTGTGACCTCATGACTTATGAGTTATTTTTACGTCTACTGTTCTACTTAATGGCTTTCTGATATCTTCTTTTTTCTGGAATTTTCTCATCAAGTAACTTGTTGCAGGCACATGTTTGTCAAAGTATATTGTGTGTTTGGTGATTGATGAGGCTCATCGAGCATTGGGAAATTATTCCTATTGTGTGGCAGTTCGTCAGGTTGTTTCTTCATTTCTCACTAGTCTTTTAATCTGTATTCCTTCCCTTCTATTTTGAGCATACTGTTGGTGGCAACATTCATGGAGCAAATTATTAAAGGTGTTAATGGTACTCTAAATTTGTAGTTAATGTCAATGCCAGTGCAGCTGAGAATATTAGCTTTGACTGCAACACCAGGATGTAAGTTACAATTGTCTTCTTATTGCGTTTTGAAATTTGTCAGGTAACCTTAAATGCTTACACTAGTTGTGCCTTCGTTCAGCTAAGCAGCCCACTATCCAGCAAATAATTAACAACTTATATATATCAACACTTGAGTATCGCGATGAACATGACCATGATGTCAGTCCATATGTTCACAATAGAAAGATAGAACTGATTGAGGTATCTGAAAATTTCTCTTTTGAATTTTTTGTTTGTTATTCCGAATAAAGGTAACATATCCCTTGCCATATTTCTAGGTTCCACTGGGGCAAGATGCGGCTGAGGTGAATAATAAGTTGTTAGAAGTAATTCGTCCTTATGTGGCCAGGCTTCACGCCAATGGGCTTATTCAGAATAGAGACTACCAAACTGTATGGTTCCACATATGTTATAATTCTTGGTTCTTTTACAAAATTCACCATCATTGCATCTTAGCTTATTTAGCTTTTAAGCCTAAGCCTTTTCATGGGTGAATGTGTTACTTGTTAGAACTTTAGAATCTTTCTGCTAGCTGCCAAATGGAAAAAATGGCTAACAACTACATTGCCATGAAAATTTAATCTACTATCAAACTTTCATTATTAACTTTATGTGTTAACATTTCTTAAAGAAATTTGGGTGTTATGTGCATCAATAATAATAATTATTGTTATTTATTTTAGGAAATACATTAGTTTATTATATCAGGATTCTTTTTATTAATAACCTTCTTAGTAAGGATTTTGTGCCTAGTAGGATTTTTATTTTCACAAGTATGTATTGTAACCTCTATTTAAAAAGGCATATTATTAAGCGAGTCTAAGGTCTGGAATTCCCTTCGATGAGTTCCACTATCAATCAAAACATGCGATCGTAACAATTTGGTATTGCAAGAATGCTAATGAGTACTTTTTGAAACACCTGTGGTTAGAACTGGAACCATCTTTCTGGGACTTGAGTATTGCAAGAATGTACACGGATACTTTTTGTTGCATTACGCAGTTATATTTTTTTTTTGCAATTTATATTTTTCCTGAATTTGAAAATTTAATTGTCTATACCTATTAATTAATTGTTAGAAGGAATGGTAGAACAATGGTGCTAATTTTGAACCTTCTATAGTTGTTATTTATAAGCTTCAAAAGTTTACATGATATCGCTCTAATTTCCGATTATCGCAGTGGGATTGTCCTGTTATTCTTACATTTCCATTCCCATTTGATAGTTAAGCCCGGTCGATTTACTTAATTCAAGAGATAAATTTCGTCAAGCACCTCCCCCGAATCTTCCGCATGTTAAGCATGGAGAAGTTGAAGCATATTTTGCAGTTCTTATTACACTTTACCACATTCGGAAGCTACTTTCAAGCCATGGAATAAGACCAGCATATGAGATGCTGGAGGAAAAGTTGCGACAAGGGTATGTGTTTGATCACTTCCGTTTCAGCAATATGAAGAATTAGTCTGCGTATTTTTCTCTCAAGAGAATGATCTTGAACTCTTTATAATATATTCTATTAGTAAAAAGCTTCCGAGGTTAGGAAAAACTAGTATTCAGTACTGAACGAGTGTCATCTGTTCCTTTTTGAAACAAAAATAGCTTTCTGATCAGAGTTTACGTCGGTAACCTTTTTCAGATACCTACATGTATGAAGGAGTTGCTGGCAGATAATATGAACAGTATTTTAAGAATTAACATTTTGAGTTTATTTCATTTATTTTTATAGATTGAAAGGCCAAAGTTGACGTTATCCAATGATAGATAGCAGAAATTTAATGTGATCTGTTATAGATTTCTGCTAAATGTTATTGGAGTTGAACAACGGAGGCACAGATGTGAAGATGCAAACAGACAAGCACAAGCACATTTTATATATGATTGAATCTACTTTTATGTCCTCTTGTTTTTATGTTACCAGAATGTCTTCAAAATTTTATTAATATGTTCAGAATTGATCGTTACAGGCATTTCTCAAGATCGATGAGTAAAAATGAAGATATAATGAATGCAAAGCTTTTAATGCAACGGAGTTTGTCTCATGGTGCACCAAGTCCAAAATTGTCGAAACTGTTAGAAGTTTTGGTTAACCATTTCCGTATGTCATCTGCTATTTAAATTGTATCCTGCATGTGGTGGTTTTAATTTGCCTCTCCTTTCCTGAATAGTATATTTCTTATGGATGCTAGAAACTAGAAATTTGAATAACTGATAAAGTGGAGTCCTTTCATGTATAGAGTTGTGCTGCTGCATATGACAGAATGAAGCTCTGTGAACAAATTGTAGTTTGTTGTGACTTTAGACTTGTAAGGTTTTGTATACTTGTCAAATTGATGATAGGTGCTCAAGCTTTGATACTCAATGGGTTGCATAAATCTTTTTTGTTATCTCAACTCTGTGATAGGAAATGAGTAGTAGAAAAGGAAATTAAAGGTTGACGTAGGTTAGTCATTAGAAGTCTGCCTAATTTTTGTTTATTGTTGGCTAGTGTTAGAACTAGGAATTTATGGTAGATAGAAAATAGTTTGACTGGATTGATATTATAGCTCAAAGAGAGTGATGGGGTCCAAGGTTCAGTTTTCCAGAATTCTTTGACCGGCAGCAGAACTACAATCAATCTTTTGGATGCTATCCTTCTGGTTCTAACAGTTAACTGGGAACTCCGTAGCAACAGCCCTTAAACATAAATAATCACTAATTTTCAGAAAAAAAATATTAAAAGAAACAAAAATCTTAGAGTGATCTTAAACCTACAAAAGATGATTATTCTTGATTGGAAGCTAAATGGCAGACAAGTGAATAACCATCTTGGACTAAAAAACAAATTCAAAGTTCTAGAATAATTTAAACTTAACCCTGTGATGAAGATGCAGAAACTAAATGTCTGTATTGCTAATACAGATCTTGTATTTGTCTGCCACAACTGTGGTGAGAAACTGTAGGCCGTTAACCTTGTTATTTGAAGGTCAGATCTTGTATTTGTTACAGAGAGTATCAAGTCCTTGGTTCTCAGCCTTGCTACCAGTTCCTGGATCAACTTGTCATGATGAAGGGAAATCTAGTTCTTTTTGGTTGATTTTTCTTTCAAGTAGCTTTATAATCAGATTGGCCATTTGATATTAACCCTATTAGGAATTCCAGAATGGAGAAATATGTGCTAAAACATTCAGCCTCTTATATCCATCCCTTCTACTATATTGGTTAGGGTTTTTGAAGATTTTCGTTTTTGATGGTATATTTACTCTTTTGCATGCGGGTTGTATTTATCACAGATATTTGGTCCATAAAAAGTTTCTTCCGATTCACTGATTGAAGCTTTAATCATATATCTAGTACACAACTTAAGTTTTCTTTCTCTCTCTCTCTATATATATTTAAAATAATTTTATATGTTTCACTATATATGATGCAGAAACAAGGGATCCACAAAACTCCAGGGTGATTATCTTCTCAAATTTTAGAGGAAGCGTTAGGTGGAAAACAATTTCTATATTCTTGTTTGTGTCACTTCCAATGTCTAATATCTTACCATATAATTAAAATTGCTTTCAGGGACATAATGAATGCATTAGAAAGTATTCGAGATTTAGTCAAAGCAACTGAATTTATTGGTCAAAGCTCAGGTTTGCCATTCTGTTAACCTTTTTCCAATTTAAGATGCTTATCCATACGGAACATTATTGTTTAAGTATAAAATTTACATTTCTAGAATCATTTGAAGCATTTAGCACAAAATGCAAACAAACATTATGTAATATTTGAATCCATGTTAAATGATGTTTGTTAACTTTTAGATTTTTTAAGCCTAATATTAAAGTCATTCTCTCCACTTGCTGCAAATTGTTTTATGTTGGATCATGGATGTTGTATTATGGTTATTATGGCCAAGGTTATTTGTCGCTAGCCTAAGCTCAGGTTTGCTGTTTTGTTGACCTTTTTCCAATTAAGTATGCTCGTCCATAAGAAACATTATTGTTCAAGTATAAATTTTACATTTCTATAATCATTTGAATCATTTAGCGGAAGATGCAAATTTTTTATGTGATGATTGAATCGGTGTTAAATGATATTGGTTAATTTTGAGGTTCGTTTAAACCTAATATTCAAGTCATGCAGTGTTTGTCGAATCAATGTTTAATATCTTCAAGTGCCCTATCAGTTTTATGTTGGACACCTTAAGATTTGTAGATTCTCACGGCCATAGTCTCTTACAGGGAAAGCATTGAAAGGCCAGTCTCAGAAAGTTCAACAGGCAGTTTTGGAGGTAAATATGTTAATTTAGTAATTTTTGACTATTTTCTTCTTTGGATTAATTGGTTTATCATTTTTTTATGATAGAAATTTCGAGCTGGTGGCTACAATGTTATTGTTGCCACATCAATTGGTGAAGAAGGCTTGGATATCATGGAAGTTGATCTTGTAATATGTTTCGATGCAAATGTTTCGCCTTTGAGGATGATACAACGGATGGGGAGAACTGGAAGGAAGCATGATGGACGAGTTGATATCCTTTTGTTGTTTCATGATGCGTGTTAAAGTGTGGGTGGTTTATGAGTATTAAGCAGTGTAATCTCACCTCTCTAGTGTTGAGTTTCCTATGGTCTTATATTGAAGCTAGGACTTTTCACCTATTGCCAATTGGTTTTAGGTTGGATGCTTAACATGATATTGGAGCCTAGGCTTTGTTATGCTTAACATAACTCCTGGTGATATTGTCTATGTGTAGGCCTTATGAATTATATGTGTAGGGGAGTGTTAAGTGGTGTTATGCTACATTTTGTAAGTATTGAACTTTCTGTGGTCTTATATTAAAGTTGAGCCCTTTCACCTATTACCTCTTGGTTTTAGGTTGGATTTGTAGCATGGTATCAGAGTCCTAGTTTTGTTACATTGTTCTTCTTGCTTAACCCCAAGTGAGGTTGACAACTCCTGGAGAGGTTGTTTCACGTGTAGGCCCTGTGAGCTAAACACGAGGGGAAGTGCTAAGTGGTGTTATTTTACACCTCTTAAGTATTTGCATGGTGCTGCCAAAATTTGTCTCTTTCTGTTTTGTGATTTTATGGCTCTAACCTCCAGCCCACGCCTGTGTCCTCAAAATGAGAATGTGGATGTTCATATAATTCAAGCTTTTCCTTACAAATCATACTAGTTTTAGCCTGTCAAGGGTCAGAGTTAAAGGGTTATATGCGAAAGCAAGCCAACAGCCGGTCTATAAATAAACATATGCAAAATGGTGGAATAAATAGCTTCAGTTTCCATCCCAGTCCAAGAATGGTGAGATCTATCTAAAGTCAGTTGGTCATGTTTTCTTGTTGCTCCGACTGCTTATCTTATGCCCCTTTTACCTTCCATCTCTAGATTCCTCACATTTTCAAACCGGAAGTCCAATTTGTAGAGCTCTCAATTGACCAATTTGTTCCTCGTGGAAAGAAACTGAAGGATGATCATGCTATTGAGACACCTCGTTTTAGGGAAAAACTAACTGTTGAGGAGACTGATTTAATTGCCAAGTATTTCCATCCTACCAGTGAGAGCACGTGGAGGCCTTCACTCATTGCCTTCCCTAGCTTCCAAGCATTTCCCTCCAAAATCTGTAGAGTAATGCATTCTTATAGAACAGAGATGCTGATAGATTCCATGCAACATTTGCATGGCTTAACCTTTCCAGAAGGCAACGGGAATTTCTTTGTTGAGGTTGGCACTTAAACTTTGTTCTCGAATTGTTTTCATCCCAATATAACTTCAATCTTTCTCATATGTTTATCTAATATATTCAGGATGGAGTCTCTTCAGCTGATTGCTCTGTAGATGGTATTGTTGAACAAAATGACAGTTGTAGCAAAGGTAATATCATCTTTTGCAGTTTGAAATACTTTCTTGACAAAATTTGTCTGTTAGAATTTAGACATCCTATGTGGTTAGTAAGTAATTTTAGATTAAAACATTTATATGTTTTACGGGAAACCTAGTATTTGATGTGGGAAGCATTCTTTAGTTGCTCTTTTTTTCTCTCTCTCCTTTCTGGAAGGAGAAACTTGCTCAAAAATCAGTGATGAAACTGTGGCATAAATTCAATATTTTGTTCTCTTATTTTTTTCTATTTTTTTAATAATAAAAAAATTAGCAAAAGTTGTGGATACAACTGTCAATAAACATTAATGTAAAATTTAAGATGATGGTCTTTTCTCCCTGGAAATAAATAGGTTTGCTTATGATGAAACCTTTTTCCATGTAAAGGCCATAAATGACAAATCAAGGTTAAAACACCTTCTTCCTCTTTCTTCGTCGTATTTGATTCTATGGTTAAAACATCCGGATATTAATGGATTACGTTTACAACCAATTACCTGCATTAGGATTACTTTTTGGTTGATAATTTTTTTTTTCTTTTTGCCTTATATCGGTTGCTTGTCTGTTCTTATCTACTTTTATAAAGGCTACACCAGTTACGTCATCAGCTAAAGTCTTACAGTTAACCATTATTCCAGATTTTCTAGTTATGGATAATTCTCCGGCTTCCAATTCTCAGTTAGGTGCAACAGATTCTCCAGAATCGCCTTTGAGGACAGGCACGCCAGATTCTGGATGCAGAAGTCCCAAAGCACATTCGTGCCTGTTTGATTCTGATTTTGTATCTGTTGATGCTCTTGGAAAGGTCCTAATTATATCCGTTCCTTCACTTTATTTCGAAGATGTGATGCATTCTAAGCGTGCAAGTACAATTACAAAAGAGTTGATAAATACTTCCAAGCAAGATACTAACTGTGTGAAGACTTCAGATGAAATTACGCGAACGGAAGCTGTTCTAAACATAACTTCTCATCATAAAAAAAGTATAGAAGTTGATATTTTATCAACACCTGGATTTTGTGAAACTGATTCAGACAAAGAGAGAATGCTAAATGGAGTAGAAAAAATTCCTGAGACTCCAGATGACACTTGTGAAATGGCTGATGAAGCTAACATTGATCTCAGAGATATTGAGCTTAGCCCTCGGCTAACTAATTTTATCGAAACAGGCGTTGTTCCAGAGTCTCCCATAACTGATAGAGGTCTGTAGTTATCCTTACAGTTTAATATGTTCTGGAGTTTGTACAGAAAGACTAACTAATTCTAGCTTGATAAACATGGATTTTGCAGGGCTTTTAAAGCAGGAAACAAGAAATGAGTCCTTTATTCCGGACAAAGCATCATCTCCTAAGTTGCACACTGAACTGCTTTTGAAATCTTCAAGTCCAATGGAAAATGATAGGAGCAACATGGAAAATACCCCCTATGGAAGTAAAGTCCCAGTCATGAAAGATGAAATGATGCATTTACTTAGGGTAAGCCCTGTTGCTAGCACTAGATGTAGCCCTGTTTCTCCACTTGTGGTGGAAATGAAAAGTCCTTTGGCAAAACTTACAGACAGTAGCAGTAGTAAAAGTTGGCACTTAAGTTCTGTAGAAAAAGCAGAGACAGTTGAGCACGCACGGGTGTTTAAAAGGTTGCGCAAAGTTGGGGATTGTGGAAAAGATAGGAGCTCAAAAAGCATGAAGGAAAATTCTTGTGTCTCTCCGGCAAACTGTGCCAAATCTTTTTCTCGTGCCAATCCTATTCAAGCAAAGTCTGGTAGGGGTAAAACCTATGTCATACATGACGTTGTTTCCAGTGCTGGTGTTTTTCAGTTTTACTTCCACCTTTCTAAGATTGAATAATGTTGCCGTATACTTTGCTGAGTTTGGATCCTAATTACTGTTAGAGAATTGCAAAGTTAAGAACGTCAAGAAAGAAAGTTGCATACAGGTTGTTGATCAGGCTGTTATGTATTGTTTTCAGGTAAAAAGAAGCCAGGGAATGATGTCAGAACATTCATTGATGAAGAAGCTGAGTAAGTGCCTTGCCCCCACTTTATTTTTCAGGGAAAAAGAAGGAAATACTTGCTAATTTATTGACCCACCAAAGGACAGGCTTTCATCCATTACTTTGTTCTTTCACAAAATTATATTACCAAATTTCTGATAGATAAAAATGGATATTAAATATCTATTAACGGAAAGCTAGTTGAGTGTGCATATTTGATAGATGTCTTCCATTATGGCTGTATAATTGGTACTTCATATATTTGGCTCAGGGTGTCTACAGAAGCTGAAGTCTCTCTTGAAGAAGAAGACGATGAGAGTGATTCGTATGATGACAGTTTCATAGATGACAGGATAAACCCTACTGCAGGCAGTACCCAGATTGAATCTACTGGTAGAGTTGACATGATGGCAATTTACAGGTTGCTCACTGTTTTCTTCTAGTTATTTCTGCCATCATCTTAAACTCCCATGAAATCGCTAGCATTCACATTTAGAAGTTATTAAATATAATTGAACAGTCAGATGAAAACCAAAATCTGCAAATTTCATAAATTTATTTGTGAAAAATGTTTGGCCATATGAATTGAAAAGATATAATAAAACTGGATCTGAAGAGATGTAGTTTCACTTGTAAGGACATTATCAATCTATCCATAAATTTCAAATACTTTATAAGGTCAGGCTTTAATGAACTGTTTGCTTGTTATATAGGCGTTCTTTGCTAAGCCAATCACCGATGGCGAGGCAACCAACTCCTGCTTTCAGTCCTGACTGTATAGCTTCCACGAGCAAAGATGATGGAAGTGGGTGTCCCTCGTACAAGACATTGTATTCTCTCCAGGCACCTCAACCCGAGTCCATAAATCAGCCTGCAACAAAGAATACAGAGGAGAGGATCTCCTCGGTACCCATGCCTTGCAGAACTTATGATTCTGCAGTTGAAAATGAGAGTCTGAAAAGCAGAAAGCGAAATTTGAGTTTCTTCCAAGTGGATTCTATCCCTGCAATCAACTTAGAGCAAGAATTCGAGTCCGAGGTCGGAGGAAAAGAATTATGTAATGCCTCTCAGCAGCCTCAAGTGGACAATGTTGATGACTTTGACGATGATGATCAATTTTATGCAAGTCTAGATCTTGATGCCATGGAGGCACAAGCTACCATGCTTCTGAAGAACAAGTCGGAGGCAGCATTGGAGAAGCAAGAGATAAATGGTCAACCAAATCCAAACATGCAGAATGGTGGGGTTGAAGCTCCTCCATCATTTGATCTAGGGATATGGTAATTGAGGCAAAATATGCAACAAGTTGTTTTGTATGATTATATTATATGGAAGCTGGGGAGGAATGGTTATGCTAAGTGTAAACAATGTAATATTTTGTATTATAGTTTGTACAGATTGTTCATGGATAGAGGAAAGTATTTATCTTGTATAGATGATGATATGCCCCTTTGTCAAATTCTTTTAATATAAGCAGCTAGTTTTATTAAAAGAGAGAATACTCAGAATTATAGTAAGGGTTTACAATTATTATCACAAACTAAATACATAATTTGGACATTTTTCTTAAAACTAACAATTTTAGATTATACAAGGATCATATATGAAAAGGATTAATATTTTATACATTGGCGGTGGAAACTGAAAGTTTCCACAAGCGCCTTAGTTTTAGGGTATATGGAGTTAATTTAGGGTATAAGGTATAGGGTTTAGGGGTTTAGGTGCAGGGGTTAGAATTTAGGGATAGTTGTTTCAATATAAGGTTTAGGATTATAATTTAGGGTTTAGTTATAGGGTAATATGGTGAGGATTTAGGTTTTAACCTATAAACCTTAAATTATAACCCTAAACCTTAAATTAAAACAATTATCCCTAAATTCTAACCCTTACACCTAAACCCCTAAACTATATACCCTAAAACTAAGGCGCTTGTGGAAACTTTCAGTTTCCAACGCCTATGTATAGAATATTTATCCATATGAAAAAGGTTAAAAATTCATCCAAATAACTCAAATGAAAAATAAAAATGAACAAATCTAATTGCAACGTCAAATGAACCACAAAAGAAGATTAAACTATTGAAAGACCATCAAAAATTACAAATTAGAGCCGAGCGTCGTGAGTAATTATCGACGAGCGCAAATCGCGTACCCACAATCCGTGGGTTCAAAGCAAGGAAGATCAGTAAGATTACAAATAAGCGTCATCTTGATCAGTCGTGGTGTTGTCAAATTCAACCCTGAGAAAAACATAAAATTAAAAAACGTTCAAATGATCGAGGAAGAAGAAAAAACATGTCAAAAGACATAGATAAACATGCCACAAAGGCATAATTTTTTTATTAAAAAATAAAAAAAAATAAAAATAATAGATTCGGCAGTCAACAACCAGCATTAAATCAGTGTCGCCGCCGATTAAATAAAAAAAAAACCTTACAATAGATGAAGAGGGTTGTATTAGGAAAAATAGAAAGAGGCTAGGGTTTTGCAATAAAATATTGACCCCATTGTCAAATTCTTAGAACAAAGATTAACAATTAAATTTTACTATATTTTATTTATGTATATTGTGTATGTCAAGTTCTGAATAAATTGAAAATAACTAATTATCGAGATGTGTTCGACCCATTTTTATATAATTATTTGTATCCAATTTAATGGTTAATTAATTTGGATTGAAGATTGCAATGGCCCATTACAAAGACAATTATTTTAATTTAATTTGCTCCATTTGCGTTGTCAAAATTCGAGCTTTTAACTTTATTTAGAATATCTAATGTCTCGTCTCACTAAACCAACCGATTGAAGTAGTAATTTGATTGGGGGAAAATGAAAATACCTAAAATAAAAGAATTCAATAACATTAAATATCATGTTTAAGAGTTAAGTGCATCAATTAATTAAGCTATACTACGGTTGGTGTCAACTACATCCAGTAGATAGGCCTATAAAAGAATGTGATTAAACTATCTAAATCTAATTTTAGGTAACGCCGCAACAAGCCCAATAGAAGAAAGTGGGCTCAAATGGGCCGCTTCCGAGTTTAAACTAAGAGATAAAAGCTTTATTTGTACATTTATATAAATTTAACACAAATAAATTCATTAAATTAATATATATATATATATATATATATATATATATATATATATATATTCAGCTCTTTTATCTCCAGCAATCTTATATTTCTTTTTCATTTCACTGCCTTTAATTGTATGCATTTTTAGACATTCAAGAGTTTATTTAGTTCAAGCATGCCACGTGGCTAACATGTTGTGTTGTATTGTCTAATAAAACTAACATATTTAGTGGGTCACAATTAATCCAATCTTAAATTCCCTTGGTACTATTTTTTTTAATTTCATAATAATATAAAATCATATTTATAAGTTTTTTAAATATATTTTTATAATAATACATATAATATTTTTTAAATTCTAAAAAATTCAAATATATTTTATAAATAATAATATTTGATTCGAATTAGCTAAAAAAATATGCTATAATTTTGAATAAACTATATATTTGGTACTCCACCTATTCTCATGTTTCTATTTTGGATACTAAACTATTTCTTGGTTAAATGGTATCTGCAAAACTATCCCATCGTTAGAAATTAATTGGGTGACCAATAGAAACATGTAGCTTTGCCTTAATTTTAACGATGAATTCCAAAATAAAAATAAAAATAAAAACGTAATTTAGATATTATTTTTTCAAAAAAATTAATTAGGTGGCCAACAGAAATACAAGAATAGGTGAATATTAAATATGTAGTTTATTTTTTTTTTAATTTATTATATAGTGTTACAAGTGAAGCGTAATTTTTGCAGGCGCAATGCAACGTAACAGTCACATCATAACAGTTTTTTTAAAGGTACCCGTGACACTATAATCACATTTAGAATTATATTTATATTTGAAATAAAATTACACCGTAATAAATGTTCATTCGAGAAAACCGATAATGTTCATTCGAAAAAAATCTCTCTGCTGAATAGCACATATTCTCTCTGCTGAATAGCACGTATTCTTGTTTTTCTATCTGGTAAGTATTTGTTCGTATCTTAGGGTTGGACTGATGGACCGAGTGGAGGAGGAGTTAGCGGGGTTGGAGATTGTGGAAGAAGAAGAGGAAGTCTTACCGCTCGAAAGCCCAGAAACTGTTTCATCCATTACCTTTGAAAATTGTTTTGTGGGTTCGTTCTTAACCAATAGCATTGTAAATTTCCAGTCAATGCGGGCAACGTTGGCAAACGTATGGCATCCAATTGGTGGCATTTCCATTTCGGATTTGGGTGATAACAAATACTTATTCAGGCTCTATCACAAAGTGGATGTGGATCGAATAGAAAAGGGGGCCCCCTAGAACTTTAATTCCTATTTGCTGATCATGCATCGCTTACTGTCAGGCGAAGATCCAATGTCAATTGATCTTCACCATGTGAGTTATTGGGTATTAGTTCATGATTTGCCGCATGGATTTATGTCATTGGATGTGGCGAAGAAAATCGGAAATTTTCTGGGTGAATTCTTGGAGTACGACTCTAGTTCGATTCAACTGGGCTACAGCGAATTATGCGAGTGCGTGCAAAAATAGATGTCAGGTCACCGCTAAAACGAAAGAAAAAATTTGCTCTGCCAAAGGGGACGACTTCATATGCCAGATTTGAGTATGAAAAACTCAAATTGTTTTGTTTTGTATGTGGAAATTGGGGCACGGTGAGAGCTTTTGCCCATTGCGAGTGCAGTATCCGACAAGAGAGTTTTGTTTCGGGTGGGATTTGTCTATCAGGGCACCTTCCCGGCGGGAGGCGGCGGTGAGAAGTAGGTGGTTGGTTGAGGAGGGGGTGGTTACAGGTGAGACTAGTGCAACTGCTGCAGAACGGTTGGGAAGTAACCGGTTAGTGGGGGAACATGGGTCGAATTCAGTTAGTGGACAAACTATGAATACAGTTTTTGGGGCCCAAAAAATTACAACTGAACCCAATGGGGGCCCAACGGGTAACGATGATGGCTCCAGACGGGCTGATAATATAGTTATTGAGAATGAGGATAACCCAATCTTTCAAACGGATGGGTCCAAAAGACAGAGAATGCAACATGAAGTAGCTGATCCAAATGCGAAGGAATTGCTGGGAGGAAACACATCTGAGATATCGGCAGGTCTGGTAAACCAGGCCAGCCGGACGCCATGAAACTCATATGTTGGAATGTTCGAGGTTTGGGTATGCCTCGGACTGTCCGGCGTCTCCAGCACATGCTGCGAGACTTAAACCCATCCGTGATTTTCTTTATAGAGACAAAACTACGGGGTGCACAAATGGCGCAAGTAAGAAGACGATGTGGATTTGTAAATGGCATAGATGTTGATGCGGCGGGACGCAGTGGAGGACTCTCGATTGGGTGGAAGAACAATTGTGTTATCTCACTTCGTTCATACTCCCAAAGGCACATTGATGTTATTATAGAAGATGATTCCGATGGTAAATCTTGGAGGCTAACGGGGTTTTACGGTGCACCTGAACAACAGAACCAGGCTGCTGCGTAGAACCTTCTTCGACAACTTAATGACACACCATATCTCCCATGGTTAATTATCGGGGACTTTAATGAGATTGCATTCTCAAACGAAAAGAAGGGTGGGCTTCCGAGAAGTGAAAGGCAAATGAGTGATTTTAGAAGAGCTTTACTCGATTGTAATGTTGAAGATATAGGCTACCGAGGGTGATGGTTTACGTGGGAAAAAGGAAAATTCAGCACTACAAATATTCGGGAAAGATTAGATCGGGGGACTGCAAACACTGCTTGGTTCAATCTGTTCCCATCATATGCTCTACACCATATACCCCACTCTTTTTCCGACCATTGTCCATTGTCATTGAACACAACGGAAATGAATGGGTCAA
This sequence comes from Hibiscus tridactylites, assembly GCA_958450335.1. Lineage (NCBI taxonomy): Eukaryota > Viridiplantae > Streptophyta > Magnoliopsida > Malvales > Malvaceae > Hibiscus > Hibiscus tridactylites. Next base: position 5,455,847 of record OY288271.1, read on the forward strand.
ATAATGTATGTCATTTCAGATTCGAAGCGGCTTGGCTATTGGAGGAATCATGTGAAGGTGAGGTCAAAAAATACTGGGATAATTCAACTGGTACTCTGCCTGAACGCCTTAAACAAGTTGGAATAGGCCTTGAGAATTGGTTCCGGGAGTTAAGAAGAACAAGGAAAGTAACAGTGGGGGATTTGAAGAAAAGACTTGAGCAGTTGCGTGATCAGCCACCCACAGATGAGGTATTATTAGACATCACCGAAACAAAGCTGAATTTGAATTTAGAGATGGATAAGGAGGAGTTATACTGGGAACAACGTGCCCGGGCAAACTGGCTTCGAAATGGAGATAAAAACACTGCTTATTTCCATAGATTTGCTTCCCAGAGGCGTAAAAGAAATAAAGTTGAAAGGTTGGTTGATGAGTCGGGAAATTCGGTTAACTCGAATGAGGGACTGCTAAACCTTGCAACGAGCTTCTTTGAGAACCTGTTTCATTCGAACGGTGTTGAAAGCCCTGAAGAAATCCTCGAGGGCGTTTCGCCGTGTATATCCGAGGAAATGAATAATGCTCTGGACCGTGTTTTTACGAAAGAAGAGGTTAAAGAGGCTATGAAAGAAATGGGCCCACTCAAGGCCTCGGGAGAAGATGGTTTGGGGGCAGTATTTTATCAGAGATTCTGGCACATAGTGGGTGAAGATGTGGCCCGGTATTGTATAGAGGTATTAAACGGTGAGCATGATATTGGGCTAGTTAACCACACGCGTATCGTCCTTATACCAAAAGTCTCTACACCAGAGCGTATGGCCCACTTTCGGCCCATTAGCCTATGCAATGTTCTGTATAAAATAAATTCCAGAATGCTTGTAAACAGGTATGCACCAGTCGTGACCCACCTCCTATTCGCTGACGATAGTTTGTTATTTGGAGAGGCAACTTACAATGGGGCGATGGACATTAAAAATCTCTTGAGGATCTACTCTAAATGCTCGGGCCAAGAAATAAATTTTGCGAAGTCTGGAATTTTCTTCAGTGCAAATGTGAGTAGGCTAGTCAGACAGAATATCTGCCAGGTGCTGCAGGTGCAGGAATCAGAGAACCCTGAGAAGTATTTGGGATTGCCATCTATAGTGGGAAGAAATAAGAACGCTGCTTTCCGTGGTATAAGAGAGAAGTTTCAGAGGAAGACGGAAGGGTGGAACATCAGACCTTTTTCGGTTGGTGGACGAGAGGTTTTTATAAAATCAGTCCTACAAGCTACTCCTCAATATGCAATGAACTGCTTCCTATTGCCAGCATCTATTTGTAAGAGTCTTGAAGGGATCACGGCTCGATACTGATGGCATAAATCGGGTGCTAGGAAAGGTATTCACTGGTGCGAGTGGAAGTCCTTATGTGTCCTAAAAGAAGACGGGGGTATGGGGTTCCGTGACTTGGGAAAATTTAATTTAGCCCTATTGGCAAAACAGGCATGGCGAATTTTGCAGAACCCAGGGTCACTTATTGCAAGGGTATTCCGGGCAAGATATTTCCCTAACACAAGCTTTATGAATTCTAGCTTAGGGGTGAACCCCTCCTACACATGGCGAAGCATATGGAGCTCTAAAGGACTACTGGAAAAGGGAATGAAATGGAGCATAGGTGACGGAATGCAGATCTCAATATGGGAGGACTACTGGCTGCCTGGGCCGGTAAGTAAATTGATTGTTTCTCCGAGGGTGGATGGGCTTTACATTGTTCGAGACTTAATGGTTCAGGGAGCAAACGAGTGGAACTCACAGCTGATAAATGCGAGTTTTAATCCGCAAGAGGCAAGTGAAATTCTTAATATACCTCTCCCAGCATCTCATTTACATGATAAACTGGTAAGGAGAGGGGAGCATTCGGGTTTATGCACTGTGAGGAGTGGTTACAGACTATTGCTTAATAGTCCTACTATACCAACTGATAGCAGAGTTGTTTTCAAGCAACTATGGAGCACAAACAGCCCTTCAAAGGTAAAAATCCATGTTTGGAAGTCTCTCTGGAACTATTTACCTACACTATAGAACCTACACCAAAAGAGAATAGCCTGGAATACTACGTGTTTTAGATGTCATAATGCAATCGAAAGTATTGCACATGTTTTTCGTGATTGCCCATTTTCAACACAATTATGGCATACCCTAGGAGTTACATGGCCTGCAAATGTAGGTAGCCTATCATATTTTGAGTGGTTATCTTGGTTATTCAAACATAGACATTCATTTACAAATGAGCTACTGACATACACCATTTGGGCTATATGGCACGCACGAAATAAGCAATTACATGAGGGGAAATCTCAGACAGTCCAAGGCATATACATGTTTATTAAAAGTAGTATTACAGAATATGAGAATACCTCATGGAGCTACCATGTCCCTCGGTCCCCAATAGAGGCTCGTTGGATCCCTCCACCACCAGGTCACTTCAAACTAAACGTTGACGCATGCTGTGTTCCTGCAGCAAAAAAGGTGTATTCAGGCTTCATTATTAGAGATGAAAACGGACATATTATGGGCTCTGGAACTTTACCTCAGCTAGAGTTCATATCGGTGGTCCATGCAGAGGCAAGAGCCATAATACATGGTTTGAAATTTGCTGTTGATTTGGGATTTCACCATATGATCGTTGAAGGTGACTCCAGGACCCTCATTACAAAATTAACAACAGAGTCAGATGATGCATCAGTGGTCAGGGGGAAATTGCAGAAATAAAAAGGCTAGCACAAACCTTCCAAGAATGTCGTTTCGTCTTCTCCCCTAGGTCAGGCATCGAAGCTGCCCACTCGATTGCAGGTCTGGGAAAGCTCGGCGTCGAAGGATGCTGGATCGAAGAGGCCCCGAATCAAGTCATGCATGTGATACATAAAGACATGCAAACCCAGATGTAAGCGATAGAAAACACATCGAATCTGAAATGGTTATGCAGGAGGCTTAATGATGTAGATCTGACCGGTTGTGAGCTCTGATCGGGTCGATGGGCAAGGACGGTGATGCAGATGGCCTGAGGAAGCTTGATGAGGAAACTCTGGTCTGGCCGGAGTCTCGGGTTTGGCCGGGGTTTGCGAATGATAAAACCGGTGGCTGAAGGAACTTATGACGGACTTGCATGGTGTTTTCGGAAAGGTTTTATGTCTCACCGGAGTTGCAAGGTCTCGGTTGAAGAATTGGGGGATTTCGACCGCCTCCATAAAGGGAGCCCCAATTCCCTTGCTGAATGCAGGGTTAGGTGTCGTTTTGTGTTTCTTTTACCTGTTATGTTTTCTTGGGCTCAAACATTGTATTAGGTTTGAGCTATGTTTATTTTCTTTACTTATTTCTGTTTTTGGGCTCCATCCATCTATTGGATCTGAGCCTGGATTGTGATGTTTTAGTTTTATTTCCTGCATGCTTTAAATAATAACAAAACGGCATTATTCCAAAAAAAAAAAAAAATACACCGTAATATTACAATTGCATCCGACAGCAACTACAATTTAATATTACCGGCAGCGAAGTAATTTAAGTAAAGAGTGAAGAGTGTCGGCAGCTCCATTAAAAGCTTCCTCCTCCACGAATCAAAGCAGTTGGCCTTTGTCCGTGATTCCCACCACTCCTCTCTCTTCCTTTTTTTTCCCATATGCTACAACCAATGAGATCCTCAACTCACTGACTATTTCTCTTTCTCTGTAAAATGCGGAATACTAACCGTTCCACTTCGCTCTCTCCTTCCCCACCTTCTTCACCACGGTTTCGCCACGGACGCTCCAAGAACTTCACTTCCGTTGGGGCCGGCGCCGGAGCTGGACGTGTTGGGAAGCAGAGGGCGGCGGATAGGATTGTTTTCGTGTTGATATCCGCCGTGTTTCGAAGAAAAGGAGTGCTGTTGTTCGCACCTTTATTGTATATCTCGGGAATGTTGTTGTTCATGGGGTCGTTAGGCTTCGATGTCGCGAGTTTGAAAAACGCGGTTGATGTTGTTCATAGGCGTTTGCCGCCTGGCTCCGTTTACTGGAGTCCTCAGCTTTTTGAGAAGCTTTGGCCGTTTATGGAGGCTGATAGCATTAGCAATGCCAGTCATAATACGGTACTTTTGTTTTTTGGCTTCTACTTATCTATTTATTGTGCTTTGAGAATTCTTATACCAACTTCAGTAGGAATAAATTTGTGCATCGAGCTATGGATGTTCAATATTATTTGATTAAGCTTTTAGAAGAAATTATTGAATTTTTTGGGAACAACAAATGGGAAATATAATGCCTGATTATATTTTGAATAAGTTGGGAGAATATATATATATATTTTTTTGTAAAATGAGTTGAGATGTCTGCTGCATTAGGCTGTGTTTGCATCAAAGGTTCATTCTATTGGTATTGCTTGTGCTTGGTTTACCGGAGAGTGTTTAAACCATTTCTCTCTCTGGCTGCTGGCATAGTGTCAAATTTTCGCCTGCACTCTGATATCCTTCTTGGAAAAGTTTGTTTTTGAATTCACTGTGAAGCCTGGATGATGAATTTGTTAGTGTTTTTCAACGGTAAAGCAAGAACACTGGAAGATGAGTAAGAATAGAGGTAGCCGGAAGGAAAACTCAATCGATTAGACGGAAGTCATTTACCATATCTAGCGGTAGCTATTGATAGAAATAGGTACTTTGACAGGATTTCCAAAACCATTACATTTATAAAATGGATTCAGCTGATTCAAAATAATCACTTCATAAGAGCCTTCTTAATTTATCTAAACCCAACATAACACCAAAAGGATCATGCCTTAGTTATGATTTGGCAAAGGGATTATTACTAAATGCCTTGTATTGCAAAATTTAATTAGATTTATAAATTGGCTTTAGCTACCATGCTAAGGGTATCATACATTGCACCAAAGAACTTCTTTGTTGATGGAGAAGCCATGCTCCCAGCCTTTGGCTTTGAAAGGGGATGAACTCTAAGCAACCAGTTTAGGCACTATCACATAGCATGAATTAACATGCAGGGGTCCATCATGAGAATAGAGTAAGCTTTGAGAAATGGCTTTAAATATGTAAATGAATCCTCCTCTGTTGTACTATTGCAGGAGGGCAAAGAAGATCTTTTATCCTTTAAGAATCATTCACTGTCTATTCATCTGAGGCTTTCTACTATCTTTGATGAAAGTTTGGCTAACACAATATAAAATGAAAAATTATGGCAGTTGATGACAACATGGAATCTGAAAATGCATCAAGCTTGGAAGCCGTGTGTCAACTCCATCAGTTCTAAAACAGGTTTGAGTTTTTATATCATTTCGATTGATTTTCTTTTTCCAATTTTTGTAAACTATATCCTCATCTTGTAGGTTTATGCAAATTATCCAATTTGATTTTGTAAATATGGTAACTTAGAATCTCTGTTTGAGGGCTCATATTTCAACTTCGTCCAGAATTTAATGTGTATTTTAAATGCCTTGATGTTTCTCTAAAATATTTCTGAGTTTTTGGTGCCTGCACCTTCATGTGGCACCTATGAAGCAGGGGCATGAGGGACCTGTTGTTCCAGTGTTCGACACAGACTTATAGGTGACATGGCGAAAAACATACACTACACTTGGAAAAAGATTTTTTTTTAAAAATCCAAGGTTAAAACACGTGCGGACTCAAATTGAGAGAATTGAGATGAGTGATCCTGAAAGCTTAAAAACATAGAGAGAGAAGTGAATAATGATGCCTGTAGTGAATAGTAATGAATAGGTGCTAAAATCTCTGGAAAAAAGCTTTCTTTGTGCTTAGCAAGAATGGGAAAGAACATTGAGAGAGGAAGGGATAATGAGGGGAAGCTTTCATTCTTATGCCAAGTGTGAACCACACTATTTGGGAGAAGGAGAAAAAATGGATAATTACCTTGATCCATTTCAGAAAATTAGGCCCAACTTAGTTCAATTAATCATATATTTTAGGTTTAGTCCAATTAAGGTCTCTTTAGCTTGTAAAAATACTAGTTTTTTTAGTAATAATTCAGACTAAAACCAATTAATAAGTTTTAAGTTTGTAAAAAACTGATTTATACATTTAATGAAAAATAAGAACATTATATTCACATTGGATATTTTTATATAAAATACATAATAAATGCGGTACCTGTATTCTCACTTTTCAGAATTTATCATCTCATGCTCATGTCATATCAGATCCGTATTATATGTTTGTGCTTCATAGTGTGGCACTGGTAAATATTTAACACCATATCTGTTATTTCAAGGAATTAGTTGTTGTCAGGTTGATAATATCTGCAATTCTATTTATACATCTCTTGCCTCTTCTAAAGTTAGATATTAATTGCTGATTTTTGTGTTTTCAAGGTTTTTCAGAATTGCCAGAGTCTAATGGTTTCCTTATAATTGAAGCAAATGGAGGCTTGAACCAACAACGCTTATCGGTTGGTTTTAGTTGTTACTGAATTTGGTTGCCCGTATTAAACCTCGAATCAATAAAAATTAGTGAAAATGCTTGATTGCTCTAGTGAACATTGTTGTCAGTTCCTCTTTATTGCTTCTTCATGATCCCCCGGTGATGTTATAAATAGCCATAATGCGCTTTATATTACATGGCTTTGTTCTTACCGAAACTATTTTATCTGCTGCTTGCAATTGGACCATTGGACGCATATGATAGGGCATTCATTCCCAAGTAGTCAAGAACTGTTAAAACACCCTTTTGGAGATTCCTTGGAATATCGTGGAGAGTCTGGTTTTTAGTTTACTCTATTGTTTTCTTCATTCTTGCTTGAAATGATCTGCACTTTCTTTGTTATGCATTTCACTGTCTAATGGCTAATTTGACAGTATTTGAGGCACATGATCTTCATTTGAATGTGTTCTGATTGTTATACTTATACCTTACATCAGAAGCCCCAATTAATATTAGACTAGCTATACTTTTTCTATCAATGTTTGTTCATTTTGAAAATCACACTATTTACGAAGCCATAATTAGTTAGAACACATTTTTAATAATTTTCAATGTCTTTCTTCAAAAACTATTCTTTCATAAACTTAAATAGGATAGAGTTTTTAGAACTAAATATTTTCAGCCTTTGTTGTCTTGTCTCCTTGTAACAGCTAGGGTTCACATGTTACTTGTAGTACTTTTTGTAATTTCCTTACATTGGTATTTTTGAGTAAAAGAATCATCATTGTTTTGGACAGTTCATAAAGATCATGCTTTGGATTTGAAAGATAAAAGAACATTTTGAGACTTCCTAGAAAGAACATCGGTACTATGATATGCAAGGATAATAATATTTGGTTTGTTAAATTGATTTGCTATATAGAAGGCCAAAGATGCAAAATGATTGACATGTCATCTGAGAACACATTTTAGTATTTAGCTTTAGGTATCTGGGCGAGACCATATCCATCAGTCTCCTTTGTATGATTTTTTCATCTTTTGCATTGTTTTCTTGATGGGTTGATGTGTTGAACCAATTTATTCTGCCCATTCAGGCATGATGACCTGATAACCTTTGTTTCTAGTTCTGCTATGTTGGTCAATATTCAACTTGAGCTGAAGCTGTGTGCTTTACTAGACTAAACAAGTTCCTTCAACTTGTATGTCTGAATAATTCTTATGACAGACACACATAGCAAATGTACACTCGCTTGTCAATTGTTTATAATAGAAGAGAATGACAGTATTATTTGATTGCATCTTCACACTTTTGATGCAGATATGTGATGCTGTGGCTGTGGCTTGGCTGCTAAATGCAACTCTTGTCATTCCAATCTTTCATTTAAACAGTGTTTGGCAAGATTCCAGGTTATCTTCATCACCCTTTTGATTGTTAGTGCATGTTCTGACTAAATCCAGGTTTGAAACTAATTTTGACAACCATTCTCTTTGCGTAGAAGGAATGGTTTTCAACAACATTATTACATTACAGTCACTATTATGGCTAAAGGTTTCTATTACTAAGGCCTACGCCATTTGGTCATAAACAATTTCACTGGGTTTAAATGTGGAGTCTCCCTGGTCCTATTGATGCATGTTATGATAAGGTACTCAAATATAAATTTATGGTAGTCTTGTTCTCTTCTCCTTTCAGTAGTGTTATGAAAGTATATCATTCAAATCAAAATGAAAACGATCTCTCTTTTCCTTGCAAAATTTCAAATTTTATGGGAGAACTGCTACTTGTTTTGGAAATTGAAAAGGTCTCCAACCAATTGCATCTGAGACTGCAGTACTATTTGTAGTATATTTTATTCATGAACTACCTTCAAATGCCTTCACATACCAAAGGGCATAACTTTTAATCTGCCTTATTTTAGACTTATAGGAGAAATGATGCCTCCTTGAATGTGTTTTGAGAACACGTTATGCCTCCTTGAATGTGTTTTGAGAACACGTTAGAAACCATAATTGATTTATTTTTAATTTTGTCTGAAAGATTCCATACATATATTATTGACCACAGTAAAAAATGTTTCAATTCTTTAATATGCTTCCTTGTCATTTTCCATTTTACTGCAGCAAGTTTGGAGATATTTTTGATGAAGAATTCTTTATACATGCACTTAGAAATCATGTGAATGTGGTCAGAGAGCTCCCTGAAGATGTACTTCAGAGGTTTGACAATAACATTAGCAACATTGTTAACTTGAGAGTAAAAGGTTGGTCGAGTCCAGCTCATTATCTCGAGAAGGTTCTTCCAAAACTAAAAGCAATGGGGTATGCATTTTACTCTCCTTCTATTATGAGTACCCAAATTTTCCTTCCATGGAGAAAGTAAAATTGTGAGAAAATTAAATCAATGACAATATTCTTGCAATTCCTTTTCAGAATGTAAATGAGGAGCAGGTGAAAACTTAGGTGGTCTGTCGTAGCAAAGTATCTTCATCTCTTTAAGAAACACAATTTCTTACTGAAGGATGATGAATAAGAATAATGTCTAGTGCTGTAAAAACTTTCTGAGCTAATTGGATCAGTAATGCCTATCTTTCTTATTTCCTTTTGGTTTGGGACAGCTAAACGAATTTCAGGAAATTTTCTGCATTCTGAGTAAGGAGGAAAGATTTTACTAAAGTTCAATTTTCAAATAACTGTTCGGAAGTGCCCAAAACTTGCCTTTAAATTGTAGCGTGCAAACTTCTAGAAAATGTTCCAAAAGGTCAAAATTTGCTTGCCATTATCTGTTCAGCACATGACACCAATTTATTCTCTAGTTTGCTCATGGTGATCTCATCACTATCAAAACTTTCATGTTCAAATGGAAGCAGTTATTGATAGAAATGTAGTTCTTCAATTTTGTTTATTTCATTAAACATGCCTTGTGGTGGTTAGAACATAATCTTATTTGACTCATGCTGTATATATTTTTATTTATCGGCAGAAATTTGATGTTTTTTATTCCTTTGGATTGGTTTAAGTCTTACATATATTTGTTGTAGAGCATCTTTATATGTTGCAATACCTGAGTTATGTTCAGTGAGAGCTGCTAATATTTTAGAGATATACTGTTGTTATCATTTCTTTTGTATCATTTACCCTTCCCCATGCCCAATTTGTAACAATAGGGAATATGATTTGTTAAAATTGATTTGTAACACAACATGTAATGAGTTAATTGCTATATGATTTCATGTTTTCAGGGCTGTTCGGATTGCACCCTTTTCTAACCGGTTGGCATATTCAGTTCCTTCAAACCTACAAGGGCTTAGGTGCTTATCCAATTTTGAGGCACTGAGGTTTTCTGAACCTATACGGACGCTTGCTGACAAAATGGTTGAGAGGATGCTCAAGAATAGCTCCCATAGTGGAGGAAAATATGTTTCAGTGCATCTTCGGTTTGAAATGGTATTCTTCTTGTTCCTTGTACATGGATGAATAATTCATTGATTCTTGAGTTCTCTGTTTAGCCATTGTTTATTTTTGAAGGATATGGTTGCATTCTCATGCTGTGAGTATGATGGCGGGGAAGAAGAGAGACAAGAGATGGATATTGCGCGAGAAAGAAGTTGGAGAGGAAAATTTAGGCGAAGGGGCAGAGTTATAAGGCCAGATGCAAATCGTGTGGATGGAAAATGCCCATTAACTCCACTGGAGGTATCCAACTACTATAACTTGTTTTGCTTTTTTTGTGGTAGGGCATAAGTTATTCATGAATATTCACTGATTTATTAATTTGGTCCTGTAGGTAGGAATGATGCTTAGGGGCATGGGCTTTGATAAAAATACACCAGTGTTTGTTGCCGCTGGAAATATTTACAAAGCAGAAAAATACATGGCTCCCCTTAAACAGATGTTTCCACTTTTAGAAACAAAGGATACACTGGCTACTCCAGAAGAACTTGTTATATTCAAGGTATCAATTTCACCTGTTCCTTTGTTAGGTCGGCCAGAGAAAAAATTAATAGTTATTGCTTCGGAAGAGGAAGAAAGAAGAAAGCTAAAGATGACTAAATTTTGTAACATTCTAGTTCATAATGTAGGGCCATTCATCAAGGTTGGCAGCACTTGACTACACGGTTTGTCTTCACAGTGAAGTATTTGTCACAACACAAGGTGGGAACTTCCCCCACTTCTTAATGGGTCATCGACGCTATTTATATGGAGGACATGCGAAAACAATTAAGCCTGACAAGAGGAAACTAGCACTGCTATTTGATAACCGACATATCAGGTAAATTGTGGTCGAAATCTGTTCAAAATTCAAATCATCTCAGTATCGTTTTGATCAATTAGTTTCGTGTTTTAAACTGTTGTTTTTGGGTCATTTGCAATGTGTGAGTGACCTTGGACTGGTGCCTTAATTGGTACATCCTTCCCTGCCTTGAATAACTTCTTCCCCCGCCAACTTCCAATCTTGTTTTCCAAATTGAATGCACAATAGCATGCATTGAGCAGCCTGTGAACCTTGGAAGGGATAACATACCTAAAATGATTGGCATTGCGGATACGTCCATAATCGGCTGAATCTGTATCTCTGCCTATTTTGTGATGTTGCAGTGTTAAAAGATAGCTAAGCTTTATAATTGTTATGTCCTCTTATTTACTTTGCCTCAAGTGTATTCCTTTATCATATTCAAATGTGTTAGAGCTCATAACATCAACCGTCTTCTTTTCCTTTGTGTTTCATAGATGGGAAACTTTCAAACAGCAGATGAAAGATATGCTACGCCATAGCGATGTGAAGGGAAGTGAATCGAAAAAACCCACCGGCTCGGTCTACACGTTTCCAATGCCCGATTGCATGTGTAAGCGAACAGAATCCGTTCATGAAAACGGTAACACGACTCACTAAACTTCTATATAGTTGACTTTACAAATTTGCTCTACCCTCTTGCTCAAGATTTTCCTGTCATGCATTCGGTTGAGTTGTAGAATTACTAAACATTAATTCTTTTGATTTATTTAGGTAATAGTTTCAGGTTTTGATTCTTAAGTTTCGTTTTTTTTTCCAACATAACCTTAGTTCTCTGTAAAAATGTTGCATGTATATGATACAATAAAAGTTTATTGGATGTAAATTCCTTTATTAGTGTGCATTGGGCTTCTCCTTTGCTTTAAACTTTTGAATATGAGAATGAAATCTGTGTTTTTTCCCCCTGAATTTTTGTATATATTTAGGGGCGTTTGGTTCGCGGGAAAGATCATTACCAGTGGGAATAATCTTTTCCGGAATCACATACCCACGTTTGGTTCAAAAACATTTCCTCTTAGGGGTAATGAAATATTCCCAACAATAGCTATTTTTGGCTCTTTTTTCGGGAATGTCATTCCCTCCCTTTTCTTAGGTATTAGACAATTCTCTCACCTTTGGACAAGAATACCCCTAAAAATATATATAGTTATTTTAAAATGATTTTTCCTTTTTGTATATAATTACACAAGTATAAATCTATTTTATTTTTTTAGTGATTTAGGGTTTTAATACTTATTATAAAATAATATGATGCATATAAAATAAAAATATATCAGATTTTTATTATATTTCGATTTTTTTATATATGTGTTTGATTCAAATTTTATTATTGGTGTGTATTTTATTACATTTATTATTTAGATCAATTTTCATAAAAAGGTTTTCATATTATATTTTTTTTTATTTTCTATGAACTTTTATGTAAATATTTTGACTTTAATCTTAAAACTTCAGTTGGTTAAAAAAGAAAATATATTTCAAGGACAATTTGGTAAAACATGCATTTGTCCGATCTTATATTCCTTCAATCAAACAATGTAATCTTACATTCCCGCCAAACAAATCAAACAAGGTAATACAACATTCCGGGTAATATGTTAGGTAATGTAACATTCCGGTAATCTCATTCCTAAAGGTAATCTTACATTCTGTGAGCCAAACGACCCCTTAAAAATTATATTTTATACCAACAATCAGTCGGTCTAGTGGATGATACACTAGATCTCTTAAATAATGTAGGTTTGTATTTTAATGTTATGAATGAAAAATTCGATCTAGATTAATCAGGTAGTGAATCAAAATCTACTAATTAAACCAAAGAAAAATATAATTATATTTTCTTATGTTACAAAATAGTTACGTTATCATTAAAATTAACGTAATTAATTTATCGTTTAATATTTATGTTTTATTTTAGTTCTAAAAATTAAACTTTAATATTTCTACTCTCCTTTGTGCTTAATCAATTCTTTTATTGCGTTCTATGAAGTGAAGTGCAAGAATATAAGAAATAATTGCATTAACTAACGATATTCAAGAAAATATATTTTTCATTTAATCTATATGTATATGGAAATCAATTAAATTAGTATTAATGTCAACCAAGTCTATGTACAATTGCTCTTACCTTCCCTTGTCAAAATAAATAAATTAAAGCTTACTTTATTTTTCATTAAACATTATTTTTTAATGTTTTTTCTTGCAGTTAATCAAGTGATGTGTTAAATATAACATTTTAAAACATTTTTTTAATTTATGCATACCAACATATTAACAAAATCAATGTAGCAAGAAATAAACTCAGAATTAATTAAAAACCATATCATTGCATTATGAAACTCAGATTTTAGGTGGACCAAGACTCACATTCGATTCCATTCCATTACAATTATTTAATTATATATAGTGAGTATTTTCTCTTACATTCATCAACTTAAGCTGGCTGGAGAAAACTCTGAAAGCCAAGAAAACACAGCACCGATCTAAAGTTCCTGCTTGGCATCATTACCCTTGAGTTTGGGGGCTTCATTAGCCTCTCCACCGGCAATGTCAACAACCCTGGGACCCTTGATCTTGTCGGGAGACAACTTGGCCAAACACAAAGTAAGTACCCCATCTTCAAGCTTGGCCTTCACACTGTCCAAATCCACATTCTCAGGCAACCGGAACTGTCTCCAAAACTTGCCGTAGGAGCGTTCAACCCGGTGCCAGTGGTGGCCCTTCTTCTCTTCCTCCCTCTTCCTTTCTCCACTCACCCTCAGCACTCGGTTCTCTTCGACTTCGATCTTCAGCTCTTCCTTCTTCAACCCCGGCACATCAAGCATTATCATATGCCCCTCCGGTGTTTCCTTCCAATCAACCCTCGCCGGCGACACCGCTAAGCTCTCTTCCTTCTCTAGGGCAAGCGGGATTTGCTCCAACACTCGGAAGGGATCCGGGAACAAGAGACTGCCAGCGCCGGGGAATTGGTTGTCCAGGAATGGCAGCAAGCTGGAGCCATTGCATAGGCCAATGTAACACACTAAGAGCAGCAGAAAGAGCTTCATCTACAGAATGTGAAGATTAAAAGACGACAGACAAAGGAAAGCTAGGCAGTTGAATTCTATTGCATGGATCGCCGTTGTGAGAAGATTAGAGGGGATATTTATATGTGCATAAAAGTCTGTAAAATTCTTGAAATTTCTGGCGTAGAAAAATTGGGAAGATTCTAGCGACAACCAAACTCAGCAGCTGGCAGCGCTGTGCAAATCAAAAAGAGAGGAACCGAGCAAGAGCGGATACATCGTCCAGGTTCTAGAGCCTTTGATGTCTATTCTCTAGTTTATTTTACGTAAAAATAAAAGATAATTATTTGATAAACTAACAATGGAAATTAAAAATTTTCACGAATATCTTAAATTTAGGGTTTAGGCATTTAGTGTAGGGCGAATGGTTTAGAGGTTTAAGTGTATGAGTTTTAAATTTAGGGATAGTAATTGAAATTTATAATTTAGGGTTATAATTTAGGATTTATAGATTAAAACCTAAAAATTAAACCTTAACATCTAAACTCTAAATTCTAACCCTAAATCCTAAGTTCTAACTAGTAAGTCTAAATTCTAAATCTATACAACTAAACCACTAAACCTTATACTCTAAACTAAACCACTAAACCCTAAAATTAAAACACTCATAAAAACTTTTAATTTTTACGCCGACGTAGAAGATAATATTTTAAAAATAAATGATTTTGTTCTTTTCAATTGATACATATTTTTTATTCCATCAACTATATTAGTATCTACTGTCAGCACCATGAAACTCTAGGCACATATATACAATGACGGGGTTGCAACACATCGTATTAATAAGTTCATCATCACATCATCATCTAAAATTGAAAATATTTTAAAAAATAAATTTTACTTTTACCATCATGGTTTGACCATTGGTTCGACATTGACCAGCTTGACTTCAATAAATTAATTTATTTATTTAAATTTCTGTATTTTAAATTTCAAGAATTTTATTGAATTTATAATATATTTTTATAATTGTGTACATTTTCAGAATTTATATTTAGATATGTAATTTTTCAAAAAATAGAACTTTTAAATTATAATATTCTATTTATGGAATGATATATATTTTACAAGGTTGGAATTTTTTAGGATACATATATCTTTTAATTTTCATTTTATTTTATTAGAAAACTAAATATTTGAGTTTTTAGGATATTTATATATGTTTTCATTTTTTAAAATTTTTATTAGAATATTTAAATATATTTCTCATTCTTTGGTAAAATTTATAGATATTATAGTTTCTCATATTTTTGTTATTAAATTTTAGAATCCCTTTTAAGTATCTTATCCAAGTATGACTCCATAGATAAGTCCAAGATTCGGCCTCATGGGTAGGGATGGGCATTCTACCTGGATCTGACGGGTTCTGACCCGATCAGATCAGATTGGGTTTTTGCTGAAGGTATATTCGGGTCGGGTCGGGTTCGGATTTAAAGTGAAAAATATTTAACCCGACTCGGGACTAATAGTGTAATTTTTTCTAAATTTTTTAGGGATATTTATAATAATACCCCTTTATATATATATATATATATATACATATATTATAATTAAGTCCTTAAAATTGAATTTTTATTTATAATTTAGTCCTTTAAATTATAATTTTTTACAATTAAGTCCCTTTAAATTATTTTTTTACAATGAGGTCTTAAAATTAATTTATTTTATATAGTTCGGGTCGGGTCGGGTCGAATTTAGTATATTTATTTTTGGGTCGGGTCAAGTCATGTCGAATTTTTTAAAGAATATTGTCGAGTCAGGTCGGATACGAGTTTAGGGTGTTTATATTCGGGTCGGGTGCGGGTGGGCCAAAAACCCGACCCGTGCCCATCCCTACTCATGTGCACAACAAAAATGTGTATTGACATGTCACGTGTGAATGGCATGCGTATTATCGTCCTTGGTAAGGACTAAGGAATGACAACAAGAGGAGGTAAGGCAGTTTTTGATTGCCCCGATTTTGGTACGAAATTTTAAAATTTTGATCTACCATGCTATACTTAGAAAAAATCAATAAAAATATTAAATATAATAATTATAATAAGTATAAAAAAGCTGGTTGGATCAGATTGAGAAATTTCTGCACAAAACTCGACCTAATTCAGACTTAATTTTCTTTAATTAAGAAAATAGTTCTTATCGAATCAGATCATGACCTTACAGGGCGGAATAATTTTGATATCCCTGTACCTAATGTGGAACGCATCATGTGGTACCTAGCCTCAGGAGCTTTATAATCTTCTCTCTTCCTTTGGACAAAATGTAAACTCGGACCACAAGGTTAAACCTAACAAATAAACAGGGGCGGAGCCACATATATTTTTAGGTGGGCATGTAAATTTTAAAAAGTTTACACATTTAATTTTAATTATTTTAATTTTTATAAATCAGTCTTTAAATTTTATGATTTGTGCATGAAATTTGAAGATTTTTATTATTTGTGTTCACCTTAAAACTTTAAATTTTTTATAACATGTGTTCACCCTAAAAATATTTTTTATTATTTGGGTTCCCTGGGATCGGGTTGTGTGGGGGGGGGCCTTCTGTGCCTCGTCACTCTTTCATTTCTTGGTTGGTAGTGCTTGATCGGCTTCCAACCTGGAGCAGATTGATAGGATGGGGGCTTGTAGTGGATCCCATGTGTGTTATGTGTGAGGGGAGGAGTTTGGAAACAAGGGACCATTTGTTTGCAGAATGTGCGTTCTCAACACAACTTTGGGAGTGTATAGTGCAAATGTGTGGTTTGCAAACTGTTGGGCACTCTTGAAATGAGCTGTTTGATTGGGTGTTGCACTATGGAAAGGGAAAATCATTACGTGCAGCAATTATAAGAATTGCTTGGGGGTGTTTCAATTACTACGTCTGGCAGGAGCGCAATGGTAGGATGCATGGCCATGGGAAGAGAACCATTTCATCTATCTTTATGCAAATTAAGAATGATGTTAGATTTCGCTTGAGTGATTGTCCAAAGGTTGAGCATGGTAATTCATGTTTAAAAGCAAACTGGGGATTTAATTAATTCGGTTGTATAGGGTTGTTAGCTTTTTGCGGTTTTGTTGGGGGTGTTGATAGGTGGTATACGAGTTGTTTGTAAATTTGGAGGTTCTTTGGATAATAAAAATTTGATTTATCCAAAAAAAAAAAAAAAATATATATAATTATAATCTTCTTTCTCTGGGTAGACGCTCTTCGTGTTGCCTAACTGAAGCTTACTTTAAGGAGGTTTTACTGCTTTGATATTCTTCTATTTACCATTGTTTTGGAGCTTTTCCATGCTTCCTGCTCCTCATACTTTCTTCATGATTCAATAATTCCTTTTTATGAGTATATAAAACAATTTATATCTCCAATTTTATTCGTTAATTTGTAACTTTTTAATAAATTAAATGATGGTGTATTGATAATATATATATAATTTATTAATAATAAATTTTTGGTGATTTAAATATAAATCTTAATGTGTAGTAAACAGTATAAACTATTAATATAAGATAAAAAAAAGTCATATAAATTATGGTAAAAAAGAACAAGAGAAATATTCAGTACAACGTTCGGCGTCATTTAATAGAGTATTTGATTCGGATTTCTTGAAATCAACGTTGTGTTGAATAGGAAAAAAGTCCTCTGGCGGTTTTGGTGGTTCTACTTCTATATACTCATAACTTAAAAAAAAAACTAAACATTATCTTCTCATCATAAATTTTATATAGTAAACTTAACATTTTACACTCTAAATTCTAAATTTTAACATTAAATGTTGAATATAATTTTTAAAGTTGAGTCATACATAGATACACTAAAAAAAATATGTCATTTAAAATTTATTAATTGGCCTGATAATTAAAAATATTTATCTTACTTCATTTTATATGAGTTTAAATCCCAATATAAAAATATAATATTTCTCTATTTAATAATTAAAAAAAAACCATGCTATTTCTAATCGTGGAACAATCGCGTCCTTACTTTCTCTAAATTATATAAGAAAACATCACCTTTAATCTTTTGTTTTTTAAAATGATAGAGTGGTATCCACATGGCAAAACGGCTCCACTTTTTTTTTACCCTAACATTAAAAAATCAAATTTTATAATCTAGTCTTAAATTCTGAATTTTAAACTCTATACACTAAAAAAATCCTACATCTATTGTTTTAAATCTAACCCTAAACACTAACCTATTTTTTCAATGATGTGGCCAGTGGCGTTACACAAAAGGAAACTGCAGGGGCCACAGCCCCAAAAAAATTTAAAAATTTATAAATTAGACCCTTAAAGTTTTTAAAAAATTTATTTGGCCTCACAATTTTTTTGAAATTAAGATTAATTAAGTTTTAAATTTTGTGAACGTTTTCAATTAAATCTCTTCCATAATTTTTTAAAAGTTTTCATTAAGTCTCTCAATTTTTTTTTTCAAAAAAATTAGGGTCTAATCTCTAACTTTTTTAACGTTTTAAGTTGGCCCCAAACTCTACCACCAAGTTTTGCCACTAGATGTTGCATAAATACAAAGTCAGAGTTTTTTTTAAAAAAAATAATTTATTTATAAATTTACCCTACTTTCAAACATTTATACGTGCATAAATAGAAACACCGAAAAATTGCATGCAATTTATATTCGTACTTACGTGATAATTAATTAGCGATGAATATCATTTCCCTACCTAACGCGCCATCCTCCGTCTATTAAAAAACCAAGCTACCCTTCTTGGCACATTCCAGTAAACCAAAACCAAAATTATTCATTTATGTAGCAGCAGCTAGCACTCAATTCTTTATACAAAGGAAAGAGACAAGAGATGGACTGTCAAGCAAAAGACAACGTGACGAACATAGGTGGAGAACAAGACATCGTCATCGTCGGCGGTGGCATTTGTGGCTTGTCCACCGCCCTTGCTCTGCACAGGTTCTTCACTCCTCCGCCGTCTCCTCCTCCTTGATGAACCCCGGCAGATTCAAAAGTGGAAATATCAATATGTAGTGAACAAGTTGTACGTGTGTGTGTTCTGTGTTTTGCAGGAAAGGGATAAGGAGCATGGTGTTAGAGAGATCGGAGTCGCTGCGAGCCGCCGGTCTCGGAATCATCATGCAGCCGAACGGGTGGCGGGCACTTGATCACTTGGGTGTTGCCCCCAAGCTTCGGCAGACATGCATTGAAATTCCGTCGTAAGCTTTCTACTCTATTATTCAAACCCTCGGATATTTATAAATGGAACTGAAGTGGATTCTAGGAGAAAATTAAATACTAGAAAACAAAATCTGTAAGCTTTACTTCCCTTACATAAGAAAATGAAAACTGTTAACATTATAATAATAAATATTATAATAACAAAATCGGTAGTATCAGACTGCAGGTAAATCACTAAATAGTACCAATTATGGATATAATAATTATATTTATTTATAAAATTATTCATTATTTTTATCGATAATATTCATAATGAAATCAACTCATACGTCATGTAGGGGACTCTTTATAACAGCTGAAAAGGGAAAGTTTCGTGAATCAGAATTACCCCTTGGGTAAGTTGGAATTGCTTTGAAATATTTCTTGCTTTTTAATTAATTACGTCTATAAATCAAATTAAAAATATCAATTTCAATCGTTATTGTATTATTAATCGATATATTTGGCAGGAAAGGGGAATTACGTTGTTTGAAACGGAGGGAGCTGATGAAGGCATTAGCGGAGGCGTTGCCGGCGGAGAGTGTGCATCTGAGATGTCGAGTGGTGTCCATCGTAACGGATCCCCTCACTTCCGATCCTGTTCTTCAACTTCACGACGGTACTCTTATAAAAGCCAAGGTGCTACTCTACTTTTTATTAAAAATTTATACAAAATTAAATGAGTGCGGTCACGAACGGAATTAAGATTTGAACGTGAGAGAAAAAAAGTTAATTTTTAAATAAGTAATTTTATTTAAAAAAAAATATAAAGAAATTAAAGATAAGAATTTTTTTTTGAAAGGTACAAGAGCCCTTCTATTGTCCATTCAGTTTCCTCCCAGATTGTGGTAATATTAGTATTATAATACTTGTGGTCCATAACTTTAGATTTCTCGCTTTTATTATATACTGGTGCTGTATGTGATGGTCAGGTTAGAATTTTGGCCCATCTGCATCGACACGCCAAAATTTAATATATCTATCTGAAATTGACCCGTCATTTTATGATATTTCATTTTATTCAAATTTGAAAGTAAAGATTCAATCCGATCATACTTAAATATTTTTTAAAAAATAAATACAAAATAAATAAAAAATATTATAATAATTATTTTATTTTTTTTGATAAAACAAAGAGATGATTGAAAAAATATAAAGGAAAAATCATTATAATAATTATACTTAAATATTTAGAATAAAATTATATTATATTATATTTGTTTGAATTTAGTATTTTTAGCTGAAACTCAAACTCGATAAGACTTCTCCAACTTATCATCAAAAGTAGAAAAATATAAATGTTGAATGGTAAGTGGCTTCTCCCCGTAATTAAACATGAATAAATATAGTGTGGGTTCTGGTTAAATTATTGTTTGGCAGTGAAGCGATGGTTGGTTGTTTGATGACAGATTGTAATCGGATGCGACGGTGTGAACTCCATCATCTCAAAATTTGTAGGCGTAAATTCCCCGAAGCTTTTCTCCCGATGTGCGGCGAGAGGGTTCACCTATTACGAACATGGTCATCCTTTTCATGATAAGTTTCGTCTCCATGAATCCGGTGATGTTGGTTTGGGACAACTTCCGGTAACAGATAAGCTTGCCTACTGGTTCTTGACTCGATCTTTAACTTCTCAAGGTATATATTTCTATTACATATATATTCATATATTTCATAAGTCCGGTGTTATTAAATTGCACGATACAATATTACAATCGACAGATATGAGCGATTCTAAGAAGGATCCAGCGTATATAAAAGAAGTCTCGGTCGAAGCATTGAAGGGCTTCCCGGAGAAAATGGTGGAAATGGTGAAAGCCACCGATCCAAACGCGTTGTACCTGACTGAACTCTGGTACCGGACGCCGTGGGACATAGCGCGAGCCAAGTTCCGAAAAGGCACGGTGGTGGTGGCGGGGGACGCAATGCATGCGATGTGTCCTTTCATCTCGCAAGGTGGCGGGGCGTCACTGGAGGACGCCGTGGTGCTGGCGAGATGCTTGTCGGAGAAACTGAAGCAAGGCGGTAATCAAAGCGGAGATAGGCGCAAAATGTTGATCGAGGAAGCCCTGGGGCTGTACGTTAAGGAGCGTCGGATGAGGGTTTTCTGGCTTTCTTTGCAGACGTATCTCATTGGACTTACGCTGGACAATACGTCGAAGATGAAGAAAGCTTTGGGTATTGCTGGTTTGATTCTGGTGTTTGGAGACCAGAAAGGTCACACTGATTATGACTGTGGCCACCTGTGACTCACCGGTGCTTTTTGCTTTTTCTTCTCGGGTGCAGCAAGTCAAGTTTCCAAATTCATGAAAAAACTCACCTAAAGTCTAAAATGTTAGACTTTTATAATATTTAAAGTTAATTTTTTCGTAATTTTTATAAATTTCGAAACATTGTCCAAAAACTTAAAATATTATCAAAAGAATCAAGTTTTGAAATATGTTAAAAATCACTAAGGAAACAATCTAAAATATTATAAAAAAGTCTAACGTTACTCTCGAATAATTAGTAGTAGTTCAGTAGTGTGAAATATTCTCTCCATTTCACCAGAAATAAGGATCAGTTTCATGGATGAGATAATTTCCGTGTGTATTAACTTTAATGTATTTTATATAATTTAAAAGTTTATGTGTTTTAGATTATATTTTATACTATAGTTTAATTACTATTTTTATGTTGTGCAATTTTATATGTGTGAATTCTGTCAAGATCTTCTTATTAGTTGGGGAAGAATTCGCACAAATCGAACTTTTTAAAGAACATAAAGAGAGAAAATTAGATTTGTTTTATGATTGGTAAGCAGGAATCAATTTTTTTAGCAAGTTACATAATGTATCGTCAAATATTTAATATGATTTTACACGATTTATTTTCGTTCAAATAACGAATTCTAGCCAATTGAAAGAATTTTTTGATTAATTCAGAGATCGTTTTGATTCATAATAATAAAATAAAATATAAAGTTTTGAGATTTCAATTCTGATGCTATGAGTTTAGGATTAAAATTTTAAATTATAATATTTAACTAATAAATCTTCCATTTTAAAGATTTAATTGAACTAAAAGTTTTATTGTTTATAATAATTAAAGTGTTTTTTAATTTTAAAATGAATTATTTTTCTTTTGGTAGGGGGATTGACTACAATACAAAGATGATAACATCCTTGGGATTTTTATTTAATACCACCCCATGCCCCTTGAGGAAAAATAAAATTATATTTGGTGTCAATTACATCATATTAAAAATGTCTTCTGTTATTGGAAAACCTGATACCTAAAATTATTGCAATGTCATTAATCTATTATTATTTTAAAATTCATAAAATAAAAAAATATTTTAGTGAAAATCTTTCGCCTAGTCATTCATTCATTAATTTATTTTTTTTGTTCACGTTTGATTTGTGATCATCAATGGGTTCCACGTTTGTTGATGGAAAAATTTAGAGAATAATTCAAATGAAAGTTAGTATTTGAAATGTAGGAGATGTTGAAAAATATTTGTGGATATAAATTATTCAGTACACGCCTATACGGGGATCTCGTCACCTTTTAATATTTTTTTCTTAAAGGACGCCACTTGCAAGTGGTGAGATCCCTCTGTTTATTATTAAAAAAATAAAAAATACTACTTGCAGGCGGCGAGTTCTCTGTGTATTGTAGAAAACGACATATATCTCAAAATATTTTTTAACATCCCTTATATTTTAAATATTAACTTTCATTTGGCCTAAAAAAATCAGCGGAGCCGTTGTTGATAGCAGTTTATTTTAATTAATGTCTTTAAACATTAAATGAACATCTTAAAATTTTAATTAATAAGTGTTCATCAAGCATATAATAGAATAAGTTCATAAACAACTAAATATGTTTGTAAATAATAAAAATTAAAGAAATAAATGAAGGTGAATGTTTTTTTTTAATTTTCTTAAAGGAATTTTCGGGTTCTTGCAACCATCTAACTCCTTAAAAATTTAATTTAAAATATAAATTTATGCTAGATTTTCGACCTGCAAAATTATTGTAGTGTACAATATTTTTTTTAATATGTTGGTGTGATACAAATGTAGTATTTGTTTAATTTTTTAGTCTTTTTTAATAAGGTTTATACATCGTCTAAAATTAGTGCTTAAACCCGAGTCACCTAAATAAATTATACCATCATTTAATATTGAGACAACAAAGGGTGAGCTGTAGTGCACAATACTTGAAACCAGGGAAGACTCTATTTTGTAATATATGATTGTTTTAATCGTGATACAAACTTTGTCTTATACTATTTTAAGGGTTAAAATTCGCTATGAACTCCTTATTTTTAGTACACTTAAAATTTAGTCTCTCTATTTTTATTTGAAGGAATTTAGTTTCTTTGTGTTTCGGATTTGAAAAATTCAAATCCATTTGTTGAAATCATTAAAATTTCATTGTTAAAACCTCAATTTTTTTGTTGCCTGGCTGTCAAATTCATATTTTATGTATCTCAAACTATCATGTCAATAAATTTAATTAAAAAAGTTACAATGTCGAATATTAAACTTTAGTCTTTAACTTTGAAAAGTAGAGGGATTAGATTCTGAATATGTAAAGAGTAAAGGATTTGGAGTATATTTTAATGATTTTAAGCTAAATTATAGGGCTGTGATTTGTTCTGTTCCAGAGGTTACCAATTAGTTAAGACTAAAATTTAATAGATTTATAAGGGTAAAGTAAAAAGTAAGATGATGTGGTTATTTATGAATAAAAAATTAAATGATAATTTGATGCATTGGAAACGCGAAGGTAATTTTAGAATAAAATATCAGTGACTAAAACAATAACAATTACAAATATCGGTGACCAAATCGTTATTTATAAAATATCCAAAAAAAACTCAATAAAACCAACCAGACATAATCTAATAAGGAAGAATTCAATTTTTTTTTCAAATAAAAAATTTGATTGATTTATTGGTCCTAAAAATAAAGAGGAAGAATAGAAGGCAAACTCAATTATTCAAATATTAAAGGCTGGTTTCGTTTATTACAAAAGGCTCAGAGTGGAGTTGGGCTTCCGCCACCAGGTGTTTCGGGATTGGGTCCACTCGGAACAAGTCTCTTTAGCTCCCACTTAATACCGTCGAGTTTTCTGTTGACTCCCTTTCGCCGCCAATACTGATTTACACCATCGATGCTTGAAACAACACCGACAAGGCTCGGCCCTGAGGGAATGCTTCTCTTTGTTTCA
The DNA here is from genome assembly GCA_958450335.1 of Hibiscus tridactylites. Lineage (NCBI taxonomy): Eukaryota > Viridiplantae > Streptophyta > Magnoliopsida > Malvales > Malvaceae > Hibiscus > Hibiscus tridactylites. The sequence continues at coordinate 5,479,961 of OY288271.1, forward strand.
TAATGAGGCTGAGTCCTTGCTACCATGATTCCGCCACCAGGTGTTTCAGGATTGGGTCCACTCGGTGGAATAAGTCTCTTTATTTCATAAAGAGGTTGAGTCCCTGCTGTCATGATTTCGCTACCAGGTGTTTCAGGATTGGGTGCACTAGGAACAAGTCTCTTTATTTCATAAAGAGGTTGAGTCTCTGCTGTCATGATTCCGCCACCGGGTGTTTCGAGATTGGGTCCACTCGAAATAAATCTCTTTATTTCATAAAAAGGTTGAGTCTCTGCTATCATAATTCCGCCATCAGGTATTTCGGAATTAGGTCCACTCGAAACAAGTCTCTTTATTTCATAAAGAGGTTGAGTCTCTCCCTCCGCCGCTATCATGAAACAAAGCAGGATAAGAGTGAATGCTTGGAGAGAATAATTGTTGCTATTTGCCATTGTTAATTACACAACACAACTTTTCAATTCTCGTATTGTCTCAAGGTACACTCTTATAATATCTCCATTTTATCCAAACATGGAAATGATACAAGTGAGATTCTCTTAGATTATTTTTCTTAAAAAATATTTTCACTTTTAGCAAGATTTTTCCCGTTATAGTATGTCTCGTATTGTCTCAAGGTACACTCTTATAATATGTCCATATGTTTTAGGGTAAATTACACCGGTAATTCTTAAATTTGCAGGACACTCACTTTTAGTCACCGAATTTTTAAAATTTATAATACAATCATTTGATTTTTAATTCATTTCATTTCGATCACTACTATTAAAAATACTAGCATGGCACGTTAAAATTGTTTCCAAAAAACCCATAATTTTCTAAATTAACAACCATCACAAAGATCAAATTTCATATGAATGGAGCCATCGACAATCAATCCTAGCAACAGAAAAACTCTGTTTGACTAAAAGATTAAAATAGTTTGACTTCAATCTAATCCAATAATTAACAATACAAAATAAAAAAGTTCTAGCTCTTAGTTTTTATTGAACCATCAGCTCATTTTGTCGCCATTTCTGTCTTCGTTCGGTGATTTATTCAAGCGAAAATATTGTCAAACTACTCATACTCTTATTTTTTTCATCTAATTCAAACTTTTCAATTTTTTTTAAATCTATTCAAATCTCACTAAAAGTTATAGCTTTTTTATTCTTTATTGTCAATCGTTGAATCAACTTGAAACAAAATTATGTTAATTTTTTAACAAATAAAGTGTTTTCACCATTGGAATTAGTTGATCACCATTCTGTTTATTTGATACTTACCTTTGCAGCGACTACCGATTTTAAAAAAAAATCTTGATTTTTTTAGGAAAACTTTAATATGACAAATCAATATTTTTTATTGGTAGTTAACAATAATGGCTGCAATGAAAATGAAATAATATTTTTGGTTTAAAGATATCATAAATTCGTGATGCTTTTGAAAAAAATTAATTAAACTTAATTTTTTTACGCTCAAATAAGACTTTATACTCTAAAATTTTATCAATTTATTTTTTGACTAATGTTGACTATTAAATCTAACAATTTTTTTTGAATTAGTTGGTTTAACGTGTTGTGTTACAGTGTTATCATTTGGCATTTTCAAAAAAAATATTTTATTTAAAAAATTGTTTAAATGCACTCAAAATTCTAAAAAACTAACAAATAGTTTTCTAAAAAATCTATAAATATCACATGATAGAACTGCATTGTGTTACGTGACAATAATATCTCATTAAAAAGTTAAAAACTAATAGTAAATTTTTTTCAAAATAATTAATTAATTCATTTTATTAGTTCAAAGATTTAACTGGGTGCCCAGTATTCAAAAGCTTAATTGAATTTTTTTTTCAAAAGTTTAAAACTTTTAAGTACTCTTAAGCCAAAATTTAATAATTATAATGTAAGTTTTAAAAAATCGATGGATAAAGTAAAACATTCTAAAATTCAAAGACTATTTTTTATGAATAGAAAGGTTACTTTTTTATATAAAAAAAGAATATTATAATTAAACATAACAAAGAAAATAAATGGAAATAATAAAACAGCACTATAATATTACCTAAGAAATGTATTTAACTTGAATTGAGGTTTCGACCCATTGATATGATAATATTACCTTAGAACTATATTCAAACGCAAATTATTTTAAATTACATCATTTGAGTTGACACTTGAATTATTTAAATTTAAGTGATTCAAATTTATTTGTTCAAAATTAGAAAAAAATCATTCTATTTGAATATAAATTAATATGTGTCTGGTTTTAAATTTTTTAAATTTAAACACGTCGTCAAATTAAACTGTTGAATTCAAATTATTTAAGTGGAACACGTCACACTTAAGTGGCAAATTGTTTAAAAAATAAACTATCCACCCTCAATATAAATAAATAAATAAATGCGTTGTAAAATTTAATTTGAAAATCTATTCAAAAAATAATTGAAAATAAATATGATTATTTTGCCGCATGGCTTAAAGAAAACATGGTGTTAATGTAAGAATAGATTTCATAAAAGGATATTTTCCCTGAGGGAATCTCCAAATCTGGAGAACAAAAATCATATCCGTTTTATGAATTTTTATATTCTAACACTTAAAAAATAAAATTTAAACTTTAATTTTTAAAATTTAAATTTTAATACTTATAAATCACTGACCCTACATTTTATACTGTAAACCCTAATTCTAAACCCCTAACACCAAATATTAATTATAAACTCTAAACTTAAAATTTTTAATGTTAAAACATAAATTAAAATACAAAAAAAAAACAAATAATTTCTATTCGAACTGGAGTCCTACGTACCATACGGAGCAAATCACATTTCTTTGGCAGGAAAAGAATAATAAACTTCTTATTATTGGATTGAGCTTAATTCTGAATCTGTCAGTGCAAATGTTTATGGAATCTGAAACCAAATTACATTTGAATTGGTGACTTCAACACATAGTGCTAGACATTTCCAGGCAGCTCAATCAGCAGTCGGCTAAATCTTTTTCATATCTTCGCTTATCCATTACAACAGTTTCGGAGCCATTCTCAAGACTTGTGTTCTTTACAGGTGTTGTCATAACAGCCCAACAATGCCCGAAATGCAGCCACGTGGAAACAAAGCGTGGTCGAGTCAATGCAAACGCGTCGGGTTCTCCAGTACTATGCATGCAACGTGGACTATCCACAACACGTATCTTTGAATTCTCTAAAACCAAAATCTCCAATAAAAGTGAAACTTAGCTATATTCCATCTCATTTCATTATGATTATGAGAAAGATGATGAATGTTTTGGCTCTGAGTCTTGTTCTAGTAAGTTCACTGGCGGCCGGAGTGTGGTCGCCGGCCCCTCCAAGGGATGATGTTATAGTGAAAGATGGCCACAGGGTCGTAGTTGTTGAATACGACGAAGATGGCAAACATAACACCAAAGTCTCGATCTCGTCTTCGTCGCTACAGCAGCAAACGGAACCAGGGGAATATATTGGCGACGGAACTACGGAAGAAGCAGCGTCTGCGCTTCCCAACGTTGGCCATCGCAAAGATGGCTCCCGAAGGCATTCCCCGGGTGAACTTATCTGTGATGCTTTCGGAAAATGTACTCACAAGGTCGCCACCGCCCTCGGTAAAGCCAAAGATAAGGTTTCAGAGACCGCACATGAAGCTAACAAGGTTAAAGACGAAGCTTCAGAGAAGGTTAAAGACATGGTTTCGGAGACTGCACATGGAACCAAAGACAAGGTGGCAGAAACAGCACGTCGAACAAAGGGGGCTGTCGGCGATGCTATAGGCAAAGCTAAGGATACTGTGAAAGAAGCTAAAGACTCGGCCAAGGTGATGGGTGATGATATAGCGAAAAATGCATCGGAGAAAGTGGAAAACCTTCGCGAACAGGCCAAGGAAGAAGCACAACGAGCTACGGACAAGGTTAAAACCGGTTCGAACAAGTTGTTTTCCGGCTTGAAGTACATCACTTCAATGGAGGCGTTGAATACAGTGATGGGTTTGGCTAACTTGCTTGGATTAGCCACAGCATATGGGATGAGTGTGTGGGTTACGTTCATTTCCAGCTATGTACTGGCAGGTCATCTACCGAGACAGCAGTTCGGAGTGGTGCAGAGCAAGATATACCCTGTTTACTTCAGGGCAATGGCTTATAGTATCGGGTTAGCTTTGTTGGGGCACTTTCTGAGGCACAGGAAAAGATCGATCTCAAGCTGGCCAGAGATGTTTCAATCTTTTAATCTTTTGTCATCCCTTTTCATGGTTTTGGTTAATGCACTGTATTTGGAGCCTAAAGCCACAAAGGTTGTAACTTGCTTAATTCCTTATGCTCCAGATTGCATGTTCAGTTTTTGTTACTTTTTAACATATTGGATTTGAATTGCAGGTGATGTTTGAGAGGATGAAAATAGAGAAGGAAGAAGGGAGAGGAAGACCTGACTTTGTTGCAGATGGGGAGAGGGCCACTGAGACACCAAGTGTTGCAGATCCAGCAGCTAAAATAAGCAGGAAAGTCCCCTCGGCAGCACCGGCAGCAGCACCCACCGGTTTGGAAGAGGAAGCCATGAAGTCGAGAATGGTTAGGCTGAATGAGAGGCTGAAGAAGCTAAATACGAACTCATCAGTTCTTAATATTCTCACACTAATGGCTCTCACCTGGCATCTTGTTCACCTTGGCCAACACCTAACCGTAACCTGTTGATGCTCTTGTGTTGTAACATAATCACTTGATCCTGTGTAAAGATCTAGTAAATGTTAAGTAAATGTTTGGATTTGCAACACTTGTTTCAGTGTACTGTTAAGTAAATGTTTATCTTCAATCCAACTTGTTGGTATCGCACCTTTGATTGTTTTGTGTTTGTATTTTATCTTCAATCTCGCTTGGGAGTTGATCTAAAACATTTCAAACAATCTTCAGTTGATCCCATCAAGGAATACAGTTCAATAAGTGCACTTCCTATGAACTCATCAGACTGTAAGTTACACTTGAATATTTGACCGTGAATTTGCTTGCCATAGACAAAACCTTCCACCGCAATACAAGCTTTAAGCATGCTTGAGAATGTAAATTTTGAGGGCTTCAATCCTTGTCTTTGTACTTCAAAGAAACGTCTGCTGGTTTCGTTACCACATTCCTTGCTTATGCTTTCTGTTTCTATAAATACATGACAATATTGCGGTTTGACATGCTTGTAAAAAATTTGATTGCACTGTGCAGTTCTCCTTTTTTTCCCCATACATATCAAGCAATGCTGTCCCAACAACAATATCAAACCCAAGTTTCATTATACATCCATGAAGCATTTCCCCCTACAGTATCCCTACATCCGAGCAGTGACGGATCTAGACTTCGTATTAAGTGTTTAAATTAGAGTTAAACGAACTAAATAGAGTCATGAGTTCAAATATATTTAATTTCTCCCTCTACCCTTAAATTTTTCTATTTTTATAAAGAGTCTCGAGAAATTTTTACATGGCCCCGGACCACCACGTCATTCATGGTCCCTATCCACTAAAAATAAGCCACATAAATTTCTTTTTTTCATGTCATTATTTTATTTATAATCAATTTCTATGTAACCACTCACTCTCTATTTACATGGCTTAAAAAGGTGAAAATTCATCCTTGGAAAAAATGACATGGAAAAAACAAATTATGTGGCTTATTTATAGTGGATAGTATAGTAACTCATTTTTGGGTTTAAAATAATCAATAATAAATAAATAAACTTTATTATAAAAAAATAAAAAAGAAAAAAAGTATAAAAAAGTAAATAAAAAAAAAATTACCGTGGATGCCATGCAAGGCATCCAAGCACCCCTGCTGTGACTCATCCCCTCCCCCTTTTACTATAAAGAGGGGAGGCAGCAAAGCAAATGGACAGACACAAAAATGGCCATTAAAAATGGCGAATAAGGGGCAGTGCCCCTTTCGAACCTTAGGGGCAGTGCCCTTTTAATGGTTGGAATAGTTAGTTCGATCGGAGGCCCTGTCGAGGTTCGTTCGGATCGATTTTTGAGGTATAGCGAGGTGATGCGGAGATCCTACTAGGGGTTGGGTGAAGTTTTTATTTCAAGCTTCTAGTGGGGTAAATTTTGATCCTCGTCTATTTAAATGTTGTCTTTTTGTAATAAATATTTTGTATGAAATATAATATGTTTTTATTTTATATGTTATGTTTCTATATTTTAATTTTATTCTGTATGCAATGTTTAAATTAAATATATTCATTTATATTGTTTAATTGAATTTTAAATTAAAAACTTTTATTAGGGGTTATCATGAAAAACGTACCCCGGGCGTAAGGGGTGCCGCTTTCCTTTAGTCCCTATTATAAAAGTATTATTTTTAATCTCAAATTATAATTTTTAAAGTAAATTCCCTTCAGTTGGGAATCTACCGGAAATTATGCTCCGGGCGTTGGAGTGTACCTTTCCTTTCATAAACATATATATTTTTATTCTAAATCTTAATTTTCGAAATAGACTTCCTTCAGTCAGGAGTCTAACGGAAATTATGCTCCGGGCGTTGGAGTGTACCTTTCCTTTCATAAATATATATTTTTAAATATTATTTTAAATTAAGGGATCATAATTTCTAAATTTAAATTTGAATTCATAATTCCACCATAAGACATTACGTAATCGACAAGTACCAATTTTTGGGCGTTGTGGGGGTGCTCACCCTTCCCCACACGTAACCGACTCCCGAACCTGTTTTTCTGGTTTCACAGACCAAAACTCGTTGTTTTAATAAAAACAAGTTTTATTAAAATAACCGGGTCTTTCAGGTGTTCCAATCGCACCTAAAGTAAAATAAAAGATTGGTGGCGACTCACCCGTTGTTACAGCTTGGCGACTCCGCTGGGGAGCTTTTTTTAGAGAGTCAAGCCACAAGTTGATTACCTTTTGTCTATAGGTGGAAATTATGACTTCGATTTAATTAATTTGTGATCCCTTTTTTCTAAATTTTTTACAAATTTTTTTATTATAAATTTATTTTTTGTGTTATCATATCATGAGCTCTATACCCGAGCTCTGTCCCTTAAGTGGGAGCGAGAAACCACGCCTTTGTGAGGTATCCCCTCCGTGTAGGATGGTGAAACGCTTCCGGGATATAGGTCCCTTTGTCTTCGTGAGACCTCTGTCTCCGTGCAGACCTAGGGAAATGTATCCTCCCGAATCGATGTCCTAGCGACAGTTCGGGTACCGTTACTTTAGAACCAAAACACATATAGTAAACCCTAAGAGCTTACCCCTTAAAGCCAAACCAAAATTCTGTCCGTTAGCAGTCACCCTGTTTAGGTTTTTATGCCTTTATTTGCTATATATGTTCAATTTTCTTTGCTGCTAATTTGTGTCTTATTCATCATTCAATTCATTCATTTAATTCTTTTATTATGAACTAACATGTTTCTTCTCTTTGATGATCATGTTGCATTAAGTCATTCATTCCACATTAATTACATGACACCACTATAACATTTTAATTTTTGCACTTCATCAGCATGAAGTATTGATTCACGTCTGGTTCCCTATTTGAAAAATTATCATCGGGAGAAAATCTAGTTCCCTAGGTATCAATGCAACATTCAAAAGTTGCGAATAAATCTCGTAAATTCAGAAGTTGAACCACGAGAACCATTTTTGAATCAATGCTTCACATTTAGAACATGTACCTTGCATTTACATGCATTCATTTCGGAACTTTGAAACCGATCTCGGGATGCCTTATGTTAGCAAATACCAGATAAAGCAAAGTTGACCAATCTAACATGATGCAAGAGTCCAGTCTAGAGGCATTTTCAAATAACCTTTGCACTCATATAGACATCATACCTCTTCAAGGCCCCAAGCTGAGAGCTTTCCTCGACGAGATCAGGAAGTGAGCCTCCGATGCCAAGTCAGACTTCTGCACCTTAGATGACTACATCAATTATCGCTTATAGCACTTCGCTAGAGCCAAAAAGTAATAAGCTGCCATGAGCCGACACGTAAATTTATAGACCGACCGGGGGGCAACATAACACGTCCACAAGAACAATGACAACTTTTCAAGAAGAGATGAAAGCATACTTCAAGCTTCGAGTTCGCTTCAAGAGCAGTCTTAGACAAAAATGTTGAGGCATTCACTCGAGGGAGTAATCCCAAAAGATGATCAAACCCAAGGAAGGTTGGGGGCATCCTTACAAACAAGGCATCGAGCATTGAGGCAAAGATCTGGCAACTTAGAGTCAGGGGCATCTCACTGAGGGGCAAAACAAAATTTCGCATTCATCATTCTACAATAACTGCATACATCATACAAGTCATCATGCATTTAGGCTAGACACATGCATTAAGCACAAAGCTAGGCGCATCCATGGCACATTTATGTCTTGAACATATAAACAGGTCCAAGAAAGACACCGAAGACCTCAACTATGGGGGCGACAACATAATGACCAACCTTTATCCTTGAAGAAGGCCGAATACGAAAAAAAGCTCAAACATTCAAGTAAAACGACAAAATTTTCTGAACATATTACTAACTAGTATTCCATTTCATTTTCAGGTCATAACTTCATGCGATGAAGTTCCAAAGTCAACTTTCTCCCGATCTTACCTCCAAAAAGAAAAGAAGAAGACGACGTCGGAGTCATTCAACTTATCCAGAAAAGGACAATGAAGCCTGGGGGCAAACTTTTGTCGAGGCAAATTTCGAAGAAAAATCAGAAGATCAAACTAAGACCAAAAGAAAGGGACTTCTACAAGAACTCTATACGCATCATCCCATCGTCAAAAATGTTCATACATCATGACATCTAGTGTTTGAGGAAACATTCATTTCGACATGAAAACATGTGCATAATTGCATTGTCAAACATGTTCATGCATTATGATAAGCATTCCGACAAGAGTTTCATGCATCTTTGCATCATCATATAAACATGCATATCATTTGCATAAAAGTACATTACCAGAAACTAACCTTGCACTGGTTAGTGAATTTTTTTTTTAAAACCAGTCCTTTCTTAAGGACACCTATTCCCAAAATTTGAGTTTCTTAACTCTGTCCTTTCTTAAGGGCACTTTTCCTAAAAAAACATGAGTTTCTTAACTCCGTCCTTTTTAAGGACACATTCTCCAAAAACAAGAGTTTCTTAACTTCGTCCTTTCTTAAGGGCACTTTTTCTCAAAAATAAAAGTTTCTTAACTCCGTCCTTTCTTAAGGGCACCTTTTCTCGAAAACACGAGTTTCTTAAACTCCGTCCTTTCTTAAGGACACCTTTTCCTAAAATTGAAATTTCTTAACTCTGTCCTTTCTTAAGAGCACTTTTTCTCAAAAATAAGAGTTTCTTAACTTCGTCCTTTCTTAAGGGCACCTTTTCTCGAAAACACGAGTTTCTTAACTTCGTCCTTTCTTAAGGACACATTTTTCCAAAATTGGAGTTTCTTAACTCCGTCCTTTCTTAAGGGCACTTTTTTCTCAAAAATAAGAGTTTCTTAAGGGCATCTTTTCTCGATAACACGAGTTTCTTAATTTTGTCCTTTCTTAAGGACACCTTTTTCCAAAATTAGAGTTTCTTAACTCTGTCTTTTCTCAAGGATAACTTTTCTCGATCCAGGAGTTTCTTAACTTCGTCATTTCTTAAGGACACATTTTCTTAACTTCGTCCTTTCTTAAGGACACATTTTCTCAAAACATGAATTCTTTGCACAAGGATGTTTTTCTAAAAAAAAATTCCTCAAAGATCTTTTCAACTCTACCTCTTCTTACAAATATTTGACCATTTCTTAAAGAATGAAAATTTTCAGGTCTAATATCCTCAAACAGGAAGGAGCAGATCATTATCAATAAACATCCTTGACATGAAGGACTGGAGAAAATATGAAAATGTTGTCTGGCACCTTCAACTAAAGATAGCACAACCAATTGTTTACAAGAACCAACATCCTTGACACGAAAGAGTGGATCAATCAAATCAAACATTCAATTCAAACCTTATAGCTCACGAAAAGTTAGTTCATGGCTCATTTTGACCAGTCACTCTTTTAACTTTTGCATGTCCTATCTCACCCGTAACATGATGTAGCGGATCAACTTTTTTCTGCCTCCCCGTCAGAGGTGCAACAGATCACCCCTGAAGTTGCAGATTCTACTTCTTCAAGGTTGGCAAAATTATGTTTATCCAGCAAATGGTGGAACATATAAACTTAACAACAAGTTTATCTCCCTGAATTTGCAGCGGAATAAGCACGACAACAATTTCATCTCCCTAAACATGTAGTGGAATGAGCACGACAACATTTTTATCTCCCTAAGTTTGTAGCGAAATGGGCACAGACAACAAGTTTAGCTCCTTGAAATTACGATGAAATGAACACAAAAACAAATCTGTCTCCCTAAATTTGCAGCAGAACAAGCTTCAATAATTTCATCTACTTGAATTTGCGGCAGAACAAGCACGATAATAATTTCATCTCCCTGAATTTGTAGCGGAATGAGAACACCAAACAATAATCTTGTCTCTCTGAATTGGTAGCAGAACAAGGCTACGACAAACTTGTCTCCTTGAACATACAGCAAAATAAGCACAAACATAAGTTCATCTCCATGAGGGTACAACGGAATGAACGCGATAGCAAATCTGTTACCTGGAATTCGCAGTGGAACAGATCATCTCCCTGAGGTTGCAGTGCAATGAACATACCAACAGATCATGTCTTCTTGAAGATGCAAAGAAACAGGTCACCTAATTCAGGCTTGTTACTTTTCCAAGAGCAGACAAGACAATCAAAGCCCAAGAGGGTTGTCACTCCCTGCCATGATGTAGCATATCCTACATCCTCTAAAGTTCGCTTTGAAGTTAATAATGCAACGCACCAAGTGTTGTTCCAAGTGTTGTTCCAAGGCTCGCTTTGCCATTGGTGGTACGACACACCAATTGTTTTTTAGGTCTATTTTCGCCGTAATATGTGTGACTAGACCAAAATCCAGATTATGCTACGATGATAGAGCCGTAGCAGATCGAACTTCAGACCGTGCCTTTTCATCAGGTGTTGTAGCTCGGTCAACTTCTGGCCATGCCTCTTCGTCAGAGTTGTAGCTTGACCAAACTTGAACCCTTGATCCTGCCTCCTCGTCGGTGTTGTAGCTGGATCAAAATCACTTCAGACCGTGCCTCTTCGTCAGGTGTTGTAGCTCGGTCAACTTCTGGTCATGCCTCTTCGTCAGAGTTGTAGCTTGACCAAACTTGAACCCTTGATCCTGCCTCCTCGTCGGTGTTGTAGCTGGATCAAAATCACTTCAGACCATACCTCTTCGTCAGGTGTTGTAGCTTGGTCAACAAAAATTTCTTGGTTTCCAAATCTTTTCCTCATCCATGTTGTAAAAGAAAATCGTCAAATCTTGTTCCTTCATCAAAATTGCGGCTGAATCGAAGCTAATTTTTGACAAGTCCGACAAAAATGTCGGCACAACGTGCTTAAACACGGTTAAGTTTAAGACAATGGATAATTCAAATGTCCATCGAAAATCCATTGTCACAAATGGTCGAAGGAAAATAAATCCTTTTGGGAAAAATCCAATCTCATGATTGGTAGAAACTGATTGTACCCAGGGGAATGGTACAACTAGCCCGGAGCAAACGGCTACCGATAAAGGCAAATCAAAACCGTTGATCCCTGTGCATTTGGGAAAAATACAAATCCGAAAGCCGACAAAAATGTAGGCATAACGTGCTTAAACACGGTTAAGTTTAAGACAATGGGCAATTTAGATGTCCATCGAAAATCCATTGTCACGAATGGTCCAAGGAAAATAAATCCTTGGGAAAAATCCAATCTCATGATTGGTCCAAACTGATTGTACCCAGGGGAATGATACAACTAGCCCGGAGCAAACGGCTACCGGTAAAGGCAAATCAAATCCGTTCATCCCTGTGCATTTGGGAAAAATGCAAAAGAAGTGTAAACCAAGAACACTCTTCCTCGTCTCGTTGAAGGGATTCTAGTACTAATTAGATCTTCTCGCATCAATGGAGTTGCAGATGATCGCCCCTTTTCAGATCTTCTCGCATCAATGGAGTTGCAGTAGATCGACCCCTTCTTCAGATCTTCTCGCATCAATGGAGTTGCAGTAGATCGCCCCTTTTCAGATCTTCTCGCATCAATGGAGTTGCAGTAGATCGCCCCTTTTCAGATCTTCTCGCATCAATGGAGTTGCAGTAGATCGACCCCTTCTTCAGATCTTCTCGCATCAATGGAGTTGCAGTAGATCGCCCCTTTTCAGATCTTCTCGCATCAATGGAGTTGCAGTAGATCGACCCTTCTTCAGATCTTCTCGCATCAATGGAGTTGCAGTAGATCACCTTGTCTTCAGATCTTCTCGCATCAATGGAGTTGCAGTAGATCGACCCTTCTTCAGATCTTCTCGCATCAATGGAGTTGCAGTAGATCGACCATTCTTTAGATCTTCTCGCATCAATGGAGTTGCAGTAGATCGACCCTTTACTAGATCTTCTCGCATCAATGGAGTTGCAGTAGATCGACCCCTTCTTCAGATCGTCTCGCATCAATGGAGTTGCAGATGATCAACCCTTCTTCAGATCTTCTCGCATCAATGGAGTTGCAGATGATCGATCCCTTCTTCAGATCTTCTTGCATCAATGGAGTTGCAGATGATCGACCCTTCTTCAAATCTTCTCGCATCAATGGAGTTGCAGATGATCGATCCTTCTTCAGATCTTCTCGCATCAATGGAGTTGCAGATGATCGACCTTTCTTTAGATCTTCTCGCATCGATGGAGTTGTAGATGATCGACCCTTCCTCAGATCTTCTCGCATCAATGGAGTTGCAGATGATCGAGCCTTCTTCAGATCTTCTCGCATCTATAGAGTTGCAGTGGATCAATCTTTTCCCTCCATATCAAGCTACCTTGTTAAGTGTTCTATGTTACAAGTTTTGTAGACCTCGACGCTCTGTTAGTGTTGCAGCTAGGTCAAGTTTTCTGCAAGTGTTGCTTCACCATTAGAGTCGTGGCAAGCCAAAGTTATGAGCTCCTACAACAGATCTTCTCCTCTTGAAGATTTTGTTTATTAGGGCGGCTGAGCGGATCAGTGAAGCAGAAAAGGATGTGTCAAGAAGAAAAGAACCAAACTAGACCAAATTAAAATGGGTTCCTTTTTGTCTTTGCTTCATTGTCGTTATACAACAATAAGCAAAGAGGGGCAGCTGTAGTAACTCAATTTTGGGTTTAAAATAATCAATAATAAATAAATAAACTTTATTATAAAAAAATGAAAAAGAAAAAAAGTATAAAAAAGTAAATAAAAAAAATTACTGTGGATGCCATGCAAGGCATCCACGCACCCCTGTCGTGACTCATCCCCTCCCCCTTTTACTATAAAGAGGGGAGGCAGCAAAGCAAATGGACAGACACAAAAATGGCCATTAAAAATGGCGAATAAGGGGCAGTGCCCCTTTCGAACCTTAGGGGCAGTGCCCTTTTAATGGTTCGAATAGTTAGTTCGATCGGAGGCCCTGTCGAGGTTCGTTCGGATCGATTTTTGAGGTATAGCGAGGTGATGCGGAGATCCTACTAGGGGTTGGGTGAAGTTTTTATTTCAAGCTTCTAGTGGGGTAAATTTTGATCCTCGTCTATTTAAATGTTGTCTTTTTGTAATAAATATTTTGTATGAAATATAATATGTTTTTATTTTATATGTTATGTTTCTATATTTTAATTTTATTCTGTATGCAATGTTTAAATTAAATATATTCATTTATATTGTTTAATTGAATTTTAAATTAAAAACTTTTATTAGGGGTTATCATGAAAAACGTACACCGGGCGTAAGGGGTGCCGCTTTCCTTTAGTCCCTATTATAAAAGTATTATTTTTAATCTCAAATTATAATTTTTAAAGTAAATTCCCTTCAGTTGGGAATCTACCGGAAATTATGCTCCGGGCGTTGGAGTGTACCTTTCCTTTCATAAACATATATTTTTTTATTCTAAATCTTAATTTTCGAAATAGACTTCCTTCAGTCAGGAGTCTAACGGAAATTATGCTCCGGGCGTTGGAGTGTACCTTTCCTTTCATAAATATATATTTTTAAATATTATTTTAAATTAAGGGATCATAATTTCTAAATTTAAATTTGAATTCATAATTCCACCATAAGACATTACGTAATCGACAGGTACCAATTTTTGGGCGTTGTGGGGGTGCTCACCCTTCCCCACACGTAACCGACTCCCGAACTTGTTTTTCTGGTTTCACAGACCAAAACTCGTTGTTTTAATAAAAACAAGTTTTATTAAAATAACCGGGTCTTTCAGGTGTTCCAATCGCACCTAAAGTAAAATAAAAGATTGGTGGCGACTCACCCGTTGTTACAGATAGGACCATAGATGACGTGGTGGTCCGGGATCATGCAATAATTTTTTCTCTAGAACCAAGTGGGGTCAATTGACCCCACTAAAGTCTATTTAAATTCGCCACTGCATCCGTGCTTGTACAACAAGCCTTTAAGACACTCCCCATGGTATAAGTAGTCAAGCTCGGATAAAAATCTCTGCCCCTTTTCAGTGGCCTTATATATGCCCCAACACTAAAAAAATAAAAAAAAATAAATTTCAAGCCTTGATCCTAACCCTAAACCCTAAAAATACGCCCTAAACCCTAAAAATATACTCTAATCTAAATTCTCTAAACTCTAACTGTAGACTCTAACTTTAAACCTTAAATCTAATTTTAAGTGTTGGACATATATAGGGGCACCGAAAAGGGTCGAATGATTTCTATCCGTAAAGTTCAAGCCTTTTGGATGCATTGTAATTAATAGTTTCAACATCTCTTCATTTTTATCCATACGAACATAACCCGAAATGAACATTCCATGAAATCTCATCTATCTCCTTGGAATTCTCAAACAAAAACCTTGTCTGATCAACACATTCACATTTGCAATACATATCTATCAAGGAGTTCGTTAAAAATGCTTTCTCAACCAATCCACTTACTACAATAAGTCCATGAATTAACTCCCCTTGCTCGAGATCCCCAGTTTGAGCGCAAACATTCAAAGCACCAGCATAAGTGAATTTGTCAAGTTTTAGGCATGATTTTCTAGCTTCAGTAAACACTTGCATGGCTTTATCAAAAGCACCCATCTGGTTATATCCAGAAATCAAAGAATTATAGGAAACGAGATTTGGTTTGGAAATTTTGTCAAACAGGCGGCGAGCAACATCCATTTCTCCAGCTTTTGAGTACATACTTAAAAGATTGTTTAGCAAGAAAAGGCATGGGTTGAAAGCAGACTTAATGATATGAGCATGGGCAAGTTTCCAGTGGAGCAAACAACTGGATTTGGTGGAGCGTTGAACGAGTTTTGTGTAGTTAACAGAGTCGAGAGATAGATGCATATAACGTGTTTGATAAAATTGGTTTTCTCAAGTAACATGGCCTCGAGCCAAAACGGCAAGCAAAGCAACAAATGGGTAGACTAAATGAAGTGGAGGCAACCGAGAGTAATACAATAATGCGTCACATAATCTCGTTTGGAGTAAAAAATCAAACATGTGATCACAGTAAAAAAGTGAATGACATTTATTTTAGCAGATCACGGCTTATTCTCTTAAGGGACTATTCCCCCTCCCAAGCCATATATAGCTTCGCATTTGGTCTAATCGTCATAATAATTAAGCAGTTATAACATTTTTTTATTATAATTCAAGCTTTATTTCTTTCTTAATTATAAAAAAAATAATATGAATTTGTTAGAATATATATATATATAGTATTGAGATGGAAGGATTGTAATTTTTTTGCAATATCCGATTGGGATTAATTAATTAATAAATATATATATATATATATATATATATATATATAATAACAATGTTGATGTTGATATGTTATTGAGTATTCTATAACATTTTGACAATATTTGAGTTCCACTAATAACCCGTTAGATCCCTTGCTTATATATGAAGTGAATGATATGATGTTGGATTTGTACTCGTCCTACTTGGAAAAAAATAAAAAATATTTTTACTCTTAATGATATATTTCAAGAAATTGATTTAGTTAAAATATATTCTAAATTCTTATAAGGAGAGGGAGAAATGAAATTTTGAGATATTAATCTCACAATCTAAAAAAAATGGCAACTGAGAGTTTTTAAGCACATATTTTAAAAATACATTTTAAATTTGTATTTTTCTTACATTTAAAATTTAATCATTCTAATTTTATTTTTAGGAATTAAATTTTATTATTTTCTTTAAAATTTAAAATTCAAGTTCAATCGTTAACCTGTTAAAATTCTTTGTTAAATTTGAACTCTTTTATTTTAAAATGTCACTTCAACGAATTTAATAGAGAAATCTTAATGGTGTTTTCAATTCAATTGGATTTGAATATTTAAATCTAAAAGGCATAGGGCTGAATTCTTAAAAAAGAAGAAGTAAAAGGGCTAAATTTTAAAAGTACGAAAATATATAAAAACTGAAGTCGTGTTAACCAAATGAATTTGCATGTCGAATTGCGAACCAACGTAGAGTTCAACTCCACTATCTTTAGAAACAAAATAAAATAATTATTCATTTATCAAAAATTATTGTTCACGAGCAACTTTGATTTAGGATTTAAAAGTTTAATTCAAGGTATTATCGTGTGTATTTTTTTTCTTTGACTAAGTTTAGGGAATTTTTTTAATGAAACACAAGATAAATTTCTCCATGTATGATCATTATCAATGCAATCAGGGACGAAACATAGTAGGGGAAATAAGGGTATGGCCCCGTCAACTTTTTTATTCTCATTAGTAGGGGTAGGAGAAAATACCCGACCCAATTGACCCGACCTGAAAACCCGACGACCCGAAACAAAAATACCGGGTAATTTCCGGAAAAAAAATTACCTGACCGGGCCGGGTACCCGTCCCGGAAAATTTTCCGGGACATGGGCCGAGAGTTTTCCCTTACTGGGTACCCGACCTGACCCGATAAAATTTAATATATATTTTTTATATTTAAAATTATATTTTTATTTTATGTTTCTTAATATTTTCACTCTAAAATTAAGTTTAAATCCCTACATTTTTTCTATGTTTGTATTATATTCTTTTAAGTTTTAAGTTTAATTTTTTTTATAAATATTTTTGTGTTTAACATATGATTTTTTTAATTTTAAAATAAAAAATAAAAAAATATGAACCGGGTACCCGAATTTTACGGGTACCCGGATATAATGGGCCGGGACACGGGCCGTTTAATGAGGTACCCGAATCTCGGGTACCCGACAATTCCCACCCCTACACATTAGTAATAGAATATGGTTTTTTAGAAAAAATGGCAAAATTATTACTATAACCTCTTTAAAGTTTATAAAATTTTATTATATCCTCATCAAAAAAATTAATTTCACTTTGGTCTTTTTTATAAATTTTTAGTTCCGCCTCCATACCTATTTCCAAAAAAAAATTAAACTTCATATACAATAAATATTGACCTTTTATATATTATTATAATATTATTGATAAAGAGTGGCAAATTAGTTCTCCAATAATGAAATTTAAACATAAAGTCAACTAAGAGTATAATTTAATACTTATTAAAAAAATTAGTATATTTTAGTAAAAGTCGTTTTTAACATTACATTACAAGGTTATTATATTTATAAAAAAAATATATAAAGAAATTTTCTTACGCATGGACTAAAATTTGATTTAAAATTCACACTCAATATAATAAAAATAAAAATAAAACAAGTGAACTTGCAACTAATATTTCAGACGAGGTCTATATAGTGAAATTTAAATCAGAATAAATTTGAACTTTGAAAAATAATACATGATGTTAATCCCTGATGAGATAAATCTATTTTGATTTAAATTTTACTATATAAGCTTAGTCTCCGAACTATTTCGAATATCACAGCACCTGTTGGTTATAATTATATGGACTAGGTATGGCCTTGTTCATCATAATATTGTAATTACACAGATTATGGTTTTGTTTGGAATATTTCATTTATTAGTTAGTTTGTTTGTTGTATAGTCGGGGTTGACTGAAGGGTGGCGGGAGGCACTCCCTACAAATTTGAAATCTTATACGATTTAGAAATTTTTAATTTTTTTATGTATTTTTATTAAAAATTTATTTTCGCCCCTTAAATTTTTATAAATTTGCCTCCTAAAAATTTACAGGTTCGTCCCCTAAATTTTTATAACTTCGACCCTTAAAAATTTATAAATTCGTCTCTTAACTTAAAGTATTGCGTCCGCCCCTATGTATAGCAATGATTGTTTTTTATTGTAACTATATATATGTGGTGAAATATATTGATTATCAGTCCATCTGTTGGTGGTGATTATATGGACTATGGGACAATTCAAATTAAATTATACAAATTATCGGTTTTAAACCCATTATTTTTTAGTTTCTTAAATTATTTACTAGAACGAGCTCAGTAACTCAAGTTATGTTAGTTCATATAAGAGACATATGCAGTTTTATAAAATTTTGATTATCAATATATTCGTTAATGCATTGCATTAATTGATTTTTATTGTAACTGTATAAATGTAATTAAAATTTCAAACAAGACTAAGCCATTTTTTAGGTTTCAAGGGAACTTCGTCCTTGCACTAACATACTCCATCTTGAATCTTGATAATGTTCATATTGTAATGTAACACCCAAATTGATAAAATTTATTTGCACAAAAAATTAAATTTTATGCGTCTAGTTTGATTAAAAAAAATTATAGGCACCTATTTAGACTAAAATAAAAAAAATACCTATTTTATTTAAAAATAGTTTAAACATCTAAATAAAAATGTAACATTTTAGACCATGATAGAGCCATGTGTAGCATGGGAGGGATTCTTATCCCTCCCATTTTTTTTGAAATAATTACATTTTAGGTCATTTTTAGTTTAAATAGTAGTAAAATAAAAATTCTACCCATATCAATTTTTGTCTCTCGTAATGTTTGATCCTAGCTATGTCTCTGTATTAAACACTTATTTTATATTTAAGCCAAAACATAGAACAATAATTGAAATTTCAATATAAATATTAAGATTCAAACTTATCCAAGATAAAAGCGGACGAACACTTTAACCATTAAATCAGTTAAAGAATCTCAAAATATAGAATAGAATGTTTGTTATGGTTTTGTGCCTCTTTATACCTTGTACTAATATTTTTAAACTACATATATTATCAATAAAAAAATATTAATACATATTACAAAATTATTAGTGAGACATATATAAGAAATAAGAAAAAAAAACAGATTTTTTTCTACAAAATATAATAATATTTTAAATATGAGTGTTGGAACATTTTCACCTAAAAATAATTACTAAATCCACTGTCGACAATCGGTGAATTGCACTGCCCTTCCACGGTTCCACCCCTCCTTAAATTTGCCACATCTAGCAACAAACCCTTTTCCCACGACATTGCCGTAATTATATAATAATTAACAAGAACCTACCACGCAGTTGTTGAGCGGTGTAATCCACGTGCATACTATACTGAATTTCCATTGGTCCGTGATACTCACGAGAAGCATCTGCATCTGAAACAGACTTTACACTCTTTACTTTCCAGAGGTTACGGTGAAGAGGAGTCTGATCTGAAAGAAAATGATGAGGTTGCAGTTTCTGGCCTTACATGTTTCCTTTACTGATAGAACATGGCTTAATCACCGTTGGATCTTTCTTTTCCAAAACATCTGGTGCTAATCCAACGGTCTAAATTATTTTTAAAAAATAAGGGAAGTTTATTACTATGTTTTTAGGGTATATCCACATAGAAAAGGGAAAGCTGTTGGAGAGGAACGAAACCAAAGAGGAAAGGTTTTTTTGTTCATAGGTTCACGAAGCTAACTCACTCCAACTGAATAGAGAAGCAGATGAAACCGACGCCTGCCGGAAGTAGCAGCTCTAGCGGCGGTGATGGCGGTGGTGAAGGGAATCGAGTTGGACTCGCCCGTTTCCGTTCAGCGCCAGCCACCTGGTTGGAAGCTCTTCTCGAGGAAGACGAAGAGGACCCATTAAAACCTAACCAGTGCTTGACTCAGCTACTCACGGGCAATCCATCGACCATACCCACCATTCGAAACCCATTGCCTTTTCCAAACTCGGCCGATCCAGCTGGGTTGTTTGAACCGTCTGGTTTTCAAAGACAAAACAGTTCTCCGGCTGATTTTCTCGGGAATAACTCCGCCGCTGCTGCTGCCGCCTCCGATGCTTACTTCTCTAGCTTTGGAGTTGCTTCAAATTATGACTATTTATCGCCAACTATGGATGTTTCCCCCTCGAGTAAAAGGGCTAGCGAGCTCGATACGCAATTCCCACCAACAAAGTTCCATTCCCAGTTGGTAAGAAACTAAGAGATTATATGGGTTTTTTTTTTGGAATATTTTTACTTTATGTTTTTGCCTTCTTTGAATTGCCTTTAAAAATGGGAAATTGTTTGTTTTCAAACCTGACCAATCAATAGCCATACCCATCTAGCCAAAAGAGGAAGTATAAATTTGCTGTTTTGAGCAAAATTCAATACGGTTGAGTTCCAATTTTAACAAAATTTCCCCCTTCTGTTTTTGGATAGAAAGGAGAGCCAAGTGATCATATTTCTGGTGGGATATCTAATCTTTTAGATGTAGATATGGAGAAACTTTTGGAGGATTCGGTGCCTTGCAGGGTCCGCGCCAAGCGCGGTTTCGCTACTCATCCTCGAAGCATTGCAGAAAGGGTAAGTGTATTCATTTATTGAGAAGATGTAGAATGGTGTTCATGTTGTGCTCTAATAACTTATTGCTATTTCTGTTAGGTTCGGAGAACCAGGATTAGTGACCGCATCAGAAAGCTTCAGGAGCTTGTACCCAACATGGATAAGGTAGGCTACATCTTGATATCAGTTTTAATAGAAAAATCCATTCTAAGATCCAAATCCTAACCTATATTAGTGTAACATCCTAATAAAGTTTGATGCCAAATGCCTCGATTTGTCTCGAAGAACAACTATACAGCGATATATATCAAGTCATTTAGGTAGAATGGGCATTTATAGTTTATAGTGGCGGCTTAAAACACTCTTGCTCTGTATCTAGCATCTGCTTCCCAGGTTTATTGTTTAATTGGCTAAGGTTTTTTAGTTAAGCTAGAAAAACACTATGTTTAGTTGCAGCCTTAGGTTTAGAGTGTGAGACTGGTCTTGTAATGAATCGTTAGGTTGCCATTATCTATAAGTTGTAGTGACAAATTTTCTGTGTTCGTAAGAAAACGAAAGGAAATTCTCGATATTTTAGGGTCTACAGGATTGTGGAAACACATAACAATGTATATGGATTGCGGTTAGATGTTTATTGTTTAGTGATTCGTTTAGTGTAACATATAAGGCATGAGGCATATGAAATGTGCAATGGAACTTTATATCTATAAACTCTAATTTGAGTAAAAATGGAGTGCTTAATATACCATTGGCTGTCCTGTAAATTTGCCTGCAGGTGTACATGATATCATGCGAAATCTTCTAATGTTAAACCAAGAGGTATTCACGTATTAGTTTTAACTTCTTTTTTGAAGGGTGAGGGAATTTCAGTAATTTTTCAGAAGGAATGATATTTAGTTATTTACATCCTATGAATCTTTGGTGAGATGAATTACAAGGTTGAAGATAACAAGTGCTAGAACTTAAATATAATAGTTAGGCCTTTCCCTATTAGCTTAAGCTTTTAGGATATTTGGTTACCCGAATTTGACATCCAGTTAGAACTCCAAGTTTTTTTAGTATAATCATTGGTGATTCGCCAATGATTTATTGGCTCATTAATCCGAATAAGATACTACAGTCTACAAAGGTCTATTATGGGGGCAACCCCTCTAACCTAGTTTTACTCCATTCATAACATCATGATTCAAACCATTGATTTTACTTAGAGGATCTATTTTCCCCCTAAAACCTCAATGTTACGTGAATGCATCTTTCGAACAATATTGGGAATTGTATCTTACACTGTTTAACTTGGCAATTTTCTTTCCTGCACTATCAGCAAACCAACACTGCAGACATGCTGGAAGAGGCAGTAGAGTACGTTAAGTATCTTCAGAGTCAAATTCAGGTACTCAATTATCCATTTGATTTCAAGGGATACTTGTATCTAAATTTTTAGAAATACATGCAACTTTCCCCTGCCTTTGGCCCCCGGTTCCGGGCTAGTTAGTAATATGTATGTAACTAAGTATGAAACTGAGAAAGGAGGCAACACCATGGTATATGACCGGTGCTGCTGTAAAAAGAAGAAAAAAGATTGCCTACTGAGAAACCTGGATCCTTGGCAGGAACTCACCGAACTTCAGACGAAATGCAAATGCAAAAGTAAAGATTGATTGGCTACCAAGAGCTTAGCGTAATTATCCGATAAAGTTGGCTGCATAGATCCGCATTGTAATTACATGGTTTACCGCCTACGGTGTTGCCTTCTTCGTCATGCAATACGCAGATGTGGCTGCTTCTGAGTTCTGAAGCTACAATAACAATAGTGCTCATATCAGGACCTCTGCTTTGCCTTGCCTAGTACTTCTCCACGAGGATCACTCGGTATAATTGTAGTTGTACGATATTAACTTAGACTATAAAAATATTTTTTTATTAACTACATAGCTATATAGAATACATATATATCATTTTTAGTTAAGATATTTGTTTCCCATAATTCCTATTGTATAACTAGATGAGTTGCATTCAATGAAAATATTTCAGATCTTTGTTGTTTACGTTTTAAGGTATTTATTTCCGACACTCTCGACCCGATCCGACCAACACGGCTCAGAAGAAATTTATACCCTACTTCCCCTAGCAATATAAATGTAAGATTTTGTAGAATATATGTAGAGAAGCAATCCCACGGCACAAAGTCCAGCCAGCAGCCAGTAGAAGTAATCAAGATGCGCCCTATTCAGGTTATCTGCAAACCAGCCATCTCCGCCTCCGCTGCCGCTTACTTTCTCTATAACATATATGAGAAAGCTACTTAAGAAGTTTCCGACACCAATGACGCTGAGGTAGATTGCAATGCCAACGCTTCTCAATTCACTCGGCATCTGATCGTAAAAAAACTCTTGAAGACCGACGAAGGCAAACACATCAGATAATCCATACAGTGAGTATTGAGGGACCAGCCACCACACACTCATCGGGATAGTCACGTTCGGCTTGTCTACCAGCCCATGCTCTCGAGCCGTTTTGAGCCTCTTTGTCTCGACTAAGGCAGCAACCACCATTGATATTGCAGATAGAGCAATCCCAGTTCCAATTCTCTGAAGCATTGTGATTCCGGCTGGTTTTCCCGTGACAGATCTTGCTAAACGCACGAATATTTTATCATATATAGGGATGAAGAGGAGAATTGAAATGCTTATGAAACACTGAAGTGTGGCAGCAGGAATCTCAAACCCTTTTGTGATTGATCTGTCCATTGTAGCACCTTGCTTGGTGAACAATGTGGACGCCTGTGCAAGAATAACTGCATAAATCAAGCTTGTAGCCCATATAGGTACAAGCCTCAGAAGAGCCTTTGATTCATCAACTTCTCTGTGCTCGGAACTTTCGGTCGGAAGAGCTGTTTTCCGATTCCGAAAAGCCGAGACGAAAACTCGACCGATCCTCACAAAAGGGCTTACTTCATCCCCTTTGACAGTGAACCTATAAGTCATTGTTCCGAGCACAAAAACAAGCAGTCCAACAGCCATCACAATACCAAGTATTGCAAATCCAAGAACCCAACTTAGATTTTCCTGAATGTAGTTTAAAACCAGAAGGGTGACTAGGATACCGGCAGCCATTCCAAAACTCAACCAATTAAAGAATGAACTCTTGGCTTTGCACTCCTCAGGGTGTTGTGCATCAAATTGGTCTGCGCCAAAAGCTTGAAGGCAGGGTTTGAGCCCACCTTGTGCAATTGCAATCAGATATAGGGAGAAGAAGAATAGTAGCACATGAAACTGATGCAGTGATGGTGTGTTTAATGTGGCATTGTCTGCATTTTGGGGACCAATTGGGGTGACAGATGGAAGAGTGGCCAACAGAGTTAACAAGCCTAGCCCCTGTAAGTAATTAACATCATTCCAAATCAAGTCATTTATGGACAACATCTCTAACAAATTAGTAAAGGGTTAAATACACCGTTCATCACTCAACTTTTAAATTTTTTTAATTTAATAGCTAAACTTTCGAATTGTTTATGTTTTAGTCCCTCTGTATTATTTTATTAATATTTTTGCATTTATTATTATTATTGTATATACAAATAATTTAAAATAAAAAATTGAACCTAGTCCACCGTTCAACGTCGTTGGACTCCACCGCTGATGGTCATAGATGGCGGTCGTTCGGTCTTAAATATCACCAGCCGTTTTGTATCGGCCCCCTAAGTTTGAATCCTACCTATATTTTACTAAAAAGTGTTCTAAAATCTACAAATAAGAGATCGAAAGTGAGGAAACTGAAACGTTTGGTCGAGATTTGCAGGTTTCAGGATAATTTCTGGTGAAACAACAACCAGATTCAGACTCAACATTTCAAAGTGAGTCTCCTAATGCAATTTGGGATCAAACGACCGCTAGTTCCGAAGGCCGACGATGACGACAAGCGGCGGTAATTTTTATATATTTTAATTTAATTATAATAAAATATGATTTTATTATTCATTTAAATTATTTTTATATTTAATAATATTATAAATTGAAAAATAATAATAAAATAATTCAAAGCGATAAAAAATTTTAATATATAAAGTTCAGTTATTAGATTAAATTTTTTTAAAATTGAGTGACTAAAATAGGTGAGAGAAGATAATTGAGTGATGATCTCTACAATTTACCCATTACAAAAATATATTAAAATAATCAATAAGATGGGAAAAATGATTTACCAAAAGGTAAACGAGGAAACCAAGGATGATGGTGCGGTATCGGCCAAGAAAAGAGTCGGCAACGAAAGCACCCAAGAGTGGAAGAAGCGACGACGCTCCCGCCCAGGCGTTAACTTGTGCAGCGGCGGCGGCAGTGGGCTGACCCAGTGGCCCCGTCAAGTAAGTTATGAGGTTCGAAGCGATTCCATAGTAAGTAAACCTCTCGGCAACTTCAACGGCAATGATGAAAGAAGCCGATCTCCAACCGCCGGAGTTTGAGCGGCGAACGGGGCGGCCTTTGAAATCGAGGCAGGCGTTAACTGTGTCATCTAAAAGTGAAGTTTCAGCAGCGGCCAGATTGGAGTTCGACATTGCCAAAGCTTCAGTAGGGAAGTTTGGTGTACTGTTGAGACTGTAACAAAGAATTTGTCACACAACTTCATGTGTTAGAATAATATTTAAACCAATACTGAGTAGCTATTACATTCTCGTACTGAGATTCGAACACAAACAATATGAAATAATATAAATATCTTTGGTCATTAGATAGGGACAGAGCTAGAAATATATTTAAGGGGTGTCTTTTTTTCAACAATATTTAAAGAGGATTAATTATTTATAAAGGATTGTCATTTTATTCATAGAAGGGGTGTCATTTGTCCATATTTTAATTTTTTTATACAAATTATATAAAAAAAATAGATTTCCCAAAAATTTTAAGTGTCATGAGACACCCCTATTCAAAGGGTGGCTCCACCCTTATAATTAGGCCATTTAATGAATCTCAATATTGCATGATATTATACATGTACCTGTTATCTCTATTTGTACTAATAATAAATCCCCTTACTCATTTACCATAAATAAAAAAAATAATTCCAATTATTGAGTTTGTGTTTAGAGCTAGTATTAATTCAGCTAAAAATGGTTAATGCACCATTGATTAATATTAAATTTCTGGCTAAGTTGACCCTATCAATTAATTGGATACTAATTTAATTGAGAAAAAAAGGATAATTCTTTATTTAATAGTGATATATATTACCATGAGAGTATTTTTGTCTTCTCCATACTTTTATAGTATAATCCTTAAATAGAAAAAAAAAAAACTAGAAATGCATTAATAAAAGGCCCAATGATATTTTTTACCTTTGGAATTAAAAAAAAAAAGTTGATTTGGCCCTTATTTCTTTTTTGTTTTTTATACACTCAATCTTTATTCTACTCTTCAAATTGAATCCATCAACCCATTTTTGTAAATAATAATTCCTATTAATGATATAGCCCACCACAATTACATTTCAACATTGCTTAACCCAATTGATAATTAACAACTTAGGCAGGACTCGATTCATCACTTTCAATATTAAACTTATATCAAAGAAGCATAATATTTCTCATCACATTTTCTCTCTCACTGGTTGGCATAATAACTAAAGATGCTCATATTGCCTTATGTTATATAAATTTAGAATATAATTTTTATTTAATCAAAAAAATTATTATCTTATATTTACTTCAGGCATACAAGCGTATCTCTCATCAGCAGTTGTCCCTTTCTTTTTTTGTTTTATCTAATTGTCCCACTTGTTCTTTTTTCTTTGCTATACGATTATTTCCTTTCCTTCCGCCTTTAGTTTATCTGGTGAGCAGTGACCAATCTATAGATATTTATGAAGGTGAGCACAAAGTTAAAATATTTTTGAGATTGAGCACAAATAAAAACGAATTTTAAAATTTTAAGGTGGGTAAAAATCGTAAATATTTAAAAAAATTAAGGACTAATTCATAAAAAAATTAAAAAATCAAAATCAAATGTATGAAATTTAAAAAAGTTCAGAGAGGACACAGGCCCACCCACCCTTTCACGTACGGATGGAAATCATCTGCTCCTATTTGTGCCCTCACTTTTAAATAGTGGGTTTAAGATTTAGAGTTTGAGGTTTAAGATTGAGGCTTAGGGTTAAGGTATAGGGAATTAAGAGTATAGTGTATTTTTTAGGGTTTAGAGTTTGAGGTTTAGGATATAAAAATTAGGACTATTGGGCAAAATTTAATTTTTATCTATTTTTTGAAAAAGGGCATAGAATGAGGCATGGTTAGGGGCAGTAGATTTTTAACCTCCACGTACATCAGCCACTGTCGGTCAGATGAAAATCATCTGCCCCAAAGTATGCCTCCATTTGTGCCCCCACTTTAAAATAATGGGTTTAGAGTTTGGGGTTTAAGGTTGGGACTTAGGGTTAGGTGTAGGGAATTAGGGGTAGGGTGTATTTTTTAGGGTTTAATATTTGGGGTTTAGAATATGAAAATTAGGGTTATGAGACAAGATTTAATTTTTAAATATTTTTAGACAGGTGCATAGAAAGAGGCATAGTTAAGTATTTTTACCCCTGTCGGTGAGGTTTTCTGCTTTGTTTGGTCCCTTACGGTTCTGGCGGTCTTAGGTCTCGATCGTGACCTTTTTGCGAGGAGGAAGATCAACGTATACTAGCTCGGTCCATGATGATTTTCTCCATTATGTTTTCCTCTCAGCGGCTTTGTCGGTTTGTTTTGCTTCCATGGTGGATCGGTCATTTCGGCTTCTGTTTTTTTGAATCCTTTCAGCGGTGGTCAAGGCTCCCTCTTTCCACCGGTGGAAAATCGTTTGTTAGGAGCTCCGGTTCAGACCTCTTTCCTTCTTTCCATCAGCAATCGTGATCGCAAGTTCTTCCACGCGATGACAGTTCAATGGTGTTCTCGCTACATTTCTCCATAGATTTTATCTTTCTGTGACCCCTAAAAAGACACGTGGGTGAAGAATGATGATGCTAGTTCTTCATTGCTTCGGCTTTTCTGTTGGCCGAGATTTATTTGGGTCTTCTCCTAGATTTTTCTCTTTGTTCGTGTTTTTTTCCTGCAAGAATGTTCTCTTTGCTTTATTGTTGTGTTTTGTGTTCTTCTGTTTGATGTTTTTATTTTCTTTAGATTTTTTTTGGACCCTTTTATTTTCTTGTGTTCTTAAAATTTGTTTCAATAAAGCCGATATTACGGTTAAAAAACAACTTAGACTACAATTTAACACTAGCCTAACAAGAACTTGGTTAACATAATCTCCTCCAACTTTCCAATATCTTCAAAATGATGGTTAAGTAGTGTTCTTTTCTTAATATATTCGCGTTTTAATACCATTAAAAGAAATTGTGTGTGAATTTGGGATAAAAGAAATTGTAAAGTAGGGTTTTTTTTATATGGATAATTATTTGATATACTGACAGTTAAAACTAAAAGTTTTTATAAGTGTCTTAATTTTAGGGTTTAGGGACTCAATTTAGGGTGTAGGTTTAGGGGTTTAGCTTTAGCAGTTTAAAATTTAAAGATCGTGAATAAAATTTAGGGTTTATACGTTAAATCCTAAACCCTCACCATATTACACTAAAATCTTAACCTTAACCTTCACTTTAAACTCTAAATTTTAACTCTAACCCATAAATTCTAACCATTACTACTAAATTATAAACTTCTACGCTCAAACCCCTAAACCCTACACCCTAAACTAAGTCCTTAAATCTTAAATTAAAAGTTTCCACAGCTAGTGTATCGAAAATAAATTTTTTTTATATAAGTGTTCATAATTTGTATTAATTGTATCGTATTTTAGGTATTTTCTTAAGTTTAAATTATGTATAAGAATTGTGTGTTGATTCCCTATCTTGCAAACAAATTAACCAAAAACGATCACATGCATAAGCAGTTGGCAGGCGTCAAATTTGGAACAAAACATCAATGATGCTCGCCGCTAAGCACAATATTTATATAGGTTGACCTAATGCTGTCTCTTGAATATATATCCGAATGTTTCTCAAATCCAGCTGTGTCCACCCATTATTACGAACATGAAAAATGTTTGCCTAGAGATTCTCACCACCAGATTCTGCAATTTTTTTATGTAACTTATGATATTTATTTATCGATTGACTAATCGGAATTTAACTTTACAAATGTTTAATATGGGGACAATCTCTCAACTCAGTTATCTTCATTCTTAACGTCAATGTTCAAACTCATGAGCTTGAATTAAGAGACCTAACAATTCATCCCGTTATAAAATTGTTAAATGTCGTATAAACACTTATGTGTATTATATGATAAAATAATGTGACATAAATAATAATTTAATGACAAAATTGAAACGTTCAAAAATTTGGGACTAATAAAACTAAAATATTCAAAACTTCAAGGACCAATTTTGTATGAGGTCATAACTAAGAATGAAAATAAAACATTTAAAAGTTGGAAGACCAAATTAAAATAAAAATTATATTTTGAGAACTTATAATGAACTACACGTTAACACCTCAATAAATACACTTCAAATTAAATATAATTCACTTAAATGTTTTTTGAACTACATAAATATATTGTATTGTATTGTATTAAAGTGAAGAAGATTACAAAAGAATCACACTATAAATATTAAAAATTCAATGCGAAAAAAGATAAATACAATAAATTTTAAAAGGTTAAAACACATGAAAAGCCTACCGATCACTTTTAAGGAAAATTTGCACAATATTCCTAATAAAATTCAATAAATATATACTTTGGTCAGAACGCTATATGAAGAAAGTAAATTCTTTCGCTGCTAGTTCTCATCATATCGACAAAACCACACAAAAAATTATAAACAGAACGGAGCACCAACCTTAGCTACAAAGAACGCTCGTTGATACTTGTCATAAGAATGTTAAACTGCTAAAAAAGCAGGCAACACTGTCATAAAAATAGACTAAAATTACCATAGAAACAGACGCATGAAAATTTCCTAAAAGAATACGAAAAAAACTGTCAAAAACAGAAGTTATATGAAATCTAGCAAAGTAAAACAAAAAAAAAAACAAAAAAAACATTCATCTAAAAGATGAATATTATTTAGATACAAAAAAAATTAACAAGACGAGTAAAGGTTTTCGCCGGTAAAAAAATATCTAAATAATTAGTTTTTTTTTAATTTTTAGTAATCGTTGTAGAGCATTTCTTGGTAGTGGAGATTATAAATCACTTAAAATATTAAATTCCAACGATTTGTATTTGATAATTTGATTGTGGGCATTGGTTCAACCTAACCGGTCAACCCATATTTTCCTAGCTATTTACATAAAAGAAAAAAAGAGGAAAAACTAAATTAAGTGTCATTTTTTTTAATATCTGGTGCGATGCAAGGGTAGCATCTGTTCAGCTTTCTAAGTTTTTTTAAAGACGGCACACACAGCATGGCATTACTGGTGCTCGAACCCGGGTTCCAAGGGATGATAAACATCTACCTATGCCACCAGGACACAAGGGAATGAGCAAATTAAGTGTCATTTTAACTTGGGGAAATGTATGATCATTTCCGAAATAATTATTATATTTCTTAGAATTAAATCCTATTACGTACACTAATTCTGAAAGTGATATAAATATAAATTTATTAAAATAATGTTAATCAACACTTAGTTTTCATCATTATACCAAACAGTTCCATGATGTAAGTTCAATACTTATCAAATCCAGTCATTAATTTTTAAAGTATTTAAATATTTTAATTTATCAAACATTACTGAAAATCATAGTTTAAATGGGATTCACTAGGTTGTCTCATTTTTTTAATCTCGATATAAAAATATATTTTTATTTAATAAAAAAACAACGTCAAAGATCATATTTAAATGATAAAATTATTAACACTAAAATCAAGGTTCAAACTCTATATTAATTTTTTTCTCTTCACATACATTTAATAAAAAAATTCACACATAATATAAGTTAAACCTATTTGTTAAAATTCTCTGCCACCCTGCCATTAAAACGTTTCATCGACAAGTAATATAAAATTTCTATAAAAATACTTATTAGATATATTAATTTTATATATTTTTTATTTATGATTTTATGTTTATGGTTCATAATTAGTCTTTTCGATAATTGTTTATTACTTTTTTGGTTGCGCTACCAGTTTACAAGGTTTTAATCTGACTAATTTGAATCAATATGCGTCATACACTTAATTTTGGTGGGTGAGTCTCCTAGCATAGATTTTCTGCCTACAAAAGACCTCGAACTCGATATCTGCTTAAGCGCGCTATCAAACTACTTATCAATAAGATTATTTCATTAGAATATATATACATATATATATAGATAAATATCTATACACAGGCGTGGAAACTGAAAGTTTCCACAAGCGCCTTAGTTTTAGGGTATAGGGAGTAAGTTTAGGGTACAAGGTTTATGGGCTTAGGTGTAGGTGGTTAGAATTTAGGAATATGTGTTTCAATTTAAGGTTTAGGGTTATAATTTAGGGTTTATAAGTTAAAACCTAAATCCTCGCCATATTACCCTAAAAACTAAACCATAACCTATAAATCTTAAATTATAACCCTAAACCTTAAATTGAAACAACTATCCTTAAATTCTAGCCTCCTACACTTAAACCCATTATACCCTATAGCCTAAACTAATTCTCTATACCCTAAAACTAAGACGCTTGTAAAAACTTTTAGTTTCCACCGCCAGTGTATAGGATATTAATCCTATATATATATATATTACCTTAAGTTAAAATGAAGTGTGATTTTAACTTGGGAAAATGTATGATCATTTCCGAAATAATTATTATATTGCTTAGAATTAAATCCTATTACGTAGACTAATTCTGAAAGTAATATATATATATATATATATATATATAATCAACACTTAGTTTTCATCAATATACCAAACAGTTCCATGATGTAAGTTCAATACTTATAAAATCCAATCATTAATTTTTTAAAGTATTTAAATATTTTAATTTATCAAACATTACTAGAAATCATAGTTTAAGTGAAATTCACTGATTAGTCTAATGAAGAGAGAAATTATAGAATTTAAATCAACGTCAAATAAAGAGAGAAATTATAGTTTAAGTGATAAAATTATTAACACTAAAATCAAGGTTCAAACTCTATATTAATTTTTTCTCTTCACAGACATTTAATAAAAAAATTCACACATAATATAAGTTAAACCTATTTGTTAAAATTCTCTGCCACCCTGCCATTAAAACGTTTCATCGACAAGTAATATAAAATTTATATAAAAAAATACTTATTAGATATATTAATTTTTATATATTTTATATTTTTTTGATGTATGATTTTATGTTTACTGTTTATGATTTTTTTTTTGCCTAGTTTGGATAGACATATGTCGTACACTTAGTTTTGATGGGTGAGTCTTCTAGCGAAAATTTTCTACCAACAAAAAATCTCGAACTCGAGACCTGGTTAAGCGATATTAAAATACTTACCACTTAGATTATTTTATTAATATATATATATATATATATTATGTTGGTGTTATGTTTTATTGTATAATGCTTAAAACCATAAGATCCGAGTTTCTCCTTATCCTGGATTTCTTTGTCTTCTCCTCCATCCAAACGGCACAATGTAGTA
Organism: Hibiscus tridactylites; assembly: GCA_958450335.1. Classification (NCBI taxonomy): domain Eukaryota; kingdom Viridiplantae; phylum Streptophyta; class Magnoliopsida; order Malvales; family Malvaceae; genus Hibiscus; species Hibiscus tridactylites. The sequence goes on from OY288271.1 coordinate 5,512,321, forward strand.
TTGATTTTCTTATTTTAATAAAAAGAAACAAATAACAAATTTTGATTGATTTTGATTTAAAAATATCAAAACAATACTTGAACCCCAAAAAAATCAGAACAATAGAAAGAGACAGCAAAGAAAAACCAAGCAACAGCTTTGGGTTGAAGGAAATTAACATTTGGGCAATGGTTGGTGGGTCCAATTATTTCATATATTTTTTTATTCCCATTACGGCCGGCTATTTTACAATGGGACGATAATGTCAACAAGGTATCTTTAGAATTTTCAGAAAGAAGATTTCTTTTTCTCTAAAAAATAATTGAAAAAAACAACAAGAATTTGAATAATTATTGTGATCAAACGACAGCCTGTTCCTAGTGCAGAGACGCGTGTCAATACCAGAGGCATTGTTGTATTGCGGTGTCCGATGTGGTCAAACCTGAAAACTGGCTCCTGTGATTTTATTCTTATTATGAGTTATGACAGGTCTGTGACTCTGTAATCTTTTGTTAAGTTCGGTTTTTTCAGGATAAACAATATACTTAATCACCGAAGTTTTAGAATACTTTCATATTGGTCATCAAACTTTCAAAACTTATATTATACTCACTAAATTTTTAGTCCGCTTTAAGGTTCATTCCGTTAACTTTGTTAAAGAAAAACACTTAAGTGACACGTTAACTTTTTTTTTCTCTCTCGCTCTATTTTTCCTGGGCTTACTAAAATTAATGGGAGGGGGCTTATTAAAAGTGGATAAAACGTGTTTTTTATGGGTTTCGGGTCAATTCTACATGCAAAGGACCAAAATAAAAGGAAAAGGGAAAATAATGAGGGAACAAGAGAAAATATGTGAATTTTGTCATAAAAAATAAATTACATGTGATACGTATCAAAGATACGTGTTAGGATAATTACTTACGAACACAAACCAAATGACAACAATACGTGTATATAAAAACATTATCTTCAACTACACAATAAATGCATATTTAAAATATTATACTTAAACACTTAAAATTTAATATCAAAATTTTCTGTGTATTTTCGTGACATATGTACGTGTTTTCAAGTATGATCAAAACGGTTGGAAAAAGTGAATGAATTGATGTATGAGAATAAAATGGGACCAAGCTTTGTGTCATGATCGGCTCCCTTTGTGTTGCGATCCGACCATGACAAGGCTATCGAGGACCGAGCAGATGCGGGCCAAGTGATGATTCAAGCAATCCCTAAGGAGCTATCAAGGCCAGGATGCGAGTCAAGGTGCTTTTCGAAGGCGACGGGGCCCTGTTCAGAAAAGTGTCCCCGTTTCGAGCATTCCAACGTCTACTGCTGGCATTCCTGGTATGTTTTATTAGCTCTTTAGGGGGAAGTGACTGGTGTTGGGTCTCCACCATCCCCCTCGCCATGTGCTAGCGGTCTAGCTGTCATGGTGTAAGTGACTTTCTCCTAGGCTCGAGTGGGGCCTAGGTGTGCGGGCATCGGGGCCAAGCGGATGGCACGATGTCTCCCTCGGGTGCTGCCCGTGGGACGGTTTGGGGCCAGCGGGCCCCATATCGCGCCTTGTCCGGAACCCAGAGGTTGGTTCTCTGCTGCCGCTATGCCCCGTGAGAATGCGATATTGGATAGGCGGGTTGCCTGACGGATCATGAGACGATGCTTCCGAGTGAAAAGACCGTGGGAATGGACGCGGGTAAGGCTGACTCGACGAGGATGTGTTCCTTTTCGAGTGCCGCACGGCATGCCGAACAGGCTGGGCGGGCATGGCCGTGACAAGTGGTATCAGAGCCTCGGTTCGTGCACAAACCGGGCGAGGTGGTGCTTGAACTTGGGCGTGAGAAGCACAGAGGTGCGGATTGGCTAGCACATGGGTGCGTGTACAAATTCTCTAGCACATGGGTGCCTGTTTTCTAGCACGTGGGTGCTGATCTTCTAGCACATGGGTGCTTGACGCTGGTGCACTGTGGTGCCCAGTCTGTGGCTGGTGAAGCCTGGTTGGATAATTCGAGGCAAGCATGATGCCGCATATTGACTCCGCACCAAGCGCTCCGTGGAGGAGTAGGCAGGGCGGGATGTTTACAGGTGATGACTCCGCACCAAGCGCTCCGTAGAGGAGTAGGCAGGGCGGGATGTTTACAGGTGATGACTCCGCACCAAGCGCTCCGTAGAGGAGTAGGCAGGGCGGGATGTTTGCAGGTGTTGACTCCGCACCAAGCGCTCCGTGGAGGAGTAGGCAGGGCGGGACGATTACAGGCATTGACTCCGGACCAAGCGCTTCCGGTGAAGGAAGTAGGCAGGACGGGACGGTTACTTATGTTGACTCCGGACCAAGCGCTCCGTGGAGGAGTAGGCAGGACGGGATGGTTATCTATGTTGACTCCGGACCAAGCGCTTCCGGTAAAGGAAGTAGGCAGGACGGGATGGTTACTTGTTGTGACTCCGAACCAAGCGCTTCCGGTGAAGGAAGTAGGCAGGACGGGATGACTCCGGCCCAAGCGCTCCGTGGAGGAGTAGGCAAGACGGGATGGTTACTTGTGATGACTCCGGCCCAAGCGCTTCCGGTGAAGGAAGTAGGCAGGACGGGATGACTCCGGCCCAAGCGCTTCCGGTGAAGGAAGTAGGCAGGACGGGATGACTCCGGCCCAAGCGCTCCGTGGAGGAGTAGGCAGGACGGGATGACTCTACACCAAGCGCTCCGGGAAAAGAGTAGGCAGGGTAGGAAAAGTGATGAAACTCTACACCAAGCGCTCCGGGAAAGGAGTAGGCAGGGTAGGAAAAGTAATGAGACTCTACACCAAGCGCTCCGGGAAAGGAGTAGGCAGGGTAGGAAATGTGATGAGACTCTACACCAAGCGCTCCGGGAAAGGAGTAGGCAGGGTAGGAAATGTGATGAGACTCTACGCCAAGCGCTCCGGGGAGGAGTAGGCAGGGTAGGATATTTGTGATTTCCGTACCGGGGCTCCCTTGTGTGGAGTATATGGATGGGTTATATTTGTGATTTCTGTACCGGGGCTCCCTTGTGTGGAGTATATGGACGGGTTATACTTGTGATTTCCGTGCCGGGGCTCCCTTGAGAGGAGTATATGGACGGGTTATATTGATGATTTTCCGTGCCGGGGCTCCCTTGTGAGGAGTATATGGACGGGTTATACTCATGATTTTCCGTGCCGGGGCTCCCATGTGAGGAGTATATGGGCGAGTTGACGATTTCATGCCGGGGCTCTCACGTGAGGAGTATATGGGCGGGATGACGATTCCATGCCGGGGCTCACATGTGAGGAGTATATGGATGGGTTGTCAATTCTGTGCCGGGGCTCCCACGTGTGGAGTATATGGATGGGTTGTCGATTTTGTGCCGGGGCTCCCATGTGCGGAGTATATGGACGGGTTGACAAGGATAGTTTTGTTTCATGCTGCATGCATGGTGGATTTATTGAATGGTTATGGTGGATGCTTATAGGGTAATTGTCGAGCCATCAGTGCACAAGTAGTGCCTGTCGTTAAACTCGATAATTGACCTTGCACGGTGACACGTGATGACATAAAGTTGGATAGCTCATAAAGCCAGATAGCATAAAGCTGGATGGCATCAAATAATTGGTAAATGGCGGAAGCGAAGCCAAGTAAGAGTCGGAGCCTCGTAGGCAGATGCTAATGCCTGGTGAGAAAAGGCGAGGTGTTCCAGTATCACTTGAGGGGTGCATACAAGGACACGCAGGGTGTTGGTGGTGGCATAAGACGACATGCACCTACCAGGTATCACACTAGACTGGTGTGAATATGGTTATCACTGATATATTCGCTTGTATATCTTGTAGTACAGGAAATACAAGGAAAGGCAAGGGGAAAAGCTACATATTTGTACATCAATGCCAAATTAGAGATCTTGTGTCCCTAGGCGACATGATCTCACGAATGCGCACTAGTAAGTGGCGGAGGCAAACTTACTGAGAAGCGAAGCCTCACAAACGTGTGGCATTGCCTCGTGAAAAGGCGATGTGTGTGTTCCTTATGACCCTTTTAGGATCACATGAGGGGGAATGCAACAAGTGATGTGGCACGATGGTGATCGTGTAGCGTGTTGTGTGCCAATCAGGTATCATATGAAACTTGTGTGAATTCATTAATCACTGACAGATTTGTTCATATGTCTGGCAGCACAGGAAATATTGAGAAAGTCTCAGGGACAAAGTGCATTTATGTACGATAGTGGCAACTAGTGTTCCTTGTATCAGTAGCAGCTGAATGCAACAGAAGCAGGTGCTTAAGCATTTGGATAGTGGCTTCATAATGGCACATTCTAGTTCGAGGGCCTAACTATGTAGTGGAACATAGTTGGCGAATGTGCTTTATGCCGAGGAGCATATCATTACGCGATGAGACATAGTTCACTCGAACATGGCCAGATTATTGGCAAGGTCATGGGTCCAAGAGACTATAAGGCGCATGTTCAAGTGGGTTCGTGGTTCATTACGTCTGTTTTGCTCAAGCTGTAATCAGAGTATGAGTGTGGGAGCATGGATCCAACTTTCGAGATTGAAGGAGTGGAAGCATGCTACAGTGGGTTCATAATCGAGCTTGACGGTCACATACGGGCAACGTGATCGCAAAAAGAGTGATGGAATACAAAGATCGGGGCTTGGTTCATTCTGCTTAGAAGTTCAGATGTTGGGACTAGAGAAGCATTTGAGATCAGGCAAAGATCACGGGTGATCAGCAACGAATGTCCAAATCGAGTCATCAAGAGATGAAGAGTTCAGGCAACATCGATGAGGACATCGATAGAGGAAGTGGGGGAGAATGTCATGACCATCCCGTATCACAACACATCGATGAGGACATCGATTATAGGGAGTGTGAGAGAATGTCATGATCGGCTCCCTTTGTGTTGCGATCCGACCATGACAAGGCTATCGAGGACCGAGCAGATGCGGGCCAAGTGACGATTCAAGCAATCCCTAAGGAGCTATCAAGGCCAGGATGCGAGTCAAGGTGCTTTTCGAAGGCGACGGGGCCCTGTTCAGAAAAGTGTCCCCGTTTCGAGCATTCCAACGTCTACTGCTGGCATTCCTGGTATGTTTTATTAGCTCTTTAGGGGGAAGTGACTGGTGTTGGGTCTCCACCATCCCCCTCGCCATGTGCTAGCGGTCTAGCTGCCATGGTGTAAGTGACCTTCTCCTAGGCTCGAGTGGGGCCTAGGTGTGCGGGCATCGGGGCCAAGCGGATGGCACGATGTCTCCCTCGGGTGCTGCCCGTGGGACGGTTTGGGGCCAGCGGGCCCCATATCGCGCCTTGTCCGGAACCCAGAGGTTGGTTCCCTGCTGCCGCTATGCCCCGTGAGAATGCGATATTGGATAGGCGGGTTGCCTGACGGATCATGAGACGATGCTTCCGAGTGAAAAGACCGTGGGAATGGACGCGGGTAAGACTGACTCGACGAGGATGTGTTCCTTTTCGAGTGCCGCACGGCATGCCGAACAGGCTGGGCGGGCATGGCCGTGACACTTTGCATATTTTCACATCTTCAAAGCAACGGGCCGCACAATGTTTAGGAAGTGAAATGCAATATTTGAAACCGCCAATTTTTACATATATTTATCAACTATTACGATAAATATATGAGTAAATATATGAGTAAATTTAATATACAAGTAAATTTAAGATTAATTTATTTTGAATTTAGTCTAATATATTGTATAACTCAATGAAACGTATCTATGTTGTACACGAAGTTAACTTCCTTTGATAGTTAAGGTAAACTATCTCTTATTCGAACTTTAAACGATATAATAATTTTAACATGAATTATTTGTTCAGATAATGTTATGGGCAACATTTTTTTTATAATATTCAATTAAACCATTCGATAATAATGAGCCGATAACGTTTAAACCTCGCTTTGCATGCACTTTCATAATTAAGGACAAAATGTGCACAAGAGAAAATAATAAAAAATTATTTAATGAATCAATTTAAATAGAATACAATAATTATGAGATCCACTAATTGGCCTATGACCAGTAATATTTATCTTATCCTATCTTATATAAATTTGAATCATGATTTAATAATATAATATCTCAATTTAATAAAAAATAATACAATAAAAAATGCTAAACTGAAAACACAAAACATATGTTTGGCTGTTTCATATTGGGGTGTCCCGGGTAATACATATGTTTCAATGTTTCATGTGGGGTGTCCCATTGTGTTGATTTTCTTTAGCGGTTGTATTTGATTGGATTTTGATACGGTGCATTTTTTTATCTGTTATATATATATATATATATATATATATATCTGTTATATCTATATCTCCCTCTTTCAAAAAAAATTACAGACACAAAACATCCCAACAAAAAAACTTGTATTTTGTGGATTTCGACCCAACCTGATTTAATAGGGTTAATTCTTTATGAAATTCAAGTGTTTCCGAGAATTATATGTTTTCCCATGAAACGTTCCGAGCTAATTATGAAAATACACTTTTATATTATCATTTATGTTTTGATAAAAATATACGTAAAAATCAGTATACAAGATACTAAAACTATGGCTTCAATTTAAACGTTACTTTAATTCAGATATTTCTTTAAAATCAGACAAATATTACTTATAATTAAATTAAAATATTAAAAAATTCTTTAAAAATACAAATATATGTTGTCACATGTCATATTAACTTTTAAATATATTTTAGTGGATATTTATATATTAATTAACTCATACATTAAAAATGATTTTTTTACAAGCACTATTGTAAGATTATCATGTATCTCATCTAGATGTTTAAACCTTAAATCTTAGCCTTAAAACTTAAAGTTTAATTATAAAATTTAAACCCTAAATTCTATAGGATAAGTCTACCACGTACGACGAACACCGCTGAACACTACTAACGCTGAACACCGCTGAACATAATTAAATTGATTAATAAAGATTAAAAATCTTAAGGACTCGACGTACAATTGTAAATTAATTAAAATAACATTAAAATTAAATTTAATAAACTTGTTATATTTCTTTATTATATTTTTTAATTAATATATTAAAATTAAATATCCCAAAATTTTCTTAATATTAAAAACTCTAAACTGAATCCCTTTATTTTTTTTCTTCTAGCGCCGCAGCCGCTAACCATTTTCTGCCACCGCTGCAATACCTATCGGTCATAGTGCTTTGTTGTCTTGAAAGAAGAAAAAAAAGTAACACTGTTACTCTAAGAATTTTATACACGTGACCTGAAAAAAGTATAGTATAATCATTTGAAAGCTGTTTAGTTTATGTTATTAAGTGTAATTCAGTGATTTACTTTTGGATCATCTTTGGAAGAAAACAATCAACAAGTTCTGATGTTAGAGTGATTGTCGATTGGCACACGCTAGGACATAAAAGCAATTAGATGTATTGCGAATGTAACAAATAATTTAGGCAATGAAGCCGGATTAAAACAAAATTGTGGGTTTTAATTTAGAAATTAGGGTTTTAATTTGAAAATTAGAGATAGATTATGGCTGGTATTTGATCCAATTATTTAAAAATAAAGATTAAAAAATATAATACATATGAAAAATAATTTAATTGAAATTTTATTTTAAATAATTATTAATTATATGTCGAGTCCTTGTTATTTTTAATGTTTCTTAATGAATTTAATGATGTTCAGCGGTGTTCAGCATTAGTGACGTTCAACGGTGTTCGACGCCCGTTGTAGAATTTTCCAATTCTATAACTATAATATATAAACCCAGGACACGAGACAATCTTAGAACTATATTTGTGATTTTTTTTACGGTCACTGCATGAAATATGTTTCTTATATGTCTATATATTAAATTTGTTTCAAGTACTAATTTGATTATTAAAACTAAAATTTAACAGATCATGTAGGAGCAGGAGTGCCATGATTTGTGAAATTTAATATGAATTTGGTAATTAAAAATGGGAATATTAACTGAGATGGTGATTAGAAACAAGAAAGGTGAATAGCTTGATTTCTTGAATAATTTTTTTTTTAAAATGGCAGATTAAGATGAGCATGAAATTTGGAATGGAATCCTTAGGTATATGTCATATTTTAATGCGTGGATGAGATTGACGTTTAGCAAAACTTGTTCATGCGGGGAACCCTGAAAATCAAAATGGCATCATGTAGATTTGATCCTTCATTTTTAAAATATAAATTTAATAAATAAAAGTGTAATTATTCTATGCTTGGGGCCTTAGTTTTAGGTTTATATACTTAGTTTAGAGTTTAAGTATAGTAGTTTTGAGTTTAGGGTTGTGGTTAGAATTTAGGTTTATGGTTAAATTTTAGAATTTATATGTTAAACCTAAATCCGTAACCATATTACTTTAAAACCTAAACCCTAGCTTATAAACCCTAAACCTTAAGCCCTAAACTAAATTCATAAACCCTAAAATTAAGGCCATATAGAAACTTCTCATTTTCACCATTAGTGCATAAGATATTTTCTCTAAATAAAATATTATATATTTAAGTACGATTAACACGAAGAAAAAAAAAGATGGATGGACCTTATTTGCTGGGATCACGGATGACGTGATGAACTGGATCCATCTAATAATTTTATATAATTAATTCAAATATACATACTTCATTGTAATATGAACATCATTCTCTTAATATGAACATCATTAAGAACACACACCTAACAACACACACCTAGAAGACCTAACAGACAAAACTGATTGAACTCAGATCTTTTAATATGAACATCATTCTCTTTTCCGCTAAATGAACTTAATTTCTTATACATCCAGATGCATCTAATATTATTATCCAAATTTATGTTAATTTAAAAATATGAAATCATGGGTACATTTTTTGAATATAAATCATGTGAATATTTAAATCATAAATTTATTTAATTACTTTTAAAAAATAAAATATAAATTAAAACCAACTAAATATATAATAATAGATATTTGAATTCGTGATTTATATATGACAAAGCTATAATAAGAGGTTGAGGGGCAAAACATATATATTTAAGTGTACAAATTCATCATTAGTTTTTTTGAAAAAAAATTATATATATATATATATATATATATATATATATATATATATGATAAATCTACGCTAAAATAACTAAAAAATCTAAGCAAAAATTTGAAATTAAAGGTAACAAAATTCAAGAACATATAAGAAAAATAGTCATATTAGGAAAGCTAAAAAAAAGAGAAACTAGTGGCAAAGCCAAGGTTTAGAAATAGACGTATAACAGTAAACAGTACAAGGATAGGTAGATCTGGAGTTTTGGATTTTTCACGATTACGTGAGATAATTACTACCATTTAAAAAATTAATACTATAAAAAAAATATAAATAGAGAAATACAATGAAGTATAAGAAGTGGGGTCCAATAAGCAAAGTGGCATAATAACAGCTGGCAAACGGCCCTGACAGACTGGTTCTCTCCATCTCCAGCAAACGTCGCCTCCATTTTAAGCCCCACCACCTTCAGTTTTCAAAACCAACTCTCCATTTCTCTCTTCTTTTTTCCCTTTTTCTCTCAGTTTTTTCGTGCGTTTGATCCATGGCCGAGGAGACTCAAAAGCCTGAAGCAGCCGCCGCAGCGCCTGCCGAGGAAGTGGTGGTGGTGGAGAAGGAGAAAGCGGAAGAGGCTGCACCGCCTGCTGCTCCCGAGGTTACCGATGCTGTTGTTGAAGAGAAGCAGGGTGAGGTGGAAGCTGTTGAGGAGACTAAAGTGGAAGAAAAGGAAGGCAAGGTGATTCAGTCCGCGTCTTTCAAAGAAGAAACCAATATAGTTGGTGAACTTCCTGACGCACAAAAGAAGGCTCTCGAGGAGTTTAAGCTGCTTATTCAAGAAGCTCTTAACAAGGGCGGATTCAGCGCTCCACCTCCACCGCCTCCGGCTAAAGAAAAAGATGCTAAACCACCGGTTGAGGAAAAGAAAGAGGAAGACCAACATACTCCTGCTGCTGAAACTGAAGAAAAAGCTCCTGAAAAAGTCGAAACTGAAGCACCCGCCGCGCCTGTTGAAGTCAAGGAAGAAGAGAAGACTCCTCCTCCTGCTGAGGCACCGGCACCCGAGACTGTGGCGGTGGAAACAGAGGTGGTTGACAAAGCTCCAGCCGTCGTGGACGATGGTGCCAAGACTGTCGAAGCAATCGAGGAATCTGTAGTAGCAGTTGCCGATCCTCCTCCAGCTGAAAAACCAGAGGAAACGGCCTCTTCTTCTGTTGAACCCGAGGTTGTTCCGAAAGATGAGCCAAAGGAAGTTGAAGTTCCTCCATCTCCGCCGGAAGAGGTGTCGATATGGGGAATCCCGCTCCTCGCAGACGAAAGGAGCGACGTGATCCTGTTGAAATTCCTAAGGGCAAGGGATTTCAAAGTGAAGGACGCATTCACCATGATCAAAAACACCGTCATCTGGCGCAAGGAGTTCGGGGTTGAAGGCTTGCTGGAAGAAGACCTCGGAAATGAACTGGAGAAAGTGGTTTTCATGCACGGACACGACAAAGAAGGCCATCCCGTTTGTTACAACGCTTACGGAGAATTCCAAAACAAAGAGTTATATCAGAATACTTTCGGAGACGATGAAAAGAGATCCAAGTTCTTGAGATGGAGAATCCAGTTCTTAGAAAAAAGCATCAGAAAGCTCGACTTCAGCCCCACGGGAATCTCTACCATAGTTCAGGTTAATGATCTCAAGAATTCTCCAGGACTTGGAAAAAGGGAGCTCAGGCAAGCTACCAACCATGCCCTTAACTTGCTTCAGGATAATTACCCAGAGTTCGTGGCCAAACAGGTATGTTTATAGTTTATACATATACATACAATCAAATTCTAAAAAATATCAATCTTTTTGTATCATGGTGTTTAATTTTAACAAAATTTGAATGTTGGTTTTGGATTTTGAAGGTGTTCATCAATGTTCCGTGGTGGTACTTGGCCTTCAATAGGATGATTAGTCCTTTCCTCACACAGAGAACCAAGAGCAAGTTTGTGTTTGCAAGTCCATCCAAATCAACCGATGTCCTTTTCAGGCAAGTGGACTCCAATAATTTTCTCTCTTCGCAAATTGCTTAATCATTTATATTTATTAGTAAAATATCTTATAGGATACGAAGACGATACGAATACATAAATTATCAACTCGTAAGTCTAACTTATGTTTATATATATAATAGATATATTGCCCCTGAACAAGTACCAGTTCAGTACGGTGGGTTGAGTAGGGAGGGTGAACAAGAATTTACCGATGCGGATGCGGCGACAGAGGATATAATCAAACCAGCAACCAAGCACACTGTTGAATTTCCTATTACTGAGGTAAGATAGAACATCGTTTAGAAACTTTAGTACTTAAATATGAATATAAAACTGGGTTTTAATTAAATTCACTGAACAATAATTGGTTGTTGAATTGGCAGAAATGTGCCGTGGTCTGGGAGCTACGAGTTGTGGGGTGGGACGTGAATTACGGGGCCGAATTCGTGCCGGCAGCTGAAGATGCATACACGGTGATCGTATCGAAAACACGAAAAGTAGGTCCGGCCGATGAAACTGTGATCTCCGGCAGCTTCAAAACAGGTGAGGCTGGGAAAATTGTTGTGAGCATTGATAACCAAAGCACAAAGAAGAAGAAGGTTGTGTATAGGTCCAAGGTGAAGCCGTATTCTGATTGAAGCATCTTCAATGCTCAATGATTCCTTTGGAAATTACTTGTCAACAAGTAGAAGCCGGCGCACATGGGCAGATTGCAGAAAATAACAAGGTTTGGTTTTGTTTGGGAATTTTAATTTTATAAATTTAGTGATTTATTTATATTTATGGAAGAAAAAGAATATCTGGGGACTATATGGACAATGTGAAAAAGAAAGTGTTGTTGTTATTCTTCATATACTTCTTTGGGCTTTTGTAAAGTTTGTGTACATTTCTTGGTGTATTATCTCGTTTCTTTGTTCATTAATCATTTGTTATATAAACTTTATAATTATTATTATTATTATTTGTCAAAATGTTTGTTTTACTTTTAAATTGAGTGTAATATTCTTTTGATGATACTACTTATATAAAACTGTCCTAGAAGGGATTTTTATTTTTTTTGGGTATATACATGTTCGTTTTATGGTTCATATTTGAGGTGTGAGACTGCCTCTTCTAATAATATCGTCTCTAAAGTTCGAACTCACGAACTTTTGTTAGAAGTACAATGTGCTTTATTAATGCACCCAACACTTGTTAGTAAATATATTAATAATTCATAATTTGTTTTCATAATGTACAAAATTAAATATATATTTAACAAATTTGTATTTTAGAAAGTAAATATAAATTGAATTCAGTGGTCGTGAAAAGCGAAAATTCGTATCTTAGAAGAAAAGAGAAAAGGGATTGTGACTCCACCTTGATTAATTTGATATTTATAGATAATTATATACATATAAATGATAGATATATTAAAATTAATAAAATGGCGTGGGTAAAATAAATTAAAAATGAAGTATAAATAATATAAAAATAACACGTCTACACAATGAAAACCACGTAAAATAAATTATAGACATAAAAATGTATAATATATATATATAATATAAGATATATTAAATTTATATAATCACAATAAAATTTTCATACCTAAAACCCCTTGAAAGCAACCCAAAAAATTATGCTAGTTGTCAGCACATGAGACCTAAATGGTGGGTTAAAAGGTAGAGTAGTATATATCATATGCCCCGCCACCTTAATTAAATATGTCCTCAAACCAAGATTGAATTCTTGTACTTCCCATCTGATTTGATTTGATTTATTTGAACCAATGTAATAATCTTTTGAGAAACATATAGTTCGGAATTAATTGGGTAATTCCAACTTAATAAGAAAATCATTACCAAATATGTAATCTTAATCGGAAATCGGAACACTCACAAAGATTAATTATAAAAAAACCGTATTTTTCTGTTTAATCATTGGTATTTATTTATTAACTTATTAATTCAGATTAAATTTTATAGAATCTTAATATGAGAATGATTTTTTTAACTTATTTTTTTCACTCATAACATCAAGATTCAAACCCTTAAACTTATTTAAATGACTTAAGTAGAGTTAAAAATATAAGGTATGATGATAAAATAGGTTACACGTTCAAAGAGAATCCAATAATAATTAAGAAATTCGAGAGAAATAATAGCTGAAAAAAGAGTAGAGGGGTTAAGTTGATGGTTGGGTTCACAATATTTCACCATCCAACTTGGATTGAAAGTGATTTTTTTGTTGCTCTTTTTATTTTTCAGATATTTGTTTTAACTAATTTAAATCAATTTATGTTGTACATCTTGTTTTAATAGATAAGTCTTTTAATAAAAAATTTCTACATATGCTAAACTTTAAATTTAAAATTTACGTAAATAATATTAAACTATTTATCATTTGAACCAACCTATCGATTAAATGGGGATATGATTTGATCTACGTAATGCCTATCAGAGTAGTGGATATTGTTACTTTGGTGGAAGGAGATATTTGTGCTTTCAAATCGCTTCTAGAAATATACTCATGCTTGGATCATCCTTATCCACTACTCATACTAATACTCTTCAAATTTCGTATTTGACCTTATAACTATGACCGCCAGGCTTAATTAATTCGGGAAATATTAACGTTTTAAATATATTTTTAAGTTGCGCGAACACATTTAGTTGATTAATTAAATTTTTTGTTTTTATTTTTTATATTTTTTAGATTATGAGTTATCGACTTATTAAGAATACTCATCTTTCCTTTTTTTAAAGTCATTTTAAGGTTAAGTCGAGACTTAATTAACATGGAATGTTAACATGTTTGGGTTAATTAATATGAAATACATAAGTTTACAAATTAAATTGATTATATATGAGTCAGTAGTGATACTTAGCAAGCACCCTTATGTTGGAGCAAAAGCCGGTTAAGGAATCAATGGAACTGAACTGAGAGCTGAAACATAAAATGGGTCATGCACACAATTGACCCCTAAAATTATATTTTAAATCAAATCACCCAACACATGGCAAACAAGCCGATTCAGCAAATATCATTGTCTTGGGAGCTAAATTAATGGCTAAGTTAGCTAATCAGCATATTAAGACAAGTCAATCCCCATCATCCACAAAACATTCATTATTGGATGCAGGATCGGCCGAGGCTGGGTTGGAGGAAACGGTCGTGCCTTTTAAAATTCGTATATGATTAAAAAAATTATGTATTTTATATTAAAAATATATTTTATCTTCTAAAAATTTTATAAGTTTGCCCTCAAAAATTTTATCATTCCTTCCTTTAACATAAAATCTTGCGTTCGTCCTTGATTCGATTCACACTACAAAATCATAGGGTTCCCCATAGTTGTATATATCGGTTTAATTTTTATTTATTGAATTCATCTATGAGAGATCAATTATAAAACTATGGCCATAAATTATGAAAATAACAGAAAAATATTAATTCCTCAATAAATACAAAAGATAATAAAAATTATTTGGTTTAGTTGGACGATGTAAAAGTTTTCTTAAATAAGTAAATTATTTTGTAAATGAAACAAACTAAATTAGAAAATTATTGTATGATTATTTTTACAATAATAAATCTAAGTTAATCAATTAATCAAATTGTTATAAAAAAACTTTCATGTTCTGAATACAATTTCTTATAAGAGGAGTTGATTTTATTAGGTTTAGTATCAAAATAAGTGTTTAAAATATTCATGTTTTTTCTTTCTTTTAGATGCCTAAAATTTTTTTGTCCCTTCTAGATGTCTAAATTATAATTTTCTATTTTTTAAAGTTAATCGAGTCAATTACTTTAACTAAAATAATAATAATTTACGAATCTAAAAGAAAAAAAACTGTATAATTTAAATATTTATTTTGATATTAAACCATTTTTAATTATAAAAAATACATACTCAAATACAATACGGATTTGGATAATATTTTTATATATTCAATGAGATATACTTGGACATAAGATGTCACATCAAACTTGAATAATATGTAAACTTTTTTTATACTGGTCTACTTAAACTTGATAACAATTCGTTTTTGACTAATCCAATTATTATTTGAGCTGCTTAGACAGAATTTACTTAAGCAGAATCACTTAAATGATGTTTAGTCAATATGGTTATCTTGATTAGTTTTATATGTTAAGTGGACCATATTATTTACATCTGAAATGGAGTCTATTTATTTTGTGAATTTGACATCATTCGAAAGCAAAAGACCATCAAAAGAACACAACTAGTGTCCTAATGGAAAAACAAATAATGTTTATCTTAAAAGACACAAATTTAAATCTCTTTTTTAAGTGCATGCGCATTGTAAAATTATTTAAAAATATGTATGAACTGATACTATTTTATAATTATCTTTAAATAATTAAAAAATTCATCAAAAATAAAAACTCGTAGAAAACAATTTGGGGATCAATATTCTCCTTAGGCGGTGATGTTTTAATAACATACCAAAACACGATACTTATTAGTATTAAAATATAGAGATAATTCCATAATAGACCTACGAATTATGACATTATTTTAAATTAGTTTATGAATTTTAAAATATTTTATATATAACCCATTTGAATTTGTTTAGAAACTTTAAAACATTTTAGATCAATCATCAAATTACCAGTATCATTTCATTCTGATTATTCCATCAACGTGTCATTAACTCAATTGTTTAAAAAAAATAAGTTGTTTTTAAGGTCACGACAATTAAATATGTCACCTTCTAAAAAGTTCAAATACCTTCAAAAAGATTTGACTTAAATTAAAAACCAGCTCTTAAATTATATTTTTGTCTGTTTTTTTGCCCTTTATATTATTTTTGTCAAAATAAGTCCTTAAACTATTACTTTTTGTCACTTTAAGCCCTAGACTATTTTTTGATCAAAATAAATATCTAAACGATATCATTTTTTTCTTTTTAGCCCATAAACCATCTATTGGTCAAAAAATCTTTATGATGTATCAACGTATTATTAGTCGAAATATTTTTTTGACTTAGATAACTACCGGACTTAAAGTGACCGAAAATGATAGTTTAAAAATTAATTTTGTCCAAAAAATAATTTAACGGCTAAAAGAAAATAAAAAATATAGTTTAAGGGTTGATTTTTTATTTAAGCCAAAGTATATTAATCTTTTTAGAAATCCATTGGTTTAATCCTCATGACCTTAAAAATAGATTATTTTGTTACTATAGTTAACGACTCGTTAACATACGGAATGGTCAAGATTAGGGGTGAGAGAAAATACCCGATCCGAAAACCTGACAACCCGAAACAAAAATATCGGGTAATTCCCGGAAAAAAATTACCCGACCCGGCAAATTTCCTGAGACACGGGCCGGGACACGGGCCGAGAGTTTTCCCTTACTGGGTACCCGACCCGATCCGATAAAATTTAATATATATTTTTAATATTTAAAATTATATTTTTATTTTATGTTTCTTAATATTTTCACTCTAAAATCAAGTTTAAATCCCTACATTTTTTCTATGTTTGTATTATATTCTTTTAAGTTTTAAGTTTAATTTTTTAAAAATATTTTTGTGTTTAACATATGATTTTTTTAATTTTAAAATAAAAAAAATATGAACCGGGTACCCGGATATAATGGGCCGGGACACGGGCCGTTTAATGAGGTACCCGGTTTTTCGGGTACCCGACAATTCCCACCCCTAGTCAAGATAGAATGATACTTATAGTTTGAAGACTGGCATGAGATGTTTTAAAGTTTATGAACTAATTTAGAATAAAATTGAGGACCGATATAAAACATTTTAAAGTTTAGGATTAACTTAGAATAGAGATCATAGCTTATAACCCATTGTACAATTAACTCTAAAATATATTAATCATATTTAAACATTACATATAATATTTATTACATAATTAACTTTGAAAACGATGTTATTAAAAAGAATAATCACATACTTCAAACACAGATAGTAAAATAAACATGAACCGTACAAAACATTGAGGCCCAACAAATGTTTAGGCATGCGGCAGCCCAAGGACACTGGTACGTCATGGTTTTCATAATTCATGTCGCAGACTTTCTTCCACGCATGCTTCGAAATGTTTGGGCTCAAATCTGCAAACCGCGAAAGAAAAAAAATCAAAGCTTTGAATGAATCGAATTGGATCCAAAAGTTGGACAAATTATATATCACGTTAATTAGAAAAAAATATTTAAAAATTATCACCTACTTTGTGATAATACAAATTCAAAATGATTAACACAAACGTTTTGGATTAAAAACAATTAAAATGTTTGTTAATTAGGAAGATGTTTTGGATTAAAAAAATTAAAATATTTTTTTAATTTGTATCCGTAGTAGGTTGATTTTTAAATACAAAATGAGTAATGCAACTCAAAATCTATGAAATAAAACATTATATTATTTTTTTCCATGTTCTCTACTATTATTAATCCATAATTAATCGTTTCTATTACACATGTTCAAAACTACCTTTAACAAATAATACTTATAAATTAAAAAAAACCACTGGATAATGTAACACTTATTTTTTTTTAAAGTATCTTAAACTCGTTTGTAAAACTTATTTACTACACTATGAATATATCAAATAATTGTATACAAATCAAACCCTAATAATCTTTCAGTTTAGCCGAATTTTTCAGCTGCTAGCAAATGATGGACAAACGGACGTTTGCGCCAAACTCATTCGTATTTGGCACCAGAATCACGACGACAACGGGCGTTGGGGCATAAAATTTAACCAAAAACAAAATCTTTGTCTCATTTGAAAATTGCGATTTCTACCACCAATATAACATAAATTTCTTTACAAATGATTTAAATAATTATATTCACGATATTTTGAACTTTTTTTTTTCTCTTTCTGAAGTAGTTCTATTTTTGTTACATGCATGACCCAAATGTATTTGTTTCATGCATTTTAATTATATCTAAAAAAATTAGTAGCATAATTTTTTTTTACCTTTTCGGTTTCTAGGGCTTTATCCTTATTAATTTGGACTGACATGCTCGCATACTTAATTTTGGTGAGTAAATCTTCTAGCGAAAGTTTTCTACTTACACAATGCCTCGAACTCAATATTTGCTTAAGCGATATCACACTCTTACCACTTTGACTAACCAATTGGTTGAATATCCTAATTAAAAGTAATAAATTGTTAAAATTCCAATATGCAAAGGTTGTTTTGCTTCTTCTTTGCTTACATGTGGTACAGCCCATGTGGTTATGAGCTACATATAAATAAGAAAACGAAACATATATTTTAATTATATAAAAACAACTGTGGCTACCATAATTATACATTTTCTTCTAGTTTCAGACTTTCAGTGCCACTGCCACAGGCCCACAGCCAACACAAAGCGTTTTACAGATTAGGGTTTCTAAGTATGTATGGCGTGCCTTTTAGTACAAATGATTAAACATTAAACATGTTGAAATTTTAACCATAAACATATATAATTCAATTATATTCATATTATATCTTAACATGTTTTGTTGCGAATCTCAA